>CM031244.1:41173670-45973670 GCA_018340775.1 Taxus wallichiana var. yunnanensis | reverse complement strand
GAGCTAGATGTTAGTTACGGAGCGGGGCAGGTGTAATCTTTACTTCCCCTGAAGGAAAAGTCTTACCTTTTACCTTTAAACTAAATTTCGAGTGCACAAACAATGGCGCTGAGTACGAAGCCCTCCTCCTTGGCCTCATCTTAGCTAAAAGAATTGGTGTTGATAACATCAGAGTCTTAGGAGACTCGCAATTAGTAGCAAACCAAGTCTCTGAGGCATATGAAACCAAAGCCGAGCACTTACAACTTTACAAAAAAGTTGTATTAGATTTAAGCAAGGAGTTTGACTTCATATCAATTGAAGCAATCCCGCGAGAGAAAAATCTTCTCACCAATTCAATAGCAACTTCAACATCACGTTTTACTCCAAGAAATGAGTTAGAGGATACCCGTTTCATGGTATCCCTTCGTGACGAACCATTGATAAAGATAATGACAAATTCTCCTTTAAACGGAAATGAATCTACTATCCTAGACCATGTTGATAGTGATATGGCCACTTTGGATTACTTAAACGCCTATACAGCACTACATCTCTCCTATCATATGATAGATTTGTCCTTAATCCCACATTCGTCTTCCTACTTCAGAAATCCCATGGTGGATCTTCCCTCACAAATGGAACCTAGCATATGCACAATAGAAAATGGGGATGATTTGGATTTACCTCGGCGCTTACTGAGTTTGAAGAGGGTAACACCTCTTTGATTGAAGAAACAATTGATTTTAACATCAGAACGGAAGACAAACCAAGGATATTGAAACTAGGGTCCTCGTTAACCCCAGAGGAAGTAGAAATACACACTCAGATCCTCAAAGAACATCAAAAGGCGTTTGCATTTAATTATAAGGAAATGACATGAGTTGCACTCCACATCATGGTGCACAACCTCATCACTAAATCTGATGCAAAGCCAGTTAAACAAAAATCGAGACCCATGAAACCCAAGGTAGCTCTCATGGTAAAAGAGGAGGTAATAAAACTCCTCCAAGTAGGATTCATCAAGCCAATCGATTACTCCCAATGGGTATCTAATATCGTTCCCATTCTCAAGAAGAATGGAAAGATATGCATCTGCATAGATTTCTGAGACATCAACAAAGCGTGTCCTAAAGATGACTTCCCGTTGCCATCCATTGATGTCATTGTTGATGCAACAGCTGGGTTTGAACTTTTGTCTCTCATGGATGGATTCTCGGATACAATCAAATCAAAATATCTGAACAAGATCAAGCTAAAACCACATTTATAACCCTCGGGGGAACTTATTTCTATGCTATCATGCCATTTGGTCTCGTGAATGCCGGTGCTACATACCCAGGTGAGCTATGACATATATATTTCATGATTTAATTCATAAAATCATGGAATCCTTCAGATGACTTGTTGGCTAAAGCCAAGAAGCGTTGTGACCATCCGTAAGTACTCCGCATCATTCTCTCATGGTTGATAGAGTACGAGTCACGCTAAATCCATAAAAATGCATCTTTGGTGTAACAGGAGGGAAGCTCCTAGGTTACATCATATCATCACGAGGATAGATGTTGACCCAACCAAAATTCGGGCTGTCCTCAAAATGGTTCCACCTTCGGATGAATCTGGAATCAGGTCATTTCTCGGAAAGCTGGGTGCAATCCAAAGATTCATCCCGGACTTAAGCTTCGCCATTCATCCAATCAACAATTTACTCAAGAAAGACTATAGCATTGATTGGATTGAAGACTGCAATAAAGCTTTCAACGTAGTTAAGTGTTTCTTGTTGTCACCACCTACGCTAATGCCACCTAAGCTAGATCACCCGTTAATTTTATACTCACGAGCTACCAATGTCTCACTAGCCTGCATGCTGGCTCAAGAAGATGATGACAAGAGAGAACGCATGATTTATTTCATTAGCCGAACGCTTGCTCGACTATGAAACACGTTATACACAAGTAGAATGAGAATTTCTCACCATAGTTTTTGCAACCAAATGCCTAAGACATTATATGCTAAATCAAGAAACAAGGGTCATGGTAAAAATGGACCATTTACAAACTTTCCTCACGTAAGGGTCCTTATCTAAGAAGGCTGGATGTTTTATAACCTTAATGGGAGAATTCAAATTAACATTTGTAAATTAGAAGTCCGTTAAGGGACAAATCATCGCAGATTGGTTAGCTGATAACCCATTAGATGGAGGTGATTTAGTAGATCTAGACTTCCCAGATGAGTGCGTATACTACATCGAAACCCGACCTTCTATCTCTGAGTGTCCTTGGTACACGGGTATCATTAATTATATCATGGACCATACGTATCCGGAAGGAGCTACACCACAATAAAGAAGGCGGTTACGTATTATCGTAGCTAAATACCACATTATAGAGCAAGTGCTCTATCGTAAAAACATTCAACGGAATGCTTCTAAGATGTGTCGACACGAAGAATCCAAGAAGATTCTCCATGAATCTCACGAGTGGAATGTGTGGAGGCCACTTTGGTGGCCATGCCACCACTCGTAAAATACATCGAATGGGATATTTCGGCCTACTTTAGAACATGACACAAGAGAGAGTTTGTAGACGCAGTGTCATAAGTGCCAAGAATTCTCCCATAAGATCCACATGCCGGCACAAGCTCTGCAACCAATCACTACTCCATGGCCCTTTTCTACATGGGGCCTAGATCTAATAGGGAAATTCTCTCCCTCGTCCATAGACAACCATAATTTTATAATCATGGCCACCGAATATTTTACCAAATGGGTAGAGGCTATGCCTCTTACTACTATACCTGGTTCTGTAATCGCCAAGTTCATTTTGAACCAAATCATTTATAGGTACGGTATCCCACAAATCATTATCTCCGATAATGGAACTTCTTTTAAAAATGAAGAGGTTCGCGAGCTATGCAAAAAAATTAAAATAAGCCATCATACGGCTTCTTTGTATTACCCTCAAGCCAACGGACAGGCTGAAGCGACGAATAAAACACTAAAATCCATTCTCCTTAAAACAGTGAAAGAAAACAAATGAGATTGGCACTTGAAGTTATATCCGGCCTTATGGGCCCACCGAACCTCAATAAGAACACCAACGGGAGCAACTCCTTTCTCGCTAGTATTCGGGGCAGAGGTAGTTCTCCCACTTGAGGTTGAAATACCCAGTCTCCACATTTTATTACAAGGGATTCTAGATGAAGACACTTACAGAGAAGCACGTCTCTCCCAATTAGAAAGCCTAGATGAAGCTAGGTTAGATGTTGAGCAACGGCATAGAATCTATGCCAACCGGATGTGCTGGAAATATAACAAGAAAGTCTATGAACATGACATATATGAAGGTGATCTAGTTCTAAGGCTAGACAGCCGGATCGACAAGAAGACCGGTGAAGAAAGGAAGTTTCAGCCTAAATGGTTGGGCCCATACTGAGTCATGAAGGACTATGGAAATGGTGCATACCTCCTATGTACGTTAGAAGGTGAGGAATTTGGTGAAACAGTCAATTCCCTGCACCTCAAGCGGTTCTACGCGTGAGCGGCTAGCACTACTTATATATCTATCTACATTGCATTTTCATATAGATTAGGATCATATTGTCCGCTTGTTTCATACACAAATTGTGATCAAGGAATCTATTCTCAAAGTAATTCATTACAAACTCATGATGTTGTTGGCATAAACTCTCTAATCATACTTCTCCATTTTCATGATATCATCAAATTATCTCGAATCATTTTATCAAATAAAGCTAGACATGACAAAGTCTTAACGGTAACCATACCAAGATCTGCAAGTTTATTCTCACTGTTGGTTTCTTCTTAGGGTAGGTGTCTTGCCTATGGTCTGTTCTAGAAGCTTCATGGTGTCACATGTATCCCATATATATATCTCTTTGGAAATAAACACATACTGACATTTTACTCAAGCAAACAAGTCAAACATTGATCAAACATAAAATTTTAATTTTACACATTTCCTTGCCCCACCAACCTTTGGTGATGAGCTTGCATCTCTTACTAGTGACGTAGGGTTGGGAAAGGATGGAAATGCCTTTACTCACTTATGATTTTCCCACGGTGATAAACCCATGCTTCTTACTAGTAGCATGGGGCAAAGTGTAGGGGGTCCTCTTGACAAATAAATGCAAAAGGTCATATGCAAACAATTCAAACTTTGAAACTTTGAGTAAAAAAAAAATGAATCAGATGTTCAAAATCCCAAGAGAGTTAAAATCCTAAAAAAACCCAGATTTTGTCTACTATGTGGCCATCTATGGGTCTAAGTTTGGATAAACCGCAAAGCAAGTTGCATCCAAAACTATGAATTCACGCGGTGGAGTAGACCATGGTGTCCTAATTTGGTTCCGCTAAAGCTTTGTCTGTCTTTCATCACTATCATTTCACTACACCTCATAACTTGCACCCTTCCCAACTCTTGGTGATAAGCCCTCGCATCTTACTAGTTGCGTGGAGTTGGGGGTAGGGGCAGGTTTATCTGTTCATCATACTGGTTTATTTTCATCACTTTGCCAAAACAAACATAAAGTATCCAAAATTTCTTACAGAAACTAAGATTCAAAATCACATTATATTTACATCATCATATATCAGCATCATGAAACACAAAAGGAAAGTAAAACACTTGCATCATTTGTTCACCATTGCATATATTCTAAAAAAAGGCATATAAACATACATCATAGTATAGGAAACTGGAAATAGAAAGAAAGTCATGAATGCCAAGATATTGATCCGTAACGAACACACACACACACACACACATATATATATATATATAAATGATCAACATTTATATACAATGTCATCATGCACTAAGCATGGTCAAAACGCTCAAAGAGCCCGGGATATACAAAAGAATATATAGTACAAAATCTACGAGAGCCAAGTGGCTTCTCAATCCCTACGAGACCCCTCTGAAGGTGCACGCCCATGCCTAGGACTCCGGCTACGCCGGCGCTTTGAATGCACGGAGGGCTCAGGATCCCGAGGGGCAGCCGCAGTCTCACCATGAGAATGGCTCCTCATCAAGCACTCAGCCATCCTGTACCCCTCTAACTCTGTGCAAAGGGTCAATACCATCCTGGCCACATGCCAAACTAGAGCGAAGATGTTGGTATGTCTTACCGGCTCTTGAGGGCTCCCCAACATCCATGGATAGCTCTGCGTGGGTCCTCTCCATGGGGATCATCAGGGTATCAGTGCATACCCTGCGGATCAAGTCCCGCCACTCATCGGCGGTCTCTACAAACAAAGGAGAAAACAAATTAGAAACCAAACAAGAAATTAAAAGATACAAGATAGCAACTAAGGAGATCCTAACAAAGAAACAAACACTAGAAGGGAGAGAGGGTAACTTACTCGGATCACCAGGCCTCCAAGATGGATCTATGGGATCAGCGCCCACCACGGATGCCGCTACCGACTGAGGGGCTGCTCCTGTGGCTGGAGCAACGTAACGCCCCGCAATAGACTCATCCTCCCCATGGCCCTGGGAGAGTGGCTCCTCTAAAACTAGAGTCACCCTCTCTGTAATCTACTCGGCCCTCTCTGCCTGCATGATATCTTGGGTGTCGTGCCACTCAAGATCAATTTCCTCGGTCTCCTCCCCTGTCTCCCCCTCGTAAACTCCTCAGACTTAGAGTCTACCTCAATGGGGTCATCGCTACTGTGGGCAGGACCCGCGGTAATTTGAAGTAAAGGTGCCTGAGGCACACCGACTCTCCCTTTGGCACGAACTATCCTCCTGGCTACAATAGGGATGCTAGGAGTAAACACTATCCAACCCCGGCCTCTAGGCCCCCCTTTGGCCTCTCAGACTGATCTGTATACTGGTGCCACTAGGGGAAGCATACCCATGTATGGTAGGCCAAACTGTTGAGGAACTCGGCCAAAGGGGTGCATCTCCACTCGCCCCACTCTATCAATAAGCTACCATGTGGTGGAGCAGGAGATCAAGGTAAGATCCTCCTCACCCCATATGCCTACCATAGTCTGATATGGTTTGGCCTCCATGTCGGCAGTGGTCAGGGAGGCAACTGGCTGATGAGGTGCTTTGAGCACCAACATGTCTGTGCATCCGGCTGCCCTCACAGCTCCAGGATCTACCACCTCCACACCCCTGCCATAAGGGATGAAATGCTCATAGACCCAACTCATGACTAGGGTCGGATGGCTCAAGGACTGCCCCTATAAATGGACCACCCTGTATAAGTTGTGGTAGGTGGTCCCAAGAATATCTACTCCCCAGGCATATATCTGACCGTGTTCCTCTATCTGTGTAATAATGGGGGACCAACAGTATAGTAATGTATCTCCTCCCTTGTCCCCAATCAGTCTCGAGGCAAGGATCCCCATGATGGCCTGGCGAAGTAGGGGGATGGGAAAAGAAGGAATAGATCAAACTCTCACCCCCTTCTTCGACCCCGTGGAGATGATTGCATCTCCCATATATGTAGCCCACTGTGTAATCTATGCCCGTGAGCCTGCTGTCTCTAGGGTGAGTCGTCTCTCGATGATCGGGACCCCCAGAATACGATATATGTCCTCTAGTGTAATAGTCCACTCACCACGGACCCCCCAAGCAATCGAAGGTGTTCCGATATGCATCTCGATGATGAGAACAAGTCACAAAGGATGTGATTAGACGGTGTAACATGGGGCACGCGTGAAATGCATAGTATCCCACCCCACCGAAGAGTGTCCTCCTCATCTTGTGAGAGGGCATATAGTACCCCTGGCCAATCACACTCCCTCTCTCGACTCCACCGGATATACTCCTCTCTCGCCTGCATACACCCAAAAACACACAAAACAAAGCAAGTTAGCATCCAAGTAATACTAGAAAAATCATGAAAGCACGTAGAAATGCTAAAAATACAAACACAATCTCAAAAAGAGGTTCCTTTTACATTCTGTGCAAGACCCATTTTGCCCTTGAGCAAGGAGGTGGTTTTGTAACCACCGCCTTAAGGGCGGCGGTCGTGTAACCGCTGCCCTGAACAGGCGGCGGTCATGTAACTACCACCCTGGGTAGGGCGGCGGTCATGGTCCGAAAACCCACGCGGGTTTTTAAGCTTAAAAAACTTAAAAAGTGTAAAAAATGACCATTTTACCTAAAGACAAAGCCTACCTAGTAGGCCCCCTGGGAGGACCTTTTAACACTAACATTTTCAAAAATTACCCCCCCATGACAAAGTATTTAGCATTTCAAATTTAAGGGGGTAAAAAGGATAAACTGAAGAAAACTAACCTATGATCTCGCGGGTCATTGTTCCACACGTGGAGGCATGATCGCTATGTCATCACAGACATTTTGACTCTACTCACACAAGAAACCGTCACCGTGGGTCCTAGAGCTCAAAATCAATCAAATCGACTCGCACAAATGAATAGGAAAATGGGCCCACTTTCATATATATAGCACCCTGGTTCGTTTTAAATGAATTTTTCATAGGTTTGGAGCACCGACGGAGGTAAGTTCCTATCCCCGCACAAATGGTACGTTCTCATTTCCCTATTATTTTAGCGTTTATTTTCAAATTATTGTGTCTATCTGCTCTTGAGTTCTCTTTTCATTTTGCAGGTAGCGGGAATCTTAGATGGCGTCATTTCAACACACGGATGTATCAGGTATAACTTCTAACTTCCCATTTCGGGACCGCCATACTTCGGACCCACCATTTTACGCCTCTTCATGGCTAAAATGCTTCTCCGAGGGGGCAATATGTACGTACCCAAAATTGTAAGGTACTGTACTACTAGAACAACATGACACGTGCCCCAATGATGATACAGGTCTCCTTGTAAGGTGTTTGGAATCCAAAAAAGATCTCCAAGTGTGAATTAACATCCTGCATGCCCCGCTTAGCCCCCGCGTGCTTTTTTTTTTCCTTTTCCTCTCTTTTCTTGGCCTTTTTCTCTTGATGATGAAACTGCCCTGAATAGGGCGGCGCCCTTCCTTACATGTTTTCCAGAAAGCTCTTTTAACATGACTCATGTAAATTCAATGTTTTACCAGCTTTCTTTCACCGCCATAAGCTTGCATTTATGATTCTGGTTCCCTGGAATAGTGTTTTGCCATTGTTTATAGTTTAAGAGTTCTATTTGGTTTTTACCTTGGGTAAATGCAAATGCTATAAATAGTTGGCTTGTGCTCAAGCAAATGGCCCCTCATTCACTTCTCATCTTCTCATTTCAGTAATTCAGTCTTTTATTTTGCTTAGGATTCATAGTTTAGTTCATTGCATGCTTAGTTAGCATTGTTTTACTATTGGTAAGCCACAAATCCATCTTGTGCAAGCAGTGTTGTTATTTCATCCAATCCATTGGAGTAGAATAGCTTAGGAAGCCATTAAAGTTACAGTTTTTCTCCTCAAACAGGATAGTTTCGTGTTACGACGGTTTATGTTGCATGACTCGTAATAGATCCCGCTAGGAATTGCATAAGCCAAGCTCTGTACTCTTGCGCTATCCCTCTCCTACTCACATTATATTCAGTCTGTGTCTTGAGCTACCTTTGTCCCAATATCTACTTCTGTTGATGCTAGCATTACACGCTTTTCTGGATCCACGTGAACACGAAGGAACGAGGAGATCACACTGAGGGGACAAGATCACACACACCAGCGATTCGCCACTGTTCTGCAGAATCCAGGTTCTAGCTTTCAAAGTTATAGTTAGAATCATATCAAATAGAGTAGTTAATCACTTTATTTCAGTAAATTCTATTCTCAATATTTCCAGGGAAGCTATGGGGATTGATAGTTTCTAAGAAACTATGATTCACTCCTCACTTCTGAGGTAGGATCGAGAATCTTGCAAATAGATTAGATAAGCTATTTTATTGTTTAGAATAGATCTACAAATTACACAGACAAATAGCTACACTCGGTTATTTTGTTTGTTTTTAAATTATTATTTTAGTTGTCATTCTAGATATTTTAAATAGCTACTTTCTTAAATTTGTAAAGTTCATCAGAAAACAAAAAAATAGATATATTCAACATAGTTAAGTTTCATTTTACTGTAGTTCTTTTTACATTATTGCTTTTGTATGACAATCACGGGACCTAGAGAGCCCAGAGAATACGTATTCAAGCCAATCGTGCCTCAACCCAATCTCATCACAGCGATAACTGATATAGATCAAAATCTTAGGATTCAAGTCTTCCGAACAATGGTAAGCTTGCAAGAAATCAATTCCCAATTGAGTGGGTTAAACATAGAAGACGACCAAGCACACACGTTTTGGTCAAATCAACCAAACTACAGATTACCCTAGGCAACATTCATATGACTATAGAAGGGTTTGAAAGAGAACAAACCTTTGGTTGTGATCCTTTGGTCCCACAGCCAGATGCAGGAGACACTCTTCTAGATATAGATACCAGCCTAAGAATCCAGGTTGCACGAACACCTGTAGGGTATTCTGAGAAAATCACATAGTTATTGATCCTAAATATAGAAGCTAAGAAAGCATACGATTACTAGATATTAGGGATTAGGACTTGATTTCACGCATGACCATAACAGGTCCACAACAACTAAGAATCTACGGTTGTGACCCACAAATCCCATAGCCCAATGAATCCATAGGAGAATTAGACATAGACACTAGCCTACACACACTAGTATTCCGATCTACCCCACTTCCACCTATCATCATTGAACAATTATCCTTGCTAGACACAACAACTAACAGAGCTAGGGAATTCTAGACTAGGCCAGAGAATCGTCCATAGAATTGACTACATTTACCATCCACCATATGACCCTATTCGGAGAAATACACGAAACTATCCCGGTCATTTTCCACGTATTCCACAACCTATAGATTGAATCATGCCAGAGCTCGATATTGATTGGAGCCTTCGAGCAGTCATCCTTGCTGACCGATCTATCACACCAGTTCAAGTTAGGAGGGCCTTCTTTGCCTTAGACTCGCAAATTCCGCTAATGTGTATTGAAGACATTAGATTGCCTAACTAATTTGTCTCACACATATTCCATACCCACCGGCTGTCTCGGCACGACCTCGGGAGGTCGGGTGTGAGGAAGAGTTACTTGTAGATTCCCACGCTTGCTTATCACTTTTCCATCGTATAAGAACCTCTATTTTATATTTAATACATTAAAGTTTTTATGCATAAAAAAATCATAGATGTAGGACAACCTGTAAATAAATATTCTAAGATAACCAGTAGTATTCATTATTTTTATTTAAGGTTAAAATGTTAAACCCTAAAATTAAATTCCAAAAAATATGATATATAAATCCAATAATATGTAATTTGGAATCCAAAGAAGAGTATATTTGAGTTCTAGTATTTGATATAAATAAAACCAATACAAAAAAATTTCAGTTTTTAACTTGACTGGAATATGTCAAAATTTAATGAAATTATGGTTCAGAACATTAAGAGGAAATGAGTTTTGTGTTTGTTATGAATTTATTAACAATTGTACTATGCAATCATAATGTTATCCCAAGAAAAGAAAATCATTTTATAATTTTCTTACTAGGTTTGCTTCCATTTTTTTGGAATTTATTTTGGGATGGATCAAGGAGGGGAGTGCTTGGGAATTTCTTTACTACCTAAAAAACATCCATATCCACAAAAGAGATAGCTTTGGTTCCTTTCATGGCCTTGCGCCACCGAAAATATAACATCCATAACACTGGTGGAGTTTACTACAATCACCATGTTACAAAATGTATTTGGATTTCATCCATTTCCATTCCTTTTTGAACTTTTCTTGAAGGTTTAGGAACTAAGTAAGTTTTGAGTATTTTTTCATATTGACTCATTTGGGAATTCCTTCTTGATACCAATCATGATTAAGAAAAATAATTTTCTATTGTATTTTAGTGTAGTTCATTTTCTAGTGAATAATGTAAAATATTATAAGATTCACATTGTACTTTGGGAATTTTAATCCTTTAAAGGTGGCTTGTGTAGTCACAAAATCAAGTACTTAATACTATAATTATATTGCAAAGTATGTTTTTTTATACACATCCCAATTTCACACCTATCCTAAATAAATTAACTTCACCATTCTATTTCCCACAAAATACACAAATGAATTAATCATTGTTAATTGATTAATTATTTCATTTCAACCCCTAAATTAGACCCAATCTTCCTCACATGCCAAATATTTCCCATGTCACCCATTTGTGAATTAATTATTCAAGTTCAATTCTATACCATTATCCATGTCTCCCACTCACCTAATCATGTTTACTTTTCTAAATAGTGATTATCCAAAACCTACTAAATTAATCCCACTTTTAGGCTATAAATAGAGCCTCACCCCCTCTTTCAGAATAAGCTTGAAATCCTGTCAGATTTCTTGCATCCTTTGAGCATAGAACATCCCTCCACCTCATCCTAATGCCCAAATAGCCCCATTTTGATCATCCAAAATCCATTATCCCTTTTTTCATTGGTGTAAAGTTTGAGTTGATATTTTTGTAATGAAGGTCTTGCTCCAGTTCGAAGGAAGCACCTACATTTTGAGCAATCAGGGAACATCCACATTCTGTTGCCCATTCGAGGTTTGCTAAGGAATCACGAAGGAGAAGGTATCTAGTTAGTTAGTTACTTTCTTGTTATCAGTGTATTTTCCTAGCTCACATTCTGGCACGCCTGGTGGGACTTACCCACGAATTATTATTTTTGGTCTCGTAACTCATTACTTTATCCATCATTTTCCTACTAGTATTTTTTTTTATTATTTAATTTTCCATTCCATATGGTATTCTTTGGCTAACATTTACATTGTGGGAGATATTATTGCTATATGGTGTCTGTACGATATAAAATCAACACGTGACCTTCTTTGCACCCGACCTCTCGAGGTCGCATGCAAGATAGCTCATTGGTGTAGAATGAATAAGAATGTGAGTGTCATAATAGGGATCAAGTTAATTGGGCAATATTATATCTTCAACACGTAATATCGGGATTTGCAAGTCTAAGGAAAAGAACACTCTCTTAACTTGAAGTGGTGTAATGAATCATTCTCGAGATAATAACCACTCGGAGACTCCATTCAATGTCAAGCTCTTCCGAGATTCTGTTTATTGGTTGTTGAACATGTGTAAAATGACATGCGGATGCCTCTTATGGATTTCTAGAAAATTTCATGGAAGTAAGAACAAGAGGTGTGGTAGAGCCACATGGATTTATGGGTGATTTTCTAGTCTAGTCTAGAAAGTCTTAGCCTGATCGGCTGCTATGTTCAATAAGGAAAGTTGTGCAATAATGTTTGGTAGGAGTGGTGAAGATTTGGATACTAATGTATAGAAACTAGTGTCAATGTCTAATTGGGTAGCAGGCCTATTGGGTTGTGGGACCTGGGGATCATAACCAAAGTCTCATGGAGGTTGCTGCCCTTATATGGTCATGCACGTAATCAAATCCTGTTGTTAGGAGTAGTCCAATAGTTGTAGGATTGATTATTAACAATGTTTAGTGTATTGAGTTGTTCTATTTTCTCAAAGAAAAGTTGTAGGTGTGCGTAAGACGGTCCAAATGTAAACTAGTATCAATGTCGGTTATCAATTCCGCCCATTGGGCTATGGGACCAGAGGATCACAATTGTGTGTATTTTCTTGTTGTGGACCATTGATGGTCATACAAAATGAAATGAAGATGATTTTGATAAGAAAAATAATTATCAAGGAAATATAATCTATGTTTTTGGAGTTTTCACAATATATCATATCAAAGCAATAAGAGAAAACTAATCTATCAAAGGAAGTCTTTTTGATGTTTTCTAATTTTTAAGTAATGCATTCTAATCTCATAAATAAACTAAAGACAAGTAATTAGCTAGATGTAGCTGGTTATTGGTGCGAATGTGTGAATCTAATCTAAAACAAATAACTTAATCCAATAAAAACCTTTCAAACCCCACTTGATAGGTGAAGAAAAATTCATGACCCCGAAAGGGGCTATTGTTCACTATAACTTCCTAATAATGTTAAAGAGGAAAAATTCCTAATGATTTGATCTATTTGCGATTGCTAACGTATTGAAATGAATGGTTTTTTAATCTATTTGATATGTAATTGAAACTAATGATTTGAAATTGAAAATTTAACAAATAAAGCAAACAATATCACAATTCCAACCTAGACAAGCAATAGCTTTGGAAAATCTGGTTGTATCCGTATTTGTCCCCTCAATATGTTCCTTTATTTCTCTGAGTGTTCATATGAGTCCAAGGGATTTGGAATGCAAGAACCATAGCAGGATGATACCATTGAGAAATGACAACTTGAAGGCGGTCTGGATGCAATGAAAGTAGAAGAGATAACACAAGAGATTTGATCTTGGCTGTGTAATTCCTAGAAAAATTGTGGCGATGTACAATACAAGATACACAAATTCTCATGCCTTTTGCTTGAATACAAGCATGGAATATTTAAGAATTGGAACTGGGATGTGCCTTCATGCACAAGGAAAGAAGAGGTAGTTAAAACTAATTAAATCTATTTAAAAATAGAAGAGGGAAGGAATAACAGAAAAATAAGACTATTTTTAGGCAATTTGATTCATAAAATGACCCTAAAAGTTGAGTTAAGTGAAGCGTCATGCGTTAAAAACACACATAAATAATTCTCGAAAAAGTGTTCAAGACCACTCGCCCTCGTAGGGAGGCAGTCCTAGGGGTGGCCACCCAACCCGGGAGGTGGTTATGACACTAAAGCCAAAACATGCACAAAAATGAGCAGAAACTAGAAGAAAGCATGGAAAAGCTAAGTAAGGATGTCTAGGCTACAAATATACACTACAAATGGATTTTGGAGCTCGAACACCTTCTTAAAGGACATGAATCATCATTGGGGACTTTTTTAACTATTTTTTGATAATGTAGCACATGTAATTTTGGGTGCGTATATATTACCTCCTCAAAGAAGCGTCTTAGCCATGAAAAGGCATAAAACATAGAGTCCGAGTATGTCATTCCCAAAATAAGGAGTCAAAAGCTATACACGACACGCCTATGTGTCAAAATGTCATCATATAAACTCCCACTACCTGTAAAATGAAAATAAGCCTCAAGTGTGCATAGATAAAATATCAAAAATAAACACTACATTAAAAGGAAAGAGGACTTACCATCTCGTGTAGGGACATAGAAATATACCTATGCCAACACTTTGTAACCCCGTGACCATATGCACTCAAAAATAAGTTATAAAAACATACGTATATCTAAACAAAATAATTTCTAAATTGATTTGTGAATATTGACTTGGGGATTTTTGAGCTCTGGGACCACGGTGACTATGTTTCATTTTTGAGTATGGTTGAATTGGAATGGATTTGGGAATGGTATTTTGTGTTAGGCTTGGCCCTTTGCTATTTGAATGATTTTGAGAAGAACTCCTATGAAATTTGTAACTAGGGTGGTCATAAGGGGCCTCAAAGAGGAGGATAGGAAGAGTTCCTTTATTTCTTAGTCTCCATTTTGTGAGGTATATATGATGTTTTGGTATTTTGTGTTCATTGCGAGTGTTTTGACCACACCTAGTGTGTGATGACATCGTACAAAACTATGACACACCATGATATGTACATATATCTCTTTTGGATTGATAATTCCTTGCATAGAGTTGGATTACATTGATGATTTGATTCACATGTGTACTCTTATGTGTCTATAATTTCTGATTTTCTATGCTTTTCAAAATACATGCGGTGTTCATGAATGCTAACATAATGATTTCCTTTTTTTTTTCTTTGTAATGATGATATATGATAATGCAATCACATTGTGATGTTGAACTTTAGTTTCTCTAAGAAAATTTTGGTACTTTGTATTGTTTTGGAAAAACGTGGTGAAAGAGTGATATGATAAGTGAATTAACTTTACCCACTCCTGTCTCCACGCAACCAGTAGGATGCGAGGGCTCAACACCAAGAGCCGAAAAGGGCACAAGAAAAGAAAAATTGGTGAATGGTAATGATGAGGGAAAGACAATGGTTTGATAGGACCAAATTGAGACACTAAAACCTCACCTTACTCAAGTTACGTCATAGCTTAGAATGTGATTTTATTTCTAGTTTATCTAGACTTAGATCAGTAGATGGCTACTTGGTTGAAAAAATCTGGTTTTGAGGTTTTAAACTCTTTTGAAATTTTGGATATCTAACTCACTTTGTTTTTGACTTATGATTTCACAACATTTGAATGAATTATTTGTAACTTTCAAGTTTATCAAAGAGACCCCCTACACCTTTCCCCATGCTACTAATAGGAAGCATGGAATCATCACCTTGGACAAGGAATAGGACAACAAGGGCATTTCTCTCATTTCCCAACCCTACATCACTAGTAAGAGATGCAAGCTCAACACCGAAGGTTGGTAGGGAAAAGAAATGTGTAAAATAAAATTTTTCTATGGATTTTCATTTGAATTACTCATCCTGGGTAAAATATTTAGTATGTTCTTATTTCAAAAGATATTTTTATGGGATAAATGTGACACCATGAATCTTCTAGAATAGACTATAGGAAGAGAAACCTAATCTAGAAAGAGACTATAAGTAGAACCAAGTATGCAGGCCTTGGTATGATCATGGTAAAAACTTTTTCTTATCCCGTTTGAATTGATAAAATGATTCGAAAACAATTGACGGTACCATGAAAATTTGAAGAGATATTATTTGAATGTTTTTCCAATGTTTTCCAATAGTTTTTAGGAGTTGCTATAAGAATAAGTCCCTTGATCACAAATTTTATAGAATGAATTAGCAGATGAAAGTGCAATGAAAATGCAGTAATGTACATATGAAAATGTTAATGGATCATGTGTAATACCTCTTTAGGTGAAGAGAGTTCATGATTCGTTAAACTCCTCACCCTCTAGTGTACACACGTGAAATGCCCCATTTTTGTAGTCTTCTACTACTCGATATGGACCCAATCACCTAGGTCTAAATTTTCTTCCTTTTCTCGGTATTTTTGTCTATTTGGCTATCAAGTCTTAAGACCAAATATCCCTCATATATTTCACACTTGTAAACCTTCTTATTGTATTTTCGAGTCATCTCACAACAGAAACGCTTGTGCCATTGCTTAGCTTTGAGTCTAACCTCATCAATACTTTCTTACTGAGAGAGTCATGCTTCTCGATAGCCTTCTTCTCTCAAGATTCCTTGTAGCGAAATACAGAGACTCGGTATTTCAACCTCAAGTAGTAAAACTACTTCCACACCAAATACCAAAGAAAAGGGGGTTGCCCCTGTTGGTGTTCTAACTGACATTCTATAGGCCCACAAGGCTGGGAAAATATTTAAATGCCAATATTTTTTGTTCTCCTTAACGGTCTTAAGGAGGATGGAATTTAATGTTTTATTCGTAGCCTCAACCTGTCCATTAGCCTAAGGACAATAATGAGAAGCCATGTGATGACTTATCTTGAACTTTGCACACAATTCATGCACCTCATCATTTTTGAAGGACGTACTATTATCTGAGATAATGACCTATGGGACCCCGTACCTACAAATGATCTAGTTTATGATGAACTCGAGTGATTACAAAACTAGGTATGGTGTTAAGAGGCATGTTTTCTACCCACTTGGTCGATTACTCTATGTTTGTGATTATGAATTTATGGCCATTTTTTGATGAGGGAGAGAATTTACCTATTAAATGTAGGCCCCATGTGGAAAAGGGCCATGGGGTTGCAAAGCTTGTACTTATGTGGATCTCATGGGAGAAATCTTGACATTTATGATATCTACACACAAAATCTACTGCATCACGCTCTAGAGTGGGCCTGAAATAACTCATCTAATGTATCTTTTGAGTAGTGGCATGGCATGGCACTAAGTGACCTCCACATAATCCATTATGTGATTCATAAAGAATCCTTTCAGATTATTCTACGTCAATACATCTTAACAACATTCCGTCAAAGGGTCTACGATAGAGCACTTGCTCTAAAATAATGTACCTAGTGGTAATGACGTGTAGCCACCTTCTTTGTTGTGATGTTTCCCCTTCTGGGTACATATGGTCCATTATAAAATTAATGATGTCACTATACCATGGACACACGAAATGGGGAGCCTAGTCTCGATGAAGTATACACACTCATTGAGGAAGTCTAGATCTACTAGATTGCCTACATGTAACAGTAGATTATCAGGCTAACCAATCTGCAATGATTTTTCCTTTGACAAATTTCTTATTAACAAACATTAGCTCAAATTTTCCCATCGAGTTATGAATTTCCCAAAATTATTAGATGAGGATCCTCGTATGAGGAATGTCCGTAAGTGATCTAACTTAACAATAACCCTTATTTCTTGATTCAACATATAATTTCTTAAACGATTTGTTGCGAAGACTATGACAAGGCATTTTTTTATTCCTGGTGTAATGTGTCTCATAATCAAGAAAAATTCGACTAATAAAGTATACTACATGCTCTCATTTATTATCATCCTCTTGATCCAAAATGCAAGCTAGCAAAACATTTGTAGCTCAAGAATACAATATCAAAGGACGATCTGATCTACGATCTACGTGCCATGAGCGTGGGAGGAAAATAAGAATTGTTTAATCGAATCAAACACCTCATTGCATTCCTCTAGCCAATCAATGCGGAAATCCTTTTTCAACAAATTGTTGATTGGGTGAATAGAAAAGGTCAAGTCAGGGATAAATCTTTAGATTTCCCTGAGTTTTCCAAGAAAATATCTGATGCCAAACTCATCCATTGGTGGAATCATTTCCAATACAACTCAGATTTTGGCTAGGTCTACATCAATTCCTCATGAAGATATGATGTACCCAAAATATTTCCTCATGTTACACCGAATACACACTTTTCTAGATTCAATGTGACACTGTATTCAATTAAATGAGAAAGGATGATATGAAGCACCTCTCGGTGATCGCAACACTTTCTAGCCTTATCCAAAGAAGTCATCCAAGTAAGAATCCACAATCTTGTGTATAAGATCATGGAATATATAAGTCATTTCTCGTGAGTGCGTACGTAGCAAAGTGTTCTTAAGCCCAAACGACATGACAACATAATAGTAGGTTCCCAAGGATTCATAAACATAGTTTTTGGCCCGATCTTCTTTAGATAATCTGATTTGATTGTACCTAGACAATCCATCCATAAGAGATGAAAAAATGAAACTAGATGTTGCATCATGATAACATCGATGGATGGTAATGGGAAATCATCTTTGGGACAAGCCTTATTTATATCCCAAAATTCTATGCAGATGTAGATCTTTCCATTTTTCTTAAGAACAGGACTATGTTAAACACCCATTGTGAGTAGTCAAATGGCTTGATGAACCCTACCTAGAGAAGTTTCATCACTTCTTCCTTCACCATGAGGGTCACCTTTGGCTTTATGGGCCTTGAATTTTATTTAATTAGCTTTGCATCTGGTTTGGTGATGAGATTGTTCACCATAATGTGTGATGTAATCCCTATCATTTCTTTGTAGTTAAACACGAATGATTTTTGATGCTCCTTGAGAATACGGGTATGTATTTCAACCTCATCAGGAGTTAAAGAGGACCCTAGCTTCAAAATCTTTGGTTCTTCCTCGGTCCGATATTTATATCGATTGTACCCTCAATTAAGGAGGTGTTTCCTTCCTCAAAATTAGGTGGGGCTGGAGGCAACTCTAAATCCCCCTCTTCTCCTACCTCAAAATTTTGAGTTCCCTCCCAGGGGAATATTCTATCATGGGATTTCCAAAATAGGAAGAAGAGTGTGGAATTAGAGAAAGATTAACCTTGTGATGTGTAAGATGTAACTTTATGAGAGTGTTTAGATATTCTAGAATTGCTTTTTCAATCCCAACATAATTTGTAATGAAGGAATAACTCTTCATCTCTATGTATGTCAAAATTAGAGTCACCAAAGTGTCTTACAAACTAAAGGTTCTACATGAAATGAGACCCTAAAGTTTGAATATTTCAACTCATTGCTTGGAGTAAAGAAAGAAGTGGAAGTTGCAATCGAGTCTGCAAGGAGATTCTGGTCTCATGGAATTGCTTCAATTGATACGAAGTCAAACCTCTTTGTTAAATTAAGCACTACTATTTTGTAGAGTTACAAATGCTCAAATCTAGTTTCATATACTTGACACCCGATTCACAACCAATTGTGAATCACCTAACACCCCGATATTAAGAGCACCTATTATTTTAGCCACAATGAGACCAAGTAGAAAGAATTCATATTCAGCCCCATTAATTGTGCACTTGAAGTTTAATTTGAAAGAAAAGGTATAATCCTTCCCTCGGAGAGGTAAGAATCACACTCCGCCCAATGCCAAAATGGCATTTGGCTCATCAAAATGGAGAGTCCATCGAGTTACTTAGAAAAATAGATGTTGGATCATCCTTTGAATATTTCTCCTTAACTTGAGTTACCTCAACCATATAAACCTCATTTGCTAGCAGAGAACTGAGTCCTAGGGTATGTCTTTTGCCCATAGAATCAAAAGGAAGGAGAATGGGTAAATATTTTTCCAATAGCTTGACAATATTTTCTGTGGTTATTAACAATACTATCTCTACGATGATAGTTTCATCTTTGACTATCGGATGCCTTCAATCAAACATATGAATTCTAATTCTGTTGTAGGAACCAAATTTTCCTATGGTACTAAGCTTGCAATTTTATTTAAGTGATTTTTAGGAAGCTCAAACTCAAATTCGATCCCTAGGTGTATGTCAAAGGGTTTAAGATCACCCCCGTGCCATAAAGACCTTCCCTAAATGTAGGAACCTAACTTCCTCGAAAAAAGTGGAGGGAATCACCTTTGTGTAATGAATCCAAGGATAACCAAGGATCATATTATAGTTGGTTTCCCGATCTATAATATAAAATTTTGTTAGAACCCTCTTAGGTCCAAGGTGACCTATAACACTATTGTTCGATTGATGTTGGTTTGAGGATTTCATATCCCCTCAGCGTATTTTGTGTCAAAGACAAATTTGTCTCTCTGTATCCTTGATTTTGAAGGAAAGCGAAGGGGACTATGTTGAATTCTTCCCCATCATCAATCATCGCATGATTTACATAGTTTCTGTAAATCCATACTTGTAAAAACAACGCTTTGGATCCCCTCTACGAACCACTTCAAGCATTCATGGGAATCTTACTGATGTCAAATACAAATCCAACATCTCTTTCAGGATACCTTGGAGGGTAGAAATAAAAGTCTACATGGTTTATTTGTGCTTCTACAGGAGGGGTGACATCAACCAAATGACCAAGACCCAACACTTCTAGTAGAGCGTCCATATTAGTAGGGGAATTCTTTAACAGATCCAAGAAGGAAATGTGTGAGAAGGTCTTAGTTAAGTCGCTGATCAAATCATAAGATCCTACTGGATTGCTTAGTGTATCACGAATGTCATATGATGTAGTTGGGTAGATTGGGATAGGCTACAAAGAATAATCCTTAGTTCTAGTGGCAGCGTTAATTTGAGGTTCAATGTCCAACTCCACCAACCCCATAATTTTTGTTTACTAGTGACCATCCAAAGGAGGTGCCACTTGTGGGTTTGAGGCTTTGTGATCATGGGTCCCTATTACAACACCTTTATTTGAACCATTGGGATCTATTCTACCATCCTTTGGATGTGTGGGGAGAGGATCATTAAAGATTCCAAATGGTTTGTTTTACGGAGATACCAGTCCTATGTAGGTGTTTTGAGTGGGTGTTATCATGTTTGCCAAAAACATGTCAATAAGTAACTATATTTGATCCTATGGAAAACACTATAAAAACTTGTTACAATCTTGGAATGTTCTTGCATCATACCTATGAACCCTATGGAAACCGCAATATAAATCAAGCTCGTAATCTTGAGGCCTTTGGTTTCCACCTTATTATGGCCTAAAATTACAGTTATTGTTCAACTACTGATTGTTATGGTTAAAATTTAGAAACCCTTGCCCTTGGTTTTGAAATTGGTTTGGATACCCACTTGGGTATTGGTTAGGGCCTTGGGTTTGTGTTTGTCTTGATTGTTGAGGTTGTGTTATTGTTGTTGATGATGGTTAAAATCTATAGCATTGACTAAGGGTGAGAAGTTATTGTTTCTTTGATTGTTGTCATTGTTATTGTTGTTGTTTGAAGTTCCTATATTGGGATAATTAACAACATTAGGTTTCTTAGGTTGGTATGTCACTCCATCCATCGCGAATCCACAATTCTTATTAAGGATTTTGGTCCTTGGTTGCTATTCGTGTTGTTGAGTAATCGGGGTCATTTTGATTAGGGGTGAATAATATTCCATCAGCTCCATAAGTCTTATGACCATTGCCAATGGCTTGTTAATCAATTCAAAGAGCACCCTCTAGTACCTCTTCATAGATCTTTAGCAGAAATTTTGAACCTCTTCCTTTGTCTACCTATTCACGAGTGGAGGAACAAATCACAAAGCTCCGTTTGATCCATATTTTGAGTGCTTGTAGAGGATTAGAAAGCCTATCACCACCTTTGAATGAAGTGGGCTACAAACTCATTGTGCTCTTTCTTAATATGAAGGAATTCCTAATTCTTGTTATCAAAATATTGTTCATATCAAAAGCTTTAATAAATCTAATATGAGTTGCTTGAATGAGTGTATTGAATCCTCTGGTATCCTATAGTACTAGTCGAGATCAATAGCTTCTAGCATCTTAGGGAAAATTTTTGCAATGACTCGCATCCTATGGGAATAAATCTTGAATGGACATTGCATAGGCCTTGATGTGGGTATTAGGATCGCCCTCCCCTTTAAATTTTGGAAGATTAGTAAAGGGTCTCAGGAGCATGAATTTCCAAATAGAGAAGTCTAGGGACTCCTTAAGATATTTAGAATATGTCCCCATTGCATCTGTTTCCACCATTGAAGATCCTTGTTGGGGAGGTGGAGGTTGCATCGGTTGCTGAAATGGGACAACATAGACATTTTTGGGGCATATGACATCCCTTGCGGTTGTCCATATGGACATGGGTAGGTATAAATATCCCCATGCGGAGATTTAGAATACATGTGTACATAGGGGGTTGATTACCTTGATATGGAATCAAAGGCATGAAGCCAGGAACATTGCATTTCTAGATGGTATGGCATTTGAGAATGCACTTCCGACTGGTTCCTATTGTAGATATCCATACATGGAATAAGGGGGCATACCCAAGGTTTCCATCTCTGTAAACAAATCTCCATGATTTTGAGTACCCATATAAATTGGAGGATTCTTGTGCGGTAGGTATTTTTCTCAGAATTCTACGGGTAGGGAGAAGTTGTGCTTTCCCTACGTATGAATTCTGATTATTTGGGGAAAAATCTAGCTCCTTGAATTTATCTACCAAAGCTGAGATGACATCACCCATTGATAAGGTGATGCTTTTGTTAGGTGCTTTTGTTGAACCCTCGGAGGTTGTTGAGGGATATGGTATTCTACTATGAATTGTTCACTATGTTATCACCCCTCATTGGTAGTATTTTCGGTTGGTGGAGGGGTAGTGTTATTATTTTGGAGTAGAACATCACCTTGTCCTTACAACCTATTGAAATCTCGGTTCATTATCTGGAAGTGTTTTTCACTCCTAGCATATCGTGCTAAATATTCCCCATCTAGATGTGGGAGTTGGTATAATTACATCCTAATGGGTTGTCAAAATAATAATCAAGTAGATGAACTTGCTTTGTGAGTGAAAGTCATGTTGTTTAAGCTTCATTGTTCATGAGGATAGGTCTACATGACTTGGTCAAGTTCCTCAATAGGTACGGAGGAACAAAAATTGGTTCCTTGAAGTAGAGGGTTTTGAGCTGATGAGCGGTTGTCCGCCCATGTTGAAAGTGAAGGTGATTGTTGTGGTATACTTGATTGGTAGTTGTACATGTCAAAACTTGGGATGGGTCAATTGTACTCAACATATCATAATATATTCGGGGTATAAGAATACCCATAGAATAAAGGATGGACGAAGAAAGAGGAAAATTTTAGAGACTAGCTCTTCACGTTGGGTTCACCAATTTGTACAACACAAAATCAACACAAGACCTTATTCACACCCAACCTCTCAAGGTCGTGCCAAGACAACTAGTGTAGAATGAATGTGAATGTGAGTGTGGTGATGGGGATCAATCTAATTGGGAAATATTATATCTTCAACACGTAATATTGAGATTTGTGAGTCTAAGTCAAAGAATGCTCTCTTAACTTGAAGTTGTGTGATGGATCAGTCTAAGATAATAGCCATTCGAGACTCCAATTAATATTGAGCTCTGCCAAGATTATATTTTTGGTTGTTGAACATGCGAAAATGACTTGTAGGCACCTCGTATGGATTTCCCAGACAGGTCATGGAAGTAAGAATAAGAGGCATGGTGGAGCCACAAGGATTTATGGGTGATTTTTTAGTATGATCTAGAAAGTCTTATCCCGATTGGCTGCTATGTTAAATAAGGAAAGTTGTGAAATAATGTCGGCGTGGAATGGTGAAGATCTGAATACTAATGTACGGAAACTAGTGTCAATGTCTAACTAGTTAGTAGGTGTATTGGGTTGTGGGACGTGAGGATCACAACCAAAGACTTGTGGAGGCTATGGCCCTTATATGCTCATGCACGTAATAAAACCCTGTTGTTAGGAGCAGTCCAATAGTCGTAGGCTTGATTAGTAACGATGTTTAGCATATTGAGTTGTTCTATTTTCTCAGCAAAATTTATAGGTGTGTGTAAGACTGTCAAATGTAAACTAGTATCAATGTCAGTTATCAATTCTATCCCATTAGGTTGTGGGACCAAGGGATCACAACTATATGTATTTTCTTGTTGTGGACTATTGATGCTCAAACATAATGAAATAAAGATGATTTTGATAAGAAAACTAATTACTGAAGGAAATATAATCTATGTTTTTAGAGTTTTCATAATATACTTTGGATCAAAGCAATAAGAGCAAACTAATCTATCAAAGGAAATATTTTTGATTTTTTCTAATTTTTAAGCAATGAGTTCTAATCTAATAAATAAACTAAAGACAAGTAATCAAATAGATGTAGCAAGTTATTGGTGTGAATGTGTGAATCTAATCTAAAACAAATAACTTAATACAATAAAAAACCCTTCAAATACTACCTCAGAGGTGAAGAAAAAATCATGACCCTGAAAGGGGACATTGTTCCCCACAACTTCCTTGGTAATGTTACAAAGGAAAAATTCCTAATGATTTGATATATTTGTGATTTCTTAACCTATCAAAATGAATGATTTTCTACTCTATTTGATATGTAATTGAAACTAGTGATTTAAAATTGACAATTTAACAAATAAAGCAAATAAACACACAATTCTAACCTGGACAAGCAAGATCTTAGGAAAATCTGGTCAGTTCAGTATACGTATCTGTCCCCTTAGTATGTTCCTTTCTTTCTTCAAGTGTTCATGTTAGTCCAAGGGATTGGGAATGCAAGAATAGCAACATGAGGATGTCACTTGAGCAATGGCAACTTGAAGGAAGTCCGGATGCAATGCAAGTAGAAGAGAGATAACACAATATATCGAGCTTAGCTCTGCAATTCCTAGCAATATTATGGCATCAATACAATATAAGATACACAACAATTATCGGCCTTTTTCTTGAATAAAAGCATGGAATATATAAGAATTGGAGTTGGAATGCACCTTTATGAAAAAGAAAAGAAGAGGTAGTTAAAATTAATTAAATCTATTTAAAAATAGAAGGGTGAAGGAATACCATATAAATAAGACTATTTTTAGGTGATTTGGTTCACAAACACACCCTACGAGTTGAGTTAAGTGAAGCATCATGTGTCAAAAATATGCATAAAGAGTTCTATAAAAGGCGTTCGGGACACCACCCTAAGGAGGAGGTGGTCCTAGGGCGCCACCACTGCTGGGAGGCGCTTTGACACTAAAGCCAAAACATGCACAAAAGTGAGCAGAAGTTTGGAAGATAGTGTGGAAAAGATAAGTAAGGATGTTTAGGCTACAAATATACACTATGAATGGGTTTTAGAGATTGAACATCTTCTTAAAGGACATGAATCATCATTAGGGACTTTTGTAACTATTTTTCGATAATGTAGCACATGTAATTTTTAGTGCGTATAGTGTCCTATGGTGTTTGTGTAGGTTTGGATAGTGACGGATACTCTACTTACGACGTCATGCACCTCTTTAAGGAGATCCATCATCCCGACATTTTCATTTGTTCCATGTCTTGATACCTCTTTTGTGAAACCATTTTAACATCCATTAATATTTGCATATTTTGGTTTGTTTCATTAGTTATTTTTCTCGTCACGTTATTCTGTCTTGTGCAGGTATCGGGTACCCAAAAACAATAAAAAACTGAATAACTTTCTATTTCTTTCAATTTTTCTAACCATGCAGATATCCACAGTTTAAAAATCCAAAAAAAATCTTGATTTATAGTTGTTCATTTGATATTTTTAGGAATGCTTGGCTTTTAAATTCTAAATCAGTTTAAGTTTGTCTTAATTAACATTATAAATCTATTTTATTTTGGAAATATCAGAGTAAAAAAATCATTTTAGTGTTGTCTCCATTCAGTTTGGTGTATTACTTAGGTATAACTCGATTTTTAGTCTATATCTTTCTTGGGATGGGGTGGAGGTTTTTTTTTTTGATTTCCTAGTTTTACGTTAATACATTCCCTAGTTTTATTGTTGAAATTTATATAAAATTGTAAAATAAAATAAAAATGTATTTCAAAGATCCTAAATCTATCCTAACTACCCCAACCCAAACCTACACTATAACTCATCCTAGGCCAAGCTAAGCCTTTTCTAAGTTCTCCCTCACTCCCTTGATACCTAAACACCTTCCACCCCTCGACACACAACCCACCACGATCCCCTTTACCTATTATGTACCCAACTCACTAGACCCTACCCAACCCCATCCCATGTCCCTATGGACATCCATCTTGACTCGACCCACACAACTCTCAACTCATAAAGAACCCACCCAGATCCCCGGATCATCCATCCAAACACCCCTGGTCCCAAAATCCCCAATCCCAACACCCTTGATCTCTGCCACACCTCACACCCGGCCACTCTTCCATTCTCCCTCATAACCCTCCCCCGACCATTCCACGTCTCGATCTACCTTGATGAGCCCCCGCTCACCCGAATCCCAATCTCCCCACATCCCCAACTCACAACTCATGACCCATCTCCCCAATCCACTCAGCCACCCATCTTGACTTGACTCCCTATAACCCACTCGACCCTTCCCTCACTCACCCTCGGCCTTCTCCCACTCAAACCTCCCACATGACCCTTTCACAATACATAGATGCTTACCCCGTCGACACCGAACCCTACACCCAACCACCACAAATATCACATCCCCGTAACCCAAGCCATAAAACTGACTCTCAAACCCTCACCCACCTGAATTCCCTAACTTTCTACCCTCCAACCTTGCATGGTACCGATATCACCCATTCACCAATTCGAGCACTACCCACAAAAACTTCTGAACCCCCGGCTGCCATATTATGTCCACACCACTTGCATATAAAACACATTAAAAAAAATACAAAGCCAACTTAGGTTTTTAGGTTTTTCTTTTATTTCTTTATGTTTTAGCGTATGACTATAGTCTTATCTATTTATCTCTTAACAATCACTTTTAATTAGGCTTACTTTTTAATTAGTTCCTTAATTATTTCATGAACTCATTAATGTCTTTCTACCTAGGTAATTTCTTTTCTTCCTTTACTTGAAGTTATCTTTCATTATAAGTTTTATTAATTAGCTTAATTATCTAATTAGAAAATTTTATAACACATTCGACCTTTATATTTATCATATTTTTGACTATATGAACTAATTATCTTATTTAATTTTACAGGAGGATTCTACGACACTTTGGTTACCTTCATTTGTTGTCGAAGACTAATTTTTGAAACCAATACTTGACCTAGATCCCTACCATTTGCCTTTCACACTTTTTGGATGTTGCAAATTTAGGGTCCTCGGACATTTGGAAAAACCTTGGTGTCACTTTTTAACCATTTCATCATTGTCTAAGAACCTTACACTATTGTCTAATGATTTTGGTGAATATTGTTGTCATTTTATTTTTCTTGTTTGTGAAGCTAATCACAACCCTTTGTGTGTATGCTCTTTTCTTGTGATTTTTACAAGTGACCTTGAGAATCAGAAATGTGACAATGTTGTCTTTTATCATTTTCTCTTGGTTCGCATTGGAAAAATACCAACCTTTGTTGTGCAGGGACCATATCTTTTGATAGACTCCTAACATTGTCTATAGGATCCTTTAGCTTTATTTTTGTTTCCAACTATAGTCTTGATCGTTATTTTGTTTCTTTGCATTGTTAATATTTGTCTGATTATTGGCTGTGTATGCTCTTTTCTTGCACCTTCAAATGATTTGGAAAATAAAAATGACCTCAATCATCTTTTTTTTTCTAACACTTCATTTGCAGGATAACTGCTAATCTATTTTCCGTAGGACCGTGTCACTGGAATTTTGCCAAAAACCCAAACAAGTTTTTTTAAAAACCTCCCCACTAAAATATCACCATAAAAGAACTATAGATGAAACCAAAAAGATTACCATGCTCGGTACATTGTCATTCTCCACCAGGTAATTTTATTTTCAAGTTAGAAAGAATTTTTGTTATTCACATCATTATTTTTTTACACGTAGTAGAGGTGGATTTCATCACCATTGGTGATACACTTTGGTGACATGGAATTCACCACCAAGCACCACTAACATTCACACTTGCATTACACTTTGAGACCTAGTATCATCACAACATTCCTTATCTACCTTTCCTTTGGTACCCACTTACAGGTGATGCTTTGTCATGTGGGAATACTAGAGTAATGCCTAATATAACTATAATAACGAAGCTTGGGAATCATCCTTATAAATATTTAGGGAGTAATAAGGACACCATACACACTTCCATTCCCCATCACCTTCCACATTTTCACAAATCCTACCTTAGATGTGGTGATTCACTTTGAAGTAGGTAAGTAAGAATTTATGAGTCTCCTCTAGTGCTCTAAGGGTTCCTCGTACCACTTTTGTCCCCATACAGAATCAGGTATATCATGACTAGGGTATATTAGAGGACACATATATTTTGAGTGACAAGAGCTTGCATCTACCCATTTCACAACATACTATATGTTGCATGAACCAATCATTATTTCTGATAGATCTTAATTCTTGAGCCAAAACAATCAAATAAACATGACTACTTATTGATTGAAAACAAGTTATTTTATCAGTTTACATATCATTATAATTTGATTATAAAAATGTGTTTATTTTATATTTAAAGTCCTAGTTGTGTTCCACAAATAATTTCTCAACTTCCTCAATATCAAACAAAACATTGAATCAATCATGCAAAAAGATCTAAATGTTGTATTGATTTCATTAGCTTACTCCAAGCTGAAAACAAATCCTTCATATCTTGTTTCGAGCTATATAAAATTGATATTGAGTGACTTATTTGAGTTCACTCCTTATATCATCAATTTTCAAGATTGTTTAAGCTTCATCCAAAATGAATCCCTCATAGCTCGTTTTGAGCTATATCATACTGGTATCAAGTACCTTATTTGAGTGTACTCCTTACATTGTCACCTACTAATCTTGTTTAAGCCAAACAAATAAAAAAATTCATCATAGCTTGTTTGAGCTATATCCCACTTGTATCGAGTACCTTGTTTGAGTGTACTCCTTACATTATTTCTGTTAAGCTTGTTTAATCCAAATCTAAACCATATTCATTATAGCTTGTTTGAGCTATAACATATTTATCCTGAGTAGCTTGTTTGAGATTACTCCTTATAGCCTTACTTGTTAAAGCTTGCTTGAGCTAAAAAAGGATCACAATCAATAGGTTGAGTTCTTCATTGCACCTTTATTTGTTCTCCCTCTCATTCAAACATGATGAATTCATGCAAAAATCACGCAACGAGCTATCGAAAAAATTACTAAGATGAAAACATAACTCTCTCATATGGATACCCAACTTAGTGAATGATCACCCAAAAATCCAATTATACAACCTAACAAAGACATCACTCCGCATAAATTCCAATGTTAGTTTACCCCTTAGAGAAAGTCTCTCTAGTGTTTTCATTAACTAAAAGAGGCTAAACTAATAATATATCCAATTACAAAACCCTTTGTTGAAGGGGAACCTAAGCCATATTGGTAAAACCTAACACATACTATGAATTTCATTGCATTGATGGTCGCCACATAGATAGATGTGTGTGACTTGAGAATTACTTCAAAAATTAATTGACAATGAAGTCATCTCTCAGTAGAGCTTGATGACAAAGCCCATGTAACTAATGACACATCAACTACCACACCTTTCAATGAAGAGTTAAATATTGTCAAAACTCCTCTACATGATGAAATTTCATGAGATCACAACAATAAAAGTCAAGACTCTAATTCCAAACCAATCCATATCTTCTTCAAATTTTCTTCCATTAGTTCAAACATACATTGAACTTGTTTTGGATAAAAACATTCTTCCAACATCTACTGAGAACTTGACCTTGATTCAAGACTCTCTTTCAACCCAAACAGACATTGAACCTATTTTGAAAAACAACATTCTTCCAACATCTAATGAGAGCTTGACCTCACTTCAAGACTCCCTTTCAACCCTTGATATAACTATAGACACTACAAAAGAGGTTCCATCATCAAACACCATTGAGATTGATTCTATTATTCCACTACTGGCTCTTATGCCTAACATCTCTAGCCTTGTTTTTGAAATACAACCACATCAAGTTTGGACACTTGCAACAATACAACCTTCCGTGTCCATTATGCTTCCAACGATCAATCTTGTAGGCATTTCATCACCGATGATCCCCAAATGTCAATACTTCTACACACATACATTCTCTGAGGAACGTAGACCCAGAAATATCCTTAAGCAACATTTTTCTATGAATATATCATCAAATCAATTAGTTAACGGTAAAAAAAAAGAAACAAATAAAAATTTAACATCTATCATAGAAAAAATCATCAACACACATGAGAAAATTGGCACACCCAAAATTAACCTACTTTTGGACTTACCACACATCTTATTACACACCTAATGGAGCCATGCCATTCTCCCTTTTTTATGGTTGTGAAGTTATTTTACCTATCAAGGTTAAACTCCCATCCTTTAGAATATCCCTCAAAGAAGTAATCAATGAAGATTATTATCGCATCATGCCTTAATGAACTCGAGATTCTTGTTAAAAAATGACTTAATGTTCTCAATCATATTCAATTATATCAAAACCAGATACGACGTAGCTATCATAAAAAATTTACACCTATAAAATTTAAGGTTGATGATCTCATTCTCAAAGAAAATCAAAAGAAAAAATTTGAACCTAACTGCGGTTAGGACCCTATGTAATTACAACTAAATTTGGCTCTAGAGCCTATAAATTGGCCACTGAAGATGGTCAGGAACTTGACAAACCGATGAATGCAATACATTTAAAGAAATTATATTCTTGAGGTGCTCTCTATTTTGGGAGACAACCGCTTGTACATTCCTCTTGTCTTACTCATCTCCAAATAATTTAAAATTATTCATTCCATTGGCAGATATTCTCATTATAAAAATCACATCTTCATATTCATCATCATGAGACAAGTGTTAATATAGATCCTATTAAGTTTTGTGAGTCTCATACTTCTTATAATGTCTCCCATTTTCGGCTACTTTCACCTATGGTCATACCTAGAAGCTTACTGATGGTAATATATTCCCTTCAAAGAAATTATCTCTTTCACAACAAAGCTCTGAACTTTACCTTCATTTGACTGTCCATCTCAATTTTCGTGTTTGAAACCTTGCGTCCTACTAGTCATGTGGGGATGAGATTGGGGGAAGATGTTCCTTCCCAAATAAAAACACTATAATACAAATCAATAAATCAAATAACTTATGAATAATTCATAGTCACACCTTTCATCTTTCACATTATTTGGTGTTGAGCCCACACTTCTTACTAGTAGTGTGAGACCAGGGAATGGAAGGAGGTTCCCTTACTCATCTACATCTTGTCTTTAGTGATAAACCCTTGCCTCTTACTGGTGGCATGGGGAAAAGTGTAGAGGGTCATTCATAAATCACAAAGCATAAAAATGTTACACACACACACAAAAAGAGATATATATAAACAATAACAAAAAAATAAAATAAAATTCCTTCCCTATGTTTTGCCTTCGGTGATGAGCCCTTGCTTCTTACTGGTAGCATGGGGCAAGGCATAAGGAGTCTTTGCAAAAATACAAAATATTATAAATATAAAATTGAAGTGCTTACAATTTTAAATTCCCAAAGAAGTAATTTAGATTCCTAAGTGAAGAGAGAACTATCCCTTCACCTCATATCTTACCAATTAGTAGGCCACATAACTGTCTAAGTCTAGTATGTGACCTATAAAGTGAAATTCATTTTGAAACTAGTTCAATAACCTTAAGATGACTTGAGTCACAATTTTCTAAATGGATTATTTTTAAAAATTGTCTCTATATTCATCATCTGCATCATGCATCCTTCTTGATTCTCGGTGATGAGCCCTCACATCTTACTAGTTACGTGGAGTCAAGAACGGAGCTGAACATCTTATCATCACTCACATATCCTTCCAATGAAGTGAGAATTTTTGTTACTATTTGAAGCATGAGTTACCATGAGGAACATGATATATATAGACGATACATTTGGTTGTCACCTCTCATAATAAATTTGCATTCTGGTCCAAAAATTCCAAAAATCCCCAAAAATAGTATAAACATCCAAAAAATCCAAAATCCAAAAAAATATTCCAAAAATATAAAATCCCAAGAAAATATTTGAAAACTCTTTAAAAATCCAAAAACATGCCAAAATATTAAAATTACAACAAACATTCAAAAATCACAAAATCCTAATAATTTGCAAAAAATTGAAAACCCCAAAAACTTAACAATCGACACAATTCATCCTTTTAACTATTATCCTCAACAAATGTTCATGACCACCGATGACTATGAAATTCAAACCACTTCCCCTCGTGTGAATCATCGCTTAGGGAAAATCTGAGTCTCATTATTTCCTTGTTTGAGGACAATGACCCAATCCATTCTACACTATTTTACCCCTAATTGGGGTCACATCTAATCAATCATCACTATGGAACACATTAGGGACATGTTTAAAGGTCTTTGTGTTACTAGTTACAAGTTTATTTTTTTATCTGGTATCTTGATATATTATTGGGGGCATCTTGATTTTATGTATCCTAGTGTTCCCTCTAATATACTTATGTTATATGATTGCATATCATACAGGGAAATCATATCTTTTTGATGGTCCATGTCTATGCTCTCTTGCACTTGTATATCATACCAGGGCATCATACATTTCTGATGGCCCTTGTCTATGCTCTCATGCATATTATAGTCTAGTCATCCTGATCTTCTATATCACGATGCATCCTGTTATGTGTTATATTAAAATTAATATGCTTTCATCCCATGAGTATCTTCCTGCATGATCGAAAACTTACTTTGCACCTCATCCATTCACCCGTACTAATGCATTCTCTAGTTTGGGAATCCTACTTGATCATTGTTTCAGTTTACAAATCCTACTTGAGGATATTTCTCATGTAGCATTCCCTATCTTGCAACTCCTCATCCCCCACCATGATCCACATGTCTTTGATCCATTGGTCCTCCCTCCTCATTTCCACTCATCTGCCACTTATCCCCACATTACCCTTCTCACCATTCTTGTCCCATATCACCACTTTGTAGAAACTTCTCTACCATCTCCTCTTTCATTAGATGAAAATCACCACCAAAACAATATTTTCACTTTGCCTCTTCCACTTATCATTCTTGCCTCATCACTCTCACCACATGGGCATCCCAATTAAGGATTCCCCTCGCAATCTACATTCTACACCACATATCTTCCTCCATCCATTCATCTTACACTCCTTTGTTTCCTTCTTTCCTTGTTATCACCACCTCTCACCCCTCATTCCAGTCTCACACACACTATTCCCTCTTTTCTCATTCTTCCTAGTATCCATATTCTTCTTGGTAATCTTACTTACACATCCTCATAGTATGAAAAATTTACTTGAGGGTTCCCCTTTAGTCCATCTTGTCATACCCTCTTCCAAAAAACCCCATCAATCACTTACTTCTTCCCATTATTATTCTTCTCCAATTTGGTGATCCTACTTACTCATTCTGTCGCATGGTAATCTTACTTAAGATTCTCTCTTAAGATTGATTTTCCATTTATCCCTCCCCATCCAATTTATCCCACCCTAGGCATCATCATATACTCTAATGATCCATTCCACTCCTATGCCTAATACATTATTTCCTTTGACCTTGCATTCACCATCAATATCAGTTTGGAAATATTACTTTGAGGATGATCTATCATCTTGCACTATCCCATCACTCCACATTTTCACTGTCCATATTTTCTCTTCATTTCCCATCATCACATCCTCTCACCTCCTCTTTCATTCTCACAAACACCACCTCCTACTTTCCCACTTTTCATCTCCATCATCCCTCGCTTGGAAATATTACTTAACCACTTCTACCACATGACAGTCTTACTTAAGGGTCCTCCTTAAGTTGAACTCATCGTTCTAAACTTCTCCCTTACCTCATTATTCATTCCCTCCATTGATCATTTATTCCTCTTGGTCTCCCCTACCAACCACATTTTCCTCCTACCATTATCCTTTCTCAACCTATCATATCACAAAGTGTGTCTACTATCTTCTTCCCCTGTAATCATGTTCCTTTCCCCCATTTTCCCCTTCTTGATCCATCATCCTTCATACCATTTCCTCCCATTATTTTCATGTATTATTTATTCATATTCACCTCATTCATCTTCATCCTCCACATCCTCTCCTGGTCTTCACCTTATCATAGCTTATCACTCACCTTTTCTTCACTCTTCTCATTCCATCTTCTCGAGTTCTCCCACATATCCACCCCCATGTCTACCTGCCATTATTATTGGTCTTCCCCTAACATTATTTCATCATCATCTTCCATTTCCATGCTAATAATTATTGGTGGAATACCCCTAAAATTCATTCATCCTCATTTTGCATGGCCTTGTTCACTCTCTTTGACCTTCTCCATTGTTTCTTCATTCCTTCCTTCCTCTATGCCCACCAATAATTATTGTTGGACTTCCCCTAATGTCCCTTCATTGTCATTTCCTCTTCTACTCCCCATTACCCTTTTCACTTTCTTCAATTTTCCTCTCATCCTTCCCCACCAATAATTATTGGTGGACTTCCCCTAACATCCCTTCACTAAAATTGCCTCTTTTATTCCTCCCTCTCTTTTTCTTCACCGCCTCTCCATCTTCCATTCTTCCTTGCCAATTTATTTATTATCTTCATCATACATCCTTTATCTATTGTCTCATAATCCTTTTATCCTCATCTCACACATCTCTGCATATTTTCCAATCCATGTCATTCCTCCCCTCTTTCCTCTCTTTACATTACTGATACTGCACACTCTACACCAAATATCCCCATTCTTGATCTCCTTCCTTCTTAATCACTTGCTCTATTACCCTCTCCTCCTTCGCACTCTTCATCTTATTTAATCATATAACTATCATCTTATTTCTATTTTTCCATCATGACTCCTTCATACTTCCCTATTAGTACCCTATCTCTTTCTCGTTATCTAATATTTTTTACCCCATCATCATCCACATGCATCTCCATGCAGTCTATACCATATTCTCTACCTTGGTCTTCCCCACGATGACCAAGTTCCTTCAATATTCTCCCTGTATCTACTTTGTTATCTCTTCTCCCCATCATTTTCACCTTCCTCCTCCACTCCCCTTCTTTTATCTACCATCCATACCTTTTCAATCATTCTATACCAGTTTCTCTTCTTTTTATGATCTTCTACAAAATTCCTAGTCCCTCTTTTTCACCCAATTCTGGAGAGTTTCTAAGACTGTTGATGATGAAAAATAAGGGTAATGGGCTAAGAGGAATACACTGTTAAGATGCTTTGGTTATAGGTTTTTGCATGTGTATGACTTCTGGATCTATAGCTGATCGTGAGAGATTCCTTTTTGCTTGGAGGAACTATCGAAATGGAACAAAAGACCACCAAATAAAAGTTAAACAATATATGCAAAGGGGACGCCTAGCGTGTGCTAGATCCGGGAAGTGTGATACTTCCTAGATGGCTGTCGATCCAATTTAAAACAACTTAATACTAATAATAAAGTAAATCCTACTATAGTTAAAATGATTTAGGTACATCATTCATCTACAATAAACAAATTTGTTCACAACAACAGAGCTAGGCTATGATTGAATTTGAAGGTCAAGGTCCTGTCGAGGTATTGGTCAAGGTCGGAGTTCTGGATAGTTTAAGGTATTTGGTGGTGGTTTATGCTCTAATCTAGGTTTCTAATAAAAGAAATAGAGACGGACGTCGGTTTAGGTTAACTAGTGATGGTTATGAGTGAATGGCGTCGATATGGTTGGGGTACAGGAGAATTGATAAGACTTGGATGAGTGATAGATCCGGGGTTAGATGAAGGTAGAAGGGCAACATGAATGGTTTAGGTCTAAGTATGGGAAATGTAGGGGTGTGGATAAAAATATGGTCAAGTTTGCATGGAGGTAAAATGGTGGGGAATGGGAATGGGAGTAGAAACTAACAACAGAAGCAAAAGGATCTGCTCAAATGACAATGAACCAGTGCAGGTTAACAAAACTTACTGTTTCTACAAGCTTGATGTCTAGTTGGAAATGGTGGGTGATCAAATGGAATGAACTTGATGTAGTGTTGGTGCTTCCTAGATGCTCCCATGAAGACAAATGGCTTCGTGGTTACTTTAGGTATTGGCTATGGATGTCCTGATGCTTGTACAGAGATGCTTTGTTCTCGCTTACATGTAGCTCTAGTTTCATCAATTATTCTAAAAAGATGTCTCTCTCTCTCAGAAAATGTGCCAACCTCTAAATAAGGTTGTTTTGGGAGTTAAATGGTAACCGACGGTGGTTCTGGATTAATCGGTGGTGGTTGAGGGTAACCGGCATCTCACATTACGGTGGGATTTCCTATGTTTACTAAACTAGGCAGATCTCCTTGATTTTCTAGGATCTCGTTTCATTTTTCTCCATGAATTAGACTAGAATCTTCCTTCTAACATGTGGGAATGTGGTTAGAGGGAATGTAGGCATTGATTTTTTAGGGTTTGGGTAGGTCTTAGTTAGTTATGGAAACTTACTAAGAATAGGTCTTAGGTGCGGTGGCTAGATGAGGTGTCTATGTGAGGTGGATATGTGGGCATTATCCCAATAAGGATATTTAAATAATAAATATGGTGAGGATAATGAATTAGTTTAATTAAATTAATTAAATTAATATTATAGTGGGGTGAAAGGGGCCATGGATAGGTGGATGTGCTCAAGGTATTTATTTAGTGAGGGACCAAAGGGGAGTGTGACCTAATTTTAGTGTCTACATTTTTCCCCCTTTTGTTGCATAGCTTATGACATTAACAAAAATAAGATGTGGTCACCCCTTGTGTAAGTGAAGGTGATCCCCTCAAACCAGAACTAACGAGGCGTAAAGGCGAATCGGTGAGTGGTTTGATAAAAGGTGAATGTGATGAAGAGGAAGGTGGGTAATGGGGGTAAAAGGAAAAAGGTATACTCAAGTAATCTAGGTAATGGGTCAAGGTCAAAGGTAGTAACATTCAAACACATGCACATGTATAAATTACAGAAAGGTACTAGGTTGGAGAGTAAGTAAAATCTACATTGTCCAAGGGTGATAGGTTTATCCAAACAAGGTTGAGGTGATTATGGTATCCAAGGTATAAGATATTGTTAGGAAACATGACTTAGGTTAGGTGTAGGAACGTTTAGGTATGCCCCGATACACCGAGGGTTGGGTCAAGATAAATGGTCATAGAAAGAGGCGGGGGTAAGGTCATTAGGTCAATCAACTTAGGTAATAAAGGCTGCAAGGTATAACAAACACATGAGGTTAAATGTCACTAGAAATGTTCTAGGTCTAAGAATCTAGGTCACGGCATGGGTAGGGCCAAGATATGGGTAAAATAATGAGTCCCCAAATGAGGATGAGGTTAGGTAGTAAATGATGAGGTTAGGAGGGTGAGGTGAATGGTCAGGGTAAGTGTTGGGTGAGGGAGAAAAAGAGTAACAGGCAGGGGTATATGCTGAAAGTTAGGTGATGTGGAAGAGAGTGACCGATGCTACAAGGGTAACCGATGTCGGTATAGGGTAACCGATCACGGTAAGGTAGGGCACATGACCGATGCTTTGGTGAAGGTAAAACCAACATTGGTGAGGTCGGGGATGTTATAAAAATGAAAAATCCACATTTTTTGAAAATCATTTGTCTTCTTGTGAATTGGGAAAATGACACGAGAGAGAGAGAAAGGTGGAAAGTGTCTAGACAGAATGGAAAGCTGAGTTGGTGAGCTGAATAGTGGGTGATTGGTAGTTGAGAGGTGGGTCCATGGGATCAAATTGAGTGATTTGATTGGTTGGAGGCATGGTTAGCGATTGGTGAAGGCTGAAGCTAAAGAGGGATCGGGCGGCAGCCCATCGGGTGCGGTGGTCGGATGTGCCACCACGATGACAACAACATGATGAGGTAAGGATCAAACCCATGTTGTGTTTTTTAGATAGATTAAGTGATAGGTTAGGGTCTACAAAAATTGGATTTTTTTTTTTTTTTTGGGGAGGGAATGAAATTTGAAATGTGGGAGGGTGAATTGGGTAGAATAGGAGTGGGGAGAGAGGTAAGTGGGTGAATAGGGGATGGGATGGGGTTAAGGGGAAGTGTAGATGAGAATGGGTGGGGAAAAGAGATAGGAGAGGGAGGTTTTTGAGAGGGGAGGGTTTGGGGTTGTGGATTTTCACCATGATAATGACCGGCATAGGTCGGGGTTAGCCGACATTGGTAGGGGAAACTAGTATCGATCATGAAATAGGTGACCGATGCCGGTTTAGGTGTGACTAGGGTCATCGAGATAACTAGAACCGATTGGGTTTTGGAGAACAAGGGGCCGAAAGGGGCCCTAGGTCAAGTGGGTGAGACAGAGAGGGGTAGAATAGGGTGTGTTGGTGAAAGACCTAGTGTAGGCCGGGGGGAAAATGATAACGGGTGAGGGTGGGGGAGGGAGATAGAAAATGTGATAAGAAGGTAGGTTAGGAAGACAGAAAGAGGTGAGATAGTGGGTATAGGTGAGGTGTCATGGGTGAGTATGGGCATGATGAAGGTAAATTAATTTGATGTTTGTATTAGATGCAGGGGAGAGATCAAATGTGGATTAGAGATAAGGTACCACCCCTGCTCTTGAGAGTGCAAGGTGCGACAACAGTTGAGGAGTGGAAACATGTGGATGAGGTGGGCCTGATTGGGGTCTGGTGCTATTTGCATGTGGTCCGCAGTAGGCCGAGTCTGATGATTGATCTCATTGATAGATGGGATTCAATGACCAACACATTCCACCTACCGACGGGTGAGATGATAGTCACCCTGGAGGATGTGTTTAGGATCCTACGGCTACCGATACTAGGGACATAGGTGTACTTGATCTCCTCCAAGGCCTTAGAGGAGTTGATGTTGACAGTGTTTGGAGAGGGACTGGTAGACATGACATTCCATAGTGCCAATCTGAGTTACGAGAGGGATGTACATAGCCCATCTAGAGGAGACGAGGCTAGTTGTTTTATTGATGGAGGTAGTGTGTTGTTTCACACTATCGAATGTAGAGGGAGGGAGATTTACCTACTCATTAATGGGGGTAATACATGACATGGTGATGGATCGGACCCACTTTTCTTGGGCATCAGTATTCCTAGTGTAACTATACAAAGAGTTATGGGCGTCTGCATAGGTTCAGCCTGTGTTGCACATTTTTACTACACTGCTTGGGCCTATGAGCACATAGTTTGTGTGTGGCTAGTAGGTATGCCCCGAGAAGATGCATTTACGATGAGATTGGTGAAGGTGGGGTACAAGATATGGGTACATGTGATTAGAGAGAAAACGTTCGAGACAGGGATAAATATGATGTAGCCTATTACAGGTGTTTATTAGAGGGGTTGTCTAGAGTGGACATCATATGGAGACCGTATGTGGGTTATCCCTCATACAGGTGGATGCATGATGAGTTAGATGGTCTTCAGTTGTTGAGATGGATAGTGGGGCACCATTCTGGGAGCACGAGATGATCCTAGTGGATAGGGTTAGATGGTAGTTTAGATTGCCATAGGACATACCTCCACCCTTCCCGTAGTACAGGAGAGATGACATGGAGAGGCCATTTCCTCTACCATAGTCAACATTGCCCACAAGGTAGGAGGAGTAGGTGGTAGACTAGTGGATTGATGATGTTGAGGTTATAGATAGATATAGACAGTGGTGGGTGGCTCATTTATGAGTAGTACCACCCAGGCCAGGGAAACCATATTTATCGACCATCACAGTGCAAAGGGATGCCCTAGAGGAGTAGGTGGCGATCGTGATTACCCAGTTGGGTATGGTGCAGGGATAGTTAGCTAGGCCGAGGTAGAAGTGGTGAGTTACATATACAGTACCTAGTCTTGAGCCTAGATGGCCCAAGGTGGGGATGGAGATGGAGATGGTGATGATGGTTGGGTGGCCACCCTATAGGCATAGATTGGGGCTTTACAAGCCTAGATATAGGCATAGGGGCAGGGGCTGATGGCACCACCACAGGCACCGGGATAAGGTCCCAGTTCATAGGCAGGGGTGGGATAGGGTCCCACAGGACAGGTATAGGGTCAGAGGCCGATGGGGCCACCACAGACAGTACCCGTATCTAGGTTGTGGGAGGCGAGAGAGGAGGCTAGGTACTATCAGGACCAACTGACAGTGGTAGGGATATATTTTTATCATATGCCAAGTACAAGGCACAACAAGCCTCTAGCAAGAGAGGACCAGATCACATACCCATAGCATGGAGAGCACAGGGGCCATCGAGCCCCAAGACATGGTCAGGGTGAGGCCACCAGTTCTCGGAGGCTAGTTCTAGTTGATGTACCAACGTAGGGACCTAACCACCACCTATGATGGGTGGGGAGATGTTAGTAGGTCGCTAGATAGGGGCCGAGGAGGCAGAGGGACAAGCGATATAGATATGGAGGATGTCCACCAAGATGATGCCTGATATATGGCTCCCGATTTTGACATAGTTTTGATTTTTGATATATACCGGCTTGTGTGCCGAGAGTTGTTATATTTTTTATCACATACTTGGCCTACATGCCGAAGAGAGTGAGGATGTACGAGATTTTTGTATTTTTGAGCATATACTGCCTACATGCCAAGATGGTGAGGTTGTATATGAGAGTTTTGGAGAGATACACTTTATTTGATATTCATGTATATTGTATGGACATCCAAATTTATATGATGAGATGGATGATTTGATGATTTTCAGATGATGCTTTGATGTTGATAGACTGTGATTGTTTATGCATAGATGGATGAGTGATAGGTGTGTTAGGCATGATGGAGTTAGGTCATAGGCATGGTTGAGTCAGGTTTTAGGCATGGTTAAGTCAGGTTGTAAGCATGGTTGAGTTAGGTTTGTAGGTATGGTTGAGTCAGGTTGGTGTTAGGCATGATGGAGTCAAGTCATAGGCATGGTTGAGTTAGGTTTTAGGCATGGTTAAGTCAGGTTGTAGGCATGGTTGAGTTAGGTTTGTAGGCATGGTTAGGCATGATGGGGTCAGGTCATAGGCATGGTTGAGTTAAAAGTGGGCGAGTTGTAATTCATTAATGTGTGTGGTTAATGATGATATAGTCACTTGTGAGATGTTTTATAATATATACATGATGATGGTAAAGAAATGGTAGTAATAATAAATGTATGTTATGATGATGATAAAAATGTGAAGCAACTTGTTGTTTGTTTGGTTTAATTTCTAATTTTGGATATAAAAGGAAACAGTAAGGTAGAATTTGATTTAGAAAATGAAAGATGAATTGGTTAGGGTAGAGAGTGGCCAAGCTAAACTTCAAGGGACCCATGCCCTCGAGTGCTTTGCCTACATAGTCTCGGTGAAAAAGGACCTTAGGCTAATGTAGTTCTCCCGTGAACTAGGGAATAATATGATGAGGTAAGAGAATGCGTTGGTAGGTTTTAGGCATGATTTGGGTTTAGGTATGTTATGTGTGAGTGAGTTGTGGGCAAATTGTTATAGCTGATATTGATGGTGTTAGAAGAAGAAGGTTACCCCAAAGGTAAGTGTCTAGGACCAAGTCCCGCATAAGGTAATAAATACGTAATAAAGAAGGTTAAAAGATAAGAGGGGGTAAGAAATCCACCCGATTCGTGAGGATCACGATGAATAGGTCGTACCTCGAAGAAGAGGTGATGAATGTAAGACACTAAAGACATTGCATGATTGATTGTTCTAAGGGTGAAAAGTAGTCACATGATCACCAAATGACATGATTTGCAAGAGGTCCCTTGAGGTGGTAGGAAATGAAAATGTGAATGGCGAGAGGGTGAAAAGTGGTTAGGTGATATGGTGGTGGGTAGCATGCCATTTGGCAAGAGATCCAAGGTCACAATGGGCAAGTCCATGAAAAAAAGTTTGTATGTATTGACTTGTATGTGAGATAGATTGATCGATGAGGGAAGTCTATATGGGATGAAGAAATTAACTCCTTGAGGTCTTCATGAAGCTGATCGATGTGGGAAGCTTCAGATTCTCTTGCTTCTTGTTCTTTTTTTTAAAGAGCTTTACATAGCTGTCCTTCGAGGGAGCAATCTATTTATAGCAGTGATTGTAGAGAGGAAGATGTCCTTTTGAGGGAGTCATATTTTTATTGGAAGTTTGACTCAAGGAGTTGGATCCCATGTGAGGGCTTTGAAGTCATGGATAAGACCAAGGTGAAGAATAGGATTCTTGTTTAGAAATCGGTGAAACAACCATGGGATTTCATCTAAAGGTAGATGAAATGTATCCAAGAATCATGCTATGTGTAACACCGTGGTACACATATTCAAGAGAAGGTAGCTAGTGATGATACGCACACAATTCTTATTTAATTATTGGTGATGGTGTAGGGTGTGGATAGTGCTCAAGGGATGAGCATGGAAAGAGACACAAAGTGAGGTAGGACTAAAAGTCAATAGTAGAATGGTCAAAGATGCAAGTCGTTAAGAGGATCGGGTTTGGGTTTACCATCGAGTGAAGATAAATAACAAGCACCCGATCCATAAGTATGGGTCACAATGTATGGTCCAAGCCAATTAGGAATTTTTTTCTCAATTTACTTGTTTCGCTTTGGTTACATGTTGATTTTATTTTATTTAGAACAAGGTCACCAACTTGGAAGGTTTGTTCATGAATGCGTTTATCATAGGCACGTTTGATACATTTTTGTAAACTTGAAGGTGGTCAAGAGCGTTAAGACGATGTTCATCTAATAACTCAAGTTGTGCTAAATGATCCTAACGAAAGTCATCATAATTGAGCATGTCATGGAGAGAAATGTGGAGTGAGGGAATCTAGACTTCGAGAGGTAGAACAACCTCTATACCGTAGACTAGAGAAAAGGGCGTGGTAGTAATGGAAGTATAGATACTAGTGCGGTAGCCGATAGGGGCGAAAGGAATATGTGTATGCCAGTCCTTCCCAGTCTCGTTAAACACTTTCATAAGAATTTTGTTTAAGGTTTTTTAGTGGATTTGGCTTGGCCGTTGGTCTGTGGGTAATAAGGTGATGAGAAACTTAGCTGAATACTGAAGGCATCACAAAGTTTTTGCAATGTTTTGTTTTTGAATTGTTTTCCATTATCAGTGATGAGGCGATGAGGAACACCAAAGTGAAAAATGATGTGATGATTGATGAACTCACATATTTTTTCGGCTTTGGTGGAGATAAGTGGTATGGCTTCAACCATTTTTGTGTAGTATTTGGTAGCGGTGATGATCTATTGTTGGTGTTGGGAAGAATGGGGATTGACCTCTCCAAAATATCCAAACCCCATTGAGAGAAGGGCCAAAGGTCATGGGAAACCTGTAAGGCATGACTGGGTGTATGATGAAGGTTGGTATGTTGTTGGAATTTTACAAAATGCTTGACATAGTCACAACAATCATGGTTGAGGGTCGATACAGAATAGGCTAGGTGAAAAATACACTTAGCAATAGCAAGGCCACTAAAGTGACCTCCACATATGCCATCATGAACTTCCTTAATGGTATAATAAATTTCAGAGATCATGAGGCATCGTAAGAGAATACCATCAAAGCCATGCTTATAGAGGAAGCCCCCCATGATGACATAATGAGAGATATTTTTAAGGAAGGCACGTTGTCCATTATGGGTGAGATCAGGAGGTAAGATGGAAAGAGAAAGATAGTCAGTGTATTCTTTATACCAAAGGTCACTCGGGTCCAGGGTGATAGTTTTGATGGAGTAAACTTCACGAAGTAAATAAGAGGGTGATTAGAGTCATTGTATGGTAACAAAGATACTAGAATTGGCAAGCGAAGCGGGTATTTGAGAAGCCAAACAGGCCATGGTATCTACAAATTTGTTGGTTGAACGGGGGACGGTTTGAAGGGTGTAACGGTCAAAGGTGGTCAAAAGTATGTCTACATGATGTTTATACTTTTGTAGTATCTCATTACGATATTTATTAATATACCATTGACTTGGTTTATGACCAATTGAGAATCACCAAAGATGTTGATTGATTTGACATCTAGGGCATAGGTGGCTTCAAGACTTAATACGAGTGCCTTGTATTCGACAATATTATTTGTACAACCAAAATAGAGTTTGAAATACAAAGGAATGGGCTCACTGTCAAGTGGAATGAGGATAGCACCAGCCCCACCCATATGCTAACACTTGGAACCATCAAATAAGAGTGTCATTTGATAAGCGAGTTCATCTAGGGAAAGGGTAGCAATTGACTCATATGGGAAGTCAAATTTAATTTGTTGATCCCTAGAAATAGATGCTTTGGATAATTGGTCAGCGATAGCTTGGCATTTGATGGAATTTTGATGAATGAATTCAAGGTTGAGGTCAAACAAAAGCATAAGCCAGCGTGACGCAAACTGATTTTGATAAGGTTTGGCATACATGAAGTGTAAGGGGTCGGTGTTGGTCACAACATAGGTTTTGTGGTTGAGTAGATAATGGCAATGAAAACTAAGGATAAATAAAGTTTTTTGGGATGGGTGTATCGAGTTTTGTAGTCCAAAAGAGTACAAATTATGTAATAAACCACCTGCTCCCTGTGTTGTTCATCGCGATGAGCGAGCATGGCCCCCAAAGAGTGATTGGTAGCTAAGATGTATAGGTAGAAAGGTTGATCATCTTTAGGTGGAATGAGTATGGGGGTTGAAGAAGGTATTGTTTTAAGGCCTCAAAAGCTTTGTGGCAATACTCATCCCATTTAAAGAGGACATATTTCTTGAGAAGGTGATGAAATGGTTAGCACCGATCGATAATTGTGAAGTTAAACAATGAATAGACTATAACTTACCTTGCACGGGCTATGGAGTTGCCTAAGGTTAGTGGAGGCATTTATAGAATGGACTTGACTTTAGTAGGGTCAAATTTTGTACCACGTAGGGAAATGATAAATCCTAAGAGTTTTCTTGAAAGGAACATGAAGACGCACTTCTTAGGATGAAGGTGAACGTAATATTTAATGAGGTGGTCAAAGATGGTTTTTAGGATGGTGAGGTGCTTGGAGTGGTGTTTAGATTTGGATAGGAGATCGTCTGTGTAATATTACAATATATGATGCATGATGTCATGGAAGATGTAATTCATAGCCTGCTGATATGTGGCACCAATGTTTTTAAGGACAAATGGCATGACTCGATAGTAGAAGGTCCCCCAAGGGGTGATGAATGTGTTTTTATATTGATCCTCTGGGGAAAGCAAGATTTGGTTATAACCCAAGAAACTATTCATGAGGGATAGCATCACGTGACCAGCAGTAAGGTCTATCAGTTAGTCAATACCAGGTAGAGGGAAGTCATCTTTTGGGCAGGCTAGGTTGAGGTCATGGAAATATGTACAAATGTGGAGTCCCCTTATCACATTAGTGATAGGGACAATGTTAGAAATCCACTGAGTATAATCAATGGGTAATATGAAGCAAACAAAAGAAGACATTGAAGTTATTCTTTGACGAGAAGGGAAATGCAAGGGTGCATTTTCCTCGATTTTGTTTGATGGGTTTGGCATTGGGAATGGTTACAATATTGTGGATCACTATGGTGTGGTCAATACCGGGCATGTCTTCATATGACCAAGTAAACACATGGTTATGATCTTTGAGAAAATAAGTGATGGCTTCCTTTTAAACATCTAAAGATTGACCGATCTTTAGGATGTGTGGGTCGTCCTGAGTATGAATGTTGATCTTGATAGTTGATTCATTCAACATGGTTTTTCATCTCGAGGGTAACAACCAATGAATATATGAGTCTTCTATACCAAGGTAGGTGAGTATAGATTCATCATCCTGACATTGAATGACATTAATTGAAGGTGTATCATCATCAATCATTTTAGGATACAGGAAGGGAAGAGAGGAAGGAGCCTCACCCTCACGTTGATAAGTCAGAGGCCCCAAGGAAATGGTGTTTATGAAAAAAAAGTTAGGAGGGATGGATTCTGGATCCATCGACTTTGTCGGCAAAGGAGGTGATGGTGGCGAAGAAGGTGGAGAAGGGTTGATGTCCTCGATGAGTTCAATGCGGGCTGTTTGGTAGGTGGTTTAGGAAAGCCGATACCACTACGGTCATTATGTTTATGGGTAGTACATGGAATAATAGTATGGTGGCCTTGCTCGTAAAAGACAAAACCAAAACCCTTCCATGCACATTGGTGTAGGAAGGTGTGGGAAAAATGGCGAGTAGTGAGTGACTAGAAGTTAGCGGAAAATGGGCGGGTTTGTGATAGTGGTTTGGGTGTGTAAGTGGTAGTATCAAGTCCCTCATATGTGTGACTGGTACAAAGGTGAGGAGGACCATAAAGGAGGAATTCTCCTATACAAAGTGATCATAGTGAGGGTGTTGGTGAAGACTTCCATACTTGATGTAGAGTAAGGAATGTGTTGATACTATATATGTGATACTCCCCGAGTGAGGCGTTGAAAAATACCTTCCAAGGGATCAGTGGTTGGTATATGGGTAGATGGAATAGATGATGTGTTGAAGGCCAATGTGGAGGTGGAGCTAATAGATTTGGAGGCTGATAGTTCAGCTATGGAGGTTGTGGTAGCGGTAGGAATGGAGAAGGTATGTGCAATTGAGCTAGTGATTGTCTTGGTAAGAGGAGGTGTAGGTGAAGCGGTAGTGGTCGTGGAGGTAGATTCCTTAATGGGTATGAGCATGTCATTGGGTCGGTAAAGCATGTTGCATGTTTTAAAAGGTGATGGATCAACTGGAATAGTATAGGTGTGTCCTTCATGTTCAAACTTTACACAATGATGCAAAGTGGAAGGAACACAACCCATGACATGAATCTAGGGTCTACCAAGAAATAGGTTATATTGAAATTCCCCCTCCAAGATGTAAAATAACTCTAGAATAGTGCGAAGGCCCACGCAAACATGGAGGATGATAGTGCCTAGTGTAGAGGTGATAGCATCATTGAATGAACACAACATGACAGGATGTTTATGCATGTAATTGTCTAGTATGCGCATTTGAGTGAATGCATGGGATGAAATGATATTAATGTTAGCGCCCCCGTCGATCATAACATGACGTACACATATATCATCGATGTGGATAGAGATGAAGAGAGCTAGGTTTGGGTCATTAGTTTGGTGTGGTGTAATCTCTTCCTCCGAGAAGCTAAGGAGGCTACTTGGTGAGTAAGTTGAGTTGTGGATAAAGGTGACAATTTGGTGAGAGAGGCTACATGATGGGGGTGATAATGGAGGCTACAAGTGTAGGGTCATTCGGTAAAACCTCAATAGATTGTAGGACCAACATAAGAGCTTGACAATGGGATTACGAGGTTTAGATGAGGTCATATAAGGACATTTTGAGGGGGGATTGATGTAGTTGTTTGAGAATGGCGTGATGTGTGACCCCATTAGAAATAGGATATGTGGGGCCGCAGATAGTGATTTTAGGTGTGGGTGTAGATGGTATGTTGGGTATAGGATTGGTTGGTGAGTTAGTTGCCTTTTCCTTCCGAGCATGGATAACAACATGTATCATTTTGATTTGAGGGGAGTTGGTAAATGGAGAGGGTGTAGGATGAGTGGTATAACAAAATGATGGGAAAAAACCTACCGGGAGAAAATCCTTGTGAAGTGAGCTGGGCACAATGACATTTAGGTGATGGTGTGGAAATTTATCTGATGCAAAGCATGTTAATTTTGAATCTTAGGGGTGGCTCTAAGAGTTGAGGGGGTGGAGGTCATGGTTGTTGAGTAGGAAGTGAGGGAAGGACTGTGGAAATGGGTGTTGGTGAAACAAGGTCCTCATCAACAAGGCCGTCATCATCAAATTTTGCTTCAGGAGGACACAACTAGATAAGGATGGTTTTAAAAGCCTTGTAGTTCTCCACATCATGCCCTGGCACATGATGGTAGGCACAAATTTTAGTGTCATCAAACCCTTTTAGCTTGGGTTTGAGGGGGTCATAATTTCTGAGCGGTGGTAATGTGATGATAGAAGTCTCAAGGAGGTTGGTTAAAATTTTGGCATAGGAACCTACTAGTTGGTTGCAATGGGAAGTGAAAGTGGGTTTGGGCATATGTGTGGCTGATTGTTGAGGAAAGTCTTTATAGGAGGGGAGTGGGTCGAGCTATGGTTTTGGGTGCTAGCATGGTCTTGGGTGATGGTCATGTTTGCTTGGGTAGGGGTATGGTAGATGAATTGATAGGGGAGTGTGTGGTTGTTTTGACTACCTTATTGGAGGGTAGTGGATTTTTGTCTTTGGGTTACACCTTCTTGGGTAAAGGTGATATGGGTGTACGAGATCTAGAGGGAAAAGTGGAAGGGGGAAGAGGGCGAGTTACCCATGGGGATAACGGAGGTGCTGTGAAGGTAGATGACATGGGTTGTGCAGGGGGTGTGAGGGACAGAGATTGAAGTGTAGTGGGTAGTGAAGAAGTAACTGATGGTATTAGAGGAATGGGTGGTAAAGATGCTGCAGGTGCGGGTGTAAGTTGTGTCAGGTGCTTGGGTATGTTAGAGGTTTGTGAGGAAGGAATGGGCTGTTGTGTTTTTGGTTTCTGATGGGTGGAGGTTTCTTAACCGTGCTAGGAGGTTGAGGTCCTAAGATGGACAGAAAGGGTGAAGGTGATGAAGGTGTGATTGGCACAGCTAGAGTATGGGTTCTATGGGCTTAGTTCTTCTGCTTGGGTGCCGGAGTAGGTTTGGTGTTGACTTTGGAGGATGTATCTAAATCTAGTTTGATAGGTGGATGAGTAAGGTTGGTGGTTGGGGTGACCCCTAAGGTAGTAATAGGTTTAGTCGAGGGAGATGATGTAGGTGTGGGTTTTTATTTAGATCTATGTTGGGTTATGGGTGAGGGTGTATGTTGAGCTGTGATGGGTGTCGTGGAAGAAGTTGTGATAGAGGTGGTTGTGCTCGGTTCGATTAGTCGAAATATTTTTAGGTATATAGTGGAAGTATCATCAAGTGACATTTGCATTTGCATTGAGAAAGGAAGCAGAAGGCAGCCCCAGAGAAAGGCTCTGTCCACATAATCTAAGCAATTGGCTAAACATGAGAATGACACATCTATAGGTGAGGTGATGGAGGACCTAATGGAAATTTCTGTAAAATGTGTCTTAGGGATGGGGAATTTGCTAGCTTCAACTTTCGTGGGTAAGAGAGATGAAAGTAGGTCTATAGGATCTTGGGTAGTTGATGGAGAATGGTCACCTAGAGGCAAAGGTATCTCTATTGGATCTTTGATAGGTGGAGGAGAAAATGGGTGCTCCTCTATAGGTGGATTAGATGATGGGTGCTCCTCTATAGGTGGATTAGATGATGGGTGCTCCTCTATAGCTGGGGGAGTTGATGGGTGATCCTCTGTGGGTGGAGGGGATAAAAAAGTATCCTCCATGGATTGAAGAAGTACTATGGGTGATGGTTCCCTAGGTGGAGAAGTCAAAGGTGAAATAGCCTTGATATTAGTGGAAGGTTCCTCCACGAGTGAGGAAGGAGGTGAAAGGTGTTCCTTTATGGGTGGAGGAATAGGTGAGGTGGGTTCCAATGTAGAAGGAGGACTTCGGGCTAGGATTTCCTTGATGGAAGGAATATATGGTAATTAGGAAGCAATAGGTGCATCGCTGAAAATAGCATGGACCTCATGGGTATGGCTATCATGAGTTGAGGTCTCACCGGTTTGATCAGATGAAGGGGCATGATTAGGAAAGGGTTTCTTGAAGATGTGTATGTTTTGATTGGCATGTGTGTTAGGATTATCCACAGTTAACTCACCTTTCTCGAGCATTTCTTGGACAATATTTTTGAAAGTGATGTAATTTCCGTCACTATGACCCTTTACTCGGTGATAGTTATAGAAGTCATGTTATTTATACCATGTGGGTGTGGGGTGAGCAGGGTCAAAACCAGTGTGTGGTTTTATAGGAGGAAGGGTGATGGCCCCAAATTTAATGAGCTTTTCTAAGATAGAAGAATAAGGCTCCCCAATTGGGGTATATTTCTATTGTTCCGATCTGAATTGAAAAGTCTGAACGAGTGAGAGATTAGATGAGGGACTAGCCTAATTTGATGGATGGGCTAGGCTAGATTTGAGTACCACTACATTAGTGGTTCCCTTGGCCTTTGAATAATTATTCTATGGTTTTGAAGAAGAAGAGGTATCATTTGACTTAAATGCTGAGTTCTTATTACGTAGTTGGATTTTCTTCTCTTCAATAGCTTGAATCTCTAGCTTTCGTGCCATGGTGAATGCTTCATTGAAGGTTTGGAAGGTTTGGACCTGCAGGGTCGGTGAGATATGTCTAGCACAAGCCCATGTGAAGAGTTTGATGAGTTTGGTTTGTAGTAGTTGGAATGTGAGTTGATTGATCAGGCTATGCCAACGAGCAACAAAATCTGCGATAGATTCATCATCATACTAACACGTGGAGTATAGGTCAATCATGGTAACCTTCTTAATGATATTAATGGAGAAGTGATCCAAGAAGGCTTGGGATACTTGATTAAATGAAAATATAGAGTGTCTAGGTAACCCACTATACCAATCTAACACGGGTCTAGTTAGAGACATGGGAAAGGTCCTCAGGAGCTAAACTTCATCATGGGTGATTAGGTACCACCAGTGTTTGAAAGAGTGTAAATGCTGTTTCAAGTCTTCTTTACTATTGAAACAGTTGAATTTGGGCATTTCCCAATACATGGGATATGGGTGGATAGGAATGGATGGATGGATAGACTCATAACGAATATCATCATAGGTGAGAGTGTTGCGGGAGCTAGAAACCGATGCTTCTAGTGTCTTCATCTTGTCCATCATTAACTTAATTAGGTTGTTGGTAGGTTGTGATGGATGGGTGCCTCCTGTAGTGTAAGAGGGTTGGTGTTGGGCATGTAACAAGGGTGGAATTCTAGTATATGGTGCTGCCGTATAGGTAGATTGAGAAGAAGGTAGTGAAATAGGGGTACATACCCAAAGTGAATAATAGATGAAACATGAGGTTGTTGATAGTACGTATATGGAGGTGGAAGGGTTGTGGTGACCCTAGTAGCAATGGGGGTAAAGATTGCGGAATAGAAAGGATGATGTTTTGAAAAGGGGTAGGGGTCACCGACATCGGAGATGGTTATGTAGCTACAGGTATATGAGAGACAATAGGGGTGGATGAGGTTGTATTTTGGGTGGTTGGCGAAGGTATAGTGGATGTGGCAGTGTGTAACGGATGTGGAAGATGTGACAATCATAGTGAGTATAGGGCCCATCTCAGTGAAATGATTGGGGGTAAGGTAGATGCAGGCAGCATAGAGCCAAATGGGGCTGACGTAGGAGTGGGGATGAGAGTTGGGGGATAGATATGGGCATGCCATATATCAACTGACTGAGGTATCTCGAGTGGATGAGTGGGAAAGGTAAAACTGCAAGGTGGCAAGATTTTGGTCAAGGAGTCATGTGAACTCCTCGTCTCTGGTAGCGATAGTGATAGGTTGGGTAGGATCCATGGGTGATAAAATAGAAGGTGGTGAAGGACTAGGGGAGTGGTTGACGATTGGCATGGAATACGAGGGTGCTTATTTGTCAACACGTCGATTACCATGTGAACCGGTACTAACATGGTAAGACTATTTTCTCGTAAATGACATAGAAATACAATGGAGATATGATAAATAGGTGGTGGTAGGTAAATTGGGGTCAAAATTTCAGTTGGAAAAATTACACAAAGCTAACCAATGCCGCTTAGGGTAAATCGACACCGATCCACAGTAACTGATCGGTCACTATGGAAAGTGGATAGTTGGTCAAAATAGGGTAAAAGGCCAATAATTTTCCCAAGTATGCAAGATGTTAATGGGACTTACCAGGTCAATGAATATAATAAGAGTGACAGAGACTCTGAATAGTCAAAGAAGGTGAATTGGTGTCCTTTTGGGTAGGTTAACCAAAATAACAGTGAACCGATGCCAGTTGGGTATAACCGATGATGGTTAGAGGGTAACCAACGATGGTCACTAGACCGACACTGGTTACTATGAAATTGAAATAGTGATGAAGAAATTGTGGTTGTGAATTAAAATTAATGTGGAATCAAACCCAAAATTCTGAGAATGATGAGAATATGGTCCGGCACACTCAGATGAAGCTGGAATACACCAACTGTGATGAGGAGCATGCAAGGAGAAACAAGAAAATGAAGAGAATGACCTCTCACCTCAAAATACAAGCCAAGCAGAAACACTAAGAAAAATATGATCCCTAAGAGTGCTTTTTCTATTATGTTTGTTTAGCTTATGCTATTTAAGGACTGACTCATGGACAGTAGAATAGATTTTTTTTGTGAGGATGGCTTGCTACGAAGAAGGAGATCTACAAGGAGAGGTTTCAGGTATGTTATGGCGGGGTGGGCTGTCCTCTGATGGGGTACTCAACAGAAGTAACGAGCTGGGTGCCCACTGTACCATGATTGTGTGATCACCTATAGATTATTTTGGGTGAGATGTTGTTTAAGAATGTGTATATTTTCAATTTTGTGAGGTTTGGTAAGACTCAGAGAAAGAGAAAGAGAAAGAAGTGCTTTTCTATGATTCATTTGTCAACCATTAGCTGGTCATGACTTCCAGCGTATAGGTTGCCCTCATTTAATGTGAGCTAATGTAGAAAAGTAGAATGAAATGAAGTTAATTTTAAACCCAAATCAAAATATGGAATTTGATGACACAATAAGAGGAATAGGAGAGAGTATGATCTTTCACTAATGTGATACTAATGAAAGGGAAGAAGTGTTTTTTTTAAGCACCAAAACATGATTGCTTTGAGACAATAGAAAGAAGAGAAGATTCCAAGGGAGAAATTTTAATGTGAGAACCTTTTAGAAAGGAAACAAACATACAAATTTTCACCTAGAAATGAATAAAAATGCAAGGAACCCCGAATGGGTCCCACCAGGCATGCCAAAATGTTTCACCTAATTCTGGATCAGTTCTAAGAATTTTGACGAAACAAATAAGGGTAATGGGTTAGGAGGAATACCTATTAAGATGCTAGTTGTAGGCTGTTACACGCGTATAAATTCTAGATCCACACGGTGATTGTGAGAGCTTCCTTTTTTCTTGGAGGAACTACCTGAAATGAAACACAAGACCACCAAATAAAAGTTAAACAATATATGCAGTGGATTGCCGAGCATGTGCTAGATCAGGGAAGTGTGATTCTTCCTACATGGTTGTCAATCCATTATTTAAACAACTTAATGTTGATAATAACATAAATCCTACTAGTAGTTAAAATGATTTAGGTATCTCATTTGTCTACAATAAGAAAATTCATTCACAACATGCTAGGCTATGATTGAATCAAGGTCAATGTCCTAGTCGAGGTACTAGTATTAGTCAAGGTCGGGTTCTGGATAGTTTAGGGTATTTGGTGGTGGTTTTAGGCTCTGATATGGGTTTCTAGTAAAAGACACAAAGACCGACGTCGGTTTAGGTTAACCGGTGAAGGTTATGGGTGACTGGTATCGGTATGGTGGGGGTACAAGAGAATAAATAAGACTTGGTGAGTGATAGATCCGGGGTAGATGAAGGTGGAAGGGAAAGGGTGAGATTCATATGAATCTAAGGTTTGCACAGGAATGATTTAGGTCTAGGTATGGGAAATGTAGGGGTGTGGATAAAAATATGGTCAAGTTTGCATGGAGGTAAAATGGTGAGGAATGGGAATGGGAGTAGAAACTAACAAAAAAAAAAAAGGATCTAATCAAATGACCATGAACCAAAGGCAAGTTAACAAAACTTACTATTTCTATGAGCTTGATGTCTAGTTGGCAATGGTGGGTGATCAAATGGAATGAACTTGATGTAGTGCTAGTGGTTCCCCAGATGCTCCCATGAAAAAAATGGCTTCGTGGTTGCTTCAGGTATTGGCTATGGATGTCCTGATGCTTTTACGGATGATCTTGGTTCTTCTTGCATGCAGCTCTAGTTTTCTCGGTTGTTCTCGAATATGTCTCTCTCTCCCTCTATCTATCTCTTAGAAAATGTTTCGACCTCAAAATAAGGTTGTTTTGGGAGTTAAATGGTAACCGATGATGGCTCGGCTTAACTGGCGCGGTTAAGGGTAATGGCAAGCCGATTAGGCGGGATTTCCTAGGTTTACTAAACTAGGTAGATCCCCTTGATTTTCTAGGATCTCGTTTCATTTTTGCTCCATGGATTAGACTGGAAGCTTCCTTCTAACATGTGGGAATGTGGTTAGAGGGAATGTAGGCATTAATTTTTAGGGTTTGGGTAGGTCTTAGTTAGTTATGGAAACTTACTAAGAATAGGTCTTAGGGTGAGGTGGCTAGATGAGGTGTCTAGGTGAGGTGGATGTGGGCATTATCCCAATTAGGATATTTAAATAATAAATATGGTGAGGATAATGAATTAATTTAATTAAATTAATTAAATTAATATTATAGTGGGGTGAAGGGGGCCATGGCTAGGTGGATGTGCTCAAGGTATTTATTTATCAAGGGACCAAAGGGAGTGTGACCTAATTTTAGTGTCTACACCCTCATAGTTTCTTTATTTTCTTTGTTCTATCGTCTCTTTCATCTTCTTTAAATTATTCATCTTCCTCATCTTCTTTATTTTTCCATCCTTATCTCCCTTTCTCTCATCCCTCCCTCTTCATTTCATCTTCTCTATTCCACCACCCTCATTTTGCACATTTCTCTCCCTTTTTCCTGATTTTACCCCCTACTCTCATCTCATCTTCTCCTTATTCACATTTCCTCATTCCCTTATTATATCATCCTTCTGTATTATTATCTTCCACCTATTTTTTATTTTCCTTCATCTCCAACTAATCTATTCCATACCCTTGTATTCTTCACCTCCTACTTCTATAGTTTATTTATTTTCTTTGTTCTATCATCTCTATCATATTCTTTAAACTTACTCATCTCCTTCTCTTTTCCATCATTTCAATCCCTTCATATAATACATATTCCACTACCTTCATTTTTAATCTCTCTCCCCTTTTCATAATTTCACCCTCTACTCTATCATCTCATCTCATCTTCTTCTTGTTTGTCCTTCATCATTCCTTTCTTCCCCTATCATCCTTCTCTCTTATTCTCTTCTACCTCTTTCATTCCTTTTTTTTCCCTCCTCCATCTCTATCCACTCTATTCCATACCCTTGTCTCCTTCACCTTTGAATTTTCTTTCCCTTCTCATAATCAACCACTACTCCTGTCCATTCCTTTTTTCTTCTCTTTCCAATCTTACTCATTACATCCTTTAACACATCCTCACACCTAGCATTCAAGGCCAATTGAATCCTTTCCCCATTTGCACACTTTGCAGGTTGTTCCATTCTCTTACACCCCATTCTCGTCCTCCTCTCCACAAAGTTGACCTCTCATCTTTTTGAGAGCTCTGTTGTCTCTTCCATTCTCATTAGCCCTCTCGAGGGGGAATCATCACATCTATCCCTAATCACATCTTCCCATGGAATTTTGTCTTCGAGGATACCATAAAATCCATCACCTACCACCTTCTACTCTCCCTAACAAACATCTTCTCTACTTTTTGCTTAGAAAAAGTAGATTGAATTCTTCCCCCATTCTTACAAGTGAAATTTTTTCTACTTTTTTCTTAGAGAATTCCTTCTCTTTTCTTCCTCTGATAATTTCTTATCAAAGGAATACCTTCCTTAAGAATAATCTCTTCAAAATTTTCAATCATGTCGCCTAGGGCATATTCATCCATCTCGTCTACTTTCTTTGAAAGAACACTACTTTTATAGACCGTTCCAAAGGGGAAAATGTAGACACCCCAATTTCACACCTATCCTAAATCAATTAATTTCACCATTCCATTTCCCACAAAAACACATTGAATTAATCGATGTTAATTGATTAATTAATCCATTTCAACCCCTAAATTAAACCCAATCTTCCTCACATGCCAAATATTCCCCATGTCCCCCCACTTGCGAATTAAATATTCAAGTTTAATTCTAGACCATTCCTCATGTCTCCCACTCACCTAATCATGTTTACTTTTCCAAATCATGATTACCCAAAACCCTCGAATTAATCCCACTTTTAGGCTATAAATAGAGCCTCACCCCCTCTTTCAAAATAATCTTGAAATCCTATCGAGTTATTACATACTTTGAACATAGAACATTTCTCTACCTCATCCTAATGCCAAAATAGCCCCATTTTGGTCATCCCAAATCAATTATCCCCTATTTTCATTGGTGAAAAGTTTAAGTCTATATTGTTGTAGTGAAGGTATTGCCCGGTTCGAAGGAAGCACCTACATTTCAAGCAATAAGGGCACATCCACATTCTATCGCCCATTCCTAGGTTTGATAAGGAATCGTGAAGGATAATGTATCTAGTTAGTTAATTACTTCTTTATTATCAATGTATTTTGCTAGCTCACATTTTTATATGTGAATCTTGTGTAAGAAAAGTATTCACTAATAACCCATTCCATAGTCTAGTTGTTAGTCTTGTTGGTCATTACCAATGTTGGTCTTGTACATTTGTCACTCACTTTCACAGTTCTGTCGGTGTCAAGAATTATTATATGCCAATGATCATTCATTTTTATCACTAAGATTTTGACTAGGGTGCGTAGAGAAGGATTAGGGTACTTGGGGCACCCCACTCCTGATTCTAGGTGCCCTGGTCCCCGTCACACTTGGTTTTATTTTTGTTATTTGAGGTTGGTATTTTTGGTTTTCCTCTCATCTCCCTAGGTACTAGTTGGCATGTCAGGTCATTAGTGTCAAAATTTGAATAAGACATCTGCATACAAACACAACATACATACTATATTATAAGAAAACTATTACTATCAAGGGATAGCTATCTACATAGAGTAAGGGACTGTATTTGGGAATTATTCTACATCACACACTACATAGGAAGGGGAGTATTCATTCTATTCCATCCACCATTTTTACATTTTATCTAGCTACTACTTGATATCTCTATGTCATTAGTGCTAGGAAACCTAGGCACATTATTATACACACAAGAAAAAAGAGCTACATTGGGTCTGAGATGTAGTGTAATGCTCAATTATAAGTCCATCCATTTGGAAGCTAAGGATAATTTGACCCCTTCATTTGCATCTTTCTTTTTTAGGGTTTGATGCTTTGTGGGGTTCGTAGGTGATTCTTCATTGTAGGTTTACGATGATATTAGTGAGCCAAGTGCAACATCCACCCGACCAAAGGAGAAGCACTGTAAAGATGTAGGGACCGTATCAGGATTAGATTCTGAGCTGTTTCACAGACTAGGGCACCCACATTTTAGACCAAGGCACCTACAGGTGCCCCAATCCCTCTCCAAGTGTCTCAGTATGGCCAACTCTTCTTTCATCATAATTTTGTGAAGATCATTGTGATACTCTATTACTGCATTCCGTCACTCTCAAATTCCCCATATCACTACGAGGTAAGTCCAATTTAGGTAAGTACCTTCCCCTTTATTTTAGTTATTTTAAAATATCAGATAAATTACTTAGCATTTACATTTCATTTATGTTTCATTTATCATAGTTGTATATTTGTGATTTTAATAAAATATTCATGATTTTATTGAATCATTTTGGTGAACTCAAGCTTAGAAACCTTTTCCCTAGGATCCACTAAAACCCTAATAGCTCAGGATAGTTCTTCTCCTTCTTGGCTAATCATGCCTCATGTTAGTAGAAATCATATCTATGATGAGGAAACTATATATGATATTACAACTCTATATGATGATGTTACCATATCGGATGATATTCAATAACATCTTTTAGCTAACAAATTCAATATAGCTACTAGCTTTGAAAATTTTTCCTTTAACATTTTAGATCTGGCTATATTTTCTAGTTGTTGACCTTGTTATATAGTTAGCCCTGATCCCCCTTCTGAAATTTCCAAGGAGGTTCTAGATGACTCTCTTATTGATTTCATGCTTTGTCTTGATGATATTACACATGTGCATACTGATTATCCTCCTAGTCATATTACCACTTTGTAGCTGCATCTCATGCCTCTCCTATTTCGATAATATTTCTCATGATTCATCGCAAAAACTAGATCACATACTCATTCATACTATGTTGATGATCCAATTGATGATACACTTAATGACATTTTCATATATGAATCTCTCTCTGATTTTAAAGAAACAATTAATAGTCATGAATCTACTACTTTACATACTACTGAGTGTGAATCTCCTACTCCATTGTCATATTATTTTGAGGTTATATCTAATAATATGCATGAATCATCACCATACATAAATTCATCTCCTATTATCACTCCATATCCATCTATTATTTTGTCTCCTATTATCATTTCATCTCTATCTCAAACTCCTCATAGGATGTTTCGATGCTAGTCCTATTACTTCTATGGACGTTCCATTTCCTTCATCACCTATTACTTCTTCAGCACCTACACTTAGTGTGACTTTAGCATCAACCTCTCCTACATCTCCTCTCAACATCCCTATGATTACTCACAATGGAAAGTTACAACCACTTAACACATTATTTCCATCCTCTACTATTCCTTCATAGGATATCTTGTCTCTCATGCATGGTATGGGTCATTTAAAGTATCAAGTTCAATCAATCACATTAGAAAGAAAAGCCTATTATGCTTCCATTGATAAAAATTCATTGCATGAAAACCCTATCCCTAAGAATATTCATAACTCAACATTTCCTAAGGATTTTATCATGCCTACCTTTTCATGTTTTGATGGTACTAGAAACCCCTACTTACATCTCAAACATTATCATATGGCTATGGCTTCATATTCTAATGATCGATTATTGCTTAAATCCTTTCAACATAGCCTTACTGATGATGCTTTGTAATGGTATACTCACCTACCATTTGGATCTATTAGCACTTATCATGAGATGGAAGAATATTTTCTCTATCGCTTTATCATCAACAATGGCCCTAGAGTTACCTATGATCATCTACCTACTTTACATCAAGGAAAAATAAAACCTATCATGGATTACATATTATGATTCAATACTTGTATACACCAATTAGTTTTTCAACCTATCGATCTAGAGAAGCAATTTATATTCTATCGTGGTTTGATTATAGTATTAAAAAATATTGTAATATGACACATGTGTATCATTCACACTTTTATACTATGAAGTCATTGATCTAGAACAAGACCTCTTTTCTACACGTATTATAGATTGTCCACCTATTGTTACTACTACTACATCATCTAGTTCTTCTCCATTTTCATTAGTTGAGCATCCTACATGATATCTATCTCCTCATAAGAAAGCTTAGTCTACTACATCACATAAGTGTCCTTCTTCTCCTACTCCATAGAAGGTTACACCTATATCTGTTACACCTGTATCACATGATCCATTACATTTCTCTCATCACATTTGACCAAATGATGTGCTACATGATTTTATCAATGAGAATTCAATTCACTTACCTTCTAACCAAAATAATCTAAAAAATTGTTTACAACACCAACATGATCAACCATATTGTAACTATCACCATATCAATGGCCATAGCGAAAATGATTGCTTCAATATTCATAATTGATTACAAAAATTAGAGGATAAGGGAATCATATACTTTGGCTCTTTCTCACATGAGTGATCCATATATTCTATCTCTGATCCACGAACTACTACTTTGGTTGAGTTATCTCCTTCTTATAGTGCTAAGGTCATTGTTCATCCATCGTCATAAGTCATCACTCATGTGCTCTCTCCATCATGTTCATTCATCACTAAACCATCTCACCCACGTCATCCATCTCATCCATCATGTCATGCTACTACTTCACATTGGATTCCATAACCCTTGACATTTTACCTCCCACTGTCGCTCTACATAACATTTAATTTGGTTCATATGCTCATGTTGCATTCATTCCACATGCTTCCACCGCTTCATGCCACCTTGGTCTGTGGTATGTGATTGTTATCACCCTAACCCCCAATGATGAACTCATGTTCTTATGGTTCTTACATGAATGTTGAGATATTTTTTACAATAAGAAACTCTATTTGCGTGCTCTATCAATTTATCTAGCGCACCCTATCGAATCATTTCTCGATGACACACTCTTACTTTATGGTTCATTCTTGACTTCCAACGGGTCTTATCTAAATGAACCACATCCTCTATATAATGGGGGATCTCTATTCCTCCTTCCCCACCTTGATCCTCCTAACATGTGACCACATAATACTCTTACACTTTAACAATAATTCATCACAATTTTATTTTCGCAATCATATTACATACATAGGATATTATCCTATACACTATATCATCATCACATTACTTATTACTTGAAAAATATGCATTTCAAATAATTTAAAAAATACGAACAATAATCAACACATCAAGAATCATATAAAAAAATCACATATGTCATCATCACATCATAACATCAATAGACAACAAATACAACCATCGTATGCTAATAAATACATCTATAATATCAATTAAAATAATATTTACAAAACATCTCATCACTAGGGGAAAATCCCTACATCAAATACATAAATACAAATCATATCTCATCATCATCATCACTATTTGGCACTACAAGTGCTCTATAACTTGATGCCTCACCACTAACTCTGCATTGTTGATCGCAGCCTCAATAACACTCCAACTATCTCCGTAGTAGTGTCAACTTTGTAGAATGATCCAAAAAGTGACTCAGTAGTGTGATAAATTGTGAAAACAAATCTTACGCTAAAGGACCGCCACCCACCACCTCTCTTAGTCATCATGTCTCCTCACATACCTCATTCGTCTCACTTAGAAACATGGTAGATGTTGATGATGTTATGGCCATTAGCCCAAACAAGTGGGCAAGCTCATCAACAATATCATCCACATGCTCTAACATCCCTCCATATATAATTATATCGGTATAATAATGTGCGATGGATGTGTCCATAATCAAGGATCAATATGAGTCACCTAAAATTAATAGAACAATGTGTTAGACAACCCTAACCATCACATAAGAAAGTACCAAATCATACAACATAACTATATAAATAATCATGCTCTGATATCACCTTCATTACATTCTTGGGGGCATGTGCTTTCCCCTCCACTCCTCGTTGTGGTAATCTCACCAAAACTGCAAACAATGGGAATAAAAAGGCCAATCGATGCATTTTCCACCATGTAAGATATGCCTTTGTACACCTCGCATCATCTACGTCTATTGACTCTATTGCTTCACTAACCTCGTATGGCCCAGGATGTACTAGCTACTCTTACGTGGGAAATGGTCTAGCTCCGGCCCTCCTTGGTGCTCTAACAACTCTAACCCACACATATGGATCTAGGGGCATATCCTGGGCCATACCAAACAATCAAGATACCCACTCCATCTGGAATAACTCTATCACCCATGGAAATCGATCCTCTAACCACATCATACTCCGTATTCGGTGTAACTCTACAACATTATCTATCCATTCTCCATAGTCTCGAGTATGGCCTCCATATCCCCGCCTCTCACCCCATCTAATATATACATTATCTATAGGTGTCAATCTCCATATTCTTCCCACACATAGTAATCCATACCCTAGCAAATATGTCTCGGCCTAATCGAATCTTCTGCGGAGCACTAATCGCCTCAATATTGCTATATGCTCATAGGCCCACACATGCAATAATGTAGTAGCTCTAATACCACCTCCATTATCCTCTTGTGTAAATATATAAAGATATCTATACAAGTGGGCCAACACACATCATGCCCATGCATACTTAGTACTCTCCTCCTCTATCTAGTGAAAAATATCATGCATCTTATATAAGATGCCCACACCACCTCCCTCCACCGTAATCATAGATGTAATACCAATGACTATAAACTTCTACAAGCGCGGAACCCCTAATATCAAAATCCCATCCAAACTAATATGGGCCTTGACAGTACTTGAGTCCCTACAAAATACCACATAACGGCCTTGATTTGTATCTCCATATCCTATACAACAATGACATGTACCCTCTAGCTGAAAATAGGTAATAATATGTGATACAAATCCTCTAATATTACTATCATCTCCCCCATAGGTAGCCAAAATGTACAATTTTCCATGCACCATCTCTCGTAAAAAGCTATCAACATAGGCATATTAGGTGGTCCATCCCCATCCTCATTATGTGCTTTGCAGAGCCGACATGGTCTCTAACCTCCCAATCATCAACTCGATAAACCTAACCCGAGCAATGTACTTAAGTGGCGACCACCATGGAAATCCCTTGAATGGATATCCCTCTGCACACCACAAAAAGACAAGTAATATGTTAGAACACTATACATATGCAAACATAACAATTTATGACATCAATACCCATCAAATTTCACATTTACATCACTCGGAACAAAATCATACTTTTTGGACATGGGCGCCCAAAAGCAAGACAAGGGAACCTAGGAGCAAGACACTAGCGCCCATTTCTAGGTGATCTTATCTCGAAGGACATTAGTGCCTTCACCGCTCTTGTCTAGGTCCCAAACATTGAGAAAAAATAATTATTTTGTAAAAATTCACCAAAAATAACTATTACACTTACATTTTTCAAAAACAAATCAGACTTACCAACTCCATCATTGTACGTGATGCCAAAGAAGTTGCTACCATATAAAATCAGCTAGGTTGTGATGCTCTAACTTGCAACATCCTTACACACTTAGAGCTCACTCTCACACTCACGTAAAAGACAAATGAGTTGACTAATCACTCTTTCACTTTACTATTTATAGTCACCTTTCATTATTCACTCTATTATGGTCATACTTTACATTCACTACTCAACTAATACACATTGCACAATTTTGCTAATATCTTGAGCATTTTTACTCCAATTTCTATCTCATTTATGACATTATATTTTGAATTATTCCTACCATCATATCATACATATGAAACACACATTATTTTTCCTTGATGTTATATTTCAATCAATCTATATATATCTTTGCACTATCAATCTTATACTATCTATTAACGTGCTTACTTTTGGCTTAGTGTTCATTCTCATTATCACTTCCCCTTTCACTGAAAGAGGGGGAATACAATTGAGGTCATCCTATAATTACCTTTACACCAATACACGATCATTCAACACTTCTAATTCATCATTTTTTAACATTTACTAATATACCATGTGATATTTCATCATTTTCTATCAATTCCCCTAATGACCTACCTGGGGAAACAAGCGTAAAATATCTCTATGAGTAAAACAATAAAAATAAACAATCAATCAACTAATCAAATACGTTCAAGTCTCTAACAATCAAAATCATACCATTTTATCAATACAATACAAAACATCCAAATTCTCCCGGATAACCTAACTTGGGAGTAATATGTAGCCTCCTAGATCACCTAACTTGGGAGTTACATTCATTACTTTACTAGATGATCTAACATGGGAATTTACTCTACATTTTGATTTTGCTTCTAGATGACCTAACTTGGAAGCCAACACACAAATTATGGCAACACCCTTGGAGTAGGGGTAATGAGACGTCATTTCCTTTCCTATACTTCTCATATATGGGTCAAAATGTTTGATTAAAAATAGTTGGATCCAAAATCACTGAAAAATTTGATCTGTGTCTATTTATAGTGGCTAGATATTTTAAGGATGTAGTTTAAGGTTGGATAATAACACACCTTTCTTCCTAAACTCTTTGTCCTGGTAGTAGGACACCCAAATCCTCCAGTTTTTCATACACAGGCAATCAGGTTTGAAGCTGATCACTCCCTACCCCATTACATCATCATCAAAAAAATTCAAAATTTTCAATCATTCCACATTGCAAACATCAGTCTCATTTAGTGCACTTCATCATGGTCTTACATCTCTTGTTACACTTTGCATGTATTAAACATGACTATCCATGGTTCGTCACGTTATATGTTTTCATTCGAAACACTATTTTACCGCATCTACCCATTCTTCTACAACATGGGATTTTTGGGAATTCTCTAAGGTACACATCTCTAACTACTTTATGTTACCAAGATTTCTCTCACCAACATAAAGTGAGGGAAAATGTAATCAGAAAATTATACACTTACTACTATTATTATATAACCAAGTTTGTTGTTTTATATATAGATCTTGTGTAAGAAATGTATTCACTGATGACCCATTCCATAGTCTAGTCATATGTCTCGTTGGTCATTACCGATGTTGGTCTCATACATTTGTCACTCACTTGCATAGTTCCCATCAGGTCTCAAGAATTCCTATATGTCGGTGCCCACTCAATTATCATCACTAGTCATTTGACTAGCGAGCCTCTGAAGGATTAGGGCACATGGAGCACCTCGGTCCTAATTCTAGGAACCCTAGTCCCTATCACAATTGGTTTTATTTTTATCATTTGAGGCTAATATTTTTGGTTTTTCCTCTCATATCCTAGGATCTAGTTGTCATGTTGAGTCATTAGTGTAAAAATTTGAACAAGATATCCCTATATAAACACAACATACATACTACCTTATGGGCGGACTATTACTATCAAGGGATAGCTATCTACATAGAGCAAGGGACTATATTTGGGAATTATTCTATATAACACACTGCATAAGATGGGGAGTATCCATTCTATTCCATACACCATTTTACATTTTATGTAGCTACTGCTTGATAGCTATATGTCATTGGCTTTAGGAAAACCTAAGCACATTATTTCACACATAAGAAAATATAACTAAATTGGAGTGCGAGATGTAGTTCAACGCAACCTAGGAACATTATTGCACACACAAGCACATAGAACTACATTGGGTATAAGATGTAGTGTAATGCTTAGTTATAAGTCCATCCATTTGGTAGCTGAGGACAATCTAACCCCTTCATTTGTATCTTTATTTTTTAGGGTTTGATGCTTTGTGTGGGGTTTTGCAGGTGATTCTTCATTATAAGTTTACGCCAATATCTAGAAAACCAAGTGTGACATCCACCTAACTAAAGGTGAAGTATGACAAAGACCTATCAACCATATCAAGATTAGATTTTGAGCTGTTTCATAGACCAGGGCACACAAATTTTAGACTAGTGTACCTACAGGTGCCCCTATCCTTCTCTAGATGCCCCAGTTTGGCGAGATCTATCTTTGCTGCAATTTTATGAAGATCGTTGTGACACTCTATTCCATCATTCCATCACTTTGTTTAGTCTTAGATCATTACGAAGTAAGTCCAATTTAGGTAAGTACCTTCCCCTTTCATTTTTGTATTTTAAAATATCGATAAATTACTTAGTATTTACGTTTCATTTATGTGTCATTTATCATAGTTGTACATTTTTTATTTTAATTCATTATTTTATTGAGTAGACTTGAATCATAGATGTTGAGTTTTGATCTCAAATTCATCTAAAATGTTTTCTACCTATTATTTTAAATCTCAATACATCAATATCTCCTTATATATACACACCCAATTTGTTGTTCTTTGATATTGATATTGAATCCAAGACATGTCAGAAAACAACAACAAAATAAACAATAAGAAATGTTGAGAAAACAAGGAAACTAATCTACCAAAAATAGGAAAAAAATGTAGAAAGTGAAACTCATCTACCAAAAATAAGAAAATAATAGAAAGAGAAAATAATCTACTTCCCTTTTGGTCACTCCACCGGGACATGAGATGGAGCTGCAAATAAATAATTATTGAAGAACTATCCATTAATTGGTAGTATCATCTCTTTTCCTTGGAGATCCTTCAATCTGAAGGAAATTTGGCTTAGAATCTCAACTATTTTCTAAGGCCCAATCCGTAATGGTTTTAAATTTCCATGCTTCCCTTTCTTCTCATGGTATTTACCCCATATTAGCATGAGGTCTAATATTCTATTTTTTTAACTTTAGATCTTTTGTCAAGCCACCTTTTGAAAATGTCTTGGTGTTTGCTGAAATTTTACAATGCTTTATCCCTCACATCTTCCATTGAGAGGATGTCTATAATTCTTACTTCACCCTTGTCTTCTTCCTCCATATATTCTTTAATAAACTCATATGTTAGAAAACTTAGGGTGATTAGGAAAATTGGTTGTTTTCCATACATCATTAAAAATGGAGAAAATTTTAGATTTTTATTATATCTTTTCCTATCAACCCATAATGCTTAGTTCAAGAAAGAATACCACTCTCTTAGCCTCTTGTCTATTAATTTCTTAATGACATTGATTATATTTTTGTTTGTTAACTCTTCTACTCTTTGCATTTCCTTGGGAATAATAATTTGCTGCAAATTTTTTGATTACCTTATTATCATACACCCATTTAGTGAATCTTGTATAAGCAAAGGCTGGCATGTTGTCACATAAGAAAGAAAATGGGTAGCCAAATATGTTTATAATGTTTTTCTCTAGGAATTGGACAAAATCAATTGATCTACAATTCTTGGTAGATGAATCTTTAGTCCACCTTATGTAGTAATTATTGGTAGTTAGTACAAACTTACGACCCATTGATGAGTTTGGGTTGATGAATCTGATGAAATCGAAACCCCATTGTGCATATGGTCGAGTCTCAATTACTTGGTTGTAGTGGCACAACTACATATATTTCCCTATTAAAAAAAGTTTAAAATTGGTGGTATCTTCTTACATGAGTACAAGCATATTTGAATATGGTTTCCTGATAATAAACAACCTTAAAAATATTATGGGTAATTTCTCTTCCTAATGGATGGTCATTTCCCATATTTTCATGAAAACTATGCATAATGTATGTAACTTATTCTTAAGAAACATATCTTAATTAGATTCCTTCATAATTTTTCCTTAACAAGATTTCTTTTGTAACTATGAAATGTGAAGGTTTAAGTCTCAATGTTTTTCTTTGTTCTTTTTTTATTTTTAGGTGGGCATGTACCATATAATAGATAATGGATAATGTGATTATACCATTCATCTATTTACATGTTCCTTTCCTCTACTTTCATTATGTCAATTATTGGATATACATATACTATGAGTTGTGCTAAGCCTTGAACTCTGACCATCTTAGTAGGTCTAATTTAAAAATCAAATTCTTGTAGTTTTCTCATCCATTTTCCTCTTCTTTGTCCCAACTATTTTTCCCCAACATCAACTTAATGGATGGATGTGTGACAATTAGATGTACTTTGATTTTTATTATATAATTCATAATTTTTTTGAATACCTTGAATAATGCAAAATCTTGCTTATCCATCATGGAATAATTTAGTTGTGCATCTTATAAGTTAGTACTCATGAATGTAATGAGATGTTCATTATCTCTAGTTTTATGAGTGAGTAAAGTTGTAATTGCATGTTCAATGATAAAACAAGACAAGTAAAAGTCCTTAATAATATCAAGACTAATAAGAACAGTGCCTCGGCTATTTCTCTTTTAATATCTTGGAAATACTTATTAGCTTCATCTATCCTTCAATTTTGGCATCTTTATTTAGCATGACATTCAACGACCTGAAAATTTCAGGAAAACCATAAATGAATTTCCTTACAAAATTAGTCTTTCCAAAAAGGACTTCAATTTTTTTCTACTATTTGGTGGGATGATTTTGGAAATATGATTAACTCTATCAAGGTAAATACATATAACTTATTTTGTGAGGATATGGACAAGAAATTTACCTTCATTATGAATATAATTCTCTTTTTTTATTTAAGGATATGCCATACCTTTTGCATCTTTTAAAAACCTTTTTAGATGCCAATGTGATCCAATATGTCTTTAGAAAACACAGTTAGATCATCCATATAAATTATGATACATTTACAATTAATACCTTAAAAATCATGATCCACTATCCTATGAAATGTTTCCCCAACATTTATTAGGCCAAAGGGAATTCTATTCAATGTAAAATTCCCGATTGGTGGTGTAAAGGTAGTTTTCATTCTAGCTTCCTATTTTCTAACACTGGTTGTACCATGAAAAACATCAAGGAAATACATCATCTCATACCCACATACTTTTTGTATAACTTCATCTAGAGAGGGAAGAGGATAATTATATATCTTTAAGTTTCTATTTAGGTTCTTGAAATATACAAATAGTTATATTTCTCCACTCTTTTCCGGACATGAACTAGATTATCTACCCAAGTTGAGTGTTTAATAGGAAAGACTATCCCAACAACTAGAAATTTTTCCACTTTATAAATCAGTGGTTCTAAAAATGGGTTTACTAGTCTTTGCCTTTTCCTAAAAGGTTTGTGATCTTCCATTAATGGTATGGTATGCGTGATAATTCTAGGAGAAACTACCTTCAAGTCTTCATAATACTAGGCTATGACATCTGTGTAATTATTTAAGAGGTTTAATGTTTTTCTTTTCTCCTCATTTGAATGTGTTAAGCCTATGTTTATGATATAGGATTGTTCATTTGTGCCAAGGTTTATCTTGAGTATAATCCTTTTCATTAGCCTTGGGTTTAGTAGTATTTTAAGCTTGTTAGTCTAGATCAATGATCCGACCAAGAGCTATCATTCCTTAAAGAATTCTATTTTATTTAATATTTATGATGCCATATTTAGTTGAGTTAATTACATCCCTTTCATCGATGATTTCGGATTTAAAAACATCTGAACTATTTAGAAATTTAATAATTTTATGGTCACCATTGAATACCTAAAAATGTTCTATGTTTTAAGTACTAAGGGAACTAGAACCAATTCAACAAACATTATTTCTTTCTTTACCTCCTAGGTTGGTATAAGAACAACAACCAAAGAAGATAATGCATCAAATTCTTGATTTTGTTTCTTGGGAAAGATAGAATGATAAATGCATCAAAGTATTCAATGAGATCCAAAACTCTATGTTTGTAACTCTTGAGATATGACTATTTACATTGATATTTTCTCTTAAATTAATTAACCACTATTTTTGAGTCTATAAATTTTTTTAGCTCTTTGATCTTGTTTCTAATGGAAAATTGTAATCACAATACTAAGGCTTCATATTTGGTGAAGTTTTTGGTGCAAGGGATCTCGTAATCTATAAGACGATAAATATTGTTGTTGTTATGGACTAGGTAATATAATTCATACCCTAGATAATTTCTTAAAGAAAGATCCATCATAATGCATGGACCAAATGCCCGAGGCATCCCGGTTTTCCTATAATTATTTTGTATCTTTTATGTTCAATGTAGATACTCTAATGTCTATTGAGAAAAAATTGGCTTCTACATTTTTGGTATTAGACTCGGTGGTCACATGTTTCATTTTAGGCTTTTTTTTTTAATTCTGATTTGGTTTGGGATACCTCTCTAGGGTAGTCACATGTGGGAAAAATTAGTTGACACATAACCATCCAGTAAATTCTGACCAATCCCTACTTAATAACATGTCATAAACATCTAGGATTTCTACAACTTGTATGTCTATGAATTTTGGATTCTAGGCTCAGAGGCTAGCTGCATGTGCATATTGAGGAGTTCCCCTATTACGTATACCCTTTATTTTTCTAATTGTACCACTACCTACCATGTCAGATTTAATTAAGGTTAGACCAAGTTTCTCACATACACATGAAGGCATAATTTTGACATATGCCAGATTCAACTGCAGACAGTTGTATGAGTTCCTTCCATAATTATAATAGTTAGTAGGAAGGAAATATATTCTATTTTTATTTTGTATAAGAAAACATTTTCATGAGAGAAGTTTTGAGGTTCCTTAGTGGTCTTATTAAATAAATATTTTATCAACAAATATCTTAAGTTTGTGATCTATGCTAGCTCATGTAAAGTAATGTTTGCCTTAATCTTCTTCATGTCCTATACAATATTGTAGATAGTTTTAAAAGTACTTGAAATAATTTCTTATGGATGAGGATAATTTACTTTTGGAAGAGAAGGAATAATGTTGAACTTTAGGTTCAAAGGTGGAGTTATCTTGACATTTGGAGGTGTTGAAGTAGTGTTGTTTGCTCTATTCCTCAATGCATAGTTACTCTTCTGGTACTGATGAAACAAAAACACTTCATTGTTTTCTCCTTGGGCTCATTATACTATTGCAAGGAAAGTAGAATGTTTCCACCATCATAGAAGTTATTAGTGGCATAGTATCATCTAATGGGTTAGTCATGCCACTTGTATTTGGAATTATTTCATATTTATCCAATTCATTGCAAAAACTTCTAGTGCTTTACATAACTAAACACAATCTAATTATCCATTTTTAGTTGTATTATGGACCCTACACCAATTTGGTAGTGTAATTTCACATACATTTATTTCTAGCATTTTTGTGAGGATTTTACCTAGTTTTTTAAATTTTTGTTGAAGCTCCTATTATTGTACCTTTGATAACTATAATTCCTAATTAGGTTACCTTCTCATGTATTTCGTACATATCTTTGCAAAATTAGAAATTCTTGGCCTAGTTTCCTTACCATTCTTTGATAGAGTTTAATTATCCTTTTTCATTCTCCTAATTTGCTACTTGGGATGAAATATTGTTAATAGCGATTGGAAGGCTTGATTATCATTTGTTTATGGCTTAACTAAGGACGTGGGATTAACAAGGCCTTGTTAGATCAATAGGTAGAGCATTTATAAGTTGTGTTTTTATGGGATTTGGAAAATTTTAACTGGTATGAGGAAATTGAGTGAGATGTGTATTTTGAAAGGAGGGGATACCATACCATTGAGGGTGCATTTTATCATCAATATGGATAGTTTCATCATATGCAATTTTCAATGTAGTGATATTTTGAGATCTTCTCGTAAAACTTGAGATCATGGGATCCAAGGATTTTTTTAAATCTCTAGAGCCAAGTCATTTGTAGGTTTGTATGGTGGGTGTTAAGGATGTACATCTTTTGGAACTTAGCATTAAAATATCATATGGGTTATTTGACATCCATTTCTATAGTGGTGAACCTTTGATACATGACAAATTGACTAGTGATTTTTCCAAATTGAGTGACAAAGATATCATATAAATCTTTTCCGATGGTGATTACATCCTCTAGTAGATTTAAGAACCAGTCATATACCACATTCTTGAGAGAGAATGCAAAGAATCTACATATCATATCCTCATGTGTCACATTGAGAAATATTAGAGATGACTTGAATGATCTAATATGCTCTTCAACAGAGGTGTTATTGGTTGGGTTAAATACAAGAAGGTATTTATTTTGGTTTCTCATCAAGTCGTTGATAACACCAGCAATGTTAATGGGAGATCCTACCAAATTTAGGATATCATGGTCACTATAGTGGAACAAGGATTGCTTGATTTATGAGGACTTAGTGACTTACAAACCTGGAATCACTCAAGGATTTTCTTTTTTCAGAGTATGTTTTCCTACTTGTACTTAATGAAACATGAGTTAAACCTTTATTAGAACTATATCTGGTCATAATTGTAGGTAAATCCAATTTATATACTAAAATTAGATAACTAAATTCAAGGAAATTAGAAATAAAAAAGCATGTAGAATGTGATTTCCATAATTGAACTACATCTGCTGTGTGCCTTCAGGGACTTAAGTGAATGATTGTATGAAGTGAAAATTTGATACTTTGTAAGAATCATCCAACAAATTTTTGTGACACTCATAGGGCCAAATTTTTACTTGTTTCTATTGTTACATATGAATTACACACAAAGGAAGAACATTATAGGATCATACATCCTACTCATTTTAGGACCACAATAAGTGTAATTTTTAGAATGAGTTATAGGGTATTGGTTATTTAAACCAAGAATAAGGATATTTTTTTGGATGGTTAGTCCTTATAGTGTCAGTCTTGTGTTGACATGTTTGAGTTAGATTGTTTTTATTAATGTAAAATCTCATTAATGATAAATAGGATGAGATAGGAGTGATAAAAAATGATTTTTGTGATGATGACATGGAAAGAAAAGATGTGGCTTAGTTGCAAGGGTGAAGATAGTGAGAATGGTTTGGCCTAATAGGACTAATCAAGAGACATAGTTAGCATGGGTGATAGAGCATGATGGTTTGAGTTACATGGTGGTTTAAGGAACATGGTAAAAGTATGGAGAGAATGAAGAGAGTGTGTTGAGATAATCATGAGAGTTTCAAGTATAGGCATAGGTTATGGACATAGTTACAAGTTCTCATCTAGACCTAGTCTAGGTGCTTGGAGGTATAAAGAAGCAAGGTCATCAGTTTTACGGATATATGAGATAACGAGGGCATGAAATGGTGTGAAACATGTTTTATAAAGTGTGTTAGTTCATTTTGGAGAGCTTGGAAGCAGAGATATGTTGTTCTTCTACTTTACCTAGGTTTAAACTAGACTTAATTCTAGTGCTTCGTGGCCTATTGGTGCATGATAGTCATTTGTAGAATTATGTGAGATCATGGAGATAATAATAATGGTGATTCACATCAGTTTCAATATGAAAATTCATCTAGAAAAGGTTTCATGCTTTAGTTTGATGTTAGTTTCCTTAGTCATGGTCTAAACTAGGAAAAACCTTAAGTCCTATTCATACAAATGAGATCGGGAATGAAGATACAAAGATATTTGTGAATAATTGTGATTATAGATGATGCACATAGGTGTTTATGATGAAATTTTGAAAGTTATGAAGTTTTTGGGCCTACCGAGTTCTAGAAATCATATTTTCTAGCTCTATGTGAGATAAATATACTTGGATGACACATGTGATGTCTTAATTGTCCTCTTATCATTTTAGGTATTTTTAATCATGTAGATAAGAAGGTATTAGATATAGAATGAGGCTAAATGAGGGTATATTATTTATGAATGATTGTTAAGAAGGTAATAAGGTGAAAACCCTTCTTAAACCCTAGTTTACTAGAAATGGAGGAAAAATTCTTTGTTTGAGCCCATAATGGATTGGATCATAAAATTTTATGATTTTATGATGGAGAGTACTCTCCCATATTTCATATGGTGGTAGTTTTAGGTCATGACACTTAGTGGAGCCCACTCAAAAGTCCTTTTCGGAAAGAAAATTTTACTCTCAGGTTTTCCATTAGACCCTATGACTAATTTAGTGTTCTGAGGAGTGTGGGATATATGATACATGTTTTAATTCATTTCAGAGCTTGGTGAGGTGATTTGATGAATTTCACAAATTAAAAGAGGTTGATCGGTTTTGGGCCTAAAAGGGCAGTTTTGTAGTCATGGTGAATGGAAGTACTTGAGCACTTGTGAGAATGGTGATGAAGTTTTATGGGCATGAAGGCGTTGTAGAAATATCATGTGATGTGTTGGATGCATTTTTTGAACTCTAGAAGTCAGATGATATGACATGTATATGGTCACAAGTTGACCTAGTTTGATTGGTTTAGGACGAAGGGGTTTGGTATGAAGATTGATATGAAAGACAAATATATTGGCTTAGTTGATGATTGATATCAATTTGAGAGTGAATAGGGATGAAATTTTTCCTATTTAATGAATTTAGAGAGATTGAAAGTTACAACAAGGGTGCAAGAAGGTATCATCTCCAAAACTAGTTCATGGGAAGTTTAATTTGCTTGAAGAGGAGAAGTGGTTATATTTTCTTTGCTGGTTAATTCATGAAGTATAACATACTTAAAATTTTTATTAAGGTCATTGGATTTCCATTGAGTGGTTACATTTCATAGTTGAGTTGTTTTGGTGTGATCTTGGACTCCATTTTTGAAGACTTATTCTGAAGTGCCCGATTTAAGTAGGAAACAATCATACTACATGATGAAGTGAGAAGAATAGATGATGTTGAGTCTTATGAGATAATAGAAGGTATTAATAGGATGTAATGGACATGTGTGGAGCCTTTGGAGGCTTGAAAAATATTTATGAGGTGCTTGAGGTCCTTGAAGTTCTCGGTGAGGGATATTTGCTTGTTTTGGGCCTAGTTGGGCTTGTCATGTATCTTGGTGCATTACCAACTCATATGGGTATTTCATGGAAATTTATATATTTTTAATTTGGTATAACCAACCTCTAATATTAATTTCCAACATAGTTAAGTTTTTGTGTTGAGTCATGTATAAAAGTGCATGTAATTATTCATTTTGAACTAATGTTATGAGAAGGCAATAGTGCAAGATAAGTGTGAGTGTGAAAGTGATATGAGGGAATCAATATAGAGATAAGAGAGGGTGTGAATATCTGATGAGTGTTGAAGAGTTAGTGTGTAATGTCAATTTTACAAATCAGCCCATGAAATAGCAAGATTGAGCAAAGTATGAGAAGGTGAATTTGAAGAAGGTTTTGAGATGTATGAGCTAAATTTTTTATCACTATCAGTTGTGCAAGAAAAATATTATAAATGATCATCCATTTCAAGGTGGTTGAGTTGGTGCTTGATCACCTTAGGGGGTTGTATCCTCCTTGTATGGTTTTTCCTTGATAGGTGTTGGTGCTCCTTGTGTAGTTGGTGCCTCACTAAAAAAATATTGTGTGATGTGTCATATTCATGAAAGTATTTTGGTTTGTGTAATATAATAAAAAGTTTTAGTGGGTTTTATTCCCATTGAGGATTTTGCACTTACATATTTGGTTATTATTTACTCTCTCATGGTTATGTTCTTACGAATGGTTGTTATATATTGTTAAGCTCATATTAATTCATGGTTGAATGATAAATGGTTTATGCAAGTTAATTTGAATTGGCTAAGGGTTTTGAAGGAATGATTCACCCCCATCTCATTTCATTGTGCTTCTAAAAATTTGTATCGAGAGAAGGTCCAGTTAAATAAGTTTAATCACTTGAAAGGAGATCCTTTGAAGCACTAAAATGGCAAGTCAGTAGAGTGACACTTCTTCTAATAAGTCTCCCTTGTTTGATGGAATAAACTATGATTTTTGAGTCTTAGGATGAGGACTCACATCCTTTCCTTAGGGTTTGACATTTGGAAATATATGTTGGATGGATATACATCTCCTAAAAATCCGCTAACAAGCTGTGCAAAAAAAAAAGTTTAGTTGTGACAATTCCAAGGTTATGAATGCAATCATGTGTGGTCTAATTGAGCCAGAGAACTTGTGAATGTCATGTGCACATCAAAAAAAAGAAACGTGGGAAAAGTTTAAGATAATTTACGAAGATGATTCCAAGGTAAGAATAGATAAAATTTAAAATTTTAGAAACCATTTTGAAGGTGTAAAGAGGAGTGAAGGGGAGTCCAATGCTACATATTTTCTTAACATTGATAAGGTTGTGAACACTATGAAAGGAATAACTGAATAAGTGAAGGAAGAAGTTGTGGTACAAAATGTATTAAGGCCTCTAAATTCTAAATTTGACTCTAAAGTATCTGCCATAGAGGAATCCAAGGATTTTAAGCTCTTGAAAAATGAGTTTCATGGAACCTTGAATACATATGAGATGATTATTATTGAATCTAAACTAGTTAGGAAAGAGATTGATTTCAAGACTAAAATGAAGACAAAGTGAAATAAGGTTAAATATGATAGTGCTTCTCCTAAGATTCATGATGAATAAATATTTTCATTGATTGATAGAAGACTTCAGGCTAAATCGGGTAAGTACAAAGGGAAGCTTCCTTTCAAATGCTTTAACTATGGTAAAATAGGCCACTTTGCTAACAAATTCCCTCACAAGAACAAAGATGAATATGATGATGAGCATGAGCATGATGAAGACCATGACAAGAAGAATCACATGTTTGAAAAAGGAAAGAAGAATTTCAAAAGGTTTGACAACAATAAGAAGTTAAAGAAGAGTTTCTACTCAAAGAAAGAAGCTTGTTCATATGAATCAATCCATTGTGATGGTGTCTATGATTCTAATTCTGAAACCGAGAATGATGATGTTGGTGATGAGGTTTTATTCATAGCTAAAGATGCTATGAGTAATAGTTAGTTATATTTTTAGTGATAACATGTAATATGAGATTGAAGAAGAAGGAGATGACTTTGAGACTGAATTATTGTGTTTTCATACTAAGTTAATGCACACTGAGAAAAATAACAAGAATTTGAGATCTCAAGTCAAGGAGTATGAAGAAAATATTCTTGATCTAGAGGAGAAACATAGGGCTATGATAAAGAAGTTTGATGATACATTCAACATGCTAGAGATGTCTATGGATTTTGTGAATCTAATATTTCAATCTAAAGAAGAGGTGATCCTTATTAAGGGAGAATTATCTAATGTAATAAGTAGTTCTAAGTCCTTTCAAAATTTTGAAAAGATCATTTAGGGTCCTGATGATCTTATCGGTAGTCAAAGGTCTATAGGTGATAAGAAATTCTTGGGATTCAAAGGAAAAGAGGTGATGTAAGAAGACATTGTTCCAAGCATGAAGAATGAAGAAGAGCAGAAAAGATATCAAATATAATGTGAAGAAAAAATCTATAAGGAAACCTAATGCTTCAAGGTATGAGAGATCATTTAATGGTTATTGTTTCACTTGTAATGTCTTTGGACATAGGGAAACATAATGTAGGAATTTAGTTAGATGATCATCCATGGAGCAATAGTAGGAATGAGAAATTAAGGAATGTGGTTTTCTCTATATTCTAAGAGAAGGGACACACTACCAAATACTTCCTATATGAACCATCAAGTCAGATTTGGGAGAATGAAGCTGCTAGAGGTAAGAGTAAAGTTGTATGTTTTAATTGTAATGAAGTGGGACACATTGTTAGGTAGTGTTTACACGATCCATCTAGCCAAGAGTGGAAGAATGAAGGAATCAATTGTAAGAATGAAGCTATATGTTATAATTGCAACAAATATGGTCACTTTGCTAGAGGTTTTTATGGGTCTATAAGGAAAATCAAGAGATTTCAGGATCCTAGAATGCAAGAAAGAAGGCAAAACAGGTCATGGGAGCCAAGAGTGAACAATAGGGTTCTACCAAGAGTAGATGATGATGGAAATAAAGGATATTTTTAAGGTACATCTCAAAAAAGAATTAAGAGGTGATTTTTAGGTGCCAAAAAGGGCTTGGGACCTCTTCAAGTCACTCTTATAGAATTATTATGAAGATGTATGTCTCTAGTAGGCTTCTTAGAGGCATAATCACCCACATAAAGCACTCTAAGAATGGAAAACATGATTTTTTTGAAGTATGATTCTATTGGAGTATGTTCATGGTGTCAAGGTATGTTTATTATGCTATTGAAGGATTTTAACATGTATTGAGGATTTTTGAGGCATTTTCATGTTGAAAGAATGTTGGATTCATGAAGGAAAGAGTCATTATATATGATGACCTGATCATACCATCAGACAAAGAGAAATGAATCTATCTTGTATGAAGATGTGTGGATTACTATAGGTATGTAAAGACACAAGGAGAGTTGTATTAATGGTTAGACCAATATTACAAGTCTATGAGAAAGTTGGATGAGTCTACATGCTAGGTTATTTGTCTTTAAAGTCATGTTTGAAGTGTCTCTAGATGGCTTATGCATCTAGAAGTAATAGTATGAAGAGGTTTAAGCTCTTTCAAATATATGAAAGACAAGAATGAAGGTTGAATGAGGAAAGTGAAGTTGTATTAGTATTATCATGAGGTAAAGAAGAGTTCATAGTGGTGTTGAAAGCCTCAAATTGTCTAGAAGCTGGTCTAGAATTTGACAGTGAGTAAGGAAATAGGTTTCAAGAAGAATAAATCAATCATTCCACATGATGACTTGATTAGATCATATGTAGTAGGTGAAATGGTGTTCTCTAGGTATGATTATGAATTGAATTAGTCCATTTGTTAAATTTCAACCTTTGGGATATGATTCTGGGTGTGTTAAGTAAGATTAGGCCTCATGAAGGTAACATGAATAAGTTTGAAGCATGATCAAGACTATGAAATCAAAGAAGGAATTTTTTCAAGTTGATATGTATTATATCAAGTCAGTGTATGGTTTCTAGATGCTGATATATGTGTCTTACACAAAAATATGAAGTGAAAAGGAGGTTTGAAAGACCACTCAGTCTAAACTGTATATTAGAACCATGATGAAGGTTTGTGGATATCAAAAATGATGTGGTTCTATATTATATATCTATGCATGGATGATTGGGGTATGTATTGTTATCTAAGACATAAATGAGGCATGTTAGATGGATTAAAAGGATAAAATATTCTTGAATAGTGACTTGAACTGTGATATGGTCTCATTTGAAAATGTGTAAAGTGTTTCAAATATGAGGTATTTTGTTTAATCCTGTCCATGAAGTTTATACAAAGTTATAAGGTATATGAAAATAACAGTGTTATAGGGTTATATGATTGATTTACTTGCATTATTGAGTGAATATTTTCTTTATAATAAATTTTAGTAGGTTTTTTGGTAATGTATCGCTGAGGTATAGGTCTAAGGAGGCTCCTTGAAGCACGGGAAGATGTTTTTGATCATCAAGAAGGTGTTTTAGGTAGAAAGAAGGTCTATCAAGAGAAAATCATGAATATTGGAAAGTATAATCAGATGGGGATCTTATGACAAGATCAAAATAGGTAAAATATCATGTAAATAATGATATGAGTATTGGAAAGTTGTTTTAGGACCGTGAATTTGATAACAAACCTTCTCTAGTGCATATGCTTAAGGAAAATGATCATCTTCTTGTGTTTTCAGCTAGATTAAGATGGTATGAACCCAGGGGGAGAAATAAATGTTGTTTCATGTTGTATAAGGCTTCTAAAGCAAGTTTAAGTTGGGCCAATTTGAATCAAGATTTAATTTAGGGATCTAAGCCCTAAAAGTTGTAGTAACCAATATATGGTATAGATAAGTAATTTTGATGATGTCCTTATCTGAGAAATGTGAATAAGGATTTAATAATGATGTTTTGTGATGATTTATGCTTAGAATGTTTATTAGCATGAGTGTGTACATCTACCCATGGGGAGCTACTATGGTTCCATTATAAGAAGTAGGTCAAAAATAGAGTCAAGAAGAAGAAATCATGCTCATGTGCTCAAAATGATGAGTTTGGTTAATTTTTACAACCAATAGGTTCTCAAAAGAAGTTGAAGGAAGATGATTAATGTGTGATAAATTATGTACTTTGAAATTAATGAAAAATACGAGAGAAGAACTAGGTTATTTTCCATCAATGACAAAGAGGGAGATTGTTAGTATGTGTGAATTAGATTTTGTCATCAATGTAAAAGCTCATTAATGAAAAAAGGATGATCTAATAATGCTAGAATATGTTTTTTGTGATGATGAAATGGAAAGAAAATATGTGGCTTATTTGTAAGGGTGTGAAGATAATGAGAATGGATTGGCCTAGTATGACTCATTCAGAGACCTAGTTAGTATGGATGATAGAGCATGTTGGTTTGAGTTACATAGAGGTTTGAAGAGCATGGTATAAGCATGGAGATCAGGAGGAGAGTGTGTTGGTACACTCATGAGAGTTTCATAGTGCAGGTACATGTTGTGGACATAGTTGCAGGAGCTCATCTAGACCTAATATAGGTGATTAGAGGTCCAATTATGCATGGTAATCAATTACATGGCTATATGAGCTAATGAGGGAATTCAAAGGTGTGAGAAATGTTGTATTAAGTGTGTTAGGTCCTTTTGGAGAGCTTAGAATTAGAGGTATGTTTTTCTTCTACTTTAAGTATGTCTAAAATAGACCTAATTCTAGTACTTGTTTGCCTATATGTGCATTATAGTCATTTGAAAAAGTATGTGAGACCTTGGATACACTCAGAAAGGTGAGTGACATCAATTTCAATATAAAAATGCATTTAAAAGAGGTTTCATGATTTTTTTATGTTAGTTTCATTGGTTATGGTCTAAAATAGGTAAAAACCTAAGGACGAGTCATGCAAATGAGATGAGGCATTGAGATACATAGTTATTTGTGACAAGATGATGATTGGAGATGATGCAAAATAGTATCATAAAGGTGTGAGACAAATTTCATCATTGTATGATAAATATTTTTAATGGGCTTATCGAGTTCTAGAAAGCATGTTTTCCAATTCATTGTGAGATAAATATACTTGGATGACACTTGTAAAGTATAAATGGTCCCCTAAGCCTTCAGGGATTTTAAAGCATGGAACTAAAAAGGTATTAGCCTTGGAATGAGGTTAAATGAGGGTCTATTCTTTATGAACGATTGTTAAGAAGGTAAGAAGGTCAAAACCCTTCTTAAACCCTAGTTTACTAGTGATGGAGGAAAAATTATTTGTTTGAGCCCATAATATATTAGATCATTAAATGTGATGATTGGGTGATGGAGAGGACTCTTCCAGGTTTTAGATGGAGGTGGGTTTAGGCCATGACACTTAGTGGAGCCCACTCAAAAGTACTTGTTTACAGGAAAGAAGGTTTTAATCTTAGGTTTTACATTAGAACCTATGAAAATTTAGTGTTATGAGGAGTATTGTAGCTATGATACATTTTTAATTAATTTCAGATCTTGGTGAGGCCATTTGATGACTTGCACAAGTCAAAATAGGTTGACTAGTTTTTGGGCCTAAAAGGGTAGTTTTGCAGTCATGGTGAATGGAAGTTATTGAGAAATGTGGGAATGGTGATGAATTTTTATGGGATTTAAGGTCTTGTAGAAATATTGTGTGATGTTTTAGATGCATTAGTAAATATCTAGAAGTCATATGAGATGATACGAAGAAGGTCACAATTTGACCTAGTTTGACTAGTTCAAGACAACGGGGTTTGGTCTAAAGATTGATCTATAAGAAAAATATATTAGCTTAGTTGATGATGGGTACCGATTGGAGAGTGAAGAGGGATGAAATTTTTTATAGTTAATGCATTTATAGATCTTGAAAGTGATAACAAGGGTGCAATAAGGTATCATATCCAAACCGGGTCCCTAGGCGCTTCAATTTGCTAAAGAGGATAAGTGGTTCTATTTATTTTTGGACTGATTCATGATGTATAACATGATAACAAGTTATATTTTAGCTATTTTATTTTAATTTAGTGTATACATGGCATATTAAAGTTGTTTTGGTGTGATTTTGGACTCCATTTTTGAAGACTAGTTCCTCGACCGCCGATTTAAGTAGGAAAGAATCCTACTAGGTGATGAAGTGAGAAGAATGGATGATGCAGAGTCTTATGAGATGATGGAATGTGTTTATAGGATGTCATGGAAATGTGTGGTATTTTGAGGCTTGAAAAATATTTATGATTCTCATGAATTCCTTGAAGTGTTCGGTGAGGGAGATTTGCTTGTTTTGGGCCTAGTTGGGCTTGTCACGTGTCTTGGTGCATTGCCAAATCATATGGGTCTTTCATGATGATTTATATGAGAGTCTAGATTTTTTTCAAAGTTGGTATGACCAACCTATAATAGTCATGGTTGAGATAGTAATTGAGTTGTTATGCATAAAAGTGCATATAATTGTTCATTTTGAACTAGTGTTTTGAGAGGGAAATAGTGCAAGCTAGGTGTGAGTCGGAAAGTGATATGAGGGCATCAAGAAAGAGTTAAGAGAGAGTGTGTGTATAGTCTCTATTATCACTACTTGTTTCAGAAATCAATCCCAAGTGTGACAACATATCATCCAGTTATCCTGGAAGCTCACCCGAGGTGCACGTAGGTGCCGAGACCCTCCTTTATGTGAGCTTCATGAGAATGTTCTTTCTTACATGAGAATGTATTAAAACTAGAGGATAAACACAATCATACATAGAATTTAATATGTAAGCACTAACTCCTATCCTAATGCATTCCAAGCATCGATTAACATGATAGACTAAAGGAAAGTAGAATCAAACCATGAATATAATCAAGAAAATCCGTAACACACACATGAACATAAGGGAAAAATACATAGATCAAGATCCATCACATGAGTGTTTCAGAATCACTTCATTATATTTATAATCCAAAATATGGTATCCAAGATTACATCAAGAGAGTTCCATTTGTGGAAATGTTCACACTAGGAAAGCTTACTTTACACCACAGAGCTTGCCATTACACAATTTAGCCATCTATCCTTACTTATTTCCCCTCTTTCTCTATAAAAACCATCATACAATTAGAATAATCATCCTCCTTTAATATTAAATACTCATAATTCTCTCCTCTAAAATCCCGAGTGAATTTGTTCATGATTTCTCTACCACTACTTGGGAATATGCCAAGTGTCGCGATGCATTTCCCTCAATCGGGTGCCTTCTAGTATGCAGTGTCACAGCTAATCCTTAACAACCTCAACTCCTTATCCTTTCATGATAATTGTATTGATGCCCTGGAATATAATTTCCTTGATCCCTAATTATCCATAGCTTATCGACATCTATATCTCGAGCATTTTTCCATTTGCTCCCTATGCACATCTTTTCTTGTTGTCCAAAACTTACTAAGTACCAACTCCATCTTTCCCAAAGGTCAAGATTTTGTGCCTCTCCAATAACTATTTTTCTCATGCCTTCGTGCCCTACTATTTCATGCCACAAGGCTTCATGCCTAAGTTATTTAGTTACTTTAGGGGCCCAACATCACCCCACACTAAATTGATTGCCATCTCAAAGAATCCTCTCAGTGCTTCTTGAACAAAAATTTGTCAACCAAAGCCTACGAGAGTAAGATTTCTGCTCCAAAGAATAAATAATAGTGGTAGAGAAAGAATCTAAGTACAAAATTAGAGAATGTGGGGGGAATTCTACATGAAAAATTTAAGAAGTTCGGGACTCCGCATCTATCTCGTCCTTCAATTTTTCCCAGGCCTTCAACTCTGATAAGGCCTTTCCTAGAGTTTCACCTATGAAACTTGGTACCTAGTCTTGGGTGATATCTTGTACCCTCCCCTTCAACATGTTAATGGCCATCCCTAGCTCCATGTAGACACCCTCAAACTCATCCATCCATTCAGTGATAGAGTCTCGAAGATCGCCAATTGAGAAATCTAGATTTTCGTACTTTGTCTTTATTTTCTCCTTTTAGGTTATGGTGTTAACAAAAATCATGCACACTCCACCTTGTTGGTGGGGATGGTATCCTATAACACTTTGAGGGATGCCTCTTCCTCTGTCACCCGCGCATCAATAATTGGATCACATTTTCTATAGCTATTGAATCCCCTATCCACCAGTATATTCACCTCCTTGAGTTGGGAGAGAAAATCTTCCAACTTCATGATCCAAGCTTCAATTGTGACCTTTTTTTCTTATTTTTCCTTTGTGAGATCCATAGTTGTGGGGTTCATGTCATCTTTGATGATAATGAGTAACATCCCCATGAGTTCATCACCAATGCTAGACATTGTCCCCGAGCATGTTTTTCACAAGGGCAACAACTCGGTCATATGCCTCCTTCATCCACACATGTTCTCCCCTTAACCCCTAACACAACCTATCTATTTATTTCTCCTTGACCTTACTCTCTGTGGTTAAGGTCCAAACAAAGTGACCCCTATACCCAAACTATGCCATATTACCTCTCAAGACATATTTTGCAATGTATCGCATACCTTCTCATCTATTAGGTGGTTAGAATCCACAACTTTTTAAACTTCCACTCCCTTATTCTTAAAATGAATGGTCTTGATTGCATGATCATTGACCTTGAAATAAATTTCCTTGGCATAGCAAAGGCATGCTCCAACTAAGCATCTTACTAGTCTTGGGCACACCCCGTCTTGATCCATAAAATCCCAACCATGCAACTTTTCTAGTGGGAGGGTGGCTTGGAATCTTGCACACAAGACCTTTCTGTGGTCATCCACAAAGTCCATGTGTGTGGACATGGGTTTCCACTTCTTCCTTATAGCTTTGCGCTTAGTTCTTTGCTTCTTCACCCTAAGGGTGAATCCCTTATCCTCCTTTATAGTAAAGGATTCCCATTTATCTCCCTTTAGGTTGGCGTTCTATGGTGTAGCAGCCCCATGTGTTGGAATCTTCTCATCCCCTATATATTTTCTTCTCCTTCTCCCCATGCCTCTCATGCATCCATGGTCTCCACCTCAGCCTCCTGAACCTCCCTTTCGCTTCCTATTCTGCTATGAAAGTGGTGGGGTATTTTTACTCTCCTTCTTTTGAGCTCACTGCAGAGCTTGATGTCTCAGTGTGTGTTTGTCTCATTTCTTTAGGATATTTATTCTCTTCCTCCTCCTCCTCATGCCCTAACAATGAAACCTTAGCACCACCCTATAATGAAGTTTTTGTGCCCTTTCTACCATTCCATCATGTGTAGTACTTCCTCTTTCTAGAGGTATCCAACCTTCCTTCATCTTGTTCTTCTTCCTCTTCCTCTTCCTCTTGCACTACTTTCATGGGTGGGATTGGCATCTCCCATGGCTTTAGAAAGGGAGATTCTGTAACCTATAACTCAATCCCTTCTTTTTTTTTGGGGCATAGCTACACAAACACCTAATGGAAATATCCCTTGATGGTAATGATGGCTTGTGGGTGTAAGTCCAGAAAATATGGTTCCAAAACTTTGACATAGGCAGGTCAAGTGTCATACTTGTATGTAGCACACAACTCATGGGGGATGCACCACTCATTCTCAAAAGCTTCACATAACCGCTTGAACCATATGTTCATCCAAGCCTTGTAAGCGATTGAGATGGTCCCATCACAGGTTAATTGGATGAATTAGACTGCAGGGGATGCATGTACAGGTGGGTGAACCAAAATATTATCATCTGGGACAACAATCTCCCATAACACGATCAATAATAGGATATAGCCCCAAGTGATCTTCACTCCTAACTCTTTTATACCCGTGCCACTTTAATAATGACATTTATAATGAATTGGAAAAAATGTAGTGTGTCCTCTTGGATACCCCCGTGAGCCATGTACAGTGAACCTCACGATTAATGTCTCCACATTTCGATGTGCCAAATTTGTAGGTAATAAGTTAGGAGGTGAATCTCAACACTCGGTCCGAGAGATCTACAATTACCGTGCCGTGCACCCCTCTCATAGTTTATCTTTTTGCCGATCCTCAATCTTGGTAGTGGCACATAAATCAAGTGCCATATCCTCTCCAATGTTCCATAGGCCCATAACCATCTGAATCAAATGGCCTGTGATCCTCATTCTTCTTCCCATGAAGTAGAATAAATATTCATGCACCCATGACATTAACCACCTAAAAAGTAGGGTGAGTTAGCAAAGAAGGGAAGATCCCACAAATGAAACTCCAGTATCTTGTAGTGCTTGTTGCACCGAGTCATCAACCTTAGGGTTTTCAAACTCATCCATTGTTGGAGTGTCTAAAACTAGGTCCACCCACATGAAATTTTCATTTTTAGATGTTATGTGGTTGTATTCATTGATCTTGCATTTGTATAGCTTTGAGATCCACTTTTCTGCCTTAATAACTCCAAGAGGGTACTACATCTCCGAGTAGATCTCCACGGGATCCTCCTTTTCCACCACCGATTTCTTTGTTTGAGCCTTCTTTGGTTCCATATCCCTCTCCTTTTTCATTTGTGCCCTAGGTGTTATGTTCCTTTCTTTTGACTGCCCTAACTCGATAACTTCCCCACTTCTCTTTCACACCACCTCCTTCCTGCTCTGTTATCTTCTTCCCTCCATGCTATGTCACAAGATTTTACTACAGATTTTCACAAGTACAAAGGTGGTTTGTGATAGTACTTTGTGTTGCTCTTCTTCAAAAAAAAATTTCCACACTTTGAGATCGGGAGCACAAAAGAAATTATCTAAGGAAAAGTAGTCAAAATGACTATTCTTATCTCTTATTTATAATTTATTGATGCCTTAGAGTTCCTCTCGACTAAGTGTGCTAATGTTTGTTTTTGATAAATTGATTTATTTTACTTACATCAAATTTTGTGACTTCCCTCTAGTTTCAAAGCTATAACCTTCTATCTTTTCAATAATACTAAACTGCCACAGACACTCCTCGTGCATTGCCATGCCAAATTACATAACCTCTACGCCATCTACTAAGTAGTTCCCCATGATGCTACATGCCTTGTGTTATACCGTGTGATCCTTCCCTTCTTTGTGGTCTTCAGAATTCTCTCAATCCACCTTCATAACCACATGAATTTATGCACCTTAGCCATTATGTTTCTCATTCTTCTATCTTCGTGTTAATTTTTCCAATAGTCCATTATCGAATATTTTTGGCCTCCATGTTCAATGTAGTTGCTTTTTCACGCCACACAAACATGTATGTGTGGCCCCCTATGAATAAAACATATTACAATGCAATTTTCCACCAATGCACCAATGCGCAACAAAAATATGAAAAACAATGACAAAGAAAATTAAAAAAAGACTAAAATAAATCTAAACTAATTGGAAAAAATGACTTATTTTTGACTATACATAAGCCTTATTTATAATACGGATTTATCGTACTCCCATTGAAGTAACCTGGTAACCTCATCCCATCCAAAGGCTTGAATCGAATGTGCCTAAATCGAGGATGTACGAGATGATGTATGGTCTTAACCAATGTAATTTCTATTTCCCAGGATGGCGCAGAAATTTAGAGTCTTAAAGCAAGACCATCTGCCCCACCTTGAATTGTTTTTTTTTTATATGGCAATCATGCCATGATTTTTTTCATGCCTTCTTTGTCTTCTAAATCCACCTAGTAAGTGATCTCCTTTCATCCAATTGAATTAACTTTTCCATGCGGTCTTGTAGTGCTTGTTTGTCAGCTAATCCTTCTGCATGCACAATACATAGAGATGGTAACATAAACACTACTGGTAAAACAACTTCCATGCCAAACACCAATTGAAATGGTGTGGCCTTGTTCAATATCTTGTAGGTTGTCCTATATGCCCATATTACGATTGATACTTTATCATCCCAATCTTGTATTCCCACATCAAAAATTTTGGTCAGCGTGTGATTTAGTATCTTGTTAAATGCCTCAGTGGTTCCATTAGCTTGGGGGTGATAAGGGGTGGTCTTGTGATGGGACACTATGAACTAGGATAAAAAAATCCCGACCGCTCACTTAAAAGGTGTGTGTCTCTGTCACTAGTAAAGCTTAAAGGACACCCATAATTGCTAATTGTGTTTTCCCATAGTAATCTTACCACCGTGGTCATTGTGTAGTCATTGGTAGGTATTTCCTCTTCCCACCTTATTAAGAAATTAGTGCAAGTAATGATATGGTGTGAACCATTTGTAGTCAATTTTACTCTCATTATAAGAGGAAGGAATCCCATGCTTGTTGGCCTATCACCTAGTAGAAGGCGAGCGCTCACCTAAGGCATGCTTGGGTGCCGAGTCTCTCTTTTATGTGAGTTTTTAGTGGGAAGCATTCATCAATGATTAGTATAGGAGTATTCAAGAAAGAAGTTTAGACATACAAAGATTACAGCTCAGGGACAGCCTTCGATCCTTGTAGTTTCTTCGATCGTGTGTTTTTAAAGGCTCCATAACATATAGCATAACAAAAGAAAGCTACAACCATTAATTCATAGCATGAAAAAGAAAGAGAGATTATATGAATGAAGTATACATGAAACCCACTGATATTCATATCTAATTGCAACAAGTAACCTCATTGTATTCATTGGTTCAATTCAAAGAGCCATAGATGGCGAATGTAGTCATGCACATCACTAGGCTTGTATAACTATGCAAAAATAGAAAAGAAATTAAAATGCTGAGCTCAATACATCGATCCCTAATCATAGTAATCCTACGCATCCCTACCCATGTTATCTCTCTCTCTGTGTGTATCTCTCCTATCTTCTCCTCTTAGGTCTCTATCTCTATCTCCACACACCTTTCTTGGTCTGCAGCACTTGTATTTATCACCTTCCTATGCTACCAACTCACCTTGCCGTGCCCTCAGATCCATTGCCAAGTGTCAAATGTGGTCCTTCAGCGAGCATGTTTCCTCATGCCTGAGCTCTCCACTCCATCTCATGATGGTCTTCTAGAAGATTCATTTGTTGGCATGCTCTTTCCTGGGCACCTGTTGTCAGGCTGGCATGTTATACGCGCACAACCGATCACACTTTTCACATGTTCTACCTTTGTTGCTTGAATTGGCTAAGTCTTGAACCTCCTTTCGTGTGCCACATGCTATATGTTTGTTTGAGCCTTTTCTCTTGCACAATTTTACCTTACATGCCTTCTTGTAATCGTGGTCCCGTGCACCCACGCGCCTTTGTACTTAGTTAATATTTTAGGATCCCAACATCACCCCACACTATGCCTGTTCTCCGCCCTCAGAAACATTCTACTTGACCAAGGTGCAAGTTGGTTCAAATGGAACAAATACGTAGATAAATATTACAAAGATGAATAAGGAATGAAAGAATAGGGGAAAGAATGAAGAATTGGGGGAACACCGAACCAAAAGGTTGGGAAGTCCTTCCGCAAGACTACCTCCAACTTATTCCATGTAATGACCTTGTTCTGCACCTTATGACAGAGGTTGCCAACCAGGAGGTTTACCTCATCAAAACATAGGCCAGCTCCCTGGGTGCCCAAAGTGTCCACAATTTGTTCCATATCTTTACCTAGGTCTGCGAGCTTGTCCATTCTCCTGGTAATTTGAGGATATAGTTCCTTTAGTTGTGTCTTGGTTGAGCCCCTTAGTGCCTTAATCTCCTCGGATCTTCTTTCTACTTCCACCAGGACTCTATCCCGCTCCACCCTGTTTCCTTTATTCTTCTCCTAGAACTCCTTTAGCTCTACTTCAAGTGTGGTGACCAAGGAGCTCACCACCTTATCTCTATCTGCGCATGTGTCATATGTGGCCTCAGCAGATTGGGAAGCAACCTTTACATCTGTGAGCACCTTGCTATACTCGAAACCAATGCTATCACCTTCAACCGGTCCTCCTCCTTTAGGTGCGTGGCTACTTCCTCCATAGATTCCAATGCCAAGGGTCACCTCTCCATGGTGAGGATGCATGTTAAGTCTTCTAGGCATTCTAGCGTCGATGCATACCTCTGGGGATAGGCATTAGATCTGGGTGTTTCAAGATGATGGCATTTTTTTATCGAGTTTACCTTCTTGTAGACCTCCTGCACCTTTGCCTTTTCCTCCTTGAGCTCACGCCTTAGCTGTGCGCTAATTAATTCCTCTTGTTTTAAGTTTCTAGCCACCTTAGCCAACTCTTCCTCCTTCTTGGCCAAATTTCCCTCTAAAGCCCTTATGTTGTCATTCCGTGCGAATAGTCTCACCTCTGTTTCCACCGCGACCTTGTTTAGAGAATTACATACTTGCTCGTCTCTGAGCTCCTAGGAATTTCCTAAGGGGTTATCTCCCTTAGACTCTGGTAGCATGATAAGCACCTTTTAACATACTTCAAATTTTGGCTCATTGACATGGGATTCAAATGCCCAAGAAAGCATCTTCTTGGTCCTAGGGTATGTACACTCCTTAAATGATCCCATGACTATAATTTTTTCGATGGGTACCGTGCTCTAGAATCATGTGCGTAGCACCTTCCTTGAGTCATCCAATTAGCCCATCATCTACCTCTCTATTTTGCATCCAAAGGTATTCTTGTTTCACTCGGAAATGTTTGGTTCCTTTTAGAAACAGATAAGGTTAGGGGCTAGGAGGAATACCTGTAGAATGTCGAGATGGTGTGCGCGTACCGTAGAGAAAGATCAGGCTGACTGCTAAGAACTCCTTTTTGTCTTGGAAGGACTACCTACAAATAAGAACACAAGACCACAAGATTTTAATTAGACAATAAATGAGGGAACTACCTTGAGCCAGAAATATAAAACTTCCTTTCGAAGGTGGTCAGTTCCCTAATAATGAAATTAACACAAAAGACTGTAAGATATCAATTAAGTTGTTTCGTTGAACTGGGTAGGGGAAAGGCTGGTTTTCTAGTTTTGATCAGAGGAACCGATGCCGGTTACTGACAACCGATGCCGTTCACTGATAACCGATACCGGTGGGTTCTAGGATCTTCTTGGTAGCTATGGTGTTTGTAAGGCTGGTTTATGGATGATATTAGGAAATGAGATGATGAGGGGTAAAGGAATGACAGTTAGATGCAATGGCACGTTGGGTAGTGGATTCAGAAATGGATTTAGGAGGACTGAGATTCAAGAAGCATAAGAAATGTTATAACAGAGGACATGCAAGATGTGACTTACTGGTTTTGACCAAGATGCAAGCTGATCTCCTTTGCTGTAAACACTTCTGGTATTTCCACTCGTCTCTGCTCGGTCAAGTGAAGATCTGGACTCTGTTTCTCACTCCCAATGCTCTCTGTTGATCCAGAAATCCTTCGACTGATCCCAAAATGAAATTCCGATCCGTTGTTTTGGTTTGGGGAGCCCATTTACAGGGAACCGATGGCGGTTGCGTAACCGACGGCGGTCGAGTAGGAACCGGCATCGGTAAGGAAAAAGTAGGCTATTTTTAGTAAAATAGCCCACCTTCCCTGCTTTTCTCCCGAGAGATCAGTTGCGGGCTTGGTCAAGTGGCTAGAAGGTCGGTTTTGGGTGCGAGTAAGGAGGCATTAGTTATGGATGTGAGTCTAGACCAAGTCATAGGTCTTAATTAGGTTAGTTTAGGGTTAGGGCTAGGTCATGATGAGGTGGCAAAATGAGGTGGCAGGTAAGGTGATGGTGGATTTATCAATTACAAGGTAATTAATAAATAATTGTGTAAGGTTTAGGTGATGAGGTTAAGTTGCGAGATGAGATGCGGGTCACAAGGGGTCGTAAGACACAAATTTGGTGTCTACATTAGCCCCTTATTGTCGTGTAGCTTGTTTTGTAAAGCTGCACGGACAATAATATGAAGTGGTTTCTCATGTTAAGGATATAGGTAATCCCCCTCAAATCTATCACAGATTGAGTGAACGGGAAATCAGGGATAGGGTTGATAAAGGGTACATGTTGTAGAGAGGATGGTAAGGTGGTGGGGTAGGTCCAAGGAAGCAGACGCATGTTGAAATGCAATAGTACGACTAGGGTACATGATTTGTGAGCAAACCAACAATGTATAGGCAAAGGTCGATAGTTTATCCAAACAAGGGTGATATAATCCTGGTATCCAAGGCATAGGAAGTAGCTCCAGGGTATATAACAGGTAAGGTACAGGAACGTTTAGGCATGTTCGGCAGTACCAAATGGTTGGTTTGGTTGAGATAAACGTCACGGTCTAGGTCTAGGCAAAGTTGGTCGATAGATCAAGTCAAGGACCCTAATCATGATAAAACACGAACAGGTGAGCTCGAGTGAACAAAAAAATTACATGATGGGTGGATAAAAGTGTATATTGTTGATGTTGGGTAAGGTATGGAAGTGGTACGGCCTTGGGTCAGGCCAAGTTGTTGGGTTGTGGCCTTGGGTTTGGCCAAATGGTTGGGGTGAGGCCTTGGGTCGGGCCGGATGGGTAGGGTGAGGCCTTGGGTCGGGCCGGATGGGTAGGGTGAGGCCTTGGGTCGGGCCGGATGGGTAGGTTACGGCCTTGGGTCGGGCCGGTTAGGTAGGTTACGGCCTTGGGTCGGGCCGGTTGGGTAGGTCATGGCCTTGGGTCGGGCCAAATAGGTAGGTTGAGGCCTTGGGTCGGGCCAAATGGTTAGGGTGAGGCCTTGGGTCGGGCCAAATAGGTAGGTTGAGGCCTTGGGTCGGGCCAAATGGTTAGGGTGAGGCCTTGGGTCGGGCCAAATAGGTAGGGTGAGGCCTTGGGTCGGGCCGGTTGGGTAGGGTGAGGCCTTGGGTCGGGCCAAATAGGTAGGTTGAGGCCTTGGGTCGGGCCAAATAGGTAGGGTGAGGCCTTGGGTCGGGCCAAATGGGTAGGTTGAGGCCTTGGGTCGGGCCAAATAGGTAGGGTGAGGCCTTGGGTCGGGCCAAATGGGTAAACAAATGGTGTTCAGCAAAGGTGGATATAGGCGATATGTGGTTAAAAAGGGGCAAATGGTAAATAGGGGCAAAAAATATTGGGGGAAAGTTGGCAGAAAAACCGATGTCGATTCTACATGACCGATATCGGTCAAGGGACCGATACCGGTTCATTAGGGCAAAATGAAACCGATATCGGTTATGGGCGAAAAACCTATAAAAAGAAAAATACGGCTTGTCATTGTCACTTTGTTATTTTGAAAACCAAATTGACTTGTCTGACGTGGAGAGTTGAGATTGGAGGTTTATTGAGTGAGGTGGAGCTATTTTGGTGGAGGAGTGAGTTGTTTGCGGGCCCGAGTGAGGAGGAGGCAGCAGTTGATTGGCCGGGGACCCAGCAGATCAGAATTGGAGCTATGGCACAGGCAGGAGGAGCAGGAGGGGCTGGACCAGCTGGACCACCACCACCTATCCCACCACGACGACGTGTCGTCGTACGGGTAAGTTCGAAACTCCTCATTTTGTGCATTTTATTGCATTATGTTGGTTTTGGGATTTGGGTAGGAATATAATGTTTTGTAGAAAATAATGAATAAATGGAAATGATTTGAAAAAGGGAGAGGGTAGATAGGTGAAATAGGCCAAGGCGGCAGGGTGGGTAGGTTTTTAGGGTGTTTGGGTGGGTAGAGAGGTAGAAATAGGGAAAAAGAAGAAAGGGGTAGCCGCGTCGGGTTCGGCGCGGCAAATTTCCAGTGACCGATGCCGGTCACTAAGCGACCGGCATCGGTCGTGAATTTTAGGGCAGGGTGGGTCTGTGGGTTACCGATGCCGGTTGATCGTTGACCGGCGTCGGTGGGAGGGGGACCGGGGTCGGTTATGGGTGAGTGTGGGTTGGGTTGGGTTTTGGTTGAGTGTGGGTTGGGTTGGGTTTTGGTTGAGTGTGGGTTGGGTTGGGTTTTGGGTGAGTGTGGGTGGATGGGTTTGGGTGTTGGGTGGGGTGGGGTTTGGTTGGGGTGGGTTGGGTTGATTTTGTTTTGTTTTGGGGTTGGGTGGGTTTGGATTTGTTTTGTTTTGGGGTTGTGAGTTTGGTTTTGTAGGTGGTGTGAGTTTGGGTTTTGGGTGGGGTGGTAGAGAGTCGGGGTGTGGTCGGGGGGATAAAAGGGGGTTTAGAGGATAAAGTAGATGTTGTGATAAAAAGTAGGTCTAAGGATGTGGGTTGGTTTTGCAGCACGTCGCGCGGATTGATGATGCGGGATAGGATGCCCCGCTGTTGGTGCGGATGCGGCCACACATATCTCGCGGCTCATTGGGCGATCATGCGTGAGGTGGGACTCGGTGGAGTCCAGAGGTATAGAGCGATAGAGAGAGATCACAGCCTGATGGTCACCCTCATCGAGAGATGGGATCCGGCGACCAATGTGTTCCATCTCCCGACTGGGGAGATGACTATCACGTTGGAGGATGTGTATCGCATCCTTCGACTACCTATCGAGGGAGAGGCAGTCTTCCAGGTAGATTCAGAGACTGCCATGGACAGCATATTACAGGTTTTTGGAGATGCAGCCGCTACTTACCTATCACAGCGCGAGCATTGGGTATGGTGACATGTACCGTGCGCATCGACACGAGACACGGCTGGCTGTGCTGATGATGATTGGGATCACCTGCTTCACCCTCCCGGACTCAGAGGGAGGCCGCTTTCCACGGGCATTGATGGGGGTGCTTCATGAGATGGTGGAGGAGCACACCTGTTATGCTTGGGCACCAGTATATCTGGTGCAGCTATACAGAGAGCTCTGGGGTTATCACCGGATGAGGCGATTCGGTATCTGTTCGACATTTTTGCTACATTGTTGGGCATATGAGCACATCATATGCATCAGGCCAGTAGGGTTACCCCAGCAGCCAGGGCCACAGGTCATATACAGATATGGCTTTCAGAGGTGGTTGGGGGTCGTGGGGCAGCCACGAGCAGTTCTTGCAGGGCGAGATGTGGCGTATTATAGACATTTATTAGAGGGCCTGACAGCGGTAGACATCGTATGGAGACCTTACAGAGGTCATCACCCGCACAGAGGAGGCCGAGTACAGTTATGCTGGATCCAGTACACATTCTGGATAGCAGGACGGAGGCCAGGAGAGTACGAGAGGATACCCCTAGAGAGGGTACGCAGGCAGATGGGGCTGCGACAGGACGAGCCACCTCCCTTCCCTCAGTACAGGAGGGATGATGTAGAGGCCCCACTTTGCTGCACCACAGCTCTTGGATCCAGATTGGGTTCTTTGAGAGGCCAGCGATGACACAAGTAGATGATGCTTTGGGTGTACACAGGAGCATACGAGGTGTGGTGGGTCAGGTGAGAGAGCGGCGAGGGTAGACCGCACCGCACAACCGACTTGGCACTGGCAGACGGAGAGAGAGAGATCAGCTCGGGGGTCAAAGTGCAACTATTACGAGGGACAAATGGGCTGCTGCCGCAGACAGCACGATATAGGTGTCCTACGAGGGCAGCTAGCCTGAGCGCGAGTACGTGCAGTGCAGCACAGCACCACCACCACCAAGGCAGCAGCCAGAGCACAGCCAAGGGTATAGGTATAGCAGCAGCGATGCAGTAAGAGCGGACAGTACGGCACCATCACCAAAGCAGACATGCCCACATCCCGAGCACAGTACGATATACCACAGCGGCGAATGCATTACCAGGCACCACCAAAGACAGCATAGGGGGTACTAGTATTAGGTGCCAGGGGACCAGCCCCAGCTCCTTCAGTGGCTCGAGGGTGCTATATGGAGGTTAGAGCGGAGGCCCGATACTATCAGGATATTCTTGATAGTACCGGAGTTGAGTATCAGCCTTATGCAGCTCATAGAGCAGAGACCTCTCACAGCCAGAGATCTCAGGGAGGTGCAGCCACAGCCGGCGTGTCCGTTACAGGCAGGAGGCGAGAGGCGCCACAGGGACCAGCAGGGAGAGGTGCCGAGGGCGGTGGGGAGAGCTGAGGGATCCCTGTATTGTTTTTGTATATAGGCATGGGCACCGGTCTGCGAACCGGTTGTGTTGATAGAGGCCTGCGTGCCTACATTTATTCATGTATGGATTCATTTATTCATTATATACCGGCCTGCGAGTCGAGTACGGGTTGTATATTTGATACCGGCCTGCGAGCCGAGTCGAGATTTTGGATAGTTATTGCGGCCTGCGTGCCGGCTTAGTTGTATGATGAGATCACAGAGGCCCCGATGCAGGGCACATTGTATATTTGAAAATTTGTATATATATAGAGATGATGTTTTGATCCACATGCAGTGTTCAAAAATGTGTTTAAGTATTTTGTCGATGGTTTGTGATATAGAATGTAGGATGATTTTAATTGACATGTTGATATATGGATGATGTTGATGTTTTTGTTTTTGCACGTATATAAGGATGACATGTTATATGATGAAATGTTGCATGTTGTGGGCTGGTTTTGTGACATTGTGATATATGTATCTGATGAGTTGGATCCAAATGTTGTATAGATAGATAGTTTTTTGTTTTGTTGTGGTATCCTTAGTTGATGACTTGTTTGTTTTTGTAAAATAGATGATGTTAACGAAATTGTAATGATATGTGTGGTGGATAGACAAATATGGATAATGGTGTTGTGATGCAGGAAAAGAGGCGGGCGCGACAAAAATTTGGTAAAAAAATGAAGAAAAGACCATGTTTCAAAAGGCCAGGTGCGTAACCGATATCGGTTAGGTAACCGACGCCGGTAGGTAGTAGACCGATATCGGTTACATAACCGATACCGGTTATTTAGGTATGAGCTTTTCTAAAAATAAAAAAGCTAGGGTGGCAACTTAAGTTCTAATTTTGAGAGCCATGCAAGAAGTTAAATACGCGAACGCGACGCTTTTTGACGACTGAGACAGGTAATTGCATGAGAAATTTGAGTGATTAGGAGTAAAGAGACAGGGAAAGTGATTGTGATCTGAGATTCAGAAGACAGAAAGGCAGGTTTGAAAAAGGTGGTGATAATGGCAGGACGAGGAGAAACATCCAGCAGGCAGGGACAAGAGGGAAGACAAGGGCCACCTCAAGCTACTGCAACCCAAGAGGTAAACGTTTTGGTTATGATTTGACTTTTGCATGTGTTATGAATAAGAGATTAAGTGGGTAGATATGAAAAAGAAAACATGATAGCAAGGGTTATAAGTGTTACGGGGTAGGTAATCAGGGGTTTCAGGTATGTTTGTAGGTATAGAAAGGAATAGACGCTCAAATTATTGTTGTAGGTGGTTGTTTAGGCAAGGTGTATGAAACTAACAGGGACCGATATCGGTTAGGGATAACCGGTATCGGTTACTCAACCGGTATCGGTTAGCTGTAAACGATACCGGTTGCTGTAGGAATTTCCAGAATGTGAGAAAAACCCTGATGGATTGAATGGTTGTTTGTTGTTTTGATGTATGCAGGCTCAGGCAGGGTTGAGGATGAATGATAGTGTGCAGCGCTGTTGTCACGAATCCGAGCGGATGTAACGCCAGCTGAATGGACATTGATAAATCGTTTGGGGTTAAGTGGAATCCGCTATTATTCACGAATCACACGTAACCATGCTATGTTACAGGCGTTGATTGAGAGATGGAATCCTGAGAAAAATACCTTCTATCTGCCAACAGGGGAGATGACAGTAACATTGGAAGATGTGTTCCGTATTTTGAGACTCCCTATTACAGGAGAACCAGTATATCAGGCACTACCTAGTGCGGCACGGGGAGCGATAACAACAGTATTTGGTCCATACGCACGAGATTTGACACAGCGAGGCTTATCATTTACGTATGGGGTAATGTATGCAGCACACCCTGAGGAGACAAGGTTAGCAGTGATATTAATGATAGCGGTAGGGTATTATGCATTACCGAGGGCAGAAGGGGGAAGATTTCCAAAGGCATTGATGTGTGTTATCTGGGAGATGATAGAAAGGAACGTGACTTTTGCATGGGCACCTGCATATTTGGCGGAGCTATACAGGGGTTTATGGGCTTGTAGGCAAAATCACAGAACGACACTGGATTGTTCATACTTATTACACTGTTGGGCCTATGAGCACATTGTTTGTGTGCGACCAATAGGCCGATCCATCCAGGTAGGAGAGACCGGAGTACAGAGGTTGGGATTCAGACGCTGGGTCCAGACAGAACAAGAGGCAAGATCTCAGGCCGTGACGGTGACATCGAGTATTACAGAGCGAGTATGGGGAGGGTGACGGTTGCGGATATCTGTTGGAGGCCTTACGGGAACTATATGGTAACCGAGAACATAGCTGAGGAGTTGAGAGGTGTAGAGTGATTGAGGTGGATCGCGGGGCACAGGCCAGGTGAATATGAGAGGATTCCTATAGATCGCGTGCGGTGACAATTTGGATTTGTGCAGGATATACCCCAGGCTTATAGACCATATATGAGGATTGACGCCGAGGCAGCATTCTCACCTCCCCGGCCAACACCTCCAGAAGGGCCCGAGGAGATAGCAGCCGATCGCAGTGTAATGGATGCCGGAATGACAGAGGCCTATAGGTTATGGTGGGTAGCAGAGCTGCGAGGTGTACGCGATCGCCCTGACATAGCTGTGATTACAGCAGAGAGGGATCGTCTGCAGCGTTTGGTTCAGCAGCTCCAAACGCAGGTGAATGAGACAAGAGGATTGTTAGTGGTTGCGGAGTCACGGGCGGAGAGACTAGAGGCTGGAGTCCTCCATGCGAGAGGGCGTATTCATATGTTACAGGAGAGATTGGCAGATCAGTGGGCGGTACCAATAGCCGTGGTACCATTGAGGACAGAGAGGCCTGGCGAGAGGGGTCGATGATCACGATCATCACCTAGTTCGGGATGAGGCGTGAGGGTCTAAATAAATGTTAGCAAGGTATAAGAATAAATAAGCGTACCGACCTGCGTGTCGATGATAGAGAAGATGTATTTGTTTAACATCTAAATAAAATGAGATATGTATGTTGATTTGAGTTATAATAATAAGAATGTTTTTTGATTTTGGTGTTTTTTTTTTTTTTTTTTAAAGGATAAAGAGGAATGTGATTAAATAGAAATACACAAAAATATTTATATTTACCACACATGATAGGTTATGGTAGGGGATGGTCGAGCTAACCTTGGGAGACCCCATGTCTCCGAAGTGCTGCCTACATAGCCCATTGCACAAAGCAAGGAGGGGCCTCAGACCGATGTAGTTCTCCCTTAGGACCAGGGAGAGGTGAATTTAGGCAATTTGGTACGGTTTAGGCAATTGGTTGATTGGTAAGAATATTGATATTAATATTGGTAAGGTAAGGTTGTTGGTGTCGGAAATGAATTGGTGATGTTGTAAAAGGTATAAGGGAAGCGAAAGTTAGCCTACCCAAGTGGTAGGGAACCATGTCCTGATTAAGATCAACACACAATCCTAGATGCGAGGCAAAGCGGAAAGAGTGCTCCGTAGGTGAAAAGAGCTAAACAAACCACCAAACGTAGAACGAGCTTGAAGCCCTAGGTACCGTGCATAGACGAGAAGTCCATAGGTGAAAAGAGTTGTATGATCACAATATATCGGGTGTACGTTACGTCCCTTGAGTTGAAACAAATGGTGAGGTGAGGTGGATGATATAGGCTGAGTACGAGAATTTATTACAAAGTGAGTGTTACGACGAAAGAGAACCTACCCTAAATAGATAAGTCCATGACCCAAAAAGTTCTTTTGAATGAGGCTTTTATTTGGTTGAATATAGGCGATCGATGCGGGAAGTCTACAAGGATATTGATTGTGATATTCTTGAGGTCTTCACAAAGCTGATCAATGCGAGAAGCTTCTGAGAAAAGGCTGACTGTGTATAGCTGTCCTTCGAGGGAGCAGTCTATTTATAGTAGCAGATATGATTTTAGTGCATAGCTGTCCTTCGGGGGAGCAGTCTATATATAATAGCAGCAATAATTTGGCATATAGCTGTCCTTCGAGGGAATAGTCTATATATAATTTAGATAGCTAGATGTTCTTTTGGCGTGAAGCATCTAGTTTGGTAGGAAGTTTGACTCAAGAAAATCCCATAAGAATACGGCTTATTTTAAAACTTTGAAGTCATGGACTAGACTAAAAAGGGGAAGGCATCGTTTAGGTGAGGTGAGAATCAAACTATGTGAGCTTGATTTTATTTTGAGATGTAGAAAACAAAGTGTATGTAGCGGTAAATGAGCTCAAGGGACGAGCGGTAGGTAGATAAGAAGTGATATAACACTAAATTCAATAGTAGAATGGTCGAAGATGCAAGGCATTAAGGGGTTCAAGCTCAGGTTTACCATTAAGCGAAGCTAAATGATAAGTGCCTGATCCATAGGTGTGAGTGATTATATAAGGCCCAATCCAATTGGGAGCAAATTTTCCACGTTTGCTCTTTTCTAGTTTGGTGACATGTTGATTCTCTTTGAGGACAAGATCACCAACCTTAAAGGTACGCTCATGAAGTCGCTTATCATAAGCACGCTTGATGCGTTTTTGATAGATTTGAAGGTGATCAAGAGCTATAAGATGACGTTCGTCAAGAAGCTCCAATTGGGCTAACCGCTCTTGGCGGAAATCATCGTTGGTGAGAATATCCTAAAGAGATATTCTAAGGGAGGGTATTTGTATTTCGAGAGGCAAAACAGCCTCGGTACCATATACCAAAGAAAAAGGTGTGGCATTAGTAGAGGTACGAATGCTAGTACGATAAGCCCAAAGGGCAAAGGGAATGTGATCGTGCCAATTTCTTCCGGATTCATTGACAACTTTCATGAGGATTTTGGTTAGGGTTTTATTAGAAGATTCAGCCTGACCATTGGCCTGCGGATAGTAAGGCGATGAGAAACTAAGTTTGATACCAAAGTTGTCACAAAGGTCTTGTAACAACTTGTTTTTAAAAGATTTACCATTATCTGTTATTAGGCGATGAGGAATACCAAAACGACAGATAATGTGATGGTTAATGAATTCGACAATTTTTTCTTTTTTGATTGAAATGAGTGGAATGGCCTCCACCCATTTTGTGTAATATTCGGTTGCTGTGATTATCCAACGGTGACGTTGTGAAGAGGTCGGGTGAATCTCACCAATAAGGTCTAAACCCCATTGTGAGAAAGGCCAAAGATCTCGTGCGACCTGCAGCGGATGGCTAGGAGTATGTTGAAGGTTGGCATGTTGTTGACACATAACACAACGCTTAACATATTCGTAGCAGTCGTTATTGAGAGTAGGCCAATAATAACCTAGGCGAAGGATTCGTTTAGCCACGGCAAGGCCACTAAAATGTCCACCACAAATCCCATCATGGACTTGTTGGATGGTATAGGTGACCTCCGCGCCGGTTAGACAACGAAGGAGGATGCCATCAAAGCCACGTTTATAGAGGAGTCCCCCCATGACAACATAACGAGAAACACTTTTAAGAAAAGCACGTTTGCCGTTACTAGTAAGGTCAGGTGGGAGAACAGAGATTGTAAGGTAGTCGTGAAATTGGTGGTACCAGGTATCCTGCGAATTAGTAGACACAGTATTTATCATACAAACTACCGGGGTTGAATAGGATGGGGCAAAAAGTTGTTGGACCACGACGAATAATTCAGAGTCAGTTGGTGCGGCGGGAATTTGCGAGGCTAAGCAAGCCATAGTATCCGCAAATTTGTTAGTGGAGCGGGGAATGGTTTGGATAGAATAGTGAGTAAATAAGGCTAGAAGTGAATCCACGTAGTGTTTGTACTTTTGAAGTTCCTCATTTTTGCATTGGTAGACGCCCATAACTTGATTGACTACCAATTGAGAGTCGCCAAAAATATTGATAGATTTGATGCCTAAGTGTATCGCAACTTGGAGACCCAGAACAAGGGCCTCGTATTCCGCTGTATTATTAGTGCAGGGGAAATCAAGCCGGAATGAAAGAGGCATAGGTTCAGCGTCAAGAGGGATGAGAACAACGCCGGCTCCTCCACCGTGCTGGCATTTAGATCCATCGAAGAAGAGGGTCATTTGATACGACTCTTCCCCGAGTGAAAGAGTGGCGATGAGTTCGTCGGGGAATGTAAAATTGGTAAATTGTTCCCCAGGTAAAGGGGCCTCCGCAAGTTGGTCTGCAAGAGTTTGTCCTTTGATTGACTTCTGTTGTATAAACTCAAGGTCGAGGTCGGTGAGGAGCATGAGCCATCGAGCGATGCGTTGGTTTAGATGTGGTTTGGCGTACATATAATGAATGGGGTCCGTGTTGGTGATGACAAAAGTTTTGTGATTCAGGAGGTAATGTCGGAGTTTGGTAGCTACGAATGATAGGGCTAGGCACAATTTTTCTACATGTGTATACCTAGTCTCGTAATCCACGAGGGTACGACTTATATAATAAACGGCCTGTTCTCGACGCGCCGAGTCCCGATGTGCAAGCATAGCTCCTATAGCATGGTCAGTGGCGGAAAGATAAAGGTAGAAAGGGCGGTCGTCCTGGGGTGGGATAAGCACGGGTGGCTGCAAGAGATAAGTTTTGAGAGCTTCGAAGGCTTGGTGACACTCCTCACTCCATTGAAAGGCAACGTCCTTTTTAAGAAGGTGATGAAAAGGGTGACATCGATCCGAGAGTTGGGAGATGAAACGCCGGATGGATTGAAGTTTACCCTGCAAACTACGCAATTGTTTGAGGTTTTTGGGTGGAGGCATTTCTAGGATAGCTTTTACTTTAGATGGATCGACCTCAATGCCACGCAAAGAGATGATAAAACCAAGAAGTTTCCCCGAAAGGACACCAAAGACACATTTCTTTGGTTGAAGACGAACAGAATATTGCAACAGGCGATCGAAAATAATGGTTAAAACATCGAGATGTTCACTGCGATGTTTAGACTTGCCAAGAAGATCGTCGACGTAATCTTCAAGGATAGTGTGCATAATGTCATGAAAAATGTAGGTCATAGCCCGCTGATAGGTTGCACCAGCATTCTTAAGGCCAAATGGCATTACACGGTAACAGAAGGTTCCCCAAGGAGTTATGAAAGCGGTCTTATGTTGATCGGCGGGTGCGACCAAAATTTGATTGTATCCTGAAAAGCCATCCATGAGAGAAAGCATTTCATGGCCCGCAGTGAGATCAACAAGTTGATCAATACTTGGGAGGGGAAAGTCATCCTTAGGGCAAGCGAGGTTAAGATCCCGGAAATCCGTGCATATCCGAAGTCCCCCCGTCGCTTTAGTGACAGGTACGATGTTAGAAATCCATTGAGGATAGTCAATAGGCAAGATGAAGGAAACAGAGAGAAGTCGTTGAAGCTCTTCTTTGACCAAGAGGGCAATGCGTGGATGCATTTTTCTCAGTTTTTGTTTGACTGGTTTGGAATCGAGGTTTAGGGTAATGTTATGGACGGCAATGGTAGGATCAATTCCTGGCATGTCAGCGTAGGACCAAGCGAAAGCTTGGTTGCGGGTACGGAGAAAGGTAGTAAAGGCGGCTTGTTCTGATGTGTTAAGGGATTGTCCGATCTTCACTATGTGAGGATCCTCCTCCGTGTGGATGTTGATTTCTATAGTAGATTCGTTCAGCATGGTTTGGGTTTCAGATGGTAAGGCTCGTTGAATATAAGAATCATCCGCGCCAAGGTAAGTGAGGATGGATTCGTCATCCTGACACTCAACAACATTAATCAAAGGCGAATCCTCTTCGATCATGTCTGGATACAGAAGGGGCAAAGAAGATGGGTCCTCATTATCGCGTTGATAAGTGAGAGGACCTATGAAGATGGCATTTATGAAAAAAAAAAGTTAGGAGGGATAGATTCAGGGTCTATAGATTCTGTGGGTGATGATGGCAAAGTGGGTGATGATGGTTTGGTAGGGGTGACATCGTCTTCTTCCAGAATACAGCTGACACGAGGTGTCTCCTGTGTAGGTGTTTCAGGAAAACCGAGACCACTGCGATCATTATGTTTGCGTGTGGTGATGGGGATGAGCGTATGTCGGCCTTGTTCATAAAGACCAAAACCAAAGCCTTTCCAAGCACAACGAGCCAAGAAATGAGGGCGAAGCGGCGATTTGTCGGTATTGGAAATCGGATTGGAAGGGAACCACACCAAGAGGAGGTTCAGGGGTAATGGAAGATGCGTCAACACCCCCATATGTTAGGTTGGTGCGGTAATGGAGTGGTCCGTAAGAGATTACTTCCCCCACGCGACGGTCGTAGGTGGGATGTGCATGTAATTTTCCGTACTCCTGCGGGGTAGGGAAAGAACTAACGTTATATAGGCGGTACTCCCCCAGCGTAAGGCGTTGAAAAACATCTACTAAGGGGTCGGAGGTTGGGATGTTAGCTGCGGGAAGGGAAGTGGTTTTTGCGACGGTGGTTTCATCAGTTGAAGGCATAGATGCAGTTGAGGTGGATGGTTGAGGTACATTTGAAGAGGATGGTTGGGTTGAATGTATGGGTGCCTTGATTGGTATAAGCACATCGTTAGGGTGGTATAACATATTGCAGGTTTTAAAGGGAGGAGGATCAGCTTTTACGGTGTAGGACTTCCCCTCGTACTCAAATTTTATGCATCTATGTAATGTTGAGGGAACGCATCCCATGGCCCGGATCCAAGGACGACCCAGCAATATATTATATTGGAACTCTCCCTCAAGGACATAGAAGAGTTCGGGTAAAGTACGCGGTCCTACACGAATGTTGAGGATCACGGTGCCTAAGGTAGAGGTAATAGCGTCATTGAATGACCGCAACATGATGGGGTTGGCACACATGCAACTAGAAGGGATATTCATTTGTTGGAAGGCTTTTGAAGAGATGATGTTTAGGCTGGCGCCCCCGTCAATCATAACACGACGTACCCGGATATCCCGGACGTAAGCGGAGATGAAAAGGGCAGGATCGGGGTCTTCTGTACCAAAGTCAACAATTTCATCTTCCGAGAAACTGACTGCAGCGGCTTGTTGTACAGAGACAGAAGTGGTTGGAGCAGTGGGTTGTTTGGTGAGAGAAGCAACGTGATTGGGTGTTAGAATGGAGGCAACAGGCAGGGTTTCATTGGGTAAAACCTCTATCCCTTGAAGGATCTCAATGAGAGCTTGTCGATGAGATTCAGAAGTCTGAATGAGATCATACAGTGTCATTTTTACGGGTGATTGATGAAGCTGTTTGATCATAGTTCGGTGGGCAACTCCATTAGAGACGGGATAGGCGGGTCCGCGAATAACCACTTTAGGTGGTGGTGCAATCGGGATGGTTGAAGGAGAAAGAGATGCCGCAGGTGTGTTTTCTTTCGCTTTCCCATTGTTTTTCTGCCCTCGAGTAGCGACACTAATCATATTAATCTCGTAGACCTGAGATGAGGAAGATGGTTGGGATAACTCATGGTCTTCAAGAGGTGGGGTTGTAATAATGATAGATCTTGGTGAGGCGGGGACAGATGATATAGTAGAGGGGGTTGAAGCTAAAGGTCTCTCCCTTCGTAAGTTGTCTTTCTTAACCTTTCTATCCGGGAGAGGTGACTGACGAAGGATGGTTTTTAAAGCTTTGCATCCCTCCACATCATGTCCTGGTGTGCGGTGATATGCGCAGATTTTAGACTCATCATAACCTGCGGGTCGAGGTTTAGACGGGTCATAAGGTCTAAGTGGGGGTAGGGAAATGGTCGCATTCTCCACCAACATAGCAAGGATTTTGGCGTAAGATCCTTTGAGTGGGTCAAAATCGGATGAGGGTATTGGTTGTGCGGGTTTTGGTAATGTTTGGGCGTGGTTGGTTCGTACGGGTGGTGGTTTAGCCGAGGGGTGTTGACACGTGTTTTTCACTAAACGTGGTTTCTTTGGCGCAGAAGTTACGTTCGGCTGGTTAGATGATGAGGCTACAGATGACGTGGTAGCGGGAAACAACCACGGAGAAAGGGGAGTGACAGAAAATAAATCCTTTGATGATGGAGTTTGTTTAGGGTTGATGGGTGGACAGGATATGTGGGGTAACGGTGTTGTTATACCCTTTGATCTCTGTATAGGTGCGGAAGGCGTAGGTCGTTTTGAAGAAAACGCAGGAGGTATGATATATTGATGTAAGGTAGAGGGATGAGGTCCTAATATGGAAAGTGGGTATGACGATGAGGGTTTTGATTGTGATGGAGGCACAAATTGAGTTTGTCTCCTAGGCGGCGGGGCGGATTTATTTTTGGATAAATCGAGTCGCTTAGGCGGGTGTGTTAGACTGGGCATTGGTGAGGTCCCAAGCGTAGGGGAAGATTTGGTTAAGTTGATAGAAGTAGACGGGGCATTTGGTAGAGGTGAGGGGGGTGAAGGTGAGAACATGGGCATTTTAAGCTTCTGTAAGCACTTCGGGTATATGGTGGAGGCATCAGGATCGGTCATTTGCATTTGAGTAGAATAAGGGGTATTCAAACGTTCCCATAGGATTCGTCTATCTTCTGGAGAATGACAGTCTTCAGGTTTGAATTGTAAATTTGGTACGGAAGAAAGGTAGGTTGTGATTCCAGTCCACTGTGGGCGTGATACAGGGGGTAGATGAGGTACTGTATCAATAGATATTAAGAGGTCGACCGGTTGTTGAAAAGATTTAGGCGATGAAGGACTAATAGGCAGGAGGGCATGTTTGAGAGGGTCTGTCATGGTTAAAGAATTTAGTGATGTCGGTGCAAGAGATTTCTCGTCTAAGGATGTCAAAAGGAGTGGCGTACCCTCCTCTTGTGCAGCAAGAGCGGTAGAGGGAGACGTCTGGGAAATAGATAAATTAGATAACATCCGTTCGCAGTCTTGTAGGGATGTGGTGTAAGCAGACTCATTGATGAGAAGAGAAGTCTGGGCAGTTAACTCTTTTATGGGTAAAGGAATGATTTCGCTTTGGCTTGATGGTGGTGAAGGAGGTTCGGACTCCTGTGTTAGTGAAGAGGCTTGATTCAAAATTTTCTCGATAGAGGCTTTTGGCTGGGAGTCGAAGACTGCATGGATCTCATGAACACTCTCCTCGGTTAAGATATCCTGGTTTACGTTACTGTTGGAAGAGTGATTCGGGAATGGTTTGTTAAAGATTTTCAAATTTCGGTTGGCAGGGGCGTTAGGATTATCGAGGGCTATATCCCCCATCAACCATTTCCTGCACTATGTTTTTCAACATCTTGCAGTTTTCATGACTGTGTCCCTTCACGCGGTGGAAGTTACAGAAGTCATTTTCTTTGTACCAGGAAGGTATGGCGCGAGTGGAATCAAATCCGGAATGAGGTTTAACAGGAGGTAAGGTAATGGCTCCTGCTTTGAGTAGTTTTTCCAATATCACACCATATGTCTCCCCCAAGGGAGTGTAGTTGATGGGTTCCGCTTTATACTTATAAGTGGTTTTTGGCGGGGTATTGGACGGTGGTTGGGATTTGACCGTCACCGCGTGGACAGCTCCTTTTGATTTAGAAGAAGTGGACGCGTGAGGAGTGGTGGTATTTGGTTTATTGGTGGAATCTGGAGTTCGGAAAGTGGAGTTTTTGTTGCGCAACCGCAATTTCTCTTCCTCTAAGGCTCGAATTTCTAATTTTCGAGCCATAGTAAAGGCCTCGTCGAATGTACGGAAAGTTTGAATTTGGAGGGTAGGGGAGATGTGCTTAGCGCAGGCCCGCGTAAATAGTTCGATAAGTTCGGTTTGAGGCAAGGCATACGTAAGTTGGTTGATAAGGCCCCGCCATCGTCCAACGAAATCTGCGATAGATTCGTCTTCAAATTGTCGGATGGCATAGAGGTCGGTAATAGATACTTTCTTGGCAATGTTAATGGAGAAATGATCCAAGAAAGATTGGGCTAGTTGGTTAAAAGAGAAGATTGAGTGCTGGGTTAAAGCACTGTACCACTCCAAGGCGGGTCCTGATAAGGACATGGGAAAGGTGCGGAGTAACAAGGCATCATCATGGGCAATCAAATAACAAGCATGTCTAAATGATCGCAAGTGTTGTTGAGGATCCTCTTTACTATTAAAACGAGTAAATTTTGGCAACTCCCATTGAGGAGGATATGAATGAAGGGGGACAGAAGGGTGAATGGGCTCCCGACAAACTTGCTCGTATGTCAAGGCGCTACGACTTCCTGAAACAGAAGCCTCCAGGTTTTGCATTTTGTCCATCATTTGTTTAATTAGATCAGTAGTTGGATGAGATGATGGTGTGGTTGTGGTAAACGGAGGCAAATTGGACCAAGGACCACCACTAGACACCGGTGGGGTTAAGTGTTGATAAGGTGTGGAGGATGAATATGTTGAGGTGACCGAATAGGGATGTCCCATATAGGATGTTGAGGTCACTGGATACGTGTATGGGAATGAAAAGGTAGGCGGAGCTTGAGAAGGAAAGCTCGTGTGGATAGGTGGCAGAGAGCAAGTCATGAATGGAGCAGTCTGCAAGAGAGATGAGGTAGGGGCGGTCGGTGGTAATGATATGTGGGGTCCAAGATTAACAAAAGGAAAGCTAATCGGGGTCGTATGAACCTCTGAAGCCGTCGGATTGGGAGACGGGGCTAGAGATGCAGGAAGCAAGGCGGTATTATCAGGCGGAGTGGGAGCTAAATGAGCAGCTATACTGATAGGCATACCGACAAGGAGCTGACCATCAGGCGTACGGTCAGGGGTATGAGACAAATAGTATTGTACAGCGCTAGAATTAGCATCCAGAAACTTGGCAAAGTCCTTATCTCCCACAGGAATTTTAGGAACCTCGCTGGTATCCGTAGGATTTCCCACAGAATGTGAAGGGGGTGATTCAGGCAAAGAAACAGAGCAAGCATGTGAAACCATAGCGGCGGCTTGCTTTCGAGTGATAACAACCATGGACAGAAGTTCACAGTAGGGTTTCAATCTGTCAGGAATAGAAACAAACTCGAATGGTAAAATTGGTAGGTTGCTGGTTTGTCAGGAATTGGAAAAGACAATAACCGATATCGGTCTAATAACCGATGTCGGTTATACTATATAGCCGACGCGGTCGTAACCGATGTCGTCGGTGTAAGAAATCTGGCTAACAAGATATAAAAAGGTCTGCTAATTTGATTTTTAACAACGTTTAGTATACTTGTCCAATTATTGATCACGAAAGACGGGGGTATGAGAAAGAAAACAGAACTACAAACAAGCAAGATGCACATGCAAATCCAGAGACTAACCCTAGGGTTAATTTTAATTATCATGGGCTTATGCCTTTAGACGTAGAATGATGTCGGAATCCTAAACAAGAGACTTAGGGGAAATGTCAAGTTGTTTTGGCTTATAAGGTTACCTCAATCGGGCGGAGGAATACCGCGAAAAAGGGGGGATGTTTGAGCTGTTGTGTTAATTGTGAAGTGATTCGGTATGTGTTGTGCAGTGAATGTAAGATTAATTTCTTGTCAATACCGTGGATATCACCCCCACGTGTACGACCTGTTACTTAATCTACGTTCACTAGAATTGAAAAACAACAAGCAGGAATGCAATGCACGTGTTTTAAACCCAAATCGAAAAATTATGTTTGATGAAGCAAGAGAGATGACTTTCACTAATGCGAAACTAGGAAAGCAAGACAAATTCTTTACGAAATATATAACAAAAGCAGCAACAGCAAGTATGCTTCCTAAAATGAAAATAAGCAAGAGAAACAGAAACCCAAAATGGGTCCCACCGGGCGTGCCAAAATGTTTCACTCGGAAATGTTTCGTTCCTTTTAGAAACAGATAAGGTTAGGGGCTAGGAGGAATACCTGTAGAATGTCGAGATGGTGTGCGCGTACCGTAGAGAAAGATCAGGCTGACTGCTAAGAACTCCTTTTTGTCTTGGAAGGACTACCTGCAAATAAGAACACAAGACCACAAGATTTTAATTAGACAATAAATGAGGGAACTGCCTTGGGCCCAGGAAATATAAAACTTCCTTTCGAAGGTGGTCAGTTCCCCTGCTAATATGAATTAACACAAAAGACTGTAAGATATCAATTAAGTTGTTTCGTTGAACTGGGTAGGGGAAAGGCTGGTTTTCTGGTTTTGATCAGAGGAACCGATGCCGGTTACTGATAACCGATGCCGGTTACTGATAACCGATACCGGTGGGTTCTAGGATCTTCTTGGTAGCTATGGTGTTTGTAAGGCTGGTTTATGGATGATATTAGGAAATGAGATGATGAGGGGTAAAGGAATGACAGTTAGATGCAATGGCACGTTGGGTAGTGGATTCAGAAACGGATTTAGGAGGACTGAGATTCAAGAAGCATAAGAAATGTTATAACAGAGGACATGCAAGATGTGACTTACTGGTTTTGACCAAGATGCAAGCTGATCTCCTTTGCTGTAAACACTTCTGGTATTTCCACTCGTCTCTGCTCGGTCAAGTGAAGATCTGGACTCTGTTTCTCGCTCCCAATGCTCTCTGTTGATCCAGAAATCCTTCGACTGATCCCAAAATGAAATTTCGATCCATTGTTTTGGTTTGGGGAGCCCATTTACAGGGAACCGATGGCGGTTGCGTAACCGACGGCGGTCGAGTAGGAACCGGCATCGGTAAGGAAAAAGTAGGCTATTTTTAGTAAAATAGCCCACCTTCCCTTTTCTCCCAGAGATCGAGTTGCGGGCTTGGTCAAGTGGCTAGAAGGTCGGTTTTGGGTGCGTAGTAAGGCAGGCATTAGTTATGGATGTGAGTCTAGACCAAGTCATAGGTCTTAATTAGGTTAGTTTAGGGTTAGGGCTAGGTCATGATGAGGTGGCAAAATGAGGTGGCAGGTAAGGTGATGGTGGATTTATCAATTACAAGGTAATTAATAAATAATTGTGTAAGGTTTAGGTGATGAGATTAAGTTGCGAGATGAGATGCGGGTCACAAGGGGTCGTAAGACACAAATTTGGTGTCTACAATTCTACCCGAGTGCACACCTTTGGGGAAGCCGACTCATAGAGCGGGGCCTCCTAGGTCAGCCATGTCCCTTTTCACCGCTCTCTTCCCTTCCTTTAACACTATGTCTACGCTCCGCTCTAATTATTTGTCTAAAAGGATCTCGAGCATCTTCTTCACTTCTTGCTCTACCACTTTGGTTATCTTCTCCTTGGTAAAATATGTGGCTTTCTACCCTCAAAGATCCTTATCTTCTACCCTTGTATCTTTGGTGTCCTCACCTCCTTGTGCGCCTTTCCACCGGTGAATATGAGATCTTTCTTCTCTTCTCCACTTTCCTCCTTCGAGTCATGACACTAACTATGCAAGGTTCTAAAGGTTCCTTGTCTTTTCTATCTCTTTCTCATCGTTACCACCCTCTTCACTCTAATCCTCTCCTTCTCCCGTATATCTCTCCATGTCAGCTACTACTTCCGAATCAGCTTCTTCATCTACCTTCTACTTCTTCTCGAGGGGTTTCTTCTCGGTCAAGAGATTATACCTTCTCTTCTTCCTCTTAGGACTTCTCCAAGGTGGTGGATTGTTCTGTGTGCCTCTACTTCGGTGTCTTCTCCTTTACTCGGGACTTCTTCCTCAGTAACATAGTTGCTTGGCTTGGTGATCATAGAAGGCATGATCACTATCTGAGAAGTTGGTACACTTGGTGCTCCTTCCTCTCCTCTACCCCTCTTCTTAGACATTGGCTTCTTCATTCCCAGGGGGTCTTTAGGTATGGAGATCTCATCCACCAAGTACACACCATTTTTGAATTTCCATCTTATGCACACGTATAAGCGTGTCATGGATTCTCCAGCAATAGGAAGTGTTATTGGCCTAGTCATGTGGATCTCGTGTGACATGTACTTTTCCACGTACATGCACTTACCTCCGAGATAGTTCAGTTTCTTCCTCATATCCCTATGTTCTTGGTCCAATTTACCTAGCTCTAGCCTTAGCTTTTTTGACTCTTTAAATTTGTTCACTCCCACTTGGAAGTACTGGGTAGTGAATGCAAAAGGGAGCTTGCACCAAGGGCTCCATGATTCATCAACAAGTTTGAACCTACCCAAGAAAAAGTGTTGGTACACCGCAAACTCAAATTCTCCTTGTGTGGCTACTGGGAGTTTTTCGGGATCCTCCACTCGCCCGAATGCATTTCTCAAAGCGCGTATACTGCTTTTTCAAGCCTCGCTTTGTGCGGATCCGTCATTGTATCACATGCATACTTTTCAAACCTCTTCATGGATGAAGGGTCTTTGACTGGGTACTCCCACACAAACTTATCTGGTGCATCCAACAATCCAACTTCTGTAAACACTATGGTGAGTAGGATATTTCTAAAGAGGATCTTGTCCCCAACCTTTGCACACTTTACAATTTCCTCGGCATTGTATGTGGAAAAGTTGTAAATAGTCCCCTCTGCGATCTTCTTACAGACATGCAACCATGGCTTGTTGACTTCATCTACCTTTCTTGGCCATTTCATTTTGTTACCACGTGCACGGCCATCTACATAACTGGGTCCTTGATGTCTAAGATGTCATAATACCATGACCCTTTCTTACAGGCATACTTTGTGATGGTCTCCTAAATAGCTTCCTTGTTGCTAAGGTCATCTTCCAGGCTATCTCCCTTGCATATGAGGCCTATAGACTGTGTAATCAACTAGAGAGTTATGTGCATCTTGTGCCCAACAAAGTGGAAGTAGTCCTCATGCACCCGAGACATCAACCACTGGTACAAGTGATATGGCTTCCCAAAATAAGGTAACTCATAGAGTTGCAACAACCCTGCCTTCGCCATCTTGACCTTCACATCATCATTGTAGATAGGAAACCCTTTAGGTGTTCACTTGTTGGTTTGGTGTACCATTTCTAATGTCATTTCTTTCTCTATAGTGTTGGTACGGTGATTATAGTCACTGAATGGTATGTTCCTCAAATGGGATTCCCATTCCTTTCCCATCATTACTTCGTTAGGATACTGCATTTCTGCATACCATTCTTCATTTGTTTCCACCTCGACTCTAGTTATTTAGCCTTCACTTTGTCCTTCCCTTTCTTTAGTGCCATGGTCGAGGTAATTATATCACTCCAGTCCTCTACTTGTTACTTTTCTTTCCTTTCCCCAACCTTCAATCTTAGATCCTGATATAAATCCCCAAACTCCGTGCCCTAGTTTTCCGAACCCTAACTTCAATAAATTCTTCACAAAATGTCTTTTCACTTAGTTTTGAGCCTATTCAATTCCTCCCTTCTAGTTTGCAATCTCAAACTAGAACTTTACTTGTTTGATCACACGGGTCTTCTCTCGATTGAATTTGAAAATGTCCTAGCTTATATCTTTCACTTATATCTCCAACTCTTCATTTTTGCAAAGTAAAATGAGAGTGCTCGACCTTATATTTATAGTTTTCCCTTTTTTTGGTCATTATTTGTTACTTTACCTACCCAATAATTTGTTCATTTAATGCAGATTTTTTAAAAACACGTCTTTAACGCTTTACTCATGCACCCTTCCTGCAAAAATCCTCTAACCTTCTAGTGCACAACCAAACCAACCTGACAGAGACTCTTAAGTGTGCTTAGACCGTGCCGAAGGCACTTCTTCTATCCAGATTCTTGCTTTCTCCTACCTCATGTTTCTTTAAATGTGCTTCATTTTCCTTTGTACATGGGATCTATGAGTAGCTTTACCCTGGCACCAACCATTCTATCTTTTCTCTTCATCTCTCTTTAACCGAGCTACTCAACAAGGCTCTTCAACACAACTTCCTCGGTACTTTTAATCACACACTTCTTCAATTTTCTCCACCCCACACTTAAATGATGCGTGGTCCTCTACGCACTCATAAATTCTCCAAAAATAGCAATAAGGTTACCGGCACTCGAGGTGCAAAACAAAACAACAACGCGAAAGGGAAACACAAGGAAAATAAAATGCGTAAGGTAAGATTCTAGACTAACTAGAAAAACTACCTTATTTACAAACACCAAGAAGAATTATTTATAGTAGGGCTTTAGCCTACTACTATTGAAGTGTCTAGGCAACTTCGTTCTATCCAGCTTCAGAACTAGCATGTGCCCGACTCAAGGATGTACAAGATTGTGTAGGAACCTAACCAATGGACTTTTAACTTCCTAAGATGGCGCAAAAATTTATAATCATACAGTAACACCATCTACCCAACCTCAAATTTATTGTTTCTAATATGGCAATCATGACAAGCCTTTTGCTTTGCTTTTTCTGCTATTTTGCTCCAACGAGCAAGTGATCATTTCTCATCTAGTTTCATTAGTTCATCAATTCTTTCTTCCAGCACTTGTTCATCAGCTAATCCTCCTGTGTGCACTATTCATAGAGAAGGTAACATAAATTCAACCAGTAAAACAACTTCCATGCCAAGCACCAATTGAAAAGGTGTGGCTTTATTTAGTCTTTTATACGTAGTCCCGTATGCTAATAAAATTGCTGATACCTTGTCATCCCAATCCTGCTTTCCAACATCATAGATTTTGGTCAAGGTATGAATTACTATTTTGTTGAATGCTTCCACTATTGCATTTGCTTGAGGGTGATAGGCCGTAGTCTTATGATGAGCCACTATGAACTTAGATAGTAGGATCCTCACGGTCTCATTTAGAAAATGTGTACCTCTATCACTGGTCAAAACTAAAGGGCATCCATACCTTGTGATAATGTTCTCCCATAGGAACCTTGCCATCATTGCTGCTGTGTAATTTTTAGTTGGGTTTGCTTCCGCCCACCTTGTGATATAATCTATGCAAGTGATGACATAACATGACCTGGTCCTATGTGCTGCTGGTGCAATAGGTTCTACAAAGTCTATTGCCCACTTTTTAAAAGGCTCTGTGCTAGGAATAGGATGCAAGGGAATTTCATATCTCCTTCTTGGTTTGCTAATGTGTTGACAATGGTCACATGCTTTACAATAATCTATACAATCCCGTATAAGGTTTCCCATAAAAACCTGCCATTAAAATCTTGTGTGTGGTGATATCTCCTACATAATGCCCACCCGCACTTCCTCCATGTGCTTTCTCCATTATGGCCAGGCACTCATGTTCTAACACACACCTATGCAAAACTTCATCACATCCTAATTTGTATAAACCTCCACAAATCAACATGTAGGGTGCAACGTGTATGGCTAACTGATTTTTCTCCAATGCCTTCATTCCATCCAGGCCACACCTTCTTTTAAAAATACAGCAATCTCTTCCAAATCTGAGGGCACACACCGCAATCTAAATAGTTGTACATTTGGCATTGTCTTCTCAATAATTTACGTGTCTTCTCATGAATCAATTCTTGATAGATGATCAGGTCCACAATTTCTTTTTCTAGGTTTCACTACAATGGTGAACTCAAACTCTTGAAACAACGCCCATCGAATTATGTGCCCTTGAAGAATGGGCTTGTTTACTAAATACTTTAATGCCATGTGGTTAGTGTAGAATACAAAGGGTGTTGCCAGTAGATACTGTTAAAATTTGAAAAGCACATAGATCATTGACAATGCCTCACACTCGGTTGTGGTATAATTATGCTCTGCTAGTGTTAACTTCCTACTTGAGAAATAGAGAGGATGACCAACAATCCCCTCACCTAATTGTGCAAGTACTACTCCAATGGCGGTTCCTAAGGCATCTACATGGACATGGAAAGGATTGTCCCAAGAGGGAAATCACAAAATAGGCATGGTAATAAGCCTATATTTTAATGTATCAAACACCCTCTACTGCACCTTTCTCCAATGGAAGGTACTTTTGTGTCTAAGCAGATCCTCTAAAGTCGTGATGATCTTGCCATACCCCTTAATGAATTTTCTGCAATATCCCATATGCCCAAGGAATCCACACATTGCCTCTCGGCTAGTAGGTTCCCTTAATCCCACAATAACTACAACCTTAGTGAAATCTACCAAAGAAGCCCTTCTTACATATGATATGCCCTAATAAAGTCCCAAAGGGTGTAGTAAACACACACTTCTTAATGTTGAGGGATATCCTCAACTACCTACACCTTTCAAACATTAATCTCAAGTTGTCACAATGGTCCTTAACCAGACCATATACTATCCAATCATCCAAGTAAACCTGAAGAAACTTATGAATGAAGTCCTGGAATGCTTGCACCACTATGCGTGAAAAGACAACATGCACATTTTTCAACCTAAAGGCATGACCTTATATGTAAAACTTCCCACTCGCCACATATAAGTGGGGAAGTTTTCTTCTCCTGGTCTTCCTTTGCAATCTAGACTTGGTGGTATCCTGAAAATCCATCCGTAAAGGAATAGATTTCGCACCCAACGAATCCTTCCAGAATCTCTTCAGTGAAGGGGGTTAGAAATGGATCAATGACACAAACTACATTCAATTCCCTATAATCCACAAAAATTCTAATCTTCCCATCATTCTTGATGTTAATTACCATTAGAATTATCGATTCTGATTCTTCTACTACCTCAATGATCCCAGAAGCTATCATCTTATCTATCTCCTCCTTAACCTTTATGCGTAAGTTGGGATTCATCCGGTAGGGCCTTTTTCTAACTCGGGCGTGCACCTTCCTTTAGTTTTATCCTCATCTCCCCCAAGGAATGGTGGACACCTTTTAACTCATGGTACCCATGCAAAAATAAATCCTTGAATTCATGCAACAGATCAATGATCTTTGATACTTCCTTCTCTGTCCAATAGTCCCCAATAATAGATTCCTTAGGTTCTTCCCCTGAACCGATGTTAACTTTCTTTGTCTTTAAAGGTTCATGGTAGGCACGCATGCAAGCATCTACACTACCCACCACTTCACACGTCCCCACAGAATGGCTAACATTTAAAATCTCTAAATCCTCTCCATTAATCACATATACTAACTTTCCCTTTTCCTTTTCCAAACACGTGTGCTCAAGCTGGGATTCTTCTGTTTCTTCAATCTCTTTGAGGCACACCTCCAATCCTAGTTCACCTGGTAGTTACAACAACCTATCTTCCATTCTGGCACTATCCCCAATTGTAAGGCACTTGATACCTTGCAAGGCGTTATCAACCGATGGTTTGGTACTTCGATACTCAAAGGCTTGAATAAGATCAGCCGCAAGCTCTTGCCAATTCCTTGTTTGGCAGCATGTCTCTAAATGAATGTACCATGTGTGTGCACAACCCTATAGTGTAGAATATAACTTGTGCACATAGAGGGATGGTGGCAAGGCTTCCGCACCTTCTCTCTAGACCCGTTCACAATTTTGGATATGGAAAGAGGTGAGCTCCTTCCCATGGTACTCCTTGATGATGGTGGGTATATTACTTCTAGAAAGTCTAACAGAGAGAGCATTTCTTACCTTGTGCCATTCTAAAAGGCTCTCCTAAAGTGTGGCCCACCAATGAGCTACTTTGCTTTGAGTAAGACATAACTCAACATCCCTCTTCATTCCTTTCCGCTTTCTCCACCGAGCTTCTATCTCTTGCAAAAAGACCTCAGGAAGGCTCCTTCTGAGTACTTAGGCAGTTCTTTCACCCCAAGGTGCCAAACCATGCATGCCTTAGTTACCTTGGTCACCGATCCTCTCAACTGCCATCCAATTATTTTGTAAGTCCCATGCACCCAATTATCACATGTCAAGCTGGTGGTATGACTCACCGACCGAGCATCCTCAAACCGGATAACCATGTTAATAGGGTGTACTATCTTAGGGTCTCTTATTGAGTGCACATAAATCTTGTCCAAAACCTCTTCCCCTAATGGTTCAATGTAGGGCATTGACTTCCCATCAACCAAAGGGTATAATGACCCGCTCCTCTTTGTTCTCAAAACTGATGTACCCTTTTTGAACCGAAGGTCTACATTGTTCTTCTAAAACCAAGGGCACCCAAGTAGTTCTGGGAAATTGTCCTCCTCGGTGAGCCAAGACTTTGAAGTCCCCAAAGAAACTTGGCTCCTGGATAGTAATAGCTGCATCCTTTAAGACATTGATGGGCATTTCCTTAGTCTTGTTTACCATATACAACACATTTGAAGGTGGCTATAACATAGGTCTCCCCATCTGATGCCATGCATCCAAATTCAAAACATTAACCTCCGCGCTAGTGTCAATGAGTATATTACTGAGGATCCATCCATCCATAACTACATTCAATGTAATCTCCTTGTCATAGTTGAGGCTATGAGGGGGAATATTTACATGTAAGACCTACTTCTCGTGCTCTTCTCTATTACATGGTACCTTCTCTCTCAACAAGGATCCTAGCAAAGGAATGATGTTCTCCTACCTTAGCATTTTTCACACCTCCTTGACCTCATCTAGGTCATCTTTCTATGCCTCGATCATCCTTCCTTGTTCCTCCCTCTTGGATTTCTCCTTTAGACACTAGATCTCCCCTTGCAAGCTTCGAATAACATCCATGGTGTCCTGATATATCTCCTTCTAATGCGCGGGTCTGGGTACTTTCCATGAATGACCTCTTCTCTCAAAATGAGGATCTTTTGTCTTGGTATCTCTTTACACGCATGGATTTTGTCCTTATTGTTACCAAAATAGGCTCCAAACCTTCATCTTGTGTTACCCGAGGCATCCATTATATGTATGCCTTCTTGATGCTTGACCATCGCAGGCCTTTGTCCTTCCTAAGCTATTGATTCATATGCTCATATAACTCCAAAACTCCTCATACTTATGCTTCTTTCCACACCAAGAGCACCGCAACAATTCTCAGGCACTCACACTTTTAATGTTATGTAGATCCACAGTTGAAACATGTCCCTCATGGGAACTCACTTCTTCCTTTGTGGTTACCACGTCCACGTAATCCTCCTAAAAACCTTTTCCTCGCATGCCTCCATCTGTGTGCTCCTCATAATGGTGATCATCATTCTTAGAACTACTGGTAATGTTGGTCTTGTGCACCCCATGATCAATGGCCTCATGTATCTGATCAATGAGCCTACAGTCTTTAGTATCATGGGTCGTGGAGGTGCAAATCTTGCAATAACATGATACATTCTTTCTAATCACATGCTATAGCAAGGGACATCTACTAGCATCATGGTCCCCATGAAAGATTTCATAATCTACTGTTATAGCACGTACCACCCTCCAGGGGTAATTATCCTTAACATGCCCCTCTATCTCACAATATGTGCACCATAAACCACTGCAAGTCTCATGGACCGAGTTCGCAGATAGCTTTTCCAACTATTTATCCATAGCAACAATTTGAGCCTCCAAGAATGGGATAACACCAGTATCAATACTACCAATGGCTTCAGTGCGTAAGGTAGCCTTCAATGCTTTGCGTGGGTCTATGAAAGTCTTATGAGACAGGGCCCTTCTAAAAGGGGTGATCAATCCTCCAAAAACCACTATGCATGCTTAGAAGGATGTATATCATATGATAATTTAGACAAGAGAGTCTTAAAGTATGCATCATAATCCCAAACACTCTCTACCATTCCTTGGTGTATCTCCTTCAAAGGGCTAATGATTTTTTTCTCAAACTCAAGAATGCGTAACTCTACCAGAATGCATTCTTTAAGGTAGTGTAATCCATCATTTTTTGATGAGTATGATACTTTCTATACCAGCTATGTGCCCATCCTTACAACGTGGTTGCAAATTGACTAGCATTTAATTTTGGGGTTATGATACCTTACACATGCCATAGTAATTCACACTTGTGAACATGTTCTGCAAAGCATCCTCAATACCCCTATAATCTGGTAAGTGTAGAGACATTCCAAAGAAAACTTGAGGTGGTGGCTGGGGTCCTTGTCCTGAACTAGAGCCTTGGTTCCCTATGGTGTTTCCTCCACCTAATCCACTAGGTCCACCGGGTCTTGTACCTCTAGAGCCACCAGATCCACCAGGACCACTGGGTCTAATAGGGCCTATAGGAGTTGTGCCAAGTGTCCCCATGGTCCTAATGAGCTATTTGATGATAGTTTGTGATGGTGTCCCACCACCGCTACTTTGTCCCATGCCACTCCCTGGTGTGAGACCAAAAGTTTGTACACTTGTGCCTTGTCTAAAAACTCCCCAAATACCTAGAATGTGTGCAGCCATAGAAGAAGGGAATGTAAAATTGTATCTCCTAGGCACGGATCTATTTCTTCCACTAGTTTCAATTGGATCAATACTTCTTCCTGGTTTGGGAAAACCAAGCGCCTGTGGCTCGGTCATCGGGTGGGTTCTGGGATATGTGCAATGACTCTCCTTTCTCCATGTGACAAAATCTCACCGTAAGCCGAAGGGGTCTCCCTCACGCACTTTCCAAGATGGGGTAGCACATGACTTCTCGTGCTCTATGTCCTCCATGTGAACCTCAATTCCTTCCAAGAGATCTGTCTCCATGGATCCATCACACTAGTGGCTTTGCATCATCTAGTAATATCCCTTTCATTCTCTTCACCATACTTGAGCCATCTTTCTTCCCTCTCCTTTTCTGATCGTATCATCTACCATCTTCCTCCACCCAAGCTTCCTTACCCAACACTTAGAATAGTTTAGCCAGCCATTGGGAGCACTTCTAAACTCATGGTAACCATCAATATCCTCATAGATAGAGGGATAACATGTAGAAATGATCCCCTAGGTTCTCGTAGAAACTCAAACTTAGCAACCTCTAGATAAGAATACATGGAAATGGCGTATTCTAGAGTGTAGCTAGCTAGTACTCCTCCCCACCAATGATCTACAGCACGGGTCCACGTCATATCTTCATCTTGTAACCTTTAGTAGTCTTCTTTGGTCCATATCTCGATCCATAATTCTAACTTGATTTAGATGCATAGGCTGAAAGCCACCCAAATAAATCTACTAGGAAGCAACAGAAAAAAGTCTCATATAGATCATGGTAGAGATTATCCTCTACCCATCTAGGTCTATCAAACTTAGGTCCAATGCTGAATCTCTGGGAAAATTCATCCTCCGTGCTCTTGAACCATGATTCAAAATTTTCTAATGTCAACCAATCCGTCATTAGTCTTTACACGATTACGATGCATGTTATATCCCACTACAACTTTGAAAAGAGGTCCCGGAAACAAAACCAAGATGTAGTCAATTTTACTCCCATTATAAGAGGAAGGAATCCCATACGTGCCGACCTATCACCCAACAGAAGATGAGCGCTCACCCGAGGCACGCGTGGGTGCCGAATCTCTATTTTATGTGATTTTTTAGTGGGAAGCATTCATCAATGATTAGTATAGGAGTATTCAGGAAAGAAGTTTAGACATACAAATATTATAGGGTTCAAGACGGCCTTCAGATCCTTGTAGTTTCTTAAGACTATGTATTTTAAAAGACTCTATAACATATAACATAACAAAAAGAAAGCTACAACCATTCATTCATAACATGAAAAAGAAAGAGAGCTTCTATGAATGAAGTATACATGAAACCCACTGATATTCATATCTAATTATAACAAGTAACCTCATTGTATTCATTGGTTTAGTACAAAGATGGCGATCATCATAGTCATGCACATCACTAGGCTTATATAACTACATAAAAAATAGAAAAGAAATTACAATGCCGAGCTCAATACATCGAGCCCTACTCGTAGTAATCCCGCAAAGTCCTACCCATGTTATCTCTCTCTTTGTGTATCTCTCCTATCTTCTCCTCTTAGGTATCTATCTCTATCTCCACACACCTTTCTTGGTCCGCAGGCACTTGTATTTATCACCTTCCCACACTACCAACTCACCTTGTCGTTCCCTCGATCCGTCACCATGTGTCGAATGTGGTCATTCAAAGAGCATGTTTCCTCAGGCCCGAGCTCTCCACTCCATCTCATGATGGTCTTATAGAAGATTCCTTTGCTGGCATGCTCTTTCCTGGTCCACCTGTTGCTAGGATGGCATGTTATCCACATGTAACCAATCACACTTTTCATGTGTTCTACCTTTGTTACTTGAATTGGCTAAGTCCTGGACCTCCTTTCGCATGCCGCACCTATATGCTTCTTTGATCCTTTTCTCTTGCATTCTTTTTCCTTACATGCCATCCTATAATTGGGATCCTGTGTGCCCATGTGCCTTCATATTTAATCAATATTTCAAGAGCCCAACACCATTCCTTCATGTGGTAGGTGAAATCAGGCCTACAAAATCAATCACCCACTTCTCAAATGGTTATGTGCTAGCTATCAGTCTCAAGGGCATCTCATCTCTTCTTCTTGGTTTGCCAAGGCACTGGAAATGGTCATAGGCCTTACAAAAATCAATACAATCCTGGTAGATGCTTTCCCACCAAAGACCTCGCTAGTAGAATCTTCTCGCGTGGTGAAATTCCTTACATAGTTTCACCCCGAAATTCTACCATGTTCTTCCTCCATGATTGTAACACATTCATACTATAACACACACTCGACACAAAATTTCATTGTGGCCTAGCTTGTATAAGTCTCCACTAATTAACATGTAGGACATGATGTATATGGTTAACTAATTCCTTTCCAAAGTCTTCATTCCCTCATGTACCACACCCATTTTGAGAAACACAACAATATCTTCCAAGTCAGAGGGTGCGTGCCATAATGTAAATAGTTACACATCTAGCATTGTATCCTTAATGTTGTACGTGTCCTCCCCGACACAATCCTTGAGAAATGGTCAGTCCCAAATTTCTCTTACTTGGTTTCATAACAACCATAAACTCAAGTCCTTGAAACAATAGAACCCACTGACATATGCGCCCTTATAAAAAAGGCTTGTTTACCAAGTACTTCAATGTCATGTAGTTTGCGTAGAATATAAAGGGTGTTACCAATAGATACTACCTAATTTTTTGTAGTACATAGATCATTTACAATGCTTCACTCTTAGTAGTGCTATTATTATGTTCTATTGGGGTTAACATTCTACTAGCAAAACACAAGGGATGCTCAACAATTACTTCTCCAGGTTGTGATAAGATTTCCCCAATCATAACTACTAAAACATCAACATGTACGTGGAATGGCTTATCGCAAGAAGGAAAGCATAATATGGGTGAAATGATTAGCTTATTCTTCAATGTGTCAAATGTCATCTGTTGTGCCTCTCCCAAATGGAATGTACATCCATGCTTCAACAATCCTTCCAGTGGTGTGATGACTTTGGCATACCACCTTATAAACTTTCAATAATACCCCGTATGCCCAATGAATCTACGCACCGCACTCCTGCTAGTAGGCTCCACCAATCCCATAATAATAGAAACTTTGGTAGGATCCACCAACAAACCTTCCTTAGATATGATATGCCCCAACAATGTTCTAAATGGAGTAGTGAAGAGACATTTCTTGATATTGAGGGATATGTGCAACTACCAACATCTTTCAAACATCAGCCTCAGATTGTCACAATGGTCCCTTACTAATCCATATACTTTGTCCAATCATCAAGGTAGAATTGAAGAAACTTATGGATGAAATTCCTACACCATAATGCGTGAAAACACAACAGGTGAGTTCTTCAGTCTAAAAGGCATGACTGTGTAGGAAAATCTTCCCCACTAAGTGGAGAAATTTTTCTTTTCTTGGTCCTCCTTTGTAATCTTAACTTGATGATATCCCAAGTAGCCATCTGTGAATGGATCGATCTTGCACCCAACTACTCCTTTCAAGATCTCCTCGGTGAAAGGGGTTGGAAAGGGATCAATGACACATACCACATTCAAATCCATGTAATCAACATAGATCCTTATCCTCCCATCCTTTTTAATGCTTATGACCATTGGGATTATCCATTATGATTCCTCAACAACTTTAATGATACCTGAAGTGATCATCTTGTCTATCTCTTCCTTGACCCAGACGTACAAATTTGGATTCATTTGGTAAGGTATCTTTCAAATCAGCACGCTTCCTCCTTTAGTTTGATCCATATCTCTCCTAAAGAGTGGTGAACTCCCTTAAGCTCATGGTACCCACGTGGAAATAAATCTTGAAACTCGTGCAATAGATCAATGATATTTGAAACCTCCTTTTCTAACCAATAGTCCCCAATAGTAGCCTCCTTAGGTTCTGTTTCTAAGCCAATGTTAACCTTCTTTGTTTTGTAACATCCTCATTTTATACCTTAGAACAAGTGAATTTTTTTTTTTTTTTTTGATAATTACATCCTGGTTCTAAATACATAATTTAGAACTCACAAATCAAATAACCATTCATATAATGCATAAACCATATGCAGTGTAATGACTTGGAGTACTTCCGATCTATTCATTCCATGACTCGGTAATCTACCGATCTATTCATGAGTAATAAGAGTTGGTGTTTTTATTTAACACTTTACTCTTGCGGTTCTCTTCCCTACTCTGGGATTCATAATGCTCTGTCCAAGGAACCTAACTAAATAATTGTTACCATTATTCATCGGCATCTCATCCCTTAGACTAGGTGAATTAGGACAACGCAATCAGCAGCTTGCGATACTTTGGCCAAAGATTTGAAACATACTGTTTATGTCTCGTATTCCTTAACGGCATACTCGTCAATCTGGAATACGCCCTTCACCCCATTCTTATGTTATATAGAATGTCTTATACCGACTACTGTCGCAATCCTTCCTTTCTCAACTTAATCACTTCTGAGACAGATAACAAGGTGATAATGTTATATGGATGCCCACGAGGATTAGGGATATGGTGACATACTGGTTCAACCTTGCAGTTCAACCAGTGTGTCATGATACCCCAAATCTCCTAGGCAGCCTTATAACATGACCACGTTCTTAATCGGACCCTGAGTAACTCGTGGCGAGATCAAAGTGTAAATCTTAGCGATCAATGCAAAGGGTGTCGCCATAAGTCACCCGCATTGTTGTAACTTCGAGAAGATCCTAATCTTCTCGAGGCACAACCCTGCGCAATTGACTTGTGTCGTCAACCTTAAATCCACCTCGAAAAGATCTACTTAGTAACATGCGTTACGCACTTGAGTTTAAATTACTTTAAAGACTTTTCCCTAAGGTTAGCCTATCCCTATCCCCTCGATTCTTCGCCTTAAGATGACCTTCCTCTATAAAACCCATTACATGGTAGAGGTATTAAGGTCAAGCTCTCATCAAGGAGTCATTAGAATACTCATGATTCTAAAACAATGCATTGGACAATATCTCATAACCTTTACTTGAGATTGCCATCCGAACCCCATTAGATTTACATCGCTTCTCCTAATCGAATTTATATCATACTTATTAGTATAAGATATGAATGATTAAGAATCCATTTTAATATTGTCCCGTCATACTCGTGACTAGGGATTAGTAATTTAATTCGGCTTGTTTAGCGTTCGCTTAGGTTCATTTTTAACCTATCTTTTAGAAAGACAATTGTTTAAATTCAATATTGCTTTCACTAGAACAATTAGATCTGCTAAACACTCATATGAATTCAATCACATTTTCTTGTAAGCTTTCATAGTCAATCACAAAAGCATCCAAATTACACAAGATAACATTGCCACTGGGTATATAAACCGAAGAAGGTCAACTATCGTAATAAGAATACAACACAAGTATCAAATACTTATTCCCATTCCCTGCTCGAACTATATAATTACATTTTATGCAAACAACATACTTGATACAATGCTTAACGGAAAATTACATCTTTCCGCATATAATACATTTAGGAAATCAAGTCAGTAATTCATTATAAAACAAATTAAACAATCTGATCACTGTCCGATCTGCATTGCTTTTACCTCTTACGGAAACCATCTCAGTAAATATAGTCAACATGAGTCACCATGAACTCGAGCATGATAAGCACTAACTTTTAAAACAATTGCAATCCGTCAATTGTTTTCATTAAACACCCTGTTTAAATGAGATCAATTATCCAAACAAGTAAACATATTCAAAATATGCCTTTATAATACAAAATTGACTACAAACGTGTAACTCTATCAACGTTACAGAATAGTCCTAAACACTTCTCAAATATTTCATCAAATATTAAGAATCAAGAACGAAAGTATTAAAAACAACCAATTGAAGCCAATATCAACAACATTGGATAGATCGTTCCATTCATCCAAAAAGGAAATATCATAACAACTCTTGAGTATATCAATATGTTAAAAACAGCTCCTATCATTATGATATCAACATGTATTATAATAATAAAAGAGAAAGGAACAAATCATTCACACTTCCCTTCACATAAGTTCACTATCATACTGCCTCCACATATGGAATGCATTAATCCAAAGATATGTGTGAACAAGTCCGTCAAACCACAAGAAGAATCACTGTCTTAATAAAAATCAAACACAAGAAGGCTTTTCGACCCAAGTTTGAAATCAAAGAACCTCTAGTATTGCATGTCAACAACAGTAGACTCCATTGCATTAGACAATTGATATTTCCTAAGTCTATGCCAAGACAATCACACAAAATTTCCGAACATGTTCACCTCAATCGACCGGAGTAAACGGAAAGGAAAATAGCAAATCTATTCTCACCTTGGTGCATGCAAGTCTAAAGTATGGTATTCACGACTCACTTCAACAGAGCTTAACACGAGATAATTATCCATACTCAAGGAACTCAAACAAAGGACAAACAACAAAGTGTCCAAACATCGTGTTCAATAAGAGACAAAATACAAAGTTAACTTCCAAGAATTCAAATGAATCCGAATAGTAGTAATAAGACAAAGAATTGCATACGATTCCATCCGAGCCCATCAACGAAGCATATTAAAAATCGGGCAAAGCAAATTTAATTACTGATTTCAAACAAGGAATCCGATCAACCCTTGCCAATCTTTTACACAAACTTGCATAGATCAAGAACGTAAAATATACCAAAAGAATCATACTCACAAAATCCTTGCGACGATGGTATTCTTATGAAATAACAGAGATCGAAATACATATTATTCCCTTTAGTCACTGGAACAACAATTTCCAATATTCAACTATATTCAACCATAAAAAGTGATTCAAACATATAAATCATTCAATCGACTCCACAGAGTCGCTCGTAATAAAACGAATATGAATCTATATTTACATTTCATATCATTAACGGGTTATTATCCATAACCACGGAACCCAACAACAAAGATAAGATAAAAAAATAGTTTAAGAATCAATCTATGCCATTCAAGGTAAGCATTCGACAAGGACCAAGTGTAAGCAATTCAAATACTGATTTTCATAACAAGGGATTCAACCGAGCCTCGTCAAAATTCCCGAACAAGCTTACACATAAGAAACATAAATGCATACCTGTGAAGTCGGTACTAAATTCCATTACAATAATAGAGGTCGTATGACTCAGTAATCTCTATATGACTTCCAACGAATTCATATTAACAAAACTCAAGGATGTATCTATATCCTCAAAGAAAGGGACTATAGTATACGATTCATTCGAGGGACTCCACAGTCGCTCAAAACAATACATATATCCCTAATGTATATCACAACGATAAAATCCCGTTACCACAATAACAAGGGAAAAACAACTTCCACTGGGTCATAATGGCTACTTTGTAACACAAAAGTTACCTGTTCCCAAGCAAATCTAAAAGACAAAATGAAACCAGTCAAGTAACAATAACCACCCCATCAATACCCACGACAGAGCTTACAAGATTCCATTAAAATGGAATAATCAAACAAATGTCCAAAGCAGTTTCCCTTTCAACAAGTATTCACAACATGCACCGGCGACAAAACCGACATGCATGACAGTGGCTTGTACCCCCTCACAAGAACAATTTAAGGGTTCTCGCCAAGCAGACCGAGCATTCCTTTCTTTTATAATTTCTTTTTTTGCATAATTAAACCAGAATGCAAAACACAGAGAAATAAAGCCACAGTTTGAATTTAATAAACACCCATCAAGGATAAATGAAAAATCGAACCAGCAAGAGATACAGTGCCAAAATCACACAATGACATCCATAGAAAAACATCTAATTCCTTAAATCATTTGAACAGAGTTGTTCTAATGAAATCACTTGAAAGACAGCAAGATTTTTAAAGGTTAGGGCCTAACATGCCTGGATTTTTACTCAAAATTCCGAAGCAGACCACTGGAAGAGCTCAGACTTCCTTTTCCTTTTCCAAGTTCGAGCGACCAACAAAATTTTACTATCCCCATGACATATATATTTCCCTTGCCAGAGAAAAGAGCTAGATAACCTCATACTCGCCATGCAACACAAAGAAGACTGGTGCGAAGAACCAAAGGAACAGCGTAAGAAAACCAAAATCACGATAAGCTAAACAAACCAACAAACTTCTTGTTTGCATGCCTTCTTGCATGAGTTCCGAGCTTGACTACCGAGCACATTGAATGCAATTACACCAACTTTCCCGCTCAAACGCCACTTCCACCGACCGCCAAAATTGGCGGCAGAAATAAAATCCCAAGTTCATTTCCGCCGACACTGCCACGCCGCCTTAGGTTAGCCGTTGCTTAAACCTCTGCCATGACCTCCGTCCTCCATCCTTATCCTTAGCATTTAATGACATAGAAAACGCCACCCATGGTTCGCACCCCCTTCCATAGGCCCCTTTACATTCTTGCTCATAGTTAGGTTAGTATCTTAGGTTAGAATTTAGGATAATACTTATTCTAACCATATTACACGTAGATACTAACTTAGGACATTAACACATAGCCTAGGTCTAGGTTAGATTAACACTAATCTAACCCCTAGGTTAGGTTTAGTCTTAGGTTACTAATCATTTAATAATTCCAGTTAGGTCTGCATTCTGTACACTCAGAAAAAGACCTACATCATACCTTCTTGAACAGGGTTAGCTCCTGTTCTGCCTTAGGCTGCAGAATCGTATGTAACCGAATTATTACCTGGTCCACGATCGAGACCTTCCAGATATACTTCGATATCGGGAACCAATTCATTTCACTTGATCAGCCTAAGTCATACTCCTGACTAGCTTATTCAATGCTTCTAGACCTTGCAACCTGTTCAGGGTCTGTAAATTAATTCATCACGAACAAACTTAAAGCAATACTTGGATCAATTCCACTGATCCAAGACTAGGTATTATAGATGGATAACTCTATAATTCATTCCGAGATCAGATTAAACTCAGATACAAAATGAAATAGATAAAAGAGTCTAATCATATTCTCAAAAGTCAAAGATCTCAGTAAAGAAAATACAAGACATATCAAGCATGATTTCTAAATCGAGGAATACATCCTTTTACAAGAAATCACATATCAACACTTGTATGCTTAGGAGAAAGTAACAACAGATTCGGTGGTGTTACATGTTTTGAGAGGTTCATGGTAGGTGCGTACTTTCACATTAGCACTATCCATCACCTCAAGCGTACCCATAGTATGGTTAACATCAAAGTTCTCTAATTCCTTGTCATCTATCACATAGACCAACTTTCCCGAATCTTTCTCCATGCATACACACCAAAGCTATATCTCCTCCGATTATTCCTCATGAGAGCACACTTCTAATCTAGGTTCACCTAGTAATTCTAGTATTTTATCCTCCGCCATGGTAATTTCTCCCATAGTTAGGCACTTAACAACCTACAACACCTTGTTCACCAATTTCTTAGCAATTTGATATTCAAAGGTTTGAATCAATTCATCTGTTAACTCCCACCAGTCTCTATCTCGATGACATAATTCTAAATGAACATACCATGTACGCGTATAACCTTATAGTGTGGAATATAACTTGTGTACCCATAGGGAAGGAGGTAAATCATTTGCACCTTCCATCCAAATCCTCTCACACTAATGGACATGAGTTGAGGAAGATCATTTCCCATCATAGAAACAAATTTTAGTGGGTGCATTACTCCTAAAGAATCTAATAAAGAGTTCATTCCTTACCTCAAGCCACCCTAGAAGATTTTATTGATGCGCCATCCACCAACATGTTATGGTTTCGTGAAAAGTGTTGATAATCATGCTCCTTATTTTGATCTTTGTTGGGCCCCATAATTTTGGATTAGTATAAGAAGGCATGTAGGCACGCATGACCTATTTGAAGAAGATCATGCATGTAGAAGGTGTGTAGGAAAGGGTTCTAGTAGGTTTTGATAGAACACATGACACATATGCATGACAAGATAAGTTTTGGGACTTAACCATATTTGGCGGAGTGGATATGGTACCAACATGATGACCGTAGGATCAAAAAGTGAATATTCCATGCATGTGATGGAAGGTTCCAGAAGAACATCATTACATAGAGTGGAGATCTCGGATCAAAGGAGGCATTCTCTATTGGAGGACCACTTAGACACTTGGCAACTGATCTATTACCTCAGAAGTTATGACGGTGAAGGAAGAAGGGCTATATATTGAAGAGTGCGGATAGTAGAAGGGGGCTAAGAGAAGAGATGCAAAGATAATAGTGCTCTGGAAAAGAGGTGAAGCTATATAGAAATACCATGGAGGATTCTATATGTTGGGATTAAGAAAATATAGGAGTGATGAAATATTTAGAGGGATGGGTTTGTATTCATCTTTGTAATGTGAAGGACATAGTGTAGTTTTGATGCATGACTTTGCTATGCATTGTTATATGGGTCTATTATGACCTCAAGGAATGTAATGTGGTTACTGGACTCATCAATATGAATATAAGACTTTGTTCTGAATCATATATGTGTTCATGAGTATAATTCTTGTGTATTTCCTTTATGTATGAATCAGTTCTATATGTTGTTTGTTATTTCCCTTTTATGGATGTAATGGAGTGATAACTCGTCCTAGATTCTCAAAATGATGTATGATCCTTTACTATTCATTTGTAGTTGAATATCTCGACATAAGATGATGTATTCTCACAAAAATCACATAAAGGAGAGGCTCGTCACCCGCTTATGCCTTAGATTTTAATTTTAATCTAAGGGTATAAAAATAACTACATCTTGGTTCCATTGCACGGACCCCTTTTCAAAGTTGTTGTGATAAATGTCATACATATTTGTCCCTGTGATGCTTGATGAAAAACGTCTCGACCTTGGAAAGTTTTTAAACATGGTTCAAAATCATAGAGGATGAGTTTTCTCAAATATTAAACATTGGAGATGAGTTCGATGCATGTAGATGGGTAGAAGAGTACCTATACCAGAGTTGTATGAGACATTCTTTTACTATTTTCTTGTAGCACTATATGAATGGATTTCAGCATATGTATCTAGATCAAGTTGGCACTATAGATTGCGTGAATGGACCCAAGATGACTATTAGAGGCTATAAGATGTAAATATGACTTGGACACGTTATGTTGATCACCGGTTGAAAGGAGTGCTAACTAGTTATGCTCTAGAACATGTCATTTCTATGTATTCCTTCCTAGAAGTTCTTTGAGTTCAAATTTTTGGGGAGCCCAGAGGATAATTTTTGGGTTCTATTCCTTTGGCTATGAAAATATTGATCATTACCTTAAGTTTAGAGGCATTTCCCATTGTTGGCTAAGCTTCTTTGAGCATTAGGAGAGGAATCTAGGGTGGAGGAAGATGGAGGACATTGCGGCTGAGAAGGAAAGGGAGGAGAGATGACTCAAGTATAACGAAGTTCATGAAAGGGAGATGACTAGACAACATGAGGTTGTAAGTGTGATGGATCTATGGAGGTAGATGTTGTGGGAAGGAGTTGAGGTTCACACAGAGGATGTGGAACCTGAGCAATCTATGCTACCCCATCTTGGAAAGCATGGGAGAGAAGCCCCTTCACTTTTGATGAGAGTTTCTCACATGGAGAAAGGAGAGCCATCAATGTGCATCTGAACCCACTGATGACCAACCCTTGGTGTTTGGTTTTCCAAATCAAGGGAGAAGTATTGTTAACCCAGTTGGTATCGGTGGGAGTAACCGATTTGCACCTATGAGATATAATTTCTCATTTGGAACATCCATGGATGCGCAATCCATTCCGGTATTTGGAGGAATTTTTGGACAAGGTGCAAGTACGTAAGGTTTGGGTATCACATCTAGAAGTGGTGCAAGACATACAACTGGTAGTGGGAAAATATCACAAACCATCGCGTGCACTTTAGTGGGACATTAGGAACACTAGGCGTGACCAATTTAGGCCATTTACCGGCTATTGAGGTGGATCTAGTGGTCGAAGGAATGGGACCTGGTTTATCTAGTGGATCTGGTGGAGGAGGAAACACCGGAGGGAACCAAGGCTCTAGATCGAGGACAAGGGCATCACCCACCTCCACAAGTATTTTTGAGATGTCTTTGTACTTATCGACTATAGGGGTATTGAAGATGCTACATAGAATGTGCACAAGTGTGAACTAATATGGTGTGCAAAAGGGATCACTACCTTGAGTCGGCCAAGTCGGTTTGTAAAAACATTGCAAGGATTTACACATAGTTGGTACGTAAGTGTTACCCCATTAGACAAAGGTGGTGGAATACATCGCATTGAAGAATGTATTCCTAGTAGAAATCCATATACTTGAGTTTGAGAAGAAGAGCATCAAAGCACCAACAGGGAATGACAGAGAGTGTACTGGGAGTACGACACACATTTCAAGAATCTTTTGTCTAAACTATTCTATGGCATTCATCCTTCTCAACATGCTCAATGGTTTTTTGGAGGATTGATAACACCGTTTAGAAGGGCTCTATCACACAAGACCTTCACAGACCCGTGTGAGGCATTGGAAGTTGCCTTGTGCATTGAGGCTATTGGGAGCATTAATACTAGTGTTAGTCCTTTTCTGGAGGCTCAAATTTCTATAATGGCCAACAATTAGAGAAGCTATCTACAAACTCAGCACATGAGGTTCATAGTGGGCTTTGGTGTGTACATGACAGGTGAAGTAGAGGGGAATGCAAAGGATTGTTACCCTCGAAAGTCGGTGATGTGCTATGATAGTAGATTGTGAAATTTTCCATGGGGATCATGATGCAAGTAGGTGCAATCTACTACATCATATAATCTATAAGAATTTTTATTTCTATTTTAATATCCGTACTCTATGACCCATGATACCAAGGATAATGATTGATTTATCAAATCCATGATGTTATTGATCTTGGTGTTTGCGAAATAGTCTTGCAAGAAGTTCCAAGGATGATGATCGTCATTATGAAGGGCATGCAGATGGAGGAGTGCATGGAAAATATTTTTGCAAAGGATTTCATGGTCACACTAATCGCAGAGAGGATGAAGTTTGTTCGCGAGGAACCTATTATAACTATGGATCTACATAGCATTACAAATGTGAGTGTCTTGATCTATTACAATGCTTGTGGTGTGGGAAGAAACATAAGTACAAAGAGTGTCCAGAGATTTATGAGCATATGAACCAGTAACACCGGAAAGACAAAGGTGCTAGGATGGTAAGCATCAAGAAAGACAATTCACAGTGGATGCTAAGAGTCATGCGTGAGTATGGGATAAAACCTATATTGGTGATGACATGAGTAGAGGCCGAGAGTGCTAGGGAGATGCCAAGACAAAGGACACTAGTTTTAAGAGAGGAAGTGGTACATGGAAAGTATCTAGACCTTGCTCATTAGAAGGAGGTGTATCAAGAGACTATGGATGTGATTCGGAGTTTGTAAGGGGAGATCCAATGTCTAAAGGAGCAATCAAAGTAGTTGGAGAAAAATAAGAATGCTTAGACTCCAAAGGATGAACAAGATGAGGTAAAGAAAGTATGTAGGATGTTAAGGCAAGAGAATATTATTCCCTTACTAGGAGAATGGCTAAGGGAGAAGGTACCACACATTAGAGCAGAGCATAGAAGGTAGCTTTTGCATGGAAACCTTCACCCTCAAAACCTTGATTATGATAAGGAGACTACTTTGAATGTGGTTGTTGATGGATGGATTATGAGTATTATCCTCATCGACACAGGAGAACAGGTCAATGTTCTTACCTTAGATGCCTGACATCAAATGGGAAGGACCACATTACAACCATCTTCGAATGTGTTGTATATGGAAAAAAAGACTAAGGCAATGTCCATTAGCATCTTGAAGGATACAATTATCACCATTTAAGGGGCCAAGTTCACTGGAGACTTCAAAGTCTTGGCACTTTCCGAGGTAGACAAATTTCCAATGTTTCTTGGGCACCCATGGTGTTATAAGAACAATTCCAACCTTGTGGTTTGACAAGGGGTATATCAGATTTGAGGACATGGAAGAAAGGGTGATTATCCCTTTAATAGATGGGAAGTTAGTACCCTATATTGAGCCCTTAGGAGAAGAATTCCTTGACAAGATATATGTTTTCTCTATTAGAGATCCCGAGATAATTCATTTAATGTAGGGATTCATCTAGTTTGAATATGCTCACTCCTTGAGTGATACCACTAGCATGACATGCGATAATTGGGTGCATAAGACTTATGAGTTAATTAGGTGACAGTTGAGAGGATTTTTAACAAGGGTAATGAAGGCACACTCACCAAGGGTCTAGGAGGAAATAAGTTGCCAAGTTACTCTAGAGGATAATAACTTGAAATTTTCTTACGAGAGATGGAGGATCAATGGAAAAATTAGGACTAGAGAAGAGGAATGCTCGGCTTATAACCATCTTGGAACTGCAGCACACTAGTGGGATACACATTGGGAGAGCCTCCTAGAATGGCGTGAGGTAAGAATCACATTTCTATAAAGTTGTCCAGAAGCAATGTGCCCACTATCATACATGACTACCATGGTAAAGAGACCAGGAAGATGATATCTTGGGCATTCGAGTCTCACATAGATGAACCTAAGTTCAAAGTAAGTCAGAGAGCACTAATCAAGGTGCCAGAAACCAAAGGGGTAAATCCTTAGTGAACACTCAAAAAATATCAGATGAATAGGTCTGTAATGTGCTTAACAAGGTTTCAGTCAAAATTGAGGCCATATAATTAAGGAGAAATGATAGAGTGATATTCCTGGAGGAGGAATTAGAGAAGAAAAAGAAGGAGCTCGTGGAGAAGAGCAAGGATCTAAAGTAAGAGGAGATGATTAGTGCTCGCTTAATGCGTGAGATGAAAGAAGAAAAAGATAAGGTGCGTAAAGTCTCGAAGAAGGTGGAAATGATTATATTTTCCATTGTCCTAAAGCACCCCGACTTAGTTTCACCCAAGCGTATATGAATCATCCTTACGTTGTCTAGAGGATTTGACTCATGTTCTCATGATGGAGAGGTAACCAATCACTTTAGAGTCTACAGAAGAGGCACATGTACACCAAGAGAAAGAGAACAGATGAAGGTTTTCAATATTGTGGCTCGATATAATAAGCTTCTTATAGAGGTAAAGGTTGTCGTGGACGATAAATCGCTGCGTGGATAGGGATAGAGTGGCAAGCATCTTGGTTACTACCCATGAGATGGAACTCAAGGAGTTCCAAGAGAAAAATAAGGGGAATAGAGATGAAAGAGATAAGATATTGGCCAAAGTAGAAAATAAGTTAGAAGCAATCGAGGCAATCGTAAGGATCGATCAAAAGCTAGCTAAAGGAATTATACCCCTAAATCATGCATAGGATGGACATGCTTAAGGAATTGGGAAAATAATTGAGGGTATTGTTTAGACCATAAGCGCCAAAGGAGAGGAGTTGAGTTTTGAGGAGGTGAGTGCCTTGGTGGGTGATATCTATCGTAAAGCTTAGAACAAGGTCAACACTTATAAGAAGTTAGAGGTAGAATTGGGAAAGATTTCCTCTCCTCCAACAATAAACAAGTTCCCCATTATTTCATTATTTCTCCCAATTATTCATTCCCCTATTCTTTCTTTCCTACCATTTTAAGAGTCCTCCATTCTTTAATCTATTGAAGAGTGTTTCCAAGGATGGAGAACAAGCATAGTGTGCGGTCATGTTGGACCCTAGAATATTGGCTAATTATAAGAAGGTACATGGGCATGCGAGACCTATTTGAAGAAGGGAACTTGGGTAGAAAGCACGTAGGGAAGGGTTCTAGTAGGGTTTTGTAGAACACATGACATGTGTGCAAGGAAATAAAAGGTTTTTGGGACTTATCCATATTCAATGTCCCAGGGAGCACACGAGAAAAATGTTACCCTTCTAGCATGCGGAGTGGATAAGGTGCTATCCTGATGACTGTAAGATCAAAAAGGGAATATTCCATGCATGTGATGGAAGGTTCCAGAAGAACACCATTACACAGTGGTGGAGATCTCGATAAAAGGAGACATGCTCTATCGAGGACCACTTAGACACTTAGCAACTGATTTGTTACCTCGTAAGGCATGGCAATGAAGATAGAAAGGATATATATTGAGGAGTGCAGATAGTAGAAGGGGGATAAGAGAAGAGATGCAAAGAGAATAGTGCACTAGAAAAGAGGTGAAGCTCTGTAGAAATACCATGGAGGATTCTATGGGTTGGGATTAGGAAAATATAGGAGTGATGACATATTTAGAGGGATGGGTCTATATTCATCTTTGTAATGTGAAGGACATAGTGTAGTTCTGATGCATGACTTTTATCTGTATTGTTATATGGGTCTATTATGACCTCAAGGAATGTAATATGGTTAATGGACTCATCAATATGAATATAAGACTATGTTCTAAATCATATATGTGTTCATGAGTATAATCCTTGTGCATTTCCTTTATGTATGAATCAGTTCTATATGTTGTTTGTTATTTCTCTTTTATGGATGCAATGGAGTGATAACTTGTCATGGGTTCTCAAAATGATGCACAGTTATTTCCTATTCATTTGCAGTTGAATATCTGACATAAGATGATGTATTATCATAAGACTCACATAAAGGAGAGGATTGGCGGCTATGCTTGCCTTAGGTGATCACCCAGCTCTAACTGTGTGATAGGCCAATGCATATGGGATTTTACCATTAATCTAAGGGTATAAAAATGACTAAAATCTCACATCTCCATTGAGATTCCATGTCTAGACGAAAACATCAGGGTTTCCATCCCCAGTGTAGCTTGGTATCTACTTCCCTCTCATGTTCCTAAATGGGCATGCCCTTGTCACACTTTTTATAGAGCCTCTCAATTTCTGTCCAATAAACTCATTAGTATCATCCACCCAATTTTCATATGTTACACTAGTGGTATCACTCATAGATTGAGTGTATTCAAACTGGATAACTTCTTCCTTAGGATTAATCACCCCAGGGTCCCTGATAGTACACACATAGATTCTATTAAGGAATTATTCTCCCAAGGGCTTAGTATAGGGTGCTAACTTCCCATCAGTTAAAGGGATAATAAATTTTCTTCCTTGTTCTCAAAAATTATGTACCCCTTATTGAACCGTAGGTCAACATTGTTCTTATAACAACAAGGGCACCCAAGTAACACCGGAAATTTTTTTCTCAACTAGAACCAAGAATTTGAAGTCTCCAGTGAATTTCACCCCTTGGATAGTGATAGCTATGTCCTTCAAGACACCAATGGGCATCACCTTTATCTTGTTAGCCATATATAACACATTTGAGGATGGATGTAATGGGGGCCTTCCCATTTGATTCCATGCATCTAAAGTGAGAACATTAACCTCCACACCTATGTCTATCATAATATTTCTCAGGAGCCATCCATCGACTACTACATTTAAGGTAATATCTTTATCATAATCAATGGTGTGAGGGGGATGGTTAGCATGCAATACTTGTCGCTCACACTCTCCTCTCGACGCGCAATACTTTTTCTCATAAAAATTTACCTAGAAGAGGGATGATACTCTCTTGCCTCAACATTTTGAATACTTCCCTAACTTCATCCATATCCTTCTGTGGAGCCTCCACAATATTCCTTTGCTCTAACTACCGTGTCTTCTCCTTTAGGCACTGGATCTCTCCTTGTAGGATTTTAATTACATACATGGTCTCTTAATAAAACTCTATCTCGATGAGTAGGGTTTGGATACTTCCCGTGCACCACCTCTTCTCTTGTGACTAGTTTTTCAAATTTGGTATCTCCATGGTGCATGCAACCTCAGCTCCCATTATCACTAGTACAAGTTAAAACTATGAATGTGCCACCCTTGGTATCCATTGTGAGTCGAATTATTCAATATTATGATTTTGACACCTTTATCCTTCTCGCTATTACGGTTCATGTGCTCAAATAACTCGGGAACTCCTCATACTTATGCTTTTTTCATAAAGAATAATAGCATTGTAATAGATTAGGGAATTCACGCTTATAGTTATCCATAGACCCATAATTGTAATAAGTTCCATGTGGGAACTCACTTCTTCCACGTCCATGGTTGCCTCAAACTTGAAATGCTCCATCAAGCTTCTTCTACAGTGCTCCTCCATCCATACGCCCTTCATAGTGATGAACATAATCCTTGTAATTTTTTACAACATTGGTCTGGTGCACACCAATATTAATGACATCATGTATCTGGTCAATCAATCTACAATCCTTAGTGTTATGAGTAGTGGAAGTGAAAATCTTGCAATAACAAGACACATTTTTACGGATCGTGCGATGTAGTAGTGGACACCTACTTGCATCATGATTTCGTGGAAAATTTCATAGTCTACCATCATGGTGCATATCGATCTCTAAGGAAAATTTCCTTTGTATACCCCTCTACCTCATAATCCATGCACCATAGGCCACTACGAGTCTCATGGGATGAGTTTGTATATAGATTCTCTAGCTTCTTTAACATTGCAACAATCTGAGCTTCAAGAAAAGGACTAACACAGGTATCCATGTTTCTTAAAGCCTCAACATGCATGGAAGCCTCCAAGGCCTCATACAGGTATGTGAAAGTATTTTGCGACAATTCTCTTTTGAATGGTGTTATAAATCCTCCAAAAAACCATTGAGCATGGTGAGAAGATGAATATCATAATATAATTTTGATAATACAATTTTAAAACATGCATCATAATCTCACACACTCTCTTCCATACCTTGTTGAATCTCCTTCAGTGCACTAATGCTCTTGTGTTCAAACATAGGAATATGGAATTAAGCTAAGAAGGCATTACACAATGTGGTGTAATCTACTACTATCTAGTAGGGGTCATATTTCTGGTACCAACTATGTGCACAACCTTGCAACGTTATTGCAAACCGAATTGCCTTCCGCTTTGATTTTGAGATCCCCTTTACGTACTACATATCGATCAAATTTGTGTACATGCTCGTAAGATCCTCAAAACCTTTGTAATCTGGTAGATGTAAAAAAATAAAAAAATACTTATTGAGGTGGTTGAGGCCCTTGTCTCGCTCGATCTAGAACCTTGATTCCTCTCGATGTTTACTCCAACGTAAGATCCACTAGATCCACTAAAGACACCTATCCCTCTCGACCCACCCGATCCTCCATATCCGCTAGGTCCTCTAGTTTGTATTCCACCTCATGTAGTTGGTAAAGGTCTTAAAGTGGTCACGCCTTATGTCCCCACTATCACTCTAAACTACACACTTATAGTCTATGATATTGCACCACTTCCAGATGCGATACCCAAGCTTTTTTACAATTACTTTGCCCAAATTTCACTCTAGAAAATATACCTCTAAACAAAGGAAATTATTGTACAGCCATAGATGTGCCAAATGAAAAGTTATACCTCCTAGGTGCTGATCAGTTAATTCCACCAATACCAACTGGCTTAGTAATACTTATCTTTGGATTTAGAAAGATAAGCGCCGAGGGTGGTCACTGTGTGGTTTCGTATGCACGCCAATGAATCTTTACCTTTCTTCGTATGACGATCCTTCTCTAGAAACCGAGGGGGTTTCTCTTCCACACTTTCATAGATAGGGTAGCACGTACTACTTAGGTTCCATGTCCTCCAAGTGAACCTCAAATCCTTCCCGTAACATCTACCTCCATAAATCCATCACTCATGTAGCTTTGCACTATCTTATCAAATCACTCTCCGAGCCTCATTATACTTAAGCCATGTTTCTTCCCTCTCCTTTTTAGCCAAAAGGTCTTCCATATTCCTCACCCTAGCTTCCTTTCCTAGTGCTCAAGAAGCTTATCCAACCATACGTAATTATTCCAAACTCAATGTAATGATCGTGATATTTATAGATAAAGGGATAACATGCAATAATCTCTGGATAGGAATACATATAAATCACATACTCCAAGGTGTAACTCATTAATAATATACTCCACCAATGATCAACAACATGTGTCCAAGTCGATAAGCACCATGTAGCCTCCGATACTCATCTTGGGTCCATATGTGAGATCTACAAGACCAACTTGATATAGATGCATACACCAAAATCCATTTATAAAATCCATTGGAAAACAACAAAAAGGTCTCATACAACTCATGGTATATATGTTCTTCTACCCATTTACGTGCATCAAACTTGGGTCCATCACTAAATCTCTAGGAAAACTCATCCTCCATGAATTTAAGCCATGCTTTGACAATGTTCGAGGTCAAACACTCTCTCATCATGCACCATTCTCAAAACAACTTCAAAATTAGGTCCCGTAAATAAAACTAAAATGTAGTCTCTATTATCATTGCTTATTTCAGTAACCAATCCCAAGCATACCGGAATATCATCTAGTTAGCCCGGAATCTCACCTCGAGGTGCATGCAGGTGCCAAGCCCCTCCTTTATGTGAGCTTTGTGAGAATGTTCTTTCTTACATGAGAATGTATTGCAACCAGAGGGTAAACACACTCATCCATGGGATTTAAGATGTAAGCACTAACTCCTAGCCTAATGCATTCCAAGCATAGATTAACATGATCAACTAAATGAAACTAGAATCAACCCATGAATATCATCAAGAAAACCATAACACACACATGAACATAAGGGAAAATGCAGAGATCAAGATCCATCGATGAGTGTTTTGTAATCTCTTCATTATATTTATAATCTAAAATATGGTATCTAAGATTACATCAAGAGAGTTTCATTTTTGGAAATGTTCACATGAGCAGAGCTTACTTTACATCACAAAGCTCACCATTACACAATTTTCACCATCTCTCCTATTCCCTATCTATCCTTACTTATATCCCCTCTTTCTCTGCAAAACCATCATACATCTATAATAATCATCCTCCTTTCATATTAACCACTCATCATTCTCTCCTATGAAAACCTAAGGGAATTGGGTCATGATTACTCTACCATTATTTGGGAATATTCTAGGTGTCACCATGTGTTTCCCTCAATCGATTTCCTTCTAGTATGCATGTTCCATCTAATACTTAACAACCTAGACTCCTTATCCTTTCATTATAACTGCATTAATGAGATGGAATATCCTTTCCTTGATCCGTAAGTCTCCATAGCTTATCCACATATGTATCTAGTCACTTTTCCATTCACTCCATATGCTTGTCTTTTCCTGTTGTCTAAAACTTACTAAGTCATGATTCCATCTTTCTTAGGCATGATCCTTTACGACTCTCCAAGAACTATTTCTACACATGCCTTCGTCCCCTACTTTTGCATGCCACAAGGATTCATGCCTTAGGTACTTAGTTACTTTAAGGGATAAAAATGTGAATGAATGTGGATTTTTGAAGAGTTAGTGTGCATGGGAAATTGTTCAAATCATCCCATGAAATATCAAGATTGAGATAAGTAGGAGAAGATGAATTTGAAGAGTGTTTTGAGATGTATGAGCTAAATTTTTTATCACTATCAATTGTGTGAGAAGCATATTATTAGTGATCATCCATTTCTAGGTAGTTGAGTTTATTATTAATCACATTAGGGGGTTGTATCCTCCTTGTAGGGTTGGTGCCTCAATAAAAAAATATTTTGTGATGTTTCATATTCATTCAAGTCTTTTGGTTTGTGTAATATAATCAAAAGTTTCAGTGGGTTTTATTCTCAAGGGGTTTGTAATTACATTAATGCATGGTTGAATGGTTGTTATATGTTTGAAGGCCTCCTATACTATTTTAATATAAGAATGTTGCTAAAGTAAACCAAAAGAAGAGAAAGGGAATAAAAAAACATAATCATTGAGACAAACATATTTTATTTCCTTAGTGCATGATTTTGGAAATAAAATGCTTTATATTTTAGACCAATAACATAATACCTAGCTATCACTAAAGTTTTAATATTATTGATGCATGGATTCTAAGGAATTTAGGTTTAAATGAAGTGTAATTCAAATTCACCATATCAATTGTTGAATGCACATCTAAATGATAAACTCAATCTGCAGAATGTTGTAGTAATTAAATTTAAATTTGCAAATGAAAAATTAAAAAAATCATCAAGGAAGGATAATTTATGATATATCAAAAAATAATCATCATAAAAACATACCATATATAATAGAAATAGGAAAATTAAACTATGATAAAATCAACTTCCATGAGTTAATATTCAAACTGGCTTGTATTATCTTATCAAAATAACACCTTCTCCTCTCTCGAGAGTAGGAGTATACATATTTATACAATTTAAGGGATTTATTCCACCACCATTATTAAGTAATTATTTCACATAATTAATGAATATTACAATGAAAACTAGCCATAATCAAAATATCCTAAATGATACTTATTAGGATGATTACAATGAGAGTAAGGCCAACATGCCACTAAAAGGAAAAAATATTTTGAAGGATTAGATTCTTGCTTCACCATGGGCTCCATTTGAATTAGACCATCTTTTTGGGTTCCTCATGATCCAAATCAGCTAGTGTTGGAGCCTTTTTGTGCTACTACAAAATCCTATTTGTAGAATTTATAGTCTCTATCATGATTTATAAAGTCAATTATAAGATTCCTAAAGTTTTTAGGGCCTTATCCAACAAGGTAATTGAAGAAGACAAAAACTTCTCTGTAATCTATTTTAAAGTCTCAATTATATACATTTTATTGAGTTTTTGAGACAATTCCAATGATCTTGACCACTTCTTACTCATTTTATTATTGAAAATGTGTCATGAATTGCTGAGTATCTTAATAAATTATGGGATGGATATGACCTCTTGATATTTATTGAATACTCCTATGAGAGTTGCCTATAAAAATAATTGATTTCACCTTAAGATCACATCATCAAGATGGGGGTGTAGTCTACTCATGTGTTTATCTAATTCCTTCAAGGATTCTTGCATGTAATTGACATATGTTTGGAATATTACAATAACTTATAATGTGACTAAGGAAGTATTCTTGCAAATTCCTTCGTCAATAACTTGAGTCATTATCCTTATATTTTTTTGCATGAAATCCATTATATCAATGACAACATTGGTTTTACTAGAGAAATCTTTTCCTTCTTCCTAGCCTTAGTGCTTTCCTTAACTACATCATATAGGATGAGAAAGGCTTCCTCCAAATCAAGCAATGTTTTCTAGGACTGTGGATTTGGATTGAGTTTTTAGCTCCTTGTTTGTAGCCTATATGGCTCTCACCATATCCACTACTAGTCTTGTTGAGGCCTTGATGTACAACACTAAATATTATTAATATTGTGATACTTGAGAGACCTTTCCTTTATTTTTCTTTGTGAGGGAGAAGAGTTCTAGAGATGTTTCATGCCAAACAATGGCCTATTGTGTGGACATTCACTTCCTTACTACCATTCTCAAGGTATCTATTCTCGATTGAATTTTATGTTGATCAAGGATTCCGCTCTAAGCCACCCAATTTAGTTGTTCCCTTTGAGTGATCATGGCCTTCTCAACCCAATATTGTTATGGATATGATGTAGGAACACTTGTATGATTTTTCTATTCTACTTCAGCTTGAGCCAACTCTTCTTGGGACACTATTTTGGTTATAATATTTTCCATGGAAAGTTTTGGGATGGATTCATCATTTGAAGAAAAAACATCATAAGATACTAAAGCAGGTCCCTTTGTTGGCTCAATAACGATCTCTTAGATCTCTTGGATGTTATTTGTCTCTATTAATCCTTAAGGAGTAGGAGAAGTTATGCCTTGGGGTTCCTTAGTGGCTTCATAAAACTAGGTGCCACTCTCCTTATGAATTATCTTCTAATTATTGATCTTGGGAAGGAATTTCCTTATTTTCTTGTCATCTATTTAGGTGATCCACAACAAGTCATTAACATTGACCTCATGAGGATATGAAAAATTGATTTTATCCTTAAGTGATTCCAAATGTCTTGCCACCCTATTTCTTGAATAATAGTGCTTTAAAGGGGTGTTGCGGAAGGTTGAAGGAATTTCAGCAGGAAATTTTAGCTTTAATATTAGGCCAACTCTTAAATTCCCTACATCCCACCGTGATCGATAAAGAAGGGTGATGTCTAAGCTTCTTGTCTTTACATTCACTAGCTACACCATTGCATATTTGATGAGAAATTTTGTTTTTGGATAGCTTATCGGGAAGATAGTATGGTATCCAAAGTGGTGATGAAATAAGTACCTCAATAATTTTGAACTATAGACCCAAGGTAGAATAAATTATCCCCATGTGTTTGCTTGATTTAAGCATATTTGTAGATATTATGGGAATTGATACTTCATACATTTATTTATAAAGTGTTGGGTTTATAAGGAAGTTAAAATGTCCTAAATATGGGCCCTATATCTATGCACATAAAAATTTGAATAAAATTCATTTACTGCCAAAGATCATATTGGGAGCCAAGGGTCACAAAAATTAGGACATTTGTGGAGTCAACATACCACATCAAGTAGGTAAGAGGCCATAAAAATGATTTTTTGTGATAAAAAAATGAATCCCTTTGTGAGACTAAATTAGATGTGACAAATAGCACTAGAGAAGGAATTTTGTTCCCATCAATAATCTAGAAAAGAAGGGGTATACAGGATACATCAAACTTTGTGGTAGAAAGGCTTCCATATAACATGTTCATTAAAGTCATGCCAATATGAAATTCAAGTATGAATATATGAATAATGATGTCATTTAATTATGGGTCATCCATATTATTAATTGAGTCCTTAGCCTAGTTTTGTAACACTATCCTAATTTGTCATGTGGCCATCCAAGTTTCAATGGTGGTCAAGTTGTAGAGAGTGTTAGACTCAGGTAATCTATAATTGGCTTAAAAGTATACCCAAAAATAAAGCTAACTAATTTTCCTTTTTGGGGAATAGAATGCCCAAATTTTGGTCTTAGCATGAATGAGAAGAGAGGAGATAATTTCTAGACATTGGAATACATTAGGTTTGGTTTTAATTTGATGGAGGTTATCCTAATTCAATTCCCTAAGGTTGGTGGCTATCTACACTTTTTCGGCCAAAATTAATGCTCTATCTATGACATATGCATCAAGTGTCTCGCTTTGAATGATTGAGAAAATGAATGAATAGTGTTGAAAATTGTGGTAGAGTGTAATAAAATCAAACACAATATCCTCGTAATATAATGTTGGTGAAATAATTTTTCATATGGAAGATTATGGGTTTCCATCAACACTCACAGGTGGCTACGCCTATCCTTCTTATGTATGGGGAGGATCACATTATTAAATGTAACTATATTAATATGATCCAACTACCATGGGGTGATCGAGTAGGTTGGGGATCACATAAGAACACTTCACTGAACCTATGGAAAATTTCTTGTACAAGGTATAAGGGTGGAATTTGCAGCAATGAGGGATTAAGGATAGGAATTAGGTCTGCCGAATGAGTTCTTAGAAAAATATTATGAGACCTTCCGATGTGAGTTCAATATGTTTGTAAGAATTTATCATGATGATCCCCTTTATTCATGATTGATCAACTCCTTGGCTTAATGAGCTCATTGAGCTCATTGAGCTTATTCCAACTAGCACATCACACTTGTTAAAGATCATTTGGTTTACCAACTCATCTCACTGCAACTTAACTAGCTCACCACCATAACTAGCCCAAGTCAAACTTACGACTACCAGCTTAGATCCACTCAAATTACCTTAATATGCCTAATTATCCAATCAGATTGATGAGCTCACTTCAACTCAACTCACTCACCAACTAAACTCATTATAACCAGCCTTCGGTTAACTGATATGCTCTTATAAATAGAAACCAACCAAATCATTGAGCTCATTTTATTTATCTCAACCTTCTCACTTCAATAAATTTATCTTGATGAGATGATGATGTTTTCAATCCTAGATGATAATTATGAGGACTTGTGCTTTGATGAATCTATTTGTTCAATGATTTGGACTTTCCTTTGTTATGCTTCACCATGTTCTTAGGAACAAATGAGATCAAGAAGATGCTTTTGATACCCTTATGGGGTTTTCATTTATCTATTTAAGCTATGAGATCATCCTACAATCCTATGAAGAGACCAAAAATGGAAATATGAGTGAAAATGGAGACATTTGTAACTTTTTACACCTAAAATAAAGATTTTCTATTTTTAGTAGGTAAGATCGAGACCTACTATTTTGGGACATATAACCTATTTTTCTCAAATATGACCTTCTAGAACTTTCCAATTTCCTATGTTTATGATGCATTACTATTTTTAGCCACTTTTTATTTTTAGCAAGTTACTTTTTTAGGCCTTTCCTTTATGGGAAAATTTACCAATTTCGCTAACCTTCCATTTTGCACTATTTTTGAAGTATCCTGCTCCGGTGATACGAACTTGTAATATTGAGTGAATTACTATATTTATTATGAAAATTCGAATCATAATAATAAAAATCAGTCCTTGATATCTCAAAAATACTAAACTTCATCGTGCAAAAGCTAGTTTCAATGAAACTAGATTTTTTGAATATCATTCCCTCTGAATTTCAGATGATTTCACTGGTCAGATATTTGGGAAATTGAAAATTTATTTGAGAAGGGAAAATTACTGATGGAAAAAATAGTCCTCCATATCCTTAAAAATAGGGACTTCATGGCACAAAAACTAGTTCTCGCAAAACTAGATTTTTCAGGGATCGTTTCCTCCAATTTTCATGTGATTCCACCTGATGGAACCTCAGGAAGTGAAGATGATTCTTACTTCCATTTTTAAAATGTTTCATGAAAGTCATTAATGGATTCACTAAATATTTTTCATCACTGGGATTCTCTGGAGAAGAAAACTTAGCTCAAAACCTTGGTACGATCAATTTCTTTGTTTGTCGGCAGTGAAAAATATTCATCCTTACAACCATGGATTCTCTGAGAGAAATTTGACATGGTGCCTATAAAATTTTCAGGTTTAATGAAGGTTATAATTGAGAAATCATGGAGTTTATGAGAAAATATGAAGTGGGAAAAAATTTATTTTGTGTTTTGGAACTTCCGCAGACAATGCAAGGAAGCAAGGTATGAAAAGTTAGTCATTTTTTAGTTTTCAACCAACTTGGGGTGGAGAATTTTTTTTTTGTACTAAATTTCCCACTATCCATGGGAGAGATGGGACAGTTGGGAAAGAAAAATTCACCCCTTCCCTAGGCTTGACAAGTGGCAGGAAGTAAGTGGAGAGTTGGGAGGATGAGAGAGAAAGGCTTAAACACCCCGATGATAAAGTTTTTGGTCACATGAAGAACTCCGTGAAAGGTATAGGGGTGGGGAAATTTTTTTGTTGCAAATATTCCCACCGTCACTAGGAAAATTGAGATAGTAATATACGCCAATGGGATTTCTTTGAAAAACTTAGCCAAAACTCGAAAACCACCATTTAGCCCTCGCTGGAAAGGATTTAGAGTCATATAAGCATCAAAGGGCTATAACTTGGAGGTGGGGCACATTATTTTGTACCTATTTTCCCTACTATCCCAACTATCCTAAAAATTTGGTATAGTTAGGGTAGTCAGACACTTGGGACAATCTGACACCAAAATGTGGCACTCATCCAACTCAGTAAATTTAACTAACTCATAAAATATTGAAACTAACTTTCCGGAGTTATATGAACTCTTTTTGGATTTTTTTATATCAATTTAACTCCAAATAACATTTTAAGATAATTGAGTAAAAGGAATGATAAACAGATCGTATCAAGCTAAGAACTTATATGCTAATCAAACACCACGATCAATAAGATGAAAGCAATTCACAAGAATAACTTTACACAAAACCTTTACAAACAAATGAGAATCAATATCATATATTATTATGGAATTCAATGAAATACAATGAGAATGGGCCTTGCTTATACAAGAAAGGAATAACAATCTAAGAACCACCAAGATCGTAGATCAAGCCATAAATCAAGGAAAGAACTATACCTAACAACTAGATAATATCTCTCTAATATCTAAATAAATAAAAATAAATATCCACATACATAAGTGGGTGAGGATAAATATAATAAAGGTAAATAAAGTACCTAGGTGAACATGATCTAAGGTAAATACCTACTCTAAACACCCCCTCAAGTGAAGCTAGGGGCCGAAATAGAAGTGGAAATACCATAGTATGAATCCCGAAAACTAGGCCTCGATGAGGTACTCATGTACAATATATCCATGAAGAAATCTCGAACCAAAAGAAGGAAAGTATCCTACTAGAAGGAAAAATAAAGAAGAAGAATAAGGAAGATGTTCTCACGAACACCCCCCAAGAAAAATTCCAAAACCCTAAGCATGCTATGAAACTCAAGGTAGTGAGGTCATGTAAAAGGATTCATAAATATGTTTTCAACCTACTACCAAGTTAGAATGTACTCCAAGAAAAGAACTCCATCCTGAATGTGTTGATGAATGAAGTGGATGTGTATCTCAATATGCTTGGTCCACTAGTGCTCAACTGGGTTACGAGAAATGTAAATTACACTTTGGTTGTCACACCAAAGTATAGTTGGTGAATCCTATGGGAATCCAAAATATGTCAATAACTGTTGAAGCCAAAGAATCATTGACTTGTAACAACTTCCTGTACTCTACCTCTGAAGATGAAAGTGTAATAGCCTATTGGTTTTTGCATGCCCAAGTAACTAGAGAATAACCAAGATAAAAAAGATAGGCATAAGTGGAACTCATGTCATTAATAGAACCTACCCAACCTGAATCTGTATACCCAACCAACTGAGTAGAACACCTAGTGTAGTGTAAGCCAAAGTGGGAAGTTCCCTATAAATAGCGTAAAATCCTTTTAGCATCCCCGCCAAAGACTACTATGAGGAGAATGTGAAAATTGAGATATAAGCCCTAATGAAAATGAAATATTACCGTGAGTATATGAGACTTCCAACCAACTTCCTATACAAAGTAGGATCACAAAGTGGAGTGGTCCATGTGGAAGTAAGAGTAGCACCGAACTAAAAAGGAGATGGAATTGGCTTGAAATCAGCCATATCAAAGTGTTGAAGAAGATCATGGGTTTAATTTTGCTGACTCAAATGAATCCCTGAATCTATCTAAGAAATATGCAAACCAAGGAAATGATGCAATAACCCAAGATCTGTCATTTCAAACTGTGTAGAAAGAGCCCTTTGAATAGTTTGAATGTGGGAAGAAGATCTCCTAATAAGTAACATATCATCAACATACACGAAAAATATCAGAATATCCTCACCAACATGCTGGAGATACACCGTATGATCGGAATAGAAATGAAAAGAACTAGTAGATAGAAGAAAAAATCCATCTTCTCATACCAAGCCTAAAGGGGTTGTTTGAGACCGTAGAGAGACCTTCAAAGCCTACAAATAAGAGAATAATCTTGAACAAATCTAATAGGTTGCTCCATGTATATTTCCTCTTGTAAATATCCATGTAAAAAGGAACTCTTCACATCCATATGATATATGGGCCACCCCTATGATGTAGTAATAACAAGTATAAGGTGTACAAAATCCATCTTGGCAATGGGTGTAAAAGTTTAAGAGTAATCAATACCTTCAATTTGTGAAAAACCCTTTGTAATAATATGAGCCTTGTAATTTTTAATGGACCCATCAGCTACATATTTTGTTTGGTATACCCACTTACACCTAACCATATTTCTTCCTTTAGGAAGAGATACCAAATCCCAAGTATGATTCTTCATCAAAGAAGAATACTCAGCTACCATCGCATCATCCCACTCATGTATCCCATGAGCCTTTGAAAAATACTATGGATCCTCAAAAACTACCCAACACAAAATTCCATAACCTATAGAATGTGCGTGATGATGCCTAGTGGGTGGAAGATCCTGTATGAAAGGTGTTGCCTTAGAAACTATAATACAAGCCCATTTAGGCATAGTGACAACATTAGTGGGAATAAGATCATCAATGGCATCTATAACATCCTCATCAACCTCCTCAAAGAAAGGATCCTCAAGATGATATGAAGGAGGCATGGAAGAGGATGAAGAATCACGAGGATTGAAGCACTTATCAAACCGAACATCCGTTCAAAAAAGAATGTCATGAGTATCAAGATCTAAAAGCAAATAAGCTATCATGTCCTCACAATACCCTACAAAGATCAAGGGTATGATATTCTTATCCAAATATTTTCTTTTCTTCTTTGACACAAAGGCCCAAGCATTGATCCCAAATACTCAAAAAATGAGACATCTAGCTTAGTGTTGGACCAAGCTTCTTTTGAGTCAAATGTTCAAGTGTTCTATGTGGTGTGTGATTCTGAATGTAGTTAGCACAATTAACTACTTCTACCCAGTAGATAAGTGGTAAATCTCTAGAATGCATCATATAGTTAGCAATTTCCTTCAATTCTTCCATTCTTCTAAGCCATTATGTTATGGAGTATGAGGAAAAAATGCTGGTGAATAATGCCTTGAGTTACCAAAAAGTCAAAACGCATTGCTGAAGTACTCCCCATTATCATTACGAAGGTTCTTTATGCAACTAGAAGATTGTTGCTTGACCAAATCTTTGAATACTTTAAAGTGTAAAAAAACATCACTTTTGTACTTGAGAAAATAAACTCAAGTACACCTCATGAAATTATCAATAAAGGTAGGTACATACTTAGCTCCATTGAAAGAGGAGGTAGGAAAACCATCAAGTCACTATGCACAAGCTCAAGTGGTGAAGAAAATCTCTTGGAAAAATTCTTAGGAAATGAATCTCGATGTTGTTTCCCTAATGCACAGCCATAGAAAACTCCCTCAAGACAAGAAACTCTAGGAATACCATCTACCATACCATGAGTTCTCAACTCCTTCAAATATTTGTAATTGAGATGTCCAAATCTTTCATGCCAAAGCTTACTTTCTGAATCTACATGAGAAATCAATCCTGTCCCTATAGAGGAAATGTCATCAAAACCCTCAAAGTGATAGTCTAGAACTATGATCAAAAATACCTTGAGCAACAAGTGAATGAGGTTCTAACAAATTTTGTACTTCTACTCCATGTGGTGTAAAAGTCACTATTTTTCCTTGACTAGAATGACAAATTTGATATACATAAAGAAAATTTGTGGTGATGTTAGGAACATACAATGCTTCTTGGATACTACCACCATCAAGGTGTATATCACCTTTTCCCTCAACTGAAAGAAAGGAATAATGTCCCACCTCAATTTTGGAAGTAGAAATCAAACCTAGAGAAACAAAAGTCTCCTTGGAAGAAGTCATGTGATGAGAAGAACCAGAATCTATAACCCAACTATCTACAAGTGGTGAATGAGATCTCCTATAATATTAAGTGATTTTCCATGCTAATTATAAGGAGGTGGAGTGGAGATAGAAATTTTTTGTTTTTGGACTGCATCCTCTAAGGTTTGCATTCACTTATAACACCTATGTTCTTCATGACCACTACCCCCACAAAAAGAGAATGAAAGACTAGATTTATTCTTGGATTTAGAAGAATCCTTGGGTTTAGAGTTTTTTTCTTTTGGTTTAGGAGAACTTTGAGATGGAGAAGGGGTAGATTTGGTTTTACTTTATGGTTTTCCTTGCTCTTAGGATTAGATGCAACTAATACCTTTTGAGAGGTGGAAGAATAAAGGTGAGATAATTTAGATTCTTCCCTAGTAAGTCTTTCAAAAAATGTTTCTAAGTCAGGCATTTTGAATGTGTCACCTAAGACATCCATTCTAGAGAAAAAGATAGAAGAAAATATTTGAAATGGTCCTCTCAACTTAGATAGAATCAAGTAAACACACCCTTCATCTTTCTTATCTCTTCCACTCTCATTCAACTCGTGTCAAAAATGCTTGAACTTGGTAAGATAGTCTATAATTATTATAAAATCTTCAGGATTAAGAGAGGTGATCTCAATTTAAAGTTGCATGGCTCTTATATGATCCACCTTACTAAATAAATCCTCCAATTTCTCCCATATTTTTAAAGGAGGGTCACATTTTTCCAAATGAAATAAAAGACTGTCACTTACATAAGTTCCTATAAAACCCATGCACTCATCAAATTTCCACCGATCTGAAATTTCTCATATTCTATAGCAAACACTAGTTATTCTAAAAAGTTAAATCCCATAATCCTTTCTTCTTAATTATTGTTTCCATTCTTGGTTTCCATGTGTGGTAATTATGTGTTGTAAATGGCTCAACATGATCTAATGCATAATTAGATAAAGATGCTATCCTAAAAAATCACCAAAATAAATGCAAGAACAAGCAATGCAAAAAGAGCCCCCATATTTTGGTAGTTTATAATGAGTGTGTGTTACTGTAAGAGGGTTTAAAACCCACAAACAAGGATCACAAGGGACAATGTGTACATCAATGAACATGTGAATGGTAGCGTGAAGAGATCTCGGGAGGAGCGAGTATCAACCGAATGTGCATGCAAAGATTCGACAAATGGGAAGAACCTTGATAAGCCAAAAAAATCTCCTCTATCTAATAGATCCAAAATGGTGTGCATATAGGAGGTGTTGAGTAACCCCTAATGCTGCAGTCATGACAAGTTGAGTGGAGAGGGGAGTTACATTCCCTGAATATAAGTGTAACTCCCAATGATGCATATGAAGCACCGACGAACTGACGCGTAAGAGAATATCATGATGACCCCTAAATGACACATGGACCTATGATCTCACCTAAGTGAGATGACTCACCTAATGATGTGGAAAGTAACACACACCAACACCCCCCTTCATCATAACTTAGGATGAGGTGGTAAGTAAGAAATGGGAAATCAATCGACACAAAGCCTGATGAGGTACCCACGTACAAGAAAAAGATCCCAAGTAGTGAAGGAAAACCTAGTGGGAAAAACATCCACCATAAGATAAAAACATACTCTCTAATCTAAGAAAGATGCCAAAAATGGGTCCTGGCCATGATTTAGCTCGAAAGGGTACCCATGTACAAAAGGGAAATATCTTAGAAAGAAGAAGAAGAGAGAAGAAGAGGGAGACAAGAGGAATACAAAAGATGCCATGGATGGATCTGAACTCTGCAGCTCTAAGAAGTCTCCCAGAAGAATGTCGATGACGAGATCCTCTACCTCTGGACTAAAGAAGAGCCACCCACAATGAACTGTGTACCTATCCTTAGGAAGGATAGAAATGGAGTGTTGGAAGTCCGCCCACTCTACAAAGGAAACCAAAGGCAACAACATGAAGAACTTTGAGTCAGGTCCACCAAAGTGTGACATAGGTCTAGTGAGTGAGTTCCAAGGAACCGAAGGTAATGCCACGGGCATAGAAATATCAGAGTGAAAAATAGGAACACCCATAGAAAGGATGTCCAAGTGATGTGAATGGAACAAAACATCCTCCACAATAGAAAAGGGATCCACAGCTGAGGGTGGATCAATGAAGGTCTCTAGAATATAGAAGTCACATGATTCCCTAAAGGGGCACTCCTAACAACAGAGATGATGAAATCCTATGAAACACCTGTAGATGGATGAGGGACTTGTAGTGCATCACAAGTAGACTCTACAAAAATATGACTAAGGTCAGGTAGATACTCGTCCCAATGAGGGGACTCAACAAATAGAAGAGCAATGTCAGATAGGTATGAGTCATCCAATGAAGGTAGAGGAGTGAAAGGGGCCTCGCACACAGGAAGTGGAAAAGAGGTGGGTGTGATGACTATATGAGGTTGAGTAGGAGACTGCTCGATATCTGATGAGATGTGGGATATTTCAAAACTCTCTGGAATAGTGAGAGAAAGAGGAGAAGAGTCCTTTGTAGTACTCTCAACATTAGAACTGGGTGCATAATCCTTGTCATCAGAAGTAGAACCAAGTGATTCTATGTGACTGGAACTTTCATCACACGAAGAAGAGGAGAAAACTTAATCATCAACAACAAAAACATCAACAATATGTGAATGGTATCCATAGAGGGAGTAAAGAATGCTCCAGACATGGTGAGGTGGATCTGAGTCTTCCATGTGAAACTAGAGAGAACAAGAGACATGCATCATCATGTGACCAAAGATGTGGTCACAAGTGTCAAGGAAGTCCTCCGATAATGATGATCGGTAGGTGTAGGATCTCGGCCCAAGCAAGAAGGGTAAAAGACCCTCGTGGGTGAAGTAACATTCCATGGAAGCATGCTAAGATGAATAGTTCCCTCTCCCGGTGAGAAGTGGCGAGAGGTTGTAAGGAAATCCTATGATACTCAAGTCTGGAAAGAGCACTCTCCATGATGTGGAATCAAAAGTGTAAGGTGCACAAAAGAAAGACGTCGGACTCGGCCGATAATGCATCTATGTGTGAAAACCCAAGAGTACTAGTCAACCCCCCGAATGTGGCACTTTATAAAGTAGTGTGTTTACAAAACTGAAAAATTCCATCATGTAAAGTGTGAGAAATCATGTAACTTTGACCAAGGAAGCACTAAAAATGAGCTACGAGTCAAAAGTTATGGCATTATTATGATTCCTACAACTGATGGAAAATGCCAATAAATGCTACAAACGGATTAAAAAAGTGCTCAAAATGAGTGCAAAGGGTATCGTGTGACTGCTCATTGGAAATGACATCAAATTTTAGCAAGGTTTTGTTTTTCTTGTGAGGGGGATTAGCCTCCTACCAACCCCGGACCTCACCCTCTGTCTTCGACACGCGTAGGAAGGGCATAAAACAAGCAAAATACAGCCTTGAAAATTATTACAATGCCATGTGAATGTTTTTAATCCTTAAAACATTAAAAATGGTTGTTTTTACAGCCAAACAATTTCTAAAAGGGAATGGGCCCACATTGACCACTATGTTCGAATTGAACGATGAGTGGCATCAACACGTCCAATCGGTGTGCCAAGTTTAGGTCAAAGGAAGGTAGGTGTGGTCCACTTGCTTGGTGTAACTATTGTTTTGTAGTGTGCATGGAGATCTACCAACAAGAAGTGGGTGAACACCCCTTTGACTTTCACGGGAGTCTTTCCCTCGGCCTAGGACCCGTTGAGCGGTAAAAGACCCTATATGCTAGAAGAGCACAAAGCAGAAAACAAAAAAATGTGTTGGCTATTGGTGTAACAGTGCTGCATAGTCCCAAGTTGGCAACGTATGGAACCAAAAAATGACTATGTTGGAGCCATTGGAGTGGTCACCGTGGAGTGGTGTGGTTCTTTGGTGTCACCGAGGAGGTTCCAATGAATTCAAAGGCCAAGAACACGGGGAGGCGGTAGAGGTCGTTTCAGAGAACCAATAAGACCGTATTACCAAAAATGTAGCATAGGTAGAGTTGAACACTCAAAGCCATGCTAGTGAGCACAGAGCTAAGATTTGCATTAGAATAGTGGGTGATATGCATGTTGGAGATTGCCTAAGGTAGGGGTGGCTAGAGTGGTGATCCCGAGATGAGATCAAACCAAGGAAAATAATGATCAAGAACACGTAGGGCAGCGAACAACTTGAACTAGGAGAGTACACCAACAGATAGAAGAGCCCAAAATATGAGTGAAGCAACAAGAGCTCAAACACCAACGCACTAGCCGTAGAAGACACCAAACTCGAAAACACCGAGAGACTCAAACACGACCAAATGAACTATGATCAAACCCATGCAAGAGGTATGACACCCAAATAAATGCAAGAAGAGAACAATAGGAATAACTATTATGACACATGCATCGAGAATTGAATATCACACTGGAAGCCGAAAAACACACAAGCAACACCGAAAAGTGCATGTACCAAGATCTACTCGATACCATGTAAGAGGGTTTAAAACCTATAAGCAAGGATCTTAAGGGACAATGTGCACATCAATGGATGTGTAAATGGTAGTGTGAAGAGATCTCGAGAGGAGAAACCATCAACCGAATGTGCATGCAAAGATTCAAAAATGGGAAGAACCTTTGATAAGCCACAAAACTCTCCTCTATCTCATAGATCTAAAAGGGTGTACATATAGGAGGTGTTGAGTAACCCCCAATGCTGCAGTCATGACAACTCGAGTGGAGAGGGGGAGTTACATTCCCAGAATAGAAGTGTAACTCCCAATGATGCATATGATGCATTGATGCACTAACGCGTAAGAGAATATCATGATGACCCCTAAATGACACATGGACCTACGATCTCACCTAAGTGAGATGACTCACCTAATGATGTGGAAAATAACACACACCAACAATACAATATGACACTTTATAATTATATTTAAATTCTCTACATAAATATTTCCAATGGATAGAGCATGAAAAAACAATCACTTTTACAAAAATGGCACTCAAAACTGAGTTACCGATCAAAAAAATTCAAGCCTTTAAATATTATGCTCTACTATTTATTTTAGTTACCACTAAAACAAAAAAATGCTCTTGCTTTCATCACACATGTAAAATGAAAGGGGCTGGATTTAAGCACCTACTAGTAGGAATCACAAGCTTTAAGCCATCATATGACCATACCATATAACTAGGGGATAAGCCATCATCACACATGTAAAATGAAAGGGGCTGGAGTAAAATGGCAGAATTTGTACACAAACCCAACATAGATCTCAAAAACCCCAAAAAATAACCAAACAAAATTGGCACAGATTCCATAGATGTGTAGATCGTAACTCTTACAATAACAAAACAAACTCAAAAATCGATTTTTAAGAAATGGTCAAATTTTCAGTTGATATTAGGGTTTTGCCACCTTCCAAATCCAATGGAAGGCTCTATTTTGCATAAAAACACACGCAACAACAAAATATTAATAAATCCCAAATATATTAATATACAAAGAACTTATTTGCAAAATAAAACTTATAGACATATGACAATAGCAATCTCCTGCTCAAAGGAACGATAACTAGATCGTACCAAACCAAGAACTTAGATGATAATCAAACACCATGATCAATAAGATGAAATAAAATTTCTAGAATAAGTTTACACAAAACCTTTGCAAACAAATGAGAAGAAATATCATATATTTTTATGGAACTCAATGAAATACAATGAGAATGGGCCTTGCTTATATATATAAGGAATAACAATCTAAGAACCCGTCAAGGTCATAGATCAAGTCATAAATTAAGGAAAAAACTATTCAAGACCATAAATTTAGGAGAAAACTAGACATAAGGATCTATTCAATACCATAAATCAAGGTAAGAACTAATCAATACCAAAGATAATGGAAATAACTATACCTAACAACTAGATAATACCTCCATAATATCTAAATAAATAAAAGAAACATCCACACACATAAGTGGGTGAGGATAAATACAATAAAGGTAAATAAAGTACCTAGGTGAACATGAGATAAGGTAAATACCTACTCTAACATTGGGATGGTTTTGAAGAATTTATTATTCCTCCAAAAAAATCAACTTTTTCATTTGGGATCGTAAGGTGAGTCTACATCGAGAATTGTCTACAAAGATAAACACTTTGGTATTAGGAAGGATGTGAAAAATTCATAATATAGAGGATAATTTAATATTTAGGATGGTATCTTTCTTACCTCTTGAATCATCCCAAAGATTCTGAAATCTTCTCGTTAAAGTTTGGGTACCTTTTTCCACTACAAGCTCCTTAAGCCTCCAAAACCTACTTTCATTGTTCTTGCTCTAGAACCTCCGAAACTTTTCTAGAATCTTTCTAAACCTATTATATTTAATTATGAAATCCTCAATAACATATCTAGATGGTTTTATGCCTCTTGATCAGTCTCAAAGGATGCACACTGTCACGGGAAGGTTAAGAATAGCCTTCGTAGGCTTCAAGTACTCACCTTTAGAAGCATTACATTAAAATGAAATGAGTCAAGTTATCTCGATATTTTGAACACTTTGGAAGGTATATTCAACACATATTCATATTTTCAATTATAGGATAAACACCATAGAGAGGGAATACTAATCTGGTGAGGATTTAGGAATGCCTAAGAGGAAACTTTTGACACTTGGGTTAGTTGTCATGCTTGAAAATTTGAAATTTTCATGTTGCACATTTGCATGAAAACATATCCTTATGTCTGTGTAATAATATAAGAATGTTTCCACCTTTACAAGACCATTTTTATCTAACCATTTTGAGAGGATGATTATCTTGAAAAGATATTATAAATTTTTCTACATAAAACTTAGTTAATCATGAGAAGGCGAGAGAGTAAGATTTTACAGAAATTATACAATTTTAATTCGAGATGAATTTCCTTGGTTAAAATAGTATTTTTATAATTTGGGTAATATTTATTCATAAAATGATGTGCTCCATATTTATGGCACATATGTGTGAATTTATGTTTATTCTTCTTGAGGAACATCAATTTTTCAAATTGATTAGCATTTTGAATTCCATCCTTACACCTATGCAAGCTAGGCTAAATCATAGTCATCAATTTTAACCATAATTTTCTCTTTTGGAACATGGAAGCCATGTATATGAAATGTGGGATGACACATGTAATATTGGGATTGGATCATGCTTCTTAATTTCTGATGTGTCATTGGATTTATTTTCCTTTTGACTTTTTTTTAAATTTTCTTTTACATTTCCCAGGACTTGGAAGTGCAAGTTAAATTTCCTATGAAGTGTGATGCGTGAGCTTGGAGGGATAAGTACTTAGATCTTTGTGAGGGGTATTTTGATCAATTATACTTGGGAAGTGCGAGTTTTAAATACTTGTATATACAAGATTTTTATTTTGAACTATCACAATTGGGAAGTGCGATCCTTAACTCTTTGAAATTATTTCCTTTGAATACTCACATTTGGGAAGTGGGATTGCTCACTATCTAACATGTGAGAAAAAATTCAAACTTTGAAGTGTGAGTGCTAGAAATTTGTGGAGTGTGAGTGCAAGGAAAATAAATAACCATGAGCAATTTATCACATATACAAAGTGTGAGTAAAAAAATTAAGAATTGTGAATGCTTAAATTTAAAACTAAGTAAATAATTAATCTAATCAAATGCAAACATTAGACATTATAAAATAAGGTTACCCGAGTAAAGAATACTCTTAAAATAAAAGGTATATATTCCGAATACTACCATATTTTTTAAACCAAAGAAGGTCCTTACCTGTAAAATGAAATCATTTTTAAAAGGTTGGGAGTGTTATGCAAATAACACCTAGTGGATAAAAAAATGGATGCATAGTATTTTAGTTTTTAGAATTATATGTCCGATGACGTAATTGATCGGTTATAGACATAGATATCTCATTGACTATCTATTTTGTAGGTGAGATAGATATGTAATTCCACAAACAATTCTTAAAAAATGGAGGAAAAAAGTGGAAGATGGAAAAAATTGGATGCAATTATGATGATCATGGTAAGAGGAGAGGGCATCTATGATGGTGAAAAATGTAAGATTAACTTATTGAATTAATGGAAATTGTGAATATGATTATGTGATTCCTTAAGGGACAAAAGGAAAGTAAGTTGATGTAGATATCTAGTTTTAAACCTTTCAGTAATTAATCATGACACAATGAGAAATATGAATTATGAATATTTTTTTGCAAACTATAATTTTTTTGGGATTTGGGAACTCTCATTGCTTCACTTTGTTTACCTTTCTAGTATATAACTTCTTATTTTTTGAGAAATACAACCCATGTATAACCTTATTCAACATGGAAGATGCATGGGCTCAACAGAAAATCTGAGATAGATGTGAGTAAGAGTGTCATCATGGAATATTGGCCTCATGTAACCATGAATATGTGTGGGATCATCACATAAGGATGATAAGGGAAAGCAAGATGGTAGATATGTTAGAAAAAGTTCCTCTTTTTCTATGTATATTATTTTTGGTTTTTTTAGTTTTGTTTGAGAGTAAAGTAAAACCTCTCTCCCATGCCCTAGCCCCATATAATTGGTAAGATACAAGGGTTCAATAGTAAAGTCCCATATAGGAGAAAATGATTTCATGGGGTGACATATGTGAATGTTTTATATGGAGAGAGAGAGAAAGAGAGAGAGAGAGAGATGTTTCATGAACAAGATTCTATAGACCCATTTTTTGAAGATGTTTTTACCTTTATAATTGAATTAACAAAGTGAAATAATAAAAAAACCGGCCACGAGAGATGTGGGGTTTAATTATACACGAGATGGATGTTGATGTTAATGTTGATGGATGAAAGCTCCTTCCTTATTTTGTGGATGGAGGAACCTATAGATAAAAAAACTAAGAAGAAGACAATATTAGATGGATATATGGTAGATTTATTGACAAAGGCCATTCCCGATGTTAGTGGAATTCCTTGCAAGGATGTCAATCTATGTTTAAGAAATCAATCTGATAATGATAAGATAAATGATAAAATAGAAATTATAACCAACAATGCAAATGTAAAGGGAATGACGCAGTCCACAGTTATATGATAGTTTGATGGTGATACTTGATCCAAAGGGAGCCTAAGAATTAAAAATGGCTCAAAGGAGCAAGGATGTGGATAGTTGTGTACTCACAAAGGTGAGTAAGATGATAAATTTGATTTAGATAATTGATAAAATCCTAAATATGGCTCAAAGGAGCTTGATATGATTGGACAGACACTTTAAAGGCCTTGTGGTAATATATTATGTGATTTGGATTTCTAAAAAAAATCTTAGGGGTTAAAATACCTTTTTGATAGGATTCGCCAATGATTGATTCAATCACCAACAATTGGGGGAATCGTTAATGATTCAGAAATTGTCATGACTTTGAAAATCGTCAAATAATGTCAGAAAATGTACAAGTTGATAATGTAATAGGGTAAATTTTAATACCACCCCTAAAAGATAACCATATATATTAATTGGTGGATTTCTATAAATGAATTTAAAAATCTTGGTGAATGCCACAAATTGAAATGAAATGTTGTCAACCAAGAAAGAATCGATTGTTGGTAGCATTAAGCTATCGACCGGTAGAAAATTTATCTTTTCTACATATGCTAAAGGTGATTTAAATATAAATATTTGGTTATTATTGTGAACATTAGAAGAATCAACCCCCAAAAAATAAATTTTAACCAAACATTTAGGTGAAATAACAAACAACCTAACCCCTAAAATTAGCTAAACTCAAATTTCAAAAACCCAAATATTCATGAATTAACAAAGATTAGCCAATAAAATTTACACCGTAATGGAAAAATATGGGACTTGAAAGGTATGCTAAAAAGGTTGATTTAAGATTGGATATGATGCATAATAATGTAATGAAGCAAGGGAAATTAATTAACTTGCATAAAATGATGAATAGAAATCAGAAGATGATATTACCCAAGAGAGGGAGATTGCTGATGCAAGAAGACTGTTGATTTGATTCTTGGGTGCATGAATGGCCTTCGTAAGAAGAATAAGAAGAGATTTTTTATGTCTTGAATGTTGTTGAGATGATCTCTGAATATGCAAGAGGGCTATGGTACAAGGAATATGCAATATGATGTCCTAAGGTCACATCCACATGTAAGCTAACAAAAAATGGAGGCTTGGAGTTTGTTTATATAGAGTTGCTAAAAATCAAGGAGAATCACTGACAATTATGGGAATCACTGGTGATTCTAGAATAAGGTTGAAACCACCTCCAAATTGATATTTTTTTGTTTTATTGAAGGATATATGTTATAAAATTGTTGGGAGGATTGTTGATAAGTCAAAATATGGAAATTAGTTGAGAAAATATAGAAGGTCCGCGCAAGGAAAATAGGGCATTTTCAAAGGTGAAAAAGGATAAGGGAAACACGGGTGTGGAGAATAAGTTCATATTTATGGACTTAGCCATTTTTGCACATGAGGTTCTATTTTTAGAGATGCCATGCAGAGCACATAAATGAGGCAGAGACTTGTGTGCCACACACTTGCTATTTTTGGAGGATTGGCTACAAAGCACTTTGCATGGATGTGGGCTAAGAATAGGTTTATCACTATTAGTTAACTAAAGGAATTATATTATTAGCACACTCGCATGTGGGACTATGGCTGTAAAAAATGCGTAGATAATAATAGCAAGTGAGCTATTCTAGGATTGGATAAATGGTGAAGGGTAAGTCCCCACCCTTATAAATATGTAGTGAAATGCATAGTATAGGATATAGAATATAAAAGAATGAGTAGAGAGAAAGTATATGTATGTATGTATGTGTGTAAGACAAGAATATCAGTATCGTATATGTGCACGTATGGGTATATAATGCCATTGCTATAAGAATATTCTTTGTAATTGTAATATTTAATATAATGGAGGATATTGGATAAATCTAAGTGTTAGTTATTTGTATTTGGATCTAATATGTTCTTGATTTCATCATGGTTAATACTTAATTGCTTCTCCCTTAAATATAGATCTGGCATACTCTATAGAATGATGTATTAATAATGGAACTATATGTATTAAGTCTTCATCATGCTAACATCTTGAAACAACAACCTAAAGAGGGACTGGTACATTTGCGCACTTCGGTGAGAGCTTAGTCTAGGGACCTCTTTTGAGTTGTTTCCAGGATGGTTCACAATGAAGACATATCGGTTGACCTTAGCAAGTGTTGAAGAGTGATACAAGATCTAGAAGAAGAACATGCACGGAAGTTCAACATTGGATCTACATTTAACACATGCATGTGGGTGGAATAGAACCTATAGTGGAATTAGAGGTATCGCGCACTTGTATGGACATAGGAAGAATTTTAGGTCCTTTATGATGCTGATCTGATTTGGACTCAAGTTGTAGATACATGGTTTTGTGGTGTTTTAAGAAATAGTTATATCTTGAAGTACTCAATTTGCACTTATTCATTCCTAGAGGTACCTAAATTCTAGTTTTTACGATATCCAATGGGAACTTACCTGCAAGGAATTCCATTGGCAATCAAGATCCTGATGGTAAATTTTAATTTGGAGAGTAAACTGATGGCAAACTAAACCCCACCACATGTGGGGGCAGGAGTAGGTTTGGTGAAAGATGGCAGATCTAATGGCATAAACGTAGAGAGAGGAAAGGTGGATTAAGTATAAAGAGGCATGCGAGAGGGAGATTGAGAAGTAGTGGGAGGTTGTAGAGTAAATGGTGTTGTGGAGAAAGATAGTTTGGGAAGGAGTTGAAGTTCACGCAGAAGACGTGGAACCCGAGCCTCAGGAACTCCCCCATTTGGGAAAACATGATAGGGAACCCTCCTTAGCCTCACGTAGAAGCACACCAAGAGAGATAATTTGGGCCCACAGACACACATATGAATCCACCTGGTAACCTTGCCCTTGCACTTGGTTTTCCAACATCTAGTACCAAAAATAATTGACAAGTTAATTCAAGTAGTGGAAGAGTAGGATCGAGTCTTATAAAAGGCACAATGATGGAAGCACAAAAATTTTTGTTGTTATATGGGAGTACCTTTTTGGGTGTATCATCTACACATAAATCAAGCACACCAAGTATTGGACTAACGTCTGGAAGTTGTAACACTTCACATACAAATCGGGTATAGTTCGGGCCTTCTACTATTGGGACACAGGGAAGCACATCTTTTGGTTTAACACCAGCTACATGTGTGGGATTAGGAGGCATATGTAGCTCGAGCTTTGATGGGTCTAGTGGTTCTGGAGGTAGAGGAAACCCAAGAGTTTCGTATCATGTGGGTAGGGTCCACACCAACCCCAGAATATTTACATGGAGATGTCTCTTCATCTTCTAGAGTATAGGGGCATAGAAGATGTTGCTGAAAATGTGCACATGTGTGAAATATTGTGGCACATAAAAGGGATCATGAATTCTGAGCATAGGGAAAGCTAATTTGCTACTACATTACAAGGGTGTGCACACAACTGGTACATAAAGTTTGACTCTGATAAAACTTGCGTGGATTATGTAGCATTGAAAGATGCTTTCATAAAAGAGTTCTATATCCCTAATTTGAGCAGAAGAGTATAAGTGCACTCAAGGACATTAAGCAAGGCACTATTAAGAGTGTTAGAGAGTATGATGCTGATTTTAAAAAGCTGTTATCTAAGCTTTCTTATAATATACATGCAAGACAACATGCAAAATGGTTTGTTGGGGGCCTAATTACCCCTTTTAAAAGGGAATTATCACATAAGACATAAACTGATCCATGCAAAGTACTTGAAGCATCCTTAAAATCTAAGGTAGTTAGAAGTATAGATCACGATCCCATTTTTAGAAGCACATATCACAACTATGGAATTTTTTTGGAAAAACTATCAGCAAAATTAAGCACATGAGACGCGCATATGGATTTGGTGTACAGATTGTGAAGTAGGACACATAAAGGATAATTTTCCTCATAGATCAGTACACTCATTGATGTTGGATTGTTAGATATGCCATTTGAACCATGATTGTAGTGCCCACTTCCCTTCGACGCATCTTGATATTGATCATGATACGGTGACTATATTATGGACATTATTATATTTTTTATTTATTATGGTGTTAGATTTTAGATCATGGATTATTGTTGACTTTGATTCATATATGATGCATAATGATTATTAGAGAAATTTTAAATAAATTTTGACATGTTGTTGGACATGATTATATATATAGGTATGGATGTCGTTAGGTCATGTGATATTTGGATATATTGAGTAGATCGAGAAAATTGAATTTTAAAATTGATGATTATATAGTTGCTAATGAAATTGTAAGTGATATTGTTGATTGTCTGGATGTTTTTGTGATTCATATATATATTGATGATTTTAAAATTATATTATAGTCATTTGAATGTTCTGATATGGCCATGAGGCTGAAGGGGTATTTTTATTGTGGAGGTTAAAAATATCACAACAAACATCGGGGATTGGAGACCAACCACATTGGAATTCTAGATGAATTCAACAAGGTCACCATGGCAACTTGTATTGTTCATGTGTGTGTGTTTGATTGTTAGGGATTCCCATGGGAGGATCACCTTTAAATGTGACCAAGGGTTATGTGTATTTATTTATTTGGTTCCTTTTTATTGGTGTTTGTATGTGTTTATTAAGTGATGTGTTCACCCCTTTTTATTTAAATAAATTGTGGTACATAATGTGAGTAATCATATTGTTAAAATAAATTAACCAACTTGGGTCATAAGAAAGTAATTATTGGAGTGGTTGACTCTTGTATTAAATGTTGTAAGATATGTGTAAGCAATGTGTAAGTGATGTGTAAGAGATATGTAAGTAAAATTTGGAGTATGAAACACTTCATCTTCTTTGGAATTCAAATTTGTCCTTGGAGGCTGATTTTGGAGGCTTGTGGGACAAGTTAAACTTGTCCCATACCTCTTAAATTTGCATGCCAACCTTACCTATGGTTGGAGGGTTTAAATCTAGCCTTCATTATGAATTTTTGTAAGTCAAGTTGTATGCTTTAATTGCACTTTTCTTACATGGTTTAATTTCAGTCCTTTGGGGTGTGGGCTTGTTTTGGAGTGTGTAAGTAATCTGTCATATTATTCACCTAATTATTTATTATGCTTTGGAGATTGAAGTTGACTTATGAGTTGGAGTTGAGGATGTGTGATGGGGCATTCCACTTGGATCCACCTCATCCTCTTCTCTTCCCTCTCTATATATTCTAATTCCTTTTATTGCTTGGGGTTACAATATTTTGGTTATGTAATTTTGCGTACTTCTTTTTTAGGGTGAATTGTTTTGCTATTATGAGCTCTTGATTTTGGAGAAAGTTTCAAAATATTTATAGACTTGTAGTTTGTTGATCTTGGTCTATTTTTCATTGGAAAGCTTGTTAGTTAGAACTTGAAACAAATTCCATTATGGAGAGGTAAGAACTTAGCTCTTGGAAATTCTCTCCTTTTATTTTTATGCATATGTGAATGGTTGAATGTGTTATTTTATTTGTTGGTTGGTTTGATTGATGGCGTAGGGATGGTGTAGAAGAAGACTATGGGGCATTTTGTGGGAGGCATAAGTGTTTTGGGGAGGTATAAGTGTGGAGGGAGTTGGGATTTGGGTTCCACCTTACAAAGAAATAGCTTGCATTTCTTTACTTGTTATGGGGTGCCATAAGAGGTTGTAGAGGCATAAGGAAATGGGAGGAATAAGTGATACTTGGGGAGGCATAAGGGCATGTCAGGGATTTGAAATGATATATATTTAGGTGGTTTTTTCTTAGGTGGTGATACCCATTTCCCCTTTGGAGGCATAAGAAACATCCCCCATAGTTTCTTGCTCCTTTGGCTTGCATGATGAAGCCTGAGTATTGGTTGTTGTTTTGTTTCTGTAGTTGCAAACTATAGTTTTGTTTAGAATGTGTTTTGAATGAGAAATCTATTTTTGTGTTGTGGAAGCTTGTTGTTGCCATGTGTCGAAAAGAATTTCTAATTGTAATATGGTTGGGGCTCAGGTGCCAATGAAGAAGGATGACTTCTCCTTTTAATTGGATGTCTTGGTTTGGTGGAGAGCATTGCCTTTCCCACATGTTCATGTGTGATAAATTGAAATAAAGAAAAAAGGATGATATTCATGTTGCTGTTCTAGAGTAGAGGAAAAATAAAATTTTGACATTCCTTGTTTAGATTATTACTTATTGTAACCCTTCCCACTTTGAAGTAGATGAACTTGTACATTATCTGTGATGGAAAGATGGTCTGTATGGGCTATGAAAGTTGTAAATTGAATTGTGAAAGAGATATACTCTGTTCTTTATTTTTGAATAAATGTGGAAGAAATTGTATTTTGTATATTGTAATTGAGGAAGAAGACAAAGTTCTGATAGTCCCTTGCGAAACTAATTTTGTAAACCATTTCCCCACTTGATGTGGATGACAATTTAATACACATTTTGTGCTGAAGAGTTACTATGTTTTGGAAATGAAATCCCTTTTGAATGTGAAAGAAATTTACTCTGTATTCTGTTTGTAAAAAGGAATGTAATGAGAAAGAGTTGTGATTGTAAAGTTGTATTTGATCTATATAAATAGAAGTGGTTACTTTGTTCAAATGATATTGCTTTCATTGGAAATCTGATTGTTGAATGTAATTTGAAATCTTTGTTGGAAAGATGAAAAAATTAATACGTATGAAAAAATGTCATAATGTTTGTGTTCTTTAGAAATTAAATTTTTGAAAATTAGAATTGTAATTTGGCATTTGAATATGTTGATTCAATCAACTTAATGATTTAGATTGGATCCTGAATGATTTCTAATACTTAGAATATGATAAATGGAAAATAGATCCTTTCGAATTAGATCTTTGTTAGATGTTTTCAAAACTGGAAAATGTTTTATCAAAATGCATAGATCAACCCTGCAACATCAAAAAGACAAAATTAAATATCAAATTTTATTTGTAAGGTTAAAATGACCACAAACATACCAAAATAGTTATGAAATTTTTATAGAACCTTTCAAATCGAGCAAAGGCAAAATTACAGACTTCTTGCTATATAAAATTGATAAATTTTGAATGCAAATCAATCAAGTAAACTTAACCTTGCAATCTATCCTAAAATATTCCAAGTAAAATCCTCCATGCCTGTTTGGCAAATGGAAAAAGAATTAACGACAAATTTGAACAAAATTGGTAAGTTAAAAATACTAGTTCACTTTCTAAGTGACAGAAATATGTTTTCTCAAAATTGACCCTTTAAACTTTATCAAAATCAAATTCCTAAGGTTTTTGTGCAAAGAGGACATCGAGAGCTTTCTAGAAAGTCCTTTTTTCCAAAAATGAGTTCCCAATCAAAATTTATGGCCTTCTAAATTTTGTACTTCATTTCAGGCTCAAAATAATCTGATCACAAATTTTAAATGAATAAAATATTCTTGGGCGGACCCGTGTGCTAAAACTTTATTTTTTTGCATTTTTCCCAAAAGGTGCAAATTCATGAAGCTTCCCACTACTCCGCTAATCCAGGCTTCATTTTTTCTAAAAATGATCGAAGTCCAAAAAGTTAATTTGGTAATTTTTCCTCCGCGGTCCTGCCTCCTTGCAACCAATCATTGATTAACACATGGCTTCATTGGGCATCGGTGGAGGCTCGGATTGGTTTTAACCTTAAGCACTTTCAAAAATAAATTTCAAAACATTTGTACGTTTTCCCCACATCTCCACCGACCCACAGCTAATCAGGTGCTGCCACGTGGCTTCACGAGGCTTTGGCGGAGGAGATGATCTTTTTAAGCCTTAACACTTCAGATTTTTTTTGGAAAAAACATCCAAATTATCCCCGCTGGCCCGTGTTTGGGAAAAGTTTTCTTCCCTACTCCACCAGTCTGATTTTCTCCTTTGGGAAAATTTTCTCTCTGATGTCCGCAGGCCCGAGTTGGGGAAAATTTTCCTCCCTAGGCCCGCAGCCCGCTCTTGGGAAAATTTTCACCGCAAGTTCCACTGTCCATAACTTGAGAAATATGAGGAGTTAGGAGGACTTATTTATATCACCGGAAAGGTGAGGAAATTCCCTATCTAATGGGAATGTTTTCAGAAAGTTTTAATTGTGTTAATCATTGGAAAATTCAAATTGAATCTTTAACCGAGTTTTGGGAGTGGGTAAGTAAGAACTTACTCTGATGATTTTAAATATGTATTCTTTTCCCCAACTGTAATTAAACCTTGATCTTGTCTTAGATATTGTGGAATTAAATACCTTGGGTATTTAATTATTTTGGTTCCTTAAGCCTAAAATTTTAATCAGGGAATATTTAGCTAAAATGTCAATGTAATCAGTGATTAAATTAATCCCTAAGGAGATTTGAGCTAGGTGTGGACTTATTACACTTGTTGCTTTATAATGTGGAATTAGTAATTATTATAATGGGAAAATTTATCAGTTGAATTTAATTGTCCTTGAGACTTTGGTTGTTAACACTTTTTAAAAATAATTATTCCATAATTTTGTAACTAAACCTAGGTTGTTCATGGGTCTCAAGTGGGAGATTTTAGCGGGCGTTACACTTGGTATCAGAGCCGTGGGTTAAAATATTGGACCCTTGGGAACACTAGAAAACTTGAGACATGAACTGTAAACCTAGCACACTTTTAAATCTAGAAAATAACCTTGTTTGAAAATTGAAAAAAGAAACACGTATAAAAATATTACATTACTTTGTTCATTTGAACTACCAGAATTAAAATAATAATAAAATAATAAGTTGTTTGAGTTGTTGTGCTTACTTAGTGGCATTTTGTCTAAACCCGGGTAACTGAAAATGTTAAATTAAATTGATTTTTGTGAACTTCTAGTGTAGTGGAAACTTGGTTCTCCTTTGAAAATGTGTTGTTTTACAAGTCCTAAATCTTGATTTAATTGTATGATGTGTTGAGCCATTTTGAGACCCTTCCTTATTGGAGTTGTTGGAATGATAAATCTGTATGGTGTGATTCTTGTGGTTGGACAATAGTGGTTGTGTTCGGGGGTTGGGAAGAGTTAATTAGAAGTTGTTTAGAGATTCCTTCCTTCAGTGGTTAGGAAGGATGGTTTGGTTGTCAGTTTTTCATTTCGTTACCCACATGGGAGAGTGGACATTAAGTCTGGGTGTCGTTTATGACCCAATCCTGCATATGTGTCCTTGGAACTGACCTTGAGGTAGAGTACCCCTATTGGCAGCCATGAAGGGCTGCGGAGTGAATGTGGTGTTAACTTTTATGTTTTACATTTGTAATCTTGTGTTATTTTATCAGGGACCAGCATCTTATTTTATGATTGATTTGAGAAGCTTTGAGGCTCTTTTTATTTATATTTATTTTTGCGAGAATTTTCTGACTTTGCAATGCAGCTACTTAGCCACTTTCCTTGATTTCTGATATTTCTTGGACTTTATTTTGATTGATGACTCGGAGCTCATTGATATTGTTGGCTACTTAGCTAAACGTTACGTGATTCCTTCTTTCTTAATGATGAGCTGGTTCTATGCTGTATGTATTGTGATATTTCATCGTATGGGGGTACACCCTGGGTTTCTTGAATGTCTTCTTAGGTGTTCAAAGTTTTTCCTTGGTGTTGGATGCACAAAACCTTGAGTGTGTCTATGATCTTAGAGTGAATTTTCATTGCTCGACCTTGCTAGATAGAAAGTTCGTTGTGTTGTGTGTTCTAGTTGGTAGTCTATTAGTAGTGGTGGTGATTCTCTTACAATCCGGTAAGAGCTTGATCCTTGTCGAGTAGAAGTGTTTAATTATGGGCTTTTGGATTGTGTTAGGATTGGATTTATTTTTTACTATAGATGTCACAGAGAAATGGTTATTTGGTAGCGACCTTTCATCGATGGCATGCTAAGTTTTATCATGGTTTCTGTGTTTCATTATAAAAAGTATTGACTTGTGGATTGTATGCATCTTGGTAATTATGATTAGATTTAAGCCCATTCGGGTAGTGTGTTTAATTAAGTGTGTTTGTTTTGCTCACATTGACCTATCAATCTTGGGGTTACGTGGAGACACTTATGGATGCTTTGAGACTTTTGGATCATGTCACTGGTGATGTTAGTGTAATTAGACCTTGATGATTTAATCTCGGTGGTATTTTATAATGTGATTCTTCTTGCAAAGCTATAACTCTTGGTCGTAAAGCCATGTTAAATAGATAGCTGATTGGTTTCTTACATTTGATGCTTTCTAATGAGTATGTGGTGTTCTTATAGTTAAAATATTTCCTTGTCATTTTGATTGCTTGGTTGGTGGTATCCTGTGGTAATATGGGTGTAGATTTGAAAAATTTCCTTGTCTTATCATGTGAGTAAAATGTTTTTCGCTAAAACAACAAACATTGTTAAACCCTAGTAGATCAGTAAAAGTAATTATGTTCCCTTAATGGGCCTTCCTTGTAACTTATTTTGAGACTTGTAGAGACCCACTAGAAATATTTGATGATGCTTGTAATTATTTGGAAAACCCTTGAAATATTGTTGTGATCCATGTTGGTTGATAGATTCCTAGTTCTTACAAAATTAATAATGTGTTTGCTATGTTGAATGTCCCTTGTTTCCTTAAAATTAAAAAAACATGATATGTTGTTTCCCATAAAAATAATAGTGTGATATGTTTACCCTTCCTTCTCATTAAATTTTTAATTAACAAGTTGACTCACCTAAACATCATAAATTTATAATTGAGGAGATTTGGCCTTGAAGCTTAATAGATAAAATGGAACATAGAAGAGAAAATGGTCCTTGCTTTAACCTTCGTAGATTAATAGAAAAAAAAACTTTGTCCATCTACCTCCCCTAGGAGTAAAGTAAATGTTTTTTTCTCTTTTCCACCTTTATAGAATGGCGAGATATCATGCCCCCTTAGTGGTCCTTATAACACAAACTTGTGGTCTTAACTTCACTTGTATTACCATGAAAAGTTAATTGTACCCTCTTAAGTTATAGAAGTGCTTTCCTCGCATAATTCCTTTATTTTAAATGTTTTTCTGATTTAGGTGTCCTTGTTGATTAACCTCATTCTATGTGATCCTCAAATTGTGGGACCTTGAGTAGACTTGTTCCTCGTGAAAATTTGGTCATAGTTTATTTTTAATAGCCTTGTCTAGACAACGAACCTTGAAATCATGACTTAAACTTAGTAGAAACCTTAACTTTTATTATTGCAGTATGTTGTATTCCTTGGGAAACTATGTGGTCATTCTCAAACTCATGGAATTCTCCTTATTATTCCTCTACTTGGTGGTTACTCTTAAGACTCTTTTGAACTCTTCATGTTATATTGTTATGTGTGGTATCTTGGTTGATGCAGCATAAATTTACTCTCTAGATTTAAGTGTTTGTAGCCTTGGATGCAAAAAGTTTAGAACTCATCCCTTGTAATCTCCCATCTTCTCGCTGAATTGCATTGGACCAAACTTAGGTTCTGCAGACCCACGCTTGTTTGAAGAAAGCAATCCCATAATGGAGTGATAATTTTTCTATTGCATTTGTTCCTATCTCTCATTCCAAAGAATTCTAGGAGGAAGTCAAGTATAAGGGGAGGGGGATGTAGTGCCCACTTCCTTTGACACATCTTGATATTGATCATGATACTTGTGACAATATTATGGACATTATTATATTTTTTATTTAGTATGGTGTTAGATGTTAGATCATGGATTATTGTTGACTCTAATTCATATATGATACATGATGATTGTTAGAGAAATTTTAAATAGATGTTGACATGTTGTTGGACATGATTATATATATATATATATATATATATGTATGTATGTATGTATGTATGTATGTATGTATGTATGTATGTATGTTTTGTTAGGTCATGTGATATTTGGATATATTGAGTAGATCGAGAAAATTGAATTTTAAAATTGATGATTATATAGTTACTGATGAAATTGTAAGTGATATTGTTGATTGTCTAGATGTTGTTGTGATTCATATATATATTGATGATTTTGAAATTATATTATATTCATTTGGATGTTCTGATATGGCCATAAGGCCAAAGGGGTATTTGTATTGTGTAGGTTAAAAATATCACAACAAACATCGGGGATTGAGACCAACCACATTGGAATTCTAGATGAATTCAACAAGGTCACCATGGCAACTTGTATTGTTCATGTGTGTGTGTTTGATTGTTAGGGATTCCCATGGGGGATCACCTTTAAATGTGACCAAGGGTTATGTGTATTTATTTATTTGGTTCCTTTTTATTGGTGTTTGTATGTGTTTGTTAAGTGATGTGTTCACCCCTTTTTATTTAAATAAATTGTGGTACTTAATGTGAGTAACCATATTGTTAAAATAAATTAACCAACTTGGGTCATAAGAAAGTAATTATTGGAGTGGTTGACTCTTGTATTAAATTTTGTAAGATATGTGTAAGAAATGTGTAAGTGATGTGTAAGAGATATGGACATAAAATTTGGAGTATGAAACACTTCATCTTCTTTGGAATTCAAATTTTTCCTTGGAGGCTGATTTTGGAGGCTTGTGGGACAAATTAAACTTGTCCCATACCTCTTAAATTTGCATGCCAACCTTACCTATGGTTGGAGGGTTTAAATCTAGCCTTCATTATGCATTTTTGTAAGTCAAGTTGTATGCTTTAATTGCACTTTTCTTACATGGTTTAATTTCAGTCCTTTGGGGTGTGGGCTTGTTTTGGAGTGTGTAAGTAATCTGTCATATTATTCACCTACTTATTTATTGTGCTTTGGAGATTGAAGTTGACTTATGAGTTGGAGTTGAGGATGTGTGATGGGGAATTCCACTTGGATCCACCTCATCCTCTTCTCTTCCCTCTCTATATATTCGAATTCATTTTATTGTTTGGGGGTTACACTCTTTTGGTTGTTGTACTTTTGCATACTTCTTTTGGGGTGAATTATTTTGCTATTTGGAGCTCTTGCTTTTGGAGAAAGTTGCAGACTTTTTACAGACCTGTGTTTTGTTGATCTTGGGCTATTTTGCATTGGAAAGCTTGCTGGTTGGAACTTGAAACAAACTCCATTATGGAGAGGTAAGATCTTAGCTCTTGGAAATTCTCTCCTTTTATTTGTATGCATATGTGAATGGTTGAATGTTTGAATGTGTTGTTTTATTTGTTGGTTAGTTGGGTAGATAGCCTAGGAACGGTGTAGGAGAAGACTATGGGGCATTTGTGGGAGGCATAAGTGTTTTGGTGAGGTATAAGTTTGGAGGGAGTTGGCTTTTGGGTTCAACCTTACAAAGAAATATATTGAATTTATTTACTCATTATGGAGTGCCATAAGAGGTTAGGGAGGCATAAGGAAATGTGAGGAATAAGGGGTACTTGGGGAGGCATAAGGGCATGTCGGGATTTGAAATGATATATATTTTGGTAGTTTGTTCTTAGGTGGTGATACCCATTTCCCCCTTGGGAGGCATAAGCAACATCCCCCATAGTTTCTTGCTCCTTTGGCTTGCATGATGAAGCATGAGTATTGTTTGTTGTTTTGTTTCTATGGTTGTAAACTATAGTTTTGTTTGGACTATGTTTTGAATGAGAAATATGTCTTTGTGTTGTGGAATCCTGTTGTTGCCATGTGTTGAAAAGAATTTCTAATTGCAATATGGTTGGGGCTGGGGGCCAATGAAGAAGGATGAATTCTCCTTTTCATTGGATGTCTTGGTTGGGTGGAGAGCGTTGCCTTTCCCCCTTCTATTGTGATAAAATTGAAATAAAGAAAAATGGAGGATATTCATGTTGCTGTTCTGGAGTAGAGGAAAAAGAAAATTTTGACAGTCCTTGTTGAGATTATTACTTATTGTAACCCTTCCCACTTTGAAGTGGATGAACTTGTACATTATCTGTGATGGAAAGATGGTCTGTATGGGCTATGAAAGTTGTAAATTGAATTGTGAAAGAGATATAATCTTTTCTCTATTTTTGAATAAATGTGGAAGAAATTGTATTATGTATATTGTAATTGAGGAAGAAGAAAAAGTTCTGATAGTCCCTTGCGAAACTAATTTTGTAAACCATTTCCCCACTTGATGTGGATGACAATTTAATACACATTTTGTGCTTTGAAGAGTTACTATGTTTTGGAAATAAAATCCCTTTTGAATGTGAAAGAAATTTACTTTGTATTTTGTTTGTAAAAAGGAATGTAATGAGAAAGAGTTATGATTGTAAATTTGTATTTGATCTATATAAATAGAAGTGGTTACTTTTTTCAAATGATATTGCTTTCATTGGAAATCTGATTGTTGAATGTAATTTGAAATCTCTATTGGAAAGATGAAAAAGTGAATACGTATGAAGAAATGTCATAATTCTCTGTTCTTTAGAAATGAAAGTTTTGAAAATTAGAATTGTAATTTGGCATTTGAATACGTTGATTTGAATCAACTTAATGAGTTAGATTGGATCCGGAATGATTTCTAATACTTAGAAGATGATAAATGGAAAATATATCCTTTCGAATTAGATCTTTGTTAGATGTTTTCAAAACTAGAAAATGTTTTATCAAAATGCATAGATCGACCCCAACATCAAAAAGACAAAATGAAATATCAAATTCATTTGTAAGGCCAAAACGACCCCAAACATACCAAAATACTTATGAAATTTTTATAGAACCTTTCAAATCAGGCAAAGGAAAAATTACAGACTTCTTGTTGTATAAAATTGATAAATTTTGAATGCAAATCAATCAAGTAAACTTAACCTTGCAATCTATCATAAAAATCTTCCAAGTAAAATCCTTCATGCCTGTTTGGCAAATGGATGAAGAATTAATGACAAATTTGAACAAAATTGGTAAGTTAAAAAGACCAGTTCACTTTCTAAGTGACTCGTTGTTTGAGACTCACAAAGACCCCCGGATGCGATCAAGCTTCTAGGTTGATCACTCTAGCATCCAGTGTGATTGCACAACATGGAAACCTCTCTCCAAGTGTGGGGACTTGTAAAACTGAGAGAGGAATCTCCAGATTAGAGGCTGGTTCCTCAAACTCCTCTGATTTAGATCTATATTTTGCAAAACTACAGAGGTTTAGATCCTAATCCTACTCTAACTTGCAAGGAGACAGGGGTAGAAGTGCAAAAATTGAAACTAACTAAAGATGGTGATGCACCAAAAGGAGTGGTGAAACATATTTGTCATGCAAATAAACACAGACCAAAGTTCACAACATAAAACATACACAGACTGATAAGGTATAATTTAGGATCTAAAATGAAGCAAATAATACAAACAGAGGACTGAAACCCATTCACAGAGCTTGCATTATCTTTTCAGTGTCAAAACACGCATTACACCCTCAGAGAGGTAAAAGAAAACTATTACAATCTTTGGAGAGGTCTGATCCTTGCTTCAGTCACTTGCTGGAGCTGAAAGAAGAAGTTGCTATGTCAAAAATTGTTCCCCCTTCAGAAATGAGCCAAATATGGCTTTTACATTGCATGGGTCGAGCCCAGGGGACAGAAAATGTACAAAAACATGAGAGCCCATCCCTTCTTGACTACAGGTGCATTAAAATGGCATGGGGGACCTTACAAACCCATACCCTGTCATTTTGACCGGATTACAGGAGAATGCGACCCATTCTGCATTAAATCTGGTCGCTGGAATGTCACTTCTGGCCATGAACACGCATCAGAGCTGTTTCTCAATTTTCTCTCTCTAGACTACACCAAAACTCAAGATTAACCTTGAAATCATGTAGAGAATTTCACAAGATTTCCATTGATATAAAGAACATGCAAATCCAAGCTCTGGATCGAAAGATATGTTGATCTGAAGATTTAGGGCACAAAACAGGCAAAAATGCGTTTTGAAAATTTTCCCGTGCTCTGCCACCTAGATGACACGTGGCACACGCTGATTGGATATGTAATTCTCTCTCCTCTCTGTCCCATGGGTTTTCCTACTTCATTGGACACATGTCCTCTTTTGATTGGCTCAGGTCAGTGCTTGAAACCTCGCCCTTTGACTTTTGGACTTTCTCCCTTGTGACACGTGTCGCGATTTGATTAGTCCACGGGTCTGCCGACTTTTCGCGCCCTTCATGTCTTTTTGTCTCAGATTTCCCTGTGCTATTTGGGGACGAATCCTCCGATCCACCTGAAATGGGCTTCCTTGTCCCTTATCTGCCGATGACACGTGGCGCAATCTGATTGGCTCTCAACTTTTTCGGCTATCCGCATCCCACGCGTCCCTTTGTCCCAACTGTCCCAATACAAAATTTCTCTGTTTCAGGTGAACCAGCTTGGTTCGCGTCCTCCGCGCACTCATGGCCCAGATGTCCCAGTGTGAAAGTTCCCATTCCGGCCGAACCGGCCGGTTTGCATCCTTCGCGTACCTTTGTCCCTCTTGCTCCCGGACTATCTGGGACAAATTCTTCCGATTCACCTGGTTCAAATGGGCCGCGTCCACCGCATACTTCTTGCCCGACTGTTCCGGTGCTAAAGTTCTCTATTTCGGCTGATCCGAGTGGTTCACGTCCTCACGGTTTGAATGTCCCAAACTGCTTTTGCTCAAAGCAGCTTGGTCATTTTACTTCCTCCTTTGGCTGGATCGGCTTCTCGCGCCCTGTGCGTCCTTCTATCCCAGATGTCCCTTTGCTTCACGGGCCGCATGGAGGCTTTTCGGCCGATCCGTATCTCGATGTCCCTCACATCCCTACTTTTGCGAGGACTAGGACTTAGCCAATTTTCACAATTCTTTCTGGCCCAAGCTTGTTTTTGCAGCTTTTTCACCTTTTCTCAGAACTTGCTCTTTTCAACCTGGACAAGAGAGTTAGGATAAATATGAGGGGACCCTGGAAACATGATTTTTTTCCCTGGATCAATCAATTTTCCTGGGACTAGAGAATTCTGATGTATAGTATCTATTCAACCCTGGAGGTGAATTTGGATAACAATTTGGTGACTCAACGAGGATACTTTCCTGCTAGGTAGAAGATACCAGTTTCCTGAAGTAGTCCATTGGGCATGGAGTCATCAAATATTCTGTTTAGGACCCTAACTGACTCAGAATGTGCAAGGAGGAAGATGGAATGTTACCTGATGAAAGCAAGGATTGCTAAACATCTCCATAGACAATAAGTTGTGCTAAAGCACTTAGGGAAAACAAGACTAACCTACAAGAAAACAATGTGCACAAGCACTTGGAGGAAAGAAAATCTAATCTAATATTTACAAAGGTAGTGAACTTCCTCTAGAAGCAATGCTTGAGATAGATTCCATTGACTGAATCTTCGGTTCTTCACCATCCAATGAGGCCAATTGGAAAGCATTGCTTTCTTGCACTTTGTGACCACGTATGGGCCACTCCAAATGGCATCAAATTTTGAATGCCTTCCCGGTTTTTCTCTATCCACATCCCATTTCAACACTAGATCTCCAACTTGAAAAGATCTATCCTTGGCCTTTCTATCAAAGGTCTTCTTGATCAAAGCTTGATCCTTTTCCATTGCTTGGGATGCCTAATTTCTGATCTCTTGCAGCTCCATCAACTCTGCATACCTCACCTCCATGGGCTCAAATTCAAGCAACTCCAGCTGCTTCATGAGTTCCAACGTTGGCAACTCAAGTGACATGGGCAAGATTGCCTCTCTTCCATAGACAAGCCTAAATGGAGAGTTACCTGTGGATCTTTTGGGAGTGATCCTATCAGCCCATAAGGCTGATTTCAGCTTGGTATGCCAAGACCTCTGATTCTCATCAAGAGTCCTCCTAATGATCCTCAACAAGTTCTTGTTTGTAGACTCGGCCTGGCCATTGCCCTGAGGGTAATAGTTTGATGAAGTGCTTAGGTAAATACCGTTCTTGACACAGCCCACTCACCACCCTGATCCAATGAATGCCAATGCATTATCAGAGATTATTATGGTAGGTACACCAAATCTAGTTGTTATCCCCTCATAAAAGTCTAAGATGTTAGACTCATTCACCTCTTTGAGTGCTACTACTTCATCCATTTGGTGAAGTAGTCTCATGGTCACAAAATCCATTTGTGCCCTTGCTTGAATTGGGATTAATGACTCCAATGAAGTCCAAACCCCATTGCATGAATGGCTGGTCAACTGAGATTGGATGCAATGGAAGGGCAACAAGTCTCTCTTTTCCTGTGAAGAATGCACAATTCTTACACCTCTTGATCCATGCATAGCAATCACTGAAGATTTTAGGCCAATAATAACCAGCCTTCATGATTTTTAGAGCTGTCACTCTTGGTGCAAAATGGCCACCAGCTGGTCCACCATGAAACTCTTCCAACACCCTTTGAATCTGACCTGTGCTAATGCATCTCAGCAGCACTCCATTCACATCTTTCTTGAACAAAACTCCATCAACAATGGCATACGGAACAGCCTGCAACCTGAAGTGTCTCCTTTGGGTCTTGTTCATCTCCGAGGGCATAGGCCTGTGCTTAGGAAGTGCATAATACCTTGGGTCCAGCAAGGAGTCGGGGCAGCATTGTCTTCTTCTTGTTTGCCACTTGGCTCATGACTGTCCTGGACTGTCAAAATAGCCTCTTCTTCATTGCATACTTCTTTTTGTTTCCCCAAAACCAGCTGCTCACACAATCCTTTCCCTCTTACCAGCTTGGTGATCTTGATCTCAATGTCATACTCCATGACACGGGTGATCCAACCTGCCCTTTTCTCATTCAAATCCTTGTTGAGGAGGAAATCCTTAACCCTAGCATGTGAGACCAGCAGTTGAATCTTATTGTTTGAGACCAAATGTCTGAACTTCTTCAAGCTCCTGATGACAGCAAGGACATGATTTTCGATGAAAGAATACTTTATTTCATAATCTTCCAAGGTTTGGCTGAAGAATGCTATGGGCTGTTCTAAACCTTCTCTATTTAGCTATGTTAAGATAGCTGAGATTGTCTCTGATCCTCCAAACGCATACAACATGAAGTCCTTTGAAAAGTCTGGGTTGATAAGAGTTGGAGCTTGTGATATTGCATGCTTGATGCTTTCAAAACTCTCTTTGCCTTCTCATTGTCCATTTGAATGCCAGACTCTTCTTCAACATCATTATTAGAGGCTTCACAAGAGTGGCAAAATTAGGCACAAATCTGCGGACAAAGTTTATCCTTCCTAAGAAGCTTTGAAGAGATTTCTTGTGGTGTGGCAATGGGAGCGTTCGGATGGCTTCAACCCTTTTAGGATCAATTGTTAGCCCTTCCCTAGAGACAATGTGGCCCAACAATTTTCCCTCGTGTGCCAAGAATATACACTTCTTTGGATTCAATGACACTCCAAACCTTCTACACCTCTGAAACACTTGTCTGAGGTGAAAGAGATGGTCTGTTGCATTCTTTGAGAAGACAGTGATATCATCTAGGTATACCAGCACTATATTGTTGATTAAGCCTTTGAATGCCATATCCATAGCTCGCTGAAATGTTGCTCCGGCATTTGATAGGCCAAATGGCATCTTCTTGTAGGCATTGGTGCCCCATTTGGTGCTGAAAGCCATCTTGAATTGATCTTCTTCCTTCACCATTATCTGATTATAGCCTGAGTATCCATCAAGTAGTGAGAACCTTTCTGAACCAGCTACAACTTGCAATATTTGCTCCATGGAAGGGAGTGGGTAATGGTCCTTGAGGGAAGCTCTGCTTCAAGTCTCTCGAAGTCAACACACACCTGATTTCTCCATTTCTTTTTCTCACTGGCACCAAGTTTGCAACCCAACTTGAGTGTTTGATGGGGAAGATGATACTGCCTCAATAAGCTTGCTTAACTCTTTCTCATGAGAGGTTCAATATGGGGATTCACCGGCCTTTGCTTTTGCCTAACAAGCTTGGATTCCAGAGATCCACTCAATAGTATGTTGTGCCACTTTGGGTTGAAACCTCTTAGATCTTTGTAAGTCCAAGAAAGATATTTGGGAACTCTTGACAAAGTCGAACAAATTCAGATTTCTCTTGTGAGGTACTTACTTTGCCAATCTGCAATGTTTTTCCTTCTTCCACTAAAATAGGCTCTGAATCTTCACCCTTCACTTGAATGTTTGCTTTCTCCTTCCTGAACTAATCATTCAGGTTGAAGATTGACTCCAAGGTTATGAGGCCTTTTGGTAATTTGTTAGTTCTCGGCTGTACTACCTAATCACCATATTGTTGTTCCAGCTTGTCTTGATTTCTAGCAGAGAACTCAGCTTCTTCTTATAAGAAATTAACAATTTGCTGATCATTCTCGAAGACTTACCAACTTGTGTTGTTATCTGGAATAGCTGGTCTCACAACCAATTTGATATGAGGCTGAGATTTCTCACTTTTGATACTCTCTACAACATCAAACGCAGCCCCAATTGCTGCAAGTCATCAGTGCTTCATTCTTTTTCCTTGGGATGGAATTGATGCTAAAAGCTTCAAAATCTTCAATAAGATCCCATACCCGATTTTTGTAGCACTTAAGCAGATCATTTTTGGCAGCATTTTTTCCTTTGACTTGGTTTACGACCAGCTCACTATCACCAAATACTTGTAAATTCCTGATGCCTTTCTTCATTGCCCAGTGCAGTCCATGAATTAAGGCTTCATACTCAGCCGTGTTGTTTGAACAGGAAAATTGGAAACGGAAGGCTGAGTAATACCTTATACCTTGCGGTGAAATGAGCATAGCTCCTCCTCCTACACCTTGTCTACTCCTTGATCCATCAAAGAACAATTGCCATACTTCATTCTTGTCCTTATGATCTGGCTTGGTGATGCTGGGGAGAGGTTGATCCTCTTCATGTAAACAATAAACCCCTAGCTCAGATTCTTCTATTTCTTGATAAGGATCAAAGGCATGCACTTTTCTTGCCCATTCATCAAGAGTCAAATCTGGGATACTTCCAACCTTAGTGTTAGCTTCATCAGTGCTAGGGTGATCTTCTTGATCAAATGCTGAGCAATTGGCATTAATCTGACTTGGAGTGTAAGGCTCAATATGGAAGTTTGCAATAGGTTCGGATCTGATTGTGGCCTTAGTTCCATATCTTGTTCTGAATAGCATGTGTGACCAATCAGCAGACAAATACCCTCCAATCTTGGCCGTGAAGTCCCTTGACAAACATAGGGCAAAGAGTGGTGGAAGGTCTATGACTGACACATCTTGTAACACTATTATGTTGGGACATACATGTAGTGTGAGGCTCAAACCTTTGATTACTCCAACCGTTGTCACTGCTGTCCCATCTAATTGCACTACACCCTTGGAGATGACTTCATATTGAAGCCCTAGCTGATCAGCTATTTGCTTGGGCATTACTGAACTACTTGCCCCAGAGTCAATCATGCAATTATGTACCAACTTGTCTCCTATGATCAATGAAACATAAAATGGAGGGGGCTTCGACATTTTACCTTGCTATCTTCCATGATTTCCTTCAGGCAGGCAGCATTTGTGAGTACCTTCTCTTTGCATTTGGACCTGTTGGTTTGAAGTTGACCAGTCCTTCATGGTAGCTTGTAGCAAATCTCTTTGTCCTGGGATGGATAGGGATTCCCACATTGATATATTGATGTTAGTCTTCTTCATCTGTTCAATGATACTGAATGGGGATGAAGTATCCTTTTGTTGTCCCTTGGTTTGCACATTCACCCCTTGCACGTGGGCAGCAATAGCTAGCATTTGAGTTGGCCTAGGGGCTATTCTTGGCTGCCCTTGTGCACTTGAAACTGGACTTTGCTTGCCAATCATTTGTGGAGCCGTGGAAGGTTGTGGATTGGCTGGGGCTAATGGTTGTTCTTCACCCAAATTTCTCCTCTTTGACCTTGTGTTGGCTGCAACACCTTGAGAAACTGCTTGATTCATGCCACATAAATCCTCTGCTTGCCAGTTTACCAATGTGGTGTCATTTGGGGCTGATTGTTGTTGGAATGTTTCTTGTTGTTGGTTGTTTCCTTGACTTCCCTCACCCTCGAAACCAAAGAGTTGTCACCATCAATGCTTGATTGAGAGCACCATTGAAACACATGGATTGGTTATGAGGCTTGTTGCATGGAAAGCACCAATCATATTCTTGGGCCATGTTATTTTGGACTGGCACTAATGCTTTAGAAGCAGATACAACATTGGGGTTATAGGGCTGAAATGGTCTATTAGCGGGAGGCCTTACTTGGCTTTGATTTTGATTTGTAGCCTGATTTGGTGACCTATTTTGTTGGTATGGGGGCCTAGCCTGGTATTGCGTGCTTGAGGCTGATACGGTCTAGCACTTTGAGCTTGCTGTCTTTTGATAGTAACCAGCTCATTTCCCAAATTTTACAACTGTTTCATGACCTCTTGGAGTTCATTTGAAGCACTAGAGGATGAAGTAGAAGTTTCACTTGAACTTTGATTTCTAGGGGTGGGAACAGAGCCAAAGTGGGTGCTTGACTAGTGCTTGGATTTTCTAAGTTTGGATACAAGGGCATGGGAGGCCTAGGAGCTAGTTTACCAGCTTGAATAAGACAGTTTTCAGCTCTAATGGCAATGCTATAAGCAGCAGGTAAGGTTGTGCCTCCCATAGATTGAATTAACATAGAAATATCAGAATTCAAAGCTTTAAGGTAATATAGAAAAGCACCTTCTGTTGTTGGCCTGACTGCCACTGGAATCCTATCCCAAGACCTTTGAAATCTGAAGTTGAAGTCAGTCAGCTGCTCGTTGGGGGCTCTCTTGATAGTTGTCAGCTGCTCCAAAAGAGACAAGTTGTCTCCCTTCTCTCCAAATTGCTCGTGAAGTGCAATACACAGCTGATTCCAGTTTGTGATAGAACCAGCTCCAAGGCTCCTAAACCATTGCAATGCTTTACCCTTGAATGAAGATGCTAGTAACTTGACAGCCACTTACATTTCATTGATTTCATGGATTGCACAAAGGTTAGCAATATCTTTAACATGATCACCTGGAGTAGTCTGATTTTCTCCGGTGAAGTAGGGAATGTTCTTCAAGGCTGCAATAGGAATTGGATGTTGTGCATTGAGAGAAAGTGGGCTGTTGCCTGTGAAGTTGACATAGGGATTGTTCTGAGCCATTCTAATTGGTCTTAAAACCCTTGTTGACTGAATGAAAGGCCTACCAGGTGGAGGAGTTGAGAGAGTTCTGTTTGGTGGAGATGGATACCTTTGAATCCTTCTTCCTCTTTGCCTTCTTCTTGGAGATAATCCGCAGCAGCATTCAAACAACACTTCTTCTTCTCCAACTCTTGACCTTGTGGTGATTCTTCTCATGAGTTTTCAGGCTTGAGCTTGGAACTAGTTAATTCTTCCCCTTGGAGTCGCCAGATATGCAAATAATAGCTCTTTTTAAGCAAGAAGATTGCAGCAGATGCACATCAACCCTCTGTAATAAAAATGAGACCTCTTGTCCCACCCGGCATGCCAAAACTATTGTTGCAGACTCACAAAGACCCCCCCGGATGCGAGATCGAGCTTATAGGTTGATCACTTTAGCATCCAGTGTGATTACACAACATGGAAACCTCTCTCTAAGTGTGGGGAATTGTAAAAATGAGAGAGGAATCTCCGTTAGAGGCTGGTTCCTCAAACTCCTTTGATTTAGATCTATATTTTGTAAAACTACGAGAGGTTTAGATCCTAATCCTACTCCAACTTGCAAGGAGACAGGGTAGAAGTGCAAAAATTGAAACTAACTAAAGATGGTGATGCACCAAAAGGAGTGGTGAAACATATTTGTCATGCAAATAAACACAGACCAAAGTTCACAACATAAAACATACACAGACTGATAAGGTATAATTTAGGATCTGAAATGAAGCAAATAATACAAACAGAGGACTGAAACCCATTCATAGAGCTTGCATTATCTTTTCAGTGTCAAAAACATGCATTACACCCTCAGAGAGGTAAAAGAAAACTGTTACAATCTTTGGAGAGGTCTGATCCTTGCTTCAGTCACTTGCTGGAGCTGAAAGAAGAAGTTGCTATGTCAAAAATTGTTCCCCCTTCAGAAATGAGCCAAATCTGGCTTTTACATTGCATGGGTCGAGCCCAGGGGACAAAAACGTACAAAAACATGAGAGCCCATCCCTTCTTGACTGCAGGTGCATTAAAATGGCATGGGGGACCTTACAAACCCATACCCTATCATTTTGACTGGATTACAGGAGAATGTGACCCATTCTGCATTAAATCTGGTCGCTGGAATGTCAATTTCGCCATGAACACGTTGTTAGTGCAAAATCACAAAGACACCCGGATGTTGATCGATTTCTAGGTTGATCACTAATATCCAAGTGTGATTGCATAACATTGAATCCTTTCTCCAAGTGTGGGACTTGAAGAGTGAGAAAGGAATCTCCAGAGAAAGGCTGGTTCCTATTCCTCTGTTCAGGTGCACACGAAATATGCAGAGGGTTTCCTCAAAATCTAATCTAATCTGCCAAGGAGACAAGGTAAGAAGATGCATAAACTAAATCTAAGCTAATAGAGGTGATGCACCGAGGAATGAAGAACATATGCTTTGCCACATTAAACACAGACCATGTAGATATAACACAACATCATGCACAGATAGCAAAAATGCAATGAAAGATCAAGAATGACAGTAATAAATATGTAAGAGGGTTTAAAAGCAACCACAGACACATATATATTGCTCAAGGATCGATTCAATACATTGCAATAGCCAGAAGGCAAAAATGGTGTTACAGTCTATATGGGAGGTTTGAAAACTCCACGAATTCTCTTGCAAGCAGGAGAGAAGGGAGGGGTCGCAAAACAGAAATGTCCAACGTTAGAAAGAAACCCCTCCTTACAATTTATAGGAAGAATGGGAGAGCAAAGAGAGAGGAATTCGAAATCTGCCCCAACCACCTCTAGGTTGCATTTAATTCGTCCATCATGGCAGAAGCGGCGGGTTCTGGCGAAGCGGCGGTTTGCCTAACAGAAGCGGCGGGTTGTTTGCTGCATTAAAGTGGTTGTTGAAGCATTACCTCTGCTTGTTATTCGCGCCAGAGGTGTTTCTTGATTTTCACTCTTCAGACTGCACCAAAACTCGAGATTGATCCCAGAATCGTGTAGAGGATTTCACTAGCTTTCCGTTGATATAAGGAACATGCAAATCCGAGCTCTGGATCAAAAGATACGACGATTTGAAGAAAACAGGCAATAATGGATTTGAAAAGCTTTCCCGCGTACTGCCACTTGGACACCACGTGGCATGCTCTGATTCGCTGAATAATTCTCTCCCCTCTGCTTTTCGGTGGGCTGTCTCTTGAATTTTGACTTTTGGTGCTCTTGGAATATTTTCCACATCTTTTTCCACGCCCCGCTACTAGGGATACGTGGCATGCATTGGTTGGTTCACGAACCTGCCGGGTCTTCCTTCACTTTTACCCCTTTTGGCTTAGATTTGGCCAAACCTTCCAACTCCTCCCCGAGCTCCGCACTTCTATGCTCCATTGGACACGTGTCCAATTTCTATTGGCTCGGGCCAGCGCTTCAAATCTTGCCCTTTGACCCTTCGGCTTTTCCTTGATGACACGTGGCAATTTCTCAATGGTTCTCGAACTCGCTGGGTCTTCCGCAGATTTCGTCAGCCCATCCATTCGTCCCGGATGTCCCAATGCTGCTTGGGACAAAAACCTCCGATCCGCCCGAAATGGGCTTCCTTGTCCCTCATTTGGCCAGACACGTGGCACCTTTTGATTGGCTTTCGGCTCCTTCGGCTTTTTCGCGTATTTCGGTCTTTTGGTCCCGACGTCCTATTTTGATTTTGGACCTTTTGGGACAATTTCGGCCGGTTCGGCCGGTTCGGGTATTTCTGGCCCGCTTGTCCCATTTGCTTTTGGGCTGACTTGTCTCTTTTCGGCCGGTTCGGCCGGTTCGGGTATTTCTGGCCCGCTTGTCCCGACTGCTCCCTTTAGAAGGACTTAGCCAGTTTTTCACTTTTTCCTGGATCAATCCTATTTGCCTTTCTGCAACTTTTCGCACTTTCTCAAAGCTTGCTCCTTCCCTCTTCGGCCTGGGGAGTTTAGAAAGATTCCTGAAGGGACCCTAGAAACCTGATTTTGCTCTGAATCAGTCATTTTTCTTGGAATTTGGACATCCTGATGCATGTTATCAGATTTACCCTGGGGGGTGAATTTAGGATAACAATTTGGCGACTCAGCGGGATCATCTGCCTGCTAGATGAAAAGGCCAGTTGCCTGAAGCCATCCATTGGGCATGGAGTTAAGCATTAACCTGAAACAAGCCTGATACTGCAACTTCCCCTCCAGCAACACTCTGAACTGTAGAAAACAACCTGAGAGCAGCAAAACCTGTGCCAAAGCACTTAGGGAAAACAAAACTAACCTACAGCAAAACAATGTGCACAAGCACTTGGAGGAAAGAAAATCTAATCTAGTATTTACAGATGTAGTGAACCTCCCTCTAGAAGCAACGCTTGAGATAGATTCCATTTACTGGAATCTGCAGTTCTTCACCATCCAATGAGGCCAATTGGAAAGCATTGTTGTTCTTGCACTTTGTGACCATGTATGGGCCACTCCAAATGGCATCAAATTTTGAATGCCTTCCTGGTTTTTCTCTGTCCACATCCCATTTCAATACTAGATCTCCTTCTTGAAAAGATTTATCTTTGGCCTTCCTATCAAAGGTCTTCTTGATCGAAGCCTGATCCTTTTCCATTGCTTGGAATGCCTGATCTCTGATTTCTTGCAGCTCCATCAATTCTGCATACCTCACCTCCATGGGTCCAAACTCTAGCAATTCCAGCTGTTTCATGAGTTCCAACGTTGGCAACTCAAGTGACAGGGGCAAGATTGCCTCTCTTCCGTAGACAAGCCTAAATGGAGAGTTACCTGTGGATCTTTTGGGAGTTATCCTATCTGCCCATAAGGCTGATTTCAGTTTGGTATGCCAAGCCTTCTGATTCTCATCAAGAGTCCTCCTAATGATCCTCAGCAAGTTTTTGTTTGTAGACTCGGCCTGGCCATTACCTTGAGGGTAATAGTTTGATGAAGTGCTCAGGTAGATCCCGTTCTTGACAGCCCACTCAGTAACTTTAGATCCAATGAATGCCAATGCATTATCAGAGACTATTGTAGCAGGCACACCAAATCTGGTAGTTATCCCCTCATAAAAGTCCAAGATGCTAGACTCATTCGCCTCTTTGAGTGCTACTGCTTCTGTCCATCTGGTGAAGTAGTCTGTGGCTGTCAAAATCCATTTGTGCCCTTGGCTCGAATTGGGATTGATGATTCCAATGAAGTCCAAACCCCATTGCATGAATGGCTGGTCAATTGAGATTGGATGTAATGGGAGGGCTGCAAGTCTCTCTTTTCCTGTGAAGAATGCACAATTCTTACATTTCTTGATCCATGCATAGCAATCACTAAAGACTTTAGGCCAATAATAACCAGCCTTCATGATTTTCAGAGCTGTCACTCTTGGTGCAAAATGGCCACCAGCTGGTCCATCATGAAACTCCTTTAATACCCTTTGAATCTGACCTGTGTTAATGCATCTCAGCAGCACTCCATTGACGTCCTTCTTGAACAAAACTCCATCAATGATGGTATATGGAATAGCCCGCAACCTGAAGTGTCTTCTTCTTGCTTTGCTCATTTCTAGAGGGCACATGCCCGTCTGTAGGAAATGTATCATATTCTGAGTCCAACAGGGAGTGGACACATCATCATTTTCCTGTTTTTGATCATTTTGTAATAGCAGGACAGCGTCTTCTTTATCTTCTGGGTTGTTTAGTTGTTTGGAAGCGAGCTGCTCACACAAACCTTTGCCTCTTACCAGCTTGGTGATCTTGATCTCAATGTCATACTCCATGACACGGGTGATCCATCCAGCCCTTTTCTCATTCAAATCCTTGTTGAGGAGGAAGTCCTTGACCCCAGCATGTGAGACCAGCAACTGGACCTTGTTGTTTGAGACTAAATGCTTGAACTTCTTCAAGCTCCTGATTACTGCAAGCACATGTTTTTCAATAAAAGAGTACCTCAATTCACAGTCATTTAGGCTTTGGCTAAAGAAGGCAATTGGCTGTTCATCATTATCTTTATTCTGTTGCACCAAAATGGCAGAAATAGTGTCATCACCCCCAAATGCATAGAGGATGAAATCCTTGGAAAAGTCCGGGTTGATGAGAGTGGGTGCCTGGGAGATGGCTTCTTTGATTGCTTCAAAACTCTCCTTGCCTTCTGCCGTCCATTTGAAAGCCATGCTTTTTCTTAACATTTTGGTGATGGGCTTGACAAGGGCTGCAAAATTTGGGACAAACCTCCGAACAAAGTTTATCCTTCCCAGGAAACTTTGAAGAGCCTTTTTGTAACTTGGCAATGGCAGAGCTCTTATGGCTTCAACCCTTTCTGGATCAATTGCTAATCCTTCCTTGGAGACAATATGGCCAAGAAGTTTCCCTTCATGTGCAAGAAAGATGCACTTCTTAGGATTTAAAGACACTCCAAACTTTCTACACCTCTGAAACACTTGCCTGAGGTGAAAGAGATGGTCTGCAGCATTCTTTGAGAAGACAGTAATATCATCTAAGTATATCAGTACTATCTTGTTGATCAAGCCTTTGAATGCCATATCCATAGCTCGCTGGAATGTTGCTCCGGCGTTCGACAGTCCAAATGGCATCTTCTTGTAGGCATATGTGCCCCATTTGGTTGTGAAGGCTGTCTTGAACTGGTCTTCCTCCTTCACCATAATTTGATTGAAGCCTGAGTATCCATCAAGCAGCGAAAACCTTTCTGACCCAGCTACAACCTGCAATATTTGCTCCATGGAAGGGAGTGGATAATGGTCCTTGAGAGAGGCTCTATTCAAATCTCTGAAGTCAACACATAGCCTGATCTCTCCACTTTTCTTTCTGACTGGAACTAAGTTGGCAACCCAACTAGAATGCTTGATTGGGAATATAATTGCTGACTCAATCAGCTTGTCCAATTCTTTCCTCATGAGAGGCTCCATGTGTGGATTGACTGGTCTCTGTTTCTGCCTGACAGGCTTAGTATTTGGATCCAACTCGATGGTATGCTGAGCTAAGTTGGGATTGAAGCCCTTCAAGTCTTCATAGCTCCAAGCAAATACGCTGGGAATTCTTGACAAAGTCAGTATGAACTCATATCTCTCTTGCTCGCTTGTCATTTTTCCAATTTGCAATGGCTTGTTCTCTTTTACCAAGATGGATACCGAATCTTCCCTCTTGACCTGAATATTTGCTTTCTCCTTTCTAAACTGATCATTGGGGTTAAAAATGGACTCCAAGGTGACAAGTCCCTTGGGCAGCTTGTCTGTTCTCAGCGTATCACCCGTCACCATATTGCTTTATTTCAACTTCTCTTGATTCTTAGCTGAGAACTCAGCTTCTTCTTGCAAGAAGTGGATGATTTGCTGGTCATTCTCAAATACTTGCCAATTGACATCGTTATCCGGCACTGAAGGCCTCACAATCACGTGGATGTTTGGCTGTACCTTGTCTTGTTGAATGTTTTCTACAATGTCAAAGGCTGCCCCTACTGCTGCAAGCCTGTCAGCAGCTTGATTCTCTTTTCTGGGAATGGCCTTGATGCCGAAACCCTCAAAATCTTCCATGAGGTCCCACACCCTGTTCTTGTAGCATCTGAGTAGATCATTTTTGGCAAAGATGTCTTTGTCCCTTGACCTGATTTACAATCAGCTCACTGTCCCCAAACACTTGCAAGTTATTTATTTTTCTCTTTATTGCCCAATGCATCCCTTGCACCAAGGCTTCATATTCAGCAGTGTTATTGGAACATGCAAATTGAAATCTAAAAGCTGAATAATACTTTACTCCTTGAGGTGAAATAAGCATGGCTCCACCTCCTGCGCCTTGTCTACTCCTTGATCCATCAAAAAACAGTTGCCATACCTCATTGTCATCCTTGTGGCTTGGCCTGGTGATGTTAGGAATAGGTTGACATTCTTCGTGTATACAATAGGCCCCTAGTTCAGATTCTTCTACTTTTTGATAAGGATCAAAAGCATGCACCTTGCTTGCCCATTCATCAAGAGTCAAATCTGGGATACTTCCAACCTTAGTATCGGCTTCATCTGTGCCAAGGTGATCTTCTTGATCAAATGCTGAGCAATTGGTATTAATATGACTTGGAGTATAGGGCTCAATGTGGAAATCTGCAATAGGTTCTGACCTAATTGTAGCTTTAGTTCCATACCTCGTTCTGAACAGCATGTGTGACCAATCAGCGGACAAATATCCCCCAATCTTGGCAGTAAAGTCCCTTGACAAACAGAGGGCAAAGAGTGGTGGAAGGTCTATGATTGATATATCTTGCAAGACAACAACATTTGGACATGCATGCAAGGTAAGGCTCAAATTTCTAATCACTCCAACTGTTGCTATTGCTGTCCCATCCAGCTGCACTACTCCCTTAGATGTTATCTCATATTGGAGCCCTAACTGATCAGCTATCTGTTTAGGCATTACTGAGCTACTTGCCCCGAATCTATCATGCAATTATGCACTAGCTGATTTCCAATGATTAACGAAACATAAAAAGGGGGGGGCTTCAACATTTTACCTTGTTGTGTTCCATGATTTCCTTCAGGCTGGGCAGCATTTGTAAGCACTTTGTCTTGCCTCTGAACCTGCTGATTCGAAGTTGGCCAGTCCTTCATAGCAGCTTGCAGCAGATCTCTTTGGCCTGGGATGGATAGGGATTCCCACATAGATATATTGACGTTTGTCTTCTTCATCTGATCAATGATACTGAATGGTGATGAAGGATCTCTCTGCTGTCCCTTGGTTTGCACATTCGCTCCTTGTATGTGGGCAGCAACACTGGCATTTGAGTTGGCCTAGGGGCTGTTCTTGATCGCCCTTGTGCATTGGAAACTCGGGTTTTGCTTGCCAATCATTTGTGGAGTCATGTGGAAGGTTGTGGATTGGGTCACTAACGGCTGTTCTTCACCCAAATTTCTCCTTTTTGACCTTGTGTTGGCAGCGACACCTTGAGAAACTGCCTGATTCATACCACAGAAATCCTCTGCCTGCCAATTTACCAATGTGGTGTCATTTGGGGCAAAGAGTTCTTTGTTGGAATGTTTCTTGTAGTTGGCTGTTTTCTTGACTACTTTCACCCTCCACACCAGCACTTGTTACCATTAAAGCTTGGGTTAAAGCACCATTATAGCACATGGATTGATTATGGGGTTCATTACATGGAAAACACCATTCATACTCCTGGGCAATATTGTTTTGTGCTGGTACTAATGCCTTAGAGGCAGATATGGCATTTGGATTATAGGGCTGGAATGGTCTATTGACAGGAGGCCTTGTTTGATTCATATTTGCAGCTGGATTAGGTGGCCTTTGAGGCTGATATGGCTGCCTATTAGGTTGAGCTTGAGGCTGATACGAAGGTCTAAAGGCTTGAGTTTGCTGTCTCTTAAGTGTGACCAGCTCATTACCTAAATTTTGCAGCTGCTTCATGACTTCTTGAAGCTCATTTGGGGCACTTGGAGATGAAGTGGAAGCTTCATTTGAACTCTGATTTCTAGGAGTGGGAGAAGGAGCTACGACAGGTGCCTGACTAGTACTTGGGCTCTCTAAACTTGGATATAATGGCATTGGAGGCCTAGGAGATAGCTTGCCAGCTTGAATCAGACAATTTTCAGCTCTAATGGCAATATTATAAGCAGCAGGGATAGTTGTGCCTCCCATGGATTGAATCAATATAGAAATATCAGAATTTAAAGCTTTAAGGTAGTATAGAAAAGCACCTTCTCACGCTGTGGTCCGATCAAGCATCGAATTCTATCCCAAGATCTTTGAAATATGAAGTTGAAGTCAGTTAGCTGCTCATTGGAAGCTCTCTTGATGGTTGTCAGCTGCTCCAAAAGAGACAAGTTGTCTCCCTTCTCTCCAAATTGATTATGAAGTGCAACACATAGCTGATTCCAGTTCGTGATAGAAGCAGCTTCAAGGCTCCTAAACCATTGCAATGCTTTCCCCTTGAATGAAGACGCCAGCAATTTGACAGCTACTTGCATCTCGTTAATCTCATGGATTGCACAAATGTTAGCAATGTCCTTGACATGATCGCCAGGAGTGGTCTGATTTTCTCCAGTAAAGTATGGAATGTTCTTCGATCTTTGCTATCGGGATTGGATTTTGTGCATTGAGAGCAAGTGGGCTGCTGCCTGTGAAGTTGACATAGGGGTTCACTGGTTGCGCCATTCTGATTGGTCTTAAAATCCTTGTATATTGAAAGAAAGGCCGCTCGAGTGGAGGAGTTGAGAGAGTTCTGTTTTGGTGGAGATGGAGACCTTTGAATCCTTCTTCCTCTTTCCTTCTTCTTGAGATAGTTGCAGTATTCAAACAAAGACTTCCTCTTCTCCACTCTTGACCTTGTGATTCTTCTCATAAGCTTTTAGGCCTGACTGCTGGAACCAGTTGATTCTTCCCCAGTGGAGTCGCCAGATATGCAAATAATAGCTCTTTTCAAGCAAGAAAATTGCAGCAGATGCACATCAACCTTGCTGCAATAAAAATGAGACCTCTGGTCCCACCGGGCGTGCCAAAACTGTTAGTGCAAAATCACAGCACCCCTGGATGTTGATCAGATTTCTAGGTTGATCACTAATATCCAGTGTGATTGCATAACATTGAATCCTTTCTCCAAGTGTGGGACTTGAAGAGTGAGAAAGGAATCTCCAGAGAAAGGCTGGTTCCTATTCCTCTGTTCAGGTGCACACGAAATATGCAGAGGGTTTCCTCAAAATCTAATCTAATCTGCCAAGGAGACAAGGTAAGAAGATGCATAAACTAAATCTAAGCTAATAGAGGTGATGCACCGAGGAATGAAGAACATATGCTTTGCCACATTAAACACAGACCATGTAGATATAACACAACATCATGCATAGATAGCAAAAATGCAATGAAAGATCAAGAATGACAGTAATAAATATGTAAGAGGGTTTAAAAGCAACCACGTACACATATATATTGCTCAAGGATCGATTCAATACATTGCAATAGCCGAAGGCAAAATGGTGTTACAAATCTATATGGGAGGTTTGAAAACTCCACGAATTCTCTTGCAAGCGGGAGAGAAGGGAGGGGTCACAAAAAGAAATGTCCAACGTTAGAAAGAAACCCCTCCTTACAATTTATAGGAAGAATGGGAGAGCAAAGAGAGAGGAATTCGAAATCTGCCCCAACCACCTCTAGGTTGCATTTAATTCGTCCATCATGGCAGAAGCGGTGGGTTCTGGCGAAGCGGCGGTTTGCCTAATGTGAGCGGCGGGTTGTTTGCTGCATTAAAGTGGTTGTTGAAGCATTACCTCTCGCTTGTTATTCGCGCCAGAGGTGTTTCTTGATTTTCACTCTTCAGACTACACCAAAACTCGAGATTGATCCCAGAATCATGTAGAGGATTTCACTAGCTTTCCGTTGATATAAGGAACATGCAAATCCGAGCTCTGGATCAAAAGATACGACGATTTGAAGAAAATAGGCAATAATAGATTTGAAAGCTTTCCCGCGTCGCCACTTGACACCACGTGGCATGCTCTGATTCGCTGAATAATTCTCTCCCCTCTGCTTTTCGGCGGGCTGTCTCTTGAATTTTGACTTTTGGTGCTCTTGGAATATTTTCCACATCTTTTTCCACGCCCCGCTACTAGGGATACGTGGCATGCATTGGTTGGTTCACGAACCTGCCGGGTCTTCCTTCACTTTTACCCCTTTTGGCTTAGATTTGGCCAAACCTTCCAACTCCTCCCCGAGCTCCGCACTTCTATGCTCCATTGGACACGTGTCCAATTTCTATTGGCTCGGGCCAGCGCTTCAAATCTTGCCCTTTGACCCTTCGGCTTTTCCTTGATGACACGTGGCAATTTCTCAATGGTTCTCGGGCCTGCTGGGTCTTCCGCGTACTTCGCGTCCATTCGTCCCGGATGTCCCAATGCTGCTTGGGACAAAAACCTCCGATCCACCCGAAATGGGCTTCCTTGTCCCTCATTTGGCCAGACACGTGGCACCTTTTGATTGGCTTTCGGCTCCTTCGGCTTCTTCGCGTATTTCGGGTCTTTTTGTCCTGACGTCCTATTTTGATTTTGGACCTTTTGGGACAATTTCTTCGCCGTTCGGGTATTTCTGGCCCGCTTGTCCCATTTGCTTTTGGGCTGACTTGTCTCTTTTCGGCCGGTTCGGCCGGTTCGGGTATTTCTGGCCCGCTTGTCCCATTTGCTTTTGGGCTGACTTGTCTCTTTTCGGCCGGTTCGGGTATTTCTGGCCCGCTTGTCCCGACTGCTCCCTCTAGAAGGACTTAGCCAGTTTTTCACTTTTTCCTGGATCAATCCTATTTGCCTTTCTGCAACTTTTCGCACTTTCTCAAAGCTTGCTCCTTCCCTCTTCGGCCTGGGGAGTTTAGAAAGATTCCTGAAGGGACCCTAGAAACCTGATTTTGCTCTGAATCAGTCATTTTTCTTGGAATTTGGACATCCTGATGCATGTTATCAGATTTACCCTGGGGGGTGAATTTAGGATAACACACGTGTCGTAGATGTTTCTCAATTTTCTCTCTCAAGACTACACCAAAACTCAAGATTAACCTTGAAATCATGTAGAGAATTTCACAAGCTTTCCGTTGATATGAAGAACATGCAAATCTGAGCTCTGGATCGAAAGATATGTCGATCTGAAGATTTAGGGCACAAAACAGGCAAAAATGCGTTTTGAAAATTTTCCCGCACTCTGCCACCTGGATGACACGTGGCACACGCTGATTGGATATGTAATTCTCTCTCCTCTCTGTCCCGTGGGTTTTCCTACTTCATTGGACACGTGTCCTCTTTTGATTGGCTCAGGTCAGTGCTTGAAACCTCACCCTTTGACTTTTGGACTTTCTCCCTTGTGACACGTGTCACGATTTGATTGGTCCGCGGGTCTGCCGGCTTTTCACGCCCTTTGCATCTTTTTGTCCCGGATGTCCCAGTGCTGTTTGGGATAGAATCCTCTCGATCCACCCGAAATGGGCTTCCTTGTCCCTTATCTGCCGATGACACATGGCGCAATCTGATTGGCTCTCGGCTTTTCAGCTATCCGCGTCCCACGTGTCCCTTTGTCCCAACTGTCCCAATACGAAATTTCTCTGTTTCGGGCGAACCGGCCGGTTTGCGTCCTCCACATACTCATGGCCTAGATGTCCCAGTGTGAAAGTTCCCCATTCCGGCCGAACCGGCCGGTTCGCGTCCTTCGCGTACCTTTGTCCCTCTTGCTCCCGGACTGTCTGGGACAAATTATTCGAATTCACCTGGTTCGGCCGGTTCGCATCCGCCATGTACTGCAGCCCAACTGTCCCCAAAGTGCTAAAGTTCTCTGCTTCACTGATCCGAGCGGTTCGCGTCCTCACGGCCCGAATGTCCCAAACTGTTTTGCTCAGTAGTTGGTTAATTTTGCTTCCTCCTTCGGCCGGATTGGCTTCTTGTGCCTCAGTGCATCCTTCCATCCCCAGATGTCCCTTTGCTTCATGGGCCACCCGGAGGGTTTTCAGCCGATCCGCATCTCGATGTCCCTCACATCCCTACTGCTATGCAGGACTAGGACTTAACCAATTTTCACAATTCTTTACTCGGCCCAAGCTTGTTTTTGCAACTTTTTCACCTTTTCTCGAACTTTCTTTCTTTTCAACCTAGACAAGAGAGTTAGGATAAATATGAGGGGACCCCGAAACATGATTTTTTCCTGGATCAATCAATTTGCCCGGGACTAGAGAATTGATGTATGTTATCAATTCAACCCGGGGTGAATTTGGATAACATGACCGAAAGACGTTTTCTCAAAACTAACCCTTTAAAATTTATAAAAATCAAATTCCTAAGGTTTCGTGGAAAGAGGATGTTGAGAGATTTCCAAAAATTCCTTGTTTTTCAAAATCTAAGTTCCCAATCGAAAGTTAGGGCCTTATGAAGTTTTTACTTCATTTCGGGCACAAAATAATCTAACTATCAAATTTTAAATGAATAAAATATTCTTGGGTGGATCCGCGGGCTAAAAATTTCTTTTGATTGCTTTTTTCCCAAAAGGTGAAAATTCATGAAGGTTCCCGCCGCTCCGCTAATCCACAAGCCTTCATTTTGCGCAAAAATGATCTAAGTCCAAAAGTTAATTTCGTAATTTTTCTCCACACCCTACCTCCCCACAACCAATCATTGATCGACACATGGCTTTGTTAAGCATCGATAGAGGCATGTTAAAAGGTGTGAATGGATAAGGGAAACATGCGTGTAGAGGATAAGTTCATATTTTTGGAGTTAGCCATTTTTGCATGTAAGGTTCTATTTTTAGAGATGGCGTGTAGAGCACATAAACAAGGCAGAGACTTGTGCACCACACATTGGCTATTTTTGGAGGATCGGCTACAAAGAACTTTGCATGGATGCAGGATAAGAATAGGTTTATCACTATTAGTTAACTAAAGGAAGTATATTATTAGCACACTTGCATGTGGGGCTATGGCTGTAAAAATGTGTAGATAATAATAGCATGTGACCTATTCTAGGATTGGATAAATGGTGAAGGGTAAGTCCCCACCCTTATAAATATGTAGTGAAATTCATAGTAGAGGTTATAGAATATAAAATAATGAGTAGAGAGAAAGATACATGTATGTATGTGTGTAAGATAAAACTACTGTATCAGATATGTGTGCGTATGGGCATAAAATGCCATTGTTGTAAGAAACTTCTGTGTAATTGTCATATTTAATATAATGGAGGATATTAGCTGAATCTAAGTGCTAGTTCTATGTATTTAGATCTACTATGTTCTTAATTTCATCATGGTTAATATTTAACTTTGTTCTCCCTTAGATATAGATCTGACATGCTCTAAAGAATGATGTATTAATAATGGAAATGTATGTATTAAGTCTTCATCATGCTAACATCCTGCAATAACAACCTTAAAGAGGGACCTAGTACCTTTGCGTGCTTTGCGTGCTTTGGATGAGATGTGCCAACAGCTCGGGTCTTAGGGACATCTTTTTGATTTTTTTCTAGAATGGTTTGCAATGAAGACATATCAGTTGACCTTAGCAAGTGTTGAAGAGTGGATACAAGATCTAGAAGAAGAATATGCACGGCGGTTTAACACTGGATTTGAGTTTAACACATGTGTGTGGGTGGAATAAAACCTATATGATAGTTTATATGAGAGATTATTCATTATATTTCTAATAAAATTATATGCATGGTTGATTACGTATGCATATAAGCAGAATTGGAGGTATCGTGCACTTGTTTGGACACAGGAAGAATTTCAGGCCCTTTATGATGCTGATCTGATTTGGACTCGAGCTGTGGATACATGGTTTTGTGGTGTTTTAAATAGTTATATCTTAGAGTACTCAATTTCCACTTATTCATGCCCAGAGGTAGCTGAATTCTAGTTTTTACGATATCCAAGGGAACTTACCTACAAGGCATTCCACTAGCGATCAAGATCCTGATGGTAACTTTGAATTTGAGAGTAAACTAATGGCTAACTAAACCCCACCACAGCAAGGGGGAAGAGCAGGTTTGGTGAAAGATGGCAGACCTAGTGGCATAAAGGTAGAGAGAGGAAAGGTGGCTTAAGTATAATGAGGCATGTGAGAGGGAGATCGAGAAGTAGTGGGAGGTTGTAGAGAAAATGGTGTTGTGGAGAAAGATAGTTTGGGAAGGAGTTAAAGTTCACGCAGAAGACATGTGGAACTTGAGCCTCAGGAACTCCCCCATTTGGGAAAACATGATAGGGAACCCTCCTCAACCTCACGTAGAAGTGCACCAGAGAGAAACTGGGCCATAGGTGCACATCTGAATCCACCTGGAAACCTTGCTCTTGCGCTTGGTTTTCCAACATCTAGTACAAAAATAGTCAACAAGTTAATTCAAGTAGTGGAAGAGTAGGATCGAGTCTTATAAAAGGCACAATGATGGAAGCACAAACAAATTCATTGTTATATGGGAGTACCTTTTTGGGTGTATCATCTACACAAAACTCACACAGAGCATCTATTTTTGGACTAACTTCTAGGAAGTGGTAACACTTCACATACTGTCAGGGTATAGTTCAATTATACTTTGTTGGACATAGGGAAGCACATCTTCTAGTCTAACACCAGCTACATGTGTGGGATCGGGAGGAAAATGTAGCTCTAGCTCGGTGGGTATGGTTGTTTCGAGAGGTAGGGAAACCTAAGAGGTTTCTCTATCATGTGGGCGGGGTGGTTCCGCACCAACCCCAAATATTTACATGGAGATGTCTCTTCATCTTCCGTAGTATAAGGGCATAGAAGATGTTGCTGAACATGTGTACATGTGTGAAATATTATGGCGTGTAAAATGGATCATGAATTCTCGAGTGTAGGGAAATCTAATTTGCTACTACATTACAAGGGTGTGCACACAAATTGGTACATAAAGTTTGACCCCGATCAAAACTTGTGTGGATTATGTAGCATTGAAAGATGCATTTCTTAAAAGAGTTCTATATCCTGAATTTGAGCAAGAGTATAAGTACACTCAAGGACATTAAGCAAGGCACTACTGAGAGTATTAGAGAGTATGATGCCCATTTTAAAACATTTGTTATCTAAGCTTTCTTATGATATACATGCAAGAAAGACACCATGCAAATGGTTCATTGGGGGCCTAATTACCCCTTTATAAGGGAATTATCACATAAGACATAAACTGATCTCGTGAAGCACTTGAAGCAGCCTTAAAAGCTAAGGTAGTTAGAAGTATAGATACTGGGGTGAGCCCATTTTTAGAAGCACAGATTAGTAGCTATGCAAAAAAGTTGGAAAAACTATCAGCAAATTCAGCACATGAGACACACATAGGATTTGGTGTACAGATTGTGAAGTAGAAGGTCACATAAAGGATAGTTGTCCTCGCATAGATCAATACACTCATTGTTGTTGGATTGTGAGATATGCCATTTGAACCATGATGCTAGCCACTTCCCATTACTACAACGCGTGATAAGGAAGAATGTTTCAAGCTACTATAAAATCTGCAGGTCCACAACTCATGACACGAAGACTACCGATGATTGGTTAGATCCATGATGCTATAGATATTGGTGTACGAAAGACAAGAGTTTCAGATAACTCTAAGGGAAAGAACACACATCATCAAGACCAAGATCACAATCAGGCATGCTATGAGTAGAATGAAGGGTGTTTTGAAGGCATTTGGAAGGATCGATATACCATGGTGGATTTGAGGAGGCCATATTAGTGGAAGAAGTGAGTTCCTCATGGAACATGTTATACATGTGGATCTCCTGACCACTACAGGCGTGAATGTCCTCAAAATATTACATGTTCATTTTGTGGAAATAACCATAGCTATGAGGAGTTCCTGACTTATATGAGCACCTTAGTAAGTAGCATAAACAAGAAAACAAAGGCACATGAATGGTTAGGATACAACATGTTGTGGAAAATCAATGGATGCCTAAGTTGGAGGTAGAGTCCGAGGAGTTGCAAGTGAATATCATGACCCACGCTGAGGTGGCACGTGCCCAAGAAGCATTACAGCAGAAGCCTACCATTACTAAGGAGGAGGTTCTACATGCACGGTACCCAGATCTGGCCCATCAGAAGGAGGTCTATCAGGAAACCATGGAAGTTCTTAGGAATCTTCAGGGTGAGATACAATACTTAAAAGAGAATCATAGAAGATGGAGCAAAATAAAGTATCAGAGATGGTCCCAAATGATATAGATGACTTAAGGGAAGTGTGTAAAATGTTGCGCTAGAAAATATCATTCCATTGTTAGGAGATTGGTTAAAGGAAACACTCTCATGTGCATAAGTATTGAGACTGATGAAAGATCCTTACATGCATGAATCTTCCCCTCATAGCCTAGATTATGACAAGGAAATCACTCTAATGTTGTTGTGGATAGTTATCTATTGAGTAATATACTTGATTGATACAATCACGAAAAATTCAATGTTCTTACCTTAGATGCATGGGTACAAATGGGAAGACCCCCATTATAACCATCCTCTAATATATTGTTCATGGCTAATCAAACTAAGGCCACTCCCATCGAGTTTTGAAGATGCATCCATTACTATACAAGGGGCCAAGTTCACTAGAGACTTTGAGGTTTTAGCACTAGCAGAGTCAGATAGCTTCCCAGCTCTATTAGGGTGTCCTTGGTGCTATGCAAATAATGTTGATCTTTGGTTCAACAAGGGCTATATCAGTTTTGAAAACAAGGAGGAGAGAGTTATTATCCCATTAACAGATGGAAAATTTACACCCTATGTTGAGCCCTTAAGTGAAGAAGATCTGAATAGGATTTATGTACGCACCATCCGAGATCCAGAGATACTTGAGCCAACCAAAGAAGGAATAATTCAGTGGGAGGATGCACAGTCTATTAGTGATACTACAAGTGTTGCTTGTGATAATTGGGATCATAGCACTTATGAGTTGGTAGGGCACGAAGTAAAGAGCATATTTCCTAGAGGCAGAAAACCATGTTATGTTAGGAGAATAGGTAATAACTCAGTACCTTGTTACACTAGCGAAGGAGGAGATCCTATGGTATTCTTGTGCGCCATGGAAGAATAGTGGATAGACCCATTGGAAAGAAGAAATATGCTAGCATATACACTACGTGGGACAATAACATGCTGGTGGATGACCCACAAGGATAATCTTATAGGATGGGGTGAAATTAGGATTGCTCTTGCTACTAGGTTCTTTAAGAGCAATGCACCTACTCAAATATACACTTATTATGGTAATCAACCTGTTCAACACCACATTCAAAAGTGTGAGAGACTCTGGACAGAAGGGCAGGAAGCTTTACCACCTTCGCTATGGGTGCACAAGTTTTATTCCACTTTACAAGGATGTGTGCGTGCTTGGTATGTATATGCAGAACTCCATAGAGAGACTAGAAATTGGAAAGATTTAATTGTAGGATGACCCAGACATTTGAATTCTTCTCTACAAATCCTCCGTGGAAGAAGCATTGAAATTCATAAAGTGCTTAACTATGGGAGATAGTGCCAAGGATGAAGAACTCCTTCAAGAGTTATTGGATGAAGGAGACTCAGAGTGTGTCTTGTTGAAGAAACAAAGGCTGATGCAATATTACTTCAATGCACTTGCCTTGAGAAAGAAAAAGGAAAAATGGTCTACTTAGTGGATGATGAAGAAGTAGAAAATCTAGATGTAAATCATTCAATGGGTAGGTGAGAGGTGTTGGATAGTGCAGATAAGACCACGTGTGCCTATCATGCACCTATGAAGACAAAGAAGGTGAATATTGGATCAGAGGCTGAGCCTAAGGAAGCCATAATTGGAGATTATTGGTCAGACTCTGAAGTGGAAAAAATCATAGAGTTACTAAGGGATTACCAAGACTTATTCCCTAGGGGGTACCATGAACTTAAAGGCATGCATGAATCATTAGGGGAGATGAAGATAAAACTTAAAGAGGGTGCATGCCTAGTTAGAAAGAGACCCTACAGGATGAACCCCAACTTGTGTGAAAAGGTCAAAGAAGAGATTGACAAAATGTTGAAGTCTAGAATTATCAAGCCCCTTGATGAGTCAGAATGGGTTAGTCCAATGGTGATCAGTATTAAGAAGGATGGACGTATCAAGATTTGCATGGACTACGGGAGTTGAATGCTACATGTGTGACAGACCCATTTCCCATGCCATTCACTGAGGAAATACTAGAAGGTGTGGCAGGGTGTGAAATCTATTCATTTACAGATGGGTTTTCTAGGTATCATCAAGTTCGATTACACAAGAGGATCAGAAAAGACTACATTTACTACTGAATGGGGTAGCTTTGCCTATACTGTAATGCCTTTTGGTCTAAAAAATGTGCCTACTTGTATTTTTTACGCATAGTTGTTCAAGCATTCAAGGAATTTATTCACAACTTCTTACAGGTCTATTTAGATGATTGGATGGTGTATGGATTGGTTAAGGATCATTGTGAAAATCTATGCTTAATGTTTGAAATATGTAGATAGTTGAGTATCTCATTGAACATCAAGAAGTGCATATTTTCTACACCGTTTGGGATATTGTTAGGACACATAATCTGCAAGGAGGGTTTGTTGGTTGATCCAACCAAAGTTGTGGTCATTATAGGCCTAAGGGAGCCTACCAGTTAGAGTGAGGTGCATGGATTTTTGGGTCATACAAGATATTACAGAAGTTTATCAAAGGGTATGCCAAAGTTTCCGCACTATTGGAAGAGTTATTGAAAGGGAAAGGTACGTTCTACTGGGGAGAACTGCAAGCAACGTGCATTCGAGACGTTAAAGGAAAAACTTACTACCATGCCTATTTTGTTTTTCTTCATGGGACCAACCATTTCATGTACATGTTGACACCTCTGGCATGGCCATTGGTGCGGTGTTAGCTCAACCTAGAGAAGGTATTATAGATCATCCTATTTGTTTTGCTAGTAGAAAGTGACTCTTATAGAACATAATTACATAAATAAAGTGTAAAGCTTTGTCAATGATCTATACGCTACATAAATTCTACCAGTACCTACTAGCTACACCATTCATCTTTTATATAGATCACATGGCATTGAAGTATTTGGTAAACAAGATTATTCTACAGGGGCACATATATGTTGATGGGTGCTCTTATTTCAAGAATTTGATTTCACAGTTGTGGTAAAACTAGGGAAAAGTAATTCTGGACCAGACCATCTATCAAGAATACAGTCAGGAGAAGAAGCACATGAAATTGAGGATACCATGCCAAATGCATAGTTATACAGGTTACAATGAGTGCCATCAGAACTAGAGGACATTGTTGTCTTTCTATGAATAGGGATGACACCAGAAGGAATGAAATCCTTGAGAAGAAACAACTTTCTATACATGCAACCCCCTATATTTTAATCAACGGTGACATGTACAAATTAGGCCTAGGATGAAGTATTGCATTGTTGTGTATTGGAACATGAGCACACAAATATTATGGAAGAAGCTCATGGTGGAATTGCATGTGGTCAAAATACCAATGTGATGCCACTATGCGCATGTAAGATTCTACTAGCTGGATTATGGTGGGAGACCTTGTATAAAGATTGTAAGATATTTTGTAAGGCTTTTGATCATTGTCAATGTCTTGGAAAACTAGGTCAATGAGATGAAATGCCTCTAAGACCCATTAGTAGTGCAGAACCATTTGAGAAATGGGCTATAGATTTTGGGTCCTATTTCACCATCCACATGTAGGAATGGATCACGCTACATCATTACTTGCATAGATTATCTCACAAGGTGGGTAGAAGCAACACCTACATAAAGGATTGTATGACAGCTACAACAGCTAGGTTTCTATGGGAAAATGTTCTTACAAGGTATGGATGTCCTCTAAGTTTGACAAGTGATAGGGGCACACATTTTTTGAATGAGACAATCAGGATATTATTATATGAGTTTATGGTTGCACACCATAAGACTACACCTTACCATCCTCAGAAAATGGAACTACTGAGGCTTTCAACAAGATTTTGAGTCAGACCTTGAAAAAAAAATTGTGATGTTGGAAGAAAGGATTGGGATGATAAAGTGTCTATTGTACTTTGGGAATATCAAACAACTTATAAGAGGTTGAACAAAGCCACACCATTTCAATTAGTGTTTGGTGTAGAATCCATTCTTCCTATGGAATTCATGTTACCTTCTTTGTGTATCACATGTGTTGGAGGTCTAGCTGATGAGAAAGCTTTAGAAGAATGGATTGAAAAGATAATCAAGCTAGATGAGCAATGAGACATATCACGTTGGAGTAAAAAACAAGAGAAGGATAGGAAAAAACATGGTATGACAGGCACATCAGGGGTAAAAATTTGGAGATAGGACACATGGTGATCCTTTATGATTCTAAGTTTTTACACCATCTAGGAAAACTCAAAGTACATTGGTTGGGGTCGTATGTTATCACTCACATACTTGAATCGACGCTTTTTAGTTATAGGCCCTTGATGGAATACGGTTACCCAGTTACTTCAACGAGAGTAGGCTGAAGCCCTACTATAAATAAGTCTTCTTGGTGTTTGTAATAAGGAAGTGTTACCATTTTGATTAGGTTTTCAAGTATGTAGTTCCTTAATGTATTTCCTTCTTCATTGCTATTATTTTTCAATTTAGTTTTTGTTCTTGTGTAATAAGCACGTTTACATGCGTGAAGCTAATTACTATTTTGAAAATTTTTATGCGCAGAGGACTACACATACTTTTAGTGTGGGTGGTTGTTGATATCCAAGTACAAAACTATTAGAATTGAATAATGAAAGGAATAAGCTGCTATAGGTGTTATTAAAGTCAAAGGATTGCTTCTAAAAAGTGACCAAAGATGGAGATGAATGAAGGGACAATATAACGCGAGGTAAGCGGATGCCATAAAACTACCAATGGCAAAGCAGTGACAAGGTACTCAAGTGCACTAAAGAGAAAGAGAAGTCTATGACCAAAGGGTAGGAAGGCATACTAGAAGATTATAGTTGGGGTGTGAAGATGTACCACATATAATGAACTAAATGGGTCAATAAATGAGAGGACATTGGGTAGGTGAAGGAGAAATAAATGCATCAAAAATTTGAAAATCTATATAAGAATGGGATGCGAGTTCATTCTTACCATTGCAATTAAGAGAATTTTAAAAGAGCTAAGTGCGAAGATCTGAGAAATCATGTCAAGGTGCGAAGAGTGTGAAATCAGACATGGAAAGGAGGTTTGTGTGAAGGAGAAGCTTGCATTCCCACAGGAGAAAGGTTTGAGCAAAGAAAATATGTTACAAATGAGTTAGGGCATGCGATTTCCACTAAAGCATGAATATTAGAGCTAGGGTTTGAGTTGCATGTTCCAAAATTCAAAAGACGAGTATTTTCAGAGGATTGCAGGGTATAAATGGCACCAAAGAAGGTAGTTGTAGTGGGAGTTAAAGGAAAGAAGAAGGTGGTCATGGAGGAAGAAGAAATGACCCCTGAGAGAATTTTTTTAGAGATACAATATCTAGAGGGGGTTATAGTAGGCCAAGAATGGGATTCCCACATTGGAGAAGAAGATAAGTGAGTACAACCATCATACCATAAAAAATAAGAAGGATCTAGATGCATTGTTGAACACAAAGACAAATAAGTGCACGACGGAGGACATGCCGGTCTATGATGACGCTGGGGAGAAGTTATTGAAAAATATTGGAGTATATCAGTTATACGAGCTCCCCTATTTAGAAAATATGATCCCTTGTACCAATGGCTCATGAGAAGAGTACACAAAGACTTCTTCTACTTTGCATGATGCAGAGTAAGGATTTCAGCCATGCTTGATCTCTACAGTGATAGGTTTGAAGGCTACAGTGAAGACCTCAATGGGGACTTAACAGACAAGGCCACAATTTTGGAGACTAGGAGGGAGATGGGGTACACCAAGGGTCTCATGTGGGCATGGACATAGACAAGATGAAAAAGTACCCAGTTGTTTGCAAGCAACCACACACCTTGTGAAAAAATTAAATGACCAAGAGAGGTGGTCACAAGTGAATACCATGTGGTTTCATGTTGCTAGAAGGATGTCTAGAAGGAGTGGTCTACAAATTTCAAGTTACATTGTAGAAACTATCATCGAAGAAGCACGTTCAGGAGGAAAGATCAGTTTTGGGGCTGTTTTGTTGTCTCTGGTATTCGTGGAGATCAAGGTGCCCGATGGACCAAAGGAGAAGATCTGGGAGTATCCCATGTAGAACAAGTCACCTACAAAATTATTCAACAAGTACTTGTGTGAAATATTAATGACTAAAAAAATTCAAGTAGAGGGTCGAGAAGTGGTAAAATAGGCTCATGCAAAGTGTTTGAAGAGGAATGGCACATCCCAAAAAATTTCCTTTGGTGGTGGGTGAGGCTACAAAGACAAGTTTGTATAGCTTACTAGCTCTTTTGTATTGCATGATTTGCAATGAAGGACGGGGCTTGGAGCCCATGGTGTAAACTATCATATGCCTTCACATCAAGGTATTTTCAGGCATTGGTTCATAGGTTCTCAGACACGTTTCTCCTAAAATTCAATGTAGACAAGGTATAATGTGACTACCACACACTGAGGAAGAAGTATGTATATCCATAATGTAATGCATATATTGAAAGGCTCATCTTAGATGTGTTGAGCATAAAGCTAGTAAGTTTAGCTATTGGAGACATTGGAGTAACACTTGTGTACCTCCAACTGAAGCCCAAGCTAGAAAATAACAAGTATGTGGAAGATGAGTTCACACTCCTAGGGCCACCGAAGGGTAAGCATACCATGGAGAACATTCCAGTGCCTAAGCCCACAGAGACAATCGAAGTAGAGGATGAGGAGGATGAGCATGAGGATAGTGGTGGTTTAGAGCACAGGAGGAGGTAGCCATTAGATAAAAGAGAATTAGAGTGCATGACACATGCCAACTCATGGGTAGGAAGAAGAAGAGGATCTAGAAGCAGTTCAAGGAGAGCACCACTTTAAAAGAGTATTCAGGAGAACAAGGACTCAAGGTGCTACTCCACAAATAGTGTGCATAGTACCTCGAATCTCCCCACGTAGAAGGAGACAAATGAGAAAAGGAGAAGGAAATTAAAGTTGAATGAGGAATCGAAGAGTCGAGGAAAAGCACATATAATTATCCTACACCTCCAGAGAATGTAGAGGAGCAAAAAGACAAATAAATGAAGGATGGAGAAGAGGAAGAAAAAGGGGAAGAAGAGACAACAACAGAGACTACTCAAGACATAGCAACACAAGTTCCCAATCTTGAAGCCCAAGTTCCTAAGTATCCTAGATCAATAAAAACAAGAGGGGAGTATATTCCACTAGCCATGGGCTACATGGAGGACATAGGTAAAATTATCCGTGACCATTTCTAGAGCACAATGGCATAAAAGGAGTTATACGGCTGGGAATTAATGGATGAAGATATGGAAACAATATGCATAAGGAAACAATTATCATGTTCAATGCACATGCACATGGATGAACTAGACTTTGATGTATGTGAGGAGTCATGTGTGTCAAGGAGGTTGAAAAAGATACCTCGTAAGACACATAACATAAATCCTACTATTATGTCGATGAACATGTAAGAAATGATTTGGTGAAAGTTTCAACATAAGTCGCACATCGGAATATGGAAAAAGCTGCCACAATTAGGGTGCTAAGGGAGAAGATCAAGACTAAGGATTACGAGATAGCACGAGTGAAGAAGGAAAAAGACTTGGCATAAAAGAAGAATGTTGTGTTTATCAACATGGTAGAGGAGATTGGTGACAATTTCATGAAGGCTAGGATGAACTTAGAGCCAAAGGTACCTAAGATGTTTCCTTTGGCAATATATTATGTCAGTACATTGGTGGAATTAGTACTTGAAGATGAAACTCGCATGCTTGAGCCAAAGGATCCAACATAGGAAGAAAAGTACGAAAAGGCTTCAATGATGTGGAAGATAGCATCATATGAAGGATTGATTTAAAGCTTGCAAGAAGAACTCAAGAAGGTAGATAAAGAGCTAAATATTTATATAGCACTAGAGGCTATTATAAGGACCAAGACCATTTTATAAGACAATGAGGTCCTGAAGGCCATGGAGGATGAGACATTGGGCTGCGCAGAATGGTTAGCACTTGTTAAGCGTATGCAAGGCCCTTACACCACTCAACAACCTCACAGGAAAGGCTAGATGAGGTTGGAAAACTCATCGCTCAAAAGATGGAATTATTAGAAGGGAGAATGACTAGCATGTCTAGCATTGTGTTGGTATTATATAATTAAAAAGGAGAGATTGCAAGGGATTAATTAGATTCAATTGCAGTAGATATTCTAGAGAAATAAGAGGATGTAGTTGATGAATGGAAAACCTTAGAGGCAGAGATAAAAGAGTAATATCCAAAATTGATTATTCAGTTATAGAAGAGGATACTACAAGTTGAAGAAATTATTTCATTCATCCAAATTATTTTTATTCCTTTATTCATATTCTTTGATTCATTTTTGGAGACAACCATTTCCGGGATGACAATGAAACTAGTGTGGGGTAATGTTTATCAGTCAAACTCTGGCACTTAGATGAGAAAATATAGAAGGTCCACACAGAAACTAGGGCATGTTTAAAGGTATGAACTAATAAGGGAAACCCATGTGCAGAGGATAAGTCAATATTTTGAGACTTATCCATTTTTGCACATAAGTATCTATTTATAGAGATGGCATGTAGAGCACGTATAAGAGATAGAGACTTGCGTGCCACACATTGGATATTTTTGGAGGATCATCTAGAAATCACTTTGCAAGGATGTAGGCTAAGAATAGGTTTATCATTGTTAGTTAACTAAAGGAAGTCTATTATTATCACACTTGCATGTGGGGCTATGATTGTAAAAAGCACGTAGCTAATAATAGCATGCGACCTATTCTAGGATTGGATAAGTGGTGAAGGGAAAGTCCCCACCCTTATAAATATGTAGTGAACTGCATAGTAGAGGATATAGAATATAAAATAATGAGTAGAGAGACATATATATGTATGTATGTGTGCAAGACAGACTACTATATCATATCTGTGCATATGAATATAGAATGCCATTGTTGTAAGAAGCTTCTGTGTAATTTTCATATTTAATATAATGGAGGATATTGGCTGAATCTAAGTGTTAGTTCTATGTGTATTTGGATCTAGTATGTTCTTGATTTCATCATGGTTAATACTTAATTATGTTCTCCCTTAGATATAGATCTGGCATGCTCTGTAGAATGATGTATTAATAATGGAACTGCATGTATTAAGTCTTCATCATGATAACATCCTGCAATAGTAACCCTAAAGAGGGACTTGGTACCTTTGCATGCTTTGGGTGAGTGCTTAGTCTAGGAGGAGTCATGTGTCAGTGTGCTTAGGGTATTACTGGTGAATTCTAGGTTACATCAAGGATATTTGTTTGGTTTTGTTTTATTTGTTTTTGGTTGGAATGTGGTTTTATTTTGTTTTAATTTATTTGGTTTTTGTTAAAATGTTGTTTTAGGTGGTTTTAAGAGGGATAAAACAGGATTTTAGAGCTATAGAATAATATTTACGGGGACTAAATAGAAAGGGAGGATTTAAGACTTAGGATAAGGATTTAATTTATAAAAATGGAAATGACGTGATAATGTATTTATTATATAATATGATAGTGATGTAATAATGAAGGGGAGCTAGCAGAGACAGACATGGGAATTAGTGGTGCTAATTTAGGTAAGACATGAGACAAGAAATGAGATGTGATAGATAAGGATGTGAAAAATGAAAAATTATATGTTGAGGTTCTCCCCATTAAACTATGGTTTGATGAACTAAAAGGGAATTGATCATGAGTTTGAAATAGATAGATGGAAATATGCAAGGATGGAAAGATTAGAGATGATGCCCCAAAATGAGGTATAGAAAAAAATAGGTGTCATCATAAAATCAAGTGATAGGGGAACCAAAGGGTTTGTGTCCTATAGATGTATGACTTAATGATGGAAAGGGAAAATAAAAATGATGTTTTGACAAGGTCAAAGGACCAATGATTGATGTTTCCACAAAAGGTGGGATTCCAAAACTAGGAAATCAAGTGATAGAAAAACCAAAGGGTTTGTGTCCTATAGACATATGACTTAACAGTGTAAAAGATGATGGTTTGGCGAGGTCAAGGGACAAAAAATTGATGTTGCTATAAAGGTGGGTTTACAAGGCTAGGAAGTCAAGTGATAGGGGTACCAAAGGGGTGGTGTCCTATAGACACATGATTTAATGGTGATGGGGGATGAAATGATAATTTAATGTTGTCAAAGGACCGTGATTTGATGTTTCCATAAAGGTGGGATTATGAGGCCTAGATGGGGTTATTGATGGTGATTATAGGTGTAGAACTTGAGGGGGTAGCCAGTTGAAAAATATTGATTTGATTGAATAGATGTGATGTTTTTGATGAAATGATGGGATGTTGAGATGTGCTTAGGATTTTGTGGATATGATGATGTATATACTTGACAGATGTTGAGGTGGAAAATTTGACAACCTTGTTAAAGTTCTGTTTTAGGTATGATGTGTTGTTTGATATTGAATTTAAATTAAATTAATTTTTGTCAAAACCATGGTCAAGAATGAAACATGGATTGATTTCTTTGTATTGCATTTGATACATACATGATGAGGATAGATACAAAGAAGTCATTTGCACTTTTTCCTTATAAAAATGTTAATAGATGACTAACAATGGATAGTCACACATAGGATCTTAGATATAAATATAAGGTGATAAGATGTACCTTCCTAGAACATGAAAAGGTTAGCATATGTAGGCTGATGCAAGAGAGTAGGTTCTCCTTTCAACAATTTCATAGATAAATTCCCACTATACATTTTATTTTTGATTCATATTGATCGATGCAAGAAGTTCACTTTGGTGGGAAAGTTGTTCAATGTTGGAAGCTTTCCAAGGATGCTTTTGATAATTAAATTTTTAAAGGCTGATTGATGTAGGAATATTTCCTAGGATTCTTTTGATATTTGAATTTTTAAAGGTTGATTGATGCGGGAAACCTCTTTACATGGGTAGCCATCCTTTGAGAGAGTGGCATTCAATTTTGACTTTAGACTTATGATTTTTACAGAGATAGCCATCCTTCGAGGGACCGTTCTCTGATTTTGATGGGTAGCTATCCTTTGAGGGATTAGTCTAATTTTATTTTTGATAATATGATTTTTGATATTATGAAATAGCTTTCCTTCAAGGAATCAGTCTATTATTTTTTATAAGATACATCCATAGATATTTTTAATTTTAATTTGAGCTGAGGGAAAGACTCGAATAGACCATTTAAAGGAGGGGAATAGAAATGTGTACATGACCTACATATTGTGTCCCATGTCATATTTATAGTTGGTAAAAGGTAGGAAGATGTAACAATCTAGGGTTTCTTGCTAAGTAGGAACTTATCCATGGTGAAATATGTGATGAAAAGATTCATGGTGCTCATCTTTAAGGTGTTTTAGGATGGTGACGGAAAAACACATACTTTAAAATAATTACAATGAAGAGATTGATTGCTAATGATGAGATAAGATATTTGATGTGACTACTATCACAACGGTTGATTTGTTAACAATAGAAAGAATGCAAGTGTAATTATTTCGAGAGGTTGACCCATTCTATATGGACCGATCTAGTTGAGGGAAATATTTCCACGTTTACTCCTTTCTAGAGTAGTGATATTTTGATTGGATTGATATGATAGGTTTGGTGAAGATGAGCTAGGAGAATGTTAAAGGTAAGAATTTTTAAGTCTTAGTAAAGAGGAGTATCCATAACATGATACTATGGTTAGAGATGACATATGCTTTGAAAGGCATGATAACTTTTAGATTAGGATGGTGGAAGCTTTCATATTGATTGATTGAGTATATGGTAAATAAAGGAGCCCTTTACAAAGGAGCTATTTAAAATTTAGATGGGGTATGAGAAGAAAATTGATGAGGATGGGTATATGATGAAGCTTTGATTTTACCTATTATTCGTGTATGATGATTTATGATTTGCATAGGTGTGTGAACTATCTTGATTTGAGACCGGGAACTTCAATAGAAGAAGATGAGAAAATGTATGAGAAAGGATTTTCAAGATCTGATTGAGGATGAACCCTTAGTCCTATAGATGTTGGTGAGGATACTGCGACTCATGTGTAGATGTAGATGAGATTGAAACACCTTCAAGGAAGGTGTATACATTGACAAGATTGAGATACCATCAATGGAAGGTGTTGACAAGGTTTTTGACAAAGGTTTGATAACATGAGATTATGGATGACCCCCATGACTTGAATATGTTAGTGAAGACATTGATGAGGGTGGAGGTGTTGATGGTATTTATGATGGTTTCAGATGGTTTTCTTCTAGGAGAATATCATCAAAGAGGAAGGCTTGTTGGATTATGGATTTAAGTTCTTTACAACTCTCTGTGATATGACCTGGGCTATTATGATAGGAACACAATTTTTTTGAATCATACCAATCAGGTGTCAAAATATGTGGGTTGGGTGTTTTTACATTGTTATAATTTGATAAGAGAATCTTACATGATCCTTTTGAGGATGTCGATGTAAGTCACTTTTGGGGATTTGAATTAATGAATTTTAACTTTGATTTATGAGAAATATTAGTAGGACGTGTCTTATTTTGGGATGGGGGTGGATTCATAAACATCGTATGGTGTTAAAAAATAATAGAGGTGTTGTGAGGTTGAAAAGAGAGAGGATATGATTAAAGGATGGGATATTATGTGGGATTGATAAAATTGGATAATGGGTGAGGTCCCAAAATGGATGAGGAGGGATTGATTATAGATGAGGTAGGGTATGGCATTGTGTGTGGCGTGATATTGAGATAAAGGATGGGGTCCTAGAATAGATAATGAGGGTGGTACCTTGGAATTAGACTATGGAAAAGGATGAGGTCCCAAAATGGATGGTAAGGTTGAGACCTTAAATGATGTTTGTTTTTATTTCATACTAGGATGATTTGGAGAAGAAAACTTAGCTCAGAACTTTGGTACGATCAATTTATTTGTTCATCGGAAGTGAAAAATATTTATCTTTACAACCATGGATACTCTGAGAGAAATTTGACATGGTGTCTAGAAAAATTATAGGTTTAATGGAGGTTATTATTGAGAAATCATGGAGTTGATGAGGAAATATGAAGTGGGAAAAATTTACTTTTGTGTTTTGGAACTTTTGACATCACAATGCGAAGAAGAATTGAGAAGAAGAAACGTATGAAAAGTTAGTCATTTTAAAGTTTTAAACCAACTTGGGGGTGGGGCACCTTTTTTTGTACCAACTATCCCCACTATCCTTAGGATAGTTGATATAGTCAAGACAGAAAAATGTGCCCCTTCCTAGGACAAGTGGCGAAAGTGAGTTGAGAGTTGGGAGGATGAGAGAGAAAATCTTAAGCACCTCGATAAAAACATTTTTGGTTACATGAAGAACATGTGAAAGATATAGGGGTGGGGAATTTTTTTGTCATAAATATTCCCAATGTCCCTAATATAGTTGGGATATTAATTTTTGCCCATGGGTTTTGTGGAAAAACTTAGCCAAAACTAAAAACCACCATTTGGCCCTTGCTGGAAGGATTCGTGGTCACATGAGGGTTGAAGGTTTATAATTGGGAGGTGTGGCACATTTTTTTGTACCTACTATCCATTATATCCCCACTACCCTGGAAAGTTGGTACAATTGGGGAAGTCGGGATAGTTGGGATAGTATGGACACCAAAATGTGCCAACCATCCAATCAGAATTTGACTAATTCCTAAAATCATGAAACTAACTTTCCTGGAGTTCTAGGAACTATTTTTTAGAATTTTTTTATATCAATTAAACTCCAAAGACCATTTTAAGATCACTCAGATGGTTTTTAAGAATTTTTTATTCCTCCTCCAAAACATTCTACTTTTTAATTCGGGACCGCAAGGTGAGTCTCTTGAGATTGGTCTACAAAGAGAAGCACTTGGGTCTTATGAAGGATGTGAAAAATCATAATGTAGAGGATCCTATAAGATTTATGATGGTATCTTGTTTCCATATTGAATCATCTCGTAGAGATATTGAAATCTTCTATTGAATTTTGGGTACCTTTTCCACTACAAGCTCTTTAAGCCTCTGAACTGCTTTCACCGTTCTTGCTCCGAACGTTCAAACATTTCCTAAATCTATGTAAACCTATTATATTTAATTATAAAATCCTCAAGAATATATCTAGATGGTTTTAAGCCTCTTGGTCAGTCTTGGAGGATGCACACCTATCGTGGGAAGGATAAGAATAGCCTTCCTAAGCTTGATGAAGTACTCACCTTTAGAATCATTGCATTAAAATGACATGAGTCACCTTGTCTCGATATTTTGAAAACTTTAGAAGGTATGTACAACACATTAATATTTTAAAGGATAATATATTCACCACATAGAAGATATACTAATATGAAGAGGATTTAGGAAGGCCTAAGATAAAAATTATGCCACTTGGGTCCATTGTCATGCTTGAAATTTTGAAATTTTCATGTTGCACATTTGAATGAAAACATATCCTTATGTCTCGTGTAAGAATATAAGAATGTGTCCATATTTGAAGACCCCTTTTATCTAACCATTTTTAAGGATGATTATCTTGCAAATATATTATAAAATTCTCTAGATAAAACTTAGTTAATAATGAGCAAGCGAGAGATCAAAATTTAATAGGAAATTATGCAATTTGATATCTAAGATGAACTACCTCGGTTAAAATAGTGTTATTATAAATTGGGTAATATTTAATCCTAAAATGGTGTGCTCCATATTTATGGCACATAAGGTGTGACTTGATGTTTTTTCTCCCTGAAGAACATCACTTTTTTGAATTGATTAGCCTTTTGAACGCCATCCTTACACTGTGCGAGGCTAGTCTAAATCAGAGCTATTAGTTTTAACCATAATTTTCTCTTTTGGAACATGGAAGACATGTATATGAAATGTGGGATGCCACATGTAATACCCGGATTGGCTCGCCCTTCATAATTGTTGATGTGTCATTGAATTTATTTTCCTTTTGATTTTTTTTTTACTTTTCATTTTCTTTTACATTCCCAGGACTTGGAAGTGTGAGTTGAATTTCCTATGAAGTGTGATGTGTGAGCTTGGAGGGATACATACTTAGATATTGGTCGGGGTATTTTGATTACTCACACTTGGAAAGTGAGATTTTTCAATACTTGCATATACAACCTCTTATTTTTGAAACTTTCAAACTTGGGAAGTGTGATCCTTCACTCTTTGACATTATTTCCTTTGAATACTCACACTTAGGAAGTGGGATTCCTCACTCTTTGACTTGTGAGAAAAAAATTCAAACTTTAGCTATCCAAAATTAAAACTTTGAAGTGTGAAATATTTTTGAAGTGTGAGTGCAATAAATTCATGGAGTGTGAGTGCAAGGAAAATAAATAACCATTAGTAATTTCTCATATATACAAAGTGCGAGTGACAAAATTTAATAATTGTGAATGCTTAAATTTAAAACTAAGTAAAGACTTATTCTAATTAAATGAAAACATTAGAAATTATAAAATAAGGTTACCCCACTAAAGAATACTCTTAAACTAAAAGGTAGATATTCCAAATACTACCAACTTTTAAACAAAAGAGGATCCCTAGCTATCAAATGAAATAACACCTAGTAGATAAAAATGGATGTATAGTATTGTGTTTTTTTATACTTATATGTATGATGATGCAATTGATGAGATATAGATGTAGATATTTGTTGACTATCTATTTTGCATGTGAGATAGAGATGTAATTCCACTAACAATTCTTACAAAATGTAGGAAAAAGTGGAAGATGGAAATTTTTTGATGCAAGTATGATGATCATGGAAAGAGGAGAGGGAATCAATGATGGTGAACAATTTAAGATTAAGCTGTTGATTGAATGTAAATTGTAAATACGAATATGTAATTCCTTAAGGGACAAAAGGAAATTAAGTTGATGTAGATATCTAGTTTCAAATATTTTAGTAATAAATTACAACATAATGAGAAATATGAATTATGACTCTCTAATTTTTTTGCAAAAAATTAATTTTGTTTTAGGATTTGGGAACTCTCATTGCTTCACTTTTTTTTGCTTTTGAGTATATAGCTTCTCATTTTTTGAAAAATATACCCCATGTATGACCTTATTCAACCTAGAAGATGCATGGGCTCAACACCTTATTTCACCGAGGAAGGAACTTTTATATAATAGAAACTAAGAAGAATACATGATTAGATAGATATATGGTGGATTTCTGACAAAGGCCAGTCCCAGAATTCAATGGAATTCCTTTCAAGGATGTCAATCCATGTTGAAGAAATCAATCATATAATGATAAAAACAGATGATATAACCAACAATGAAAAGTAAAAGGGAATGACACATTCCATGGTTATATGATGTTATAATGGTGATACTTGATCCAAAGGGAGTCTAGGAATAACAAAATGGCTCAAAGGAGTAAGGATGTGGATCATTGTGTACTCACGAAGGTGAGGAAGATGAAAATTTAGATTTAGATAATTAATAAAATGCTAAATATGGCTCAAATGAGCTTGATATAATTAGATACACACTTCAAGGGACTTTTGGTAATAAATTATGTGATCTGGATTTATAAAAAGAAAGCCTAGGGGTCAAAATACCTTTTTGATAGGAATCGTTGGTGATTGGGGAAATCACCAGTGATTGGGGGAATCACAACTGATGATGAGGGTGGTACCTTAGACTTAGAATGTGATAAAGGTTGAGGTCCCAAAATGGATGGTATGGTCAAGACCTTAAAAATGTTTTTTTTTTTATTTCATACTGGGATTCTCTCGAGAAAAACTTATCTCAAAACATTGGTATGATCAATTTCTTTGTTCTCCGTAAGTGAACAATATTCATCCTTAACACCATTGATGCTCTTAGAGAAATTTGACATGGTGCCTAAGAAATTTTCATGTTTAATGGAGGTTCTTATTGATAAATCATGGATTTAATGAGGAAATATGTAGGAAAAAGTTACTTTTGTTTTTGTAACTTCCGACAACACAATGCGAAGAAGAAATGAGAAAACAAAAGGTATGAAAAGCTAATAATTTTTTAGTTTTTAACCAACTTGGGGGTGGGGAATTTTTTTTTTACCAACTTTCCCCACTATCTCGGGGATAGATGGGATATTTGGGGTAGAAAAATGCACCCCTTCCCTAGGCTTGACAAGTGGCAAGAAGCGAGTGGAAAGTTGGGAGGATGAGAGAGAAAGGCTTAAGCACCCAGATGAAAAAGTTTGTAGTCGGAAGAACCTGTGAAAGGTATAGGGGTGGGGAATTTTTTTTGTCAAAAATATTCCTAGTGTTTTTAGGATAGTTTGGATAACAATATATGCCCATGGGTTTTCTATGAAAAACTTAGCCTAAACTGAAAAACCACCATTAAGCCCTCGCTTGAAAGGATTTAGGGTCACATGAGGGTCCAAGGACTATAACTAGAGATGAGGCACATTTTTTTTTACGTAATCTCCTAATATCCCCATTTTACTAGAAATTTGGTATAGTTGGGGCATTCAAGATAGTTGGGACAGGTCTCAACACCAAAATGTGCCAACATCCAATTGTAAATTTGACTAACTCCTTAAATCATGAAACTAACTTTCCTAGAGTTCTAGGAACTCTTTTATTGTAAAATTTTATATCAATTTCACTTGAAATATCATTGTGATGGTTTTAAAGATTTAATTATTCCTCCTCCAAAAAATTATACTTTTTCATTTGGGATCACAAGGTAAGTCTGCTGAGAATTGTCTACAAAGAGAAGCACTCAGGTCTTATGAAGGCTGTGAAAAGTTCATCATGTAAAGGATACTATAATATTTATGATGGTATCTTATTTACCTCTTGAATAATCCCAAATATCCTAAAGTTTGGGTACCTTTTTCCACCGTGTAAGCTCCTTAAGCCTTTGGAAACCGCTTTCACTATTCTTGTTCTAAACCTCTGAAACTTTTCTAAATCTTTATAAACCTATTAAATTTAAATATACAATCCTCAATAACATATATATATGGTTTTAAGAATCTTGATTAGTCCTGAGGATGCACACCTATCTAGGAAGGCTAAGAATATCCTTCCTAGGCTTATTGAAGAACTTGACTTTAGAAGCATTGCATTAAAACGAAATGAGTAACCTTTTCTTGATATTTTGAACAATTGGGAAGGTATTTTAAACACATATTAAAATTTTAAATTATAATATAGACACCACAAAGATGGGATACTAATATAACAAGGATTTAGGAATTCCTAAGAGGAAAATTTTGACACTTGGGTCAGTTTTCATGCTTGAAATTTTGAAATTTTCATGTTGTACATTTGTATGAAAACATATCCTTATGTCTGTGTAAGAATATAAGAATGTGTCCACATTTGAAGACCATTTTTCTCTAACCATTTTTGAGGATGATTATCTTGCAAAGATATTATAAAATTCTCTAAATAAAACTTATTTAATAATGAACAGAGAGAGATTAATATTTTACATGAAATTATGTAATTTTAAATCTTAGATGAATTACCTCAATTAAAATAGTATTTTTATAAATTAGGTAATATTTATTCATGAAATGGTGTGCTCCATATTTATGATACATAAGATGTGAATTGATGTTTTTTATCCTAAAGAAATATCACTTTTTTGAATTTATTAGCCTTTTGAATGCCATCCTTACTCCTGTGTAGGGTAGGCTAAATCATAGACATCATTTTTAACCATAATTTTCTCTTTTGGAACATGGAATCCATGTATATGAAATGTGGGATGATACATGTAATACTTAGATTGGCTCACCATTATTAATTACTAATGTGTCATTCAATTTCATTTCCTTTTGACTTTTATATTGAATTTTAATTTTATTTTACATTTCCTAGACTTGCAAATGCGAGTTGAATTTCCTATGAAGTGTGATGTGCAAGCTTAAAGGGATAAGTACTCAGATCTTGGTGAGGGGTATTTTGATCACTCACACTTGGGAAGTGCGAGTTTTAAATACTTACATATACAAGATCTTGTTTTTTAAATTCTCACACTTGGGAAGTGTGATCCTTGATTTGAAATTATTCCCTTTGAATACTCATACTTGGGAAGTGGGATTCCTCACTCTCTAACTTGTGAGAAAATATCCAATCTTTAGTTATCCAAAATTCAAACTTGAAAGGGTGAGATATTTTTGAAGTGTGAGTGTTAGAAATTCGTGGAGTGTGAGTGCAAGGAAAATAAATAACCACGAGAAATTTATCACATATACAAAGTGCGAGTGCCAAAATATAAGAATTGTGAATGTTTAAATTTAAAACTAAGTAAATAATTAGTCTAATTAAATGTAAACACTAGAAACTATAAAATAAGGTTACCCTACTAAAGAATACTCTTAAACCAAAAGGTAGATATTCCAAATGCTACCAACTTGATTAAACCAAAGAGGGTCCCTACCTATAAAATGCAATCATTTTCAAAGGATAGGAGTGTTATGTAATAACACCTTGTAATAAAAATGGATGTATACTATCGTAGTTTTCAGAATTATATGTATGATGATGTAATTGATGAAATATAGATGCATATATATGCTAACTATCTATTTTGAAGGTGAGATAGAGATGTAATTCCTCAAATAATTATTACAAAATGAAGGAAAAAAGTGGAATATGGAAAACATTTGATGCAAGTATGATGATCATTGAAAGAGGAGAGGGCATCAATGATGATGAATAATGTAATATTAAGCTATTGACAGAATGAAAATTGTAAATATGATTATATAATTCCTTAAGGGACAAAAATAAAGTAAGTTGATGTAGATATCTAGTTTTAAACCTTTAAGTAATCAATCATGACATAATGAGAAATATGAATTGTGAATCTCTTATATTTTACAAACAATGATTTTTGGGGGATTTGGGAACTCTCATTGCTTCACTTTATTTACCTTTCTACTATATAGCTTCTTATTTTTTGAAAAATACACCACATGTATAACCTCATTCAACCTAGAAGATGCATGGGATCAACAAAAAAACTTAGACATATGTGAATAAGTGTGTCACCATAGAATATTGGCCTCATGTAATAACCATGAAGATATGTGGGATCATCACATAATACCGATAAGGGAAATTAACATGGTAGATCTACTAAAATTAATTTCTCTTTTTCTATGTATATTATTTTTTGTTTTTGGTTTTGTTTGGGAGTAAATGGAAACCTCTCTCCCATGCCCTAGCCCCATATAGTTTGTAAGATACAAGGGTTTAAAATAAAGGTCAAGATAGGAGAGAAATATTTCATGGGGTGACATATGTCAATGTGTGAGAGAGAGAGAGAGAGAGAGGGGAGAGAGAGGAGAGAGAGAGAGAGAGAGAGAGAGAGAGAGAGAGAGAGAGAGATGTAACCTAGAATTCACCATGAATAACCCAGAGTCTTTGGCACATCACCCAACCTAAGTTGAGCTCTCACTCGAAGCACGCAAAGGTACCAGGACCCTCCTTAGAGTCGCTTATACAGGGATGTAAACATGATGAAGATGTAATGTATTCAGTTTAAAAAAAAAACATAAATATTCCATAGAGCATATTCCAAATTTAGATCTAAAAGAATAATAAATTATGTGATAGATATAATGAAGGAAACCATGTAAGAACTATTTTCAATCATGTTTAATGCCATTTTTCATCGAACACACTCCATTATATTAAAACACAATAAACACAAAAGCTTCTTACAATAAATAGTATCATAAGTTTATGCATGCATTAGATCGACAACATAATTCCACAATATCTCTTATATAGTACACTACTAATCTACAAATATTACTACATATTTATAAAGGTGTGTAGTTTCCCTTCACTACTTATGCATTGACAAAAATAGGCTGCATGTTGAGAATAACCATGCGCCTTTACAATAACATGCACACATGCAAGTGCGCTAATGATAGATCCCTTACAGTTAACTAGAAGTAGTAATTCTATTATTAATTCAAACTCATGCATGGCACTTTAGTAGATGATCTTCCCAAAATAACATTTTTGTGTCACACAAGTCTCCATCCCATTGTGTTCTCTGTACAATATCTCCAAAATAACTTTGTAACATAAAAATGGCTAAGTCCCAATTCAATTTGTCTTTCGCATGCACTTCCTTCCCTATCCTTTCGCACCTTCAAATCTGCCTTGCTACCACGTGTAAATCTTCTTTGCGCCTTCTCCTTAGTGTCATACTTTATCTGCTCAACATTACCCCACACTAAACTACATTTCTTCCTGGAAATGGTTACCTCCTAATGCCTTAAAGAATAAGAATGGAAGAATATAAAGAATGAATTGTTGTACAAAGAATATATTTTACTCTCTAGTACCCTCCTCTTCCACTGGGAGAATCAAATATGGATATTCTTCCTTAATTTTAGATTCCAAATCTTGTCACTCATCTAGAGCATTCTGAGTCTTCTCTAGGACATCTACAGTGATGCCCTCCAACTCATCTTGGGTCATCTCTCCTTTTTCATTTTTCATTTTTCATTTTTCAGCTTAGCCATAGAAGACATCTGTCCCTCCAAAAGATCCATCTTTTATGTTATGAGCTTTCCAATATCATCTAGCCTTTCCTTATGTGGCTATTGTGCTACTGCAAGGTCTTATTACTTTTGCTTCACTAACGCCAATCTCTCTATGTGCCCTAAAGTCTCATCCTTCATTTCTTTCAAAACTTCATTATCCTCCAATATAGTTCTTATCCGGAATACTTTGATTCGGAGCTCCACAAATGTTCAATGCTTGGTCTGCTTTCTTCAGCTCTTCCTGGAAAGTCTTGAGCAAGGCTTCGTAAGATGAAATATTTCTAACCACTAAGGCCTTTTCTCTCTCTACTTCCTATTTAGGGTCCTTTGGCAGCACTGACATGCAAATTGGTCCATCCTCAAGAACCAAATCTACTAGGGTACACACATAATGCATAGCTGAAGGAAACATTTCAGGTATGTTAGATTCTAATTTCAGTCTTGCTTTCAGGAAATGGTCACCAATTTTTTCTACCATACTGATGAAGGCCTTGTTATTTTTCTTCTCCAAGTCCTTTTCTCCTTGTAGACACAATATTTCTACAGTGTTAACCTTGTTATCTTCTCGTACCACTCTAATAGTGGCAACCTTATCTATGTTCCTCCATGCCACTTTTGTAGATACCTTAACTAAGGAATTTCTTACCTGCTCATTGGACAAGAGAGTGGGATTTATAGTCATGTTCCTGCTCTGTGGTTCCTTCTTCATTCTTTGGGACACACATGAAACCTCACATACATCAAAATCAGGCTCATCCATGTGAGTTTACGTAGACCAAAAAAAAGCTGTTTCTTTACATGTGTAGTGGCCTCATCTGGGTCCATCAAATACCATACATACAACCCCTTGAGTCCCATTATACTCTGAAAATGGGCACAAACAATTTTACTTGTGTCCTCAACATAGCCCATACTTGGTACAACATACTCCCCACTTGCTCTCTTTGTTCTTGGCCCCTTAGGAATTTGAGCACCAAGATTTGGAGTCAGATCTTCGATGTTATGAGAAATATCATGTTCTATTTCTTCTACCACCTTTACTCCCTCTTCTTCATCCTTCAGATATTCATTCTTGGGTTCCTCCACATCTTCTAGTTATACGGGGTGCTATGCACACTTTCGATGAACTCCTCCACCTCCTCATTTAGCTTTAGCTTTCTCCTTTTCTTCTCAACTACCTCTTTTTGAGGAGAGATTCATGGTGATCTCCTCACAGGATATGGGGTTCTTATGCCATGGGTCCTTATTATTTTAAATACCCTGTTAAAGTGGCACTATCCCCGAAATGATTCTACATCCAAGTCTCCCGTGTGCTCGGTCTCCACTCTTTACGTGGGATGCCTCCAGCCTATATGATATAAGCCGCCACTATATTCATCTTCCTCCTCATCATGTTCCTCTAAAGTTTCTATGGGATTTGGGGCTATCATTTTCTCCATTGTATGCTTTCCCTTAGGTGGCCCCGGAGCGTGAAATCATTCTCCATATACTTGTTATTCTCAAGCTTGGGCTTAAGATGAAGGTATACGACACCGATCCAAAGTCCCTAATTTCCAAGCTTATAGGCTTCATGCGAATAACATCTGAAATGACCCTCTCAATATAGGAAGTCTCACCCCGCATATAAATATGTCTTCCTCGAGTGTGGTAGTCATAGTATACCTTGTCTTTAATAAAACTCAAGCGCACGCATCAGTAAAGTAGTGGATTGATTCTGGAAGTAGCACACTATGAAGGCATATGTTATTTTGCACAATGGGCTCCATATCCCATCCCTCATAGCAAACCATGCAATGCGAAGTTTTGGTACACCACGAACTTGATTGCCTTGCCAACTACCGAAGGTATATTCTTGGGGATGCACCACTACTCTTCAAATGCCACACAAAGTCAATCATACCACATCTCTGGCCTTTATTTAAACATCACACTCTTTGAACCTTCACATAAATACTTGTCAAACCTTTCCATAAGGGAATTGTTTTCCATGGGATATTCCCAAATCTTGTTCTTTGGCCCATCGGGCACTCCAATTTCCATAAATACTAGAGAAAGTAAGATAACACCAAAACTGATCTTATCACATGTGCGTGCTTCCTTGATAATGGTTTCTACAATGTAGCCTACTATGTTATAGACTACTCCCTGAGACATTTTCCTCGCAATATGGAGCCACATGGTATTTACTTGCGACCATCTCTCTTGATCATTTAACTTGGTCACCAAATGTGCAGCTACCTGTACCACTAGGTACTTCTTTAATTTATCAATATCCATTCCACAGCACCCTTTTTATACCCTAACTCTTTCCATGTCTCCATGATTACTACTTTATCAGTCAGGTCACTAGCCAGGTCTACCCCTATGCCTTTTAATCCTATTAGTGTTGAAATCAGGGCTGTTGTGATTCTAACCCTTCGTCCGAAAAAATAGAAAAATTCCTCATGGAATCTGCTCATCAACCACTGGTATAAAGGTTCATACTTTCCAAAATATGGGATCTCGTATAAACTGATATATTCCTACTGTTTCAACACTTTCTCTCCAACATCATCATACAGTGGCATATCCTCCACCGTGCACTTGTTGTTCTTTTTACTCAATAATGTGTTCAATTATTTCTTGTTGTCATATGTGCGGTGATTTTAGTCACTTATCTTGCACTTGGGGATGTGGGAATCCCATTTTTGTCTAATTATGACACCCTCTAGATACTTCATTTTTGAGAAATTACTCTCGAGAGCAATTTCAACTTATGTTTCTACTTTCTTCTTTCCTTTGGTGTATGTGGCAGGTGCTTTCTTTGGTTCCATCATAAAAATCCACCCTTTCACTATCTATAATGAGAAAACTCAAACCCTATCTCAAATCTACGTGCCCTATCTTGAAACCACATGCCCTAGCTCCTCCTTAATGCATCTTCTTCACTCAAACCCTTCACCAATGGAGATACAAGCCTCTTCACACAACAATCTACTCTCCATGCCTGGTTTCACACCTCTCCACACCTTAACACAACTCACTCTGATTTTTTACACTTAGCTCGCTCAAATAGTTGTGATCACAAAGGTTCAAATAGTTGTGATCACAAAGGTATAATTGAACTCACATCATGTTATTATATAGATTTTCAAAAAGTTAGTACATTTATTACTCCTCCACCTACCAACAATTCTCTCATTAATTGACCATTTACACAATATCTACATGGTACATCTTCATGCCCTAGTTATAACCTTCTAGCACACCTTCCTACCTTTTGGCTATAGACTTCTCTTTAGTGTGATTCCATGCGCCCGAGTACCTCATCACTTGCCTTCCCTGTAGTATCTATGACTGCTGCTTAACTTGTGTTATAATGTTCCCTCATTTATCTCCATCTATGGTCATATTTTTAAAGCAATCTCCTTTCTAACCACTCCTCTAAAAAATTGAATAACACTTGTAGCAGTTTATTCCTTTATGTGTACCCAGTTGTAAATATCCACCCCACACCAATGGTATGTGCAGTCCTCTGTGCATAAAATTTCTTCAAATGGTAATTATCTTCCAGCGCACAAATGTGCTTATTACACAAAACACCAACTAAATTGACAAAGCATAGTGACCAAAAAGGAAATACATTAAGGAAATACAAAAATGAAAAGCTAGTATAAATGGCAACACTGCGTTATTACAAACACTAAGAAGACTTATTTATAATAGGGATTCAGCCTACTCCCGTTAAAGTAACCAGGTAACCATAGTCCATCAAGTGTCTCTAACTAAAAACTCCTGATTCAAGCATATGAATGATGATATACGGTCCCAACCAATGTACTTTAAGCTTTCCTAGATACTTGCAAAACTTAGAGTCATAAAGTAGCACCATCTATCCTATCTCAATATTTTTGTACATGAAAAGGGATGTAGAGATTATTCTAGCCATTGGGCTATATAAGAGCCCTCCTCCTATCTTTCTATTTACACCTTTAATTCTTATACCTAATCTATATAAATTTTATCTTAGAACATATTTCATTTGATCTAATAGCCTCATTATTGCATTTCATTCATCCAATATTTTGGGTCATATAGAGATAATCAAAATGGTCTTGTAGCCATACTTTGAGGAGCCTCCATTCCCAAAACCTTGAAGATAAAACAATCAACTTTGATTATCATGGATCTACCTAGGTTCATTTAGTGTTTTCGGTGATCTAAAGAGTAGAGATTCAAAATCTTAGCATATTAGTTTGATTTCTATTTCAAGTTTTAATGCATAATGTTAGTATTTAGTCTTGTTTATCTCTTAGCATGATGATATTTGTGTAGTTAGTTCATGTTTTTAAACTACTAAGGTGTTAATTTAAATTCTCTTTGCATAGATAACTAATACATAGATCCATATGGCACACCCGTTGGGACTTACTCCATTGTCCTTTGCACTTAATTTAAAGTTTTTATAGTTAAGTTTCAATTTTGGTTACTTGGTGGGTTTCAGAATGCAACATGGGTTGAAACCACGATCGGGGACAACAAGTCCCTCCTCTTTAATGGGAGAGGTTCCCTTATTTAAATCCAAAAAAAAATCTACAAATCTATAACTATCAATATTTGGATCCTGGTATCTGGTTTGTTTTCATACTCAAAATATTATCAATAAGAAGGAATGGAAGAATAAAGGGATGGGAGAAGGAATAAAATAAAAATTCTTTTGGAAAATATAGATAGCAGAGTACCTCCTACTCAAATTTAACCAAAAATATATAGAAATGATCAATTACTTCACCATCGATGCAAATTTGAAAACACAAAGTTCTAAATATTACACAAACCAGAACATAGTTTCTTTTGAATGATGCAAATTTGAAAACACAAAGTTATAAATATTACACAAACCAAAACATAGTTTCTTTTGAATGCAAATACAAATGATCCATTGAATCAAGCAAATAGAGAGAGAGAGAGAGAGAGAGAGAGAGAGAGAGAGATAATAGAGGAAATGAGAAAGAAAAACTTCTATATTGAGTTACTTCCAAATTTACAACGTTCCCGAAAAAATAGAATCCTTTTTCCATGGCCAAACCATGTTCGTATAACTATCCATGAACATCCATAATTGGTCCCCAAGAAAAGAATATCCAAAAGGAATAATGTTTGTTGGAGATCTTCTTTTGGAAAGTGACATGAAACAAACACGCTCATGAAAACCAGAGGTTCAACAAGGTGAATAATTTTTGGTTCGAGAATGATTACTTTAGCAGGGGGCATCTCATGATTTTCTTCTTCATGTGGTCCTACCATTTCCACCTTTTAACCACTTTCATAGCACTCAAGTGCTTACTGGTAAGTTTTCCCCTTTTATCGCGTATGCTCGATAAAATCCATTTTCTGATAATCAAACTTTACATCTCTTTAAACTTATCAATTTGGCTCCAAAACCAATCCAAAACACATCTCATGAAGAAATGACAAGGAATCAGAGAGAAAAGAAAGAAGAATGATCCATTTTTGTGTTTTGTAGAGCTTTGGTTCATTAATGGTGTTAAAAACTAGATGAGTGTATCTGGCTATCTTTCCCCCTTTTACTTTCAAATTTGGACCCTACACGTGGCAAAATCCAAGCAACAAAGGCCCCGGGAGAGAAATCTACATTTCCCGACATTCGGGGAAAAAGTGAGATTTCTCATTTTGCTCCACCCCTCCACAAAGCTCTACCAAATTCTAGACACGTGGTGCCATCCGAGTGGGCCGAGGAAGTGCAGTTCAAATCTACCATTTAAACTCTTTTTAACAAAAATCTCAAATTCTCAAAAACCTTCATTGGCTTGCTTTGACTTTTCAATGTGAATATGTGGCACGCCATGATTGGAAAAGGGGTCGCAGCTCAATTTGCAACATTTTAACACTTTGGTGAAAAAGGCTCAAGTTCTCAATTTCCTCTACATGCACGTTGTTCCGATTTCATTCTTCAACATGTGGCATCACCTGAGTGGTTGCAAGAATTGCTTCAGTTTTATACTTTATCCACTTTTGAAAAGGCAAAAAAATCCAAATTTTCCCCGAAAGTTCATGCCCTGTCATTGAATTTTTAGCATAGGCAATGTGTCCCTTTCTAATTTCTTGTGGGCCTCAAATTTAGAAATTATCCCTTCACATGAGTGGGGCTGTGGGCCATTTTATATTTTTACCCTTTGTGGAAATAAGGCTAAAATTCCCCTCCGCCTTTCCTCCAATGTGCAAATGGATGAAAAATGGCCACGTGTCCCTCGTTTAATTGTTCAACACATGGCATCGCATGATTGGTTGCATGAGATGTGCTTTACTTTTTATCTGTTTTGAAAAGGGAAATTTCCACCTTTCCCCTAAAATTCCATGCATCCACCATCGACTTTACAATGTGAACATGTGTCCCTTTCTGATTATCTATGGGCTTCAACTCAAATTTATCCTTTTTCCTGAGTGGGGCCATGGGTCATGTTAGAACTTTTCACCCTTTCGTTGTAATTCCTTAGAGAATAAAATGGATCCGCCGACCCAAAATTATGCTAAAACTTCTCCATCCAATTAGGGACCGACGGGGATGCGGGAAAATCGACATTTTTTCCAAAATCACCAAACGTGATAAGTTCAAAAACAACCCATCCAACCGCATCCAATGGGAAACAAACATGTAGCTTCACTTTTCTGAGCAAGAATTTGATAGGGAAAAGAACGTAGGAAGTTGGAGGAAACGGGAAAAAACCATTTTTATCCCGATGAAGAATTTCTTTCTCTGCAAAAAGGTTAAAAACGAAAGATGCAAGGTCTCACACATTTCAAATGCATAAAAAATAACTAAAATCATTTCCCATCCATTGAAAATAGGTTAAACATTTGAACGCCAGTGAGATCGAGGAAATTTTTATTAAAAACGTCACGGGAAATGAAAACAAGCATCGATGAGTTTAAAACATGAATTTCTTTTATGGCGGGGCTCCAATTTTCACAAATTTAGATTCGAAAGGGTGGGGAAAATTGAGAGGACAATAGTTAGCTCCTTTTGGAGATGATTTGGTAGAGAAAAAAAGAAAAATCAATAACCTTAGAGAATTTTGGGTAACAAATCAAACTAGTGTCTTAGCCAATGGGCAATGGAGTAGAAAATAAGCAATATCAACATAGAAGAGAACACAAAAAGGAAACCAACCAAAACAGAAACAAGAAAAGCAAAATGCTATACAAAATTACGAAGGACTATTAAAACTCCTAGGTCTTGAACAACTTCAAAAATTTCCCACTATAAGGAAATGCGAGAGGAGAACCATCCATGTAATCTAGGTAAAAAGATTTCTCACCAAGAAAATGTATAATTTTTAAAGGACCAAGCCAAAGGGAGTTAAATTTACCATGGCTGCCTTAAGGTTCATGCCTTTTGTCCCAAAGAAGAACATTGTCTCCCACTTGAAAAGTTTTGGGTTTAGCCTTTTTCAAATAGAGCTTTTACCTAGCGTTGATGAGCTGATATTCTATCAATCACTTGCAATCTATCTTCATTCAACTTCTAGAGGTACATAATCCTTTTGTCTAATGAATTGGTAAAGATGACATCCTCAATGGCCTTCATCAAATGTAAGGTTGTGCATTCCCAATGTCACTAATAGTTGAGCTTTAATTCCATATATCACTTGAAAAGGAGACATTCCAATGGCTCTCTTAGGTGTAATTCTATCTTCTCATAAAGAATCATATAGCTTCTTATGCCAATTCCTCTCGAGAGTCATTAAAAGCTTTCAAACAATGGTGACCAAGATCTTGTTAGTTGATTCTACTTGTCCATTCCCTTGGGGTAGTAATCTGAAGAGTGGGCAAGGGAAATTCCATATCCATATCAGAAATCCATCATCTCAACAGAAGAAAAATTGGAAGCATTTTCAGTGACGATCTTGTTTGGTATCCCAAACCTTATTAAGATGTGCTCCTTGATGAAGTTGCATACTACTTTAGAAGTAGTACTTTTAATTGGAATGGCTTCTACCCACTTGGTGAAATAATTAGTGGCAGTCAAAACATGAGTATGCCATGTACTTGAAGTTTGATTAAGTGTCCTTATGAAGTCCAAACCCCATTGTTGAAAAGGTTCCTCAATCACCATTGGTTTGAGAGGTAAAGCAGCTAATTTGGGTCTTCCGATAAAGGTTTGACATGATTCACACTTGCCTACCCACTTTAATGCATATTTGAATAGGGTAGGCCAATAATATCTGGCACGAAGGATTTTGTGGGCTGTGACAACAGAAGAAAAATGACCTCCATAGGCCTATTCATGAAAGGCCAAGAACAATTTCTTTTGCTACTATTTGTCAACACATTTCAAAAAGCTTCCATCTATGCCTCATTTGAACAATGCATTTTCCCACAACACATATTGTGCAGACCTTAATTTGATGGCTCTCTTATCCTTGGAACTCAAATGGGATGGACATTATCCATAAGTAAGAAAGTTTGCAATGCCAACATACCATTCATCGGTTGAGCTAAGGAAAAGAACAACAGGGATATCAACTTCCTCCTTGGACAATTTGGCATCATCTCCTTCAGCAATGAGTTCACATAAGCCCTTTCCTCAAACCAGCTTGGTGGGTTTAATGTCAAGATCATACTCCTGAACTTTGGCTACCCAATTTCCTCTCTTGGTTCCAAATTCTTGTTGTGTAAGAATGGATTTAATAGTTGTATCAGACACAAGCACAATAGAATGAGAGTTGAGGATGTAAAAATGAAACTGCTTCACAACTTTGACCACTGTAAAAGCATGTTTCTCCATCATGGTGTACTTCAGCTCATGGGATTTCAAAATATAACTCATGAATGCTATGGGGAGTTCATGACCTTTACAATTTTCCTGGGTTAACACAACAACTAGAGTACTTTCAATAGCATAGCAATAGATAATGAAGTCTTTTCTATAATCAAGACATGCCAAGATTAGAGTCTTTGCTATATCTCTCTTGATGTCTTCAAATGCAACATTTCCTTTAGAGGACCAACCAAAAGTCTACTTCCCTTTCATCATGTAGGCTATGTTCAAAGTAAGATCAGCAAAATCAGGTATAAATCTTCTTAAGAAGTTGATCTTTCCAAAGAAAGAGTGCACACCCTTCTTGCTTGTGGGAGAGGGATCTGATGAATTACCCGGACTCTTTCTAGATCAATCTTGATTCTCTCCTTGGAGATAATGTGTCCCAATAATTTTTCCTCATGAAAAAAATACATATTTCTTTGGATTCAAGGATATTCCATGCTCTCTACACTTTTGGAGGATAGTTTCAAGGTGTGGAAATGATCATCTCTGGTTTTTGAAAACACAATCAGATTATCAAGGTATACAACTATGCATTTTCCCTTGAGAGTTCCAAAGGGTAGGTCCATTGCCCTCTCGAAAGGTGGCACCAACATTGATGAGGCCAAAAGGCATTCTCTTGTAAGTAAAGGTGCCCCAAGGAGTGGTAAAGGTAATCTTATGTTGATCTGCAGCACTAACTTCTACTTGATTATATCTTGAGAACCCGTCAAGCATGGACATCATTTCGAACCTCGTAACATCCTACAACACTTGATCCATTATGGGGAGAGGGTAATTATCCTTCAAATAGGCTTGATTCAAATTCCTAAAATAATCACAAATTCAGATCTCACCATTCTTCTTCTTGACATGCAAAATATTAGAAATCCATGTTGAATGGTGAATGGGGAAAATGATCTTAGCCTTCAATAAATTTTAGATCTCTTGAAAGATTGTATAAATTTTTTTAGGGTTATACTGCCTCTACTTTTGCCAAAAGGGCTTGATCCCAGGTTTTAGAGGAATGAAATGTTGCATATATTTTGGTTGAAAAGCCTTGAGATCATCATAAGAATAGGAAATAACATCAACATACCTTTTCAACAGATTCGCTACTTTCTCCCTTTCCTCTTGTGTGTAGTACTTTCCAATGTTTACCAACATGGGTTCATTAAGACTCCCAATGTTTATCTTTTCATAGTCTGCAGACTGTTGAGCTCCTTTGGAAGTTTTGTACTAGATGTACCTATCATGTTTATCAAATAACTCTTCCAAACTTACCAGCCCTTTAGGTATCTTATTACCTTTCATTTTTATGTAGCCATCATGATCCATTTATTCTTCATTATCTTCTTCATTTGGGGGCACACACTATCTAGGTAGATTCCCACTTGCTTCAAAGGATATCTGGTCAAAATTATCTCGAGTTCAAGGAAGGAAAGCAAGTGCTGATCATCATTAAAGACCTACCAATTGTTTGCATTGTCGGAACACTAGGTCTATGAATCATCTCAAAGTGGTGAATTTATCTTGGGAGAAATCTAGATGAGGGATCGGTAGAGACCCCGAGATAGATAAGGAATCAGCCCTAGTATTTATTTCACTTGGCATAGCTTCAATTGAAAAGGCATCAAAGAACTCAATGGAATCCCAAACCAGATTCCTACAATGTTTTAACCTTCTATTCTTCACTTGAAAGATATCTCTCGACTGCTTTTACAATCATCTCTGCATCTCCACGAGAAAGGATATTCTTAATCCCCATCTCTTCTTCCATTCTTAAACCGACGATGAGAGCCTCATAATTAGTTGTATTATTTGTGTTTTCAAATTGGAGCTTGAAAGAGAAAGGGTGAATTTTCCCTTCAGGAGAAATAAACACCACACCAGCTCTAGAACTAGTTGAGGAGCATCTTCCATCAAATTCCAAGATCCAAAGACCATTAGGGTCAAGAAGCACTTCCTTAGGATGGTTAGCCTCATCTTGTGACATAATCATGTAGCTACCATGACCAATGTCCTCATAAATTATTTGTGCCTTTGGGTCATCTATTTTTTGAATGATATATTCAGCTTTTTTCTCAGGAAGTAGCTTCTTCATTTTCCCATTCACCGGAATAAGAGCATGTGACCAATCCATCATGATTTCTCCTCCAACATATTTGCAAAAAATTCTACTCAACAACATGCTATAGGAAGGGGAATATCAGCTTACAAAAATGGTGGATAAAACTCTCTTCTCTCGGTAAAGTAGGAAAGGCTACTTGTGCATCCTTGATCCCTTGAACCAATGGCACTTCTCTACTTTCCATTGAGTAACAGGAACCAAAAGTGTGGGTTAGGGTTAAGCCTATGGCATGAGCTACCTTAGCAGGCATCACATAATCTGAAGCACTAGAATTAATAACACAATTGTTGAGTTTGTGCCCACTATGATGAGGAGAGTGACATAAAATGGTTTGATCTTCTCATCGATGAAGTGATCGCTGCCACAAGGCTTGGTTGAGAGGAAGGAGGAGTGGGAAAGATACCTTTAGAACTAGGAGATGAAGGATTGGATTTGGAGTTTAAAAATTCTACCATCTTAGCAAAGGCCTTGGGATGGGTTTGGTAGAATTCAGCTTCTGAGATCCGGATCTTAGTTTTCTTGAGATGGTCAATAATGTCAAAAGAACCAAAGGTAGATGGAGCATCATTGATAGGAGTAGATGAAAATTTTGACTTATCAACTCTATCATTTAAAGGACAAGAAGTTTTAGGAGTAGAAACAGAGGAGGAAGGAACAACAAAACTTACCTTCGGTGTGGAAGAAGTTGGAATAGGAGATCCTCTCCTTGCAATCAATGGAATGGCTATAGGAGGCTCCTTATATATTTTAGTAGGCTGCACTAATTTCTCCTTATTTTTGGCTTACTCATGAGTCATGATAACATATGATTCATTGTTCATCTCTGGAACTCTTTCTTCATAATCATCCTCTTCATCTATACCTTCAGTGGTGAGAAAATTGACATGAGATCCACTCAACTCTTCTAATTATTCATTAGATTACTCTTCATGTTCTTTACATATTTCATCCTCCTCCTCGTCATCAAGCTCCAACACTTCACATGTTACATTGACTAGAACTTTAACAAGTGTGCCTTCAATTACCAATCTGGTATGAGGAGAGGGAAACTGATTCCTGGGCTAAAACTTCTTCCTAGGAACATCCCGATAAGGAGTGTGTTGGGATAACTTCTTCTTGACAGAATTAAGGTCATTATCAAGTTTCGTACTAACCGATATACGTTATCTCCAGGAGAAGATGTGGAAGAAGGAGATGATTTGGATTGGGATGATTATCTCCTTAGCTTGTTAGACATGATCGATCATCTTCAACACCGATAACAAATCTCTAATCAACATCTAAAGTGGAAAGATTAGCTCTTCTAAGTGCATAGCTCACTTTAGGTAGTTAGGTATTAAGGAAGAAAAATTTCTAATCTGATCAACACGACATGTGTTTTGTGGGATATTTTTAACTGACCTATTGAATTTGGCCACAAATTCCCTCACGGCTCATGTGACTCTTTCTTGATTTGAGAAATTTGGGCCAAGAGGACATGTAAATCCTCGGCAAGAAGCTTGAAATGCTGCTCAAACTGGTCATCATAGTGTTCCAATTGGTGATGGATCCAAATAGGAGATGGTAAAACCAATCAGCAACATTATCTTGAAATGTCTCTATAAAAATTATAATAGAGATATCTTCATGTTTGAATTCAATAACACCACAAGGAATGATGAAGGCCGCAATATGCTCATCTAGGTGAACCTTCCCATCACCTCTAAATTTAAGGAAATTCTTTATATTGCCTCTAGGAAATTCATGCAATGGCTAGGGAAGAGCAAGAGGCCCAACCCTTTGTCCCCAAGGAAGAGGAGATCCCATCCTTGGAAATATTGTTTAGAGAGGAACTGAAACACCAGCAAGAATCAAAGCACATAAATTAGGACTGATTTGATCTTGAGGGATATCACTCCCAAGTTTTGTCTCTAACAAGAGGAGTGCTTGCAGATCTTGTTCCCCTTATTTTTCTTGTTGATAAAGGGAGAGAGAAACCTTGATGATCCATAAGTTGGAAATGAGGGTCTTCTTCCCCAAGGATTCTTCTACCCTAAGTGTATCTTGGAGTCACTAGATCAAAGATGATCAAGAAGTTATTTAAAAAATGGAATCCATTTGCAATGAATTCCCAGGATTCACCAAAAATGTTGGGTTTTAGAATGTAACATGGGTTGAAACAATAGTCGGGACATCAAGCCCTTCCTCTTTAATGGGAGAGGTTCCCTTCTTGAAAGCTGTAAAAAAAATGTACAAATATACAACTATCAAATTTTGGATCCCGGTATCCTGGTTTGTTTTCATACTCAAAAGATTATCAATCGAAGGAATGGAAGAATAAAGAGATGGGAGAAGGAAGAAAACAATGATACTTTTGGGAAATATAGATAGCAGAGTACCTCCCTACTCACATTGAACCAAGAAAAAGAGATTAGGATCAATTAATTCACCACTGATGCAAATTTGTAGACACAAAGTTCTAAATATTACATAGACCATAACACAAAGTTTCTTTTTAATGAAAATACAAATGATCCATTGAATCGAGCAAAGAGAGAGAGAGAGAGATATAATAGAGGAAATGAGAAAGAAAATTTTTGTATTGAATTACTTCCAAATTTACAATGTTCCCGTAAAACCAAAATCATTTTTCCATGTCCGGACCATGTTCTTATAACAATCCATGTACATCCATACTTGGTCCCCAAGAAAATAATATCCAAAAGGAATAATGTTTGTTGCAGATCCGCTTTTGGAAAGTGACATGAAACAAACGCATTCATGAAAACTAGAGGTTCAAAAAGGTGAATATTTCATCGGTTTGAGCATGATTACTTTAGCAGAGGACATCTGATGATTTTCTTCTTCATGTGGTCTTGCCATTTCGACCTCTTAACCACTTTTATAGCACTCAAGTGCCTACTTGGTAAGTTTTCACGTTTTTATCATGTATGCTTGATAAACTCCATTTTTTATAATCAAACTTTACATCTCTTTAAAATTATCAATTTGGCTCTAAAACCAATCCAAAACACATCTCATGAAGAAACAAAAAGGAATCAAAGAGAAAAGAAAGAATAATTATCCATTTTTTTGTTTTGTAGAGCTTTGGTTCATTATTGGCGTTAAAAACTAGATGAGTGCATTTGGCTATCTTTCCCCCTTTACTTTCAAATTTGGACCCTAAACGTGGTAAGATCTAAGCAACGAAGGCCCTAGGGGAGAAATCTACATGTCTTGACATTTGGGAGAAAAAGTGTAATTTCTCATTTTTCTCTGCCACTCTGCAGCTCTGCCAAAGTCCAGACACGTGGTGCCATCTGAGTGGCTGAGGAAATGCGGTTCAAATCTACCATTTAAACTCTTTTTAACAAAAATCTCAAATTCTCAAAAACCTCTATTGGCTCGCTTTGACTTTTCAACATGAACACGTGGCACACCATGATTGGAAAAGGGGTCGTGACTCAATTTATAACATTTTAACACTTTGGTGAAAAAGGCTCAAGTTCTCAATTTCCTCCGTAGGCCCACTATTCTGATTTCATTCTTCAACATGTGGCATCACCTGATTGGTTGTGGGAATGTGCTTCATTTTTATACTTTATCCACTTTTGAAAAGGGGAAAAATTCCAACTTTTCCCCTAAAAGTCCATGCCCCCGCCGTTGACTTTTCAACGTAGGCCACGTGTCCCTTTCTAATTTGATGCGGGCTGCAACTTTAGAAATTATCCCTTTGCATGAGTGGGACCGCGGGCCATTTTTGAATTTTTTTCCTTTTTGGAAACAAGGTTAAAATTCCTAAAGTCCTTTGTTGGTCTCGCCAAAGTGTGTATGGACTGAAAAACAACCACGTGTCCCTCTTTCATTATTCAACACATGGCATCACTTAATTGGTTGTGGGGATGTGCTTCACTTTTTATCTATTTTGAAAAGGAGAAATATTCCAACCTTTCCCCTAAAATTCTATGCCTCTGCCATTTAATTTTCTATGTGTACACATGTCCCTTTCTAATTGTCTCATGGATTTAACCCGAATTTATCCTTTCGCATGAGCTAGGTCGTAAGTAATTTTAAAACTTTTCTCCCTTTCATCGTAATTCCTTAAGAGAAAAAAATGGATCCGCCAACCTGATCTTCTACCAAAACTACTCCAGCCAATCGGGGACCAACAGGATGCAGGGCAAATCGACATTTTTTCCAAAATCACCAAAAGTGATAAGTTCAAAAGAAACTCATCTAAAGTGTATCCAATGGGAAACAAATGCATAGCTTCACTATTTCGAGAAAGAATTTGATGGGGAAAAGAATGTAGGAAGTTGTAGGAAATGGGAAAACACCATTTTTTCTCCCGATGAAGAATTTATTTCTCTACAAAAAGTTTAAAAATGAAAGATGCAAGGTCCCACGCATTCCAAACGCATAAAGGAAGAACTAAAATCATTTCCCATCCATTGGAAATAGGTAAAACATTTTAACACGAGTGGATTGAGGAAATTTTGATTTAAAACATTGTGGGAAATGAAAATGAGCATCTGAGGAGTTTAAAACATGAATTTCTTCTATGGAATGGCTTTAATTTTCATGAAATTAGATTCGAAAGGATGGGGAAATTTGAGAGGACAACATTTACTAACCCCGTTTTTACATATATTAACATACCTTGTTTTTATTTACTTATTTTTTTGAGTTTTCCTTGTAGGTATTAAGGAGGTAAAGTGCTATCAAAATTTGATTTGATGGGAAAATTTCAAGATTTCTCCATGTTTTCATTTTTAGAGCTTACTTTTTTCAAAGATTCTACATGCCAGCTTTTTAAATTTCTTGAAAATCTTAAATTATTGAGCATGTAGGTTAGTGTTTGATAGTGTTGAATCTCATATTTATATATTAATGTGGTGGGTTGCTATCAAAATTGAATCTTGGTGATAAAATTTCAATATTTCATAATATTTTCATTTTTAGAGCTTACTTTTTCATCATTCTACATGCTAGTTTTTCCAATTTCTTGAAAATCTTAAATTCTTCAGCATGTATGTTAATGTTTGATAGCGTTGAGTCTTGTATTCATATATTAATGTGATGGGTTGTTTTAAAAATTGAATCTTGGTTGGAAAATTTTGATCATTTTACAGATTAAGGGACATTTTTTTTTTTACATTTTTTGAGTGCATGTCAAGTGTATACCCGTGAACATAAAAGCATATGTGTAACCCATCTTTCAAAGGCCATAAATTTTTCTCCCCAACTCAAAATGACTCGTTATTTTTGCATTGGAAAGGTATTTAAGTTAAATATGCAATGAAATCATAAATTTATGATTTATACTTACAAGAATTGTAAGTTTTCCTTTATTTTAAAACTGGTCATTTTCTAACATGTTTAATGTTTTTGTGAATGTTGTATTTCCATGCTTTACTTGATTTGGAACAAAGCTTGTGTATGATCTTCTCTTGAACCTTTTGGTGATCTTGAGAATCAAAAACAACTTTCATCTCTATCTTTTTAACATTTGGATTAACTTGGAAATTTGATTATTCATTTTGCTTGAGGGAATGAACATTTTACAAAGCATTTTTTTATGTTTCATTGATTTGAAGTTTTTTTTATATATAGTTGGGATAAAGTTTGTGTATGCTATTCTCTTGCACCTTAGGGTGATCTTGAGAATGAAAAACAACTTGAGTATTAATTTTCTAACATTTAGATAATTGGAAACTTCATCTTTCATTTTTGGCTTAAGGGAACAAACATTTATCAAGCTTTTTGTATGGTTCATTAATTGCAAAAGTTTTCCTTTACTTTTTAGTTGGATTATTTATTATGTATGCTCTTATATTTCATCTTTGGATGATATTGAGAATCAGAAGAAACTCTTAATTCTCTTTTAAATAATGTGATTTTCTTGAAGAACTACTAACTCTTGAGTGCGGGACCTCAAAAAAGCTTGTCAAAGAAAGGAGTTTGAAACAAACATTTCTAACTACACGTGTGTTTTAGGTTGCCAAATGATGAACAACTAAACCACATTAAGTCTAAAAGATAATAAACACACCATCATCACACTGTATTTGTAGGTTTGGATAAGGGTACACCCCGTGTGCTTAAAACTAGGACATAACCCCTTTGGCATAAGCCTTAAGCTACAAAAATGGGGGTGGTCCTAGGAACCCCAAAGTAGTCCACACAAGAGAGAACATTGTGGATGAAAAGGTAAGTTCTCCACACAACCTACTTGATTAGTATTACCATTTGTGAGATTTAACATCAAATTTATCCATATCGCAACCCCAGTGAGAGTACATGATGGATGCATTTATTGCCCATTGTCCTTGAAGGGGGTAAAGTAAAGCCGATATACACTAAGAATTAGTCAATCCAAATTTTCTTGGAAAATTGAGCTTGCTCTTAGATAACTTGTGGCACCTAGTTGAATGAACCACCTAGGAAGCTATCTTTGATTAGGAGCCAACTCGCAGACCATATCAAAACCAATTTGAGTTGAGAACCATTATTCATCACAAAACGTGTGAAGAATTACTTTTGATTATTTTTTCACTCACCCTAAGGTGAGGTGAAACTCTTTTGAAGTGTGGCCAACACATTTCACCCCGAATTGATCATCTTCCTTAACTTTATTTTGACACTTTTGTTGTTTAGAATAAGAGTGACTACCCTTGTGTTGCTAATTGATTGTATTCTACACTTTTTTGTTTTTTTACACTCATCCATATTTGTGACTGAGTTGTTAAACATCTAAAGTGTGTGGAGATGTTTTCATATCATTAGTAGCCTTTTGTATCTTGATACCCAAGTCAAGATCATCATCATAGTTATGATTGTTTCATCACCTTGAATCTTCTTTGAACCGTTATCTTGTTTATATTGTATCACTACAATTTTGGTATTTACGTCTTGTTTGTTGTAATCTTGACCTAAATATCTATATTGTGATGTTACACTATATACACTTTAGCAATTCCTAGGTATACTTTATCTTTAGTTTAATTTCAATTACTACCTCGATTTTGAAAATTGTTGAGTGTTACCACTTGTGTGCGTTATATCAATATCAACTTCATATTAATACCTTACTTTTTCGCAAAGTTTGATTAACATATCTTTGTGGTGTTTTTGTGTTGTTCACAATCGTAACTACAACTTTTTGGGATATAGGTCTTGATTGGATTCAAGATCAATGTTACTACACTTTTTTTGGGATCCCATTAACTTCTTATTATTACTTACGCCTTGTTTATTTCTTTGAACTTGAAATAAGTGGTGACATTTTTTAATCATCTTGAAATACCAACTATCATTTGGAAATAGACTTAGGAAGTAATTTGATGATTGATTGGTTTAAAACAAAATTTACGTGATTGTGTCTCATTTGTCACATCGACTTATCCATTTTAGACAATCACTTTGATCCATTGATTCTAAATATCATTCATTATTCTTTGGTCATTAATTTGGCTTTGTGTTTTGATATTGCGTGATTGTTCCTTGTGTTTATCCATCTCATAAACTCATTTCTAGGACAATCCTTTGGGTATTTGATCCTCTTGATATTCTTGTTTTTTCCTAAGTTCATGGTCATTTTTGAACATATCTTTCAAACCTTAGCATAAAAATTTCCTATCAAGCAAATTTTTCATCAATTGAACATTGGAAATATTTCCTTTATATCCTTTATGTTGCTAAAATTTTGATCAATCCATTGAAATTTACACCTCCAAACTTGTTGTCCAAACCTTTTCAGATTATCAATCTCGATTCATTATGATGTATGTTTTTCTTAGCTTCCATTTTTGAAAATCACACAACCAACCCCATCTTTACAAAATGTCTAGTTGGTTGTCATTATGTTGTACAAATAAACATGAAACCTTCTTCACTTTAAAGAAGTTTGATTATACAATCTAGGAGTAGGCCTTTGAACCCAACACGTGCCAATAATGAATGATTATCGTAAGATCTCTTATACATACGGCAATAAGGAATCAAAGTTTTGGTGTTCACATCAAAATACACCCATCATTACCAAACCTCGATTGGTTCTTCGTGCTAGAGAACCCATCTAGGTAACCCATTCCCCACCTTCATCTCATAGTTGGTGGTATGGTTTGGACACTTCTGATCCAAATTATTATTCGGGTTCCCCCCACTCTTCTTTTGATTCTAAGCCAAACATTTCTTCTTCTTATGAGGATTATAATCCAAATATTTCCTCTTATTCTTTTGATTATAATACAAAATTTTTCTCTTCTTCTAAAGATTCTAATCAAAATATTTCCTCCAATTATTTTGATGATTCGGATCCAAACTACTATTCATTTTCATCTAATTCAACTCCTAAGTGACCGTCCTCCCATTCTTTACAAGACCTCTCATTATCAGTCACCTAAACAATTTTCTCCTCCTCTAAAGCTTTGTGTTGCTGCAAATGATATTAATCATTCATCTAATATGATGCCTACATCATAGTACTTCATTTCTTCATAGGACCCCTTTTACCACTCACCTCAACGGCGTCTTCTTCCTTTGAAGATACGTGCAAATCCAAATCCCTCCAATCAAACATCTAATATAATTCTTAAATAATGTTCCTCTCTCTTTCTTTGTAGGACCCTTATTATTATTCACCCAATGCAATTCTTGAATCATGGTCCTCCCCTTCTTCTTCGCAGGACCTTTTTCATGAATCACCTCCATGAAGTCTTCCTTCTTTGAAGATTCATGTGACTAAAAGTCCTTCTAGTCAAATGTCTGAATTGACCCATGCATCGTAATTTGCAGAATTTGGACTTAATCCTACTATTTTACATATGATATACCATCGTATAGGTAGGTCCACACCATCTTCTCCTACTCTTGAGGCATATAGTTCCACATCTTCTTCATCCCCCACATCATGTTATTCTATCAATCATCATCAAAAATATTCTAAGTATTCCTCACAAATTGAACCTCTTTCTTCTAATCAACCCCTAGTGGTGGATCAACAAATCATAACAATTGATCTCTTTCGAATGAAGAAACAATGAGGGAATTTATAGGGGCACATGAAGATATTCCTCTAGCATATTATGAGTAAGGATTCCTTTTAGCCTTCGATGCATCCACATATTAAGAGAAATAGGTTGATTCATTTTATTAAGAAATGGATGAAGATCCTCAAATTATGTAACTTGATCCTCCTCTTGTTCTTCCATATTTACATTCTTCATTATGTGATGAAACTGCTAGGTCTTGCATTGATCCATGGTCTATCTTCTCATCACCCAATCATTCTCTATCTATAAAAATTCCTCAATCACAATATCTTATGGGGTCAATGTCAAGTATCCCTTAATCTTCTTCTAGGTGTGGGTCACATTCTAGTAGACCTCCTCTCTGCTATTTGTGAGACATTTTTGAATAGTCAACTATCTTCTATTTTTGGGGCAGATCTAATTAGCCCCTTTTCATCTATGTATGGGTCACCTCTGGGTAGTCCATCATATTCTATTCTTAGGCCATATCATAGTAGCCCATTATCCTACATCTATGGTTCACGTCCTAGTATCCCTTCTTCTTCCATTATTGGGCCACATCCTAGTATCCCTTCATCTTCTATTCATGGCTTACCTTCTGGTATCCCCTCTTCTTCAATTCTTGGACCGTATCCTTTTCATCCATGACATTATTATTCTACAAAATATTGTGGAAAGAACACCACCATTCCTCACATTCCTCTCATAAATTTTAAACGTCCACATTATCCTCCCACTTCTTGTGATTAGAAAAGTCACACATTAGCTTATAAAAAACCCAGACAGGTTCTTTATCAAGCCAAGATAAAAAAATCCAAAGAGCTCCAAATCTCCCAACAACTCAAATGATCATAAAATCCAAAATCAAACGCGATTCTACAATGCACACCAATGTAACTATCAAATATGGTGCAAAGTGTTGAAACCTATGGATAGGGAAATCAAGATCCCACATATGAAACCCATGTTTCAAAAAAATCACGATCATTTATTGAGTGTGAACTCACCACAATCATTGAGATTAGGGATAATATAACTCTTGATAATAAAAACACACTTAACCTCCCTTATTAAGGAAGTAAAACATATCGTTGTTGGATCCTATCACGTAAATCCTAACTTCTAGAAAATATTAAAAAATAAATAAATCATTAAACTATTCAAAAATACAAAAAAGTGAGAAAAAATTAAAACATTAAAACTATAAAATCAATGGTACAAATATCAAACATTACAATTAGGTATTGTGTACACATGGATGCTATTTCTTCCTTTCTTTCATATTCCTCTACAAGGCATCCAACATTTTCATCCATTTGATGTTATTGTGGTTAACCTATTCACATGTATTTTATGACATTTATCTCTATGGTATCCATTTGACCTAGGTATTTCATAACCTTGGTAAATTAAAGAACAACTGACCTCTTAGAGATCCTATCAATATCTACATATAATAAACTTATTAGGAAGATTTTTGGGTGTATTTATTGACACTAGCCAATGTCATCATCACAATCACTTCCACATCCTTCCATGAAGCCATCAGTTGTTCTTAACCCTTTGTTAAATAGGAGAGCTGAAATAAGTTTTTAGAAAGCAAAAGAATAAAAATCAATCAATCAAAAATAAAAAGCTAAAGCAAAAGCAAATTGATATATAACTCTCTCTTGGGGTATTTCCAATGATCTCTATAAGGGATATGGACACCGATTGGCAATAGAGAAATGTTGTGATTAGAATCAAATGCATCTACGTCGGGCTATAGACACTGGATGGCAGCGGAGCAATGCATGACTCTCCTTTTACAATCCATTCAAAAATCATCATTCAAACTAAATCATTCCTAAACTTTGGATAATGTCTTCACTTACTGTCTATCAACTCTTTCCTTCAACAGTAATTCATTTCCATGTGCACACATTGGATCTCTATGAGAAAACAAGATTAGTATGTTACCAAGTGTTGCTTTTGGGAGATTTTTCAAACTCTTGCTTTAGTGCATGTCTTCTCTCATGATTTATGACTTAGGCTAATCATTTTTTCATCAAATGCCTTCTAAATATTTTCATAGCATCATCTGTTCTTTAAAAATAATTTAGAACATCCATGTGTATCAAATGTCCTCTTTTCCATGTTTACAGGAACCTTTTTCCCCCTTTAATAAATCAATTTCCCACTTCCTTTCTATCATGTGTTTCTTGGCCAACTTGCACTATGGGCACCCTTTCTCCCTCATGATTGAGCCTATTTTATATTGGACTTGATCCCCTTATATGTGTGAATATTTTATCTTTCAATAATTCTACCTAATAATTGGGGTATGTCACATCTTCGAGTTTCGTATGTGTGGCATTTTGCCCTTGTACATCCCATCTATCACTGGGGGCATCCACACTTCTTTATATTACTATATATAGCTTCATAAAAATTTTAGAAAATAAAAAAAAACATTCAAATATGTTTCTAAAAATAAAAAACAATAAAAATCATCCTACAAAATGTCACTCTTTGGTTCTCACCTATTCTTGTGTGTGACTCATGGATCATCTTGATCTACCTCTATCAACAAAGTTAGTTTTCTTACTATGTCTATACTCTGGGGCACAATGAGTTGTTTTGTATTATTTCATAGTGCATGATTGCTTTTTATAGGACTAAGCGTCCTTCGTTATTACCCTTTGCATGTATCCTTGCTTGGGACACCAATTTTTAATCCTTTCCATTAATTCGCATAGGTCGAATCAAATCTTGATAAGAAAACATTGCATTATGTTTCTCTATTGGGTTAGCTTGTTTACTTTCTTGTATTGCATGTCATTAGATATGTTGCAAGGATTTAGGCATCTTTTAATTTATTGTATTGCATTAAATTTTGTATGTTGCATGGAGTTGGTATTTTTAACAATGGACAATTGTTCGTAGTATGGCTTTTCATGTAATTATACTTTTTCGTATGATTATATTTTTAATAAGGACCGATGACGTAGATCTTTGGAAATATGATGACACTAAGGTTGTTTCCAATGCAAGGGATGAAAGCTAGTTCTTCTCTCTGCTTCTCCATATTTCTTCTACATCATTCTCCTATCAACACTATTCTTTTGATTCACCTGGGGCATCCTGCCCCTACCCATTCTTCTATCCATTTCTCTCACCTTTTCGATTGTGGATCACATTATTTCATCACCCCATTGACACTTGAGGGGCATGTATCACTTCTACTAATTTTTCTTGTACGCATTCAAAATTCATCTATTTAATATCTTTTAAGTGGTGTCACATATGCCACCTCAAAGAAGGGAAAATGTAGACACCTATAATTTAGCTTGAGAAATTTAAATACTTAAATCGCACTAATTATACTATTTCCCACAAATTAAAGACATATCATCAATATAGAACATTTTATCTACTATCATTGTTAATTAATTACATTATGTTAGTTAATTAACTCTTCTATCTAACAATGACGCCAATTAACGACCTTCCATTAATCAGCTCCCCTTTATATCTAGATTAATTAATTATTTCTAATTAATTAAGCTCCCCTTTCTATCTACAAAGTGATTAATTATTTATAATTAATTAATATCCCTTTCTATCTAGATTAATTAATTATTTATCTCTTCTATTTTATCAATAAATCATCATTTATTTTATTAAAATCCTCTCATAACATAAATCATACTAACTATTCCTCTAAAAATCTTCTATAAGCTTGCACACCTATTAATTAATCACTTTGGTTAATTAATAAATCCCCTCAAACCCCATGAGTCACTAAAGGAAAAAATAAACTCTCCTAAGGTTGACTCAACCCTTTATAAACCTTCCTTATCCATAACTAACCCAACCTCTCTATTTATCCCACATGAAAAAGGATGTAGAGATTCTTCTATCCATTGGGCTATATAAGGATCCCTCCTCCTACCTTTCTATTTACACCTTTCATGCTTATATCTAATCTATAGGAATTTTATCTTAGAGCATATTTCATTTGAAATAATAGCCTCATTCTTAAATTTCATCCATATAAGATTTTGGGTCATATGGAGATAACCAAAATGGTTTTGTAGCCATACTTTGATGAGCCTCCATTCCCAAACCCTTGAAGATATAACAATCAAATTTTATTATCATGGATCTACCTAGGTTCATTTAGTTTTTTTGGTTATCTAAAGAGTAGAGATTCAAATACTTAGCATATTAGTTTGATTTCTATTTCAAGTTTTAATGCATAATGTTGTTATTTAGTCTTGTTTAGCTCTTAGCATGATGATCTATGTGTAGTTAGTTCATGTTTTGAAACTAATAAGGTGTTAATTTCAATTCTCTTTGCATAGATAATTAATACATAGATAAAACTTGCATATTTCCCACTTACAATACCACCATGAGCCTCTTCCATAATGTCTCGTGCACTCGTGCTCTAGTACACACTCGACACAATACTTCATCGCGACCTAACTTGTATAGGTCACCACTAATCAACATAAAATGAAACATGTAAATTGCAAGTTGTTTCTTCTCCAAAGATTTCATTCCTTTTGGCACCACCCCTATACATAAAAAGATAACAATATCCTCCAATTTTTAATGCGTGCATTATAACCTGTACAACTATGCATATGGAATTGTATCTTCGGTTGTCTCACAGCGCATCCTCCTCTGAATGAATTCATGATAAATGGTCTGGGAAAATTAATTTTACGTGGTTTTACCACAACTATGAAATCAAATTATTGGAATAAAATCATCCATCAACATATGTGCCCTTGTAAAATGGGCTTGTTCACCAAGTATTTCAATGCCATGTGATCAGTGTAAAATATGAATGTTGTTGCTAAAAGGTATTGTCTGAATTTATGTAGTGCACAGATCATGGACAATGATTCATGCTTTGTCATTGTATAATTATGCTCTACATGAGTCAAATTTATACTAGAAAAATAGATAGGATGATCTATAATACCTTCTCTAGGATGAGCTAACACTACACTAAAGGATGTGCCGAGGCGTCCACATGTACATGAAATGTTCAAATCCCATGAGGGAAAGCACAAAATAGGTGTTGTAGTAAGTCTGTCCTTTAGTACCTCAAATGTGCGTTGCTACGGTTATCCCCAATAAAATTTTCCTTTTCCTTTTAGTAGCTCTTCCAAGGGTGTGACAACCTTACCATATATTTTGATAAATTTTCTATAATACCCAAAGTGACCCAAAAATCTGCACACCTCACCGTGACCGTGTAGGCTCTTCCATGCCGATAATAACTCGTAACCTTAGCTGGATCTACCAACAAACCTTCCTTGCAGATGATATCTCCTAACAGAGTCCCAAAAGGTGTAGCAAACATGCACTTTTTGATGTTTAAAGAGATTCTTAACTATCTACATATTTCAAACATTAATCTCAATTTTTCACAATGATCCTTAACAAGACCATACAATGTCCAATCATCCAAATAAACTTGCAAGAAAATATGAATAAAATCCTGGAATGCTTGAACAACTATTTGTGAAAATACAACATGCATGTTTTTTAGACCAAAGGGCATCACGGTATATGCAAAACTTCCCCATTCAGTGGTGAAATTTTTTTTCATGATCCTCCAGTGCAATCCATACATGATGATACCTATAGAATCCATCTGTAAAAGAATAGATCTTGTGCCCTGCAAGGACTTCTAATATCTCCTTTGTGAAAGGTGTAGGAAAGGGGTCAATCACACATGCAACACTCAGCTATATGTAATCCACACAAATCCTAATTTGACCATATTTCTTTATACTGATAACCATGGGGATAACCCACTCCGATTATTCTAGGGGCTTAATGATTCTAGACTTCAATATTTTGTCAATTTCTTATTTGAACTTTATGCACAAGTTGAGGTTCATCCTATAGGGTCTCTTCTTGACTAGGCACATACCTTCCTTAAGCTTTATATTCATTTCTCCTAATGATTCATGAACTCCCTTCAATTCATGGTAGTCCCATGGAAATAAGTCTTGAAAATCACAGAGCAACACCAATATTTTTGCTACTTCAGATTTAGACTAATAATCTCAAATTATTGCCTCTTTAGGTTCAACATCCATGCCAATATTAACTTTCTTGGTCCTCATAGGTTCATGATAGGTGTGTGTATTATTATCTACACTATCCAAGACCTCACACGTACTTATTAAATGATCTATATCTAGTTCTTCTACTTCTTCATCATCCACTATGTATACCATCTTCCCTTTTTCTTTCTCAAAGAAAGCACACTTAAGTAGTGTGGCATCTATCTCTCGCTCCTTTTAGGAAAATGTGCTCCTGAGTCATTCTCATCAAATAACTCCTTAATTAGTTCTTCATCCTTTGCACTGTCTCCCATAGTTAACCACTTTATAACCCTTAATGCCTCTTCTACTAGAGGTTTAGTAGAGAAGTAGTCAAAAGTATGGACCATACCTACAATCAAATCTTGGAAAAATTTAGTTTCTCTATATAGCTCTGCATATACATACCAAGTGCGTGTGTAGCCTTGTAAAGTGGAATAAAATTTATGCACCCATAGTGAAGGTGGTAAATCTTCAGGCCTCTATCTAGAGCCTTTAAAATTTTTGAATGTGGTGTTGAGCGGGTTGATTACCATGATATGTGTAGATTTGAGTCGGTGCATTGTTCCTGGAAAACTGAGTTTTAAGAGCAATCCTGAATTCATTCCATTCTATAAGATTATCCATGTGAACCACCAACCAACACATTGTTGTCCAGTGATGGGTGTATGTTAACATAATTATTCTTTCTAACTGGTCTATCCACTATTCCTCTATGGCATGTAGGAATACCGTAGGGTCTCCTTACCCAGGTGTATCGATGTATAGAGTTGTTACCTATCCTATTAATGGAACAAGGTTTTCTTTTCTATGAAAATGTGCTCCTTACTTCGTGCCTAACCATATCATAAGTACCATGAGCCCACTTATCAAAAACAACACTTGTAGTATCAATAATAGAATGGGAAACTTCCCATTGAAAGATTCCTTCTTTAGATGGCTTGAGCACTTCGGGTCCCAATGACACATACATAAATCCTATTCATATCTTCCTCACTCAAAGGCTCAACATAGGAAAATAAATTCCATCTCGTAAAAGGGATAATAAATATTTCCTCCTTGTTCTCAAAACTAATATATCCCTTGTTGAACTAAAGATCAACATTATTTGTGTAGCACCAACGGTGTCCAAGCAGATCCGGGAAATTGTCTGCTTTTGCAAGTGCTAAAACCTCAAAATCCCCAGTGAACTTGGCCCATTATATAGTAATGGATGCATATTTTAAAAGTCCGATAGGAGTGGCCTTATTTTTATTAGCCATAAATAATACATTATAAGATGGCTGCAATGTAGATCTCCCCATCTGTACTTATGCATCAAAAGTAATCACATTTACTTCGCGCTTGTGTCAATCAATATATTACTCAAGAGCCATCTTTCGACAACAACATTTAGAGTGATCTCCTTATCATAGTCTAAGATATGGGGGAAGATTTGCGTGCATGATCTAATGCCCATTCTCATTATTCATGTGTGGAGTATTTCCCTTTAGCCAACTCCCTAGTAATGGAATAATATTATCTTGGCGCAACATTCTACATACCTCCTTCAAGTCATCAATATTTGACTGGACTATCTCTGCTACCTTCTTTAGTTCCATATTCCATGATTACTCCTTTAAACATTGTATTTCCCCTTAAAGGTCTCTGAGTAACTCCATGGTCTCCTGATAGACCTCCTTTTGGTGTGCAAGATCTAGGTATCTTGCATGCAAAATTTCCTCCTTAATGATGGTAGGCTTATGTGGTAATGTGTCTCTAGTGCACACACCTTGAACGCGTGTAGTGATATTTACAGAAATAACTTAGGTTCCGGTTCCAACTTTGGAATCCACTAATTTTTCACAAGGCATTATATTGTAACCATCACCGCACCTTTGTTCTCCTATTTATGTTACTTTCTAAGATTCTCATATAGATTTGGGCATTCCTCATAGCTATGATTCTTCCCACAAAAATAACATGTAATATTATGAGGACATTCACGCCTACGGGGTCAAATGATCTACATGTAAATCATGTTCCATGGGGAAATTCACCTCGTCCAACACCATGGCCTCAACCTCCAAATCCTCCATGGTATCCTCGACCTATGCCATGTCCTCCTTCATAGCTCCCCTTGTTCTGCTCATAATGTGCTTGATTGGGATTTTGATCCTAATGCTCACCCTTACCCTTAGAGTTATCTAATACTCCTAAATATCACACACCAATATCTATAGCATCATAGATCCGAACAATCAACCCGTAATCTTCCGTATCGTGAGTCATGGACCGAGAAGATATTCCAATAATAGGATACATTCTTCCTTATCACATGTTTTAATAATAGGAAATAATTGACATCATGCTTCAGGTGACATATCTCATAGTCTAGAAATAATGAATGTACTATTCTTCGGGACAATTATCTTTGGTGTGCCCCTCCACTTCAAATTCTATACACCAAATCCCAGGTGCATGTCTCATGTGCCGAATTCACTGATATTTTCTCCAACTACTTTGTCATGGCTACAATATGTGCTTCCAAGAATTGGTTGACTCCGGTGTCTATACTCCCGACTACCTAAACATGCAAAGCTACTTCAAGGGATTTTTGTAGATCAGTGTATGTATTATGTGACAAATCCCTTCTAAAAGGTGTTATCAGACCTCTAATGAACCATTACACATGTTGGCTTACATTAATATCATAAGAAATCCTAGATAATTCTTTTATAAAATGGGCATCATATTTTCGGACACTTTCTTTTCGTAGTGCCTTGTTTAATATCCTTGAGCACGCTTATACTCTTCTACTCAAATTCAAGGATATAGAACTCTATAAGGAGTGCATCTTTGAATGTTACATAATCTACACAAGTTTGATCAGGGTTAAACTTCTTGTACCAACTGTGTGCGCATCCCTGCATTATAGTTGTAAATTGACTTACCTTGCACTCAAAAGGCATGATCCCTTTTACGTGCCACAATATCTCACACATGTACATGTGTTCAACAACATCTTCTATTCCCTATACTCTAAAAGATGAAGATACATATCCATGTAAATATTCTAGGGTTGGTGCAGACCCTACCCACCTGATCTAGAACCCCTTGTGTTGCCTCTTCCTCCAAAACCACCAGATCCACCAGAACTAGAGCCACCGACACCCCCTAATCCTCCACCTGTAGCCAAAAGTGGACCAGAATATGTACTTCCATGTGTCCCAATAGTAGTATTGTACTGAACTCCTACAGTCTACGTGGTGGTACTACTCCCAGAAGTGAGCCCCAAATTCTACATGCTTGAATTCTATGCGCAGATGATGCACTTGAAAAAGTTACCTCCAAACAACAAATGGATATGTATTCCCTACCATAGATGTACTTGCTATGTGACTTAATCCTATTTCCTACTACCCAAATTAGCTTACTGACTATTGGATGTACTAAGTATTGGAAAACCAAGCACAAGGGCTAGGTTGCCAGGTAGATTCATATGTGTGCATGTGGCCTAGGTCATCATTTTTGGCACACTCTTATGTGAGGCCAAGGAGGGTTCTATTTCATGATTTCCCAAATGGGGGAGTTCTTGATGCTCTAGCTATGTCTTCTATGTGAGATCAAAATCCTTCATGAGCCATCTCTCTCCTCAACACCATCCACTCTGCAATGTCATGTTGCTTCTCTATCTCCATCTCGCGTGTCTCATTATACTCAAGCTGCCTTTCTTCTCTCTCCCTCTCTCTCCTGCTAGGTCCACCATCTTTCACCAAACCTTCTCCTAACCCTAAGTGTGGTGAGGTTTAGTTGGCCATCAACTTTTCCTCTAAATTTAGGGTTACCATCAATATCTTAATCACCAATGGAATTCCTTTCATGTAAGTTCCCCTTGGGTAACGTAAAAATTGGAACTCGAGATAACTATGGGAAATAATAAGTGGAAATAGAGTATTCCAGGGACCTAGCTATTCAAAACATCGTGGAACCAAGTATCCATAGTACATGTCCATATCGGATCAGCATCATATGAGGCCTTAAATTCTCCCCGTGTGTCTAGACAAGTGTTTGATACCTCTAGTTTCACTTAGACACATAATAAACCATCTAATCATATAGTTCTACAAGGAAAATAGAAAATAAGCTCTCATATAGACAAACATGCGGGTTCTTTTCCACCCACACACATTTGTTAAACTTAGATACAAAGTGTTGAATCTACATGTGTACTCTTCTTCTAGATATTATATCTACTCCTCAACACTTGCTAGGGTTAACTGGTACATCTTCATCATGAACCATCCTAAAAACGAATTTGAAAAAGAGGTCCCGGCAATGGAACCAATGATGTAACCTAGAATTCACCATGAACAACCTAGGCATGATAACACATCACCCAGCCTTAGTTGATCACTCACCTAAAGCATGGAAAGGTACCAGGCCCCTCTTTAGAGTTGATTGTACATGATGCGAACATGATGAATATGTAATGTATTCATATCCACAAACAACATAAATATTCCACAGAGCATATTCCAGATCTAGATCTAAAATAATAATGAATTAAGTGATAGATATAATAAAGGAAACAATGTAAGAACTAGTTTCAGTCATGTTTAACACCATTATTCACCCAACACACTCCATTATATTAAAACAAAATAAACACAGAAGCTTCTTACAATAAGTAGTATCATAAATTTATGCGTGCATCATATCCGTAGAATAACTCCACGATAGCTCTTACATAACAAACTACTAATTTATAAAAATTACTACATATTTATAAGGGTGGAGAATTTCCTTCATCGCTTACGCACTTACAAAAATAGGTCGCATGTTGAGAATAGTCATGTGCCTTTTCAATAACATGCACACATGCAATTGCAATAATACTAGATCTCTTACGAGTTAACTAGCAAGAGTAGTAATTCTATTATTAATTCAAACTCATGCATGGCACTTTAGTAGATGATCTTCCCAAAATAACATTTGTGTGTTGTGAAAGTCTCCATCCCATTGTGTGTTCCATATGTTATCTCCAAAATAACCCATAACCATAAAAATGGCTAAGTATCGATTCAATCTATCTTTTTGCACACTTCCTTCCCTATCCTTCGTGCCTTCAAATATTCCTTGCTACCACACGTGAATCTTCTCGTGCACCTTTTCCTTAGTGTCATAATTTGTTTGCTAAATAGAGAGAGAGAGTAAAATGTGCCATGAACAAGATTCTATAGACCTATTGTTCGAGAGATGTTTTTACCTTTGTACTTGAATTAACAAAGTGAAATAATAAAAACAAGAGCGACCTCAGAAGATGTGGGGTTTAACGATACCATAGAAATGTATGTTGATGATGATGTTGATGTTGATGGATGAAAGCTCTTTCCTTATTTTATTAATGAAGGAACTTGCAAATCATAGAAACTAAGAAGAATATGGAATTCGATAGATATATGGAAGATTTCATGACAAAGGCCAGTCCTTGGAAGTCAATGGACTTCATTACAAGGATGTCAATCCATGTTCAAGATATCAATTTGATAATGATAAGATAAATGATAAAGAAACAATTAAACAAAAATGAAAAGGAAAAGGGACTGATGCGGTCCACTATTATATGATGGTATGATGGTGATAATTGATCCAAAGGAGTCTATGAATCACAAAATGTCTTAAAGGAGAAAGGATGTGTATAGATTTTTAATCAAATGATAAATGTGATTTAAATAATTGATAAAATGCTAAATATGGTGCAAAAGAGATTAATATGATTGGAAAGACACTTAAAGGGCCTTGTTGTAATAGATTATGTGATCTGGATTTATAAAAAGAAAGCTTAGGGGTCAAAATACCTTTTTTATAGGAATCACTGACAATTGGGGAAATCGCCAATGATTGGGTGAATCGTCAATGATTGCTATGAAAATGTAAAAGTTTATAATGGATGATGATGAGACTTGAATGGAATGATAAAAATGTTGATTTAAGCATGGATATGATGCATAATAATGTAATGAAGCAAGGGAAACTACTTACTTTACATAAATTAATTAATAGAAATCAGAAGATGATATTACTTAAGAGAGGGAGATTACTCGACCCAAGAATACTGCTGATATAATTCCCCGAGTGAATTAATGACCTTTGTATGAATAAGAAGAGATTGTTTATGTCTTAAATGTTGTTGATATGATCTCTGACTATGTAAGAGTGCTATGATATAAGGAAAATGTAATATTATGTCCTAAGGTTACGTCCACCTGCAAACTAACCTCAAATCAAAGACTGAAGCTTGTTTTTATAGAGTTTCTAACGATTAGGAGAATCACCGGTGATTCTATAAATCATTGGAAATTATAGAAAAATGTTACAACCACCTCCCAAATTGATATTTTGTTCTTTTTTATTGAAGGATATATGTTATAAAATTGTTATACAGTGATGGCTATTACTAAATGGTTGGGAAGATATTTGTTTCGTTTTGTTTTATTTGTTCTTGGTCAAAATGTGGTTTTCTTTTGTTTTGTTTTATTTGATTTTGGTTAGAATGTGGTTTTAGGTTATTTTAAAAGGAATAAAATAATATTTTACAGCTATAGAATACTATTTACGGGGAGTAAATATAAAGGGGGAATTAAGACTTAGGATAAGGATTTAATGGATAAAATGGTAATGATGTGATAATGTATTTAATGTATAATATGACAGTGATGTGATAATGAAGGTGAGATAGCAAACACAAATACCATGACTAGTGGTGCTAATTTTAGGTGTCTACATTTTTCCCCTTTTTGTTGAGTGGTTTCTGTATGTAAGTCAGTGTGATAAAATATTGAGATGTGATAGATAAGTATGTTAAAGATGTAAAATTATATGATGAGGCACTTCCCTAAAAATAGGGATTAATGAACTAAAAAGGGAATAGATCATGAATTTGAAATAGATTGATGGAAATATGCAAGGATGGAAATATTGGAGATGATGCCCCACGATGAGGTATAGAAAAAACTAGGTTCTCATTATAAAATCAAGTGATAGGGGAACCAAAGGGTTCGTGTCCTAAAGACATATGACTTAATGGTGTACAAGATGATGGTTTGGCAAGGTCAAGGAACAAAAAATTGATGTCACCACAAAGGTGGGCCTACAAGGCCAATAATTCAAGTTATAGGGGAACCAAAGGGTTCATGTCCTATATACATATGTTTTAAATGTGATGGAGGATGAAATGATGATTTAATGTGGTTAAAGAACCATGATTTTCATTGCCAAAAGGTGGGATTATGAGGCCTAGTTGGGGTTCTTGATGATGATTAAAGGTATAACACTTGAGTAGGTAGTCATTTGAAAACTATTTATTTGATTGAGTAGATGTGATGTTTTTGATTCAATGATGGGATGCTGAGATGTGCTTAGGATTGTGTGGATATGATGATGCATATATTGATAGATGTTGATGTGGTAAGGTTCACAACTATGAAAGATACGTTTAGGCATGATTTGTTGTTTGATATTGAATTTAAAGTGACTTAATATTTTGTCAAAACCGTGGTCAAGAATTAAATGTGTATTGATTACATTGTACTAGTTTTGATACATACGTGATGGGGATAGATACGGTGAAGGAATTTGCACTTTTGGCCTTATAGTAGATGTTAACAAATGAATAATAATGGATAGTCACATGTAGGATATTAGATATAAATATGAAGTGATAAGATGTAACTTCCTAGAACATGAAAAGGTTAACATATGTAGGCTAATGCGGGAGAGTAGGTTCTCCTTTCAAAAATTTCATAGAGAAATTCCTTAGCTATACTTTTTATTTTTGACTCAAATTGATTGATGCGGGAAGTTTTCTTTGGTGGGAAAGTTGATTAATGTGGAAAGCTTTCCTAGGATGTTTTTGATATTTGAATTTTTAAAGGATGATCTATGTGGGAAGCCTCTTTACATGGGTAGCCATCCTTTAAGGGAGTGGTCTATAATTTTGACTTTTGAATTTTGATTTTTATTTTTACGAGATAGCCGTCCTTTGAGGGATCGGTCGATTTTGATGGGTAGCTATATTTTGAGGATCCATCTAATTTTATTTTTGATAATAATATTTTTGATATTCTAAAATAGTTTTCCTTTGAGGACCAATCTATTATTTTTATATGATGCATCCATAGATATTTTTGACTTTTAATTTGAGTTCAAGGAAAGACCCTAATAGACCATTTCTAGGAGGGGAGAAGAAATGTGTACATGACCTACATATATGTGCCCCATATCATGTTTTTAGTTGGTACAAGTTAGGTGGATGTAATGATTATGAGGTTCTTGCTAAGGAGGAACTTATCCATGTGAAATATGCAATGAAAAGATCTGCGGTGCTCATCTTTAAGGTGTTTTATGATGGTGATGGAAAACCACATACATTCAAATCATTACGATGAAGAGATGGATGGTTGATGACATGATAATATATTTAATGTGACTAATTTCATGATGGTGGATATGTTAAAAGTATAAAGGCCACAATTTTAAGGCTTTCAGATGTTGACCCATGTTATATGGAACTATCCAATGTAGGGAAAACTTTCCATGTTTACTCCTTTCTAGAGTAGTGATATTTTGATTGGATTGATAATATAGGTTTGTTGAAGATGAGCTAGGAGAATGTGCAAGTTAAGAACTTTGATGTATCAATAAAGACGAGTCCCCTAGCATAACACTATGGATAGAGATGACATGCGCTGAAAGGAATGATAGCTTTTAGATTAGGAAGGTGGAAGTTTTGATCTTGATTGATTGAGTATATGGTAAATAAAGGATCCCTTGACAAAGGAGCTGTTGAAAATTTGGATGGAGTATGAGAAGACAGGTTGAGGAGGGGTAGATGAAGAAGGTTTGATTTTTTCTTCCATTTTTATATTATGATTTAGTATTTGCATAGGTGTTTAAACCATACTTATTTGAGACAAATTACCTTCAATAGAATGTGACGAGAAGACATATGAGAAAGTTTTGTCAAGATTTGTTTGAGGATGACCCACTAGTCCTAAAGATGTCGAGAGAGGACACTGCCGGTGACTCGGTGTAGATGATGATGATATTGAAAAATGTTCAAGGGAAAGTGCATACATTGATGGGATTGAGTGAACTTTAATTAAAAGGTGTTCACAAGATATATGACAAAGGTTTGATAACACAAGATTGTAGATGACCCCCTTGACCTACAAATTTCAAAGTGAGGACACTTACAAGGGTGGAAATGTTGATGGTATTGATGATGTTTTAGGATGGTCCGCTTCTAGGAGAAGATCATCAATGAGGAAGAGTCATTGGATTATGGCTTTAAGTGCTTTACAACTCTCCATGCTATGACCCGGTCTTCTATGATAGGCACAAGTTTTTGATCATACCGAAAGGTTTCCGAATATGTGGGTTGGGTGTTTTTATTAGTGGTAATGATATAAGAGAAGACTATATGAGCCATTAAAGGATGTTGATGTAAGTCCATTTTGGGGGATTTTGATTAACGAATATTGAATTTTCTTTACGAGAATTCTTAGTAGGACGTCTCTTATTTTTGGATGGGGGTGGATTCATAGATATCGTATGGTGTTGAAACATCATAGGGGTGTTGTGAGGTTGATAAGAGAGAGGATATGATTCAAGGATGGGATAGGATGTGGGATTGATAAAATTGGATGATAGATGAGGTCCTAAAATGGAGGAGGGATTTATTATAGATGAGGTAGGGTATGACCGAGTGGCGTGATATTGAGATAAAGGATGGGGTCCCAAAATAGATGATGAGGGTGGTACCTTTGAATTAGATCGTGAAAAAGGATGTGGTCCCAAAATGGATGGTAATTTTGAGACCTTAAATGATGTTTGTTTTGATTTTATAATAGGATGTTATGGAGAAAAAAATGAACTCAAAACCTTGGTACGATCAATTTATTTGTTCGCCAGAAGTGAAAAATCTTCATCGTTACAACCATGGATGCTCTGAGAGAAATTTAACATGGTGTTTGGAAAAATTGTAGTTTTAATGGAGGTTGTTATTAAGAAATCATGGATTTGATGAGGAAATATGATGAGGGTGGTACCTTGAACTTAGAATGTGATAAAAGTTGAGGTCCCAAAATGGATGGTATGGTTGAGACCTTAAAATTTTTTTTTTTTGATTTCGTATTAGGATGCTCTGGAGAAAAAAAAATTATCTCAAAATATTAGTATGATCAATTTCTTTGTTCTCCAGAAGTGAAAAATATTCATCCTTACAACCATGGATGCTCTTGGAGAAATTTGACATGGTGTCTAGAAAATTTTCAGGTTTAATGGAGGTTATTATTGAGAAATCATGGATTTTATGAGGAAATATGAAGTGGGAAAATGGTACTTGTGTGTTTTGGAACTTCCGACAAAGACAATGCGAAGAAGAAATTAGAAAATGAAAGGTATGAAAAGCTAGTAATTTTTTAATTTTCAACCAACTTAGGGGTGGGGAAATTTTTTTTATACCAACTATACCTGGGACAATTGGGATAGTTGGGATAGTTGGGGTAGAAAAATGTGCCCCTTCCCTAGGCTTGACAAGTGGTTGGAAGTGAGTGGAGAGTTGAGAGGATGGGAGAGAAAGGCTTAAGCACCCGATGAATTTTTTTGTCGGATGAAGAACCTATGAAAGGTATATGTGTGGGGAATTTTTTTTTGTCATAAATATTCCCACTTGTCCCTAGGAAAGTTGGGGTAGTAATATGTGCCCATGGGTTTTCTAGGAAAAACTTAGCCAAAACTTAAAAACCACCATTTAACCCTTGCTAGAAGGATTCGGGGTCACATGAGGGTATAAGGGATAAAAGCGGGAGGTGGGGCACATTGTTTTGTACCTAATTTCCCTTCTATCCCCACTATCATGGAAATTTGGGATAGTCTGGACACCAAAATGTGCCAACCATTTGATCAGTAAATCGACTAACTCCTACAATCATGAAACTAACTTTCTTGGAGTTCTAGGAACTCTTTTTGGAAAATTTTTATATAAATTTGACTCCAAAGACCATTTTAAGATCATTGGGATGGTTTTCAAGACTTTATTATTCCTCCTCTAAAAATTCTACTTTTCGATTCATGACCGCAAGGTGAGTTTGTTAAGATTGGTCTATAAAGAGAAGCACTTGGGTCTTATGAAGGATGTGAAAACTTCATCATGTAGAGGATCCTATAAGATTTATGAATTTATCTTGTTTACCTATTAAATAATACCAAATATCTTATAATATTCTGTTAAAGTTTGGGTACATTTTTCCATTGTAAGCTCCTTAAGCCTCTGGAACCCACTTTCACCGTTCTTTCTCCGAACCTCAAAAATTTTCCTGAATCTTTCTAAACCTATTATATTTAATTCTAAAATCCTCAATAACATATGTAGATGGTTTTAGGACTTTTGATCATTCCTAGAGGATGCACACCTATCCCAAGGAGGATAAGAATAACCTTCTTATGCTTCTAAGTACTCAACTTTATAAGCATTGCATTAAAGCGACATAAGTCACCTTGTCTTGATATTTTGAATGCTTGGGAAGGTATGTACAAAAAATATTAAGATTTTAAATTATAACATAGACACCACAAAAAGGGAATACTAATTTGGAGAGGATTTAGGAATGCCTAAGATGACAATTTTGACACTTGGGTCTATTGTCATGCTTGAGAATTTGAAATTTTTATGTTGCACATTTGCATGAAAACATATCCATATGTATGTGTAAGAATATAAGAATGTGTCCATGTTTGAAGACCATTTTATAGTATGATTATCTTGCAAAGATATTATAAAATTCTCTAAATAAAACTTAGTTAATAATGAGTAGGAGAGAGATTAAGATTTTATAGGAAATTATGTAATTCAAATCTTAGATGAATTTCCTTGGTTAAAATATTATTTTTATAAATTGGGTAATATTTATTCATAAAATGGTGTGCTCCATATTTATCGCACATAAGGTGTGACTTGATGTTTTTCTCCTTGATGAACATCACTTTCTTTAATTGATTAGCCTTTTGAATGTCATCCTTACACCCGTGCGTGCTAAGCTAAATCATATCCATCAGTTTTAACCATACTTTTCTCTTTTGGAACATGGAAGCCATGTATATAAAATGTGGGATGTCACATGTAATATTGGGATTGGCTTGCCCTTCTTAATTGCTGATGTGTCATTGAATTTCCTTACCTTTTGAAATTTTTGTTTGAATTTTTATTTTCTTTTACATTTCCCAGAGACTTGGAAGTGTGAATTAAATTTCCTATGAAGTGCGATGTGTGAGCTTGGAGGGATAAGTACTCGGATCTTGGTGAGGGGTATTTTGAACACTCACACTTGGGAAGTGTGAGTTTTAAATACTTGTATATACAAGATTTTTGTTTTTAAATTCTCACACTTGGGAAGTGCGATCCTTCACTCTTTCAAATTATTTTCTTTGAATACTCACATATGGGAAGTGGTATTGCTAATTATCTTACTGTGAGAAAAATTCAAACTTTTGTTTTCCAAAATTCAAACTTTGAAGTGTGAGAGATTTTGAAGTGCGAGTGCTAGAAATTTGTTGAGTATGAGTGCAAGGAAAATAAATAGCCATGAGAAATTTCTCACATATACAAAGTGAAAGTACAATAATAAAAGAATTGTTAATTCTTAAATTTAAAACTAAGTAAAGAATTAATTTAATTAAATGCAAACATTAGACATTATAAAATAAGGTTACTTACACACCCAATATTTCACATGCTACATTGTCAGAAAACAATTACAAAAGGTCCCTAATGATGATTCATGTCTTTTCCAAAGGTGTTTGAGCTCTTAAAGCTCCTTGCAACTTATATTTTTAGACTAGTTTGTCCTACTTAGCCATTTACCACTTTTCTATAGCTTCCCACTTCATTTCAGCTTAGTTTTAACCTTTAGTGTCAATACCTAGGAAGTGGTCCTGTGAATCGCCACCATGCATAGGGAGATGGTCATGTGTGAAATTTATAGAATCTTCCAACATGATTTAAGATGCGTGTTAATCCAATCCGATTTACTTTGAATGCATTTTTGTGAGCCGTTTAACTGATTTCAAGCTTGATTTATTTGTGGCATTCTCCTCTTCCACTTGTGATTTTTGATTGACTTGTTAACTTCCTCTTCATGTGTTGATGTGGCACCCCATGGCTACCAAGTGTATTAGTGCACAACCCAACCAACATTCTCAAATTCATTACTCAATCTCAAGAAAATGGATGGAGATAATTTTGTGTATTATTGCATTGTTGGGCTGCCACATTCATGCTAGAAATTACATAACTAAGCTCTATTCACTTGTTTTATCTCTCTTCGACCTACATTGCTACTAGATTGCTATCAAACTATCATTGCTCCAATGAATTCTCATTGTTGCTTCTATTACATTCTAAATCCCTTGGACTCATGTGAACATAGGAGATTGAAAAGACAAAGCGAGGAGAAAAATCATAACACAACCGGATTTTCCATTGCTTTATATTTCCAGGTTGGGGTTGATGTTAGTTTTCTTCATTTTTCATATCATTGTTCTTAAATTACACACACACACACACACACACATATGTATATGTATATATATGCATGTAATTTAAGAACATTGATATATATATGTATGTATGTATATATATATATATATATATATATATATATATATATATGTATATCAAATAGAGTAGAAAAGAAGCATTTCCATTATTGCAATCATTCAATAGTTATAGTAGATCAATTCATATAGGAAATCCTCCATAGAAATATTCTTTACTCTTGTCGGGAAGATGCGGGAAGAAAAGCTTTTGAGAAGCTTTGATTTATTCTCGTGCTTCGTGGTAATAATAAAGGGTTAGATTTGCATCCATAGTTTAGTGAATCTTTCATTATTTAAAATAGAATAGATTTCTTCTACATAGATAAACAACTACATCTAGTTTTTTATTTGTTTTAGGATTTATTAATTAGAGTAGAAGCTTTTATTTCCTCAAATTCAAGAAAAGAATAAAAAACATTTATTTTATTAGAGTAGTTGATTTCATTTATATCTTGAAAATACAAAAACATAGAATAGTTTCAATTCAATTAGATTAATTATTATTTACTGAAATTAAATTAGATCATTGGAAATAAATAACCATTAATGATCTTAAAAAGAATGCACATATGGAAGTTATTCATGGGTAGCACAACCGAACGGTCCCAAGTTACTTACAGACATAGATACGAGACTCTATCTTCTTGTCCTAAGAACAATGACTCAATACACATAGAAGATTCAACAATTAAATGTCTTAATCATTGCAAATGATAAGGCCTACGAATTATATAATACCCCGACAATAGGTTTAGATATACACATGACCATAAAAGGACCTCAATAGCCAAGAACATACAATAGCGATCCTAGAGTCCCCCAACCAAACACGCGAGAGATTTTCACGAGATATTGACAAAAGTCTATACACATTGGTTTTCCGTACATCACCATTACCACCTAACATCATATCACAATTGAACATTATGAATGAGGAATCTCATTGAGCCCTCACATTTTGGACCACTCCCACCAACCAAATATAGATTTCGTGAAACCACGTCTCTCTTGTCGTTCCATGACCCTATCTGGACATATTTACGAGGCCCCCATTGGTTTTCCATGAATCCCACAACCACTTGAAAGGATCTCCATGAAGCTTGATATTGAATGGAGTCTTCGTGTAGTAATTCTTTTAGATCCATCTATCGACACCCATCTAGGTTAGAGAGGCCTTTTGTACCCTTTGTGAGCGAGATCCTTCTATCAAGTGTCAAGGACATTATTTTTCCTTAAAAACTTGCCCATCCCATTTACATACACTTTCATCCACATACCACATTTCTCTATCATTTAGCCATCCACATTTCCACATCGTCTGCCCTCAAAGATGACCTCGGAGTCTCGAGTGCGGTTTAAGGTCGTGTTTCGATTTTCATTCGTAAAATTGGTGAACCCGACATGAATATCTAGTCTATTTTCTCCATTTTTCATCAATCTTCCCTCTCTCCCATTATTTTGTGGCTATTCATATACCCCCAAATATGTCGGGACAAGAAGGATATGGAAGACCCATTTTGTGTTAGGATAATTAATTATTAACTATTGTTATTATTTAATTATTATTTTTATATGGTTTTATTAAACCATATTTGTCTTATTATATGTATGGATATAATTTTTATGTTGTTATAACAATTATATCATTATTCATTTGTGCTTCTGTATGAGATTTTGGAAGCTTATGTATTTAGGCATATTGTTTCTGTTTCACTCGGAAAGACTCATTCCTTTTAGAAACAGATATAAGGTTAGGGTTAGGAGGAATACACCGTGAGAACGTCGAGATGGTGTGCGCGTACCGTAGAGAAAGATCAGGCTGATTGCGAAGAACTCCTTTTTGTCTTGGAAGGACTACCTGCAAATAAGAACACAAGACCACAAGATTTGATTAAACAATAAATGAGGAAACTGCCTTGGGCCCAGGAAATATAAAACTTCCTTTCGAAGGTGGTCAGTTCCCTGCTAATATGAATTAACACAAAAGACTGTAAAGTATCAATTAAATTGTTTCGTTGAACTGGGTAGGGGAAAGGCTGGTTTTCTGGTTTTGATCAGAGGAACCGATGGCGGTTATTGATAGCCAATGCGATTCTTATATAGCCGATGCGGTCATCGATAACCGATACCGGTGGGTTCTAGGATCTTCTTAGTAGCTACGGTGTTTTGTAAGGCTGGTTTATGGATGATATTAGGAAATGGGATGATTAGAAGCAAAAGAATAACAGTTAGATGCAATGACACGTTGGGTAGTAGATTCAGAGACGGATTTAGGAGGACTGAAATTCACGAAGCATAAGAAATGTTATAACAGAGGACATGCAAGATGTGACTTACTCGTTTTGGCAAAGATGCAAGTTGATCTCCTTGGTTGTAAACACTTCTGGTATTTCCACTCGTCTCTGCTCTGTCGGTGAAGATCTAAACTCTGTTTTCACTCGCAATGCTCTCTCTGTTGATCCGAAATCCTTTGGTGATCTCCAAAATGAAATTCCGATCCGTTGTTTTTTTGGGGAGCCCATTTACAGGAACCGATGGCGGTTATGGAACCGATGGTCGAACCGGCATTAGTAAGGAAAAAGTAGGCTATTTTTAGTAAAATAGCCCACCTTCCCCGCTTTTCTCCCGAGAGATCAGTTGTGGGCTTGGTCAAGTGGCTAGAAGGTCGGATTTGGGTGCGAGTAAGGAGGCATTAGTTATGGATGTGAGTCTAGACCAAGTCATGGGTCTTAATTAGGTTAGTTTAGGGTTAGGGCTAGGTCATGATGAGGTGGCAAAGTGAGGTGGCGGGTAAGGTGATGTGGATTTATCAATTACAAGGTAATTAATAAATAATTGTGTAAGGTTTAGGTAATGAGGTTAGGTTACGAAATGGGATGCGGGTCACAAGGGGTCGTAAGACACGAATTTGGTGTCTACATTAGCCCCTTATTGTCGTGTAGCTTGTTTTGTAAAGCTGCGCGACAATAATATGAAGTGGTTTCTCATGTTAAGGATATAGGTAATCCCCCTCAAATCTATCACAGAGTGAGTGAACGGGAAATCAGGGATAGGGTTGATAAAGGGTACATGGTGTAGAGATGATGGTCAGATGGTGGGGTAGGTACAAGGAAGCGAGACGCACATTGAAATGCATTAGTACAACTAGGGTACATGATTTGATGAGCAAACCAAGCGGCGGTCTGAGAGGCAAAGGTCGATAGTTTATCCAAACAAGGGTGATATAATCCCGGTATCTAAGGCATAGGAAGTAGCCCGGGGTATATAACGGTAAGGTACAGAACGTTTAGGCATGTTCCGCACTGCAAAAAGGTTGGTTTGGTTGAGATAAACGTCACGGTCTGGAAATCCGGGCAAAGTTGGTCGACAGATCAAGTCGAGACCCTAATCATGCTAAAACACGAACAGATGAGCTCGATTGAACAAAAAACTACCAGATGGGTGGATAAAAGTGTATGGTGTTGATTTTGGGTAAGGGATGGAAGTGGTGCGGCCGTGGGTCGGGCCAAGTTGTTGGGTTGCGGCCTTGGGTCGGGCCAGAAGGGTAAAGGGAGGCCTTGGGTCGGGCCAAATAGTGAGGGCGAGGCCTTGGGTCGGGCCAATTGGTAGGTTGAGGCCTTGGGTCGGGCCAAATTGGTAGGGCGAGGCCTTGGGTCGGGCCAAATGGGTAGGGCGAGGCCTTGGTCGGGCCGAATAGGTAGGTTGAGGCCTTAGGTCGGGCCGAATAGGTAGGTTGAGGCCTTAGGTCGGGCCGAATAGGTAGGTTGAGGCCGTAGGTCGGGCCGAATAGGTAGGTTGAGGCCTTAGGTCGGGCCGATTGGTAGGTTGAGGCCTTGGGTCAGGCCAAATTGGTAGGGCGAGGCCTTGGGTCGGGCCAAATGGGTAGGTTGAGGCCTTGGGTCGGGCCAAATCAGTAGGGCGAGGCCTTAGGTCGGGCCAAATAGGTAGGGCGAGGCCTTGGGTCGGGCCAAATCGGTAGGTTGAGGCCTTGGGTTGGGCCAAATCAGTAGGGCGAGGCCTTAGGTCGGGCCAAATAGGTAGGGCGAGGCCTTGGGTCGGGCCAAATCGGTGAGGCCGAGGCCTTGGGTTGGGCCAAATCAAGTAGGGCGAGGCCTTAGGTCAGCCGAATAGGTAGGTTGAGGCCGTAGGTCGGGCCGAATAGGTAGGTTGAGGCCTTAGGTCTAGCCGATTGGTAGGTTGAGGCCTTGGTTCAGGCCAAATTAGTAGGGCAAGGCCTTGGGTTGGGCCAAATAGGTAGGTTGAGGCCGTGGGTCGGGCCGAATAGGTAGGGCGAGGCCTTGGGTCGGGCCAAATAGGTAAACAAATGGTGTGTCAGCAAGGGTGGATAGAGGCGATATTGGTGAAAAAGAGGCAAGGAGTAAATAAGGGAAAAGAATAAAATTGGGGGAAAGTTGGAAGACAAACCGATGTCGATTCGACATGACCGATATCGGTTGAGGGACCGATACCGGTTTATTAGGGAAAAATAAAACCGATATCGGTTAAGGGCGAAAAACCTATAAAAAGAAAAATACGGCTTGTCATTGTCACTTTGTTATTTTGAAAACCAAATTGACTTGTCTGATGTGGAGAGTTGAGATTGGAGGTTTATTGAGCGAGGTGGAGCTATTGTATTGATGGAGAGAGTTGATAGTGGGCCCGATTAAGGAGGAGGCAGCAGTTGATTGGCCGGGGACCCAACAGATCAGGATTGGAGCCATGGCACAGGCAGGAGGAGCTGGAGGGGCTGGACCAGCTGGACCGCTACCACCCATCCCACCACGACGACGTGTCGTCGTTCGGGTAGATTCGAAACTCTTTAATTTGGTAATTTGGTTGTATTATGCTAAATTGGGGGTTTGGGAAGGGATTTGTATTTGGTAGGAAATTAGGAGTAGATGGACGTAATTTGAAAAAGGGAGAGGGTAGATAGGTAAAATATGCTAAGGCGGCTAGGAGGGTAGAATTTGAGGGTGTTTGGGTGGGTAAATGGGTAGAAATAGGTGAAAAATGGGTTTTGGGGGCCGCGCGGGGGTTCGGCTCCGGGAGAAGACAGTGACCGATGTCGGTCACTAAGCGACCGGCATCGGTCGCAAAATTTTAGGGAAAGGGAGTGTTGTTGGTGACCGGCGTCGGTCATGTATCGCCAAAGATCGGGTGGCTTGGTTTGGTTTGTTGGTTGTGTGGGTGGGTTGGTTGTTTTGTGTTTTTGGGTTGGGTTGTGGGGTGGGTGTGGGTTTGTGTGGGGTTGGTTGTTTTGGGTTTTGGGTTGGGTTGTGGGTGGGTGTGGGTTTGTGTGGGGGTTGGTTGTTTTGAGTTTTGGGTTGGGTTATGGGTGGGTGTGGGTTTGTGTGGGGGTTGGGTTGAAGGGTTTGGTGTAGGGTTGGGTTGGGTTTGAGGTGGAGGTGGGAGAAGGGTTTGGTGTAGGGTTGGGTTTTGGGTTTTTTGGGTTGGGTTGTGGGTGTTGGGGAGTTGGTTTTGTGTTGGGGTTGGGTTGCATGTGTTTTGTTTTGTTGGTTTTAGGTGGGATGGTTTTGGGTTTGTAGGGTGGTAGGTTGCTAGAGGGGGGTGGTAGGAGAGTCGGGGTATGGTCGGGGGGATAAAAAAGGGTGTTTAGATGATAAAGTAGATGTTGTAATAAAGAGTAGGTCTAAGGATGTGGGTTGGTTTTGTAGCACGTCAGCCAGATTGGCGATCGATGCGGATAGATGCCCCGCTGGCCAGTGCGGATGAGGCCACACGTATCTGTGGCACATTGGGCCATCATGCGCGAGGTGGGACTTGGTGGAGTCAGAGCACAGTGATAGAGAGAGATCACGGCTGATGGTCACCCTCATCGAGAGATGGGATCCGGCGATGTGTTCCATCTCCCGACTGGGGAGATGACCGTCACATTGGAGGATGTGTATCACATCCTTCGGTTACCTATCGAGGAGAGAGCGATCTTCCGTAGATTCGTCGAAGCTGCCATGGACAGCATATTGCAGCAGTTTTGGGGATGCAGCCACGCTACTGACCTACCATAGCGCGAGTATCGGGTACGGTGACATGTACCGTGCGCATCGACACGAGACACGACTGGCTGTGTTGATGATGGTTGGGATCACCTGCTTCGCCCTCCCGGACTCAGAGGGAGGCCGCTTCCCACGAGCATTGATGGGGGTGCTGCTTGAGATGGTGGAGGAGCACACCTGTTACGCCTGGGCACCAGTATATCTGGTGCAATTATACAGGGAGCTATGGGGCTATCGCCGGAGGAGGCGATTCGGTATTTGCTCTACATTTTTGTTGCATTGTTGGGCATATGAGCACATCGTATGCATCAGGCCAGTAGGGTTACCCCAGCAGCCAGGGCCACAGGTCATATACCGATATGGCTTTCAGAGGTGGTTGGGGGTCGTGGGCCAGCCACGAGCAGTTGTTGCAGGTCGGGATGTGGCATACTATAGACATTTGCTAGAGGGCCTTACAGCAGTAGACATTGTATGGAGACCCTACAGAGGTCACCACCCTGGCAGAGGAGCCCGCTTACAGTTGCGCCTAATCCAATATACATTCTGGATAGCAGGACGGAGGCTAGGAGAGTACGAGCGGATACCCCTGGAGAGGGTACGCAGGCAGATGGGGCTGCGACAGGATGAGCCACCTCCCTTCCCTCAGTACAGGAGGGATGATGTAGAGGCCCCACTACCTGCACCACAGCCTTTGGATCCAGATTGGGTAGCGGAGAGGTCAGCAGGTGAGGGTGTAGATGATGCTTTGGTGCATGGATCATACAGGTGGTGGGCTGGGCAGGGTAGCCAGATAGTACTCCGCTGCACGGCCCGAGACTTGGCTGCAGTTATAGGAGAGAGAGATCAGCTCAGGGGTCAGGTGCAGCTCTTACGGGGCAGGCAGCTGCATGCACGAGCACGATAGGTGTCTTACAAGGCAGCTAGCCCAGCTCGAGGGACAGAGCACAAGCGGCACCACCACCGGCAGACCACAAATGACGAGTGCGAGTGCGGGGCAAAGATGCAGCTCACAGTGCACCGGCACCACCGCGGCCACAGGCACCACCAGCAGCACCAGCACAGGCTCAGGGGGCATTGGTTGTAGGTGCCAGGGGACCAGCCCCAGCTCCGTCAGTGGCTCGAGAGCGCTATATGGAGGTTAGAGCAGAGGCCCGATATTATCAGGATATTCTTGATGGTACCGGAGTCGAGTATCAGGCTTATGCAGCGCATAGGGCAGAGACCTCTCACAGCCAGAGATCTCAGGGAGGTGCAGCCACAGCTGGCGTGTCCGTGACGGGCAGGAGGCGAGAGGCACCACAGGGACCAGCGGGGAGAGGTGCCGAGGGCGGTGGGGAGAGCTGAGAGATCCCAGACATGGTTGTTGTATTTTAGAGATGGGCACCGGTCTGCGAACCGGGTGTATTGATAGAGGCCTGCGTGCCTATGTATTATTCATGTATTCATTCATTCATTTATTGTATACCGGCCTGCGAGCCGAGTCGAGATTTTTTTTTTTTTGATAGTTATTGCGGCCTGCGTGCCGGCTTTGTTGTATGATGAGATCACAGAGGCCCCGATGTAGGGCACATTGTATTTTTGAAAACTTGTATATATATATATATATATATATATATATATATATATATAGAGACGATGTTTTGATCCACATGCAGTGTTCAAAATGTGTTTAAATATTTGGTTAATGGCTGGTAATATATAGAATGTGTGATGAGTTTAATTGACATGTTGATAGATGGATGATGCTGATGTTTTTGTTTTTTTGTACGTATATATGAATGTCAGGTTATGTGATGAATTGGTGGTTTTGTGACATTGTGATATATGTAACTGATGAGTTGGATCCAAATGATGTATAGATTGATAGTTTCTTGGTATCCGTAGTTGATGGTTTGTGTATTTGTATAAAATAAATGATGTTAATGAGATTGTAATGCTATGTGTGGTGGATGAACAAATGTGGTAAATGGTGTTGTTATGCAGGAAAAGAGGCGGGCGCGACAAAAATTTAGGTGATAAATGAAGAAAAGAACGCTGTTGAGAAAAGATAGGTGTGTAACCGATATCGGTTAAGGAACCGACATCGGTAGTTAATAGACCGATATCGGTTTAGTAACCGATACCGGTTACTTAGGTATGAGCTTTTCTAAAAATAGAAAAGCTAGGGTGGCAACTTAAGTTTTAATTTTAGAGCCATGCAAGAGGTTAAATACGCGAACGCGACGCTTTTTGACGACTGAGACAGGTTTTTGCATGAGAGATTTGAGTGATAAGGAGAAAAGAGACAAGGAAAGTGAATGTGATCCGAGATTCAGAAGGCAGAAAGACAAAGTTGAAAAGGGTGGTGATCATGGCAGAACGAGGAGAAGCATCCAGCAGGCAGGGACAAGAGGGAAGACAAGGGCCACCTCAAGCTGCTGCAACCCAAGAGGTATCAGCTTGTTTGTGATTTAACTACTGCATGTTTTGGGAATGAGCTAGAGGAGAATAGGTAAGTAGATATGAGAAAGACAACATGATAGCCAGGGGTATAGATGAGGTGAGTGTTATGGGGTAGGTAATTCGGGGTTTTGGGTATGTCTGTGTATATAGAAAGGAATAAACGATCAATTTATTATCATAGGTGGTTGTTTTTAGGGAAGGTGTATGTAATTGATGATGACCGACCTAGCGATTAGGGGAGAACCGGTATCGGTTACTCAACCGATACCAGTTATGTATAACCGATACCGGTTACTGGAGGAATTTCCAGAATGTTTGAAAAAACCCTGACGGATTGAATGGTTGTTTGTTGTTTTGGTGTATGCAGGCAGAGGCAGGGTTGAGGATGAATGATAGTGTGCCAGCGCTGTTGTCACGAATCCGAGCGGATGTAACACCAGCGGAATGGACATTGATAAATCGTTTGGGGTTAAGTGGAATCCGTTATTATTCACGAATCGCACGTAACCATGGTATGTTACAGGCGTTGATTGAGAGATGGAATCCCGAGACAAATACCTTTTATCTGCCAACAGGGGAGATGACAGTAACATTGGAAGATGTGTTCCATATTTTGAGACTCCCTATTATAGGAGAACCAGTATATCAGGCACTACCTAGCGCGGCACGGGGAGCGATAACCGCAGTATTTGGTCCATACGCACGAGATTTGACACAGCGAGGTTTATCATTTACGTATGGGGTAATGTATGCAGCACATCCTGAGGAGACAAGGTTAGCAGTAATATTAATGATAGCGGTAGGGTATTATGCATTACCGAGGGCGGAAGGGGGAAGATTTCCAAAGGCATTGATGTGTGTTATCTGGGAGATGATAGAAAGGAACGTGACTTTTGCATGGGCACCTGCATATTTGGCGGAGTTATACAGGGGTTTATGGGCTTGTAGGTGAAATCACGATGGCGACGACACCGGATTGCTCATACTTTTATTACACTTGTTGGGCCTATGAGCACATTGTTTGTGTGCGACCAAGTAGGCCGATCCATCCAGCGAGAGAGACCGAGTACGAGGTTGGGATTCGACGTTGGGTCCGAGGCAAACAAGAGGCAAGATCTCAGGCCGTGACGGGTGATATTGTGTATTACAGGCAGTATGGGAGAGGGTGACGGTTGCGGACATCTGTTGGAGGCCTTACGGTAACTATATGGTAACAGAGAGCATAGCTGAGGAGTTAAGGGGTGTAGAGCGAATGAGGTGGATCGCGGGGCACAGGCCAGGTGAATATGAGAGGATTCCTATAGATCACGTGCGGCGACAATTTGGATTTGTGCAGGATATACCCCTAGCTTATAGACCATATATGAGGATCGACGCAGAGGCAGTACTCTCACCTCCCCAGCCAACACCTCCAGAAGGTCCTGAAGAGGTAGCAGCCGATCGCAGGGTAATGGACGCAGGAACGACAGAGGCCTATAGATTATGGTGGGCAGCGGAGCTGCGAGGTATACGTGATTGTCCTGACATAGCTGTGATTACAAAGAGAGAGGATTATGTCTGCAGCGTTTAGTTCAGCAGCTCCAAACGCAGGTGAATGAGACAAGAGGATTGTTAGCAGTTGCGGAGTCACGGGCGGGGAGACTAGAGGCTGGAGTCCTCCATGTGAGAGGGCGTATTCATATGTTACAGGAGAGATTGGCAGATCAGTGGGCGGTACCAATAGCCGTGGTACCATTGAGGACAGAGAGGCCTGGCGAGAGGGTCGACGATCACGATCATCACCTAGTTCGGGATGAGGCGTGAGGGTCTAAATAAATGTTAGCAAGGTATAAGAATAAATAAGAGTACCGACCTGCGTGTCGATGATAGAGAAGATGTATTTGTTTAACATCTAAATAAAATGAGATATGTATGTTGATTTGAGTTATAATTAATAAGAATGTTTTCGTTTTGACTTTCGGTGTTTTGAAAAAAGGATAAAGAGGAATGTGATGAAATAAAAATACACAAAAATATTTATATTTACCATACATGATAGGTTATGGTAGGGGATGGTCGAGCTAACCTTGGGAGACCCCATGTCTCCTAAGTGCTGCCTACATAGCCCATTGCACAAAGCAAGGAAGGGCCTCAGACCGATGTAGTTCTCCCTTAGGATCAGGGAGAGGCAAATTCAGGTAATTTGGTATGGTTTAGGCAATTGGTTGGTTGGTAAAAATATTAAGATTGGTAAAGGTAAGGTTGATGGTGTTGGTAATGAATTGGTGATGTTGTAAAAGGTATAAGGGAAGCGAAGGTTAGCCTACCCAAGTAGAAGGGAACCATGTCCTGATTAAGGTCAACACACAATCCTAGATGCGAGGCAAAGCAGAAAGAGTGCTCCGTAGGTGAAAAGAGCTAAACAAACCACACAACGTAGAACGAGCTTGGAGCCCCAGGTACCGTGCATAGACGAGAAGTCAATAGGTGAAAAGAGTTGTGTGATCACAATATATCGAGCGTACATTACGTCCCTTGAGTTGAAACAAATGGTGAGGTGAGGTGGATGGTATAGCTGAGGTGCAGAGAACTTATTACAAAGTGAGTGTTCTGACGAAAGAGAACCTACCCTAAATAGACAAGTCCATGACTCAAAAGTCCTTTTGAATGAGGCTTTTATTTTATTGAATGTAGACTGATCGATGCGGGAAGTCTACAAGGGATATTGATTGTATTATTCTTGAGGTCTTCACGGCCGATCGATGCGAGAAGCTTCGCTAGAAAGGTCGATCGTATATAGTCTCCTTCGAGGGAGCAGTCTATTTATAGTAGCAGATGTGATTTTAGTGCATAGCTGTCCTTCAGGGGAGCAGTCTATAGAGAATAGCAGCAATAATTTGGCATATAGCTGTCCTTCGAGGGAGCAGTCTATATTTAATTTAGATGACTAGATGTTCTTTTTAGCGTGAAGCATCTAGTTTAGTAGGAAGTTTGACTCAAGAAAATCCCATAAGAATACGGCTTATTTTAATACGTTGAAGTCATGGACTAGACTAAAAAGGGGAAGGCATCGTTAAGGGGAGGTGAGAGGTGAGCTTGATTTTATTTCGAGATGTAGGAAACAAGTGCATGTGGTGGTATGGGAGCTCAAGGGACGAGCAGTAGGCGGATAAGAAGTGATATAACACTAATTTCAACAATAGAATGGTCGAAGATGCAAGGCATTAAGGGGCTCAGGCTCAGGTTTACCATTAAGCGAAGCTAAACGATAAGTACCAGATCCATAGGTGTGAGTGATTATATAAGGCCCAATCCAATTGGGAGCAAATTTTCCACGTTTGCTCTTTTCTAGTTTGGTTACATGTTGATTCTCTTTGAGGACAAGATCACCAACCTTAAAGGTACGCTCATGAAGTCACTTATCATAAGCACGTTTAATGCGTTTTTGATAGATTTGAAGGTGATCAAGAGCTGTAAGACGGCGTTCGTCAAGAAGCTCCAATTGGGCTAACCGCTCTTGGTGGAAATCATCATTGGTGAGAATACCCTGAAGAGATATTCTAAGGGAGGGTATTTGTATTTCGAGAGGAAAAACAGCCTCGGTACCGTATACCAAAGAAAAAGGTGTGGCATTAGTGGAGGTACGAATACTAGTGCGATAAGCCCAAAGGGCAAAGGGGATGTGATCGTGCCAATTTCTTCCGGATTCATTGACAACTTTCATGAGGATTTTGGTTAGTGTTTTATTAGAGGACTCGGCTTGCCCATTGGCTTGTGGATAGTAGGGTGATGAGAAGCTAAGTTTGATACCAAAGTTGTCGCAAAGGTCTTGCAACAACTTGTTTTGAAAGATTTACCATTATCTGTTATTAGGCGATGAGGAACACAAAAACGACAGATAATGTGGTGGTTAATGAATTCGACAATTTTTTCTTTTTTGATTGAAATGAGTGGAATAGCCTCCACCCATTTTGTGTAATATTCGGTCGCTGTGATTATCCAACGATGACGTTGTGAAGGTCGGGTGAATCTCACCAATAAGGTCTAAACCCCATTGTGAGAAGGGCCAAAGATCTCGGCGACTGGAGCGGTGGCTAGGAGTATGTTGAAGGTTGGCATGTTCTTTGACACATAACACAACGCTTAACATATTCGTGGCGATCGTTATTGAGAGTAGGCCAATAATAACCAAGGCGAAGGATTCGTTGGCCACGCAAGGCCGCTAAAATGTCCACCACAAATACCGTCATGGACCTGTTGGATGGTATGAGTGGCCTCTGCGCCAGTTAGACAACGAAGGAGGATGCCATCAAAGCCACGTTTATAGAGGAGTCCCCCCATGACAACATAACGCGAAACACTTTTAAGAAAAGCACGTTTGCCGTTACTAGTAAGGTCAGGTGGGAGGATAGAGATTGTAAGGTAGTCGTGAAATTGGTGGTACTAGGTATCCTGCGAACTAGTAGACACAGTATTTATCGTACAAACTACCGGGGTTGAATAGGATGGGACAAAAAGTTGTTGGACCACGACGAATAATTCAGAGTCAGTTGGTGCGGCGGGAATTTGCGAGGCTAAGCAAGCCATAGTGTCCACAAATTTGTTAGTGGAGCGTGGAATGGTTTGTATAGAATAGTGAGTAAATAAGGCTAGAAGTGAATCCACGTAGTGTTTGTATTTTTGAAGTTCCTCATTTTTGCATTGGTAGACACCCATAACTTGATTGACTACCAATTGAGGGTCACCAAAAATGTTGATAGATTTGATGCCTAAGTGTAACGCAACTTGGAGACCCAAAACAAGGGCCTCGTATTCCATTTGTATTATTAGTGCAAGGGAAATCAAGCCAAAATGAAAGAGGCATAGGTTCAGCGTCGAGAGGAATGAGAACAACACCGGCTCCTCCACCGCGCTGGCATTTAGATCCATCGAAGAAGAGGGTCATTTGATACAGCTCTTCCCGGAGTGAAAGAGTGGCGATGAGTTCGTCGAGGAAGGTAAAATTGGTAAATTGTTCCCCGTAAAGGGGCCTCCATAAGTTGTCTCGCAAGAGTTTGTCCTTTGATTGACTTCTCATTGTATGCGATTCAAGGTCAAGGTCAGGCGAGGAGCATAAGCCATCGAGCGATACGTTGGTTTAGATGCGGTTTGGCGTACATATAATGAATGGGGTCTGTGTTGGTGATGACAAAAGTTTTGTGATTCAGGAGGTAATGTCGGAGTTTGGTGGCTACAAATGATAGGGCAAGGCACAATTTTTCTACATGTGTATACCTAGTCTCATAATCCACGAGGGTACGACTTATATAATAAACGGCCTGTTCTCGTCTGCTGCCCGAATCCGATGTGCGAGCATAGCACCTATAGCATGGTCAGTGGTGGAAAGATAAAGGTAGAAAGGGTGGTCGTCCTGGGGTGGGATAAGCACGGGTGGCTGCAAGAGATAGGATTTGAGAGCTTCGAAGGCTTGGTGACACTCCTCACTCCATTGAAAGGCAATGTCCTTTTTAAGAAGGTGATGAAAAGGTTGACACCGATCCGAGAGTTGGGAGATGAAACGTCGGATAGATTGGAGCTTACCTTGTAAACTACGCAATTGTTTGAGATTTTTGGGTGGGGGCATTTCTAGGATAGCTTTGACTTTAGATGGATCGACCTCAATGCCACGCAAAGAGACGATAAAGCCAAGAAGTTTTCCCGAAAGAACACCAAAGACACATTTCTTTGGTTGAAGGCAGACAAAATATTGTAACAGGTGATCAAAAATAATGGTTAAAACATCGAGATGTTCACTACGATGTTTAGACTTGCCGAGAAGATCGTCGACATAATCTTCAAGGATAGTGTGCATAATGTCATGAAAAATGTAGGTCATAGCCCGCTGATAGGTAGCACCAGCATTCTTAAGGCCAAATGGCATGACACGATAACAAAAGGTTCCCCAAGGAGTTATGAAGGCAGTTTTGTGTTGATCGGCAGGGGCAACCAAAATTTGGTTGTATCCTGAAAAGCCATCCATGAGAGAGAGCATCTCATGACCTGCAGTTAGATCAACAAGTTGGTCAATGCTAGGTAAGGGGAAGTCATCCTTAGGGCAAGCGAGGTTAAGATCCCGGAAAATGCATGCATATCCGAAGTCCCCCTGTCGCTTTAGTGATAGGTACGATGTTAGAAATCCATTGAGGATAGTCAATAGGCAAGATGAAGGAAACAGAAAGGAGTCGTTGGAGCTCCTCTTTGACCAAGAGAGCAATGCGTGGATGCATTTTTCTCAATTTCTGTTTGACTGGTTTGGAATCGGGGTTTAGGGTGATGTTATGGACGGCAATGGTAGGATCAATTCCTGGCATGTCAGCGTAAGACCATGCGAAAGCTTGGTTGCGAGCACGGAGAAAGGTAGTAAAGGCGGCTTGTTCTGATGTGTTAAGGGATTGTCCAATCTTCACAATGTGAGGATCCTCCTCCATGTGGATGTTGATTTCTATAGTAGATTCGTTCAGCATGGTTTGGGTTTCAGATGGTAAGGCTCATTGAATATAAGAATCATCCGTGCCAAGGTAAGTGAGGATGGAGTCGTCATCCTGGCATTCAACAACATTAATCAAAGGTGAATCCTCTTCGATCATGTCTGGATACAAAAGGGGAAGAGAAGATGGGCCCTCATTATCGCGTTGATAAGTGAGAGGACCTATGAAGATAGCATTTATGAAAAAAAAAAAAAGTTAGGGGGGATGGATTCAGGGTCTATATATTCTGTGGGTGATGATGGCAAAGTGGGTGATGATGGTTTGGTAGGGGCGACGTCTTCTTCTTCCAGGATACAGCTGACAGGAGGTGTCTCCTGTGTAGGTGTTTCGGGAAAACCGAGACCACTGCGATCATTATGTTTACGGGTAGTCACGGGAATGAGTGTATGTCGGCCTTGTTCGTAAAGGCCAAAACCAAAGCCTTTCCACGCACAGCGAGTCAAGAAGGTGAGGGCGAAACGACGATTTGTCAAGTATTGAAAATCGGATTGGAAGGGAACCACACCAAGAGGAGGTTCAGGGGTAATGGAGGATGCGTCAACACCCCCATACGTTAGGTTAGTGCGGCAATGGGGTGGTCCGTAAGAGATTACCTCCCCCACGCGACGGTCGTAGGTGGGATGCGCATGTAATTGTCCGTACTCCTGCGGGGTAGGGAAAGAACTAACGTTATATAGGCGGTACTCCCCCAGCGTAAGGCGCTGAAAAACATCTACTAAGGGGTCGGAGGTTGGAATGTTAGCTGCGGGAAGGGAAGTGGTTTTTGCGATGGTGGTTTCATCAGTTGAAGGCGTAGGCGCGGTTGAGGTGGATGGTTGAGGTACATTTGAAGAGGATGGTTGGGTTGAATTTATGGGTGTCTTGATTGGTATAAGCACATCGTTAGGGCGGTATAACATATTGCAGGTTTTAAAGGGGGGAGGGTCAGCTTTTACGGTGTAGGACTTCCCCTCGTACTCAAATTTTATGCATCTATGTAATGTTGAGGGAACGCATCCCATGGCTCGGATCCAAGGACGACCTAGCAATATATTATATTGGAACTCTCCCTCCAAGACATAGAAGAGTTCGGGTAAAGTACGTGGTCCTACCCGAATGTTGAGGATCACGGTGCCTAAGGTAGAAGTAATAGCGTCATTGAATGACCGCAACATGATGGGGTTGGCACACATGCAACTAGAAGGGATATTCATTTGTTGGAAGGCTTTTGAAGAGATGATGTTTAGGCTAGCACCCCCGTCAATCATAACACGACGTACCCGAATGTCCCGGATGTAAGCTGAGATGAAAAGAGCAGGGTCAGGATCTTCTGTACCAAAGTCAACAATTTCGTCTTCGGAGAAACTGACTGCAGCAGCTTGTTGTACAGAGACAGAAGTGGTTGGGGCAGTGGGTTGTTTGGTGAGAGAAGCAACGTGATTGGGTGTTAGAATGGAGGCGACAGGCAGGGTTTCATTAGGTAAAACCTCTATCCCTTGAAGGATCTCAACGAGAGCTTGTCGATGAGATTCAGAAGTCTGAATGAGATCATACAATGTCATTTTTACGGGCGATTGGTGAAGCTGTTTAATCATATTTCGGTGGGCAATGCCATTAGAGACGGGATAGGCGGGTCCGCGAATGACCACTTTAGGTGGTGGTGCAATCGGGATGTTTGACGGAGAAAGAGATGCCGCAGGTGTGTTTTCTTTTGCTTTCCCATTGTTTTTCTGCCCTCGAGTAGCGACACTAATCATATTAATCTCGTAGACCTGAGATAAGGAAGATGGTTGGGATAACTCATGGTCTTCAAGAGGTGGGGTTGTAATAATGATAGATCTTGGTGAGGCGGGGACAGATGGTATAGGAGAGGGAATGGAAACTAAAGGTCTCTCCCTTCGTAAGTTGTCTTTCTTAATCTTTCTATCCGGGAGAGGTGACTGACGAAGGATGGTTTTTAGAGCTTTGCATCCCTCCACATCATGTCCTGGTGTGCGGTGATAAGCGCAGATTTTAGACTCATCGTAACCCATAGGTCGGGGTTTAGACGGGTCATAAGGTCTAAGTGGAGGTAGGGAAATGGTCGCATTCTCCACCAACATAGCAAGGATTTTGGCGTAAGATCCTTTGAGTGGGTCAAAATCGGAAGAGGATGAGGGTATTGGTTGTGCGGGTTTTGGTAATGTTTGGGCGTGGTTGGTTCGCACGGGTGGTGGTTTAGCCGAGGGGTGTTGATACGTGGTTTTCACTAAACGTGATTTCTTTGGCGCAGAAGCTATGTTGGATGATGAGGCACAGATGATGTGGTATCAGAAAACAACCACGGGGAAATAGGAGTGACCGAAAACAAATCTTTTGATGATGGAATTTGTTTAGGGTTGATAGGTGGACAGGATACGCAGAGTGACGGTGTTGCTATACCCTGGAATTTCTGTATGGGTGCGGAAGGCATAGGTTGTTTTGAAGAAAACGCAGGAGGTATGATATATTGATGTAAGGTAGAGGGATGGGGTCCCAATATGGAAGGTAGGTATGACGATGATGGTTTTGATTGTGATAGGGGCACGGATTGAGTTTGTCTCCTAGGTGGTGGGACGGATTTATTTTTGGATAGATCGAGTCGCTTAGGCGGGTGCGTTAGACTGGGCATTGGTGAGGTCCCAAGCGTAGGGGAAGATCTGGTTAAGTTGATAGAAGTGGACGGGGCATTTGGTAGAGGTGAGGGGGGTGAAGGTGAGAACAGGGGCATTTTAAGCTTCTGTAAACACTTCGGGTATATGGTGGAGACATCAGGATCAGTCATTTGCATTTGAGTAGAAAAAGGGGTACTCAAACGTTCCCATAGGGCCTGTCTATCTTCTGTGGAATGACAGTCCTCACGTGTGAATATGAACTTTTGTACGGAAGAACGACGGGTTGTGATTCCAGTCCACTGTGGGTGTGACACAGGAGGTAGATGAGGCACTGTATCAATAGATGTTAAGAGGTCAACCGGTCGTTGAAAAGATTTAGGTGATGAGGGACTAATAGGTAGGAGGGCGTGTTTGAGGGGATCTGTCATGTTTAAAGAATGTGGTGATGTCAGTGTAAGAGATTTCTCATCTAAGGATGTCAAAAGGAGTGGCGAGCCTTCCTCTTGTGTAGCAAGAGCGGTAGAAGGGGACGTTTGGGAAATAGATAAATTAGATAACATCCGCTCACAGTCTTGTAGGGATGTGGTGTAAGAAGACTCATCGATGAGAAGAGAAGTCCGGGCAGTTAACTCTTTTATGGGTAAAGGAATGATTTCACTTTGGCTTGATGGTGGTGAAGGAGGTTCAGACTCCTGTGTTGGTGGAGAGGCTTGATTCAAAATTTTTTCAATAGAGGCTTTTGGCTGAGAATCGAAGACTGCATGGATCTCATGAACACTCTCCTCGGCTAAGATATCTTGGTTTACGTTACTGTTGGATGAGTGATTCGGGAATGGCTTGTTGAAAATTTTCAGATTTCGGTTAGTAGGGGTGTTAGGATTATCGAGGGCTATATCCCCTGCATCAACCATTTCCTGCACTATGTTTTTCAACATCTTGCAGTTTTCATGACTATGTCCTTTTACGCGGTGAAAGTTACAAAAGTCATTTTCTTTGTACCAGGAAGGTATTGCGTGGGTGGAGTCAAACCCAGAGTGAGGTTTAACAGGGGGCAAGGTGATAGCCCCAGCTTTGAGCAATTTCTCCAGGATGACGCCATAAGTTTCTCCCAAGGGAGTGTAATTGATGGGCTCTGCTTTATACTTATAAGTGGTTTTCGGTGGAGTATTGGACGGTGTTTGAGATTTGACCATTACCGCGTGGACAGCTCCTTTTGATTTAGAAGAAGTGGATGTGTGAGGAGTGGCGGTATTTGGCTTGTTGGTAGAATCTAGAGTTCGGAAATTGGGGTTTTTGTTACGCAACCGCAATTTCTCTTCTTCTAAGGCTCGAATTTCTAGTTTCCGAGCCATGGTAAAGGCCTCGTCGAATGTGCGGAAAGTTTGAATTTGAAGAGTAGGAGAAATGTGCTTAGCACATGCCCACGTGAAAAGTTCGATAAGTTCAGCTTGAGGCAAGGCATATGTAAGTTGGTTGATAAGGCCGCGCCATCGTCCCATGAAATCTGCGATAGATTCGTCTTCGAATTGTCGGATGGCATAAAGGTCGGTGATAGATACTTTCTTGGCAATGTTAATGGAGAAATGATCCAAGAAAGATTGGGCTAGTTGGTTAAAAGAGAAGATCGAGTCTTTGGGTTAAAGCACCTTTGTACCACTCAAGGCGGGTCCCGATAAGGACATGGGGAAGGTGCGGAGTAACAAGGCGTCATCATGGGCAATCAAATAACAAGCATGTCTAAATGATCGCAAGTGTTGTTGAGGATCCTCTTTACTATTAAAACGAGTAAATTTCGGCAACTCCCATTGCGGAGGATATGAATGAAGGGGAACAGTAGGGTGAATAGGCTCCCGACAAACTTGCTCGTATGTCAAGGCGCTACGACTTCCCGAAACAGAAGCCTCCAGGTTTTGCATTTTGTCCATCATTTGTTTGATGAAATCTGTGGTTGGATGAGATGATGGTGCGGTTGTGGTAAACGGAGGCAAGTTGGACCAAGGGCTTCCGCTGGACAATGGTGGGGCTAAGTGTTGATAAGGTATGGAGGATGAGTATGTTGGAGCAACAGAATAGGGATGTCCCATATAAGGTGTTGAGGTTACTGGATACGTGTATGGGAATGAAAAGGTAGGCGGAGCTTGAGAAGGAAAGCTCGTGTGAATAGGTGGCAGAGAGCAAGTCATGAATGGAGTGGTCTGAAAGAGAGATGAGGTAGGGGCAGTTGGTGGTAACGATACGTGAGGTCCAAAATTAGCCAAGGAAAAGCCAATCTGAGTCGTATGAACCTCTGAAGCTGTCGGATTGGGAGAAGGGGCTAAAGATGCTGGAAGCAAGGCGGTATTATCAGTAGGAGTGGGAGCTAAATGAGCAGCTATACTAATAGGCATGCCAACAAGGAGCTGACCATCGGGCGTACGGTCAGGGGCATGAGACAAATAGTATTGTACAGCGCTAGGATTGGCATCCAGAAATTTGGCAAAGTCCTTGTCTCCTACAGGAATTTGGGGGATCTCACTGGTGTCCGTAGGGTTCCCTATAGAATGTGAAGGGGGTGATTCAGAAAAGACACGAGTAGGCATGTGAAACCATGGTGGCGGCTTGCTTTCGAGTGATAACAACCATGGACAGAAGTTCACAGTAGGGTTTTAATCTGTCAGGAATAGAAACAAACTCAGACTGGTAAAATTGTTAGGTTGCTGGTTTGTCAGGAATAGGAAAAGACAGTAACCGATATCGGTCTAGTAACCGATGTCGGTTATACTATAGCCGACGTCGGTCAAGTAACCGATGTCGGTGTAAGAAGTCTGGGCTAACAAGATATAAAAAGGCTGCTAATTTGATTTTTAACAACGTTTAGTATACTTGTCCAATTATTGATCACAGAAGACAGAGTATGAGAAAGAAAAACAGAACTAAAAACAAGCAAGATGCACACGCAAATCCAGAGATTAACCCTAGGGTTAATTTTAATTATCGTGGGCTTATGCCTTTAGACGTAAGATGATGTCAGATCCTAAACAACAAGACCTAGGGGAAATGTCAAGTTTGTTTTGGCTTATAAGGTTACCTCAATCGGGCGGAGGAATACCGCGGAAAAAGGGGGGATGTTTGAGCTGTTGTGTTAATTGTGAAGTGATTCGGTATGTGTTGTGCAGTGAAACTAGGGTTAATTTCCTGTCAATACCGTGGATATCACCCCCACGTGTACAACCTGTTATTTAATCTATGTTCACTAGAATTGAAGAACAACAAGCAGGAATGCAAAGCATGTGTTTTAAACCCAAATTGAAAATTATGTTCGATGAAGCAAGAGAGATGACTTTCACTAATGCGAAACTAGGAAAGCAAGACAAATTCTTTACGAAATATATAACAAAAGCAGCAACAGCAAGTATGCTTCCTAAAATGAAAATAAGCAAGAGAAAGAAACCCAAAATGGGTCCCACCGGGCGTGCCAAAATGTTTCACTCGGAAAGACTCGTTCCTTTTAGAAACAGATAAGGTTAGGGTTAGGAGGAATACCTGTAGAACGTCGAGATGGTGTGCGCGTACCGTAGAGAAAGATCAGGCTGATTGCGAAGAACTCCTTTTTGTCTTGGAAGGACTACCTGCAAATAAGAACACAAGACCACAAGATTTTATTAAACAATAAATGAGGAAACTGCCTTGGGCCCAGGAAATATAAAACTTCCTTTCGAAGGTGGTCAGTTCCCCTGCTAATATGAATTAACACAAAAGACTGTAAAGTATCAATTAAATTGTTTCGTTGAACTGGGTAGGGGAAAGGCTGGTTTTCTGGTTTTGATCATAGGAACCGATGGCGGTTACTGATAGCCGATGCCGGGATTCTTGATAGCCGATGCCGGATCGATAACCGATACCGGTGGGTTCTAGGATCTTCTTAGTAGCTACGGTGTTTTGTAAGACTGGTTTATGGATGATATTAGGAAATGGGATGATTAGAAGCAAAAAGAATAACAGTTAGATGCAATGACACGTTGGGTAGTAGATTCAGAGACGGATTTAGGAGGACTGAAATTCACAGAGCATAAGAAATGTTATAACAGAGGACATGCAAGATGTGACTTACTCGTTTTGGCAAAGATGCAAGTTGATCTCCTTGGTTGTAAACACTTCTGGTATTTCCACTCGTCTCTGCTCTGTCAAGTGAAGATCTGACTCTGTTTTTCACTCGCAATGCTCTCTGTTGATCCAGAAATCCTTTGACTGATCTCCAAAATGAAATTCCGATCCGTTGTTTTGGTTTGGGGAGCCCATTTACAGGGAACCGATGGTGGTTACGTAACCGACGGCGGTCGGTCGAGTAGAACCGCATCGGTAAGGAAAAAGTAGGCTATTTTTAGTAAAATAGCCCACCTTCCCCGCTTTTCTCCGAGAGATCAGTTGCGGGCTTGGTCAAGTGGCTAGAAGGTCGGCTTTGGGTGCGAGTAAGGAGGCATTAGTTATGGATGTGAGTCTAGACCAAGTCATGGGTCTTAATTAGGTTAGTTTAGGGTTAGGGCTAGGTCATGATGAGGTGGCAAAGTGAGGTGGCGGTGGGTGATGTGGATTTATCAATTACAAGGTAATTAATAAATAATTGTGTAAGGTTTAGGTAATGAGGTTAGGTTACGAAATGGGATGCGGGTCACAAGGGGTCGTAAGACACAAATTTGTGTCTGATTTCACTGTGTAACATATTTATTTGTTTGTATATTGTTGTCCAATATGTATAAATATTGAAACTCCATTGTAATGGTTAATTAATTTTGCATTAATAAAATATACAGCTTCCATCCCTATTTGTGAAATTATAGTTGGTTTTATATCAGGTTGAAGGATATCCGAGGATCAGAGCGAGTTTGAGGAGCATTGGAGAAGCTTGTGCAAGAAAAAGAGAGCCGTTTTGCCTTTCAATTCCCACCCCATCCCCTACAATACCACCATAAAATTCCTTAAAACCACCTTTATTCATTGTAATTAAGGTTGAGGAGGATAGAATTCACCAAGGAATAAATTACAAGCTCAAAGGAAGGAAGAAAAATGATCTAAGGTGCCATACACACTCAAAACCGCCTTCATTCTCACCAAAAAAGCTGTTTGTCATTTTTTCTCTTTGCTTGAATTTTTGCTCAAAAACCCTTTCCCAAAAGCCATGGTTTTTCAAGAGGTATGGTTTTACAGTTTGGAAGTGTTTAATTACATTTTTCTCTTTACATATAATTGTTTAGCTTAGCCACCCAAGTGGCTAGCATAACTTTTGTAAGACACTCCCCATCAAGAGAGGTCAAGGGGTCAAATCCCCCTCTATCACCCACTACCAAATTTGGTGGAAAATTTAGTGGAACTGCTAACTTTAGCGGAAAATTTAAATTTAGTTATAACTAACTAAATTTAGCAAGAAAAACACTATTGTAGGGAAAAAAAATTTCCTTCACTACATATTTTTGCATTCTGAGCACTTTGTCCAAATAAGAGCTACCTATAAAATTCATTTTGAGCTAGTTTTCTATGGTTCTTTTCTCAAGAATCCATATTCGGCTCCACAGGCCACCAAAGGTGCTCGCAAAACAAAAACATTTTCTTGCCATTCAATTTTTCTAAATTTTTTAAATGTAATTGCATGTTTGGGTATATTGTAATAATTTACAAGTTTCCATAGTCAACTACAAACTTTGTAACTACTTAGAAAACTGCGAATATTATACTCAAAATAAATAAAATTGGTTTTGTAACACTCACGAGATCCTAGATCTCATTCGCAGCTTTCGGTATATACAAAGCCTCTCGATAAGCACTTACAGTAAAGTCTTCATGACTACTATTGCACTTAACACCTAATATATCTACAATAAAATTATCTCGGGCATCAAACCTTTAAATCGACGGGGAGTAATAAGGTCACAATGTACACACTATGAGCCATCCCATCCATCTGTGAACAATTACACGACATAAATCCGAACTGAGAAATTATCCAAGTATATAGTGAAGCTACACATATGTATGAGTATATTTCTTTGAGCCAGTGTTAATAATCACACGTAACACTCTCGATCTTGTCTTGGTACCACGTATTAAATTCTTTCACGTATGTTAACACCTCTTTCACATACTGTCGAGTATATAGAAAGGGAAATATTCTTCCACATACCACCGGGTATATCGGATGGGCACGTATATAGAAAGGTTTGGTATATCAAACTGATGGTATATAGATTGGGAAACCTTATACCTGGAGTGATAAGAATCAAACCCCTCGCTGATCTCTCCTCCAAATTTTTTCTTTTTGATTCACAAATACTCAAAGGAAACAACTATGTTGCATGGAAGACAAAAATTAAGACATTACTTGAGTTTGAAGAAATATGGCCTGTTGTGACCGATACTCTGACCATATCAACTATTGATATTACACAACACAGGTAGTTTGATAGAGCAGATCAGAAATCAAAACTCATCATCTTGTTTGGAGTGTCTGACGATGTGTAACCCCACATTCATGATGCCACAACATCAAAAGAAGTGTGGGATAAGTTGAGCACAGTATACGAGGCCAAGAATAAGAATGTTATACTAAATTTTTAGAGTCTGTTACAAACATTGAAGTTTAAATAGAATGAGAAAATAAAAGCTTTCTTAAGAAGAGTTATAGAGTTGAGGGATTCACTTATAGCCCTGGGAGAATTGGTCTTAGATGATGCTCTCATTCCTATTGTTATAAGAGCACTCCCCTCTTGTTGCTTCATTTTTGTTACAACACTAAACGTGTCAGATATGACCGTTAGTTTTGACAAATTGGTAAACTTACTGCAACAAGAGGAAGCCATACATAATAAGGATGATGAAGAGGAGAAGGCACTTTCTTCACATCAAAAATGGAAAGGAAAAGGTAAAGGAAAACCTAATTCCTATCAAAAATCCCAAAATCAAAATTAGTATCAAGGGGATAGACAACAGAAGAAGCAATGTCCAATCTGCAAAAGAGGACATGACCTACAAGATTGTTGGTATAATACTTACAAGAAAGGTTCATCAAGCAACTCTGGACCTCCACAAAAATCTCACAAGGGACATTCTAACTACAATCAAGGGAAAAAAAGGGGAACTAGAAAAGAAGACCCCATCAACAAGGAAATATTGTTAAGCAACAAGAACAGTCAAACAATGAAGACTACTTGTTCACTTTGCTTGATCAAGTGAACCATCCATGTCATCTCGTGATTTTTGGTATGTTGATTCAGGGGACACTTGACACATGACTAGCCATAGATACTAATTTATTTCAATGAGGGACACACCACAAAAATCATGTTTCATTGGGAGATGATTCTTTATATACAGATACGTGGATTGGAAACATTTCTCTACCCCTTGGTTCGGACAAATGTAGACTATCGATGTCTTATATGTCCTTAGGTTGATAGAGAATTTTCTTTCAGTCAGTAAACTCCTTGATCACAACCTAAAAATTGACTTTGATAGTCATTCTAGAAAGAAAACATGTTTAATTTGAGATAAATCATGAGGCTCGAAAATAGTTACAAAAGCCTCCAATGTGGAATGCATGTTCAAACTTGATTTTGTTCATAGAGATGATCAAGAACTTGTGGCTAAGAACTCCACCTCAACATAGTTGTGGCATCGAAGACTTGGTCATGTAAGTTTCAAGTATCTCGAGACACTTCAGTGATGCAATATGGTACATGGGCTACCATCTCTTCATAAGGATACAAAAAAGTGTCCTCACTTTCTATAAGGAAAACAACACAGAGCTTAATTCTAGAAGATTACATATCGAGTTCATGGTCAACTTGATCTAGTTCATACTGATCTTTGTGGTCCAATTCAACCAAGTCATTCTGGATTTCAGTACTTCATGCTATGTGTTAACGACTATTTCAAGGAAAATGTGTATTTTTTTATTCGAAAGAAAAGTGAAGCTTTTGAAACTTTCAAGAAGTTCAAAGTAGCAGTTGAGAATGAAATTGGTCATCACATCAAAACTCTCCACTTAGATCAAGGGGAAAATTCACCAGTAATGAGTTTAAATACTACCTACAAACTCATGGGATTCGTCAAAAAATACCTCCTCTACACACACTGTAACAAAATGGTGTTGTTGAGAGAAGAAATCATACTATCATGGAAATGGTGTGATGCATAATTGATGATTCTAGAATTGTAAAGACATTCTGCGTAGAAGCAGTAAAAACAATAGTGCATTTGTTAAACAGAGTGCCCACAGTTGCTCTTGAAGGAGTAACACCACAAGAAGCATGGTCAAAGAGGAAACCATGTATTGCACACCTTAGAGTATTTGGGTGTAAAGTAAGCATACAAATACCCAAGCGACATGAAGTCATAAAAAAATTTCTTCATTGGGTACAGTGAAGAGACTCTTGGGTATAGATTGATGGATCCTAAGACTAAACAAGTCTACACCAGCAGAGATGTTGATTTTTTTAAGAAGAAGGAAGTAGAGACTCCTCTAGACTCGCCGATGTATGTTTTTCACCAGTTGTAAAAATTGAAGCTAATGTTCACTCGTAAGATGAAAGTGACAATGGGGATGATGGTGTTGATTAGATAGAACCATGACCCATGGAAACAGTTCAATGTATGCCCAAGTGGTGTGCTAGCACATTACGACATGCAAGAATGGATGCTCCACTAGATACATCCACCCCTGGACCATGAACTCATAGTAAAGCAAGAGAAGAAGTTAAATTTTCTTTGATGAGTAGAGTTATTAAATTTGATGAGCCCTCTACAATCTAGGAATCCCTACAATCAAAAGCTTGGAAAGATGCCATGGATTCTAAATATCAATCAATGATGAATAATAACACTTGGTAGCTTGTCAATCTTCCACCAGGAAAGAAACCCATTGGATGTAGATGGATATTTAAAACAAAGTACAAAGTAGATGGGACAGTGGAAAAGTATAAAGTGAGACTAGTAGCAAAGGGGTATGCACAAAAAGAAGGCATAGACTACGAGGAGACATTTTCTCCCACAACTAAGATCAAAACAATTAGAATGATATTTTCTCTAGCTACATAGTTTGGCTGGAAAGTCCACTAGATGGACGTAAAAAGTGCCTTCCTAAACAAATATTTATAAGGAGAATTCTACATGACTCATCCTGAGGGATATGTGGTACCTGGTCAAGAATAAAAAGTATGCAGACTCAGGAAATCTCTGTATGGCCTTAAACATGTACCTCGAGCATGGTACATAAAGATTGATGAGCTTCTCGTACAACATGGATTTGTTAGAAATCCACACGATCCCAATATTTACCTCAAAAAGTAAGGAGGAGATTGTTATTGTTGTTGTCTATGTCAATGATCTAGTCATTACTTGCAAGTTCAATGAATATGATCGATGCAACGAAGAAAGATCTTAATCGATTGTTCGACATGACAAATCTCGGGCTAATGCATTATTTTCTTAGATTGGAAGTATGGTAGAAAGAGTTTCACATATTTTTTTCTCAGATGAAATATACCAAGACAATGCTCGAGAAATTCAGGATGATGGATTACACACCAATTGCTAGACCTATGGAGAACAGATTGTAGTTATCTCATTTAGATCCATTTCCTAAGGTAAATGCCACTCTCTATCAACAGTTGATTGGGAGTCTCATTTACCTAACCTAGACTAGACTAGATATTAGTTTTGCAGTGAGCTATCTATCCAAGTTCATGTAAGAGCCCAAATTTTGTCATTAGAAAGCAACAAGGTGCATTTTGATATATCTCAAAGGATCAGTGGATCTTGGTCTAGAATACAAGAAGAACGAAAACTTCTTCTTGATTGGATATTTCGATTAAGATCATGCAGGTAACATTGATGATAGAAAATCCACTTCTATATTTGTATTCTTTATGGGATCTGGACCAATATCATGGGGAAGCAAGAAACAACACTTTGTTTCTCACTCTTCCACAGAAGCCGAGTATCATTTTGCAAGAGAAGCTATCTATGAAGCGATATGGCTACGTCACATACTAGAAGGACTTGGAATACCACAGGAAAAACCAACCACCATGTATGTTGACAATGAAGGTTTTCTAAAACTTCTTCAAAATCTAGTGTTTCATGAAACAACAAAGCACATTGAGGTACAAGTTCATTTTTTACGTGAGCATGTGTTTAATCATAACATCCAGCTTTAATTTTTTCTAACAACTAAACAGAGAGCAGATATCTTCATGAAGTCACTTGCACGTGACAAGTTCAAGTTGTTTAGAGAGTTCCTCTCCTCATCCCTTGAGACAATGCAAAATTAAGGGGGGGAATGTTAGGATAATTAATTATGCATTGTATAATTAATTATTTAACTATTGTTATTATTTAATTATTGTTGTTATATGGTTTTATTAAACCATATTTGTCTTATTATATTCACGGATATAATTGTTATGTTGTTATAACAATTATATCATTATTCATTTGTGCTTCCCGTATGATATTTTGGAAGCTTATGTATTTAGGCATATTGTTGCACCTGTGCAACATATTTATTTGTTTGTATATTGTTGTCCAATATGTATAAATATTACAACACTCCATTGTAATGGTTAATTAATTTCACATTAATAAAATATACAGGATTCCATCCCTGTTTGTGAAATTACATTTTAGGTCTAGAGGCATATTACTATCAAATTGGTAGGAAATTATAGTCGCCCTCACTATCTCTCGTGGGAAGACAACCACTCAACCCATCTGCATACATCTCAAAATACTCCTCCTCAAGGGACCAATAATGGATCCTCGGTTAGGATTGAGGATATTGATAAACTTACATAAACAAAATAGCATGAGACTTCAAGTTCTAATAATATGACACTCCCGAGAGAGTCGGGCTCATCTCCTCGAGTCTTATTCTACCGTAAATTGGTTGCATCCGATCAACTCCCATTATTAGATGAGGAGTAATTAGCACGTTACGCATGAAGCGAGAAATGCTTCTAAAACATAAATTAACCTCTAGATAGGGTGCAAGGACATGTTGATGCCTTTCTTCAAAATAAAACCTCTACCCCTCCCATAAAATAAAAAAATTATAAAGAGGTGGAAAAACACCATACAATTTATAGAAGCATATCACACTCCTTTGCAACCTAACAAGGTTTAACAATGTGTGTTGAAAAAAAAACACAATGCCATCATCATGTGAGGTCATCTGGACATTTTTGGACAAGGTCGAGAATTAGAACTTTCCCAAGCTACTCATCCTTCATATTTTTCTAGGTAAGGAAGGATATCCATCATCCATTGAACTATGGCCGAATGCCTATTGCACCCAAATACTTTGATTTACATGGGAATTCCTAGCCCTGGGGATATTCTCACTGGGTCAAGCACCTTGGGTATGACCCCTCATACTATATACAAATAACAACAACATGCACTAGTTGGAAGTGTGTTCTTAAATTCCATCCCAAATGGAAATGCAATGTTCCCTGGTTTTGTACCTCTAACTCTATACAAAAGTAATGTTCCCCTTTATGTACACATGTATTCTAAATCACCACATGGGGACATGTACTCTTTCCCTAGTACATATGGTGAGCCATATGGGATCCCATACACATCCAAAAATGTTTAAGATGTACCATATCAACAACTAATTCCACCTCTACCTCCCCAATAGGGGCCATCAATGGTCGAGTCTTACGTAGTGGGGACCTACTCTAGATATCTTAAATATCCCCTTGAATTCACCATACAGAGTGTTATGCTCCCAAGACCTCTATTAGACATTCCAAAATTCAAAGGGGGGAGTTCCTAATGCACATATCAAGGCATATACCACTGCCATTCAAGAGATGTTCCCATGGGATGCAACATAAAAAGTAATCTGTCATATTATTCACCTAATTATTTATTATGCTTTAGAGATTGAAGTTGACTTTTGCGTTGGAGTTGAGGATGTGTGATGGGGCATTCCACTTGGATCAACCTCATCCTCTTCTCTTCCCTCTCTATATATTCTAATTCATTTTATTGATTGGGGGTTACAATATTTTGGTTGCGGTAATTTTGCGTACTTCTTTTAGGGTGAATTGTTTTGCTATTATGAGCTCTTGATTTTGGAGAAAGTTTCAAAATATTTATAGACTTGTGGTTTGTTGATCTTGGGCTATTTTTCATTGGAAAGCTTGCTAGTTAGAACTTGAAACAAACTCCATTATGGAGAGGTAAGAGCTTAGCTCTTGGAAATTCTCTCCTTTTATTTGTATGCATATGTGAATGGTTGAATGTTTGAATGTGTTGTTTTATTTGTTGGATGGTTTGATTGATGGTGTAGGGATGGTGTAGAAGAAGACTATGGGGCATTTTTAGGAGGCATAAGTGTTTTGGGGAGGTATAAGTGTGGAGGGAGTTGGGATTTGGGTTCCACCTTACAAAGAAATATCTTGCATTTATTTACTTGTTATGGGGTGCCATAAGAGGTCAGGGAGGCATAAGGAAATGTGAGGAATAAGCGATACTTGGGGGAGGCATAAGGGCATGTCAGAGATTTGAAATGATATATATAGGTGGTTTTTTCTTAGGTGGTGATACCCATTTCCCCCTTTGGAGGCATAAGAAACATCCCCATAATTTCTTGCTCCTTTTGGCTTGCATGATGAAGCCTTAGTATTGATTGTTGTTTTGTTTCTATAGTTGCAAACTATAGTTTTGTTTAGATTGTGTTTTGAATGAGAAATCTATCTTTGTGTTGTGGAAGCCTGTTGTTGCCATGTGTTGAAAAAAATTTCTAATTGTAATATGGTTGGGGCTCGGGGGCCAATGAAGAAGGATGACTTCTCCTTTTCATTGGATGTCTTGGTTTGGTGGAGAGCATTGCCTTTCCCCCTGTTCTGTTGTGATAAAATTGAAATAAAGAAAAATGGATGATATTCATGTTGCTGTTCTAGAGTAGAGGAAAAAGAAAATTTTGACATTCCTTGTTGAGATTATTACTTATTGTAACCCTTCCCACTTTGAAGTGGATGAACTTGTACATTATCTGTGATGGAAAGATGGTCTGTATGGGCTATGAAAGTTGTAAATTGAATTGTGAAAGAGATATACTCTGTTCTCTATTTTTGAATAAATGTGGAAGAAATTATATTTTGTATATTGTAATTGAGGAAGAAGACAAAGTTCTGACAGTCCCTTGCGAAACTAATTTTGTAAACCATTTCCCCACTTGATGTGGATGACAATTTAATACACATTTTGTGCTAAAGAGTTATTATGTTTTGGAAATGAAATCCCTTTTGAATGTGAAAGAAATTTACTTTGTATTCTGTTTGTAAAAAGGAATGTAATGAGAAAGAGTTGTGATTGTAAAGTTGTATTTGATCTATATAAATAGAAGTGGTTACTTTGTTCAAATGATATTTCTTTCATTGGAAATCTGATTGTTGAATGTAATTTGAAATCTTTGTTGGAAAGATGAAAAAGTGAATACGTATGAAGAAATGTCATAATGCTCTGTTCTTTAGAAATGAAAGTTTTGAAAATTAGAATTGTAATTTGGCATTTGAATACGTTGATTCGAATCAACTTAATGAGTTAGATTGGATCTGAATGATTTCTAATACTTAGAAGATGATAAATGGAAAATAGATCCTTTCGAATTAGATCTTTGTTAGATGTTTTCAAAACTGGAAAATGTTTTATCAAAATGCACAGATCAACCCTGCAACATCAAAAAGACAAAATGAAATATCAAATTTTATTTGTAAGGTCAAAATGACCCCAAACATACCAAAATACTTATGAAAATTTTATAGAACCTTTCAAATCGAGCAAAGGCAAAATTACAGACTTCTTGCTATATAAAATTGATAAATTTCGAATGCAAATCAATCAAGTAAACTTAACCTTGCAATCTATCCTAAAAATATTCCAAGTAAAATCCTTCATGCCTTTGGAAAATGGATGAAGAATTAACGACAAATTTGAAAAAAATTGGTAAGTTAAAAATACTAGTTCACTTTCTAAGTGATCAAATATGTTTTCACAAACCGACCCTTTAAACTTTATTAAAATCAAATTCCTAAGGTTTTTGCAAAGAGGACGTCCAGAGCTTTCTAGAAAGTCCTTTTTTTCCAAAAATGAGTTCCCAATCGAAATTTATGGCCTTCTAAATTTTGTACTTCATTTCGGGCTCAAAATAATCTGACATGTTCGAATTTTAAATGAATAAAATATTCTTGGGTGGACCCGTGGGCTAAAACTTTATTTTTTTGCTTTTTTCCCAAAAGGTGCAAATTCATGAAGTTTCCCACTACTCCACTAATCCACAAGCCTTCATTTTGTCTAAAAATGATCTAAGTCCAAAAAGTTAATTTGGTAATTTTTCCTCCACGGCCCCGCCACCCCGCAACCAATCATTGATTAACACATGGCTTCGTTGGGCGTCGGTGGAGGCTCGGATTGATTTTAACCTTAAGCACTTTCAAAATAAATTTGGAAAAATTTGTAAATTTTCCCCACATCTCTGCCAACCCACAACTAATCAGGTGCTTGCCACGTGGCTTCACGAGGCTTCGGCGGAGGAGATGATCTTTTTAAGCCTTAACACTTCAATTTTTTTTTGGAAAAAACATCCAAATTATCCCCACTGGCCCGTGTTTGGGAAAAGTTTTCTTCCCTACTCCACCGGTCTGCTTTTCTCCTCTGGGAAAATTTTCTCTCCGATGTCCGCAGGCCTGAGTTGGGGAAAATTTTCCTCCCAGCCCAAGCAGCCCGCTCTTGGGAAAATTTTCACCCCAAGTTCCACTAGTCCATAACTTGAGAAATATGAGGAGTTAGGAGGACTTATTTATATCACCAGAAAGGTGAGGAAATTCCCTATCTAATGGGAATGTTTTTAGGAAGTTTTAATTGTGTTAATCATGGGAAAAATCAAATTGAATCTTTAACCGAGTTTTGGGAGTGGGTAAGTAAGAATTTACTCTGATGATTTTAAATATGTATTCTTTTCCCCCACTGTAATTAAACCTTTCTCTTGTCTTAGATATTGTGGAATTAAATACCTTGGGTATTTAATTATTTTGGTCCCTTAATCCTAAAATTTTAATCAGGGAATATTTAGGTAAAATGTCAATGTAATCAATGATTAAATTAATCACTAAGGAGATTTGAGCTAGGTGTGGACCTATTACACTTGTTGATTTATAATGTGGAATTAGTAATTATTATAATGGGAAAATTTATCAGTTGAATTTAACTGTCCTTGAGACTTTGGTTGTTAATAATTTTTTAAAAATAATTATTCCATAATTTTGTAACTAAACCTAGGTTGTTCATGGGTCTCAAGTGGGAGATTTGAGCGAGTGTTACACTTGGTATCAGAGCCATGGGTTAAAATATTGGACCCTTGGGAACACTATAAAACTTGAGACATGAACTTTAAACCTAGCACACTTTTAAATCTAGAAAATAACCTTTTTTGAAAATTGAAAAAAGAAACACATAAAAATATTACATTACTTTGTTCATTTGAACTACTTGAATTAAAATAATAATAAAATAATAAGTTGTTTAAGTTGTTATGCTTACTTAGTGGCATTTTGTCTAAACCTAGGTAATTGATTTTTGTGAACTTCTAGTGTAGTGGAAACTTGGTTCTCCTTTGCAAATGTGTTGTTTTACAAGTCCTAAATCTTGATTTAATTGTATGATGTGTTGAGCCATTTTGAGACCCTTCCTTATTGGAGTTGTTGGAATGATAAACTGTATGGTGTGATTCTTGTGGTTGGACAATAGTGGTTGTGTTTGGCGCATTGAGAAGAGTTAATTAGAAGTTGTTTAGAGATTCCTTCCTTCAAAGGGTTAGGAAGGATTGTTTGGTTGTCAGTTTTTCATTTTGTTACCCACATGGGAGAGTGGACATTAAGTCTGGGTGTCGTTTATGACCCAATCCCGCATATGTGTCCTTGGAAATGACCTTGAGGCGTAGTACCCTATTTTCAACCATGAACGGCTGCGGAGTGAATGTGGTGTTAACTTTTATGTTTTACATTCGTTATCTTGTATTATTTTATTAGGACAAGCATCTTATTTTATGATTGATTTTAGAAGCTTTGAGACTCTTTTTATTTATATTTATTTTTACTAGAATTTTTCTCGACTTTCACAATGCAAATACTTAGCCAGATTTCCTTGATTGCTGATATTTATTGGACTTTATTTTGATTAATGAATTGGAGCTCATTGATATTGTTGGCTACTTAGCTAAACGTTACGTGATTCCTTCTTTCTTAATGATGAGTTGGTTCTACGCTGTATGTATTGTGACATTTCATCATATGGGGGTACACCCTGGGTGTCTTGAATGTCTTCTTAGGTGTTCTAAGTTGTGCCTTGGTGTTGGATGCACAGAACCTTGAGTGTGTCTATGATCTTAGAGTGACTTTTCGTTGCTCGACCTTGCTAGATAGAAAGTTCATTGTGTTGTGTGTTCTAGTTGGTAGTCTATTAGTAGTGGTGGTGATTCTCTTACAATCCGGTAAGAGCTTGATCCTTGTCGAGTAGAAGTGTTTAATTATGGGCTTTTGGATTGTGTTAGGATTGGATTGCTTTTTGACTGTAGATGTTAGTGGAGAAGTGGTTGTTTGGTAGTGACCTTTCATTGATGGCATGCTAAGTTTTATCATGGTTTCCGTGTTTCATTATAAAAAGTATTGACTTGTGGATTGTATGCATCTTGGTAATTATGATTAGATTTAAGCCCATTCGGGTAGTGTGTTTAATTAAGTGTGTTTGTTTTGCTCACGTTGACCTATCAATCTTGGGGTTACGTGGAGACACTTATGGATGCTTTGAGACTTTTGGATCATGCCACTGGTGATGTTAGTGTAATTAGACCTTGATGATTTAATCTCGGTGGTATTTTATAATGTGATTCTTCTTGCGAAGCTGTAACTCTTGGTCGTAAAGCCATGTTAAATAGATAGCTGATTAGTTACTTACATTTGATGCTTTCTAATGAGTATGTGGTGTTCTTATAGTTAAAATATTTCCTTGTCATTTTGATTGCTTTATTGGTGGTATCCTATGGTAATATGGGTGTAGATTTGAAAAATTTCCTTGTCTTATCACGTGAGTAAAATGTTTTTTTGCTAAAACAACAAACATTGTTAAACCCTAGTAGATCAGTAAAAGTAATTATGTTCCCTTAATGGGCCTTCCTTGTAACATATTTTGAGACTTGCAGATACCCACTAGAAATATTTGATGATGCTTGAATTATTTGGAAAACCCTTGAAATATTTTTGTGATCCATGTTGGTTGATAGATTCCTAGTTCTTACAAAATTAATAATGTGTTTACTATGTTGAATGTCCCTTGTTTTCTTAAAATTTAAAAAACATGATATGTTGTTTTCCCATAAAACTAACAGTGTGACATGTTTACCCTTCCCTCTCATTAAATTTTTAATTGACAAGTTGACTCACCTAAACATCATAAATTTATAATTGAGGAGATTTGGCCTTGAAGCTTAACAAATAAAATGGAACATAGAAAGAGAAAATGGTCCTTGCTTTAACCTTCGTAGATTAATAGAAAAAAAAATTGTCCATCTACCTCCCCTAAGAGTAAAGTAAATGTTTTTTCCTCTTTTCCATCTTTACTGAGAATGGCAAGATATCATGCCCCCTTAGTGGTCCTTATAACACAAACTTGTGGTCTTAACTTCACTTGTATTACCATGAAAAGTTAATTGTACCCTCTTAAGTTATAGAAGTGCTTTCCTCGCATAATTCCTTTGTTTTAAATGTTTTACTTGATTTAGGTGTCCTTGTTGATTAACCTCATTCTATGTGATCCTCAAATTGTGGGACCTTGAGTAGGCTTGTTCCTCATGAAAATTTGGTCATAGTTGATTTTTAATAGCCTTTTCTAGACAATGAACCTTGAAATCATGGCTTAAACTTAGTAGAAACCTTAACTTTTATTATTGTAGTATGTTGTATTCCTTGGGAAACTATGTGGTCATTCTCAAACTCATGGAATTCTCCTTATTATTCCTCTACTTGGTGGTTACTCTTAAGACTCTTTTGAACTCTTCATGTTATATTGTTATGTGTGGTATCTTGGTTGATAGCATAAATTTACTCTCTAGATTTAAGTGTTTGTAGCCTTGCATGCAGAAAGTTTAGAACTCATCCCTTGTAATCTCCCTTCTTCTCACTAAATTGCATTGGACCAAACTTAGGTTCTGCAGACCCACACTTGTTTGAAGAAAGCAATCCCATAATGGAGTGATAATTTTTCTATTGCATTTGTTCCTATCTCTCATTCCAAAGTGAATTCTAGGAGGAAGTCAAGTATAATGGGAGGGGGATGTAGTGCCCACTTCCCTTTGACACATCTTGATATTGATCATGATATCTTTGGTGACAATATTATGGACATTATTATATTTTTTATCTAGTATGGTGTTAGATGTTGTTAGATCATGGATTATTGTTGACTCTAATTCATATATGATGCATGATGATTGTGAGAGAAATTTTAAATAGATGTTGACATGTTGTTGGACATGATTATATATATATGTATGTATGGATGGATGTTGTTAGGTCATGTGATATTTGGATATATTGAGTAGATCGAGAAAATTAAATTTTAAAATTGATGATTATATAGTTGTTGATGAAATTGTAAGTGATATTGTTGATTGTCTGGATGTTGTTGTGATTCATATATATATTGATGATTTTGAAATTATATTATACTCATTTGAATGTTTTGATATGGCTATAAGGCCAAACAGGTATTTGTATTGTGTAGGTTAAAAATATCACAACAAACATCGGGGATTGGAGACCAACCACATTGGAATTCTAGATGAATTCAACAAGGTCACCATGGCAACTTGTATTGTTCGTGTGTGTGTGTTTGATTGTTAGGGATTCCCATGGGGGGATCACCTTTAAATGTGACCAAGGGTTATGTGTATTTATTTATTTGGTTCCTTTTTATTGGTGTTTGTATGTGTTTGTTAAGTGATGTGTTCACCCCTTTTTATTTAAATAAATTGTGGTACATAATGTGAGTAATCATATTGTTAAAATAAATTAACCAACTTGGGTCATAAGAAAGTAATTATTGGAGTGGTTGACTCTTGTATTAAATTTTGTAAGATATGTGTAAGAAATGTGTAAGTGATGTGTAAGAGATATGTATGTAAAATTTGGAGTATGAAACACTTCATCTTCTTTGGAATTCAAATTTTTCCTTGGAGGCTGATTTATGAGGCTTGCGGGACAAATTAAACTTGTCCCATACCTCTTAAAATTTCATGCCAACCTTACCTATGGTTGGAGGGTTTAAATCTAGCATTCATTATGCATTTTTGTAAGTCAAATTATATGCTTTAATTGCACTTTTCTTACATGGTTTAATTTCAGTCCTTTGGGGTGTGGGCTTGTTTTGGAGTGTGTAAGTAATCTGTCATATTATTCACCTACTTATTTATTGTTCTTTGGAGATTGAAGTTGACTTATGAGTTGGAGTTGAGGATGTGTGATGGGGCATTCCACTTGGATCCACCTCATCCTCTTCTCTTCCCTCTCTATATATTCAAATTCATTTTATTGATTTGGGGGTTACACTCTTTTGGTTGTTGTACTTTTGCATACTTCTTTTGGGGTGAATTATTTTTCTATTTGGAGCTCTTGCTTTTGGAGAAAGTTGCAGACTTTTTATAGACCTGTGTTTTGTTGATCTTGGGCTATTTTGCATTGGAAAGCTTCTGCTAGTTAGAACTGGAAAGATTTTTGGTTAGAACTTGAAACAAACTCCATTATGGAGAGGTAAGCTTTTAGCTCTTAGAAATTCTCTCCTTTTATTTGTATGCATATGTGAATGGTTGAATTCTTGAATGTGTTGTTTTATTTTTGGATAGTTGGGTAGATAGCCTAGGAACGGTGTAGGAGAAGACTATGGGGCATTTGTGGGAGGCATAAGTGTTTTGGTGAGGTATAAGTTTGGAGGAGTTGGCTTTTGGGTTCAACCTTACAAAGAAATATATCGAATTTATTTACTCATTATGGAGTGCCATAAGAGGTTGGGGAGGCATAAGGAAATGTGAGGAATAAGGGGTACATGGGGGAGGCACAAGGGCATGTCAGGGATTTGAAATGATATAGATTTTGGTAGTTTGTTATTAGGTGGTGATACTCATTTCCCCTTGGGAGGCATAAGCAACATCCCCCATACTTTCTTGCTCCTTTGGCTTGCATGATGAAGCATGAGTATTGTTTGTTGTTTTTTCTATGGTTGTAAACTACAGTTTTGTTTGGACTATGTTTTGAATGAGAAATATGTCTTTGTGTTGTGGAATCTGTTGTTGCCATGTGTTGAAAAGAATTTCTAATTGCAATATGGTTGGGGCTCGGGGCCAATGAAGAAGGACAAATTCTCCTTTTCATTGGATGTCTTGGTTGGGTGGAGAGCATTGCCTTTCCCCCTGTTCTATTGTGATAAAATTGAAATAAAGAAAAATGGAGGATATTCATGTTGTTGTTCTAGAGTAGAGGAAAAAGAAAATTTTGACAGTCCTTGTTGAGATTATTACTTATTGTAACCCTTCCCACTTTGAAGTGGATGAACTTGTACATTATCTGTGATGGAAAGATGGTCTGTATGGGTTATGAAAGTTGTAAATTGAATTGTGAAAGAGATATAATCTTTTCTCTATTTTTGAATGAATGTGGAATACATTGTATTATGTATATTGTAATTGAGGAAGAATAAAAATTCTGATAGTCCTTGCGAAACTACTTTTGTAAACTATTTCCCACTTGATATGGATGATAATTTAATACACATTTTGTGCTAAAGAGTTACTATGTTTTGGAAATAAAATCCCTTTTGAATATGAAAGAAATTTACTTTGTATTTTGCTTGTAAAAAGGAATGTAATGAGAAAGAGTTGTGATTGTGAATTTGTATTTGATCTATATAAATATAAGTGGTTAATTTTTTTAAATGATATTTCTTTCATTTGAAATCTGATTGTTGAATGTAATTTGAAATATCTGTTAGAAAGATGAAAAAGTAAATACTTATGAAGAAATGTCATAATTCTCTGTTCTTTAGAAATGAAAGTTTTGAAAATTAGAATTGTAATTTGGCATTTGAATACATTGATTTGAATCAACTTAATGAGTTAGATTAGATCTGGAATGAATTCTAATACTTAGAAGATGATAAATGGAAAATAGATCTTTTCGAATTAGATCTTTGTTAGATTTTTTCAAAACTAGAAAATGTTTTATCAAAATGCATAGATCGACCTTTTGAACATCAAAAAGACAAAATTAAATATCAAATTCTATTTGTAAGGTCAAAACGACCCCATACATACCAAAATAGTTATGAAATTTTATAGAACCTTTCAAATCGGGTAAAGGAAAAATTACAGACTTCTTGTTGTATAAAATTGATAAATTTTGAATGCAAATCAATTAAGTAAACTTAACCTTGCAATCTATCCTAAAAATATTCCAAGTAAAATCCTTCATGCCTGTTTGGAAAATGGATGAAGAATTAACGACAAATTTGAACAAAATTGGTAAGTTAAAAAGACCAGTTCACTTTCTAAGTGACAGAAAGACGTTTTCTCAAAACTAACCCTTTAAAATTTATAAAAATCAAATTCCTAAAAGATTTTCAAAAGTCCTTTTTTTCAAAATCTAAGTTCCCAATCGAAAGTTAGGGCCTTATGAGGTTTTTACTTCATTTCGGGCTCAAAATAATCTAACTATCAAATTTTAAATGAATAAAATATTCTTGGGTGGATCCATGGGCTAAAAATTTATTTTGATTGCTTTTTTCCCAAAAGGTGATAATTCATGAAGGTTCCCGCCGCTCCGCTAATCCACAAGCCTTCATTTTGTGTAAAAATGATCTAAGTCCAAAAAGTTAATTTTGTAATTTTTTCTCCACAACCCTACCTCCCCATGACCAATCATTGATCGACACATGGCTTTGTTAAGCATCGATAGAGGCATGTTAAAAGGTGTGAATGGATAAGGGAAACATGCGTGTAGAGGATAAGTTCATATTTTTGGAGCTAGCCATTTTTGTACGTAAGGTTCTATTTTTAGAGATGTCGTGTAGAGCACATAAACAAGACAGAGACTTGTGCACCACACACTTGTTATTTTTTGGAGGATCGGCTACAAAGAACTTTGCATGGATGCGGGATAAGAATAGGTTTATCACTATTAGTTAACTAAAGGAAGTATATTATTAGCACACTTGCATGTGTGGGACTATGGCTGTAAAAATGTGTAGATAATAATAGCATGTGACCTATTCTAGGATTGGATAAATGGTGAAGGGTAAGTCCCCACCCTTATAAATATGTAGTGAAATTCATAGTAGAGGATATAATATAAAATAATGAGTAGAGAGAAAGATACATGTATGTATGTGTGTAAGATAAAACTACTCGTATCGGATATGTGTGCGTATGGGAATAGAATGCCATTGTTGTAAGAAACTTCTTTGTAATTGTCATATTTAATATAATAGAGGATATTAGCTGAATCTAAGTGCTAGTTCTATGTATTTAGATCTAATATGTTCTTGATTTCATCATGGTTAATATTTAACTTTGTTCTTCCTTAGATATAGATCTGACATGCTCTAAAGAATGATGTATTAATAATGGAAATGTATATATTAAGTCTTCATCATGCTAACATCCTGCAACAACAACCTTAAAGAGGAACCTAGTCCCTTTGCATGCTTTGGATGAGAGCTCGTCTAGGGACCTCTTTTTGAGTTTTTTCTAGGATGGTTTACAATGAAGACATATCGTTAACCTTAGCAAGTGTTGAAGAGTGGATACAAGATCTAGAAGAAGAATATGCACGGTAGTTTAACACTGTATCTGAGTTTAACACATGTGTGTGGGTGGAATAAAACCTATATGATAGTTTATATGAGATATTCTTCATTATATTTCTAGTAAAATTATATGTGTGGTTGATTACGTATGCATATAAGTAGAATTGGAGGTATCGCGCACTTGTTTGGAGACACGAAGAATTTTAGGTCCTTTAAGATGCTGATCGATTTGGAATCGAAATTTGTAGATACATGGTTTTGTGGTGTTTTAAATAGTTATATCTTAAAGTTCTCAATTTCCACTTATTCATGCCTAGAGGTAGTGAGTTCTAGTTTTTATGATATCCAAGGGAACTTACCCGCAAGGCATTCCACCGGCGATCAATATCCTCATGGTAACTTTGAATTTAGAGAGTAAACTAATGTCTAACTAAATCCCACCACAGGTAGGGGGCAAGATCGTGTTTGGTGAAAGATGGCAGACCTAATGGCATAAAGGTAGAGAGAGGTAAGGTGGCTTAAGTATTATGAGGCATGTGAGAGGGAGATCGAGAAGCAGTGGGAGGTTGTAGAGAAAATGGTGTTGTGGAGAAAGATAGTTTGGGAAGGAGTTAAAGTTCACACACAAGATGTGGAACCCGAGCCTCAAGAACTCCCCCATTTTGGAAAACATGATAGGGAACCCTCCTCAGCCTCAAGTAGAAGTGCACCAGTAGAGACAACCTGGGCTGTAGCTACACATCTGAATCCACCTGGAAACCTTACTCTTGCGCTTAGTTTTCCAACATCTAGTACAACAAATAGTCAACAAGTTAATTCAAGTAGTGGAAGAGTAGGATCGAGTCTTATAAAAGGAACATTTATGGAAGCAAAAACAAATTAGTTGTTATATGGTACTACCTTTTTGGGTGTATCATCTACACGTAACTCACACACGTCTATTTTTGACTAGCTTCGGAAGTGGTAACACTTCACATACTATCGTGTATAGTTCAATTATATTGTTGAGACATAGGGAAGCACATCTTCTAGTCTAACACCAAATACATGTGCGGGATCGGGAAGCAAATGTATCTCTAGCTCGATGGGTCCGGTGGTTCTAGAGGCGAGAGAAACCTAAGATTTTCTCTATCATGTGGGCGGGGTTTGCACCAACCCCACAATATTTACATGGAGTTATCTCTTCGTCTTCCAGTAGTATAAGGGCATAGAAGATGTTCTTGAACATGTGTACATGTGTAAAATATTGTGGCGTGTAAAATGGATCATGAATTCGAGCGTAGGGAAATCTAATTTGCTACTATATTACAAGGGTGTGCACACAGTTGGTACATAAAGTTTGACGCCGATAAAACTTGCGTGGATTATGTAGCATTGAAAGATGATTTCTTAAAAGAGTTCTATATCCCGGAATTTGAGCAGAAGAGTATAAGTTCACTCAAGGACATTAAGCAAGGCACTACTAAGAGTGTTAGAGAGTATGATGCCCATTTTAAAAGTTGTTATCTAAGCTTTCTTATGATATGCGGAAAGACACCATGCAAAATGGTTTGTTGGGGGCCTAATTACCCCTTTATAAGGGAATTATCACATAATACATAAACTGATCTACGTGAAGCACTTGAAGCAGCCTTAAAAGCTAAGGTAGTTAGAAGTATAGATACTAGGGTGAGCCCATTTTTAGAAGCAAAGATTTGTAGCTATGCAAAAAAAGTTGGAAAAAATATCAGCAAATTCAGCACATGAGACACAAATAGGGATTTGGTGTACGAATTGTTAAGTAGAAGGTAACATAAAGGATAGTTGTCCTCATAGATCAGTACAATCATTGATGTTTTATATTGAGATATGCCATTTGAACCATTATGCTAGCCTCTTCCCATTACTACAACACGTGATAAGGAAGAACGTTTCAAGATACTATAAAATCTGCATGTCCACAACTCATGACACGGAAGACTACCAGATGATTGGTCAGATCCATGATGCTATAGATATTGGTGTAAGAAAGACATGAGTTTTAGATAACTCTAAGGGAAAGAACACACATCAGGACCAAGATCACAACCAGGCATGCTTTGAGAAGAATGAAGGGCATTTTGAAGGCGGTTGTGGTAGAGGATGAGGCCATATTAGTGGAAGAAGTGAGTTTTCTCATGGAACATGTTATACATGTGGATCTCTTGACCACTAAAGGCGTGAATGTCCTCAAAATATTACATGTTCATTTTGTGGAAATAACCATAGCTATGAGGATTTCTTGCAGTTATATGAGCACCTTAGTAAGTAGCATAAACAAGAAAACAAAGGCACATGAATGGTTAGGATACAACATGTTGTGGAAAATCAATGGATGCCTAAGCTAGAGGCGAGTATGAGGAGTTGCAAGTGAATATCACAACCTCGCACTAAGGTGGCATGTGCCTAAGAAAAATTACAGCAAGCCTCCGTTACTAAGGAGGAGATTCTACATGCACGGTACCTAGATCTAGCCCATAAGAAGGAGATCTATCAAGAAACCATGGAAGTTCTTAGGAATCTTCAGGTCGATACAATACTTAAAAAGAGAAATAATAGAAGATGGAGCAAAATAAATTATTAGAGATGGTCCCAAATGATATAGATGACTTAAGGGAAGTGTGTAAAATGTTGCGCTAGAAAAATAACATTCCATTGTTAGGAGATTGGTTAAAGGGAAACACTTCATGCACAAGTATTGAGACCGGACGAAAGATCTTACATGTGAATCTTCCCCTCATAGCCTAAATTATGACAAGGAAATCACTCAATGTTGTTGTGGATAGTTATCTATTGAGTAATATACTAATTGATACAAGCACGAAATTCAATGTTCTTACCTTAGATTTATGGGTAAAAATGGGAAGACCACCATTATAACCATCCTCTAATATATTGTTCATGGCTAATCAAACTAAGGCCACTCCCATTGAGTTTTGAAGAATGCATCCATTACTATACAAGGGGCCAAGTTCACTAGAGACTTTGAGCTTTTAGCACTAGCAGAGTCGATAGCTTCCAAGTTCTATTAGGGCGTCCTTGGTGCTATGTAAATAATGTTGATCTTTGGGTCAACAAGGAGGAGAGAGTTATTATCCCATTAACATATGGAAAATTTGCACCCTATGTTAAGCCCTTAAGTGAAGAAGATCTGAATAGGATTTATATATGCACCATATGAGAGCCATAGATACTTGAGCCAACCAAAGAAGGAATAATTCAGTGGGAGGATGCACAGTCTATTAGTGATAATACAAGTGTTTCTTGTGATAATTGGGATCATAGCACTTATGAGCTGGTAGGTCACAAAGTAAAGAGCATATTTCCTAGAGGCGAAAACTGCGTTATATTAGGAGATTAGGTAATAACCTAGTACCTTGTTACACCGAGAAGGAGGTCCTATGGTATTCTTGTGCGCCATGGAAGAATAGTGGATAGACCCACTGGAAAGATGAAACATGCTAGCATAGACACTACGTGGGACAATAACATGTCAGGTGGATGACCCACAAGGATAAACTTGTAGGATGGGGTGAAATTAGGATTGCTCTTGCTACTAGGTTCTTTAAGAGTAATGCACCTACTCAAATCTACACTTATTATGGTAATCACCGTGTTCAGAACCACATTCGAAGTTTGAGAGACTTTGGAGAGAAGGGAAGGAAGCTTTACCACCTTCGCTATGGGTGCACAAGTTTTTTTCCACTTTACAAGTATGTGTGCATGATTGGTATGCATATGAAGAACTCCATAGAGAGATTGGAAATTGGAAAGATTTAATTGTAGGGATGACCCATACAATTAAATTCTTCTCTACAAATCCTCTGGTGGAAGAATCATTGAAATTCATAAAGTGCTTAACTATGGGAGATAGTGCCAAGGATGAATAACTCCTTCAAGAGTTATTGGATGAAGGAGACTCAGGAGTGTGTCTTGTTGATGAAACCGAGGCTGATGCAATATTACTTCAATGCACTTGACTTGAGAAAGAAAAAGGAAAAATTTTCTACTTAGTGGATGATGAAGAAGTAGAAAATCTTGATGTAAATAATTCAATGGGTAGGTGAGAGTTGTTGGACAGTACACATAAGACAACGTGTGCCTTTCATGCACCTATGAAGACAAATAATGTGAATATTGGATCAGAGGCTGAGCCTAAGGAATCTGTAATTGGAGATTATTGGTGAGACTCTGAAGTGGAAAAAATCATAGAATTATTAAGGGATTACCAAGAATTATACCCTAGGGGGTACCATGAACTTAAAGGCATGCATGAATCATTAGGGGAGATGAAGATAAAACTTAAAGATGATGCACGCTTAGTTAGAAAGAGACCCTACAGGATGAACCCCAACTTGTGTGAAAAGGTTAAAGAAGAGATTGACAAAATGTTGAAGTCTAGAATTATCAAGCCCCTTGAAGAGTAAGAATGGGTTAGTCCAATGGTGATTATTATTAATAAGGATGGACATATCGATTTGCGTGGACTACAAGGAGTTGAATGCTACATGTGTGATGCACCCATTTCCTATGCCATTCATTGAGGAAATACTTGGAAGATGTGGTAGGGTGTGAAATCTATTCATTTACAGATGGTTTTTTTGGGTATCATCAGTTCGATTACACATGAGGATTAGGAAAAGACTACATTTACTTATGAATGGGGTAGCTTTTCCTATACTGTAATGCCTTTTGGTCTAAAAAATGTGCCTACTGTATTTTTCGTGGATACTTTTTCAAGCATTAAAAGAATTATTCACAACTTCTTACACATCTACTTAGATGATTGGATGGTATATGGATTGGTTAAGGATCATTGTGAAAATCTTTGCTTAATGTTTGAAATATGTAGATAGTTGAGTATCTCATTGAACATTAAGAAGTGCATATTTTCTACACCATTTGGTATATTGTTAGGAAACATAATCTGCGAGAGGGTTTGTTGGTTGATCCAACCAAATTTTTGGTCATTATAGGCCTAAGGGAGCCTACTAGTTAGAGTGAGGTGCATGGATTTTTGGGTCATACAAGATATTACAGGAAGTTTATCAAATGGTATGCCAAAGTTTCCGCACTATTGGAGGATTTATTGAAAGGGAAAGGTACATTCTACTGGGGAGAACTGTAGCAACGTGCATTCGAGACGTTAATGGAAAAACATACTACCATGCCTATTTTTTATTTTCCTTCATGGGACCAACCATTTCATGTACATGTTGACACCTTTGGCATGGCCATTGGTGCAGTGTTGGCTTAACCTAGAGACGGTATTACAGATCATCCTATTTGTTTTACGAGTAGAAAGCTGACTCTTATAGAACATAATTACATAAACAAAGAGTGCAAAGCTTTGTCAATGATCTATACACTACATAAACTCTGCTAATACGTACTAGCAACACCATTCATCTTTTATATAGATCACATTGCATTGAAGTATTTGGTAAACAAGATTATTCGGATGCATATGTCAATGGGTGTTATTATTTCAAGAATTTGATTTCACGGTTGTGGTAAAACTAGGGAAAAGTAATTATGGACCAGACCATCTATCAAGAATACAGTCAAGATAATAAGGAAGAGAAATTGAGGATATCATGCCAAATGTGTAGTTATACAGGTTACAATGAGTGCCATCATAACTAGAGGACATTGTTGTCTTTCTATGAAAATGGATGACACCAGAAGGAATGAAATCCTTGGAGAAGAAACAAATTTCTATACACACCCCCTATATTTTTAATCAACGGTGACATGTATAAATTAGGCCGAGGTGAAGTATTGCATTTTTGTGTACTTTGGAACATGAGCACACAAATATTATGGAAGAAGCTCATGGTGGAATTGCATGTGGTCAAAATACCAGTGTTGCCACTGTGCACAAGATTCTACTAGTTGGATTATGGTGGGAGACCTTGTATAAAGATTGTAAGATATTTTGTATGGCTTTTGATTATCATGGATCTACCTAGGTTCATTTAGTGTTTTTGGTGATCTAAAGAGTAGAGATTCAAAATCTTAGCATATTAGTTTGATTTCTATTTCAAGTTTTAATGCATAATGTTGGTATTTAGTCTTGTTTATCTCTTAGCATGATGATATTTGTGTAGTTAGTTCATGTTTTGAAAGTACTAAGGTGTTAATTTAAATTCTCTTTGCATAGATAACTAATACATAGATCCATATGGCACATCCATTGGGACTTACTCCATTGTCCTTTGCACTTAATTTAAAGTTTTTATAGTTAAGTTTCAATTTTGGTTCTTGGTGGGTTTCATAATGCAACATGGGTTGAAACCATAGTCGGGGACAACAAGTCCCTCCTCTTTAATGGGAGAGGTTCCCTTATTTAAATCCAAAAAAAAAATCTACAAATCTACAACTATCAATATTTGGATCCCGGTATCCTGTTTGTTTTCATACTCAAAATATATCAATAAGAAGGAATGGAAGAATAAATGGATGGGAGAAGGAATAAAATAAAAATGCTTTTGGAAAATATAGATAGCAGAGTACCTCCTACTCACATTTAACGAAAAATATATAGAAAATGATCAATTACTTCACCACCGATGCAAATTTGAAAACACAAAGTTCTAAATATTACACAGACTAGAACATAGTTTCTTTTGAATGCAAATACAAATGATCCATTGAATCAAGCAAGTAGAGAGAGAGAGAGAGAGAGAGAGATAATAGAGGAAATGAGAAAGAAAAAAATTCTATATTGAGTTACTTGCAAATTTACAACGTCCCAGAAAAACGTAATCCTTTTCCATGGCTAAAGCATGTTCGTATAACTATCCATGAACATCCATACTTGGTCCCCAAGAAAAGAATATCCAAAAGGAATAATGTTTGTTGGAGATCTTATTTTGGAAAGTGACATGAAACAAACACGCTCATGAAAACCAGAGGTTCAAAAAGGTGAATAATTTGTTGGTTTGAGAATGATTACTTTAGTAGGGGCATCTCATGATTTTCTTCTTCATGTGGTCCTGCCATTTCCACCTTTTAACCACTTTAATAGCACTCAAGTGCCCTCTGGTAAGTTTTCCCTTTTTATCACGTATTCTCGATAAACTCCATTTTCTCGATAATCAAACTTTACATCTCTTTAAACTTATCAATTTGGCTCTAAAACCAATCCAAAACACATCTCATAAAGAAACGAAAAGGAATCAGAGAGAAAAGAAAGAAGAATTATCCATTTTTGTGTTTTGTAGAGCTTTGGTTCATTAATGGTGTTAAAAACTAGATGAGTGTATCTGGCTATCTTTCCCCCTTTTACTTTCAAATTTGGACCCTACACGTGGCAAAATCCAAGAAACAAAGGCCCAGGGGAGAAATCTACATTTCCTGACATTTGGGAGAAAAAGTGAGATTTCTCATTTTGCTCCACCCCTCCATAGCTCTCGCCAAATTCTGGACACGTGGTGCCATCTGAGTGGCTGAGGAAATGCAGTTCAAATCTACCATTTAAACTCTTTTTAACAAAAATCTCAAATTCTCAAAAACCTTCATTGGCCCACTTTGAATTTTCAATGTGAATATGTGGCACACCATGATTGGAAAAGGGGTCGCGGCTCAATTTGCAACATTTTAACACTTTGGTGAAAAAGGCTCAAGTTCTCAATTTCCTCTACATGCACATTGTTTCGATTTCATTCTTCAACATGTGGCATCACCTGAGTGGTTGCGAGAATGTGCTTCAATTTTATACTTTATCCACTTTTGAAAAGGCAAAAAAATCCAAATTTTCCCCTGTCATTGAATTTTTAGCATAGGCAATGTGTCCCTTTCTAATTTACTGTGGGCCTTAAATTTAGAAATTATCCCTTCGCATGAGCAGGGGTGTGGGCCATTTTAGATTTTTTTTCCCTTTGTGGAAATAAGGCTAAAATTCCCCTCTGCCTTTCCTCCAATGTGCAAATGGACTGAAAAATGGCCACGTGTCCTTGTTTAATTCTTCAACACATGGCATCGCATGATTGGTTGCGGAGATGTGCTTTACTTTTTATCTATTTTGAAAAGGGGAAATATTCCAACCTTTCCCCTAAAATTCCATGCCTCCACCATCGACTTTTCAACGTGAACATGTGTCCCTTTTTGATTATCTATGGGCTTTAACTCAGAATTTATCCTTTTTCCTGAGTGGGGCCATGGGTCATGTTAGAAATTTTCACCCTTTCGTTGTAATTCCTTAGAGAATAAAATGGATCCACCGACCCAAACTTATGCCAAAACTTCTCCAGCCAATCAGGGACCGACGGGGATGCGGGGAAAATCTAACATTTTTTCCAAAATCACCAAATGTGACAAGTTCAAAAACAACCCGTCCAACCGCATCCAATGGGAAAAAAACACGTAGCTTCACTTTTCTCGAGCAAGGATTTGATAGGGAAAAGAACGTAGGAAGTTGGAGGAAACAGGAAAAACCATTTTTATCCCGATGAAGAATTTCTTTCTCTGTAAAAGGTTAAAAACGAAAGATGCAAGGTCTCACACATTTCAAATGCATAAAAAAATAAATAAAATCATTTCCCATCCATTGAAAATATGTTAAACATTTGAACGCCAACTGACCGAGGAAATTTTTTAAAAACGTCACAAGAAACGAAAACAAGCATCCGATGAGTTTAAAACATGAATTTCTTTTATGGCGGGACTCCAATTTTCACAAAATTAGATTCGAAAGGGTGGGGAAAATTGAGAGGACAATAGCTAGCTCCTTTTGGGATGATTTGGTAGAGAAAAAGGCAAAATCAATAACCTTAGAGAATTTTGGGTAACAAATCAAACCGAGTGTCTTAGCCAATGGGCAATGGAGTAGAAAATAAGCAATATCAACATAGAAGAGAACACAAAAAGGAAACCAACCAAAACAAAAACAAGGAAAGCAAAATGCTATACAAAATTACGTAAGGACAATCAAAACTCCTAGGTCTTGAACAACTTCAAAAATTTCCACTATAAGGAAATGGGAGAGGAGAACCATCCATGTAATCTAGGTAAAAAGATTTCTCACTAGCAAAATGTCTAATTTTTAAAGGACCAAGCCAAAGGGAATTAAATTTACCATGGCTGCCTCAAGGTTCATGCCTTTTGTCCCAAAGAAGAACATTGTCTCCCACTTGAAAATTTTTGGGTTTAGCCTTTTTGTCAAACAGATCTTTTACCTAGCATTGATGAGCTGATATTCTATCAATCACTTGCAATCTATCTTCATTCAACTTCTAGAGGTACATAATCCTTTTGTCCAATGAATTGGTAAAGCTGTCATCCTCAATGGCCTTCATCAAATGTAAGGTTGATAGTTCCAATGTCACTAACAGCTGAGCTTTAACTCCATATACCACTTGAAAAGGAGACATTCCAATGGCTCTCTTAGGTGTAATTCTATCTTCTCATAAAGAATCATATAGCTTCTTATGCCAATTCCTCCGAGAGTCATTAACAAGCTTTCAAACAATGGTGACCAAGATCTTGTTAGTTGATTCTCGCTTGTCCATTCCTTGGGGTAGTAATCTGAAGAGTGGGAAAGGGAAATTATATATCCATATCAAAAATCCATCATCTCAACAGAAGAAAAATTGGAAGCATTTTCAGTGACGATCTTGTTTGGTATCCCAAACCTTATTAAGATGTGCTCCTTGATGAAGTTGCATACTACTTTAGAAGTAGTACTTTTAATTGGAATTGCTTCTACCCACTTGGTGAAATAATTAGTGGTAGTCAAAACATGAGTATGCCATGTACTTGAAGTTTGATTAAGTGTCCTTATGAAGTCCAAACTCCATTGTTGAAAAGGTTCCTCAATCACCATTGGTTTGAGAGGTAAAGCAGCCAATTTGGGTCTTCCAATAAAGATTTGACATGCTTCACACTTGCCTACCCACTTTGATGCATCTTTGAACAGGGGCCAATAATATCCTGGCATGAAGGATTTTGTGGGCTATGAGAACAGAAAAAAATTACCTCCACAGGCCTATTCATAAAAGGCCGAGAACAATTTCTTTTGCTGCTCTTTGTCAACACATTTCAAAAGCTTCCATCTATGCCTCGTTTGAACAATGCATTTTCCCACAACACATATTATGGAGACCTTAATTTGATGGCTATCTTATCCTTGGAACTCAAATGGGATGGACATTATCCATAAGTAAGAAAGTTTGCAATGTTAGCATACCATTCATCGGTGAGCTAAGGAAAAGAACAACAGGATATCAACTTCCTCCTTGGACAATTTGGCATCATCTCCTTCAACAATGAGTTCACATAAGCCCTTCCCTCAAACCATCTTGGTGGGTTTTATGTCAAGATCATACTCCTGAAATTTGGCTACCTAATTGCCTCTCTTGGTTCCAAATTCTTGTTGTGTAAGAATGGATTTAATAGTTGTATCAAACACAAGCACAATAGAATGAGAGTTGAGGATGTAAAAATGAAACCCAGCTTCACAACTTTGACTACTTTGTAAAAGCATGTTTCTCCATCATGGTGTACTTCAGCTCATGGGATTTCAAAATATAACTCATGAATGCTATGGGGAGTTCATGACCTTTACAATTTTCCTGGGTTAACACAACAGCTAGAGTACTTTCAGTAGCATATCAATAGATAATGAATTCTTTTCTATAATCAAGACATGCCAAGATTAGAGTCTTTGCTATATCTCTCTTGATGTCTTCAAATGCAACATTTCCTTTAGAGGACCAACCAAAAGTCTACTTCCCTTTCATCATGTAGGCTATGTTCAAAGTAAGATCAGCAAAATCATGTATAAATCTTCTTAAGAAGTTGATCTTTCCAAAGAAAGAGTGCACACCCTTCTTGCTTGTGGGGAGAGGGATCTGCTGAATTACCTGGACTCTTTCTAGATCAATCTTGATTCTCTCCTTGGAGATAATGTGTCCCAATAATCTTTCCTCATGAAAAAAATACATATTTCTTTGGATTCAAGGAGATTCCATGCTCTCTACACTTTTGGAGGATAGTTTCAAGGTGTGGAAATGATCAGCTCTGGTTTTTGAAAACACAATCAGATCATCAAGGTATACAACTATGCATTTTCCCTTGAGACTGCCAAAGGCTAGGTCCATTGCCCTTTGAAAGGTGGCACCAACATTGATGAGGCCAAAAGGCATTCTCTTGTAAGCAAAGGTGCCCCAAGGAGTGGTAAAGTTAGTCTTATGCTGATCTCATGACACTAACTTCTACTTGATTATATCTTGAGAACCCGTTAAACATGGACATCATTTCGAACCTGTAACATCCTACAACACTTGATCCATTATGGGGAGAGGGTAATTATCCTTCAAAGAGGCTTGATTCAAATTCCTAAAATAATCAAAATTCAGATCTCACCATTCTTCTTCTTGACATGTACAATATTAGCAATCCATGTTGAATGGTGAATGGGGAAAATGATCTTAGCCTTCAATAAATTTTGGACCTCTTTAAAGATTGTATAAAAATTTTTAGGGTTATACTTGCCTCTACTTTTTCCGAAAGGGCTTGATCCCAGTTTTAGAGGAATGAAATGTTGCATATATTTTGGTTGAAAAGCCTTGAGATCATCATAAGAATAGGAAAGAACATCAACATACCTTTTCAAAAAATTCACTACTTTCTCCCTTTCCTCTTGTGTGTAGTACTTTCCAATGTTTACGAACATGGGTTCATTAAGACTCCCAATGTTTATCTTTTCATAGTCTACAGACTGTTGAGCTCCTTTGGAAGTTTTGTACTTGATGTACCTATCATGTTTATCAAATAACTCTTCCAAACTTACCAGCCCTTTAGGTATCTTATTACCTTTCATTTTTATGTAGCCATCATGATCCATTTATTCTTCATTATCTTCTTCATTTGGGGGCACACACTATCTAGGTAGATTCCCACTTGCTTCAAAGTATAGCTGGTCAAAATTATCTCTGAGTTCAAGGAAGGAAAGAAAGTGCTGATCATCATTAAAGACCTACCAATTGTTTGCATTGTCAGGCACACTAGGTCTATGAATCATCTCAATGGTGAATTTATCTTGGGAGAAATCTAGATGAGGGATCAGGAGAGACCCCAGAGATAGATAAGGAATCAGCCCTAGTATTTATTTCACTTGGCATGGCTTCAAGTGAAAAGGCATCAAAGAACTCAATGGAATCCCAAACCAGATTCCTGTAATGTTTCAACCTTCTATTCTTCACTTAAAAGATATCTCTGACCTATTTTACAATCATCTCTCGCATCTCCACGAGAAAGGATATTCTTGATCCCCATCTCTTCTTCCATTCTTAAACTGAGGATGAGAGCCTCATAATTAGTTGTATTATTTGTGTTTTCAAATTGGAGCTTGAAAGAGAAAGGGTGAATTTTCCTTCAGAGAAATAAACACCACACCAGCTCCGTAACCGAGTTGAGGAGCATCTTCCATCAAATTCCAAGATCCAAAGACCATTAGGGTCAAGAAGCACTTCCTTAGGATGGTTAGCCTCATCTTGTGACATAATCATGTAGCTACCATGACCAATGTCCTCATAAATTATTTGTGCCTTTTGGTCATCTATTTTTCGCATGATATATTCAGTTTTTTTCTCAGAAGTAGCTTCTTCATTTTCCCATTCACTAGAATAAGAGCATGTGAAAAATCCATCATGATTTCTCCTCCAACATATTTGCAAAAATTCTACTCAACAACATGCTATAGGAAGGGGGAATATCAGTTACAAAAATGGTGGATAAAACTCTCTTCTCTGGTAAAGCAGAAAGGCTACTTGTGCATCCTTGATCCCTTGAACCAATGGCACTTCTCTACTTTCCATTGAGTAACATGAACCAAAAGTGTGGGTTAGGGTTAAGCCTATGGCATGAGCTACCTTAGCAGGCATCACATAATCTGAAGCACTAGAATTAATAACACAATTGTTGAGTTTGTGCCCAGCTATGAGGAGAGTGACATAAAATGGTTTGATCTTCTCATCAGATGAAGTGACTGCTGCCACAAGGCTTGGTTGAGAGGAAGGAGGAGTGGGAAAGATACCTTTAGAACTAGGAGATGAAGGATTGGATTTGGATTTTACAAATTCTACCATCTTAGCAAAGGCCTTGGGATGGGTTTGGTAGAATTCAGCTTCTGAGATCTAGATCTTAGTTTTCTTGAGATGGTCAATAATGTCAAAAGAACCAAAGGTAGATAGAGCATCATTGATAGGAGTAGATCAAAATTTTGACTTATCAACTCTACCATTTAAAGGACAAGAAGTTTTAGGAGTAGAAATAGAGGAGGAAGGGACAACAAAACTTACCTTGGGTGTGGAAGAAGTTGGAATATGAGCTCCTCTCCTTGCAATCAATGGAATGTCTGTAGGAGGCTCCTTATATATTTTAGTAGGCTACACTAATTTATCCTTATTTTTGGCTTACTCACGAGTCATGATAACATATGATTCATTGTTCATCTCTGGAACTCTTTCTTCATAATCATCCTCTTCATCTATACCTTCATGGTGAGAAAATTGACATGAGATCCACTCAACTCTTCTAATTATTCATTAGATTGCTCTTCATGTTCTTTACAAATTTCATCCTCCTCCTCATCATCAAGCTCCAACACTTCACATGTTGCATTGACTAGAACTTTAACAAGTGTGCCTTCAACTACCAATCTGGTATGAGGAGAGGGAAACTGACTCTTGGGCTAAAACTTCTTCCTAGGAACATCCTGATAAGGAGTGTGTTGGGATAACTTATTCTTGAGAGAATTAAGGTCATTATCAAGTTTTTGTACCAACCGATATACGTTATCTCCAGGAGAAGATGTGGAAGAAGGAGATGATTTGAATTGGGATGATTATCTCCTTAGCTTGTCGACATGATCGATCATCTTCAACACTGACAAAAAATCTCTGATCAACATCTAAAGTGGAAAGATTAGCTCTTCTAAGTGCATATCTCACTTTAGGCAGTTAGGTATTAAGGAAGAAAAATTTCTGAATCTGATCAACAGGACATGTGTTTTGTGGGATATTTTTAACCAGCCTATTGAATTTGGCCACAAATTCCCTCATGGGCTCATGTGACTCTTTCTTGATTTGATAAATTTGGGCCAAGAGGGCATGTACATCCTCATCAAGCTTGAAATCTTGCTCAAACTGGGTCATCATAGTGTTCCAATTGGTGATGGATCTAGCTAGGAGATGGTAAAACCAATCAGTAACATTATCTTGCAATGTCTCTATAAAAATTCTAATAGAGATATCTTCATGTTTGAATTCAATAACACCACAAGCAATGATGAAGGCTGCAATATGCTCATCTAGGTGAACCTTCCCATCACCTCTAAATTTAAGGAAATTCTTTATATTGCCTCTAGGAAATTCATGCAATGGCTAGGGAAGAGCAAGAGGCCTAACCCTTTGTCCCCAAGGAAGAGGAGATTCCATCCTTGGAAATATTGTTTAGAGAGGAACTGAAACACCAAAGAAGAATCAAAGCACATAAATTAGGACTGATTTGATCTTGTGGGATATCACTCCTAGAAGTTTTGTCTCTAACAAGAGGAGTGCTTGCAGAGATCTTGTTCCCCTTATTTTTCTTGTTGATAAAGGGAGAGAGAAACCTTGATGATCCGTGAAGTTGGAAATGAGGGTCTTCTTCCCCAAGGATTCTTCTACCCTGAGTGTATCTTGGAGTCACCAGATCAAAGATGATCAAGAAGTTATTTAAAAAATGGAATCCATTTGCAATGAATTCCCAAATGAGTCGCCAAACAATGTTGGGTTTTAGAATGTAACATGGGTTGAAATAATAGTTAGGGACATCAAGCCCTTCCTCTTTAATGGGAGAGGTTCCCTTATTGAAAGTCAGTAAAAACAAATGTACAAATATACAACTATCAAATTTTGGATCCTGGTATCCTGGTTTGTTTTCATACTCAAAAGATTATCAATCAGAAGGAATGGAAGAATAAAGAGATGGGAGAAGGAAGAAAACAATGATACTTTTGGGAAATATAGATAGCAGAGTACCTCCCTACTCACATTGAACTAAGAAAATAGAGATTAGGATCAATTAATTCACCATCGATGCAAATTTGTAGACACAAAGTTCTAAATATTACATAGACCATAACACAAAGTTTCTTTTTAATGAAAATACAAATGATCCATTAAATCGAGCAAAGAGAGATAGAGAGAGAGATATAATAGAGGAAATGAGAAAGAAAAACTTTTGTATTGAATTACTTCCAAATTTACAACATTCCCGTAAAAAACCGTAATCCTTTTTCGATGTCTAGACCATGTTCTTATAACAATCCATGTACATCCATACTTGGTCCCAAGAAAATAATATCCAAAAGGAATAATGTTTGTTGGAGATCCGCTTTTGGAAAGTGACATGAAACAAACGCATTCATGAAAACTAGAGGTTCAAAAAGGTGAATATTTCATCGGTTCAAGCATGATTACTTTAGCAGAGGACATCTGATGATTTTCTTCCTCATGTGGTCTTGCCATTTCGACCTCTTAACCACTTTTATAGCACTCAAGTGCTTACTGGTAAGTTTTCCCCTTTTTATCGTGTATGCCTGATAAACTCCATTTTCTAATAATCAAACTTTACATCTCTTTAAAATTATCAATTTGGCTCTAAAACCAATCCAAAACACATCTCATGAAGAAACAAAAAGGAATCGTAGAGAAAAAGAAAAAATAATTATCCATTTTTGTGTTTTGTAGAGATTTGGTTCATTATTGGCGTTAAAAACTAGATGAGTGCATTTGGCTATCTTTCCCCCTTTACCTTCAAATTTAGACCCTAAACGTGGTAAGATCTAAGCAAAGAAGGCCCTAGGGGAGAAATCTACATGTCCCGACATTTGGGAGAAAAAGTGCAATTTCTCATTTTGCTCTGCGCTCTGCAGCTCCGCCAAATTCCGGACACGTGGTGCCATCTCGAGTGGTTGAGGAAGTACGGTTCAAATCTACCATTTAAACTCTTTCTAACAAAAATATCAAATTCTCAAAAACCTCTGTCGGCCCGCTTTGACTTTTCAACGTGAACATGTGGCACACCATGATTGGTAAAGGGTCGCGACTCAATTTATAATATTTTAACACTTTGGTGAAAAATGCTCCAGCTTCTCAATTTCCTCCACAAGCCCACTATTCTGATTTCATTCTTCAACATGTGGCATCACCTGATTGGTTGTGGGAATGTGCTTCAGTTTTATACTTTATCCACTTTTGAAAAGGGGAAAAATTCCAACTTTTCCCTAAAAGTCCATGTCCCCGCCGTTGACTTTTTAACGTAGGCCACGTGTCCCTTTCTAATTTGATGCAGCTGCAACTTTAGAAATTATCCCTTTGCATGAAGCGGGGCCGCGGGCCATTTTTGAATTTTTTTCCCTTTTTGGAAACAAGGTGAAAATTCCTAAAGTCCTCTGTTGGTCCGCCAAAGCGCGTATGGACTGAAAAACAGCCACGTGTCCCTCTTTCATTCTTCAACACATGGCATCACTTAATTGGTTGTGGGGATGTGTTTCGCTTTTTATCTCTGCTTTTAAAAGGGAAATATTCCAACCTTTCCCTGCAATTTATCCTTTCACATGATCGGGTCATAAGTAATTTTAGAACTTTTCTCCCTTTCATCGTAATTCCTTAAGAGAACAAAATGGATACGCCAACCCGATCTTCTACCAAAACTGCTCCAGCCAATCAGGGACCAACAAGGATGTAGGGCAAATCGACATTTTTTCCAAAATCACCAAAAGTGATAAGTTCAAAAAGAAACCCATCCATTTGTATCCAATGGGAAACAAATGCATAGCTTCACCATTACGAGAAAGAATTTGATGGGGAAAAGAATGTAGGAAGTTGCAGGAAATGGGAAAACACCATTTTTTCTCCCGATGAAGAATTTCTCTCTCTACAAAAAGTTTAAAAATGAAAGATGCAAGGTCCCACGCATTCCAAACGCATAAAAAAGAACTAAAATCATTTCCCATCCATTGGAAATAGGTAAAACATTTTAACACGAGTGGATTGAGGAAATTTTGATTTAAAACATCATGGGAAATGAAAATGAGCATCTGAGGAGTTTAAAACATGAATTTATTCTATGGAAGGGCTTGAATTTTCATGAAATTAGATTCGAAAGGATGGGGAAATTTGAGAGGACAACATTTACTAACCCCTGTTTTTACATATATTGACACACCTTGTTTTTATTTACTTATTTTTTTGAGTTTTCCTTGTAGGTATTAAGGAGGTGAAGTGCTATCAAAATTTGATTTGATGGGAAAATTTCAAGATTTCTCCATGTTTTCATTTTTAGAGCTTACTTTTTTTTGATTCTACATGCTAGTTTTTAAATTTCTTGAAAATCTTAAATTATTGAGCATGTAGGTTAGTGTTTGATAGTGTTGAGTCTTATATTTATATATTAATGTGGTGGGTTGCTGTCAAAATTGAATCTTGGTGATAAAATTTCAATATTTCATAATATTTTCATTTTTAGAGCTTACTTTTTCATCATTCTACATGCTAGTTTTTCCAATTTCTTGAAAATCTTAAATTCTTGAGCATGTATGTTAATGTTTGATAGCATTGAGTCTTGTATTCATATATTAATGTGATGGGTTGTTTTAAAATTGAATCTTGGTTGGAAAATTTTGATCATTTTACAGATTAAGGGACATTTTTTTTTACATTTTTGAGTGCATGTCAAGTGTATACCCGTGAACATAAAAGCATATGTGTAACCCATCTTTCAAGGCCATAAATTTTTATCTCCCCGAACTCGAAATGACTCTGTTATTTTTGCATTGGAAAGGTATTTAAGTTAAATATGCAATGAAATCATAAATTTATGATTTATACTTACAAGAATTGTAAGTTTTCCTTTATTTTAAAACTGGTCATTTTCTAACATGTTTAATGTTTTTGTGAATGTTGTATTTCCATGCTTTACTTGATTTGGAACAAAGCTTGTGTATGCTCTTCTCTTGAACCTTTTGGTGATCTTGAGAATCAAAACAACTTTCATCTCTATCTTTTTAACATTTGGATTAACTTGGAAATTCGATTATTCATTTTGCTTGAGGGAATGAACATTTTACAAAGCATTTTTTTATGTTCCATTGATTTGAATTTTTTTATTTATATATAGTTGGGATAAAGTTTGTGTATGCTATTCTCTTGCACCTTAGGGTGATCTTGAGAATAAAAACAACTTGAGTATTAATTTTCTAACATTTAGATAATTGGAAACTTCATCTTTCATTTTTGGCTTAAGGGAACAAACATTTATCAAGCTTTTTGTATGGTTCATTAATTGCAAAGTTTTCCTTTACTTTTTAGTTGGATTATTTATTGTGTATGCTCTTATATTGCATCTTTGGATGATATTGAGAATCAGAAGCAACTCTTAATTCTCTTTTAAATAATGTGATTTTCTTGAAGAACTACTAACTCTTGAGTGCAGGACCTCAAAAAAAGATTGTCAAAGAAAGGAGTTTGAAACAAAAATTTCTAACTACACGTGTGTTTTAGGTTGCCAAATGATGAACAACTAAATCACATTAAGTCTAAAAGATAACAAACACACCATCATCACACTGTATTTGTAGGTTTGGATAAGGGTACACCCTGTCTACTTAAAACTAGGACATAACCCCTTTGACATAAGCCTTAAGCTACAAAAATGGGGGTGGTCCTAGGAACCCCAAAGTAGTCCATGCAATAGGGAACATTGTGGATGAAAAGGTAAGTTCTCCACACAACCTACTTGATTAGTATTACCATTTGTGAGATTTAACATCAAATTTATCCATATCGCGACCCCAAAGTGAGAGTACACGATGGATGCATTTATTGCTCATTGTCCTTGAAGGGGTAAAGTAAAGCCAATATACACTAAGAATTAGTCAATGCAAATTTTCTTGGAAAATTGAGCTTGCTCTTAGATAACTTGTGGCACCTAGTTGAATGAACCACCTAGGAAGCTATCTTTGACTAGAGCCAACTCGGACCATATCAAAACCAATTTGAGTTGAGAACCATTATTCATCACAAAACATGTGAAGAATTACTTTTGATTAGTTTTTCACTCACCCTAAGGTGAGGTGAAACTCTTTTGATGTGTGGCCAACACATTTCACCCCGAATTGATCATCTTCCTTAACTTTCTTTTGACACTTTTGTTGTTTAGAAGAAGAGTGACTACCCTTGTGTTGCTAATTGATTGTATTCTACACTTTTTTGTTTTTTTACACTCATCCATATTTGTGACTGAGTTGTTAAACATCTAAAGTGTGTGGAGATGTTTTCATATCATTAGTAGCCTTTTGTATCTTGATACCCAAGTCAAGATCGTCATCATAGTTAGGATTGTTTCATCACCTTGACTCTCCTTTGAACCGTTATCTTGTTTATATTGTATCACTACAATTTTGGTATTTACGCTTGTTTGTTGTAATCTTGACCTAAATATCTATATTGTGATGTTACACTATATACACTTTAGCAATTCCTAGGTATACTTTATCTTTAGTTTAATTTCAATTACTACCTCGATTTTGAAAAGTGTTGAGTGTTACCACTTGTGTGCGTTATATCAATATCAACTTCATATTAATACCTTAATTTTTCGCAAAGTTTGGTTAACATATCTTTGTGTTATTTTTGTGTTGTTCACAATCGTAACTACAACTTTTTCGGATATAGGTCTTGATTGGATTCAAGATCAATGTTACTACACTTTTTTTTGGGATCCCATTAACTTCTTATTATTACTTACGCCTTGTTTATTTCTTTGAACTTGAAATAAGTGGTGACATTTTTTTAATCATCTTGAAATACCAAATATCATTTAGAAATAGAATTAGGAAGTGATTTTATGATTGATTGGTTTAAAACAAACTTTACGTGATTGTGTCTCATTTGTCACATTGACTTATCCATTTTAGACAATCACTTTGATCCATTGATTCTAAATATCATTCATTATTCTTTGGTCATTAATTTGGCTTTGTGTTTTGATATTGCGTGATTGTTCCTTGTGTTTATCCATATCATAAACTTATTTCTAGGACAATCCTTCGAGTCTTTGATCCTCTTGATATTATTTTTTTCCTAATTTCATGGTCATTTTTGAACATATCTTTCAAACCTTAGCATAAAATTTCCTACCAAGAAAATTTTTCATCAATTGAACATTGAAAATATTTCCTTTGTATCCTTTATGTTGCTAAAATTTCAATCAATCCATTGAAATCTACACCTCCAAACTTGTTGTCCAAACCTTTTCAGATTATCAATCTCGATTCATTACGATGTATGTTTTTCTTAGCTTCCATTTTTGAAAATCACACAACCAACCCCATCTTTACAAAATGTCTAGTTGGTTGTCATTATGTTGTCCAAATAAACATGAAACCTTCTTCACTTTAAAGAAGTTTGATTATACAATCTAGGAGTAGGCCTTTGAACCCAACATGTTCCAATAATGAACGATTATCGTAAGATCTCTTATACATACAACAATAAGGAATCAAAGTTTTGGTGTTCACATCAAAATACACCCATCATTACCAAACCTCGATTGGTTCTTCGTGCTAGAGAACCCATCTGGGTAACCCATTCCCCACCTTCATCTCATAGTCAATGGTATGGTTTGGACACTTCTGATCCAAATTATTATTCGGGTTCCCCCACTCTTCTTTTGATTCTAAGCCAAACATTTCTTCTTCTTATGAGGATTATAATCCAAATATTTCCTCTTATTCTTTTGATTATAATACAAAATTTTTCTCTTCTTCTAAAGATTCTAATCAAAATATTTGCTCCAATTATTTTGATGATTCGGATCCAAACTACTATTCATTTTCATCTAATTTGACTCTAAGTGACCATCCTCCCATTCTTTACAAGACCTCTCGTTATCAATCACCTAAACAATTTTCTCCTCTAAAACTTTGTGTTGCTGCAAATTATATTAATCATTCATCTAATATGATGCCTACATCATAGTACTTCATTTATTCATAGGACCCCTTATACCAGTCACCACCTCAACGGCATCTTCTTCCTTTGAAGATACGTGCAAATCCAAATCCCTCCAATCAAACATCTAATATAATTCTTAAATCATGTTCCTCTCTTTCTTTGCAGGACCCTTGTTATTATTTACCCAATGCAATTCTTGAATCATGGTCCTCCCCTTATTCGCAGGACCTTTTTCATGAATCACCTCCATGAAGTCTTCCTTCTTTGAAGATTCATGTGACTGAAAGTCCTTCTAGTCAAATGTCCGAATTGACCCATGCATCGTAATTTGCAGAATTTGGACTTAATCCTACTATTTTACATACGATATACCATCGTATAGGTAGGTCCACACCATCTTATCCTACTCTTGAGGCATATAGTTCCACATCTTCTTCATCCCCCACATCATGTTATTCTATCAATCATCATCAAAAATATTCTAAGTATTCCTCACAAATTGAACCTCTTTCTTCTAATCAACCCCTAGCGATCGATCAACAAATCATAATAATTGATCTCTTTCGAATGAAGAAACAATGAGGGAATTTATAGGGGCACATGAAGATATTCCTCTAGCATATTATGAGTAAGGATTCCTTTTAGCCTTCGATGCATCCACATATTAAGAGAAAGAGGTTGATTCCTTTTATTAAGAAATGGATGAAGATCCTCAAATCATGTAACTTGATCCTTCTCTTGTTCTTCCATATTTACATTCTTCATTATGTGATGAAATTGCTAGGTCTTGCATTGATCCATGGTCTATCTTCTCATCACCCAATCATTCTCTATCTATAAAAATTCTCAATCACAATATCTTATGGGGTCAATGTCAAGTATCCCTTAATCTTCTTCTAGGTGTGGGTCACATTCTAGTAGACCTCCCTCTGCTATTTGTGAGACATTTTTGAATAGTCAACTATCTTCTATTCTTGGGGCAGATCTAATTAGCCCCTTTTCATCTATGTATGGGTCACCTCTGGGCAGTCCATCATATTCTATTCTTAGGCCATATCATAGTAGCCCATTATCCTACATCTATGGTTCACATGCTAGTATCCCTTCTTCTTCCATTATTGGGCCACATCCTAGTATCCCTTCATCTTCTATTCATGGCTTACCTTATGGGCCCCTCTTCTTCAATTCTTGGACCGTATCCTTTTCATCCATGACATTATTATTCTACCAAATATTGTGGAAAGAACACCACCATTCCTCACATTCCTCTCATAAATTTTAAACGTCCACATTATCCTCCCACTTCTTGTGATTAGAAAAGTCACACATTAGCTTATAAAAACCAGACATGGTTTCTTTATCAAGCCAAGATAAAAAATACAAAGAGCTCCAAATCTCCCAACAACTCAAATGATCATAAAATCCAAAATCAAACCCGATTCTAGAATGCACACCAATGTAACTATCAAATATGGTGCAAAGTGTTGAAACCTATGGATAGGGAAATCAAGCTCCCACATATGAAACCCATGTTTAAAAAAAATCACGATCATTTATTGAGTGTGAACTCACCACAATCATCGAGATTAGGGATAATATAACTCTTGATAATAAAAACAAACTTAACCTCCCTTATTAAGGAAGTAAAACATATCGTTGTTGGATCCTATCACGCAAATCCTAACTTCTAAAAAAATTAAAAAATAAATAAATCATTAAACTATTCAAAAATACAAAAAGCGAGAAAAATTAAAACATTAAAACTATAAAATCAATGGTACAAATATCAAACATTACAATCAGTATTGTGTACACATGGATGCTATTTCTTCCCTTTCTTTCATATTCCTCTACAAGGCATCCAACATTTTCATCCATTTGATGTTATTGTGCTTAACCTATTCCCATGTATTTTATGACATTTATCTCTATGGTATCCATTTGACCTAGGTATTTCATAACCTTGGTAAATTAAAGAACGACTAACCTCTTAGAGATCCTATCAAGTATCTACATATAATAAACTTATTAGGAAGATTTTCTGGGTGTATTTATTGACACTAGCCAATGTCATCATCACAATCACTTCCACATCCTTCCATGAAGCCAGCTTGTTCTTAACCCTTTGTTAAACAGAGAGCTGAAATAAGTTTATAGAAAGCAATCATGCACTATGAAATAATTCAAAAATCATCATTCAAACTAAATCATCCTAAAAAATGCCACTCTTTGGTTCTCATCTATTCTTGTGTGTGACTCATGGATCATCTTGATCTACCTCTATCAACAAAGTTGGTTTACTTACTATGTTTATACTCTAGGCACAATGAGTTGTTTTGTATTATTTCATAGTGCATGATTGCTTTTCATAGGACCCAAGCGTCCTTCGTTATTACCCTTTGCATGTATCCTTGCTTGGGACACCATTTTTAACCCTTTCCATTAATTCGCATAGGTCAATCAAATCTCGCTAAAAAAAACATTGCATTATGTTTCTCTATTGGGTTAGCTTGTTTACTTTCTTGTATTGCATTTCATTAGTTATGTTGCAAGGATTTAGGCATCTTTTACTTTATTGTATTGCATTAAATTTTGTATGTTGCATGGAGTTGGTATTTTTAACAATGGACAATTGTTCGTAGTATGGATTTACATGTAATTATACTTTTTTGTATGATTATATTTTTAATAAGGATCGATGACGTAGATCTTTGGAAATATGATGACACTAAGGTTGTTTCCAATGCAAGGGATGAAAGCTATTTCTTCTATCTACTTCTCCATATTTCTTCTACATCATTCTCCTATCAACACTATTCTTTTTATTCACTTGGGGCATCCTTCCCATACCCATTCTTCTATCCATTTCTCTCACCTTTTCGAGTGGATCACATTATTTCATCACCCCATCGACACTTGAGGGGGCATGTATCACTTCTACTAATTTTTCTTGTACGCATTCAAAATTCATTTGTTTAATATCTTTTAAGTGGTGTCACTTATGCCACCTCAAAGAGGGGAAAATGTAGACACCTACAATTTAGCTTGAGAAATTTAAATACTTAAATCACACTAATTATACCATTTCCCACAAATTAAAGACATATCATCAATATAGAACATTTTATCTACTATCATTGTTAATTAATTACATTATGTTAGTTAATTAAATCTTCTATCCAAAAATGACGCCAATTAATGACCTTCCATTAATCAGCTCCCCTTTCTATCTAGATTAATTAATTATTTCTAATTAATTAAGCTCCCCTTCTATTTACAGAATTAATTATTTATAATTAATTAATATCCCTTTCTATCTAGATTAATTAATTAATTCTCTCTTCTATTTAATCAATAAATCATCATTTATTTGATTAAAATCCTCTCATAACATAAATCATACTAACTATTCCTCTAAAAAGCTTCTATAAGCTTGCACACCTATTAATTAATCACTTTGGTTAATTAATAAATCCCCTCAAACCCCTTGAGTCATTAAAGGAAAAAATAAACTTTCCTAAGGTTGACTCAACCCTTTATAAACCTTCCTTATCCATAACTAACCCAACCTCTCTATTTATCCCACATGAAAATGGATGCAGATTATTCTATCCATTGGGCTATATAAGGATCCCTCCTCCTACCTTTCTATTTAAACCTTTCATGCTTATATCTAATCTATAGGAATTTTATCTTAAAGCATATTTCATTTGAAATAATAGCCTCATTCTTAAATTTCATCCATGTAAGATTTTGGGTCATATGGAGATAACCAAAATGGTTTTGTAGCCATACTTTGATGAGCCTCCATTCCCAAACCCTTGAAGATATAACAATCAAATTTTATTATCATGGATCTACCTAGGTTCATTTAGTTTTTTTGGTGATATAAAGAGTAGAGATTCAAATACTTAGCATATTAGTTTGATTTCTATTTCAAGTTTTAATGCATAATGTTGTTATTTAGTCTTGTTTAGCTCTTAAAGATGATGATCTGTGTGTAGTTAGTTCATGTTTTGAAACTAATAAGGTGTTAATTTCAATTCTCTTTGCATAGATAATTAATACATAGATAAAACTTGCATATTTCCCACTTAAAATACCACCATGAGCCTCTTCCATAATGTTTGTGCACTTGTGCTCTAGTACACACCGACACAATACTTCATCACGACCTAACTTGTATAGGTCACCACTAATCAACATAAAATGAGACATGAATTGCAAGTTGTTTCTTCTCCAAGGATTTCATTCCTTCTGGCACCACCCTTGTACATAAAAAGATAACAATATCCTCTAATTTTGAAGGTGTGCATTATAACTGTATAACTATGCATATGGATTGTATCTTCGCTTGTCTCATGCGCATCCTCCTCTCGAATGAATTCATGATAAATGGTCCAGGAAAATTAATTTTACGTGGTTTTACCACAACTATGAAATCAAATTATTGGAATAAAATCATCCATCAACATATGTGCCCTTGTAAAATGGGATTTTTCACCAAGTATTTCAATGCCATGTGATCGATGTAAAATATGAATGTTGTTGCTAAAAGGTATTGTCGAATTTATGTAGTGCACGATCATGGACAATGATTCATGCTTTGTCATTGTATAATTATGCTCTGCATGAGTCAAATTTATACTATAAAAATAGATAGGATGATCTATAATACCTTCTCTAGGATGAGCTAACACTGCACTAAAGGATGTGCTGTGAGGCATCCACATGTACATGAAATGTTCACCCCATGAGGGAAAACACAAAATAGGTGTTGTAGTAAGTCTGTCCTTTAGTACCTCAAATGTGCATTGCTACAGCTTATCCCTAATAAAATGTTCCTTTTCCTTTTAGTAGCTCTTCCAAGGGTGTGACAACCTTACCATATATTTTGATAAATTTTCTATAATACCCAAGTGACCCAAAAATCTGCACACCTCACTCATGGACTCGGTAGGCTCTTCCAAGCCGATAATAACTATAACCTTAGCTAGATCTACCAACAAACCTTCCTTGCAGATGATATCTCCTAACAGAGTACCAAAAGGTGTAGCAAACATGCACTTTTTTGATGTTCAAAGAGATTCTTAACTATCTACATATTTCAAACATTAATCTTAGTTTTTCACAATGATCCTTAACAAGACCATACAATGTCCAATCATCCAAATAAAATTGCAAGAAAATATGAATAAAATCCTAGAATGCTTGAACAACTATTTGTGAAAATACAACATGCATGTTTTTCAGGCCAAAGGGCATCACGGTATATGCAAAACTTCCCCATTCAAGTGGTGAATGCTTTTTTCATGATCCTCCAAATAAGTAATCCATACCCGATGATACCTAGAGAATCCATCTGTAAAAGAATAGATCTTGTGCCCTGCAAGGACTTCTAATATCTCCTTTATGAAAGGTGTAGGAAAGGGATCAATCACACATGCAACACTCAGCTATATGTAATCCACACAAATCCTAATCGACCATATTTCTTTATACTCGATAACCATGGGGCTAACCCACTCCGATTATTCTAGGGGCTTAATGATTCTAGAATTCAATATTTTATCAATTTCTTATTTGAACTTTATGCACAAGTTGAGGTTCATCCTATAGGGTCTCTTCTTGACCAGGCACATACCTTCCTTAAGCTTTATATTCATTTCTCCTAATGATTCATGAACTCCCTTCAATTCATGGTAGCCCCATGGAAATAAGTCTTGAAAATCACAGAGCAACACCAATATTTTTGCTACTTTAGATTTAGACTAATAATCTCAAATTATTACCTCTTTAGGTTCAACATCCATGCCAATATTAACTTTCTTGCTCCTCATAGGTTAATGATAGGTGTGTGTATTATTATCTACACTATCCAAGACCTCACACGTACTTATTAAATGATCTATATCTAGTTCTTCTACTTCTTCATCATCCACTATGTATAGTATATTTCCTTTTTCTTTCTCAAAGAAAGCACACTTAAGTAGTGTGGCATCTTTCTCTGCTCCTTCAGAAAAATGTGCTCCTGAGTCATTCTCATAAAATAACTCCTTAATTAGTTCTTCCACCTTTGCACTGTCTCCCATAGTTATCCACTTTATAACCTTTAATGCCTCTTCTACCGAGGTTTAGTAGAGAAGTAGTCAAAAGTATGGACCATACCTATAATCAAATCCTGGAAAAATTTTAGTTTCTCTATATAGCTCTGCATATACATATCAAGCGCGTGCGCAGCCTTGTAAAGTGGAATAAAATTTGTGCACCCATAGTGAAGGTGGTAAATCTCCCTACGCCTTTATCTAGAGCCTTTAAAATTTTTGAATGTGGTGTTGAGCGGGTTGATTACCGTGATATGTGTAGATTTGAGTCGGTGCATTGTTCTGAAAACCGAGTTTTAAGAGCAATCCCGAATTCATTCCATTCTACAAGATTATCCATGTGAACCACCAACCAACACATTGTTGTCCAGTGTGATGGGTGTATGTTAACATAATTATTCTTTCTAACTGGCCTATCCACTATTCCTCTATGGCATGTAGGAATACCGTAGGGTCTCCTTACCCAAAGGTATCAATGTATAGAGTTGTTACCTATCCTATTAATGGAACAAGGTTTTCTTTTCTATGAAAATGTACTCCTTACTTCGTGCCTAACCATCTCATAAGTACCATGAGCCCACTTATCAAAAACAACACTTGTAGTATCAATAATAGAATGGGAAACTTCCCATTGAAAGATTCCTTCTTTAGATGGCTTGAGCACTTCGGGTCCCAACCGACACATACATAAATCCTATTCATATCTTCCTCACTCAAAGGCTCAACATAGGGAAAAAATTTTCCATCTATTAAAGGGATAATAAATATTTCCTCCTTGTTCTCAAAACTAATATATCCCTTGTTGAACTAAAGATCAACATTATTTGTGTAGCACCAAGGGTGTCCAAGCAGATCCGGAAATTGTCTACTTCTGCAAGTGCTAAAACCTCAAAATCCCCAGTGAACTTGGCCCATTATATAGTAATGGATGCATATTTTAAAATTCCGATAGGAGTGGCCTTATTTTTATTAGCCATAAATAATACATTATAAGATGGCTGCAATGTAGATCTCCCCATCTCACTTTATGCATCAAAAGTAATCACATTTACTTCCGTGCTTGTGTCCATCAATATATTACTCAAGAGCCATCTGTCGACAACAACATTCTAGAGTGATTTCCTTATCGTAGTCTAAGCTATGGGGGGGAAGATTTGCATGCAGGATCTGATGCCCATTCTCAGTATTCATGTGTGGAGTGTTTCCCTTTAGCCAACTCCCTAGTAATGGAATAATATTCTCTTGGCGCAACATTCTACATACCACCTTCAATTCATCAATATTTGACTGAACTATCTCTGCTACCTTCTTTAGTTCCATCTTCCATGATTACTCCTTTAAACATTGTATTTCCCCTTAAAGGTCTCTGAGTACCTCCATGGTTTCCTGATAAACCTCCTTTTGGTGTGCAAGATCCAGGTATCTTGCATGCAAAGTTTCCTCCTTAATGATGGTAGGCTTATGTGGTAATGTGTCTCTAGTGCACACACCTTGAACGCGTGTAGTGATATTTACAGAAATAACTCGTGTTTTGGTTCTAACTTTGGAATCCACTAATTTTCCACAAAAGGTGCATTATATTGTAACCATCACCGCACCTTTGTTCTCCTAGTTATGTTACTTTCTAAGATGCTCATATAGATCCGGGCATTCCTCATAGCTATGATTATTCCCACAAAAATAACATTTAATATTCTGAGGACATTCACGCCTATAGTGGTCAAGTGATCTACATGTAAATCATGTTCCATGGGGGAATTCACCTCGTCCACCACCATGGCCTCAACCTCCAAATCCTCCATGGTATCCTCGACCTCTGCCATGTCCTCCTTCATAGTTCCCCTTGTTCTACTCATAATGCGCTTGATTGGGATTTTGATCCTAATGCTCACCCTTACCCTTAGAGTTATCTAATACTCCTAAATATCACACTCCAATATCTATAGCATCATAGATCTAAACAATCAACCTGCAATCTTCCATATCATGAGTCATGGACTAGAAAATATTACAATAATAGGATACATTCTTCCTTATCACATGTTGTAATAATAGGAAATAATTGACATCATGCTTCAGGTGACATATCTCATAGTCTAGCAATAATGAATGTACTATTCTGTGGGGACAACTATCTTTGGTGTGCCCTCCACTTCACATTCTATACACCAAATCCTAGTGCATGTCTCATGTGCCGAATTCACTAATATTTTCTCCAACTACTTTGTCATGGCTACAATATGTGCTTCCAAGAATGGGTTGACTCCAGTGTCTATACTCCTAACTACCTAAATGTGCAAAGCTACTTCAAGGGATTTTGTAGATCGAGTGTATGTATTATGTGACAAATCCCTTCTAAAAGGTGTTATCGACCTCTAATGAACCATTACACATGTTGGCTTACATTAATATCATAAGAAATCCTATATAATTTTTTTTTATAAAATGGGCATCATATTCCCAGACACTTTCGTAGTAGTGCCTTGTTTAATATCCTTGAGCACGCTTATACTCTTCTACTCAAATTCAGGGATATAGAACTCTGTAAGGATTGCATCTTTGAATGTTGCATAATCTACACAAGTTTGATCAGGGTCAAACTTCTTGTACCAACTATGTGCACATCCCTGCATTATAGTTGTAAATTGACTTACCTTGCGCTCAAAAGGCATGATCCCTTTTACGTGCCACAATATCTCACACATGTACATGTGTTCAAAAACATCTTCTATGCCCCTATACTCTAAAAGATGAAGATACTTATCCATGTAAATATTCTAGGGTTGGTGCGTACCCTACCCACCTTATATAGAACCCCTTATGTTGCCTCTTCCTCCAAAACCACTAGATCCAATAGAACTAGAGCCACCGCACCCCCTAATCCTCCACCGTAGCCAAAAGTGGACCGAATATGTACTTCCATATGTCCCAATAAGTATTGTACTCGACTCCTACAATCTATGTGGTGATACTACTCTAAGAAGTGAGCCCCAAATTCTTCATGCTTGAATTCTATGTAGATGATGAACTCCGAAAAGTTACCTCCAAACAACAAACGGATATGTATTCCCTACCATAGATGTACTTGCTATGTGACTTAATCCTATTTCCCTACTACCCAAATTAGCTTACTGACTATTAGATGTACTAAGTAGTGGAAAACCAAGCACAAGGGCTAGGTTGCCGGTAGATTCATATGTGTGCATGTGGCCTAGGTCATCATTTTTGGCACGCTCTTATGTGAGGCCAAGGAGGGTTCTATTTCATGATTTCCCAAATGGGGGAGTTCTTGATGCTCGGCTCTATGTCTTCTATGTGAGATCAAAATCCTTCATGAGCCATCTCTCTCCTCAACACCATCCACTCTGCAATGTCATGTTGCTTCTCTATCTCCATCTCGCATGCCTCATTATACTCAAACTACCTTTCTTCTCTCTTCCTCTCTCCTGCTAGGTCCACCGTCTTTCACCAAACCTTCTCCTAACCCTAAGTGTGGTGAGGTTTAGTTGGCCATCAACTTTTCCTCTAAATTTAGGGTTACCATCAATATCTTAATCACCAATGGAATTCCTTTCATGTAAGTTCCCCTTGGGTAATGTAAAAATTGGAACTCGAGATAACTATGGGAAATAATAAGTGGAAATAGAGTATTTCAGACCTAGCTATTCAAAACATCGTGGAACCAAGTATCCATAGTACATGTCCATATCGATCAGCATCATATGAGGCCTTAAATTCTCCCCGTGTCTAGACAAGTGTTTGATACCTCTAGTTTCACTTAGACACATAATAAACCATCTAATCATATAGTTCTACAAGGAAAATAGAAAAGAAGCTCTCATATAGGCATACCATGCAGTTCTTTTCCACCCACACACATTTGTTAAACTCGGATACGAAGTGTTGAATCTACATGTGTACTCTTCTTCTAGATATTATATCTACTCCTCAACACTTGCTAGGGTTAAATGGTACATCTTCATCATGAACCATCCTAAAAAATTAAAAAGAGGTCCCGGCAATAACCAATGATGTAACCTAGAATTCACCATGAACAACCTAGGCATGTTAACACATCACCCAACCTTAGTTGATCACTCACCAAGCATGGAAAGGTACTGAGCCCCTCTTTAGAGTTGATTGTACATGATGCGAACATGATGAATATGTAATGTATTCATATCCACAAACAACATAAATATTCCACAGAGCATATTCCGGATCTAGATCTAAAATAATAATGAATTAAGCGATAGATATAATAAAGGAAACAATGTAAGAACTAGTTTCAGTCATGTTTAACACCATTATTGACCCAACACACTCCATTATATTAAAACACAATAAACACGTGCTTCTTACAATAACTAGTATCATAAATTTATGCGCGCATCATATCTCGGTAGAATAACTCCACGATAGCTCTTACATAACAAACTACTAATTTATAAAAATTACTACATATTTATAAGGGTGGAGAATTTCCCTTCATCGCTTACGCACTTACAAAAATAGGTCGCATGTTGAGAATAGTCATGTGCCTTTTCAATAACATGCACACATGCAAGTGCAATAATACTAGATCTCTTATAGTTAACTAGCAGTAGTAATTCTATTATTAATTTAAACTCATGCATGGAACTTTAGTAGATGATCTTCCCAAAATAGCATTTGTGTGTTGTGAAAGTCTCCATCCCATTGTGTGTTCCATATATTATCTCCAAAATAACCCATAACCATAAAAATGGCTAAGTATCGATTCAATCTATCTTTTTGCACACTTCCTTCCCTATCCTTCGTGCCTTCAAATATTCCTTGCTACCACACATGAATCTTACTGCACCTTTTCCTTAGTGTCATAATTTGTTTGCTAAATAGAGAGAGAGAGAGTAAAATGTGCCATGAACAAGATTCTATAGACCTATTGTTCGAGATGTTTTTACCTTTGTACTTGAATTAACAAAGTGAAATAATAAAAAAGAGCGACCTCGGAAGTCGTGGGGTTTAACGATACCATAGAAATGTATGTTGATGATGATGTTGATGTTGATGGATGAAAGCTCTTTCCTTATTTTATTGATGAAGGAACTTGCAAATCATAGAAACTAAGAAGAATATGGAATTCGATAGATATATGGAAGATTTCATGACAAAGGCTACCCTTGGAAGTCAATGGACTTCATTACAAGGATGTCAATCCATGTTCAAGATATCAATTTGATAATGATAAGATAAATGATAAAGAAACAATTAAACAAAAATGAAAAGGAAAAGGGACTGATGCGGTCCACTATTATATGATGGTATGATGGTGATAATTGATCCAAAGGGAGTCTATGAATCACAAAATGGCTTAAAGGAGAAAGGATGTGTATAGATTTTTAATCAAATGATAAATGTGATTTAAATAATTGATAAAATGCTAAATATGGTGCAAAAGAGATTAATATGATTGGAAAGACACTTAAAGGGCCTTGTTGTAATAGATTATGTGATCTGGATTTATAAAAAGAAAGCTTAGGGGTCAAAATACCTTTTTATAGGAATCACCGACAATTGGGGAAATCGCCAATGATTGGGTGAATCGTCAACGATTGCTATGAAAATGTAAAAGTTTATAATGGATGATGATGAGACTTGAATGGAATGATAAAAATGTTGATTTAAGCATGGATATGATGCATAATAATGTAATGAAGCAAGGGAAACTACTTACTTTACATAAATTAATTAATAGAAATCAAAGATGATATTACTTAAGAGAGGGAGATTACTCGACCCAAGAATACTCATGATATAATTCCCGAGTGAATTAATGACCTTTGTATGAATAAGAAGAGATTGTTTATGTCTTAAATGTTGTTGATATGATCTCCGACTATGTAAGAGTGCTATGATATAAGGAAAATGTAATATTATGTCCTAAGGTTACGTCCACCTGCAAACTAACCTCAAATCAAAGACTCAAGCTTGTTTTTATAGAGTTTCTAATGATTAGGAGAATCACCGGTGATTCTATAAATCGTTGGAAATTATAGAAAAATGTTACAACCACCTCCCAAATTGATATTTTGTTCTTTTTATTGAAGGATATATGTTATAAAATTGTTATACGGTGATGGCTATTACTAAATGGTTGGGAAGATATTTGTTTGGTTTTTTTTTATTTGTTCTTGGTCAAAATGTGGTTTTCTTTTGTTTTATTTTATTTGATTTTGGTTAGAATGTGGTTTTAGGTTATTTTAAAAGGAATAAAATAATATTTTACAGCTATAGAATACTATTTACGGGATTAAATATAAAGGGGGAATTAATACTTAGGATAAGGATTTAATGGATAAAATGGTAATAATGTGATAATGTATTTAATGTATAATATGACAGTGATGTGATAATGAAGGTGAGATAGCAAACACAAATACCATGACTAGTGGTGCTAATTTTAGGTGTCTACATTTTTCCCCTTTTTGTTGAGTGGTTTCGTGTATGTAAGTCAGTGTGTGATAAAATATTGAGATGTGATAGATAAGTATGTTAAAGATGTAAAATTATATGATGAGGCACTTCCCCTAAAACTAGGGATTAATGAACTAAAAGGGAATAGATCATGAATTTGAAATAGATTGATGGAAATATGCAAGGATGGAAATATTGGAGATGATGCCCCACGATGAGGTATAGAAAAACTAGGTTCTCATTATAAAATCAAGTGATAGGGGAACCAAAGGGTTCGTGTCCTAAAGACATATGACTTAATGGTGTACAAGATGATGGTTTGGCAAGGTCAAGGAACAAAAATTGATGTCACCACAAAGGTGGGCCTACAAGGCCAATAATTCAAGTTATAGGGGAACCAAAGGGTTCATGTCCTATATACATATGTTTTAAATGTGATGGAGGATGAAATGATGATTTAATGTGGTTAAAGAACCATGATTTTTCATTGCAAAAAAGGTGGGATTATAAGGCCTAGTTGGGGTTCTTGACGATGATTAAAGGTATAACACTTGAGTAGGTAGTCATTTGAAAACTATTTATTTGATTGAGTAGATGTGATGTTTTTGATTCAATGATGGGATGCTGAGATGTGCTTAGGATTGTGTGGATATGATGATGCATATATTGATAGATGTTGATGTGGCAAGGTTCACAACTATGAAAGATACGTTTTAGGCATGATTTGTTGTTTGATATTGAATTTAAAGTGACTTAATATTTTGTCAAAACCGTGGTCAAGAATGAAATGTGTATTGATTACATTGTACTAGTTTTGATACATACGTGATGGGGATAGATACGGTGAAGGAATTTGCACTTTTGGACTTATAGTAGATGTTAACAAATGAATAATAATGGATAGTCACATGTAGGATATTAGATATAAATATGAAGTGATAAGATGTAACTTCCTAGAACATGAAAAGGTTAACATATGTAGGCTAATGCGGAGAGTAGGTTCTCCTTTCAAAAATTTCATAGAGAAATTCCTTAGCTATACTTTTTATTTATGACTCAAACTGATTGATGCGGGAAGTTTTCTTTGGTGGGAAAGTTGATTAATGTGGAAAGCTTTCCTAGGATGTTTTTGATATTTGAATTTTTAAAGGATGATCTATGTGGGAAGCCTCTTTACATGGGTAGCCATCCTTATAGGGAATGGTCTATAATTTTTACATTTGACTTTTGATTTTTTACTTTTACGTATAGCCGTCCTTTGAGGGATCACCGATTTTGATGGGTAGCTATATTTTGAGGGATCCATCTAATTTTATTTTTGATAATAATATTTTTGATATTCTAAAATAGTTTTCCTTTGAGGGACCAATCTATTATTTTTTATATGATGCATCCATAGATATTTTTGACTTTTAATTTGAGTTCAAGGAAAGACCCTAATAGACTATTTCAAAGAGGGGAGAAGAAATGTGTACATGACCTACATATATGTGCCCCATATCATGTTTTTAGTTGGTACAAGTTAGGTGGATGTAATGATTATGAGGTTCTTGCTAAGGAGGAACTTATCCATGGTGAAATATGGAAATGAAAAGATTCTGCGGTGCTCATCTTTAAGGTGTTTTATGATGGTGATGGAAAACCACATACATTCAAATCATTACGATGAAGAGATGGATGGTTGATGACATGATAATATATTTAATGTGACTAATTTCATGATGGTGGATATGTTAAAAGTATAAAGGCCACAATTTTAAGGCTTTCGACGTTGACCCATGTTATATGGAACTATCCAATGTAGGGAAAACTTTCCATGTTTACTCCTTTCCAGAGTAGTGATATTTTGATTGGATTGATAATATAGGTTTGTTGAAGATGAGCTAGGAGAATGTGCAAGTTAAGAACTTTGATGTATCAATAAAGACGAGTCCCCTAGCATAACACTATGGATAGAGATGACATGCGTTGAAAGGAATGATAGTTTTTAGATTAGGAAGGTGGAAGTTTTGATCTTGATTGATTGAGTATATGGTAAATAAAGGACCCTCGACAAAGGAGCTGTTGAAAATTTCGATGGAGTATGAGAAGATAGTTGAGGAGGGGTAGATGAAGAAGGTTTGATTTTTTCTTCCATTTTTATATTATGATTTAGTATTTGCATAGGTGTTTAAACCATACTTATTTGAGACAAATTACCTTCAATAGAATGTGACGAGAAGACATATGAGAAAGTTTTGTCAAGATTTGTTTGAGGATGACCCACTAGTCCTAAAGATGTCGAGAGGACACTGTCGGTGACTCAGTGTAGATGATGATGATATTGAAAAATGTTCAAGGGAAAGTGCATACATTGACGAGATTGAGTGAACTTTAATTAAAAGGTGTTCACAAGATATATGACAAAGGTTTGATAACACAAGATTGTAGATGACCCCCTTGACCTACAAATTTCAAAGTGAGGACACTTACAAGGGTGGAGATGTTGATGGTATTGATGATGTTTTAGGATGGTCCGCTTCTAGGAGAAGATCATCAATGAGGAAGAGTCATTGGATTATGGATTTAAGTGCTTTACAACTCTCCATGCTATGACCCGGTCTTCTATGATAGGCACAAGTTTTTTGATCATACCGTAGAAGGTTTCGAATATGTGGGTTGGGTGTTTTTATTAGTGGTAATGATATAAGAGAAGACTATATGAGCCATTCAAGGATGTTGATGTAAGTCCATTTTGGGGGATTTTGATTAACGAATATTGAATTTTCTTTACGAGAATTCTTAGTAGGACGTCTCTTATTTTTGGATGGGGGTGGATTCATAGACATCGAATGGTGTCAAACATCATAGTAGTGTTGTGAGGTTGACAAGAGAGAGGATATGTTTCAAGGATGGGATAGGATGTGGGATTGATAAAATTGGATGATAGATGAGGTCCTAAAATGGAGGAGGGATTTATTATAGATGAGGTAGGGTATGACCGAGTGGCGTGATATTGAGATAAAGGATGGGGTCCTAAAATAGATGATGAGGGTGGTACCTTTGAATTAGACTGTGTGAAAGGATGTGGTCCCAAAATGGATGGTAATTTTGAGACCTTAAATGATGTTTGTTTTGATTTTATAATAGGATGTTATGGAGAAAAAATGAACTCAAAACCTTGGTACGATCAATTTATTTGTTCGCCGTAGTGAAAAATCTTCATCGTACAACCATGGATGCTCCGAGAGAAATTTAACATGGTGTTTGGAAAAATTGTAGTTTTAATGGAGGTTGTTATTAAAAATCATGGATTTGATGAGGAAATATGATGAGGGTGGTACCTTGAACTTAGAATGTGATAAAAGTTGAGGTCCCAAAATGGATGGTATGGTTGAGACCTTAAAATTTTTTTTTTTTTTTGATTTCGTACTAGGATGCTCTAGAGAAAAAAAAATTATCTCAAAATATTAGTATGATCAATTTCTTTGTTCTCCGTAAGTGAAAAATATTCATCCTTACAACCATGGATGCTCTTGGAGAAATTTGACATGGTGTCTAGAAAATTTTCATGTTTAATGGAGGTTCTTATTGAGAAATCATGGATTTTATGAGGAAATATGAAGTGGGAAAATGGTACTTGTGTGTTTTGGAACTTCGATAAAGACAATGCGAAGAAGAAATTAGAAAATGAAAGGCATGAAAAGCTAGTAATTTTTTAATTTTCAACCAACTTAGGGGTGGGGAAATTTTTTTTATACCAACTATACCGGGACAATTGGGATAGTTGGGATAGTTGGGGTAGAAAAATGTGCCCCTTCCCTAGGCTTGACAAGTGGTTGGAAGTGAGTGGAGAGTTGAGAGGATGGGAGAGAAAGGCTTAAGCACCCAATGAATTTTTTTTTGTCAGATGAAGAACCTATGAAAGGTATATGTGTGGGGAATTTTTTTGTCATAAATATTCCCACCGTCCCTAGGAAAGTTGGGGTAGTAATATGTGCCCATGGGTTTTCTAGGAAAACTTAGCCAAAACTTAAAACCACCATTTAACCCTTGCTAGAAGGATTCAAGGTCACATGAGGGTATAAGGGATAAAACTCGGGAGGTGGGGCACATTGTTTTGTACCTAATTTCCCTTCTATCCCCACTATCATGGAAATTTGGGATAGTCTGACACCAAAATGTGCCAACCATTTGACCGTAAATCTGACTAACTCCTACAATCATGAAACTAACTTTCCTGGAGTTCTAGTAACTCTTTTTTGGAAAATTTTTATATAAATTTAACTCCAAATACCATTTTAATATCATTGTGATGGTTTTCAAGACTTTATTATTCCTCCTCTAAAAAATTCTACTTTTCGATTCATGACCGCAAGGTGAGTTTGCTTTGAGATTGGTCTATAAAGAGAAGCACTTGGGTCTTATGAAGGATGTGAAAACTTCATCATATATAGGATCCTATAAGATTTATGAATTTATCTTGTTTACCTATTAAATAATCCCAAATATCTTATAATATTCTGTTAAAGTTTGGGTACATTTTTCCATTGCAAGCTCCTTAAGCCTCTGAACCCACTTTCACCGTTCTTTCTCCGTAACCTCAAAAATTTTCCTAAATCTTTCTAAACCTATTATATTTAATTCTAAAATCCTCAATAACATATGTAGATGGTTTTAGGACTTTTGATCATTCCTAGAGGATGCACACCTATCCCAAGGAGGATAAGAATAACCTTCTTATGCTTATCAAGTACTCAACTTTATAAGCATTGCATTAAAGCGACATAAGTCACCTTGTCTTGATATTTTGAATGCTTGGGAAGGTATGTACAAAAAATATTAAGATTTTAAATTATAACATAGACACCACAAAAAGGGAATACTAATTTGGAGAGGATTTAGGAATTCCTAAGATGACAATTTTGACACTTGGGTCTATTGTCATGCTTGAAAATTTGAAATTTTTATGTTGCACATTTGCATGAAAACATATCCATATGTATGTGTAAGAATATAAGAATGTGTCCATGTTTGAAGACCATTTTATAGTATGATTATCTTGCAAAGATATTATAAAATTCTCTAAATAAAACTTAGTTAATAATGAGTAGGAGAGAGATTAAGATTTTATAGGAAATTATGTAATTCAAATCTTAGATGAATTTCCTCGCTTAAAATATTATTTTTATAAATTGGGTAATATTTATTCATAAAATGGTGTGCTCCATATTTATGGCACATAAGGTGTGACTTGATGTTTTTCTCCTTGATGAACATCACTTTCTTTAATTGATTAGCCTTTTGAATGTCATCCTTACACTTGTGCAGCTAAGCTAAATCATATCCATCAGTTTTAACCATACTTTTCTCTTTTGGAACATGGAAGCCATGTATATAAAATGTGGATGTCACATGTAATATTGGGATTGGCTTGCCCTTCTTAATTGCTGATGTGTCATTGAATTTCCTTACCTTTTGAAATTTTTGTTTGAATTTTTATTTTCTTTTACATTTCCCAGACTTGGAAGTGTGAATTAAATTTCCTATGAAGTGCGATGTGTGAGCTTGGAGGGATAAGTACTCAGATCTTGGTGAGGGGTATTTTGATCACTCACACTTGGGAAGTGTGAGTTTTAAATACTTGTATATACAAGATTTTTGTTTTTAAATTCTCACACTTGGGAAGTGCGATCCTTCACTCTTTCAAATTATTTTCTTTGAATACTCACATATGGGAAGTGGTATTGCTAATTATCTTACCTGTGAGAAAAAAATTCAAACTTTTGTTTTCCAAAATTCAAACTTTGAAGTGTGAGAGATTTTTGAAGTGCGAGTGCTAGAAATTTGTTAAGTATGAGTGCAAGGAAAACAAATAGCCATAAGAAATTTCTCACATATACAAAGTGCAAGTACAATAATAAAAGAATTGTTAATTCTTAAATTTAAAACTAAGTAAAGAATTAGTTTAATTAAGTGCAAACATTAGACATTATAAAATAAGGTTACTGTACACAACCAATATTTCACATGCTACATTGTCAGAAAACAATTACAAAAGGTCCCCAATGATGATTCATGTCTTTTCCAAAGGTGTTTGAGCTCTTAAACCTCCTTGCAACTTATATTTTTAGACTAATTTGTCCTACTTAGCCATTTACTACTTTTCTATAGCTTCCTCTTAATTTCATCTTAGTTTTAACCTTTAGTGTCAAGACTGCCACCCTACCTAGGAAGTGGTCCTGAATCGCCGCCATGCATAGGGAGATGGTCATGTGTGAAATTTATAGAATCTTCCAACATGATTTAAGATGCGCGTTAATCCAGTCCAGTTTACTTTGAATGCATTTTTGTGAGTCGTTTAACTGATTTCAAGCTTGATTTATTTGTGGAATTCTCCTCTTCCACTTGTGATTTTTGATTGACTTGTTAACTTCCTCTTCATGTGTTGATGTGGCACCCCATGGCTTCCAAGTGTATTAGTGCACAACCCAACCAACATTCTATAAATTCATTACTCAATCTCAAGAAAATGGATGGAGATAATTTTGTGTATTATTGCATTGTTGGGCTACCACATTCATGCTAGAAATTGCATAACTAAGCTCTATTCACTTGTTTTATCTCTCTTCGACCTACATTGCTACTAGATTGCTATCAAACTATCATTGCTCCAATGACTTCTCATTGTTGCTTCTATTACATTCTAAATCCCTTGGACTCATGTGAACATAGGAGATTGAAAAGACAAACCGAGGAGAAAAATCATAACACAACCGGGATTTTCCATTACTTTATATTTCCGTGTTGGGGTTGATGTTCTAGTTTTCTTCATTTTTCATATCATTGTTCTTAAATTACACACACACACACACACACACACACACACACACACACACACACACATATGTATATATATGTATATATATGCATGTAATTTAAGAACATATGATATATATATGTGTGTGTGTGTGTATATATATATATATATATATATATATATATATATATAATAGAGTAGAAAAGAAGCATTTCCATTGTTGCAATCATTCAATAGTTACAGTAGATCAATTCATATAGGAAATCCTCCATAGAAATATTCTTTACTCTTGTCGGGGAAGTTGCAGGGAAGAAAAGCTTCTGAGAAGCTCTGATTTCTTCTCGTGCTTCTGAGGCAAAATAAAGGGTTAGATTTGCATCCATAGTTTAGTGAATCTTTCATTATTTAAAATAGAATAGATTTCGTCTGCATAGATAAACAAATACATCTAGTTTCTTATTTGTTTTAGGATTTATTTATTAGAGTATAAGATTTTATTTCCTTTCCTCTTCAAATTCAAGAAAAGAATAAAAACATTTATTTTATTAGAGTAGTTGATTTCATTTATATCTTGAAAATACAAAAACATAGAATAGTTTCAATTCAATTAGATTAATTATTATTTACTGAAATTAAATTAGATCATTGGAAATACATAACCATTAATGATCTTAAAAAGAATGCACATATGGAATTTATTCATGGGTAGCACAACCGAACGGTCCCGAGTTACTTACAGACATAGATACGAGACTCTATCTTCTTGTCCTAAGAACAATGACTCAATACACATAGAAGATTCAACAATTAAATGTCTTAATCATTGCAAATGATAAGGCCTACAAATTATAGAATAACCCCGACAATAGGTTTAGATAAACACATGACCATAAAAGGACATCAATAGCCAAGAACATACAATAGCAATCCTAGAGTCCCCCAACTAAACACGCCAGAGATTTTCACAGATATTGACAAAAGTCTACACACATTGGTTTTCCAGACATCACCATTACCACCTAACATCATATCAAAATTGAACATTATGAATGAGGAATCTCATTGAGCACTCACATTTTGGACCACTCTCGCCATCTAAATATAGATTTCGTGAAACCACGTCTCTCTTGGTCGTTCCATGACCCTATCGGGACATATTTACGAGGCCCCCATTGGTTTTCCATGAATCCCACAGCCACTTAAAAGGATCTTCATGAAGCTTGATATTGGATGGAGTATTCGTGTAGTAATTCTTTTAGATCCATCTATCAGACCCATCTAGGTTAGAGAGGCCTTTTGTACCCTTGGTGAGCAGATCCTGCTATCTTTGCGTGTCAAGGACATTATTTATCCTTAAAAACTTGTACATCCCATTTACATACACTTTCATCCACATTCCACATTTATCTATTATTTAGACATCCAAATTTCCACATTGTCTACCTCAGCATGACCTCGGAGTCTCGAGTGCAGTTTAAGGTCGTGTTTCGATTTTCATTCGTAAAAATTGGTGAACCCGACATGAATATCTAGTCTATTTTCTCCATTTTTCATCAATCTTCCCTCTCTCCCATTATTTTGTGGCTATTCATATACCCCCCAAATATGTCGGGACAAGAAGGATATGGAAGACCCATTTTGTGTTAGGATAATTAATTATTTAACTATTGTTATTATTTAATTATTGTTTTTATATGGTTTTATTAAACCATATTTGTCTTATTATATGTATGGATATAATTTTTATGTTGTTATGACAATTATATAATTATTCATTTGTGCTTCTCGTATGAGATTTTGGAAGCTTATGTATTTAGGCATATTGTTTCACCTATGTAACATATTTATTTGTTTGTATATTGTTGTTCAATATGTATAAATATTGCAGACACTCCATTGTAATGGTTAATTAATTTTGCATTAATAAAATATACAAAGCTTCCGTCCCTATTTGTGAAATTACATTTGGTTTCAGATCAGGTTGAAGGATATTGGAGGATTGTAGCAGAGTTTGAGGAGCATTGGAGAAGCTTGTGCAAGAAAAAGAGAGCCGATTTGCCTCTGCAACTTCCCAGCCCCATCCCCTACAATACCACCATAAAATTCCTCAAAACCACCTTTATTCATTGTAATTAAGGTTGAGGAGGATAGAATTCACCAAGGAAGAAATTACAAGCTCAAAGGAAGGAAGAAAAATGATCTAAGGTGCCATACACACTCAAAACCACCTTCATTCTCACCAAAACTGTTTGTCATTTTTTCTCTTTGCTGGAATTTTTGCTCAAAACCGCCTTTCCAAAACCGTGGTTTTTTGAAGAGGTATGGTTTTACAGTTTGGAAGTGTTTAATTACATTTTTCTCTTTACATATAATTGTTTAGCTTAGCCACCCAAGTGGCTAGCATAACTTTTGTAAGACACTTCCCATCAAGAGAGGTCAAGGGGTCAAATCCCCCTCTCTCACCCACTACCAAATTTGGTGGAAAATTTAGTGGAACCGCTAACTTTAGCGGAAAATTCAAATTTAGTTATAACTAACTAAATTTAGCAAGAAAAACCCTATTTTGGGGAAAAAATTTCCTCCACTACATATTTTTGCATTCTGAGCACTTTTTCCAAATAAGGGTTACCTATAAAATTCATTTTGAGCTAGTTTTCTACGGTTCTTTTCTCAAAGAATCTATATTCGGCTCCACAGCCACCAAAGCCCACAAAACAAAAACATTTTCTTGCCATTCAATTTTTTCTAAGTTTTTTGAATGTAATTGCATGTTTGGGTATATTGTAATAATTTACAGTGTCCATAAATCAACTACAAACTTTGTAACTACTTAGAAACTAGCAGAATATTATACTCAAAATCAATAAAAATTGGTTTTGTAACACTCACGAGATCCTAGATCTCATTCGCAGTGTTCGGTATATACAAGCCTCTCGATAAGCACTTACAGGTAAAGTCTTCATGACTACTACTTTGCACTTAACACCTAATATATCTACAAAAATTTATCCTGGGCATCAAACCTTTAAATCGACGGGGAGTAATAAGGTCACAATGTACACACTATGAGCCATCCCATCCATTTGTGAACAATTACATGAAATAAATCCGAAATGAGAAATTATCCAAGTATATAGTGAAGTTACACATATGTATGAGTATATTTCTTTGAGCCGAGTGTTAATAATCACAGAGAACACTCTCAAGATCTTGTCTTGGTACCACGTATTAAATTCTTTCACGTACGTTAACACCTCTTTCACATACTTTGTCGAGTATATAGAAAGGGAAATATTCTTCCACGTACCACCGGGTATATTGGATGGGCACGTATATAGAAAGGTTCGGTATATCGAACGATGGTATATAGATTGGGAGACCTTATACCTGGAGTGATAAGAGTTAAACCCCATCGCTGATCTCTATAAAATGGGCACCAATGCCTCCAAAATTTTTCTTCTGGATTCACAAATACTCAAAGGAAACAACTATGCTACATGGAAGACAAAAATTAAGACATTACTTGAGTTTGAAGAAATATGGCCTATTGTGACGGATACTCTGACCATATCAACTATTGATATTACACAACACAGGTAGTTTGATAGAGCAGATCAGAAATCAAAACTCATCATCTTTTTTGGAGTGTCTGACGATGTGTAACCCCACATTCATGATGCCACAACATCCAAAGAAGTGTGGGATAAGAGCACAAGTATACGAGGCCAAGAATAAGAATCTTATACTAAATTTTTAGAGTCGATTATAAACATTGAAGTTTAAATAGAATGAGAAAATCAAAGCTTTCTTAAGAAGAGTTGTAGAGTTGAGGGATTCACTTATAGCCCTGGGAGAATTGGTCTTAGATGATGCTCTCATTCCTATTGTTATAAGAGCACTCCCCTCTTGTTGCTTCATTTTTGTTACAACACTAAACGTGTCAGATATGACCGTTAGTTTTGACAAATTAGTAAACTTACTGCAACAAGAGGAAGCCATACATAATAAGGATGATGAAGAGGATAAGGCACTGTCTTCACATAAAAATGGAAAGGAAAAGGTAAAGGAAAACCTAATTCCTATCAAAAATCCCAAAATCAAAATTAGTATCACAGGGGATAGACAACATAAGAAGCAATGCCCAATCTGCAAAAGAGGACATGACCTACAAGATTGTTGGTATAATATTTACAAGAAAGGTTCATCAAGCAACTCTGGACCTCCACAAAAATCTCAAAAGGGACATTCTAACTACAATAAAGGGAAAAAAAAGGGGAACTAGAAAAGAACACCCCATCAGCAAGGAAATATTTTTGAACAACAAGAACAGTCAAACAATGAAGACTACTTGTTCACTGTTCGATCAAGTGAACCATCCATGTCATCTAGTGATTTTTGGTATGTTGATTCAGGGACACTTGACACATGACTATCCATAGATACTAATTTATTTCAATGAGGGACACACCACAATAAATCATGTTTCATTGGGATATTATTCTTTATATACAGTTCAGGGGATTGGAAACATTTCTCTACCCCTTGGTTCACAAAACTGTAGACTATCAGATGTCTTATATGTCCTTAGGTTGATAAAGAATTTTCTTTCAGTCAATAAACTCCTTGATCACAACCTAAAAATTGACTTTGATAGTCATTCTGGAAGAAAACATGTTTAATTTGAGATAAATCATGAGGCTCGAAAATAGTTACAAAAGCCTCCAATGTGGGATGCATGTTCCAACTTGATTTTGTTCATAGAGATGATCAAGAACTTGTGGCTAAGAACTCCACCTCAACATAGTTGTGGCATCAAAGACTTGGTCATGTAAGTTTCAAGTATCTCGAGACACTTCGTGATGCAATATGGTACATGGGCTACCATCTCTTCAGAAGGATACAAACAAGTGTCCTCACTTTCTAGTAGGAAAACAACACAGAGCTTCATTCTAGAAGAGTACATATCAAGCTCATGGTCAACTTGATCTAGTTCATATTGATCTTTGTGGTCCATGACAACCAAGTCATTCTGGATTTCAGTACTTCATGCTATGTGTTAACGACTATTTCAAGGAAAATGTGTATTTTTTTATTCGAAAGAAAAGTGAAGCTTTTGAAACTTTCAAGAAGTTCAAAGTAGTAGTTGAGAATGAAATTGGTCATCACATCAAAACTCTCCACTCAGATTAAGGGGGAAATTCACCAGTAATGAGTTTAAATACTACCTACAAACTCATGGGATTCATCAAAAATACCTCCTCTACACACACTTTGCAATGGAATGGTGTTGTTGAGAGAAGAAATCATACTATCATGGAAATGGTGTGATGCATGATTGATGATTCTAGACTTGTAAAGACATTCTGGGTAGAAGCAGTAAAAAAAATAGTGCATTTGTTGAACAGAGTGCCCACAGTTGCTCTTGAAGGAGTAACACCACAAGAAGCATGGTCGAAGAGGAAACCATGTATTACACACCTTAGAGTATTTGGGTGTAAAGTAAGCATACAAATACCCAAGCAACATGAAGTAACAAAAAATTTCTTCATTGGGTACAATGAAGAGACTCTTGGGTATAGATTGATGGATCCTAAGACTAAAAAAGTCTACACCAGCAGAGATGTTGATTTTTTTAAGAAGGAAGTAGAGACTCCTCCTCTAGACTCACCAGATGTATATTTTTCACCAGTTGTAAAAATTGAAGCTGATGTTCCCTCAGAAGATGAAAGTGATAATGGGGATGATGGTGTTGATTAGATAGAACCATGACCCATGGGAACAGTTCAATGTATGCCCAAGTGGTGTACTAGCACATTACGAGATGCAAGAATGGATGCTCCACTAGATACATCCACCCCTGGACCACGAACTCATAGTAAAGCAAGAGAAGAAGTTAAATTTTCTTTGATGAGTAGAGTTATTGAATCTGATGAGCCCTCTATAGTCTAGGAATCCCTACAATCAAAAGCTTGGAAAGATGCCATGGATTCTAAATATCAATCAATGATGAAGAATAACACTTGGCAGCTTGTCAATCTTCCACCAGAAAGAAACCCATTGGATGTAGATGGATATTTAAAACAAAGTACAAAGTAGATGGGACAGTGGAAAAGTATAAAGTGAGACTAGTAGCAAAGGGGTATGCACAAAAAGAAGGCATAGATTATGAGGAGACATTTTCTCCCACAACTAAGATCAAAACAATCAGAATGATATTTTCTCTAGCTACATAGTTTGGCTGGAAAATCCACCAAATGGACATAAAAAGTGCCTTCCTAAACAAATATTTACAAGGAGAAGTCTACATGACTCACCCTGAGGGATATGTGGTACCTGGTCAAGAATCAAAAGTATGCAGATCTCGGAAATCTCTCAGTATGGCCTTAAACATGTACCTCGAGAATGGTACATAAAGATTGATGAGCTTCTCGTACAACATGGATTTGTTAGAAATCCACACAATCCCAATATTTACCTCAAAAAGTAAGGGGGAGATTGTTATTGTTGTTGTCTATGTTAATGATCTAGTCATCACTAGCAGTTCAATGAATATGATCAATGCAATGAAGAAAGATCTTAATCGATTGTTCGACATGACAAATCTCGGGCTAATGCATTATTTTCTTGGATTGGAAGTATGGCAGAAAGAGAATCACATATTTTTTTCTCAGATGAAATATACCAAGACAATGCTCGAGAAATTCAGGATGATGGATTACACACCAATTGCTACACCTATGGAGAACAGATTGTAGTTATCTCATTTAGATCCATCTCCTGAGGTAAATGCCACTCTCTATCAACAGTTGATTGGGAGTCTCATTTACCTAACCTACACTAGACCAGATATCAGCTTTGTAGTGAGCTATCTATCCAAGTTCATGTAAGAACCCAAATTTTGTCATTAGAAAGCAACAAGGTGCATTTTGAGATATCTCAAAGGATCAATGGATCTTGGTCTAGAATACAAGAAGAACGAAAACTTCTTCTTGATTGGATATTCTGATTAAGATCATGCAGGTAACATTGACGATAAAAAATCCACTTCTAGATTTGTATTCTTTATGGGATCTAGACCAATATCATGGGGAAGCAAGAAACAACACTTTGTTTCTCACTCTTCCACAGAAGCCGAGTATCGTTCTGCAAGAGAAGCTATCTATGAAGTGATATGGCTACGTCACATACTAGAAGGACTTGGAATACCACAGAAAAACCAACCACCATGTATGTTGACAATGAAGGTGTTCTAAAACTTCTTCAAAATCTAGTGTTTCATGAAACAACAAAGCACATTGAGGTACAAGTTCATTTTTTACATGAGCATGTGTTTAATCATAACATCCAAATTAATTTTTTCTAACAACTAAACAAAGAGCAGATATCTTCATGAAGTCACTTACAGTGCAAGTGACAAGTTCAAGTTGTTTAGAGAGTTCCTCTCCTCATCCCTTGAGAAAATGCAAAATTAAGGGGGAATGTTAGGATAATTAATTATGCAATGTATAATTAATTATTTAACTATTGTTTTTATTTAATTATTGTTGTTATATGGTTTTATTAAACCATATTTGTCTTATTATATTCACGGATATAATCAAGTATGTTGTTATAACAATTATATCATTATTCATTTGTAATTCCCTTATGATATTTTGAAATCTTATGTATTTAGGCATATTGTTTCACCTGTGCAACATATTTATTTGTTTGTATATTGTTGTCCAATATGTATAAATATTACAACACTCCATTGTAATGGTTAATTAATTTCACATTAATAAAATATACGATTCCATCCTGTTTGTGAAATTACATTTTGGGTCTAGAGGCATATTACTATCAAATGGGTAGGAAATAATAGTCACCCTCACTATCTCTCGTGGGAAGACAACCACTCAACCCATCTGCATACATCTCAAAATACTCCTCCCCAAGGGACCAATAATGGATCCTCGCTTAGGATTGAGGATATTGATAAACTTACATAAACAAAATAGCATGAGACTTCAAGTTCTAATAATATGACACTCTTGAGAGAGTCAGGCTCATCTCCTCGGGTCTTATTCTAGCCGTAAATTGGTTGTAGTCTGATCAACTCCCATTATTAGATGAGGAGTAATTAGCACATTACGCATGAAGCGAGAAATGATTCTAAAACATAAACTAAACTCTAGATAGGGTGCAAGGACATGTTGATTCCTTTCTTCAAAATAACACCTCTACCCCTCCCATAAAATAAAAAAATTATAAAGAGGGGTGGAAAAACACCATACAATTTATAGAAGGATATCACACTCCTTTGCAACCTAACAAGGTTTAACAACGTGTGTTGAAAACAAAACACAATGCCATCATCACGTGAGGTCATCTCGACATTTTTGGACAAGGTTAGAGAATTAGAACTTTCCCAAGCTACTCATCCTTCATATTTTTCTAGGTAAGGAAGGATATCCATCATCCATTGAACTATGGCCAAATGCCTATTGCACCAAATACTTTGATTTACATGGGAATTCCTAGCCACAGGGATATTCTCACCGGTCAAGCACCTTGGTATGACCCCTCATACTACATACAAATAACAACAACATGCACTAGTTGGAAGTGTGTTCTTAAATTCCATCCCAAATGGAAATACAACGTTCCCTTGCTTTGTACCTCTAACTCTATACAAAAGTAATGTTCCCCCTTATGTACACATGTATTCTAAATCACCACAGGGGGACATGTACTCTTTCCCTAGTCCATATGGTCAGCCATAGGGGATTCCATATGCCTCCAAAAATGTTTACGATGTACCATATCAACAACCAATTCCACCTCTACCTCCCCAATAGGGGCCATCAATGGTCGAGTCTTACATAGTGGGGACCTACTCTAAATATCTTAAAGATCCCCTTGAATTCACCATACAGTGTTATGCTCCCAAGATCTCTATTAGACATTCCAAAATTCAAAGGGGGGAGTTCCTAATGCGCATATCAAGGCATATACCACCGCCATTCAAGAGATGTTCCCATGGGATGCGAGTCATGAAAAGATATTACCTAATAATTTAGAATGTATTGCTCTCGATTGGTATTATAGGATACCTGAGGCTTCAATACATTATTTTAAACAACTCATGTCCAAATTCATCAAATATTTTGACATGAACAAGTTGTTAAGGATAGGATTAAGGGAATTCTTGCATATAAATCAAGAGCACAAGGAGTCTTCCACTCACTTCATCCAAAGATGGAAAAGAGTTCTCTACTCTTTAGCAAGTGCTCCCAACATAGATAAGATAGAGCTCTGTGACCTATTCCTCCCCTACCTTAACTGGGAAATAAAGGGAGAAGTACAGAAGCTCCCTCTAAGGATATACAAAGAGGTATTGGAAGGATCTCTCCACATTTATTAGGTGGTGATAGAAAGTGGTGGAAAGACCTACGATCTAACAGAGATCGATCACTCCCAATCGGTTAATTCAAGTTACCCCAATAACACAAACAATAACCAATGACCTAAGGTTCTAAAAATTGTGGTGTTATAATCGAAGGTGTTAAAAATCAAGCAAAGAAGCCTAATATGGTTAACACCTCGAGTAAAAATACCGTTAACAATAACATAAACAAGAATAATCGAGGAGTAACAAATTTTCTCCTACGATCAATGTGGCGGACTTCAATCGTCCTCCGTCCCAACAAAAAAGCAACAATTTCAGGCTCAAGACCCCAACCAAGCACCCAAGCGGGTACCCAAACCAATATCCAAATCAAGGGAAATGACCTCTAAATTTCAACTACAATAACCAACAGCTTGAAGAAACCAAAGAACTCGGGATTATGATCATGATCTATATTGTGGTTTCCATAGGGTCTAAGGACATGATGCTAGAACATGTCGCGACTACAAAAAGTTCTTACAAATCTTACTAGAGGACCAAAGAAAACTCTTTGTTGAGATGTTTTTGGAAAATCCTATGGCATTGAATCGAATACTTAAATGGGCCCTATATCCCCTCGAGCACACCACTCAAGATCTTTAATGATCCTCTTTCAACATGTTCCAATAACAGTAGATTGGACCCCAATGGATCAAACAAGGCTATCCTAGTGAGAAAAAATGATCAAGAATCTTCAACTTCATCAAATGCACTGGTTGTACCTCTATTTGATGGTCACCAAATAACTAAGATAGTCAGTTTGGTAGAGCTAGAAACCAAACCCAAAATAAATGCTACCACTAGAAATTAAAACTACTCTTTGTAGCCCATTCATATTTTCCCATATATATCATATCATATTCATGAGATGCTTGTAAATCCGGTAGAGGCTTATGAATTGATCAATTATTTAACAAATACCTTTTCTCACATCTCCTTCTTAGACTTGTTAAAGAACTCTCCACGATGATCGAGAGGATTTATTGTAAGCATTGGGTCTTGGACAGCTTGATCATTGTCACCCCTCCTCTAGAGGAACAAATAAATCATATAGACTTTGATGTCTATCCTCTTATGCAACCAAAAAGAGATGTCAGATTCATATTTGACATTAGTAAGATTCCAAAAGATGCTAAGTTAACATGTAGAGGTGATCTGAATATGTATCTACAGGTTTGGATTTACAATAACTACGTAAAGTGTGTAATGATCGATGACCGAAAATCATTTAACATTTTCCCCTTCTCTTTTCTCCAAAATTTAGGCTATAGAGAAACCAATTATTCTTCGACAAGAAATACACTTTGAGAGGGTATGATAACCTTAAGGAAACTTTGATTAGAAACATATTGCTACCAGTTACCTTAGGGCCCAAGATGATTCTCATAGATTCTTATATTATAGATCAGGAGACCAACTATAATATGAATCTTATTCTTCCATGGTTACATCGCATGAAGGAAATACCTTTTGCATTGTTTCAAGAAGTAATATTCCTAAATTTGGGGAAAGTATTCATTATACAGGGGGACCTAAAGCTCTTTGACATTCACCTAGCTAACCTAAAGAGGAAACCAATGGTACTTGTTGAGTTTCACCTCCCCACAAACTAATTGAACAAACCAATAAGTTCAACACTAGAGACAAAACTAATTCCCAAAAAGGAATTAGAAACTACCACTTAATCCAAGGATTTCTAGTGCTCAAGGATGAAACTAGTGTCATGGAGATGGTATCAATAGAAACCACAATGAAGATTGTTGATCTATTGGAGAATGATTTACCCATTCTCCTTCCATTTGATTTTAAGGGCATAGGATGTGCTCTAGGACTTGGATCTCTTCCGTCTGCTCAAGGATCATAACTAAGGGAAGAATATAAAAATATTGATTTAATGTCAATATTCCCAAGAAATTATTGGAATCTTAATTTTGACGGAGCTAAATTTCACTTCGGTCTTTGGCAGGCAGTGTGATTCGACTTCTCCCGACGTGAAGGTCATGCCATTTTACTTCAAGCTAGATTTTGAATGTACAAACAATGGTGCAGAATATGAGGCTCTCCTTCTTGGTCTCATAGTAGCCAAAATTATTGGTGCAGATTCACATCTAGTTGTTAATCAAGTTTTAGAGGTATATGAGACTAGGGCGGAAAACCTATAACTATATAAAGCTACTGTACTCAATTTAAGAAAAGGTTTTGACTTCATTTCAATTGAAGCCATTCCACGTGAGAAAAACCTTCTCTTTAATTCAATAACTACTTCTTCTTCGACTTATGTCCGAGAAAATAATTGGAAGTTACCAACTTCACTATGTCGGTTCACACTAAGCCCTTAGTTCACAAAATGCCAATGAATCCAGTCTTGGCATATGTTGAGGCTGAGAATGATCCTACTACCCTAGATTATGCAAAGAATGATGAAGCTATCTTAGGGTACCTTAACACTTATACAGATTTACATCCCCAACATCATAAGAGAGGCTTTTCTCTCATTCATCACTCTTCCTCCTATTTTTGAGATCACACGATGGATCCTTCTTCCTCGAAGGACCTTGAGATTTGTGAGATAGAAGAGGAAGGGGAATTAGAACTACCTTCATCCCCACTTGATTTTGAAGAGGTTAATGCCTCTTTTATCAAAGGGATGATTGATAACAATATTAGGACAAAGGAGGACCAAAAATTTTGAAGTTAGGTTATTCAGTTACTCTTTAAAAAGTAGAGATACACATGAATATTATTAAGAAACATTTGAAAGCCTTAATGTTTAATTATAAAGAGATGATGGGGATTTATCCTCATGTGGTATTCCATAACCTAGTGATAAGGTGAAATGCTAAACCCATCAAGAAAAATATAAACCTATGAAACCTAAGATGGCACTAATAGTCAAAGAGGAATTTATGAAACTCCTACAGGTGGGGTTTATCAAACCTATCGATTACTCAATGTGGGTATCCAACATCATCCCTGTTGTAAAAAGAACAAAAAAATCTGAATCTACATTGAATTTCGGATATCAACAAAGCATGTCCCAAGGATGATTTCCCATTACCATCCATCGATGTTATCGTTGACACAACAACTAGTTATGAGTTGTTGTCCCTAATGGATGGATTTTCTAGGTATAATCAAATTAGGATCTTTGAGGAAGATCAGACAAAGACAACCTTTATCACTCCTTGGGGAACCTATTGCTATGCAGTCATGTTGTTCAGTCTTAAGAACATTGGTGCCACTTACCAATGAGAAATGAATTACATATTCCATGATCTCATTCATAAGATTGTGGAATATTACATTGAAGACCTTATGGTTAAGGATAGGAAGTGCTACAATCACCCTGAGGTGCTTCACATCATCCTCTATCATCTAATCGAATATGACATTACAATGAATCCATAAAAAAGTTTGTTTGGTGTGATGGAAGGGAAGTTACTGGGGTATATCATCTCTTCATGAGGGATCGATGTAGATCAAAAAAATTGAGAAGTTCTAGAAATGATGCCACCATCAGATGAGTCAAGCATTAAATCCTTTCTCAAAAAGTTTAGTGTAATGCAAAGGTTTATTCATAATTTAACCTTTTTTATTCATCCAATAAACAATTTACAACATCTAGATGGGTGAGTGTCATGAGGCATTTGAATCAGTCAAATGATTCCTACTATTACCTCCCACACTCATGCCTCCCAAATTAGATCACCCTCTCATTTTATATTCACAAGCTACAAACCTCTCATTGGACAACATGCTAGTAGAATAAGATGATGAAAAATGAAAGTGTGTAGTCTACTTCATCAGTCATACATTGATTGACTTTGATTCATGCTATACATATGTCAAAAAATAATGTCTTTCTATAGTATTTGCAACAAAACAGATTCAGAATTACATGCTTGACCAAGAAAGGAGGGCTATTTTAAAAATAAATCACTTATAGACATTTCTAACAAAAGGTTATTTATTTAAGAAAGATGTATTCTTCATGATAGACATTTCTAACAAAAGGTTATTTATTTAAGAAAGATATATTCTTCATGACTCTAATGGATGAGTTTGAATTGACATTTTTAAACCAAAATTCTATTAAAGGAAAAATCATTACAGAATGGTTAGCTGATAACCCATTAGATGGAGGGGATCTAGTTGACTTAGATTTCCCTGACGAATGCATATACTATGTCAAAACCAAGCCTCCCATTTCTGTGTGCCCATGGTATACTGATATTATTAACTTCATTATGGACCATGCGTACCCTAAAGGGGAAACTTTGCAATAAACAAGATGGTTACACATTATAGCCACCAAGTATATAATCATAGAACAAGTTCTCTACCATAGAGCCTTCAATGGAATGTTACTAAGATGTGTCGACGAGGAGGAATATGAAAATATCCTCTATGAATCCTACAATGGATTATGTGGGGTCACATTAGTTCTCGAAAGTTATATCATATGGGCTATTTCTGACCTACATTAGAACATGATGTAGTAGAGTATGTTCACATGTTTCACAAGTTTCAAGAGTTCTCTCATGATATCTATATACCTTCCCAAGCTCTACAACCAATAACAACATCGTGGCCCTTTTCCATTCGGGGTTTGGATTTGATAGGGAATTTCTCTCCCTCATCAAAAAATGACCATAATTTCATAATCATGGCCACTAGAATACTTCACCAAGTGGGTAGAGGCCATGCCTCTTACCACCATACTAGGATGTGTAATTGCAAAGTTCATTTTGAACCAAATTATCTATAGGTATGGGGTCCCACAAGTCATTATCTATGATAATGGTATGTATTTCAAAAATGAGGAAGTGCGTGAGTTATGTGAAAAGTTCAAGATAAATAACCACATGGATTCTCTCTATTATACCCAGGCCAATGGATAGGTTGAGGATACTAATAAGATTGTAAAGTCCATTCTCCTGAAAAATGTGAAGGAGAATAAGTGTGACTAGAACTTAAAGTTATTTCCAGCCTTGTTGGGATATATAACATGAGTAAGAATTCCAATAGGCAACCCCCTATTCTTTGGTATTTGGTTCAGAAGAGGTTTTACCACTTGAATTTTAAATACCTAGTCTCCAGATTTCACTACATGGAATTTTAAGAGAATAAGGTTATCATAAGGCACAAATCTTTGAGTTGTAAATCCTCGATGAAGTTCAGCTTAATGTTGAGCAGCGACATAGACCTTACACCGATTTGGATGTGCCGACAGATAAGAAGAAAATATATGAATGTGAAATATGTGAGGGATAATTGGCATTAATATTTGACATCCGATAGACAAGAAAACCAATGAGGGAAGGAAGTTTATGCCGAATTGGTTGGGTCCATATCAAGTCATAGAGAACTATAAGAATGGGGCATAAAACTTGCATACACTAGAAGGTGAGGCATTTGGTGAATCTGTCAACTATCTTCACCTAAAGAGATACCACACATGATCCATCTACATTTCCATATGTATATTATTGTATCCACATTACATTATGATGTGCTTTCTCATTTCTGTGAAATTTGTAATCAATGCACTTACTTTCAAGAAAATTTCAAAAACTTATGAAAAAATTGGCAATCATTCAAATCACATCTCTTCAAACATTCATAATATTATCATCAATATTTCTGATCACTTCATCAGTTCAACAAGACAAGATGAAATTTTGACACTAATCCTACCAAGGCCTGCATACTTGGTTCTGCCTATAGCTTCCTTCTAGCATAGGTATTTTTGCCTATATTCTGTTCTAGAAGCTTCATGGTATCATATCTTTCCCTAGAAAACCCTCTTAAGTAAAAAAAAAAAAGTTCTAAACATTTTTACCTCGATATACTTGTTCACTGTCTAAGGCTTTGATGTTGATCCTTCACATCTTACTCACCGCATGAGGTTGAGGCTAGGCCTAGGCTCTCCTTCTCAAAAGCACAACTTAGAAATTTAAAAAATTATATATCTCAACTCAAAATCAGTACCAAATTTTCATTCACACACTTCCCTACTATACCAACCTTTGGTGTTGAGCCCATGCTTCTTACCAGTGGCATGAGGTTGGGAAAGGAGGGAATTCCCCTTACTTGACTTTGTTTTGTCCTTGGTGATAATCCCATGATTCTTACTTATAGTATGGGTCAAGGTGTAGGAGTCTCTACAAATAAAGTAAACTATTTAAAGGAATTTCATTCAATAAAAAGTGCTTTGAAAATCTTAAAATCCTAAGAAAAGTGAATTAGGTGTGTATGTTCCAAGAGAGTTAAAACCTTAAAACCAGATTTTTTCAATCAAGAGGCCATCTATGGGTCTAATTATAGATAAAATTGCAAGCAAATCACATTCTAGGCTATCTAGTAAATTATGTGCAAAGTTAGGTTGTAGGTCCCTAATTGGGTTTATGTCAAAAACTTGTCCTTCTCTCACCATTTCCATCTATCAAAACCATACAATTTGCATCCCTTATAGCTCTCGGTGTTGAGCCCTTACATCTTACTAGTTTCATGGGGTTAGGAGTGGAGTGAGTTAATCTTATTATCTTAGCATTATTCATCACACATTGCTAAAACAAAAAGGTACCAAATACTACTTGAAAAACTAAGGTTCAACATTACATTTTTCTTGTATAATCATCACATATCAACATTACAAAAAAAAAAAAGGAGCCATTTTTTTAGTGTTCATTATCCACTATATGCATTCTAAAATCATATAAAATCAGAAATTCCAAACATCCGGAGTTGTAACATCCTCATTTAATACCTTAGAACAAGTAAATTTTTTTTTTTTTGATAAATGCATCCTGGTTCTAAATACATAATTTAGAACACACAAATCAAATAACCATTCATATAACAGACAACCATATGCAGCTGTAATGACTCGGAGTACTTCCGATCTATTCATTCCATGACTCGGTAATCTACCGATCTATTCATGAGTAATAAGAGTTGGTGTTTTTAGTTAACACTTTACTCTTACGGTTCTCTTCCCTACTCTGGGATTCAGAATGCTCTGTCCAAGGAACCTAACTAAATAATTGTTACTATTATTCATCGGCATCTCATCCCTTAGACTAGGTGAATTAGGACAATGCAATCAGCAGCTTGCGATACTTTGGCCAAAGATTTGAAACATACTGTTTATGTCTCGTATTCCTTAACGGCATACTCGTCAATCTGGAATACGTCCCTTCACCCCATTCTTATGTTATATAGAATGTCCTACACCGACTATGTCAGGTCCTTCCTTTCACAATCGAATCACTCGGAGGTAGATTATCAAGGTGATAATGTTATATGGATGCCCACGAGGATTAGGGATATGGTGACATACTTTGGTTCAACCTTGCAGCTTCAACCAAGGTGTCATGATACCCCGAATCTCCTAGGCAGCCTTATAACATGACCACGTTCATAATCGGACCACGAGTAACTCGTGTGAGATCAAAGTGTAAATCTTAGCGATCAATGCAAAGGGTGTCGCCATAAGTCTCCTGCATTGTTGTAACTTCGAGAAGATCCTAATCTTCTCGGAGGTACAACCCTGCAGTTGACTTGTGTTGTCAACCTTTAAATCCGCCTCGAAAAGATCTACTTAACAACATGCGTTACGCACTTGAGTTTAAATTACGTTAAAGACTTTTCCCTAAGGTTAGCCTTTCCCGATCCCTGGATTCTTCGTCTTAAGATGACCCTCCTCTATAAAACCCATTACATGGTAGAGGTATTAAGGTCAAGCTCTCATCAAGGAGTCATTAGAATACACCTGATTCTAAACAACAGAATTGGACAATATCTCATAACCTTCACATGAGATTGCCATCCGAACTTCATTTGATTTATATCAGTTCTCTTAACTGAATTTATATCATACTTATTAGTATAAGGATATAAATGATTAAGAATCCAATTTAATATTGTCCTGTCATACTCAGGACTAGGGATTAGTAATTTAATCCAGCTTGTTTAGCGTTCTGCTTAGGTTCATTTTTAACCTATCTTTTAGAAAGACAATTATTTAAATTCAATATTGCTTTCGCTAGAACAATAAGATCTGCTAAACACTCATATGAATTCAACCACATTTTCTTGTAGGCTTTCATTGTCAATCACAAAAGCATCCATATTACACAAAGATAACCTTGCCACTCTGGTATATAAACCGACGAAGGTCAGTTATCAGAATAAGAATACAACACATAAGTATCAAACACTTATTTCCATTACTTTCAAAATTATACAATTACATTTTATGCAAGCAAAGCATACTTGATACAATGCTTAACGGAAAAGAAACATCTTTCCACATACAGTACATTTATATAATCAAGCTGTAATTCATTATGAAACAAATTAAATAATCTGATCATCCTGTCAGATCTGCATTGCTTTTACCACTTACGGCAACCATCTCGCAAAAATAGTCAACATGAGTCGATTGATGAACTAGAGCATGATAAGCACTAACTTTTAAAACAATTACAATCCATCAATTGTTTTCATTAAACACCTGTTTAAATGAGATCAATTATCCAAACAAATAAACATATTCGACTATGCCTTTGTAATACAAAATGTCTACAAATGTGTAACTCTATCATCGTTACAAAATAGTCTTAATCACTTCTCTAATATTTCATCAAATATTAAGAATCAAAGAACGAAAGTATTCAGAACAATTATCTTGAATCCAAGATCAGCAATATTGAACAAATCGTCACTTTCATCAGAAATGGAATATCATAGAAAATCGTGATTCCACCAATATGTTACAAAAGCAATACCAACTGTTAGACAGAACTCTACCAGTATTATAATAATAGAAGAGAAAGAACATATCATTCATACCCCCTTTCATATAAGTTCACTACTATACTGTCTCCACATATGGAAAACATTCACCCAAAGATGTATACCAACAAGTCCGACAAGCCACAAGAAGGATCGCTGTTTTAAATAAAAAGAACACAGCAAAAACTCCTGTATAGTAGCTAACACGTCATCAATCCCATATATCAACCTATAGCTCAATACTAGTTCCTTTTAAACACAAAGAAGGTTTTCGATCCAAGTTCGAAATCAAAGAACCTCTGCATATCATTGCAACAATGACTTCATTGCTTTAAGCAATTGAAGTTTCCTAAGGACTATGCCAAGATGACCACACACAGAATCTCCGATACATGACCGGTCTCAATCGGACTGAAATAAACAGGAAGGAACATAGCATAACTATACTCACTCGGGCGCATTCAAATCTAAGTATGGTATTCGCGACTCACTTCAACAGAGCCGGACACAAGATAATTATCCATACTCAAGAACAAGACAAAACGAAAGTGTCCCAAAATCAGGTTCAATATGGTACAAAGCAATACAGTTTACCTTCCAAGAATTCATATGAATCAACAACAAGAATAAGTCAAATAATTGCATACGATTCCATCTAAGCCCATCAACGGAGCTTATTAAAAATCAAGCAAGCAAATCCAATTACGATTTCAAAACAAGGAATCCGATCAACCCTTGCCAATCTTTTACACAAATTTGCATGATCAAGACGTAAAATATACCAAGAGAATCATACCACAAAATCCTTGCGACACGAAGGTACTCTTACGAAATAACAAAGATTGAAATACAAGTTATTCCCTTAGGTCATTGTACAACATTTCCCAATATTCATTTATATTCAACTTGAACAGTGGTTCAAATATATATACAAATCATTCCATCGACTCCACAGAGTCGTTCAGATTAAAACAAACATAAATCTATATATATATACATTGCATACTATAAACGGGTTTATACCAATAACCGCGGAACCCAACAATAGTATAGATAAAAACAAATAGTTAATGAATCCTTCTATGCCAACTAAGGCAAGCATTCAGAACAAATCAAGTGTAAGCAAATCAAATACCGATTTCATTCCGAGGACTCCACAAAGTTGTTTAAATAAAAATACATATATCCATATTGTATATTGTCAACGGGTTAAATCCCGTTACCACAATATCAAGGAAAAACAACTTCCCCTGGGTCGTAATGACTACGGTAACACAATAGTTACCTGTTCCCAAACAAATTTACAAGACAAAATGAAACCCACAAAGTATCAATAACTACCATCATCAAAACCCACGACAGAGCTTACAAAGGTTTCATAACACTGAACAAACAAACATTTCCATCAATGTTTCCTCCAATTGTTTCCAAAACAAGATACAACGACCAAGACTCGACAGACAATCAATGGCCTATACCCATCACAGAATGATTCATGGGCTTACGCCGAAAGGCCGAGCATTCACACATTTCTCATGTTTCGCATAATTAAGCCGAATGCAAACACAAGAAAATAATGCCACAAACTCAAATTTAATAAACACCCAACAAAGGATAAATAAAGATTCGAACCGAAGAGATATCTTTGTACAAGAAAAATCACACAAGACATCCATAGATAAACATCTAATTCCTTAAATCATTTGAAAAGAGTTGTTCTAATGAAATCACTTGAAAGACAACAAGATTTTTAAAGGTTAGGGCCTAACATGCCCGGATTTTTGCTCAAATTTCCAAGGCACCACCTGGAAGAGCTCCGACTTCCTTTTCCTTTTCCAAGTTAGAGCGACCAACAAAATTTTGCTATCTCCAAAACATATATACTCTCCTTGCAGGAGAAAAGAGCTAGATAACCTCATGCTCGCCATGCAACACAAAAGAAGATCAGTGCGAAGAACCAAAGGAACAAGCAGAAGAAAAAAAAAATCGCGATAAGCCAAACAAACCAACAAACTTCCTGTTTGCATGCCTTCTCGCGAGTTCCGAGCTCGTCTACCGAGAGCATTGAATGCAATTACACCAACTTTCCCACTCAAACTCCACTTCCACCGACCGCCAAAGTTGGCGAAGTGATCAAATAAAATCCCAAGTTCATTTCCGGTTTTGGCGACTGCCACGCGTCGCACAAAGTTAGCCGCCCAAAACCTCCGCCAAGACCTGTCCTTCATCCTTATCCCATGCATTTAATAACATAGAAAACGCCGCCCATGGTTCGCACCCCTCCATAGGCCCCTTTACATTCTTGATCATAGTTAGGTTAGTATCATAGGTTAGAATTTAGGATAATACAAATTCTAACCACATTACACATAGATACTAACTTAGGACATTAGCACTTAGCCTAGGTCTAGGTTAGATTAACACTAATCACTTAATAATTCCAGTTAGGTCTACATTCTGTACACTCAGAAAAGACCTACCTCATACCTTCTTGAACAGGGTTAGCTCCTGTTCTGCTGCAGAATCGTATGTAACCGAATTATTACCTGGTCCACGATCGAGACCTTCCAGATATACTTCCATATCGGGAACCAATTCATTTTACTCGATCAGCCTGAGTCATATTCCTGACTAGCTTATTAAATGCTTCTAGACCTTGCAACCTGTTCAAGGTCTGTGATTTTAATTCATCATGAACAAACTTTAAGCATTACTTGGATCAATTCCACTGATCCAAGACTAGATCTTATAGATGGATAACTCTATAATTCATTCCGAGATCAGACTAAACTCGGATGCAAAATGAAATAAATAAAAGAGTCTAATCACATTCGACTCATCAAGATCTGTAATCTGCAAAGAAATTACAAGATACATATCAAGCATGATTTCTAAATCGAGGAACACATCCTTTTACAAGAAATCACATATCAACACTTGTATGCTCAGAGAAAGTAACAAATAGCTCGGGTGTTACATGCTTCCTCCTAAAAAGATTCATCGTCCCGATGAATTACATATTAAATTAACCTTCAGGTCAATCAATTTATTAGTACACGAACAATGTGACTACTTCCATATTTGAATAGTTCCAGAAATCAATGTCACAACACATTTTATTCAACCTGAATAAAGTCTACCTTCATCTGGCTTTCATAAATACTTAGAAATAATAAGTTCATAAAAGTATGTTTTGTCAATAGATTTCATTCTGTTGAAAAAGAGAAGGAAAAGCAATTTTCATCTCTTCCAGATTTTCCCAAGTTGCACTTTCTTCGCTAAACTGGTCCCACTGGACCTTACATTGTTGTATATCACGATTTCTTAAATGCAAATGGCGAGTTTCCAGCACTCGTGTGGGTTTAACCACGATTATTCCTGGGTCTTGGACCTGCAAGGAATTCCAATTTAAAACATGTGACAGATCTCAAACGTATTTCTTAAGCAAAGAAATATGGAAAACATCATGCATGCGAGATAAAGCAGTGGGCAAACTAAAACGATAAGTAAAGGATTGATTATTTCGACAATTTCGAAAGGTCCCACAAATCGAGGTGACAACTTGGCAGCCTTGCCAAAAGTTATAGAACTCTTTCTAGGTTTAACACGAAGGAAAACCTTATCACCAAGCTCAAACCTTCTATCAACCCGCTTAAGGTCAGCATAGCTCTTCTGTCTATCCGCTGCTTCCTTTAATCGTTCACGAATCAGCTTAACTTGCTGTTCCATTTCTGTGAGAATCTCTGGTCCAATTACCACTCTATCCTCAACACTGTCCCAACTAACAGGGGTTCTACACTTTCTTCCGTAAAGTGCTTCAAATGGTGCCATTTTAAGGGATGAGTGATAAGTATTGTTGTATGCGAACTCAACTAATGGAAGATACTCTTCCCATTTATACTGTTGATCCATGCAATACATACACAACATGTCCTCCAACACTTGATTTACCCTCTCAGTTTGTCCATCCGTTTCCGGATGATATGTAGAACTGAAGTTTAGTTTCGTTCCAAGAGCTGCGTTAAGCGTTTGCCAAAACCTTGACGTCATTCTAGGATCCTGTCGATATAATCGGTTACGTACACCATGCAATCTGAAAATTTCGTGTACGAATCTCTTGGCCAAAGACCGGTGAATCATCCTTTAGATTTCCAGCGATGAAATGAGCTACCTTGGTCAGTTTATCTACAACTACCAGGATAACATCATGTTTATTCCTGACATAGGTAGTCCTTGTACAAAATCCATGGTTATTACTTGCCATTTGTACTGCGGTATGCTATGAGGATATAATATCCAAATAGGTGCATATGTTCTCGCCTTCACCCGCCGACATTCCGCATAATGAGTCACAAAATTAATCACATCCTTTTTCATACCTTTCCGTAAGTATTGCTTGTTTCAAATCAGCAAGCATTTTTGTGATACACGGTGTCCAGAGAAAGGTGAATTGTGAAATTCAACTAACAACTTCTTTCTCAAATTGCTCAAAGATAGTACATACACCCCTGTTTTCATAACGCAAGATTCCTTCATTATCAAAATGAAAACCTTTATACCTTATATCCTTAGGTTCTCGCAAAGAAGCGCTTTTTTACTTGCTTTGAAAGTATGCATCCGATTCTCAAGCACTTTTTACCTCGTCTTTAAACCGAGTTCTTACTTGTTATAAGGGCGAAATGTGCCTCCTACGACTTAGAGCATCACCTACTCTATTCTCCTTCCCTTTGATATAGCTAATATCAAAGTCATATTGTGATAAAAATTCTAACCACCTTCTCTCTCTGGAGTTAAGATTGGGCCGAGTAAAAATATATTTCAGTCCTAAGTGATCGCCAACTCAAAAGGTTTCCCAAGTAAATAGTGTCTCCAGACTTGAAGTGCATGAACAATGGCAAAGAAGTTCCAAATCATGAGGGGCATAATTCAGCTCATGTAACTTAAGTTTTCTACTTTCATATGCTATGACCTGATCATTTTGTAACAAAACACCTCCAAGGCCTTCCCCGAAGCATCCGTTACAACAAGAAAACTCCCATTAGGTCTCTGCACAGCTAGTATAGGTGCGAGAAGTCAACCGGTCTTTCGGACTTTTGAAAGCCGCTTCGCACTTATCATTCCATATGAATTTCTTATCCTTCTTTTCAATGAAGTTATTGGTGCAAACTACCTTAGAAAAATCCTTTACAAATTTTCTATAAGAACCAAAGAAGACCCATGAAGCTTCTTACTTCATGCACATTCTTTGGTGCAGGCCACTCGCTTATTGCCACTATTTTTGAAGGATCTACAAAGAATTCCTTCTTTACTTATAACATGACCCAAATAGTGAACTTCTGAATCAAAGAAAGAACATTTGGATAACTTACCATACAACTTCCTCTTTCTCAAAATTCCCAAAACTATCTTCAAATGCTCATTGTGCTCCTCAACGCTTTTAGAATAAATGAGAATATCGTCCAAGAATACAAGTACAAACTTGTCCAGGTATTCTTGAAAAATATTGTTCATTAAATTCATAAAGGTCGGGTGCATTAGTTAACCCGAAGGGTAGAACTGTGAATTCATAATGTCCGTACCTTGTTCGAAAGTCATTTTTATGAATATCTTCCTCTCTAATCCTTAACTGATGATAACCAGATCGAAGGTCTATCTTAGAATAAACCGCTGCTCCACGCATCTGATCAAACAGATCGTCGATCCTAGGAAGTGGATATCGGTTCTTGATTGTTGCTTTGTTCAACATCCGATAATCAATACACAGCCTTAGTGTTCCATCCTTCTTTTTCACAAATATCACAGGTGCTCCCCAAGGTGAAACACTTGGTCTAATCAATCCTTTAGACAAAAGCTCTTGTAACTGTGCTTTAAGCTCGACTAACTCAGTAGTAGTCATCCGATAAGGCGCTTTGGATATAGGTTCTGTTCCAGGCTTGATTTCAATGGTAAAGTCAAATTCTCTCTTGGGTGGTAACCCTGGTAATTCCTCAGGAAAAACATCCCTGAAACCTTGTAAAAGAGGGAATTGTTTCATTAAATCATCATCTTCTTCTGAAGATTCAGATATCTTTACCGCATAAAGGGTACATCCTTTATTTTTAGCCTTTTTAAGCTGCATAGCTGACAGTTTTCTAACTGAAATTTCTCGTTTCACACCTTGAATCTCTGCTGATTCCAGCTGATCATCTAAACATTTTATGTTCTTTTCATAGCAGTCTACTTTTGCTTTATGGTCAGCTAACCAATTGACACCGATCACAATGTCATACGATCCTAAAGGTGCGACATAGAGATCAACTTCCGTGGAAAAGTTAGGTAAGTCAAGGACTGCCCCAAAAAGACACATACTCACTGTATGAACAAAATTATTACCATACTGTACAGTCCAAGATTTATCCATTTTTCCAGCTTTTCTTTTAAGTTTAGAAGCAAGTTTATTAGATATAAAACATTCAGTAGCTCCCGTATCAAAAAGAATAGTGACAGGTATGCCGAATAACTTACCCTAACTTCTATAGGTGTCACTTGCTTTTCACTTGCTTGTTCTGCCATCGCAAAGATGTATCTTATGCTGCTGATTACGATCATCCTTCTTCAAAGGGCACTGATTTGCGTAGTGATCTTTACCACAATTGTAGCAGCCTCCTACAGGTCCCTTTTTAGGCTCAAAGTTGCCTCCAGTTTTGTAATTGTCACGCTGTCCTCCATAGGGCTTCTGCCCATTATTATAATTTTTAGCAAAATTATCCTTTACGTTTCCAGCAGGCTTATTTACTGCTGCTTTCTTATTGTTATCTCCTGGAAACTTACTCTTGTTTCCAAACTTTTTCCATGGTCCTTTTCTGGGTGCAAGAGAGGTTGAAGAAGGGTTTGCAGTCTTCTTCCGCACTTCCTCCTTATGGGCAGAAATAGCCTTTAATTTCTGTTCTTGCCTTATGGCCTTTTCAACAACTCCTTCCATAGTGGTTGGACTGTGAACATCGACCTCTCCCCCTATCACAGGATTCAATCCCATGATGAATTTCCGTATCCTGAACTTTTCGTCAGTTTGATACTGCGGTACATACTTGAGGAGTTTTGTAAACCGCTCCCAGTATTCAGTTACCGTTAGCTTCCCTTGAGCTAAGTTCTGAAATTCTGTCATTTTCTTGATCATAGAAAAGTTGTGGCAGCCAACGTTGCCTAAAATAGCCTTTAAATTGATCCCAAGTAATATTGGTTTCATCAATGTTTAGCTCAGCTTTTCGGCTATCCCACCACGAAGATGCTTCGTGAGAAAGCTGATAGGCTCCCAAATAGCTTTGGTTTCCTCCGAGAAGTTCCTTATTGCAAAGTACTTCTCCATTTCGCTGAGCCAGTTCTCAGCTCCATCTCCTAATGTGGTGCCATCATACTTAGGTGGACTTATCCTTTTTATATCATTAGTGAGTTCTCACGCTAACTCCGCCTTTTTGTTTTCTCGTTGGGACAGTGCATTCCCAGCATTAATATCAACACCCATGTCGGGGTTGTCCTCAGGAGGTTGCTGATTATTATTATCAGCTTCATCATCCTCCTCATTTCCCATCACCTGCTGTTCAAGTACAGCCAAGCGATCTCTTGTGTCCAACAGGGCAGCAAGGATCTCATCCAGTTTCTGGGTTGTTGCCGCTCCTCCTTCAGGTGGAGCATTATTCGCAACGTTCCCCCTTGTTCTAACCATTTTCTGTTACAAGAAAAATTCAGGTTTTTATCAGATTATGGACACAATAGGTCCAAGAGCTGCAACCTTCAGCTCTGATACCAAGATGTAACATCCTCATTTAATACCTTAGAACAAGTAAAATTTTTTTTTTGATAAATGCATCCTGGTTCTAAATACATAATTTAGAACACACAAATCAAATAACCATTCATATAACAGACAACCATATGCAGCTGTAATGACTCGGAGTACTTCCGATCTATTCATTCCATGACTCGGTAATCTACCGATCTATTCATGAGTAATAAGAGTTGGTGTTTTTAGTTAACACTTTACTCTTACGGTTCTCTTCCCTACTTTGGGATTCGAAATGCTCATCCAAGGAACCTAACTAAATAATTGTTACTATTATTCATCGGCATCTCATCCCTTAGACTAGGTGAATTAGGACAACGCAATCAGCAGCTTGCGATACTTTGGCCAAAGATTTGAAACATATGTTTATGTCTCGTATTCCTTAACGGCATACTCATCAACTGAATACGTCCTTCACCCCATTCTTATGTTATATAGAATGTCCTACACCGACTACATCAGTCCTTCCTTTCACAATCGAATCACTCGGAGGTAGATTATCAAGGTGATAATGTTATATGGATGCCCACGAGGATTAGGGATATGGTGACATACTTGTTCAACTCTGCAGCTTCAACCAAAGGTGTCATGATACCCCGAATCTCCTAGGCAGCCTTATAACATGACCACGTTCATAATCGGACCCGAGTAACTCGTGTGAGATCAAAGTGTAAATCTTAGCGATCAATGCAAAGGGTGTCGCCATAAGTCTCTGCATTGTTGTAACTTCGAGAAGATCCTAATCTTCTGAGGTACAACCCTGCAGCTTGACTTGTGTCATCAACCTTAAATCCGCCTCGAAAAGATCTACTTAACAACATGCGTTACGCACTTGAGTTTAAATTACGTTAAAGACTTTTCCCTAAGGTTAGCCTTTCCCGATCCCCCGGATTCTTCGTCTTAAGATGACCCTCCTCTATAAAACCCATTACATGGTAGAGGTATTAAGGTCAAGCTCTCATCAAGGAGTCATTAGAATACACCGATTCTAAACAACGAACTGGACAATATCTCATAACCTTCACATGAGATTGCCATCCGAACTTCATTTGATTTATATCGCTTCTCTTAATCTGAATTTATATCATACTTATTAGTATAAGGATATAAATGATTAAGAATCCAATTTAATATTGTCCTCATCATACTCGTGACTAGGGATTAGTAATTTAATCCAGCTTGTTTAGCGTTCGCTTAGGTTCATTTTTAACCTATCTTTTAGAAAGACAATTATTTAAATTCAATATTGCTTTCGCTAGAACAATAAGATCTCGCTAAACACTCATATGAATTCAACCACATTTTCTTGTAGGCTTTCATTTTCAATCACAAAAGCATCCATATTACACAAAGATAACCTTGCCACTCTGGTATATAAACCGACGAAGGTAAGTTATCAGAATAAGAATACAACACATAAGTATCAAACACTTATTTCCATTACTTTCAAAATTATACAATTACATTTTATGCAAGCAGCATACTTGATACAATGCTTAACGGAAAAGAAACATCTTTCCACATACAGGACATTTATATAATCAAGTGTAATTCATTATGAAAAAAATTAAATAATCGATCATCCCGCCGATCTGCATTGCTTTTACCACTTACGGCAACCATCTGCAAAAATAGTCAACATGAGTCAGTTCGATGAACTGAGCATGATAAGCACTAACTTTTAAAACAATTGCAATCCATCAATTGTTTTCATTAAACACCCTGTTTAAATGAGATCAATTATCCAAACAAATAAACATATTCAGACTATGCCTTTGTAATACAAAATGTCTACAAATGTGTAACTCTATCATCGTTACAAAATAGTCTTAATCACTTCTCTAATATTTCATCAAATATTAAGAATCAAAGAACGAAAGTATTCAGAACAATTATCTTGAATCCAAGATCAGCAATATTGAACAAATCGTCACTTTCATCAGAAATGGAATATCATAGAAAATCGTGATTCCACCAATATGTTACAAAAGCAATGCCAATCTGTTAGATAGATCTCTACCAAGATTATAATAATAGAAGAGAAAGAACATATCATTCATACCCCTTTCATATAAGTTCACTACATGTACTGCCTCTCCACATATGGAAAACATTCACCCAAGATGTATACCAACAAGTCCGACAAGCCACAAGAAGGATCGCTGTTTTAAATAAAAAGAACACAGCAAAAACTCCTGTACAGTAGCTAACACGTCATCAATCCCATATATCAACCTATAGCTCAATACTAGTTCCTTTTAAACACAAAGCAAGGTTTTCGATCCAAGTTCGAAATCAAAGAACCTCTCGCATATCATTAACAATGACTTCATTGCTTTAAGCAATTTGAAGTTTCCTAAGGACTATGCCAAGATGACCACACAGAATCTCCGATACATGACCAGTCTCAATCGGACTGAAATAAACAGGAAGGAACATAGCATAACTATACTCACCTGGGCGCATTCAAATCTAAGTATGGTATTCGCGACTCACTTCAACAGAGCCAGGACACAAGATAATTATCCATACTCAAGGAACAGTGACAAAACGACAGTGTCCCAAAAATCAGGTTCAATATGGTACAAAGCAATACAGGTTACCTTCCAAGAATTCATATGAATCCGAACAACAGTAACAAGTCAAATAATTGCATACGATTCCATCTAAGCCCATCAACGGAGCTTATTAAAAATCAGGCAAGCAAATCCAATTACTGATTTCAAAACAAGGAATCTGACTGAACCCTTGCCAATCTTTTACACAAATTTGCACAGACTGAAGACGTAAAAATATACCAAGAGAATCTGTACCACAAAATCCTTGCGACACGAAGGTACTCTTACAGAATAACAGTGATTGAAATACAAGTTATTCCCTTAGGTCATTGGTACAACATTTCCCAATATTCATTTATATTCAACTTGAACAGTGGATCAAATATATATACAAATCATTCCATCGACTCCACAGAGTCGTTCAGATTAAAACAAACATAAATATATATATATATATATACATTGCATACTGTAAACGGGTTTATACCAATAACCGCGGAACCCAACAACAGTATAGATAAAAACAAATAGTTAATGAATCCTTCTATGCCAACTAAGGCAAGCATTCAGAACAAATCAAGTGTAAGCAAATCAAATACCGATTTCATTCCGAGGACTCCACAAAGTTGTTTAAATAAAAATACATATATCCATATTGTATACTGTCAATGGGTTAAATCCCGTTACCACAATATCAAGGAAAAACAACTTCCCCTGGTCGTAATGACTACGGTAACACAATAGTTACCTGTTCCCAAACAAATTTACAAGACAGAACGAAACCCACAAAGTATCAATAACTACCATCATCAAAACCCACGACAGAGCTTACAAAGGTTTCATAACACTGAACAAACAAACAGTTCCATCAATGTTTCCTCCAATCTGTTTCCAAAACAAGATACAACGACCAAGACTCGACAGCATACAATCAATGGCCTATACCCATCACAGAATGATTCATGGGCTTACGCCGAACAGGCCGAGCATTCACACATTTCTCATGTTTCACATAATTAAGCCGAATGCAAACACAAGAAAATAATGCCACAACTCAATTTAATAAACACCCAACAAAGGATAAATAAAGATTCAAACCAAAGAGATATCGTACCAAGAAAAATCACACAAGACATCCATAGATAAACATCTAATTCCTTAAATCATTTGAAAGAGTTGTTCTAATGAAATCACTTGAAAGACAAAGAAGATTTTTAAAGGTTAGGGCCTAACATGCCTGGATTTTTGCTCAAATTTCCGAAGCAGACCACTGGAAGAGCTCCGACTTCCTTTTCCTTTTCCAAGTTAGAGCGACCAACAAAATTTTGCTATCTCCAAAACATATATACTCTCCTTGCCAGAGAAAAGATCTAGATAACCTCATGCTCGCCATGCAACACAAAGAAGACTGGTGCGAAGAACCAGTGAACAGGTAGAAGAAAAAATGAAAATCGCGATAAGCCAAACAAACCAACAAACTTCCTATTTGCATGCCTTCTCGCGAGTTCCGAGCTCGTCTACCGAGAGCATTGAATGCAATTACACCAACTTTCCCGCTCAAACTCCACTTCCACCGACCGCCAAAGTTGGCGACAGTCAAATAAAATCCCAAGTTCATTTCCAGTTTTGGCGACCTGCCACGTCGGCACAGGTTAGCCGTTCCCAAAACCTCCGCCAAGACCTGTCCTTCATCCTTATCCCATGCATTTAATAACATAGAAAATGCCGCCCATGGTTCACACCCCTCCATAGGCCCCTTTACATTCTTGATCATAGTTAGGTTAGTATCATAGGTTAGAATTTAGGATAATACAAATTCTAACCACATTACACATAGATACTAACTTAGGACATTAGCACTTAGCCTAGGTCTAGGTTAGATTAACACTAATCACTTAATAATTCCAGTTAGGTCTACATTCGTACACTCGAAAAAAGACCTACCTCATACCTTCTTGAACAGGGTTAGCTCTCGCTCGCCGAGAATCGTATGTAACCGAATTATTACCTGGTCCACGATCGAGACCTTCCAGATATACTTCCATATCGGGAACCAATTCATTTTACTCGATCAGCCTGAGTCATATTCTTGACTAGCTTATTAAATGCTTCTAGACCTTGCAACCTGTTCAAGGTCTGTGATTTTAATTCATCATGAACAAACTTTAAGCATTACTTGGATCAATTCCACTGATCCAAGACTAGATCTTATAGATGGATAACTCTATAATTCATTCCGAGATCAGACTAAACTCGGATGCAAAATGAAATAAATAAAAGATTCTAATCACATTCTCGACTCCAAGATCTGCAATCTGCAAAGAAATTACAGTACATATCAAGCATGATTTCTAAATCGAGGAACACATCCTTTTACAAGAAATCACATATCAACACTTGTATGCTCAGGAGAAAGTAACAACAGTTCAGGGTGTTACAGGAGTACACATGCAAAAAGAACCATAAAAGAAGTAAACTCAGATGCAAAGGATAACCGAATCTAAAAATATATACATGTATATATCGTAGTTTGTCTACAATTCCATCACACACTAGGTGTGGTCAAAATGCTTGCAATGATCACAAAAATACAAACAAATTATATATGCATCACAAATTGATGTCGAAGCAATAAAGGTTCGAAAACTATCCCTATCTCTAGGAACTGAAGATGGTGCATGGTTTTGTTTGGGACTCTTACTATAACTACAATAGCGTGAATGCACCGAGTGGTGAGAGTGACCATGAGAATGACAACTGGTCATGGCCTCACTATGTGAATGGATCATCCTCGCTAACCTCTCTTCCATCTCATATACAACGATCTTGTTATCCCGAGAAGAAAATATCTTCATGGTCTTCGAAAGAGGCATAAACACATCAGTATGCCATCTATCTTACAATGGTTTTCCTCAATCCTCTAGTAACTCTGCATGAGTGTTCTCTGTAGATCAAGAGGGTGTCAACACAAACCTAAAAATAATATCTCACTACCCATCAACAATGGCTACAAAACAAAGAAAACAATGATGAGTTAGAAAACCATAAAAATCAAAAAAGAAGCACAATGTGTAGTTATTAACATTTCTAGCTAATAAGGTCAAGAAAAGAGTGCCAAAATACTTAGACATCCAGGCATCCATATAGGATCAGCCGGCAAAGGTGGTGTTGGTGTTGTTGTGGACACCGATTGTACCTCCCCCACTCATGAAGAAACATGTTACCCTATGAAAGAGTCCTCATCCTTGCCTCTCTTGGGAGAAACTCTCTCATCATAAACTAGATTCACCTTCTCTTCCTTCATCTTCTCTCTCTCCACCATGGATATCTCCTAAGTGATCCTCTACTCTGGGTCACTCTCCTCCTCTACGTGATTCTCCTAACCATCTCCTCACCAAAGATCCTCCATCATTTCTTCCTTGGTATCACTATCCACATGAATGGGTATCTCCTACTCCTCCTCCCTAATATGAGTGGGTGTAACCTCAACCAGGAGAACTTCTATGGGTTCCCTGTGTGCCCTAGGAACTTGTACCTTCTCCACATATATAGGTACACCCAATGTAATTAGTATCCATCCACACTCTCCCTTAGGACCATCGCGTGCCTTCATAACACTCTTGTAAATAATGGGAACAACAGGAAGAACATCATCATATGCCAACCCAAACTACTTGGGTACTCTGATGGTATGGTGGACCTCCACCCTCACGAATATATACACTAATTATGTATTAGTGGCACTAAAAATCAAGATAATAATATCCTGACCCCAAACTCCAGCCATATCCTAGTAGGATCTCGTAATAAATTCATCTGTAGTTAGTGTAGATATGGACTGATGTGCCCCCCTGAGAATTGACAAATCTTTCTATCTCGTGGCCCCGACAACCCCTTGATCTCAGTATAATAACTCCCCTCTGATAGGGGATGATCTGCTCGTATACCCATCTCATCACTAATGTAGGATGGCTCAAGGATTTCCCTGAGCCTCACCACTCAATAAAATTCATGGTATGTAGACCCAAAGATATCCAAACTCTAGGAAATTATCCTCCCAAGATGATCAATTTACATGATGATGGGAGCCCAAAAATATAAGATCTTTCCTTGCCCTTGTCTCCCACAAAACGCAAAGCCAAAATACCAATAATGGCCTTACGTAGGGTGGGGATAGGTGCACTGTAAGCACGAAAAAAATCCTCATACCCTACTTGGCACCCTCTGACACCCCATCATCTCCCATATAGGAAGCCCACTATCTAGATCTCACTGTGCTCCCTACAGTCTCTAGGGTCAACCATCTCCCAGTCACAGGTACACCAAGAATCCTATAGACATCCTCTAGAGTGATATTCAAACTCCCCTCACTCTTGGAAACTAGAAAGTGTTCTAGTCTGCATCCCAATAAGACAATAGATCACATAGTATCTGGCTAGCTGGGGCTATATGTGGCACCCGTGCAATCCTCCATATCCTAACCAGTGTAATAGATCTATCTCATCTTGAGTCAACCGATCGAGAGATTTATATAATCTTTTCACACACACTCTCTCTCTCGGCTCCAATAGATTTATAACTCCTTATGCATCCACCAAAACAACAAAAAGAGAAATTTAGTAACATGTATCGATAGCAAGCTCATCAAAAAAATTACAAAACATAAAATCCAAAAAAAAAGTAGCCTATATGGGTCAAATTTACTCTCTTCCTTAAAAATAACAAAACATCACCTTATGTAGAGTGGTAGTTTTGTAGTCACCAACTTGTTAGGGCGGTAGTTTTGAAACCGCTACCCCGGCATGGTGGCAATCTTGTAACCACCACCCTCTATTGGGTGGAGGTCATGTCCATAATGGACATAACGCCCCTTTGACCCTAAAAACTTGAAAAATACAAAAATATCTCATTTCTAACAAAACAAAAGGATAGTGTTGGACCCTAAATATTGGCTAAGTACTAAGAGGTGCACATGCACATGATTAGTAAATAAAAGGGCACTTAGATAAAATCATGCATGAAAAGGGTTTAAGAAGGGTTTAAGTGAAATGAGGGTGTGCACGGGAGGCAGAACAAGGGTTTAAAGGACTTAGCCATATTTGACATCATGGATTCACTTAAGGAAAAATGTGAGGACCCGACTAGGCATGATAAGTGGATAAATTTCTAGCCTAGAACCTTGGAGGATAAGAAAAGGATATTCCACGTAGGGAATATTGCTAGAGGCATCATTACAGTTAGTGGAAGTTTTTGCAAAGAGGATAAGCATTCAATAATAGAGAACCACATTGACACTAGGAACGTGATCTCGCTCGGGAGAGAGAAGTCATGGTGGTGGATGCTAATTCCTATTTAAAGAAATTCTTAGGACATGAATAGAAAAGGGGGAGGGGGAGAAGGTAGTGTGAAGGTGCTAGAAGGTACATGGGTGCTGAGAGAAAGAGGGAAATGAGGTGCTATAGAAATGTTAGGAAATGATACGGTTGTGGAGATCATGATGTTAGGGTTTAGAGTTCATGGTGCTAGAGGGTTTTAAGGGATATCATTAAGCATATGTATGAGTAATGGGGTCTATAAAAAGGGCTATAATGGGAAAAACATAGTTAGGATCTCTCATCAAAAAGGTTTTCAAGAGTTAGAGCTCTATCACTTTATGTACATCATTTGAGAGGTCCCTTTTGAATGTAGTATTACTACCAAAAATTCTTTTAAATAAATATACATGGATCTATTTTATACATATTGCTTATGGGTGTAAAATCTAATGTTATTTGGCTTGTCATGACTTATATCTTATTCCTTGTGCTTCATACAATGTTTATTTAGCTTTTGTGATGCATTGATGTGTAGATATGTTAGTTATATATTTTTCCTTTTAAGTAGATGTATGTACTTCTATTTCTACAAATAATCCTCCATCAATGGCAAAACTACCTTGTAAATCTCACATAAAGGAGGGGCTCAAGCACCCATGGATGCCTCGGGTGACTACCCATCGTATGTTGGGTGATAGGCTAATGCGCTTGGGGTTAGAAAGAGGTATTGAGTATAAAATAATGAATACATATTTGTTCCATCACAGGACCTCTTTTGAATCTATTTTCAAAGAAATGTGTAATGATGGAGCACTTGACCTTGGATGGTTTCAAAACATGGCTCAAAAACATGAAGGATTAGTTTTCTAAAAAATTTAACACTGGACCTAAGTTTGATGCATGTAAATGGGTAGAGGATCACCCGTATCATAAGTTATATGATACCTTCTTTTTGTTTTTTTCTAGTAGAGTTGTATGAATGGTTCTCAACATATACATAAAGGACAAGTTGGTACTATAGACCTCATGTTTTTACCCATGAGGAATATCAATAGTTGCATGATGCTGATATGTAATGGAACCATGATGTTGATCACCGTGGAGTAGAGTCTTGACTAGTTATACCTTTGAATACACTATTTTTTACCTATTTTTTCCTAGAGAGTGCTGAGTTTGAGTTCTTGAGGGAGCCTAGAGGAGCATTATCTTGTATGTTATTCCACTAGCTATCAAGATCCTGGTCATTACTTTGAGTTTGGAAGCCTTTACCATGGCATGGTAGAGGATGGCAGACCTTGCGGAAGAAATGGAGAGAGAGGAGAGGTGGCTCAATTATAATGAAGCTCGGGAGAGGGAGTTGGTAAGACAATGTGAAGCTATAAGAGTGATGGATTTATGGAGGTAGACATTGTGGGAAGGATTTGAGGTTCACATGGAGGATGTGGAACCTGAGAAGTATGAGCTACCCCATATTGGAAAGCGTAGAAGAGAAACCCCATCGATTCTAGAGAGAGCTCATCATATGAAGAAATAAGAAGAGCTGTAGGTGCGCATCTTAACCCACATGGAGAAAAGACCCTTGCGCTTAGTTTTCAAGTTCCTGAGATAAGTTTTGATAATCCAGTTAGTATCGGTATTCATAGTCAAGCTACACCTAGGAGGTATAATTTTTCATTTGGTACATATATGGGTGCATACTCATTTCCTATGTTTGGGGGTATTTTATTTGACACAAAATTTGGGCAAGGTGTGGGATCACAAAGTTTGATCATCACGTTTGGGAGTGGCATGGGAAACATATCATAGAGTGGTTCGGTATAACAGTACTATCAATGCGTATTTTATCACAACGGTGGGTTCATAGGTCGCAATGCGTTAGACACCTTACCTACAAAAGGAGGAGGATCTAGAGGTTTTGGCACTAGTGGATCTAGTGGGTCTAGTGGTGGAGGTAACATTGGAGGGAATCAAGGTACTGGATCTAGCGGAAAAGGTCCACAACACCATCAATAGGTGTTTTATGAGATGTCACTCCAATTACTTGATTAAAAGGGCATTGAGGATGTCACGAACATGTACACAAGTGTGAGTTAATATGGCACATGAAGGGAATCACTTCCTCAGAGTGGAAGGAAAGTTAGTTTGCAACCACATTGCAAGGACATGCACATAACTAGTACAAGAAGTATGACCCACACCAGACAATGGTGGATTACATTGACTGCATAATGCCTTTTTGGTAGAGTACCACATACCAAAGTTTGAACAGAAAAGAATCACCACCTTAAAGGAAATTCAGTAAGGAATGACAAAGAATGTGTGGGAGTATGACCCACATTTCAAGTTTCTCCTATCTAAGTTATCTTATGACATTCAACCTTCACAAAGATGCTCGGTGGTTTGTCGGAGGACCGGTCACACCATTCAAGAGGGTGATTTCATAGATCCACGTGAGGCCTTAGAGGTTGCTTTGTGCGTTGAGGCGGTAGGAGGTGTTGATACAAGAATTATTCCATTCCTAGAATCCCAAATTGCTGCAATGGAAAAAAAAGCTCGGAGAAATTGTCTCGCAAACTTGGCTCCCGAGACTCACATCGGGTTATGGTGTATGGATTGTGAGGTAGAAGGGATACGAAGGACATTTTCCCTAAAATATCAAGTACGTGTGATGATGGTAGACTATGATATTTTCCACTTAGATCATGATACAAGCAGTCATCCATTATTGCGGTTGCATGATCCATAAGAATGTGTTTTACTATTGCAAAAGTTTCACCTCTACTACCCATGACACCAAGGATTGTAGATTTATTGACCAAATACATGATGCCATTGATACTGGTGTGCGTTAGACTAGTGTTGCAAAAAAATCCAAGGATGATGGTCATCATTATGAAGGGTGCGTGGATGGAGGAGGTCGAGGTATAGGATTTGGAGGAGGATTTAAAGGCCATGGAAACCACGGAGAGGCGGAAGAAGTGAGTTTCCATGTGGAACTTGCTACAATTGTGGGTTTACAAAACACTATAAACGTGAATGCCTTGATTTTTAAAGCTCTCTTAGTGTGGTAAAAACATAAGTATGAGGAATGCCCGAAATTGTTTGAACACATGAGCCAGAAGCAGCGGAAGGATAAGGGCACCAAGATGGTAAGTGTAAAGGATGTTGATCAATAGTGGATGTAAATAATGGCACATGAGTCTGATTTTGAACTTGTATTGGTGATGAAGTGAGTTGAGGTTATGTGTGATAAGAAGATACCAAAGCATATACTATTGATTACAAGAGAAGAGGTGGTATATGGGAAATATTTGTACCCTAAGTATCATAAGGAAGTCTATCAAGAGACTATGGAAGTAATCAAAAGTATTCAAGGGGAAATTCAATGTCTAAAATAGAAATCCAAGAAGTTAGAGCAGAAGAAAAGTTTTGAGATCCCTCACATAGATATTGATGATGTTAGAGAGGTATGTAAGATACTACACCAAGAGAACATCATCTGTCTCTTAGGAGAATGGTTGAGAGATAAAGTACCAAGCACTCAAGGAGAGTGCGAGTGACAGGTCTTGCATGTTAACCTTCCTCCGCATAACCTTGACTATGATAAGGATATTACCTTGAATTCATTTGTTGATGGATGGATCCTAAGTAATATTCTGATTGATAAAGATGTGGAAGTTAATGTTCTCATCTTGGACAGATGGAATCAAATGGGAAGGCCCCCATTACAATCATCTTCAAATGTGTTGTATATGGCTAATAATACAAATGAAATTCCCATTGGTGTTTTAAAAGATATTGCTATCACTATCTAAGGGGTGAAATTCAATAGGGACTTCGTAGTCTTGGTGCTTGCTTTGAGGTGGACAACTTTCCAACATTACTTGGGCACCCCTAGTGCTATAAGAACAATGCTAACTTACATTTCAATAAAGGGTATATAAGTTTTGAGAACAAGGAGGAATATGTTATCATTCCTTTGACGGATGGGAATTCAAAGGCCCTATACCGAGCCCTTAGGAGAATAATACCTAGAAAAAATCTATGTGTGCACTATCAGGGGACCCTAAGGTTGTGAAACCAACAAAATAAGGTGTTATTCAGTGGGAAGACACTCAATCTATAAGTGTTACAACTAGTGTGGCATGTGGAAATTGGGTGCATAGAAAATATGTGCTATATGGAAGGCAATTAAGAGGCTCTATGATGAAAGTAAAAATGCACACTCACCAAGCCCCAGGGAGGAAAATAGTTGCTAAGATACATTGGGGGAGCCAACTCTAACTTTTTCCTATGAGCAATGAAAACCTAGTATAGATGTGAGGTGGAAAGGAGAAGTATGTTTAGCTATAATTTTCTTGGGACTACAATACGTTGATGAGCAACCCATCATGATAACCTTCTAGAGTGGCATGAGGTAAGAATCACATTATCTCTGTTAGGTTTCTTCGAAGCAATGCACCTATTTCTATACAATATTATGATGGGATGATCCCACCTCGCTTCACGTACATGCATGTGAGAAGTCCTGGATGGAAGGTGCGAGTAATCCTTTCCCCCATATTTATGGGTGCATACACTTTAATCCACATTAAAAGGTTGCATGCACACATGGTACATTCAATCGTCAGTTGCATCGTCAGACGGGGAAAATGGCTGGATTTGGCGACTAATCTTGTTCAATATTTCGAGTATCGGATACTAAACCATTAGTGAATGAGGCACTATAGGTTATTAAGCACCTAACTATGGGAGATAGTGCCATGGTAGAGGAAAGAGTTCGGATTTGTTGGGTGAAACGGCTTGGAAGATAGCTTCGATGAGGAAGAATCATAGGAGGTACAACTTGAGCACACATGCATGGAAAAAGAAAAAGGAAAATTGGTCCATAATAGATGGTGAAGAGGTAGAAAAATTAGATGTTAACCACACTATCAGTACATGCGAGGTTATTTATAGGGCTAATGAGAAAGCATGTGCCTTCCATGAACCCCTGAAAACTAAGAAGGTTAACATTGGCTTAGATATGGAACCTAAGGAGGATATTATTGGGGATTACTAGTCAAAAAGGGAGGTTTCAAATATTATTGATCTGTTGTGTGAATTTCAGGATTTGTTTCCATGTAGGTACCATGAGCTTAAATGAGTTCACCACTCCTTGGGAGAAATGAAGATCAAGTTAAAGGAAGGTGCACGCCCAAATTGGAAGAGACCATACTAAATGAATCCAAATATATGCATCTGGGTCAAGGAGGAGATTAAAAATATGATCACATTAGGCATCATTGAGGTTGTTGAAGAATCAGAATGGATAAGTCCAATGGTCATCAACATTAAGAAGGATGGGAGGATAAGGATTTGCATTGATTACAAGGATTTGAATGCGGTATGTGTCATTGACCCTTTTCCAACCCCTTCACTAAGGATATTTTAAGAGGAGTAGCCGGGGGCTAAGTCTAATCTTTCACAGATGGATTCTTAGGACATCTTCAGGTTAGAATTTCAAAGGAGGACCAAGAAAAAATAACCTTTTCAAGTGAATGGGAAATTTTTTCCTATACGGTCATGCCTTTTGGAATGAAGAACGCATCTCATTGTGTTTTTGCGCATCCTAGTTCAAGTGTTTAGGGACTTTATTCATAAATTTGTACAAGTATACTTGGATGACTAGACATTATATGGATTAGTGAGGGAGCATTGTGACATTCTAAGGCTGATTGTTGAGAGATGCCGATAGTTGAGTATATCCCTCAACATTAAGAAATGTGTTTTCTCTATTGCATTTGGCACCTGTTGGGACATATCATATGTAAATAAGGCTTCTTGGTGGATCCTTCGAAGTTGTCGTTATTATGGGATTGGGGAACCTACAAGCCAAAGCATGGTGCATGGATTTCTTGGGCATACAGGTACTACCATAAATTTATTAAGGGGTATGCCAAGATCTCCACACATTGGAAGAATTTATGAAGCACAAAAGTACATTTCATTGAGGAGAGGAACATCGATGGAATTTGACACATTAAAGAATAGGCTTATCATCACACCCATATTACTATTTCCCTCTTTAGATAAGCCATTCCATGTACATGTTGATGCTTCAGGGGATGACGATTGGAAAATTCTAGGCACAACCACGGAGAGGGAATTGTTGACCACCCCTTGTGCTTTGCTAGTGCACGGTTAACTAACTTGAAGAGAACAAAATTATACCACCACAGATCACAATACATTATCAATGATCTACGTGATGAATAAATTTAGGTAATATTTTCTATCAACACCTTTTATCTTTTACATGGACCATATGACATTAAAGTACTTGGTGAACAAGCTCATCTTGTTTGGGTGCATATGCAGGTGGGTCCTATTGTTCTAGGAGTTTGAGTTTGTGGCTATTGTAAAATTGGGTAAGAGTAATTTGGGGCCTGACCATTTGCCAAGGATTGAATCAGGAGAGGACACATAGAGCATTGAGGATACAATTTAAGATGTAAAATTGTTTAGATTGTAGTGTGTGCCCTCTAACTTGGAAGATATTGTTGTGTTTCTCAAAATGGGTGTGGCGCCAGAGGGAATGAAGACTTTTGAAAAGAATTAGTTAACCATATGCACCGCACCCTACATGTTAATTAGTAGAGACTTATACAAGCTAGGACATGATGATTTTTTATGTCAATGCGTGCTTGAGCATGAGTGCAATGCAATCATGGAAGAAGCTAATGGTGGAATTGTAGGGGGACACTATATAAGGAATGTAACCGTGCGTAAAATCCTGCTAGGAGGATTTTTGTGGGGAATGGTTTACAAAGATTGTATTGAGTATTACAAGGCATGTGACCATTGCTAGCACCTTCGTAAATAAGGGAAAAGAGATGAAATTCCATTAAGACTGATTTCTAATGTAGAGCCATTCAAGAAATAGGCAATTAATTTCAGAGGCCATATTTCTCTAGTTGTGGGAAGGATAGGTTTGCACTATATCATTACATGCACAAATTACCTTACAATATGGGTAGAAGTGGCATCTATAAGGGATTACACAGCAGAAAAAACTATGTGCATGTGTACTTTGCTTAATATAAATTAAATGAAGCAAGAACTACCACCTAAATAGCTCTATAATCTATCTAATACAAAGCCTAAGCACCATCAAGATAAAGAGCTAAACAAGATCTATACTAAACATCATAACTTTGAAACATAAGATCAAAACTAGCATGCTATTCAAAATCTCTACTCTCCTAGATTACCAAAAAAATGAATGGACCTATTTAGCTCCAATGGCAATAAAAAATTGCTTGTTTGATCCTTAAAGAATGCAAGAATAGGAAGCTTAGCTCTTAACAATGGTGACCTCTCAAGAAAACAAAAGGCAAGCTCTTAGTCTATTTTGCTATATGCTTTGCATTTGCTTTCTTAAGAAGTTTAGGTGTAGGTATAAAGGTAGAAGGAGGGATTATTATATAGCCCAATGGATAAAGGAAACACTTCATCCCTTTACATGTGTGATAAAGGTAAAACATGATTAGGAATGGATAAGGTTGCTTTATAAAAGGTAACCTTACTTTAGAAAGGTTTAATTTATGCTTAGAAAGTCATGGGAGTTGGGGGATGTTTTAATTAATCAAAGGTGATTAACTAATAGGTAGATGTAAGCTTATATGAGCTTATTAGAGGAATATTAGTATGATTTAGGCTATTAGAAGGGGATTAAATCAATTAATCATTGATTTAATGGTTAAATGGAAGGAAAGCTAATTAATTAATAATAATTAATTAGTCTAGATATAAGGGATGATTAATTAATGGAAGGTCATTAATCGGGATATTGGTTAGATAGGTGACTTAATCAATTAGCGTATTGTAATTAATTAATGACAGAAGAGGGAATATGAGTGGTTTTGATGATATGTCGTCAATTTGCGAGAAAGTAGATAATTAGTACAATTTAAGTATTTAAATTACTTGGGCGTAATTATGGGTGTCTACATTTGCCCCTTTTTGGGGTGGCGTAAGTGACACCACTTCAAAGATAGCAGATGAAATAAAATTTTGAAGGGATGAAAGAAAAATTAGTAGGAGGGAGAGATGCCCCCTCGAGTGTTGATGGGATGATGAAAGAAGATTATCAACGATTGAAAAAGGTGAGAGATAGATTGCGAGAATGGGAAGAGGCAAGATTTCCCGGTGAGACAGAAGATTAGGGGTGAGAGAAAAGTGATGTAGAAGAAATATGGAGGAAAGAGAAGAACTTAGCCTCTAGCCATTGTGTATTGGAACAATTTTGTTGTCATCATATTGCCAAGAGATCTACATCATCGGTCCTGATGAAAATATAAGCATACGACAAAAGTAGAATGACATGAAAATCCAAATTATGAACAATTGTCTATTTCTGAAATTACCAACCCCATGCAACATACAATAATGTAATGCAATACAAGAAGGAAACAATCTCATTTAATAGGAAAACAAGTACGAACGCACATACCTAACCCAACAATGCTCAAGACAAAGATTGTACAAATGTTTTGTTATCGGTCTGAATAGATCCACAAGTTTGTGATTGATGACAAGGATTAAAAATGATGCCCCAAGAAAGTATACATGCCAAGGGAAATAAAAATGGGCATGGGGTCTAAGAAAAGTGTTGTGTGCAACGAAACAGCACCGTGAGCAACAAATGTGCCCCAGTACAGCAGAAGCAAACAAACAACTAGCTTTGTGAATGGTTGTGAATCGACAATCCACAAGTCATATTAATTGGAGAAGATGTGAAACAAACTAGTAGGATATGGAGAGGATACCATGCACAAGACATAAGTTTCAGCCGTAATAAGTAAGTTACTATTGTTGTAGGTAGGTTTTTACTTTTTAGGATTTTGTGAAAAAAATTGCCTTGTTTTTGGATTTTTGACGTGATATATATATATATATATATATATATATATATATATATATTGTTTTTTGTTTTCTAAAATGCGGTGGATAGTAGAAGAAAATAGAAGAGAAAGAATCATGGGCCCAGGTGTAACAGAAAAGTTCCCTAGGTGGAAGAAAGAAGAAATAAGTGACAAATAATGTCCTTGTGTAGTGGAAAAATTAATAAAATAATTATTTTTAAAAATAATTATTTGACAAGAGTGTGAATAAGAAGAAAAATCACCTAGGAGCAATAAAATTGTCCTAGGGGGAAGAAAGGGGTATTGGACAGCAAAAATGCCTTGATATGGTGGACAATAAGAGAAAAATAATTATTTAATAAAACTAATTAATCGATGGTGAACAAAAAATAAAACGGGTTCGAAACGGGTCTCCAGGCCTTCATGGCGGTGAAAAACGGGTTAATATACCCCACCTGAGGGGTAAAATCATCGCGACCAATTCATTTTAACCGAGCCCTATAGAATTTTTTACCACAAGTCTCTCGATAGTGACAAGGAAAATGGTGATCACATGAGACCGAGTGAGGCACGGTGATGCATTTTGAGGGTACTAGTGGCATGTGGATGACAACCCCTTCATGCATATCAAAACCTTGTCCATTAGTTTTTTGTCATTAATGCCCTAATTGTAGTGATTAGCACTAGGAAATCACATCGACGTGCATGTGCGCAGTGCATGTGTTAGGTTGGGGGTGTAGGCACCACTTTGAGGACACATGCATCGCTACACACATGCACGCATGCACATGCATGATCTACACGCACGCATGCGCATGCATGATCTACACGCACCTACTTGCATGCACACACACTATACATGTGTGCACATGTGCACACACTAAAAAGTAGGGAACACATATAAAAATTGGGGCACACATATGAAAGAGAGGGTGCACACACTTGAGGGTACATGCGTGCATGTGCACATGCCAAAAAGGAGGTGCACAAGCCCAAAAGGGTGCATAGGTGTCCCAGGTTGGTAGAGGATAGATAGAAAAATGTCAAAAAGATGACACTTAGAAGAAATTTTAGGATGTTTGGGTTAACCCTAAAATGATAGATTTTTAGATGAAATGCTAGTAATTGATGAGTGTTTTGATATTTTGCAGAGATGGTTGCTAGTTTTATAGACGTGGGAGTGCCACTCTTGGATAGCGGAGCTAGAGGGGAGCATGCACTGGTGAGACCAGCATGCCATGGCTATACTTCTCGAGGTGGTGGGGCTAGGCCCATGTCTCAGATGCCCTCTATTACATTAGACCATGGCCTCACCGACCGCATTGGCCGAGCGATGGCATAACGAGCTAGTGCTTTAGATTGCCTACAGGGGAGATGACTGTGACTCTTGAGGATGTATGGCGGATCCTTTGCATGTTGATCATAGGCACCTTGATTGAGTACAACTCTAATGTAGGGCTGATTAGAGAAACATGCAGTGATCTTTTTGATGTAGATGACATACCACATGACGGTATGACCATAGCCTGCACGAGTGCATTTCTGACCCTACACTGCACTGGGGCCTCTCTACATTATGTCTCTTATCAGTGGGTTTTTACTCACTGATAAGACAGGATGTTGTTCTTGAGAGGATTATTATGTTTGGTACATGGAATTTTTGTGGCGAGAGATACTATCGGGGGAAAGTGTATACTAGCCCACTTATACTGGGATCTACATTTGATTACCTACCATGGTCAGAAGATCGTGGGTCTAGCTTCTTTACTACAAATTTGGTCATGGGACCATATTACGATCGAACACCCTGTGGGAACTTTGCATGTCCAAGACCCAGAGGAGCCATCTTACATGGCATGGGTACTAGTAGGTGGCGATGCATGAGGCAACCTAGGAAACCTATTCAGATATAGGTGAGAGTTCAATGAGCTACCAAAGATAGATGTTATCTGGTGGCCTTACAGACATATCTAGTGGCCAAAGGATGCCATAACGCTCAACATGTGCTCAGTAGATCACTTTATCATTGGTAGTCGCAACTACATTATAGAGCTGTATTGAGTTGACAGGTGCCAGCGGTAGCTTGGTAGAGTATAGGGGGTCCCATAGCTAGATATTTGGTATGTGCGTAGAGATTCAGAGAGGCATACCATGGGGCCTCGCATACCAAAGGCCCCGATTAGGGTGATTTTTACACGGTGGTCCCACAGGCATGGGACCCAGCACGATAGGTGTGGGACCGGGGATGATAGTAGATTATGCAGCCTTGTATGCCACTATGTTACCGCGATGTCTCACCATCTTGGACGATACACAGGTAACAGGCACTCATCCACCCATAGAGATCTGGCATGGTTCAGAGTGGAGAGAGAGAGAGAGTAATGGGTGCCCACCCATAGGATCCATTTGATGAAATTCCACATGATGAGCACAAAGGTGCCTCACGGGCACAGGGGACTAAGGCCACAAGGCCCAGTATAGGCACCGTTCGATTTCCCAGAGCGAGGTCCTAGAGCAAGGCTAGTCATCAAGAGCACCCCAGGACCAGATCCTGGTGGCATAACCAATGGCACAAATAGTCATAGTACAACAACAGCTACAACAGGCTTTAGCTGAGAGAGACACAACTAGAGTAGAGAGAGATGAGGCCCGAGGCTGGTGTGTGACCGTGACAACTGAGCATGATTAGGCCCAGAGCCATATTTTCACGTTACTATTAGAGTGAGATTAGGTGCGGGCCTAGGACGGCCTAGGAGGTGATAGTTCTATATGGTAGAGTCAGATGTGAGAGATGGCCACACAAGGGGCTTAGATATTAAGCCTCCTACACTAGTCCCAGACTCAAGTGTGGATGGTCATTGCCCGAGGGGATCACGTATGGACATAGTCACGGGCTATCTTTCACAGAGGGATCAGGCATGAGCCTAGGTGCAGACTGTTACTGTAGAGAGAGATCGAGAGGTTGCTTCCTTGAGATAGGCTGAGGCCGATTTAGGTAGAGTGACAGGTGAGCGTGATGTTTCCCTATAGGCAGCCCTCACCTTTGGAGATGTTTACTTGATCCGTGATGTTATGAGGCTCGAGTTATGAGGCTTTATTTTATAGGACTACCTACTTCAAGGTAGTTCCCACAGAGCAGCAAGTGGTACTATGTCGACAGTCAGAGATGAGTATGACAGGTTCTAGGTCATGGAGATCAGGCCATTCGATGAGATCAGTTAGGTAGCCTATACTAGAGCACCCAGCTTGGATAGGGGCCATCTAGATAGTTTGGTGGCCCACCTAGTACAAGTCCTTCTCATCCACCATTGTTCCATTGACTAGGTGATAGACCTGAGAGTCCCAACGAGGGCGAGAGTTGTGGTTGAGCTCTACATTCTTTTTGTTGTACAGATATTTTGTATACATGCCTCTTATGAAGGCTGATTTTGATGTATAGCTTTGTATACCATTATTTTGATGATGCCTCATGATGAAGGCTTGATTCTTTCTAATGCATGCCCCTTTTTTATGGCACATTATATCGATGATGTATATTTTTTTAGTACTGACCTGGATAGTTTATACATGTATATATATATGGACATTTTGATGTATCATTTTTGTACACCTCAGCTGAAGGCATTTTTGATATAGAGCAGTTTGGATACATGCCTCTGATGAAGGCTTTTATTTTATTATAGATGTATCACTCTTTTGTGTGCCTCAGATGAAGGCCCTTATGATGTACTATCGTGATGTATACCATTTTTGATACATATATACCACACATATATGATTTGGACATTTGTGACATGACATATGTTTATATATGAGATGGACACATGTTTATTATTTCTTATGGATAGATATATGTGTTTATGATGTATTATGATTTGATTTGATATGTATATGTATCGATGGTCCTGTTAATGTATCATGTGTGTTTTTATTTCTAGATGATGCGACCTTGTAGAATATATCAAATGTGTTTTGTTTATGAGATGTGCCGGACTTAGTGGATGGGATGATATGATGATAAGGGTGCGGGGGATATATTTTGATATTTACGATCCCTCTTTCCCTCATTTGATGATTCAATATGTGATGATTAGCTTAGAATTCATGTATGATGTATACTTAGCTTTTTCTCGATATATGATGTATAAATGATGTAAGATGTGATGATAGTGATGGTAATTATTGTAATGATGGTAATGTAATGTTTTGATAACAAAACAATGCACATGCAATAAAAAAAATCAAATGCTAACAAAGAACACAATGGATTAACATAATAATGCACCATGATTCACTAACATGCAAAAACACACCTCAATATGCACAAGCAAGAATAAATATAATCTAAGCAAGAAACCATGAATTCTAACAAAGTATGCCCAAGCAACAACACAAAATCACAACCACGAAACAACTATACAAGTGAATAAGAAAAGTAAGAAACAAGACAATGCAAGTAAATGTTTTTGCAAGATTTGTTTTTATGCAACAATTTTATATTGTTTTTGGTGTTTTGAAACAATTTTCTATTTTTTTTTTGTGAAATAATTTTTATTGTTTAGGTATTTTTGAAACAATTTTCTATTTTTTTGTGGTTTTCTAATAGTTTTCTAGAGTTATGCACGAGTAACCAAGAAAGCATGGATGCCCGTAGCATTAGATGGGGAATGTACAAGGAAAGAAGCCATGCGCTTATGAACAATAAGGTGAAGTCATTGAATTGCCCCAGCGTAAGATGGGAAATAGTGATAGACCATGTCCCTCACATACAAATAAAAGAAGACAAAGTTGGATCAAGGGCGACAGGATGGGGCTCACAGGAAATCTTGAAGGCGGGACTGGGCTAGGCCAAGGAAAATTACCCTCCGGATGCAAGATACTTGAACAACGAATCCTCCCAAGGTGTTGAAACCAGTTTTCACCCAGGACTTATCCAAAGTGAAAAAAATTGCATGGTTTTCACCTATGGATGACCTGTTTTCTCTTTTTCTTTTTTTTTTTTGATTTTTTTGTATTTTTGATCATTTTACCATGTTTTTGAGTTTTTTTCTTTTTTAAACTTTCTGCGCCATTTTTAAGCGTAGAACCACTTAAGATGCATGGCGTTCATGAGATCATGGAGCTCATCACCACTTTGGAAAGAAATTTTGTATTCCCTCGTGTCGTATTTGGCCACTATAGCATAGGGTCCCAACTAATGTGGTTTGAACTTTCCTTTCTTTTCCGTTCCGCTCTTGTGTTGAACTAATTCTCCTTCATGACTAAATCACCAACCTCAAACTAACGAGGTATGATTCTCTTGTTATAGTTTCTATAAAATCTATTCTGATACAATTTAAGGTGATTAAGAGTGTGAATGCACCTCTCATCTAGGATTTATAATTCAGCCAAGATTGCTACTAGGTAATCCTCATCTTTATCCAAATAGTCCCTAAGAGAAATTCTCAAGGAAGGAAGTTCAATTTCTAATGGGATGATGGATTATGTCCCAAATACTAGAGAATATGGTTTTCATCCGTAGGAGTGTGAATGGAGGTCCTATAAGCCCAAAGGGCTGGGCATATTGTAAGTTACAATTACGACCTATTTTCTGACCATCTTCTCCATTATTCTCACCAAAGTCTTGTTTGTGGCTTCATCTTGTCCATTATCTTAGGGGTAATATGGTGTAGACTATTTTAGTCGATTTGGAACCATTGAAAAATACCTTTCACCGTCTTATTCTTAAATGACTTCCCATTATCTCGTAACAATGGCCACAGAATTCCATATCGACAAATAATATGATTCATGATAAATTTGGAAATCGAGCTCTGTCACATAGGTTAAAGGGACAGCCTCCACCCACTCAGTAAAATATTTAGTGGCCATGATGATGTGGGTATGACCATCAGATGAGGTAGGAGTAAGTTTCCCTATCAAGTCAAGTCCCCATTTAGAGAATGGCCATTGGGTAGTGATAGATTACAATGGTTGTGATGGAGCATGGATGAAGTTTCCATACTTTTGGAAAAGTACACATTTCCTATCATAATTGCAAATAATCGGTTTCCATGGTAGGCCAATAGTAGCCTACTCTCAACAATTTCTTAGCTAAGACCATTCCATTTGTATGTTCTCCACACATGCCTTCATGTACTTCTTTGATTGCTTGGATTGACTCCATCACATCAAGACAATGTAACAGATTCCCATTGTAGCCATGATGATAAAGTGTACCTCCTAACGAGGGTGTAACAGCTATTTGGTGAATCGGGCTTTGCTTTTGAAATGGGAAATATCGGGAGGGAATGTGTTGTCCTTGAGATAGGTAAAGATGGGATCGTACCATAAGGGATTGGGACTAACAACATCACAAGCCGAGAAAATCTTATGGCATGTCATACATAGGTCAGTGTAATTTTTCTATAAAGAATGACATGTCATTATTCCCAGTGGAATAAAAAGCATAGAACCCACTGTCACCATAACATCTATTGATTTGTTCTGTGTTCATGGAATTTGTTTAAATATAATGCACACAAAGTACTCCTTTAGAGTTTCTACTAGATTTTTGTAAGGTATGAGCTTATCATCCTTAACCTTGTATTCATGATTAACCTATTAGATAATTAATTGAGAATCATCCACAACCTTGACAAGATGAATGTTCTACTTGATAGCTAGGTTCATCCCTGTGATAAGTGCCTCATACTCTATAATATTGTTTGTGTAAGGGAAGCCCTAGTGAAAAGCCTATGATATAGGATCACCAGAAGGAGTAATAAGGACTACCCCTGCACCTGAATCGTGAAATGTAAAGGACCCATCAAAATGTATCTTCCACATGATAGATTCTTCAATATAGAGCTAGGAGGCATCTAGAAGATCTAGATTCAAAGGTGCAGTGCCTTGAAAAGGTGCTTCTACTAATTGGTCAGCAATTACTTGTCCTTTAACTGACTTTTGATGTATAAATTCTATGTCAAACTCACTGAGTAGAAGGATACAATTAGTCATTCTACCCGTGAGGGTAGGTTTAGACAGTAAGTACTTGAGTGGGTCAACCTTGGATATTAGATTGGTTTTGATATTCAATAGATAATGGTGAAGTTTTTGAAAGGTAAAAACAATAGCCAAGCAAGTTTTGAAATTTGAGGATAATTGAGCTCATAGGTGATGAGGGTGCGACTGAGATAATACACCTCTTTTTCCTTATGACCAAGGTTGTATTGGGTTAGCAAAGTGCTCCATTATAAAATTATGTAGTAGAAATATAGAGCAAGAGTGGTTCTCCAGAAGTTGGAGGCATGAGGACAGGTGGATTAGCCAAGTATTGTGTAAGCAAAGTAAAGGCTTGTTATTGCTCAGGTCCCTAGATGAAGGTGTCATCTTTTTTAAGAAAGTGGGTGAATGAGTGACACTTATCTATGAGTTGGGAGATGAAGCATTGAATGGCCTGGATTTTCCCCTGTAAGCTATGCAGTTGCTTGATATTCTTAGGTGGAGGCATTTCAGTAATAATAGACACTTTAACAGGGTCTACCTCAATTCCTCATCTTGACATGATGAAGCCCAATAGTTTTCCTGATAACACACCGAATACACACTTCTTTGGATTTAGCCTAACCTTGTACTCTCATAGGCACTCAAAGATATGCCACAAAATGATGGGGTGATCCTCTCTTGTTTTAGACTTTCTGAGGATGTCATCCACGTAGTCCTCCATGATATCATGAATCATATCATGAAAAATTACCATCATTGTCTGCTGATAAGTAGCTCCTACATTTTTGAGGCCAAATGGCATCACCTGATAATAGAAGGTACCCCAAGGAGTCATGAAAGCCATTTTGTGCTGATCTTCTTCAACTATCTTGATTTGGTTATATCCTGAAAATCCATCCATGAGAGATAGCATCTCGTACCCTACTGTTGAGTTGACAATCATGTCAATATTTGGTAAAAATCATCTTTAGGGAAATAATTATTAATGTATCTAAAATCCATGTAGATTCGGATAACGAAAATATTTTTCTTGACAGAACAATGTTTGATATCCATTTAGAATAATCAATAGGTTGGATGAACCACCTGCCACAAGCAATCTCTCCAATTCTTCTTTAACCAGAAGTCCACTCTTGGGTGTATTTGATAGGCTTAGCATCTACGTGCACAACTAGGTTGTGCATGACCAAAATTGGATCTAAGCCTGGCATTTCTTTGTAAGCACATGTGAACACATCTATAAACTCTCGCAACAACATAGTGAATGTCTTTTGTTCTCTAGCCAAGAGTGATGCTCCTAATTTTACTATTTTTGGGTTCTCTTATGCACCAATGTTAACATCAATGGTTTCCTTGACTAGTAATTTGGAAAAATCCTCCATATGCATAGGATTGTGAGGAAGGTTGAGATATTCATTCAAGGATGTCTCCACGAGATTTTCATCCTTGGTGTGGTCACTTTGTTTGTGCTTTGATTTTTATTTGTTTTTTGGTTAGTGCCTCAAAGAGGTTTTCACTTTGTTTGACTTGGACTTTGATTTTTGTTGAGGATTTATGTTGGAACTTTTTCACTCACGTGTTCTTAAGTTTTTCTAACCATAAAGCTCAACCTCCTCACTAAAATAGGCACAGGTATCTAAGTCAATGAAGAAACTCTTCTTATGGTCTCCAATGGGAATTGTATCCGAATACCCATGAAATCTGTGATGGTTTCATCATTCTCAAATAAATCTAGTGACATGTGATGTTTTTGTTCTCATTTAACAAGGGAAGGGTAAACAAGGTCAAGGGTTGGTTACTCAGAGGGGTTATGGATAGGACAATGTCATTCATGAATAGGTTTGTGGAGGTAAGATCCTCATATTGGATCTGATGGGAGTCTCAGTATCATTGTCTAGATAGTCTTATCTATCCTCACATTCGAGCAAGTAGCATCTTGATCATTGGGGTGTGATCCATAAGGGTGAATCCTAATGCCATATCTTTCTATTTTGAAATGTGGAAGAGGCATCGAATCTCTCTTTCCTTATTCATTTCTACCACATCCTAGGCATTTGTAGCCCATGGAGTACATCATTTTACTAGATTTTTCATATTAAGGGGGTTTGATAACAAGATGGATGGGTATCCTCTCGGGACCCAATTTTTGCAGATCTAACAATTTCTCCTCATCCAATAAGCCTCTGGTAGGAATGACCTAATAGTGTGTTCATTTCTAGGTCTTACAAGTGATAGCTGGGTCGACCTCTAGTCTTGGGTGATAATGAGAAGTCTAAAACCAAGAGTGCTTGTTGTACATTGTATTTCCCATAGCCATATTTAAGAATTTTCATCTCCCATGAATCAAAAGGAGATGTTGATGTAGACACCCCATGGGCACAAGAAGTGAGAGAATCTGAATCTACCCAAGATTCCATGGCCTCAGATTAGAGAGGTATAACTATATTAGCGGAGGGACATGCGTATGCGCCCTTTCAGGTAAAGCTATTGAGAGCTCTATAGTGAGCGAAGGGATCTAAATCTTTTTGTATTGTAATGGTGTGTCCCTCATGCTTCAATTTAATGTATTGATCAAACGTCGATGACATAGCCCGCATGGCATGAATTTATGGTCAACATAGAAGCATATTATACGAAAGTTCCAAGTCTAGGACATGAAACTTTGTCGATGGCAAGTGGGACCCACATCCATGGGAAACATGATTGTGATCACCGACTCCCTTTCCATGTTGTTGTATGTAGTGATAGTGATGATATTGGACTCAAGATCTACCTTAGTATGTCCTAACTATTTAACCAACTTGAGTGTGCAAATGTTCAACCCTGATCCGTTATCCACAAGCACTCGTTTGATCTTCCTACGAGTGATAACTACCTTAATATAAAAATGAAGATTATGTGTTGGATTCTTAGTAGGGATCTCCCTATGGTTGAGGCAATATGTTCATTTGGTACGATGTTTGTGATTGCGGCTTGAAGATCTCGTAGAATCGACCTTTAATGGAACTCCTAACCCCTGAAGAGTTTGGTATAGAATGTATTTATGCACATTAGATATATTAAGAAGATCTAAGATCAAAATATTAGCAGATGTCTTCTCAAGTTTCTCTAAGAGGTTATATTTACCAGTTTATGGGGTAGACAGAGAAGGTTCTGGAATCACGAGGCAGGCACGTGTCATTATCACGGATCAGTCCTTTCCCTTGATTCGAGATGGTGTTGACATGGTCAAGTAAGAGCCAATAAGTGAATCATAATGATTTTTTTCTTTTTTGGTGTACAAGTAATTCAATGCTTTATAACCTTGGGATGACTCTACCCAATCCAAATTTGACTTTTCTGATTTATCATGATTGGGGAATGGCTCTTTATAAATCCCCATTTTCTCATTAGGTGTCTACATTTTTCCTGGGTTGTCCACCTCTATCTCCCCATTTTTAATGAGGTCTTGAATATAATGATGGAGTTGCAGACATTTTTCTATCTTATGCCCCTTGACACGATGCATTTCACAATATTCATGCTCCTTGTACCATGAAGGTTTTGGAGCATTGTCATCAAATGGTTACATCGTAGGATATGTCATCATGTGGGCCGCATCTAATTGTTTTAGTATAACCGACAAAGGTTCATTAAGAGAGGTGAATGTTCTTCACTTTGGTGGTGGTTGAATTGGTCCTTTGGTCAGTTTAAAAGGTTGACTAGTTTGGACCATTTGTACACGTTTGGAATCAGTGATCCCATCTCCCACCACATTTTTATTTTTTTTAAAGACCTTCGGCTTCTCCGTGGATTTAAAATTTTGATTATCTCTAGATTGAGTTTTGAGAGTTCCTTTGGCAATGAGATATTTCTCTATTTGAACCCCTTTTTCGATGACCTCCTCAAAAGTGTGAACACAATGCATTTGGAGGTGGAAGGCTATGTCTGGGTTTAGGTTGGGAATGAAAATACTAACCAGCTATTTTTCAGGGAAAGTGCAAGGGAAGTGGCTAGCTATCCCTCTCCACCATTGGAGGAAGCTGGAAAAAGTCTCATTATGGCATTGTTTGGCACCACATAAATCATTATGGTGACATCACTCTCTATGTTGTAGGAGAAGTGATGCATGAACCTTTTGCCAATTCTAGCCAAGTGAAAATTAATCCCCAAGGTAAATGTGTGAACCACTCCAAGGCTTGACCTCAGAGACTTTTGGGAAAAAGTCCGATGAGATAATTGTTACTATAAGACACCTCTTGACATGCCATATAGAAATCTTTGACATGATCTCGTGGATCTCCCTTCCCTTTATATTTGTTAAATTTTGGCATATTGAATTTCTTAGGAAAGGGTTAAAGGGTCACAGTCTTGTCAAAAGGATAGGGGCATAATTCTTCGTATTGATACTTTCTAATCCTCCCTATATTTCTCTCTTGCAGGCTCATGAGTGTCACTTTAATAGACTATACCTCTTGTGCGAGCAATTTTTCTCTAGTGGGAGAAGCGGGGATATATACACGATGATACCCCGTATCATCTTCTCCTTGGTTTTCTCTATGGAGTTCATTGATCTTAACTTTAGGCCTCAACTTTTGAACATTTTTGCTTGCTTCCTTTTTTACATAGGAGGTTAGCAAAGCTAATTGTCGAATTAGGTTACTAATCTGTTGTTGAATTATGGTTTCTTCTTTTAAGGGTTCCTCTTCTTCCTCGTATTGTGGAGGTTCTTCACAAGTCTCATGTCCTGTCTTGTTTCTATGTGGCACTTTGATAAAGGGTATTCTATGTCCCACCACTTTATCATTTCCTACGTTGGAGGTAGAAGCATGTCCATGTGTCAAAATATCCTCCATATTGATAAGGGGTCGTTCTTCCTCAGTAGTGTTATTCGCATGTGGGATTGTTTCATTTTCAGTGGGAAATTTGGCCCCTAATTCTACGACCCGTGCTAGCACTCTATCCTTATTTCTGAAAAGAAACTCATCTAATAAAGTAGGGTCAAAATCAAATTCTATGTGTGGGGATTCTAATTCATTTCCACTATGATTGACCATATTTTCTATCTCTTTTACGTAAAAACAGAGGTCCTAGATCATGTCCAATGAAGGGTTCAACCCTTATGCATTAGAGGATTCCCAAGCTTGCAATTTTTATTCCTCGTATGTCATTTATTGAGTCCTAATCATGTTTTAGGAGCCATGTTTTTGTGAAATTTTCACTAAGGTAAGCTATAAATGTGTTCAAAACTTTGTGACCACACCTAAGTGAAATGTAAGATAAATTGTCAAGAATATGAATAAGAATGTGAGAATACTAATGTGATAGAGTGATAAATCACTAGTGACACAAATTTTTGGTACCTAAACCTATCAAATGAAGTACCTCCTAGACTACATCTCAAAAAACAGTTTCACGGCACAAGATAATTAACGAGATGTTCTTACTTATGCTAAGTTCACAAGAATGAACAAAACATAAGTAAATATAAAAAGTAAATGTGACCTCCTAACAAGATATACTAGGAGCAAGCTCAAAATTGATTAATACCTATATCTCAAAATGTTCCAATTACAATTTGTGAGTGACACAACAATATCACCAAGATATGTTAACCAAACTTTACGAGAAAGTAAGGTATTGATATCAAGGTGCTATTGATTTAACATGCACAAATGGTAACACCCAACACTCTTAAAAATCAAGGTAATAATAGAGTCAAACTAAAGAGATCAAAGTATAGCTAGGAATAGTTAAAAATGTGTGTAGTGTAACCTTACAATATAGATATTTATGTCAAGTTTACAAGAAACAAGACATAAATATCAAAATTGTAGTGATACGATATAAACAAGCTAACCCTTTTAAGGAAGTTCAAGATGATGAACCATGCCTAAATATAATGACGATATTGACATGGGTATCAAGATCATAATGTCCACCAATGATATGAATACATCTCCATGCACTTTAGACATTTAACTTACCCAGCCGCAAACATGGATGGGTGTAAATGGACAAAAAAGTGGCAGAAACAATTAATTGGTAACATAAAGGTAGTCACTCTCCTTCTGATCAACAAAGTGTCAAAAGAATGTGAAGGAAGAAAATAAAAAATGGGATGAAAAATTTTGGCTTCACTTTGGCAGAGTTTCACCTCACCCTAAGGCAAGTAAAAACTAAGCAAAAGTAATGCATCACACGTTTCACAATAAAAATATGGTTCACAACTCAACACTATTTTAGAATGGTTGAAGTGGTCTTTTGGCCAAAGAATATTTCCTAGGTGGTTCTCTTGTCCTAGGTGTTACAAAGTTTGCTCATGAATGAGATGATTTACCCAAATAGTCCCGACTATCTTGGGAGTGTCTCGAATTTTCCCCCTTCAAGCATAGTGGGAAATAAATACGTCCATTGCGTACTCAAAAGGGTCACATATGGATAACTTGTAACTTTATCTCACAAAGGAATCACTAGTCAATTAGGTAGTGCGGATCACTTCCCATTTCGTCCACAATGTTCCCTCTTGTGTGGACTACTTTGGGGTCCCCGGAACCACCCCCATTGTTGTCGCTTAAGGCATTATGCCAAAGGGGTTATGTTCCAGTTGAGCGGAGAGGGACGTACCCTTTTAAAACCCGTAATACAATGTTTTGAATATGTTGTTCATTTTATCTTGTTTATTTAGGCGTGGTTTCCTTGAACACCATTTGACAACTTGTATAACAATTGTATTTTTGACTTTGTTTTGATTCCTCCGTTCTTTGACAAGCAATGGCATTTTGGTCCTGTATGTCAATTTTTAGTAGTTTTCCATCAAAAGAGAAAACATCATTTTTAATTCTCTAGATCATCCAAGGACGTAAGAGAAGAGCATATGTGATGTTTCTAAAATCCAAAAAGATATTAAATGGAAAAACACTTTAATTCAACTATGCCAATTTAACCAATTCCAACTCAAATATTCCTAACCTCAAAGAATCAAAAGGACTTAAGAATCATTTCGATTCCCAAGATCACCCCAAGGGATGTGAGGGAAGAGCATATGCAATCTTATTCCTATAAGTAAACAATGAAAAGTTTATCTAATCAAGTAAAAACATGTAAAAATAGCCTGCAAAGACAAGTATATGATTAGATAAAACCTGCAAGAATGTTAGAACCTCAACACATTAATTTCAAGAAAACAAAAGGACACCTACACCCCTATTTTGGCATCTACGTGTGGGTTAGGGAATATACACCACTTTGTGTTTGCCAATTTACAAAGTGCACCTGCACCACTCGAGAGGCGTGTGTGCCACGAAACAATGCATGCGCTACTCTATGTATTTTTGGCTTACCATGCACCTGCACCACCAGAGAGGTGTGTGCACCAAAAAAACAATGTATGTGCTACTTTGTGAGAAAAATAGATGGAAATTCAGATAGAATTCTTGCGTTATCGGAAAAGCATGTGTGCGATCGAAAAGCATGTGCGTCACCGCTTTATAAAATAGTCCAAGATTCCGACGAACGTCTATGCCACCGAAAATGTGTCTGTGCCACTAAAATAGTGTATGCACTCTTGTTAGGGTGTACACCCTGATTTGACAAGTTTTAAAATGTTGTGAAGGTACAATATGAAATGACATTTGCATGCCCGGTTAGTGCATATGTGCACTAGTTAGGGTGTGTGTGCCGGGGTTAGTGTATATGCGCTAGGGTTGATAAATAGAGAAACAAGTTTTGATAGTGTGCCTACACCACCCGAGAGGCATGTGTGCCACAAAAATGTGATCAAGCTCCTAAAAATGTTCCTGCGCCACACCTGCATCCAAAATACGGCAAAAACACAAGAAAACTCACAATATCTCAAATTTTGACAAGTTAGTTTAAAAATGGCAACAACCCATTAAAATGATGGCTATGAACAAGAAGTTACACATATCAAATTAGCAAAAATTCCAAGAAAATGGACATTAATTACTACATGTGCATATCAAAAGTTAGCCAAAATAATGAAACTTAAACTAAAATGCCATGGGACTAAGTGTCCCACTGGGCGTGCCAAATGTGTGCATGTGTACTTTTCTTAAGCTAAATTAAATGAAGCAAGAACTACCACCTAAAAATAGTTCTATAATCTAGCTAAGACAAAGCCTAAGCACCATCAAGATAAAGAGCTAAACAAGATCTATACTAAACATCATAACTTTGAAACATAAGATCAAAACTAGCATTATATTCAAAATATCTACTCTCCTAGATTACCAAAAAAATGAATGGACCTATTTAGCTCCAATGGAAATCAAAAATTTATTGTTTTATGCTTAAAGAATGCAATAATAGGAAGCTTAGCTCTTAACAATGGTGACCTCTCAAGAAAACAAAAGGTAAACTCTTAGTCTATTTTGATATATGCTTTGCATTTGCTTTCTTAAGAAGTTTAGGTATAGGTATAAAGGTAGAAGGATGGATTCTTATATATCCCAATGGATAAAGGAAACACTTCATCCCTTTTCATGTGGGATAAAGGTAAAACATGATTAGGAATGGATAAGGTTTCTTTATAAAAGGTAACCTTACTCTAGAAGGGTTTAATTTATGCTTATCAAGTCATGGGAGTTGGGGGATGTTTTAATTAATAAAAGGCGATTAACTAATAGGTAGATGTAAGCTTATATGAGCTAATTAGAGGAATATTAGTACGATTTAGGATATTAGAAGGGGATTAAATCAATTAAACATTGATTTATTGGTTAAATGGAAGGGAAATCTAATTAATTAATAATAATTAATTATTCTAGATAGAAGGGATGATTAATTAACGGAAGGTCATTAATCATTATATTGGTTGGATAGGTGACTTAATCAATTAGCGTATAGTAATTAATTAATGATAATAAGAGGTAATATGAGCACTTTTGATGACATGTCATCAATTTGCGAAAAGGAGATAATTAGCGCAATTTAAGTATTTAAATTGCTTGGGCGTAATTATGGGTATCTACAACAACAACTAAGTTCTTGTGGGAAAATATAATCAGCATGTATGGATTCCCACCAAGATTAAGAAGTGATAGGGGTACTCATTTCTTAAATGAGACAGAATATTATTGGTAGAATTGATGGTGGTCTGTCATAAGAATACCCCTTATCACACATAAGCTAATGGGACTACTCTTGATGTCTTTAACAACATTACGAATCACACGTTAATGAATATTTGTGACGTAGGAAGAAAGGATTGGGATGAAAATGTTTCTAGTATGCTATGGTCATATTGGACTACTTATAAGATACTAAAAAGGCCACACCTTTTCAATCGATGTTTGGCATGGAATCTATGTTACCTATTGAAGTCATGTTACCATCAACTGCGTATAGCGCATGCAAGAGGGTTATATGATGAGCAAGCACTTGAGGAGAGGATTGAAAAGTTGATGTAGTTCGATGAGAGGTGGGATATTGTTCACTGGAGTCACAAAATAGAAAAATCCACGTAGAAGGCATGACATGATAGACACATCAAGAACAATCGGTTTGAAGTTGGGCGAGATGGTTCTCTTGTATGATTCTAATTCTTTCGCGTCATCCTGGGAAATTCAAAGTCAATTGGTTGGGTCCGTACATTGTATCCTATATACCTTGAATTAGGTTCTTTCTAGTTACAAGCGTTGGATGGAACACAATTTCCAATACATTTCAATGGGAATAGGATGAAGCCCTACTATAAAAAAGTCTTCTTTATGTTTGTAAATAAGGCGGATGTGCCGAGTTAGCCTAGGATTTTCTTTGATGCGCTTTCCATTATTTTTTTCCTTTTCTTGTTATTTTGTTTTGTGTGCATTTGTCTCTGTTAGTAGAAAATTATTATTTCAAATGTTTTCTATGCCAAAGGATTGCACATCCATTTTTGTGTGGGATGGAGTGATGTGACAAGTTCTGAAGCTATGGTGGTTGATGACCTGGGTTGAAAAATAAAAAACATGTGGATTGGAAGATCGTGCATAGAAGAGGTGAACATAAGGGAAGGATGGTGTCAAAAGGCTTTATAGAAACCACATATAAGAATGAAAAGCATAGGAACAACATGAGGTAGGTGATGTCAAGAACCATGATTAGGACACATAGGAAGAATTCCTTATGTGTTGTATGCACACACATAAGGATTTGTGATCGGTAAGGGATTTTTACACACCCGAGTGTTTCTAAAGTTTTTGTATAGGATTGAGTGTGAAGGAAAAGTGCTGAAGGTTGGCATTGGAAAAATCCACCTTTATTGTGAAATTACATTGGTAGGTGGCATGACATTTATTGTGGAGAAGAGAAAAAGTTATAAATAGAAGATTGGGGGTGTACGTTATTTTCTACCTTACATTTTAAGTTATCAAAGAGCTCTCGTGAACTAGGGCATCCTTGTAAAGAAGGTCTGAGAAAATTTGTGAAGATTTGCGTGCATAGCTAGTTTGATTAGTGAACCAGAGTGGAAAGGAGTACATGGGTGTAAGTGGAGAAGGTTGTGTGGAAGAATCCCATGGGTGTTATGTTGTCTTGTGGAAAAAGGGTTTTCTAGGTTAGGGTTGCATAGCTAGGGCATGGGGTTTGAAGGAATTTTTGCAAAGGAGCGTAGACACAAAGTTAGGAAGAGTCAAAACTAGGAGATAGGAAGAAGTTTTAAGGACCTAGACGAAGGAATGACACCAAGGAAAGTAGAAAATGTTTTACCAAAGAGGGAAATGGAAAGGGAAAACATTCTATTTCTATCAATTTCAATGAAGAATGGTATGAATAAATGCAGTACCCAAATGTTGTATTAATTTTTAAGGAATGGGTGTCTCACACCAGAAAGATTCCCATAAGTGATTACAACCATCGAACAAGCACCACAAAAATTTAATGACACTAGAAATGGTTTTCCTTCGAGAGAAGAGGACACCGATGGAATTCCTATCTAAGATGACAAAGTGAAGGTGAAAATGGAGAAGGATGGGTTGTTGCAACTCTATGGATTTCCCTATTTTGGAAATCCTAAGTGACTATACCAATGGTTGATGTTGTGCATGCATAAATACCACTTCTATTTCTCGGTCGAGAGGATGTGTAAAATTCCCGGCTGATTTCTAAGTTCACTAACCTTATCAATGAAGGAGAATCATTGGATTATAATTTTGGAGACAAATAATCCATTAAGAAAACTGTTGAAGCTTATGAATATAATAAGGGTTCATGCTACTTTGACATTTCTGTAATTACCGATAATGATGAGGATGGCCATGTGCTTGGTAACAAAGATGAATGGGAAAGAGAGATGGACACAGATCAACAAGTCTTAGTTGAATGTAGGCCACAAGATCTCGGAGGGGACCATCTATAACCTCTTGGATTTTATTGTAGAGGAGATTATAAACGTCATGCATGATAGAGAGAAGATCATGTTTGGTAATTTCCTCCTCACCATTGTCTTTTTAGATATTAGAGTGCTCGATGGGACATATAAGTTTGTGTGGGAATATCCAGATGAGAACCCCTCCCGCCAAGAGCTTTGAATAATATACTTGTGATACCATGATGACCGCTCATAAGACATGCCTAGAAAAGTGGTATAAGAGGATGCATGATGCATTCGGGGCTGAATGGAGAATACTTGAGTAGTTAACTTCATTAGTACAAGGAGAGGCTGAGTTCACCATATACCAACATTTTTGTAGTGAAAAATTTACTTTGATAGATGACACCAAGGGTTGTTGGTGTAAATAGCCTTTCTCCTTTACTGGCGCAATACTTTTAGGCTAGGGTCAATCAATTCAAAGAGGTAAAGAAACTCATTTTTGATCTAAGTGTAGTAGATCAAGGCTACCGTGAGCTGCACAAGAAGTTAATACACCCCAAGAAGCATGCCTACATCGAGAAGTATGTCTCCCATGACATGCACATGTTGAAACCAGTAACATTACCGGTTATAGTGAGGACAACAATGAGGGTATATTTGTGCCTAAGGACTAAGTATGAAAAATTAGATTATATATAAGATTATGTATCCATTCCTGAAGATCCCACTAGAAAGAAAAAGGTTGTGCTAAGGAAAAGAGAAAGAGGGGAGGATCTTGAGAAAAATGTGCTTTGAGTGCGTAGATAGTAGGGGCACGGGAGTCGGGAATGGGCACAAGTACTTACATCTGTCGGAAGAGGTATTGTTGTCAAAATTTCACCCCCCCAGGTAATTTTGATAACATGCATCAGAATATTCAAGTCCCAGGAAAATTGATTGATTCGGGGCCAAAAATCATGTTGCTAGAGTCCCCTCAAATATTTTCTAAGTTCCCTATCTGAGAGGAAAAGAGAAAGCTCTGAGAAAATGCGAAAAAAGGTTGCAGAAGGCAAGTAGGTTGATCCAGGAAAAAATCATAAAAATGACTAAGTCCTAGTCCTAGGGGCAGTCGGGACATTTGGGACAAAAAGGCCCGAACCGGCCGGCTCGGCCGAAGTAAGCACAAACAGCCCACAAAGCAACGGGGACATCTGGGACAAAAGTACGTGGCGGGCGCGAAATGCCGGTTCGACCGAGAAAAAATTGGCTAACTGCTGAGAGGGACGCAAATGGGACAATCGGGCCAAAAAGGCGCGAACCGGCCGAACCGGGTGAAAAAGGGCCAGACAGTCCAAAATCAAATGGGACAATCGGGCCAAAAAGGCGCGAACCGGCCGAATCGACCGAAATGAGTCCAGAGGGTCCAAAATCAAATGGGACATCTGGGACAAATGGACGCGAAATGCCCGAACCGGCCGAAATGAGCACAAAGGGCCCAAAATCAAATGGGACATCCGGGACAAATGGAGGCGAAGTACGCGAAGGAGCCGAGGACCAATCAGAAACTGCCACGTGTCCTCACAGGAGAAAAAGTCAAAAGGTCAAAGGGGTGAGTTATCGAGCGCTGAACCGAACCAATGAAATGGCGCCACGTGTCCAAGTTTAAGGGGCCCACAAGCAATTTCAAAAAGAAAGCCCACGAAAGATGGAGGAGAGAGAATTGCTCATCCAATCAGCACGTGCCACGTGTCGTCCAGATGGCGAAGAGCGGGAAAACATTTTAAAATTCGTTTTGATCATTAGTGCCTAAATCTTCAGATCGCCATATCTTTTGATCCAGAGCTCGGATTTCCACGTTCTTTATATCAACGGAAAGCTGTTGAGATGCTCTACATGATTCTGGGATCAATCTCAAGTTTTGGTGTAGTCTGAAGAGAGAAAAATCGAGAAATGGCTCTGACGTGTGGTAATGGCCAGAAGTGACCTTTCAACAACCCGTTTTAATACTAATGGGTCACATTCTTCTTCTGCATGGCCAGAAGTGACATTTTAGCGGCCAAATTAATACAAATGGGTTGCATTCTCCTCCAAAATCACTCAAAGTGACAGGGTATGGGTTGGTAAGATCCTCCATGCTGATTTAATGCATCTGCAGTCAATGAGGAATGGGCTTGCACGTTTTCCCATGTTTTCTGTCCCCTGGGCTCGACCCATGCAATGTAAAAGCCAGATTTGGCTCATTAAAAAAAAAAAAAAAAAAAGTTGTTCATTTTTCTCGCTCTGCCCTCCCTTCTTTTCTTCTCTAGGGTTAAAAATGGAGTTGGAACCTCCTCCCTTGCTCTGTAATGGCGTTTTTTGCCTTTTACTAATGGAATGATGTTCTGTGCAAACTTCTGGAGCAACAAAACGTGTTCTGTGATGCATCTGTCCATCCTCTCTCATTTTTGCTTGTTCTCTCCTTGCCTCTCTTCATTTGCAGGTATCTATGCATGTCTAAATGTTCATTGCAGGTTTGGAGCTATGTTCATGGAGTTTTGGGACATTTTTGTGTGAAATCTATCCTTGGGCCTGTGATGCATCTGTCCATCCTTCCCATTGCTCACCTCTCTTTGTCCCATGGCAGTTTTGATAGATGTTCAACATCCTCCTTCTCTAGTGTATCACCGTTTTAGTGTAGGCTTTTGTTGTTTTTCCCTTCTCTCTCTCTCTATCTCCTTGGCATGGTTAGATTAGGATTAGATTAGCTTGCCTGCACTGGAATAGCTTGTGGTAGGTAGTTTAGGAGCAGGAACCAGCCTTCTCTAGAGATTCCTCTCTCGGTTTCACAAGTCCCACGCTTGGAGAGAGGTTTCCATGTTGTGCAATCACACTGGATGCCTGAACATCAACCTAGAAGCCTGATGTGCGTCCGGGGTCTTTGTGATTTTGCACTAACAATTTTGACACGCGCTGGTGGGACCTTAGAGGTCTTTCACTTCATCTTTTGCAGGTTGATGTGTTCCTGTGAAGATTTCAGCCTTTGGAGGCACTTGCAAACACATCTGGCGACTCCATCTGGTCAACAACCATCTCTGAAGTTGCAGACCTTCCTTTCCATTCATTTTCATTCATTTTCCATTCATCCTTCTTTCCATCTCTTTCATTCTTCCTCATTCTTTGAAGTTGTGCAATCATGACTTCATTTCCATCATGGATTTCATATCAACAACAAAGAGTATATTCCACCTCAACAGGTTTTACAAATCCTCCGAGATCAGCATGCATATTCATATGAACAGCGGTGCAAAGTCGGTTTGGCTATGGAGATTTCCAAGAGCAAGAGTATGCATATAATGAAGACAATCAGATGCAAGATGCTGGTTTGTTGGAGAAAATCCAAAAGATGGAGGTAAACATAGTGCAGTCCAGGGCTCAGGCACAGATGAAAGCTTTTGGAATCGGTTATGGAGCACCCTGTCCATGGGTGGGACCTTTTCCAAGGCATTACAGCCCTCAGGAGAAGCTTGACTTCATGATTGCAACGCTGCCTTTGCTTGCAAAGTGGATTGAAGAAATAGAGGTGTATGAGAGAAGTATTCAGCAACCTTGTCAACGGGTAAGCACACCATCTCATGCCTTTCCTTTTCCTCTTTCCCAATCTGTTTCATTTCAGCAGTGTCAAGTTTCAAACCCTCCATCTGCTGTCCCAAGTGTTGAATCCATTTCTCCACCCCCAGTCTTCCACCTCATCTCGATTCTTCTTTCCTTTTCCCTTCCAAACAGTCATCCCCTCCACAAGAGCTAACAGAAATACCCCCTCCTCCAAAGAAACAAGAGGTTTCACTGCCTCCACCACCACAAAAAATTGTAAAATCAGTTGAGTTTCAGCCCATTCCTCTTGCATTCCCAATTTCATATGGGGAAGAAGGAATTGAAAAAATCAGTCATCAAGGACAGCAGGAAGAGGAGCACATTCTAGGCGTGGAGGAGAAAAGTGCAGATCCAAGGGCTTTGAGCACAAAGCAGGCTACAGGAGAACCTTCAGTTCTTCTTTCTACTTCACCTCTCTCAAGTTCTAGTAATGAAGAGGAGTTTGATCTCTCAAACTCAATATTGGAGAGTGAAGCAAACCATGGTGGTCAGGTTGCACATCAAGAGGACACCACGGAGGAAGTTGAATACGAGCAGCAGCACAGCAATGAGGCAGTTTACCTGTCAGATTTGGAGGACTGTTTTGATGGAGAAGAGCCGGTTGAGTTTTCACCATTCTCTCTTTCATCATCCACATTCCAAACACGAGCTGTCTGTCATGGGAGGACAGAGATTCATTTGCAAAGAACCCGCATCTTATAGCAGCCCTTTGGAATCAAAATTGGAAGACTTTAATCTTCCATGTTCTTCATCGGAGGAAGAGAAAGGGCAGAAGGGTTCTACCATTGCTTCCACATCATCCATTCAGGTGGGTCTGCAAGAAAACTCCATTCTTGGAGTTGAAAATCGAGCTATGGGCATATCAAACCGATCGACCTTTCCCAATCGTATTTGGCTTCATTGGAGCCAAAGGAGAAGCCACAACCAGTCATGCTTGCTTCGAGCATGAGGATGAGCTACAAAGTACCAAGGATCAGGTTGCCATACCTCTCCAATCCAAATGCGAGCAACTAAAAGAGGTATTGGATTTTTCAGTTGATACCTTGATGATTTGGATAGAAGACCAGCTTCTTGTTGATTTTCCATCCATCCAAACAGCCATGATCAGTGCCAAATCAATTGCATGGCTGCCAATTTTGAAGAAAGGAAGCTATTTCTCACAACCAGTTGCAGGGTTTGTTTAGCTTGCCTTTGCTTCCAGTTAGAGTAGAGTAGCTAGGTTTGCTTTCAGCAGAAGAAGTGCTTGTGCACACTCTGCATGTTCCATTTGGGGCATGTATGATTTTCAGTTTTGTACATAGTTTTTGGTGTTGCTGGTTTTGCTCTTGCACAGTTCATTTCAGTGGCATCTTGGTGAAGACACTCTAGGTTCAATGGGTTTCCAAGTGGCTCGAGAGGAGGTTTTCAAAGTTCAAGATCGTTTGCGGGTTGCAACTCATGACTCCATGCCCAATGGATGCTTCAGGCTACTGATCATTCATCTAGCAGGCAGATGACCCCGCTGAGTCGCCAAACTGTTGTCAAAATTTCACCCCCCCAGGTAATTTTGATAACATGCATCAGAATATTCAAGTCCCGGAAAATTGATTGATTTGGGGCCAAAAATCATGTTCTTTAGAGTCCCCTCAAATATTTTCTAAGTTCCCTGTCTGAGAGGAAAAGAGCAAGCTCTGAGAAAATGTGAAAAAAGGTTGCAGAAGGCAAGTAGGTTGATCCATGAAAAAATCATAAAAATGACTAAGTCCTAGTCCTAGGGGCAGTCGGGACATTTGGGACAAAAAGGCCCAAACCGGCCGGCTCGGCCGAAGTAAGCACAAACAGCCCGCAAAGCAACGGGGACATCTGGGACAGAAGTACGTGGCGGGCGCGAAATGCCGGTTCGACCGAGAAAATTGGCTAACTACTGAGAGGGACGCAAATGGGACAATTGGGCCAAAAAGGCGCGAACCGGCCGAACCGAGCAAAAAACGGCCAGACAGTCCAAAATCAAATGGGACAATCGGGCCAAAAAGGCGTGAACCGGCCGAATCGGCCGAAATGGTCCCAGAGGGTCCAAAATCAAATGGGACATCTGGGACAAATGGACGCGAAATGCCCGAACCGGCCGAAATGAGCACAAAGGGCCCAAAATCAAATGGGACATCTAGGACAAATGGAGGTGAAGTACGCGAAGGAGCCGAGGACCAATCAAAAACTGCCACGTGTCATCAAGGAGAAAAGTCAAAAGGTCAAGGGGCGAGTTATCGAGCGCTGAACCGAACCAATGAAATGGCACCACGTGTCCAAGTTTAAGGGGCCTGAAGCAATTTCAAAAGAAAGCCCGCGAAAGACGGAGGAGAGAGAATTTCTTGTCCAATCAAGCACGTGCCACGTGTCGTCCAGATGGTGAAGAGCGGGAAAACATTTTAAAATTTGTTTTGATCTGCTACGTGCCCTAAATCTTCAGATCACCATATCTTTTGATCCAGAGCTCGGATTTCCACGTTCTTTATATCAACGGAAAGCTGTTGAGATGCTCTACATGATTCTGGGATCAATCTCGAGTTTTGGTGTAGTCTGAAGAGAGAAAAATTGAGAAATGGCTCTGACGTGTGGTAATGGCCAGAAGCGACCTTTCAACAACCCGTTTTAATGCTAATGGGTCGCATTCTTCTTCTGCACGGCCAGAAGTGACATTTTAGCGGCCAAATTAATACAAATGGGTCGCATTCTCCTCCAAAATTGCTCAAAGTGACAGGGTATGGGTTGGTAAGATCCTCCATGCTGATTTAATGCATCTGCAGTCAATGAGGAATGGGCTTGCACGTTTTCCCACATTTTCTGTCCCCTGGGCTCGACCCATGCAATGTAAAAGCCAGATTTGGCTCATTAAAAAAAAAAAAAAAAGAAGTTGTTCATTCTTTCTGCTCTGCCCTCCCTTCTTTTCTTCTCTAGGGTTGAAAATGGAGTTGGAACCTCCTCCCTTGCTCTGTAATGGCGTTTTTGCCTTTTACTAATGGAATGATGTTCTGTGCAAACTTCTGGAGCAACAAAACGTGTTCTGTGATGCATCTGTCCATCCTCTCTCGTTTTTGCTTGTTCTCTCCTTGCCTCTCTTCATTTGCAGGTATCTATGCATGTCTAAATGTTCATTGCAGGTTTGGAGCTGTGTTCATGGAGTTTTGGGACATTTTTGTGTGAAATCTATCCTTGGGCCTGTGATGCATCTGTCCATCCTTCCCATTGCTCACCTCTCTTTGTCCCATGGCAATTTTGATAGATGTTCAACATCCTCCTTCTCTGGTGTATCACCATTTTAGTGTAGGATTTTGCTGTTTTTCCCTTCTCTCTCTCTCTCTGTCTCCTTGGCATGGTTAGATTAGGATTAGATTAGCTTGCCTCGCATTGTAATAGCTTGTGGCAGGTAGTTTAGGAGTAGGAACCAGCCTTCTCTGGAGATTCCTCTCTCGGTTTCACAAGTCCCACGCTTGGAGAGAGGTTTCCATGTTGTCAATCAATCACACTGGATGCCCGAACATCAACCTAGAAGCCTGATGTGTGTCCAGGGGTGCTTGTGATTTTGCACTAACAGGTATCTCATTAGAAAAGAGTCACTACAAAAGGAAGAGTCTCCACTAAGGGAAGAGTCTCCCAAAAGAGAAGAAAAAGAGCAGTCCCTTGAATTAGAGTCACCAAAGTAAGGATGAAGCAAAGGTTGACAAAAGGGCTTAAATTAGGAGAAATAAAAATCATGGAGGCCAAAAAGGATGATGAAGAGCATAGTGAGGCTCAAAATCATCCTATGTATGATGTACATGAGTCAAGTGAAGAAGGCAATGAAGATATGGGTGAGAAAAAGGAATGCACTCATGAAAAATTGGGGAGTGAGGAAGTATACATGAAATATTAGAATACCCCGACCTGAAAGAGGAGCAGATAGATAACACTATAGAGAGGGAGGTGGAAAGTATTATCCAATAGTTGGTGGAGCACAAAGTAGAGTGAAGTGCTAAATAAGTGTTGAAGGAAAGTGACGAGAGAGAAAGTGTAGGAAAGGTGTATAGGAGGATGAGCGAAGACCCTAGCTTAGTAGTAAGCTTCCCAACGACAATGTTCATAGGTGGTAAGGGCACATTAGTGGTGAAATAACATGATATGAATTACATTAATGATCCAAGAAAGGCACTGTGTGTGTGCTTCACAAGTACCATGCCCACAAACTAACTCCTTGTTTGGTCTTATTTTTATGAAGAGGGCGCATACCTATACACAAGGAAAATTCTATCCTATGATTTTGAGTCCCATATTGATGAACCCAAATTTGAGGTAAATCATGATGTATTGATGAAGATACCATATGACAAGGAGAACCCTCTCATAAATTCCCAACAACTACTACGATGAGAAAGTTTTCAATGTTCTCAATAAACTATCGAGTGGAGGTAGAAGAAAGACTCTTTGAAAGAAATGAAATAATAAGGATCTTGGAGGAAGATCTTGGAAAAAATAATGAGGAGATCATTTAGTGGGATAAGGAGATAAAACAAAAGGAATTGATCAGTGTGTAGTTGATGCATGAGTAGAGGGATGAAAAGGAAAAGGTGTGCAAATTCCACAAGAAGATAGAGGCCATTTCGGATGTCATTATCTTAAACACCCGAGACTTGGCCCCTGTCTAAGTAGAAATATGAGTCAAACAAGCACTTCTATAAGACTTGACCCGCATCCTCACCATGGAAAGGTGATCAATCACATTAGAGTTAGCAGAGGAGGTGATGGCATACTAGAAGGATTAAGAAAAGATGAATTTAGGGGAGACAGGTGACTTGGTAGTCGATCTCCTTGCCATACTAAATCTTTGTCGCGTAGACATCCGAAGTCATGTATGAAAAGTTTATTGATAGAGATAGGGTAGTAAGCATATTGGTTTCTACACATGAGGTGGATCTGAAAGAATTTTAGGAAAAGAACAAAATAAATAAGGTGGAGTACGATAAGATCCTGGCCAAAGTTGAGATGGATGGATGCACTAGGTGATCTTAGCAAGCAATTGGAAAGCATTGTAGATACGCTGAAATATAAGAGCAATGAACTAAGTTTTGATGAAGTAAGTGCATTGGTGGGTGACCTAATTTAGTAGGCATAGGGAGAAGTGGATGCCTGGGAGAAGATTGAGGCATCCGTAAAGAAGGAGTTCCCACTCCTCATGTAGCAGTAACATATTATTCCATTCTTCCATTCTTTATTTAGATTATTTCAATTCCACTATTCTTTATTCTTTGAAGGAGTAGAATGTTTCCAAGGATGGAGAACATGTGTAGTGTGGGGTGATGTTGGACCTTAAATATTAGTTAAGTACCAAGAGGCATGCATGCCTAATATCGGTAAATAAAAGCGCACTCGAAAGAAAAGAATGCAAAGTAAAAGGGTTTAAGTGAAACCAGGGCATGTGCGGGAGGAAAAACAAAGGGTTTAAAGTATTTAACCATATTTGGCATCATAGAGTCACTTAAGGAAAAATGTGAGGACCTGAATAGGCATGATAAGTAGATAAATTGCCATCCTGGAACCGTAGAGGCCAAGAAAAGTATATTCCATGCGGTGAATATTCCCATAGGCATCATTACATTTAGTGGAAGGTTTTGCAAAGAGGATACACATTCACCAATAGAGGACCACATTGACACTTGGAATGTGATCTACTCGGGAGAGAAGTCATGGCGGTGGAATTTGATCCTATTTAAAGAAGTACTTAAGAAAGGAACAAAAAATGGAGAGAGGGGGAGAAGGTAGTGCAAAGACGCTAGAAAGTATGAGCGTGTTGAGAGAAGGAGGAGGTAACAAGGTGTTACATAAATGTTAGGAAATGTTAATGGTTTGGAGCTCATGATGCTATGGTTTAGAGTTCTTGGTGATAGAGGGTTGTAAGGGATATCATTAAGCATATATATGGGTATTGGGAGTCAGTAAAAAGGGCAATCTTTGGGAAAATAATAGTTGGGATCTCTCGATCGAGATAGGTTTGCAAGAGTTTGAGCTTATTCACTTGATGTATATGGTCTGAGATGACCCTTTTGAATGTATTATGGCTATCAAAAACTCTTTTAAATCAATATACATGGATCTATTCTATACATCTTGCTTATGGGTGTAAACCCTCATGTTATTTGGCTTGTCATGACTTAGATCTTGTTCCTTGTGCTTCATAGAATGTTTAGCTATCTTTTGTGATGCATTGATGTATAGATATATTAGTTATATCTTATTCCTTTTAATTATATGCATGTAATTTTGTTTCGTAAGTAATCCTCTATTAATGGCAAAAATCTCTTGCAAAGCTCACATAAAGGAGGGTCTCGGTGCCGTGCGTGCCTTGGGTGAGTGCCCAACATATGTTGGGTGATAGGCCAACGCACTTTGGGTTAGAAAGAGGTATTGAGGGTAAAATAGTGACTACAACTAACCTATAGTGTTACCCCACGGGGATCATTTCAAAACAAGAAATTTCAAAAATATCCCCCCCAGGCTTAGATTTTCAACATTTTTACATTTTAGGTTTCAAAACTAATAAACTAGAAATACTAACCTTTTTCTTTGCTACTATGTTTCTAACTTGTAGAGCCATGATTTCCTCTTTTACCTCATCATTTTGACTATAATTTCACTTGAAATGGTCACCGTGGTCCTAGAGCTCAAAAAACACCAATAGGACATGCACAAATGAATTAGAAAATGTATTGTTTTGATATATATATATTCTATGTTTTAACTTAATTTTGAGTGTATGTTCCCACGAGGATGGTGATTTGGTGCACGTATACTTCTATCCCTACACAAATGGTAATTCCTCTTGTCATTTTGATTTAGTGTTTATTTATTGATATCATATCTATTTACACTTGATTCTCACTTTTATCTTGCAGTAACGAGATCTTGGATAGAAGCATTTCAACACATGGGCATATCAAGTATATATTTTAACTCTCCATTTCGGGAGTTCCATACTTAGAATCTATGTTTTATGCCTCTTCATATCTATAGGGATTCTCTGAGGGGGCAATATGTATGCACCCAAATTTACATGTGCTACATTGTCAAAAAATGGTTACAAAAGGTCCCAAATGATGATTTCTATCTTTTCCAAAGTTGTTTTCACTCCTAAACCTCCTTGAAGCTTATATTTATAGCCTAGTTCATTCTACTTATCCATTTACAACTTTTTGCATCTTTCTACTTCATTTTAGCTTATTTTTAAACTTTAGTGTCAAGACAACTACCTTGCCTAGGCAGCAATCCCGTAACCATTGCCCGGGTAGGGAGGTAGTCCTAGAACCATCGCCTTAGTAGGGCGGCAGATCCTGTAATTGCTGCCTACTATGCAAGGCGAAGTCCCATGTAAAATTTCTAGAATATCCCAATGTGATTTAAGATGTGTATTACTCCACTCCAGTTCACTTTGAATGCACGTTTGTGAACCGTTTTAGTTAATTTCAAGATTGATTACCTTTTGGTAATCTCCTCTTCCACTTGTGATTTGTGATTGACTTGTTAACTTCCTCTTCATGTGTTGATGTGGAACCTCATGGATGGTAAGTGTGTTAGTACACAACCCATCCAACATTCTATAAATACATCACTCATTCTCAATAAAATGGATGGATATCATTTTTGTATTCTTGCATTGTTAAGATGGCACATTCTTGCTGGAAATGTCAAAGCCAAGCTTTGTTCACTTGTGTTATCTCTCTTCCATCTGCATTACTACCAGACTTCTATTAAGTTTTCATTGCTCCAACGACCTTCTCATTGCTACTTCTACTGCATTCCCAATCCCTTGGACTCACGTGAACATAGGAGATTGAAAAAGACAAGCTGAGGGGAAAAAGCATAACAAAACTAGATTTTCCATTGCTCTATATTTCCAGGTTGGGGTTGATGTTAGTTTTCTTCATTTCTTCATATCATTTTTCTTAAATTTCACACACACACACACACACACACACACACACAGATATATATATATATATATATATATATATATATATATATATATATATATATATATATCAAATAGAGTAGAAAAGAAGCATTTCCATTATTGTAATCATTCAATAGTTACAGTAGATCAATTCATATAGGAAATCCTCCATAGAAATATTATTTACTCGTGTTAGGGATGTTGCAGGAAGAATTTTTTTTTCGAGAAGCTATGATTTCTTCCTATGCTTCTAAGGCAAGAACAAAGGGTTAGATTTGCATCCATAGTTTAGTGAAGCTTTCATTATTTAAAATAGAATAGATTTCTTCTACACAAATAAACAACTACATCTGGTTGTTTATTTGTTTTAGGATTTATTAATTAGAGTAGAAGATTTTATTTCATTTCCTCTTTAAATTCCATAAAAGAATAAAAACATTTATTTTATTAGAGTAGTTAATTTCATTTATATCTTAAAAATATAAAAACATAGAATATTTTCAATTCAATTAGATTAGTTGTTATTTACTTAAATTAAATTAGATCATTGCAAATACATGACCATCAACGGTCCTCAACAAGAACATGTATACGTAATTGATCCATGGGTACCACAACCAAATGGTCTTGAGTTACTTATGAACATATATTTAGGAATTTGTTTTCTTGTCCTAAGAACACCGACTTAATATGCCAAGAATATTAAATAATTAAATGGTTTAAAAATTGTGGATGATAAGACCTACGAATTATGGAATGCCCCTAGTAATAGGGTTTAGATATACACATGACCATACAAGGACATAAACGGTGAAGAGCATATGGTAGCAATACTAGAGTCCCCTAACCAAACATGCCATAGCTTCTCACATATATTGAGACAAGTCTACACACATTGGTTTTCTAGACATCACCATTACCACCTAACATTATCATAATTGAACATTCTGAATGAGGAAGCTCACTAAGCCCTCACATTTTGGACTACTCCCCCAATTGAATCTAAATTTTGTGAAACCGTGCCTCTCTCACTCGTTACATGACCCTATATGGACATATTTATGAGCCCCCCATTGGTTTTCCATGAACCCCACAACCACTTGAAAGGATATTTGCAGAGCTTGATATTGACTGGAGTCTTTGTGCAACAATTCTTTTAGATCTATATATCAGAGCCACCCAGGTTAGAGAGGCCTTTCATGCCCTTGATGAGTAGATCCTGTTATCACACATTAAGGACATTATTTTCCTTGACAACTTGTCCATCCCATTTACATACACTTTCATCCACATTCCACATTTCACTATCATTTAGACATCCATCTTTCAACATCACCGCCTTGGCATGACCTGCGGGAGTCGAGTGCAGTTGAAGGTAGCATTTCGATTTTCATCCGTAAAATTACCCCACTAAAGAATACTCTTAAACTAAAAAGTTGATATTCCTAATACTACCAACTTGTTTAAACCATATAGGTTCCCTACCTATAAAATACAACCATTTTCAAAAGTTTGGGAGTGTTATGCAATAACACCTAGTAGATAAAAAAATGTATGTATGGTATTGTAGTTTTTAGACTTATATGTATGATGAAGCAATTGATGAGATATAGATGCATATATCTGATGACTATTTATTTTATAGGTGAGATAATGATGTAATTCCACAAAAAAATTAGAAAATGAAGCAAAAAAGTGGAAGATGGAAAAAATTGGATGCAAGTATGATGATCATGGAAAGAGGAAATGGCTTTAATGATGGTGAACAATGTAAGATTAAGTTATTGACTGAATGGAAATTATAAATATGATTATGTAATTCCTTAAGGGACAAAAGGAAAAAAAGTTGATGTAGATATCTAGTTTTAAACCTTTTAGTAATCAATCATGGCATAATAAGAAATATGAATTATGAATCTCTTATTTTTTCAAACAATTATTTTTTTGGGGATTTAGGAACTCTCATTGCTTCCCTTTGTTTTCCTTTCTAGTATATAGCTTCTTTTCTAAAAAATACATCCCATGTACAACCGTATTTAACCTCGAAGATGCATGGGCTCAACAAAAAATCTTATAAATATATGAGTAACAATGTCACTATAGAATATTGGCCTCATGTAACCATGAAGATGTGTGGGATCATCACATAAGAGTGATAAGGGAAAGTAACATGGTAGATCTGCTAAAAATAATTTCTCTTTATCTATGTATATTATTTATTGGTTTTTGGGTTTTATTTAAGAGTAAAGTGAAACCTCTCTCTAATTCCCTAGCCCCATATAACTGGTAAGACATAAGGTTTCAATACTAAAGGCCCAGATAGGAGAGAAAGATTTCACGGGGTGACATATGTCAATGTTTTATATGGAGAGAGAGAGAGAGAGGGAAATGTGTCATGAACAAGATTCTATAGACCTATTGTTCAAAGATATTTTTACCTTTCTACTTGAAATAACAAAGTGAAATAATAAAAACAAGACCAATGTCATAAGACTAGGGGTTTAACGATATCCGTAGAGATGGATGTTGATGTTGATGTTGATGGATGAAAGCTACTTTCTTCTTTCACTTTGAGGAAACTTATAATCAAACACACTAGGAAGAAGATGGGATTAGATAGATATATGGTGGATTTCCTAAAAAGGCCAGTCCTCAAAAGTCAATGGACTTCCTTGCAAGGATGTCAATCTATGTTCAAGAAATCAATCTAATAATGATAAGATAAATGATAAAATAGATGATATAACCAACAATTCAAAGGAAAAGGGGCTAACACAATCCACAACTATGTGATGGTCTAATGGTGATAATTTATCCAAAGGGAGTCTAGGAATCACAAAATGGCTCAAAAGAGCAAGGATGTGTATAGTTGTTTACTCAAAAATGTGAGGAAGATGATAAATTTGATTTAGGTAATTGATAAAATGCTAAAGATGGCTCAAATGAGCTTGATATGATTAAACAGAGACACTTGAAGGGCCTTGTGGTAATAGATTATGTGATCTAGATGTCTAAAAATCAAGATTAGGGGTCAAAATACCTTTTTGAAAAGAATTTTCGGTGATTGGGGAATCGTCAACGATTCTATCAAAGAAACACAGGGAGAATTGCAACGATTCTAGAAATCATCCATGATTGTTGTGAAAATGTACAAGTTGATAATGGATGAATATGGGACTCGAAAGGAATGCTAAAAAGGTTGATTTAATCCTAGATATGATGCATAATAATGTAATGAAGCAAGGTAAACTACTAACCTTGCATAAATTGATGAATATAAATATGAATATGATATTACCCGAGAGAGGTAGATTTATGATGCACAAAAACTGCTGATTTGATTCTTGGGAACATGAATGACTTTTATAAGAAGAAGAAGATATTGTTGATGTCTTGAATTTTGATGAGATTATATTTGACTCTATAAGAGGGCTATGGTGTAAGTAAAATGTAATATGATTTCATAATTTCATGTCCACCTGCAAGCTAACCTCAAATGGAGTCTTGAAGCTTGTTTATATAGAATTTCTAACAATAAGGGAGAATCGATGGCAATTATAGAAAAAGGTTGCAACCACCTCCCAAATAGATATTTTGTTTGTTTTATTGAAGGATATATGTTATAAAATGGTTATATGGGTGAGGGAGGTTATTAAATGGTTGGGAGGATTTTTTTTTTTTTTTTATTTTTTTTTAGTTAGAATGTGGTTTTATTTTGTTTTTTTAATTTGATTTTGGTTATATTTTTGTTTTGGGTGGTTTTAAGAGGAATAAAATAGGATTTTACAGTTATAGAATAATATTTATGGGGAGTAAATATAAAGGGGGGAATTAAGACTTAGGATAAGGATTTAATGGATAAAATGGTAATGATGTGATAATGTATTTAATGTATAATATGATAGTGATGTGATAATGAAAGGAAGCTAGTTGAAGCAGATATGGGGATTAGCAATGCTAATTTTAGGTGTCTAAATTTTCCCCATTTTGTTGAGTGATTTTGTGTATGCAAGCCATGAGAAAAAAGGAGATGTGATAGATAAGGATGTGAAAGATGAAAACTTATATGATGAGGTGCTCCCCCTCAAACTAGGGATTTATGAAATAAAAGAGAATTGATCACAAGTTTGAAAGAGATAGATGGAAATATGCAACAATGGAAATATTAGAGATGATGCCCTAAGATGAGGTATAGAAAAAAATAGGTGCCATCATAAAATCAAGTGATAGGGGAACAAAAGGGTTAGTGTCATATAGACGTATGAATTAACGAAGAAAAAGGAAAATAAAAAGGATGTTTTGACAAGGTCAAAAGACCAATGATTGACATTGCCAAAAAAGGTGGGATTATGAAACTAGGAAGTCAAGTGATATGGGAACCAAAGGTTTTGTGTCACACACACACACACACACACACACACACACACACACACACACACACACACATATGACTTAACGATGTAAAAGATGATGGTTTGGCGAGGTCAAGGGATAAAAATTGATGTCACCAAAAAGGTGGGATTACAAGGCTAGGAATTCATGTGATAGGGGAAACAAAGGGTTCATGTCCTATAGACAAATGACTTAATGGTGATGGGGAATGAAATGATGATTTAATGTGGTTAAAGGACCATGATTTGATGTTTCCACAAAGGTGAGATTACGGGCCTAGATGCGGTTCTTGAAGGTGATTAGAGGTGTAGCGCTTGAGGAGGTAGCCGTTGAAAAATATCAATTTGATTGAATAGATGTAATGTTTTTGATGCAATGATGGGATACTGATATGTGTTTAGGATTTTGTGGATATGATGATACATATATTGATAGATGTTGATATGACAAGGTTAAAAAAATTTAAAGTTATGTTTTAGGTATGATGTGTTGTTTGATATTATATTTAAAGTGAATTAATGTTTTGTAAAAAACATGGTCAATAATGAAACATGGATTGATTGCTTTGTACTGGATTTGATACATACATGATGGGGATAGATACAGTGAAGGCATTTGTACTCTTGTCCTTATAGCAGATGTTAACAAATGACTAATAATAGGTAGTCACACCTAATGTCTTGGATATAAAGATGAAGTGATAAGATGTACCTTACTAGAACATGAAAAGGTTAACATATGTAGGTTGATGTGAGAGAGTAGGTTCTCCTTTCACATGAGTTTCATAGAGAAATGGCCCAGTATACATTTTATTTTTATGCAAACTAATCAATGCGGATAGTTTAATTTGGTGGGAAAGCTGATTGATGTGGGAAGATTTCCTATGATGCTTTTGATATTTGAATTTTTAAAGACCAATCGATGTGGGAATCCTCTTTACATGGGTATCCATCCTTCAAGGGAGTGGTCTACAATTTTTACTTTTGATTTTTATAGATATTATTCCTTGAGGGATAGGTCTACGATATTTATGGGTAGCTATCCTTTGAAGGATCAATATAATTTTTTTGATAATATGGTTTTGATATTTTGAAATAGTTGTCCTTCGAGGGATTAGTCTATTATTTTTGATAAGATGCATCCATAGATATTTTTGAATTTTAATTTGAGTTGAGGGAAATACCTGAAAGAAAATTTCAAGGAGGGGTTAATAAATGTGTACATGACCTACATATATGTGCCCCATATCATGTTTTTAGTTGGTACAATATAGGTGGATGTTGATTGTGGGTTCTTGCTAAGGAGGAAATTATCCATGGTGAAAGATGTGATGAACAAATCCATGGTTCTCATCTTTAAGGTGTTTTAGGATGGTGACTGAAAACCACATACTTTCAAATCATTACAATGAAGAGATGGATTGTTAATGATGGGATAGGATATTTTATGTGACTACTTGTCATGATGGTCTACATGCTAATAGTAGAAAGGCCATAAGTGCAAGGATTTTAGAGGTTGACACATGCTATAAGGACCCATCCAGTTTGGGAAAAAAATTTCACGTTTACTCCTTTACGGAGTAGTGATATTTTGATTGGATTGATAGGATAGGTTTGGTGAGGATGATCTAGGAGAATGTGCAAGGTAAGACTTTCAAAGTCTCAATAAAGAGGAGTCCCCTAGCATGAAATTATGTATAGAGATGACATGCGATGAAAGGTGTGATAGCTTTGATTAGGATGGTGGAAGTTTTTTTCTTGATTGATTGAGTATATGGTAAATATAGGAGCCCTTGACAAAGGATTTGTTGAAATTTTGCATGAGATATGAGAAGACAATTGATGATGAGGGGTAGATGATGAAGATTTTATTTTACATGTTATTCATGTATGATGATTTATTATTTGTGTAGGTGTGTGAACTATACTGATTTGAGATGGGAGACCTTAAATGGAAGGTGATGAGAAGACCTATGAGAAAGGTTTATCTAGATTTGATTGAGGATGACCCCTAGTCCTATAGATGTGAGCAAGGACATTTTCGTGACTCGTGTAGATGTTGATGAGATTAAAACACCTTGAGGAAGGTGTGGAAATTGAAAAGATTGAGAGAACTTGAATGGAAGGTGTTGACAAGATGTTTGATAAAGGTTTGATAACACGAGATTGTGGATGACCCTTTGAACTAAAGATGTCGGTGAGGAAACTGATGAGGGTGGAGGTGTTGATGGTATTGATGATGGTTTAGTATGGTACTCTTCTGGGAGAATATCATCTATGAGGAATATTAATTAAATTATGTCTTTAAGTACTTTACAACTCTTTTTGTTATGACTGGGCTTTTATGATAAGAACAAGTTTTTTTATCATACTAAGTAGGTTTTCGATTATGTAGGTTGGGTGTTTTGATTGGTGGAAATGTGATAAGAGAAGATTGAATCATCCTTTCTTATATTTTGATGTAATTCCCTTTAGGGGATTTGGATTAATGAATTTTGACTTTGATTTATGAGAACGATTAGTAGGACGTGTGTTATTTTTTTGATGGGGGTGGATTGATAAAAATAGTATGGTGTTGAAACATCATAGGGGTGTTATGAGGTTGGAAAGAGAGAGGATATGATTCAAGGATAGGATAGGATGTGGGATTCATAAAATTGGATAATGGATGAGTTCCCAAAATGGAAAAGGAAGGATTGATTATGGATGAGGTAGGGTACAACTATGTGGCATGATATTCGGATAAAAGATGGGGTCCCAAAATAAATTATAAGAGTGGTACCTTGTAATCATATTGTGACAAAGGATGAGGTCCCAAAATGGATGGTAAGGTTGAGACCTTAAATGATGTTTGTTTTGATTTCATTCTATTTATTTTAGGTAAAGGAGGGGGTTTTATGATAGATGATGAGGATGAGGCCGTAGATGTGATAGGTTTTATTTTACAATATTTTTTCTAGATAGAGGATAATGTCTCACATCGATAATGAGGAAAAGGCCGCAGATGTGATGGTGTTTGATTGTATAATGTATCATTCAAGACAAGGTTCCATACTAGATTGTAAGTGAGTATCATGGATATGATTGGAGTCAGCTCGGATGAGAGAGACGTTATTTCTAGACATGCTTGAAGTGGGTTATATTTATGTGACTTTTCTAATTCTTTGATTAGTTTGAAAAAATATTGGATGTCAAGATCTTAGATTATGAATGCCTCCTTAGTAATGGCCTCTAAGGTGAATTCTAAGGATTGTGTTAACCATTAAATTTTACTTTAAGAGGAGTATGTTTTAAAAAATTGACTAAATTATTTATGAAGTCTTTCACCTAAAAGTATTTTTGAAATTTTGAAGTATTCCAAAACTCCAAAGTCCAAAATTTTAGACTTCACTTTCGAGAGGTTTTGTTTTTGGGGTTTTTGAACATACAACTACAAAATAAAATTTTCAACTCGGAGTTCCGACGTCCAAAACGCAGCGAAGTTACGAAATTTTGAAACTTCATACTTTTGAGTGTTGGAGTCATCTTTGGAATTTTTAAATTTTTTAACTCGAAGTTTGAAGTCCAAAACTCCGAAGTTCCTAAATTTTGGAAATTTGGAATTTTGGTTTCGAGAGTTTTCCATTGCCTTTTTGAAAAAATCCTTTCCAAATTCTAGAACTCGGAAGTTTCAAAATTTCAAAACTTTGGACTTTCGGGTTTCATAGTTTCAAGCCACCTTTTGATAATTTCATCTCCACGAGTTTCAAGTCTGAAAATTTGAAGTTTTGAAATTTTGGAACTTTGGATTTTTGAGGTTTTAGAATTCGGATTTCATATTGAAAAACTCGCATTCCATTTCAAAGTTTCAAGTTTCGTAATTTAAGAGATTTTGTGAGAATTTACTTTTCAACTACCCACATGTGTCAACTTCTGAGCATTAATTATGGGTTTTTCTATATAAACTTGAATTTTTACCTGTCATTTTCACGTATATTTTTGTCTAACACTCTAATTTTACCACACCATTTTATACTTTTGAGGCATCATTATCAAGGTACGTTTGTTTTGGGTTTTTTTGCCTTATGATCATTTGGGGTTTTCTTTGTTTGTTTATTTCTCTTTTTTGTCCTTCTTTTCCTATTTGAAAATGGAACCCTCATCATCTATCATTTTTCCTTTAGTCATGTCATCTGATTTTCACAATTGCAAATCCCAATTCATATAGGCATCTAGTCCAAAATTGCACACCAATTTCTTCCAGATCTTCACAAACATTTGATTTTTGTTCTATGCCCTTTGGTGTTTTTGATTTTCACAGTTACCTTCTTAGAACTCTAATTTTTAGAATTTCGGAGGTTTAAAGATTTTAGGTTTTGAGAACTCTACTTTTCATAATTTAGGAGGTTTTCTTTTTGGAGGTTCAGAGGTCATAGTTTTGTAGTTACCATTTTGGGATTCACCTTTTTGGACCTTTGGAGGTTTTCTTTTAGATATATAAAGGTATAACTTTCAAGTTTTGAAGGTTTATACTTGAGCCAAAAAAATTCAAACTTTCAAACTTTGGCGTTTTGGAGCCTTTACAATTTTTTAAAAAAATCTCCAAAGTCCATTTGAACTCCATATTATAAATTAAATTTCAACCTCCTCATCAAAGGGAAAAGGTAAGAGGAAATACACATTTTAGGATTTTCTCGTCACGCATGCCTATCTTAAGATTTGGGGACTATTGGAGATACCGACATTGAAAAAATAGATTTTCCATATTTACGGGAAATATTAAAAGATCTTAATAAGAATCCTTGGATGAAAGACATATCGGACAGTGGGCTTGCCCTCACTACAAGTTTTCCTTCATCCATGCATTGTCTTGAGTTTGTCTTGGCAACGGCAACCCATTTTGATAAGGATTTTGAATTAGTAAAAGATGATGATGGTAAGGTTGTAATCAGGATGGATGCCGATTTATTTGAGGATTTATTTAAACTTCTAGATGTTGAAGGATATGCAACAATTTCACAAAAACCACCGTAGAACATTGGGGCAAAGAAAATGAACTATGTAAGAAGGTTATAATGAAGAGTTACTTGGCCAAGAGTGTCATTAAGCTTCCTAAAATTTTGTTCTTCTCAAACATCATCCATAAAGTAAGTGATCTTATTTTATTGTTGAATTGAATTTTGTGTTTTTCTTCCACAAAGGAGTTTCGGAATGGACGTTCCTCTACATTTCTACAATGAAGAAAAATAATGAGTTCATAGGATAGGGGAACATATTAACAACTCAATTTATTTTAAATTGGGAAATGTTTTAACATCTAAAAAATTCTCCATGAATTCCTTTCTTGTTTATGTTGCCACCATCATGGGGGAATTAAATGGTTTGAACACAAAAGGTGTCGAAGTATGTCACATTTATCACTTTTATCCTCAAATTACAATGGAAGAAGGCATAGACATTTTCGTAGAGTCAATGATGCCTTCTTTTTATCTTCCTTTATCATTTTGATAAGGATTTTTATAATCAAAGTATTTCTAATGAATATTTTAAAGAGGTTCCAAAATGGGGAGCCATATTTCTTAAGTTCCCAAAATTTACATATATTAGGATTCCCGAGTTTCTTGGGTGCTTGTTGGAAAGAAAAATTTTAAGGTGGAGAAACTTGTGGATTTCTTGCCAATACTCTAGGAATCTAAGTCCCTCTACTTAATCGGTGCATTTTTGTATATGCATACATGAGTAAAGGTGGATTTTCTTTGGTGGCCTTGTGATTGGAGATCCAACAAGGACACTCCACCGACTGCTTGTAACAAAGCTAACAATATTTTTCTCGGGAAGACTTTTTTCGAAGAGTGGAAAGGGGAGTGAGAAAAGAGGTAGGAGAACTAATCTTACGGTAGAAAAGAAGATTCCTGCACACACTAGTTAGAAATTTCATCACATGCACTAAAATTAAGAAGAAACAATACTATAAACAACAATAAGACCAATTAGAATTTAATTAACACAAAGTATCAGTGAACCCCTTAGTGAAAAAAGGTTTGAAACTCCTATTAGTGCAAATTCATAGCACCCCCAAAATGAATTGTGGATTTGCTTTTCTAAGGCAATGTCATTTGGTGTGAATGCACAACATTGAATCTTTTCCCCAAGTGTGGGACTTATAAAAATGGGAAAAAACTCTCTAGGTTAAAGGCTAGTTTCTCTACTCCTCCGATCGATGTATGCATGAAATTTATAGAGGTTTAACTCAAAATCCTTCTCTAATTATTTCAAGGAGATAAGGATAGAAGAGAGAAAAGAAGATAAAACTAAACTAACAAGGTGATACACCAAAGAAGTGGTAAACATCTATTTATGAAAATTGACACAGATTATAAAAATGCAACATAAATCATGCACAAATTGCTAAAATTATAATGAAATATCGGGATAGAGAAAACAACACAAGGATTGAAAAGAACTCATTCACGAGCTTGCATTGTCATTTCCATTTTTAAATACAATGCATTACAACAGCAAGGAGGTAGAAAACATGTTGCAGTCCTAAAAGAGGTCTGATATTCCACAAATCCACTTGTCAGGGTGAAGGAGGGAGCCTGCGTAGATCATAAAAATGTCCAACCTTTACAGAATGAGCCCAAAAATGGATTTTAATAATGAAAAACTGAGCCAAGAAGGAGAAACACAGGAAAAATTAAAGGAATAATTCAACCACCAAAAATATCCATTAAAATAGCATAGGTACCCTTAATAGTTCATTCCCAAGATTTTCAACCATCTTTGGAGAAGAATGGAAGCCATAGTGCATTAAAAATGGTGGTTGAATGTCGGTTCTGCTTTTTCCCCATACCATAGGTATTTTCTCATTTTTCTCTCACTAAACTCCACCAAAAAACAAAATTGAATATTCCATCATGTAGAGGACTTTAATAGATTTCCAATGACACAAAAATTGAGAAAAGCTGAGCTCTGGATCGAAATATATGCCCCTCTCGAAAATTTAAGGCAAAATAGGGAAAAAATTGGGTGGCGGCGAAACCCAAAATTTTTGAATTTGGGAAAATTTCCCGCTAAAATCTCCACCCCCACCATTCTCGCTAACGTGTGGAATGCTCCCATTACTTCACAGGTTCAAATGGCCATTCTACACTTTTTTGAATTTTTGAAATGTTTCCAAAATTCCTCCGCTGTCTCGCCATTCCACCGCCACGTGTCATCCTCCTATTCACCCGCGGGCGCACTCTAAAATTTTCCTTTGTGCTACCGACCATTTTGGAAAAAAATTAATGTTCTCCTAGTGCCCTTGACCTCCACCGAGAATAGGATACGTTACACCTCCTCATTCGTCGTGGGCCTTCCTAGGGAAAATTTCCCTCAAAAACTCCATCGAGCCATAACTTGCAAAATACAAGGAGTTAGATGGAAAATTTTACCTTTCTGGAAAGGTGAGAAAATTCTCTATTTGATGAAGTCATTTCTGAATAATTTTGAGTGCCTAAAAAGTGAAAAAAATTGACTAAGGCACAAGGAAGGAAGGAATGAAAGAAAGTTAGTCAAAATAAGCAAGGGGCTTATTTTGGATAACAATTTTGGTGACTCAGACGGGTCATTTTCTGCTTTGGTTGAATGATCAGCTACTTGAAGCAATCCATTGGGCATGGAGTCATCAACTTAACTACTTGGTACTCTCAACTCATTAGAAAATTTCTAGGAAGAAGATTGTGAGAGTAGAACATCACCTGATCTGGAACATGGCTTGTAATGATGCATCCACAGGACAACAAAGCTTGTGCCAAAACACTTAGGGAAATGTAAAACTAATCTACAAAAAAAAATGTGCACAAGCACTTGGAGGAATGAAAATCTAAGCTAATATATATAAGGTGAGGAGTTTCCCTTCTAGTAGCAATTCTTTAGATGGATTCCATTAACTCGAATGTGCAGTTCTTCACCATCTAATGTAGACAATTGGAAGGCATTTTTGTTCTTACATTTTGTGACCATATAGGGGCCACTCCATATGGCATCAAAATTTGAATGCCTTCCTGAATTTTCTCGGTCTGCATCCCATTTCAACACTAAATCTCTAACTTGGAAGGTTCTAGCCTTAGCTTTCCTATCAAAGGTTCTCTTGATCAAGGCTTGGTCCTTCTCCATTATTTGTGCTACACGCTCTCGATTTCTTAGAGTTCCATCAATTCTACATATCTAACCTCCATGGGTCCAAACTCCAACAATTCTAATTGCTTCATGAGTTCCAACATTGGAAACTCAAGTGATATAGGCAAAATTGCCTCTCTTCCATAAACAAGTCTGAATGGAGAGTTACCTGTGGATCTCTTGGGAGTTATCCTATCAGCCCATAAGGCTGATTTAAGTTTAGTGTGCCAAGTCCTCTGATTTTCATCAATAGTCCTCTTGATGATCCTTAATAGGTTCTTGTTGGTAGACTCATCTTAGCCATTACCTTGAGGGTAATAATTTGATGAAGTGCTCAGATAGATCCCATTCTTAACAGCCCATTCAGTTACCTTCGATCCTATAAATTCCAATGCATTATCTGATATTATAGTGGCAGGTATACCAAATATAGTTACTATCCCCTCATAGAAGTCTAGAATGCTAGATTCATTTACCTCTTTGAGTGCCACCGCTTCAGTCCATTTGGTGAAGTAGTCTATTGCTGTTAGAATCCACTGATTTCCTTGGCTTGAGTTTGGGTTAATGACTCCAATGAAGTCCAAAACCCATTGTATGAATGGCTGGTCAACTGAAATTGGGTGCAATGTAAGAGCTATCAATCTCTCCTTTCTGTGAAGAATGCACAATTTTTGTACCTCTTGATCCATGGATAACAATCACTAAACACCTTGGGCCAATAATAGCCAACCTTCATAATCTTGAGGGCTGTCACTCTTGGAGAAAAATGACCCCAAGCTGATCAACCATGGAACTCTTCTAACATTCTCTTAATTTGATTTGTCCCAATGCATCTCAACAAAGACTCCATTGATATCGTTTTTGAACAAGACACCATTAACAAGTGCATATGGAATATCTGCAATATGAAGTGTCTTCTCTTGGTTTTGTTCATCTCTGGAGGGAATAATCCTTTTTGTAAGAAGTGAATTATGTCTTGGGTCCAGCAAGGAGTGGGCATACCAAAATTCTCTTCTTGAACACCTCTTTGCTCTTAGTTGTTTTGCAATGCCAAAACAACATCCTTCTCATTACTTGCTTCCATTGATTTGCTCAAGACCAGCTGCTCACACAATCCCTTTCCTCGGACCAACTTGGTGAATTTGATCTCAATTTCATACTCCATGACACGAGTAATCCACCCTGCATGTTTTTCATTTAGATCTTTGTTGAGGAGGAAGTCCTTAACTCCCACATGAGAAACCAACAGTTGAACCTTTTTGTTTGAAACTATATGCTTAAATTTATTCAAGCTCCTAATCACTACAAGAACATGCTTATCAATGAAGGAATACCTCACCTCATAATCCTCCAAGCTTTGGCTAAAGAAGGTAATTTGATGCTCTGCATTTTATTTGTTCTGCATTGTACTAAAATTACAGAAATTGTATCATCACCTCCAAATGCATAAATGATAAAATCCTTAGAGAAATCTGGGTTAATGAGAGTTGGAGCTTGTGAGATAGCCTCCTTGATTGCTTCAAATATTTCCTTACCTTTAGTTGTCCATTTGAAATCCATACTTTTTTCAACATCATAGTTATTGGCTTGACAAGGGTTGTAAAGTCTGCAACAAACCTTCAAACAAATTTGATTCTTCCCAAGAAACTTTGAAGGGATTTCTTGTGACTTGGTAATGGTAGTGCTTTTATTGCTTCACCCTCTCTCGTATCAATTGCTAATCCCTCTTTAGAAACAATATGGCCTAGGATTTTTCCTTCATGAGCTAGGAAAATACATTTTTGGGATCAAGGATACCCCAAATCTTCTACATCTTTGGAACACTTGTCTCAAATGAAAGAGATGATCTACTGCACATTTATAAAATATAGTAATATCATCTAGGTATATTAGCACTATTTTTTTTATCAATCCCTTGAATGCCATATCCATTTCCCTTTGGAAGGTAGCTCCGATGTTAGACAGCCCAAATGGCATTTTCCTATATGCATAGGTTCCCCATTTAGTGGTGAAGGCTATTTTGAACTGATCATCCTCCTTTACCATGATCTGATTATACCCTGAATAACCATCTAGCAATGAAAACCTCTCAGAGCTAGCAACAACTTGAAAAATCTACTCATAGAAGGAAGTGGGTAATGATCCTTGAGAGATGCTCTATTCAAATATCTAAAGTCTACACACAATCTGATTTCTCCACTTTTCTTTCTAACTGGAACCGAGTTTTGTAACCCAGCTTGAATGCTTAATGGGAAATATGATACTTTCCTCTATTAAATTATTCAATTCCTTCTTCATGAGAGGCTCCATGTGTGGATTGACTAGCCTTTGTTTTTGCCTGATGGGTTTAGCACTTGGATCTAATTCAATTGTGTGTTGAGCTAGCTTGGGATTGAAACCTCTCAAGTCTTCATAGCTCCAAGAAAATATATCTGGGAACTCTTGGAAAATTTGCGTGAACTCATACCTTTCTTTCTTGGTTGTCACTTTACCAATTTGAAGTGATTTTCCTTCTCTCACCGAGATAGGCACTTTGAATCTTCCCCCTTGACTTGGATGTTTGCTTTATCCTTCCCAAATTGATCATTAAGATTAAAGATGGAATCCAAAGTGACAAGTCCTTTTAGAAATTTGTTGGTTCTCATCTATACCACTTAATCACCATACTATTGTTCTAAATGTTCCTAATTTTTTGTTGAGAACTTAGCTTCTTCTTACAAGAAATTGATGATTTGTTGGTCACTTTCAAACACTTGCCAACTTACATTATTGTCTAGAACTGATGGCCTTACAATCACATGAATGTTTGGCTGCACTTTATCTTCCTTGATACTTTCCACAACATCAAAGGCTTCTCCAACTGCTACAATTCTATCAACAACTTGGTTTTCTTTCCTATGGATGGAGTTGATGCCAAAGCCTTCAAAATCCTCAATGAGGTCCCACACCCTATTCTTATAACTCTTGAGTAGGTCATTCTTAGAAGCATGTTGTCTTTTAACTTGATTAACAATCAGCTCACTATCCCTAAAGAATTGTAAGTTTTGATACCTCTCTTTCTTGACCAAGGCAATACTTGTATCAAAGCTTCATATTCAGTAGTGTTGTTAGAACATGCAAAATGAAATCTAAAATCTGAATAATACTTAATTCCTTGAGGTGAAACAATCATAGCTCCCCCCTACACCTTGTCTACTTCTTGATCCATCAAAGAATAGCTGCCATACCTCATTGTCATCTTTATGGTCTGGCTTGGTGATGCTAGGAATAGGCTGATTTTCTTCATGCATGTAATAAACTCCTAGTTCAGATTCCTCTATTTCCTTTTAGGGATCAAAAGCATGTACCTTGCTTTCCCACTCATCAAGAGTCAAATCTAGGATGATTCCAACTTTGGTGTCAGCTTCATCTATGCCTGGATAATCCTATTGTTCAAATGCTGGACAGATTAGCATTGATTGGGCTTGGAGTATGAGGCTCAATGTGAAATTTTGCAATAGGTTCAAACCTGATCGTGGCCTTAGTTCCATATCTGGTTTGAAACAACATGTGTGACCAATCAACGAGACAAATAGCCTCTAATTCTAGTTGTGAAATCCCTTGACAAACATATGGCAAAAAGTGGTGGTAAATCTATCACTGACACATCTTGTAAAACAGTGAAATTGGGGCATGCATGCAAAGTGAGGCTCAAATATTTAATTACCCCTACTATTTTTGTTGTTGTCCCATCCAGTTGCACTACCCCTTTAGATATGAATTCATATTGGAGGCCCAACTGATCAGCTATTTGCTTGGGCATCACATAACTACTTGCCCCAGAATCAATCATACAATTGTGTACTAGTTTATCCCCAATGATCAATGAAATGTAGAATGGAGGGGAATTAAAAACTCTACCTTGCTATCCTCTGAGCTTCCCCTCAATATTAGCACCATTTTTGAGTACCTTATCTTGCATATGGGCTTGCTGATTTAAATTTGACCAATTCTTCATGGTAGCTTGTAGTAGATCCCTTTGGCACTGGGATGGATAGTGATTCCCACATAGATATATTCACATTTGTATTCTTCATTTGTTCAATGATGCTAAATGGATATGAAACATCTCTTTGCTTCCCCTTATCTTGTAGACTCTTTTCTTATACATGGGCTGCAATAGCTGGCATTTGAGCTAGCCTAGAAGGTTGCTTGGGCTGTCCTTACACATTTGGAACTGCATTTTTCTTGCTAGCACTTTGTAGAGTGATGGAAGGTTGTGGATCACTTGGAGCTAATGATTTCCCTTCACCAATATTCCTCTTCTTTGACCATGTGTTAGCTGCTACATTCTGAGAAATTGTTTGATTCATACCAAAAATCCTTAGCCTGCCAATTCACAAGTGTAGTCTCATTTGGAGTTGTATTTTGCTGAGATGTTCCTTGTTGTTGGTTTGTTTCTTGACTCACCTCACTCTCTATGCCAGTTGTTTTCACCATCAAATCTTAGTTCAAAGCACCATTGAAGCATATAGACTGGTTGTGAGGTTCATTGCATGGGAAACACCAATCATACTCTTGAGCTATATTATTTTACACTGGAGCTAAGGATTTAGAGGTAGATGCAACATTGGGGTTATAGGGCTGAAATGGTCTATTGGCAAGAGGCATTACTTGATTTTGATTTGCATCTAGATTGGGTAGCCTATTAGGCTGAGTTTGAGACTGATAAGATGGTCTAAAACTTTGGGCTTGCTTTGCCTCTCAAGTGTAACCAGCTCATTGCCTAAATTTTTAATTGTTTAATGACTTCTTGAAGTTCATTTGAGGCACTAGAGGATGAAGTAGAAGTTTCATTTGAACTCGATTTCTTGGAGTGGGAATAGGAGCTAAAGTAGGTGCTTGACTAATGTTTGGGCTTTCCAAGTTTGGATATAAGGGCATAGGAGGCCTAGGAGCCAGTTTACCAGCTTGGATCAAACAATTTTCAGCCCTAATGGTAATGCTATAAGTTGCAGGTATATTTACACCTCTCATGGATTAGATTAACATAGAAATATCAGAATTTAAAGCTTTGAGATAGTATAAGAAAACACCTTCAACTGTTGTCCTTCTTGTCATTGGAATTCTATCCCATGTTCTTTGAAATATGAAATTGAAGTCATTAGCTACTCATTGGGAGCTCTCTTAATAGTTGTCGAGTTGTAGTAGTAGAGACAAATTATCTCCCTTTTCTCCAAACTACTCATGGAGAGCTATATACAACTGGTTCCAATTTTGGATAGAACCTACCCCAAGGATCCTAAACCATTGCAAGGATTACCCTTTGAATGAAGATGCCAACAATTTGATAGAAATTTTCATCTCAAAAATCTCATGGATTGCACAAACATTAGCAATGTCTTTGACATGATCACCAGGAGTGGTCTGATTTTCCCCAGTAAAGTATGGGATGTTATTTAATGCTACAACTAGAACTAGGTTTTGTGCATTGAGAGCAAGTGGGCTCTACCAGTGAAGTTGAAATAAGGGTTGTGTTGTGCCATTCTGATTGGCTTGAGAACCCTTGTTGATTGGGTGAAAGGTCTACCAGGTGGAGGAGTTGATAGAGTTCTATTTGGTGGAGATGGAGACCTTTGAATTCTTCTTCCCCTCTCTCTTCTTCCTGGGGATAACTACAGATACTTAGACAATCCCTCTTCTCTAGCCCTTGACCTTGTTTGGATCCTTCTCATGAATCTTCAAACTTGGACTGCTGAAACCAATTGATTTTATCTCTTTAGAGTCGCCAGATGTGCAAATCAGGGCTATTTTAAGCAAGAAACTTACAAAAATGCACATCAACTTTGTTGTAATGAAGATGAAGACCTCTAAGGTCCCACTAGGTGTGCCAAAATTGTTAGTGAAAATTCACAGAGACACCCCCAAAATGACTTGTGGGTCTATTATTCTAAGGCAATGCCATTTGGTGTGAATGCACAACATTGAATCTTTTCCCCAAGTGTGGGACTTACAAAAATGGGAAAAAACTCTCTAGATTAAAGGTGTTTCCTCTACTCCTTTGATCAGATGTATGCATGAAATTTTTAGAGGTTTAACTAAAAATCCTACTCTAATTCTACCAAGGAGACAAGGATAGAAGAGAGAAAAGAAGATAAAACTAAACTAACAAGGTGATACACCACAGGAGTTGTGCACATCTATTTCTAAAAATTGATATAGATTATAAAAATACAACATAAATCATGCAAAAATTTCTAAAATTGTAATGAAATATCAGGATAGAGAAAACAACACAAGAAAGGATTGAAAAAAACTCAATCACAAAGCTTGCATTGTCATTTCCATTTTTAAATACAGTGCATTACAACGGTAAGTAGGTAGAAAACATGTTCCAGTCCTAAAATAGGTATGATATTCCACAAATCCACTTGTCGGGGTGAAGGAGGAGCACACGCAGATCATAAAAATGTCCAACCTTTACAAAATGAGCCCAAAAATGGCTTTTAACAATGAAAAACCTAAGCCAAGAAGGAAAAACATGGGGAAAATGAAAGGAATCATTCAACCACCAACTAGATCCATTAAAATAGCATGGATACCCTTAAAATTTCATTCCCAAGATTTTCGGCCATGCTGGAGAAGAATGGAAGCCATACTGCATTAAAAATGGTGGTTGAATGTTGGTTCTACTCTTTTCCCCATGCTAGAGGCATTTTCTCATTTTTCTCTCACTAAAATCTACCAAAAAATAAAATTGAAGATTTCATCATGTAAAGCACTTCAATATCTTTCCAATGACACCAAAATTAAGAAAAACTAAGCTCTGGATCGAAAGATATGTCCCTGTGAAGATTTAGGGCAAGACAAGGCAAAAATCGAGTTGGCAGAACCCAAAAATTTTCCCCTTTTTTGAATTTAGGAAAATTTCACCAAAAATATCAACCCCCACTATTCTACTGACACTTGGCATGCTCCCATTGGTTCATGGGTTCAAATGGCCATTCTACGCTTTTTTGAATTTTGGAAAATTTTCCAAAACTCCTCTGCTATCTTGCCATTCCGTTGCCACGTGTCATCCTCCTATACGCTGCGAGAGGCATTCTCCAAAGTTTTCCTTTTTGCTACTGACCATTTTGGCAAAAACTAAATTTCTCCTGTGCCCCAACCTCATGCCAAGAACGGGACACGTGGCGCCTCCTCAATCGTCGCGAGGCCTTCCCGAGGAAAATTTCCCTCATAAACTCCGTTGAGCCATAACTTGCAAAATACAAGGAGTTAGAAGGAAAATTTTACCTTTACTGAAAAGTGAAAAAATTATATATCTAATGAAGCCATTTACAAATAATTTTTATTTCCTAAAAAGTGAAAAAAATTGACTGAGGCACAAGGAATGAAGGAATGAAAGAAAGTTAGTCCAAATAAGCAAGAGGCTTATTTTGGATAACAACTCCTTGTATTGATGCTCAACGAAATTGTACATAGTATGAGAATTGAAGACATTGAGAATAGGGGAAAAGTGGCTTACTCTTTTAACTCAAAAGTGATAAAAATATCTCTTATGACCTTACAAGAATATAACAAAGCTACAAGAATTTCAGAATTAGAAGAACCCTTTGAAATGAAGAGCTCATTAAAATTTGTAACAATATGAATTGACCTTTCACCTCCCTTATATGACTCTTCATTTCCATATTCCACTCATGACCTTTATTTTTCCATGAATTAAGTATTTCTCTTATAATTTTGAGAAAATATTTTTATAATTAAAATAGGTCACTTAAGTGAATAGGATGAAATACAATGATGATGCATAATGAAGAATTAGAATGGAGAGATAAAGAAGAGAGGGAAAGAGAGGGAGAGGGAAGGGATGGAGGGGAAAACACTCCTCATGATGAAATGCTTTGAATGCCTTGTTGCAACCGTGAAATTTGAGTAAGGATTTCTTCCACTAGTGATATTTTACACTGATGAAGATTGATCCCTTTAATAAATTTGAATCCTTTTCCCAATCTAGTGATGACTGCAAACTCTATGATGCATGGACATCCTGGACCATAGAATGAGTGTTTAGAAACATTGTTATGATGTTTACCACTGCAAGCCTAGAATGAATGCATATAACTCCCACAATGACCCTCCTTGAAACTTGGTTGATGAACCCTTTGACTCGTTGCAATCATTTTGACCAATTCACTTTAGATAACTTGTTTCTTAAAGTGATGAAGATGAATTCACATGATGTGGCTTGCAATGCCTTTCTTTACTTCGTAAACCATTGCACTCAAGATGATGTTTCAAGGACCTCTGTGAAGTTCCAATTCTTTCTTTTCAACTCATGAAACCTTCTCATTATCCAAAACGGAGTCCAAAAAGTAGTAAGGTGAGTGAAAAAAAAGTCATATGTAATTTTCCACTCTGAAATAAAAACTTTCTATTTTTAGAATATGAGCATGTGCTCTACTATTCTAAGGAATATCACCTGTCTTGCTCATATTTCACCTTTTGAACCATCTACCATATTCCAACCTCCTCTATTCCCAAGATATTGCTATTTTTAGCACATTTCTATTTTTAACAAGTTGTTATTTGGGGACTTGCTATTTTGGGCAAAAAAAAGTCATTTTCTGTCTTACTTTCCATTTTACCCCTTTTCTGATTGTCCTGAGTGATCAAACTTGAAATTCAGTGGGGCTCACCATTTATAGCATGTGAGGAAGTATAACATATGCTATTTTTAGTAAATGGTGAAAACAACCTCTGTTTGTGATGGGAACAACTATTTTGGATTTAGATATTCCTAATGAATTCGTGCTCTAATTTTCGTCATGATTTGCTTTCCAAAAATATCAAAAATGAAAAATGAAAATTTATGTCAGTAAGAGATTTGGGTATACTACCGGGAAAAATTATAGTAAAAATCAGTCCTTCATATCTCGATAAACTAGAAACTTCATCATGTAAAAACTAGTTTGAGAGAAACTAGATTTTTTGGAGACCCTTCCCTTTGAATTTTAGATGATTTCACTGCCGGATCTTTGGGAATTTGAAAATTTATTCCAAGAGGAAGAATTCTGATAAAAAACATAGCCCTCCATATCCCTAAAAATAGGGACTTCATGGTGTGAAAACTAGCTCACGGGAAACTAGATTTTTCAATGATCATTCCCTCTAATTTTTCGTGTGATTTCACCCACTGGAACCCTGAGAAGTGGAGAGGTAGCTTGCTGATTTTTTCCACTACTATGTCATAGAAACCATTACTGGAGCTTAAAATTTTCATGTCTGGTTTATCTCTTCATTCATGATGAAATAAAATCCATTGTGATAGGTTTTTTTCTTTTTGTCTTACTGGTGAAATTTCCTTTAGATCCGGTTTCCGATTTGACGGGAATTTGAAATTTGTTCTTCGTGGAGCCGGAAATGAAATTTATTCACTATGAACATTCCTTGATGAAAATAAGAGGTTTGAATATTAGTATTTAATGAAATTTAAGAGATAAGAACTCAACAATAGATGGTTTGTCAATCCGTGCACCGGTTTGGAAGATTTCTTCAAATTTCAATTTCATGCAATTGGGATTTCCATGTATCTTCTTCTCTATTCTTCATTTGTTCTTCTTATCTCAATGAAATATTATTATGAGACCTTTGTATCACCATGGGGTATATGATTTCATTTCTGTGGTGAATCTGGTTTGAGCTTTGGCAATGGTGGAGTGGTGGACTATGGTGTTCTCTGTAACTTTCTTCTAGAATGGAAAAAAATTAGAAGCAGTAAGAAACAACAAGAAGTTAGAAAATTTTAAAATTTTGGAGTTGGAGTTGGGTGAATTTTTTTCCCTAACATACCTCACCTCAAATGGACATGAGGGACATCAATTTCCATGATGAGCAAGATGGTGACATGTGGCATTGATCGATGGAAGGGAATGAGTGCTCCAAAATCAGCTTTAAAGCACTGAGGGTTAGAAGCGGGTCACATGGGTGACCAAAAATATCTCCTAGAGGGATGGGAAAATTTTAAAGGTTTTATGTCCCTGACCTATGAGGGATGTGAGGGACATAAAATTCCATGGTGGTCCTAGAGATGACACATGGCGAGATCTGACGGTAGGGGATTTGAGCTCCAAATTGCACCCGGGGACTGAAATGGCAATCTTGATGGTTGCATGGGGTTAGAGAGGTCACATGGGGGCTAGAAACATTTTTACAAGGTTTATTTACATAAACCTTAGGGATGTATGGGACATAAAATACTCCCGGGCTCATGTAGGTGACACATGTCCTCCTAAAATTTGGCTAAGTCTTGAACATGCTCAAAGAGGACAACTTGTGACGATGATAACTTTAGCTCTGATGGAATTTTTCAAAAAAATTATATGATCCTAACTAGAAATGGAATTTTGAATCAAATTGTGGGGGTATCATGTATTTATTATTCCATTTGATCCCTAAAAAAGTGGATTTTTTATTTGGTACTCCCCTTATTCCTAATAAAAACTACCTACAATACTTTTATGCAAAGGTTTTGTGAAAGATATGATTTGAACATCATGTAGTGATTGGAATTACCTTTCTAAATATATTTATTTAGCTCCTAACTCCATTTGGAGCTCCTAAAATTACCCTCGAAGCTTAGTGGCTATTTTGGCCTATGCACTAACTAGAACCTGTGAACCTTAATTCTAGCGACATACCCCAACTTATATGAGCCCTTCCGAAATCATCCTCAATCATTTCCATGATGTCCCAAGACCATTTAATCAACTCCAAATCCACTTATGATCTTCTACTCCACTCCATGGGGTTTCTATAGCCCTAGGAAGGCCATTAGTAGCCCTTCCTATAATTGTAGTAGCTTGTAAATGAACTCCTAAAATCACCTAGGGGGAATGAATGGAATTTCCTAAATAACATAGGGGGATGAGATAGACATGGGGTGTCTTGGAATGATAGGACTTGAAAAAATTAACACAGGGGTATAGTTGTCATGTTCGAAAATTGTTAATTTCCTTGTTGCACATTTACATGACAATAACTAGATCTAGCTTGCGGACATGACATGGGGAACCCGAGATCTCAATTTCAAACCATATAATCTATTGACCAATGCCTTATCCATTGGGCCCTATGGATTCATGTACAATTTATAAGAGAGAAGGATAACAAAGAAGGAAACACACACACACACAAACAAAGAAAGGAAACACACGAAACACAACATAAAGGGAAACACACCACATAAAGGGAATAAAAACACGGAAAGGAAATTATATACAAGGGGAGGGAAAATTATAGAGGCGGGAAAAGGATATACACATACCCAATAACGGGTTGAGAAAAGTACATGCCATCATGAAATAATGGGTTAAAGTATGACCATTGAAGCACAAAAATTATTATTTGATCAAACCATGCTTTGGTGATGGGTTTTCATGGCTTGAGAAGAATAAGGCTGACCATAATTCCATCTTGGTACTCATACTTCACAGAGAACATTCTTTCATAAAATGAACACTTTATCACTTTCACAAAATTCATGTACCTTAATGCTCCCACTTTACGTCCTACGACCATGTGACACCACTCTTCCATGTCTTCAAGAGTGGGAAAATTTATCCTATCATGAAAAATTTCATCTCATTTGATGAGTGACTTAAAATTTTCTGTTATATGAGAAAAACACTTGGAAGGAGTGAGAAGAAACTGATTTTCTTCCCATTCAAGAACTTCCCCAAACATCCCGATTTGTTTCTTTGAGCAAGTGTTTTTGGACATGGAGGTTAAATCATTGAGCTAGAGATCTTCATAATCCTTGATATATTGTTGTAGTATGGGAACATGTTCAAGGTGAATATAAGCTTAGAGCATGGTGAGTGCAGTTTCATTTTGGATCATTTGGAAAGAATCATGCATACTCCCACTTTTTGTCTAAAGAAATGGTTATAGATATGCATTTGTTCGAAGTGCATCATGATATCATTTTAAACATTCCCGATTTTAGTTTGACCATGTAACAATTCTTCACCCTTCATTGGATTTTTCCATATGAACTCTTGGTTTTCATTGATGGACCATTATGAGATGGTGGGAGCAAGTTGGTTTTGAATATACTCCAAACATTGCTTTGTAGAGTTGTGCCATGTTCTGAAAAACTTTTTTAAATGTAAATCAGCTCAATGTTTTCCTATTATCTTCTTCCATGGTGGAGGGTTTGTCTTCAAAATTGGATATGTCCAAAGGGGATTCACAATTTTTGTTCTTGTGCACTTGTGAACTTCTTCACATGATGTGGAAGAAAAAGAAGTGATTTCATGTCCATTCTCATCAACCGAAGTGTCGGAGAAGTCATCAAGCTTATACAATTTCCCCATATCAACATAAAAATTGGTACATCAAAATAAGAAGCACAAATTGACTCATACCTATCTTGTATCTACGTAACTTAGGTTAAGAGTTCAAGACTGATTTGAGGATCTTCGGTTTCTTACGTAGTCTTCAAGATATCTTGTACAAATATCTCTTCTGAAATTTCCATAAGCTCATTTTTATCTTCATTGGAAGAATATTCTTGTTGTGACTCCAGGAGATGGTTAAAAATATGATCCATGAGGGCCCGTGATTCATTTGAAACATTCTCATTCACCTCTTCCATGATTTACTTTTCCAAAGATTAACTTTCTTGCAATCATGGGCATACTTAATTCATGACACCTACTAACAAGGAGAAGATGTCCAAGCTTCATGGGAAGGGCACTCCTTTAAGATCAAAATCCATATCATCTTCTTCTTGGTAAGAAGTAGAGAACCATGTTGGGGCAGCAAGTATGAGAATAATTTTTAGCTACATCTTGACCATCCATTATTGAATCTTCTTGCTCAGGTGAAAGATGAAAGGATATGTTTTCACCATGATGATGATTCTTCTCCCGAGTGAGTAGAGGTTGTGTTTAAATTTTTGTTCTCCTTGGATTTGAAAAGAGAGTGGGCTTCTTCCATTTGATCTTCCATAATTGCATCAAGGAGAGAGTTTGATTCTTTAACTTCCTCCATTTCTTCATGCAACATTTCTACATCACTTGAAGAATAAAACTAGGAGGGAATATTATCTATGAAAATATTGAATTAATCATCTTTGGACCATGATGTCTGGTGAATTTCTTGCATTTCTTCACATCTCTCCATTTCATCATTAATTGAAAGATCAAAACTTGAAAATAAATCATCCATGCTTACTTGAATTGTCTATCTTCTTCATTATTAGTGAAGTCTTCAGAGAGCATTGGATCATCCATTATGTAGCAAGGATATTACTTTATTGAATATATTATTCCCCCATGGGTTGTGACTCACGCCAAATGTAATTTCGAATGGTGATTCTATATTCGTCTCTTCTACTTCTTCCTCCATGAAGTTGCTTTGGCTTTCATCGAGAGGTTAGATGACAAGATCTTCTTGAGAAGCATACAAGAATATTTCCAAAATGAAAACTTCATAGTATGGGTAGAAATATGGGTCTTCTTCCATAGGGTATAGTTCATTTTCTTCCTCTAATTTATGTGGAGATTTAATATGTTCATATCTTATCAGTAGACCTAAATCATACCTCCAAATTTCATTAAAGACTTTGGGGTCGAGAATTTACTTATATTCTACTATGAAGCCTTTCCACATATTCTCTTTTAAAAATATTCATTTCTTCATCACCGTATTCAATGAATTCATCTAGATAATGGTGGAAGAAGGAAAACATTCTTAATTTTGTAGTGATTTTTACAAGATTACAAAAATCTTCTTGATGGATCTTGCACCATCCTGTATTTCGTCATCTTCTTGAATTTTGATTTTATCTTCATCGAAAGGATTAAGGATAGGATTTTCTTTAGTGGTATTCAAGAACCTTTTGGGTATGAAAACCTTGTGATATGAGTTATCTTCAAGATCTTCCTCCATAAGACAAATCTCCTCTTCTTCTTTCTCTCTGGGTTGTTTCAAGTTGTTCATTCATCTCTTACAAGAATTTTACATATTCTCGAACTTCAGATCTCAGCTTATGTCTCCTTTCAATCCATTCTTATTCATTTGTGACAGGTTATTTCTTATTTCCTTTGTCAATACTAGTCTCAAACCATGGCTGATCAATGATCTTATTTTACGGGAATACATCTTCTTCTTCACTATCACTCATTGGTACTTCACTCCAATCTGGAAAAATTTTCATGATGTGGAAAAAAATGTGACCATGTTTTGTTTTTGATGGAGTCACCTTCAAGAATGATCTTACTTTTAAATAGGATTTTTTTCTTTATAAAATATTTTCTTTTTAAAAAAACTTTTGGACCTTGCGGTCATAATTTGGGTGCAGATGCTGCTAAGTCTACCCCATGGTGGGTGCCAAAAATTATTGGTGAGAAATTCTTTTAGGTGGATAAACTTGTGGATTTCTTTCCAAAACTCTAGGAATATAAGTCCCTCTACTTAGCTGGTGTAGCTGTCGTATATACATGCACAAGTAAAGGTGTATTTTCCTGGTGGCCTTGTGGCTAGAGATCAACAGGGGCACTCCACTGACACTACGGAAAAGCTATCAATATTTTGATAGGGAATAATTTTTCTAAAGAGTGGAAAGGGGAGTGAGAAAAGAGGTAGGAGAACTAATGTTGCAGGTAGAAAATTAGATTCCTGCACACACTAGTTAGAAATTTCATCACATGCACTAAAATTAGGAAGAAACAATACAGCAAACAATAATAAGACCAATTAGAATTTACTAAACATAAATTATAAGTAAACCCCTTAGTCAAAAAAGGCTTGAAAATCCTTCTTCTTGTATTAATGCTCAATAATAAAGTGTACTTATTATGAGAATGGAAGACATTGAGAATAGGGGAAAAGTGGGTAATTCTTTTCACTCATAAGCGAGGAGAATCTCTCTCATGAGCTTACAAGAATATAACTAGCTAGATGAATTTCATAATTAGAATAACCCTTTGAAATGAAGAGATCATTACAATTTATAACAATATCAATTGATCTTTCACCTCTCTCACATGACTCTTCATTTCCATATTCCACTTGTGACCTTTCATTTTCCATGAATTAAGTATTTCTCTTATAATTTTGAGAAAATACTTTTTACAAATTTAAAATAGGTCACTTAAGTGAATAGGATGAAATACAATGATGACGCATAATGAATAATTAGAATGGAGAGATAAAGTAGAGAGGGAAAGAGAGGGAGAGGGAAGGGATGGAGGGGAAAACACTCCTTGTGACGAAATTCTTTGAATGCCTTGATGTAGCCATGAAATTTTAGCGAGGATTTCTACCACTGGTGATCTTTTACACTGGTGAATATTTCTCCCTTGAATAACTTTGAATCATTTTACCAATCTAGTGATGACTATAAAATCTATGATGTATGGACATCCTAGACCATACAATGAGTGTTTAGAAACATTTTTATGATGTTTACCACTGCAAGCTCGAGATGAATGCATACAATGCCCATGATGAACCTCCTTGAAACTTTGTTGATGAACCCTTTGACTCATTGCAATCGTTCTACCAATTCACTTTAGATCACTCGGTTCCTTAAGTGATGAAGATGAATTCACATGATGTGACTTGTAATGCCTTACTTTTCTTCTGTAAACCATTGCACTCAAGATGATGTTTCTAGGACCTCTGTGAAGTTCCCATTCTTCCTTTTCAACTCATGAAACATTCTCATTATCCAAAAGGGAGTCCAAAAATAGTAAGGTGAGTGAAAATAAATTCATATGCAATTTTCCACTCTAAAATGAAAACATTCTATTTTTATAATATGAGCTTGTACTTTGCTATTTTGAGGCATATCACCTGTCTTTCTCATATTTCACCTTTTGAAACATCTACCATATTCAAACCTCCTCTGTTCTCGAAATATTTCTATTTTCGGTGCATTTCTATTTTTATTGGGTTGTTATTTTGGGACCTTCTATTTTGGGAAAAAGTCATTTTATGTCCTATGTTCCATTTTACCCCTTTTATGATTATCCCGATTGATCAAACTTGAAATTATTTAGAGCTCACCATTTATAGAATGCGAGGAAGTATAACATATGTTATTTTTATTAAATAGTGAAATCGACCTATGTTTGCGACGGGAACACCTATTTTGGTTTCGTCTCTTCGTATCAAACTCGTGCTCTAATTTTCATCATCATTCAATTTCCAGATTTCTCAGAAATGAACAATAAAAATTTATGTCTAGTAATTATTTTAGGTATGTATCTACTAGGGAAAATTAATAATAAAAATCAGTCCTTTATATCTTGAGAAACTAGAAACTTTCTCATGTAAAAAGTAGTTTGAGAGAAACTAGATTTTTAGGAGACCCTTCCCTCTGAATTTCAAATGATTTTTCCCACCGGATCTTCGAGAATTTTAAAATATCTTTGAATATGGAAGAATTATGATAAAAACATATCCCTACATATCCCTAAAAATAGATACTTCATGGCATGAAAACTAGCTCATGCGAAACTAGATTTTTCAATGATCATTCCCTCCAATTTTCATGTGATTTCACCAATTGGAACCCTGAGAAGTGGAGAGGTAGCTCACTAATTTTTCCCACTACTATGTCATGGAAACCATTAATGGAGCTTAAAATTTGTAGGTATGGTTTTTTTCTCCATTCATGATGAAATAAAATCCATTTTGATAGGTTTTCTTTTACTGTCTTATTGGTGAAATTTCCTTTCGATCCGGTTGCGGGTTTGACGATAATTTGAACTTTATTCTTCGTGGAGCCGAAAGTGAAATTTCTTCACTGTGAACATTCCTTGATGCAAACAAGAGGTTTAAATATGAGTTTTTAGTGTCCTTCAAGAGAGAATAACTCAATAATAGATGGTTTGTCAATCTGTGCACTAGTTTGGAAGATTTCTTCAAATTTTGATTTCATGGCAAATGGGATTTCCATATATATTCTTTTTTATTCTTCATTTATTCTTCTTATCTTGATGAAATACTATTATAATACCTATGTATTACCATGGTTTAGAGGATTTCATTTATTTGGTGAATCTGGTTTGAACTTTGGCAATGGTGGAGTCTTTGGGTGAGGTGTTCTCAGTAACTTTCTTTTGCAATGGAAAAATAGTAGAAGCGATAAGAAAAACAGCTAGGAGTTAGAAAATTTTCAAACTTTGGAGTTGGAGTTGGGTGAATTAATTTTTTCCTAGCATCTCTCACCTAAAAGGGACGTGAGGGACATCAATTTCCATGATGAGAAAGATGGTGACACATGGCATTGATCCGACGGTAGGGAATGAGTGCTCCAAAATCAGCTTTAAAGCACTGAGGGGCTGGAAGCAAGTCACATGGGTGACCAAAAATTTCTCCTAGAGGGCTTGGAAAAATTTCAAGGTTTTAATTACCTAACCTATGAGGGATGTGAGGAACATTAAATTCCATGGTGGTCTTGGAGCTGACACGTGGTGAAGATCTGATGATAGGATTTGAGCTCTAAATTGCACCCGAGGGCTGAACTGGCAATCCTGATGGTCACATGGGGTTCCAGAGGTCACATGGGGGATGGGTGCATTTTTCTAAGGTTTATGTATTTGACCCTTAAGGATGTTGGGGACATAAATCCATGCGAAGATCCTGGAGCTGACATGTGTCCTCCCAAAATTTGGCTAAGTCCTAAACTTGCTCCAAGAGGACAACTTGTGATGATGATAACTTGAGCTCCCAATGGAAGTTTTGGAAATAAATTATATGATCCTAACTATAAATGGAATTTTTAATCCAATGGTGGGGGTCTTATGTCTTTATTCTTCCATTTGATTCCTTAAAATGAGGGTTTTGATTTGGTACTCCACTTGTGCCTGAGAAAAACTATCTGCAGACCTATTACGCCAAGGTGTTATGAAAGGTATGTTTTGAACATAAAGTATGGATTGGAATTAAATTTTTGAAGATATTATTTTATCTCCTAACTCCATCTGGAGCTCCTAAAATCACCCTCTGAAGCTCAGTGGCTCTTTTGGCATGTGCACTGACTAGGCCTATGAACCCTAATTCTAGTGAAACTATCCCAACTTCTCCAATCCCTTCAAAATCATCCTGAATCATTTCGATGATGTCCTAAGTCCTTTGAAACACCTCCAAATCAACTTATGCTCTTCTTCTCAACTCTATGGGTTTGTTTCATCCCTAGGAAGGCCAGTGGTAGCCCTTCCAACAATTTCTTGATTCTTACAAATGAACTCCTAAAATCACCTAGTGGGAATGAATGGAATTTCCTAAATCACATAGGTGGATTAAATACCATTAGTCGAGGTCACTTTTCTTGGCTAAATAGAACCGGGTTGTCTTTGAATGATAAGACTTGAAAAAATTAACACAGGGGTATAATTTTCATACTCATAAATTTTTAATTTCCTTGTAAATTTTCACAACTAATGCTCCAAGAAAGTTACCAAGATATCCTCTTGAAAAATGTATTTTATTAGAATTGGTTTGAAAATTGTTTGATTATCAAAAATTCAAAACAAACAACATAAGGTGGGATTTCAATTTCTTATTGCAATAGGAAGATATACTTGTGCCAATATTTATAAAGAAAATAATGTGGATGGAGAAATGTCAGAAGTTACTTTGAGAACTTTCCATCTTATAACCAACTTTGATTACTGGGGTAAATTTAATGAAACAGGGTTGGCCAGTTCTCACATGCCTCAGCTAGAGGATATTTGGATTCATTGTTGGGATGAGGTTATCATCAGGCAATGAGAATATGAAAGGTTGAATTTTAATGAGGTTAGACAATTTAGTATCACGGATATTTCGTAAGATATTGGGGATGATTATAAGGTATTGGATCTAGTGTACATGAAAAGAAAAATTCTGATCAATCTTTTCCATGGATAGATTAGTCTAAGGAAGAACTTTGAAATAATAAGGAAATGGTGGGGCCCATTCTTCAAAGGACATATGATTGTTTGGATACCTTGGGAATTTTACCCAAAGGGATAGATCAATCTATAAGAGTAGAGGCCAACCAATACCGAGTCTACCTATACCCACAAAACATACAAGGTCTACTCAAAAAGGCCAATATAGTTCCAAGGAAGATCTCATTTGTTGTTGGGAGTTCCTCTCTTCCAAAATTTTTAATTGCCACAGTTGTGTCCTCTATAGTACAAGTAACAGAAGCTGTCAAAGTTAGTAATTCTCCAATTGTGTCAAAAGAATTGCCACCCATTTCTTCATTACCATTTCCATTATCTTCATATTCACTTTCTCAATCATTATCCTCTGCTCGTTCACTCCTCTCTTCTTCTCCATCTCCATTCATGGACCAAGTATTTTAATCCCTTCCTATCCTCTCGGTAGGGGAAATGATATCTTCTCAAGTTTCCTCTCTCTACCTCAACAACTGTCATTTATTTCCATTTCAACTTCCGGTCTTATTGCATCTGCTCCTTAGGATATTCTCACTTACACCCCTTTTATCATTACCACATCCATTTCATTTTCAACTAATATTTCCAATTATATTGTTTTATCTAGTGCTCCAGTGCTAAATAAACCATGTAACTTTCATCTGTGTCTACTATACGAATGGATATATCACCAAACCTTAAAGCAAAATAAGAAGGTATCTCTTGTATATGTGATAGATCTAAGTATACTAAAACCTACTCGAAGAGACAATCCAAATGACTAAATATTGTCTCTAGTTTATCAAAAATGATCGGAGAAAGGATCATGGAAGTAAGCACCCCTGTTGAGGGGAAAAATCAAGAAACTATAACAACAAATTATCAAATCTCTAGGTTTTCACTAGGGAAGGCAACACATGAAGGTGCTAAACAGGATGTCTAGGTGGCCCTTGGAAATTTTTTGGAGAAATATGATAAAGATAAATCTTCCAAAGATGAATTGAATTCGAAGGTTAAATAACTCACTGCTCTATTAAGGAAAATCACACAACCCACTTCAACTACATATCCTTCAACTACAACTCCTTTGTGGTTTCTTGGTTTGGATGATATTTCATATCATGAAATTGAGAATATAGGTCAAAAGGGTAGATCGGTGGATGGATGGATATAACGAATGCTTCGGGAAGCTAATCCTTTGGTTAAAACAACTATTGAATAATATAATGATTTACAAATTGAGAGGACTTTTATTCGAAGGATATATGAAATTATCTCTAAGGATAATAACAATTTGAATTTTAAATTAACTATATGGATTGGGATTAGAGATATGGACCCATTTACTCCTTCAAGGAGTAATTGATGATTTTTCTAAAAATTTTGAGTTTCGAAGGCCATGGAATTTAGATCCAAAGTGTTGTAGGATTTGATTAATAAATTAGATGAAAAACATGTGGAAATAATGGACAGTTTAAATGATGTTTCGGTGGATAATCGTAAATTTTTCAATGAGAATATTGATGCTCTTCCGGTGGACCAAATTAAATCAAATTTCAAATATTTGGTAACACAAGATGATGAAATAACTAAAACTTTCAATAGCAATTCAATTGACAGTTGGCCTCATGTCGAATTTTCTGAATCAACTAAAGAAAGTGGTGAATAAGTTGAAAAGGTTACTAGCTAAAATTACAAGGGAGATTGATATAGTAGATGTGGTGAATCATTATTCTTGCATACCAAGAGGAAGGAGAGGTACATGGAATCATCAAACATTTCATTGACTACCAACACTAGGATGGCTATATGGGAAGAAGAAGATCATGAAAAAATGAACAAGAGAAAGATGATGAAGGTCAAAGTGAGCCATACAACCATGACTGGGAAGGTTCTAAGCTCAATCACCAAAGTTATAGGGTTGATTTAGTCATACCTAACAAAAAATTTGCTATTTTTATGGGAGCATGTTCCCTTGAACTTATTATACTCTTTTTTTAGTAATTTTTTATTTAATTTTCAACTGTAATGGCTCAACCTTTGGAACTTATAAATAGTTCAGGTTGCATTAAGTTTAAGATATAGATCATTTGGAAAAGTTACTCTTCAAGATTGGAAGAGTGCTTAATATACTTTGAGACTTTCAATTATATTCATAATAATATTTTATCGTGAAAACATCTAGTTTATTTTGTTAATCATAGATCAATGTATATATTATGAAATTTTAATTCCTTTATGTGATTGGTTAATATTCCTTTATCCCAGTTATCTTGTTTCAATTCATTTGAAAAGTGATATAACTACTTTTATATTAGTTGTGGAAAAGTTGTTTCCTTTATGTTACAAAGTTGCATTATTATTAATAGGCATGGATATAAGAGGATTGAAAGAGATGTGCATATTGTAAATTTTTTTGGGTAGTTGATTGTGCATTTGAGTGAGTCCATTTGTTAAAAATAATTGGTGCATCACCTTATTCTTTTATGTTATCTTTGACTTTAAGCTCATTATTTGAGTAGATTAGAATTATTTTCAAATGTTTTAGCCTTGCATATTGATCTTAAATCAAGTGTTACAAGTTTCAAATGAATCCAACCTTATCTAGAGGTTCATACAAGGCAAGAAGGTCCCACACCTTGGGGATGTTCCAATGTTGCATGAGATCAACCAGGATATTCAACGGTACATGATCTACATGACAAAAAGTTTCAAGGAAGAAATGGATGATTGGAAAATGGAAACGTGCAATATCAACGTGTGTGGATCATCGAAAAGAGGATCCAGGACTCGAGTCTTCAAGGGAAAGCGTTGGTGATGAAAGGACATCCTTATAGGGAATATCATGTGTAATAGCATTGATGAAGTGATTGGAATGATTTATAATATCTATATGAACTGATTCTACCTAGCATGTTGGGTCGGGATGACAAGAAATGTAATCATGTGTGGTAGTTTCTTCAAGCTCATAGAAAAATATGGGAGAAACAGATGGGACATGTATAGATTGAGAGTCAAGATGGGCATCTTCGAGGGCCTGGATTTCTAATTTTACGGCCATGGTTAAGGATTCATCAAAGGTATGGAATTTATGGATTTGGAGGCTAGATGAAATATAAGGGGAACATAATTGAGTAAAAAAATCCATTAGTTCTAATTGAGGTAGTGGGAAGGTCGGTTGATTTTTAATGCTTTGCCACCTAGTGGAAAATTCAACAAGGGATTCATTTTTCATATTTTTGATGATAGAAAGATCATAAATGGTGATTTTACGAGTAATGTTTATAGCAAAGTGATTAAGAAATAGAATTTCTAGGTGAGTGAAAGAGAGAAAAGAGCGTTGAGGGAGGGAATTGTATAAATCCAAGGTAGGTTCTATCAAGGACATAGGAAAGGTTCTAAGAAGGATATCTTGATCATGGATGATAAAATTACATGAGCATCGAAAGGCTAGTATGTGATGTTGAGGATCCTCCTGGCCATGGAACATGGTGAAATCAGGAAATTACCAATGTGGAGGATAGGATTTATATGGTACTAATGGATGGATGGGTTCATTACAAACCTAATCATAAGTAAGGACACACTTGGGTCCCTTGGTAGCAGACTTCCAAATTGTCTAATTTGTTCAACATAGCTTGTATGGGATCATTTGTAGAATTAGGCATGAAGGAATTAAAATATGAGTGTGGATGAGAATGTAGTTGATTTTATTGTTAAAAATTAGGATTAGGATGGTTTTATTGTGGAAGGAGTTGTTGTGGAGGTTAATAAGGGGTAGCTTGAGAGGATATTGTTTACACAATAGGTTTTAATAAAGGGTTTTGGGGAGATGTGGAAATTTTTTTCAATATATTGTTGTTGTTGGATGAAAGGGATTGATTGGGCATGAGTAGGGATGTATGTATGGAGTGCAGGATGTTTGAGGTAGAAAGAGCGGTATCAAATCGAGATAGTTTGATTGGATAAAATATGAGGGATGTTAATATTTTGATGAGTTTTTGATGAAGGAAGGGATGTGGAAAATACCACTTGATGGGATGCACTTGACATGGGTTGAGGAGTGATAGTTTGGAAGTAACTTGGTTGTGAAGAATAATTATAGGGTTGTTGGATGGGGTTGTTATAGGATTGTTGGATTGGTTGAAAGGTAGAGACTCCATAAGGAAAAAAATATGGTCTATATGGATCTAGAAAAATGTCAGATCTAAATGAGGTTGAGTGGGATGTGATAGGTTGATAATATTGATAAAGATTAGATCTTGTGTAGGGGATATTTTTAAATTGATTAGGATGAAAAGATGTAGAGGTAGTGGATGAAGCAATTTGCGAGATGATTGTAAAAATTAAACATAAGGGGAAAAATAATATACTTGATGTAGAGGGTTGATCCATATTAAATGATAATCAAATGACGATGATACAACAAATCCTTAAGAGAGATATAAATGTAACAAAAAATTCAAGTAGAACAATTTTAATCATCTTGATTAGAATTTATGTGGGGGAAGAGGCTTAAAGGGAACTTAATGATATGACCATTCTAAGGATGGTTTCGGGTAATGTTTAAGGTTGAAGTACTTGATATACCCGAAGGTATATGAGACCCAAATCTATGGTAGTGTCGGTTTGGGGCTCGGTATTAGGGCCGACCCCTCACTTCACGGTCCTATAGTGATAAGGGAGTCAGGTGCTTAGCCAATATACTGAAAACCAATTTTTATACTTGGCTAGAACACCAAGTTAGTTTTCCTATTGGGTGATGAAATCCTAATATTTATCACCTAGGTAGGAGTGTTTGATGCAAGTTTTATTTTTATGTGATTTGGCTATGTGTGGGGAAGAATTAAGTGAATGTAATCGAGTTAAATTTACTAATTAAAGCTATATGATCAAGCAATATACAATTTTTTTAATCCCAAAAGAAATGATTGATTTTGATGAGGACAGACAATAAATATGTAGTGCGGAAAGAAAAAATAAGGAAAAGGACTCACTTTGATAATGCTTCCTTTTTAATTTTTTGCATTTTTATTTTTAGCAATATAGAAATCCATCCGAAAGCAAAAGGTCTCCAAAAATAGAAAACATGCAAGAACGAGCTAGCGAAAAGAGAAAATATCACAAAAACAAGGGTTACAAGGTTTATGTTGAGTAATCAAAATAACTCGAAACATCGTCGACAATTGACTAAATTGCTAATTATTCATTCAATCCCTTGTTATTGAACAAATCGCTAGAAATTATAGAGCGTAAAACCTAAATATGAAAAAAATTGAAATTTGAATGAATGAAAGAAGGGACTTAGGGTCCCACCGGGTGTGCTAGAATGTTTAGAGATGTTTTTACCTTTTTAATTGAATTAACAAAGTGAAATAATAAAAATAATATTGACCTCAGAAGACACGGGGTTTAACGATACCCGCAGAGGTGGATGTTGATGCTGATGTTGATGGATGAAAGTTCCTTCTTTTACCAATGGAGGAACTTATAGATCACAAAAAATAATAAGAAGATGAAATTAAATAGATATATGTTGGATTTCCTTGCAAAGGCCATTCCCCATAATTCAATGGAATGCCTTGCAAGGATGTCAATCTGCATTCAAGAAATCAATCTGATAATGATAAGATAAATGATAAAACAAACGATATAACTAGTAATACAAAGAAAAAGGGAATGATGCATTCCAAAGATATATGATGGTCTGAAGTTGATACTTGATCCAAAGGGATTATAGGAATCACAAAATGGCTCAAAGGAGCAAGGATGTGGTTAGTTGTGTACTCAAAAATTTGATGAAAATTATAAATTTGATTTAGATAATTATAAAATGTAACTTATGGCTCAAATGCGCTTGATATGATTAGACATGAACTTAAAGATCCTTATGGTAATAGATTATGTGATCTAGATTTCTAAAAATCAAGCTTAGGGGTCAAAATACCTTTTTGATAGGAATCACCGATAATTGGGGAAATATATGAAAGTTGGGGAAATCGCCAATGATTGGGGAATCATCAACGATTATGTCAACAAGCCTAAGAGGAATAGTCGGTGATTCAAGGAATCTCTAGTGATTTTGAAAATTGTCAATGTTTTCTATAAAAATGTACAAGTTGATAATGGATGAATATGGGACTCAAAAGGAATGATAAAATGGTTGATTTAAGCTTGGATATGATGCATAGTAATGTAATAAAGAAAGGGAAACTACATACCTTGCATAAATTGATGAATAAAAATTAGAAGATGATATTACTTGAGAGAAGGAGATTTCTAATGTAAGAATACTATTGATTTTATTCCTAGGTGCATGAATGACCTTCGTAAGAAGAAGAAGAGATTTTGATATCGTGAATGTTGTTGACATGATCTATAACTATGTAAGAGGGCTATGGTACAAGGAAAATGTAATATTATGTCCTAAGGTCACGTCCACCTGTAAGATAACCTCAAATGGAGGCTCGGATCTTATTTATATAGAGTTCTTTACAATCAAGGAGAATAGTTGGCAATTCTAGAAAAAGGTTATAACCACCTCCCAAATTAATATATTGTTTGTTTTATTGTAGGATATATGTTATAAAATGGTTATACAGGTGAGGGATGTTATTAAATGGTTGAGAGGATATTTGTTTGGTTTTGTTTTATTTTTTTGCTTGGAATGTGGTTTTATTTTTTTGTTTTATTTGATTTTGGTGAATGCGGTTTTAAGAGGAATAAAATAGGATTTTAAAGTTGTAGATTTAATATTTACTAGGAGTAAATATTATAGGGGGAATTAAGAATTAGGATAAGGATTTAATGGATAAAATGGTAATGATGTGATAATGTATAATATGATAGTGATGTGATAATGAAGGGGAGCTAACGGACGTGGACACGAGGATTAGTGGTGCTAATTTTAGGTGTCTACACCTATAAAAATAAAAATAACCAATTATGACTAATTTTTGCTAAATAACAAGGGAATATCGACCTTTGAAAATTAAAACTAAAGCTATATTGTGCATATCATTGCAGAGATAGTAATGACACAACATAATGGTATGTGAAATAGTTGATAGAAGATGAAGGATGAAGAAACATCATATAGAGAAGACAAATTAAATACCACTCTTATATAGATCTATCGGTATAAACATGGTGAGGTAAAAATATAGAATGCAAATGAAAAATTTAAAGAGCAATGAAATTATGACACTAAACATAATATCACTTAAGGTGAAGGGAGTTGATTGGCTCGCTAAAATCCTCACCTTAGATCATATTGAGGAAAAAAATCCCCATTATTAAACTCACTGGTTACTAAGTAATGTCCTAATTAGTTTAGTTAAAAATCGTGTCCATTTTTAGTATTCTAATCTATCTGGATATCTTGGTGAAGCACAAGATCAATTACTTGAATAAGGCTTTCATGAATATTATTATTTTATATATGATCCATGTAAGTGATGTACACCTTATGGTGATGCAATAATTTGAAACTATTATCAAGTAAGCTTTATATAATAACTAGGAGTACTTACTTATAATCCTATTCTTCTAGGATCCCTTAGAGAGAGACTCATAATATAGGAAGATGAAATTGAAACAAAAAGATAATCTCAGCTTTAAAAACCAATACAAATGGAATAACACATGTAGATGTGTGAATGCTAGTTTTATAATCCCACAATGCGGGATATAACTCTAAATGCTAATCCCTTTTATTTATTAACCATATAAATAAAAATGGAATTCAACATCTTATTGGCTTCTTCATCCTATAGGTTTGCATGATGATTATTATAAAATACACTTTTGTCACTTCATATCTAGGATTTTTTTACTTTATGTAGTTGATTTAAATACCCATATATTTAAATCCAACATAAACCTTAATGAAATCCATTTTTGATAACTATCATAAAACATGTGTAACTACATGAGGGAATAATGAACCTATTCACTCTCCCTCAACGCTCTGTACAAGCCAATACATCAAATGTATCCTTTGGTTTTCCTTTATCAAGATATGATATTTAAGTGAAGATTCCTAAGTGTCTACCTGGGTTCCACCTAAGAATTCCACATGCATCTCACAACTTAGATCATAGTGAAATCTTGACAGTGTAACCAGCATCTTACACTACCTTGCAAAAATTTTCATAGTTATGTACACTATGCTCAATTCCATGACAACACACTCGTCATTAGGAATTTTTCATCTCACCTTAATCCCTTATTCAGTTATATGGATTCACAAATGTAGATGCTGTAAATAGCTATAAGTATTGTCCAAGGTACAAATCTGATTTAACCTAAAAGAATGCATACCTCTATGTCATCATATGATTCCTATGGGAAGGTAAGTGTCTTCATAATTATTCACCTCATTAATAGACCACTTCCCTCCTCGTACCCATCATAAGTTGATATCGGGTACATATCCATGAAGTTCAATCTGTATTTGTAATAACGAAACACTATGCCATAGTCCAGTCTCTAGATGAGGCAACTCAGTACAACTACTAAGCAACATTATCCAAATGGTGACAACTGTCATTATAGGGATACGATTGTGTAATGGATGTAGTCAGTTAACCCGCCAAGATTCTTATATTAGAACATGGTATTTTATTGTTTTCAAGGTAATTATTAAATCATGACATAAAATCCTAGGCCTCATGATACCTTATCCTCAAATGATTTGTACCTAAGGTCCTATATTAATTTTATCTAAGGACATTTAATCTCAAAAAACACTTAATTACCTTATTAGATCTTATTCCAATGATAACCATAAATGGAAAATGATACTATATTGGTTTATGATTAGTATTACTATTTTTTAATACTATCTCAAATTAATCAATCAACCCAATGTTTCTATATTTCACATTATTAGAAATATGCTTCTACACATAGCTAATTGTTTAGGTATGTGTCATACTTTATGAAGTACCATAGACTATCAATTCTAATTAACACTTTAGCATAAGAACATCATTTTTATTAGTTACAACTTAATTAAGAGAATTTTTTTATTATATCCATAAAATATGACAATGGTTGGTGTAAATGATAGGTTATACAAGGAAATTTTCTTGTCAATTTATCTCCTCCCATCATAGCCTTTATAACAGTTCATTTACATATGATTTTGATCTCTTTTTATTGTGTTCACTTACACACTTTGAAACTCGAATTTTGAAACTCCTTGTACACTATGAAACTCCTCTAAATTATCTCATGAACACTCACCAAGTTGAATGAACTAAGATGGCTCTCATATTCCCTATGAAAAATGACTAGGATGCTCTTGAACAATGATGGCCCCCTAAATGATTATCCTTGTACGACCCATTGTGCCAAAATTTCTTTTTGAGTGTAACTTACTATTTTTAGTAAGTGTGAATTGCGAGCCGAGATGACCTTTCCTGTGACGCTCCCTCTGTGTTCACTACCTTATTCATGGAATATTAAAATGGTGGCTTACCCAAAGTAATAGACCCCTATGCAAGGAGACATGTTATTTTTAGTAAGTGTGCCACAAATGTCATTTGCGACAAAATGAGTCTTAAAATTTTGGGTTTTATTCCAGGTTCCATGCTCTGAATTTTGAGTAATTCCTTCATCTAAACAAGTGGGAAAATGATTTTTTCATCAGTGGGGAAGAATACTAAAAAAATCAGTCCTTCATATCCCTAAAAATTATGGGCTTCACGATGCAAAATATAGTTCACGTGAAACTAGATTTTTCAATGATCATTCCCTCCAATTTTTGAATGATTTCGCCCATCAGATCTTTGGGAATTTGAATATTTATTCAAAGAGGGAAGAATGCTGATAAAAACAGCCCTCCATAGCCCTAAAAGGGGACTTCATGGCACAAAAAATAGTTCATGTGAAACTATATTTTTCGACAATCGTTTCTCGCCAATTTTTGGGAATTTCACCCACTGGAACCTTGAGAAGTGGAGAGGTAGCTCATTGATTTTTTCCACTATTGTGTCATGGTGGCCATTGATGGAGATTGAAATCTATAGGTCTGGTTTTGTCTCTATTCACAACAAAATCAACTCCATTGTGATAGGTTTTTCATTATGGTGCTTCATGTGAAATTTCTCTTTAATTTGGCAACCGGTTTGATGGGAAATCAAGTTTTTTCCTTCGTAGAGCCGGAAAGAGAATTTCTTCGTTATGAGAATTCCTTGCTGAAAATTGGAGGTTGAATATAATTTTTAATGGAATTCAAGAGATAATAACTCAACAACAAATGGTTTGTCAATCCATGCTTTGGTTTGGAAGATTTCTTCAAATTTCAATTTCATGGCAATGAGGATTTCCACTGTTCTTCTTCTCTGTTCTTCGTTTCTTCTTCTTATCTCAATGAATTATTCTTACGAGACCTATGTGCCATCATGGAGTGAAGGATAATGTTTTGTAATGGATTTGGTTCAATCTTTTGCAATGGTGGAGTGGTGGACTAGTGTTCTCTATAGTTTTCTTTTAGTAATGGAGAAATAACAAGTAGCAATAAGAAAAAGATAACACTTAGAATTTTTTCAAATTTTTGGGTTAGATTTGGGAATTTTTTTCATGTTGTATGTCCCTAACCTTAGGGATGTGAGGGATATAAAATTCCATGGTGATCAATAGGACAGCACGTGGCGGTGATCTGACGGCAGGGAATGAGTGCTCCAAAATTAGCTTTAAAGCACCGAGGGGCTGTAAACTTGTCATATGGGTGACCAAAACACTCTCCTAGAGGGATGGGATCATTTTTACATGTTTTATGTCCCTAACCTTAGGGACATGAGGGACATTAGTTTCCATGGTTTTCCTGGAGCTGACACGTGATGCTTGATCTGACGACAGGGAATAAATGCTCCAAAAATGCACCTAGGGGTGAAAGTCATCACGTGATCGACCAAAAGACTCCCATAGGGAATGAGCACCCTTTTCCATGTATGATGTCCCTCACCTTAGGGAAATGAGGGAAATTAGTTTCCATGATGGTCCTAGAGCTGACACGTGGCATTTGATCCGACGGTAGGGAATGGATGCTCCAAAATTGCACTTAGGGGTTGAACTGTCAAGTTTGGAGGTAACATGAGGGTCATAGAGGTTACATGGGAAATGAGAGGGCTTCAAAGGGGATGGGAAATATTTTCAAACCTTGATGTACCTAACCTTGAGGGATGTTAGGGATAAAAATATAGCCAAGCTCCTGGAGCTAACACGTGTCATCCCAAAACTTGGCTAAGTATTGAGCTTATGACATGATAACTTGTGATAACTTGATCTCCCAATGGACTATTTTTGGAAAAAAATTATATGATACTATTTTTAAATGGAATTTCAAATCCAAGGATGGGGGTATAATGTTTTTATTCGTCCATTTTATCCATGAAAAAGTGGAGGTTTTATTTGGTACTCCACTTATTCTAGAGAAAAACTACCTACAGACCTAATGATCCAAAGTGTTGTGAACAATATGAATTCATCATCATGTAGGGCATGGAATTATATTTCTTAAGATGTTTTATTTTACTTCTAACTCCATATGGAGCTCCTGGAATCTTCTTTTGAAGCTGAGGAGTTGTTTTAGGTCTGTGAATTGCCTAGGCTTGTGAACCGTATTTTCACTCAGACTACTCAAAGTCTTTAGAAACTTCCCTAAAACTTCCAAAATCATTTCCATGATGTTATAATGTATTCTATTCACCTCCATATTGAATTTTTCCTTTCCATTCCGCTCCAAGGGGTTGATCCAATACTAGGAAGGCCAATGATAACCCTTCCCAATACTGCCTGTAGTTTGCAAATGAACTCCTGAAATCACCTAGGGGGAATGAATGGACTTTCCTAAATCACCTAGGGGGATGATAGAACATTATTTAGGAGGTCACTTGGAATTACTAGAAAAATTCAGGGTATCTTGGAATGATATAACTTGAAAAATTTGACACTGGGGTATAATTGTTGTGCTTAGAAATTATCAATTTCCCTGTTACACATTTGCATGACAACAGTTGGATCTAGCTTGGGGACATGATATGGAATGAGAATAGTGAAGACATGACATGGGAATCTAGAATATCAATTTTAGACCATATAATTCATTAACCAATGCCTTATCCATTGGGCCTTGCAGAGTCATGTACAACTTACAACAAGAGAGAGAGAGAGAGGAAGGAAACACACATGCACATGAAAAGGATGGAAATGAAACACATGACACATAATAGGAAGGTAAAAACATACAACAGAAAGGGAAACACACCTAATAGCCACCTATGGTATAAAGTGGGGGATAACCTGCTTTCACTAAAGAACTTTTCATTTCTCAAAACTTACCCTTGAAGAGGCAAGACCAAATGATGATGTTCTGTGAAGCCGTTGATGAGTTCCAAAAAGTAGCCTTCCCTCCTCACCTACTTATGAGATCCAAGTTCTTTCAAAATTTTCTATTTACTTGGTAGGAGTGAGTCCATGTGAGCTTTTTGATGCTAAGTTCCTTGCTTGGAAATTCCACTGACTTCATGTTCTTTGAAATCAGTTTCATAGTGCCAGTTTCCTTCCATGTTTATCCATATAGTTTATTCTCCATCAACTGTGCTATCACTACCCCATAGCTGATTTTTGTTCCAATTATTTTGATATTCTAAGGTAATTTCTTTCCCGTGTCTATTCTCTTTAACATCTAGTCCATGAGAAACATTTGATTCATCCCTTATCTCTACTCCACCGTGAAGCGTTTGAGTATTGATGAGAGGATCGGAGGAAAACTCATACCTTTATCAGTATATCCATGACACAAGTTAAGAGATCAAGAATAATATCGGGTTCTTCCGCAACTTCTACTACATCTAATATTTCTTTCACACGCTTATACTTCATCATTTCGTACATGCTCATCTTTATACGCCTTTGAAAAATGCAACTTGAGGAAACGATCTAGAGGAGTTAGCTCATCATCTTGGGAATATTTGTGCTCTACCAATCCTTCATCAAAAAGAGCTTCATCTTCAAAGGCCTCGAAACTTCTTGATTTAGTTTTTTCATCATGGAAATATTCTTCCTCTTCAAATGGGAAATAAAATACCTTAATTTCATCATTGTATCCACCAACCATTGGCTTGAGAGGGAGATCATATTTCTCATCTAGATTTATTTCAACATATCTCGTCTCGACATCGGTTAAGGTTTCCAAGTCAGATTTATGCTCGTCTTCCAAATTAATGGCTTCGATTAAAATGTCAAGACTAGTCTCGGGGTCTTCTATTTATTCCACGGCTCATATCAGTTCTTGTATAGATGGTTCTTCCCCACTATTTGAGGGTTCATTACAGACTAGATTGGTCTCTTCTTGGGTGACATGATCAAGGGAGTCCTCATATTTGAATGGGAAAGATAAAATTTCTTCATCATGGATAAACACATAAGCTGATTTTTCTGTTTGAAAATCATCAAGAACCATTTCCTCTTCTTCATGGTTTGTGTCATCCGGAAATTTGGAGCTGCCCTCTTCTAACTTAAATCTCCTCAATGCTTCTTCAAAGTCCAAATATCTCTGGGAAGGCAAGTATGGACCTATCAAGATGGGAATATCCTCTTCCTCCTCAATTACCACCAATTGATTCATCTACCTACAATCTTGATACAAGATGTTAGCTTCGGGATTCCAGAATTTCATCTTCGTACCTCATCTTCTTCTCAAGAAGTAATTTTTCAATGTCTCCATTTACTGGTATGGTTGAAAAATACCAATTCATTTAAATTTTCCTCCTAAGTCTTGGAAAAATTTCTACTTAGCAAAATTCTGAATGAGGCTAGGATGTCTACTACCAAAATCATCGCTAAAACTTTCTTTTCTAGAAATCTGGTGAGAGCCACCTGTGCATCTTTGACCTTCCCTACAAGTGAGACCTTTTTGATTCCAAAGAGTAACAAGATCCATTAGGTGGAGTCATGGTAAGTTTGAGAGCCTTGGAAACCTTCAAAGGAATCATGTTTCCTAAGGCACCATAATCTATTATGCAATTGTTCAGTACATATTATCCAACAATAAGGGAGGCGTAGAAAGGTTCAAGTTTATCAGTCTTTGATGCACTTAGAGAAAGCATGTTCTATGAGGGAGGTGTAGGTGAGTTTGGTAGCATGCCTTTGGGATTAGATGTTACAACATTGGGTGTTAGAATACCACTCCTAATATATTGGAAAAACGTCTCAAATTTTTTAGGATGAGTCCACAAATATTCAATTTCGTAATCTACACTTTGGCCTTTTTTCATATTCTATGAAGTCAAAGGGAGAAGATACGGATAAGGGGGTGAAGGGACTGATTTTGGATTTTGGATAGGCTTAGGAGAAGGATTTAATGTTTGAGGAATGGAAAATATTTTGAATGACACACTAGGAGCTTTCAAGGAATTAGATTTTGTAGGAGAAGATTTGGGTTTAGAATTGGAAGAGGCATCGAAGACTTACTTGGAATAGTGGGAGCCTTCTTACTTGCTATAGGATCAAGCTCCAACAATGTAGAATTCATGAAAGGAAGAAGTGGTGATCCTCGACTAATTATTTTTTTACGGAGTCACCATAGGAGGATCATCAACCTTATTTTTATGTACAAGTGGAGGGGGTGCTCCTTTCTTGGAATGAGAATGGGTGAATACCATACATGAGAAACTAGGTGCATCTTCTTCGTCTTCTTCATAACCTCCAGAATACTCACAAAATTTGATTTGTGTATCATTCTCAAACTCATCACTTTCTAGGAAACCACCACCTTCACTTTCTTGTTAAAAATCCTCTTCATTTTCCTTACTCCTACAAATTACATTGATAGGTGGGGCTGTAAGGAAAGCCTTGAGTGCTCATGCAATCTGATTTTTGTTTCTTTGTTGGGAAGAAAATCGTTCAAATAATTCCCTTTTCAAATATGCTATCTCATTCACCAAATTTTGTAGCGATGGATTGGTTCTCTCATCTCCAAGATGTTGGGTCTTACCTTTTGATGGATTCTTGATCTTTCCAGAGAGGATGATATCATCATCAAGTTCAATGGCCAATCTTTGTGCTTTTGCAATATCCCTTAGTTGAAATCTTCATAGGAGAAATCCTACCTTTGGTGATTGAGCATTGATGAAGAATCTCTTGATATTGTTTTGAGATGGTGAATCCTCTTCAGGTATCTTGTGAAGCAACCAGTTGAAATGAGCCATGAATTCTCTCATGGTTTTGTTTTCTCCTTTCTTTATTTGAGCCATTGTAATACGAGGTCTTGAAAGTCTTCAATTGATTTAAATATCTCATCAAAGTCATCCTTGATGTCATTCCAACCCATGATGGACCAGGCATGCGAAAGGTAAAACCATTTTGTTGTTGTTTCTTAGAAGGACTCCACGAATAGTCTCACAACAATGTATTCATGTTGGATACCAAGAATTCCACATGATTTTGTGAAATAAATGATGCATTCTTCATTATTTTGTGCATTGTCATCTTTAAACTTTGGAAAATTCTTACGGGAACTCATTGGTAGATCATGAAGAGGAGATTCAAGAGAAAGTGATCCAAAGATTCCTTCCCCATGGAACAATGGGTTGAGGTCTTTCTACTTCTTCTGCCATTATTGTCTCTACTTCATTTTTTTCCTTTTAGCCAATTCTTCTTCAAATTATAGCACTTGAAAAAATCTATAATTAAAATATGAAAATATACTTGTAGAATGTGAAAATTCATGTGCACAAATCAGAAATGTCCCTTTTAGCAATGAAATTTCATGAACTCTTTTTCTAGTTTTTTCAATATTTGATTTTTTTGTATTTTGAGACCTTGCAGACATATTTTGGGTACAGATATTGCCAAGTCTGCCCTTTACGGTGATGCCAAAAATGTTGGCGAGAAATTTTTTAGGTGGAAAAACTTGTGGATTTCTTACCAATGTTATGGGATTCTAAGTTCCTCAACTTAATCGGTGCAGCTACCGTATGTGCATGCACTAGAAAATGTGGATTTCTGTGGTAGCATTTCGACTGGGGATCCAACATGGGCACTCCACTAACCCTAAAAAAATATAGTAATCTCTTTCTAGGGAATAATTTATCTAAAAAGTAGGAAAGGGGAGTGAGAAATGAGATAGGGGAACTAATGTTATAGGTAGGAAATTAGATTCTTGAACACACTAGTTAGAAACTTCAACACATGCATTTATGAGAATAAACAACCCTGCAAATGGCAACAAGATGAGATAAGATTGCGAACTCATATTTTTTAAAATATCCTCATGAAAAAGGATATAAAATCCTTCTTCTTGTATTGATGCTTAAACAGACATTGTTAGTGTGGGAATAGAAGAAATTCGAGAGTGGAGGAAAGTAGAAGAAAATGGCTATCTCCTTTTCTTTCTCTAGGTACAATGCACTCTTGAGTTTACAAGATCAATCACTAACCCTTTGAAATGGGAATGATGTTATAATTTATAGAATGAGAGGTGACTTATCATCTTCCTCATGACCCTCCATATGCCTTATTTCTAACTTTAGACTATTCATATTCCTATCAAATATTTAAGTCCCTTTTATAAAATCAAGGTGACTTAATTTACATTATGTTTCTAAAGTCACTTTTAGGTGACTTAAAGGCATATCAAAAAGTGTAAACCCCAATGAAGAATTAGAAAATTTGAAGGGGAGAGAAAGTTGGGGGAAGAGGAGAGAGAAAGAGAGAGAGATAAGAAGAAGAGGAGATGTCACCCGATGAAGCCTATTGATCCTCGTTGATGGAAAGCTCCAAATGCAGTGAAACTCTGAATCTTCAAACTCCTTGCACATTGTGAAACTCCTCCAAATTAGCTCATGAATGCTCACCAAGTTGAATAAAATAATATGGATCTCGAATGCCCTATGAAAAATGACTAGGATTCTCCCAAACAATGATGTCCTCCTGAATGATTATCCTTGTATGACCCATTGTGCCAAAACTACTTTTTGAGTGTAACTTACTATTTTTAGTAAGTGTGAATTGCATGAGTGAGATGACATTTTTGATGACCTTGCCTATGATGCCCCCTCTATGTTCACTAACTTATTCATGGAATCTTCAAATGGTGGCTTACCCAAAGTAACAAACCCCTATGCAAGGATACATGCTATTTTTAGTAAGTGCGCCACGAATGTCAAATTGTGACAAAACGGGTCTTGAAATTATGGGTTTTATTCTAGGGTTCCACGCTCTAAATTTTGAGTAATTCCTTCATCTAAACAAGTGGGAAAATGATGTTTTCATTGGTAGGGGTAGAATACTGACAAAAAAATCAGTCCTCCATATCCCTAAAAAATAGGGGCTTCATGGTGCTGTTGGTCGTCAAATAGGAATTTTTAGAAGAGCAACAGTCAGGGGACAAAAAGTCCCTCCTCTTTAATGGGAGAGGTTCCCTTATTCTGAAATGAACTTATTTACAAATACACAGAACATTATTTTATGGTCAAACTTGGATATTATGAAAGTGTTTTCCACAAGTATCATCAGTTACGCCAGGACTGAGGAAGGGGAATAAGAAGATGAGCAGAATAGCAACATTCAGAATTATAGATAGCAGAATAATTCTTCGTGTATGCGAAGCTTCAAAGGATTTAAGACAAGATCATTTGCATTAGCTGAATGGGATTAAATTTAAAGACACAAAGTTCCGTAAATAACCTTCTTCAGATTTGTTAATCAAGGACACAAAGTTCCTTCTTGGTTGTACAAGATCACTGTACTTGCAAAACTGAACAGTATGCAATCAGAGAGACTAAACGAGTTAGGAACAAAACGATCTTCACAATATTAAAGGAAAACACAGAGACAACGAGAATCAGATAGACAAAGAACGGAAAGCCCTTTTGTATTGATTTCTTTCAGATCTATTTACACTTTCAGCAAATATCCAAGTTCTTCCTCCCGGAAAATGGCGTGGAAAGGCCATTATATAGATTACAAGTCAGTTACTCTTCGTAACCGTTTCTTTTAACCAAAGAATAGTTAAGTACCGCCAATTGCAATACCTTAACTAATTACAAAGAATACGAAAAGAAAGGAAAGAAGAGGAAAGAAAGGAGAAGGAGACAGGTGGCCGGCTATTGGGAGGGACCCACTATCTTCAGAATCCGCTGCCTGAACTTCTTCAATGACTCAGCTATATCTCTGCCACGAGGGACTGACGTGTTGGTTGCAGACTGAGTCCAAAATCCCAGACATTTCTCCATCTCTTTATCAAACTCGACGTGAGTATGATAGTCTTTGTTTGCTTCTTCAATGGCAGACTGAAGAGAGAAAATTTCCTTTATCTTGTCCTTAGAGATGGAGTCTTCCTTGAAAAGATTATCTTTGACAAAAGCTCTGAACTGAGCTTTGATTTCTTGCAAGGACAAGGGAACGCCAGAGTTTTCGTCCTGAAGATGACAATGCATATCCTTGAACGCAGCAGCAGCCAGTGTCTTGAAAGCTTCTCCCTTCTGCCAGCTATTCTTCATTTCTCCTACAGCTTCCTCCAGGACTCTGATTTTCCACTCCACGCTGTAGACCCAAGATTTTGACAGATTGTCCTTAGCATCATCGAAAATCTTGTTCGCCAGTAAGATGTTCTCATCTGTCTGGCCCATGAGGCGAAGGTCTATGATGCATCTACTCCAGAGCTTAAGCTCTTTATCCATTACCCCAATAGTAGAGGACAGCCTCTGTTGCAAATTATCTACCTTTCCATGTAGCTTAAAAGCTTCATCGATGAAGTTTAGCCTAGCAACAAGCATGTCATCCACCATGGCTTCAATAGCTCTGCCATAGACAGAATACTTGTGCATATCTTTAATACTTTGTACTTCATCTTGGCTTAGAATTACAGGAGGTGGTAGAGCAGTCAAGGGGGTAGGGTCCAAAACTTTGTCCTTAGACAAAAGTGACTTGATAAAACTCATGAGAACTTGGGCTTGTTCTTCTAGTGCTCAATCGTTTGTTGCCCTTTCTCTACCCTTCCAATAACCCTTGTGGATTTGTTTCCTGGAGGTTATGAATCTCACCTTCAGGAGTAGACTCTCCCATAGGGATCCTTGAAAGCTCCAAGTCAGATGTCAGCAAGTCTGATTCTGATTTGTCTACTGTGGGCTTAGCAATCTCCAGGAATTGCTGACCTTGAGCATCTGACACAATCCTCGAAGTAGTTACGGCTTTCTTGGCACGAGAAGGAGTGGTGCCCAACAAGGCTGCTACTGACATCAAAATTCAGTCCCAAGATTTGAGAGGAGGATTTCCTCTTCCTTTTGTCAACAGAGCTTGCACCCAAGCAAAAGAGGAAGAAGAATCTGCAGGAGAGGCAAGGGGACCAAGAGACAGGGAGCTCATGACACTTAAGGTCTGTGCAGCTGTTGACTCAAGTTGAGATGTGGGTAGAACACTGGAGGTGATGGCGGTAGAAGAATCAGTAGTACCTGGAAGTTCAGTGCTCTGGACCTCCTTATCTGCTGGATTTTCAGGAACACCTGCAGGAGTTGGCATCTCACTTTCTTCACTTTCACTGAGAACAATGATGTTCTCTGGCCCCATAGGCAACTGTGCCTGTTTTCTTGGAGGATCATTCTCTGCAGGCTCCTTCTTTACCTCTTTGAGTTTCTTCTTGTATACCTGGGTAGATGGAGAAGGAGTAGATTCCACATGTCCCCGAGCTGTTGAGGCAGAAGGGGTTTTCACTGGTGTTCCAGACTCTGGAACTGATGTCTCTCTTATGGGTGTCGAATCATCCCTGGAGCTAGATTCTCCTGAGTGCCTCTTGAATTCTCGGATCTTCTTACTGAACCAGACCCTAGTTCTGATCAAGACTGGAGCAAGAATCTCAGCCAGATCATCTCTCTCTTTCCTGTTCCAATCCAGGTCCTCCAGAGGAGTGTGCTTAATCACATTTTCATACTCATAAGAGTATAGCTCAGAATTATCATCTTGGAGACCTTCAGGAACTTGGTACAGACTGAGTTCTTGGATCAATTGCAGGGAGAACCTGCCACAATGCCTTCTTCTGGCTTCAAAATCATCTGCACAATCAGCCCAGTAGTCTTCTGTATCTGCCCTATGATGATATATTATCTTGAGGTTCTGTTCAATGAACTTCTTCAAGTCAAAACAGGTTCTAGGCTTGAAGAAATGAACAGTGATAGGGACCAGGGCTCTTTCTATGTTCTCGAGCATCCATAGCATTATTTTGCATGTATAGTTTCCCGGAGAGATGGGAAAGTGCAAGCCGAGATCTTCTTGTCTCTACAAGTTACGTGCAACTTGTCTAGTTGCTGCATATTTCAATCGGGGCCATTTTTTCATTGTAGAACATGGGGAGCCGCAGAGTGGTGCTCTCATAGCTAGCTTGACTGATATAGGAGAATTTCTGAATTGAATGAAATAGGCTCCATCTTTGCGATATCGGAGTTTATGGCTTCATCTGAAAACCTTCTTGCAGTATCACCTTCGAGCAATCTGACCACGTACATGGTGAAAGCATCATTGACCCTTCTGAAATTCCGATTGCTGGTCTCTAGGGTGAACTGCGGGCAGTAGGCATACACTGGATCATCTTTGTGTGCATCTACATAGGAGAAACCAAACCACTGCCTGGATGCTGCTAGGGTATACATCAGATATGAAGTCATGTAGAACTTCTTTGTTTGCTGGACGTTGGATAGCTGCTCAGCCAAATTCATACTGATGATCTCTGCCCAGTTGATACTTTGTGTTCCCTCGCACACCATGCTGATGAGCGGGCACATCCAGAAATGAAATTCATTGGTGGAGGGCAAACCCATAACTCGAGCCAGCAGTATTATGAAGTCTGACAGTTCTTCATTGAAATCTGCCCGGAAAAGGGTTTTGGTCAGACGAGAAGGACCTTTCTTAGGGTTCTTCAACCAAGACTTCGCCACTCGAGCTTTATATTTATCACTGTCTTGGTCGAACATGGCCTGTGCTTGATCTCGAGAGACGACTATAGCATTGTCCATCTCCGGAATCCTCAGAGCAGCTCCAATGGCGGTAGCGTCCAGCTTGGCAATGAGCTCCCCGTGTACATTTGTCAATTCGCCCGTAGCGGGGTCGAAGTGAGCTCCGCATGAAAGTACAGTATCAGCACACTGCACTGAGATAGGGAATCCTCCGGTGAAAGCTAAACCGCTATCGTTAATCATCTGTGCCATTGGCGTAGGGTTTGCATATGTCATTCTTGACCAAAAATCGCCGAAGTCGAGATGACGAGCTTCATTGTCTCCGATATTGCTAATGGCAGACTCGAGTGGAGAAATTTGTTCCTGTCCCTGAAACTTGATCTTCATATTGATAGATTCGGAGCTGCGACCTAGACTCTGGAAGGAATTTGCAAAGGGAAGGGATATTTGCGCAGGGAACTAGATTGCAAGGGTTTGAGCAAACGGCGAAAGAAAGAAGCAATGCGAAAATGCGAAGGTGGTATGCTTGGTTATATAGCCGTTTGAGGAGCGGAATGAATTTAATGCGCATTGAATACACAACCACCAATTTGAAAAATATCATACTTGGAGCGAGCGGGGAAAAACTAAGTGCGAATGATACTAGGTACGCTTGGGACATGTGAGACGCGAATGCGCGAAACACGCGCTGCTCGGCTGTTCGGGCGCGAAACAGGAGAGGACGCACAAATGCATTTGGGACAAATGGGATGAAAATGTGTGAAGTACGCGATTCGGGTGTTTCGGCCGAAATTGGAACAGCGGTCCCATTTGGACTTGGGACATTCGGGACAAAAAGTTCCGAAGTACGCGACTTGGCCGGCTCGGCCGAAATTAGGAAAGCTTGCACTTTTTAACTTTGGGACTTTTGGGACAGGGAAGTGCGAAGTACGCGGGAAGGATGATTCGGTCGAAATTGGAACAACACGCAAAATAAGTTTTGGGACACTTGGGACAAAATTTTCCGACGGGCCCGAAAATGGGATAGCTTCGGGATTTCGGTGATCGGGAACAGAAATGCACTTTAGTACTTGGGACGATGGGACAAAAGTTCCGACAGTTCCCGAAAATCACACAAAAAGACCCAAAACACAAATTTTTCAACTTCATGACTTAGGCACTTCGGAGAAGAACTCTTGACTCAAAATTTTGAAAATTTTACTCTTATCGAGCGGGAAATTTTGAGTGGACAACAAATTGGCTCCTTCGGGGATGACTTGGTGTAAATTCATAGAATGAGACAAGACAAGAGCTTAGAGAACTCGGTGAAGCGGCATCAAAGATGCCTTATCCATTGGGCAAAGGAGTCGAAAACAAACCAATACAGAGGGCAACACACACAACAGAAGAAGGAAACACACCAAAAGTAGAAAAAGCAAAAACACTGTACATAATATACAAAGGGACTCCCTAGTCACCTAGGACTTGAACAACTTCAAATACTACCCACTATAAGGAAGTGGGAGGGGAGAACCATCCATGTAATCAAGATAGAAAGAGTCCTTACCAGGAAAGTGTCTTATCTTGAAAGGTCCAAGCCACAGAGAATCAAATTTTCCATGGCTGCCACGAGGTTCATGTCTTTTGTCCCATAACAGCACGGTATCACCAACTTGGAACTCTCTGGACCTAGCTTTCTTATCAAACAGAACCTTCACCTTCTGCTGGTGAGCAGATATCCTGTCAGCAACCTCCAATCTATCCTTGTTCAGTTTGTGTAGGTACATGATTCTTTTGTCCAGAGCATCACTGAAACTAGTGTCTTCAATGGCCTTCGTCAGGTGCAAGGCTGGTAGTTCCACTGTCACTGGCAATTGGGCCTCTACTCCATACACTACTTGAAAGGGGGACATTCCAATGGCTCTTTTAGGTGTGATCCTGTCTGCCCAAAGAGCATCATAAAGCTTCTTATGCCAGTTTCGCTGAGACTCATTGACCAACTTCCTTATGATATTCACCAGATTTTTGTTGGTGGATTCTGCTTGTCCATTCCCTTGGGATAATAATCTGAAGAATGAGCCAGAGAGATGCCATACCCGTAGCAGAAATCCATGATCTCAGTTGAGGAGAAGTTCGAAGCATTGTCTGTTACAATCTTGTTAGGTACACCATACCTTACCAAGATGTTCTCTTTGAGGAAGTTGCATACAACTTCAGAAGTAGTATTCTTGACTGAATAGCTTCCACCCATTTGGTGAAGTAGTCAGTGGCAGTTAGCACATGCGTGTGGCCGGCACTAGAGGCAGGATTCAGTGTACCAATGAAGTCCAGACCCCACTGTTGAAATGGTTCCTCAATCACAACTGGCTTGAGAGGCAAAGCGGCCAGTTTGGGTCTTCCCACAAAAGTCTGACAGGCCTCGCATTTATCCACCCACTTGGATGCATCTCTGAACAAGGAAGGCCAGTAATATCCTCCCCGGAGTATCTTGTGAGCTGTGACTGTTGATGAATAGTGTCCTCCACATGCTTGATCATGAAAAGCTGAGAGCAACTTTCTCTGTTGTTCCTTATCAACACATTTCAGAAATCTCCCATCTAAGCCACGCTTGAACAAGGCATTTTCCCACAGTACATATTGCGCTGATCTCAATTTAACAGTCCTCTTTTCCTTGGTAGTTAAATGAGAGGGGCATTCCCCATAGGTGAGAAAATGGGCAATGTCGGAATACCATTCATCGACTGAACTAAGGAATAGAACAGTAGGAATGTCAGCTTTCTCCTCCAGCAACTCATGTTTGGCTCCTTCAGCGATGAGCTCACAAAGACCCTTTCCACGAACCAGCTTGGTTGGTTTGATATCAATGTCATACTCCTGGACTTTAGCCACCCAGTTTCCTCTCTTGGACCCAAATTCTTGCTGTGTAAGAATTGACTTAACATCGTATGATCTGGAACCAAAGCACCATAGAGTGAGAGTTGAGGATATAGAAACGCACCTTGACGGCTTTGACTACCGCAAAAGCATGCTTCTCCATCATGGTGTATTTCAGCTCATGATTCTTCAGGATATAGCTCATGAAGGCAATTGGTAGCTCATGTCCATCAGAGTCTTCTTGGGTTAAGACAGCAGCCAGGGTATTGTCTGTAGCGTAGCAATAGATGATGAAATCTTTGCTGAAGTCAGGGCAGGCCAAAACTGGAGTTTTAGCAATGGCTTTCTTGATACCCTCAAAGGATTCCTTTCCTTCAGAAGACCAACCAAACGCTTGCTTCCCTTTCATCATCTGAGAGATGTTCAAAGTTAATTCAGGAAAATCAGGGATGAATCTTCTTAAGAAATTGATCTTACCGAAAAAGGAATGCACGCCTTTTTTACTGGTAGGGAGAGGAATTTGCTGGATGGCTTGAACTCGTTCAGGATCAATTTTGATGCCATCCTTGGAGACAATGTGCCCTAATAGCTTCCCTTCTGTAACACAGAAGACAGATTTTTTAGGATTTAAAGAAATCCCATGCTCTCGGCATCTCTGCAGGACTGTTTCCAAGTGGTCAAAGTGATCCGCTCTTGACTTTGAAAACACCGTCAGGTCATCAAGGTATATGACAATACATTTTCCTTTCAAGCTTCCAAAAGCCAAATCCATAGCTCTCTGGAAAGTGGCACCAGCATTAATCAGCCCAAAAGGCATTCTCTTGTAGGTGAAGGTACCCCAAGGAGTGGTGAAGGCTGTCTTGTGTTGATCTACAGTATCAACCTCTACCTGATTATATCCCGAGAATCCATCAAGCATAGATAACATCTCGAGATCCTGTTACTGCTTGCAAAATCTGATCCATCATAGGCAGAGGGTAGTTATCTTTCAGAGAGGCCTGATTCAGGTTTCTGAAATCAACACAGATGCGGATCTCACCATTCTTCTTCCTGACAGGCACAATGTTTGCAATCCATGTCGAATGGTGAATGGGAAAAATGATTTTAGCCTTCAACAATTTCTGGATCTCCTGAAAGATGGTGTCGGCTATTTTTGGATTATACTGCCTTTGTTTCTGCTTGAAAGGCTTGATTCCTGGTTTGAGAGGGATAGAGTGTTGCATTTCTTTTGGCTTGAAGGCTTTTAAATCTTCATAAGAATATGCAAGAACATCCTTATACTTCCTTAGAAGATCAATTGCTCTTCTCCTCTCATCTGATGTGCAACATTTCCCAATATTCACCAGCTTTGGGTCATCAGAACTCCCAATATCAATTTTATCATACTCAGCTGATTGCAGAGGTCCAGTAGAAGCTTTAGATCTCACGTATCTGTCATGTTTATCAAACAACTCCTCCAAACTCACCAAACCTTTGGGAATCTTGTTTCCTTTGAGCTTAATGCACCCTTCCTGATCAGTTTCTTCTCCTTGGGTGACAGCTTGGTCAGAGGACACACTCTCACGAGGCAGGTTGTCACTTCCCTCAAAATATAGTTGTTCGAAGTTCCCCTTGAGTTCCAGGAAGGAAAGCAGATGCTGGTCATCGTTGAAAACTTGCCAGTTATTAGTATTGTCAGGAACACTAGGCCGGTGGACCATTTCAATAGTGAACTTGTCCTGAGAGAATTCAGGATGGGGAATCAATAATGACCCTGAGACAGCCAGTGAATCAGCCCTGCTGTTCTTTTCTCTGGGTATTGCTTCAATAGAGAAGGCATCAAGGAATTCAATTGAATCCCAAACCTGATTCCGGTAATGCTTCAGCCTCCCATTTTTTACCTGAAAAATGTTTCTGACTTGCTTCACAATCAGCTCTGCATCACCACGAGCCAGAAGATTTTTTACACCTCGTTCTTTGGCTACTTGCAGTCCAAGAAGGAGAGCCTCATACTCTGCTGTATTGTTAGTGTTTTCGAACTGCAACTTGAACGAAAAAGGGTGTAGGCCGCCTTCAGGTGATATTAGCAGAACACCAGCTCCAGAACCAGCCGAGGAACAACTTCCATCAAATTCCAAAATCCAAACACCATTGGGATCTTTGGGTGATACTTTGGAGGGTTGGATTTCATCAGGGGACAGAATCATGTAATTACCATGACCTATGTCTTCATAGAGTATTTGTGCCTTAGGATCATCTGTTTTCTGCACAATATACTCAGACTGTTTCTCAGGGAGTAACTTCTTCATTTGTCCATTGACAGGTACGAGGGCGTGTGACCAATCCATTTGAATCTCCCCACCCACATCTTTACAGAAGTTCCTACTTAGCAACATTCCATAGGAAGGAGGAATGTCTGCTACTAGGATGGTAGCCAAGACTTTCTTTTCAGGTAAAGTAGCAAAAGCCACTTGTGCATCTTTAATCCTTCCAACCAAAGGTACTTCCTTACTTTCCATGGAGTAGCAAGATCCATAAGTACGAGTAAGGGTCAAGCCTAAAGCATGGGCTACTTTAGCAGGCATTACGTTATCTGAGGCTCCGGAATCTATGACACAGTTACTGAGCCTATGGCCCGCTATAAGAAGCGTTACATAAAAGGGCTTGATTTTGTCACCAGGTGAGGGTGACGGCTGCTACCAGACTAGGTTGTGGTGCAGAAGGAGGTGTGGGCAAAAGGCCTTTAGAGGTGGTCTTGGTATGGGAATTTACAAATTGGATCATCTTGGCAAAAGCTTTGGGATGGGTTTGGTAGTATTCAGCTTCTGAAATTTGAACCTTGGTCCTTTTTAGGTGATCCACAATGTCAAAGGATCTAGAGGTGGATGGGCCATCATCATTTGAAATTCTAGGCTTATCAACCTTAGGAGAAAAAGAAGAAGAAGCAACTTTGGTAGCAGGATTGACAGTACTTACCTTTGGTGCAGATGAGGTAGGGATAGGAGATCCTCTTCTGGCAATTACAGGAATAGTTGCTGGTTGCTCCTTAGATTTCTTCGTGGGCTGTGTTACTTTCTCCTTCTGCCTCGTCTGTTCTCGAGTCATGACAGCAAATGATTCACTGTTCATATCTGCTACCACTTCATCATAGTTATCTCCATCATCAATGCCTTCAGTGGTAAAGAAATTGACTCGAGATCCTTCGAGTTCTTCTGCCTCATCATCGAATTCCTCCAGGAACTCCTCACAAGCTTCATTATCATCTTCTGGCTCTTCAACCTCACAAGTTGCATTCACCGGAACTTTGACAGGAGGTCCTTCAAGTGCCGCCTTGTGTGGGGAGCCGGCAAACTGCTTCTGGGATTGAAAATTTCTTCTCTAACGCGATCTGCATATGGTGCATGCTGGGCTAATTGTTTCTTTATAGCCACTAGATCATTTGCAAGTTTCTGGACTAATGGATCAGTATTGGGTCCAGAGGTGGAAGAGGAAGAAGCAGCAGATTTAGATTTAGGAGGATCTCTTCTCAACTTTCTTGACATGATCAGGTCATCCTCGACACTAACAGCCAGTTCTTGATCCAGAATTAGCATTCCAAGATTAGCCCTTCTTAGGGCATAACTGACTTTAGGCATTTGGGCATTCAAAAAGAAACATTTTTGAATTTGATCAACCGGTCGAGTATTTACAGGAATCTTGTTGATCAATCTGTTGAACCGAGCCACAAATTCTCTCATGGGTTCTGATGGATCTTTCTTTATCTGAGAAATCTGGGCAAGCAGGGCATGCACATCTTCTGCCGGCTTGAAACGGCTTTCAAACTGAGTTCTCATGGTAGTCCAGTCGGTGATGGCACCAGCCGGAAGGTGATAGAACCAGTCAGCAGCATTATCCTGTAACGTCTCAACGAACAGTCTTACTGAGATGTCTTCATGCTCAACCCCCAAAACTCCACATGCAACTATGAAGGCTGCAATATGTTCATCGGGGTGTACTTTGCCATCTCCTTTAAATTTTGGGAAGTTCTTTCGGTTACCTCTAGGTAACTCATGCAAAGGTCACTTGCAAGAGCTAGGGGCCCGACACGTTGACCCCATGGCAATTGTGCCGCCATTCTTGGAAATACACTTGGAGGGAACTTTAACACCAGCAGGATCAAAGCTCGTAGATTGGGACTAGCAGGCTCAAGGAATACCACCCGTAGGACTTCTATCCGAACAAAGTGAGTGCTCGTCGAACGAGTTCTTCTATTTGGAGGGAAAGGAAAACCCTGTTGCTCCAAAAGTTGAAACTGAGAATCTTCAATACCAAGGGTCCTTCTCCCTCAAGTGAAACGAGGAGTCACCAGATCAAAGGATGATCGAAAAAAATTACAGTACTGGAATGCGATTTTCCCCAGAGGAGTCGCCAAAAACTATTGGTCGTCAAATAGGACTTTTTAGAAGAGCAACAGTCAGGGGACAAAAAGTCCCTCCTCTTTAATGGGAGAGGTTCCCTTATTCTGAAACGAACTTATTTACAAATACACAGAACATTATTTTATGGTCAAACTTGGATATTACGAAAGTGTTTTCCACAAGTATCATCAGTTACGCCAGGACTGAGGAAGGGGAATAAGAAGATGAGCAGAATAGCAACATTCAGAATTATAGATAGCAGAATAATTCTTCGTGTATGCGAAGCTTCAAAGGATTTAAGACAAGATCATTTGCATTAGCTGAATGGGATTAAATTTAAAGACACAAAGTTCCGTAAATAACCTTCTTCAGATTTGTTAATCAAGGACACAAAGTTCCTTCTTGGTTGTACAAGATCACTGTACTTGCAAAACTGAACAGTATGCAATCAGAGAGACTAAACGAGTTAGGAACAAAACGATCTTCACAATATTAAAGGAAAACATAGAGACAACAAGAATCAGATAGACAAAGAATGGAAAGCCCTTTTGTATTGATTTCTTTCAGATCTATTTACACTTTCAGCAAATATCCAAGTTCTTCCTCCCGAGAAAATGGCGTGGAAAGGCCATTATATAGATTACAAGTCAGTTACTCTTCGTAACCGTTTCTTTTAACCAAAGAATAGTTAAGTACCGCCAATTGCAATACCTTAACTAATTACAAAGAATACAAAAAGAAAGGAAAGAAGAGGAAAGAAAGGAGAAGGAGACAGGTGGCCGGCTATTGGGAGGGACCCACTGTCTTCAGAATCCGCTGCCTGAACTTCTTCAATGACTCAGCTATATCTCTGCCACGAGGGACTGACGTGTTGGTTGCAGACTGAGTCCAAAATCCCAGACATTTCTCCATCTCTTTATCAAACTCGACGTGAGTATGATAGTCTTTGTTTGCTTCTTCAATGGCAGACTGAAGAGAGCAAATTTCCTTTATCTTGTCCTTAGAGATGGAGTCTTCCTTGAAAATATTATCTTTGACAAAAGCTCTGAACTGAGCTTTGATTTCTTGCAAGGACAAGGGAACGCCAGAGTTTTCATCCTGAAGATGACAATGCATATCCTTGAACGCAGCAGCAGCCAGTGTCTTGAAAGCTTCTCCCTTCTGCCAGCTATTCTTCATTTCTCCTACAGCTTCCTCCAGGACTCTGATTTTCCACTCCACGCTGTAGACCCAAGATTTTGACAGATTGTCCTTAGCATCATCGAAAATCTTGTTCGCCAGTAAGATGTTCTCATCTGTCTGGCCCATGAGGCGAAGGTCTACGATGCAACTACTCCAGAGCTTAAGCTCTTTATCCATTACCCCAATAGTAGAGGACAGCCTCTGTTGCAAATTATCTACCTTTCCATGTAGCTTAAAAGCTTCATCGATGAAGTTTAGCCCAGCAACAAGCATGTCATCCACCATGGCTTCAATAGCTCTGCCATAGACAGAATACTTGTGCATATCTTTAATACTTTGTACTTCATCTTGGCTTAGAATTACAGGAGGTGGTAGAGCAGTCAAGGGGGTAGGGTCCAAAACTTTGTCCTTAGACAAAAGTGACTTGATAAAACTCGTGAGAACTTGGGCTTGTTCTTCTAGCTGCTCAATCGTCTGCTGCCCTTTCTCTACCCTTCCAATAACCCTTGTGACTGTTTCCTGGAGGTTATGAATCTCACCTTCAGGAGTAGACTCTCCCATAGGGATCCTTGAAAGCTCCAAGTCAGATGTCAGCAAGTCTGATTCTGATTTGTCTACTGTGGGCTTAGCAATCTCCAGGAATTGCTGACCTTGAGCATCTGACACAATCCTGGAAGTAGTTCTGGCTTTCTTGGCACGAGAAGGAGTGGTGCCCAACAAGGCTCTACAGACATCAAAATTCGGTCCCAAGCTTTGAGAGGAGGATTTCCTCTTCCTTTTGTCAACCAGAGGTTGCACCCAAGCAAAAGAGGAAGAAGAATCTGCAGGAGAGGCAAGGGGACCAAGAGACAGGGAGCTCATGACACTTAAGGTCTGTGCAGCTGTTGACTCAAGTTGAGATGTGGGTAGAACACTGGAGGTGATGGCGGTAGAAGAATCAGTAGTACCTGGAAGTTTAGTGCTCTGGACCTCCTTATCTCTTTGGATTTTCAGGAACACCTGCAGGAGTTGGCATCTCACTTTCTTCACTTTCACTGAGAACAATGATGTTCTCTGGCCCCATAGGCAACTGTGCCTATTTTCTTGGAGGATCATTCTCTGCAGGCTCCTTCTTTACCTCTTTGAGTTTCTTCTTGTATACCTGGGTAGATGGAGAAGGAGTAGATTCCACATGTCCCCGAGCTGTTGAGGCAGAAGGGGTTTTCACTGGTGTTCCAGACTCTGGAACTGATGTCTCTCTTATGGGTGTCGAATCATCCCTGGAGCTAGATTCTCCTGAGTGCCTCTTGAATTCTCGGATCTTCTTACTGAACCAGACCCTAGTTCTGATCAAGACTGGAGCAAGAATCTCAGCCAGATCATCTCTCTCTTTCCTGTTCCAATCCAGGTCCTCCAGAGGAGTGTGCTTAATCACATTTTCATACTCATAAGAGTATAGCTCAGAATTATCATCTTGGAGACCTTCAGGAACTTGGTACAGACTGAGTTCTTGGATCAATTGCAGGGAGAACCTGCCACAATGCCTTCTTCTGGCTTCAAAATCATCTGCACAGTCAGCCCAGTAGTCTTCTGTATCTGCCCTATGATGATATATTATCTTGAGGTTCTGTTCAATGAACTTCTTCAAGTCAAAACAGGTTCTAGGCTTGAAGAAATGAACAGTGATAGGGACCAGGGCTCTTTCTATGTTCTGAGCATCCAGAGCTGTTTTGCATGTATAGTTTCCCAGAGAGATGGGAAAGTGCAAGCCAGAGATCTTCTTGTCTCTGCAAGTTCTGTGCAACTTGTCTAGTTGCCTGCATATTTCAATCAGGGCCATTTTGTCGTTGCAGAACATGGGGAGCCGCAGAGGGGTGCTCTCATAGCCAGCCAGCCTGATATAGGAGAATTTCCTGAATTGAATGAAATAGGCTCCATACTGCGATATCAGGTTCATGGCTTCATCTGAAAACCTTCTTGCAGTATCACCTTCGAGCAATCTGACCACGTACATGGTGAAAGCATCATTGACCCTTCTGAAATTCCGATTGCTGGTCTCTAGGGTGAACTGCGGGCAGTAGGCATACACTGGATCATCTTTGTGTGCATCTACATAGGAGAAACCAAACCACTGCCTGGATGCTGCTAGGGTATACATCAGATATGAAGTCATGTAGAACTTCTTTGTTTGTTGGACGTTGGATAGCTGCTCAGCCAAATTCATACTGATGATCTCTGCCCAGTTGATACTTTGTGTTCCCTCACACACCATGCTGATGAGCGGGCACATCCAGAAATGAAATTCATTGGTGGAGGGCAAACCCATAACTCAAGCCATCAGATTATGAAGTCGACGATTCTTCATTGAAATCTTCCCTAAAAGGGTTTTGGTCGACGAGAAGGACCTTTCTTAGGGTTCTTCAACCAAGACTTTGCCACTCGAGCTTTATATTTATCACTTTGTCTGGTCGAACATGGCTCGTGTTTGATCTCAAGAGACGACTATAGCATTGTCCATCTCTGGAATCCTCGAGCAGCTCCAATGGTGGCGCGTCCGGCTTGCAATGAGCTCCCCATGTACGTTTGTCTATTCACCCGTAGCGGGGTCGAAGTGAGCTCCGCATGAAAGTCGATATCGACACCGCACCGAGATAGGGAATCCTCCGGTGAAAGCTAAACCGCTATCGTTAATCATCTGTGCCATTGGCGTAGGGTTTGCATCTGTCATTCTTGACCAAAAATCGCCGAAGTCGAGATGACGAGCTTCACTGTCTCCGATATTGCTAACGGCAGACTCGAGTGGAGAAATTTGCTCCTGTCCCTGAAACTTGATCTTCATATTGATAGATTCGGAGCTGCGACCTAGACTCTGGAAGGAATTTGCAAAGGGAAGGGATATTTGCGCAGGGAACTAGATTGCAAGGGTTTGAGCAAACGACAGCAAGGAAGCAATGCGAAAATGCGAAGGTGGTATGCTTGGTTATATAGCCGTTTGAGGAGCGGAATGAATTTAATGTGCATTGAATACACAACCACCAATTTGAAAATTATCATACTTGGAGCGAGCGGGGAAAAACTAAGTGCGAATGATACTAGGTACGCTTGGGACATGTGAGATGCGAATGCGCGAAACACGTGGCTCAAATTTGGTTCAAAGCGAAACAGGAGAGGACGCACAAATGCATTTGGGACAAATGGGATGAAAATGTGTGAAGTACGTGATTCGGGTGTTTCGGCCGAAATTGGGCTGCGGTCCCATTTGGACTTGGGACATTCGGGACAAAAAGTTTCGAAGTACGCGACTTGGCCGCTCGGCGAAATTAGGAAAGCTTGCACTTTTTAACTTTGGGACTTTTGGGACAGGGAAGTGCGAAGTACGCGGGAAGGATGATTCGGCCGAAATTGGAACAACACGCAAAATAAGTTTTGGGACACTTGGGACAAAATTTTCCGACGGGCCCGAAAATGGGACAGCTTCGGGGATTTCGGCCGATCGGGGAACAGAATGCACTTTAGTACTTGGGACAGATGGGACAAAAGTTCTGACACAGTCCAAAATCACACAAAAAGACCCAAAACACAGATTTTTTCAACTTCACGACTTAGGCACTTCAGAGAAGAACTCTTCAACTCAAAATTTTGAAAATTTTACTCTTATCAGAGTGGGAAATTTTGAGTGGACAACAGAGTGCAAAAACTAATTCATGTGAAACTAGATTTTTCAATGATCATTCCTGTAATTTTAGGATGATTTCACCATTTGGATCTTCAGAATTTGAAAAATTATTCAAATAGGGAATAATTTTGATAAAAATATAGGCCTCCATATCCCTAAAAAAGTGACTTCATGGCGTGAAAACTAGTTTGTGTGAAACTAGATTTTTTGATGATCGTTTCCTCCAATTTTTGGGCAATTTCACCCATCGGAACCTTGAGAAGTGGAGAGGTAGCTCACTGATTTTTTCCACTACTGTGTCATGGTGGCCATTAATGGATCTTGAAATTTTTAGGTCTGGTTTTTTTCTCCATTTGCAATGAAATCAACTCCATTGCGATAGGTTTTTCATTATGGTGCTTCACGTGAAATTTCTCTTCAATCCAGGACTAGTTTGATGGGAAATCAAGATTTTTCCTTCGTAGAGCCAAAAAAGGATTTCTTCTCTGTAAGAATTCCTTTCTAAAAATTGGAGGTTTGAATATGATTTTTAATGGCCTTCAAGAGAGAAGAACTCAGCAACAAATGGTTTTTCAATCCATGCTCCAGGTTTGGAAGATTTCTTCAAATTTTGATTTCATGGCAATGAGGATTTCCACTTTGTTTCTTCTTCTTTGTTATTGAATTCTTATAATATCAATGAATTTTTATTATGAGACCTATGTGTAATCATGGAATGTGTTGTAATGGATCTGGTTCAAGCTTTGGCAATGGTGGAGTGGTGGACTGGTGTTCTCTATAGTTTTCTTCTAGTAATGGAGAAGCAACTAACAACTAGAAAAAATTTCAAATTTTTTGGTTAGAGTTGGGTGCATTTTTTCATGTTTTATGTTCCTAACCTCAGGGACATGAGGGACATAAAATTTCATGGTGATCAAGAGGACGACATGTGGTGGAGATCGGCGTCGGGAATGAGTTCTCCAAAATCAGCTTTAAAGCACCGAGGGGCTAGAAACTGGTCATATGGGTGACAAAAACACTCTCCTAAAGATTTTGGTGTCTTTTCCCATGTTTTATTTCCATCACCTGAGGGACATGAGGGAAATTAGTTTCCACGGTGTTCTTGGAGCTAACACGTGGCGCTATATCTGATGGCAGGGAATGGATGCTCCAAAGATGCACCTGGGGGATGAAATTCAGTCACGTGAGTGACCAAAAGGCTCCCCGTAGGGGATGAGCACATTTTTCCATGTCTTATGTCCCTCACTTGAAGGAAATTAGGGAAATTAGTTTCTATGGTGGTCATGGAGCTGACACGTGATGTTTGATCCGATGGTAGGGAATGGATGCTCCAAAAATGCACCTGGGGGCTAAACTATCAAGTCTGGAGGTCACATGAGGGTCCCGGAGGTCGGATGGGACTTGAGAGGGCTTCAATGGGTCTGGTATAACTTTTCCAACCTTGATGTCCCTGACCTTGAGGGACATCAGGGACACAAAATCCCGCCAAGCTCCTGGAGCTGACACGTGTCCTCCCAAAATTTGGCTAAGTCCTAAACTTGTGACAATGATAACTTGAGCTCCCGATGGAATTTTTAGAAAAAAATTATATGATCCTAAATGGAAATGGAATTTTGAATCCAATGGTGGGGGTATCATGTATTTATTCTTCCATTTGTTCCTTGAAAAAGTGGAGGTTTGATTTGGTACTCCACTTACTACCGAGAAAAAAGCGCTTGAAGACCTGATGCACCAAAGTGTTGTGAAAAATATTATTTCACCATCATGTAGGTCTTGGAATTATCTTTCAAAAAAATTATTTTACTTATAAATCCATCTAGGGCTCCCAAAATCTTCTTACGAATCCCAACAAATGTTTTAGACACATGTGAAGCGCTGAGGCTTGAGAACCGTGTTTTCACTCGATTGCTCCAAGCCTTTCAACACTTCCTAAACTTTCCAAAATCATTTCTATGATGTTATAATGTCTTCAATTCACCTCCATGTTGAATTTGGCCATTCCATTCCACTCCAGGGGGTTGATGCGATCCTAGGAAGGCTAGTGATAACCCTTCCTATCTTGCCTTTATTTTGCAAATGAACTCCTAAAATCATATAGGGGAATGAATGGACTTTCCTAAATCACCTAGGGGATGATATAACATTATTCAGAGGTCACTTGGACTTACTGGACAGATCCGAGGTATCTTGGAATGATAGAACTTGAAAAATTTGACACTGGGGTATAGTTGTCATGCTCGGAAATTGTCAATTTCCCCGTTGCACATTTGCATGACAATAGGGAGTTAGTATTACTTTCATAATAACTTTCTATTATAGTTATACAATTGTAGATATCATTTAGGAGCACTTAAATTTATCAATCTATTATAACACAAATGTACTCACTTATCATAACCTTATTATGGCTTGCATGGTCATCCAATTACTTACTTAAGCAATGATTAAGATAAACAATCTTATTACAAGGAATTTTTCACTAGTTAAGTACATTATATTCACAAACCCTTTGATGAGATTAACACATATTATCCTAGAAGGTTGATATAATTCATTAAATATTTAGGCAATCACCCACTAGTAACTTGATCTAACCTTCAAGTATATTTAACACTTAACTACTTAATACATAAGATCCATATACAAACAACCCATTCATAAATTCATTTTCTTCACTCTAGTATTCACACATATGTTATACGTAGCACTTTATTTGATTTATAATTAAGATTATTAGAACAATAACTTATATACTAACTACCTATCTTTATTAAATGTAGATCTATAAACTCATCATTTTCCAATCAATCACCTCTCAATCAAGATATTGTAACAGGAAATCAAACTTTAATACATTCTAGAAATAAGTACCAATTCATGTTTATAAGAATGATCAAAATATTTCCTTCCAAATAATTTCATTAACTGGCCAAGGGCCTTTCTAATTTCTAACACAAGTAATTCCTATTAGGAATACCATAATCAGTTTTCCCACTTTACTTCCATCTAACAAATAATAAATGAAACTATTTACATCATCCTTCCTTTCCAAAGTCCATCTGTAAAATTTTTAACATGAGTCAGTTCATATGAACTGAGCATGATAAGCGCTAAATATTTAAAATAACATGCTCAAATTAATAATTTCATAAAAGGAACCATTCTTTTCAATGAAATTATTATAAGGTTCAAAAGAAAAACACAACTCTTGAAATTTTTCCACTATAACTTCATAAATGAACCTTTCCAATGGAGGAAATTCTTACGCATACAATTTACTTTAAATAATTCAAAATAGATGATAGTTAATTTTCAAAAAAGTGAACCAAAATAAAAATAATTGATCCTAATCAATCATATGAAAATAAGTACAAGTGTAAAGAAATTTTAGTCATATAACTCCATTTTATATGACTGAAATATCCACCTTTTCACTTGAATATAACAACATACCCCCCTCATCGAATTATTATACCATTCAACTATAATAATCAATTAGTATCATATTCATTAATAATAAATAAGATCTTCAAGGTTGCAATCATATACTTCTATTATATATGGTTGATAACTCATATAACAACAAGAAAGTTTCCAAAGAAATTCACTGAAGAACCTTAGTTATCCTTCATCAACCAAATAAAAATATCAAGTAATGTGAAACTTAATAAAAATGCAGATTAAGCGAGTCTCACATCTTGACTGAGTACCAAAATACGATAAGTAAGACTTAATAATAAAATTCACTCTAAAGAAAGAGTTGAATTACTAACAGACTATATTCAAAAGAAATAATAGATCATAAAATATTGATAATCTAATCAGTTGGATATAGACCAAACACTTGCAGAGTTAACTATAAAAATCACATTCCATACCATCTAAGGAGGAGTTACCAAGAATGGAATTTATTTTGACTTGGTAGGGAGGCCACTGTATGTAAGTGTTAAAATTTTTTTACAAATACATACGACTTTGACTATCACTGATACACATAGGCCTTACGGTTCTCACAGAGAGAAAGATCTAAAATAGATAATACCAATCGATCTTCTTACCTCTTTCATCAAGTTATACAAATTTTTTATCAACTAGTTTATATTCTACTCAAGCTATAACAAGCCACACATACGATATTAAAATTCAATAGAACAATCAAGTAATTTATCTTACTTACTTTACACATGGATCCCAATACCTAAGCTCTTATAGAGTAGATTCACTACCAGATATGGATAGTTCAAAAGAATTGAAATCGTAAGGAGTCAGAATATCATACACTAATCAATAATTATGAGCTAGGTAATATATAGATGAGACTAAATTTCATACCAAATTATCCATCCAAGCATTTATCATAAATGAATATTTATTTCGTACTCAACTACTAAGCAACTGCATGAACACATCAAAGCTTTATCCTAAGTAAAATACAAAGGATCAAACTAATTAACCACTCCAAAAATAATTACATCCAATCAATAATTCATGCAGAAGTGAAACATTTTCCAAGACCCCAAAGAAGATAAGGAGAAAACTGTTAATGGTTTCTAGTGAGCAGTCAAATTGAACTCAAGTTTCATAATTTCATAAAGCTCCAAAACAAACATTAATTCAAACTTGTGACATATCGAAGGTTTGAATACGTAAATTTTAAAAAAAAAAAAAACCATTCAACCTATGTTAACCCAAAGCCCTGAATTTTATTAGTATACATGATTTCCAAAATTCATCATTGAATTTCTCAACTCGCCGGGTTAAGAGGTTTAAAACATACTAAATATTTATCAAGGTAAAGGAATTATGGAGGTAAGAAAAGTATCAATTAGGTGTCAGAGAGATCTCAAATATCCTCTTGCATAAATATTTATGGTTCAAGTTTAAGTTAAAAGGATTCCATAAAAGGGAGTGAATGTGCAACTATATTCCCATGATACTCAAAATCATATTAAAATGCTCGGTTGGTAATGAACGAATCAATAGACTGCTTGCGACCAAGTAGCCACTAAGACAAACTCAAAAACTCATAAAGATAAATGTCTTAACATATATGTCCTCCATTATGGACAGAAAATGGTTCAAATTCCCATAAAGGACTTTACCCATACTGCATAATCCATGAAACAAAATTTACACAAACCCAATAGCGATGGATTTTGACGATGAGAAATACAGTGCTTCAAAAAGCACTAATACTCAACTTCTAGGATACTTGTATTTTTCAAATGGAATGTTTGTATCCAAGGTTGAATTTAATTAAGATCAACAAGACACTCCACACAATACCAAGAATGCATTAATCCTTCATAATAAACATTCACAAACATGAATATAAAAATGAGTAGTCATTCGAATTGACCTTTAACAAGATTTAAGCAATATTCGAATATACCAAATAAGTAATCAAACAATGATTCAGATTCACAACCCAAAAACCAAAGAATAAATTTCATTACAAGAGAAAAGTTCATTTGATGAAATAATTAAATAGAGAAAGATATTATAACGATTTAGGGCTTATCATACCTATAATGCCAATCATATCTTCCTTGAAATGTTCCCAAGATTCTTCTAAAAATCCAAATTCTTGAAGCAAATTCCATCATCTAACAAAACATAACATTTTCACAATAATTATTGAGTCTGGGAGACATTACTGCCCATCGACTCACTATTTCTTTCAACATGCAACTTCTCAACAAAAAATAGTTTGATTTTTCCTTGCATGTAGAGATTCTACAAAAATATCACAATAGAATGAAACACCAACCAAAAATCACCTTGTTTCCTCGAACTAACCTTGCATTGCACAAGGTTAATGGGTATTTCAATGCATAATAAATTCCATTAATGTATGATCCCATTGAAATTCTTGCCATGTTTATCTAGCTAACTAATTAATCAATCTAATTTAGCAAAGCCCCACATTCCTTGCCATACATCTCACTAGAGCTTAGTTAAACCAACTTATTTCCAATTTAAAAATTGGTTGGTGGGGATTAATAAATAAGATAATAAATGAACCGTTAATACATAATACGAAGGTGGTGGGGTGCCAACTCACCCCCCCTTTTCAATTTGAACAACAACCATAGCTTAAACAATTGTATTATGAGAACATATAATATCTTTAAAACTTAAAAAATTCAAATTCCCTCCTTTATATGTATTTTTTTTAATATCAAAGGTAATGCTCAAACATAACTCCTTAAACAATAGGTAAATAAGTTTGATTTGGAACCAAAAAAAAAAATAGATTGGCCTCTACTTATTTGGAGTTAAGAAATCTCCAATAATAGTTATTTAACTACTTTAGACATTGTATGTTTCCCCCTTTGTAATATATAGCAATAATAATGTTAACTTTGATCATGCAAGTTGTTGTATGTGCTTTATGGGGACTAATACCTTTAATTATAATAATTAAGTCCTTGACTACACAACTTTAGTCCTTCATTAATGAAAATATGACCATCATAGTATTAGGTTTGGTAGATCGTAGGTTGGTGCAAAAGACCAATAATTAGTCATAAGGAATTCTTAATCATATTCCAAGTTTTGGTCATTAAGAGAACTAACAGAAATATCAAAGCCTTAACATAACTTAGTTAAAATCTATAATATTAAAAATTTATTAGAGATGAGAAACAACATCACTAATCACTTTCAAAGCATTAATTTATGCCAAGGATTTCATTACATACTACATCACAAATGACATAATGTCCCCTTAGCAAATTAGTTTATCATTAAGGTAGGCCCCAAAATTAACAAGGTTTAGATCTAAGGAGCTCATCCTTAGCCTATTCATGTTATCTTGATTACTTGTTTACATCAAGGTTCACATTAATTATTGATACACATAGGTGCAAGTGTCAAATAAAAAAGCATTTTTCATATCATTATTTTTAACAACAATAGTGAAAGCATGGGGTGATACAATTATGGATATATGTGGTATGGTGTGAGGTAGAAAATGTTTTACACAATTCCCACACATCTATGTTCTTGAAGGATATTCCATTTTCCTTATGACCCATTGATTTGGAGGATTTTTCAGGTGTTGGATTTTTCCTAAACCTCCTAAGCCATGAACACACTCTAGAGTGTTCCAAGACATTTCCGATGGTATGCGGAACTTCAAAAATAGTGTCCGTATGTAGAAGTTATCGCAGGTCAAAGATTGGGTTTGAAAATAGCCCAATTTGGTCAATTGGTGAATCACACATTGACATGTGGCGCTTTTTGAAAATGGTGAAAATATTAAGTGTTGTTGTTTTGACTTTCATTTTTTAACAAACGTGGAAAATTTGGTTGACCACTGCTATTTACTAGTCGGGGCCCTCACCAGTGCTCGACACACTCTTTTAAAGAAGGGGTGCCTTTTCTCCTTTTATTTCACATTGTCATTATTGATTTTATGATTTTATATGTCATTTATTCTCTAAAATTTCCCCATGTGGGATTATTGTTTTTGAAAAATTATATTGTGCATTGCAGGTTGATATTATCTCATAAAATATATTATTTCTCTTGATGGGGTGATCAAATCCCCACCAAGTTGATCACATTATCTATCCACAATATTCGGCCTTTATCTATTACCATGTGGTTCGGGATTGGTTTAAACTATGGTGGAACCAATATATCTATTCCATAGTTTAACCTACCAACTTGGTGGATTATATTAACAACTCCAAAGTATATCCCATTCAAACTCGGATTGGTTCTAATTATAGCTCAACACCTTTGAAATGGCGCAACTGAATTCCAATGCACAACTACATTGGCCCACGACTCAGTGGGAATCCAAACCACCAAATATTTCACATGCCAACTCGCCACGTAGTGGCTTTTTCCAATGGAGTAATGGTTAAACAAACCCCGAAAACCTTGTAAATGGAAGCTAAATTCCATATGTGGCCAAAGCAACAAGTAAATAGGAAGCTCAGCTTATTTTTAAACAACCAAGCCTCCTCATATACGAAGAATGTGGATTTAACACCACTTTGAATGTAAAGCGGTTGTGAAACAAAATGCAAGGCGGGTGACTTGAACCGCCAACCTCTTCCATGAAAGCCAAGTGACTCAACCAACTCACATATGGGCTCAGTCTAGCTATAAAAATATCTTGTTACATTTTTTTAAAGGACAATGTAGAGACTATGGAGGAGAATAACAGGAAGCAAACTTCAAGCTCAAATTGAAGGCACTTCTGGTCCGAATTAGGACTTGAAGTATAAATTAAAGTTTCTCAGAGTTCCTCTAGTTTCCATAAATGTAAACCTTTTTCATGTTTGTGATGTACATTTAAATTTGTATGATTTTTTGGACATATTTGCATAGGAAACCAACAAGAGAAGCACTATAGGAGCCATGGATTGTTATTGGCACAATTTCTGCTATTTTTTAGAGTTCCTTGAGTCTTAAATCAACTCATTTTCAGTTATAAAGGTTTATTATGCAATATTTAAGGGTTAATTATACTTCATGAGATGTTGAATAGATTGATTCTCTTTTTGAGAATCCAAAGATGTAACCTTTGGGTGAACTCCGTTATCGATCTCGTGTTTTGGATTTGATTTCAGTTTGTGGATGTTTAATTCTATTAAGAATGAAGCTTTTGATCAGATAAAAATAAATAAAATGGATTTTAATTATTTGACTAAGAAATCATCATTACAAATGGGAAAATGGACTTAAGATAATTTCAGTATCCATAATCCACAATTGCACATTTCAATGTGGTGAATGAAATTCAAACCGAGGTGCAAATCAGATAAAGGAATTAATCAATTTTGGGGTAATTGAACCAATAATTTGATGTTGAGTTCCTTAGATCCTTGGAAATGTTAAAAAGTGAAAATTTACCTCACCCATTTTCGGATCACTCGTGGGACTCTAAAATATAGGTAATTTGATATTTTAAAATTCCTAAAACTGAACCAATGAGAGTGTTAAAAGGCATATCCTCTTCCCATTTCATGAAATACTCAAAGTATAAATAATGATGAAATTGTGCCCATCTATATATGAAAGGGTCAATTTTATAATTAATTTGAATCCCCACATACAAAAATTCCATGAAGTAGTTATATTTCAAAGATCATATACCAAGACATGTATAATTTGGATTAATTCTTGACATTTGGGACACTTTCAAATGTACTTAATTGTGTCTTTGTTAAGAGTGTGAAAAAAATCCATTATATGAATTTTATAGGTTGTTGTGTGGCCAAAAGTGACTACCACAAATCCATTATAAGAATAGAATAATAGGTGTTTAGATTATTATTTGTTGATACAATGAAGGAGAATGCCACTAAGGGATCTCCTATTCATGAACATATCTAAAATCATGTATTTCATGGAAAGGACGTAGAGGGGATTCCTCAAAAGATAATTAACATTTTATGGATATGTGTGTTTGATGAGATAAGTAACTATATCCATGTACTAAGGATATGTATCAATGTTGGGATTTCCTATGTAGAAAATTACTCATGAGGAAGTTCAACATCCATTAAATATCCTAAGTCTAAGGGGTTTTTAGCTAGGTAATCGGTGATTATTTTCCCCTTGATGGATTTTTGAATGACATAGGTCACCTCGAATTCACCAAGGAGTGTGATCGAGACAACCAATTTTTTTGGAAAGATCTGATTATGTTAGGAAGGTGTGAGGTCCCTAAGATTTCATAATTGCACTAGTCTCTTGATTTAACATATAATGTCTCAGGTTCTTAGTAGAAAACACATAGTATGAAAATAAATTCCTTTTTAGCCCGAGAATAATGTTTTTCATGGTCCAAAGAGAATAATATTGAAAATTACATGACCCATTCTATTCCATCATCATCTTCTTGAGAAAGCATGCAAGCTAGTGAAATTTTAGTTCTATGTAGGTAAATAATAAATAGTCTATTAGATCATAAATACATGAGAGTGGGTGGAGATAATACAAATTTCTATATGGAATTAAATTCTTCATGAAATTTTAGGTCCATTTGAGGGTGTTCTATTTCTTTTTTGTAGGTGAGGTCTATAATGAATCTTATTATGACCCCTAATTTCCTAAGGAATGATCAAATACCTAGCTTAGCGGTTGGTAGGACCATCTCTATGATAGAATGGATCTTGGTAGGATTGACATCGACGCATCATTGGAATATGATTTATCCAATGGTATTTCCATTGCTCACTCAAAATATATACTTTTTGAGGTTCAAGGTAATATAGTATTCAATGAGCCACATGATAATGATTCTCAAAACTCATACATAGTCTTATCTCTTTCTATCTTTAGCTATAATATCATCAACATAAAACTTGAAAATCTTGTAAATAAGGTCCTAAAATATGTGATTCATTTCTCTTTGGTAGGATTTCCTAGATTTTTATAGACACAAAGGAATACTAGTGTAAGTGAAGGTTCCCTAGGGGTGGTGAATGAACTATTACTTTGATCTTCTTATGAATTGTGGATCTGATTATAACTAGAGAACCCATCCATGAGAGAGAGGATCTCATATCCATAAATTTCATGAATAATCATGTCAATAGAAGGAAATGAAAAATCCTCTTTGGGACACACCTATTTAATATCATGGAAGACAATACAAATTTTAATCCTACCATTCTATTTCAAGACTGACAAATATATGATATCTAATTTGTGTAGTATACTATTCTAATGAAACCAATTTTGAGGATTTGTATAACCTCCTCTAATACCATTAGTTATTTATTTTGACCAAATTAGCCTTAGGTAACTAGGTTGTGTACAATATAATTACTATGAGTTATAGTCATATTAGAGTAAGAAAAAGTGAAAACCTTATATAAATTAGTGAGAAAGGTATTATAGTCTTCAACTTCCCTGGTGAGAGTGAAGAGCTAAGTTTTGGGATCCTACGTTCTTCATCTATTCCTATATTTATATCAATTTTATCTTCAATTAGAGAAGTGTTACCTTCTTCAAACTCATGTAGTTCTAGTGGGATATCTAAGGTTTCCTCTCCATTTTCATGAAAACCAATATTTTTCAGCAGCTAAATTATAGTATTCAATCTTATAATATGAATTATAATATGTTCTCCCAATGGGGATGGAGGGTGTAGAGTCATAGAAAAAAATCCTTGTGATACAAATGTGGAAGATGTTCATAAAAATGTATTTATTATATAATGGCCTCATCATTCTCCACTATTTTGAGATTTAACAATATGATGTCATCTATTTTGATTATGCCCTCATCAAGTTGGGGTCCCCTCTTCAGGAGAGGAATGCCTCTTAATGAGACTACAAAATCAGCTTCAAGAATCTTAAGGAAATTTCATTATCATATGGAAGTTGTAGAAATGACATCAAGTAGTTTGTTTTAAATCCTATGGATATATTTAATACATATGAAATTTAATTCCTTAACCAATATCTAGGTGGCATTCTTGTATAGTTACAAGTGTTCAAACTTTGTTTGATAGACCTCTTCTACTTAGTTGGTAATTAGCTATGAACTTATAGGGATAAAAATTCTATCAATATTTCGGACCCCTGAAAGATGCTAATTATAATGGCATGAGAGTTATAGACATGTAAAATTTAGGAGTGAAGGAACACACAGAGTAGAGAGGACAATGCGAAAGGATCATACCCGGGTTAAATGCATTCAAGACTTAGCCACATTTTGAAGCACAAGACATAATTGGAAGATGAAAGGTTGGAATAGTGGCCAAGAAATGTTTAAGAGATAAGATTGAGCATGAAGACTTGCAGTTAAAGAAAAGTCTATTATGATAAGCATCTCATGCAGGAAGAAGATAAGACGTCATGTAGAGTTCGGGCTAATAATAGGATTAGATCTAGAGATTAAAATAGAAGATAATATACTAAAGAAGCTTGCATGCTTTTGTAGTTGACTTATAGTGCATGCATGGCTATTTTTCGCATGTGGGCTATTTTGATAGTGCATGGGTGGTGAAGGGTAATTCCCACCCCATATATATATATATATATATATATATATATATATATATATATATATATATATATATATATATATTGATTTACACGGATTAGAGAGGATCATGTATGAATAGATTAAGATAGAGTTATGATGCTTGGTGTGTTTACACACATGACTTTGTGATGGTAATTGTAAAATATTTAGCTATTGTGTTTTGATGAACTAATATAATGGATATTTGTGGATGGATAATTATTGTTGATGTCTCTATTACTAGTTATGGTAAATATAATCTTGATCCTTGTTTGATTCATTATGAACTATGATTGTGATCAAGTTCATGGTATGCTTTACCTTTAATTAATTTCTATGGGTATGGAATACTTGTGTGATCATGTTAACACCTTGACAAGGCTAGTATAAAAAGAGGGACTGGGACCTTTGCGCACATCGGGTGAGTGCTTAGATTTTTCCGAGTGATGGGCCAATGCATATAGGGTTTTAGTACAAAAATGAACTACAAAATACAAAGTATATCAGATAAGATAAGGTTATTTAAAAAATATTTTTATTCATCCATATTATTAGTGCACTTGAAATCTAGAAGAAAACTAAAAAGAAAAATCGTCCTTGTAGGAGAAATTAGGATCACACGAGCTCCTAACACTATAATGCTTATGGTTCCATAATAATACATGGTATATAAATTTATTTTAGGAGAAGATCATATGATTGGATGGATGGAGGTGATTTAAAATTTCTAAGTTCAATCACATTCACATCTTCCACAATGGCTAGATAATATTGGTTTTTGTTTCTCTCATGTAAGTAAAAACGGTACATGGAATGCCTTATTGGGTTAAATGGAAGCACAATAGGTGAATATTTTTCTAAGATGTTAAAAATTTGCATGGTGGTTTGTAAGGACATAATTTCATTTTCATATTTAGAACTATCATCTATAAGAGAGATTTACTTTCCTACTTCTAGACCTTGATATTTTTCTTATAAGGAGGAGGGTCAAAAGATAAGAGAGTAGGTTTAGGTACAACAACCACCTTTGTACTTTATTTATTATAGTTTTCTAGTGATGTGGGTGTCTATAAATTATTTCTAGGTAACTTGCAATGAAATTATGTTCCTGAAAGTCTCTTAGTATTATATTGAACTATATCAAATGGGTTCATGTCTCCTTTGGTGATGAAAACCTTTCCTAGATGTAAAAATGAGTTTTTGAAAGATAATTAAAAATGTATCCTTCATTCAATGGATCCATAGTCATCATAATATCATGTTATAGTTGGTTTATTAATCTATGATGTAAAATTAAGTACGAATAATTTTTAGGAAAAGATTTATGGGGATAATGATGGTTCCAATTGATGTGTCTATAATATTATCATACATACAAAAGTGTTTTGAGTCAATGAGAAATTAGTCTCACCATACCAAAGATTTTGAAAAAGGGAAAAGGGGAAAACATCAATAGTTTCACCATCATCCACCATATACCATTTTACCAAGTTTTTGTATATATAAATCTACAACTAGAGAGAAAGGATCCTCTTCTAGTAATTTCTACATCCATAGGTAATTGAATTAAATCAAAGAAGTAACATGTGTCTCTCATCATGGAACCCAAAGGGAACATATCCATGTCAATATGGTTAACATTTTCCTCTAGAGGGGTGTGATTTAAGCTAAGTGACCAAACCCCATGATGTCTAAGAGTTAAATTCAATGGTCTAGAGAATTTTTCAAGAGATATAAAAATTAAATGTGGGAAAATGTCTTAGAAAAATTAATAACAACATCATAAATCCCTAGTTATTTTGTGATTATGTTATTTTATACTTCAAAAGGGCCCTACATAGGGAATTAGAAGATTGATATTCTTTTTCTAGGAATTATATTGGATTCTTGGTTAGTTTCTAATTCAATGACACTTATCATGTGTGGTAGTCCTGGTGTGCCTATATGTAGGTCTAAATTAGGGTTAATGATGTTCCAATTTAAGGCCTCACTATTTTGGTTACCATCTAGGGTTATTACATGTTATTTTTATTATTATTTTATGTCGAGATGGTTTCTTGTATTTTTATTGCACATTATTTGGTTGTACATTATTATGAAGAATATTCTTCGATGGTTTGGAAAAGGATTTTGATAAATTCCTAAGTGGGCATTATGGGTTACAATAGGACCTAAATGAGCCACTAGATGAGCGTTCATTTTTTCTACCCCTAGAATTTTTTATTAAATGTATGTCTTTGGTTTTTAGGGAAGTGTTTAATAATATTTTTATATTCGCTACAAGTGATGGTATCATGACCTATAACCCTATGGAGAAAAATTAATAAGATGGGATCATAGTTTTGGGGCTGAGGGTTTTGTTGGTATAAAAATTATTAAAATTCACTAAATTTTTGGGATAGTCATGATTGGAATAAAATTTGTTTGTATTATGACCCTCTCCTCGCTTTCTACTTTGAACTAGTTATTAGTTTTGATTTGGGTTGTAATTCGATTAGCATTGGTAGCCTATTTAAAGTCAACCACATTCATGGTAGGTTGATTTTTATTATTGTGGACATTACCATCATGTATTTTATTATTTTCATTGTTGGGTTGGTTGATTGTATTAGGAAAATTTAACTTTTTGGCTGATTTGTAATGTTATTTATAGTTACGATTGATCACTTAATACCTTGGGTGATTTGTGAGTATTGTGTATTAATTTTTTTATTTCTTTATTACCCCAAAGTTTTGGCTTTGGAAAACAAGTCTTCCATTTAAATTATAGGTCATACAACCACTATCTATTACTGTTTGTTCAATTCTTAATGCACTCTTTTAAGCTTCATTGTAATACTTTAAAAAGAACTTATGTATATCTTCCCTAGTTTCCATATTGAGGGCATGGATGAAAATGTCACATAGGTCCTCGTGATCCATGTTTGGGGCACTCGAAGAGGAATAAATAACTTTCCTCCATCTCATGATGAAATTTGCAACAAAATCATTGATTTCTTATTTAATATGGGGAAATTTCGTAATGGCAGTCTTTACGAGCATGTTCATATTAAAAGCCTTAATGAATTTAGCTATGATTTTCTTTAATGAGTGTAACGAGTCTATAGGAAAGTGGTAATACCAATTTATTTCTATTCCTTCAAGGGTCATAGGGAAGATCATTGTGATTACTCATGAATTTTAGTGGTGTATGTATTTATATTGGTGTTAGGGTCTCCTTCACCCTTGTATTTTGGTAATTCAAGAAGAGGGTGATGAAGAATAACCAAACAAATGTTACAATCTATAAGTCATTTTATATATTAAACATAGGTTCCCAATATACCAAAATTAGTAGTGATAACACTTATTTCCATAACTATTTTTGAAACTTTATAGTTACCCATAAAAGGGGTATTAAAAATAGACACATATACACGTACATTTGATGTGTGAAATGTAGGCAATAAATCATCGGGGTGGGTGAATTTTGAGTACAAATGAAGGTAAGGTAGTGTATGACCTAGGGAGAGGGGTTGAAAAAATAATGAGTGTGTTGGGGAAAGGTGTGTAATGGTTGAGGACAAGTCTGCAAGGGGTGAACATAAACTTGTAGTTGTTGAAGAAAGGGTTTTTGTTAAGTGTAGTAATGTGACACAAATCGGGTTTATTTTATGGATATGTGTGGTTCAAGATGTTTGATGGCACAAAATATGAAGAATATTGTATTATTATATGGTGTGTATATCAGAAAAGTATATGATTGATGTAGGATCATCATAAAAGGAAGATTAAAAAAGGAAAAACTCTTCTTCTACCATGTGTGTGAGGTCAAGAAAGGATCATAAAGTATATAAGAGTCATTGGGAAGAGTTTAGGATTCATTTCACAGAATTCCTAGGATGGGTCTAGCAATTAAAAAATTTAAACTATGGTGTTTCCCAACAAAATGTAATTTTAAAATTTCAAACATGGATTGTATCAATCTTGGTTTGTTAAGTATAGGTAAATGAGTTTTTGGCTTATATTTTATTGTGTAGGATTTCAAATAAATTTTTTGAGTCTCCTTTTGGTTAATCAAGTCATCGTTATGGGATTTTATTGTATCAACCATGTTTTTGTAAGTTAACTCTAGCAATGACTTGAGGTGGTAACCTTGGTTGAAGCTTAGTTAATATTTAGAGAGGTAGTTATAGTTGGAGATTCAAATATAGAGACGAGAGAGAGAGAGAGAGAGAGAGAGAGAGAGAGAGAGAGAATGGGATGGATGGATTGTAGATATTATAAAATATTGTATCAAATCCTAAGAAGAGACTACATTTCTTGTAGAAAACCAAGGAGGAAAGGTTTGAATAAACATTTCAATGTATTGAATACAAATATTTCCTTATTTTCTCAAAAAATTTACTAAACATGTGTAAAGAATATTATTGAGGATATATATATTGAACAACTCATTCTATTTTCATTTTGATGATGAGGGTGTTAATAAATAAGAATTGATACTTTGTTCTACACTCTTGACTATCTTCTTGTTGAAAGAACCTTGTGTAGTGTTTAAGAATTTTTGTATAATATTTTGTGGGGTTATATGTGTTTAAGGAGGAGGAAATATCTGCTAGAAAGTTATATGAATAAAATATAAGGTTGATTACTATTTGAAGGTCTTAAATCCTTTAAGGGTGTAAAACCTGTTTTACATAGACAAACAAAGGTATGTGATAAGACTCTTTTAAAGTTTTGATTGTTACATTCTTACATTGTTAACTTAGGAATTTGAAGGCGGTATAAAAGGATTGTAGAGGAAATTTTATGCATTGGTAACATGTTGGCTATAAGATATAAGAGTTTAAGCATTATTGGGTTGTTCAATACTATAATTAGGGTTTGAAAATTTTATTTGTTTGGAGGACAAAATTAAAGATTTGAAGTCTTAAATTAGAAATATATTATCTATAGAGAGTGTAATCATAGATTAAAATATAATTAGGGTTTAATCATCTATAAAATCTCAATTTTTGTTGACATTCTTGTAACTACATGACTATAAAGTTAAAAGGACCTAATTAGAGGTATCATAGTAGCAAAAAAGGGGTTTCCACTTGGTGTTAATCACTTTGAAGTTTATAGACATCTATAACATGCTAATGGGTATCGAGAATGCCTTTTTTGTTTAGTATCATCTTATAAAAATAAATAAATAAGAAAAACCTTCACTATAGGGATATTAGGAAAGAAGGTTAACGAGAAGGAGGTGGAAAGGTGACTTACCTTAAGAGTTTGTTATAAACTAATTTTAACTTTACAAAATCAATAAACGTGCAAATTTTAATTTTTTTCAAAAATGTTCTTTCACATGGTTTATTACCCTCATCGTGATTATTTCATTCTCGTGATCACTTTAGTCTTCGTTTTGTCCATTTTGGGTGAGAACTCCTCCTGCCATGTTTCTGCAGAACTACGTTTAAATAAATATTAATTTGATATTAATTAAAAATCAACCAATTGTTTTTGCTATTGTCATGGGAAATAAAAATTCCATCTCCAATTGTTGAGAATTCCAAATTAGCTTTCCAATCCCGATTTCCCTTCACCGAAACATCTTCTTTTTCCCGCTTTTGGAATTTATCTTGCTAATTATGAACCCCACTAGATGGAAAAATGGAAAAAGATATCCCAATTTACCACATGGGGAAATAAATTGGAATTGTCAGCCTGCTTTTGTCATTGGCATGGACAGATGATTAATCTTTTCCCGTATTCCCTTAGAAATTAATTCCCACTACTCAAGAAGGGGAAATTGGTTATTTCAATGGAAAGAAATAAATGGTTATGGGGAAGCTTCTTTAATCCTCTTAATTTTTCTTTGTGAAAGACTGTTGGAAAAATTCATGCGAAGAAGCTTCAAAGATATTTTATTTCTAATTTATAAGTATTTCCCCTGTAGAATCATTTTTGGAGAATTTTTTTGTTTGCAAGATTTCAGAGCACATTCTTCATAGATGAATCAGGAACTAATAACTCCTTGCTCGGAAAGAATGATTAAAAAAACTACAAAATCATATTTTTTTCCAGAATTCCACACATTCACTGAAATAGAATCATGTTTACATTCACAAGAGCATTCCCACGCATTTTTATAATTTAAGGAAAGGTGAAATGCATGTGTTGTGAAAAGGGAATATACTTCCATGCGAGATAGAAACGTCCATCTTTGCTACATAGAATATCTACTCGACCAAGATTACTAAGAAGAGCACACACATTTAGCTCTATAGGAAGCTCATTTATATCAATAGAAGGACACACATTGGTAAAATACAACACACCATGTCCTTGCCATAGATCAGTAAATATTCCATGCATACAATGAGAAATTAAACCAATTCACTCAAGGGGGAATAGTGCACCAGTTTGAGGTTATTTACCATGCAAATCAAAGGAAAATCAGGTCATGCTAGTTGTCTCTACACCAAAGTCCACTTATTTGCATAAGGAAGGTAAATTTCCATGCAAAAGACAAGGAAGAAATTGTTTGCAGCACCATCCACACAGTTCAAAGGCAACACAGCCACACATTGGTCAAATAGAAGTAAATAACCTGCCCACACATTTATTTTTGTAAATTCCACACATTTACCAAAGAAAAGAAGGACATTTCCATACAGGTTTTGAGAAGAAAAATCCACACAAAGAATCAGGCCACATGCTAGGGGAATGAAGGAACCTTTGTAGTCTAAAATGCTAGCAAAGGAGATATGGCATGTAGGAAAGGAGAGGCTACACATTTCTTTTTACAAATCCATGCATTTACCAAACAAACAACAATTTATTTACAAAAAATACACGTATCCATTGGTTAAGAAAACAAAAATCCACATCTTGGTCAAATAGAAGCATTCATAATGTTTCTAACATATTACCCAAATGCCATGAAGAAAATACTAAAGCTCATGCATGCAAAGAGAAGTCACGATTCACGCAAAGGAAAAATTCACACACTGCCAAAAGAAAAAGATTAAAAAGATCTAGTGCATTCATAAAAATAAGGCATCTCAAATCAGGAAATGCAAAGAAGTATAAAATTAAAAAAATTAAACTCAATCTTCAGAAAGCCATTTCAGAATCGGGAATTTTAGAAAATAAAAAAATTAATTATTATTTTCTCTAGTTTGTAACTCAAGCCTAGTCTTGATATTTTGCTTGTATTAACATTTTTAAAAAATTGTAACCTAGGATTAATTATTATTATTATTATTATTAAAACAACAACAACAATAATAATAGTTGTAGACACCAAAATTGGGTCACACTCCCCTTGGTCCCCTTTCAAATAACCAACTTAAACACATTCACCTAACCATAACCCTTGTACCCCACATTAATATTAATTAAATTATTTAAAATTAAATTAATACTCAATCTCACTTCATTTATTAATTTAATTAAATAGATGCAAACCTCACCTAGCCACCTCACCTAGACACCTCGCCATAGACCTATTCATAACATGTCTCCATAACTAACCAAGACTCAAATTCTACCGACCTTAATGAACTAAGACTTAATATAACCCTAAAAGCACATGCCTATTCTTCCTCTAACCATATTCCTACATATCTAAGTGCAACATTCCATTTATGCCTCGACACAAATGAGAAAAAATCTGGAAAAGGATAGCCAAGATCTGTTATTTCAGGAAACCTAGGATATGTTGCCTTAACCGACGCCGATCAACCCGAAACCGATCTTTGGTAACCCTAAACCTTCGTCGGATATCATATAACTATTTTGGTAGCCTTGTTTGAGAGGTTAGAAACATTCTTGAGTTTTGGAGCAAAAGGAGATCTACATGCAAGAAAAGAACTAGATATCTTTCACACATCTAAGCAATCATAGCTAGCACAACCATTGATCAGAAGGTATTTACATTCATAGGAGCACTCTAGGAAGCACTGTCACGACACTGATCATCATTTCACCGATCAACCATCACCACCACCTAGCCATTGAACCTACATAGTAGTAAGTGTGTCTCTAACCTACACCACTTCATTTTTATTCATTTTATAAGAGTTATTCACCTTTGTTTATCAACCATTAGTTATATTTTCACCCCACCACTATTGCCTTCATGTGAACCTGACCATTCCCATCACTCATAACCCTTTTAATCACCTTTGTCTACTCCTGAGTACCTCTGAATATTCCCAACATCTCCCCAGACCTAAACCAACTCCTCACCATCTCGATCCAGTCTCTAAAAATCCCCAAAACCATGAACTATTGAGTTATTACCAGCCCATAGTAACCATCATCGGTTCTTACTAAACCATCATCATTCATACTGCATCGATGTCTGTCTTTATTTGTAGTCCTGCTAATACCATATCCCAATAACCATTTTCAAGTGATTCAAGTGACCCAAAATCTAACCCTGACCTATTCTAGCACCTTAGTTATTTACCTTTTTCCAGATCTGATCATAGCCTAGCCTTTTATGTTAGATTCACTTGTTGTATTTGGATGAGATACCTAAATCATATCAACTACAGTAGGATTCTATTTATTTGCATTATTTATTACATGAAATTATTTTAAAAAGTGGGTTGAATGCCACTGAGGAAGTATCACACTTCTTGTATCTAACACATGCTTTATGTAGCCCACCGACATATATTATTTAATCCTCTTTTTTTGGTCTTCTTGTGTATTTTAGGTAGTTCGTCCTAGCCAAAAGGAAGATATCACGGTCGATTGGATCAAGAAGTTAGAAAGCACGTAAAGACCTTTAAACCTTCCATCACAATAGGTATTCCTCCTTGGCCCCCACCCTTATCTCTGTTTCATCTAAAAATTTAAAGAAAACAATGAAACGTTTTGGCACACCCAATGGGACCCATCCGGGGTTCCTTGCATTTTATTCATTCCTAGGAAAAATTTGTGTGTTTGTTTCCCTTCGAAAGGATTACACATTATTTTTCCTCTCTAGAATCTTCCTCTCTTTATATTGTTGAAAATCAATCAAGTTTTTGGTGCAATAAAAGAATACTTCTTTTGTTTCATTCGTATTGCATTAGTGAAAGATAATCCCTCTTCCTATTCACTACTTTCTACATCGAATACAAACTTTGATTTAGGATTAAAACACTTGCATAACATTTTGATTTTTGCATTTTATCTCACATTAAAAATAAGAGCAACCTATATGCTAGAAGTCATGCCTAGCTGATGGTTGACATAATTGAATCGTAGAAAAGCACATTTTTTCTTCTCTCTCTTTTCAAAACTGCACAAATTGAAATATATACATCTTATTAAACAACATCCCACCCGAGAAGAAGTTGTCAATGATCACACAATTAGAGGATTGACAGTGGGCACCCAACCGGTTATCTCTTTCTAGTCATTACCTATGAGAATAGCCTACCCCGATCATAACATAACCTAAAACCTCACCTTTAGAATTTCCTTCTTTGTAGGAAGCCTTCCCAACCAAAAACTCTACTCTAAATTCACGAGTCATTCTTTTAAATAACATAAGTTAAACAAATTAAAATCACTTGTTGGGTTACGTATTTTTCTTAGCTTTGTGCTTGACTTCTATTTTGAGATGTGAGGATTCGATTCTTCATTTTTCTTTTTTCCTTTCACACTCCACCATCACAATTGGAGTATTTTGACTTTATCAAAGTGTGTCAAGACCTCATCTTATCATCCCCAGACTTTTGGGTTGATTATTCATCTCATCTAAATTCATAAAAATCATTTTTCCTCATTCTTCATATTTCATAGTAACTAACATCGGTCTAGTATCGCCGTCGCTTTACATCCGAGCAGACATCGCTTTACCAAACCGAATCGCTTCCTTATTCTTTTCGTTAATTTACCCAAAAGACACTTATCTCATCTTCTCTTCTATTTAGAGTCTTTGTGTATCATTATACTCTCTGTACTTTGATAATAGTCATCAAATACAACTTTCTGTCTGAAAATCATTAGTTTCTACCTCATTTGTTGAAACTATCATTTTCTCACAATAACCAGATCGGTTCCTATAACTAACATCGGTCACCCCTTAACCATCATCAGTCAGTTAGACCATTGTCGGTCACTCTATTTTGATTTTAATCAAAAAATTTACCAACTTCTCCTCCTAGAATTTTTTTCCCATCTCTCTGTTCCTGTGTCATTTACAAAGCATAGTTCACCTAGTATACTTTGATTCACATGGTGTTGAATTGTAGCCAAACTAACGCCCTCGTGCTTCATGCCAACCATCAGCCACTCCCACCTAGTCCATCACTATCATCCATTCTTTCACCTATGGATACGACTCATCTTTTCCCTTTTACTACCAGCGATGATGAGGAGTTTGGGAGACTCATCGACCGAATCATTTTTCCCTCTATTACTACCACACTCATTCTTCTACCCGTGGATTCTACAGATAGTTAACATACAACATTCCGGTATCTATCCCTCCTGATCTAGCCCCCACTTCTACGTCATCTAGCACTAGTTCGGTGCTACTATCATCCACTTTATCACCTATGTTGTCTCATCTAAATCTCGTAGCCATTATAAGCTGTAACATCTACGTCATCGATTGCACCCGTGACATCGATTATCCCTCTAATAGCCACTATGAGTATAACTTCATCTACACCTACCACTTCACATATACCCATTGCATCGCAACCACCTCCAAAGGTTAGAAACTTACACCCCTTTAAAAACCTTGTCCTTTCTATCCCACAATCCTTACCCCTAATCACCACTAGAGTTATTACAACCACCCCAACCTCATCTATCACTTATGCTGGCTATTTGCCACCTATATCTATTCCTCTTATGTAGTTATCATACTAAACACCACCATACACTAGTATACCACCCACTTCATACATTCAAAGATCAACCCCTTTTTCCGTAGGGAGCACCCATTCATCCCAACCTACTAATGACCTCATTAAAATGATGATGGAGAATATGCACCTTATAAGCATCTCGTTTTTGTCTCCCATAATTCTTTAACATACGATGAAATCTATAACAAGCCTATCCATGTATCTATTCCCATTCATCCTTACCCAAAGGGATTAGGAAATATCTAAATTCAATCACTTCAATAGTAAAGAAGATCGAAACAAAACTTGCAAATCATTCAAACATGGGTGTTACCTAATAGCCCATGATGACGCTTTGCTCCTAAAATTTTTCACAATTTCCTTGATAGGACCAGCATTGGATTGGTATAGTAGACTACCTTAACTTTCTATTTATTCCTTTAATCAAGTAGCCCAAAATTTCCTAGATCATTTTTCAATCAATGTCACCAAGAAATTCACCATGACTGATCTATATTCAAACTAGCAAAGTATGAAGATGAATCTATCACATATTTCATTGCCTCCGGTGGAGTCTCATTAACCAATTGACATTCCAACTACCTTAGACTGAACTTATTGATTTTTTCACTAGAGCTTGTGGATGACACATCTTACTAACTAAAGAAAATAAAATACAATTACATAACAAGAAACTCCCATTCAAATCAAATGATTCTTCTTCATCTTCAAAACCCCAAAATAACTATTCAAATCCCAAAGGATCTGCCAATGTGGTATTCCTCAAGGTGGGTCCACCTCATCCTTCTAATCAGGCCCAACCTTCTTCCAATCTTTCTCCTGTCTAGGCCTTTCAACTTCAACAGAATAACGGAAGTACACTTCAATCGAAGAGCCCTATTCTTCAGTCTTGGAAAAACTTCTTAAAGCTGGAGCCATTACACTTCCTCCCATAAAACCTCATACAGGTTTTGATCCCACTCATCCTATGCCCGCATGGTATAAATAACATGACTACTGTAATTATCATCGCATTAAAGGACATAGTGATGGTAACTGCATAACTTTTAAAAACATTGTTCAAGAGATGATAGACAATGGAGACCTTGTCATAGACAACCCAAACACACCAACAAATTAGAATTTTCACATCTTCAAAAAGCCATTCCCTAATCATAAACCATCATCTAATCAAAATAGTGAACCTTCATCTAGTGATAACAATGTCCATGAAGTTCACACAGTTTTTGATATCGTGCCAACTGTTCCTCAAAACCTACCTACTTCATCTATTAAGGAAATCTTGGCACAAGATCCTCCACCCACAGAGGAGCATACCTCTTCTACTCCTCCACCCACAGAGGAGTCCCCCTCATCTCCTCTTGCTCTCATGGAGGAACCCAAACTTTCTACCAATGTCGTGTCATCATTTGCTTCCCAACCTTCTGAACTATCAACACTTGTTATTCTCCCATCCATAAGAAAATCATCATCCCTTTCTCCTCCATCAAGAGGGAAGTGTACCTTAGTTGACCTGTTATTTCTCCTACCCATGGGAGATTCTTCAGACATGTCACTATCTATCAGAGATAGTTCTCCCCTAGCATCTCAGACCCTATTGACATGATCTCAGCTCTCTTACCTATAGAATCCAAGGCCAACCAATTCCCTGTCTCATAGACATATTTTACAAGGATTTCCACCCAACCCATTCCATCCTCTTCTTCAGTAGTCCTGTTTTCACGGTTGGTTGATCGTTTGGATTACGTTGATCATTCCACACTGGGGATGTCTTTGGTTACGTGTTTTGACCCAAATGTAAAAGTTTCCTAAAGATACTTCCACGATCTACCCGAAGGCATTTTTGGAAACCAAAACTATAATGACCATGCTAATTGAAATGAATTCCTCTACATTATCCCTACTTCCATTAAAACTTCTAACCATCACTACAACTATTCCCAAACCTAAAATCCTACCCACACTTATACCCCCACCCATATCTAGACCCATCACTACTTTGGGTGTTATCTTGCCGATAAACCCTTACTCACCTACTTGTCGATTAGACCTAGCCGCATCTTCCAAAGTCTACAACAACATTATCCTCCCACCTAAACAAAAACCCTAACCCTCTAGGCCACATACATTGGTCTTTCCTACTACACCTTTGTCACCTTCCCCCCTTCCATCCATCCTAGGGCCTCATCCATCAACCTTGACCAAACAATCTCATACCCAAGGTCAGTCAAAAGCTAAAAAACCTACTCCTACCTCACAGCCTTTGTTACACCTCATTCACCCAATAACCAAACTTCCTCACACTCACCCTTCAAATTTTTTCCACCTATACCTCCACCGATTACTATAACCATAACCTTGCCTATACGACTTCAACTAATTCCGCCTACCCAATCTCTACCAACCACCTCCACCGCAACTTGGTTGTCCATGTGGGTAACCCATCCTCTTCCACCATTTGTTTTTCCTTCTACATCCCATACTCTTGTGTCACCTTTACCCAAGGAGGCGCAACCTAAAGCTAAGAATCCACTACCGTTTAATAAGGTAGTGAAACCAACCAAACCTTCTATTGCCATCTATTTTGCCCCACCTTTACCCAAGCAGATGCCAACAAGAAATAAGACCATTGCACATACCAAACTAGTAGACCAACCCATTCCCCCTCCTATAAAACCTCTTCCCTCACAATTAGTCACACATGTACCCAAACCCACACTCACTTCCCATTGTGATCCATTAGCGAGGTCCTATGCCAACATTTTAGCCAATCTCTTAGATACTTCCATCATCACATTACCACCTCTTAGACCTTCTCCGATCCTCTCAAACCAAAAACAAAAGGGTTTGATGAAATGAAGATTTATGCCTATCATCATGTGCAAGAGACATGATGTTGAAAATTGTAAGCCTCTGAAGACCGTTCTTCTTTAACTTTGTCCTTCTGAATTTTTTTAACGATGATGACCTTCTTGATGAGGACCATGCTCCACCTTCACCTATCACCATACATCATCATCCTTTACCCATTCAACCATCAATATCTCCACCCCCAAAACCTTTTTCCCACCTCCAAAATTCGAGATCAACATGGTTCGTATTAGAGAGTTGGCCAAACCACCACCCAAATGTCAGTGCACCCTACTCATTTCACAAGGCTATTATCCACCACTAGGATTTTTACCCTCATATTGTTATACCTTTCATGACACACCCTCTCCATCCACCTCCCTTAATATTAACATGGTTCACATTGTTACCCACACTTAGAAATACAAAGGAAAAGAAAAAGTAACTAGCCCATCAACCAACCCTTTACCTAATATACAATCTGCAACCATCCCAAAATCACCATCCGTGGACCTACATACTCTATCTCTCAAGGGGTCACCCATCGTGCAATGATAAAAAAATTCATCATTCTCCTCTAAAGATGTCTTTATATGATCTCGTCCGATGTCCAAATCCCACAGACAAGCCCTTATCGAGGTTTTACAATCCATTGAAGTTCTACTTAATGACCTCACACTAGTGGCCTCAATTATCACCCTCACCATGTGATCTCACTAAACAAATCATCTCCTCCTACCCCCATGACCACTTCTCAAGTCGCCACCCTCATCTTCTCTCGAAGAGTAGATTTTATCTCTCCATTCAAATGACCCCGATCTCACCCTATTCATTTTTTCTATATTGATAACATCGTGCAATGCATCATGATTGATGGTGGTTCTAGAATTAACATCATATCCTCTCAAGCATATAATGAAATGTGTATTCCTTCTAATTATATGCATAATAACCTAGTTATGCTATGCTCCATCAATGACAAAGATCACCTCCACCCTTGGCACTATTATCCTTCATGTTCGCATAGGCCCTCGCATTGTCCTGAAACTATTCTACATCTTAAAGGGGGAGTTCCAATATAACCTATTACTCAATGCACTTAGATTTGTGTCATGGGTTGTGTCCCTTCAACTTTACACCGTTACGTAAAATTCGAGCATGAAGAACATAATTACACCGTCCCCATCAACTCGTTGCCATTTAAGACTTATAACATGTTATACCGGCCCAATGATGTGCTTGTACCAGTCAAGGAATCTTCCACTACTCCCACTTCACCTTCACCCACAAGCCCATCCACCAATTGTCGCCACCTCTCCCACACCTAACCCTACTATTCTTACTATTTGTGTTGTAGCCTCCACACCGACTACCCCGCTTCCCAACCAACCGATACCCTCCTACCCGATCTTCTAATGAGTCATCTATCGTTGCTACCCACATATCGAATACTGATCCCTTAGAAGGTGTTTCTAAATGCCTCACTTTTAGGGAGTACTGTCTATACAATATCGACACATTCCTCACTATGTAAGATTACATGAACCTACGCCATCACCCTAGTTATGATTATTATGTAGGCAAGATTTTTCCTTATGGTCCTCCCCACCTTTGCACTAATCTAACATATGGGGACTTGATATTTCCACTTATTCACCCAAACATCCATCCCAAACATGGCCATTTTCAACAGACTGGAATCCCTTACCAATCACCACTTCACCCATAATTTCCTCCACCATTGCGTATGAAAATGCATTGGCTTCAATTTTTATGAACAAGGCTGCCATTTTTATTTCCCGCACAACCCGTAAAAACAATGATTGTAATGACATTGGATTTTCCACACCACCTCCTAAGAATGATCATGTTGACATCATCGAGGAAGATAAACCTTTTCCACCTCATTCACACACGTCACCATCTTCACCCACAGATTTCATAGATCCTGAATCTATTCCTCCTAAAAAAAAATGTAAACACCATTTCCCTGAGACCTCTAACCTATCAACATGATGGGAAGGCTCCCTCGTCTCTCCCATTCTTGTATCCTGACATGATCAATGACGATACACCTTCTATAAACGATGTTCAATGTTAGGATGATGAGATCACCCTCACCTACCTTGGTCCGGAAGATTCTTATATTCACTAGTCTTTACCTTCCGAGATGCAAACCATGTTGAAAGAATTGAACATTGAAATCAACATTAACACTCGGATGACCCACAAATTCCAAAGATAGGAAAATATTTAGATGCTACTTGAACAAAAATCTTTTACCTCTTTCCTTCGAGACCATAACAATGCCTTTTCCTGGTCCTATGCTAATATACCTGGTATTAATCCAAAAATTGTGTCCACAATATCGTAGCCATTCCTAATGCCAAACCCATCAAAGAAAATATGCAAAAAAACATCCTCATATTGCTCTTTTGGTCGAGAGAAGAACTTCGATGCCTTCTCTCGCTTTCCTTCATCCTACCCATTGACTATCCCCAATAGATTTATAACATCATTCCTATCAAAAAGGCAACAGGAGGACTCCGTATTTTCATGGAATTCCATGACCTTAACCTATCTTGTACCACATATGATTTTCCCCTACCAAGCATTGACCGACTAGTTGATCTCACCACCGGTCATGAAATTTTATCACTCATGGATGGTGTCTTAGGTTATAATCAAATATTAATTACTCCAGAATATCAACACAAGACTTCCTTCATCACCCCTTGGGGGACCTTCTTCTATCAAGTCATGCCTTTTGGCCTTAAAAATGCTGGTGCTACATATCAGCGAGCCATGACTCACATCATCCATGACATCATGCATCACATATTGGAAGATTACATCGATTATATTCTTAGAAAATCCAAACATATAGCCAAACACCTGACCATCCTTAAGGTCATATTTGACCACCTCATCAAGTATTGTGTTCGTCTTCAACCAAAGAAGTGCGTCTTTGTGGTACTTTCAGAAAACGCTTGGTTTCATCATTTCTTTGCGTGGCATAGAAATTGATCCTGCTAAAGTAAATGCTATCCTAGAAATGCCTCTCGCCTACTAATCTTCGTCAACTTCGAATCTGCAAGGTAAGTTTTCAACCATTTCATCATCTTCTCAAGAAGGACATTTCATTCAAATGGAATGATGAATTCCATAAATCCTTTGATTCCTTAAAAATACCTTCTTCAACCACTCAAAGGTGCTCATTCCTCCAAAGGATGAACAACACTTTTACCTATATATTTATGCCATAGACCATTCTTTAGGTGCCATGCTCACTCATCGTGATGAGCAACACAGAGAGCAAGTGGTTTATTACATAATTTATACCCTTTTGGACTACAAAACTAGATACACCCATGCCGAAAAACTCTTCTTAGCCTTAGTTTTTGTCACCACCAAACTCTGCCATTACCTACTCAACCACAAAACCTTTGTTGTTACCAATACTGACCCCCTACACTATATGTACACCAAACCCTATCAACATCAACATGTCACATGTTGGCTCATGCTTCTCACGCACCTTGACCTTGAATTAATCCATAAAAAATCCATCAAGGGCCAAACCATTGCTTGACCAACCGGTAGATGCACCTCTTTTTTGGAATCAACCCTCTAACTTTGATTTCCCATATGAATCCATAGTTACCCTCTCCTTAGATGATATTACTTACCAAATGAAACTCTTATTCGATTGCTCCAAGTGTCAATGTGGAGGTGGTGCTGGTGTTATCCTCATTTCTCTTTATGGTGAAACTATGTATTTATATTTCAAACTAGATTATTATTGTACAAACAATATTTCCAAATATGAAGCACTCGTATTGGGTCTCTAGGATGCTTATGCCTTAAATGTTAAGTCAATCAATATATTTGGTGATTCCCAGCTAGTCGTAAACTAATTCAATGGTACATACTAGTTTCATAATGAAATACTTCAAAAGTATAAACATCATGTCGACATACTTTTGACTACCTTTAACCATTACGAACTTCAAACAACCACAAATTCTACTAATAAATTTATAGATACCATGACCTGCTTAGCTTCTCAGATAACCACTTTTCCTACCGACTCTAAAATATTTGTCACAATACAAAGGTTACAATCACCATCTTATTTACCTCATAAGGTCTACTCCATCAAAACCATTGCACTTGACCCACGTGACCTTTGGTATAAGTAATTTGTAGACTATCTTTCCCTTTCCATTCTACTCCGCCATCTCACTCGTAATGGACAACATGCCTTTCTTAAAAGTTTCTATCACCATGTCATCAGGGGTGGTCTCCTTTATAAGCACAACTTTGATGGTATTCTCTTACGATGCCTTACAAGTTTTGAAATTCCCTACACCATCAAGGAAGTTCATGATGGAATTTCGAGGCCACTTTAGTGGTTTAGATTTTGCTAAACCCATTCTTCACCTTGGCTATTATTGGCCAAAAGTAAACCATGACTATTGTGACTATGCCAAATGTTGTGTGAAATGACAACAACATTCCAATCTTCATCACACACCTAGTCATTCCTTACAGTCACACGAGACCTTTTGCCTTCATATCAATGGGGCTTGGATCTTGTCGGTGAGATCAATCCCCATTCTTCAAAATGCCGTTAATGGATTATAACCACTATGGAATATTATACTAAATGGGTAGAAGCCATTCCCCTCATTTCTACAAAAGCCAAGAAAATATGTGAATTCATCAACCATCACATCATTTGTCACTTTGGTGTTCCTCACTGTCTCATCACTGATAATGGAAAGCAATTCAAAAATAAAACCCTCCATAAGTTGTGTGACGCTTTTGGCATCCAACTCATTTTCTTGTCACCTTATTACCTATAAACTAATGGCCAAGAATAATTGACCAATAAAACCTTGAACAAAATTCTTATGAAAGTAGTTGATGATACTAGCAAGGATTAGCATTCACACATTCCTTTCGCTTTTTGGGCTTATCGCACTAGTATTCACAATTTGACTTCTGCCACACCCTTTTCTCTAGTCTATGGTACCGAGGCTTTCTTTCCTCTTGAAGTCCAGATTCCATCTCTCTACATCTCACTACAATACATGCTCAATGACGATGAATTTTTCTAGGATTGTTTGGCACAACTTGAGTTATTAGATGAACATCGTCTCAATGCTCTTGACCATCTCCAAATCTACCAAAAATGTATCAAACATGCCTATGATAAATGTTTCCATAAATGAACCTTTTAGGTTAGTGACCTCATCCTGAAGGAAAATCAACATGTAACCAAAGAAGAGAAAAGTAAACGGGAAAATTTACTCCTAATTAGCTTGACGCTATATCACTACCCATGCCTTTAGATCATGTGCTTATCATTTGTCTTCACTCAAAGGTAAACCAAAACCTGATCCTATCAATGCCTTGTATCTTCGACCATTTTATTGTTGACATAAAGTCCTATATCACTTTCTTTCAATTGATCACTTATCCCTTGAGCGTTGTTCACCTTCCATATTACCTATTTTTGAGGATCAATGACTAAACAAGAATCATGTGATTATCCATCACCTTTCAACCTTATCTTCAATATGAGTACCACGACTCTACTCATAGCATGATTCTCATGGATACTTTTCATATTTTTAAAATATGGAACCCCATGGTCATTCATCACTTAAAATCACCTCTTTCATAGTTAACCCCGTGTACTATGTTTTTGTCTTCTAAACGAAAACCTAATGTTCCTCTATAGTCTTGTCCATGACTAAATTTTTTTTAAAAAAAAATGAATCCCTCTAAAAGGGGCATCTCTTCTCTGTATTTTGCCACTATAAATAGACTGCTCCCTTGAAAGACAACTATATAAAGTCATTGCATGAATACAATAAAAATATCCAGAAGCTTCCCGCATCGATCAACTTCGTGAAGACCTCAAGGAGATAATATACTCATCCCATATAGACTTCCCACATCAATTAGTCTATTACAAACAAACAAATGAAGAAAATGATGAAATTTTTTTCATGGACTTGCCTATTTTTGGATCCTAGGTTTCTTGCTAAGTAAACTGCAGTAGTCATACACTAGGTTACGCTTAACCATCCACTTTCACCTCATTGCCTTTTGTGCCCTAGTTTTCTCTCTACTCAAGGGACTTATCATAAATGCAACATTTCTTGATCATGTGAGTTTCTTTGCCTTTAGGGTCTTATGTTCATAAGCCAATCTTGGGTATGGTAGACTCATTAGGTTTCTTATCAATTAAGTGGATCTTTTACCACCTCTTACCATTCACCTTCCTCATTACTTATTGATTATCATATACAGGGCCATATGATTGAACCTATATTTAAAATGAATCAACTATGCCTATGACCTAAAACCAACCATGCCTATAACCCACATTCAATCATGCCTAAGATTTACCAACCCATTCCTCATATCCTTACCTAGCTTATGGGAGAACTAAATTGGCTTCGGGCCCCTTTTCACCGGGGCTATGTAAGCACACCTCAAGGGCATGGGGCCCTTAAATGTTAGCTTTGCCACTCTTCACCCTAACCTAATTTTCCCTTAATTTTCCTATTCACATCCTACCTTAGTTCATTTCCATTTTCTATCAAAAATTGGAAATGAAACCAAACAAGCAACAATTAATAAACATTTTTACCACATCATCACATCAGGTCATTTATCATTTTGACATTTCCACTATAGAAAATATTTAGTAGCTTAAACCATAACATGTATATACATAATCATTTATCTCCATCATTCTTATAACCTAACTCCATCATGCCTATGACCTTACTCTATCATGCATATAGCCTTTGATTGCATAATGCCTATGACATGCCTCTATCATGCCTATAACTGACTCCATCGTGCCTATGACCTGACTCCATCATGTCTATGACCTATCTCTATCATGCCTATAACCTTACTCCATCATGCCTATGACCGGACTCCATCATGCCTATAACTTGACTCTAGCATGCCTAATTGACCTAACTCACCATGTCTACATGACCTCATCAATCATGCCTAATTCACCTAGTTTCCATCATGTATACAAATAATAATGGAAATTAAAACAAGTACACCATCCATACCATAAGTATCATCATCTATATAAATGAGAAAGTGTGTGTACCATACATATGTACATAGATAAAAATAAATACAAATATCTCAGATATAACCTCACTATCTTAGGCACATAGGATGGTATAAAATAAAAATTACAAAACTCACATATACATCCTCAATATATTCACACAGACCATTATATATATCAAAAAATTTAATACAATAATCAGCTCCAATGACTAATCATCACCCCACCTGATATCCTATGGGCCAGTCTCACCTGTCTCCTCCTCTCTACCTATCTGTCATCCTATTAGCATCTCACCACCCTCCATGGGCCTCGGTCTAACCTCTGTAGGTACCTCACCAAGATTTTTCCTCCATAAACTAATGGCCTCGCAATGACCCTAGATCAAGTCTCATTGGCCCCTGTAATCTCCACACTGTGAGTTAAAGACTTGGTCCTCTCACTCGAGGCATGTTGTGCTCTATACTCTGCATAGCTAGGGGCATCTATCCCTACGTCCATCAGGTGATCCTGATAGTACCTTGCCTCACCTAGGGTATCCCTGAACATGGCCATTAACACTATCTCGTGCTGCTACCATTGGTCTCGACCTATGCCTATACCATGGGACCATGTCCCGCCCCTACCTGTAAAATGAGACCCTATCCATGTTCCCGTGTGGGTGCCTATGCCTATACCTGGGCCCGAAGGGCCATAATCTACACCTACGTAGTGGCCAAATGGCCCCGAAAACATGTAACTTACATTTATAAGATGACCACCTATACCCCATCTCCATCTCCACCCTGTGTGGGTGCCTATCCCTATGTAACCTAGGCCTGAAGGGCTACTACCTATGCATGTAGAGTAGAAACTTACACCTCTGACCCTATTAGTTTCCCTATCCTATCCCCAATCGTGTCACTAGGCTAGTCACCTACCCCTGTAGAGTGTCCCTCTAAACTGTGATAGTGGCTAAGTCACACTTTGCGCCGACCTAAGTGGTACTACTCATACCGTGTTGCCCACCACTATCTATATCTATCTATCACTCTAACATCATCAATCCACTGGTCTCATCACGTGCTCCTCCTTCCTGTAAGCACCATCGATGTGGTAGAGGTATAGGCCTCTCCATGTCATCCCTCCTATACTATGGGAAGGGTGGAGGCACATCCTGCAAAACCCAAACTATCATCTGACCCTATCTATAGGTATCATCTCATGCTCCCCAACATGACATCCCTCTATCCATCTAAGTATTTGTAGCTCATCCAACTCCATGTCCATCTACCTATATGATGGGAAGCCCACATACGGCCTCCAAATAATGTCAACCCCAGATAATCCCTCCAACAGCTTCTGGAATATGCTACATCGTCCAACAAGTAGGTACCCATCACCTGTAGCCTACTCAAACCAAGATTGCCTCAAATGCATCTGGATGGGGCATACCAACTGGACACACACACATGATGTGCTTGTATTCCCAACAGTGTAGTAGAAATATGCAGCATAGGCTGAACCATCATAACCTCCCATAGGCCCATAACTCTTTATATAACTACACCAAGAATGCTTTGGTGCCCATGCAAAATGGGTCCTATCCTCCATCATGTCATGAAGAACCCCCATCAATTCCCATGGGAATCTCCCACCCTCCACATCTAGCAGTGCAAAATAACAAACTACCTCCATAATTAGAACCACTAACCTCATCTCCTCGGGATGGGCCCTTCCAGTACATGTCTCCATAACTCAGGTTGGTGCTATAGAACCGCAACTCTGCCAACCCCTTACAACATGGCTCCACTCTTTAGATGTTTCACTCCCTTGTACTAATACTAATAGGGGTGGTACCTATCTCACATTTGTAATCGATCCCTTGCTTAGACCTAAAAAATCACAAACATGATTAAACCTTCACCATACCCCACGCATATCTTACTCCGAAAAACCTACTCTTAAAACCATTATTGCTTATTGTACCCTAACCCTATAGATCACCCCTTGTTACAGCAATCCACTCATACCATTTATACCTATTACCCTACTCATTACCCTCTATGAATATATTACCCTACCCGTCATCACTCCACTTGCCATTATATCCCATCACCTACCTTTTCCCTCCCACCCTTTCCTACTTATTGACCTCTTTCCTTCTAAATCCAACCGGAATTGGTCTCTGGTGGTGACATCGTTCCTCATGACCAACATCGCCACATGCTACCTAACCAATGTCAGGCCAATGCCAACCAATGTCGGTCAAACCTTGACCAGTGTCGAGTCACTATCGTGGCAACCAAATCCATAAAACCCCCATTTTTCCCAAAATATTTCAAACTAACCTAGACACCTATCCTACCATACCCAAACCTAACATAAAATCATCCCCCACCCCTATCTAATCTACCTCAAACCTCCCCCTCCCTTATTACACCAATTTTAACCATAAATTTAACTATGCACCTATACCCAAAAACCCATACCCATACCTTATTTTTTCAAATAAATACATAGAAAGGATGAAATTCTACCTCATCTCGATGTCATCGGCAGGCGTAGTGGCATGATTGGCCATCTGCTTGGTGGTGGCCAACCAAAACCTCTCCTGCTTCTTCCATGCCCAAATCACCATAACCCACTCCTCTAATCCAACCTATAAAATCGATACCCCCGAGCTTGTGGTCTTGTCTCCCTACCGTCACAAACTCATACTCTCCACATCAACCGTGTACAATGCCTTATCCTTATCTCTTAGAAAAAGTAGCAAAAATTAAAATGGATATGTCATTTTCTCCAAAGTGACAAAACAACAATGATTCTCAAAAATTTTGTTTTATAAAACCTACCTGATATGACTGACACCGGTCATATTTTTGCCCTATCTAACGGCGTCGTCACCCTATAACCAACATCGGTCAACCCTTCTAATTATTTATCCTTGCTACACTTCTTTTGCCTATAACCATTAGTACTAACACACCTATTATCATTCTAGCCACCCATTGAAATATACCTACAAGTTCAACGTACCCCTACATTTCCTTTGCTACATTTTAGGAGTTGTTATTTTACCTATACCTTAGCCTTACCCATGTCATGACCTATTTACCTAAACTTGACCTACTTGGTGTGACCATTGACCTTATGTACTTGTTATACCTTGTGATGTTGTTACCTATGTTGTTTTAGCCTAACAACCATACCTTTCCTATTGTCATGTCATTTATCCCGACCAAACCTTTGGTGTATCGGAGCATACCTAAACATTCCTACACCTAACCTATGTTGTGTTTCTTGACCATATCCTATACCTTGGATACCTAAATCACTTCACCCTTGTTTGGATAAACCTATCGACCTTAGACGATGTAGATTTTGCAAGCTCTTCAACCTTTGGTACCGTGTTGCAATCTATATGTGTGCATGTGTTTGATTTCCATTACCCATGACCTGATTTTGACCATGACCTACTACCCATTACCCGAGTTGACCATCACCCTTTCCCTCAATACTCAAACCTTTCCCCACCTACACCTTTATCAAACCACTCACCGATTCAGGTCTTACACCTCATCAGTGCCTGGTTTGAGGGGATCACCTTCACCCACATATGGGGAAATCACTTCATGTTTTTGACAACTTTGCTTATCAATACAAGCTACATAGAAAAGGGGGCAAAATGTAGATACCAAAATTGGGTCGCACTCCCTTGGTCACCTTTCGAATAACCAACTTAAACACATTCACCTAATCATGACCCATATACCCCACATTAATATTAATTTAATTATTTGCAATTAAATTAATACTCACCCTCACTCCATTTATTAATTTAATTACTTTAATTAAATGGATGCACACCTCACCTAGACACCTCACCATAGACCTATTCATAGCATGTCTCCATAACTAACCAAGACTTAGCCCTACTTACCTTAATGAACTAAGACTTAGTATAACCCTAAAAGAACATGCATATTCTTCCTCTAACCATATTCCCACGTATCTAAGCATAATGTTCCATTTAGACCCGACACAAACGAGAAAAAAATTGGAAAATGATAGCCAAGATCTATTATTTTAGGCAACCTAGGATATCCTACCTTAACCGACAGTAGTCGACCCGAAACCGATGCCGATAACCCTAAACCATTGTCGATTACCATATAACCATTTTGGTAACCTTGTTTGAGAGGTTAGATACATTCTAAATTTTTGGAGAAAAATGATATATGCGTGCAAGAAAAGAACCAGAGCTCTTTCACACATCTAGGAAGCCATAACCAACACATCCATTGATCATAAGGTATTTACATTCACAGGAGCACTCAGGAAGCACTACCATGACCCTGATCACCATTTCACCGATCAACCATCACCACCACCTATCCCTTGAAACTACATAGAAGTAAGTGTGTCTCTAACTTGTACCACTTCATTTCTATTCATTCTATAATATTTCTTCACCTTTTTTTATCAACCATTAGTTATATTTTCACCCCACCACTATTGCCTTCCTATGAACCTGACCATTATCATCACTCTTAACCATTTTAATCACCTCTGTCTACTCCTGAGTACCTCTGAATATTCCTAGCATCTCCCAAAACCTAAAAAAACTCCTCACCATCTCTAGCCAGTCTTAGAAAAATCCCCAAAACCATGAACTATTGAGTTATTACCAACCCATAGTAACCGTCGTTGGTTCTTACTAAACCATCGTTGGTCATACCAAACCGATGTCTGTCTCTTTATTCAACATTCCTGCTAATACCAAATCCTAATAACCCTTTTCAAGTGATTCAAGCTACCCAGAATCGACCACGACACGTTATAACACGTTAGTTATTTACCTTATTTCGAGATCTGATCATAGCCTAGCCTGTTATGTTATATTTACTTGTATTTGGATGAGATACCTAAATCATATCAACTACAGTAGGATTATATTTACTTACGTTATTTCTTACATTAAATTTTATTAAATAGTGGGTTGACTACTACCGAGGAAGTATCACACTTCCTGGATCTAGCACATGCTAGGAAACCGATGACATATATTATTTAATCCTTGTTTTTGTCTTGTTGTGTATTTTAGGTAGTTCCCCTACCCAAAAGGAAGCTCTCACAGTCAACATTGGATCAAGAAGTTAGAAATCATGCAATGACCTTCAAATTAAGCATCACATAGGTATTCGTCCTTGGCCCACACCCTTATCTATTTGGTCTAAAAATTTAAAGAAAATAATGACATGATAACTCTTTTGAGCCGAGTCTTCAATTTGTACCCTCTACTAGGATTTTACACCCATGGATGTATCATTTTATCTATATCATCCTTGCCAAGAGAGATTTTATGGATTGGGCCACCACCATCAGTGATACTCTTCACAAACAATTGATCGAAGTGAAGATGATTAGATGTTTCTACATGACATCATACCTAACTTATGCAATGGCTAGAAGGAAGCTATTTTCGGGGCTAGAAACGAAAGGAGTCATGGGTCCATCAAATAATGTCTTCCATCATTATCTATAATTAAGTTTCAAAAATATCTCTCATTATTTCAGGAGAGTTAACAATGCATTCACCTTCTGCATGATTAGAAACTTGAATAGGAATATAGAGGAAAGATTCTCTAAAGATGTCATGGATGTCATTTCCCAGTGGGGAACATGGTTTATTCAATTTTCATCCTTTTCCTACATTTTCATGATTTGATTTTTAGGTACTCCATGGAATCTTTCTAAGTATATTAGTGACAAGTGGGAATTGATGGAGCTTGTGCGACAACTATTCCAAATTCATTTTCTTCTCGGTGAAAAACATCATTCATACATCTATTTACCAATCCAAATTAGGGAGTATCAATGTCTAAATCTCTTTAGTTCAAAATTCATGGAGAATGAGTTTTCTCTCATAACTATACATCCGCATGTGAAGATATTTCAATTTGATATCAATGGATATATCCAGAAAATTCTTGGATAAAAACACCAACACAATCCTACCATGAAAGACTTTTGGGCTTCCTATTAATATGAACATTAAGTGACCAAAGGTACATCAAGAGTAGAAAAATTTCCAAATCAAAGAGGTATCCAACAGACCAAAGCTTCTTCTCAATAAATCTCTATGTCATCTACCAATACGCATTAAGCAAGAAAAGAGTGGTTTCCCGAAAACACTTCTTCAAAGAAGGTATCATAGGGTGAAACATCCAAGGGTCATGGGCCTAGTGAAAGAAGAGAGTGTGTATTATAAATTTCTACTCCAAGTAGATATTATTCTACTCACATTGTTGATAGTTCAAGGAAGATAACAAAAAAACTCACAAATCGTGTCTTGCACAAGAGTCTACTCAAGTGTAAGTGGTCTAGATATCAAATGCTTATGAACCTACATTTCATGAAGATATTTTGCAATGTCTCCCTAATATTCAAGAGGTTGATATGGAGGTTATTTCTCTAGAGATTGAAGTTGTGGAAATGATTCTCATAGAATCTAATGATATTGATAACAATAAGAATGTTGCTTCGGACTCTAGGCTCTTGTATGTGGAATTAGTAAAGGAAACTCCTTCTTGGGTTGATTGTGAGATCAAGAAAAGAAAGAGGGTTGTCAAGGAAATTGACATTGAATTCGATGCCCTTTTCAATATTTCAAATGAGGTCATTCCCAATAAGCCTAAAGTGTTCTCAAAGATAATGGTGGATGATAACGGGAACAAGTTTGTAGATCTTTCGTCCCACAAGTTGACAAGGAATGTAATGCCGTGACACCTGCTGATTATGAGATATCCAGACTTGGACTTGGGAAGTCCACATTGGAAAGTGACATGGTGATGGCCCGTGATTCAATGAATATTGTGCTAAAGAGTATTGATAAATATAAATCTTAGAACACCTAGCTCAAAGCCGAAAAGAAATCGATTAGTGGATTATGCTCAAAATATGATAAATCTAATATCATCCATTTTTCTAGTACCTGATGCAGTGGCTTCCCTAACAAAGAAACTCTAAATATTTAAAAGAAGATAAACACATTGGGCCATGTCACTAAATATTGGATTTCGAGATTGTCATTTTTGGGGAAGAGATGATCAAAGCGATCGTGAAGCTCCATGAAGATATTAATGCATGTCTTGATCCAATTATTAATTTTAAGGAAAATTTTGTTTCTAACATATCAAATTTGGATTAGATATTGCCTAATCTACTTATGAAATACTAAACTCTAGCCATTAAAGGAATCATTGAATTCAAATGCCGAGGGACACACTTTCTTTGGTGTCTACATATTAAGTCAAGGAAGACAATTCTCTAGGATTTTATAATCTATTACAAGAGTGTATGCAATGAAACCTTAACTTCACTTGGCTCGATTCAAGAGTTCATATACAAGAGAAAAATAAGAGGAATTCATTAGAATATATCAAGGAGAAACTATCGCAATTTTTCAAAGACACGTGCATTCCTTCCATCAATTTCTCTTTAGCTTCAATGAAAATTTGCATAAAATTAAGGAAGTTTTTTTAGAATGTTCAATCAATGATGGTCAATCTGAATGATATTCTAGGTAGGATGTTTTAATTATATGTGTTTTGTGAGGTTGTGCTTTAACCAAGTGAACCCCGAGGAAAAGAACATGTTCAAGACATTGGGAAGGTTCAAATTCTTTCAATTGGCGAAGGGGTAGATCCTAATTTCACTGATGGGATGAGGAGATAGATTTTCTGGTATCTAACAAAGTGGAAGATTCCATTTCTCATACATTTTAGATAGGAAGACCCCACTTTAATGGATAAGGCACTAGATTTTATTATATGTTAAAATGGTATTTTAAGTGGGTTATTGTTAAACTCACTTTTGGAAAACTTTGGATAACTTAAGTGGTTTCTATTTTTAGTTACTTTTTATAAAGTTGGTTGAAAAATTCAAAGTCACTTAAGGTGCCCTATTTAATGTGCATGTAAATCCTAACTACTTTGTAACCAACTTTTGGGTTATAAAAGGAAGTTAGAGGCTCATTTGTAAGGGTGACTTTGAGAGAGGAGAAGAAAATACTTTTGTATGCAAGATTTACTTCAAGGAAAGAAACTTTGTGTTCTTTTGAGAAGACATTTTGGATTTAATGAAATATGAACTTTGTGTCCCTTTCATTGTCTCTTGTAACATTTGGTGTTCTTATGTTCATTAGATGTTAGTGTTTGAATATTGCATGAAAATATTGTCTTGGATCTTATTGTCAACTATATTAATATGTTGTTCTAGTTCACAATGAATAAGCTCTTATTATTTACTTGCTCAGTGTGTTCCATTTTACTTATTCTTGTTCATTTGATTTGAACTCTTCTTTATTTTAGTCTGTTTCATTCATTGTACTCCTCTATGTGATATTAGGCTCTTCTTTTACAAAACTATTGCATGTTCTTTCCATGTACTCTTTTCCATTTCTTTCCTTCATTCCATTCCATCTTCCTCATTCACATTTATTTCCATTTGATGTTCCAAAACACCTCCAACATACAATTTTGAATGTACAGATGTAAATATTGTTTTGGTTTTCTATAAAGGCAACCTCATCTTCATTAAGGAGGGACTTCATTCCCTACTGTTGCATGTCATTTACATGCGTGAAAATTCATATGATAACATAATTGAAACCTAAAAGTTAACATACACCATGAGGAGCCTAATGGGTATCCAAAACTAATCTCACTTTGTCAAGATCCCTCATAGTTTGTTCCAAACATGACATCACCATGGGTATGCTCTTGAGAAGCTTGTAAGGAAAATTTTGTGAAAATGTAAAGGAGTTTCCAATTTTATTTTTTGGTAATCATTTTGAGAATTTTTTTCATTGAGTATGGGTATTAAATAGGGTCCATTGATGTGACGTGGAAATTAAGACTTAATGAATAAATTTTCTAGACTTTGAGCCATAAAGGCTTGTATGGTATATGCCAAGAATACAAGATTTGGAGAAGACATTAAGGTTTAATGATTTATTTATTTACTATCCTTGTAAGGCTATAATAGAATTTATTAGATCTTGATAATAGGGTACATAACATGAAATGTCAAAAATACCATTAAAAACTATTTTTTTGCATATTATAGACCTTCTTAGCAGAAACCGAGTCATTTTTAGGGTATAAGGATAGTTTTTGGAGTTATTTTTGGTGTTAACTTGGTGATTGATTTATTTTAATGTTTACCTATGCATCATTTGCTATCATAACTTGGAAAGGTGATTAGAATAAGGATTTTTATTTTAAAAGGAATTTTCATAGGTGCGTTTGAATATTTGATAGGTTATGAAGAAACAAGAAATTGAAAAGGAGGATAAGAAAACAATAAGCTCAAAATTTAAAAGGTAATAAGATAAAAGATAAAGAGACTCTTGGTGATTATAAACAATAGTGAAGACAAATATTGTTATAAGAGATCATTGAAATCTTGAAAACAAAGAATTTAAGGTGAAAAAAATTTAGAAACCAACAAGGTGCAAGAGACTTGTTTGGGAAATAAATAAAATAAAGATAAATAAGATGGGAATTGGTATGGAAGAGGACCAATTATCAAAGATAATTAAGTTACTAATAGGAATGGATGAGATAATAAAAATAGAGGAAGAGAAGACAAATCTGGACATGAAGTGATCCTTACGGAAGAGCTTGCATGGATGAGATAAAGGCTAGTAATAATGAGTAGTCTTCTTGAAGAAGAGTTTGAGGAATCTATGGAGGAATAATATGTAAATTAAGAGGTTTTTTTAAATAATATGATGAATTAGATGGTCAAGAAGAAATATATTGTTACCATGAGAAAGGTTAATTACTTGAAGAAAGTATTGAGTTAGTTGAAGTTAATGAAGGAAAAGAAAGTACAACCAAAGAACAACCTATTAGTTACATGTAAAAATAAACATTCTTATATGAGGGTAAACAAGGTGAAGAACAAATTAGATATGGTAGTCCTAGATTTGATGAAGAAATAAGAGAACTGAGTGATTTCATGTTAGAAGAAGAGTTAAAGGCTATTGAAGATATGTTCAATCCTCATGATCAAAAATTGGAAGAAATTCTTAGTAAAGTGAAATAATATGTTGAAGATGAGTATTAAAGTAATTATTCCATTATAGAGGCCTCAAGAGGGGTTAGTAATTCTCAAAACTTTCAATCTAACTATTTGAATGAATGTGTATTTGCAGGTCTAGAAGAATATAAAGATGAAAGAGTAGAAATATTTGATGTGAAGAAGGAAGAAGTGGAATTCACTTTTGATAATCAGTGTAAAGAGAATGATGGTTATGTAGCTTAACTAGAGGTAGAAGGAAATGTAAGAGAAAAATTAAAGAATTTTCAAGAGGAAGATGATAACAAAGAATGTGAAAGTTAAAACAACAGACCCAAAGGAGATTGAAAATAACTTACAAGTTGAAATAAAACAAGGAAATATCTTATCCGTGATGGTATCTCAAGAAAATAATTTGCATAATTTATAATAGTATGGAATCAAGAGAAAGTGATGTATTTCAAGCAAATGTATGATGTTTATAAAGATGCTAACAAGAAAAGTGCAAGAAATCAATTCTCTACACATACCAATAAACAAGCAAGAAAGAAAATGGTGGATAACCAGTATGAAAAATCAATGAGGATAATAAAAATATCATTCAAGGAAAAGTGGTGTGAATAATTCAAGAAAGATAACATGAACAAGTTATTAACAAGGAAAATAAGGAAAGTCAAGGAAAATTATAAGGAAAAGGTGGAATTTTAAGGATCAGACAACAAGTAAGTGACTTTGAGAAATATAGAGGACTAATGTTCCTTACAAAGGTCATCTATAAGCTAGGAATGATTTTGAAGCTATGTAGTAGAGAGGAAGATTAGTTCAAGAAGAAAGAACTCTTTAAATAAGAAAATGAGGTACTAGAAAGAGTAATGTTATATCAACTTGTCAATGATAGTTATGAAGGAATAACATTTGAAACCAATAATATCCTTATGAGGATGAGATGAGGGAGAAAGGAAGGGAATTTTTATAAGGAAAGTGGAACCATGGTAGCTTCTAAGGTCTTAAGCATCACGAACACAAAGCTAAGTTACTGAGTTATAGACCTTAAAGGACCATGATGAATGGTATGATGAGAAAGAGAGGTTCTTAATACCTCAAACATGCATGAAGTTGTATTCATAATTCCAATAATAGGGAATTTTAGTTTAGAATAAGTCTTTGTTGAGATATGGATGTATGAGAGAGAAATCGAAGAAATAATTCTAATTTGTAATTATAGTCTCATTTTTCATTTTGTTAAGACAAGAGGAGAAAACAAACCAAATCCAATAAATGGAAATAGTATTTTGAAGGAAAATAAATAGGGAATAAGACTCGTGAAGGATGAAAAATAATAATACAATAGGTACAATAGGTTGGATAATAGATGTATGCATTGAATGATGATGGTGTAAAAAAATCAGATCCTAAATTTACTTGTTTTCTAACGATATTGATTTTTCTTTGAGGGAATTCCTTGAAATTGTGTAAAGCAACTCACAAGAACACCATGAAGGAGAAAATGGTTGATTGAATGTTATAATTTCAAATTTGGAGCTTGGTGAAAAATATAGGTATATTGATCAAATTCAAGTAGATGAAGTTGATGTTCTTTTGCAAAATTTGTTAGATATGATGAATCAAGGAGAGGTTAATGAAGGTACAACTGAGACATCAAAAATTTCTTTGGAAATGATTTATCTACATGATTTTGAGTTTAGAAAAAAACTTTAAACATTGGCATAGAACAAGTTGACATAATGTTAAACATGAAAGAGCAAGAAGACAATAAAAGAGGAAGTGGATATGGACAATTTTTCATCTTTGTCAAGAAAAGAAAGTCATGATAACATCAAATACAAGTGTTGTGTAGGATGAAGAATATACTAAATCATGAAGAATAATGTATTTTTTGGTGTGTTTCTTGTTTGTACAGTGCAATCGGTGGAAACTTGAAGATGAAAAATATGAAGCTTAAACATAAGAAACAAAAGATCGCAATTTGAAGTAAATGCAATAATGAAGAAAAGAACATGGGATATAGGAGGTCATGGAGAAATAAAAGTTGGTTGGAGTGAAAATGAAAGGTCAAAAATAAACAAAAAGCTGAAGAATAATTTGAAAGAATAGTCATACAAACATCAAACACAAAAAAACATGGTTTATTTTCAAAACATTGGGAGTATGATGAAAGAGCATCACAAAAGTAAGCTTCAAAAAGGAAAAAATATCCTTATAGAATATGTGTGGGTCAAGGTTGGATGATAAATTATCTAGGATTCATTAGGAAGAATTTGGGATTCATTTCATAGTCCTAGAATGGGTCTAGAAATTAAAAAAATTAAACTATGGTGTATCCCTAAAAATGTAACTTTAAAATGTCAAATCATGGATTATAGCTATATTGTCTTCTTATGTTTAGGTATAGGGTTTTTTTGTCTTATATTTTAGTGTGTAGGAGTGAAAAATAGTTTGTGTCTCATTTTGGTTAATCAAGTCATCATCATGGGCTTTTCTTGTATTAATCATGTTCTTGTAACTTGACTATATCAATTACTTGAGGTGGTAACCTTGGTTGAAGCTTAGTTAATAGTTAGAGAGGTAATTATGGATAGGGATTAAAATATAGAAAAGAGAGAGAGAGGGTATGGGATGGATGGAAAGTAGAGATTACAAAATTTTGTATCAAATCTTGAGAAGAGACTGTATTTTCTTGTAGAAAACCAAGGAGGACAGAGTTTGAATGAAAGTTTCAATGTGTTTAATACAAAGATTTACTTTGTTAGGTTGTGGAGCCTATTTTCATGTGTGAAAGTGTTGAAGACTGTACACTAAGAGTACTGTACACTTTTCATGTATCCTCGGCAGGGTTCGAAAAATGCACCCGACATATCGGGAAATGTGCTCTTCTCATATGGGTGAGTTTTTGACCCATAGGTTTATGGGATGGGTTTTTCCCATGGTTTTAATACCCACGGTTTTGTAAAAATGCTTAAGAAGTTGTCTATTTATATGGTCTTATGCATATGATAGATGTACAAGCAAATGTATTGCAGATGTGTTTTGAATTCGGGTGTGAATTATAGAGTTTGTTGAGCATAGCTCCAAACGGATCTGGGTATTATATTGAGAGAGCGGTGGCTTGTAATAAAATCTGAGCAAGTGATTCTTGGTGGACGTAGCCCAAATTGGGTGAACCATGTTAAATATTGTCTCTTTGTGTTGTGTTATTTTATTCTACAATTTTATTTGAGATCTGTAATAATTTCTGCATATTAGTTTCTACTGTTGCAATTCTATGAGGGATTATTCCGCATATTTTATCCCTTATTTCCTAACATACTTCTTATTTCCTAACATACTTCTTATCAACAAATGTTAAATCAACATGTGTAGAACATTTTACTTTGGATTTATATATTGAATAATTTTTTTATTTTCATTTTGATAATGATGGTGTTAATAAAGAAGAATGGATACCTTGTTTTACACTTGACCATTTTCTTCTTGAAAGGACCTTTTGTAGGGTTTAAGAATCAATTGTATAGTATTTTATGGGGTTTTTCATGTTTAAGGAGGGAATATATGTTAGAAATTTATATGCATAAAAGAGAAGGTTGTTTACTGTTTAAAGGTCTCAAATCCTTTGAAGGTGTAAACCTTGTTATAAAAATACCAACAAAGGATGTGTTAAAAATCTTTTAAATTTTGGATTGTTATGTTCTTGCACTATTAACTCAGGAATTTGAAGGGGGATATAATAGGATTGTACACAAAATGTGGGGCATTGGGAACATGTTCACTAGAAGATATTAGAGTTTAAGCATTATTGGGTTGTCACAACATTATAGTCAATGTTTGAAACTTTTATTTGTTTGGAGGACCAAAGTGAAGATTTGAAGTCATAAATTAGAAATAAATTATCTACAGAGAGTGTAATCATACTTTAAAATATAATTAGGGTTTGATCATCTATAGAATCTCAATTTTGTTTACGATCTTGCAACTAGATCATTGTATAGTTAAAAGGACATAATTAGAGGGATTGTAGTAGTAAAAAAGGGGTTTCCACTTGGTGTTAGCCACTGAAAGTTTATAGAAATCTATAACATGCTAATGGGTATCTAAGAATACATGTTTTTGTTTAGTATCATCCTAGAACAAAATTTAAGTAAGAAAAAACTCCATGGAAAGGTTACTAGGAAAGAAGGTTAGTTGAGAAGGAGGTGTAAAGGAGACTTACCTTAAGAGTTGAAACCTAAAAGTTAACATACACCATGAGGGGCCTAATGGGTCCCCAAAACTAATATCAAATTTTCAATATCCCTCACATTTTATTCCAAACATGAAATCGCTATGGGTATGCTCTTGAGAAGCTTATAAGGGTAGTTTTGTGAAAATGTAAAGGAGTTTGAAATTTTCTTTTTAGGTAATCATTTTGAGAATTAATTTTTCATTAAGTAGGGGTATTGGAAAGGGTCCATTGATTTTAAGTGGCAATTAAGGCTTAATGAGAAAATTTTCTAGACTTTGAGCCATTTAGGCTTGTATGGTAGATGCCAAAAATACATGATTTGGATAAGAAAATAAGGTTTAATGATTTATTTGTTTACTATCCATGTAAATTATATCATATCATTGATTAGATCTTAATAAAAGGTACATAACATGAAAAGTCATAGAATACCATTAAAAATACAATTTTTCATATTGTAGACCTTATAAGCTAGAGAAATTGATTCATTTTTAGGGCACACGTATAGTTTTGGAGTTACTTGTTTATGTTAACTAGGTTATTGATTTGGTTTAATATTGATCTCTGCATAAAAATGAGGTTCCACCCATGCCTACTGTGCCAACACCCATAAGGATGTCTCCTAGGTTTAACTTCATATTGTAACTAGTTAAAAGGTTTTGTTGTCACCATTACGCATCGATTGGACATGTCCTTTTTGTTTATGCTTTGAATTTTATCCTAAAATATTTTTTTGTGTTTTGATATGGAAAGGAATTTTATAGTTCTTGAATTTATTTTCCTAGGGTAGAAATGAGATTTCCCACTCGGGACAAGTTGATCTTGGTAGATACTTTGAGATTTCTATTCAGTTGTAAAGGGGAGAATGCTATTATATAATATATTTTTTAGTGTTACTTATCCTTTGTGAGATTTACTTCTAGGTATTTGTGACGTTAGAAGTAATATTTTCTTACGAGAGGGTAGTTGTGTATGTTTGTAACCTATCTAGTGAATCATCTATGGTTTTAGTCGGTCATGTATTTGGTCAAATTGATCTAGGAATTCTTCATCGTGTCTCGAGTAAGATGAAAAGGAGTCAAATTGTATGCTAATTTATAGCATATTCAAAACTCATAGAGAAAGTTCTCCTTCCTAGGTAAATTTTATGTTTTTAAAGTTGGAGGGTTTTATAGAAGAACATTGAAAGTTTGGTTGTTGATTGATCTATTTAACAGTTATATTAGAAGATAAACTCGAAAGTGGACAAGAGAGGTATGTGGTAGTGGTGTGTTCTGTGAATAATTAAGAGTCAAAAGACAAACTAGGTAAATGTTGAGCACTCATGTGGGCATAGTATGCCTAGAGGCCTAACATAGGCCTACTAAATTCTGACCTTACATATTCAAGAGGGGGTATAAAAAACCACAAAATAATAGGAAAAGGAAAAAATGAGATGATATAAATGAAATTTATGGAAACGAGAAGAAACCAGATCCTTCATTTTGGGTTTGAATCAAATTTTTACACACTTTGAAAATCATAAGGGCTCTTTGTGTGTGATTAAATCCTTGTGAGTTAAGGCTAGTGTATTCAACGTAGGATTTTATGGGATGGTGTTAGACTATGGATATGAATAGTGTAAAGATGGTATGATTCAAGGTGGAGGTGTTGGATCTCAAACTTATACCTCCATGAATTTAATGAAGAGAATACTAAAAATGATTCAGTTATAGTAGAGGAGGATCATTTCAAAAAATGAGAATGGATACAAGAGAAACAAATTTGAGAAGGAAGGTCACTGCTATAGTTCTTCTGGTTTTACAAGGCTAAGGGGAGAGACCATAGAAATTTTTAACGTAAGATGAGCCTAAAAACACAATAGATCTACCCAAAAATAGAACCTCCATGACTAAGTATCCAATTAAGGGTCACTTGTGACATATCCATGCATTTTAGTTTAATATACAAACCTAAATAGCTCTATTAGAGAGATACATCTGAGGATATCCATAACTATTTAGTTTTATAAAAATATTTGAAGCATATCCAAGAAAGTATGAACCCAAAGTAATAATAAAGAGGCCTAAAAATATATGCAATGAAAAAAGAGGTCTCAAAGGTATAGGACAAAAATATTTAATTAAAAGGTGGTGTTAATCATTCCAAATTCATATCCACCTTGTCCATTGGTCAAGTTTATAAAGATTAGATGAAGGAGTAAAAATAACATGAGAATTGCATTGTGTACATAATTGCTACAACTTTCCACATTTCAAACAATCACTAAACCAAAAAAATTGAGATTGAAAAACCATCATACAACTGTAACTCAGATTCTCAAATATAGAATTAGATAAGTTTATAAAATACAATGAATTCATAATTCCATAGATATTTTACAACTAAATTCTTTGGTGAATACACATCATACCTCTACAACTAATTACAAAAGGAGACTATAATAACTTTATGGAATATAATTATGCCTCAAATGATAGATTCCTTTCTAATCCACTATATCATTCATGAATTAACAAAAAAATATGGATACTCTCCCATATATTTATTATGATATCCTTTAATTGATTATAGTCATTACTTAACTAAATATCTATAACAAAACCAAACTAAACACCTACATACTAAAATATCAAAGGGATCATAGATGTAGGTACAAATAAATAAATTTAATGAATTTTTGATGAAGTAGGAAGATTATTAGATGCATCACATGCTTCATCTAGTTATAAAATGATAGAAATTTCCATAATTATAATTGGAGGAAATTTAGAATTGATGACAACAAATGAAAAAATAGAAGAGAGCATTTACAAATCACTCGAATGGATCCACCATGATCTAGATGACAATTGGAACCAGCTAAAATATTATAAAATATCTAAGGGCCCTAATTAATTTTTTGAGAAGTACACAATCAGTAAGAGAGAGGCCCCATATGTGCTTTAGAGTAAGTAAAATAGAGGAATCAACTAAAAAATGGTGATAAAAGATGGAAAATGCTACCTAAACGTATGTCATAAATACACCACCAATGCCTCATTAATTTATCTAGAACTTTTATTTATTGCATAGATCTCTTTTTAGCAATTCTAATAGTACCAATTTTATCTAATTTAGATCTCCTGTTAAACATTATGCCCAAAAATACCAAGTTGTTGGTCATTTACATGGTTTCCACATGGTATGGTGTCCCCAAGCTCTTATTCCTTTATTTTCTAGCCACCAAATTTAACCTCATGTAACTATCTTGAAACCAACAACAACACGCAATGTATGTCTCCCTCAACCCTACCTCAACTCACAACTCTCACTAATATTCAACTTATGATGGGAATTTGTTTTACCACTCTATGTGAAATCTCAAGTATTGAGGCTTTGGATTCTATTTCTTGAGATCAATTATCACTGAAACTTGTTAATAATTAGTTAACTCCCTCCTCACCTTGAATTTATTTCCTTGTTCCATTGATCTATAAAGCTTGTCACCCATAAGTGCATTATGTTCACGTGGCTCTTGGGATTTTTTCTGTCATTATCACATTTTTCCAAACATTGACGGATGACCATGTTTCATCCTTTGGTGAGTATTAACCTAATATATACCTTAGTCATCTAGATTAAATTGTATGGCCTCAATATCAAAGGAATTAAAGTTTTATAATGTTAAGTGAATTTTTGGAGGAAAAAAATACTTAAAACTTTGCCGCAATTTTGGAGCCACCCGTATATAAATAGAGTAAGGAAATACTACCATTTTATGAGTTTAAGAACATAGGAGTGAAAAATGATATATTTTTCATTGTTTAAGATTTAAATTTTAACTCTAAGGCCCCAAAATGTGGTGTTAATTTTTGGGTCCCAATAAGAGGAGTGTAAGAAAACCATGAGGGTATCTCTCTACCTATTTTCTCAAGAGAGCATGGCATTCTTATTGAGGGAAGTGAAACTCCTACATAATTGATAATTGTGGATAATATGGTAAAAATGGTAGAGATGTGGATCCATAGATCTATTTCCTAATTGGTTAAGGGAGGATTGCTACATTTTATAACTCGTAAAATAATTGTTTGAAGAAGGTTAACCCTGATATGATAAGGTCATGTAGAAGGAAGTGATGGTTGATGGTAAACGAGATAACAATACTCAGATCTTGAAAGGGAACATCTATCTAGTGAGGTGGAAGATATAATGTTGTTTTATAGGTATTCATTGTCAAGAATAAAGAGTTGTGGAATAATGTGTGTGGGAGATGGTGATGAGCTAAATACCTCTTTCTTGAGTTCGAAAAGATATCATCCTAGATGTTTTTGTTCCAAGAGGGTGAAAATGTGAGGAAAGTGCTGAAATCTTCTCATAAATATATGGCTATCTATAATCATCCATGGTGAAGGGGAAATGATCACTACGTGGTTTTTCTTTTATCTATAGAAAATCTTGATTAGAGCTCGAGATGAATGCTATCTTAAGGTTATCACATGCTTTAGAGCTAGAGCCTTAGAGATGTCTTGTGGTATTTTTTGTTTAATATTATTGCTTGTTATCCTATTGATTAACAAGAATCCTTATCTTTTTTTATTTTCCTCTTTCACCTGAAATAACATGGATATGTAGTGACTTGTTTCAAGGTCATTTATGTATTTTAGTGATGATGTTATTTCTATAATGTAATATAAATTCATAAGTAAACAAAACTAAATTTTAATCTACTTTGTGGGAAAATAAATTCTAATCTATTTTCTCGAAAATAAATATAAGGAATTTGTCAACTAAGTATCTCCTAGTATAAAACTTTCTAAGAGATATACCCTCTCACTAAGAACTTTATTTATCTATTACCACTAGAAAATTATCTTAGAAAATTTTAAATATCATATTAACACCATCGTCCATGACAAAAATTCAAAAATGATGGGGGTTGTAATTTATCAACATTAATAATGTCAATCAAAGGCTGGTGTTTGAAGGAAATATGCAATATGGGAAATATATTTATGAGAAATGATACTTTCTACTAAAATACACACTTTAAGAATGAAAAAGAACAGTCACACTAGCACAAATTAAAAGGAACACTTACAAATTTAAATCACTCTTGATCGAAATTAAATATAAAATTTAATCTAAATCACACTTGCATTAAATTAAAGAAAACTTGGAAGAAATTAAATTTCTAAATTGAAAGGAAATGGTAAGCATAGAAAACACCTGCAAGTTCACAACCAACTATACAACAAAGGAATGTTATGTGATACAAAGAAAAATACAATTCACAACAAAAGGTTAATTATATAATGAATAAATATACACAAACACAAAAAAATGGATCCATATTCTTTGGAATGAGAGGCCAAATAATTCCTTAGAAGATGATTTTAGAAAACACTTATTTATAAGATTGATGACATAGAACATTAGAATGAATTATTTAGAATAAAAGAGACGTTACATCTAGTAGGGTGGGAGGTTTAATTTATAATTCCATACTTCAAAACAACTCCTTATTTAGGGTTATACATCTCAATCCAATATTATCAGCTAATATCTCAATCTATGATCAAATAACATTAATTTCATCAAAATATGGAGAGATATTATCTAACTCCAACTAAAAATTTGACTCTCTTATTTTATTATGAGGATAAAAATAAAATTGATTCCTCATTATTTTATACAAGTGTCTCAAATAATAGAATACTTATGAAAATATCTTTTTAAAATATGAATTCCAAAAAAGATAAAAATACATCTCAAACCACCCTTGGAGTTAGAAGAATTACTTCTTAACATTTTATGCCCATATCTATAGCTCTAGTATCCATCTCCAAAGATTATGAGGACACCTTTGGAGCTGATGAAGATATCTCTTGAGCTAGTGAAGTCATCTCCGGATCTAGTGAAGGCATCTCCGGATCTAGTATGAACATCTTTGGAGATGATATGAACATCTTCAGAGCTGATGAAGACATCTCCAGAGCTAATGAAAGACATCTCCGAGCTAGTGATGAAATTTACGGTGCCCATAAAGTGTTGGAATAAAAATATTTACAACATATATGAGAAGTGTAGGATATTCTTTAAGGTTGATTGTAGTTAATGCTTAGTGCTAAAAATCATTTATTTAAAACTTATAGCTTAGTATGGTCTACTTATGAAAAAAATGACATCATTTTTCCCAAAAATCAATATAAATAGCTAACAAAGAGATAAAACTTAAATATAAAGAAATAACCATAATATATAATCTCCATTTTATTCTAAAAACCATAAGTTTAAAAATTACACTTAGATCCACAAGTGTATGTAATTTATACAAGGAAAAAATGTCATATTTCCTATATGATGGGCCATTATTTATGGATAATCATTTAGGTGAATTTGTTTCTATAATCCATATTTGTTGTGCATTTAACTCAATTTTAGGAATTCTATTTGTGTTTATTTTATTTGGTTATTTTAGGAGTTTTTGAAACATAATTAAAAGTAATTTAATGAAATCAAGTGTCTGCTGAAAATAGATATTTCATCATTAAAGTTTAGATGTATGCATAAGAACTCTAACAACTAATTCTCCTTTTACTACTTGATTTGATAGGAATGAAAATAACAATGCTTCTAGTGTTTTTATGATTTTATAGAATGAAATAAATGTGCAAAACAAAATGATCCACAACACAAAGTGAAAAATGGTTTCACTTAGTTCAAATGTTTAAAAAAGTGAAGAAATGATAACAATAACTACCCTTGGAGAGATTATTGTTCTCATATATAGAAATATTATGTTGTTTACTTGAAATCTATTAAGCTAACTACTGATTTGGAAAACAAAATTATGTGAATTAAGATCTAAAATGTAAAATAAATTTTATATATCCTAAAACTAAATTTTCTTTAATCTATGAATGAATGAAAAGATAAATATTAAATTTATCTTTTCATGGTTTTTGTTTTTCTAAAACAATATCTTACATTAAACTATTTTAGATTTAATCGACAAAATGTATTCCTACTCAAAATTCTAGATTCTAATCCCATAGATGGGAGAATCAAAAGAAAGAGAGTTTCAAGATTTTAATATGCAAATCATGGAATACATGAAAACTTATCTAATCTAATACTTTTATTTAATTTTCATGTTTTTTATAGATACTAAAGATATAAAATTAAATCTAATTCAATTATGTAAATAAAAAGATTGATTTAGATCCAACCTCTTTATGTAATCGTAAAGGGACCGATTTGAACCTTATATGGTTATAACCTCAACAAACTACTCCATTTGAGATAATTAAGATCGGTTTTTAATTAACATATTCATTCAAGGAGGATAAGAGGCTTGATGTGCTTTGAAGATGAACATAAAATTGATATGTGGTTGGTTCAAGGTGGAGTAGAAATCTAGTCTGGTGGCCCTTGTGTTCCCTTTTGGGTAGCAGATAGCAATACACAATCCTTAGGATGGTTAGTACTATAAGTAGTCTCTTTTGGGATTTGTTTCTCTCTCTGATCAAAAAAATAGTGTTAACAAGTAATCTCTAGAAAAATAACTTCAAAAATTTGAGGAGAAGCAAATAAGCACTTAGTTTTTCTTAATAGCAAACCTCTAAGTGTTTTGAATCTTGACAAAATATCAAAACTAAATATATGGCTTATATTTAATCACTAAGAAGTGAACTCAAGTGTTATGGGGTAGCAGAATGAAATAGGCATAAAATGAGGTTAAATGGGTGTATGGGTAAAAATAGTTGAGTATGCATGTAAAGTATATGTTGAACTTGAGTTATTAAGGTTGCGAAAAATGCTGCTATAGGTTGTGCTTATGAAACCACCATGATGGATGACACAACTTCCAATGATCGTGATAGAACCAACATGATGGTTACATAACCAATATGGTGGGGCAAAAAACCACTATGGAAGTTTTGTAAATTCCATAGTGGTATTATCAAGAATGAGACAAGAAGGAAAAAGAGGAAGAAGATCAAAAAACAAAGCTCTAGAAGGGCCCAAAAGGATAAGAAAAAGGCACAGATGGGTATAAAGGATCAAAAGGGAGATAAGAACAGGTCTTTGAGAATTTTGAAACATCTTATCATGTTTTTTAGAAATCATTTTCCTCATCATTTGATAATTTATTTTTTACGCTGTGAAAAATGGGGTGTGTATATTCCCATAGATTTTTGGGGTCTCAATCTTCATGCAAACTTTACCTTTATAACTACCTAACATTTGTCTCAAATCATTTCATCCTTATAACATGACCAAAAATGTCTTGAAATTTTAACTTTGTGTGTTTTCATTTTTCCATTGATTGAAACATGCACATCATTTGTGCATACATGTTATGCAGTCATAACAAAATTTCTTTTTAATTCCTATACATAAATCCTACTAATTTTCAACACATCACAATAACTTATTAACATGTATGAGTATAATTTTTTTCATTGATGTAAAATACCATTAATGAAAAATAGGATGATGGAGTAGTACTAGATTGTTCTTGAAATGATGATAACATGAAGTTTTAAGTTGTTTCATGATTACATGAGTGGACTAGGTGAGATTGTCTTAGTCTAGCAAGCCTAATCAGGTGACCTAAATAGTCTAGGTGATGGAGTATAGTGAGTAGAGATGTATGGTTTCTTGATGAGAATGGTACTAGTATTAAGATCATGATAGGATATTTTGAGACACTCACATTAGTTTCACGTTATAGTTATAGGTTGAATACCCAATTGCGAGCACTCATCTTGACCTAGTCTAGGTGTTTTGAAACCAAATGGAGCATGATGACCAGTGCGAGATGTATGTGAGCTCATGGAGGAATGGAGAGATTTGAGACAAGTGTTCTTGATTTTTGTATGTCCTTTTGGAGATATTGGAAGAAAATTCATGAGGTTCTCCTACTTTGTCATAGTGCAAACTAGACCTAATCATAGTGTTTGGAGGCCTAATTAGGAAAGATAGGAGCTTGAAGGAATGTGTAAGATGTTTAGATCATTCATGGAGTTAAGTTATAATTTTTCCATCATGTAGAGGAATTTTTCATAGGTTTCATACTTGGTTTTAGTTTTGGTTCATTTGGTCTTGTCCTAGAACATGCAAAACCCTAACACCTAGTCATGAAAATGAGATGGGACATGAAGTTTCATAACTATTTATGACTTGGTGAGAATTGGATATATTTGTTAAGGTTATGTCATTATGCTACGGGAAAAATTTCAAGTTTCTATGAAGAATATTTTGCATGTTATAGTGTTTTTGGTGAATCAGGGTATACGCAAGTGTGATTTTAAACTTGAATTACAACTTTTGATGTTATTTATGGATTGTGTGCTTTGCATGTGACCTTGTGGCTTTCAGGTATTTTTTCCCATTGATGTAAGATAATTTCACAAAAATATTGGAGTGGCTTCATCACCAGGTTGTTATAAACAAATGTGATCAAGATGACAGAGTTATCCTAAACCATCCGAATCATCACAATGCTGAAGTAAACTCCGTGAGATTTCCGTCGATTATCCGAACGTAAAAAATGGAGTCCATATGTGTAAATGGTGACTAGTAAAATTTGGTTTCAACCCTAGATGGGACCGGGTCAACTAGAAAGTTATGGCCAAGTGGTGAAATGGAAGATCATGTTCTTAAGTTGATGTCTCAATCCTTTGGTCTTCGACACTCGAGAGAAAAATGTTCGATGATTAAAAATAAGCCACTTGGTAGTGGTGGGTCCTTAGAAACCACGTTTCCTACCACCACTTACTCCATTATCTAACTTAGCTAGTTGGATACCGAGCTAATGACCGAGCCACCTTGTATTACATTTCCTTGCATTAAGAATGAGTTAACCGTTTATCTTGGCGAGTTATATTAGAATGTTGGATGAGTCAAGATATGAATTGCACTAGTGGTGAGATATTTACCGATTTGAATGGGGAGTTATGAATCAAGCTATTCATCGAGTTATGTAACAATTCATGCTTCACATCCGGGCAAGTTGATTTTATAACTAGTTAAGCCATTTATCTTGGTGGTAAAAATGTATTGATATGGATCGAAGCCATGGTGGACAAGTTGGATAAAGGATATTTGAATCCTTTTCTCATCTTCAACTTGCACAATGTGGGATAAACCCACATATCCAAAAAACATCTCACTTGATGAGATGAGCCATAACAACCAGGAGGACACATGGACGATCGGGTCGATAGGTGACAGACAGTGCAAAGGAAATACGGTGGGGTCTAAGCCCACGTAGTAGGATTATGGGGAGTGGTTAGCGGACATGGAAAGGAGAAAGATGGTGAGGCTAAGAAAAACAAAGGGTTCGGGATACGTGGATTGGAATGTGTACAGCCGAGCTCGGGTCCACAACATGGTAGAAGTGGATAAGGGTCGATGAAAAACATAGATGGTGGTGGGGGATTCAAACTCCGTGACCTCCCCCTTATACTCACAAGAAATCAACCAACTCGGCTAGTGAGTTTTTGAGATTAAGGTTGGCTTATAAGATATAAGATCCCAATATGTGGGCCGAGTGGAGCTATATAAATCCCCTCAAATACTCTCTCTAGAAAAAGAACACAATAACTCATTCTTGGATCTCGAGGAGGATAGAAGAAAAACTTCCAAGCAATTGTAAAGCCTTATTTTAAAAGGTTTTTTTTTTTGTTTTTAAGTCCTATTTATTATATATAGGCAATTATTTTTTGGGAGATAAGACCTATTTTATATAGATAAATTGTAAGATTGGGAAATAGTGAAAACTATCCAATAGGCCCATAACGCCACACAACTTGCAGGTGTGCTAAGAAGGTGGAGGATAGTTCCCGACTGATCATTGGTGTTCTTTGAAGGATTTGAGTGCTATTTAGGAAATTTTAAAGTTCCATTAGGTTTTAGTATAAGAAACTATATTATACTTACAATTTTTGACTAGTGGAACAGTTCTAAAAGAATTTAGAGACGTAGACTATTTTCAAACTCGTAATAAATATGTGTGCAATGTGTGCTTTTGTTCTTACATTATTTTGAGTTGATTTCTTAAAATAGATTAATTTTATCAGCAATATTAACAAGCCTATAGGGGTTCAAAGTCGGTTGAAATTTTGACCTTGAATTTTTGAATAAGAATGTTAAGAAGGTAAATTACTTTTTGTGAGTTTGAAACCTTGTTTTTAAAAAGGTAGGAGAGATATTCTTAGTAAGTTCCAATAATATAATTTTATTTCTATTATTATTATTGGAGGTTGTATAGGACTCCAAATTTATGGAAAGGTATGGTAGAGCATGTCATAGTTTATGGACCCTAATAAAAAGGATTATTTATGAAGATGTTTAGTTTGTGACAAAGTTTTCCAAATAAGGTATGGAAAAAATTGACATTATTATTATCCTATAATTTTTAATATATTTCCAAGATGGTTTCATATCATGGTTGATTCCATATAGGGAAAAGTGTGTTTGTAATTATGAAGACTAGTTTTTGGGCTTATAAAGGACAATTATAAAAATGGTTTCAAAGATTGACTTGGTTGAAGGCCATCCACTTGGAGTTGGAAGGAAATGTAATATGTTATGGAAATTATATTTAGATTAATTTTAAATGGTATATGGTTTGTATCTTAATGAGGTTATTTTCTAGGTAAACCAACTTAGTTTTTGAAGACTATGGTTGTTTGTTTTCGTGACAAGATTGCTCTAGCTAGAAGATGAAGGTAAAAGTATCATGTTTTCGATTAGATGATGATTTATATCTATTGGAGAGTGAAGACAGATTAAATTAGTGAAGAATTTTGAAATTCTTGAAAATGGTAGCAAGGGTACAAAATAATTGAGTTCCCAAAACTAATTTTTGGGCAATCTAGTTTATTGAAGAGGAAAGTAAGTTTGGTTTGTATGGATATGATATAAATGTTATTTTATTTCTAGTGAGTGTCTACATGACATATTTTAGGTGTTATGGTGTGATATTAAGGTCCATAGATGAAGACTGGTTCCTAGAAGCAACTATTTTGTGAAGGAAATGGCCCTTCTTATTAGTGTTGTGAGGTATTTGATTAGTTAAAGTTAATGAGTGACCATGAATGATATTTATATATCATATTTTACATTTTTGATTCCTTTTGAGGCTTTAATAATCATGGTAATATGTTTTTGGTCTTTGAGGATCTTAGTGATGGGGTTTTGAGCCATTTTTGGCTTGTTTGGATGTCTTGGTGCATGGCCGACCTATATGGGTCCATTTTATTAATGTATATGAGTATGTTGCTATATTTTTTATTTGTTTTTTATACCTCTTGGGTGATGACCAACCTATTATGTGTTTTTAAGTTGGAAATCATATAAAGCAAGTGTTTTGGTTCATTTTTGAATTAGTTGTGTAAGGAGAAAAAAGGTGACCAAGGTAGGAGAGTATAGTTGTTCAAGGGAATCAAGATACAACTAATAATGTCTGCTAAAATTTGATGAAGGTTAAGAGAGCATGTTTTCAAGTTTTGAGATAAAATCAGCTCATGAAAGTTTAAGATTGAGAAATTTAGAAGAATGAGGGTTTGAAGAAGGTTTGAAGGTGTGTGAGCTGAATTTGTGATCTCCATCAGTTGTGGTAGTAAAAATACTCAAATATATTCATATAAAGGTGGTTTAGTTTTTATTTATCATATTAAGGGGTTGAAACCTCCTTGTGGATTGGGTGATTCACTAAATTAGGGTTTGGTGCTCCTTGTAGGGTTGATGCTCCTTATAGGGCTGGTGCTCCTTGTAGGGTTTTTGCTCTACTAAACTAGGGGTTGGTACTCCTTGTGAAGTTTGTGCTTCACTAAATATTTTTATTTGTGTAATATAAGTATATTTTTAGTGGGTTTTCTTCCCTATGAGGGTTTTCCACTCACATCTTATGTTTAGGTGTTCTCTCTCATGTATTAAGTTCATTTGAATGTATGATACACACTCAATAAGCTCTCTTTGAATGTATATGATTGAATTAATGTTAATGGATGATAAAAATAATGGTAAATGAAGTAATAAAATTTTAGGAATGATTCACCCCCTCATTCCATTGTTTTTCCAAAAATTGGTATCGAGTAGGTCCTTGTGAAGTAAATTTGACAACTTGATGGAGATCCTCTTAAAGCACAAGAAAAGGGTAAGTCTTTGGATGCTGAGGATGCATTAAGAATGAAGTAAAAATCTAAAAATTCCTTGATTCGTAGGAAACAATATTAGATTAGTTACATGGAGATAGACCATGGTTAAGTCATCAAGTGTTTAGAATCAAAAGTTGAGAAAGTGTCTAAAGCCCTAAAAGAAAAAGAAGAAGTGTGTTTCAGGTATGAAGAAAATTTGAAAGCCTTAGAATGTGATTTAGAAGGCACATATAGTATTTTGAATATTTATGAGGAGTTATAAAATAGATCTAAAGATCTTCATGAGATTTTAGGAGGTCAAAGGGTTGAAAAAGACAAGACATGCCTAGGTTTCAAGGGAAAAAAGGAGAAAGATGAAGGAGTTGGACCAGGCACTCAATATGATATGAAGGAGATAAAGAAGGCTGATTTAAGATGGTATAAATTTGTTATACAACCTAATTCTATGAGGTATGATGATTCTTTTAATGGATATTCCTATGTTTGTCATAATTTTGGTCACAGAGCTAGAGATTGCAAAAGAAGGGCTTATAGGAATGTTGAAATTATCTTCAATGTTGAATGCTACTAGTTTTGTGAGTATGGTCACAAGGCTAAGGATTTTGGTTGGAACCTTAGTATGTATAAGCCTATAATTTGGAAGGGTGTTGTGTGTTTCAAGTGTCATAAACAAGGACATATTGCTAGATTCTATCACCAAGGTGAATCTCCAAGAGCTATCAACATGTTTTAAGATACTGATGGTAAAAATGGAGAAGTGTTCAAGAGGAATATCAGTCCCAGAAATTATCAAGAGATATAATTCTCCGAATCTGAGATTTTAAGATTCAAAGGAAGCTAATAAAGATACTTCAAAATCATAGGTGCTTAAGACTGGTCTATTGAAGTATGTTGAAAATGGTTCTAGTGTTATCAATATGGAATAAAAAGTCATCATGCTCAAATAAAATTAACGAAGTATGTTTTCCTCAGTTGAAGATCTTAGAACCAAAGAAATTCATATGTGTCTAACTACTACCTAATCTCTAGTACATGACAAATTGAAGAAACCAGGTTTTTGGGACACTTCAAGAATGATACGGTATGGGTAGTGATCTTTATATGAGGTTTGTATTTAGTAGTTCTTATTATTGATAGGTGTCGATATGTTAAGTTATGAGTATTGTTTCATTAAGACCTTGATTAAGTATGCTTAAGTATTGTCATGTCCTAAAAGTATGGTTGTAGTAAAAAATGTGTTAAGAGTCTTGTTAAGATGTGAAGGGTCTTATTTGAAAAATCAAGCAAAGAATAGTCATATCAATCAAAATAAGCACTATGTATGTTATGTCTTAAATATTAGTTAGTCCTAGTACCAAATTTAGTGTCATGAGTGTGTATCAAAAGTTTATTGAGTATTATTTTTCAAGGTGTTCCTTTCTTCTTAAATTTGTGTCTCAAGTAGTTCAAAGTATGCTTTTAAATGAATATGAAGTGAAGGGTGTTGGAGAGATTTTGGTATGTGTCCCAAGTTAGTGAGTAAATATCAAGGATGTTTAAATTTGCATTGGAAATCATAAAAAGGATTACAGAGATGTGAAAGGTATTTAAGGTAATGTCCTCAATTTGTCAAATGACCTTAGAAGAGTCTATAGGTATGTTGTCACAAGGTTGTTGATATATGTCTATATATGTTCTATTCATTTAGTATTATGTAGGAAAATGTGTGTCTCAGTTTGTGTCCTAAGTTTTAATTTCAATAACAAACATTTTTGTGTCCTCAAAGGTTAGAAGCATGTTCTATGTCATCTATGTTCTATGTTTCATGTCCTAAAAGTGAATGATTAAATTGAAAGAGCTTAATTTGTCAAGTCTTGACAGTTAAGGCATAAGTAATAAGTTTTATATTAATGCATTGAAATCCATGTGTCTCTAGAATTTTTTGAAAAAATAAATATCTATGTTTAATGTTATTAGACCAATGATCTTGTATGAACATCTTGGAGATGCTTATTATTTCAATTAAATCTGGATATGTAAGACAAAAGGTGGACACAATACAATAATTGAATGGAGATAAGCCAAAAATTCTTAGTATAAGGCATGAAATATTTCATTAGGATAAGTGCACAACAAATTCATGTTGCAGGATAGTCATACAAGAAGGTTGAACAATTAAGTGAATATGGAGTATACAAAGTATGTCAAGTCATATGTTGATTCTTGAATATTGAGGCATATAGTGAGGAGATTAAATAATTGAATATTTGTTCATTAATTACATCAAAATGGAAATGGTGTTAACAATAGTAACAAGTTCGTACATGTGTTGAAGAGGATGAATGATTTGATTCAAGGATTGAACAGTAGTAGGTCTACATGACAAGGAAAATTTGTCTTGGTAGTTTACATGAATAAGTATGGATATTTATCAGTTCTATGATGACTAAGTGAATAACACAGTTGTTATCAAGTCAAAATGAGGCTTGAAGGGATCATATTCTAAAGAAAGGTACTTTAGAAATGTATGCATAAGGTCAAGATGAGGTTATAGCTTTTTTAAGTTATTTTACATGCTTTTGAAGAAATATGGTGTTCCCTAGCCAGTGTATGATTCATCAAGGTCTAAAATGGTGTCTTGGTCAAGTACATGAGAAGATGGCTTATTTTCAAGGTTGATTAATTATTGATTTTGGTGCACAAATTTGTGCATAAATAAGAGTTATCCAAAATTTAAAGATATAGTCAGGTCAAAGGAAAGATATGATGGTACTTTTAGTTATGAAAAGGTTGATGATATAATATTATTCCTATAGACATGTGTGAAATGTATCTAGTCTACTTGATATGCCATAAAATTTTAATGGATATGCTTAAGTGTGTCAAGGTATATAAAGACAAAAATTAATTTATTAGGATATATACATAAGGCCAAGCTTGTGTATGAGTTGGTGTTATTGTCCTAGGTATAAGATGAGAGTTTCAAGAGGTCTTACTAGAATTTTTATATCTTCTATGGATTATTACACCTTGAATAATGGACTATAAGAATGTATAAAGGTTGATGATTGATAAATGATGAAATGAATATTATAATGGTACAATGATTTAAGATGGAATTAGGAAATTGAATAATATCAGGCATAAATGCAATATTCTCATGGGTAGGCATGTTCAAGTATGTGTATGCATTAGAGAAATGGATTTATGATCTGCACATGATACATTGTCTCTATTATGGTGATATGGAACTTCCTAGGTATGTCCTAAAGGTGACTTAACCCAAATGGTGTGTCTCACTCAATATGTTATGGTACAAGTTGTATCAAGTAATTTTAGGCATCTTAAAGGTAACATGAAGAATTCTAAAGCATGATAAAAATAATAATAAATTAAAGATGGTGTGTTCCAAAGTTGATATGAACATGATAAAATTTGGTGAAATCTTTTCCAGTGCTAAGAGTTTAGTACATGCATAATAAGGTCTTTAGGAGTTTCTTAGAATAGAGGAAGAAATATATTGTTCATATAAGTGGGTGTAAAGTGTAAAAATGCCTTAAAATGGAAATAACGTATAATATTCTTTATGTCGAGAAGTGTATACTCCCAAACAAGGTGAATATGTCCATGAGTCATGATTGGAAAAGCTGTGATAGTGTCAAGATGGTGCAAATGGCTGGTGATGTATGAGTGATTTAATACTTTATGGAGTAAGGGATGATAATTCAGGTTGGCATTATAAGACTATACAAACTTAAACAAGGTGGTATATCATGATAAGAGGCCAAGGATTTAGTGCAATATCTTCATAGTTAGTCCAAAGCAAAGTAAATGGAATCTACTGAGACATGTAGATTCCTAAAGAAGTAGGGGAAGTTATTATTGTTCATTGAAGAAAGAAAAGATGATATAAGTGATGAAAAATGATATTGGTTGAAAAATCATGTACAACACCATCATGAAATAAGTTATGTTCATCTAATGAGTGGCTACAATGATGTTTGAAGGTTAAGTATATAATCGTGTATGAAGGCTTAATGATGATTCACCTAGTAGTATATGTTGATGGGGATATTAGAGGATCATTATGTTAAGAAAAGGAAATTAACAATGTTGCATGGTATGCATGATAAATATTTCACATTTGGAGTGATCATTGCATCTTATTAGAACAATATTGAGTGTTCTTGTGCTACAACAGTGAGCTATAACTCGTAAAATATTCTTGGAGCAGAGGGAGAAAGTTTTGAAACTTAAAGATGAGAACAAGGAGTTAAGAAGATTTGTATAGTAGTGATGATCATTGTCATCTATTATACTCAAGGGAAGTAATTCATGAGTTGATCAACTATGATAGCAGTTAAAGAAGACCAAAGACATTGAGATGTCAATTCGGATAGAAAAAGTGAAGTTGAGTCATCTCTATGAAATTTAAGAAAGGTGAGTACTCAATTTTTTTGTTTTCAATCAAAGGAATATGGTAAAACTACAAGGGGAGATATAAGGTGGTATGTTATGTGATGTATGGGTTTTATTGATGTCTAAAAATTTTCAAAATTACACTAAAGGACTGCTTTAGGGATCTCATCCCTAAAGGTGGTTACCAAGCATTATGTAGTAGAGGTAAGTAAATTTGTGTGCTTCATCAAGTAAAGAAATTCAATAAAAATGTAAGCATGGTGTTCTAAAATCAGAATCATGATTTTTGGCATGTTTATGACTTGCGTACATTTCTCTAAGGACTACTACAATGGTTTGAATCGAGTAAAGAATACAAAATAGAGTTTAAGAAGGTAAAACAAGTTTGTGTGATTAATAAATGAATTTGGTTGATGTTTCCAACCAAGAGGTGATCATAAAAATATAAAAATATGAATATCATGTGTTTCAGGTATAATTTGTCATTAATGTAAAAAGGGGGAGAATTACTAGGTGGTTTTCCATCAATGACAAAGGGGGAGATTTTTGGCATGTGTGAGTATAGGTGTTGTCATTGATGTAAAATATCATTAATGAAAAATAGGATGATATAGGAGTGATAATTTTTTTGAAATAATTATCACATAGAGATTCAAGTTGTTTCATGATTTCCTGAGTGGACTAGGTGAGATTGGCTTGGTCTAACAAGCCTAATTAGGTGACCTAGCTAGCATAGGTGACAAAGATATGGTGAGTATACTTGCATGGTGGCTTAAGGATCATGGGAGTGTAATGATTAACATGATAGGAGAGTTTTATACTCTTACATGATTTTCAAGGTGTAGGTACAAGTTGACCCAATTGTAGGTGCTCATATAGACCTAGTCAAGGTGTTTAGAGACCAAATGGAGCATGAGGATTAGTACTAGAGATATGTGAGCTTATGGAGGCATGTAGAAGTATGAGACATGTTGTATCATGTATGTTATGTCATTTTTGAGATCTTAGAAGTACATTAATGAGGTTTGCCTACTTGGTCAGTCTATAAACTAGACCTAATCCTAGTGTCTGGAGGCCTAATTAGGAATGAAAAGTACACTTAAGTATGTGTGAGATTTTGAGATCATTCATAGAGGTGTGTTATGTTTTTCAATAATGTAGAGGCATTTTTATAGGTTTCAAACTTTTTTAGTGTTGGTTCAGCTGGTCTTGTCCTAGAACATGAAAATCCCCAAGGCCTAGTCATGTAAATGAGATGATAGATGAAGTTGCAAAACTATTTATTACTTGGTGAGAATTGGAGATGTTATTAGGGTGTGTCATGATGTTGTGGGAAAAATTTAAGTTGTACATGAATAAGATATTTCAAGTTATAGTATTTTTGGTGAAACAAGTTCCAAACAGTGTGATTTCCCACTCGAATTGCATTTTCTAATGTTCGTTGTTTATAATGTTCTTTTCATGGGACCTTTTGGATTTAAACGAGGTTTGTAAATTGAGTCAATATAATTTCAAAATAATAATGGAGTGGTATCATCGTCAATTTTTATGAACAGATGTTAAGAAGGTAAACTACTTTTTGTGAGTTTGAAATCATAAGTAGAAAGTGCTAGGAGATTTATTCTTGGTAAGTACCCAAAATGGATTTTTTTATAGTATGATGATTTGAGGTTATATAGGACTCATCCATATTTTCTGAAAGGTATAATAGATCATGTGATAGATTGTGGACCCAGTCAAAAATCTTGTTTTTGAATATGTTTAGTTTGTGAAAATGTTGTCCAAAGAAGGTATTAAATAAATTGAAAAAAATTAGCCCAAGAGTTGTAATATATTTCCATGACGGTTTCAGATCATGGTTGATGTCATAGAGGGAAAAGTGTTCCTTATTTATGAAGACTGATTTTCGGGATTGTAAAGGACAATTTTGAGCATTTTCGAGATTAACCTCATTGAAAGCCCTACACTTAGATTTGGAAGGAAATGTAAGATGTTATGAAAATTATATTCAAAGGTATTTCCAATGGTTTATGTTTTGTCTCTTAATGATGTGATTTTATAGGTTAATTATCTCAGCTTTTTAAGACCAAGGTTGTTTTTTTTTTTCAGACAAGATTTCTCTGGTTAGAAGATGAAGGTAGAAGTCTCATGTTTTGGATTAGTTGATTATTGATATATATTGGAGAGTGAATAGGGATGAATTTAGTGAATATAATTTTAAGTCTTGAAAGTGGAAGAAAGGTTGCAAACCAGGTTGAGTACCAAACCTACTTTTTGGGAAGTCTAGTTTAGTGAACAGGAAAGTACGCGGGGTTTGCATGGATGGATTTTTGAAGAGGTTTATAAATATTTAATATTATATATAGGTTAGTGGATTTACAATGAGTGATTAAATGTAATATTTGAGGTACTATGGTGTGATATTGAAGTCTATAGATGAATATTGGTTACTTAGAAGCAATCTTTGTTTTGTGAAGGAAATGGTCCTTATTAGTGTTATGAAGAATTTTATTGGTTAAAGTTAATGTGTTACCATGGATGATGTTTTTATGTCATATTTAATGTGGAATTTTGAGGCTTGAATAATCCTGGAAATGTGTTTGGATGTCTTTGAGGAGCTCGGTGATGGGGTTTTGAGCCATTTTTGGCTTGTTTGGTTGTCTTGGTACATGACCAACCTATATGGGTCCATTTTATGAATGTATATGAGTATTTTGTCAAATTTTGAGTTTTTTTGGTCGATTTCTTGTGTGATGACTAACCTATTATGTTTATTTGAGTTGGAACTGATATAAATCAATTGTTTTGGTTCATTTTTAAACTAGTTGTGTATGGAGGGGAAAATGTGACGAATGTAGGAGAGTGAAAGTTGGTCAAGGGAATCAAGAGAGAGATGAGGATTTGTGCCAAAATATGAATAATTTTAAGAGAGAATGTGTGAAATTATTTGAAATCAAATCATCTCCTAAAATTTCAAGATTGAACAAGTTAGAAGAATGAGGTTTTGAAGAATTTTTGAAGGTGTGTGAGCTGAATTTTTGATATCTATCAATTGTGGCAACATAAATACTCCGATATATTCATCTAAAGGTTGTTGAGTTCATTCTTGATCATATTAATGGGTTATAACCTCCTTGTGGAGTTGTAATTTCACTAAATTAGGGGTTTTTACTCCTTATAAGGTTGTTGATCTACTAAACTATGGCTTGGTGCTCCTTGTGAAGTTGGTGCTTCACTAAATATCTTTGATTTGTGTAATATAAGAAGAGTTTCAGTGTGTTTTCTTTCCCATGAAGGTTTCCCACTTACATCTTATGTCCATGTGTTCTTTTTATTAAGTTCATTTGAATTTATGGTGTACACTTAATAATCTCTCAATGAATGTATATGATTGAATTAATGTTAATGGATGGTGCAAATAATTGTAAATGAACTAAGAAATTTGTAGGACTTTGAGTCACCCCCAATTTCAATCCATTTTTGTTCCCGCATAACTACGATCTCACATCCTTGGAAATTTTTCCATTTTCAATCTTAACCTCATAGTTTCACCATTTAGTGACACATACACATCATCATTACATCCCATTTCTTACATGGAATTTGTTGATGATGTAAAATTATACAACCCAATATTTATAGGAAAACTCATTTTTGATATCATCTACACATATTATGGTCATTTAGAATCCAAGATGCCTCTAGATATTTATTTTTAAGTCTTTATTCAATTAAAATACATGAAAATATATGTGTGAAAGTACATATTTTATTGATAAAGAAAGAAAAACTAGTACAATGATTCAATAATACGTTATGCACTTCCCTAAGTGTGAGAACTTGGAATTATTTTTATTATGCATCCCGTGGATTTTTTTAATAGTTTTCTAAATATTTTTGAATTTTTTGTTCTCATTTTAATTTAATTTAACATATAACCTCCCTATGATTTCATTATCAAAGTTTCAAGTAGGTAACCTAATTATTTTTCAAGGTATGGGTGTGTTATGGTCATAACAAGAGGCATGTATAATATTATTTCCCTCAAATATCTTCTAAGAATTCCTATTCAAGTAAACCTATATTTTAACTTCCCAATTGAATCTCTATAATATTATAGTATTGATTATATAGTAGTTGTGGTTAATATGGAAACTATCTACTTTGGAATTCATTCACAAAATCAAAATTATACTTTTGTTCTAATTTCAAATAGAAAATGACGGTTGAGCTAGTGATTGAATTGTTTATGCCTTAAAAATGAAATTTGTAAAGAGAAATGAATTAATACACACACACATATGGAAAGGATTTCTATCCTAAAAACCCCCAAAGGAGGAAAAATAGTCGGGAAGGTAAAATGGTTCTTTCTTCCCTTTTTATCTTATTGACCAATTCAAATAAAGAGATACATAATTTACAATAAGTGAGAAAGGAAATTGACAATGTCTCCCACTTCCTCCCAACTACTTGACTGCTTTCTGTTCTCAAATTCGTCCTTCTACAAACTCAATTATAGCACTTTAGAACACTTGAACTTACTCTCATGAAGTCTCTTGATTTTTATCATCCATTCCTTTGTTCTACCAAAGTATTTATAGCCTTCCTCATGTCCTCCCGCGCACCGGAGAATGAGAAAGGTCATGGTAGGGAAGGGACAAAGTTATATGCTTTATATTCACATCCATTCACTCTCCATTTTATTTTATGTCCAAAAGTGACAGGACCACTGCCCAACCCAGACTAGTGGTTACAGAACCACAGCATAGGTTGGGCGGTAGTTCTGTAACCACCACTCTGCATAGAGCGAAGGCTATGTTATAATGCAAACATAAACTTTGTTTCTTCATTTTCCTTCTTTGTTCCTAGTTTATCTGATGAAGTAGGGTTATTTCGGATCCCTATGGATGACACCTCCTCTTCTTAGGAGGATTTTTGTAACATAAGAGATTAGTAGGTGAGTAGATGAGGAAATGATTCCCTCACTTGCTCCTTTGAGTAGCACCAGCCTACCTTGGTGTCTTTCCTTTTAGTCCATACTACCAAGACTCCTGCAGACCTCTTCTAGTCTGTCTGACCTTATGCTACAACACTACATCCTCCTCAAATTTTCCCCATGAGTATAAGATGTGATCCTCAATGGAATGTAGCAACTATAATCCTTCATCTAGCATGGATGGCTCAAATAGTTGCAATTTCTCACATTTTACTACTGAGTACATCCTCATAAATGAAAGTAAACCAAGTCAAAAGGCATTTTCTCCAACCTACTCCAATATGGTGAAGGGTCCATATCGTAGTGGCTTGAGCTTCCATGTTTGACCTTGTACTCTCTCCTTGCTCAAGTAAAGCAAAATGTTTTCTCCAACATGAAGCTTATGCTCTCTCCTATGCTGATTGTGTCTAGCCTTGCACTTGGCTTGAGATTTATCTAACTTTTCTTTGAATTTGAGATGGATTTACTTGATCCTCTCAATTAATTTGTTTACTCTAGTCACCTCTCGTGTCTCATTTCTCCTCCTCATCCTGCTTCCTAACTGCTATGTCTAGTAGATTTGTAGGTAATATCCCAAGCATGATTCAAATGGTGACTTCATAATGGATGTGTGTATTACGTAGTTATAGGAATGATGAATGTAGGCTAAGGACTCATCCTAATTCCTTGGTTATTTTCTATTATACCCTCTAATCAACTGTACTAAAGTCCTGTTCACCACCTCTCTCTGTCCATCTATATGTGGATGTAAAGTCATACTCCTCTATAACCTGGTATCCATCTTGTCCCACAAAGTAGTCCAAAAATTCCCCAAGAACCTAGAATCCTTGTCAAAAACAATAGACTTTTATAAGATAAAATGCACCCGTACATTAGCAAAGAAAATATTTGTTGCCTCATGTGCTTTTACTATCTTTTTACATGCCATAATAATAAACATATTATTGAATATATAACCAGCAACATATATATACTCATAGCCATTTTTAGACATAGATAATCCTCCTACAAAGTCCATAGAAATTTCCTCCCATAGATGAGTAGAGTCTGGAAAAGGCATGTACAAACCCTCTTTCCCGGTTTAGGCTTGATGGTATAACAAATGTTACATCCATGTATAAATTTTGATACTTCTTCCATATTAGGCCAATACACATACCTTTGCAAGTGGGATAGGGTCTTACCAAAACTGAAATGTCCCACTACTTTTGAGGTATGTGATTCCCTCATCAACAAAATTCTTTGTTCATTAGGTACACAAAGCTTCCCCCATCCATAGAAAAACCCTTCCTTGAGATAAAAATCTTCAATCCCATCCTTTCAGCCCCTTGGACTACAACATCTGAAATGTCACCTTAAATTATCTATCCTAGGCATATGCCTCTTTGTAAGCTTCCTTTATGAAGGGCTCGATTTAAGAGATAGTGGCCAAGAAGGATATTTTATCCTATGTAGGTATCCTAGACAACATTTTTGCCACCAATTTTTACTACCATTCTTGTATTTGATCACCGATGGATCTGCTACAGGAATCCCATCCATTTGTAGTGCCTTTCTTGCTACAATTTAGAATCTGCATTGCAAATATTAGAGAGGTTTGTGGTCATTTTGTACAGTATATTTTTACCCAACAAATAATGCTTCCATTTTTAATTTCCTGAAATAGTGCATACATTTCCTTATCATATATTGAATATCCTTTAACAGACTGAAGTAAAATTTTTAGAATGATAGCATAAGGATTTACCTCCTTGAAGTAACACTATTCCCATAACATAATCACGACATATGTATCTACTTAAAAGGGTTGCTAAATATTAGGAAGAGAAATTACTAGTGCATGACTAATCTTGTATTTCAATAACTCAAAGGATTTATGTTGTTCCTTACCCAAGTCAAATCCCTTACTCTTTGCAGCCAATGTATGTAGAGGTGCTCCAATATGACATAAGCTTGAAATTAACTTCTACATGTATCTTGTATGTCTCAAAAAAATCCTAGTCTCGGTGGCTCTTATTGGTGTTGGCACATGTGGTGATGGATTCCAACTTCTTTGGATCCATTCATAGCTCTCCTCCTCCAACCACATTGTTTCACCTGATTCTTAGAATGTTTCTTGGAATGTGATGAAATAGATAAGGGTAAAAGGCTAGGGGGAATACCTATTGAATATGGTTGAAGGTTGTTGCATGTGATTTGACTTCTCAATCCATAGCTAATCGTGAGAGCTTCCTTTTGGCTAGGAGGAACTACCTGAAATAAAAAACAAGACCACCAAATGGAAGTTAAACAACATATGCAGTGGACTGCCTAGCATATGCTAGATCTAAGAAGTACGATACTCCCTAGAAGGATGTCAATCCATTGTTGTAAAAAACTTGATGTGAGAAATAAGGTAAATATTATCCTACTATAGTCAATATTATTTAGGCATCTCATATAAACACAATAAGTAAAATCTAATCTAACAGGATAGGTTAGGATTATATTCGAAGGTTGGGTAAATGGTTCTAGGTTTCTACATGTCTCAAAAAAATTCTGATGAAGGTCACAAGTGATTATAGTTAACTTGGGAATAAGTAGGTAGATTTTTGGTATGTACTATGTTCACAAACATAAGATTGATGCTTGGTCATGTCCCGAATGATGATGGTTAATTGTGATCGATGTTAGTCACTAGAGAAATGACAGGAGGTCGAGAATAGGGGTCTAGGTCTATTTTCCAGGTTGATGGGGAGCTAAGTGAGGTGTCTACAAGGCATGGGTAGGGATGTAGGTCGGTGGGCAGGTTTGGTGGGGTTCGGTCAAGGGGGAGGAGTTATGGGTTAAGTTGATAAACAATAACTAAATTCAGAATTAGGTAGGTAGACCGATGCTAGTATAGGTTCGACTAGCGGTGGTTTGGGATGACCGACGTTGGTTACTATGGGGAAATGGAAGATGTTGCAGAATGGAGTTTAGATCTTCTTTGTGATTACACAAAGGGTTGGGTAGGTTGGAATGGGATGTTGGATTGATAGGACAGGGTTTTGAGGGGTTTTGGAAGAGGTATAGGGGGATAGTTATCAGAGAGAAGCAATGAGTGGGTGGAAAAGCAATAGCACACAAAAATATGTAAATATTGAGATTTATCTAAACAAAATGGATTGAATATATAAGTGTACTTACTTGGAAACTACTACCAAGAAATTGTGGGTGAAGATAGGAGATGGTAGTTGGAGTTTTCTTCTATAGAGGGTCACCAGGTTGATAGAAAACTATTTGTTGAGCTATGGGATTTCCTCCTTGCTTATCCGAATTAGATCTCAATTTGGATGAATGTAGATGTCTAGGTGTGAACCGGTGCTCACTATGGTTGCATACAGATGTGATTCTTCTCTCCTTTCTCTCAAAATGTGCCAACCTAAAAATAAGGCTACCAAAAAGGAATAAAATGTGACCTAAGATAGTTCTTGTTAGACCGGCGTCGATTCAGGGGTGACCGGCATCGGTTAGGAAAAGATTCCCTAGGTTTGCTAAAATGGGTAGATCTTCTTGATTTCTTTGATCCAGTTAGTTTATTTTCATAGATTAGAATGTAAGATTCTTTTCTAGTTGGTGGGAATGAGGTTAGAGATGTTGTATGGATTGACTTTTAGGGTTAGGCCAAATCTTAGCTCATTAAGGAAAGTAGGATTAGGTCTTAGTTAGTTATGGAAACATGTCAAGAATAGGTCTAGGGTGAGGTGGTTGGATGAGATGTCTAGGTGAGGTGGAAATTAGGATAATTAGATAATAAATATTGTGAGGATATGGATTAATTTAATTAAATTAATTGAATTAATATCAGTGAAGGGTGTGAGGGGCCATGGTAAGGTAAGTGTGTTTAAGTTGATTATTTAATGAAGGGTTAAGGAGCGTGTGACCCAATTTTGGTTTCTACATTTTTCCCCTTTTTTTGCATAGCTTGTATTGGTAAGTGATGCTACCAAAAATAAGATGTGGTTGCGCCATGTGTGGGTGAAGGTGATCCCCCTCAAACCAATAATTAAAGAGGCGAAAGAAAGAATTGGCGATTTGTTTGATAAAAGGTGAATGTGATGAAGAGGAAGGTGGAAAATGGGGGTAAAGGGGTAAAGGTCCAATCGGGTAATCTAGGTAATGGGTCAAGGTCAAAGGTAGTAACAGTCAAACACACACACACATAAACTATAGCATGGTACTAGGTTAAAGAGCAGGAAAACTCTACATTGTCTAAGGTCGATAGGGCTATCCAAACAAGGTTGAAGTGATTTTGGTATCCAAGGTATAGGATATGGTTAGGAAACATGACGTAGGTTAGGTGCAGGAGCATTTAGGTATGTTCCGTGCACCAAGGGTGGGTCAGGATAAACATCATGACAATAGGAAAAGTAAGGTCATTAGGTCAAACAACACGGAGTAACAGTGTCGTAAGGTATAACGAGCACATAGGTTCAAAGGTCACAAATAGTGTTTTAGGTCTAGGTATATAGGTCACGGCATAGGTAAGGCCGGGGTAGGGGGAAAATAACAAGTCCCCAAATGATGATGAGGTTAGGTGATAAAGGATGAGGTCATGATGATAAAGGGGAGATGATTGAGCTCCATGTATGATCAGTTTATTTTTGACATCATGTTTTTGACATATATATTAGCCTGCGTGCCAAAGATAGTGAGGATGTGCATGAGAATTTTTGAGATTTTGTTATATATACTGGCCTGCATGCCGAATATATTTGAGAGTCATGTATATGGATACACATTTTTGGATGATTTATTTATAGAGATGATGGTGATTATGTCATGATGTATATATGGTTGTGTGTAACTTGCTATTATGATTTGTATATGTGATGGAAACCAAATAGTGTAGGCATGATAGAGCTAGGTCATAGCATGGATTGAGTCAGGTTTTGGTTTAGGCATGGATGGAGTCAAGTTAGGCATGGATGGAGTCAGGTCATAGGCATGGATTGAGTTAGGTTTTGGTTTAGGCATGGATTGAGTCAAGTTAGGCATGGATGGAGTTAGGTCATAGGCATGGATTGAGTCAGGTTTTGGTGTAGATTACAAGTAGTTGGTGATACAGATAACAAATGGTAATGTAGATATATGTGATGATGTAGTTTTCCAAATTGTTGTTGTGTGTGGAAATATGAAATGATGAATTGGTGAATGTTATGATGATGTTTGAAACATGGATGGTAGATATGTGTATTAGTTATTGTGTGTTGAGATCGTACTTCCAGTTGTCGATATACAAAAGGAAAAATTAGGTATAATGTGAATAGGAAAATAGGGGAAATTGGTAAGGGTAGAGAGTGGCCGAGCTAACCTTCAAGGGCCCCATGCCCTTGAAGTGCTACCTACATAGTCCCGAGAAAGGGGACCTCAGGCCAATGTAGTTCTCCCATAAGCTAGGGAAAAATGTGAGGAGGTAGGAGAATGGGTTGGTAGGTTATAGGCATGATTGAGTCTAGGTTATTTAGGCTTGGTTGAATTGTGGGAAAATAGGTATGGGTGATTTTAAGTTGATTGTGGTGAAAGAGGAAAATTTTCCTAGAGATAAGTGTCGAGGGTCTAGTCCTATATAGGATAATCAATACGTAATGAAGAAGTTAAAAGATAAGAGGAGGTAAGAGAGCCACCTGATTGGTGAGGATCATAACGGGTTGACCATACCTTAGGTAGGCTGGTGAATGTAATACCCTAAAGACATTACATGATTGATTATTCTAAAGGTGAAGAATAGTCATAGATCACCAAATGTCATAGTTTCAGCAGGTCCCTTGAGGCGGTATGAAATGAAGGTGCAAAGGGTGAGAAGGTGAAAAATGGTTAGGTTATATGGTATGAGATAACATGCCTTTTGGAAAGAGATCCAAGATCACAATGAGAAAGTCCATGACAAAAAAATTTTTTTGTTTGACTTGTATTTGAGATAGACTGATCGATGCAGGAAGTCTATATGGGATGAGGAAATTATCTCCTTGAGGTCTTCGCGAAGCTGATCAATGTAGGAAGCTTCATATTTTTTTTTTTTTTTTTTTTTTTTTTGTTTTTTTAAGTAGGATTTACATAGTTGTCCTTCGAGGAGCAATCTATTTATAAGCACTGATGTAGAGAGAAATATGTCCCTTTTGAGGGAGTCATATTTTTATTGGAAGTTTGACTCAAGGAGTTGGATCCCATGTGGAAATTATTTGAAGGATTTTAAGTCATGGACATGACTAGGGTGAAGAATCAGATTCTTGTTCAGAAAGAAAGAGGAAACGACCATGGGATCTCATCTAAAAGAAGAAAAAAGTATCCATGAGAATCATGCCATGTGCGAGCTATGGTACACATATTTAAGAGAGGGTAAAAGAGTGACGAGTACGTACATGATTCTTTTTAATCATTAGGGATGGCATAGTGAAAGGAGGGAAGTGAATGTCACTCAAGGGACGAGCATGAAAAGAGGTAGGAGGTAAGGTAAGACTAAAATTCAACAAAGAAATGGTCAAAGATGTAAGGAATTAATGGGCTCAAGTTTGGGTTTACCATCAGTGAAGATAAAAAATAAGCACCTGATCCATAGGCATGAGTCACGATGCATGGTCCAAGCCAATTAGGAGAAAATTTTCCCTATTTATTTTTTTCTGCTTTGGTTAAATGTTGATTTTCTTTCGAAGAAGATCACCAACTTGGAAGATTTGTTCATGAACACTTTTGTCATAGGCAAGGCACGTTTGATATGTTTTTGGTAAACTTGGAGATGGTCAAGAGCATTAAGATGACATTCATCTAATAACTCAAGTTGTGCTAAACGGTCCTGGAAAAAGTCATCATCATTGAGCATGTCATGGAGAGAAATACAAAGAGATGGAATCTGACTTTGAGAGGCAGAATAGCCTCTATACCATAGACCAGAGAAAAAGGAGTGGTAGTAGTGGAAGTGTGAATACTAGTACGGTACACCCATAAGGTGAAAGGAATGTGCGTATGCCAATCCTTCCCAGTATCATTAACCACTTTCATGAGAATTTTGTTCAGGGTTTTATTAGTGGATTCGGCTTGGCCATTGGTTTGTGGGTAATAAGGTAATGAGAAACTTAGTTGAATGTTGAAGGTGTTGCAAAGTTTTTGCAAGGTTTTATTTTTGAATTGTTTTCCATTATCAGTGATGAGGCGATGTGGAACACCAAAGCGATAGATAATGTGATGATTGATGAACTCACATATTTTCTCAACTTTTGTGGAGATGAGAGGTATGGATTCAACCCATTTGGTGTAATATTCGGTAGTGGTAATGATACATTGATGTCTTTAGGAAGAATGGGGATTGATCTCTCTAACGAGTAGATCCAAACCCCATTGAGAGAAGGGCCAAAGGTCACGGGTGACCTGTAAGGCATGACTGGGTGTATGATGAAGGTTGGCATGTTGTTGGAATTTTACACAACACTTAATGTAGTCGTAACAATCATGGTTAAGGGTCGGCCAATAATAGCCTAGGTGAAGAATACGCTTAGCAACCGCGAGACCACTAAAGTGACCTCCACATATGCCATCATGAAATTCCTTAATGGTATAGGGAATTTCAGAACTTGTAAGGCACCGTAAGAGAATACCATCAAAGCCACGCTTATAGAGGAGGCCACCCATGATGACATAACGAGAGGCCCTTTTGAGAAAGGCACGTTGTCCATTACGAGTGAGGTCGAGAGGTAAGATGGAGAGGGAAAGATAGTCTGTGTATTACTTATACCAAAGGTCACTCGGGTCAGGAGCAGCGGTTCGATAGAGTAAAATTCATGAGGTTAATAAGAAGGTGATTATAGTCTTTGTATGGTGATAAATATCTTAGAGTCGAGGGCGAAGCGGGTATCTAAAGATTTGTTGGTAGAACGTGGGGTGGTTTTGAAGGGTGTAACGATCGAAGGTGGTCAAAAGTATGTCCACATGATGCTTATACTTTTGGAGTATCTCATTACGACACTAGTATATACCATTGACTTGGTTTATGATGAACTGAGAATCACCAAAGATGTTTATTGTCTTAACATCTAAGACATAAGTGCAGCACTGAGACCCAATATGAGTGTTTCATAATCAGCAATATTATTTATACAATAAAAATCAAGTTTGAAAGACAAAGGCATAGGTTCACCACCAAGAGGAATGAGGATAACACCAACCCCACCTCCATGCTGACACTTGGAACCATCGAAGAAGAGTGTCATTTGGTAAGTGGGTTCATCTAGGGAAAGGGTAGCAATAGACTCATCTAGAAAGTCAAAGTTAGAGGGTTGATCCCTAGAAATAGGTGCATCAACCAATTGGTTAGCGATAGCTTAGCCCTTGATGGACTTTTGATGAATGAATTTGAGGTCAAGGTCAGTTAGAAGCATAAGCCATCATGCGACATGTTTATTTTGGTAAGGTTTGGCATAAATGAAGTGTAAAGGGTCGGTGTTGGTCACAACATAGGTTTTGTGGTTGAGTAGGTAATGGTGGAGTTTGGTGGCAACAAAAATTAAGGATAAGCAAATTTTTTTGGCATGGGTGTATCGGTTTTGTAGTCCAGAAGAGTATGACTTATGTAATAAACCACCTACTCCCTATGTTGTTCATCATGATGAGCGAGCATGGCCCCTAAGGAGTGATCGGTAGCAGAGATGTATAGGTAGAAGGGTTGATTGTCTTTAGGTGGAATGAGTATGGGTGGTTGAGAAGGTATTTTTTAAGGCCTCAAAAGCTTTGTGGTAGTCATCATCCCATTTAAAGGAGACATCCTTTTTGAGAAGATGATGAAATGGCTGACATCAATCGGAAAGTTACAAAATGAAATAGTGAATAGACTATAACTTACCTTGCAGCTACGAAGTTGCTACAGGTTAGTGGGTGGAGGAACTTCGAGAATGGCCTTGACTTTAGCAGGGTCAACCTCTATACCACGTAAGGAAATGATAAATCCCAGGAGATTTTGTGAGAGAACCATGAAGACACACTTCTTGAGTTGAAGGAGAACACAATACTTAATGAGGTGGTCAAAGATGGTATTTAGGACAATGAGGTGCTCGGGGGGGCATTTAGATTTGGCAAGGAGATTGTTTACGTAATCTTCCAATATATGATGTATGATTTCATGGAAGATGTAAGTCATAGCCTGCTGATATGTGGCACTAGCGTTTTTAAGGCCAAAAGGCATGACTTGATAGAAGAAGGTCCCCCAAGGGGTGATGAATGTGGTTTTGTGTTGATCCTTTGGGGGAAAGAAAGATTTGGTTATAACCTAAGAACCCATCCATGAGTGATAGCATCTTGTGACCAGCAATAAGGTCAACTAACTAGTCAATACCGGGTAGAGGAAAGTCATCTTTTGGGCAAGCTAGGTTGAGGTCATGGAAATTTGTGTAAATGTGAAGTCCCCTATCACCTTAGTGATAGGGAAAATGTTATAAATCCATCGAGGATAATCAATGGGTAAGATGAAGGAAATGGAAAGAAGGTGCTGAAGTTCTTCTTTGACCAGAAGAGCAATGCGAGGGTGCATTTTCCTCAGCTTTTGTTTTATGGGTTTGGCATTGGGAATGGTTACAATATTGTGGACCACTATGGTGGGGTCAATACTGGGCATGTCAGCATAAGACCAAGTAAAAGCATGGTTATGATTTTTGAGAAAAGAAGTGAGGGCTTCCTATTCAGCAATATCTAAAGATTGGCCGATCTTTAGAATGTGCGGGTCATCCTGAGTATGGATGTTGATTTTGATAGTTGATTCATTCAACATGGTTTGCATCTCAGATGGTAATGACTGATGAATATAAGAGTCTTCTACACCAAGATAGGTGAGTATAGATTCATCATCCTAACATTGAATGACATTAATAGAAGGTGTATCATCATCAATCATTTTAGGATACAGGAAGGGAAGAGAAGAGGGAGCCTCGCCCTCGCATTGATAAGTCAGAGGCCCCAAGGAAATGGTGTTTATGAAAAAAAAGTTAGGAGGAATGGATTCTAGATCCATCGACTATGTTGGTGAAGGTGGTGAAGGTGGTGAAGAAGGTGGAGTAGGTGAAGAAGGTGGAGAAGGGTCAATATCCTCAATGAGTTCAATGCGGGCCTTCTTGTAGGTAGTTTCAACAAAGATGATACCACTACGGTCATTATGTTTATGGGTAGTACATGGAATAATAGTGTGACGACCTTGCTCATAAAATCCAAAACCAAAACCTTTCCATGCACATTGGTGTAGGAAGGTGTGGGCAAAGTGGTGATTGGTGAGTGACTAGAGGTCGGCAGAAAAGGGGTAGGTTTGTGATGGTGATTCAAGTGTATAAGTGGAAGTATCAAGTCCCCCATAGGTGAGATTGTGTGAAGGTGGGGAGGACCATAAAGGAGATACACTCTCCTATGTGGTCATCATAGTGAGTGTGTTGGTAAAGGCTTCCATACTCTTGTGGAGTGAGTAATGTGTTGACATTATATAGGTGATACTCCCCCAGAGTGAGGCATTGAAAAACAACTTTTAAGGGATCGGTGGTCGATATGCAGGTATCTTGGATAGATGATGTGTTAGAGGTTGGATCGGAGGTGGAGCCAACTAATTGGGAGGCTAATGGGTCAGCCGTGGAGGTTGTGGTAAATGGTAGGAATGGAGGATTTAGGTGTGGTTGAGGTAGCGGCAACACTTGGTGAGTGGAGGTGTGGGTGAAGAGGAAGTGGTCATGGAGGTAGATGCCTTAATGGGTACAAACACACCATTAGGATCGGTAAAGCATGTTGCAGGTTTTGAAAGGTGATGGGTCATCCGAAATGGTATAGGTGTGTCCTTCATGCTCAAACTTTACACAACGATGCAAAGTGGAAGGAACACAACCCATGACACAAATCTAGGGTCTACCAAGCAACAAGTTATATTGAAATCCCCCTCTAAAGACATAAAATAACTTTGGAATAGTATAGGGGCCCATATGAACATGGAGGATGATGGTGCCAAGTGTAGAAGTGATAACATCATTAAATGAATGTAACATGATGGGATGTTTATGCATGCAATTGTTAGGTATGTGCATTTGGTTGAATGCATGGGAGGAGATGATGTTAATTCTAGTTCCCCCATCGATCATAACACGTCGTACACATATATTATCAATATGGATGGAGATGAAAAGGGTTGGATCAAGGTCATCGGTTTGGTGTGGTGCGATCTCTTCATCTGAGAAGATGAGGGTGGCTACTTGGTGAGTAGGTGGAGGTGTAGAAGAAGGTGGTAATTTGGTGAGAGAGGCTACATGATGAGGTGTAATAATGGAGGCTACGGGTGTAGGGTCATTGGGTAAAACCTCAATAGACTAAAGAACCTCCATGAGAGCTTGGTGATGGGATTCAAAGGTTTGGATGAGGTCATATAGGGACATTTTGAGGGAGGATTGGTGTAATTATTTGAGCATCGTGCGATGTGTAACCCCATTAGAAATAGGATATGTGGGGCCATGGATAGTGACTTTAGGTGTGGGTGTAGATGGTATGTTGGGTATAGGGTTGGTTGGTGGGTTGGTTTCCTTTTCCTTGCCTTTGTCCTTTTGAGTGTGGGTAGTAACGTGGATCATATTGATTTGAGGTGGGGAGGTAGATGAAGTAGGTGAGCCATGAAAGGTGTAATGACAGGAAGGGAAGAAGCTAAGAGGTGGGAAGGAACCTTGTGAAATGAGTTGGGCACACCGACATTTGGGTGGAGGTTTGGTGAGTTCTCTGATACGAACCATGTTAATTTTGAATCTCGGGATGGATCTAAGAGTTGTGGGGGTGGAGGTTTTGGTCACTGAGTAGGAAATGAGGGAAGAACTATGGAAATTGGTGTTGGTAAAATGGGGTCCTCATCAAGAAGATCATCATCATCAAAGTTTTCTTCAAGAGGACACAACTAGACAAGAGCGGCTTTCAAAGCTTTACAGTTCTCTACATCGTGTCCTGACACATGATGGTAGGCACAAATTTTGGTTTCATCAAACCCTTTTGGTTTGGGTTTGAGTGGGTCATAAGGTCTAAGAGGTGGTAATGTGATGATGAAAGTTTCAGGAGATTGGTTAAGATTTTGGCATAGGATCCCTTTAGTGGATCACAATGGGAGGTGAATGTGGGTTTGGGGTGCAGGTGTGGCTGATTATATATAGAAGAGTCTTTGCAAGAGGGGTGGGGTTGGGTACTATGGTCTTAGGTGTTGGTCATGTCTGCTTGGGTAGGGGCATGGTAGATGAACTGGAAATAGAGTGTGTGGTTGGTTTAACTACCTTATTGGAGGGTAGCGGATTTTTGCCTTTAGGTTACACCTTCTTGGTAAAGGTGATATGGGTGCATGAGATGTAGAGGAAAAGTGGATGGTGGAAGAGGGTGGGTTACCCATGGGGGTAACTGAGGTGTTGTGGAGGTAGATGGCATAGGTTGGGTAGGAGGTGTGAGGGAAAGGGAAGGAAGTGTCGTGGGTAGTGAAGAAGTTATTGATGGTATTAGAGGTATGGGTGGTAAAAAGGTTACAGGTGAGGGCGGAGGTTGTGTGGGGTGCTTGGGTATATTAGAGGTCTGCGATGGGGAAATGGGTTGTTGCATTCTTGGTTTACCGGTGGATGGGGTTTCTTAGCCAAGGTCGAGGGTGAGGTCCTAGGATGGACGGAAGGGTGAAGGTGATAAGGGTGTGGTTGGAAAGGTTGGGGTATGAGATCTAGGAGATTGGTTCTTCTATTTAAGGGCTGGGTTAAATTTGGTGTTAGTTTTGGAAGATGTGGCTAAATCTAATTTGATGGGTGGATGAGTAAGGCTAGCCATTGGTATGACCCCTAAAGTAGTAATAGGTTTAGGAAAGGAAGATGATGTAGGTGTGGGTTTGGATGTAGATGCATGTTGGGTTATGGGTAGAGATGTGAGTTGAGCCATGAGTGGTGTCATGGGAGAATTTGTGATAGTTGTGGTTGTGTTTGGTTTGGTCGGATGAAACAATTTTGGATAGATAGTGGAGGTGTCAGTGAAGTGACATCTGCATTTGTGTTGAGACAGGAAGTAGAAGATGCCCCCAAAGTAAGGCTCTATCAACATAATCCAAGTGATCAGCTAAGTGTGAAATGGAACTGTTGTAGGTGAGGTCAATGTGGATCGAATGGTGATTCTCATAAAATGTGTTTTAGAAATAGGGAAATTGCTAGCTTCAGCCTCTATGTGGGTAAGAGAGCCAAAAGTAAGTCAGCATGATCTTGGGTGGTTGATGGAGAATGGTCACCTAGAGGTAATGACATTTCTACTAGATCTTTGATAGGTGGAGGAGATGATGGGTGCTCCTCTATGGGTGGAGGAGATGAACAAGTATCTCCCATGGGTTGGAGAGGTACTGCTGGTGATGGATCTCTAGGTGGAGAAGCCAAAGGTGAAGTGGTCTCATGTTAATAGAAGGCTCCTTTCACAAGTGAGGGAGGAGATGAAGGGTGTTCCTCTATGGGTGGAGGAATAGGTGAAGTGGGTTCATGTGTAGGTGGAGGACTTTGGGCTAGGATTTCTCTATGGAAGGAATATGAGGCAATTGGGAAGCAATTGTGCATCACTAAAAATAGCATGGACCTCATGGTATTGCTATCATTAGTTGAGGTCTCCCCAGTTTGGTCAGAAGAAGGGGCATGATTAGGAAATGGTTTCTTGAAAATGTGTAGGTTTTGGTTGGCAGGTGCGTTTGGATTATCCAAGACTAACTTGTCATTCTCGAGCATTTCTTGACAATGTTCTTGAAAGTGATGCAATTTTCATCATTATGACCTTTTACCCAATGATAGTTACAAAATTCATGCTCTTTGTACCATGTAGGTGTGGGGCGAGCAGGATCAAAACCAATGTGTGGTTTTATAGGAGGAAGGGTGATGGCCCCAACTTTAATGAGATTTTCTAAAATAGAAGAATAAGGCTCCCCAATTGGGGTGTATTTCTATTGTTCTCTTCGAATTGAAAAGTATGGATAGGGGAAAGATTAGATGAGGGCTTAGCCTAATTTGATGGATGAGCTAGGCTAGCCTTGAGTACCACCGCGTTAGCGGTTCCCTTGGATTTTGAATAATTATTCTATGGTTTCAAGAAGAAGAGGTATCATTTGACTTAAATGTATGTTCTTATTTCGTAGTTGGATTTTCTTTTCTTCGATGGCCCGAATCTCTAGTTTTCATGCCATGGTGAATGCCTCATCAAGGTTCAAAAAATTTTCACCTGCAGGGTGGAAAAATATGTCTAGCACAAGCTCGAGTGAAGATCTCTATGAGTTCGGTTTGTGGTAATTGGAATGTGAGTTGATTGATCAAGCTACACCAACATGTGATAAAATCTATGATAGACTCATATCATCATATTGACATGTAGAGTAGAGGTCAGTCATGGTAACCTTATTAACAACGTTGATGGAGAAGTGATCCAAGAAGGCTTGGGCTACCTGATTAAATGAGTAGATAGAATGTCTAGGTAATCCACTATACTAGTCTAATGCGGGCCCGGTCAGAGACATGGGAAAGGTCCTCAGAAGTAAAGCATCATCATGGGTGATCAGATAACACCCATGTTTGAAAGACCAAAAATGTTGTTGTGGGTCCTCTTTGTTGTTGAAGTGGTTAAATTTAGGCATCTCCCAATGTACGGGATATGGACGAATAGGAATGGATGGGTGTATGGGCTCATTACAAATTTCATCATAGGTGAGAGAATTACGTGAGCCAGAAACCGATGCCTCCAGTGTCTACATCTTGTCCATCATTAACTTGATGAGGTCATTGGTAGGTGGTGATGGATGGGTACCTCCTATAGCGTAAGAGGGTTGGTGTTGGACATATGATGGAGGTGGCATTCTAGTATATGGTGATGTCCAAATAGGTAGGTTGAGAATGAGGGAGTGAGATAGGGGCACATACCCAGAATGAATGATAGATGAAATGGGAGGTTGTTGATAGTACATATATGAAGGTGGAAGGGTCGAGGTGACTCTAGTAGTGATGGGGGCTAAGGACTGTGGAATAGAAAGGACAATGTTTTGAAATGGGGTAGGGGTCATGACACCGGGGGTGGTTGTGTTGTTATGGGTATATGTGAGACAATAGGCATAGATGAGGTTATGTTCAGGTGGTTGATGAAGGTATAGTGGATGTTATGGGTGTAATAGATGTGGCAGATGCAGCGGTCATAGTAGGTATAGGGCCTAGCTATGAAATGATTGGGGGTAAGGTAGGTGTGGGTAGCGTAGAGCTAGAAGGGGTTGATGCAGAAGTAGGAACAAGTGTCGGGGATAGATATGGGCATGTCATATATCAACTAACCCAAGGCATCTCGAGTGGATGAGTGGGAAAGATAGAACTGTAAGGCAGAAGGGTTCTGATCAAGGAGTCGTGTGAACTCCTCATGACACCGTGGCGATGGTGATAGGTTGGGTAGGATCCATGGGTGATAGAATGGAAGGTGGTGAAGGACTAGGTGGGAGTGGTTGAAAACTAGCGTGGAATATGAGGGCATTTTCTTGGCTACGAGTCAGCACCATGTGAACAAGTGCTGATTTGGTAGGACTTGCTTTCTATAAATGACACGAAATATAGTAGAAATAGGAAAAATAAGTAGTGGTAGGTGGATTGGGTTAAAATGTCAGCTAGAAAATTACATAGGCTAACCAATGCTAGTTAGGGTAAACCAATGTCGGTCAAAGGTAACCACAGTCGGTCACTATGAAAAAATAATAGTTTTCCAAACAAGGAAAAAGACTAATAATCTACCAGGTAGATAAGTTGTAGGATGGATTTTATCATAACAGAGAAGATATTGAGAGTTACAGAGACTCTGAACAAAAGAAGATGAAGCAAGGTGTCCTTTTGGGTAGGTTAACCAAAAGAAATAGTAAACCGACACTAGTTGGATAAAACTAGTGATGGTCAGAGGGTAACCGATGATGGTCATTGGACTGACACCGGTTACTGTGAAATTGAAACAAAGATGAAGAAAAATGTGGTTGTGATTTAAAATCAAGTGTGGAATCAAACCCAGAACTCTGAGAATGATAAAAATGGGGTCCAAGCACACTCAGATGAAGTTGGAATACACCAACTATGATGAGGAGCATGCAAGGAGAAATAAAAAGATGAAGAACGTGTCCTCTCACCTCAAAACACAAGCCAAGTAGAAACACTAAGAAAAATATGATCCTAAAAGTGCTCTTTCTATTATGTTTGTTCAACTTACGCTATTAAGGACTGACTGTGTGTATTTAGAACATAATTTTTTTGGTTGGGAAGGCATCCTACAAAGAAGGATATCTAAAAGGAGAGGTTTCATGTATGTTATGGTGGGGGTGGGTCTTCCTCTAAGATAATGATGACTCACAGAGAGGCAATGAGTGAGAGTACTTGTCAATCAAATCATGTGATCACCGATGAAGATGTTCCCGGGTAAGATGTTGTTTAAGAAAGATGTGTTAATTTGAATTTGTGCAGTTTGGTAAGACTCGAGAGAGAGAGAGAGAGAGAGAAATGTGATTTCTATGATTCTTTTGTCAACCATCAGCTGGGCATGACTTCTAGTGTATAGGTTGCCCTCATTTAATGTGCACTAATGCAGCATACAAGAATGAAATGCCGTTAATTTTAAGCCCAAATCGAAATATTAAATTCGATGTCACAAAAGATGAACAAGAGAGAATATGATCTTTCACTAATGCAGTACAAATGAAAGAGAAGAAGAGTTCTTTTTATAGCACCAAAACATGATTGCTTTGAGATAATAGAAAGAAGAGAAGATTCCAGGGAGAAATTTAATGTGAGAACCTTTTGGAAAGGAAAAAACATGTAACTTTTACCTAGGAATGAAGAAATGTAAGGAACCCCGAATGGGTCCCACCGGCGTGCCAAAATGTTTCACCTGATTCTTAGAATTTCTTGGAATGTGATGAAATAGATAAGGGTAAAAGGCTAGGGGGAATACCTGTTGAAGTTGGTTGAAGGTTGTTGCATGTGAGTTGACTTCTCAATCCACAACTGATCATGAGAGCTTCCTTTTGGCTAGGAGGAACTACCTGAAATAAACAACAAGACCACCAAATGGAAGTTAAACAACATATGCAGTGGACTTCCTAGCGTATGCTAGATCCGGAAGTATGATACTCCCTAGAAGGTTGTCAATCCACTATTGTAAACAAATTAATGTGAGAAATAAGGTAAATATTTTCCTATTGTAGTCAATATGATTTAGGCATCTCATATAAACACAATAAGTAAAATCTAATCTAACAGCTAGGTTAGGATCAGATCCGGAGGTCGGGTAAATGGTTCTGGTTTCTACAGGTCTAACAGAGAGTTCTAATGAAGGTCACAGGTGATTATAGGTAACTTGGGAATAAGTAGGTAGGTTGCTTGGTCTATACTATGTTGATGAGACATAGAGAGACCGATGCGGTCAGTCACCTGACCCGATGTGCGGTTAATTGTGACCGATGTTGGTTATTGAAGAAATGATAGGGGTCAAGAACAGGGGTCTGGGTCTATTTTCCAGGTTGATGGGGAGTTGAGTGAGGTGTCTATGAGGTGTGGGTAGGGATGCAGGTTAGTGGGTAGGTGTGGGGTTTTGGTGAAGTGGGGAGGAGTTATGGGTTAAGTTGATGAATAGTAATAAAGGCCAGAATCGGGTAGGTAGATCGATGTCGGTATAGGCTCGACCGACGATGGTGGTTTGGGAGGAGACCGACGCTGAGTGACTATGGGAAAATGGAAGATGTTGCAGAATGGAGTTTAGATCTTCTTTGTGATTGCACAAAGGGTTGGGTAGGTCGGAATGGGATGTTAGATTGCTAGGACATTTGAGGGGTTTTGGAAGAGGTATAGGGGGATAGTTATCAGAGAGAAGTAGTGAGTGGCTGGAAAAGTAATAACACACAAAAAGATGTAAATACTTGAGAGTATCTAAACAAAATGGATTGAATAGACAAGTGTACTTACTTGGAATTTGCTACCAGTTGACTGTGGGTGAAGATAGGAGATGGTAGTTGGAGGTTTCTTCTATAGAGGGTCACCAATTGATAGGAAACTATTGCTTGAGCTTGTGGGCTTTCCTCCTTGCTTGGCTGAATCAGATCTTGGCTTGGATGGTTGTGGATGTCTAGGTGTGAACGGATGCTCACTCTGGTTGCATGTAAATGTGATTATTCTCTCCTTTCTCTCAGAATGTGCCAACCTGAAATAAGGCTACCAAAAAGGAATAAAAGGTGACCGACGATGGTTCTAGGTTGACCGCATCGGTTTAGGGGTGACCGGCATCGGTTAGGGTGGGATTCCCTAGGTTTACTAAAATGGGTAGATCTTCTTGATTTCTTGGATCCAATTAGTTTCTTTTCACGGATTAGAATGGAATCTTCTTTTCTAATGGGTGGGAATGTGGTTAGAGAGGTTGTAGGGATTGATTTTTAGGGTTAGGCCAAATCTTAGCTCATTAAGGAAAGTAGGATTAGGTCTTAGTTAGTTATGGAAACATGTCAAGAATAGGTCTAGGGTGAGGTGGCTGGATGAGATTTATAGGTGAGGTATAAATTTGGATAATTAGATAATAAATATTGTGAGGATATGGATTAGTTTAATTAAATTAGTATCGGTGTGTAGGGTGTGAGGGGCGTCTACACACATGCCCAAGATAGACAAGTGAATGTTTGGTAAATTCACATTTATTCATATTGCAAATCAGTTGTTTCTCTATGAGAACTTGCAATAATTTCTGCAAATGAGTTAGATCTTCTTCCCATGTGGCACTAAAAATCAATATATCATATAGATAAACAATGACAGATAAATATATGAAATCCCACAATACATCATTCATTGATCTCATAAATGTAGTGGGTGCATTACATAAACCAAATTGAAGTACTAACCACTCATATAAAACCTATTTTTATTGAAATTAATCTTCTATATATCCTCCTCCTTCATTCCGACTTGGTGATAACTTGAATTGAGATCCAACATCATGAATAATTTTACATGTTAAAGTTGGTCTAAGAGATCATCTATTTGGGGAATTGGATATATGTTCTTTATGGTGATCTTGTTCAAGGCACGATATTCAATGTAAATTCTCCAAGAACCATCCTTCTTTTGCACCATCACAATAGGTGAACAACATGGTGAGGTGCTCAGATATATCACACCATGGTAAAGAAGTTCATGGAGTTATTTCTTTACTTTAGTACTCTCCAACAAGGATTACCTATTCAACCTGATGTTCAGTAGAGGGGACTCGGAAAAATATGAATCTCATGCTCTACTTCTCATATTGGTGGTAACCCATTAGGAGCCTGAAACACTTCCTAAAAAGACTGAATAATACTATCCAAATCTCATTTTCCCTAGTTAGAAATATCTAAAACTTCTACCCCATCTTGTTTATCCTTTAACAAAAGTAAACAAAAATGATTATGATTTTCCTAAATAAATCATTTTGCTTGGTTAGAACTCACCATAGTAACCCATTTTTTATGCTAGTGTGCCCAGATATTATAGTTGATCCCATCCTTGATCCATATCTATTGGTTCTCCTTTCTCATGAATATAGCATCCCGATATACAAGTCTTGAATCCTAAAAAACAACATCAAATGCATCAAGTGGAATAACATTATCCTCCAACACATCAATACACTGGAAATTTATTCCAAACTTGACCTTACATCTTTTTGTTACTCCGAATTTCAACATCTTTCTTCACCCAAATCAAAGGATAAGGGTGTATATGCTCATGCAAGTCTCAAGACCAAGATTCTTTACAACTACTTCAGAAATCAAGTTATACTGAGAACTAGTTACAACCAAAGCATTTATCTTAGTTCTCTTGATCTGGATTTTGATCTCGGAATAGTTTACTCATATCCTCTTCCCCGGTTTTCCGTGTTGGTGGTCATGCATCTAAGCCTCTCATCGACATCAAAGTCATCTTCGATCTCCACCTCCCTTTTGTCTTTACAATTTTCATAGACTTATTTGACTCCTTGGTTTGGTTCTTCGGATGTAACTCTAGATGAAACTTCCAAGATGTAGCATTAGTACAACCACTCATTATCACAGTTCTTGCAAAATTCTTGGGATCTTTACAAGTATTTAAAATAGTGGTAGTTTGTTTACCTTTTCCTTTCCACTTAACTTTATTACTTGTTTTCCCATGTTCTTTCTTCTACTAATTTGTTGACTGGTTTTCCCTTATATCTGCTTCTCCTTGCTTAATTTCATCATCTATATATTATGTCTTCACACATGCATCATTGAGATTTTTGGGCCTCGTGGAGATGAATTTTATTTGAAGGTGAGTGTGAAGTCATCCCAAGTACTTAATTTAGAATATCCTCATCCTCCAAGTCCATGTTTAACAACATGGTCTACCTCTGAAACTTCGTAGTATAGTCCATTTAATCATTTGGTTAGTCTTGTGGCCAATAAGATAGAAGTTAGCTCTAAGTAATTATTTAAATTCTTGCCAAGATTTTACAATAGGACATTTCTTCTTTTCACAAGTGGCTAGATTGCTTTCCCACCAAACCAGTGTGTCCCTCCATTTTGAGACATACAAAGGTGATCCTCTCGTGCCTTAGTGACATTATGGATGCTAAAGTAGACTTCCAATTATTTAAACCATTTATTAAGCAATTTTGTATCTGCTTGTCCTTCAAAGCTTTTAATTTCAAATTTTGTTTTAAATTTAAAAGGAGCATGATCAGATTTTACCTTCTTTCTTCAATTTGAAGTCTCTTCTTCCCACTCTTCCTGTATTCTTCCTCATCATGGCTCCTCCCTATGCCAAAATTTTCAGCTAAGCCTCGAACCAATGATTCCATGGAGTCTTGTTTAATAGAATCTATCTTATGTAAATCTTTAAGTTCTTATTGTCTTCTAAACATCCTATCCATCATGGTCTCCAGATATCGATTCTATGTACCAAGTTTTCTTCCTCCATTTGTCCTCAAATTATCTGTTTCCACTTCTTTGTACAAATATCTGGATTGCAAGGTAAATCCCTTTGCATTTAGATCTTTTTCACTGTCATACAAATCCAAGATTGAATACCACAGTCCTAGATACTTTTTATCTCTGATACCAAAATGATCTATAAACTATCTACTTTGGAATTTGTTCAGAAAATCAAAATTATACTCCTTTTCTACTTTCAAATAGAAAATGATGGTTGCGTTAGTGATTGATTTTTTTATGCCTTAGAAATGAAATTTGCAAAGAGAAATGAATTAATATGCACACATATACCAATGATTTCTATCCTAGAAACCTCCCAAGGAGGAAAACCAGTTGGGAAGGGAAAACAACTCTTTCTTCCCTTTTTATCTTATTGGCCAATTCAAATAAAGAGATACAAACTTTACAATAAGTGAGAAAGGAAATTGACAATGTCTCCCACTTCCTCCCAACTACTTGACTACTTTGTTCTCAAACTCTTTCTTCTAAAAACTCAATTCTAGAACTTTATAACTCTTACACTTACTCCCATGAAGTCTCTTGCTTCTAATGATCCATTCCTTTGTTCTCCCCAAGTATTTATAGCCTTCCCCATGTCCTCTCATGCACTGGAGAATGGGAAAGGTCATGGTAGGGAAGGGAAAATTCAGATGCTCCAAATTTGTGTCCATTCACACTCCATTTTATTTGTTTCTAGCTAGGTGATGGTTACAGTTCCTTCTTTGTTGTTGGTCGATCTGATGAAGTAGAGTTATTTTGGATCCCTATGGATTAGGGGTAATCCTAATGAACCTCCTCAAGTAAGATGATCATAACCCAAATTATTTCAACCTCAAATCAATAAATCTAATCATCCAAAATCTATCATCAATGAACTACTTCATATATACACCATAATTTTTAAAAATTTAACTATTTATTTGATGTATGGGGTGATGATGCATCTTCATCTTCATTGGGTGCCTTAAGGGGCATGTTGGGATTAGGGTGTGATCATACTTTTTTATGGGATATGCCATAAAATTGTATATATGGTCTTTATTAAAACATGGTTACCCTACCTTATCCTCATTTATTCTTTTTATTCACACATTACACCCTCCACGTATACTTATCTCATTATGTCTACTTTATCAATATTATTGCATGTAATTATCCCTAAATTCAGTCATTTTGGAACTTTTTCATTTACCTCTATTCACCTTTTGACCTCCATCTTTCATGTTTTTTACATTTTAACTCTAGGATGTCCTCCGCGGATAATTTCATTACCCATGGATGATGGTTTCAATTTATTTATTTGTTGGCTAACGCCTTCAACTAATTTACTACCTTACTATCACTACAAATGATTTACATTATTAAATTAATTGTAGACACTATGTTTTCGATAACCCTCCTATCTCATTTTATATATACATTATTTAATCTAAAACCTATCATTATGTCATTATCCTAAGTCACCCTCTCCTCATCTAGTAAAATCAATTTTTACCCCCTCATAAATTACTATTTACCCATCTCAAAGTACTTCAACCTCTTTAAAATAAATTAATACCTCTAAACCATATCAAACCTATTTTATCCTAAAATCCCAACCTTCCCAACTCATCCATAAAATTATCCTAACCATTTTACCTCATCATTTACCTAAAAACCCCATTTAGAAAGTGGTTTTAACCATTTCCTAAATGTTTTCCTGAAAATCCTAGATCGTCGATGATTCTACCTAATCACCAGTGATTATAAATAAGAGTTTTTATCCTTTCTCAAGGATCTTCATAAACCTTTTTCTCATACTTATTCTTTGTATTCAACCTATAAAAAAATCCAAGTCACTCCAAAGATCATCAAGGACCTATATCAACCTCAAGCTCTCAAAAACACATCATTTTGATAGTTTTTTCATCAATCATCCTTCAACAACTGGTTATCAGCTTCAATCAACTCCATCTAATATTTGAAGGCATATTTCAACTTACTTCCACATCAAGAGGTATTTCTCTATGTTATTTCATCATTTTCATTTCATAAAACATCAAAAATAATAAAAATCATCATTTAAAATATTTGTTTATCATTTTTATCAAAGTTGATCATTTTCACAGTAATCGCCAATGATTGCTTGAATCACCCACGATTCTTTCTCGATCACCCACAATTCCTTTAAATCACTAGACATCCCTCACAATTTACATATTTAATAAATTTATTATTTTATTCACAAATTTTATCAATATTTTTATATAACATGTCCTTTGTAAGCACGGATTTACTTTAGATAGCAGTATATGGCTGGTATCATCATGTCATAAGTATTTATGATTTTCCTATAGTTCAGAAGACCTTATTTTGGGAGTAGGACAACATCCTTCACGAGTTGACATTGAGTGCAATACATATTTCCATGACATAGAATACATTTCTGATTAGATCGAGTTCATCCGTGACATCCAATATGAGACTAAATACTTTTTCTATGACTACTTCAATTTTGTTTAGATTGCATATACCCTTTCTTGGGCCATATTTGAAGTTACAAATGACTTACCCTTCAACCTTGAGTTCTAAAGATTCTTATTCATTATCTATGTATCCTTTTCATTTACATATCTTTATCATTATCTTTTTCTTTCTACTTTATTGCATCAAAGCGGTGACATCCCTAAGGAAGTTACATTGGATTATTGGAATTGACCTTTATCGAGCAACTCATTTATCCATTTATCCAATCAATTTTTTAAGTTGTCTTTGATCTGAATGTTTATTCATTAGGGTAAGAAGGATATTTATCCAACAATAATTGAATTCCATCATCATGGGTATTGGTAAACCCCAATATCTTCCAAGGTCAATTTTTTTTGTTATTTCATTTTCTTAAGTTAAAGTTGGAAAGAAAAAAATATCTGGTACATTTTGGAACTCTTGGTGGGAACCTGTTCCCTTTATTTCATTTAAAATTAATTCATTTCTACCTTTAGGGTCTCTAATTTACAATTTCTAATGATCTGATCAAATCATCAACAATTTTGGTGAATTTCTAACGATTCTGTAAATCGCTAACGATCTCGGTAGATTTTTTATTATTTAGTTAGTTAGCCTCTAACCTTCATTTCCATTTTTGTCCTCTATTTTAATCTAACCCTTGCAAGTTACTGAATTGGAAGCTTCTTTCTTGTGGCACTATAGTTATGATAAAAAACCAAAAAATCTAAAACTTTAAAAAAGAAGCCTTTTGCAGGTGTGTCTCTTTCCTTTCTTTTGCTTTCAAATATTGCATTTTTGTCTGTTGTCCTCATTGAAATCAATATTTATTTTGGGATTAAAAATAATCTCTCATTATTCTTGACCACATATTCTAATTAGGAGGTTAATAGATTACATTCACTTAATCTCCTCCACACACAACCAAACAACATCAAGCATAAACTGCATTGAAACATTCTGACCTAGGTGGAACTAATTGGATTTCATCACCAACAAGATAATCTAACTTGTTGTTCTATTTGAGTATGAAGAATTGGTTGTTAATATATTGGCTAAGCACTTGAATCCTTTATTGCTGCGATATTGTGAAGTGAGGGGGTAGGCCCTAATACCAAGCCATGTCTGAATACCAATATAGATTCGAGCCTCGCGTACCTTCATGTATATTGAGGACTCCTTCTTTTAACATCACCTGATATCATCCTTAGATGACCATTTCTTAGGACCTTGTTAACCCTTTTTCACACTTCACCATTCTTATAAATAATCAAGATAGGTAAGAATTATGTTGTGTGATTTTTCTTTTGTTCATAATCAAAAATTTAGATTTATTTTTCATTTTTAGGTGATTGTTTTCTTTCATGGTTACTACAAGAAAACAATCCCATCTACAAAATTATGAAAATATGACTAAAAATTTCAACGAACTATCAAAAACCTTCAAAACAGCATTGAATATGCTTCCCGCTTAATTGATCAATATTGAACATATATATAACCCCGACTAGAAGATCAAGAACATCCACATCCTCCCAACAGTAAATATGCCTCATCCGAAATACCTAATCCATCCCGTCCTCATTTCCTCAATAGTGGGGATCCATTTTTTCTAAAATTTTAGATTCAAACCCCATTGCTCTTAATGCATAACTTACTTCCCAGGGGTGTTCATCTCGTATCCATTCACACCTAGACCATGACAGTCTGTATCTAAAACTTCATATGAATTATCTTGGCTTGTCAATTCTAACCATGAGTTGGTCATCCAACAAGTGCACTGTTATCCCACTTCCATTAACTCATAAAAGTATAATTTCATATCCTTGCCTCCTATTACGCTTTCGACCTTAATGTGGTCTCCTCGGAGGATAAAAATAATTGAAAACCTACATCATCATTGGATTTCTCATCCGGATCTACATCATCTAAGAATAATACCAACATATATTCATCCACATTAACCCCTTTAGTATCTTCTACCATCCAAACTCCTTTTGTGAGTTCAGTATCCATCCCAACAAGTATATCTCAACGTCATCCATCTAAACAACCCGAATAGTTGTTAAAAATGTAGTAATGTCTATCCTAACATCCACGCCACTCATCAATACAAGTTCTATTTCTATTGTCCACCCCTCCTCACAACAATCATTTACCATCCCTACTTCATGTCAACATATACCACAAAATAGCAATCTCTCATTCATACCTCTATTCCCTTTCAACACATACCTCAACAACCTCAACCACTCATTCACTCCTCTATTCCTTTCCAACATATACCACAGTAGTCACAACCTCTTATCCACACATCAATCCCTTTCTAACACATACCTCAATTATCACAACCTCTTATAAACACATCCATGCCTTTCCAATATCAGTACATTCAACCTTCGAGCCTTTAGTTTCACAACCAACTTATAACATTCCCTTGGGTACTCCTTTTTGCAAAATATCCCACAACCATATCAACAACCAAATAAATTCTTATATAATCAACCTGGTTCATCCTCATCCAATAAACAATAACCACCAAAATCCAACCATCTCTAGGATTTAATGAACAAAATATCTAGTCTTGAAGCCGCTTATATGAGTCCTAAAAACACATTATCCTAGAAAAAATATGCAAAAACCTATCTATCCATCTCTACCATATAAATCTTATCTTATACATTGGGAAATTCCAAATTTCCTCAAATTATATAGTAAATACTACCCTCAACAACACATCCTAGCCTTCCGGCATGCCCATTACCTCATAGCACACAACCAAGACCTCATGTTGAGAAAATTTCCCATGTTCTTAGCTGGCCCTACTTTCAAATGGTATAACAAGATCTCATAGTATTTAATGTTCTCATTTGCAAAATTTCTCATCTCTTCCTAGGAATTTCTTTTATCAATATCACATGTAAAATAACCATCACCGAACTATACACAATCAAACAATTTGAAGAGGAATCCATTGCACAACTTCATTACCCATTAGAGGGGCATTATAAACCAACTATCATTTTCTATCTCATAGACTAAGCTAATTTATTTATTCTCTCACTCATGTGTCAAACATATTTCATCCAAAATATAGATTCAATCCTTCCAAATATTTGATGAAGCCTTCGCCATGGCTCACAAAATTGAGCTTCATGCTCTTGAAGATGGTATAGTTAAAATTAAATTGAAAAAAACTTGTGTTTTCATCCAAACTATATTCTATTCAAGAAATATATAAATCATCACCAACTTGGTTGTCAAAAACAACACCCAAAGAACATTCTAATGATCTCATTGTAACTACACTCCCATTAGTGAATCTTATAATAAAGTCTTTGATAAACTCATGGCTGCTAATATTGATAACTCACTCCATGAAATTGAAAGGTTTCATTCAATCAGAAACATCCTCTAAGATCTAATTGACAAATGTGACTTAAAATTAGATAATCCCAATGTGCATCAAAATCAAAATTTAGACGTCTTCAAACAACCTTTTCCAAATTACTATGTCTACTAATCATCTAAAAACTAATCACATCCAAACCTAACATAATATAAACACGATTAAAGAACAATCACTTGCAAATTCTATCATAGAATCCACATCCGATTCATTCACTAGTAAATATTCCGTAGAAACACCTAACATCAAATCATTCATATGTACATATCCTACCATTAAAAGTAAACCATTATTATCCACAGTCACTTCATCCTCATCTAAGAAACTCCGTAATCTCTTCAAAAGATTTACAAAAGAAGCCTATCCTATAAATTGAGAAGAACTCATATGATGACAAGGCCACCTTACATTATCTGAACATCCTTCAAAAACATGTCACATGACCACTTCCTCCTTCATCTAGAAAGCCAACAATAATAGCACGACATCACATCACCCCTTTAATGAAAAAACCAAGCCCTTTGCCTTCGATTTTAGGACCGCATCCATCATCCCAATTACCAGGTCACTATCAAAAATCTAAAACCATTCCTCAAATGTATAGTCATAATGTACATTAAAGCATTCCTCAAATTCTCCTACCATAAGAAAAATCATTACTTCCTTCAAATTCCTTCTCGAAAGGACATTGAACATTACTCCTTGAAAAATCCTTCAACAATCCATCATAAAGTTACCCCCTCTTAAGCCTTTCTCTGTTCTTGAGGGTGGAATCCTTCTTAGTATAGAAGATTGTAAATCACTCTAGCATACTATCAAAAACTTGAAAATAAGGGCCTTATCCCATCAAATTTACAAACATCAAAATCATCCCACAAAGTATATATGACCATTATATCCAAATCAACACCTAAATCCACAACCACTAAAAGTAAGGAATATTCTAACAAAGTCCCTCCTCACCAAATTGATGTAGTACACATTACTACCAGAGAACGTACCCATGATCCCAACACTTCTAATTAATAACAATCTAAAGTATACATCCCACTCACTCCCGATTCATCAACTCTAACACCTCTTACCAATGTAAAGGTTTCCATATTTTCATCGTCATCACACATAATCCACCACCATAGTTCAAAACTTTGCCATTAAAAAAATCACCAAGCTTAAATCAATATACCCCTTTATGAGTTGGTCCAAACCTAATATTCACACCACTAAGCCATGATTGAAGAACTTCAATCCATATCACTTCCTTCGATGATCCACATATTTGTACAAATCTAGTAGGCACTCTTAGAAATCCATTGTTATCTCATTCAAATTTTTGAAATACCATCCTTATAGCCAGAAGACCATGATCTTCCCCTCTTCATCACCACTCAAATCAATGACATCCTTGTTAAGAGGGTTATAATTGATAATGGCACCAATATAAATATCATATCATCATATTCCTTTAACTAAATTCATCTACCTAACACCATTATCTCCCAGGACAATCGGCTATACTTCGAGCCTTTAACTAAACCATCACTCTTACACTAGGTACAATCATATTACCACTAAATATTGACATTAATACCCTCCCTAAACTCTTTTATCTAGTGGAAGGATAGTTCCAATACAACATAATACTATGTCAACCTTGGATATGCGTTATATGTTTCATCCCATCAAAACTCCATCGATGTCTTAAGTACGAACACTAAGGTAAAACCTTTACAGCTTCCCATGGATCCCAAAAATTTATATATTTTAATGTGATGTATCATCTAAATGATGTGCTTGTTCCCAAATAAAACTTGGACTCATCTAATAAATCATCCACCAGTTCATCTATTCCATCATAAATACTACGAAACAACTCTTCCTTTTACAACATTATGCTAGTCCAAACAATATACTCAACTCACTTCCAACACTTAAGACATATGGAAGACTTGATAAAAAAACCATGTATGATTCAACATCAGATATTTCATCTCCTTCATCCCCCACATCTAAAAATAAATCTTATCTATGGAGGGATCGACCACCCCTCTACGTAACATAATTATTAACATCACTTCATACTATCCATATTAGACTTCAAATTCTTATATAATCAAGTCTTAACACAAATATATCTCCATCACTGCACCTAGAATGGATTCAAATTCAGATGGTATTAACATGGTATACATGAATTAATCATCCAACATTCCCTCAAACCACATGAAAAATATGGGCTAGGTTATGAGAAACCCATTTCCGAATCCTCCACACATACCACATCTAGAACCATCATAGAATTGGAACCATCTTCTTCATCCACGCATGATGACCCTATGGACATAGATGACACCATCTCCATACCGTATGAATTTTTTTATTCAACACAATTAAATTAGGACCATTGACTTAGCAAACTAATCATGGTACTGAAACCCTTCCTCTCATTTTTCCTAAAATGATAGAAGAAGATTCACCCACCATTAACATCCTCCAATGCCAAGATGATCAAACCATTCTCTCTCACATGGGAGAAGAGGATCATTTCCTTCATAAATCCTTATAAATATACTCTTAAACACTCCTCAATGAGTCCACTAGCAACGTTAACATAGGGACTGCACAAGAACCTCTTATAATTAAAGTCAACCAATCTTTAGATCTAAAGGAGTTAAACTACTTCACCACATTCCTATACAAATATATTAAATCCTTGATCTATTCATATAGATATATGATATGTATCTATCCCAAAATCATAATTCACAAGATCATCACTTATCCTAATGCTAAACCTATTAAACAAATATTACGTAGGATGCACCCTCATATAGCTCTTTTCATCAAAGAAGAGTTACAACTCCTACTCTCTGTTAATGTCATCATACCCATTGACTACCCACATTGGGTATCTAATGTCTTACCCATAACCAAATCATCATGCAAGTTAAGAATCTTCACCAAATTCTGAGATCTCAATCTCACTTTTCCTAAAGATGACTTCCCTCTTCCAAACATCTACTAGCTCGTCAATATAACAACTACAAACAATATGCTTTCCCTTATGGGTGATGTCTCTGGTTACAACCAAATCCTCATTTCTACGGACTATCAACACAAAATTTCCTTCATCACTCCTTGGGGACTTTCTACTACCATGTTATGCCCTTCAGAATTAAGAATGTGGGGGCCACTTATCAACGCGCTATGACATATATATTCCACGATCTTGTTCGAATAATTATAGAAAAATACATAGATGATCTTTTAGGGAAATCTAAACAACATAGAAACATCTCATAATTGTTGAAGTTACATTTGTTTGTCTTATTCAATACTTTCTATGCCTCAACCTCATCAAAATTGTGTTTGGTGTTCTCACTAGAAATATCTTAGGGTTCATCGTATCTATCTAGGGCATTGAATTAGACCCCGCTAAAATAAAATCTATCATCTAAATTTATCCTCCATCAAACCTCAAACAACTACAAAACATTCAAGGAAAACATTATTATATCTTCCATTTTACATCATAAATTTCAGATCACGGCCAACCCTTTCATCATCTCCTTCAGAAATACGTCAACTTAATATTGGACCAAAACTATCAAAAGGCCTTCGATGACCTCAAACAATACCTCCTATCACCACCTGTTCTCACACCTCCATGCGAGGGGGAGACTTCTACCTCTACATATCTGCTACTAATCACACCTTGGGTGCCATTTTTGCTCATCAAAATGAGTAGGGTCATGAACATGTTATTTACTATATAAGCCACACTCTCCATGAATATGAAACTCATTACACTGAAGAAGAAAAGTTGTGTTGTGCCTTTTAATTCACAACTTCCAAACTATATCATTACCAATTTCAACCCACTTAAAACCATGCATTCTAAAACCTATCATAGTGACCACATCATTTTTTCGATTATAATTATGACGAAGTTTGATATTTAATTTATCTCACAAAATTATACCAAAGGACAAGCTATCTTTGATCATCTTGCCAAATCTCCCCTCCCGAAAAAAAACACCTCAAGAACAATTCCCCAATGAGTCTATGAACACTATCATCGATCAAGAATATAGCCTTCTCAAAATGACCCTTTTCTTTGATGGATATAAATTCAAGTAAGGGGGAGGGCTTGATGTTGTCATTATACCTCATTAGGGGACTCATATTCCTCTATCATTCAAACTTAACTTCGAATGTACTAACAACATGGCTGAATATGAAGCTTTAATCATGGGTCTCCAAACCACCATCATGTTTGGTGTTCAAATCTTGGACATCTATAGAGACTCACAACTTGTCATCAATCAAATCAAAGGAATTTACCAATGTAAAAATGAAATTCTACAAAAATATAAAGCCATTATTGAATTCCTCTTAGAAGCCTTTGACCATTACACAATCCAAACAATTCCACAATCTTCTAACAAATTTGTAGACACTATGGCTTCTTTAACATCCCCCATCCCATTTTTAGTTGAAGACTCAACTCAAAAACTCTATTTATTTTTTTGGTCCATATAATTGATCAATCGTCCAAAAAAATGACTCCCTTCTATCAACATCATCAAAAACAATCCAACTGACCTATGGTACACTCAGATATTTGACTATATTTTAGAATACAAAATTCCTCTTGATCTATCTAGAAATTCCAAATGATATTTCCTCCAATGCACTACCCAATATGTCATCATAGGTGGTATCATCTATAAATGTGGATTTGATGGCCTCTTTTTAAGATGTCTTAAATCCCATGAGTTTACTAAATATATGAAAGAATTCCATGATGGTATATGTGGTGGAAATTTTAATGATACTATTGTCACTAAGTGTTTCCATTGACCGGCTATTAAATGTCAAAAAAATTTGAATCTTACTCATATTCCTAGTCAAGATGTTATCCAAAATAAGCCCCTTGCTTATTTTTTGGCTAACTCCCTTCATTCCTTCCTTCCTTGTGTCTCAGTTAGAAATTTTTATCTTTCAGGCACTCAAAATGTTCTGGAAATGGTTTCATTGGATAGAGCATCCCCTCAGCTTTCCAGAATGGTAAATTTTCCTTCTAACTCCTTGTATTTTTTGAGTTATGGCTCGGCAGAGTTTTGGAGGGAAATTTTCCCTAAGGAGGTCCACCAACCAATGAGAAAGCACCACGTCAGTGGCGGAATGGCGGATTGGTGGGGGTAACTTAGAAAATTTTCATCAAATATTGGCGGGGTGCACAAAGAAATTTTTTAGCCCAAAGGCCCACCAGCCAATAGGAGGAGGCCACGTGTCCTTGGGGTCATTGGAAGGTGGAGGGGTAGAGGGAAATTTTCCCTTTCACCAAAATATGGAAAATATTGAAAGGAAGGCCCGCCCCGATAGCCCACACCAATAAAAAGCCGCCACGTGTCCATGTGGTGGTGAAAATCTTAAGACAGTCCGCGAAAGGAAATTTAGAGTTCATGACCATGCCAATCGAAGGCGTCACATGTCCTATTTGGGGAAGCGAACGAGCGATGGAAAATTTGGAAGTGATGGCCCGCCAACCAATCACAACATGACATGTGGCATCAAAGCTTCGGGCTAGTGGAGAATTTTTGGAAAATTTTCCAAAGGTCAAAAAGGTGTAAAATAGGTCAGGGAAAGGCCTACAACCAATCAAAAGGTGCCATGTGGCATCATGCTTTGGTGGCGAGTAGAACCTTTTGGGAAATTTTCCCAAAGTCAAAAAGAGGGAAAATTTTAAATTTTGGGCCCGCCAAGATTCAATTTTTCCCTAGTTTTTCCCTAAATCTTCAGAAGGGCGTAACTTTTGATCCAGAGCTCAGATTTTCACGTTCTTGGTATCATTGGAAAGCTGGTAAAATTCTCTACACAATGGAGGGATAAATTTTGTGTTTTGGTGGGGTTTGGAGAGAAAAATAAAAAATTCCTCTAGCACGGGAAGAAGAACAAAATTGACATTTCAACCACCATTTTTAAAGAAGTATGGCTCGCATTCTCTCCTAGCATGGTCAAAAACATCGGGAATGAACTTTTGAGGGTTCCCATGCTATTTTAATGTATTTTAGTTGGTGGTTGAAGTCTCCTTTCATGATTTCCCACGTTTTCTCCTTCCTGGGCTCGATTTTCATTGTAAAAAGCTAGATTTGGCTCATTTCCCAGGGGTTGGACATTTCTATGTTTTACAGACTCCCTTCTTCACCCTGGCAAGTGGATTTGTGGAATATCAGACCTCTTTCAAATGAAAACATGCTTTCTACCTCTCTGCTATTGTAATGCATGTATTTTGACATTGGAAATGACAATGCAAGCTCTGTGAATGAGTTTCAGTCCTCTTCTTGTGTTGTTTGCTTCATTTCTGGTCTTTCATTACATTGTATCAGTTTTTGCATGATATTTGTTACAATTCTATGATCTGTGTCAATTTGCAGAAGTAAATGTTCACCACTCCTTTGGTGTATCACCTTGTTAGTCTTAGTTTATTTCTTTTGCATCTTTCATCTCTGTCCCCTTGGAAATTAGAGTAGGATTTATAGTTTAAACCTCTGCAATTTACAAGCATACATCTAATTAGAGGAGTTGAGGAACTAGCCTCTAACCTGGAGATTCTTTTCCCATTTTTTACAAGTCCCACACTTGGGGAAAAGATTCAATGTTGTGCAATCACACTAGATGTTCAATATCAAACTAGAAATATGATAAACATCTAGGGGTGCTATGAAATTGCAACAACAATTTTGGCATGCCCGGTGGGACTTTAGAGGTCTTCATCTTCATTGCAACAAAGTTGATGTGAATTTTTGCAAGTTTCTTACTTGAAAAGAGCCCTGATCTGCACATTTGGCAACTCCCAACAAAAAAATCAACTGGTTTCAGCAGCCATAGTCTGAAGATTCATGAGAAGAATCAACACAAGGTCAAGATCCAGAGAATAAGGGTTGTCTGAGTATCTCGTAGCTATCTCCTGGAAGAAGGCATAGAGGAAGGAGGATTCAAAGGTATCCATCTCCACCAAACAGAACTCTATCAACTCCTCCACCTTCTAGACCTTTCACTCAATCAACAAGGGTTCTCAGGCCAATCAGAATGGCACAACCCAACCCTTATGTCAACTTCATTGGTAGTAGCCCACTTTCTCTTAATGCACAAAATCTAGTTCCAGTTGTAGCATTGAAGAACATTCCATATTTCACTAGAGAAAATCAAACCACTCCTGGTGATCATGTTAAAGACATTGCTAATGTTTGTGCAATCCATGAGATTGTTGAGATGTAAATTACTATCAAATTGCTAGCATCTTCATTCAAAGGGAAATCATTGCAATGGTTTAGAAGCCTTGGGGCTGGTTCTATCCAAAATTGGAATCAGTTGTGCATAGCTCTCCATGAGCAGTTTGGAGAAAAGGGAGATAACTTGTCTCTATTGGAACAACTGACAACCATCAAGAGAGCTCCCAATGAGTAGCTGACAGACTTCAACTTTAGATTTCAAAGGACTTGGGATAGAATTCTAGTGGCAGTTAGGCCAATAGCTGAAGGTGCTTTTCTATACTATCTCAAAGCTTTAAATTCTGATATTTCCATGTTAATTCAGTCCATGGGAGGTACAACTATACCTGCAGCTTATAGCATTGCCATTAGAGCTGAAAATTGTCTAATTCAAGCTGGTAAGCTGGCTCCTAGGCCTCCCATGCCCTTGTATCCAAATTTAGAAAATCCAAGCACTAGTCAAGCACCTACTATAGCTCCTATTCCCACTCCTAGAAATCAAAGTTCAAATGAAACTTCTACTTCATCCTCTAGTGCTTCAAATGAACTCTAAGAAGTCATGAAACAATTGCAGAATTTAGGCAATTAGCTGGTTACACTCAAGAGGCAACAGGCCCAAAGTTTTAGACCTTCTTATCAGCCTTAATGTCAGCCTAATAGGCAACCATATCAGCCTAATAGGCCACCCAATCTAGCTACAAATCAAAATCAAGCTAGACCTCCTGCCAATAAACCATTTCATCCATATAATCCCAAAGATGCATCTTCCTCTAAAACTTTAGTACCAGTGCAAAATAATGTAGCACAAGAATATGATTGGTGCTTCCCATGTAGTGAACCTCACAACCAATCTATGTGCTTCAATGGTGCCTTGAACCAAGCCTTGATGGTGACAACAACTGGCATAGAGGGTGAGGTGAGTCAGGAAACAAACCAACAACAAGGAACATCCCAACAAAATGCAGCTCCAAATGAGACTACACTAGTGAATTGGCAGGCTAAGGATTTTTGTGGTATGAATCAAGTAATGTCTCAGAGTATAGCAGCCAATACAAGGTCAAAAAAGAGGAATATTGGTGAAGGGAAGTCATTGGCTCTAGGTGATCCACAACCTTCCATCACTCCACAAAGTGTTGGAAAGCAAAATGCAGTTCCAAACATGCAAGGACAACCTAGGCCACCTTCTAGACCAATTCAAATGCTAGTTGTTGCTGCCCATGTGCAAGAAAAGAATGTGTAGACCAAGGGGTAGCAAAGATATGTTTCATCCCCATTTAGCATCATTGATCAGATGAAGAAGACAAATGTGAATATATCAATGTGGGAATCACTATCCATCCCGGCCAAAGAGATCTCCTACAAGCTACCATGAAGAATCGGTCAACTTCAAATCAGCCAGTTCATATGCAAGAGAAAGTACTCACAAATGCTTCTCAGCCTAAAGGGAATCATGGAGGATAGCAAGGTAAAATTTTGAAGCCCCCTCCATTCTATGTTTCATTGATCATTGGAGATAAGCTAGTACACAATTGCATGATTGATTATGGGGCAAGTAGTTCTATAATGCCCAAGCAAATAGCTGATCAGTTGGGTCTCCGATATGAAGTCATATCCAAAGGGGTAGTGAAATTAGATGGGACAATAGTAACAACAGTGGGAGTGATCAAAGATTTGAATCTTACTTTGCATGCATGTCCCAATGTCACTATTTTACAAGATGTCTCAGTGATAGATTTGCCACCACTCTTCACCTTATGCTTGTCAAGGGACTTCATAGCTAAAATTGGAGGCTACTTATCTGCTGATTGGTCACACATGTTGTTTAGGACCAGATATGGGACTAAGGCCACAATCAGGTCTAAACCTATTGCAAACTTTCACATTGAGCCTCATACTCCAAGCCAAATCAATGCCAATTGTTCAACATTTGATCAAGAGGATTATCCAAACATAGATGACATTGACACCAAGGTTGGTAACATCCTAGATTTGACTCTTGATGAATGGGCAAGAAAGGTACATGCATTTGATCCCTACCAAGAAATAGAGGAATCTGAACTAGGATTCTATTGCATACATGAAGAAAATCAGCCTATTCCTAATATCACCAAACCAGACCATAAAGTTGACAATGAGGTATGGCAGCTATTCTTTGATGGATCAAGAAGTAGACAAGGTGCAGGAGGGGGAGCTATGATTTTTTCACCTCAAGGAATTAATTATTATTCAGACTTTAGATTTCATTTGCGTGTTATAACAACACCGCTTAATATGAAGCTTTGATACAAGGATTGCATTGGTCAATCAAGAGAGGTATAAAAAACTTACAAGTCTTTGGTGATAGTGAGATGATTGTTAATCAAGTTAAAGGGCAGCATGCTACCAAAAATGATATGCTCAAGTGTTACAAAAATAGGGTGTGGGACCTCATTGAATATTTTGAGGGCTTTAACATCAATTCCATCCCTAGGAAAGGAAACCAAGCTGCTGACAGGCTTGCAGCAGTTGGGGCAGCCTTTGATGTTGTTGAAAGTATCAAAAAGATAAAGTACAACCAAGCATTCATGTGATTGTAAGGCCTTCAGTACCAGACAATAATGTAAGCTGGCAAGTGTTTGAAAATGATCAACAAATCATCAATTTCTTGTAAGAAGAAGCTGAATTCTCAGCCAAGAATCAAGAAAAATTAGAACAGTAGTATGGTGATCAGGTAGTACAGCTGAGAACCAACAAACTACCAAGAGGAATTGTCACTTTGGAATCCATCTTTAATCCTAATGATCAATTCAGAAAGGAGAAAGCAAACATCCAAGTCAAGGGAGAAGATTCAATGCCTATCTTAATAGGAGAAGGCAAATCACTTCAAATTGGTAAGGTAACAATCGAGCAAGAAAGGTATGAGTTTATGCAGCTTTTTCAAGAGTTCCTTGATGTATTTTCTTGGAGTTATGAATATTTTAGAGGTTTTAATCCCAAGTTAGCTCAACATACAATAGAATTGGATCCAAGTGCTAAACCCATCAGGCAAAAAAGCAAAGGCTAGTCAACCCACACATGGAGCCTCTCATGAAGAAGGAAATGAATAAGTTAATAGAGGCAAGTATCATATTTTCCATCGAGCATTCTAGTTGGGTAGCAAACTTGGTTCCAATAAAAAATAAGAGTGGAGAAATCAGATTGTGTGTAGACTTTAGAGATTTGAATAGAGCATCTCTCAAAGATCATTACCCACTTCCTTCTATGGAGCAGATTTTACAAGTTGTTGTTGGCTCTGAGAGATTTTCATTGTTAGATGGTTATTCAGGGTACAATTAGATCATGGTGAAGGAGGATGATCAGTTCATGACAACCTTCACCACTAAATGGGGACTTATGCATATAGAAAAATGCTATTTGGGTTGTCCAACGCTGGAACTACCTTCCAAAGAGCAATGGATATGGCATTCAAGGGATTAATCAACAAAATGGTGCTAGTATATTTAGATGATATCACTATTTTTTCTAAAAGTACAACAGATCATCTCTTTCATTTGAGACAAGTGTTCCAAAGATGTAGAAGATTTGGGGTATCCTTGAATCCCAAAAAATGTATTTTGTAGCTCATGAAGGAAAACTCCTTGGCCAAATTTTTTCCAAAGAAGGATTAGCAATCAATCTAGAGAGGGTTGAAGCAATAAAATCAATGCCATTTCCAAGTCATAAGAAAGCCCTCCAAAGTTTCTTGGGAAGGATCAATTTTGTTCGAGGTTTGTACCAGATTTCGTAGCCCTTGTCAAGCCAATAACTATGATGTTGAAGAAAAGCATGGCTTTCAAATCGACAAAAAAGGTAAGGCAAGTTTTGAGGAAATTAAAGAAGCCATTTTACAAGCTCCAACTCTCATTAACCTAGATTTATCCAAGGATTTTATTCTTTATGCATTTGGAGGTGATGATACAATCTCTGCAATTTTAGTACAATAGAAACAAAGAAAATGCAGAGCAGCCAATTGCTTTCTTTAGCCAAATCCTAGAGGACTATGAGGTGAGATATTCTTTTATTGAGAATCATGTTCTTACATTGATTAGGAGATTGAAGAAATTTAAGTATCTAGTTTCAAACAACAAGGTTCAACTGTTGGTTTCTCACGTGGGAGTTAAGGACTTCCTCCTCAACAAAGATTTAATTGAAAAATGTGCAGAATGGATTACTCGTGTCATGGAGTATGACATTGAGATCAAATTCACCAAGCTGGTTCGAGGAAAAGGATTATGTGAACAACTGGTCTTAAGCAAATCAATGGAAGCATGCAATGAAAAGGATGTTGTTTTGGTGCTGCAAAACAACCAAGAACAAGGAAATGTTCAAGAAGAGAATGATGGTTTCCTCCATCCTTATTGGACCCAATACATAATGCACTTCCTACACACAGGCCTATGCCCTCCAGAGATGAACAAAACCAAGAGAAGACACTTCAGATTGTAGGCTGTCCCATATGCACTTGTTGATGGTGTTTTGTTCAAGAAGGATGCAAATGGAGTGCTGCTGAGATGCATTGGGACAAATCAGATTAATAGAACATTGGAAGAGTTCCATGGTGGGATAGTTGGGGTCATTTTGCACCAAGAGTGACAGCCCTCAAGATCATGAAGGTTGGCTACTATTGGCCCAAGGTATTTAGTGATTATTATGCATGGATCAAGAGGTGTAAGAATTGTGCATTCTTCACAGGCAAAGAAAGATTAGCATCCCTTCCATTGCACCTAATTTTAGTTGACTAGCCATTCATGCAATGGGGTTTAGACTTCATTAAATTCATTAACCCAAACTAAAGCTAAGGGTACAAGTGGATTCTAACAGCCATAGTTTACTTCACCAAATGGACTGAGGCAGTGGCACTTAGAGAAGCAAATGAATCTAGCATTCTAGACTTCTATGAAGGGATAATAACCAGATTTGGTATACCTGCCACTATAATATCAGATAATTCCTTGGAATTCATAGGATCAAAGGTGACTGAATGGGCTGTAAAAATTGGATTTATCTGAGCACTTCATCAAACTACTACCCTCAAGGTAATGGCCAAGCTGAGTCTACCAATAAGAAATTGTTAAGGATCATCAAGAGGACTCTTGATGAAAATTAGAAAACTTGGCATACTAAATTGAAATCAGCCTTATGGGCTGATAGGATAACCCCCAAGAGATCCACAGGTAATTCTCCATTCAAGCTTGTTTATGGAAGGGAGGCAATTTTTCCCATGTCACTTGAATTGCCAATGTTAGAACTCATGAAGTAATTGGAATTGTTGGAGTTTGAACCCATGGAAGTTAGATATGTAGAATTGATGGAACTCCAAGAGATCAGAGAGCATGCATCACAAGCAATGGAGAAGGATCAATCCTTGATCAAGAAGAATTTTTATAGGAAAGCTAAGGCTAGAACCTTCCAAGTTGGAGATCTAGTGTTGAAATGGGATGCAGACCGAGCAAAGCTAGGAAGACATTCAAAGTTTGATGCCATTTGGAGTGTCCCCTACATGGTCACAAAGTGTAAGAACAACAATGCCTTCTAATTATCTACATTGGATGGTGAAGAACTATAGATTCCAGTTAATGGAATCCATCTAAAGCATTGCTACTAGAGGGAAACTCTCTACCTTTTATATTTTAGCTTATATTTTCATTCCTCCAATTGCTTAAGCACATTGTTTTGTTGTAGCTTAGTTTTTCTTTCCCTAAGTGCTTTGGCACAAGCTTGTTGTCCCAAACATGCAGTTTTGTAGGCCATGTTCTAGATCAAGTGATGTTCCACTCTCTCATCTCCCTCCTTGTAATTTTCTAATCAGTTGAGAGCTCCAAGTAGAGAATTTAATGACTCCATGCCAAATAGATTGCTTCAGGCAAATGGTAACTTCATCCAAAGAGAGATGACCCTCTCGAATCACCAAAATTATTATCCAAAATAAGCCCATTACTTATTTTTGGCTAACTCCCTTTATTCCTTCCTTCCTTATGTCTCAGTCATAAATTTTTATCATTTAGGCACTTAAAATGTTCTGGAAATGGTTTCATTGACGAGCATCCCCTCGGCTTTCCGAATGGTAAAGTTTTCCTTCTAACTCCTTGTATTTTTTGAGTTATGGCTTGGCAAATTTTTCGATGGAAATTTTCCCTAAGGAAGTCCACCAACCAATGAGAAAGTGCCATGTTAGTGGCGGAATGGTAGATTGGCGAGGGCCACTTAGAAAACTTTCATCAAATATTGGCGGGCGCACAAAGAAATTTTTCGGCCCGAAGGCCCACCAACCAATAGGAGGAGGCCACGTGTCCTCAAGGTCATCAGAAGGTAGAGGGGTAGAGGGAAATTCACCCTTTTGCCAAAATAAGGAAAATATTGAAAGGAAGGCCCGCCCCAATAGCCCATGCCAATCAAAAGCCGCCACATGTCCATGTGGCCGGCGAAAATCTTAAGGCGGGTCCATAGAAGGAAATTTAGAGTTCAGGCCTACACCAATCAGAAGGCACCACATGTCTTGTTTAGGGAAGCGGTCGGTAGCGATGGAAAATTTGGAAGTGATGGCCCACCAACCAATCACGAATGACACATGGCATCAGAGCTTTGGGCCGATGGAGAATTTTTGGAAAATTTTCCAAAGGCCAAAAAGGCGTAAAAAGGTCAGGGAAAGGCCCACGACCAATCAAAAGGTGCCACATGGCATTGGGCCAGTGGGAGGTGGAACCTTTTGGGGAAATTTTCCCAAAGTCAAAAAGAGGGAAATTTTAAATTTCAGGCCCGCCAAGATTCAATTTTTCCCTAGTTTTTCCCTAAATCTTCGGGGGCGTAACTTTTGATCTAGAGCTCATATTTTCACGTTCTTGGTATCATTGGAAAGATGGTAAAATTATCTACACAATGGATGACTCAATTTTGTGTTTTGGTTGGGTTTGGAGAGAGAAAATAGAAAAACCTTTGGCATGGGAAGAAGAACAGAACTGACATTTCAACCACCATTTTTAAAGAAGTATGGGTCGTATTTTCTCCTAGCATGGTCAAAATCATCGGGAATGAACTTTTGAGGGTGCCCATGTTGTTTTAATGCAATTTGGTTGGTGGTTGAAGTCTCCTCTCATGCTTTCCCATGTTTTCTCCTTCTTGGGCTCAGATTTTCATTGTAAAAAGCCGATTTGGCTCATTTCCTAGGGGTGGACATTTCTATGTTTTGCGGACCCCTTCTTCACCCTTGGCAAGTGGATTTGTGGAATATCAGACCTCTTTTAGAACAGAAACATGCTTTCTACCTCTTTTCTATTGTAATTCATGTATTTTGACATTGTAAATGACAATGCGGTTCGTGAATGAGCTTTAGTCCTCTTCTTGTGTTGTTTTCTTCATTTCTCGCCTTTCATTACATTGTATTTGTTTGTGCATGATATTTGTTGTAATTTTGTGATCTGTGTCAATTTTCAAGTAAATATTCACCACTCCTTTGGTGTATCACCTTGTTATTCTTAGTTTATTTCTTTTACATCTTTCATCTCTCGTCCTGGAAATTAGAGTAGGATTTATAGTTTAAACCTCTGCAATTTACAAGCATACATCTAATCGGAGAAGTTGAGGAACCACCTCCTCTAACACGGAGATTCTTTTCCCATTTTTACAAGTCCCACACTTGGGGAAAAGATTCAATGTTGTGCAATCACACTTTGGATGTTCAATGTCAAACTAGAAATATTATAAACATCTAGGGGTGCTTTGTGAAATTGCAACAACACAAGATTTGTAACCCACTCAAGACCTTTGGCCTTTCTCATAATGGGGGTTAGACCTCATTGGTACAATTATTCCTCACTCATCACAACAACATCATTCTATCATCACAACCACTAAATAATTTACTAAATGGTTATAAGACATTCCTTTGACATCCAATAAAGCTAATAACATCATCAATTTCATCTATCAATATGTCATATACCGCTTAGGTATCCCTCACAAACTCGTAATTTATAATGGAAAATATTTTGAAAATAAAGACATTGAGAAAATTTGTGACACATTTAAAATTAAACTAAGATTTTCATCACCATATTATCCCCAAAAAAATGGTCAAGAAGAAGCTTCTAAAAAAAAACTTAACAAAATCCTCATGAAAACTATTGACAAGGAAGGTAGGAATTGGCATCTCAATATCCCATTTACTCTTTTAGCTTATCCAACTAACATCCATACTCCTACAGGTGTTACACCTTTATCCATATTCTATGGCTCTAAGGTAGTTTTACAACTTGACTTTAAAATACCATCACTTTGCATCTCCCTCGGGATTTTATATCGAGACGAGGGCTATTGACAAGACTATCTTACATAGTTATAATTACTAGATGAAAAATGCTTAACAACTCTCAAAACTCATCATGTATATCAAGAGCGCATCAAAATTGTATATAAAAAAACATATAAAATAACATTAATTTAACATAAGAGATTTAATTCTCAAAGAAAATCATAATTTCACTATTATAGAAAGGAGTAAATGTAGAAAGTTTACCCCTAACTGGATTGGTCCATACATCATCAATCACAAGTATGGGTGAGGAGCTTATCATTTAGCCACCCTTGATGGTCATGTGAAAAGGAACCTTTTAATTCCTTACACTTTTATCCATTCTACCATTAATATCATGACCGTTATGACAGGTAGTCACACCGAAGATCTCCTTTCACCACCAACCATCCATCCTACCACCGTAATGATTTTAAAGTATGTAGTTTTATGTAGCTATTCTCAAAACCTTAAATATGAGCACCATGAATATGTTCATCACATATTTCACATGGAAATGTTCCTCCTTCATAAGAACCCCACAATCATTACATCCATCTACCTTGTGTATCAACTGAAGACATGTCATGGGACACACATGTGTATTTTGTGCACACATATCTTCCCCTCCTTGAAATGGTCTACTAGCGACTACTCTTAGCATAAAAATAAAATATATACATGGATGCATATTATCAAAATAAATATAATGATCCCTTGAAGGAAAATATTCAAAAAATGAAAATCATGTTAACAATAATAAAAGTAGATTGATCCCTCAAAGGATAGCTACCTCTTAAAATCATATACCGATTCCTCAAAGGAAAACTATCATAAAGTAATGTAAATTGTAGACAACTCCCTCAAAGGATGTATACCTATGTAAAAATGATTCCCAAATCAAATAGCCTTCAAAAAATGAAATATCAAAAGTCATCCTAGGAAAGATTCCCACATCGATCAATCTTTCCCATCAAAGAAAACTTTCGCATCAACTAGTTTGCGGCAAAAAAAATAAAATACAGATGAGGCACCTCTCTATGAAACCACTTTGAAAGGAGAAATTAATCTCCCACACATCCTACATGTGTCAACCCTTCCCATGTCCTAAGAAGGTATACATATCATTCCCATATATATCCCAAATCCTATGTGTGACTACTCATTGTTAGTCATATGCTAACATTTGTATTAAAGGCCAAAAGTGCAAGTGCATTCACCAAATATATTCCCATCATGTATGCATCAAATCTAGTATAAAAGAAATCACTCCATGTTTTATTCAAGAGTTAAGACACATTTTGATATACATTAAGATCACATTAAAGTCTCAGTAACACACAAAAGCTTAAATAATAACCACATCTATCAAACACTTATCTAAACAATCACATCAACATTTATTAAACATTTATATAGTATTAAAGATTCATCACAACACACCTAAATAAAGACAAAAACACAAATCAAAATCATCATCATCATATATATAATCATATCAAAATGTCCATATACATCGTCTAAAGTCTCACAAGCTTTGTATATCAAAAATATAGATCAAATGTTGGATTCATAAAGAGTCGTATACATAAAAAATACATCATAACTATCCAAAGAAAATGGACACCAACAAATAAATCACTACCATGAACAATGTTCCCCGAGCACCATCACCACTTTGCCATTACCTCCATTTGGCCCTCTACTCACCCTCCTCTATCTAGACCATGAGGGGATGACCCACATTCATTGCACTAACACTTGGACAGTGCCTCTCGAGATAAATATTCTACATAAAAATTATAGTAGGTAGGTTCTGTGTACCACTAGATTCTCATATTATCCTAGTTCATCCCTTATTGACTAGTATTTATCCAAGCTAACCATACCAGGTCATACCATTTTACCACTAGCTACGAACTCAACACCTATCACTAAAGACCCAATAATCCTGAGAGCCCTTTTCAGGGTATCTCATTGCTATCTATAATGGCCTTGATCAGCTATATACAAGATCTTAGCTACTCTAAGGTTGTCTTGTTCACCCCAAATCCCATCCCTCAACCCTACAAATGATCATGCTCAGTCCTCGAGACCATCCCTCTTCACGATCACTATAGCCCTCTCAGCCTCCACTATGGCTTTCTCGGTCTCCAATCATGAAATAGTAGCCTCAAGGGCTTCTTTATTTACATCATCATCCCCCTCACCACCCTCCTCATCACCTCCCTAGTGTGTCCCCTCCACATGCGACTACACCAGCTTATCCCCTCGAGTTGGATGGGCTATCTCCCATGCAACAAAGGATCTATGCCACCATGTAGTAAATTCCATAGTGACACCAACATCATCTATAGAAACAACATCACCATAGTCATCAACACCCATATCCCTTGATCGTGACCCATATAACAATGTAACCAATACACTAGTAGTGGAGTGTCCGAATCCCCATCATCGTGTCTATATAGTACCAAATCCTTTGACAAGTCTTGAATCAAACTAAATTTTCACCGACGTGATTGGATCTAATAAGCTCCCACTCCCCTCCTCATCAAACCCATATCCATAAGTCTTTCTGAGTGGCATTCACCGACTCCCCTATCCATCCCATATTGGAAATCTAATATAGGGCCTCCATAGCACATCCTCCACATGTAACGTTGAAAGGTGCTATCTATAGTGGTTCTCACTCCGTAATAGTCAAACCTACCCCACATCGAACTCTATCACATGAAACACGATGATCTCACTACAATGTCAACACCTCCTATTATAAACCCCTAGACGAGCCATGAAAATTTTCTCAAAGGCCCATAACTATAGTAGAAAACCAATATCAATCCCAAATCTCTTATGGATCCTTCGTGCCCATAACTCCTTATAAGTCTCATGCAAGTAAAGCAAGGCCCATGTAAAGAAGGTCTTATACTCCATCATCTATGCCACTACACCCATCATCATCCAAGGAAACCGACCACCACTAGATTTGGGAAAATAAAAACATGTGATCCCCATCATCATCATAGTCATACGAGCACTACCCTCCCTCCTTGAAGAATTTAAGGCTTGATAATAAAATATACTTGTTGTAGACCTCATATAATCAACATCCTCCTCATATAACCTCCTCATCACATCCGTCCTCTTAGTATCATCAATACAATATATGTCCTCTATATGAATAAGTAATATAGTGATCTTGTGAACATTCTCTATGGTGATGGCCATCTCACCCATCAAAAACTAAAAATTATAGGTGGAATGATCCCACCTCTCCACAATGCAAGTAATAAAACTTGATTCCTATGGATGCATCTATGGTAAAACATCCCCAAAAAACCAAATAATGCTTATTTCACTAAATTGGGACTTATTCCAGTCAAAAAGATAAAAAATATAGCCACTATTGGAATCCAATATTAGTATTTTTGGATTCCAAAATGTCAAACATTGGAATTATCTCAGTACTCCAAAATTACACGTATTGGATTCCAAAATTACATATATTGGATTCCATAATCACATATAATAGAATCCAAAATCATCAATATTGGAATTAATTGTGCTCCATAATCACATATATTGGAATCCAAAAATAAAAATATTGGAATCCATTAATTCTCCTTCCAAATTCCAATATATCTGGTCACAATTTAAATTTATGAATCTATGAAAAAATGTTTAATGATTTTAGGGAATCCAACATTGATATGAGAAATAATGCTTAGAGACTACTAGCCCATATAAAATAGATACATATTCTTTTATAAGGGATAACGATTTCTAGGTTTGATGATTGCTATAGAATAATGCTCTTATCAGTTTTAAGATTTTTTAAGATTAAACTATGGAAATTTGAATATTTCAAATGCCATTAAGCAAGTGGTAGCTAGGCTAATGACATTCACAAGATGTGAGACACTTCCAGATTCAATTACTATGGTTCGATTGAATCTTGGGAAAATAGATAATTACCGAAGATGTTATGAAGAAACTTAAAGAGGGCGATGATTCAATTTAGGAGAATGTAATTAAATGTAAAACCATTCCAAATATATTTTCATATTTAAATTTAGATATCATATTTACTTCATTTATTATGGTGTGATTGAACCTTAGTGCAACCAGAGAATTTATGAAGATGTTATGAAGAAATTAGAAGAGGGTGATGATCTAGTGTAGGAGAATGTAATTAATTGTAAAACCATACCAGATATATTTTCATATTTAAATTTAGATATAAAATCAATTGTAAGAGACATGGCATAAAATTTTTCATATTTAAATATGGATATGAACTTATTTAAAATTAATTGTAAAACTATCCCATATATATTTTAGTATTTAAATATAGTTATGAAATAAATTGAAATTCCTTTACTAAAGGTAGGTAGAATTATAGTAAAAAATTTGATGAATAATTTGAATTTATAATGTAACATTATTCCCAAAGATGGGCTTCCAAATCAACAATACAAAACATAGTAAAGCTCTAATAAAAAATATCCCTATATTTTTTTTTGAGATCTAATATAATCCCGAACATCTTCAACATCCTTCAATGGTTGCAAAAAGGCCACAAAACATCTAACAAATACGTGTCTTCTGACTTAGAATCTATGTTAAATGTTTCAACAATTATGTAGTTTGCAACATCATTGAACTTATTTTTCTCTAAAGAGTCATCTACAAGAACTGTATTTTTACAATTATACGATGCATTAAACCATGACCAAATGGAGTTAATATTCTTGAGATATAATTTGGGATTCCAAGAACCCTCATAATCGGAGCGTTTGGTCTCAACGTAATCTTTCTATGTAAATATGAACTCGAAACTTGTAGCCTCCAAGAAGATGTTTTGAAGGAATGAGGGCATCATATCATCAACATTTGAATTTCTCGTTGATGTCCATATTTCTATATTGAAATGTTTTTTGAATATTGCGATAATTCTTTCACATTAAGTTTGAGAAAATAAATTTTTTCAAGATCAATTCCACCAAACATTTTTAATTATTTAAATGCCGAAGATGCCTTGTCGAGGGTGTGTGATAAAACATAGATTATATCAAATATGATAAATTTCATGTTGCATGTGTTTTTATATGCAAATGAAAAAAGTCAAATGGTCGAGGGTGGTGAATAAATTAAAAAATAAAAAAACAAGTCCCTTTCAATATTGATATATCAAAAATCAAATGGTTGTAGGTGGTGACAAAGGTAAAATCTAAGGGCGTTCCTCATTCCTTATTTTTATACTAGGAATATTTTTTTGTGAAGAATTTATTTGAAAATAATGTAATGTTTCAATGTGACGAGTCTTTACATGCCATATTTAAGTTATTTCATTCCATTGGAAAGTGGTATATGTTTTATAATATCAAAACAAAAACAACTATTTAAGCATGTTCACAATTAATTTAGGAATACATATTTCAATAATAAAAACTGGTCAAAGATTTGTTACATTAAATATTTTCTATTAATTCACATTTTTAACTTATACACTCACATTTTGAACTTTAAATCGGGAAGATTTAAATCCTCCCAACTTATAATCATCAAATTGTAATATAAATAGTTACGCGAGAACCATCACTAAAACATATGAATGTATTTTATTTACAATGTTAAGTTGTATCATCATAATAAAATTTTGAAATGCTAGCTTTTTATTTATCTTTACTTGCTCCAAATATTTGATGCCCTCTACTAGACTCAATCCCTTTTTCACTATTAGTGATAAGTATTTGTGCAAATCGGTCATCAACCACCTATCTTTTGAGAAATTTTATCCTTTGTTTTTCATCCCAACCATAAAATTTGTTGGAGAGTTTCCCTTTGTAGCTAATGTAATACACATTATGTCTTCAGAATTGTAGGGGACATCATTTCTAATCCAAACCTTTTCTAGATATTTTTTATTGCATTTCCATTGACCATTTTGAAATGTTCTTTCCCCCAGGTGATTAATGGATTAAATTCAGTCGATACCTTTTTATTGAAGGCCTTTTTCAGATTTTTAACTTCAGCTGAAGTGAGTTTGTCTAACCAGAATCCCATTTCAAATTTTGTTGATAATGACTTTATAAAATCTTTCAAGCCACCTCGCACATTGATAGTCTCCATGCAGAACTTGAATGTCATGTCCCCAGAGAGATATTTGTTTTTATCATACATCAAGCCCTACAAATCTACAATAAGTAATTCTTGTGATTAACTGCAGCGAAGTAAATAATTTTTTTAATCGGTCTCATATTAATTCTAACCAATGGAAAATATCAACATTTTAGCTTGCAACTACCACTTACCAAGGGCCTTACATGTAGGATTGCATCTTCTTTACCCATAGTTGGATCCTTTGATGCAATATTTGTTTCAAACAATATTAATATTATTAATATAGCTATTTCTATGGAAAATGAAAGTGTATTTGAAAAAACATACTTGAACTACGTGGTAAAATGGTAAATTTAATATTAGAACTTTAGGTAGCTACCACTTACTAATTGAGCTTCTAGCTTGGCTTGCATAGACCTTACTAGCTACTTGTTCTTTTGATGCAATATGTATTACAAAAATAGTAATCAATTCAAAATTGATTTCATGCTATCGAAAATAAAATAATAATCAAAAAACATACTAGTCTCCATGGTAATATGGTAGGTACATATCAAAAATTTCTATCTTATCAATGAATTGTTGCACCCGTTAGGGTTATTTTATAAATTTTGAACCACCCATTAGTGGACAAAACTTTTGAGATATTGATGTGGATTAGCGACCACTAGGCTATTCCATCACCGGGTTGGAATAAGCATAGATTCTAATGTCTATATCATTATGTCGATACTAATGGTTTATGCAAAAAAACCAAAAACATAGAAACTAAAACTATTTAGCATTAGATGCCACCATGAACTTTTGAAATAGGTTATTTGGTAATTCCTTCTTTGAAAATGGCTCCACTTCTAAAATTATCTGATATCATTTTCTATAACTTTGTGATCCTTATAAATAGTTATGTTTATAAATACACGTGGCAAACATACCTAGTTTTTCTCATATTCGTGTTGGATACCACCATGCACTCCACTATTACTTTCTTTGAGTGTTGGTGGTCTACATAAACCATTATTTTTCTAATAAATTTTTAGGACTTGGCAATGGTTCTTATTTATAAAAGCACACGACTAACATACCCGGATTTTCCCGCATATTTGTGGATGATGTGGCTAAGTATTCCTAATCTATTATTAGAGCTGGTGAACATAGAGTATTGTCAAAAAAATGAGAACAATGGCAATTGAAAACAAATCTCATTAAACATATTTATAAAGTGATTGAAGGTCAATCACCATGATGAGTTGGTTGTGTAGCGTCAAGTTGAGAGGTTTGTACATCGATTCCTATTGTTCTTTGGTTGTCTGTGTAAATAAGAAATGTGTAAGTAGCTTTTTTAGTTGAAATACTTTTAACATAATCACATATTCAAGTTGTATTCTGGTATGAACCTTTCTTCATATGAGAATAGTAATGTTTAAAAAAATCCTAACTATCTGTCTCAACAATAAAAATAGTAGATTGATTGGATTCAACTAATGCACATAGTGCAACACTACCATTGTATAACACTAATACTATAGAATCCTCAAAACAACATCGAGAAAACATCTCATACCAGAACTCATATGATCGATCACAAGGAAAAAGGATGTTTTTTTCCTTTTAGGCTAATTTCACTTATAGTTATCAATTGTTGTGGTAGTTTTTCCATCCAATCCCTAATGAATTATTCTCTTTCATCATTGTTATAGTCGTAGTTGTGCACTCCAATTATTATGTAAATAAGATAAAAAAATTAAATTTCCCATTCCTATCATAGAGTTTGTAGCATCCATCCAGAATTGATTCTTCATTGTCTTTAACCTTTTCCATTATTTTTTTTGTTTCTCTCAACGGTTTTGAATATTCAATTAGTATCGATCAATAATAATACATTCCATTGCACCTGGTTTGAATAATTATTAGTAACTCCATTATTTCTTCGTAAGAAATATCGCTAGACAAATTGCAAAAATCAGTGATAACACGTTTTGCATTAAAAGGATTGGTGACAGGAATAACTACTAGAGTTGACACAAGTTGGAACAGTATGCACATGACAAGTAAATTATTATATGTACACTATCCTTACCAATATATTTTCTTCCATTGACACCACATATTTTTCTAATATTGTATGAGCCTCGATGGGAAGAAATTCTTCCACCGCTTAGGCCTTTTTCATTTATATTTGTTTTCCCCTATGAGGGAATCAAACTTTCTCTTTCCTTTCCTCTCCTCTCCCAATAATATAGAAAAATTTAGGTAGTGTGATTCACGTAATTTAAAATTTTCAATTATGTTTGATTCACTATAGGATGTCAATAGATCATTATCTAGATGTTTGTCTTTAAAATATTGTATAACTTTTTCTCTCATTTTTTTGTATCCTTTTATTCTCTAGAAGTAAGAATCAAATGTCTCTGCTATTACACATGCCTGAATAGGGCTAGTTAAATAGACATCCCCTGATTGTACTTTATCTACTAGTATTTATAGTTTTTGTCATTCATTCCTCTAACAACCCTGAATGAATTGGTCGTGAATCTTTCCAATGAATTAGGTTGAAAGTTATCCTAATTATATTTAATAGGTGAACAAGAAATGCCACTAGATCTAAACAACTCAAATGTTATATTCCATTTAGTCCATATATCATCTAGAAATAATAGAAAAGTCCATTTGTCATATAGATTGATGGTTGTGTTTGTTTTGAAAATCAAAAGACATTGATTCTCAAAGTTCTGCATTCAAAGGAAAATTATATGTTTTATATTTTTATATAAGGAAGAAAAAAATTAATAAATAATGCAATAAAATTAAAATGCATTACCTTCCATTCCTCTTTTTGTGTTTTTCCAATCTCGGACATTGAGAACATACAAAAAAATTTCCAAACCAATCTAACTTTGTACAACAAATCAATAAACTTGGTTTCTTTCAAAGTTTTTTTCACTTCATTCTATTTTTGTAAATATTAGTAATGGCTTTGTTAGTTGCATTTGTAGAAAGAATGTGAGCCTTTCAAAACCTTAGCCTCTTATGTAAAGAATTGTAAGTATCTAAGCCAAAAATATTTTTTTGTGCACATATTGTATTATGGCCGTCAAGTATATAAAATTTAATGACATCCCTTTCCAAGTATTTCATATCTTAGAGCACCATAACCTTATTCGTAGACTCCAAGAAGGGAAGAATAATTACATCCCTCTGTGTAGGAATAACATTTATCAACATGGAGTGCACAAGAAGGTCAAAATTCTCATCATCAACAGGATGATACTGATACTCTGGAGGTGCTACATGGCACCTGGAAACATCAATTGAAAATACTTCACCATTGAACAAAAATTAATCAAACTACTACTTAGTTGAAGGTTTTGTTTTTGTGAATATAGTGGTTTCTTTCTTCAGCAATGCAGCTGATTTAGTATTCTTTTTCAACCCATGCAACTTTTATCTAGATGGATTGAGCTCTAATTTAGCCAAATATGTTCTCCTCAGCATAGTAAACAACTTGGCATGTTTAGGCGGTGAAATCAAACCTTTTCTATTCAAAAAATGACAAACGGAAGAGGTTGTATCACCTCTATACAATTTTCTAAGTACTACAAGCATGCCACTGTGAATGTATTCTACATTTGAACAGTCAAGTTTGTCTTTATCCACTAACAACCCCATATCCCAACCATATGTTGAACATGAACATTGTGTTTTTTCTTTTGAAACTTTCACCTTCCATTTCCTAAATAATGAAACATCCAACTCCATATCAAAAATAAAAAACTTATTATTTTCATAGTCAATGTGTTCAACTTGAACACGTAGTGTACTCAAATCAATGACTATAGAGGATATAACCATTCTAGTTTCCTCATGTCCATCATCCATAACAAAAAAGCACATGTCGTTATAGTGGTTGTCAGGGCCATGGATTTCAATAAACCATTCCTCGTCTCTTTTCTTCCAGCTCTCAATGCATTTAATGAATGGAATTTCCAAGAATGGACTATGACCAATGGAAGACATTATACCTGCAATTGGAGTAGAATATATTAAAAATTACTTCACATAAGGATTAATTTTTTTTTTCTGACCATATGTTAATAAATGCAATTATTAGCATTGTAATCACCAATCTCTATAATACATAAATTTTTATCATTGGTGAGTAATAAATGTAAACATTAGCTACTCAAGTTAGGCTTTGATGAACATGAAATCTAACCTTCAACTCGCATCATCTTGTAAATCATATTTTTTGGATCACATCATTAATACTAGAAACTATGCAAAATTGTTCTTGAAAATTAACACGTAGCATATTTTGGAAGGATTATCTCATTGTCTGACAACCATCCAATTTTCATAGATTACATGAAGTGAATGTTTGAAAACATAGATATTAGTGAGAGAGAGGATTTAATTTGACATATGAATGGAAATTTTATATTTACTTGTTGGTAATTTACACCAATTAAATGGACTAGCTTAAAGGCCATTAAGATTTAATCTCTATAACTAGTAAAAAAATAATGTAGCACCCGCTAGGCTCAAGAATGTATTTATTTGAAAATATATATATAATAAAAAACATGGTCAAGCTTAGTAGCAACTAAGCTCCTCCATTACTTGATTGTCATTGTAAGCAATGTATGTTCAATTTGTGGACCAATATTGTTTGACTCAAATATTATTGGCTAACCCTTAACCAAAATTTTTACGATTATGTCAAACATTGTGTGAAGTGCCAAGAATACTCTAACCTTCACCACACCCCAATTCACACCTTAAAATTTGCTAGGGATTTTGGCCTTTCTTCCAATGGGGTTTAGATCTTGTTGAAGATATCAATCCTCATTCTTCACAATGTCACCAAAGTGGGTCATCACAACAATTGAATGCGACACTAAATGCATGGAATTCATCGCTCTCATTTCTACCAAATCCAAGAAAATATGTGAATTCATTAACCATCACATCATTTGTCATTTTGGTGTTCCTCATTGACTCATCACTTAAAATTATAAACAATTAAAAAAAGACTCTATGTAGAATCTGGGATAACTTCGTTATTCAACTCAGTTTCTCTTCACCATATTATCCTCAAATCAATGGTAAAGTTGAATCAAACAAAAAAACCCTAAAAAAATATTATTAAAGTCATTGATGATATTGGTAATGATTGGCATATGCACATTCCTTTTTCCTTATGGGATTATCACACCTTTCTCTTTGGTCTACGGTAAAGAAGTCGCTTTGCCTCTCGAAGTCCAAATTCCATCTCTTCATATCTCAATTACATACATACTTAATGATGATGAATTTAGCCAAGAACATTCAGCAAAACTTGAGCTAATAGATGAACGTCATCTAAATTCTCTTGACCACCTTCAAATCTACCAAAAACGTAACAAACGTGCCTATGAAAAATGTGTTCATGAATGAACTTTAAAGGTTGGACATCTTGTTCTAAAAAAAAAATAAACATGTAACTAAAGCTGAGAAAAGTAAATGAGGTAAGTTTTCTCCTAATTTGCTTAGAACCTACATTGTCACCCATACCTATGGTTCGGTGTGCTTATCATTTATCTTCTCTCGAAGGTAAACTTGAACCTGGACCCCTTAATTCCTTTCATTTTTACCCTTATATTGTCAAATAAAGTACTACATCACTTTATATCACTTAAATGCTCATCCCTTGAGATAAACTCTCCTTCCACTTACCTATTTCAAGGACCAATGAATAAAACATAATCATGTGATTATTTGTCACCGTGCTCAACCTTATCTTCAATATGAGTATCATGGCTCTACTTATGGAAATATTCTCATGGATACTTTCCATCCTTTTCAAGATGGAATCCCATGGTTGTTCATCACTTGAAACACCTCTTGCATAGCTAACCTATTCCATGTTATGGTTTGGACTTCATACAAGAGGCTTATACTCCTTTATAGTCTTATCAATGAATTTAAGTTCAAAAATAAAAAGAAAATAAATAAATATATACATCGAATAAAAAAGGCTACTCCTTGAGTCAAAATTCTCGCAAATAGACAAATCCCTTAAACTCTTTTTCTTTCTCATTATAAATAGACTACTCCTTGAAAGAAAAATAGAAAAAGTTATCTATATTATAAAAAGTATATAAAAAGATGGCTCTTTTCAAAAGAAAAAGAAAAATTATCCTGAAGCTTCCCACATTGATCGATTCACAAAGACCTAAAGGAGAACCTATTTATCCCAACATAGACTTCCCACATCACTCAATTTATGAAAACAAAACAACATAAAAATCAAGAAAAATAAAAAAATTGATCATGGACTTTCCTATTCTAATTTTGGGTACCTTGCGGAAGGGTCATGTTGTCTCATAACAAGGTTACGCTAAACACAATCCTCTATCTTACCTCTTTTTATTCTCTACTTCCTATTTAAGGGACGATGTGTGTACTTCATACATATTGATCACGCCACTTCTTTCACTCCTAGAATTTTCAATCATGCATTACCTTTAGGGGCTTAAGTTCATAAGCCAATATTTGTAATGCTCATAATAGTTCTTTCCACTTATGGAGCATTTTTTTCCTCTTCTATTGTTCACCGCTTTGCTTACATATTGATTCTATTACACAAGAAAAATTCTTCAACACTTAGTTTACGGTATTTCTTATCCTTTCACCTACATTTACATTCATCATCTACTTCAATCAACTCATCTTACACATTCTATCTTACCTAAACAACCTAGAAATAACCATGCCTAAACAACCTAAACACAACCATGCCTAAACAACCTAGACACAACCATGCCTAATCAACCTAGACACAACCATGCCTAATCAACCTAGACACAACCGTGCCTAATCAACCTAGATACAACCATGCCTAACTTACCTTTCCCATTTAACCATACATAAACTCACCAACCTATTCACCTACCTTATATTATTCTTCCATATCTGGTGGGATAACTACATCATCTTGAGGTCCTTTTACAAGGGCTATGTAGGAAACACTCTTAGGGCATGGGGACCTTTAAGGTTAGCTCAGCCACTCTTTTACCCCATCATATTTTCCCCCATCAAATAAAATCTTAAGTAGTTTCCATAAAAATAATAATTTGGAAGTTAACTTAAACCAAAAATATACATCACCTATGGACGTCATCATTTACTTTCCATCAAACCAATAACTTGGAAATTAAATAAATAAAAATTTCACTTAATCATACCTATCCTCTAGCTTCCATAATATCAATGCATTAGAAATTTAAATAATTCACCATGACATCATTTCATTTCACAAATAATATCAACCAAATCATGCCTAAATCATTTAATTTCCATAAAAACAATAACTTGAAAATTTCCAACTCAACCATGGCTAAACCATCTATTTTTTATGATGGCAATATAATGACAAATCTATATTGAATCCACCGTGCCTACATATGACCCCACCATGCCTACATCTGACTAAACCATGCCTAAACATTGTTTTTCGATAACATCACAAAATGGAAATTAACTCATTAAACCATATAAAACATCAACTCAACCATGCCTATGTCTAATTTCCATAACATCAATATAATGGAAATGAAACTAACCATACATCATTATAAAGCCATGTCTACACATATATTTTCCATGAAAAGAATATAATGGAAATAAACCAAGTGCATCATATATAAATATCATCATAAATATATACATCAAATTTATTTATATAAATACATTAAATATACAAATATAAATTAAAGTATCTCAAAAATATCATATGCAATCTCATATCTTCTATTTTAGACACAAAGCCAAGTATATATTTCAAAAATAAAAATATAATTTATGATATAATCAATGTTTATCATATATCATGAAGACTTGAATCCTCTACTCGCTTTCCCTTGTATCCTCATCTCATCCTAGTCTTCACCGCTCATCATCTCTATAGTACCATCACCTAGCCTCTGTCACCATGAACTGTTAACCTCTCACTCACCATGCCTATGTGGCTGACGGCTCTCTAAGATACTTGAACTATGTGTTCATGAGCTTGTCTTGACACTGACTACCTATTGTGCTCTGTGCTCAATGTTAGATAGAACATGTATACCAACCTCTAACAACTGGTCCTGATAATACCTCACCTCTGATACTACATCTCTGTAAGTGGGAATAGATATAACATGGGGATGATCAATAGCTCTTGCCCCAATCTATGGACCATGTCCCAATAAAAGTTTTCCCTGTATTGGTGCATGTATTACTTCTACATATATGGTTGGTGCCTATGTGGGTGCTTGTACAGCTACCTATTCCTATAATGTAATCACCTATGCTTGTGATGTGGCTAAATACCCCTGTAATGTGACTATCTAGGCCTCGTAACACCTTTGTCTCATGTTTCTTTAAAGTTGGTACCTATCCTTTATCCCCCACTTGGTGGTTTTGTGGGAGCTCGAGCTCGTGTTTGAGCCATTTGTCCCTATAATCTAGTCACCTACCCATGGAGGGTGGCCACCTATTCTTTCTCCTATGTGATCTATAATTATAAGACATTAGCCTAACCCCTATAGTGCATCCCTCTACATTATCACTATAGCTATGTCTAGCTATCTTGGTCGTGGTGGTGTGTTTCCTATAACCGTGTTACCCACCACTTTTTGTAGGTAATGGTAGAACCTACATCATCAATCCTCCTATCAGCAGTCTATTCCTCCTTCCCTTTTGGCCTTGTCAGATGTGGTGGAGATAAAGGTCTCTCCTTATTGTCTCTGTGATACTAAGGAAATGGTGGGGGCACATCTTGATGCATCCCAAAATTGTGATGGACTCTATCCACTAGAATCATCTCGTGCTCACCAATATGTCTCCCCTATATCCATCTTACCAACTGAAGGCCCTATAACTCCTTTATCATACATCTATGATATGGTAAGTCCACATAGGGCTACCATACAATATCCATAGCATATAACCCCTCTAGCATCTCGTATGTAATAAGTCACATCGTGTGATACCTCTTATATTTATAGATGATCCCCTATGAGCACCCATCTCCTGTAACTTCAGCTCTAAAGACACCCCGATGCCAATCATATGCCATAATTCCATGTGGGTGCATAATAACTACATGCTCATATAACCAAAAATGTAGTAGATATGTACAATAGATAATATATTGTCAAATCCTTTGATATTCCCATCACTCCCTATAAAGTTGTACCAAGTAGTAGCCAATGCCCAAGAAAAAAAAACCCGCTCCTCAATCATGTCTTGTAAACCCCCATCAATGCTCGAGGAAATATTCCACCCTTTGAATCTAGGAGTGCATAACATCCCACCATCACCATCATCAATACTTTCAACCTAGTCTCCTAAGGATGGGCAGTGTACATGTCTCAATAACTAATGTTGGCCATGTTATCAACCAGGTCACCCACCACCTCACCAAATACTGTGATCATAGGCTCAAATGCCTCATCTGACAAAATTTGATATACTAGCTCCCCACAATTGGCAGCCATAAAATCTTGTACACATCCTCTAGTGTGATAGTCATCTCATCAGTGGGTAAATGGAAGGTATTGGTCATTGAGTCCCATCTATCGATGAGAGCGACCATAAAACTATGATCTTGTATGATGTGTCGGTATCACCTCACACCAACAAGCCCAACATCTCTCATATGGTCCCACTCGTCCTTAATGATGATACCTCACATCTGTACCAACAAAGGTGGCACCATATCCCGCATAGTCAACTGGTGACATGCCTACATCATTACCAATTAAACTTTTCAATCACTTACCTCTTTTTAATCATCTATTCACACCTACCCAATCCCATCCCACACACACTTTTCCTAGCCTATCTATTTTCTACCTAATTCACTCGCCTACCCTATACTCTATCTTACCTAAAAACTCACACCTATTCTGATTCACTACTTTCCTTCTTTACCCAAATTACCCTAGTTTTCTCTACTTACCCATTCATTCATACAATCATCCTCAAATCTAACTTAATTCTATATTTTCATACCTCCTCACCCAACTATTTATCTTACCATTCTATCCTTCTCTATTTTTTCTACTAAAACCTCCTTTTTAGGCCTTAGTCACTTTTTACTGATTGACGCCACCACCCCGATCGGTAGATCGTCACCCTTTTACCCCACCAAAATTGGAAAGACAACCGATGTTGACTAATGTCGATCGACATCAGTCACCGATTTGGCCCTAACACAAACCTCAACATCCCTATTTTGCCAAAAATTAACAAAAACATCTAAAACCTACCCTAATTCTACCCACATTCATTTCACCATCTAATTAACCTAGATTTCACCCTCCCCATACCGATTTCACCCCATTTTCCATAAAAGAAATTAATTTTAATTTTAAAACCCACATTCAACATTTTTCTACTTTAGTTTTAATCAAAAATACCAAATGGATTTTTGAATCCTACCTCTACTCATCTCTCGTAGTTGTGGTGGGATCTATGGTCTCGAATTGGCGGTCCTCTTAATCCCTCTTTAGCATAAAAATGCTTAAATCCATTCCTCATCTCTTGACCAATCCAATCACTCGTATAGATTACGCAAGCCCATAAAAATGAACTCCTATCAGCCACTACTTACTCACCAACTTAGTCTTCCACCTCACCTTGTACTTTCTCCCGTCCAAAATCTCTCTCTTGTTGTTTTTTGAAAGTAGAAAGTTAAAAATGAATCTGTAATACCCATATTTTACTTTTTTACCCTCGATCCAACTTTACCAACATTAGTCTCATGCCCTACTAGACTAGCCTCGATTATCCTTTACCGGCATTGGTTAACCCTCAACTAATGTCACTCACCTATCTAACCAATCTATACCTAATGTACCCTAAATTTTACTACCTGAAAACATTTTCTTGCTAACCAAACCTCCACCTAGACTTATAACCCCACCTAATTTCCTTATTTCCTCACACTTGACCACACTATCATTTGGGGCATGTTTTTTCCTCTACCTCGGCCTTTCCTACAACCTTACCTATTTACCCAACCTTCCCATGCCTATTTGACACTCAAATTCTCTTACTCACTATACCTTGCGATGATGCTACTTGTGTTGTTTAGCCTACCAACCTTGCATTTCCTAATTCCATGACATTTATCTTGACCAAAAATTTTGGTGTTCTATAACACACCTAGTGCCCATTCTTATACCTCACGTAGTTATGTTTCAGGACCATATCCTATACCTTGGATACCTTGACCACAACAACCTTTTTTGAATAAACATATCAACCTTTGATGATGTAGAGTTTTTTATCTCTTCAACCTAGTGCCTTTTCCCATTCTATATGTGTTTGAGCATTTGAATGCCCCCACCTATTACCTACACCTAAACTAATCCTTTTTCATGCTCAAACTATGCCTTAATTTTCTTCTTCACCTACCATTTTATTAAACTCATCATTGATTCAGCCTACTCCTTCATCAGATATGAGTTTTAGGGGGATCACATCAATCCATAACTGGGGCAGCCACTCCTAGTTTTGTGAGTGTCTCTTACCAATACAAGTTATGTAGACACCCAAAATTGGGTCACACCCCTTTTAATCACCTTCGATTAATTAATTTAATATTATTCCCCCACCATGCCCACTTGCACACATTGTAATTAATTTAATTATCACAATTAAGATTAATTATCTAACTCACCTAGCCACCTCACTTATCCACCTCACCCTTTCCACCTCACCCTAGACCCATTCTAAACCTATTAATTTCCTGAGTCGAATTCCCCACTTAGCCTAACCAACTAGGAATCTTTCCAACCTTAACTATTCATGACCTATTAATCCTCTAACTAATTCCACACTTTAATTTATGTCATTCAACACTCCAAACCTGGACTAAGCCAAAGACCACACCAAATTTGGGAGAGAAACCCTATTTTTGGTAAATTAGACCATTTCTCCTTAACCAATACTGGTTTCCTTGGTCGGCACCGGTTCCCTAACCGTCGTCGGTTACCCTTAAGAAAAATTATTTAACTCTTTACACGGGTTATCTGATTCATTCATTCACTCAAGCTTTGACATTCTAACTCTCAAAAAATTAAGCTACTAGATGACGAACCCGATCCCATCAGGTCTTCACCAACATCCAATCATCTCATCCACAACTTTAGATCATCACAATATAGCACACAGACTCCGTTTTCATGGAAATGGAAACATTCATGTATCTCCCATGAACACTCATCAACCAACAACCACCTTCAAATCTACAGATTACTAGATAAGTAATTCATTCTTATTTGTTAAGCTTTTGTTTGATCTTAAGTATTTCATTTACTTCTTTCATCTAATCCCTCTCTGTCCCAAATACCACCTTTCACCTGTTTACCACCTATTCCATCAACCTGAACCATTTCACCCATCTTAGCACCTCTACCACCCTTGTTGAGCCCTAACAAAAATCACATCATCCTTCCTGAACCCCTTTAACTCTTTGTGCAATCATAGAGAGACCCAAAACACCCATTTTTGATATTTCCACCATATTGCCCCTACTGTAACCAATTACCCAATTGGCATTGTTCATTTTCCAGACTCGACATCACCACCTAATCAATGCTAGTCTCTATGACTTGTAACTTTACCTATAACAACGAGCTCATAACTTTCACCAAATAGCCCAAAATCACCCAAAACCTTGCCTAGACCTTGCCTAACACATCAGTGACCTTCCCCAACCTGAACCACACCTTGCCCAATACTAGATTAGTTTGTATTTTAGTAATTTTCTTAATCTAGTGTATTGATAATGTTTTGAGACACCTAAATCAAAGTGTTAGCAATAGGACCTTTACTTCTCACATTTATTTTCATTAATTTGATAAAATAGTGGATTGATAGCCATCTAGGAAGTATCACACTTCCCAGAACTAGCATTTGCTAGGTAGTCCACTACCATATACTGTTTAACTCTCTCTTGTGGTCTTGTTGTGCTTTACAGGTAGTTCCTCCTAGCCAAAAGGAAGCTCTCACATTTAGTTTGATCAATGTCTACAATGCGCACAACCTTCTCCTAACTATTCACAGGTATTCCTCCTACACCCATTACCCTTATCTATTTTATCGCATTACTTTGAGGTGAAACATTTTGGCATGCCCTGGTGGGACCAATATTGTGGGTTCTTTGCATTTATTCATATAGGGAATTGTTTGTTTCTTTCTTTTTTGAAAAATTCACATTAAGTCTCTCTTTGGTCAATATTATCTTCTTCTACTTGTCTAAAGGAAATTCGTGATTTGGTGTTTAAAAAAAATTCTTCTTCTTACTTTATTGCACTTAAATTTAGTAAAATATCATCCTCTTGACCTATTCTCTATTTTCTACATCCAATTTCACTTTCAATTTGGGATTAAAAATATTTGCATTTCATCCTTTGTATGTTGCATTTAGATCATCTAAATTTATTTGTAATCTATATTTTAGAGGTTATGACTAGTTGATGTTTGGAGGGAATTAACCGCATTTCATGATTTATGCACACACACCCCTATCAAAATCATTTGAACAATTTACTCACTTCATAAACATCTTCATTCTTGGCAATTTCCATCAACGATTAACAATTAGATTGGTGGTGGATCCAACTGGTGTTCGGGCGGTCATCATATCGAGTTGGACCTCGTGTATTATGAAGTATATATTGGGGACACCTAGCCAAAATACACCTGAAACAATCCATACACATCTTAAATGGTACCCTTATTGATCAAAAACTCTATTCTACTCATAGTTAGTTTTAAATGGCATAAACCACATAATATTAAAATATGAAGCATAGGATTGATGTGTTTTGTTAGCTTTTGACTATTAAAATTGTTTTTTCAGGTGTGAGATTGTTTATTATTATTTTTCTTATCCTTCACACCCCACCATCATAACTGGTGTATTCCAGTTCATTCTAGGTGTGTTAGGACTCATCACTACCATACTCAATTTCTGGTTGGTGTTTTCATTTGACTTAATCACCTAAAATTAAAATTTTCATCATCTTTTCAAATTTCATAAGTAACTAACATTAGTCCAAAACCGACATCGGTTACCTCTTCATACCATCATCTCATTGAGTGACTGACATCAGTTCCCTCTTTATTTTGGTTATTTTTCCCAAAATAGTATTTAATTCACATCTAAATATTTTATGTAACATATTTATGTCATTTATCACATTTTTGAGTCTCTATTACCATTAGCAGAGTTCAGGTCCACCTAATTTACATTCTTGATCTCTTGATTTATAAATCTTCCATTCATTCATAATAACTAGCATTTGCCTAGCAAGCAACATTAGTTACCCCTTTATACCAAAGATCGGTTTCCTTATCGATGTCAATCTTTGTGTTTTGATTTTTCTATCAAAACAACAACCAATTTCCATTTACTAGGTCCCTTCTATCTTATGTTTCTATGTTTCTATACCATTTGTAGAACTCATATTACTTGTTCTACTATTATTCACATGGTTTTGACTTACATACAAGCCAAAATCCTAGTTTTTCATGTTATCCACCAACCATTACCTCCTAGTCCTTCACCACCTTCTATTTCTTCACCCATGGACCCCACCTCTCCTATTTCTATACATGCAAGTGACGAGGAGTTCACAAAACTCCTTGATCACAATCCCACCACCTTGCAGTATTACCTCACCCATTCATCCACCCGAACTCGTAAGGAAAACTCATATATGGGATGCCTATATCCATTCCTCCCACTCTCTCCCCACTTTTTATCATCTACTACTAGTGTGACATTACTCGCTTCCACATAACAACCCATCATTACTCATATTGACCCCACATCTTTGGTATATGTCACACTTGCATCATTTGTCACCCCTACAACATCTATCACCCTTGGATGTCCACCATGTCATCATCTCTAGCTCTAGTGCAGGGATTCCAACATCATTATTCACTATTACCTCGCAACCTTTAGTTATATTGACCCCTTTTTAGAGTTTAGTCATGTTTATACATGCTACTCTTCAACCTATCACTATGAGGGCATCTACACAGGATCCTCCTACCTATACCTTATCTCATCCGCCACCTGTCACTTATACATCCCATTTAGGGTATATTCCATCTTCATCTACCGATATTTATATCCCATCTTCTTAGTTTTCTTACTTGGTACCTCCAAATACTTGGTGTTCTTTCTATGTCACACTCATCGTATCCACCTTATTATACCACAAGAGGTGTGCCTTAATCTATTTTGACCATGGATCGATAAAAATGATGATGGAAAAGATGTAAACCTTGGAATCCTTTGTCTCTCGGCTCACATAATATATTGACTTATGCTGAAATCTGTGATGAGCCTATTCATCCTTCCATACCTATTTATCCTTATCCCCCACATTAGGAGATGCCTAAATTCTACCAATTTAAAACCAAGGAAGATTTGCAACAATATTTCTGATCACTCTAGAATGTATGTTATCGATTACCCATGATTACACCTTCATTCTTTGAAATTTCCAAATGTCCTTGATAGGACATGTCTTAGAATGGTATAGTGCTTTACTTAGGAACTCTATCTTTTCATTCAATTAATTATCCCAGGAATTTCTTGATCATTTATCCATCAACATCACTAAGAAGTTCATCATGACTAATTTATATTTAACGCATTAATATGAAGATGAATCTATCACATATTTTGTCGCATGTTGGAGGAGTCTTACCAATTATCTCACCTTTCAACTTCCAAAAATTGAGCTGATAGATTTGTTCACTAGGGATGTTTCCGGGCACATCTCTCTAACTCTTCGGGTTGAAACATTCTAGAAATTTGATGAGGCATTCACTATGTTCTAGATATTATAAATATGTGTCATCGAAGAGAAGAAGCTACAATTGCACAAAAAAGTGCCCCATTTAAATCAAATGACTCTTCTTCCTCTTCTAAACCATAAAATACTCATACTAAAGAAACACCCATCTCATCCATCAAACCAATCAAAACCTCCTTCTAATCTTTCTCCTGTTCAGAACTTCCAATATAAGTAGGAACAAAAAATATATACCCCCATAGGAGAACCTTATTCCTATGTGTTGGAAAAGCTATTAAAAACAGAACCATAACTCTTCCACCAATTAAACCACATAATTACTTTGACCCTTCCCGTTCTATACCCAATTTGTATAAGGAGAATGATTACTGTAACTATCACCGTGTTAGAGGACATAGTAACAAAAATTATAAAATATTCAAAAATATCGTCCAAGAAATTTTAGATAATGGAGATCTCATCTTAGAAAACCCTAATGTGCCAACAAATAAAAATATGTAGGTCTTTAAGAAACCTTTTCCAAACCATACCCATTCATTGAATCAGCTGGTGATACTTCTAGCAATAACACCCATGTCCATGAGGTCTATGTTGTCTTTGACACAATACTTGTCCCTTCCGCTCAGTTGTCATCCATCCCTTCTATTGATGAGATTATAATGCGAGATCCTCTACCCATGGAGGATCCTATTTCACCTACTCCTATACCCACATAGTATCTTACCTTTCCTACTTCTTCATCTACAAAGGTGCTTACCCCACTTATTTCATCACCTACCGAGGAGCCCGTATTACCCACACTTTTACCCAAAGAACTGTCTATTTTATCCTCTTCTCCACCTAAGGACGAGTCTACATCAACTACCTTGCCCCCTCCTTGACCCATAAAGGAGATAATTTTATACTCTTTTCCGATTAGTGATGCGTCTCCCGTGGTTTAATAGGATCCTATAAATCTTCTCGTGTCACTTTTTCCTATAGAGTTAGAATCCAAACACTTCCTGTTTACATAAACCTCAAAAAATTTCGTAGGGATCACCACCAAATTTTCTCCATCTTCCTCTATTTCTACACCATTCTTCCATTCATCCGATTACTTAGAGTATGTCAACTAATCCATGCTTTGGAGATGCCTTCAAATTTCTATATCGACTCAAATGCAAATGTTGTCTACAAACACTTCAACGATTTATCCTAAAGTTTTCAAGACAAATAAATTCATCACACTGAGCCGAGCTTATAGTAGTTTCTTCGCATCATCCTCACCTACACCCAAACCTTTACCATTACCCCAATAACCACCTGCACCCAAACCTCTACCTACACCCATACCTTCACATGTGTCCAAACTTATCACTACATTAGGGGTTACACTGACACAAAGTCTAATCCATCCTCCCATGAAGATCGATTTAGCCACCTCTTCCCAAACTATCACTAGACCTATCCCCCACCTAAGAGGAAGACCCAACCTCTTAGGCCTCGTACCCTAGTTTCTCCTACTTCTCCTCTTTCATCTTCACCACTTCCATCCATCTTATGTCCCCATCCATCAACCTTGGTCAAACAACCTCCTACCCAAGGTAAAACTAAAATGAAGCAACCTACATCCTTACCGCAACCTCCCATTCCACCTAAGCCTTCTACATTACCCATGCCTGATCCACTACCCAATCCTTTACCTTCTCTTCAACCTACACTTTCTATATTTCCTCCTACCACTATCTTTACTACACCTCCACTCTCACCTTAGTTGACCCATCCACTTCCATCTTCCGCATTCCCTTCTACTTCATCCACTACCCAAACAATTTTACCAAAGAAGGTGCAACCCAAGCCTAAAACCACACTACCTACAAAAAGGTAGTCAAAATGACTCAACCTCCAACTCCCCTCTAGAATTAGATCTTCTACAGAATTCACCCAAACCTCCATCCAAACCCATTCTCACTTCTCATTGTGAGCCATTAGAAGGATCTTACGCTAACATCCTCACTTAGTTGCTAGAAACCTCTTCCATTACATTTTCACCTCTCGTGGCCTTACGAACTCACTCAAACCTAAACTAGAGGGGTTTGATGATATACAGGCCCTTAAAATTATTCTTCTTCAAATTTTTTGTCCTAAAGAGCTTTTGGACAAAGATAAACTTTTGGATGAAGATCTCATTCCACCTTCACCTATCACCACACATCCTCACCCTATATCTATTCATCGGCCTTAACTTCCACCTCCATAACCCTCTTTTCCTCCTCTAACCTTTGAGATCAATATGGTATGGATTAGAGAGCTAGCCCAACCCCTCCAAAATTCCATGTTTCATACTCATTTCACAGGGATATTATCTTGCACTAGGTTTTTTTCCCTCCTATCATTATACCTTTCATGACACATCCTCCTCTTTTCCTCATATCAATATGGTTCAAGTTGCCACTCGAGCACAAAAAGACAAAGGAAAAGAGAAGACTGAAACCCATCCAAAGACACCATTACCAACCATTCCATCTACACCTACTCCTAGGGTAAGCATTTGTGGGTTGGCCTATCCCATTTTGATGGTGTCACACTTTGTACCATGATCAAACAAATTCATCAATCTCCTCTAAAAACGTCTTTGTATGACCTCATCAAAACCTATGAGTCTCATCGCTATGACCTCCTCGAGATCCTAAAAACTATTGAGGTTCTACCCAATGACCCTATGCCTTTGTCACCATATTCACACCTCATAATGTGGCTGCTCTCACTACTTCACTTAAAACCTCTATTTCCACTACTACTCACCATATTTTTGCCTTCAGTTTCTTAGACTCAAAATTACTCCTCACCATTCACATGATCCTAATCCCACCCTCTTCATCTCCGTCCACAATGAGGATACTCATGTCCGACGTGTTATGATTAATGGAGGTTCAATTATTAATATTATTTCTTCCTGTGGGTACAAAAAAATATGCATACCTACCAATTACATATAATATAACCCAGATTATGTTGTGTTATTTCAATGATGCTTTGACCTCTACTCTATACACTATCATCCTCCACATTCATGTGGGTCCCCACACCATTCTTGAATTTTTTTATATTATCAAAGGGGAATTCAAATATAACATTCTACTTGGCCGACCCTGGATCCATGCCATGGGGTGTGTACCTTTGAATCTTCACCGCTACATCAATTTTGAATATGAAGGAAATATTTACACTATTCCAACAAATCCTTCACCTTTCAAAACATGCAATATGTTGTATCGACTCAATTATTTCCTTATCCTAATTAAGGCATCTATTTCCATTTTTTCCTCATCTACTACTATTATCACCTCGTCTACTACCATTGCCACTTCACCTTCAACCAATGTTGCCTCATCTTCTTTTGTTGCTTCATCTACCACTTCTTCTACTACATCTTCTTCACCCAACTCATCTCTCCCCACTGTTATCACAACTTCCAAAGTTAACCCATCTACCAATCCTTCTTCTCAAAATTCAAATATCTCATCCATTCCCTCCACCCAAGTACCAACTTTTGACCCTTTAGAAGGTTTTTTTCAATGCCTTACCCTCAGGGAAGTATTGCCTTTACAACATCAAAATTTTCTAAAATCCTTAGGAGTATGGAAACCTTCATCAACACCCACATTATGATCATCATATAAGAGAAGTGTTTCTATACGAGCCTCGCCCACCTTCGATCAAACTTGACATTCGGTGGACTTGATACTTCTTATTCTCCCAAACCACCCACTCAAACACAACATTTTTCATTTGACTTTTGTTACCTCACCAACCATGGTTTCACCCAAACCTTTCTTCATTGCTATTTTGGAAGGGCTTTGGCTTTGGTATTTATGAACAAGGTCATCACATAATTATTCTTTGCACTACCCACAAACATAAGGACCTCCATGGTATTGGATTCACTAAATCACCTATTTCTAAGCAGCGGGATAGAGTCGACCTCATACAATAAGAACCACCTTCTGCACCTTTGTCACCTTCTTCACCTACCACACCACCTTCACCCATAGAGTCCATGGATCTAGAATCCATCCCTCCTAACTTTTTTTTGTAAACATCATTTCCTTGGGACCTTTGACCTATCATTGTGATGGTGAGGCTCCTCTTCTCTTCCTTTCCTTTATCCTAATGGGAAGATGATTCCATTCTCACCTATCTGGGTGCAAAAGATTCTTACATTCACCAATCATTACCTTCTGAGACACAAACCATGCTAAATGAATCGACCATCGAGATCAACATTCACACTCAGGATGACCCTTGAATTCTAAAGATAGGCCAATCTTTAGATTCTACTGAACAAGAATCCTTCAGTTCTTTCCTCCAAGATCATAGTAATTTTTTTGGTTGTTCTTATGCCGATATTCCTAGTATTGAACCAAATATCATGGTGTAAAATATCATTACTATTCCTTATGTAAAACTTGTGAAACAAAGCTATAAAAATACATCCATGCATAGCCCTTCTTGTCAAAGAAGAAGTCCAAAGGCCTTCTTTCTGCTTTCTTTCATTTTATCTATCAATTTTATGCAATGGATTTCTAACATTGTTATTATCACTAAAGTGATAGGGGAGTCTACATTTACATGGAGTTCTATGACCTTAACCTCACCTACCCTAAGGATGACTTTCCTTTTCTTAGCATTGACCAAATTTTTGATCTTACAATGACATGATATGTTATCTCTTATAGATAGATTCTTAGGTTATAATCAAGTATTAATCACACCAGAGGATCAACACAAAAACACCTTTATCATCCCTTGGGGGACGTTCTATTATTTATTCATGCATTTGGCTTGAAAAGCATTAGTGCCACTTATCGGCGGCGATGACCTACATATTCCATGATATCATTCATGACATCTTTGAATACTATGTCGATGACCTCCTTAGAAAATATAAAATTTAGGCCGAACATCTCCCCGTCCTCAAAATCATCTCTAACCATCTCATCAAATACTACGTTCTCCTTCAACAAAAGAAGTGCATCTTTGTAGTTCTCTTTAGAAAACTCCTTGGTTTCATTGTTTCTCTCTGCAAAACATCGATGTCAATCCCACTAAAATCAAAACTAATCTTTAGATGCCTCCACCTACAAAACTTCTACAACTCCATAGTTTGCAAGGAAAATTGTTATCTATTCAACGTTTTATTTCCCAAATTTGTGAACAATGTGACCCTTTTCATCATCCTTTTAAAAATGATGTTTCTTTCAATTAGAATGACAAGTACCATAAATCCTTCAAAGTGTTGAAGTAGTACCTTCTCCAGCCACTTGTACTCATCCCACCTAAGGACAAAAAACATTTGTACCTCTATATTTCTTCCACTAATCATTCCTTTTGTGCTATACTCACACATCGCAATGAGGAACATAGGGAGAAAATGGTTTATTACATAATCCATATGATTTTATATTATGAGAATCGATATACTCACACTGAGAAGATTTTCTTAGCCCTAGTATTTGTCACAACTAAACTTTTCCACTACCTACTCAACCACAAAATTTTCTTCATCACCAACACTAACCCCCTACATTACATGTATGATAAACCTTATCAACACCAACATGCTTTTCCTTAGATCATGCTCTTTGGAGATCTAGAAATATAATTCATTCATCAAAAGTTTGTTAAGGGACAAACCATTGTAGATCAGCTTACAGATTTAGCTCTTTTCATAAATCAATCTTCTAAGTTTGATTTTTCTGATGAATCTATCTACACTCTGTTACTGAATGACACCATTTATCAAATGACCCTCTTCTTTGACAGATCTAAATGTTAATGTGGGGGTGGAACATGTGTTATTCTCATTCCTCTGTATGGTGAGCCTATGCCTCTATCTTTTAAAATTGAGTTCAATTGTACCAATAACATGGCTGAATATGAAGCAATCATGTTAGGTATCCAAACCGCCATTTCCTATATGTTAAGACCATTAATCTATTTTTTTATTCTCAATCGGTCGTGTTTTCATGCAAATGTGCAATAAGGAAATTAACAATTTCCAAGCATGACAACTATACCCCTGTATTATTTTTTTCAATTCCTATCATTCCAAGACACCCTAGGTCTATCCATTCGATCCAAGTGACCTCTCGAATAATGTTATCTCAACCCCTATGTGACTTGGGAAATTCCATTCGTTCCCCTAGGTTAATTTACGAGTTCATTTGCAAGTAGAAAATAGTTGTGGGAAGGGCTATCGCTGGCCTTCCAAGGGATGGAAAACCCCATGGAGTAGAGAATAAGATCTTAAGTGGATTTGGAGGTGATTCAAAGGTCTTCGGACATCATGGAAATGATTTAGGAAGATTTTGGAAGGGCTCGGATAATTTGGGGCAATTTCACGAAATTTAGAGTTCACAAGCCTATTCGGTACACATGCCAAAACAATTCTTGAGCTTCAAAGGTGATTTCGGAGCTCTAGATGGAATTAGGAAAAAAACATCTCCAAAATTATAATTCAAATCCCCATGATGGTAAAATAATATTTTTCACAACACTTTGGCACATTAGGTTTGCGGGTAGTTTTTCTTAGGCACAAGTGGAAAAATAAATTAAAAAATCTGCCTTTTTAGGGATAAAATGGAAGAATCAATACATAATATTTCAACCATTGGATTCAAAATTCCATTTCCAATTAGTATCATATAAATTTTTTTATAAAACGTCCTTTAGGAGCTCAAGCTATCATCGTGCAAAGTTGTCCTCTTAAAGCGAGTTTGGGAGTTAGCCAAATTTTGGGAGGGCATGTGTCACTCTAGGATCTTGGCGGGGTTTTGTGTCCCTAAAATACCTAAGGTTTAGGAACATCAACCTTGGAAAAAATTTCCCATCTCCCATGTGACCTATGGAACCCCTTGCGACCATCGATTGCCAATTCAGCCCTCGGTGCAATTTGGAGCTCAAATCCCATGCCATTGGATCTTCGCCGCATGTCATCTCCAAGAACACCATGGAATTTTATGTCCATCTTGTCCCTCACAATTCAGGGACATCAATCCTTGAAAATTTTCCCATCCCTCTAGGAGATATTTTTTGTCACCCATGTGACCCGCTTCCGACCCTTCGTTGCTTTAAAACTTATTTTAGAGCACTCACTCATATCGTTAGATACATGCCACATGTATCCTTATTTATCACCATGGAAAATGATGTACCGTTAGTGCAAAATCACAAAGCACTTCGGACGTTGATCAGATTTCTAAGTTGATCACTCTAGCATCCAAGTGATTGCACAACATTGAAACCTTTCTCCAAGTGTGGGACTTGCAGATATGAGAAAGGAATCTCCAGAGAAGGCTGGTTCCTACTCCTAAACCACCTGCCACAAGCTATTCCAGTACAGGAAAGCTAATCTAAACCTAATCTAACCATGCCAAGGAGACAGAGAGAGAGAAAAAGGGAAAAACAGAAAAATCCTACACTAAAATGGTGATACACTAGAGAAGGAGAGTGTTGAACATCTATCAAAACTACCATGGAACAAGGAGAGGTGAGCAATGGGAAGGATGGACAGATGCATCACAGGCCCAAGGATAGATTTCACACAGAAAATGTCCCAAAACTCCATGAACATAGCTCCAGACCTGCAATGAACATTCAAACTTGCACAAATACCTGCAATGAAGAGAGGCAAGAAGAAAACAAGTGAAAAATGAGCAAGGATGGACAGATGCATCACAAAACACGTTTTTGTTGCTTCAGAAGTTTGCATAGAACATCATTTCAATAGTAAAAGGAAAAAATACCATTACAGAGCAAGGGAGGAGGTTCAAACTCCATTTTCAACCCTAGAGAAGAAAAGAAGGGAGGGCAGAGCCGAAAAGATGAACCACATGAATGTTCAACCCCTTAGAAAGAAGCCCCTCTTTACAATATATAGGAAGAATGAGAGAGGGAAGAGAGAGGAAAGTCAGATCTACCCCAACCACTTCCAGGTCACATTTAGTTTATCTCATTATGGTGGCAGGTGAGAACCCTGGCAAAATGGTGGACTGTCTAGCAGAAACGGCGAGCTGTCTGTTGTATTAAAGCTGGTTGTTGAAACGTCACTTCTGTCTATTACCACGTGTCAGAGACGTTTTCTAATTTTCTCTCTCCATACTGAACCAAAATGCAATATTGACCCCAGAATCATGTAGGGAATTTCATAAGCTTTCCAATGATATAAAGAACGTCAAAATCTGAGCTCTGGATCAAAAGATATGGGGGTCTGAAGTTTTAGGGAAAAAACGGCCCAAAAAATGGATCGGCGGGTAAAAATTTGAATTTTTCCACGCTCCGCTGGTTGGACGCCACATGGCAAGCGCTGATTAGATGAGAAATTCTCTCTCCTCTACCTCTTGTGGGTTTCCCTTTGAAAATTTTGACTTTTCTTACACTTTGGAAAAAATTTCATTTTCCCCAGCCCCCGCCACTTGGGACACATGGCATCATTTGGTTCGTCGACAGGGGCACGGGGAAAACCTTTACCTTTTAGTTTTTCGGCCAAAAATTTTGCTAAATTTTCTAAGTCCTCCCCGAGCTCCGCACTTCCCCCACCTTAGGACATGTGTCCTATGTCTATTGGCTCGAGCCGACCCTTCAAACCTTGCCCTTTGAACTTTTGGGCCCAAAAACACTTAGTCGAAATTTTTATTGCGCCTCCCCTTGTGACACGTGTCACATTCTGATTCGTTGGCGGATTTTCTGGGTCTTCACATCCCTTGCGTATTTTTGGCCTAGATGTCCCAAACCGTCTGGGACAAATTTCTCCGATCCACCCGATTTGGGCTTCCCTATCCCTCTTTGAGGTGAAGACACGTGGCACATTTCCATTCGCTCTCGGCTCTCCGCGTCCCGTGCGTACTTTTGGCCTAGATGTCCCAAACGAAAGTTCTCTCGCTTCGGCCGAATCGCCAGCCTTTTGTTTGCATCCTCCACGTACTCTTGTCCCAACTCGTCCCATACTTGCTCGGGACAAATTCTTCCGATTCACCCGATTCGGCGGTTCAAGCCGCTCGCGTACTCTTGTCCCAACTGTCCCAACTGTGTGAAACAAAGACTTAGGCAAATTTTTCCCTTTTTCAAGAATCAGCTTTTCGTGTCCCGCTCGTACCTGCATTTATGGCCCAGATGTTCCAATTGCTACATGGACCACCTAGAGGATTTTCGGCCGGTTCATGCCCCAACATCCCAACTGTCCCAAGGACCGCCTGGACTAGGACTTAGCCAATTTTCATGATTTTTTCTGCCCCAAGCTTGGTTTTTGTAACTTTTTCACCCCTTTTTAGAACTTGCTCTTTTCTTCTTGGACAGGAGAGTTAGAAGGAAGCCGAGGGGGCCCCAAAAACATGATTTTTTTTGCCTTGAATCAATCTTACTTGCTCGGGACTGAAGAATCTAATGCATGTTATCAAAATTACCCTGGGGGTGAATTTTGGATAACAGTTTTGCGACTCAGTGGGGTCATCTGACTGCTAGATGAAGTTACCAGTTTCCTGAAGCATCCATTGGGCATAGAGTCATGAGTTGTAACCTGCAACTGATCTGAACTTTGAAAACCTCCTCTCTGAGCCACTTGGAAACCTACCCGAACATGGAGTTGTTCTCACCAAAATGCTACCAAAACGAACTGTGCAAGAGCAAAACCAGCACCACAAAAACTATGTACAGAACTGAAAATCATACATGCTCCAAATGAAACATGCAAAGTGTGAACAAGCACTTCTTCTACTAAAAGCAAACCTACCTACTCTATTCTATCTGGAAGAAAAGGCAAGCTAAACAAACCCCGTGGTTGGTTGTGAGAAATAGCTTCCTTTCTCAAAAGTGGCAGCCATGCAATTGATTTGGAGCTGATCATGGCTGTTAGGATGAGTGGAAAATCAACAAGAAGTTGGTCTTCCACCCAAATCATCAAGGTATCAGTTGAAGGAAAATTCAATACCTCTTTTAGTTTCTCTGCATTTGGATTGAAGAGGTATGACAGCTGATCCTTGGTACTTTACAGCTCATCCTCATGCTTAGAAGCAAGCATGACTGGTTTTGGCTTCTCCTTTAGCTCCAATGAAGCCAAATACCTGATTGGGCAAGGTCTAATCCATTTGATATGCCCATAGCTCTGATTTTCAACTCCAAGAATGGAGTCTTCTTGTAGACCCTCCTGAATGGATGGTGTGGAAGTGATGGCGAAATTCTTTTGTCCTTTCTCTTCCTCCAATGAAGAACATGAAAGATTTAAATCTTCTAATCTTGATTCCAAAGAGCTGCTATAAGATGCAGGCTCCTACAAATGAATGTTCTCCTTCATGACAGCAGAGACTCAAGTGTTTGGAATGTGGATGATGAAAGAGAGAATGGTGGAAACTCAACCGGCTCTTCTCCATCAAAACAGTCCTCCAAATCTGACAGATAAACTGCCTCATGGCTGTCCTGCTGCAAATGCTCCACTTCCTCCATGGTGTCTTCTTGATCTATAACTTGACCACCATGGTTTCTTTCACCCTCCAACATTGAGTTTGAGAGATCAAACTCCTCTTCAGTACTAGAACTTGAGAGAGGTGAAGTAGAAAGAAGAACTGAAGGTTCTCCTGTAGCTTGCTTTGTGCTCAAAGCCCTTGGATCTGCAATTTTCTCCTCCACAGCTGGGATGTGCTCCTCTTCTTTTGGATCTGGAGCAGCTTCTCCTTCCTCCAATGTTTGAAGACAATCTTGCTCTTGATTGAACTCTTCCTCCAGCATGAAGTTTGTCAAGTCAAACTCTTCAATCTGCTGCTCTAGAGGACAAGTTGGGACTGCAAGATCTTCTTCTGAGCTTTCTTCCTTTATGGCTGATTGTGCAACTTGAATTGAATCAGCATTCCCTTCAAATAGAGTGCCAACATGGACACTACTTTCTGAGCAAACTGACTGCTGATCTGCTTCTTCTTTTTTCTCTTCTTCTGCTGCCACAAAATCAGTCTTAACCACCATTTGTTCAACCTTAGCCTCTTCTGTAGGTTTAACCATCAAGGGGATCTTTGTCATCCCAAATTTGGCAGCCCAAACCCTCAAGTTGTCTGTCATTTCTTTTCTATTGGGCTCCTCTTCTTGCTGTCCTTCATGGCTGATTTTTGCAATTTCTTCTTCCCCACATGGAATTGGGAATGCAAGAGGAGGGATGGGTTGTAACTCAATTGATTTGGCAATTTTTTGTGGTGGTAGAGGAGGTAGAAACTCTTGTTTCTTTAGAGGAGGGGGTATTTCTTTTAGCTCTTGTGGAGGGGATGACTGTTTGGAAGGAAAAAGGAAAGAAGAATTGAGGTGTGGTGGAAGACTGAGAGGTGGAGACATGGGATCAACATTTGGGACAGCAGATGGGGAGTTTAGAATTTGCAATTCCAAATGAGATGGTGCTGCTTGAGTAATGGGAAGAGAAAACCAGATGATGGTGTAGAACTTACCCATTGACAAGGTTGTTCAACACCAAGTGTATAGGCCTCTATTTCTACTGTCCATTGTGCAAGTTGGGGCAGCATCTTCATCATGAAGTCCAGCTTCTCCTGAGGGCTGAAGTGTCTTGGAAAAGGGCCTCCCCATGGACAAGGAGTCCTGCAACCAATTCTGAAAGCTCTCATTTGAGTTGTTGCTCTGGATTGCACCATCTTTACCTCCATCTTTTGGATTTTCTCCAACAGACCAGCATCTTGCATCTGATTGTCTTCATTATATGCATACTCTTGCTCTTGGAAAGCTCCATAGCCAAACTGATTTTGGCATTGCTGCTCATATGGGTATGCATGCTGATTTTGAATTTGTTCAAAATGCTGATTTGGAGGATTTAAAAAACATGTTGGAGGTGGGAAACATTGCTGCTGTTGTAAATGTGAGTTCTATGATGGAAATGAAGTCATGATTACACAACTTCATGGAATGGAAAAGAATGAAAGGGATGGAAAGAAGGATGGATGGGAATGGATGAAAACGGGTCTGCAACTTTAGAAATGGGTTGCTGATCAGATGGAGTCGCCAGATGTGTTTGCAAGTGCCTCCAAAGGCTGAAATCTTCACAGAACACACCAACCCGTAAAAATGAAGTGGAAGACCTCTAAGGTCCCACCGGTGTGCCAAAACTGTTAGTGCAAAATCAAAGCACCTCCCGGACATTGATCAGATTTCTAAGTTGATCACTCTAGCATCCAAAGTGATTGCACAACATTGAAACCTTTCTCCAAGTGTGGGACTTGTAGATATAAGAAAGGAATCTCCAGAGAAGGTTGGTTCTGCTCCTAAACCACCTACCACAAGCTATTCTAGTGTAGGCAAGCTAATCTAAACCTAATCTAACCATGCCAAGGAGACAGAGATAGAGAAAAAAGGGAAAAAGAGAAAAAGCCTACACTAAAACGGTGATACACCGAGAAGGAGATTGTTGAACATCTATCAAAACTACCATGGAACAAGGAGAGGTGAGTAATGGGAAGGATGGATAGATGCATCACAGGCCCAAGGATAGATTTCACATAGAAAATGTCCCAAAACTCCATGAACATAGCTCCAGACCTACAATGAACATTCAAACTTGCACAAGTACCTACAATGAAGAGAGGCAAGAAGAAAACAAGCGAAAAACAAGCAAGGATGGATAGATGCATCACAAAACACATTTTTGTTGCTTCGAGTTTGTACGCAAACATCATTTCACTAGTAAAAGGAAAAATTCCATTACAAAGCAAGGGAGGAGGTTCGAACTCCATTTTCAACCCTGGAGAAGAAAAGAAGGGAGGGCAGAGCCGAAAAGATGAACCACATGAATGTTCAACCCCTTAGAAAGAAGCCCCTCTTTACAATATATAGGAAGAATGAGAGAGGGAAGAGAGAGGAAAGTCAGATCTACCCCAACCACTTCCAGGTCACATTTAGTTTATCTCATTATGGTGGCAGGTGAGAACCCTAGCAAAATGGCGGATCGCCTAGCGAGAAATGGTGAGTTGTCTGCTTTGTATTAAAAGCCGGTAGTTGAAACGTCACTTCTGCATGTATTACCACGTGTCGAGTGATGTTTCCTGATTTTATCTCTCCATACTGAACCAAAATGTAATATTGACCCTAGAATCATGTAGGGAATTTCATAAGCTTTCCAATGATATAAAGAACATGCAAATCTGAGCTTTGGATCAAAATATATGGGGGTCTGAAGTTTTAGGGAAAAAACGGCCCAAAAAACGGATCGGCAAGTAAAAATTTGAATTTTTCCGCGCTCCGCTGGTCAGACGCCACGTGGCAAACACTAATTAGATGAGTAATTCTCTCTCCTCTACCTCCCGTGGGTTTCCCTTTGAAAATTTTGACTTTTCTTACACTTTGGAAAAATTTCATTTTCCCCCCGCGCCTCGCCACTTGGGACACGTGGCATCATTTGGTTCGTCGACAGGGCGCGGGAAAACCTTTACCTTTTAGTTTTTCGGCCAAAAATTTTGCTAAATTTTCTAAGTCCTCCCCAAGCTCCGCACTTCCCCCACCTTAGGACATGTGTCCTGTGTCTATTGGCTTGGGCCGACCCTTCAAACCTCACCCTTTGAACTTTTGGGCCCAAAAACACTTAGTCAAAATTTTTATTGCGCCTCCCCTTGTGACACGCGTCACATTCTGATTCGTTGGTGGCTTTTCCGGTCTTCGCATCCCTCACGTATTTTTGGCCTAGATGTCCCAAACTATCTGGGACAAATTTCTCCGATCCGCCCAATTCGGGCTTCCCTGTCCCTCTTTGAGGCGAAGACACGTGGCACATTTCCATTCACTCTCGGCTCTTTCGACTCTCCGCGTCCCGCTGTATTTTTGGCCCGATGTCCCAAATAAAAGTTCTCTTTGTTTCAGCCAAACTGCCGGTTTTCATCCTCCGTGTACTCTTGTCCCAACTGTCCCCGGACTGCTGGGACAAATTCTTCGATTCACCCACCCGGCCGATTCGCGTCCGCCGCGTACTCTTGTCCCAACTGTCCCAACTGTGTGAAACAAAGACTTAGGCAATTTTTTCCCTTTTTCAGCCGAATCAGCTTTTCGCGTCCCGCACGTACCTACGGCCCAGATGTCCCAATTGCTGCGTGGACCGCTGGAGGCTTTGCATGTATTAAATGTAAATTTTCTTATATATATTTGGATTTCCACGTCATTTTTACTGCATTTACGTACTTTTTACCTCGTGGATTTTCACGATGCATCTTCGACCCGAAACCCAAAACCGCCTCTCGTGGCTCGATCGCATTGCTCATTTTTTATCATTCCTTGTCCCGTTGAAGGTATTTTTCTTAATTCTTTGTTTGTGGTTTTTTTGGATTAATTGTGTAAGGAATTCTTCCAAGTTTCTTATCAGGGTTGTTTTGGGGTTTTTATCTTTTCCATTTTGGGGGTTGTTTTCTAAAATCGGGTTTATGTTTTAGGGTTTTCCCCCTTTGGAATTAGCACTTTGTTTTATCCCCTAGAATTTTTTATAATTAAAAATATGTTTGGGATATAAATGGTGAAGGAAACCCACATGTTTCAACTCAACAATTACCCTATTCCCTCTTCTCGGGTTTCGCAGGGTGCTTTGTAGTGTTCAAAACCGCAGTTTATTGGAAAATATCAGTGTCGTTTTCCAAACTCTCCGGCATTCTCCTCAGTGTTAGGTTTTATAAAATCTCTGGCATTCTCCTTAGTGTTAGGTTTTCCGAACTCTCCATCATCCTTTTCAGTGTGTCAGGTTTTTCGCAATGTTCAACATCTCCTGATTTTTGACACTCTCCTCCTTTAAAATTCCTCATGTCGGACCCTGGTCCATCACAAGAAAAGACTGAAAAGTCAGGGAGGATGAAATACAAATTTAGGAAGGTGGAGTCTCCATCCTATATTGACTGTAATTTCGACATCCGAGATACAGAGCTCGGAAACGTAGACATGGAGGATTTCTGGAATAGGGTCAAGAGCCCTTCTCAAACTCCATGGATGAAATCAATAGTCAGCAGTGGCCTACCTCTTACAAAGATGCTTCCCTATGTCTGCTCAGTGCCCTGAGTTCATCTTGGCCTATGCTTCAAATTATGACTCTTCTTCTCGTTCTATGAAAAATCAAGCGGGAGAAGTTGTAATCAAATTGGACAGAGGTTACTTCGATGTCCTTCTTAAGCTTTATATTTGAGGAATATGGAGATATGGATCTCAAGTTAGCCCAAAAATCTTGGGATAATGATCAGGAGGATTGCATCAAGCACGTGAATAAGAAGTTTCTAATCAAAGCCAAACCAGCTTGTTTCCAGGTTCCCAAGACTTGTTCCCAGAAGTGATTTCATTCAGGAAATCAATGATATCATTACTCTGTTGAGTCGGGTTTTTGGTTTCCCCGAATCAAATGTTTTCCAAGGATGGATGTACCAGTTCATGATCACTATTAAGAAGAATCAACAGGGAATTGATTGGGGTACTCTTATCAGTAATGAGATAGATTCTCAAATGACAACAGTCCTGTCTACGGGAAAGTTTTACATGTCCTCGTATGTCACCTATGCAGTGCCGATATGAGGAACTATCCCGGGTTGGACACCAAGGGGAACAAGAAAGTGGAACATGTTTATCAGTATTTCCCTCAGCTGACAAAAAAAGGGTCTAAAGACCAATTCAGAAGGGTAAACGATGCCTTCTTTTATGAGAACATCTGCAGGTTAAGTCCCGAACTGAGGAAAATGAGAGTATCTGATGAAGCATGGGCTGAAGTTTCAAAATGGGGTTGTGTCTTCTTGCAATTTAAGAAGTTCACATATCTTTGAGTAGTCATGTACCCAGGGGATCCTTTCTGTTTGCCTAGATATCTAGGGGACAAACTAATCTTGATGGAATTGGTCAGGAAATTGTTGGATTTTCACAAGTTCCAATAGAGTAAACACAAGGCCACTGTATCTTTCCCAATTTCTATTGGAAGGTATACTTGTTCAATGGTGGTGAAAGCCAAGAATGTTGTCCATGAGCTTCAAGATAAATTGAAGAAGCACATGAAGCCCCGAGATGGGTTTGATATTCGAGGAGTCCTCAGGGCGTATGGAACTCTCTACCCACACGTGCCAAGCATAGAAGACGTTTGGATTGATTTACGTGATGAGGTTGCTATCCGAAGAAAAGATCATAGTAGATTGACACTTGCTGAGATTCAAACACTTGAGCTCACTAACTTACCAGAAGGTACTAGCGATAATGAAAGTGTTTTGGACCCTTCCTATGATGGACTGAATGAAGATCAATATGTTTTCCCACCTATTGATTGGTCTATCAGTGAAAAAGCCTCCATTACAGATAGGTCAGCCCTGATTCTTGCACACACCAAAGCATGGCTCGCCTCTTGGGGAATGAGTTTTAAAGATGATAATTTTTCAAAGTTGGTTGCTTCAGAGGCGGGGCCCTCCAAAAAGGGAAAAGACAAAAGATCTTCTAAGGGACCTATAAAGGTCAAGTTTGTCAAGAAGAGAAGAGAATGAGAAATATCTTCAATTGTTTCTCCAGTTGAAACAGTGAATGTGCCAGAATCACCAACACCACTAGAAATAGGAGAAATTTCTTTGGAAGGAGAAGGAAGCCACCTCTCTGTTTCACCATTTGTTGACCGCCCAATCAAGAGACCTTATTTTTGCATCCTGTGCCTTGGAGTCCGGATCTGCGCTTCCTCCTCACAACCAATTCTACCTCCCCATTCCCCATCAACTTCTTCAATCATGGCCAGCATTTTCTCTGACTCTCACCCTCTCTGCTGGTACCAAAGTAATCACCAACATACCCCCTCCTGTGCCTCTTTTTATTGAATCTGCTGCCACATTGGTAACTGTCCCCACTTCGCCATTAGATCCCTCTCCTCCTGAAAGTATGATACCAACTTCTACAATAGTGGAAACTCCCTCTGACATGCCTCAATGGCTACTCGAGCAAACTCTAAGGAAGAGGAAGGTGATTGTACCCATACCAGCCTTTGATTTTAGCTCACTCAAGGCTTCTACTACTAAATCAGCCAAGAAACCCAAAATAGTTTCAAGGGTTTTGGTGGACACTTCAGGGCATAAGTTTGCAGAGATCGCCACTCTTGTGGATCGACAAAACCAAAGAGGACATAACAGACTTTGACTATCGATAACTAGAGTGGCAGTAGGAGAGGTGACAACGGAGGAGAACAACAGACACACGGGATGCCACAAACGTGTTGTGCCAGAAATTGAAGGAAACAAAAGACAACAGAGATGAGCTTAAAAGAAAGGTGGAGCAGTTGACTGAGGTATTGCTTAAGCTCTCAAAACCCCTTGAATCCATATCATCTTCCTCTGTCCCTGTCGGATTCGATTTCTCATCAGTGCCTACAATTGAGAAGATTAATAAAAAAGGAAGGGTGGTTGATGAATGGATCCAAAGGCTGCTCCAACAGGGGAAGGAAGTGATTCAAGATACCGTGGAAGTCTATCAATCTTTGGGGAATATTCAGAGTGATGGAGAAAAGATGGATGATGATTTCTCCCAAGAAATTGGACATCTTGATTTGACTTTCGAAGCTCTCTAGGTGTTAAAGCAAATGCCATCACGCCTCTTGGTAGAAGAAGGCATCATCCCACATGTGGATAAGCATTTCCATTGACCAAATCCATCAGGTTCAGGGTAAAGATTCTTAGTGAAACCTGTGGTAAATTGAGAGAATCAAGGGATTAGTTGATCGATGGCAAGAGTGACCTAGAAGAAGAACTATTAAAAATTTGTACAAAAGTGTCAGTTGGAAACTCAGGCATTCTATCAGTCGATGACCTTTTCAAACAAATCCAAGAATCTATTCAGCATGAACCAACTCATGGATTTGGTATTGAAATCATTGACAGGTTTGTAAAGATTGAACATTCTTTAGAGGCCTTGAGAAGACTCAGCAAAAGATTGAGGAAACTTCCCGGTAGTGCCAGTGACACTCATGAAACCTGCGAAGTTTTGAGTGATCATTCCACTGCACCTGACGAAAACGAAATGCAAGGCATAATCCGAAAGTTCCAAGAATTTCAGAACAAACAGGCTCAGTTGGAGGAAGGGAAAGATGAGGAAGAAAAAGATGACGATTCAGACTAAGTCTTGATGCTTCATGTCATTTCAATCTTGAAATTGACATGTCTTTTTCATTTCTATTTCTTCACATAGGAAGAAAATTTTGATTCGGTCTCCTGCATGAGAGTCAAGCAAAATAGGACTCTCATTAAAAGACTATTTTCTAGGATTCATCCTATTTTCTCTCTACTCTTTTCTATTATAAATTAGGGATGTGTGTACATTCAAAAGGGTCGAGATTTTTGAAATATTGGGAGCTATTGGGAAGAAGAAAAGATTTGTGTTTTCTTTTAATCATTTTGAGGAATAGGAGTTGATACTATTTTGCAAACTTTGTGTTGTGAGATATATCTTTCTTAAGATATTGTTCTTATGTTCATAATCTTAAGCTATTCTTTGTTTAGCATCTTGGTGTTTCTAATCATTTCAAACATTATATTTATGATCTAAAGCTCATATGATTATTTCGTGCTCTATGTTTACTCGAAAGAAAATACATTTCTCTCATTTCCTTTCCATTGTGATTCTTCTATTGTAATAATTCCTGACCCTATCCATTTAGAAAAATGACATCTTCCCAACGTGTGGATATGGATTTCGGGATTCTATCCCAACCCCAATGGTTAGATTAGTGTGAATATTGTATATATCATTTCTGCTGTGTTTTAGATTAGTAATAAATAGGCAGCCTCACCTATCTTTGAGGAGGGATTTAATCCCATGTACTGTGGTTGAACCTCATATTTTGGATTGACAAAATATCCAACCAACAGTTTTTGGTGACTCCACTGGGGAATATGGATTTATAGTGTAAAGCTTATCCTCTTGGTGTCTGGCGACTCCGTATTTGCCTTATTTTCAACAAGATCTCTTTCCCGGTTCAAGCTAGCCAGAAAGATCTTCACTCGGTCCCACCGAGCCCGGGGTGAAATTGATCCACTTTTTGAGTTACTACAAAGGCACAATTTCAGTCTTTCCCCCAACAAAGTTATTTCCAACCGAACCAGAAGTTCTTCACCTGTTCGGAGAAATCAGATCCCCGTAGAACGAGACGTGTCTGCAACTTGTCATGCGTTATTCTTGTCCGACACTCGGATCCCCATACGCACTCTTGTCAGAAGGATGGCAGCACAACCTGTGCCTTGGGGCACAGCTATTGGTCCTCTTTCTTTAACTCCACCATTGCACGAGTTACCACATGGATCACGTAAAAACATTCCCAAGTTCAATGGGGATGGGAAGCAGCATCCTGATGAACACATTACATCTTTCTTTGTAGCGTGTGGCATCCTTGGAGTAGCTCACGAAGATGTCTCTGTTCGACTTTTCATTGAAACATTGCATGGTGCAGCAGCTGAATGGTTTTACCACCTTCCGAATGCATGCATCACAAATTGGGCTACCATGAGGACCAGATTTGAAGCACATTTCAAACCAGCTGAAGATTCTCATGCTTTGTTAGCACAACTTACCCATATGAAGAAGGAATCACATGAACCCATGCAGGACTTCATGGCAAAGTTTAACAAGCTGATCCAAAAGATTCTCGGAAATAGTTGTACCTACTCCGGAAAATCAGAAATGCTTCTTCATTAATGCTCAGCCTCCTGATGTGAGCTTTTTATTAAGAAGGTCGGCTATCCCAGATTTGGCTATCACTCAGTCAACAACTATTGAAATAGAGGATGATCTCATTTTGGTCGAAAGCATCAGAAAATATGTACCCAAACCTAAAAATCTAGGTTCTTCCCAAGGTAATACTGATCCTATGATTCAAAAAATGGCTAATGATTTGATTGCTTTAAAAATAAAATGTCTCAAGTAGTGAGCAATGTTCCGTATCGGGATATCCCTAGACAGAATTTTAATAACAACAATGGTGCGCCTGCAAGAGATAGGCCACGGTTAACTCCTGCTCAACTGAGGCTAGCAATCAAAGCTCCTCCTATTAACGCGGCAAAAAGTAGAAATAGTCGAAGAAGAGGATGAACCAGAAGAACAAGATTCCCCGAAGCTTTTGAAGCTTCAGGATATGCCGATGAGTCTTATGACGATTCGGCTGGCGACTCCAACATTGGGTATTTGGAATACGAAGAAGATGAATGTGTGCCGATGGTCAGTCATTTGCTGTCTTCACTCGATCCCAATCTCAGAATCCAAGAAAACCTCTTGAAAACCCCAAGGAGAAGAACAAGGAACCTCCCATAGCCATAGTTAAGAGAGGTACTCCTATTTCAGCACAAACTGAAAGAGAAGTCACCAAAAAGGAAACTTCTCCTCATTCTCTTTCTCCTAAGGTCAGTGCCCCAGCTCAAGCTCATGTGATTATAATTGATCCTACCATCACCCCTTCTTATACTACTTTTGACATTATCGATCATGCAAAGAGAACCAAAATCCAAATGTCGGAAGCAGAATACCTTCAGTCAAATCCTGAATAGTTTGAAAAACTTTCCAAATTCATTAGAAGTAAAGCCATTGTTCCCCCATCTTCAAAAGGTCTCCTTCCAAATCCTACTCAACCCCCACCTCAGAACAATTTGACCTCTGCTTCTTCTTTAGGAAAGATTGAACCATTTTATTTTTCTTTGCTTATAAATGGGTTTAAACTCAGCAATTGCATCATCGACTCAGGGGCCTCTCGACAATGTTATGCCCACAAAAGTAGCCCATGCCCTTGGGCTTACTCTGACTAAGTCATATGGATGGTGTTACTCCATGGAAACCAAACAAGTTCCCTTGATTGGTCAAATCAAAGATGCACAGTTTGCATTCGTTGCCTTCCCAGAGAAGAGAGTGAAAATGACCATTCTAGTTGCTGACATCCCTGCAGCTTATGGTATCCTCTTGGGTAGAGGTTTTTGTAAAGACATTAGAGGAGAGATTAATATGGATTAGACTAAGGCCAGGATTCCAGTCAATGGGGTTTATCATGTTCTCCATCCCGAACCTCAGGCGAGGTATTTGGTAACTAAATCAGATGACCCTAAAGCTCAAATTCTTTTCGAAGATGCTAGCTTCAGAAATTATTTCATGACTTCAGAGATACCAGCTATGGATGTCAAGGAAGAAGATCCTAATGCTATTTGGACCCTCAAATTCGATGGTAGCTGCTCAACCACCGGATCGGGCACTGGTGTAGTTCTTATATCTCCTAATTCTGAGATTTTCCCATCAGCTTACAAATTGCAGTTTGATAATACTAATAACACGGCTGAATATGAAGCTCTGTTACTAGGATTAGAAATGGCCAGATAGAAGGGAATTCGAAATCTCAAGGTTCAAGGGGATGTGGAGCTGATTGTCAACCAGGTCAAGGGAATCTATCAGGTAAAAAATGATCGCTTGAGACATTACAGGAACAAAGTTTGGGATAATATAGAATGCTTTGATGCATTCTCCATTAAGGCAGTTTTGAGAGATTATAATGACAAGGCTGATTCTTTGGCCGTGTCTGCATCCCTCCTTCTCCCTCATCCCCAGTTCAAACAAGATACATACACCATTGAGATTGTGTACCATCCCAATATCCCAGATAATGCGGCTCACTGGCAAGTGTTCAATGACGATCAATAGGTGTTGGCTTTTCTAGAAAAGGCTGACAATTTCAAAGTGAGTCAGACTTTGAAGGTTCGGAATCAGCTTTCCATGAATCTATCTCAGATCCATATCAAGAGGTTGATGGTGAGTTTATTCAACTTAAAGAAAACAAGATAGCCAAAGGTCTGGTTTCTCTCCGGAGGGTTTGTTCAACAAGCATGATCGCTTTATTCAAAACAAGAGACAAGTTGAAGGAGCTTCTTCTTCAGAAGTAGATCAAGTCAATCTAGGTTCGTATGATCAACCTCGGATGGTGAATATTGGGAAATGTTGTTCCCCTGAGGAGAAAGAAAATTCACTTCACTCTTGAAGAGATACATGGATGTGTTAGCTTGGTCTTATGCAGATTTAAAATCCTTCAAGCCCAAAGATGTACAACACAGTATCCCTTTGAAATCTGATGTGAAACCATACAGGCAGAAGAAAAGACATTACAACCCCAAGATCTCAGGGACTATCCTTGCAGAAATCCAAAAATGTTAGATGCTAGAATTATTTTTCCAATCCATCACTCCACCTGGATTGCTAACATCATCCCTGTCAGGAAGAAGAATGGTGAAATCCGAATTTGTGTTGACTTCCGGAACCTGAATCAGTCTTCGTTGAAGGATAGCTATCCCTTACCTATCATGGATCAGGTGTTACAAATCGTTACTGGATCAGAAATGCTATCCATGCTCAATAGATTTTTAGGATATAATCAAGTTGAGGTAACTGCGGAGGATCAACACAAGATGGCCTCCACAACCCCATGGGGTACCTTTACTTACAGGAGGATGCCTTTCGGCTTGATCAACGCCGGAGCCACTTTTCAGAGAGCTATGGACTTGGCATTCAGAGACCTGATGGGCAAAGTCATAGTAGTATATTTGGATGACTTGACCATTTTCTCCAAAAATGGAGTGATCATTATGATCATTTAGAACAAGTACTTTTGAGATGCAGGCATCACAGGATTTCATTAAATCCCAAGAAGTCCATGTTCGGAGTGACCGAAGGAAAGTTTCTGGGTCATATCATGACTAGAGAAGGAACCAAAATTGACCTAGAGAGGGTAAAGGCCATTCAGAGCCTTACCCTACCCACAAGTAAAACTGGAGTTCATTCCTTCTTTGGAAAGGTCAATTTCCTAAGAAGGTTTGTACCTGATTTTGCTGATAAAACCAAGGATATCCTTGGGATGATGAAAGGAAAAATTCCATTTTGATGGAGTACTAAAGGGAAGCTTGCATTCGATGAAATCAAAAGGGCAGTTGCTTGCACTCCTATCCTAGTATGTCTAGACTTCAAAAAAGATTTCATCATGTATAGTTACACCTCTGCTCACACAGTGTCATCCATCGTGATGCAGGAGAACGGGGAGGGCATTGAAGCTCCCAACACATTTATGAGTTGTCCATTGAAGGAACATGAGTTAAAGATGTAACAAATTGAAAAGCATGCTTATGCAGTGGTACAAGTGGTGAAACATTTCAGGTACTATGTGCTGAACTCCCATACCCTCGTTCTCATTCCCGACACTGCCGTTAAATCCATTTTGACTCAACAAGAGTTGGGGAGCCAACGAGGTACCTGGATAGCTAAAGTTCAGGATTATGACTTGGACATCAGACCTACCAAGTTGTTACGAGGAAGGGGCCTGCTTCAATTGATCATAGAAAACCATGTCAAGAAGCGTAATGTGAAAAGACCCAAGATACTTCTTCAGAGTTGCCCATGGTGCTTTTCGTGAGTACAACTGATGAATGGTACACGGATATTGCTTTCTTTCTAACTTATGGTGAATTCCCCCCGCATTTAAGCCAAAAGGAGAAGAGGACGGTCAAGTTAAGATCTGTGAGATACCTCCTGTGGGATAATGGGATATATAAGAAAGGTATTGATGGTGTATTCATGTGCTGTGTTTATAAATCATAACAGTTAAAGTTGTTAGAATGCTTCCATAGCCTAGCATGCGGAGGACATTTCTAATCCTTTGTAACAACTTATAAGATCCTGTGGGCTAGGTAGTATTAGCCTACTCTTTTCTGGGATTTAGCCGAGTGGGTGTCCAAGTGTGAAGCTTGTCAACATTTCATTGGTCGTCCCAAGCTAGCAGCTCTTCCCCTGAAGCCCGTAGTGATTGAAGAACCTTTTCGCCAGTGGGGAATTGACTTCATTAGAACGTTGAATCCTACCTCTAGTGCTGGACACAATTACGTGCTAACTGCTATAGACTATTTTACCAAGTGGGTGGAAGCCGCGCCAATCAAGCAAGCAACCTCGGAAGCCGTGTGCAAGTTCCTTAAAGAAAATATAATTGTCAGATTTGGTGTGCCTCACAAGATTGTGGCTGACAATGCCTCCAATTTCTCATCACATGAGTTGACAGAATTTTGCTATGGATTCGGCATCACTCTGGCTCACTCATCTGATTATTATCCCCAAGGCAATGGGCAAGCTAAATCCAGCAACAAGAATCTGGTTACCATAATTAGAAAGCTAGTAGATGAAAACTAGAGGACATGGCACAAAGCATTGTATGATGTGTTGTGGGCTGATCGGATTACCCCAAAGCGAGCTATAGGAATGTCTCCTTTCCAAGTGTTGTATGGGATTGATGCTGAGATTCCTATCTCAGTAGAATTTCCAGCCTTACAGTTGGCCAAAGTAGTCGAAGATGTGACTTTTCAAAATTCTATCGAGAAAAGGGTTATGTACCTAGCTAGGCTAGAGGAGGAACAGAGCAAGGTGGTTGATCGCATTACAGACCATCAAAGAAAAGTAAAGAAAAATTTTGACAAGAAATCAAGGCAACATCATTTCCAAATTGGAGACCTGGTGTTGCTTTGGGATAAGAGGAGAGAGCAGAAAGGAATGCACGGAAATTTTGACTCCTTGTGGAAAGGACCTTTTAAGATTCATCAGATGAGTGGTGAAAATAGTTTCCATCTATCATACCTTGATGGAGAGTTACTTCCTTTGCCTTTCAGCAGTCAACATCTGAAGTTGTTCCATCATTAATGCAAGACGCTCTTTTGCATTGTACATACTTTATTTTATGTCATGTGTTTGCTTTTAGTCTTCTTTCTTTCCTTGTTTTGTTTTTCGTTTTCTTCTTTTCTGACTCCATAGCCCAATGGATAAAGCCAGAGATTTTGAGTTCTCTTCCTTTGATATCACAAAGAAAGTCCCCAACTAGAGCCATTTGTTATCTCATTTTTGAGTTTACGCCAAAAATGAGATAACCCTAAGAAATTTTTGAGCTGGTTTTCTAAAAATTACCTTTCAGAGAGATAATCAGGTTTTCGGGTTTCACAAGCAAGACAACATGTGTTTTGGGTGCTTCATGTCATGTGTTCCCCGAAACCCAAAACCCACATCAAGTAAGGTAAGTCGGGTTTGTGGACCTTCCGAGCATCGAACATGCCTTCGTCAAAACATGCTCCATGTCACATGTCTTCCGATCCCCGAAGCCCGATTTACTCCTTTGTTTTGGGTTTCTGGGGCCATCAAGCATCATGCTTCATGTCGATTGTTTCCTGTAACCCGAAACCCAAATTACTCTAAAACCCTTTGTGTCGGGTTTCGAATATCCCGAGCATGCTGACATGGCATTAATGCCGAGTTTTTGGTGGTTGGCACATGTCAACTGAAGTGTATTAAATACAAATTTTCTTATATATATTCGGATTTCCACGTCATTTTTACTAGACATACTTTTTACCTCGTGGTTTTTCGTGGATGCATCTTCACCTCCCGAAACCCAAAAATCGCCTCTATGCTTGATTGCATTGCTCATTTTTTATCATTCCTTGTCTTGGTTGAAGGTATTTTTCTTCATTCTTTGTTTGTGGTTTTTGTGGATTAATTGTGTAAGGAATTATTCCAAGTTTCTTATCAGGGTTGTTTTGGGGTTTTTATCTTTTCCATTTTGGGGTTGTTTTCTAAATCAGGTTTATGTTTTAGGGTTTTCCCCTTTGGAATTATCACTTTGTTTTATTCCCCAGAATGTTGTTATAATTAAAAATATGTTTGGGATATAAATGGTGAAGGAAACCCACATGTTTCAACTCAACAATTACCCTATTCCCTCTTCTTGGGTTTCGCAGGGTGCTTTGCAGTGTTCAAAACCACAGTATATCGGAAAAGCTCAGTTTAGGTTTTCTCGAACTCTCTGGCATTCTCCTCAGTGTTGGGTTTTCTGAACTCTCTGGCATTCTCCTCAGTGTCGGGTTTTCTGAACTCTCCGGCATCCTTTTCAGTGTGTCAGGTTTTTCGCAGTGTTCAACATCTCCTGATCTCCGACACTCTCCTCCTTCGAAATTCCTCATGTCGGACCCTGGTCCATCACAAGAAAAGACTGAAAAGTTAGGGAGGATGAAATACAAATTCAGGAAGGTGGAGTCTCCATCCTATATTGACTGTAATTTTGACATCCGAGATACAGAGCTCGGAAACGTAGACATGGAGGATTTCTGGAATAGGGTCAAGAGCCCTTCTCAAACTCCATGGATGAAATCAATAGTCGGCAGTGGCCTACCTCTTACGGTAGGCTTCCCTATGTCCGCTCAGTGCCCCGAGTTCATCTTGGCCTGTGCTTCAAATTATGACTCTGCTTCTCGTTCTGTGAAAAACCAGGTGGGAGAAGTTGTAATCAAATTGGACGGAGGTTACTTCGATGACCTTCTCAAGCTGCCTAATTTTGAGGAATATGGAGATATGGATCTCAAGTCAGCCTAAAAATCTTGGGATAATGATCAGGAGGATTGCATCAAGCATGTGATTAAGAAGTTTCTAATCAAATCCAAACTAGCTGTTTCCAGGTTCCCAAGACTTGTTCCCAGAAGTGATTTCATTCAGGAAATCAACGATATCATTACTCTGTTGAGTCAGGTTTTTGGTTTCCCCGAATCAAATGTTTTTCAAGGATGGATGTACCAGTTCATGATCACTATTAAGAAGAATCAATAGGGAATTGATTGGGGTACTCTTATCAGTAACGAGATAGATTCTCAAATGACAACAGTTCTGTCTATGGGAAAGTTTTACATGTCCTCGTATGTCACCTATGCAGCGGCCGGTATGAGGAACTATCCTAGGTTGGACACCAAGGGGAACAAGACAGTGGAACATGTTTATCAGTATTTCCCTCAGCTGACAAAAAAATGGTCTGAACACCAATTAAGAAGGGTAAACGATGCCTTCCTTTATGAGAACATCTCCATGTTAAGTCCCAAACTAAGGAAAACGAGAGTATCTGATGAAGCATGGGCTGAAGTTTCAAAATGGTGTTGTGTCTTCTTACAATTTAAGAAGTTCACATATCTTTGAGTAGTCATGTACCCAGGGGATCCTTTCCATTTTCCCAGATATCTAGGGGACAAACTAATCTTGATAGAATTGGTCGTGCAATTGTTGGATTTTCACAAGTTCCAACAGAGTAAACAAAAGGCATTGTATCTTTCCTAATTTCTATTATAAGGTATACTTGTTCAACGGTGGTGAAAGCCAAGAATGTGGTCCATGAGCTTCAAGATAAATTAAAGAAGCACATGAAGCCCTGAGACGGGTTTGATATTTGAGGAGTCCTCAGGGCGTATGGAACTCTCTACCCGCATGTGCCAAGTGTAGAAGATGTTTGGATTGATTTACGTGATGAGGTTGTTGTCCGAAGAAAAGATCATAGTAGATTGACACTTGCTGAGATTCAAACACTTGAGCTCACTAACTTACCAGAAGGTACTAGCGATAATGAAAGTGTTCTGGACCCTTCCTATGATGGACTGAATGAAGATCAATATGTTTTCCCACCTATTGATTGGTCTATCAGTGAAAAAGCCTCCATTACAGATAGGTCAACCCTGATTCTTGCATGCACCAAAGCATGGCTCACCTCTTGGGGAATGAGTTTTAAAGATGATAATTTTTCAAAGTTGGTTGCTGCAGAGGCAGGGCCCTCCAAAAAGGGAAAAGACAAAAGATCTTCTAAGGGACCTATAAAGGTCAAGTTTGTCAAGAAGAGAAGAGAATGAGAAATCTCTTCAATTGTTTCTCCAGTTAAACAAAGTGAATGTGCCAGAATCACCAACACCACTAGAAATAGGAGAAATTTCTTTGGAAGGAGAAGGAAGCCAGCCTCTGGTTTCACCATTTGTTGACTGCCCAACTGAAGAGACCTTATCTCTTGCATCCCAGGCCTTGGAGTCTGGATCTGCGCTTCCTCCTCACAACCACTTCTACCTCCTCATTCCCCATCGACTTCTTCAATCATGGCCAGCATTTTCTCTGGACTCTCACCCCTCTCTGCTGGTACCAAAGTAATCACCAACATGCCCCCTCCTGTGCCTCTTTTTATTGAATCTGCTGCCACATTGGTAACTGTCCCCACTTCGCCATTAGATCCCTCTCCTCCTGAAAGTATGATACCAACTTCTACAATAGTGGAAACTCCCTCTGACATGCCTCAATGGCTACTCGAGCAAACTCTAAGGAAGAGGAAGGTGATTGTACCCATACCAGCCTTTGATTTTAGCTCACTCAAGGCTTCTACTGCTAAATCAGCCAAGAAACCCAAAATAGTTTCAAGGGTTTTGGTGGATGCTTGAGGCATAAGTTTGTAGAGATCACCACTCTTGCAACTGACAAAAAAAAAGAGGACATAACAGCCTCTTACTATCAGATAACCAGAGTGGCTCTAGGAGAGGTGACAATAGAAGGAGAACAATAGGATGCACGGGATGCCACAAATGTGTTGTGCCAGAAATTGAAGGAAACAAAAGATAGCAGAGATGAGCTTAAAAGAAAGGTGGAGTAGTTGACTGAGGTATTGCTTAAGCTCTCAAAACCCCTTGAATCCATATCATCTTCCTCTGTCCTGTTGGATTCAATTTCTCATCAGTGCCTACAATTGAGAAGATTAATAAAAAAGGAAGGGTGGTCAATGAATGGATCCAAAGGCTGCTCCAACAGGGGAAGGAAGTGATTCAAGATACCGTGGAAGTCTATCAATCTTTGGGAATATTCGAGTGATGGAGAAAAGATGGGCGATGATTTCTCCCATGAAATTAGACATCTTGATTTGACTTTCAAAGCTCTCCAAGCGTTAAAGAAAATTCCATCAAGCCTTTTGGTAGAAGAAGGAATCATCCCACATGTAGATAAGCATTTCCATCTAATCAAAGCCATCGTTTCGGGGTAAAGATTCTCAACGAAGCTCGTGGTAAATTAAGAGAATCAAGGGATCAGTTGATCAATGGTAAGAGCGACTTGGAAGAAGAACTGTTAAAAATTTATACAAAAGTGTGAGTTGGAAACTCGGGCATCCTATCAGTCGATGACCTTTTCAAACAAATCCAAGAATCTATTCATCATGAACCAACTCACAGATTTGGTATTGAAATCATTGACAGGTTTGTAAAGATTGAACATTGTTTGGAGTCCTTGAGAAGACTCAGAAAAGATTGAGGAAACTTCCCAGTAGTGCCAGTGACACTCATGAAACCTGTGAAGTTTTGAGTGATCATTCCACTACACCTGACAAAAATGAAATGCAAGGCATAATCCGAAAGTTCCAAGAATTTCGGAACAAACAAGCTCAGTTGGAGGAAGGGAAAGATGAGGAAGAAAAAGATGACGATTCAGACTAAGTCTTGATGTTTCATGTCATTTCAATCTTGAAATTGACATGTCTTTTTCATTTCTATTTCGTCACATAGGAAGCAAATTTTGACTTGGTCTCCTGCGTGAGAGTCAAGCAAAATAGGACTCTCATTAAAAGACTATTTTCTAGGATTCATCCTATTTTCTCTCTACTCTTTTCTATTATAAATTAGGGATGTGTGTACATTCCAAAGGGTTGAGATTTTTGAAATATTGGGAGCTATTGGGAAGAAGAAAAACTTTGTGTTTTCTTTTAATCATTTTGAGGAATAGGAGTTGATACTATTTTGCAAACTTTGTGTTGTGAGATATATCTTTCTTAAGATATTGTTCTTATGTTCATAATCTTAAGCTATTCTTTGTTTAGCATCTTGGTGTTTCTAATCATTTCAGACATTATATTTATGATCTAAAGCTCGTATGATTATTTTGTGCTCTGTGTTTACTTGAAATAAAATACATTTCTCTCATTTCCTTTCCATTGTGATTCTTATATTGTAATAATTCCTGACCCTGTCCATTTAGAAAAATGACATCTTCCCAATGTGTGGATATGGATTTTGGGATTCTATCCCAACCCCAATGGTTAGATTAGTGTGAATACTATATATATTGTTTTCTGTTGTGTTTTAGATTAGTAATAAATAGGCAGCCTCACCTGTCTTTGAGGAGGGATTTAATCCCATGTACTGTGGTTGAACCTCATATTTTGGATTGAAAAATATCCAACCAACAAAGCTGAAAAACTAGAACCTATAGTAGCTCACTTTAGCAAATATCTTGGAGGAACAGAGGCCTTCTCAGGAACACAAAGTGGAAGCTAGTTAAGGAGTGAGATCAAATCCTTTATAGCGGATCACCTTTCTCCATAATTCTCCTTCTTTCTTCTTCTTCCTCTTTTTTCTCTCTCTTCTCTTCTCACCCAACACTCTCTCTCATCAATTTTATATTTTTGCATTGAGGTTTGCACTTTTTAATATAACTTTAAGTGAATTTAGAAACATAATGTAAACTTTAAGTCGCATTGTTTTTATAAAAAGGAATTAAATATTTAAGTGGAATATGAACAGTCTTAAGTCACATTAAATTATTTGAAAATTCATTAGAAGATGAAGATTTTCCTCTTCTTTTCTAAATTGTAACAAGATCCTCATTTGAGCTTTTTATTAAACTTCCTACTCTTTCAAGACAACTTCTAAAAATTCTTAGATGTTGGAGCTATTTTTTGTGAATTCATGAGAGAGATATCCTTGTGAAGAGAGCAAAGAGATAGAAAATTTATTCCATTTCCCCTACTCAAAAATGTCTTCTACTTCTATGTTATGTACAATTTATTCTTGAGATTCAATAAAAGAAGAAAGAATTTTGGACTTTTTTAACTAGGGATTTTAGTGGTACTTTGTTCTCATTATAAACTATTTGGTCTTGTTGTTATTACGTAGATTTATTTTCTTCTAAATTCAAGTGCATGTAATGAAACTTATGGCTTGTGTATGTAAGTCTCGATTTTATACTTACAAAGATTAGTTTCTCTTTTCTAAATTTCTCACTCCCTTTCCCACTTTCTGTCAAATTTCTCTCTTACGGATATATGCAAGATTTTTCCATAGGGTCAGTGGAGTGCCCCTGTTGGATCCCTAGCCAAAATGCCACTAGGATAAAACTCACTTTTCACTTGTGCATGCATGTGCGGAAGTTGCACTAGCTAAGTAGAGGTACTTAGACTCCTAGAGTTTTGGTAATATAACCAACAATTTGTCCCAGATAAATTTTCTTGCCAAAATTTTTGCACCCATTGTGGGGTTGATTTAGGAACATCTGCACCTAAATATGACTAGAAGGTCAAAAAAATAATTAGAAAATTCAAAATTGAAAAGAAGATTTTTTTTGGAATTTGAATAGCTATATGAGCCTCATTTCTACAAACCATGGCTATTCTAGGAAATACTTCTATTGAAAGACTTGAATTTCTCTTCCATATCCAAGAGGATATTGCTTCATATTTGAGAGAAACTATCTATCATAACAAGTGAAGTTTCAACCACTAGTTCATTTCCACGAGAATTCTTGACCTCAAAGAAGAATGCACTACTAAATTGAAAAGGCAAAGACAAATTCCAGCACCACAAAAAGAGCATATATTTCTAAGGTGGCGGATAAAAGATACACCCACCAATAGAGACAAAGAGGAAAAAATGACCCCACTTTTAAAGAGACTCAAAGAAGATAAGAGCTTCTCATAATTTAGAGGTCTCCATTTTGTCAAGCAACCGACCACGTCGGGAACCTTAGTGTTTCCAATCCTTTAGACAAGTGAATTTCCATACATCAATGAGAACCTTGAAGATTTCACTGCGATGTAGAGACCGAAGAAGAAGTTAGAGGAAGAGAAGCAAGAGAGGAAGAGGAAATAAGAGGTCAGCTCAAGGAAATTGAAAGACTTAAAACTGAGGTAAATGTAAGAGCAGCAACAAAAGTCACATTCTTAGAGAGGTTAGAAGCTAGAAACAGATGTAGAATGGGGGAACATGATCGTGAGGTCTCATAGGACTAATGTACCATGGGGGAAAACACCAGCCCACTTTCCCTTTCTCAACCACTTTAAAAGCTACTGAATGGCTCAAGAAAAAACTTTCCAAAATTCAAAGGGGATGGTTCTCAACTCCCTGAAGAACATGTGGAATCCTTTATCACCACTTGTGGTGTATTAGGTGTTGAGGAAAAAGATATGGTAGTCGGCTCTTTATGGATTCACTCTTAGAAAAATCTTTTGAATGGTTCTACATGTTACCCTTGAGGTCTGCACTTCTTACGGGAAGATATTAGAGGTGTATTCAAACATAGGTTCAAGACCATAGAATACTATCAGGATCCCTTGGTCTAATTGGTATAAATTAAGAAAGAAACCTCTGAATCAATGAGATACTTCATAGTAAGATATAATAGAGTGATAAAAAGAATCCTCAAGATTTGGTGCCTCCTAAAAATAATTTGAAGAGATTCTTCATCATTGCCTTGCCATCGTAAGTAGGTTTCTTCCTTAGAAGAACCCAACCAAGAACATTGATGGAAGCTCAAGACCATACGATAGAAACCGATGCTAATATAATCCTTTCTAGTAAATTAAAAGTCCTAAATGGAAAGCAAAAAGGCTAGAATTCAAGCTCAGTCACCATGATCCCAATGTTACAAAAAATGACAAACGACTAGGTTGCCTTGAAGAAACATCTCTTCCAGATCACAATTTGGAATACTCCAAAAAATCCAAATCCTCCCAATAAACCAATGATTGCTCCACCTCCTTATCTATTTTCTCTCAAAGCACCACCAGGAAATGCCACTTGTGACACTAAAGAACTAGAGGAGGGATTAGAAATTAAAGAACTCTAAGAAGAAGGTACGGGTGATGATGAAAACTATCTTGAGGTTGAGGAAGTTGATGGTGATATACACAATGGCCTAATTGAGTACGTTGAAGATGAAGATGATGGTGAAGAAGAAGCTCCAAGTTTCTCATGTGCGGTTTTCATTCATGCACATTCCAAGAAAGGTGCCCCATCCTCAATGACTGTGTGTAAACTAAAAGAAGAAGAAAGAATATTCTCTTGCGGAGGTTCACAAAATAAAATCATTAGCAGACGATCACCACTACCACCTTGGATGGATTCGGTTAAAGAAAAAGAAGACCCACTTTGGTTAGTAAGGATCATGTTGCCACACCAAGTAAGCCACCCAATCCTTCTCCCTTTTCAAAATTTACTAAAAACAATTCTCCTTCAAATTTTGTTCTTGCAAAAACATTTAAGGTGCCATCAAAACCTAAATCCCCATCTCTTTCTACGTCGATTATATACTGTGAAAGAAAATTCAGCCCCCAAAGTAGAAAATCCTTCACCATGTAAATCTTCCTTCATTACTGTAACCTCTTCGTTGCCCACCATAACCCCATTAGACTTCGTTGAACACATAAGAAAAACTTAAGTCCATCTCTCGAAATAGAATACCTATAAATGAATCTTGACCAATTTGATAGGTTCATTGATGTAGTCCATGGTGTTAATCCTATAACCTCAAGTCCAAATTCCAAAGTATTACTCCCCAAACCATCCACACCAACTTCTCAAAACATGCTAGCCCTCAGTTCCTCCAAAACCAACAAGGTTGAACCTTTCTACTTGTCACTCCTCATTAAAGGCTTCCAGCTAAATAATTGCATCATATATTTGGAGCCTCAAATAATGTGATTCCCATCAAAGTTGAAAATTATCTATTCCTCACCATGACCAGAGTGAAAAAGGTACCTACTATTCAATAGAATCCAAACAAGTTCCATTGGTAGGAAGAATCAAAGATGCATAGGTAGCATTAGCTGATTTTCTAGATAAGAAGGTGCTTCTAACCATCCTAGTGGTAGACATCCCAACATCCTTTGGCATGCTAATGACCCAAAGTTTCTACAGAATTGGGCGGAGAAATAAAAATGGATTTGTCATCCGTAAATACTCCAAAGAAATTTAGGATTAATAAGTTGCTTCCAAAGTAAGAAAGATGAAGTTCATAGTACGAAATTAAGATGATCTAAAGGCAAACATTCTTTTTTAAGATAGTGGTCTAGGAAACTACTTCCTCACATTAGAGAAAGATGATAACTTTCCACTTCTTTTGGAAGAGGAATAATATTAATTTTGGATGATGGAATTTCATGGTAGTAATTATAGTACATGTTCAAAAGCATGAGTGGTGTTGTACTCTCCTTCCAATGAATTGTACCCATTCACCTATAAGTCAGTGATTTGATAATACAAATAACACGGCCAAGTATGAAGCTCTCCTCTTAGGTATGGGCATGTAAAAATACATGGGAATCAAGAAACTGAGATTTGGAGGTAATGTAGAGGTAATAGTAAAGCAAGTCCAGAAACAATATCGGTGAAAAATCCAAGACTCGACATTATAAAAACAGTAGTATGGGACATCATTGAATCTTTTGATGCATTTTCCATCGAATCTATCCCAAGAGAAAAAAATGAAAAGGATGAATCTATTTCAAAGTGTCACTTTCGTTATGACACCTCATACTTATTTTGGTAAAGACAAGGTGACCATTGAAATGGTATTCGTGCCTAGTGTACCGATAATGTAAATCATTGGCAAGTATTTAGTGATGATAACTAGATTCTATAATTTTTGTAACAAAGGGATAATTTCAAAACCTCTTCTTTGAAGGAATCAAAATTCCACACCCAAAAGTGGTAGCCGAGGAAGATAAAGAAGGAATTGAATGGATTGATGAAGGAGTTATCAAATTGAAAGGAAATAAGATTCCAAAAGGCCTAGTTTCTTTAGAATACCTCTTTGAAAAACATGACAGATTCATTTAAGAGAAAGAAAAACAATCTTCTTGGTGCCCAGATGATTTTGATAAGGAAAACATCGGCACCCGGAGGAGACAAGGATGGTCAATATTGGAAAATGTTTCTCTCTCTAGGAGAAGAGAATGTTTATTGCATTACTACAGAAATATTCAGATGTTTTGGCCTACTCTTATGATGAACTCAAATCCTTCCAACTGAAGGAAATGCATTACTCCATTCCCTGAAGTAGAACACCAAGCCATTCGGAAAAAAAAAGGCCATATAACCCAAAGATTGCTGATACCATCAAAGAGGAGGTAATGAAAATGCTCAATGTAAGGATTATATTTCCCATCCATTATTCAACATGGGTGGCCAACATTGTGCAGGTGTGGAAGAAGAATGATGAAATAAGAATATGTGTAGATTTCTACAACTTGAATCAAGAATCACTGAAAGATAATTGTCCTCTCCCTATCATGGACCAATTTTTTCAAGAATTCATTGGATCTGAAAAAATTTCATTACTTGATGGATTCTCATGGTATAATCAAATCATAGTGGTAGAGGAGGATCACACCAAGATAGCCTTCACAACGCCTTAGGGCACTTTTTCCTACAACATAATGCCTTTCATCCTAATCAATACAAGAGCTACATTTCAAAGGGTGATGGATTTGGAATTCAAATATTTAAAAAATTGCATTGTCATATATCTTGATGATATCATATTGTTTTCAAAGAAGAGGGGAGATCATATCCATCACTTAAAACATGTACTTGTAAGGTGTAGAAAACATGGTATATTACTAAGTCCAAAAAAGTGCATTTTTGGAATTATGGAAGGCAAGTTGATGGGGCACATTGTGAATAAACATGGAGCACATATCGATCTTGATATAATATGAGACATTCAAGCATTATCTCTACCCACAAACAAGAAAGGAGTTTATTCCTTCTTCAAAAAGGTGAATTTTATTTTTCACTTTGTTCTTGAGTTTTTTGAATTGAAAAAGAACATCACCACCATGATGAAACCCCATGAAAACTTCAAATGGAACAATGAAGGAAGGCACCATTTGAATATATCAAAAATCAATTTCCAAGGCTCCAAACCTTGTGTCTCCAGATTTTAAAATATATTTTATCATGTATTGTTATGCATCATAACATACCCTCTCTGTCATTCTTGTTCGGAAGAATGATGAAGGCATGGATGCACCTATTTCTTTCATACGTTGTCTTTTGAAAAAACATGAACTAAACTACATCGAATTGGATAAGAATTCTTATGCAAAGTGGTCAAGGCTATAAAAATTTCAAGTTTTACATCCTCAATTCTCATACGGTGGTAATGGTCCCCGACAAAGGTCAATAAAGCCCATCTTGACACAAAGTGAAATCCCAAATCTAAAAGAGGAAATTGGATTGCAAAGACTCAAGAATTTGACTTAGAAATTTGACCCTCTAATCTACTAAGGGGAAATGGATTATGTAGGTTGATTATTGAAGATGAAACACTCAAAGCTCAACATGGTGAAGAAAATTGTGCTTTCTCAACTTTCTTCAAAAAAATCCACAGTTCTCTTTTTGAAAACTACTGATGAGTGGTATGCTGATATTGCCAATTAGTTAACTTATGGAGAATTCCCTCCTCATATTGATTAAAAGTAAAGGATAACACTCATGCTGAAGGCAACAAAGGTTGTAATCAAGAATCACACACTTTACAAGAGAGGTCTGGATGGATGCTTCCTTAGGTGTGTAGATAAAGAGCAACAAAAAGATTTCTTAAAGCATACCATGACCAAGCGCGTCATGGACATTTTTCATTGATGGTCACTACACAAAAGATCCCATGAGGAAGTTATTATTTGCTCACCCTCTTATAGGAACTTATGAATGGGTTTCCAAATGTGAAGCATGCCAACAATTTGTAGGGAGATCATAACTTGCTGCAATACTGCTCAATCCAGTTGTCATTGAAGAACCATTTCAGTAGTGGGGACTAGATTTCATTGGTGTTCTGAATCCTCACTCAAGCGTGTGGTACAACTATGTTCTCACAACAACGGAATACTTCACAAAATGGGTGGAAGTCATTTAATCCGAACAAGCCAACACCTAAACAATATGTAACTTCATCAAGGAGAATATCATAGTACGTTTCGGAGTACCACATAAGATTGTAGAAGACAATATTACCTATTTCTCTTCAAGGGAGTTGACTAGTTTTTGCTACAGATATGAAATATCTTTATCTCATTCATCAGAATACTATCCATAGGGAAATAGATAGGCTAAATCAAGAAACAAGAACATTGTAACCATCATCAAAAAAACTCGTAGATTAAAACCAAAGGAATTGGCACAAAAAGTTGTATGATGCATTGTGGGTGGACATGATCACTCCCAAGAAGGCAATAGGTATGTCACCATTCCAAATATTACATGGGGTTGAAGCATAAATTCCCATCATGATGGAGACGCTAGATCTCAAGTTTCTATAGGGAATAGAAGATGGACAGTACAAGGATTCCATTGACAAGAGGATCCTATTTCTTGAGAAGATAGAATAAAATAGACTCTGAGTGGTGGACCATATCAAAGAGCACCAGTTGAAAGTAAAGAGTATTTTTGACAAGAAATTTCAAGGGAGAGAATTAAAAGTTTGAGAATTTTTCTTGCTATGGGACAAGAGAAGGGAACTAAAAGGTAGTCATGGAAATTTTGATTCATTATGGCTTGGCCGATTCCAAATTCATGAATCTTGTGGAAAGAATGTTTTTCTACTCTCACATTTGGATGGAATACTGTTATAATTTCCTCGTAGTGTGAAATACCTAAATTTGTATCATCAGTGAAAGTGGGTTATCCCCCACCTTGTACCATAGGTGATTACTAGGTGTGTTTCCCTTTATGTTGTGTGTCATGTGTTTCCTTTCTATTGTTTTGTTTGTGTGTGTGTTTCCTTCTTCGTTTCCTTCTCTCTTGTAATTGTACATGAATTTGTAAGGCCCAATGGATAAGGCACTGGTCAATAGATCATATGGTCTAAAATTGAGATTATGGATTCCTCATGTCATGTCTTTACTACACTCAATCCATGTCATGTCCTAAATCTAGAGCCAGTTGTTGTCATGCAAATGTGCAACAAGAAAATTAACAATTTCCAAGCATGACAACTATACCCTTGTGTTAATTTTTTGAATTCCTATCATTCCAAGACACCTTGGGTCTATCCAGTGAATCTAAGTGACCTCCCAAATAATTTTATCTCCTCCCCGTAGGTGACTTAGAAAAGTTTAGTCATTCCCCCTAGGTGATTTTAAGAGTTCATTTGTAAGTAGCAAGCGGTTGTAGGAAGGGCTATCGTTGGTCTTCCTAGGGTTGGAGAAACCCCATGGAGTGGAGAAGAAGAGCCTAATTGGATTTTGAGGTGATTCAAATGTCTTGGAAAATCATGGAAATGGTTCAAGAATATTTAGGGAAGGGCTCAGAGAAGTTGGGGTACTTTCACAAAAATTAGGGTTCACAAGCCTAGTCAGTACATAGGCCAAAACAACTGCTAAGCTTCGGAAGGTGATTCCGGGAGCTCCGAATGGAGTTAGGAGAAAAATGAAACATCTCTAGAAATATAATTCCAAGACCCACATGATGGTGAAATAATATTTTTCACAACACATTGGCACATTAGGTCTGCACATAGTTTTTCTCATGCACAAATGGAGTACCAAATACAAACTCCACCTTTAAGGTGATCAAATGGAAGAATCAAGACATCATACCCCACAATTAGATTCAAAATTCCATTTCCATTCATTATCATATAATTTTTTTCCAAAACCTTCCATCAGGAGATCAAGTTATTATCATCGCAAGTTGTCCTCTTGAAGCGAGTTTGGGAGTTAGCCAAATTTTTTGATGACACGTGTCATCTTCAAGAACTTTACAAGATTTTGTGTCCCTAAGGGTAAGGGAAATCAACCTTGGAAAATTTTTCCCAGCCCCCATGTGACCTCTGGAACCCCATGCGACCATCAGGATTGTCAGTTTATCCCCTGGGAGAAATTTGGAGCTCAAATCCCCTATCATCGGATCTCCGTCACATGTCAACTCTGGGACCACCATGGAATTTAATGTCCCTCATGTCCCTCACAAGTTAAGGACATAAAACCTTGAATTTTTTTTCCTATCCCTCTAGGAGAGAGTTTTAGTCACCCATGTGACCCGCTTCCAATCCCTCTCGTGCTTTAAATCTGATTTTGGAACACTCACTTCCTACTATTAGATCGATGCCACATGTCTCCTTTTTCTCACCATGGGAAATGATGTCCCTCATATCACTTTGAGGTGAGGTACATCATGTATAAGAAAATGTACCCAACCCTCTCTCAACATGATTTCAAAAATTTAAATATTTACATATTTCTCGCTTCTAGCTTCTTACACTCCCGTGCACATCCATATCTCCATACTTCCTCTGCAACTTCGTGCCATCACTCCACCATTACTGAACATCAAACTAGACCTATCACAGCAATAATATCCATCACTCGATGAAAGAATACATGTATAATAAGGAATTTTGAGCAAACAAGGAAAGAGAAACGAAGAACAATGAAGAAAAAACGGTGAGAATCTTCATAGCCAAAAAATGGAGATTCACAAAAATATTGCAAACCAAGTAAGGTCGTGAAGCAAAGAATTTTTTTTTTTGTTGGACTCTATCCAAGAGCATCAAAAATATCTTCAAGCTTTCCTCTTGTGCAACAAATCATTCACAACGAAAGAAAAAATACATATCGAAATATAATTTTTTTCAAAAATAGAGGAGAAAACCATACCTATAATTTTGAGGTCCATTAATGGTTTTGGTGTCCAGAAGCACTGTCAGTCTAAAATTTGAAAGTTTAAAATCTCTTGGACTATTAAGTGGATAGTTCTAAAATTTTAGAGGGGCGATATTGGGAAAAAACCCATATCAAAAACTTCACTCCAAATCAATCTGATCTCCGTAAGTCCACTTTATAAAAATAGCAATTCTTCTACACAGGGGACTACTATTTTGGAAAGTCAAAGAACAAACGAACTTGCAAAGGGGATGGAGACATTAGAGGTGCACTACAGCCGAGAACTCATCAGGGATAGGCATTTTTGGAACTTACTAAAAATAGTAAATTGTCACAAAAACACCGCCAAAAATTTAAAGTTGATCTAGAAGGAGAGGAATGCACGGAGAAGGGAGAATCAAGGTTGCGAACATCCATTGAGGTTCGAGGGAGTTGTTGTTTCATAGTTACTAAAAGTAGTAATTTTTATTATAGGAAAACATGAAGTATAAGTGAATGGGAAAGAAGTGACACATCCCTTTCCCTACTAGTATGAGATAGAAGACAATGATGTCTTTTACATGGACTTGAATGACCTAAGAACTCACATGACAGCCAGAGGTTGAAAGAATATTAAAGATCAGATATTCACTAATGGCTTTTTCATTTCCATAGGACACCCAAAGGTCTATTAAAAGTCATGAGTTGATCCTAGCCTGCTCTCATCACTATGAACCTGAAACACAAACCATTTGAGCAGAAATGGCATAAAAATGGCGATCATTAGCCATAGAAACATTTCAATTTCTCTAAAGATACCGACATCACCCAACATGGTTGTGATATCAAAAGACAGGGCCTTGCATGATTGGGAAATGATGGATGCATACATGAAAGGGGTTTTTCTGGGGTCGTGGTTGAAAATAGAGAGAAAGACCTCAAGGATGCCCAAGAACCTTCTAAGGTGTGATTTCTGATAAGGATATTTGGATGTCATCACTCTCCTCAGTAGATTAATTTGTGAAGCAAGCATAAGATACTTACAAGACTAAATGGGCTAGTTCATCTTGACCTTGACAAAAGGAAAATAGAGAATACACTTGGGGTAGATCACCAGTGACAACTTCCATCTGTAACTTCTTCAATTACCTATGAAAAATAATTTCCACATGACTTCTTACTTGGTCTACCTCCTCACTAGCTCAAGATCATTCAAGGGATTAGATCTCACGCAAAACATTACCACCAAGGTGCCTGCGTTTGAGAAACTTCCACAGGTGGTGATGGAGGAAAGTCATAGGCATTTCACTCATGTGAATGATGCATTCACAATGTACGTAGTTCAAAGCTTGGAAGGTGATCTAGAAGCTAGGATGTCATCATAAGTAGTGTCCTTGATCAAGAAGTATGGCTCCTATTTCATAAAATTCTCGACATTCTCCTACCTACGATTTGTTGGCTTTGACCAAATACCTCTAAGGCTACCCAGGTACCTTGGTGATCAAATTTATTGTTGGAGCTCTATAGATAGATCATTCAAGTGAATAACAGTTCGGACGTAGGAGGAAGAAGTTGATTTCATTTCCTATCTCTCTCAAGGTATTCACATGTAAAATATCAAATGATGCATCTCATCTAGAGGCTTGTTTCAATAATTTAACTCTATATTCATACATTTATAGGCCTAAATTTGACATCCGAGAATATATTGACTCTTTCCATGTCTCGGAATTGCAACATGAGCCACAAGTCAAGGATTATTGGGTCAATTGCATGGATTAATTTGAAGTGCTTAAAAAGGATCACCTAATGATGTTAATCAATTAAATGAATAAATCAAGTTCTCCCGATATGAAGATATTTTGAAAGATGAAGGGATGTAGATGTATGATTTTGAGTATGTGGAAGTTCAGATGTCTCCCATACCTCCAATCAACTGGTATGTTTATGAATCAGGGGATATATTAGAGTGGGATGAGAAGGTGGTAAGGAGAATAAGAAATTAGTTTTAGAAGAAGAGGACCATGATCATCTATTCATGAGAAGTTCCTCCAAGTTAGAAGTAAGCTTCACATTAGTCATCTTCAAAATTCATAGAGGTGAATTCCAATTATAAACACTCCAAAGAAAGTTCAAAAAGGAAGGCCATAGAACTAGAAGCTTCTCCTCACGAGAAGACACCAAAGAAACTTAGAGTAGAAGAAGGCTCATTTGCATCACTGCTAGAGGAATATTTGATCATAGAAATGCAAGAAGTACACCCCATGACAAAGGCACAAGTGGATGAAGAACACATGGTTCAAGATTCAATCTTCAAGCCACCATAAGAGGTTTCCCCTCTTGATGACACTCATGCCTCTCTCATTAAGGATTTTCCTCCTCCTTTAGAACAGGGTACCATTGGTGTACCTATCATTGAACCTGAGTTCGATCTATCAGCAATTGTCTCATTGGCCAAAGAAAAATATCAAGAAAACTCGCACATATAGCCTCAAAGTTCTACATTGGGGAAATGGATAAGCAATACATCAAAGTATATGAGCCCAAGGTAATCAAGCCATTGGATGAGATGAAACCAAATAAATATGAAATGAGCACAATTCAACTGGGATTAGAAAATCATGAAGGGGATATGCCATGTATCAGCAATCTTACACTCACATGGTGGCAAGGAATTATGAGTATAAGAAGAATATTGATGAGCTAAAAGAGTAGGTGTGAAATATTTCATTCTATGTGAAACATCTAGTTGATCCTAATGCCACAAAAATTCCCACTGAGGAAGGTGCACCCATCAGTAGCTTTAATCCAGAATCCATCATGAAGACACACGAGTTCATAATACAAGGGAAAGAAAATAATGAATGGATCAACTCAATTTATGAAAAAGGGAAGTCAGTTCTCCAAGACGTGGTCAAAATATTCTCTTACATGTGTGTTAACAGATAATACATGGACACTCAAGGAGTGATTTGAGAAAGAAAGGGACTATTGGGAACCTTTGGGCCCATTACTAGATGGCATTAGCAACACTCATTCCCAAGAGTTAAGTGACAGGGAATATCTTTGAAAATCCCTCGGAATAATTGTCACGTGTGGGTGAGGGCCTTGATAATTAGCTTTGAAGGAATCACTTGGGCCATCAACTGAGATAAGGGAAAAAGAGGAACAAGCATACAAATTACATGATAGTGTAAATTGGAAAATTCAAAAGCTTGGAGTGCCTGCAATGGGTGAAGATACAACTGTCGATGATTTGATTGGTCCATTTGAATAACATGTCAAGAAAGAGGTAGGAAACCCATCGTCCTTCACTAAGGATACCCTCAACTTCCTCTCAGATATTCGGGCCTCCATTGCACTTATCGCAGAGAAACATACATCATGGTTTGGGAAGTGCAAAGACATCAACAATGTGGCTAATGGATAGAAAAAAACCTTGAGTTGCGTTCGCATTCCTCATGCCGAAAAGTGGAACCTGCGAGTATCTTGCTTCAAAAAATATCTTGGAGGAATAGAGGCCTTCTCAGGAGTGTTAAGTGGAAGCCATTTAGGAGCGAGATCAAATCCTTTGCAGCGGCTCACCCTTCTACATACTTCTCATTCCTTCTTATTTTTCTCTCTTATCTTCTCACCCAATGCTCTCTCTCATCAATGTTATATTTTTTCGTTGAGGTTTGTACTTTTTAATTTAACTTTAATTGACTTAGAAACATAATGTAAACTTTAAGTCACCTTGTTTTTATAAAAGGGAATTAAATATTTAAGTGGAATATGAACAGTCTAAAGTCACATTAAAGTATTTGAAAATTCACCAGGAAGATGAAGAGTTTCCTCTTCTTCTATAAATTGTAACAAGATCCTCATTTGAGCTTCTTCTTAAACGTATTACTCTTCTGAGACAACTTATGAAACTTCGTAGATGTTGGAGCTGGTTTTTGTGAATTCATGCAAAAATATCATTGTGAAGAGAGAAAACAGATAGAAAATTTATTCCATTTCCCTTACTCAAAAATGTCTTCTACTTCTATGTTATGTACAATTTATTCTTGAGCTTCAATAAAGGAAGAAGGAATTTGGCCTTTTTTAATGCTCATTAAATGTTATTTGGTCTTGTTGCTGTTATGCATATTTATTTCTTCTAAATTTAAGTGCATGTAATGAAACTTCTGGCTAGTGTATGCAAGTCTCGATTTTATACTTGTAGCATTAGTTTCACTTTTCTAAATTTCCCACTCCCTTTCCCACCTTCCTAGAAAAATCCTCTCTTGCAGATATATGCAAAAAATTTCCATAGGGTCAGTGGAGTCCCTGTTAGAATTTAAGCATTCAAATAAATACAGATTTAATCAACTTACATATTACATAATGTTACAATAAATATTTAAATAAAGATTACATCATAACATAAGTAAATAAAGAAATACTTATAGGAAATAAATAACACAAGTGACACAAGTATTTATAGTGGAAAACTCCAATAGGGTAAAAATCACTTTGAAAATAACCTTTTACTTCAGAGAACCTATTTTACATCTAGTAAGATCACCTCCTCCTTTGAAACCATATTTATCAAGGGTAAAACCAAATCACTTGATTTACACACCTTTGATATATTTCCCGAATATATCAAATGAGGACCTAAAGTCCTTTTTATATAAGGTGATCAGGTATGTCTCCCGACCCACCTTTTCAACCTAAAATGATTGACACGTACACCTAGGTTTATAATATTTAATATTAGAAATATAATCATTTCATTATATTAAATATTTAACCTAAAGTATATACCTAGGTTAGCATATTTAATACTAGAAATATAAATATTTCATATTATTAAATATTAACCTATATATTAGTGATGGGTCGATATACATTAAGGGTTAGTGAGACAACTTAATCATTATGTTTCAACACTCCCCCTTAATGTTAAGTGGGATAACATAACATCTGCTAATATATTACCTACCCATGGTACACTACAGGATTTACAATCCTTAAACCATAAAGGTTTTAGGCTAGCATATCGGTTGAAGGAATTATAACACCTTCATCATACTCAATTTACTTTTTGGTACAAAAGGATTTGGAATCCCAATGATCATGCCATGATCAGTGTCTAAGTATGATTTTTGAGTTTCACATGTTCTCACAGGTTCTCATAAAAGGTTATTGAACCCAAGCATGTAGGAGTATTTTACAACAAAGAACCTTTTTAACAATATGTTTGTACTGGATGTTTACTAATAAACTCAATAGAACTAAAGAGTTTACTGAGGTATACCAAATATGTTTTTCAAGGAGGTATAAGCATATAATATGTTTTCTAAGGAGGTATACATGCCTCAAGGTCTTTTTACACTTGCCCGAAGGTCTTTTACAAATGCCCGAAGGTATTTTTACAAAAACGAGTTCTATTAGGAGGTGACATTATCATGCACACTCCCCCTCAATGGAAACTCCAACAATCCAAGATTTTCATGAAAGTGACAAAACTTTACAGCACTCAAGGACTTTGTGAATATGTCAGCAACTTGCTCTTCAGTCAACATCAACTTGAGATTTATCTCATCACTTACACCTTCTCATGGGTGAAGCGTATATGTATCTCCATGTTCTTCATCCTCTAATTTTGAACTAGATTCTTAATCAAGAGTAATATAACTCTAATCACCACATAGAAGATAAATACTCCATTTATCTTCCATGTGTATCTCTACCAACAACTGCCACAACCACATGACTTATTTACTTATTCTATTGTACTTCTCTACCTCAGTAGAAGAAATAGATACTATTGATTATATTTGTTGTTCCAAGTAATGGTTCCTACACCAAAAAATTGAACACGTATCTAGTATATTTTACAACACAACATCGGTATGGTTAGAATCAAAAAATTCATATAAGATTTTATTTTCATTATTATTATAATACAACCCATAATTGATTATTCCTTTCAAATATCTAAAAATTATTTTTGCAAGATTCCAATGATCTCTAAAAAGGTTCCTGCATAAACCTTGAAGTAATTCCTACTATATAGGAAATATCTGATCTAGTTATAGTTAGATAAATCAAACTATCAACTAACAACGTATATAAAATAGGATTAACCTTTTTCATATGCAGATTTAGGATCAATATTTATTCCAACTTCCATTGAAGTAGAAAATGGTTTACAATCAATCATAAGAAACTTTTTCAATACAATGGTTGCATATTGTGTTTTGAAAATAATAATAGAATGAAATAAAAGCATACAAATAACATGATGTGAGAAACCTAGCTCATTCATTTCAAGTACTCGCTTCAATTTCTCTTTAATCCTATTAATTAAATCAAATTGTCACCAAACATAATTAAATCATTAACATATATACATATAATGATATGCGGCCTTATTGCTTGATGAATATATAATTGTTAAAAGAACAATTAACAAAACCTAACAATTTAAAAAAGGAAACAATTTTCACATACTAAGCTCTAAGATCTTGTTTTAAACCATACGGGGATTTCTCAACTTACAAACATAGTTTTTTTACCAGTTTTTTCAAATCCTTTAGGTTGAAACATGTAAAGTTCTTCTTTTAAATCACAATTTCAAAAAATATTTTTCTTATCCATTTGGTGGATTTCCCACCCAAATTGAGCGAAAATTGCAAATAAGGCCCTAACAGTACTCATTTTAGCTACAGAAATGTCTCAACATAATCAATACTAGGTTTCTGAGTGAAACCTCTAGCAACAAGTCTAGCTTTATGTTTGTTAATACTACCATCACCATTATATTTTACTTTGTATATTCACCTAGACCCTATAATACTTCACGGATCAGGTTCATATAAGGTAATTAATGCATGTTACATATGATGGATTTTGGTCATTTTCCTAAGGCTAATAGGATTTGAACTTTCTAACATAGATTGTGCCTAATTTAATTTCTTATCTAGGTTCTAGAAACATCTATAGCATCAAAACATCATCATGACCATTTACTAAATCAAAATCAAAACCATCATTTAGAAAAATTTAATGAAGTAGCTTGAAGAGAATAAGACAATACATATAAACCTTTCACTAGATTATATCTACACATTTCATATAAGCTTCGATAATTAACATGTCCTAACCTTTCATGCCATAGATTTAGATTATTCAAACTTTGAGATATAAAACAAGACGTAGAAGAGCAATCATAAAAATATATAGACCATTTCTTTGTATTTCTTCGGTATTATACTCTCGTTACTATCCTTGATATACCAAGTATCCATCATGCATGGATTTTAGTTGTGTCCATACCTCTTTTGAATGTTTGATATTACGAATTTGTAGAAGGTAATCATTGTTCACATTGCATAGAATCATAAAAAGTGCATCTTTCATTCATTGCAAGAATGTATTCATGTTATCTACGATTATTTGACGACGGTGGGAAAAATATGAGATCCGAAATAGTCGTCTAGAGTTTCTTTGCCATAAATTCTATTTTGACCCAAATGTTGTAGTTGGTTTCATTCAGGATCTGGGTTTTGTCAAGACAGAAATAGCTGGATGTCATTATTTTCCTAAACTTGTAAAACACACCTCATTATAATATACAATGTACCATAGAGTTATATACATATTTATCGATAAAAAAACACTTTTAATAGAATCAGATCTAAATTTTATAGATCTAAAGAAACTATTTGATCATAACTAATTATGTCATTACAATGCATACTAATTAACCTCTCATGATCAAAATAATAACCCACAATATAAAGGGCTCTGCATTATACCCCATATTTATATAAAAATATTTCTAACCATATAGAAGTGAAGAAGAGACCCCTAAGAATGCATAACAACTTCAAATTTCTGAAAAAAATTAATGTAGAAAAAATCCATCCAGCTTAAATTTGATGTCTAAATGATTGTCATAATGGCTTATTTTTTGGTCTATCGTGACGGTCATTTGACCGTCAATTTTAACAAAGTTAAAGTTTCCTAGAACCTACGAGCTTAAATTTGACATCTAAATGACTGTCATATTGTCTTATGTTTGGTCTACTATGATGGTCATTTGACCGTCAAATTTAATGAAACCAAAACTTGCTATGTATTTCTAGAATGTGAAATTCCAAATTTCTTCTTCTATATAATATTAGGGAGGTTATATTTTAACACATTATAATAACCTATTATAATTTATAATGTAAAAATATATACACTTTTTATTAAAAATGTATATAATTTATAGAATATAAATAAAAAATAACATATAGTTCATAAAAATTATAAACTATAGTATATTGTTTTTATATAAAAAACACATAACCCTTATTAAAGGGGTTTAAAGGACATAAAAATGAAATAAATTGAAATCCCTATTTTCATGAACCTTGTCTCCTCCCTTCATTTACTCTTAATTTTACCCCGCACACATTTAAAACTATGAAAATATTGCAAAATATTTTATATAATTCCTGCAAGCTAAAAACTTTAAAACTTTTATGTGGCTATAACTACGAATATTTTAATAAATATTTACCACACTTCACGTGGGACACCAATAAACTAGGCCTTTTTTTTTTAATTCTCCATCTATACTTGAGAGTTCCACATTTATACATGAGATATTATTATCTCATTTTATTCTCCACTCTAACTCTTATATAAAAGAAAACCTTTAAATAGGTTTATTTATATAGTTTTTATAAACTATAAGATATAAATGAATGAGGTTGCCCCCTTACATGGATAATATAAATGGTCGTGGACACATGTTAGGTTTTATTTAATAAGTATTAAGATTTAAAAAATAATCCCTTCATGGCCAAGCAATAAACACGGGCCCCTTACTATAAAAAAGTAAGCACTTAGGTTTTTTTATAAAATATATATAAACCAAATCTAATAAAATTTATATTTTAAGTAGTTTAAACTAACCATATATATAAAATATGATTCAAACTTAGGTTTGTTTCTTTTTTAAAACTATATATGCATAGATTTATAAATTAAGTTTAAATATGGTTTAAACTTAGGATTAGAATATTGTCTGTTGACTCTTCCCTAAATCCCGTGTAATTTTAATATAGTTTAAGGCTTTTAATATATAATTTCTTTTAAAAACTATATAAATTTTAATATGATGTTTTTATAAATTATTATATAAACCTTATTCTATATTATATATATTTTTATTTAAAAATAATAATATAGTTTTCAAATTATATAGGATATAGATATAGACTAACTATAAACTATATTTGAGGATTAACTAGGTTTGATTCTCTTGTTGGTCGAGAATGGTATGCCAACTGGTTCCTCCTTTGAGGACGGTGATGAATGAGCATGCTTTGAGGAGGATGATGTCACTCTCATTGTTTGCCTCACTAAAATGAAGGTGGGAAAGGGTATCGATGTGGAAAAGGATTGGGAAAAGTCAATAGAGATGGTGACCCTGGGGAGACCAGTGCTTCCAGGAAAACGGATTGTGTGGGTGATCCTAATGTCTTTGATGAATGGAGTAGGAAAATGTTGTACCTGGAGGGTGTCTTGAAGGCCATGGAGGCTGTCAGTGCTGGCCAAAGAGATTCTATGGTGGACATTATCAATATTTCCAAGAAAATGGTCACCGATCAAGTTTAGACTAAACATAGAGTTAACGAGCTGGAAAATCAAGTGAAGGTTTTGTTGGACAGGGTGGATATGATGGAATCAGGAAACAAAAGAAGGAAATTCAACCTCAGGATTAGTAGCTCTGAGGAGGAGATGGATAATGGTGGACATGGCGGGTCCTGATCCCTTAGTTTGTTGTGTTTGGTTGGTGCTCCTTGGTCGTGTGTTGTAGGTTCTTGGTGCCCTCTCTGGAATCAGGATGGGCGAAGTTTGACAAACTTTTGGTTCTTAGTTGTTTTTTTTGCTGTCTCTAGGGGTTTCCTCTCTGGGGTCCAGTTTGCATTGTAAGAGTTAAGATGTTTTAACTCATTTTCTGGGACTCTTTTGCTTGGTAACTCCTATTGGTTATCTCTTTTTTCTCCTCTCTCTTGTATGGCCCCTGGGAGCCGATCCTTTTTTTTTTCCTTATCTAATAAAAACTATAAACTATATTTTTAAAATCGAATCCTTTTAGAGGGGACTAAAGAACATGGGTATGAATTTACCTTCAAAATATTTAACTCCGCAAATATTTGAAATTATAGAAAACATGAAAATTATTTCATATAGTCATAAATAATTTCCTTTTACGTATGTGATTTTCACGTAGGTAAATATTTGATCTTAATTTATTTAATTTACCTTGCTTTGTTACCATGTTAGAATTTGAGGATTCTAATAAATACGGATTTAATCAACTTACATATTACATAATGTTACAATAAATATTTAAATAAAGATTACATCATAACATAAGTAAATACAGAAATACTTACAAGAAATAAATAACACAAGTGACACAATATTTATAGTGGAAAACCCCAATAGGGTAAAAACCACTTTGAAAATAACCTTTTACTTAATAGAACCTATTTTACATCCAGTAAGATCACCTCCTCCTTTGAAACCCTATTTACCAATGGTAAAACCAAATCACTTGATTTGCACACCTTTGATATATTTCTTGAATATATCAAATGAGGACCTAAAGTCATTTTTATATAATGTGATCGAGTATGTCTCTGAACCACTTTTTCAACCTAAATGGTTGACACATACACCTAGGTTTATAATATTTACTATTAGAAATATAATTATTTCATGATATTAAATATTTAACCTAAATTATATACCTAGGTTAGCATATTTAATAATAGAAATATAAATATAAAAATTATTAAATATTAATCTATATATCGATGATGGACCCATATACATTAAGGGTTGGCTGAGACCACTTAATCATTATGTTGCAGCAACAAAGTGCCCCTATGTGATCCTCGACTGAAAGGCCACCGGGATAAAACTCAATTTTTACTCACACATGTATGTATTACAGTTACCTTTGGTTAAGTAGAAGGACTTAGACTCCCATAGCGTTGGAAAGATAACTAGACATTTTTCCCTTAAAAAATTTATTTCCAATATTTCGTTAACCAAGTCAATGGTTTATACCAGTGTTGTAAAAAAATACTTTAAAAATATAAGCATCACGTCGACATGATTTTGAATACCTTTGATAATTATGATATTCAAACTATTTCGTGATCCACTAACAAATTTACAGATACCTTGGATTGCTTGGCCTCACAAATACCTGCCTCACCTTCATACTCTAAAATCTTTGTCACAGTACAATGGTTATGGACACCTTATCTCTTCTATGACATAAATTTTGTGAGATGAGTCAAAACTAGCCCACGTGAAATTTGGTATAAGAACTATGTGGACTACCTCTCACTATTAATCCTACCTCCATATCTCAATCACAATGGTAAGCGAGCCTTCCTCCAAAAGGTATATCATTATGTCATCATGGGGGATCTTCTTTACAAATGTGGATTTGATGGTATCCTCCTACGGTGCCTCACTAGTTCTGAAATTTCTTACACCATTAAATAAATCCATGATGGGATTTTTGGTGGAAATTTTAGTGGTCACGTTGTTGCCAAACATATTCTTCGACTTAACTATCACCATCCAACCCTTAACCAAGATTGTTGTGACTATGTCAAACATTGTGTGAAGTGCCAATAGCACGCTAACCTTCACCACACCCCAAGTCATACCTTATAAATCACCAAGGGATTTTGGCCTTTCTCCTAATGGGGTTTAGATCTTGTCAAAGAGATCAACCCGAGCATTCTTCACAACATCACCAAAGGGTCATCATAACAACCAAGTACTACACTAAATGGATGGTATCCATCCCTCTCATTTCTATCAAATATGAGAAAATATGTGAATTCATTAACCATCACATCATTTGTCATTTTGGTGTTCCTCATAGCCTCATCACTGACAATGGTAAACAACTCAAAAACAAGACTCTATGTAAACTTTGTGATAATTTTGGTATTCGACTTAGTTTCTATTCACCATATTATCCTAAAACCAATGGTCAATCTGAATCAACCAAAAAAACCATCAACAAAATTCTCATGAAATTTGTTGATGATAATGGTAAGGATTTCCATATGAACATTCCTTTTTCCTTATAGGATTATAGCATCAACATCTTCACCTCGACCATTGCGAGACCTTTCTCTTTGGTCTACATTACAAAGGCCATCTTTCCTCTCGAATTCTAAATTCTACCTCTTTATATATCATTTAAAGACATGCTCAATGATGAAAACTTTCTCCAAGACCATTTGGCAGAAATTGAGTTATTAGACAAACATTGTTTAAATTCTCTTGACCACCTTCAATCTACAAATAAAGTACAAAAATTTCCTATGACAAATGTGTTCATGAATGACCTTTCAAGGTTGGCAATCTTGTCCTCAAATAAAATCAACATGTAACTAAATATGAGAAAAGTAAACAAGGAAATTTTTCTTGTAATTGGCTTGGACCCTACATTGTCACCCATACCTATGGATCATGTTCTTATCATTTATATTTTCTTGAAGGTAAACTAGAACTTGATCCCCTTAATGCCTTACATCTTCGACCATTATATTATTGAATAAAAAACTACATCACTTTATGTCAATTACATGCTCATCCCTTGAGTGAACTTATCCTTCCACCTACCTACTATTTCAAGGACTAATGACTCAAACATAATCATGTGATTATTCGTCATCATTTAACCTTATCTTCAATATGAGTATCATGGATCTACTCATGGCATGATTCTCATAGATAATTTCCATCCTTTTCAGGATGGAATCCCATGGTTATTCGTCACTTAAACCCCCTCTTGCATAGCTAACCTATTTCGTGTTATGGTTTTTCCTTCATATAAGAGGCTTATACTCCTTTATAGTCTTGTCCATGACTTCAAGTTCAAAAATAAAAAGCAATATATATATATATATATATATATATATATATAAACTTGTACTCCTTGAATCAAACTTCTTGCAAATAGATGAATCCCTCAAAATTAAATCTACCTCTCTTTCTTGATGTTATAAATAGACTACTCCCTTGAAGGACAGCTATAAAAAGTTAGCTATATTATACAAAGTCTATAAAAAAAGATGACTATTTCTAAAAAAGAAAAAGAAAAATTATCATGAAGTTTCTTGTATCAATAAAATTCATCAATACCTCAAGGATAACCTATTTATCCCAACATATACTTCCCGCATCAATCAGTCTATGAAAGAAAAATAAAAGAAAAATCAAGAAAAATAACAAACTTTTGGTCATGGACTTTCCTATTCTGGTTTTGGGTATCTTGCAGAAGGGGCATGTTGTCTCACAACAAGGTTATGCTAAACACAATCCTCCACATTACCTCTTTTTATTCTCTTCTTCCTATTCAAGGGACGATGCATGTACTTCACACATAGTGATCATGCCACTTATTTCACTCTTAGAATGTTCAATTTTACAATACCTTTAGGGGCTTAAGTTCATAATCCAATCTTTGGTATGCTCATAATGGTTCTTTCCACTTATGGAGAATTTTTTCCTCTTCTACCATTCGCCCCTTTGCTTACTTATTGATTGTTCTACACAAGACAAGACCTTTAACACAAATTTTCTGGGATTTCTTCTCCTTTCACCCACATTTCAATTCATCATCTCAGCTCATCTTACACATTTTATTTTACCTAAACAACCTAAACACAACCATGCCTAAAAACCTATACACAAACATACCTAAACAACCTAGATACAACCATGCCTAATCAAATTAGACATAACCATGCCTAATAAACCTAAACAAAGCCATACCTAACTCACCTTAACCATTTAATCATACATAAGCTCACCAACCTATTCACCTACCTAATCTTATTCTTCCCTATATGGTGGGAAAACTACATCAGCCTAAGGCACCTTTTACGAAGGGATATGTAGGTAGAACTCTTAAGGAATGGGGCCCTTTGAGGTTAGCTTGACCACTCTTTTACCCCATCATCTTTTCCCCCATCAAACAAAAAACTTAGTTAGTTTCCATAAAAATAATAATTTGGACATAAACTTAAACCAAAATGTTTACTTTCCATCAAACTAATAACTTTGAAATTAAATCAAAACAAAAGTACACTCGACCATACCTATCCTCTAGTTTCCATAATATCACTACATTGGAAATTTAAATAATTCACCATAACATCATTTCATTTCACAAATAGCATCAACTAAATAATCTAATTTCCATAAAAACAATAACTTGGAAATTTTCAACTCAACCATGCCTAAACCATCTATTTTTCATGACACCAATACAATGACAATCCATACTGACTCCACCATGCCTACATCTGACTCAACCATGCCTAAACATCTAGTTTCCATAACATCACAATAGTGGAAATTAACTCATTCAACCATATAAAACATCGACTCAACCATGCCTACATCTACTTTCCATAACATCAATATAATGGAAATGAAACTAACCATACATCATTATAAAGCCATGCCTACACATCTAGTTTCCATGAAAATAATACAATGGAAATAAACCAAGTGCATCATATATAAATATCATCATCAATCTATACATCAAAGGTTTGTATATCAATACACTGAATATACAGATATAAATACAAGTATCTAAAAAACTCTCATATAAAATCTCACATATTTGGCATGTAGGCCGGTATATATGTCAAAAATCAAAATACAATGTCAGATATCATCCATGTCTATTGGTTATTCAAAATATGGAACTTAGTGAAAAACATACAAAAGGTTCATGCAAAAGAATAGAATGCATTCAAAAGTGTAGGAGGATCGGGAAGGAATCACGTCTTTGAGGATAGAGACATATTTGGGACTTAGCTATTTTATATGTACGAGCTATTTTTTGAGATAACGTATCAAACACACAAACTGATTCAAAACTTGCATGACACACATTAGTTATTTTTGGAGGGTCGGCTATGAAGCACTTTACATGGGTACAGTGAGAATAGATTTACTAGTGAATGTTAACTAGAAGAAGTCTATTGTTAGTGTACTTGCATGTGAGGCTATTATTGTAACAAAGACATGGCTAATAATAGCATGTGACCTATTTTGGGATTAGATAAGCGGTGAAGGGAAATTCCCCACCCTTATGAATATGTAATGAATTGCCTAGTAGAGAATGACATGTGAGAACTGAGTTATTGTGAGGTTATGCTACCAAATTTGATGCACGCATGAACTATGATATTAGTTATTGTAATAAGCTTCTATGTATTTATCATGTTTAATGCAATGTAATGTATTGGTTGAATCATATTATCAAATCCTGAGTATAACTAGTTCTTGCATGCTTTATTTCATCATGGTTATCTTTTAATTATGTTATTCTCTAGATCTAGATCTGAACATGCATTGTAGAATGTATATTAGTTATGGATCTGAATGTATTAAGTCTTCGTCATGATAACATCCTACAAAAACAACCCTAATGATGGGCCTAATACCTTTGCATGGTTTGGGTGAGTGCTCGATCTAAGGCCGAGTGATGTGCTAGCACACGTGGGCTTTTACTAGTGAATTCTAGGCTGCATCATTAGTTACATTTTTGGGACCCTCTTTTTCAGTTGTTTTTAGGATGATTCATGATGAAGACATACCAGTTGACCCTAACAAGTGTTGAGGAGTGGATAAATGACTGGAAGAAGAATACGTGTGGAGGTTCAACACCGGATGCATGCACATGTTTGGAGAATAATCTGTATGAATGTTTGTACGAGAACATCTTCACTATCGTTCTAATAGAAGCTGTACAAGTGGATGGTTGCTTATACGTCTAAACATAATTGGAGGTATTGCACTCTTGTTTGGAAGTAGGAAGAATTTCAGACCCTTTATGATGCTGATTTGATTTAGACTCGTGTTGTGGATATGGTTCCATGGTGTTTTGAATAGCTATATCTTGGAGTACTCAATTTCCACTTATTTATGCCCAGAGGTAGCTAAATTCCAATTTTTACGATATCCCAGGGGAACTTACCTGTAAGGCATTCCACTAGCGATCAAAATTTTGATGGTAACCTTAAACTTGGAGAACAAACCGATGGCAAACTAAACCTCACCACATATGGGAGAAGGAGTAGGTTTGGTGAAAGATGATAGATATAGCAACATAAAGGCAAAGAGAGGAAAAAAATCTTAAGTATAATGAGGTACGTGAGAAGGAGATAGTGAAGTGGCAAGACATTGTAGAGAAAATGGCGTTGTGAAGAGAGGTAGTTTAGCAAGGGTTTGAAGTTCACACGAAGACGTGGAACTTGAGCATCGTGGGACTCCCCCATTTAGGAAAGCATAAAAAGTAACCTTCTTCGGCCTCATGTAGAAGCACGCTAGTAGAGATGACCTGGGCCATGGGCACACATCTGAATCCACCTGGAAACCTTGCCCTTGTGCTTGGTCTTCCAAAGATCTAATACAACAAACAATCAGCAAGCTAATTCAAGTAGTGGGAGAGAAGGAGTGAGTCATATAAGAAGCACAATGATGGCAGCACAAATATTTTCATTGTTATATGGGAGTACCTTTCTAGGTGTATCATCTGCACAAAATTTAGGCACGTAAATTTTTTGGACTATATTTTGGAAGTACTAACACTTCACAGACTATCGGGGTGCAGTTTAGTACTATTGTTGGTACACAAGGAATTACATCTTCTGATCCAACCCTAGCATTAGTTTCAGGATTAGGAGGCATAGGTGGCTCTAGTTCTAATGGATCTAGTAGTTCTGTAGGTGAAGGAAACACAAGAGGTTCTGGATCAGGTGGGCAAGGTCCACACCAACCCCAGAATATTCACATGGAGATGTCTCTTTATCTTCTAAAGTATAGGGGCATAGAAGATGTTACTGAACACATACACATGTGTGAAATAATATTGTGTGTAAAAGGAATCATGAATTCTGAGTGTAGGGAAAGCTAATTCGCTACTACGTTACAAGGCGCGTACATAATTTGTTGGTACAATTTTTTTGACCTTGATTAGACTTGTATAGACTATACATCTTTAAAAGATGCTTTCCTTAAAGAATTTCACATCCCTAAGTTTGAGCAGAACAATATAAGTGCGCTAAAGGATATCAAGAAAGGCATTACTAAGAGTGTCAGAGAGTATGACGCTCATTTCAAAACACTAGTATCCAAGCTTTTTTATGATATTCATGCAAGACAACATGTGAAATGGTTTTTTGGAGGCCTAATAACACCTTTTAGAAGGGAAATATCACATAATATATACACGGATCCATGCAACACACTTGAATCATCTTTACGCGCCGAGGTAGTTGGAATTATAGACACTGGGGTAAGCCATTTTTTAGAAGCATAGATCACAGCTATGGCAAAGCAGTTGGAGAAACTATCGGAAAATTTAGCACATGAGATGTGCACAGGGATTTAGTATATAGATTGCAAAGTGTAAGCTCACACAATGGATAGTTGTCCCCACAAATTGGTGCACTCATTGTTATTGTCATCTAAACCATGATGCTAATCACTTCCCATTACTACAACGCGCAATAAGGAAGAACATTTCTTGCTACCGCAAAATATTTTAGGTCCACGAATCATTACACAAAAAGACTACCAGGTTGATTAGTCGGTGATGAGGGTCATCAATCCTCGCCATTGATAATGTCAATACATGGCTGGTGTTTAATGGTTGTATGCATTAAGAGAAGAAGATCTTGGAAAGCAACTCCTTTAAACACAAACCAAACATGCATAAACTAAATCACACTTGCAGAAATTGAAAGCCACACTTGCGAAATAAAGGCACACTTGCGTAAATAAAGTTTACATAAAATAAATCAAATTTGTGTGAAGGAAATCAAACTTTCAAGAATTTAAACACACTTTCATAAATTTAAACACACTTTCATAAATTTAAAAACACTTTCATAAATTGAAATTGCTTAAATTGGAAATAAGCATAATGAAACGAAACACTGCGCAGTTCACAAATGACTGAATTTTCATAATATAAAAATAAAAACAATACAACAAAATGAATTATAGACAAATGAATAAACATAAACATAAATACATAGATTCATCTTCCTTGAAATGAGTGGCCAACTCATTTTTTGGAAGAGGATTTAAATCAATACTTCTGATTTTAAAACTACAGAATATTTGAGAGGAAAGAATAGATCTTTATTTCATGGGAGAAATAAAATTACATATCTTAGTGTGGAAGGTTGAATTTATAATTCATGCATCCAAACAACTCCTTATTTTAGGAAATAAAATTTGATCTTATCTTTATTCCAATCCTAACAACTAAGATCTCCATCTCCACAAAATATGGAGAGAGATATATTATTGAAGTCAAATTTTATCTTGCTTATTTTAGGAAGATCTAATCCTAAATATTCTTCTTACATTTTGGTAATAAGAATCATAATGAATTTATTATTCTACATTATTAAAATGAGGTTTTTCCTCAAAATATGATTTTGACCAAATACCTTTCCCAGATTTTTCATTTGACTTTGTTGTTTTTGATTGTGGAACTATTGACGCTTATCTGATACACTTTCTCCTTAGACTACAGTTCACTAAAAGTTATTTTTTAATTTATTAGTCAAACCTGTAGAAAATATGAATGATATTTTTGTTAAACACATTGCTATGAACAAAAATCTCTCTCATATTTTTCATTTGAATTTTCTATTTCTGTTTATGGAACTTTTAGTGCTCGTCTGATACACGTTTCCTCGAACTACAACTCACTAAAAGTTAGAACTCTCTTTATTGGTAAAATATGTAACAAATTTGAATGATTTTTTTGTTAACCACATTTCTATGAACAAAAACCTCTCTCAGATTTTCCATTTGACTTTTTTATTTCTGTTTATGGAACTTTCAGTGCTTGTTTGATACACTTTTCTTTGGACTACAGCTCACTAAAAGTTAAATCTCTCTTCATTGGTAAAACTTGTAAAAAATATGAATGAGTTTTTTGATAAAATAATTTATATGAACAAAAAATCTCTCATATTTTCCATTTGACTTTTCTATTTTTGTTTATGGAACTTTTAGTGCTCGCCTCGATACATATTTCCTGACTACGTTTCATTGGTAAAACCTATAACAAATATGAATTAGGTTTTTATTAAAAACATTTCTATGAATAAAAACCTCTCTCATATTTTTCATCTGACTTTTTGTTTCTGATTATGGAACTTTTAGTGTTTGTCTGATACACTTTTCCTTGGACTACAGCTCACTAAAAGTTAGATCTCTCTTCATTGGTAAAACCTGTAACAAATATGAATGAGGTTTTTGTTAAAAACATTTCTATGAACAAAAAAATCTCTCATATTTTCCATTGGAATCTCTAAGTTTTCACAATCCCTCAAAAACTATCATTCCATTGATGCAAGTTCCGGAACTAAAGTTGTCATTCCTTTTATGCAAGTTCCGAACTAAATCTGCAAGTTCCGGAACTAAATCTAATTTTTCAATGAATTGAAATTTTCAAAACTAACTAACATTAAATTGATACAAGTTCTGGAACTAAATATGTGAGTTCCAAAACTAAACCTACAAGTTCTAGAACTAACTCTGTGAGTTCCGAACTAACTTAAAACAACTATAACTTTTGCATGTGACCTCAGATTGAGATGATTTTTTTGAACTTTCATAATTTTTTGAGAGAAATCTGAATATGATATCAGATTTGATTTTAAATCTACTATTCATGATAAATTCCACTTTTCCCAATACTAGCATTATCTTTCCTTTATGGCCTGCATACACAAGACTTTGCATCTTTTCCCGATAATCAATAGGATTAGTCAAAAAGATAGATAACAAAAGATTTCTAAAGAATGAACAAGATATATATCCTATACTCTATCTTAAGGAAACTATATGTTCCTAGATTACATTTAAATCCACTTTTACGAGTAACTTGGAAGGACAAAATAATGGTAATTTATGGCCAATTTATGGCCTCATCATTGCCCCACACTTAATCTTATGCATGTCCTCATGCATTACATTATTATCTCCTCTTCTTAGATTATTCTCCATATTGAGGACACGTTCTTGTGGATCTCCTTCTACTGCTTTTGATTTCTTTCTTTTACAACAAGTTCTTGTGTGGATCTCCTTCTGTTGCTTTTGATATTCTTTCTTTTACAACAAGTTCTTGTGTGGATATCCTTCTGTTGCTTTTGATTTCTTTCTTTTACAACAAGTTCTTGTGTGGATCTCTTTTTGTTGCTTTTGATTTCTTTCTTTTACAACAGGTTCTTATGTGGATATTCTTTTGTTTCTTTTGATCTTCTTCTTTGTGTCTCATATTTAAAATCAAAATGCATAGCTCGTGCTTATCCTTCTCTCCCACACCTAAGCTCATGCATGTCCTCATGCATGTTATTTATTTATGACTTCCCATAAATTAGACTCTAAAAGTTTGATTGCAAAGAGGTGCACATATTTTTCATATAAGTAGGGGAGATATGAATTTTATCTTTCCTTATAAATCTTTAAAAGTGGATCTAGCTGTAATAAAAAAACTTACAAGAAAGCTTAAAAATAAAATAGTAAAACAAAATAACTTGATCATACCTCTAGTTGTCTTTGTCATCCTATTGTTAACATGGTCAAATAGTGCCAAGAAGAAAGCCACTAGGTAACAGTTGATTTCCTTTGAAGAAGAGCTACCTCCTTTTTCCTTTGATTGGCCAGCAAGCTGGTTTTCTAATTAATTTATTTTTAATTTTGTTTGGCATTTGGTAGCGTGAGCTATTTTTCTAATCAAAGCTTTTTGTTTTTGTCCTTTGATTGGCTAGTAAGATGGTTTTCCAATCAAATATTTTTATTTTATTTTATTTTTCCTTTGATTGGCCAATAAGTTGGTTTTCCAATCAAAGTTTTTTTCTTTTTTTTTTTTTTTTTTCCTTTGATTGGCTAAAAACTGGTTTTCCAATCAAAGCTTTTTATTTTTATTTTTATTTTTTTGCTGAAATGATAGCATGAGAAGGATTAGAGAAAAATTTGATCCATCATCAGACTATATTCATCAAAGTACAACTTGTGTAAAATAGGAAGCAATGTCTGAGATCTCATAAAAATTTTTTTTTGCATACTTGGTAACTCCAAGAAGATTCCAAAAATTGTGTAGACAATTTCTAGGTCTTCAAAGCCCAACTTGAATTATGCATTATCAGAATCACCATAGTAATCTTCAAAGCCCGGACTAGTGATCTCGGAGATGGATAGTTGTTAAAAGAGAGAGTGAAGGTATCCATGTGTCCCTCCAAAATCTGCATGCTCCTTGGTTGATATTGTTGGTGCTCCAAAATCTACATGTTGGTATCAAAAACAACTCTGAAAATTCTTATAGATCTAGTCATCAGATGTTAGTACGTAAATTTTTTTTTCCTTGATATTCACAATAATTGCTTCTTAATGTTATACAAGCATATACAAAAATGAAGAAATTGAAAGACATGAAAACAAATTTTTCTAATGGATCTGGTTCAGGATTGAATTTTATTATGGGATGAAAAACTAATTTGGATGGGTGGATTTATTATGAGTGGGTTTTTATTTTGGCTCTAATGAAATCCCTAAATATGGATGGAGTTAACTAGAAATGCTACCACTTCATTATTACAAACTAGATAAGTCAGTTTTTACTAAGGTTATGTGTAATAAGATCACTGAGCTGTTAGTTGATACAAAGGGAAATAGTGGTGGTTATCAAGAATGACATATGATATTTCATCAACTAGATCTACTTCTAGATTCAATATCATATTCTACCATTTCTAGATCTGAATTCTTTGTTCATACCATTGTACCTTCTTGATCAAACATCATAGTCATTTTCTTATATACAGAGTTAGTTTGTGGGGAGATAAATATTTACAATCTAATATTCCTAATTATAGAAATGAAATTTTAATCTACTTGTAGGAAATAAAATTCTAAAGAAACTACTTACCAAATACCTCATGTCACAAAATTTTCTAAAAGTTATTCTACTGTCACTAGAATATTCTTTTAGAGAACTCTGAATCTCCCAATAACATTTTGTCCCTAGAAACGATGCCAAAATGATGAGGGTCATCAATCCTTGCCATTAATAATGTCAATCTAGGGCTAGTGTCTAATGGTTGTATGTATTAAGAGAATAAGATCTTGGAAAGTAAATCCTTTAAACACAAACCAAACTTGCATAAAATAAATCACACTTACAGAAATTGAAAGCCACACTTACAAAAATAAAGGCACACTTGCTGAAATAAAGTTTGCATAAATTAAATCAAACTTACATTAAGAAAAATCAAACTTGCAGAATTTAAACACATTTACATAAATTTAAACACACTTGCATAAATTGAAATTGCTTGAATTGAAATAAACATAATTAAATGAAACACCTGCAGGTTCACAACAAACTAAATTTTCACAATACAAAAATAAAAACAATACAACAAAATGAATTATAGACAAATGAATAAACATAAACATAAATACATAGATCCATCTTCCTTGAAATGATTGGACAACTCATTTCTTGGAAGAGGATTTAAATAATAGTTCTAATTTTAAAACTACAGAATATTTGAGAGGAAAGAATAGATCTTTATTTCTTGGGAGAAAGAAAATTACATATCTCAGTGTGGAAGGTTGTATTTATAATTCATGCATCCAACCAACTCCTTATTTTAGGAAATACAATCTGATCTTATCTTTATTCCAATCCTAACAACTAAGATCTCCATCTCCAAAAATATGGAGAGAGATATATTATTAAAGTCAAATCTTATCTTGCTTGTTTTAGGAAGATCTACTCCCAAATATTCTTCCTACTTTTTGGTAAAAATCATAATGAATTTATTCTTATACATTATTGGAAGGAGGTTTTTCCTCAAAATATGATTTTGACCAAATACCTTTCCCATATTTTCCATTTGACTTTGTTGTTTTTTATTGTGGAACTTTTGACACTTGTCTGATACGCTTTTTCCTCGGATTACAATTCACTAAATTTAGATTTTTATTGATTGGTAAAACTTGTTACAAATATGAATGAGGTTTTTTGTTAAACACATTGATATGAATAAAAACCTCTCTCGATTTTCCATTTGAATTTTTTTGTTTTTGTTTATGGAACTTTTAGTGCTTGTTTGATACACGTTTCCTCGGACTGCAGCTCACTAAAAGTTATATCTCTCTTCATTGGTAAAACCTGTAAAAATATGAATGAGGTTTTTGTCAAACACATTTATATGATCAAAATCTCTCTCAGATTTTCCATTTGATTTTTTTTTTTATGTTTTATGGAACGTTTAGTGCTTGTCTCGAAAGACTTTTCCTCAGGATCGCAACTCACTAAAAGTTATATCTCTCTTCATTGTAAAAACATGTAACAAATATGAATGAGATTTTTGTTAAAAACATTTTTATGAATAAAAACCTCTCTCATATTTTCCATTTGACTTTTCTATTTCTGTTTGTGGAACTTTTAGTGCTTGTCCGATACACTTTTCCTCAGACTGCAACTCACTAAAAGTTAGATCTATCTTCATTGGTAAAACCTTTAAACACATTTAAATAAAAACTAGAATGAGGTTTTTGTTAAACACATTTCTATAAACAAAAACCTCTCTTATATTTTCTATTTGACTTTTTGTTTCTGTTTATGGAACTTTTAGTGCTTGTTTGATACACTTTTCCTTGGACTACAACTCACTAAAAGTTAGATCTATCTTCATTGGTAAAACCTATAACAAATATGAATGAGGTTTTTGTTAAACACATTTCTATGAACGAAAAATACTCTCATATTTTCCAATGGATTTTTTGATTTTTCACAATCCCTCAAAAACTGTCATTCTGTTGATGCAAGTTCAAACTAACACTATCATTCCTTGTATGCAAGTTCCGGAACTAAATATGCAAGTTCTAGAACTAAATATGATTTTTCCATGAATTGAAAGTTCCAAAATAACTGTCATTCAATTGATACAAGTTCTGGAACTAAATCTGTGAGTTCCGAGAACTAAACCTGCGAGTTCCGGAACTAACTCTATGAGTTCTGGAACTAACTTAAAACAAATATAACTTTTGTATGCGATCTTGTATTAAGAGAATTATTTTTTTGAACTTGCATAATTTTTTAAGGGAATATAAATATGAAATTAGATTTTATTTTAAATGTATTTTTCATGATAAATTCCACTTTTCCCAATACTAGCATTATCTTTCCTTTATGGCCTGCATACACAAGACTTTGCATCTTTTCCCAAATAATCAATAGGATTAGTCAACAAGATAGATAACAAAATTTTTCTAAAGAATGAACAAGATATATATCCTATACTCTATCTTAAGAAAACTATAATTTCTTAGATTATATTTAAATCCACTTTCAAAGGTAACTTGGAAGGACAAAATAATGGTAATTTATGGCCAATTTATGGCCTCATCGATCGATCCATGATGATATAGACATTGATGAATAAGAGATAGGAATTTCATATAACTATAAAAGAAACAATGAGCATCGGATAGGGATCACGGTCAGCACGTTATGATCGAAATGAAGGGAATTTTGAAGGTATCCATGCTAGAGGTCAAGGATACCATTGTGGATTTGAAGGATGAGGCCATGGTGGTGCAAGAGGTGAGTTCCCTCACCGAACATGTTATGTGGAATTCCCAGACCTGTATGAGCATTTTAGCAAGAATAATAAACAAGAAAAAGTCTTAGGGATGGTTAGGATACAACGCATTATGGAAAATGAGTGGATGCCCAAGTTGGAACTAGAATTTGAGGTGTTGCCAATAAGGATCTCTACCTGCATTGAAGCAGCACACACCAAATAAGTATTGCAGCAAAATCCTACCATCAATAAGGAGTAGGTTCTACATGCAAGGTACCCAAATCCTACCCATCAAAAGGAGGTTAACCAACAAACCATGGAGGTACTAAAAATTTTCAGGGTGAAATACAATATTTAAAGGAACAATCACGAAAGATAGAGCAAAAGAAAGCATCAGAGATGATCCAAACTAATATGGGTGACTTGAGATAAGTGTTAAAAATTTTATGCCAGAGAATATCATTCCACTTTTGGGGAATTGGTTAAAAGGAAACACTCCATGCACAAGTACTCGGACTAGATGATAAATCCTACATACAAATCTCCCCCTCATGGCCTAGATTATCACAAGGAAATAAATATGAATGTTATTGTTGATGGGTGGCTATTAAATAATATACTGATTGATACATATGTGGAAGTCAATGTTCTTACCTTATATGCATTCGTACAAATGGGGAGTCCCCCATTGCAACCATCATCTAATGTATTGTTCATGGCTAATCATACTAAGGCCACTCCCATCAGATTTTTAAAAGATGCATCCATTACCATATAAGGAGCCAAGTTCACTAGATATTTTGAGGTTTTAGCACTGGTAGAGTTAGATAGCTTCCCAACTCTATTGGGGTGTCCTTGGTGTTATGTAAATAATGTTGATATTCAGTTCAACAAGGGTTATATCAGTTTTGAAAACAAGGAGGAAAGATTTATTATCCCTTTAACAGATGGCAAATTTGTGCCCTATGTTGAGCCCTTGAGTGAAGAAGACCTTAATAGGATTTATGTACATGCCATCTAGGATCCAAAGGTGCTTGATCCATGTAAAGAAGGAATCCTTTAGTGGGAGGATGCACAATCTATTATCGATAATACAAGTTTTTTTGTGATAATTGGGATCATAGCACTTGTGAGTTGGTAGAGCGTGAGGTAAAGCACATATTTATATGATCAATAAACCACATTATATCGGGAGAATAGGTAATAACTCTTTACCTTGTTACACCAGAGAAGTAGACCTTATAGTGTTCCTACCGCCATGGAAGAATAATGGATAGACCCACTGGAGCAAAGGAATATGATAGCATATACCCTACATGGGATAATAATGCATTGGTGGGTAGTCCACAAGGATAATATTATAGGATGGAATGAAATTAGGATTTCTCTTGCCACTAGGTTCTTCAGGAGAAATGCACCTACTCAAATATGCACTTATCATGGTAATCAACCTATTCAGTGTGTGAGAGACTCTGGATAGATGGGCAGAAGCTTTACCACCTTCGCTCTAGGTGCACAATTTTTATTCAACTTTACAAGGTTACACATGTGCTTGGTATGTATATGTAGAACTCCATAGAGAGACTAGAAATTGGCAGGATTTAATTGTAGGAATGACCCAAACGTTTGACTTCTTCTCTACCAAGCCTCGGTGGAAGAAGCATTAAAATTCATAAAGCACTTAACTATGGGAGATAGTGCCAAGGCTAAGGAACTCCTTCAGGATTTATTGGATGAAACTCAAGAGCGTGTTTTGTTGAAGAAATAGAGGTTGATGCCACACTACTTTAGTGCACTTTCCTTGAGAAAGAAAAAGGAAAAATGGTCTACTTAGTGGATGATGAAGAAGTAGAAAATCTGGATATAAACCATTCAACAGGTAGGCATGAGGTGTTGGACAGTGCAAATAAGACCACACGTGCCTATCATGAACCTATGAAGATAAAGAAATTGAATATTGGATTAGATGTTGAGCCTAAGGAGGCCATAATTGGGGACTATTGGTTAGACTTTAAAGTGGAAAAAATCATAAAATACCATGAAATTAAAGGCATGCATGAATCATTAGGGTAAATGAAGATAAAGCTTAAAGAGGGTGTGTTCCCAGTTAGAAAGAGACCCTACAAGATGAACCCCAACTTGCACAAAAAGGTCAAGGAAGAGATTGACAAAATGTTAAATTCTGAATCATCAAGCCCATGAGACGAGTTAGAAAGGGTTAGTCCAATGGTGATCGGTATCAAAAGGATGGTCGATTAGGATCTGTGTGGACTACATGGTGTTGAATACTACATGTGTGATTGATCCCTTTCCCATGCCATTAATTTAGGAAATACAAGAAGGCGTTGCGGGTGCTAAATCTATTCATTTACATATGAGTTATCTTGGTATCATTAGGTTACGATTTCCCAGGAGGATCAATAAAAGACTACTTTTACTCCTAAATGGGGTAGCTTCACCTATCTTGTGATGCCTTTTGGTCCGAACAAAATTCTGTTGTAATCTCATGCATAGTTGTTCAAGAGTTCAAGGACTTTATTCACAACTTCTTGCAGGTCTATTTGGATGACTAGATGGTGTATGGGTTAGTTAAAGATCATTCTGACAATCTACGCTTAGTGTTTGAAAGATGTAGATAGTTGATTATCTCTTTGAACATCAAGAAGTGCATATTTTCTACACCATTTGGAATATTATTAGGACACATAATCTGTAAGGAAGGTTTGTTTGTTGATCCAACTAAGGTTGTAGTCATTATAGGCCTAAAAGAGCCTACCAGTTAAAGTGAGGTGCACATTTTTGGGTCATACAAGATATTACAGGAAGTTTATTAAAGGATATTCCAAAGTTGCCACACCTTTGGAGGAGTTACTGAAAGGAAAAGGTATGTTCTACTAGGGAGAACCACAACAACGCGCATTCGAGACATTAAAGGAGAAACTTACTACCACGCCTATTCTAAATTTTCCTTTGTGGGACTAACCATTTCATGTACATGTGGATGCCTCTAGCATGATGATTGGCACAGTATTGGATCATCCTGAAGAAGGTATTATAGATCATCCTATTTTTTTCTAGTATAAATATGAATCCTGTGAAAAAAATCACACAACTACAGAGTGTGAAGCTTTTCTAATGATCTATGCACTACATAAATTCGGGAAGTACCTGAAAGCTACACCATTTTTCTTTTATACAAATCACATGATATTGAAGTATTTGGTAAAAAAACCCAATTTACTGAGGGCACATATGCATGTAGGTGCTCTTATTTCAAGGATTTAATTTTACGGTTGTGGTGAAACTAGGGAAAATTAATTTTGGATCGAACCATTTATCCATAATACATTCAAGAGAAGAAGCACATACCATTGAAGATACCATGCCAAATGCATAATTATACAGTTATAATGCGTGCCATCGAGAATTAGAGGACATTGATGTCTTTCTATGAATAATTATGGCACCGAAGGAACGAAATCCTTTGAGAAGCAACAACTTGCTATATGTGTGACACCATATATGTTGATTAGCGATGTGACATGTACAAGTTAGGTTGAGATGAAGTATTATGTAGTTGTGTCTTTGGAATATGAGTGTACATATATAATGGAGGAATCTCATGGTGGTATTGTCGGTGGCCACTATGCAAGTGATGCTTTATTACATGCAAGATTCTACTCATCATTATTATGTGGGAGACCCTATATAAAGATTGTAAGGATTATTGTAAGATTTGTGATCACTAACAACATCTTTGGAAATTGGGTCAATGAGATGAAATGCCTCTAAGACCTATGAATAGTGCATAACCATTTGAGAAATGGGTCATAGATTTCGTATGTCCTGTTTCACCAGCCACACGTAGGATTGGAACACGTTATATCATAACTTGCATAGATTATCTGACAAGGTGGCCGGAAGAAGAGCCTATAAAATATTATATAGTGGCTACAACAACCAAGTTTCTATGGGTAAATAGTATTACAAGGTATGGATGTTTATTGAGTTTGACCAGTGATAGGGGCACACATATTATTAATGAGACAATCAAAATTTTATTGGATGATTTCATAATTGCACACCATAAGACAACACCCTATCATCCTCAAAGCTAATGGAATCGCTCAGATTTCAACAAAATTTTGAGCCGAAATTGACAAAAATATGTGATCTTTGGAAGAAAGGATTGGGATGATAAAGTATCTATAGTGCTTTGGGCATATCGAACAACATATAAAAGGTTTAACAAAGCCACACCATTTTAGTTAGTGTTTGGCACAAAAGAAGTTCTTCCTATAGAATTCATGCTACCTTCTTTTTGTATTGCACACACTATAGGTTTAGGTGATGAGAAAGAATTAGAAGGACAAAATGAAAAGTTAATCAAACTAGACAGAGTGAAGAATAATAGCACGTTGGAGTCAAAAATAAGAAAAGGCCAATCGAAAGCATGACATGACATGCACATTAGGGATTAAAAGTTTGAGATTAGACAGATGGTGCTCCTTTATGATTCTATGTTTTTGCACCATCCAAGAAAACTCGAGGTGCATTGGTTGGGGCAATATGTTGTCACTCACATACTTAAAACATGCTCTTGTCAATTATAGGCACTTGATGGAATACGGTTGCTGGGATACTTCAACAGGAGTAGGTGAAGCCCTACTATAAATAAGTATTCTTGGTGTTTATAATAAGGTGGTATTTGAATTTAGATTAGATTTTCAATTATGTATTTCCTTAATGTATTTCCTTCTTCGTCGTTATGCTTTGTTAATTTAGTTGGTGTTTTTGTGTAATAAGTGTGTTTACGCGCCATAAGCTAATTACTATTTGAAGAATTTATATGTGTAGAGGACTGTACATACCCTTAGTATGGGGTGGATTTTGATATCCAGGTATAGGAATGTTGAAAATAAGTACACATGAAAGGAATAAACTACTACGGGTGTTATTCAAGTTGGAGAATTGAAAAAAAAGTGCTTCTAGAAATGAGGACCATATGTGGAGATGAATGAAGAAACAAGTATAACACGAGGTAAACAAGGGCCATGGGAATTACCAAGGTAAGGTGAAATGGCAAGGTACTCGGGAACATGAAGGTGTCTTGAATAGAATTCCATAGCTAAAAGGTAGGAAGGCAAACTAGAAGGTTATATCTTGGGCGTGAAGATGTACTTGCATGAGAAGGAAAGAAAATGGTTGATTAATGAGAGGATTATTGGTAGGTGGAGTAATAAATGCACTAAATTTTTGAAAATCTATATAAGGACGAGATGCGAGTTCATTCTTACCATTGTAATTGTGATAATTTGAATGATCCATTCTGCAACCGAGTTTGAGAAAGAGTATTCAAAGTGCGAAGAGTGTGAATTGAGATGTGACAAGTAGATTTGTACGTAGAGGAAGCTTGTGTCCCTAGTTGCAAAGGGTTTGAGTGAAGAAAAGAATTGAAAAATAGCTAGGGCTCGTAATTTCAAACTAGGGCATGTTGAATCAAGCTAGGGTTTGGGTTTTCATGTTATAAGAGATAAAAGGTGAGTATTTGAAGTGAGAAGATTGTAGGTTATAGATGGAACCAAAGAAAGCACCTACGGCAGGAGCTGAGGGGATGAAGAAAGTGAAGGTAGAGGTTGAAATGACTCCTGAGAGTAATTTCTTAGAAATGCAGTATCTGAAGGGTGTGATTATGGGTCAGGAATGGGATTCCCACATCTGGAAGAGCAAGATCAATGATTACAACCATCGTACACTTGAAAATAAGGAGCTAGATGCATTATTAAACAAAGAGATAAATAAGCGCACAACAGAAGACATGTTAGTGTATGATGATGTTGGGGAGAAGTTACTAAAGTAGATTAGAGTTTACCAGTTGTATGAGCTCCTCTACTTCGGTAAATATGAACTCTTATACCAGTGGTTGATGAGTAGGGTACATGAATATTTCTTCTACTTTGCAGGACGTAGGGTAAGGATCACAACCGCATTGATCTCAACAATAACATGGTTGAAAGGAACAAGGGTAGATCTAGACATTGATTTAACTGATAAGGCCAAAATCATGGAGACAAGGAAGGAGTTAGGGTATACCAAGGGTCCACATAGCATGGACATTGATAAAGTAAAAAAGTACCCAATCATACAAGTAGTTACACACTTAGTGACAAAGGTGAATGAATAAGAAAAATGGTCACAAGTAAATACAATGTGGCTACACATTACAAAGAAGATGTCACATGGAGTGACTTACAACTTCTTTAGTTACATTGTGAAAACTATCATTGAAGAAACATGCACGGGATAGAAGATCAATTTTAAGGTTGTTCTATCGTCTCTTGTGTTTATGGAAATTGGGGTTCCTAATGGGCCAAAGGATAAAGTTTGGGAATACCCTATGGAGAAAAAGTCACCTACGGAAATATTTGGCAAGTACTTATGCAAAGGATCAATTATCGAGACCATTCAAGTAGAGGGTGGAGAAGTGATATGATAGGCTCTGTGTAGCATTTGAAGAAGAATGGTGCATACCCAAGGAGTTTTCCTCGGTAGTAAGGAAGGAATTGAAATTCATTTTATACCAACACTTTTGCATTATGCGATACACCATGAAAGATGGGGCTTAGAGCCAATGGTGTAAATTACCATATGCAATCACAACATGGTATTTATAGGCATCATTTCACCAGTTTTTTGATGCGTGCCACCTAAACTTCAATCTAGACAGGGTAAATTCTGAATACCATATACTTGAGAAAGACATATGTATATATAGGACGACTCCCTACATTGAGAGGCTTATCTTAGTTTTTCACCTGATTCATAGACATTTCTTTGAAATATTGACAAAATAGATAGGGTAATGGGTGTATGAGGAATACCTATTCAAATGTTGGTTGGTTGGTTGTGCGTGTATAACTTCTTAATCTACAGCTAATTTTGAGAGATTCCTTTTAGCTAGGAGGAACTACCTGTAATGGAAAGCAAGACCACCAAAAAGAGTTAAACAATATGTGTAGTGAACTGCCTAGCATGTGCTAGATCCAGGAAGTGTGATACTTCCTAGACGACTATCAGTCCACTGTTTAAAACAATTTAATGTGGGTAATAAAGTAAATCCTATTGTAATTGAAATGATTTGGGTATCTCATCCAAAATACAATAAGAAAGATCTAATCTAACAGGCTAAGTTAAAATAAGATCCGAAGGTCAAGTAATTGGTTCTAGGTCTCTACAGGTCTGACAGAGGTCTCAGGAAAATCACAGGTGAATAAGGGTGATGTGGAAATAGGTGGATAGGTCAACATTCAGGTTGTATGAGTAAATAAAGAGACCGACACCATAAAGGGTGACCAAACTGGTTGGGGAAAACTAGTGTTGGTTCTTGTGGAATACTAGGAATGCCACAGAATGAGTTTTGGGTCTCCTTTGTGATTGCACAAAGGACTTTGGTTGGTCGAAATGAGGTATTAGGCTATTTTGGTGGGGTTTGGTGAGGTTTTAATAGGTATGTGGAGGGGTGAGTATGAATGGAGGTCAAATGGGTGGCTAAGGAAACAAAGGATGACAATATAACGATGAAACCAATGAACCAAAGAAGTAAACTATTCCACTTACTTGAAATCTGGTCCTGGGTGTCTATGAGTGATGAATTAAGGTACTGGAAAGGGGTTGAATGCTGCTAAGGATCACCGAATGTTGAAAATATCTTGCATGGGTTGCATGTGCATTCTCTTTTTCTTGGTTGAATCAAATATGTGCTTTGGGGTGAATGCTGGATGATTACTAGATGCCTGTGCAAGAGGAAATGCTTGATCTCCTTCCTTGCATGTGTGTTCTCACTGAAATTTGTTCTCAGAAGATGTGATATCTCTCAGGAATGTTCCCAATGTTTTCCAACCTCAAAAATAAGGTTTTTTTGGGAGTTAAAAGGTGACCAATGGTGGTTCTAGCTTAATCGGTGATGGTTAGGGGTAACCGACATCGGTCAAGGTGGGATTTCCTAGGTTTACTAAACTAGGTAGATCCCCTTGATTTTCTAGGATCTCATGTCATTCACCTACGGATTAGACTGGAAGCTTCTTGTAAGCATGCAGGAATGTGGTTAGAGGGAATGTAGGCATTGATTTTTAGGGTTTGGGTAAGTCTTAGTTAGTTATGGCAACTTACTAAGAATAGGTCTTAGGGTGAGTTGGCTTGATGAGGTGTCTAGGTGAGATGTATGTGGACATTATCCCTAATTAAGATATTTAAATAATAAATATGGTGAGGATAATGAATTAATTTAATTTAATTAATTAAATTAATATTAGTGGAGTGAAGGGGGCCATGGCTAGGTTAATGTGATGAAGGGTGTTTATTTGTCGAGGACCAAAGGGGAGTGTGACCTAATTTTAGTGTCTACATTTTGCCCCTTTTTGTTGTGTAGCTTGTATTGGTAAGCGACGCTAACAAAAATAAGATGTGGTTGCCCCATGTGTGGGTGAAGGTGATCCCCCTCAAACCAGGAACTAACGAGGCTGAAGGTAGAAGTGGTGAGTGGTTTGATAAAAGGTAAATTTGAGAAAGGGGAAGATGGGGAATGGGGAAAAAGGGTTAAAGGTATACATGGGAAATCTAAGTAATGGGTCCAGGTCAAAGGTAGTAGCATTCAAATGCACGCACATGTATAAACTGCAACACACAACCGGGTTGAAGAGTAGTCAAACTCTACATCATCTAAGGTCAATAGGTTTATCCAAACAAGGTTGAAGTGATTCCAATATCCAAGGTATAGGATATGGTCAGGAAACACGATGTAGGTTAGGTGCAGGAACATTTAGGTATGTTATGGTACACCAAAGGTAGGTTCAGGATAAATGGTCGTGGTAATAGGCTAGGTAAGGTCATTAGGTCAATCAACACAAGTAATAGTTTCCACAAGGTATAGCAAACACATGAGGTCAAAGGTCACTAGCAATGGTCCAGGGCCAAAAATCTAGGTCACGGCATGGGTAAGGCCGAGGAATGAGGAAAATAAGGAGTCCCTAAAGGAGGAAAAAGGGAGGTAGTAAATGATGAGGTCAGGAAAGGTGAGGTAAATGGGTTGGGTAAAGGTGAGGTGGGGTAAATGATCAGGGTAAAGGGTAGGTGTGGAAAAAAAGGAGGGATAGGTGGGGTAATAGGGTAAAATGGTGGGTTTTGTGCAAGATAGGGTGATCATGCCGGTCAAGGGTAACCAATGTTAGTATAGGTCAACCAACCATGGTAAGGTAGGGCACGAGACCAATGGGACCACCACAGATTGTGCCTATATCCAGTTACGGGATGCCCTAAGTTAGGCCGAGATACTACCAGACTAATCGATGGCGGTTGGGATAGAATTTCTATCCTATGGAGAGTAATGGGCATAACAAGCATCAAGTGACAGGAGTAGATCCCACACTCATAGTGTGGAGAGCACAAGGGGCCATCGAGCTCCAAGGCTAGATCAGGGAGAGGCTACCAGTGCACGGAGACTAGCTCTAGGTGAGGTGCCAACAGGGACTCAACCACCACCTATGATGGGTGGGGAGATGCTAGCAAGTCACCAGATAGGGACGGAGGAGGTAGAGGGTACAGTGATATAGAGATGGAGGATATCCACCGAGACACTTGATATGTGGCTTTTCATTTTGGATGTATTATAGTCATTTTTAATATACAATAGCTGCGTCTTGAAGATAATAGTGAGGATGTACGAGATTTTTTTGTATATTTTGAGCATATACCAACCTGCGCGCCGAAGATATTTTGTATTGGTTTATTATTTTATTGTATATATGAGACCGACCTACATGCCGATGACATTTTGTATTGAGTATCGGCCTATGTGCTGATGATTTTGAGATGATGGACATGATGGGATATCCATGTATGTTGTATTGAGATACACATTTATTTATATGATGAGATACATGAGATTCTTGATTTGTTGATGTTTTGATGAGACTTTCGATTTATTGGTGTGTTGATGAGATTTTGGATTTGTTATGGTTTCTTAGACGGAAATTAGGTGAGTTAGGCATGATGGAGTCAGGTCATTTTAGGCATAGATCGAGTCAGGTCATGTTTTAGGCATGATTGAGTTAGGTCATAGGCACGGATCGAGTTAGTTTTGTTTAGGCATGGTGGAGTCAAGTTTGTTTAGGCATAGTGGAGTCAAAAGTAGGTGAAGTTGTGATTCATTATTTTGTGAAATAAATATATGGGTCATATGTGAGATATGGTATAATACATACATGATGATGGTATAGAAATGGTAGTCATAATAAATGTATGTTGAAATGAGGATTAATGTATGAAGAAACTTGTTATGTATGTGGTTTAATTTCCAATTTTGGGTATAAAAGGGAAACTAAGTGAGGTATGATGTAATGTTAGGAAGATGAAAGATGAATTGTTTAGGGTAGAGAATGGCCGAGCTAACCTCCAAGGGCCCCATGCCCTTAGAGTGCTACCTACATAGTCCTAGAAAAAAGGGACCTCAGGCCGATGTAGTTCTCCCATAAGCTAGGGAAGAATATGAGGATGTATGAAAATGAGTTGGTAGGTTTTAGGCATGGTGTGGGTTTAGGTCTGATTAGGTGTGGGTGGGTTATAGGTAAAGTGATGTAGGTAATGTCGATTGTGGTGAAAGAAGAAGAGGAATCTAAAGGTTAGCATTGAGGACCAAGTCCTGTGTAAGGTAATCAAAACATAATAAAGATGGTTAAAAGATAAGAGGGGGAAGTAAAGCCACCTGATTGGTTAGGATCATACCGAGTGGATCATAACTTTGAGGAGGTGATGAATGTAAGACCCTAAAGACATTACATGATTGATTGTTCTATAGTGAAAAGTAGTCACATGATCACCAAATGTCTTGGTTTCTGAGAGGTCCCTTGAGGTAGTAGGAAATGGGAGAAGGAATGGTGAAAAGGATGGAAGGTGGTTAAGTTTATATGATATAAGGTAGCATGCTCTTCGGGCAAGAGATCCAAGTCACAAGGGGCAAGTCCATGACTAAAAGTTTTCTATTTTGACTTGTATTTCAGATATAATTAACGATGTGGGAAGTCTATATGGGATGAGGAATTTAACTCCTTGAGGTCTTTGTGAAGGCGATCGATGTAGGAAGCTTCAAATTCTCTCCTCTTTCTTTTTGCTTTACATAGTTGTCCTTCGAGGAGCAGTCTATTTATAGTAGTGATTGTTGAGAGGAAGATGTCCTTTTGAGGGATTCATCTTTTGATTAGAAGTTTGACTCAAGGAGTTGGGTCCCATGTGAGGGATTTGAAGTCATGGACAAGACCAAGGTGAAAAATAAGATTTTTGTTCAAAAAGTAGAGTGAAATGACCATGGGATCTCATCTAAAGGTAGACAAAAAGTATCCATGAGAATAATGCTATGTGTAGCACCATGGTACACATATTCAAGAGAAGATAACAAGTGACATGTACTCACATGATTCTTGTTTAATTGTTAGTGAGGTGTATGAAGTGGATAACGCTCAAGGGATGAGCATGGAAAGAGATAAAAGGTGAGGTAGGACTACAAGTCAACAATAGAATGGTTGAAGATGTAAGGTGTTAAGGGGCTTAGGTTCAGGTTTACCATCGAGTGAAGATAAATGATAAGCACCTGATCCATAAGTATGAGTCACGATGTATGGTCCAAGCCAATTAGGAGAAACGTTTCCCGTTTACTTTTTCTACTTTGGTTACGTGATGATTTTCTTTGGACACAAGGTCACTGACTTGAAAGGTTCGTTCATGGACACATTTGTCGTAGGCACGTTTGATATGTTTTTGGTAAACTTGAAGGTGATCCAAAGCATTAAGATGACATTTTTCTAATAACTCTAGCTATGCTAAAACAAATATGATGAAATTCATCATCATTGAACATGTCATGGAGAGAAATGCGGAGTGAGGGAATATGGACTTCGAGAGGTAGAACTTCCTTGATACCATAGACCGAAAAAATGGTGTGGTGGCGGTGGAAGTGTGAATACTAGTGCAGTATGCCCACAGGGAAAAGGAATGTGTGTATGCCAATCCTTCCGAGTATCGTTAACCACTTTCATAAGAATTTTGTTTAGGGTTTTATTAGTGGATTCAGCTTGGCTGTTGGTTTGTGGGTAATAAGGTGATGAGAAACTGAGATGAATACCAAAGGCGTCACAAATTTTTCACAGGGTTTTGTTTTTGAATTTTTTTCCATTATCAGTGATGAGGCAATGAGGAACACCAAAGAAAAAAATGATGTGATGATTGATGAACTCACATATTTTCTTAGCTTTCGTGGAGATGAATGGTATGGCTTCCACCCATTTTGTATAGTATTCAAAGTAGTGATGATGATCCATTGGTGGCATTGGGAAGAATGGGGATTGATTTCTACGACAAGATCCAAACCTCATTGAGAGAAGGGCCAAAGGTCATGGGTGACATGTAATGCATTACTAGGTGTGTGATGAAGGTTCATATGTTATTAGCATTTTACACAATGCTTGATATAGTCACAACAATCATGGTTAAGGGTCAAACAATAATAGTCCAGGTGAAAAATACGTTTAGCAACAACAGGGCCACCTTTGAAGTGACCTCCACATATGCCATCATGAAGTTCCTTAATGGAATAAGGAATTTCAAAATTTGTGAGGCATCATAAGAGAATACCATCAAAGTTACACTTATAGAGGAATCCCCCAGGATGATGTAATGAGAGACCTTTTAAGGAAAGCACATTGTGTGTTGCATGGGTGAGATCGGGAGGTAAGATGGAGAAAGAAAGATAGATGGAGTATTGTTTGTACCAAAGGTCACTCGGAGTCAAGGGCAATGGTTCCGAGGGTTAAACATGGTGAGGTAGATAAGAAGTTGATTGGATTCATTTTAGAGTGACATAGATTTTAGAATCGGTGGGCAAAGCGGATATTTGGGAAGCTAAGTAGGCTATGGTATCTACAAATTTATTGGTTAAATGTGGGATGGTTTGAAGGGTGTAATGGTCAAAGGTGGTCAAAATTATGTCCACATGATGCTTATACTTTTAAAGTATCTCATTATGACATTGGTATATACCATTGACCTGGTTTACGACCAATTGAGAATCACCAAAGATGTTGATTGACTTGACATCTAGGGTATAGGTAGCTTGAAGACCTAATATGAGTGCTTCGTATTCAGCAATATTATTTTTACTATAAAAATCTGGTTTGAAAGACAAAGGCATGGGTTCACCATCAACAAGAATGAGGATAACACCAACCCCACCCCCATGCTAACACTTAAAACCATCAAATAAGAGTGTCATCCGGTCAACGGTCTCGTCCAGGGAGAGGGTAGCAATTGAATCATTTGGAAAGTCAAAATTAGAAGGTTGATCCTTGGAAATAGGTGCATCACCAATTGGTCAAGGTCAACTAAAAGCATAATCCAATGTGTAGCATGTTGATTTTGATAAGGTTTGCTTACATAAAGTGTAAGGGGTCGGTGTTGGTCACAACATAGGTTTTGTGGTTAAGTAGGTAATGGCAGAGTTTGATGGCATCAAAAACTAAGGCTAAGGAAAGTTTTTGAGATGGATGTATTGGGTTTTATAGTCCAAAAGAGTAAAGATTAGGTAATAAACTACCTGCTCCCCTGTGTTTTTATCATGATGAGCGAGCATGGCTCCCAAGGAGTGATCGGTAGCTAAGATGTATAGGTAGAAAGGTTGATCATCTTTAGGTGGAATGAGTATGGGTGGTTGGATAAGGTATTGTTTTAGGGACTCAAAAGTTTTATGACAGTCATCATCCCAATTAAAGGAGGCATCCTTCTTGACTAGATGATGAAATGGTTGACACCGATTAGATAATTGTGAAATAAAATAGTGAATAGACTACAATTTACCTTGCGGGCTATGGATTTGTTTAAGGTTAGTGGGTGGAGGCATTTCCATAATGGCCTTGACTTTAGCGGGTCAAATTCTATACCACGTAAGGAAATGATAAATCCCGGATCTTTCCTGAGAGAACCATGAAGACACACTTCTTTGGTGAAGGTGAATTTAATATTTAATGAGACGGTCAAAAATGGTGTTGAGGATGGAAAGGTGTTCGAGAGAAGCGTTTATATTTGGCAAAGAGATCATCCATGTAATCTTCCAATATGCGATGCATGATGGAATGGAAGATGTAAGTTATAGCCCACTGATATGTGGCACCAACATTTTTAAGGACAAAAGGCATGACTCGATAGTAGAAGGTCCCTGAAGGGGTGATGAACGAGGTCTTTTGTTGATCTTCTAGGGTAAGAAAGATTTGGTTATAACCCAAGAAGCCATCCATGAGTGATAGCATCGCGTGACCAGCGGCAAGGTCGATCAGTTGATCAATACCAGGTAAGGTAAAGTCATCCTTCGAGTAGGATAGGTTGAGGTGATGGAAGTCGATGAAAATGTGGAGTCCCCCAGTCACCGTAGTGATAGGGACAATGTTAGAAATCCAACAAGGATAATCAATGGGTAATATGAAGGAAATAGAAAGAAGGCACTGAAGGTCTTCTTTGATGAGAAGGGAATTACGAGAGTACATTTTTCTCAACTTTTGTTTGATGGGTTTGGCATCAAGAACAATGACAATATTGTGGACCACTATGGTGGGTTCGATAATGGGCATGTCTTCATAAGAACAAGTGAAAGTGTGGTTATGATCTTTGATAAAATAAGTGATGGCTTCCTATTCAAAGAAGATATAAAGATTGACTAGTCTTTAGGATGTGCGGGTCATCCTGAGTGTGAATATTGATCTTGATATTTGATTCATTCAACATGTTTTGTGTCTCATAAGGTAATGAATGATGAATATATGAGTCTTATGCACCAAGGTAGGTGAGTATAGATTCATCATCCTAACATTGAGTGATATTAATTAAAGGTGTATCTTCATCGATCATTTCAAGATACGGGAAGGGAAGAGAGGAAGGGCCTCACCCTCATGTTGATAATTCAAAGACCCCAATGAAATGGTGTTTATGAAAAAAAAAAAAAGTTAGGAGGGAAATATTTTGGATCCATCGACTCCGTCGGTGAAGGTGGTGATGAAGTTGTAGCGGGTGAAGAAGGTGGAGAAGAGTTGATGTCCTTGATGAATTCAATGTGGGCTTGTCAGGTAGGTGGTTCGGAAAGCCGATACCACTATGGTCGTTATGTTTTTGGGTGGTACATGGGATAATGTTATGGCATACTTTCTCATAAAATCCAAAACCAAAACCCTTCCACACACATCAGTGCAGGAAGGTGTGGGAAAAATAGCAATTTTGAGAGATAGGAAGTCGGCGAGAGAAAATGGGTGGCTTTGTGATGGTGGTTCGGTGTGTAAGTGGTAGTATCAAGTCCCCCATAGGTGAGATTGGTATGAAGGTGAGGAGGACCATAAAGGAGGTGTTATCCTATGTGGTGATCATAGTGGGGGTGTTGGTGAAGACTTTTGTACTCTTGTGGAGTAAGAAATGTCTTGACACTATATAGGCGATACTCCCCGAGAGTGAGGCATTGAAAAACACCTTCTAAGGGATTGGTGGTTGGTATGTAGGTAGTTGGAATGGATGATGTGTTAGAGGTTGATGCGAGAGGTGGAGTTAATAGATTGGGAGGCTGATGGGTCAGTCGTGGAGGTTGTGGTAGTGGTAGAAATGGAGGAGGTATGTGTGGTTGAGGTAACGACTGTACTAGTAAGCGAAGGTGTAGGTGAAGTGGTGGTGGTCATGGAGGTAGACGCCTTAATGGGTATGAGCATGTCATTGGGTTAGTAAAGCATGTTGCATGTTTTAAAAGGTGATGGATCAGTTGGGAGAGTATAGGTATGTCCTTCATGCTCAAACTTTACACAACAATGTAAAGTGGAAGGAACGCAACCCATGACATGAATCTAGATTCTACCAAGAAACAAGTTATATTGAAACTCCCCCTCTAAGACATAAAATAATTCTAGGATAGTGTAGGGGGCCATGTGAATGTGGAGGATGACGATGCCTAATGTGAAGGTAATAGCATCGTTGAATGAATGTAACATGACAGGATGTTTATACCTGTAATTGTCAGGTATGCGCATTTGATCGAATGCATGGGATGAAATGATGTTAATGCTAGTGCCCCCATCAATCATCACACGTTGTACCCATATGTCATCGATGTGGATAGAGATGAAGAGATCCAGTTACGGGTCATCGTTATGGTGCAGTGCGATCTCTTCTTCTGAGAAGCTAAGGGAGGCTACTTGGTGAATAGGGTGGGGTGAAGATGAAGGTGGTAATTTGGTAAGAGAAGCTACATGATGAGGCATGATGATGGAGGATATGGGTGTAGGGTCATTAGGCAAAACCTCAATAGATTGAAGAACCTCAAAGAGAGCTTAACCATGGAATTCTGAGGTTTGGATGAGGTCATATAAGGAAATTTTGAGGGGAGATTGGTGTAATTGTTTGAGCATGGTGTGATGTGTGACTCCATTAGAAATGGGGTATGTGGGGGCATGGATAGTGATTTTAGGTATGGGTGCAGATGGTATGTTGGGTATAGGATTGGTTAGTGGGTCAGTTGCCTTATCCTTACCTTTATCCTTCTGAGCACAGGTAGTAACGTGGATCATGTTGATTTGAGGGGAGTTGGCAAATGGAGAAGGTGTAGGGTGAGTTGTATAATGAAATGATGGGAAAAAACCTACCAGAGGAGAAAAACCCTGTGAGGTGAGATGGGCACAACAACATTTGGGTGGTGATGTGGAAATTTATCTAATGCAAACCATGTTAATTTTGAATCTTGGGGGTCATTCTAGGAGCTGTGGGGGTGGAGGTTGTGGTTGTTGAGTGTACGGTGTGGTAATGGGTGTTGATGAGGTAGGGTCCTCATCGAGAAGGTTGTCATCATCAAAGTTGGCTTCCCGCAGAGGACGAAGCTGGATAAGGATGATTTTCAAGGCCTTGCAGTTATCCACATCGTGCCCCTGGCACATGATGGTAGGCACAAATTTTGGTGTCATCAAACCCTTTTGGCTTGGGTTTGAGGGGGTCGTAAGGTCCAGTGGTGGAAATGTGATAACAAAAGTCTTAAGGAGGTTGGTTAAAATTTTGACATAGGACCCCACTAGTGGGTCATAATGAGAGGTGAAATTGGGTTTGGATGTAGGTATGATGATTGTTGAGGAACAATCCTCACATGAAGGGATTAGGTCGAGCTATGGTTTTGGGTCATGGCGTGGTCTTGGGTTTTGGTCATGTTTGTTTGGGTAGGGGTATGGTAGATGAATGGGCGGGGAGGGTGTATGGTTGCTTTGAATACCTTATTGGAGGGTAGTGGATTTTTTTGTTTAGGTTGCAACTTCCTAGGTAAAGGTGATATGGGTGTATGAGGTATAGAAGGAAAAGTGGAAGGGGCAAGAGTGTGAGTTACCCACGGCGATAGTGGAGGTCTTTGTGAAGGTAGATGATGAGGGTCGTGTAGGGGATATGAGAGATAAAAATTGAAGTGTAGTGGGTAGTGAAGAAGTTATGGAAAGTATTGGGGAAGGGGTGGTATAAATACTATAGATGTGGGTGTAATTTGTTTGGTACCTAGGTAGGTTAGAGGTTTGCAAGGAAGGGATGGGCTCTTGTGTTTTTGGTTTATTGATGGGTGGAGGTTTCTTAACCATGCTTTGGGAAGATGAGGTCCTAAGATAGATGAGATAAGTGCGGGTGTGATCATCGCGGCACAGGGCTATGAGGTCTATGGGTTTGGTTCTTGTTTGGTTGTCATAGTAGGTGTGGTTTTGACTTTGGAAGATGTAGCTAAATCCAATATGATAGGTGGATGAGTAAGGCTAGTGGTCGAGTAACCCTAAGGTGGTAATAGGTTTAGTCGAGGAAGATGATGTATGTGCGGTTTGAATTTAAATGTAGTTTGGGTTATGGGTAAGGGTTTATGTTGAGCTATGATGGGTGTTGTGGAAGAATTTGTGATAGAGGTGGTTGTGTTCATTTGGATTGGTTGAAATATATTTGGATAGATAGTGGAAGTATCAGTAAGTGACATCTACATCTACATTGAGACAGGAAGCAAAAGTTGCCCCCAAAGTAAGGCCCTATCCATATAATCTAAGTGATCAGCCAAATGTGAGAATGACACGTCTATAGGTGGAATTGATATGGACCTAATGGAAATTCCCGTAAAATGTGTCTTAGAGATGAAAACTTCGATAGCTTCAGCTTCTGTAGGTAAGAGATCCAAAAGTAGGTCTACATAATCTTGGGTAGCTGATGGAGAATGCTCACCAAGAGGCAAAGGTATCTCAATTACATCTATCATAGGTGGAGGAGATGAAAACGTATCCTCCATGAACTGAAGAAGTATTGTGGGTGTCGGTTCCCTAGGTGGAGAAGCCAAAGGTGAAATGGTCTCAATGTTAGTGGAAGGCTCCTCCATAGGTGAGGAAGGAGGTGAAATGTGTTCCTCTGTGGGTAAAGGAATAGGGGAGGTTGGTTCCAATGTGGAAGGAGGATTTTGAGCTAGAATCTCCTTTGTGGAAGGAATATGGGGTAATTAGGAGGTAATAGGTGCATCACTAAAAATAGTGTTGACCTCACGGGTATGGGTATCATGAGTCAAGGCCTCACCAATTTGATCGAGATGAAGGGGGTATGATTGGAAAATGGTTTCTTAAACATGTGTAAGTTTCAATTGGTAGGTGCATTGGGATTATCCACGCTTAACTCACCTTTCTCAAGCATTTCTTGTACAATGTTTTTGAAAGTGATGTAATTACTATCACTATGACCCTTTACTCGATGATAGTTCTGAAGTCATGTCCTTTATACCATGCGGACATGGGGTGAGCGGGATCAAAACCAGATTGTGGTTTTATAGGTGGAAGGGTGATGGCCCCACTTTGATAAGATTTTCTAAGACAAAAGCATAAGGATCCCCAATTGGGGTGTATTTTCGTTCTTGTCTGAATTGAAAAGTCTGGATGGGTGAGAGATTAAATGAGGGGGTAGATTGATTTGATGAATGAGTAGGGCTAGCCTTGAGTACCACTATGTTAGCAGTGCCCTTAGCTTTTGAATAATTGCTTTGGGGTTTGGAAGAAGAAGAGGTATCATTCGACTTGAATGCTGAATTCTTATTGTGTAATTGGATTTTATTCTCTTCGATGGCATGAATCTCTAATTTTCATGCCATGGTGAATGCTTTTTGAATGTTTGGAAGGTCTAGACCTATAGGGTAGGTGAGATATGTCTAGCACAAGCTCACATAAAGAGTTCGATGAGTTCTATTTTGTGGTAGTTGGAAGGTGAGTTGATTGATTAGGCTATGCCAGCGAGTGACAAAATCTGTGATAGATTCATCCTCATACTGATGCGTGGAGTATAGGTTGGTCATGGTAACCTTCTTGATGATATTGATGGAGAAGTGATCTAAGAAGGCTTGGGCTACCTGATTGAATGAGAATATAGAGTGTCTAGGTAACCCACTATACCAATCTAATGTAGGTCCAGTCAGAGACATGGGAAAGGTTCTTAGGAGCAAAGCATCATCATGAATGATTAGGTAGCACCCATGTTTGAATGACCACAAATGTTGTTGCGGGTCTTCCTTACTATTGAAGTAGTTGAATTTAGGCATCTCCCAATATACGGGATATGGATGAATAGGAATGGATGGGTGGATGGGCTCATTGCAAATTTTTCATAGGTGAGAGTGTTACGGGAGCCAAAAACTGATGCCTCTAATGTCTACATCTTGTCCAACATCAATTTGATTAGGTCATTGGTAGGTTGTGATGATTGGGTGCCTCTTGTAGTGTGAGAGGATTAGTTTTGGGCATATAATGGGGGTGGCACTCCAGTATATGGTGCTTCCATGTAGGTTGATTGAGAAGAAGGTAGTGAAATAGGGGTACATACCCAGAGTGAATAATAGATGAAATGGGAGGCTACTGATAGTATGTATATGGAGGTGGAAGGGTCATGGTAACCCTAGTGGAAATGGGGATAACGATTGTGGAATGGAAAGGACCATGTTCTAAAAAGGGGTAGGGGTCACCGACACCAGAGGTGGTAATGTAGCTACGGGTATATGTGAGACATTAGGGGTGGATGAGGTTGCGTTTTGGGTAGTTGTTGAAGGTATGGTGGATGTGGCGGGTGCAACGGAGGTAACAGATGTGGCAGTCATAGTGGGTATAGGACCTAGCTACAAAATGACTGGGGTAAGGTGGAGGTAGGTAGCACGGAACCAGATGGGGCTAACGTGGGAGTGGGAATGAGAGCTAGGGGGATAGATATGGGCATGTCGTATATCAACTAACCCGAGGCATCTCGAGTGGTTGAGTGGGAAAGGTAAAACTGTAAGGTGATAGGGTTTTGGTCAAGGAGTTGTGTGAACTTCTCATCTCCTGTGTAGCGATAGTGATAAGTTAAATAGGACCTAAGGCTGGTGATAAAATGGAAGGTGGTGAAGGACTAGGTGGGATTGGTTGACAACTAGTGTGGAATACGAGTGTCCTTTCTTGTCTTCGAGGTAGCACCATGTGAACCAAAGGTGTTGATCGGGTAGGGCTGATTCTCTGTAAATGACACAAAAAAATAGCAAGAACAGATAAAATAGGTGGTAAGAGGTGGATTAGGTACAAAATGTTTGTTGGAAAGTGACACGAGCTACCCGATCTTTGGTTAGGAGTAAACGATGCAGTCGTCACAAGAAACCGCTGCCGATCACTATAGAAAATGGACAGTGAGTCAAAAACAAGGGTATAAGGCCAAATTTGATAGGTATGCCAAATCTATGATAGTAGTGACAGGGGAATGTGAAAAGTGGAAGAAGATGAATAGATGTACCTTTTGGGTAGGTTGACAAAAGGACCTAAAATCGATGCTAGTTGGTATAATTGGCGACGGTCGAGAGGGTAATCGATGATGGTAACTTGGCCGACACTAACTAGTCAACATGGAATTGAAAGCAGTGATTAAAGAAAAGTGGTTGTGAATTAAAATTTGATGTGGAATCAGACCCATAATTCTAAGAATGATGAGAATATGGTCTAGGAACACTCGAGGTGAAGCCGAGATACACCAACTATGATGAGGAGCATGCGAGGAGAAAAAAAAAGTAAATGAAAAATGTGACCTCTCACCTCAAAACACAAGCCAAACGAAACACTAAGAAAAATGTGATCCTAGGAGTGCCTTTTCTATTATGTTTGTTTAGCTTATGTTATTTAAGGAGACCCGACACATGAACTATAAAATAGAGTTTTTTGTGAGGATGGTTTCCTACAAAGAAGGATATCTAAAGGTGAGGTTTCGGTATGTTATGGCGGGGTGGTATTTTATCTAAAGTATAACTCGATAGAAGCGGTGGTGGGAGTACCTACCAATCCTCGGATCATTGTGATCATTATGAGCATTCCCAACAAAGATGTTGTTTAAGAATATGTTTTTTTTTGGAATTTTGAAATTTGGCAAGACTCGAAGAGAAATATATGTGCTTTCTACGATTTGTTTGTCAACCATCAGTTAGGAATGACTTTCAACGTATAGGTTTCCCTCAATTAATGTGAGATAATGCAATAAATCAGAATGGAATGCACTTATTTTAAGCCCAAATCAAAATATGAAGTTGGATGACACAAATAGATGAAGAGGAAGAGGGATGCTCTTTCACTAAAATGCAAAAAACAAGAAGAAATGGTTCTTTTTAATTACACCAAAAGAAAGGTTTCTTTTAGAGAAAATAGAAAGGAAAAGTAGGTTACCAAGGAAGAAAATTAATGTGTATGCTTTTCAGAAGGGAAACAAACACATAAATTTTCCTAGGAATGAATAAAATGCAAGGAACCCCGAGATGGGTCCCACCGGGCATGCCAAAATGTTTCACCTGATTCTTAGACATTTCTTTGAAATATTGAAAAAATAGATAGGGTAACGAGCATAGGAGGAATACCTGTTTAAATGTTGGTTGGTTGGTTGTGCGCGTATATAACTTCTGAATCCATAGCTAATTGTGAGAGATTCCTTTTGGCTAGGAGGAACTACCTGTAATGGAAAGTAAGACCACCAAAAAGAGTTAAACAATATGTGTAGTGAACTACCTAGCGTGTGCTAGATCCGGGAAGTGTGATACTTCCTAGATGGTTGTTAGTCCATTGTTTAAATTTTTTTAATGTGGGTAATAAATTAAATCCTGTCGTAGTTGAAATGATTTGGGTATCTCATCCAAAATACAATAAGAAATATCTAATCTAACAGGCTAAGTTAAAATAAGATCTGAAGGTCAAGTAATTGGTTTTGGGTCTCTGTAGGTCTGACAGAGGTCTCGAGTAGGTCACATGTGAATATGGGTGATGTGGAAATGGGTGCATAGCTCATCATTGTTATGGGTTGTATTGGTAAATACAAAGACCGACGCCTTGATTAGGAAAACCAATGGTGGTGGTTCTTGTGGAATTTTGGGAATGCCACAGAATGAGTTTTGGGTCTCCTTTGTGATTACACAAAGGACTTTGGTTAGTCAAAATGAGGTATTAGGATTTTTGGGTGGGGTTTGGCAAGGTTTTAACAAGTGTGTGGAGGGTCGAGTATGAATGGAGGTCAAATGGGTAGCAAAGGAAACAAAGGATGACAATATAACAATGAAACCAATGAACCAAAGAAGTAAACTGCTCCACTTACTTGAAATCTAGTCTTGGGTGTCTGTGAGTGATGAGATGATGAATGTACTTTGAAATGGGTTGAATGATGTTGAGGATCGCCAAATGTTAGAAAACTCCTGCATGGGCTGCATGTGCATTCATTTTTCTTGGTTGAATCAAATATGTGATAGGGTGAATGTTGGATGATTCTTTGGATGCCTATGCGAGAGGAAATGCTTGATCTCCTTCCTTGCGTGTGTTTTCTTACTGATATTCATTCTCGAAGATGTGATATCTCTCAGGAATGTTCCCAATGTTTTCCAACCTCCAAAATAAGGTTTTTTTTGGAGTTAAAAGGTGACCGAAACAATGGTTCCTACTTAACCAAAGATGTGATTAGGGGTAACCTATGGCGTTGATCAAGGCAAGATTTCCTAGGTTTACTAAACTAGGCGAGATCCCCTTGATTTGCTTTGGATCTCATGTTGTTCACTGCCCAGATTAGACTAGAATCTTCTTGTAAGCATGCATGAATGTGGTTAGAGGGAATGTAGGCATTGATTTTTAGGGTTTGGGTAAGTCTTAGTTAGTTATAACAACTTACTAAGAATAGGTCTTAGGGTGAATTGGCTTGATGAGGTGTCTAGGTGAGATGTATGTGGACATTATCCCTAATTATGATATTTAAATAATAAATATGGTAAGGATAATGAATTAATTTAATTATATTAATTAAATTAATATTATTGGAGTGAAGGGGACCATGGCTAGGTTAATGTGATAAAGGGTGTTTATTTGTCGAGGGACGAAAGGGAGTGTGACCTAATTTTAGTGTCTACACTCGGATGTATTAAACATGAATTCATAAAGCTTATGCATTAGAGATGTTGGAGCGGTGCTTGTGTACCTTCAACTCAAGCTCAAGCTAGAGAACAATAAGTATGTGGAGAATGAGTTTGTGCTCCCGGGGGGTTGCCAAAAGGAAAGCATACAATGGAAAATGTTCTAGAATCTAATCCCATAGAGACAATAGAAGTAGAAGATGAAGAAGAGGAGCATGAAGATAGTGATGGTTTAGAGCACGAGAGGCAAGAGGTAGTCTTGAGAAAGGTAGAAAGCGATAGTGTGACTACACCACCTCGGGATCGGGAAGGAGAAGAGGAGGATCTAGATGTAGTAAAAGGAGAGTGCCACTTGAAAAGGGTAGTCGAAGGACAAGAACCTAGGGTGCTACTCCATAATCGGGGCGCAGATCACCACAAATCTCTCCATAGAAGGAGCCAGCTGAGAAGAGAAGAAGGAAGTTGAAGCTAAGTGAGGAGGGAGAAGAGTGAAAGGAAAGCGTTCCTAAATATCCTACACCTCCAGGATGATGAGGAATAATGAAAGGAAAAAGAAATGAATGATGGAGAATAACGATTAAATGAGGTAGATGGGACAAAGGTGTGAGGCTCGCTTAGGGAATAACAGAACAAGCTCAAAATCTTGATGCTCAGGTTCCTGAGGGGCCAAGATTCAAAATAACAAGTGGATAATATGTTGCACTAGTCATGGGCTATGCTGAGGACACAAGTAAAATTGTTTGTGCCCATTTTTAAAGCACAATGATACCCAAGGAGTTGTATGGGTGGGAGCTGATGGATGAAGATATGGAAACCATGCGCCCAAGGAAACAAATGTCATGGTCGATGCACATAAACATGGATGAAATGGACTTTGATGTATATGAGGAGTCATGTGTATCAAGGAGGTTGAAGAAGACACCTCATTTCGGACACATAACAGTAAAGCCTCTTTGTTATGTCGGATGAACAATTGAGTAATGCTTTGGTAAAAGTCTCGGCAGAGAGGTGGCACGAAGAAATATGGAGAAGGCTACACCAATTAGGGCACTAAGAGAAGAAATTAAAACTAAGGATGTATAAATAACATGCCTAAAGTAAGAAAAATACTTGGCACATTAGAAAAACACTATTTTCATCAGCATGGCAAAGGAAATTGGGGATAATATCATGATAGAAAATCAGCACTTAGAGCCTAAAGTACCCAAAACATTTCCTTTGGAAATGCATTATATACAAACCTTGGTAGAATTGGTGCTTGAGGATAGACCTATATGCATGCCAACACCAAATAATCCTAAGAAGGAAGTAAAGAGGGAAAATGCTTTAGTGATGAGAAATATTGCATCATATGAGGCATTGCTCCAAAGCTTGCAGGAGGAACTAAAGAAATCAAATCAAGCGTTCAATATTTGTATAGCCCTAGAAGCTGTTATAACAACTGGGACCATTATAGAGGACAATGAAGTTTGAAAAGCCATGAAAGATGAGACCTTGGGCCACACATAAGGATTAGTGCTTATCAAGAATAATTGTGAGGCACTTACAGTAGCACAAGAACCACACAAGGAAAGGCTAGATGAGATTGGGAAACTCATAGCACAAAAGATGGACTTATTAAAAGGAATAATGACTGCAATGTCCAACATTTTTTTGGTCTTGCAGAATGAGAAAGGAGAGATTGCAAAAGATGAGCTAGAGTCAATTGTAGTAGATATCCCATAAAAGGAAGAGGTCCCACTCAATGATTGGTAGACTTCAAAGGTGGAAATAAAATAATAATATCCAAAATTTATTCTTCCAGTTGAAGTAGAAGATTTTGTAGGGTAAAAGTAGTTCTTTTATTCATAAAAATTCTTTCTATTCTTCTATTCATATTCTTTGATTCATTTTTGAGACAACCATTGTCGAGGTGACAATGTAACTAGTGTGGGGTATTATTGGTCAGTCAAAATATGGAACTTAGCGAAAAACATACAGAAGACTCATGTAGAAGAGTAGAGCACATTCAAAATCATGGGAGGATTGGGATGGAATCACATGCTTACGACAAAAAAATATCCTAAACTTAGCCACTTTTACGTGTACGTAGCCATTTTTACATGTACGAGCTCTTTTTGAGATAGCATGCCAAACACACAAACCAATTAAAAACTTACACGACATGAATTGGCTATTTTTGGAGGATCAGCTATGAAGCACTTTACATGGGTATAGGTTGAGAATAGATTTACTACTGACAGTTAACTAGAAGAAGTCTATTATTAGCACACTTGTATGTGAGAATATTATTATAATGGCATGTGGCTAATAATAGCATGCAACCTATTTTGGGATTAGATAAGTGGTGAAGGAAAATTCCCTGCCCTTATAAATATGTAATAAACTACGTAGTAGAGAATCTCATGTGAGAAATGAGTTCTTTGTGAGGTTATGTTGCCAAATATAATGCGTGCATGAACTATGGAATTAGATATTGTAATAAACTTCTATGTATTTATAGTGGTTAATGCAATGGAATGTATTGGCTAAATCAGATTATCAAACCACGAGTATAATTGGTTCTTATATGCTTGATTTCATCATGGTTATCTTTTAAGTTTGTTATTCTCTAGATCTAGATCTAAACATGCACTTTGTAGAATGATATATTGGATATGGATTTGAATGCATTAAGTCTTCACCATGCTAACATCCTACAACAACAACCATAAAGAGGTTCTTGGTACCTTTTCATGATTCGGTGAGTGCTCGGTATAGGATGAGTGATATGCGGTGCACCTAAAATTTTATTGGTGGATTCTAGGCTGCATCAATGTCTATCATCAATCTTGAAGGCCCAGATCCCCTATTGTTATCCCCTATATCCTGATTTGGTCCCAATCTCTGCCCTCTCATCATCTCTCTAGTACCCTCACCTAACCTCTGTTGCTTATGAACTAGTAACCTCTCGCTCACCTTGTCTATATGTCCTGCGGCTCTTTGAGCTACTCAAACTATGTGTTTGTGATCTAGTGCGATAGTAGATACATATTATGCTCTGAGCTCGGTGTGATATGGAACATGTATACCATCCTCTAACAACTAGTCCTGATAATACCTCACCTCTGATATTGCATCTATATAAGTGGCCATAGATATAACATGGGGAGGAGAATTCACTCTCACCCTAAACTCTGGACCTTGTGCCAATAAAAGTGGTCCCTATACTACTTTTTCCTATATGGATGGTGCATGTGGGTTCCTGTACAAGTACCTCCACCTGTAATGTAGTCACATGTTCTTGTGATCTGGCTAATTTCCCTTGTAATGTGACTATATGGGACTATCATATGACATGTACATGTAAAGAATCTACTTTTCCTCCATCCCCCACTGGTGGTTGTGTAAGATCCTAAGCCCGTGATTGAGCTAGATGTCCCCGTAATCTATTCACCTACCCCTAGAGGGTGGCCACTTGTGCCTATCCCTACGTGAAATATAATTATAAGGTAGTAACCTGAACATGTAGTGTATCCCTCTCCAATACCACTATAGCTACGTCTCGATGGCATGGCCATGTTGTGTTTCTTGTAATCGTGCTACCCACCACTATCTATAGGAAACAGGTAGAATTTTTTTCATCAATCCTTCTATCACCTATTTATTCATCCTACATTGTTGGCCTGTCGAATGGGGTGGAGATAAATTTATCTCTATATCATCTCTGTGATATTAAGTAAATGGTGGGGGCACGTCACGATGTAACCCAAACCGGAGTCAAACTCTATCCATTTGAATCATCTTGTGCTCACCAACATGTCTCCTATGTATCCATATTACTAACTATAGGCCCCTTAGCTCCTCTTCCATACCTCCATAAGATGTAAAATCCACATAGGGACACCATACAATATCTATAGGATATAATCCCTCTAGCATCCGTCTGTAATAATTCATGTCATTTGATGCCTCCTCTATCCGCTTGATGATCCCCTACGGAACCCATCTCCTGTAACTAGCTCTAGTGACACCTTGATGCCAATCTGTCTTGAAGACCCCGTGGGTGTGAAATGACTATGTGCTCATATGATTAGTAGTGCATTAGATAAGTGCAACGATACCATACCGTAGAATAGTTTGATTTGCCAATAGCTTCCTATATAATTATACCAAGTAGGTTGGTGCCCAAGAAAAATGAAACCGCTCCTTAATCATGTCTTGTAAACCCCCATCAATGCTCGAGGAAATATGTCACCCTCTGAATCTAGGAGTGCATAACATCCCACCACCACCATCACCAATATTGCCCACCTCGTCTCATGAGGATAGGCAACGTACATGTCTCCATAACTAATGTTGGCAATGTTATCACCCGGTTTCCCACCACCTCACCAAATAATGTGATCATAGGCTCAAACGCCTCATTTGATGAAATATGATATATTGTCTCCCCTACAATTGACAACCACAAAATATTGTACACATCCTCCAACATGATAGTCATCTTACTGGTGGATAAATGGAAGGTATTGGTCATTGAGTCCCATCTATCAATGAGAGAAACCATCAAAATATGATTTTGTGTGATGCGGCGAAGATCATTTCACATCAACAAACCCAACATCTATCTAATGGTCTCAATCATCCTTAGTGATGCTACCTCGTATCCATACCAACAACGGTGCCACCATGTCCCATTTTTAACTGGTGACACATTTGCATCATTACCAACTAAACTTGTCAAGAAATTACCTCTTTTTAATTATCTATTCACACCTACTCAGTCCCATCCCACACACACTTTTCCTATCTTATCTATTTTTGACCTAATTCACTTTCCCTATACTCTATCTTACCTAAACATTAACACTTATTCTAATTCACTACTTTCCTTACTTACCCATATTCCCCTAGTTTTCTCTACTTACCCGTTCATTTATACAATCATCCTCAAATATAACTTAATTTTATCTTTTCGTAGCTCCTCACCCAAGTATATATCTTACCATGCTATCCTTCTATATGTTTTCTACTAAAACCTCCTTTTTAGGCCTTGGTCACTTTTTACAGTGACCAGTTCTGGTCACCCTAACCGGTACCAGTCACCCTTTTATCCCACTAATGTTTTGAATAAAACCGACATCAGCCGATGTCCAACCAACATCGATCGCTAGTTCAGCCCTAGGGCTGAACCCCGACATCCCTATTTTGCAAAACATTAACAAAAACACCTAAAACCTACCCCAAACTACCCAAATTCCACCCACATTCATTTTACCACCTAATTAACCTATATTTCACCCTCCCCATACCCAATTTCACCCCATTTTCAACAAAAATTTTCAAATTCATTTTCAAACCCAAATTCAACATTTTTCTACTTTCATTTTAATCAAAAATACCAAATGGATTTTGAATCCTACCTCTACTCATCTCTGTCGCCATGGTGGGATCTCCCAGGTATCTAAAATTTCGGTCCTCATGCTCCCTCTCTAGCCTCAGCCATGCCTAAATCCATTCCTCATCTCTTGACCAATCCAATCTCTTGTATCGATTACACGGGCCCATCAAACTAAAATCCTATCAGCTACTACTCACTCACCAACTCATCCTTCCACCGCACCTTGTACTTTCTCCTGTCCAAAATCTCTCTCTGTCATTTTTCCAAAAGTAGAAAGTTACAAATGAAGCCATAATATGATGATTTTAATTTTTACCCTTGATGCAACTTGACCAACATTATTATTGTTCCCTACTAGACCATCCTTGGTTATCCTATACCGACATCGATTAACCTACAACCAAGATTATCGGTCACCTTTCCAACCAACCTATACCTAATTTACCCTCAATTTTTCTTCCTGAATTTTTTTATTTCTAACCAAACCTCCACCTAGCCTTATAACCCCCTAATTGCCTTATTTCCTCACATCTAACCACACTATCATTTAGGGAAATGTTTTTCCTCTAACTTGGCCTTTCCTATGACCTTACCTATTTTCCCAACATGCCCACACCTATTTGACACTCAAATTGGATTACTTGCTATACCTTGTGATGATTCTACTAGTGTTTTTAGCATACCGACCTTTCCTTTTCTAATTTCGTGATGTTTATCTTGACCAAAAATTTTGGTGTTATGGAACACACCTATTTCCCATTCCCGCACCTCTAATAGTTATGTTTCAGACCATATCTTATACCTTGGAAACACGGACAATAACAACCTTTTTTTGGATAAACTTATCGACCTTTGATGATGTAGAGTTTGTGAGCTCTTTAGCATAGTTCCTTGTTGCATTCTATACATGTGTATTCATTTAAATGCCCCTACCTATTACCTACACCCAAATTAACCCTTACCCATGCCCGAACCCTACCTTATTTTTCTTATTCACCTACCATTTTATCAAACTAATCACCGATTCAGCCTGCTCCTTCATCATATTTGATTTTTAGGGAATCACATCAATCCATAACTAGGGTAGACACTCTTGTTTTTGTTAGTGTCGCTTACTTATACAAGCTACTCGACAAAAAGGGAAAAATGTAGACACCCAAAATTGGGTCACACCCTTTTAATCACCTTTTATTAATTAATTTAATATTATCCCCCACCATGCCCACTTGCACACATTTTAATTAATTTAATTATTATAATTAAGATTAATTATCTAACTCACCTAGCCACCTCACTTATCCACCTCACCCTAGACCCATTCTAAACTTATTAATTGCCTTTGACCAAGTCCCCACTTATCCTAACCAACTAGGACTCTTTCCAACCCTAATTATTCATGACCTATTAATCCTCTAACTAATTACACACTTTATTTTATGCCATTCAGCACTTCAAACCTAGACTAAGCCAAAGATCATGCAAAATTCGGTAGAGAAACCCTATTTTTAGAAAATTAGACCATTTATCCCTAATCAATGTTGGGTTTCCCTTGGTTGGTGCCAATTCCTAATCATCATCGAGTTACCCTTAAATAATAGTTTCTAACTCTTTGCACATGTTCTCCAATTCATTCATTTACTTAAGCTTTGACATTCTAACTCTTGAGCAATCAAGCTACTGCGAGAAGATGAACTAGAGCCCATAAGGTCTTCACTAACATCCTATCATCTCATCCATAGCTTCAAATCCTCACAGTAGAGAACACATGCTCTGTTTCAACAACACCGAGCATGTTCTCATATCTCCCACAAATTCTCATCAACCAATAACCACCTTCAGATCTACATATTACCATATAAGTAATTCATTCTTATTTTTAAGCTTTTGTTTTGATCTTAAGTCTTTCATTTACTTCTTTCATCTGATCCCTCTCTATCTCAAATACCACCTTTCACCTATTTACCACCTATTCCATCAACCTGAACCATTTCACCCATCCTAGCACCTCTACCACCCTTTCTAAGACCTAACAAAAATCACAATATCCTTCCTAAACCCCTTTAACTCTCTCAGACAATCATAGAGAGACCTAAAACATCTATTTTTTATATTTCCATTATATTGCCCCTCCTGGCACCAGTTACCCAACCGACATCAGTCATTTTGTAGTACCGAATCGGTCACCTAACTGAATCTTGGTATCTTTGATTGGTAACTTTACCTATAACAACGAGCTCATAACTTTCACCAAACAACCCAGAATCACCCAAAACCTTTCCTATACCTTACCAAACACATCAATGACATTCCTCGGCCTAAATTACACCTTTCCCAATACTATATTAGTTTGTATTTTATTACTTTTCTTAATCTAGTGTATTGATAATGTTTTGAGACACCTAAATCAAAGTGTTAGCAATAGGACCTTTACTTCTCGCATTTATTTTCATTAATTTGATAAAACAATGGATTGAAAGCCATCTAGGAAGTATCACACTTCCTAAAACTAGCATTTTCTAGGCATTCCACTACCATATACTATTTAACTCTCTTTTGGTCTCATTGTATGTTACGGTGGTTCCTTCTATCCAAAAGGAAGCTCACATTTAGTCTTATCAATGTCTACAACGTGCACGACCTTCTCCTAAATATTCACAAGTATTCCTCCTACACCCATTACCCACATTTGTTTTATCACATTACTTTGAGGTTAAACAATTATCACTTGTCATTGTAATTGTATTAGTTTTGGTAGACTTTACACGGCATACCTAATTTTCGCACTACATATTTATCTCATAGAGGATATATATTTCTAAATTGGAATCCTAATATAACCTTGAGAGTAAGTGATATTTTTTGTAGTTTTGATAAGATAAATCATTGCAACATATAATTCACATCGGTTCTTATCAAAGAAAATGCATAGCGACCACTAAGCTACTTTATTTATTGATTGAAATGACATATGGTCAACTGTGCACAACAATTACTTAATTTGGAAATAGCAATAGAATAACAAATCATGATATAGCCTAGCGGTCACTAGCTATATACCAATACCTCTTGTCATTGTAAACACTATCTTTACAACTTTGAGGTGCTAGTGCTTTTTATTGTTTTAATGCAAAAACAACTTTTGGGATTTCAAAATTTTCATGCCACATGTCATCATTTTAATGGTAGTTATTTATATTATAATATTACGGTTTCATATAGTTTCAAAATATTTTATATTCATTTCTTTACATTTAAATTTCATAATAAATGTGTCAATTATAATGTTTTCTAACTATTAGGTTCAAAACATGCCACATGGCACAATATAATTGGATAATTATTTTTCATTTGCACACTACATCTAACATTGTATAGGTCGATTTTGATTAAAAAATTAAAAATAATGTGCCTATACATTCGTACACTTTATTTCATTTGTTTTATTACAATATTATATTTTTATTGTGTTTCAACTATTTTAAGCTATAGCCATGTGTCACTATTTTACTGGTTGCTATTTATATTATAATATTGTGGTTTCATATTATACTCATTTTTTTACATTTTAATTTCATAATAAATGTGTCAATTATAATGTTTTCCAACTATCAAGTTCAAACTTACCCCATTTCACATAGTAATTGGGGAGTTATATTTCATTAGCGCACTACATCTAACATTATCTAGGTAATTTTTAATAAAAATAAAAATAAATGTACCTATAAATTGATATAATTTATTTTTACTATTTTATTATAATATTATAATTTTATTGTGTTTCAAATATTTTAAGCTATAGCTGATAACAAAAGGTGTTGTTTTTAATATTTTTTATTTTTTGATATCCCACACCTTTTCTCAATGAGTGGAAAATTCAAATTTTGAATTGTGAATTCCCCCGCATTTTTGAGAATTTGAAATTTAAATATTAACACAATTTTCCCGCTCTAATTTTCAAATTTTCGCATCCACACTTTATTATATTTTCAAAAAAATTAACGTGGATTGTGCCAGAAAATATATTAAATACCCCAGAGAACCAATTTTTAGGGTTTTGTTTTTCCGGTCTTACAGAACAACAACTCATGAAATCATAGAACAATACAAGCAAGCTAAATGTTACGGTCAAAATGCAAGAATCCTATTCGTTTTTGGCAAGGAGCAATCGACAATAATTATAATCTCATTTGTGGATTAACAAAAGGGAATAATCAAGCAGTAATAAAAAGGGTGATCACACATAATGGAAGCAAAAGGGGTAACGAGAAAAATAGTTCAAATAGGTAATTGATACAATCGGTGGTTTGAACAACATCACCAAGCATGAAAAAATCTTAGATCTAAATAAGATATTTATCAAAATCGTATACTATACTAAATGTGAACCTTTTTATTGCATGCTTATTGAGTTGTTATGTCTTCAACTAGATCATGTATTTTTAACCTCTGTCCATCCCTGTTTTTCCCTACAAAAGTGCACTTCAGAGCCCAACTATGCTTACCAATTCCTTCTGATCATTTTTTCAAACTACCCTATGATTACTAGTTCCTATCTTTTTCACATCATTCCAACCCTTCTTTTCCCTATAAAGACACAATCATGGGCCCACCTTTGCTTACTAGTTCCTTTTGATCATTTTTTCATACCACTTTATTATTAATTAAAACAACGAATATGTTGGGCCCAACCGAAGAAAATTTAATCCCTTTTCAACTCTAGTTTTTATTTCATTTGAATGCTTTCAAGTTTCCATCAATCTATGTTCCCCTCTGGATTGTTTTTCCAGTTATTGTTTTCCAATCACCTAATCACTAGTTTTTAAAATTGTAATGTTTAACAAGACTCAAAATATTGATTTGGTATTTGTTAGATCTTTTTATTTGTTTTAATATGATGATAGAAACAACCCGAGGTAAATATTTCATTGTACATTGTTTATATGGTTTCCACGTTGACTTTGTGAGAAGATATTTGAGGTTAACAAAATGGTCTAAAACTGTAAAAATCATATTAGTTTTTCAATTGTGAGATAATTTTTTGTGCAATGGAAGGTTAAACATATTATATATATGCCTAAATTTTATATATAAAATATTATAATCACTATGTATTTAAATTTATATATTAAATATTTCAATCACTATGTATCTATGTATGTTAGTCACGATGATATAATTCTTTTAAAACAATATTATCAGTAGGCCACATATTATTGGCAGAAGATAGAGTGTTGGCATATATATTAATTCATTAGGGTTGTTGTGGAAGGCCACAATATTATTAGTCTGTCTAGAAGGCCACAAACTAATATTATTTGGATATTAGTTGTCGCTAGGATTTAACAAAAATAAGAAATCTATTGCAATCTTAACAACCGCTTAGGGTATAACACAATACCATATTTGTAGCTTAGTGATCGGTACTCAATAATGCATATCATGAAGTCATACACCGCTAAGACACTGCCACATCGTAATATTTGGAACATAACGGTCGCTAGGATTTAACAAAATAAAGAAATATATTGCGAGTCTAGCATCCACTAGTGCTGCAACATATTATTTGGAGCTTAGAGGTCACTCAAGTTTCACAAAATAAAAAAATATGTTTTAATTCCAGTGTCTACTAGGTATTTCCACAAAATAAAGAAATATATTGTAAGTCTAGCGTCCACTAGGTATTTCCGTTAGGTTATGCCTAAAAAAAATTTTCTAAGCTTAGGGATTGGTACTCAACAACGGATATCATTAAGTTATACACCACTAAGAAACTACCACAACATATTATTTAGAACATAGTGGTCACTAGGATTTAACAAAATAAATAAAGATATTGTAAGTCTAGCGAACTGTTAGGTATTTACGTAACATATTATTTATACCTTAGTAGTTGATGCGATTTCAAAAATTAAATTAAGGTAGTATGAAATTCACGGACTCTATGTAGTGCAACAACATAATATTTAAAATACGTATTTTACAAGATTTACCATTTTAAATTAAATTGATTTGAGCTTAGCAGCCACTAGCCTTTGACTATGTAACAATTTAGGCTTATCATTTGTTAGGATTAACACATAATATTTGGGCCATAAAGGTCGCAAGAATTTAACACATTAAATTAAGATTCTCGAGAGAATAACATCCACTTTAATATGCATAATCATAATGTTTTCAAGTTTTTGGTGGTATGATTTAACAAATAAAGTTAACAAATTTTGAGCTATATGGCATTTAGTTGCTTCCACAATAGAATATTTCAATCTTAGATGTCTCTAGAATTTAACAAGAGGAAGTATGAAATTTTTATCTTGGCATCCACTATCGTCGGTTTCATCATATTATTTGAATATATGTTATTATTAGGATTCACCTAAAAACATGTTAGATATTGCAAGCTTAGCGGCCGACGAGTTATGCCTCGAAAACATTTTACGAGCTTACATATCGGTACTCAACAACGAGATATCATGATGTTTTATGCCACGAAGACACTTGTCACAACATATTACTTAGAGCTTAGCGGCCTCTAGGGTTTAACAAAATAAAGAAAGATATTGGAATTCTAGCATTTTTAGGTATTTCCACAACATATTATTTGTACCTTAGCGGTCACTAGGATTTCACAAATTAAATTAAAGTAGTATGAAATTAGCATCCTCTACGTACTACAAAAACATAATATTTATAAAAAAATTCTACATGATTTAACATTTTAAATGAAATTGATTTGAGCTTAGCAGTCGTTAGCCTTTACAACAATGTAATAATTTAGGCTTAGCCTTCGTAAGGATTTTGTTGAGTTGTGGACCTCAATTACTTTGGATTAGCATGCGGTGTGAAACGTGTTGGAAAAAATAGTAACCATCATTGGTTAGGAGGTACTAGCATTGGTCACCTATGACCGACATTGGTTAGGTAAGGAGGAACTGACATTAGTTAGGGATAACATGAATCGATTACACAGTGTGGGAGTGTTTTATTTAACTCTCAAGAATTAGATATATTTTTAGCATTAAATCAAATCTATTGATTTTAATTGCATGGATAAGTTCCCTAAGTTTTTATATGCCTATATAATCATGAAAGCTAGGGTTTATAAGTAAGAATTAAGAATAACTTGTAAAATTTGATGATTATTGTGAGAATAATTGTGAGAGAGAGAATTCTTGGAGAAGAAGAAAAATCTTGAGAGAAAGAAAGTATTGTACATATGAGAGGTGTGGAAGATTTTAAATCTTCATTGTATATATTTTCAAAGCTTTGGATAATAGATTGTCTTGTCTCTTGGTGGACGTAGTCCAAACTGGGTGAACCACGTTAAATCGGTGTTGATTTATATCTCTTGTTCTATAGATTTCTTCGGTAGAATATCCACTTTTATTTGCACGTACATTTAGATCTAATATATTATCTATACAATCAATGTACTAACCCCCAATAACTGATATCGAGAGATTTGTTTGAGGGTTTTTGTGTTGACATATTTACTCACAGAGGGTTTTCTAATTAAGTGGGAGCTACAACAATGGTAGAAGAAAATAAATACATGGTAGAGAATTTTGATGGCGAAATTATCAATTATGGAAGATATAGATTGAGGATTATTTGTATCAAAGAGATTTTTATTTACCGTTGGATGATAAGTCTAGACCTACGAGTATGAATGATGAAGAATGGAATATTCTTAACGAAAGGCTTTAGGATCTATAATATTGAACCCAGGAAGCATCCATGGCTTATAATATTATAGAAGCAACTTCTACGGTAGGGTTAATGAAATCTCTTACTAATTTATATGAAAAAACTAGTGCTTCAAATAAAGTTTATTTGATGAAGAAACTATTTAGTTCTAAGATGCATGGAGGTGGATCTACATCTAGTCATTTGAACCATTTTAGATTAGTTGTAAATCAATTGAAATCTTTTGATATATCGTTTGATGATGAAGTGAAATCCCTTTTATTCTTATGTTCTTTTCTAATAGTTGGGATAACTTGGTAATGGTTGTTAGTAATACATAATCTACTAATTATGTTTTGAACTTTGATGACGTAGTTAGTATAATATTGAATGAATAAATTCATAGGAAGATTATAGAGGAATCATCATCCTGGAAATGCTTTGAATGTACAAATCGAGAGGAAGGAAGAAGGAGAGATCCAAGAGTAAGATTAGTGGGAAATCAAAGTCAAGAGATAGCAGATCTAAATCTTGAGGTAAGGAAATTACTTGTTTGAAATGTGGAAAGAAAGGACATGAAAAGACATATTTTTGGTAAAAGGATAAAGAGAACCAACAACTAGAAAATGTTAAATAAGCAAATCTTGTTGTATCGAGAGGTAATGCAAGGTGTTCTTATTCTTGCTTTATATAATAGAATTGAATAATGGGTTTTAGATTCAGGAGATTATTTCCATGCAACCCCTAATAAAGGTTATTTAATAAATTATGTCTAGGGAAGTTTTGGGCATGTTTATTTGGGTGATGATGAACCTTGCAGTATTACTAGTAAAGGGGAAGTTCATCTAAAATTGTAGAATGGAAATACATGGGTATTGAAAGATGTGAGGCATGTGCCAAGCCTCATGAGGAATCTTATTTCTATAGGGCAACTAGGTGAAGCTTGTTGTATGGTTATTTTTACAGGATACTCTTAGAAATTCACCAAGGGTGCTCTTGTTGTGGAAAGAGGTAAGAAGTTAGGAATGTTGTGTTGGTACCAAAATTTGTTCTCCTTTTCAGTCTAAGCAGCATCAGAGAAATGGCATGAAGCTTGAAGTTAGATAGATCATGATGTGTGTCATTTTGTAGCTAGGGATGTGATCTAACTGGCACTCATATTTTTGGAGAGATGGATAGCACTCAAATAGGACTTGATCTTGTCCTAACTATTTTAAGTTGTGCCTTTCAACCAAGGTAAGAGAACCTAATTTATAACCCTCAAATGGTGAAGAAGATGAAGATATCCCTGAATTTGTGCAAATGGTATGGAAAGGGCCTTGGGAAAATATGATCAACACTCCAAATCTGACTTTCACAAGTTGTCACTCCCAGATTATGGAAATATTTTCAATGCAAGGCAAGGGTTACTGAAGAAATTATATGATCCTAATTTTCTTTGTGCATTTTTTTATATGGATTAGATTATTTTTTTGACACACGATGCAATGCGGGGGTAGTATGGGGTAGGATTTAATTATTTTGAGTGAATTTTGGTGTGATATTTATAGACAAGATTAACCAGAATCTGCCAAATTCTTTGAGAACCTTTACAAGAAAAGTGTAAGACCTAAGAAGTAGAATGCTTCAAAGGGGTTAAGGTACTCCTTCAACCAGGATATGTGTGACAAATGGAGGCCCAGATATGTACTCTTCCACACAATATTTGACAACTTGCCACAAAATCTTGAAGCACATGAACCAACAAAGTATCCATAAATCTCTATTTTATCATGACCTAAGGTACACCCAAAGGTTTACAAACAATATCTAAATTCGGGAAGGTAAAATGATTTTAAATCTATTTATCTATTTATCGATGAAAAATCTTCGAGTGTGAGATTGAAAATGCCACTAAACTATCAACAAGAAATGAGACCATGTATGATCAAGAGAGATTTTAAACACAAGACTGCAACAGGAGCAAGAAACACAAATTGAAAACATTCTGAAACATAAGTGCATGTAAATTTTGCCAAGAGACAACACAAAATAATCTAGAATGACCAAATTTATCAACAGGGGAATGTTATAAGAACAATCTCAGAGCTTGTTGATGGCTTTACAACTGAAACCAACTCAACATGATACAAATTTGATGCAAAAAGGAATTAGAAATGGTTCTCAGGTGGTTTCTCAAAGAATGGGCTTCTTCCTAGATTTTCTTGTGAAATTATAAGTTTCTCTGACCTTTTCCATGTTTCAAAACATGCACTATATAAATTTATATTACATTCAATCCTTCTTTCCCAAGAAACGAATATGCCCAGCATCGAGTTTGTTACAAAAGTCCAACATGATTCATAAATAGGGATGTTTAACAAATTTGCAACAAAAGTTGCCAGGTGTTTCAAAAATGGTGAATCATTACAAATCCTTCATCATTATCCATTATGGAGGCACATTTTTCATTCTCCAAGCATGCATACCCCTTTCATTTCATTATTTCATCCTTATCCCTTTCAAATTTTTACTCTGCAACTTTGGATTTGATCTTTCACGTGTTTGCTCGAGCCCGAGTAAAAATTCATTTGAAAAATGCCTTGGATCTGCAAAATAAAATTTCAAATTGATCCCATTGATCCTTGAAGGTAAAAATGACATGAATTTTCTAAAAATTTGATGAAAAATTTGCATTTCCACACTTCTGGAGCAAAAATGGTGGCCAAAATGGAAAATGTACGATTCTTAATTGATTTTTCCTTTTCCCTTCAATCTAGGCCCTCCACATGTCAAAATACGATTAGGGACGGATTTGGGATCACTTTTGACTTTTTAACATTTTTGGAAAAATGAAAAAAATGGTTTTTTTCTCCCCCTCTGCCTTTGAATTTTGGTGCGACACGTGGCATATAGTGGGCCCCATTGAAGTCGCACTCAATTCTACACATTTCCACCTTTCTTAGAATTTTAGAAAAATTTCACTTTTTCCCCACGAGCCCACACCTTAAATTTTTTTCCTTGACATGTATCCACCTCTCTATCGTTAAGAATCCATGGGCTTATTTCATGTTTTAACCCCTTTTTTCACTAAGGGAAAAATTTCCACTTTTCCTCGTGGGTCCGCACCTCGATTTCTTCCCTACCACATGTCTCCTTCGATTTTCATAGAGACACACCTCAAATTTTCATTCTAAGTCTTTTTCCAAAAGGGAAAAAATTCCCTTTGCCTCTGCTAGCCCGCCGACCCGCTCTTCCCACCACGTGTCTCCCTGTGGTTTATTCAGACCTGTGGCTTAATTTTTTGCTCTAAGTCCTTTTTGTAGAAAAGGGAACCATTTCACTTTTTCCCTCGGCATCCCGCACTCTCCTCCACACCTGCCACGTGTCTCTTTTTGCACCATTTTGGACCCGCAGCCCATTTGCAACTTTCATCCCTTTCACCAAAAAAGGAAAAAAATTCCTAAGTTCCCCACCCACCTTCCATTCCACCTTTGCATTAGAGCATGACATGTGTCCCTCCTCTGGCACCTGCGGGGTTGCGGAAACATTTGCAAAATTTTCCAAAAGCAAAAAAATATTAAGTTTTTATAGAAAACCCATCGATCCTTGTCCAACCAGAAGTGGCCACGTATGAGGGGAGGCCTGAGCTTAATTTTGATGGGAAAATGACACCCATACGACCGTAAAAAACACAGAATTTTCTGCGACCTCCAAAATCAATTTTTTTCTTCATGGGTGAAGGAGTTTTTGGTCAAAAAACATATGGGAAGTGATTTTAAGCAATTTTCGACCATGGGGAAGGATTTTTGAGGGAAAATAAGTACAAAACAAGAAAATTTGAGCTCCAAAGGCCGGGAAAGAAGGAAAAAATGATAGAGGCCCATGGATTTGAAAAACTAGGGCACAAAATAGGGCATGCATGTATTTTTCTTTTAAAATGGGGTAAAATAATAATTTTGTGAGCCTTCAATGCATCCAATCTGGAGAGAAAAGTTTGCAGACCACCAAATTCAAAGAAAAACATGTTTAGAGAACGTAGAACAAAAGGGGGAAGATGGGAAAATAATAGAGGATCAAAATGGGCACCAACATCGGCTCCTGCTCGAGGATGGGAACTCCAGTGAGTACCACAAGAACAATAAGTAGACCAAGTGCCAAATTAATCCATTAGGAAAAGGATTCATGAGCCAAAACCATCTAAAAACCAACGAGAAACCAAAAAAATGGTTGCCACAAACCAAGGCAAACCAAGAACCATCAAAACATAAAAAAAAAAGAAAAATCCAAACACTATACACTATAAAAGTTGGTGCATACCTCAAATTTGGGGATTAATCCAAGAAATGCTTCAGATGCCTACCATTAACAGGAAGTTCAAGCAATTCCCCATCTACATCTTTGATAAAAAAGGGTATTCTCACCAATTCTGATATCAATGGAGTAAGGGCCCATCCATAATGCATCAAATTTTCCATGTTTGCCCTTATCTTCATTTCTGTTGTCCCATAACAAAACCAAATCTCCAATATTGAAGGCCCTAGGAGTGACCTTCTTGTCAAACAATATTTTCAACTTCTCTCTAAATCTGACATGCCTTTGGTGGGATGCTCTTCTCTCTTCATCTAGCTCCACAATCTGATTAATCCTTGCTTCATATGGACTGACCTCTTGATCTTCAAGTTGTTGAACAAACTGAAATGAAGATAATTGCAGATGTAAGGGTAATAGAGCTTGAGTTCCATACACCAAATCAAATGGGCTCTTACCAGTAGCTCTCTTGGTAGTGATTCTATTAGCCCAAACTACAAATTTTAGTGGTTCACCCTATTTTCTCTTATTCAACTCCAAGGTCCTAATGATCTTCAATAAGTTCTTATTGCTAGAATCATCTTGTCCATTCCCTTTCGAGTTATAGTTTGAAGAATAAGTCAGATTAGTTCCATACTCCTTGGACATTGCCATCAAAGGTTTAGATCTAAAACACATGGCATTATCAGCCACAATCTTGACTGGCACACCAAATCTGCATATGATTTTATTCAACAAGAAATCCATAACAACTTTGTGTGTTTCTTTCTTGGTGGGGAGTGATTCCACCCACTTGGTGAAGTAATCGGTGGTTACAAGGATCCACTTATGCCCATCACTAGAAAGGTATGAGATCTCACCAATTAAGTCCATCCCCACTATTTGAAATGAGCTTCAATTGATACATGCTTTGCAAAGGAAGGGAGCCGAAGCTTTCATTCTTCCATAGAAACACTAGCAGCTTTCACATTTTCTAATCAACATGGTTGCATCTTTGAAGAGATTGGGCCACCAATAACCAACTTTCAAAACTTTGTGTGTTGTATCCCTTCTAGACAAGTTTCCTCCACAAAATCCCCCATGGAAATCAGCAATTACTTTGGGAGCTTCATCTTCAGTTACACATTTCAAGAGGACACCTTCAGGGTTCTTCCAAGCTAGCCCAAAGTTAGTGATGATGTACTTTTGAGAAGCTAGCTTGAGGGATCTTTTCTGATTTTTATTTAAATGATCAGGACATCATAGGTGTTTGAGGTAAAATATTATATCCTTTTACCACTCAGAACTCACCAATTTCCCAAGAACATCTTCCCTTTCTTCTTCTACCACATTCACTTCCACAGTCTGCAAGTTGCTCTCAGCCATGATATTAGCAAGACCCAAACCTCTTACCAACTTTTTGGTTTGGATGTCCATATCATACTCTTACAGTTTGTTCACCCATCTACATCTTTTACTTGAGATCTCTATCTCTGATAAGATGTCCTTTACCATGGTGTGGGGAACATAAGTAACAACTTTTGAGCTTAAGATATAAGGCACAGAAACCTTTATTCTTTGTCACCAAGGAAAATGCTTGTTTTTCCATGATTATATATTTCAACTCAACACTTGTAAAGCCTTTCTAAATAAGGTAATAGGCCTCTCGGCCCAATCTTCGTCCTTTTAGATAAAAATATATGTAATAGTATTTTCGAAGCAAAGGAGAATATTTGGAAAGGATTCTTGTAATTCGAAGCTGCCAAGGCAGTGCATGTTTAAGTGCCTCTTTGATTCCTTCAAAATCCTAAATAGTAGTCTCCTCCCATTTGATAATTTGATCTTTCTTTAACATGCATGTGACAGAAGAGTCAACTCAGCAAAATTGGACACAAACCTTCGATGAAATTGATTTTCCTAAAGAAAAATTGGCACCTGCTTGATTACTTCTACTCTCTCAGGGTCAATCATGACACTGGCCTTTGAAACAATATGACCGAGCAGCTTGGCCTTTTGCAACCCAAAGAGAAACTTATTTGGATTGAAAGAGATTCCAAATTCTCTACATTTTATCAACATCCTTTCCAAATGTTGCAAGTGATCTTTTCTGCTCCTTGAAAATATAGTCACATCATCCCGATAAACTAGGTGAAGTCATTTATATAACTAGAAAAAGCAACATCCATTGCTCTTTGGAAAGTAGCTTCAGCATTCATGAGACCAAAAGGAATTCTCACATAAACATATGTTCCCAAGGAGTGGTAAAGGAAGTTTTAAATCTTTCGACTCCTTGACAACAACCTGATTATAGCTAAAGAAACCATCCAAGAGTGGAAAAAATTCAGGTCCAGTCACTAACTCGCAGCATGTTCTCCATGTTTCGCAGGATAATTGTCTTTCAAAGATGCTCTATTCATATTTTTGAAGTCTACACAAATTCTGATATCTCTATTCTTCTTTCCTCGACAGGCACAAGGTTTGTAACCCAAGATGAATACCTTGTGGGTGAATGATCCCTCCCTCCTTCAATTTCTTCAATTCATCTTGCATTTTCATGGAGAGGAGTGGATTTATTTTCCTTTGCTTCTATCGAGAATGGTTTCGCATTTTTCTCAAGAGGTATCTTATGTTGGAATAGGTCTTCTCTATATGCTTTCAGCTCTGATTATGACGAGGCAAGACAGTCTTGATATTGTTTTAACAATTATAGGTAGGACTATTTTTATTCCTTTCTTAAACTACTACCCAACCAAACTCTCCTTGGCTTGTCCTTTATTTCCAAGTCATGCTTTTCCACATCCCTTGAGGCAAACATGTTTCTATTGATGATATAATTAGCATTGCTAAAATTTGACTCAATAGCAACAAGACCTATAGGAATGGTGTTAGTTTTCAATTGGATAATATATTTTTCAAACAAAGTCTCTCTTCCTTCAGTCACACATACCATTGGTTCCCAATAAATATTATAATCTACAAAATCACCTTGATTTTGTAAGAACCTTTACACTTGAGCATCATCATTAAACACTTGCCAATGCTTGATGTTGTTAGGGACAACTGGCCTAGTTAACACTTCAACATTGTACTCACAATAAGGTGAAATGGTGAAATCTCCAAATCTTGATCCCAACACTACCAACTTTTTAGTAGCAGCATTGAAACTTCTGTCATGGTGCAAAATATTGAAGGAATCAAACATCTCAATTAGATCCCAAACTGCATGCTTATATTATTTCATCCGCTGATTTTTGTAGTATACAGTTTTCTTATTTGTTTGACAACTAGCTCTAAATCTCCCTTTGCAATGATGTACTTGACACCATATTGTTTCGCATAGAATTTCGTTCCGGAATAGAGTTGCTTCTATCCTTTCATTCTCTTGAGAAACAGATAAGGGTTAGGGCTAGGAGGAATACCTATTGAATGTTGGGAAGGTGTGCGCATACCGTAGAGAGATCAAATCAATTGTGAAGAACTCCTTTTTATTTGGGAAGGACTACCTGTAAGTAAGAATACAAGACCACCAGATCTTAGTTAGATAATAGGTGAGGGAACTACCTTAGGCCAAGGAAATATTAGACTTCCTTTTGAAGGTGGTCAGTTCCCCATTTAATATGAATTAAAGCAAAATGATAACAAAGAACTACAAGATAATACTTACTGGTTCCTGATGAAGATACAGGTCCAAGGAATGTGGTGGCGATAGTAAGGCTTAGTTGGGATGATCCGGTATTGGAAAGTGAGCTGATGAAGCTATCCTCAGTCTTTTCCAATGCTTGAATGAGGGTGACAGTGATCCAGTTGCTCAGTTGTAGTCTTTGGCTCGATGCTCTTCTCTGCAACCTCTTCTGCTTGTTTCACTTCTCTTTCTCCTGCCAAAATGAATTTCAGATCCTTTCTTTTTGGTTGGGGGAGGTCATTAACAGGGAACCGATGGCAGTTATGTAACCAATGGCGGTCGAGTAGGAACCGATGTTGGTTAGGTCAAAGTGGCTATTTTTAGTAAAATAGCCATCTTTCCCTCCTTTTCTCCCGAGGGATCAGTTATGGATTGGTCAAGTCATTATTAGGCTCATTTTGGTGTGGGTGAGGGGTAATGAGTCATGGGTGTGGGTCTGGACCAAGTCATAGGTCTTAATTAGGTTGGTTTAGGGTTAGGGCTAGGTCATGGTGAGGTGGCGAGATGAGGTGGTGGGTTTGGAGATGTGGATTTATTAATTATAAGGTAATTAATAAATCATTAGGTGTGTAAGGTTTTAGGTGGTGAGGTAGGGTTAGGTTGCGGGATGAGATACGGGGTAAAGGGCGTCATAAGACCCAAATTTGGTGTCTACATTTGCCCCTTGTTGTCATGTAGCTTGTATTTTAAAGCTGTACTAACAAAAATAAAAAGTGGTTGCCCTAGATTAAGGGTTTAGGTAATCACCCTCAAATCTATCACAGATTGAGGTGACGTGAAATTAGGGATAGGGTTGATAAAGGGTGAATTATGATGAGATGATGGTAAGATAGTGGGGTAAGTTCAAGGAGACAGACGCACATTGAAATGCAGTAGTGCGACTAGGGTACATGAATTAAAGAGCAAAAAAAACAATTCATAGGCAAAGGTTGATAGTTTATCCAAATAAGGTTGATATAATCCTGGTATCCAAGGCATAGGAAGTAGCTCCAAGGGATATAACAGGTAAGGTACCGGAACATTTAGGCATGTTCGGCAGTACCAAATGGTTGGTTTGGTTGAGATAAACATCATGGTCTTGGTCTAAGAAAAGCTAGTTGGTTGATCAATTCAAGTATCCTAGTCATGCTAAAACACGAACAGTGAGCTCAATTGAACAAATAGCTACATTATGGGTAAACAAAATTGTAATTTGTAGGATTTGGTCGAGGTACTTAATTGGTGCGGCCGTGGGTCGCCGATTGGTTGGTTGTGGCCTTGGGTCGGGCAAGGATTGGGTGCGGCCTCGGGTCAGGTTGGTTCGTTCAGGGCTGGCCGTTGGTTTGTTTCGGCCTTGGGTTGGGCCAATGTTTGTTGCGCCTTGGGTCGGGCCGATTTGTTTGTTGCCTTTGAGTCGTCGGTCAGTGATTGGATGTGGCCTTAGGTCGGGCCGGTTGGTTTATTGCGGCCCTGGGTCGGGCCGATGATTGGTTCGGTTTGGGCGCCAAGCCTTGGGTCGGGCCAGTGATTGGTTGGTTGCGGCCTTGGGTTGGGCGGTTGGTTTGTTGTGGCCTTGGGTCGGGCTGATTGGTTTGTTGTGGCCTTGGGTCGGCCAATTGAGTGGTTACGGCCTTGGGTTGGGCCCATGAATTCAAAATAAGGCTATTTAGCAAAGGCCGGGGGTAGGCGATGTGGTGAAAAATAGAGTTCGGTGGAGAAGAACAGGAGTTAGGGTAAACTAGGTAGGTAACCGATATCGGTTAGTTATGACCGCTATCGGTTAGATGACCGATATCGGTTTTCTAGGGTGCGCCATAACCGATATCGGTTAGAGGTCAAAACCTATAAAAAGAAAAAATATGGCGTGTCATTTTCACATTGTCAATTTGAGTGCCAACCGTTTGCTTGTCTGAGTGTTGAATTGATTTTGTTGAGTTTGTGGGCTGAGTTGGCACTAGTTGAGTGGAGGAGGGAGTTATTGGTAGGCCCCAGCGATCAGGAGGCAGAGTTTGATTGGTTGAGGACCCTGCTGAGGAGATTTGGAGCTATGGCATAGCCTGGAGGAGCAGGAGGTGCTGGAGGAGCTGGACCACCACCACCTATCCCACCACGACGACGTGTAGTCATACCGGTAGGTTCTAAATCCCTATTTGTGTGAAGTTGATGAATTTAGCTAGGATGTGGGTTTTGGGGTAGGAATCTAAAATGTGATAAAATAATGAATAAATGAAGGTAAATCGTAAAATGGAGTGGGTAGATATGTTAGGTAAGTCAACATGGCAGGGTGGGTAAGTTTTTAGGCAATTGGGCTGGGTAGATAGGTTAAAAATAGAAAAAAGGGGATTTGGGGGCCATTTTCGATCCGGCCCCGAAATCCCACAGTGACCGATGTCGGTCACTAAGCGACCGACATCGGTCACCACGCAAGCTGTTTAGATTTTGTGGGTTCAGAGACCGGCGTCGGTCATGTGTCGACCGACGTCGGTGCATAAAAGTAGGGTATAGATAAGGGGTGGGGGACCGATGGCGGTCGAGGGTGACCGGTACCGGTTATCATGGGTAGGGGGAAAGGGTGTGAAATTTGTTGTGTTGGTTTGTTGTAGGCGGGTAGGATAGAATTGTGGGGTGAAAGGGGAAAAGGTAGAGTTGGTAGGAAAGGTTATTGGGGTGGGGGTAATCGGGTGGTGTATGAGTGGGGTAGGTGGTAGGTTGTGGGATAGGTAAAGGGGATATTGTAGGTGTTTTTGGGTGGGGTTAGTGATATTGGGGTTATTGGGTAGTTGTTTTGGAAAGAGTAGGCCTGATGTAGTGGGTTGTTTTTGCAGGCACGCCAATAGCTGACGATGCGGGATCGGATGCCGCCTCTACTAGGGCGGATGTGGCCACATGTGACTGCAGTGCAGCAGGGGTCGGTCATGCGGGAGGTTGGACTCGGTGGAGTCCAGAGATATAGGGCTGTGGATAGGGACCACAGCCTGATGGTTGCCCTCATCGAGAGATGGGATCCGGCAACCAATGTCTTCCATCTCCCTACTGGAGAGATGACGGTCACACTAGAGGATGTGTATCGCATCCTGAGACTGCCGATCATAGGCGAGGTGGTGTTCCAGGTGGATGCTGAGACAGCGATGGACAACATCCTGTAGGTATTCGGGGATGCAGCCCCATTGATTACGTACATAGCGTGAGCATCTGACTACGGCGATATGTATCGCGCACACGATAGGAGACACGGCTTGCCATGCTGATGATGATTGGTATCACCTGCTTCGCCCTCCCGGACTCAGAGGGAGGTCACTTCCCATGGGCACTGATGGGAGTATTACATGAGATGGTGGAGGAGCACACCTGCTATGCATGGGCACCGGTGTATTTGGTGCAGCTATACAGAGAGCTCTGGGGCTATCGCCGTATGAGGCGATTCGGGATATGCTCGACATTCTTGCTACACTTGCTGGGCCTATGAGCACATTGTGTGTTTACGACCTGTAGGGCTACCCCAGCAGCCAGGGCCACAGGCAGTGTATAGGTATGGGTTCCAGAGGTGGTTGGGGTCATGGGCCAGCCACGAGTGGTTATTGCAGGGCAAGATGTCGCGTACTACAGGCATATGTTAGAGGGCCTGACCACACTAGATATTATATGGAGGCCATACAGAGGCCATCACCCCGAGGAGGAGCCCGAGCATAGCTACGATGGATCCAGTATATCTTTTGGATAGCTGACGGAGACCCGGGAGCATGAGCGGATTCCCCTAGAGAGGGTACGCCGACAGTTGGGTCTACGACAGGACGAGCCACCTCCCTTCCCACAGTATCGAGGGAGGATGTAGAGGCACCACTGCCTCTTCCATAGCCATTGGACCCAGTCTGGGTCGTGAGAGACCGGCGGATGATACGGTGGATGACGCCGGTGTTACAGGTGCATTTTTGGTTTGGTGGGCAGGGCAGAGGGCAGCCATGAGAGCACAGCCCGCACAGCCAGATTTGGTGGCTGTTATAGTAGAGAGGGACCGTCTCTTGGGCTAGGTGTAGTTATTACAGGGGTAGCTTATCTTTGCACACACACGATCAAAGTGCTATAGGGGAAGTTGGCCCAGCACGGACAGTCACAGGCAGCACGTGTACACATGTACATGCATAGGCATAGCCGTAGGGCTAGATCCTTGTTCAGGCACAGGCACAGTCCCTGTTCAGGCTCCATGGTAGCTCCACCACCACCACAGGTACACGCACAGGGTCAGGGTGTGTACAGGTAGGACAGGGCCCAGTTATATTAGGAGCTGGGGGACCAGCCCCACCAGCCATGGTGGCACTAGGCCCACTACATGGAGGTGAGAGTGGAGGCCCGATATTATCAGGATGTACTAGATGGTACCGGGGCCGACTATCAGCCATATGCAGCTCACAGAGCCGAGACATCCCAGAGTCACAGGTCACAGGGGGCCGCAGCCATAGCCGGTGGGTCAGTGATGGGTAGGAGGTGAGATCCGGCACAGGGGCCAGCTGAGAGACGAGCCGAGGGAGGGGGAGAGAGCTGAGTCACCCCAGGAGTAGAGCTAGGTTTTTCTGATTTGATAGAGACACCGGTCTGTGAACTGAGTGTGTATATAGAGGCCTGCGTGCCCTCATTTGATGTATTCATGTTTGTTATATATACCGGCCTGCGAGCCGAGTACATGTTGTATAGTTGATACCGGCCTGCGAGCCGAGTATATTTTTGACATGAGAGGCCGGCCTACGAGCCGAGTTGAGATTTTGACAGAGACAGCGGCCTGCGTGCCGACTTTGTATTTTTGGTTTGTATGATAGAGGCCCCATGCAGGGAAATTTGTATATTGTAACATTGTTTTGATGATATATATAGATGATGAGGTTGATCCATATGGTGTGTGTAATTGTGGATTTGGTGCATATATTATAATGCTTTATGTTTTTGTGTTGATGGTATTGGAATGTTTGTGATGTATATATAAATGATGTTGATGATGTTTTAATGATATGCATATGTTTTGAAATATTGATGTTTAGTATGATGATGGATGTTGATAGTGATGTCATTATGCAGGGAAAAGAGGCGCGCCACCAAAATTTTGCAAAAAACAAATAGAAGGCTTGGATATAATCAAAATAGGTATAGGTTGACCGATATCGTTAGATAACTGATGCCGTTACGTTTGACCGATACCGGTTACATAACCGACATCGGTTATGTTAAAACAAGCTTTTCTAAAAATAGAAAAGCTGGGGAGGTAATTTTAGATTCTTATTTTTAGAGCCATGCAACATGTTAAATATGAGGATGCGAGGTTGTTGTCATCCATATAGGGTAGTTGCATGGGAGAATTGAGTGATAAGGAGGAAAGAGACAGGTAAAGTGATCGTGAGCTTGGAGTAAGAAGGCGTAAAGGCAAGTAATAGTGAAGAGGGTGGTGAACATGGCTGAACAAGGAGAAGCATCCAATGGGCAGAGAGGAGAGGGAAGACAGGTTCCACCTCAAACTGCTGCATCCCAGGAGGTATATATGATTTTTGGTTGGAGTTAAAATTTTGCATGCATGTGAATAGGATGTGGGAAGGTAAGTGGGTAGAGATGAAAAAGAAAGGTGATAGGAAAAAGGTTTGGGATGGGGTGAGTGTTGTAGGGTAAGTAATCAGGTGTTGGAGATATGTGCGTAGGTACAGAGAGGGGAAAATGAGCGCAGTTATCATAGGTGGTGTTTTTGTTTGAGCGGGGTGATTGGAATTGACAGTGACCGATATCATTTAGGAATAACCGGTATCGGTTAGGTAACCGGTATTGGTTTTCTATAACCGATATCGGTTACTGTGTAAATTTGTGGATTGCGATAAAAAAATGCGTGGGAAGTTATTTGTTGATTTATTGTGTGTTGGTTGAATGTGTGCAGGCACAGGAAGGGTTGAGGATGAATGATAAAGTGCCACTTTTTGTCATGGGTCCGAGCGGATGTAACACCAGCTGAGTGGGCATTAATAAACTATGTGGGGTTAAGTGGAATCCACTATTATTCATGGATCGCACGTAATCATGCTATGTTGCAGGCACTGATTGAGAGATGGAATCCTGAAAAGAATACCTTTTATCTGCCAATAGGGGAGATGACAGTGACGTTAGAAGATGTGTTCCGAATTCTGAGACTCCCAATTACCGGAAGACCAAGCAGTATCGTATCAGGAAGGGCCTAACACAGTGCGGGCAGCAATAATGGCAGTATTTGGTCTAGCCGCACGAGATTTGACACAGCGAGGTTTGACATTCACTTATGGTATAATGTTTACGGCACACCCTGAGGTAACAAGGTTGGTAGTGGTATTAATGATAGCGGTGAGGTATTATGCATTACCTAGAGTGGACGGGGGAATATTTCCGAAATCATTGATGTGTATTATTCGTGAGATGATAGAAGGTAGTGTTACTTTCGCATGGGCACCTACATATCTTGTGGAGCTATACAGGGGTTTATGGGCATGCAGGAAAAATCATAGGACTACACTGGATTGTGCATACTTATTACATTGTTGGGCCTATGAGCACATTATGTGTGTGCGACCAATAGGCCGACCAATCCAGGGAGAAGAGACAGAATGTAGAGGTTGGGATTCAGACGATGGGTCCAGACAGAGCAAGAGGCAAGAGCCGAAACCGTGATAGATGACACCGAGTATTATAGGTAGATGTGGGAGATGGTGACGATTGTAGATATTCGTTGGAGACCGTACGGGAACTACATGGTGACGGTGAACATAGCCAAGGATTTGAGGGGTGTAGAGCGATTAAGGTGGATCACGGGACACAGGCCAGGTGAGTACGAGAGGATTCCTCTAGATCACGTGTGGTGACAATTTGGATTTGTTCAGGATATACCCATGGCTCATAGACCATACAGGAGGATCGACGCCGAGGCACCCTCTCACCGCCATGACCGACACTTCCAGAAGGACCAGAGGAGACAGCAGCTGATCACAGGGTAATGGATGCAGGAGTGACAGAGTCTTATAGATTATGGTGGGTAGCAGAGCTACGAGGTACACGTGAGAGGGCCGATCATCCTGACATAGCTATGATTACAGTGGAGAGAGACCACCTGCAGGGTTTAGTTCACCAGCTTCAAACACAGGTGAATGAGACAACGGATTGTTAGAGGTTTCGCAGTCACGAGTGGAGAGACTAGAGGCAAGATTCCTCCACGCGAGAGGGCATATTCGTATGTTACAGGAGAGATTGGTGGATCAGTGGGAGGATCCAATAGCAGTGGCCCCTTTGAGGGTGGAGAGGCCAGGTGAGTGGCGTCGACGATCACCATCACTACCTAGTTTGGGATGAGGCGCGGGGCCGACGTGAATTTTATAGGGGTAGAAGAATAAATGAGGAAACCGACCTGCGCGATGATAGAGAAGATGTATTTGTTTAACATCTAAATAAAACTAAATATGTATGTTGATTTTGAGTTGATGATAATAATAAGAAATGGTTGTGTTTTGAATGTTTGGATTAATAAAGGACAAAAGTGAGTGTTATCAATATAAATATGTGAAAACATTTATATTTTTAAGCAAAACACAACACATGATAGGTTATGGTAGGGGATGGTCGAGCTAACCTTGGGAGACCCCATGTCTCCTAAGTGCTGCCTACATAGCCCATTGCATAAAGCAAGGAGGGGCCTCAGACCGATGTAGTTCTCCCTTAGGACTAGGGAGAGGTGAATTCAGGCAATTTGGTTGTGGTTAGGCAATTTGTTGGTTGGTAAAAATTTTGATATTGGTAGGGTAAGGTTGTTGGAGTTGGTAAGGTATAGGTGAAGTGAGGGTTAGCTTACCCAAGCATTAGGGAACCGTGTCCTGATTAAGGTCAACATATAATCCCAGATTTGGGTAAAAGAGGTAAAAATGTCCCATAGTTGGAAAGAGCTAAACAAATCACGTATTATCATAGGATGAGCTTGAATCTCTAGGTACCTTGCATAGGTGAGAAGTCGATAGGTGAAAAGAGTTGTATAATCACAATATATCGATATACGCACGTCCCTTGAGTTTTGTTATTGTGAAGAATGGTGAGGTGAGGTGGATGGTATAGCTGGGGCGCAGAGAACTTGTTATAAGGTGATTATTCTGACGGAAGAGAACCAAACCAAAATAGACAAGTCCATGACTCAAAAGTACTTTTGAATACTGCTTTTATTTTTCAGGATATAGACTGATCGATGCGGGAAGTCTATATGGGATATGCATTTTGTTGTTCTTGAGGTCTTCACGAAGCTGATCAATGCGAGAAGCTTCTGATAGAGGCTGACTTTGTATAGCTTGTCCTTCAAGGGAGCAGTCTACTTATAGTAGCAGATGCGGCTTTGCACATAGCTGTCCTTCGAGGGAACAGTCTAGTTTATAATAGCAGATGCGGCTTTGCACATAGCTATCCTTCGAGGGAACAGTCTAGTTTATAGCTTAGAGGTCTAGATGTCTGTTTGACATGAAGCATCTAGTTTTGTAGGAAGTTTGACTCAAGAATATCCTAGAATTGTATAATTGAGAACTTGTTATTTTGATACTTTTAAGTCATGGACCAGACTAAAAAGGAGAAGGCATCTTTAAGAGGAGGTGATGATCAAACTACGTGGGTTTGATTTTACTTTGAGATGCATGACAAAAAAGGTGTATGAGGTGGTAAATGAGCTCAAGGGATGAGCGCAAGGTAGATAAGAAGTGATGTAACACTAAATTCAACAATAGAATGGTCGGAGATGCAAGGCATTAAGGGGTTCAGGCTTAGGTTTACCATTAAGTGAAGCTAAATGATAAGTACCTGATCCATAGGTGTGAGTGATAATGTAAGGCCCAATCCAATTAGGAGAAAATTTTCCATGTTTTCTCTTTTCTAGTTTGGTTACATGTTGATTCTCTTTGAGGACAAGATCACCAATCTTAAAGGTACGCTCATGAATTCACTTATCATAAGCACGCTTAATGCGCTTTTGATAAATTTGCAGGTGGTCAAGAGCTGTAAGATGACGCTCGTCAAGAAGCTCTAATTGGGCTAACCGCTCTTGGCGGAAGTCATCATTGGCGAGAATATCCTGAAGAGATATTCTGAGAGAAGGGATTTGTATTTCGAGAGGCAAGACAACCTTGGTACCATACACTAGAGAGAATGGTGTGGCATTAGTAGAAGTATGAATGCTGGTACGATAAGCCCAAAGGGCAAAGGGGATGTGATCATGCCAGTTTTTTCTAGAATTGTTAATGACTTTCATGAGAATTTTGATTAAGGTTTTGTTAGAAGATTCAGCTTGTCCATTTTCTTGTGGATAGTAGGGTGACGAGAAGCTAAGTTTGATACCAAAGTTGTCACAAAGGTCTTGTAACAACTTATTTTTGAAATATTTTCCATTATCTGTTATCAGGCGATGAGGAACACCAAAACGACAGATAATGTGATGATTGATGAACTCAATGATTTTTTCTTTTTTGGTTGAAATGAGTGGAACGGCCTCCACCCATTTAGTGTAATATTTGGTTGCCGTGATGATCCAACGGTGATGCTGCAAAGAAGGTGGGTGAATCTCGCCAATAAGGTCTAAACCCCATTGTGAGAAAGGCCAAAGATCTCGTGCGACCTGTAACGGGTGGCTAGGAGTATGTTGAAGGTTGGCATGTTGTTGACACATAACACAACACTTAACATATTCACAGCAGTCTTTATTAAGAGTAGGCCAATAATATCCTAGGTGAAGGATCCACTTGGCCATGGCGAGGCCACTAAAGTGCCCGCCACAAAGTCCATCATGGATTTGTTGGGTGGTATGAGTGACTTCAGCGCCGGTTAGACAATGAAGGAGGATACCATCGAAGCCACGTTTATAAAGGAGTCCCCCCATGATGACATAACGAGAAACACTTTTAAGAAAATCACGTTTGCCATTACTAGTAAGGTCAGGTGGTAGAACAGAGGTTGTAAGGTAGTCATGAAATTGGTGATACCAAGTATCCTGCAAATTAGTAGATACATTATGTACCATACAAACATCCGGAACTAAGTAAGATGGGGCAAAGAGTTGTTGGACCAAGACAAATATTTCTGAGTTAGTTGGTGAGGCTAGAATTTATGAGGCCAAGCAAGCCATAGTATCGAAAAATTTATTAGTTGAGCAGGGAATGGTTTGGATAGAATAATGAGAAAATAAGGTCAAAAGTGAATCCACGTAATGTTTTTACTTTTGAAGTTCCTCATTTTTACATTGGTAGATGCCAGTAACTTGATTTACTACCAATTGAGAGTCACCAAAATATTAATAGACTTCACACCTAAGTGTAACGCAACATGGAGACCCAAAACAAGGGCCTCGTATTCCGCCGTATTGTTAGTGCAGGGGAAATTGAGCCTGAATGAAAGAGGCATAGGTTCACCTTCAAGAGGAATGAGAACAATGCCTACCCCTCCACCACGCTGGCATTTAGATCCATCGAAGAAGAGGGTCATTGGATACGACACATCACTGAGTGAAAGAGTTGTGATGAGCTCATCAGGGAAAGTAAAATTGGTAAATTGTTCCCTAGGTAAAGGGGCTTCCACGAGTTGGTCTGCGATAGTTTGTCCTTTGACTGATTTTTGGTGTACAAACTCAAGGTCGAGGTCGGTGAGTAGCATAAGCCATCGGGAGCGATGCATTGGTTTAGATGAGGTTTAGCATACATATAATGTATGGGGTCAGTGTTGGTGATGAAAAAAGTTTTGTGATTCAGGAGGTAATGTTGGAGTTTGGTGGCCACAAATGATAGGGATAGGCACAACTTTTCTACGTGTGTATACCTAGTCTCATAATCCACAAGAGTACGCTTATGTAATAAACTGCTTGTTCTCAATGCTCAGAGTCACGATGTGTGAGCATGGCTCCTACAACATGGTCGGTGTCGTAAAGGTAAAGGTAGAAAGGGTGATCGTCTTGAGGTGGGACAAGCAGAAGAGGTTGCAAGAGATAAGCTTTAAGAGCCTCAAAGGCTTGGTGGCATTCCTCGCTCCATTGAAAGACAATGTCTTTTTTAAGGAGATGATGGAAAGGTTGACATCGGTCTGAGAGTTGTGAAATGAAATGCCGGATAGATTGGAGTTTGCCTTGCAAACTACGCAATTGTTTGAGGTTAGTGGGTGGGGGCATTTCTAGGATTGCTTTGACTTTAGCTGGGTCAACCTCAATGCCACGCAAAGAGATGATAAAGCCAAGGATTTTTCCCGAAAGGACACCAAAGACACATTTCTTTGGTTGAAGATGAACACAGTATTGTAAAAGGCGATCGAAAATAATGGTTAAAACATCGAGATGTTCACTGCGATGTTTGGATTTTCCAAGAAGATCATCGACATAATCCTCGAGGATAGTGTGCATAATGTCATGGAAAATATAAGTCATAGCTCACTGATAGGTCACACCAGCATTCTTAAGGCCGAATGGCATGACACGATAGCAGAAGGTCCCCCAGGGGGTAATGAAGGTGGTTTTATGTTGATCGGCCGGGCTACCAAAATTTGATTGTATCCCGAGAAGCCATCCATGAGAGAAAGCATCTCATGGCCCACAGTGAGATCAACAAGTTGATCAATGCTAGGTAAGGGGAAGTCATCCTTTGGGCAAGTGAGGTTAAGGTCCCAAAATCCATGCATATCCGAAGTCCCCCTGTCACTTTAGTGATAGGTACAACATTAGAAATCCATTGTGGATAGTCAATAGGTAAGATGAAAGAAACAGAAAGAAGGCATTGAAGCTCTTCTTTCACCAAGAGGGCAATGCGTGGATGTATTTTTCTCAGTTTTTGTTTAACTGGTTTAGAGTCTGGTTTCAGAGTGATGTTATGGACAGAATGTCGTGGATCGATTCCTTGCATGTTGGCGTAGGACCAAGAAAATATTGATTGCATGGGCACGGAGGAAGGTAGTGAAGGAGGCTTGTTCTAATGCATCAAGAGATTGTCCGATCTTTACAAAGTGAGGATCATCCTCCATGTGTGATGTTGATTTCTATAGTCGATTCATTCAACATAGTTTGGGTGTCGATGGTAAGGCACGTTGAATATAAGAGTCATCCGCACTCAAGGTAGGTGAGGATGGAGTCATCATCCCGGCACTCCACAACATTAATCAAGGCGAATCTTCTTCAATCATATCTCGTATACAAAAGGGGGAGATAAGATGGGTCTTCACTATCACCTTGATAAGTGAGAGGACCCAGAAGATAGCATTCACAAAAAAAAAAAAAAAAAAAGTTAGGAGGGATAGATTCCGGTCTATCGACTCATGGGTGAAGATGGAAAAATGGGCGATGATGGTTCGGAAGGGGTGACTTCATTGTTTTCCTAGATACAATTGACATGAGGTTTCTTCGGTGTAGGTGGTTCAAAAAATCCAAGACCACGACGATCTTTGTGTTTGCGGGTAGTTACGGGAATGATCGTGTGTCGGCCTTGTTCATAAAGACCAAAACCAAAACCCTTCCAAGCACAACGCGTCAGGAAGGTGAGGGCAAAATGACGGTTGGTTAGATATCAAAAATCAGATTGGAAGGGAACCACACCAAGGGGAGGTTCAGGGGTGACAGAGGATGTGTCAACACCCCCATATGTTAGGTTGGTGCGGTAATTAGGTGGTCCGTAGGAGATCACCTCCCCCACACGACGGTCATAGGTAGGATGTGCATGTAACTGTCCGTACTCCTGTGGGGTATGAAAGGTGCTAACGTTGTATAGGCGGTATTCCCCTAGCGTAAGGCATTGAAAAACATCTACCAAGGGGTCTGAAGTTGGGATGTTGTCCATGGGGAAGGAAGTGGTATTCACGGCAGTGGGTTCATTGGTTGAAGGTGTGAGTGTGGTTAAGGTGGATGGTGGAGGCGTGGTTGAAGTAGATGGTTGGGCTGGATCAATGGGTGCCTTGACTAGTACAAGCACATCATTAGGGTGATATAACATATTGCAGGTTTTGAAGGGGGAAGCGTCAGCTTTGACGGTGTATGACTTCCCCTCATACTTGAATTTGATGCATCTATGTAAGGTGGAGGGAACGCATCCCATAGCCCGGATCCAAGGGCAGCCTAACAATATGTTGTATTGGAATTCTCCCTCAAGGACATAGAAGAGTTCGGGTAAGGTACGTGGCCCTACACGAATGTTAAGGATCACGGTGCCTAAGGTAGAAGTAATAGCATCGTTGAATGAATGCAACATGGTGGGGTTGGCACACATGTAGCTAGGAGGGATATTCATCTGTTGGAAGGATTTGGAAGAGACGATGTTTAGGCTAGTGCCCCCGTCGATCATAACACGACATACCCGGATGTCCCGGACATAAGCCGAGATGAAAAGAGTGGGATCAGGATCTTCTGCACCAAAGACGACAATTTCTTCTTCGGAAAAACTGACAGCAGTGGCTTGTTGTATAGGGATAGAAGTGGTTGTGGAGGTAGGTTGTTTGGTGAGAGAAGCGACGTGGTTGGGTGTTAAAATGGAAGTAACGGAAAGGTTTCATTAGGTAGGACCTCTATCCCTTAAATGATCTCAATTAAAGCTTGTTGATGCGATTCAGATGTTTGAATGAGATCATAGAGTGTCATTTTGACAGGAGATTGGTGAAGTTGTTTGATCATGGTGCGGTGGGAAACTCCATCAGAGATGGGATAGGCAGGTCCACGAATGACCACTTTTGGTGGTGGTGTGATCGGGATGGCAGAAGGAGAAAGAGAGGCCGTAGGTGTGCTTTCTTTAGCTTTTCCATTGTTTTTCTGACCTCGAGTAGCAATGTTAATCATGTTGATCTCATGAATACGAGAGGAGGATGGATGGGGATAAGTCATTGTTCTCAAGAGGCGGGGTTGCAATGATGATAGATTTTGGCGAGGCAGGGACAGGTGGTATAGGAGAAGGAATCAAAGCTAAGGGCTTCTCTCTCCGTAAATTATCTTTCTTAGGCTATCTATCCGAGATAGGTGACTGGCGAAGGATGGCTTTCAAAGCTTTGCATCCTTCTACATCATGTCCTAGTGTGTGATGGTAAGCACAGATTTTAGATTCATCATAACCTATAGGTCGAGGTTTAGATGGATCATAGAGTCTGAGCGGGGGTAGGGAAATGGTCATATCCCCTACCAACATATCAAGGATCTTGGAATAAGATCCTTTGAGTGGGTCAAATTTAGATGAAGATGAGGCTATTGATTGAGTGGGTGAGATTTTTGATTGTTTTGGTAAGGGTTGGGTGCGAGTGGTTCGTACAGGTGGTGATTTAGGCAAGGGATTTTGATGAGTGGTTTTAACTAGGCGTGGTTTCTTCTACACAGAAGTTATGTTTAGCTGGTTAGATGATGAGGCCCCAGCTGACGTGGTGGCAGGAAACAACCATGGGAAAGAGGAGTGACAACAAACAAGTCCTTCGATGATCGAGTTTGCTTAGGGTTGGTAGGTAGGCGAGATACTTGGGGCGACGGTGTTGATACGCCCGTGAGTGTCTGTAGGGGTGCAAAAGGTATAGGTCATGTTAAAGAAGATGTGGGAGGCAAGGTGTATTGTGGCAAGGTGGAGGGGTGAGGCCCTAATATAGAAGGTAGGTGTGATGGTGAAGGCTGAAGCCGAGCCTGTTGTATCGGTGTGATCGGGGTGAGGGTTTTAGTTGTGGAAGAGGCATAGATTGGACTCGAGGAGATTGGGTCTGTCTCCTAGGTGGATTGATGGCAGTATTTTTGGATAAATCTAAATGTTTAGGTGGGTGTGTCAGGCTAGGAATTGGTGAAGTTCCAAGTGTAAGGGAAGGTTTGGTTAGGTTGATAGAGGTGGCTGAGGGATTCGATAGAGACGAGGGGGGTGAAAATGAGGACATAGGCATTTTGAGCTTTTGTAAACACCTAGGGTATATGGTAGAGGTGTCTAGATTAGTCATCTATATTTGAGTAGAGCAGGGTGTACTCAAGCGCTCCCATAAGGCTCGTCTATCTTCTGAGGGATGACACTCTTCACGTGTGAACAGAACTTTGGTATGGAAGAGAGATGGGTTGTGATTCCGGTCCACTATGGGTGTGATACAGGGGGTAAATGAGGCGTTGTATCAATGGGTACTAAGAGGTCAACCAGTCACTGGAAAGATTTAGGTGATGAAGAACTAATAGGTAGGAGGGCATGTTCGAGGGGATCCATTATGATTGAGGAGTTTGGTGATGTAGGCTCAAGGGGTTTCTCCTCTAAGGGTGACAGAAAAAGTGGCAAGCCTTCTTCTGTTGCAGCAAGAGTGGTGGAAGGAGATGTTTGGGAAATAGATAAGTTAGATAACATCCGCTCACAATCTTCCAGGATGTGGTGTAAGAAGGTTCATTTGTGAGAAGAGAACTCTGGACGGTTAATTCCTTTATAGGTAAAGGAATAGTGGGATTGTCCTCTTGTCCTGATGAAGGAGAAGGGGGCGAAAATCCCTGCGTTGGTGAAGAAGTTTGATTCAAAACTTCCTCAATGGAAGCCCTAGGTTGGGAGTTGAAAATCGCATGGATCTCATGCACACTCTTCTCCTCGGCTGAGGTGTCTTGATTTGTGTTACTATTAGATGCATGGTTTGGAAATGGTTTGTTGAAGATTTTTAAATTTTGATTAGTGGGGGCATTAGGATTATCGAGAGTTATATCCCCTACATCAACCATTTCCTGCACTATGTTTTTCAACATCTTGCAGTTTTCGTGACTGTGTCCCTTCATGCGATGGAAGTTACAGAAGTCATTTTCTTTATACCAAGAAGGAATAACGTGGGTGGAATCAAACCCGGAGTGAGGTTTAATAGGAGGCAAGGTGATAGCTCCTACTTTAAGCAATTTGTCTAAGATCACACCATAAGTTTCTCCCAAGGGAGTATAGTTGATGGGCTTGGCTTTATACTTATAGGTGGCTTTCGGATGGGTATTAGATAGTGCTTGAGATTTGACTTTCACAGCGTGTATGGCACCCTTTGATTTCGAAGCAGCCAATGTGTGAGAATTGGTGGTGTTGGGTTTGGTGGTAGAGTCTTGGGTCCGGAAATTTGAGCTTTTGTTGCGTAACCTCAATTTCTCTTCCTCTAAGGTTCGAATCTCTAGTTTCTAAGCCATAGTAAAGGCCTCATAAAGGTGCGGAGAGTTTGAATTTAGAGGGTGGGAGAAATGTGTTTAGCATAGGTTCGCGTAAAGAGTTCGATGAGCTCAGCTTGAGGTAAGGTGTAAGTAAGTTGGTTGATGAGGCCCCGCCATCGTCCAACGAAATCTGCGATAGACTCGTCTTCAAATTGTTGGATGGCATAGAGGTTGGTAATGGATACTTTCTTGGCAATATTGATGGAGAAGTGATCCAAGAAAGATTGGGCTAACTGGTTAAAGGAGAAGATTGAATGCTGGGTTAAAGCACTATACCACTCCAAGGCAGGTCCTGATAAGGACATGGGAAAGGTACGGAGTAGTAAGGCATCATCATGAGCAATCAGATAGCAGGCATGTCTGAATGATCGCAAGTGTTGTTGAGGGTCCTCCTTACTATTAAAGCGAGTAAATTTTGGTAATTCCCATTGAGGAGGATATGTATGAAGGGGGACAGAAGGATGAATAGGCTCCCAAAAACTTGCTCGTATGTCAGGGTGTTACGACTTCCTAAAATAGAAGCCTCAAGATTTTGCATCTTGTCCATCATCTGTTTGATTAAATCATTGGTTGGGTTAGATGATGGTGCTGTCATTATAAACAGAGGAGGATTGGTCCAAGAGCCGCTACTAGACAATGGTGGGATTGAATGTTGATAAGATAATGGTGATGAATGTGTTGGGGCAGCCAAATAAGGGTGTCCTATATAAGAGGTTGAGGCCACCGGATGAATTTGTGGAAATGAAAAGGTGGGCGGAGCTTGTGAGGGAAAGCTCGTGTGTATAGGTGGTAGAGAGCAAGTGATGAAAGAGGCAACTCTGCGAGAGAGATGAGGTAGGGGTAGTGGATGGTAGTGATATGTGGGGTCCCAGATTAACTAGAGGAAAACCAATTGGTGCAGTATGAACCACCGAAGCTACTGAGCTGGGAGACGGGCTAAGGATGAAGACGGTGAGGCGGAGTTATTAGGTGGGGAAGGGGCTAAGTGAGCGGCGATACTAATAGGCATACCAATGAGGAGCTGACCATCGGGTGTACGGTCAGGGGTATGAGACAAATAATATTGTACAGTGCTAGGATTAGCATCCAAAAATTTGGCAAATTCCTTATCTCCTACAGGGATCTTGGGAAAATTACTGGTATCCGTAGGAATAGGCAAAGGCATGGAATAGGCATGTGAAACCATGGTCACTTCTTGTTTCGGGTGATAATAACCATGGAAAAGAGGACATAAAGGGATTTAATCAATCCGAATGAAAACAAAAAAAAAAATGTTGGAATTGATAGGTTGTTGGTATGTCAAGAATCAAAACACAAGAATGATATCGGCCAGATAACCGATGTCGGTCAGAATGTAACCGGCGTCGGTCAGTTAACCGATGTCGGTAGTATGGGACCGGTGTCGGTCACTGTGAAAGCAAAGAGAGGATGTAAGAAGCTGCTGGTTTGGGGATAACAATGCTTAATATACCTACCAAACTGTCTTGAAGTGATCACTGAAATAGTGTATGACAGAGAAACAGAACTAAAAACAAGCAAGATGCACAAGCAAATCAATAGACTAACCCTAGGATTAGTTTTAATCACTTTGGGCTTATGCCTTAGATGCCAGATGATGTCAATCCTAAACAAGAGACCTAAGGGAGATGTCAAGTTTGTTTTGGCTCATAAGGCTACCTCAATCGGGTGGAGGAATACCGTGGGAAGGGGGATGTTTGAGCTGTTGTGTTGATTATGATGTGATTTGGTATGTGTTGTGTAGTGAGAGTAAGATTAATTTCTCATCAATACCGTGGATATCACCCCCACGTGTACGACCTGTTACTTAATCTACGTTCACTAGAATTAAAAACAGCAAGCAAGAATGTGATGCACGTGTTTTAAACCCAAATTAAAAATGATATTTGATGAAGCAAAGAAGATGAATTTCACTAATGCAAAGATGCCAAAGAAAGACAAATTCTTTTACCAAAATGACAAAATATTTTGTGAATATTTAGAAGAAAGAAACAACAAGTATGCTCCCTATATGAAAGCAAGCAAGAAAGAAAGAAACCTGAAATGGGTCCCACCGGGCGTGCCAAAATGTTTCGCATAGAATTTCATTCCGGAATAGAGTTGCTTCTATCCTTTCATTCTCTTGAGAAAGAGATAAGGGTTAGGGTTAGGAGGAATACCTGTTGAATGTTGGGAAGGTGTGCGTGTACCGTAGAGAGATCAGATCAATTGTGAAGAACTCCTTTTTATCTGGGAAGGACTACCTGTAAGTAAGAATACAAGACCACCAGATCTTAGTTAGATAATAGGTGAGGGAACTTGCCTTAGGCCCAGGAAATATTAGACTTCCTTTCGAAGGTGGTCAGTTCCCCATTTAATATGAATTAAAGCAAAATGATAACAAAGAACTACAAGATAATACTTACTGGTTCCTGATGAAGATACAGGTCCAAGGAATGTGGTGGCGATAGTAAGGCTTAGTTGGGATGATCCGGTATTGGAAAGCAAGCTGATGAAGCTATCCTTAGTCTTTTCCAATGCTTGAATGAGGGTGACAACGATCCAGTTGCTCAGTTGTAGTCTTCAGCTCGATGCTCTTCTCTGTAACCTCTTCTAGCTTGTTTCACTTCTCTTTCTCCTACCAAAATGAATTCTGGATCCTTTCTTTTTGGTTGGGGGAGGTCATTAATAGGGAACCGATGGTAGTTACGTAACCGACGGCGGTCGAGTAGGAACCGATGTCGGTTAGGTCAAAGTGGCTATTTTTAGTAAAATAGCCATCTTTCCCTCCTTTTCCCAAGGGATCAATTGTGGGCTTGGTCAATTCATTATTATGCTCGTTTTGGTGTGGGTGAGGGTAATGAGTCATGGGTGTGGGTCTAGACCAAGGGCTAGGTCATGGTGAGGTGGCGAGATAAGATGACAGGTTTGGAGATGTGGATTTATTAATTATAAGGTAATTAATAAATCATTAGGTGTGTAAGGTTTTAAGTGGTGAGGTAGGTTTAGGTTGCGGGATGAGATACGGGGTAAAGGGCATCGTAAGACCCAAATTTGGTGTCTACACATACTTCCATGCAATTCTCATACCCAACAACAAGGATTCATACTTGACCAATGTTGTTAGTACATTCAAAAATAAGCTTGAAGGAAAAAAATTCTTCCAAGCTAGGAGAAATTAGAATTATACCAACACCATTTCCAAATTTGGAGCAAGCTCCATCAAATAAAAAAGGTCCAAGTAGAACTTACCTATTCAAGGCACTTTGACTGATCCATCTTGTGTTCTTTTCCATTAGCAAACCCAATAAAATTATCAACATCAACATCAGAAAATAATACTTCATAAGAAGCATTGTTTGGGTCCTCAATTAGATGCAACATCTTCTTTTCTCCATAGATCTTGACAAGGATTCCCTCAATGGGAATGGTGGCAAAAGACATATCCATTTGGACACTCCCTCTAACACTTACATCCCACTTTATTAACAATAACATACCCCATTCAAGGTAGGGCAATCAACAATCACAAAATCCAATTTTAAATTCCTCCTGGGATAAGATGCAAGCTGCACCGCCAAACTTTCACACAACCAACTATCGGCACTTCTCTTGAGTCCATGGTAGTACACTTTCCATAGGCTTCTATCACTTTGATATCCAACTCATTCATGACTTCTAGAGGCATGACATTACATGATGCACCGAAATCAAACATAGAATTGTGAAGTAGCCTATCCTTTATGATCAAAGTTGTGAAGAATGGATCAACATTCAATTGGGAATCAACCAAGGATGTACCCAAGTATACCTCGGGTGTCTCTCCAGATATTCTATTGATGATGGCGTTTCAATGTTAGCAACAATTTGAGGAGGAGTTTCAACAACATTTACATTTATGCCTGGATTAACATTCTCCTCCTTCAATCCTAAGTACTCAAATGTTATCTTCTTATGCTCAGGAATCGTAAGCAACTCAATGATTGGAGCACTCACTTTGATTTGGCTTAATACATGGGTTATGTCATAGGGAACACTCTTTGTCAAAGAAACATTGAAAGGGAGACAAGCAGATTCATCGGATGGCAAGGGGTTCTTGCTAGCTTGGGCATGAGGAGGACCGTAATTTTTGCTTGGGACAACAAAGCTTTTGGTAGGTGTTTCCCTTCGAGGAGTCTCTTTGGGGATACTTGTAAGAAAGGGGTTTTAGGCTTGGCTTGAGGCCCACTCCCTTAACAACTTTACTTCTAGTGTTATAGTCTTTCTCTTGAGTTACAACAACATTCATCAATAATTTTCTATCTTCCATGAAAGGGATACCACCATCATACTTTGTAATCATCAAAGCTCTTAAGTATTCAATTTCATTGTTAGGAATTTCAAAATATTGCACTACATCAAATTCAAGAGTATGAGGGGAAAGGAAGACTTATACCCATTTGATGCAATCCCAAAAGGTAGCAGTAGTCCTAGCACTTATTACTTCAGTAGATGTTACTCCTCCTTGTGAGCTTGAAGAATAGTCCATCATGTAGATATCATCATCAATACCATCATCATTATTAGCTTCACCATCTTTCTAGTCCACTTCACATGGAGGATGGGGTAGAAAATACCTATCACACTAATCAATATCAGCAACTTCCTCAACAACAACAACCCTAGCAGTTAGGGGATCAGGAAACACTATTCCTTCACGTGCTTAAGGATGTCTATTTGCAAACCCCATGTGTCCTTTTCCTCTAGCATCTTCCCTTTGATCACCTCTAGGATGATTGGAAAATATGTCATGGTTTTTTTCTCTTGGATAACCTTGTGAAGTCTGCCCAATTCCCTTCTCGGCTCTTGCCAACTTGTATGAGATTTCTTTAACAGCCCCTGCCAAATTTTTCATAACCTCCTCCAAATCAGCACCCTTCCTAGCTTGAGGTATTTCAAGGTTTATTAACTTTACACCATCTCTTTTGAGGGGTTTCCCAATTTCTTTGATATTGTTTTCAATTTGAAGTGTCGTGGTGAAAGCTTGTCTTAGATTAGTAGGATTTTTATCTCTTAAGTAGTAGTCTGCCTTCTTGTCAAATGCATCTACATATTTGATTAAACAAAACTCATCACAAGGCCTCAAATTGATAGGAAAATTCTCAAAGTTTTGTTAAACCTTGTGTTGAAGTCATGAACTGATTCATTGGGGTTCTTCTCGGATATTCTCAAATTCGAGAAGAGAAATATGGGATCATTCTTGTCACCATATTATAACCTAAATGCATTCTTCATCTCAGTCCATGAATCAATAGAATTATCAGTAAATCCTTGTACCAATACCTAGCATCCTCTTCTAGTGTATGAATAAACACTTTAACATACACATCTTCAAACTCTATCTCAAAATATTCCATCATGTTAACAAAAAGTTTGAGATGTTGAACACCGCTTATAACATTGTTACCTTGGAACTTTGGCAACCTATTTTTGACATCTTGTGGGACAAAATTTGGGTAACCATCCATTCCTCTAAAATCTATAGGACCAAAGGTGTTAACAACAAATGGAGGTCTAGGCTAAGCCATATTGTTTAGAGGTGGTGATCTTGGGGGTGACATAAACCGATGAGGAGTGCAAGGTCTTTGGGGCTCGAGAATGTGATTCACAAGGCTGGTATTCTCTAAGTTCTGATTTTCTCGGAAATTTTTATTTGAATTGAAACACAAAGGTGTAGATTGAATAAGGAACTTACCGGTACAACGAAAGGACATTCACTAGCTGAGGCAAACAAGTTTATAAGAGGATTGCTTGAATTAGAATCACTTGAAGAAGAGTGATAATCCTCTACCAAAGGCTGATCACTCTCACTTATGGATATATCTTTGCACGATGTCCTGACCTTTAACAACTTTCCAAAATCTTCTCCCTTCTAACTCTAAGTTCCTTGAATCTAAGAACAACTTCTTAGCGAGTCCCTAATGAAGAGAGATCTTCTTCCTTCCAATTTTGCAAAGGTTAGCAAAACCAAAGTAAATGACAGAAAGGTAAGACACCGGTATTTATCAATATTAGAATAGCATGAAGTCACTCACCCTAGTTGTGTAAATTATCTAAAATACTCACAAATACCTATCAAAGACTTTGAAAATCTTGCCAAAATTTATAGATCGACCTTCCTTTCTTTGAATTTATCAATCACAAATGCAAATGAAGTGCAACTATTCATCTAGAAACTAATAAAATTTGTAGGCGTAACTTATATCTTCACTCAATCCTTACAAATTTGATTATAAAATGATGCTTCAACTATGTATTTGCATGTAGAATTTACAAGGACATCACCGGGTTTTACATGCATTAAAATATCTCAAATATGTATGCACATGGATCAGATTGAACTTAGAAAATATCAAACTCAGAACTCTAATCTTCATTATAGCCTTATAAATCTGATCATAAGATGATACTCAGATTTTTAATTGCACATAAATCACATAAGAAGTATTACCATGGATCGAAATACTTTGAAATCTTGAATAATGTTCCCAAAAGTCAAAGCTGGTGTTGGTACCCAAATTTGTTCTCCTTTTCAATCTGAGTAGCATAAGAGAAATGGCATGAATCTTGAAGTCAGATAGATCATGATGTGTATCATTTTGTAGTTGGGGATGTGATTTAACCGCCACTCATATTTTCGGAGAGATGGAGAACACTCAAATAGGACTTGATCTTGTCCTACTGTTTTAGGATGTGCCTTTCAACCAAGGTAACAGAACCTACTTTGTAACCCTCTAATGGTGAAGAATATGAAGATATCCCTCAATTTGTGTAAATGGTATGGAAATGGCCTTGGGAAAATATGATCAACACTCCAAATTTGAATTTCACAAGTTGTCACTCCCGATTATGGAAATATTTTCAATGTAATGCAAGGGTTCTCAAGACATTATATGATCCTAATTTTCTTTGTGCATTTTTGTAGATGGATTAGATTATTTTGTTGACACAAAATGCAATGGAGGGGTAGTATGGGGTAGGATTTATCTATTTTGAATGAATTTTGGCGGGATATTTTTAAACAAGATTAACCAGAATTTGCCAAATTCTTTGAGGACCTTTGCAAGAAATTTGTAAGACCTAAAGCGTGAGAGAATGCTTCAAAGGGGTTAAGGTACTCCTTCAACTTAGATATGTGTGATAAATGGAGGCCCAGATATGCACTCTTCCACACAATCTTTGACAACCTGCCATAAAATCTTGAAGCACATGAACCAACAAAGTATCCAGAAATCTCTATTTTATCATGACCTAAGGTGTACCCAAAGGTTTACAAATAATCTCTAAATTCGAGAGAAGGTAAAGTGATTCTAAATCTATTTATCTCTTTATTAGATGAAATCTCTTCTGAGTGTGAGATTGCAAATTCCACTAAACTATCAACAAGAAAAGAGACCATGTATGATTAAGAGATATTTTAAACACAAGACTACAACAGGAGCAAGAAACACAAATTGAAAACATTTTGAAACATAAGTGCATGCAAATTTTTCCAAGAGATAACAAAAACTAATCTAGAATGACAAAATTTATCAAAAGGGGAATGTTATAAGAAAAATCTCATAGGTTGTTGATGGCTTTACAACTGAAACCAACTCAACATGATACAAATCTGATGCAAAAGGAATTAGAAATGGTTCTCAGGTAGTTTCTCAGAGAATGGGCTTCTTCCCAGATTTTCTCGTGAAATTCTAAGTTTCTCTGACCTTTTACATGTCTCAAAACATGCATTATATAAATTTCTATTAAATTTGATCCTTCTTTCCCAAGAAAATAATATGATCAACATCAAGTTTGTTCAAAAAATCCAACCCGATTCACAGATAGGGACATTTAACAAATTTGCAAGAAAAGTTGCCAAGTGTTTTAAAAATGGTAAATCATTGCACATCCTTAATCATTATCCATTGTGAAGGCATGTTTTTCATTATCCAAGCATGCAAACCCCTTTCATTTCATTAATTCATCCTTATCCCTTTCAAATTTTTACTCTGCAACTTTGGATTTGATCTTTCACGTGTTTGCTCGAGCCCGAGTAAAACTTCATTTGAAAAATGACCTGGATCTGCAAATTAAAATTTCAAATTGATCCCATTGATCCTTGAAGGAAAAAACAATATGAATTTTCCAAAAATTTGATGAAGAAAGATGAAAATTTCACATTTCCACACTTCCCCGAGCAAAAATGGCGGCCAAAATGGAAAATGTACGATTCTATTGATTTTCCCTTTTCCTTCAATCTGAGCCCTCCATGTGTCAAAATATGATTGGGGATGGATTTGGGATCACTTTTTGAATTTTTAACATTTTTGGAAAAATGGAAAAAAATGACTTTTTTCTCCGCCTTTGAATTTTAGAGCTGACATGTGGCATATAGTGGGCCCCATTGAATTCGTGGCTCAATTCTCGCACATTTCCACCTTTTTGGAATTTTAGAAAAAAATCACTTTTTTCCCCACACCGCACCTCCAATTTTTTTCCTTGACATGTTTCCACCTCTCTATCACTAAGAATCCACAGGCTTATTTCATGTTTTAACCCCTTTTTTTGCCAAGGGAAAATTTTTCACTTTTCTTCTATGGGCCCGCGCCTCCGATTTCTTCCCTACCATGTGTCTCGTGATTTTTCACAGACCCACATCTTAAAGTTTCATTCTAAGTCTTTTTTCCAAATGGGAAAAAATTCCCTCTTTCTTCTCACAACCCCGTTGACCCGCTCTCTCCGCCCATACGTGTCTCCCTGCGGTTTATTCGGACCACAGCTTAATTTTTGCTCTAAGTCCTTTTTACGTAAAAGGGAACAATTTCACTTTTGCCCCCGGCGTGCCCGCACTCTTCTCCAAACCTTCCACATGTCTCCTTTTCATCATTACAGACCCATGGCCCCATTTGCAACTTTCATCCCTTTCGCCAAAAAAGAAAAAAATGCCTAAGTTCCCCACCCACTTGAATTCCACCTTTGCATTAGGCGTGACACGTGTCCCTCCTCTAAGCACTGCTGGGGTCATGGGAAACATTTGCAAAATTTTCCAAAACCCAAAAAATTTTAAGTTTTAAAAGAAAACCTATTGATCCTTGTCCAACTAGAATAGGTGACGTATGAGGAGGCCTGAGCTTAATTTTGAAGGGAAAATGACACCCGTATGACCGTCAAAAACACAAAATTTGCCAAATGACCTCCAAAATCAATTTTTTCTTCGTGGTGAAGGATTTTTTGGTCAAAAAACATATGGGAAGTGTTTTTAAGCAATTTTCAATCACGGGAAGGATTTTTGAGCGAAAATAAGTACCAAACGAGAAAATTCAAGCTCCAAAGGTAGAGAAGGAAGGAAAAAATGACAGAGGCCTGTGGATTCGAAAAACTAGGGCAAAAAATAGGGCATGCATGTATTTTTCTTTTAAAATGGGGAAAAATAATATTTTTTGAGCCTTCAAAGAATCCAATATGGAGAAAAAGTTTGCAGACCACCAAATTCAAAGAAAAACATTTTTAGAGAATGTAGAACAAAAGGGGGAAGATAGGAAAATAACCGAAGATCAAAATGGGCACTAACACATTATATTTATATACATGTGTTACTGATTCCTTTTCTACATTATCTACTTCAGATTTAGATGCATGCATGTGGCATAATCGGTTGGGCCGTATGAGTCAATACAGAATGTAAATCTTAAATGCTAAGGGTAAGTTATCGATTTGAAAGATTTAGATCTTGATTTCGTGAGCATTGTGTCTTTGGAAAGTAAAAGAGAGTGATATTTCTCAAAGTTGGGGAAACTAAGAAGGAGTGGAAATTGGATCTTGTACACTCAAATGTGTGGGGACTATCTTAGGTATCTTCTCATGGAGGATCCCAATATTATGTTTCTTTCATTGATGATACTACAAGAAAGGTATGGGTTTATTCTATTAAATGAAATATAATGTTTTTGAGACTTTTAAAAGATGGAAAGCCCTTGTTGAGAATGAATAACATTCAAGTTTTAAATGAATTAGATCTAAAAATGGTGGTGAATACTTTGTAGTAAATATTTCAAAGATTATTTTTCAATGAATGAGATATGTAGAGAAAGAATGGTTGTAAGAACACCATAGGAGAATGGTGTTGCGAGAGAGAATGAACAGGAAAATCATGGAACATGCTAGAAGTATGAGGATACATTATGGATTGCCCTTGCATTTTTGGGAATTAGTTAATACAATGGTTTATTTAATTAACTGTGGGCCTTCAAGTTCACTAGATGGAGGAATACTAGAGGAAACTTGGACCGGAAAAGAGGTAGATCTATCTTTTCTTAAATTTTTTGGTTTAGAAGATTTTGTGCATGTTGATAAGAAAAATAGCAAAATTTGGATGCAAAATCCAAGATGCACTTTTATTGGTTATGGATCTAGTGATTTCAGATTCCATATTTGGGATTTAGAGAATTCTAAAATTATTAGGAGTTGTGATCTTGAATGGAATGAAAAGAGAATGTACAGGGATCAAATTTTGGTACCCAAGGATGAACCAATTGAGAAGTTTGTAAATGAAAATGAACTATCGGATTAAAACTAATATCGACAGGGTTACATAGTAACTAGTGTCGATTGACCCCTGACCAGCATCGGTCAACAGAACTAGTATCGAGTAGAGAAGAGAAAAAACAACATCGGTTAGCATAATCAACGTAGATTACAGGTGACTAGTGTCGGTCATTGAAAGATTTGGATACAAATGTCCAGGAGGTCTAGAATGAGCCTTTGGTACCCCAAAATCCTGTGAGAAGGTCACAAAGAGTAATTAAACCTCCAAAAATATTTACACCTCTATTTTCTTTATTATTGAGTGATAATGGTGAATTATAAAGTTTTGAAGAAGCAATGTAGGATAAGACCCACGTCCAATGGGAGCATGGTATGAATGAGAAGATGGACTCCTTGGAAAAGAACCAAATTTGGGATTAGGTTAAGTGGCCAGTAGGTAAGAGGACATTGCATAACAAGTGGTTTTATAGGATCAAGGAAGAAGAGGGTGGACAAAAAGGTACAAGGCAAGGCTTGTAGTAAAGATACTTACATAGAAAATAGTTATTGACTTTGGTGAAATATTTTCTCCTGTTGTAAAGATGACTTATATTCATACTATATTGAGTATAGCTGTAGTAGAATATTTTCAATTAGAGAAACTAGACGTGAAGATGAATTTCCTTTATGGTGATTTGGATGAAGAGATTTATATACTGCGAGTCTCTTGGATATGAAATCAAGGTTAAGGAGAAATTAGTGTGTAGGTTGAAAAAGAGCCTATATGGGCTCAAGCAAGATACAAGGCAATGGTACATGAGATTTGATAGTTTTATTCATGAGCATGGTTACATGAGATGTGAATCGACCATTGTGATTATTTTGATAATCTTGAAAATGGGAGCTATATTATTTTTTTATCGTATGTGGATGATATTCTTATTCTAGGATCTAGTATGCAAGACATTGGTGAGCTTAAGGGAAAGTTAGCTTACACATTTTCTATGAAGGATTTAGGAGCTCCAAAAATAATCCATGGCATGCAAATACACAGAGACAAGAAGAATAAGAAATTATATTTTTCTCAGGAGGATTATATCTATAGGGTGTTAGAAAGGTTCAAGATGCAAAATGCAAAACCTATTAGTACACCTATGGCTGGAAACTTCAAATTGAGAAAATATCAGTGTCCTTCATCACATGAGGAGGTCAAATACATGACATGAGTACCATATGCTTCAGCATTTGGGAGTCTCATGTATGCTATGGTTTGTACTAGACCAGAAATTTCACAAAGAAATGGGATTTATGAGTAGATATATGGCCCATCTTGTTAAAGAGCATTGGAAAGAAGTCCAGTGGATACTCAAGTATTTGAAAGGGGCATCTATCATGTGGTTATGTTATGGAGGTTTGGATATTTCATTATGTGGCTATGTTGATTCAGATATGGATGGAGATCTGGATTGTAGGAGGTGAAGTATTGGATATATTTTCACAGTAGGTGGGATGACAATTAGTTGGATTTCAAGATTGCATAAGGTTGTGGATTTTTCTACTATAGAGGTAGAGTATGTTGCAGCTACAAAGGCTAGAAAGAAGATGATATGGATGAGTAGGTTAATGGAAGAGTTAGGAAAGGATCAAGATGATTGAAAATTATTCAGTTATAGTCAAAGTGTAATTCATAATCCAAATAACACAACGTTTCATTTGAGAACGAAACACATTCGGTTGAGGTATCAATTCATATGGTAGGTATTGGAGGATGGATAGTTTAATCTAGAAAATATTACTACAAGCAAGAACCCCCATGGATATGATAACGAAGCCATTAGAGAAGGAAAATTAGGATCTACACTCCACTTCTATTGGTCTTCAAGTTTGAGACTGGAAGAGGAAGAAAGAAAACTAAGGATCCAAGAATGATACTATCCAGAGTATAGTGCAAGTAATTAATCTCCAAATGGGAGATTATTGAGTTGTGGAGCTCAAGTACTTGATTAGCATGCAATTTGAAACTTGTTGGAAAGCACAGATGGTCAGCTATCGGTTAGGAGGGACTAGAATCATTCAGGGAAAGGAGGAACTAGCATCGGTTAGCACTAACTAGCATCGGTTACTGTGTGGGAGTGTTTTATTTAACTATCGGGAATTAGATTTATTTTTAGCATTAAAGAAGATCTATTGATTTTAATTTCATGTCTAAGTTCCCTAAGTTTGTATATGCCTATATAAGCATTAAATCTAGGGTTTAGAAGTAACAATCAAGAAGAACTTGTAAAATGTTATGATTATTTTGAGAATAATTGTGAGAGAGAGAATTCTTGAAGAATAAGCAAAACCTTGAGAGAAAGAAAGTACTATACATCTGAGAGGTGTGGAAGGTTGTAAATCTTCAATTATATATCTTATCAAATCTTTGGATAATGGATTGGCTTGTTTCTTGGTGGACATATTCCACACTGGGTGAACCACGTTAAATATGGTGTTGATTTATATCTCTTGTTCTGTATATTTCTTCTGGTAGAATATCTGCTTTTATTTGCATGTATGCTTAAATCTTATATATTATATGTACAAGTGGTGTGCTAACCCCTAAAATATTTAACACATAAAATTTGGGGCATAGAGGTCGTAATAATTTAACACATTAAATTAATATTCCAAGAGGCTAGCATCTGCTAGAATAAGCATACTCTTAATGTTTGCAAGTTTTCGGAGGTATGCTTTGACAAATTAAATTAAAAAAATTGAGCTACATGACATCTAGTTGCTTCTAGAATATAATATTTCAAGCTTAGATGTCTCGAGAATTTAATAGGATGAAGAATGAAAATTTTATCTTGACATATGTTATCTTATGTTGCAAAATATTATTTAAAGATATGTTATAGCTAGGATTCAACTAAAAACATTTCAGATATTACAAGCTTAACATCCAAAATTTTATGCCTCAAAAACATTTTTTGATCTTAGAGATCGATACTCAACAATGGATATCATGAAGTTATACCAAGATAATACACTATCACAACATATTATTTAGAACATAGTGGTTGCTAGATTTAAAAAAATAAAGAAAGAAATTTTGAGCCTAGTGTCCGCTAGGTATTTCAACAACATTTTATTTGTACCTTAGTGGTCGCTATGATTTCAAAACTAAATTAAGGTAGTGTGAAATTACTAGCCTCTATGTACTATAACAACATAATATTTACAACAATATTTATACAAGATTTACCATTTTAAATGAAATTGATTTGAGCTTAGTGGTCGCTAAGCCTTTACAATGATGTAATAATTTAGGCTTAGCATTCATTAGGATTTAACATATAATATTTGGGGCATAGAGGTTACAATAATTCAACACATTAAATTAAGATTCCAGGAGGCTAGAATCTACTAGAATAAGAATACTCTTAATGTTTGCAAGTAGTCAGCGACATGCTTTAAGAAATCAAACTAACAAATTTTGAGCTCCATGGCCTCTAGTTTCTTCCACAATAGAATATTTCAAGCTTGGATGTCTCGAGCATTTAACAAGACAAAGTATGGAATTTTTATCTTGACGTCTACTATCTTATGATGCAACATATTATTTTAAGATATTTTTTTGTTATGATTTAGCTAAAAACATGTCGGATATTTCACGGTCGAGGGCCATTAGGTTATGCCTCGAAAACATTTTATGAGCTTAGAGATTGGTACTCAACAACAGATATCATGAAGTTATATGCTGCTAAGACACTTGCTACAACATATTATTTGGAACTTAGTGGTTGCTAGGATTTCACAAAATAAAGAAATATATTGGAAGTCTAGTGTCCACTAGGTATTGCTTATGAACATATTATTCATAAATTAGAAATTGCTAGGATTTCACAAATTAAATTAAATTAGTTTGAAATTAGCGGCCTCTATGTACTGCAACAACATAATATTTAAAAATACTTTCTATAGGATTTACCATTTTAAATGAAATTGATTTGAGCTTAGCGACTACTAGCCTTTACAATAATGTGATCATTTATCCTTAGAATTCGTTAGGATTTAACACATAAAATTTGGGGCATAAAGTTCACAAGAATTTAACACATTAAAATAAGATTCTAAGAGGCTAGAGTTAGTTATAATAAGTGTACTCTTTATGTTTTCAAGTTGTTGGTGGTATCCTCATGTAAAAGTCAAATTAAAAAATTTTGAGCTACATGTTTTTATCTTAGCATCCAATATCTTATGTTGTAACATATTATTTGAAGATATGTTGTCACTAGGATTCAACTAAAAAAATTAGCATATTACGAGGTTAGAAACCAATAGGTTATGGATTGAAAACATTTTTTGAGCTTAGCATTTGGTTCTTAGTAACAAATATCATGAAGTTATATGACACTAAGACACTGCGCATCATAATATTTGGAACATAACGGCCGCTATGATTTAATAAAATATAGTCAGGTACTTCAAAATTAGAGTTTGCTAGGTACTATCACAAAATATTATTTGGATCTTAGTGGTCACTATGATTTCACACATTTAATTAAGGTAGTATGAAATTAGTGGCCTCTACGTATCGCCTCAATGTAAAATATTATGCTTAATATTCATTATTATTTAACGCATAATTTGGAGCATAGCAGTAAAAAGGATTGAACACATTACATTAAGATTGTAGGTGGCTGGAGTTTTGAGATACACGGAATCTAGGTGCTTCCACAATAGAATTTTTTTTTTTCATATGGCTCGAACATTTAACAAGATAAAGAGTGAAAATTTAATGTTGGCATCCGTAAGATTATTTTGCAACATATTTTTGAAGATGTGTTTTCTCTAGGTTATTATAAACTCTTAGGATATTAAGACATTGTCAAATCATAATAGTTGGAACATAACGGCTATCAATATTTTAAAAGATAGAGAAATATATTTCGAGTCTACTATGCACTAGGTTTTGCTACAACATACTATTTGTAGTTTATGCCACAACAAATGATTTGGAGCCTAGCATATCAAAATAAAAAATGTGTGTTTAGATAAGTATAACATTTGGAATATATACACGATCATTGTATCAATTATAAATATTCATCTATTAACATGTCATACATATCATAGTGCTTTCTCTCCTATCTCACATACTACAATTTATGATTCATTGTGGTTCTTCCTTAAATATGGGGTGTTGTTGATCTAAGACCGTGAGGCACAGTTGCTTCCTAAGTTTTTTTCTCTCATTCGGGACCTGTTTTATCATCTCATTGTCATTCCTCCTAAAAATATTTTTGAAAATCTAAGAATCTCTGGATATCTTGTTCATATCTAAAATCGTGCTTCTATATAGCATAATAGACTTGTCAAGAAAATCATTTTGATGGAAATTTCCTTCGAGTCTCTATTTTTGTATTTTTTCCCTTGTTTTGGAAACAATCTCAATGACATGTGAAGTTTCTCCTTCATTCACCTCAGCTATTATCCTTTGAAAATAAACCATGAATTACTGAAGGGATGACGTGAAATTTTCATCGACACCAATGCATGGTTTCCTTTAAATATTTCCAAGAGAAAATATTATATGAAAACATGATTTCCTCTAGAAATAATGTCATCAAACTGTAAAGAAAGTTTTCTTACCTGTTCATTCCATTCCCTTAGTCTTTACTTTGTATAATTAGCATATGTCTGACATATACCAATATCGTCCATGGTCATAATTTTAGGGTCTTTACAAATGTATTTTTCAATGGCCTACCCAATATGTGTTGATGTTTTATGCAATGATGTCATTCATGTAATGAGTTTTTCATTTTTTCCAATAACTCTTCTTCTTGCTCCTTTACACAGATGCAATTATTTATATTATTGTACAAGCCATGCAATGCCTCTTCTACATCGAAACTCTATCAAGAGGAACTGTATCCTTTAATTAAGTTTCAAGCTCTTTAATTCTAGCATGTACTCCCCTCACTACTTCTACAACTACTTATGTTGTGGCCCTTATAAAGGATTCTAGATCTTCCTCATATTGCACCACTTGGGATCCTTTGGCTTTCCTTTTCTTTATAAGAGTGAAGAGGTCTTCTGAAGTTTCATGCCAAACAATGGATTGTTGTGTTGACATCTTATTTTTGGTTACCCTTTTCAAGGTTCTCATCCTTGGATTGAATTCAATGTTCACTAAGGGATCTTCTTGTGCCTCCCAATCTAGATGTTCTTTGTAGGAAATTATGAATTTCTCTACCCAATCGTTTCTCACTTGTTGTGAAGTGGAGGGAGAATATTGAGAGGGTTGCACTAGGGCTTTGCTGGTTGGAGCTTTATTTGGTTCAAACAAGACTTCTCAAAACTCATATCTAGATTCATTTGGTGGAGATAAGGGAGCACATGGTTGTTGTGAATGTTCTAAATACAAAGCTTGATTTCTCTTCGTAGCCTCCTTTTTAATAATTTCTCTCAGGGGGAACCACCCCTATCTCCATCATTTTTTTTTTAATAAGATTATCTTATGTTTGGGTAATCCATACCCAGTCATTATCATCATGCACATGAGCATACAATATATTTAACTATCTTTTAAGGGAATTAAGGTGTTGGGAAACCCTATTACTTTTTCATATTGCTTTAAAGGGTGTTCAGGGAGATGAAATTAATTTCTATGGGCTGAGGTAGCCTTAAAATCGGGCCACCTTTTGAACATTCTGTATCCCAAAAATATTGGGAAGGAGGGATGTGTTTTAAGATTCTTCTCCTTACACTTTAAAGAAATATCATTGAAAATCTGATATACAACCTCTTGTCCAACCAATTTATCTATCACATAATATGACAACTAAAAAGGAAGTGTAAGGAGCCCTTCATTCATGATAACTATATATTATGGATAAAATAATATTACTCCCATATACCTTACGGAAGTGAGGATGGCATCAAATATTATTGGTGGCATCGTTCATGTAATTGTTGGTAGAGAGAAGGATACAAATAAGTGCATATATCTTGAATATGCGATCTAAAATAATGGGCATAAAAGTCTAAATATTGCTCATTTACCCTCAAAGGGCTCAAAGGATACCAAATTTGACAGAAATCCGGACATTTGAGAACACTAATGACAACATCGAGAAGATAGGAAGCCATGTAAAATGGTTTCCCATGGTTGAAAAATTATTTCTTTGTGTCACTAAATTGAAATAGAGCACTTGACCTAAGGAGGGAATCTTATCTTCATCAATAATAAAATAAAGTAATGGGATCCAGGAAAAATCCCCCTTAGAGATTGACAAATTTCCATATAGCCTATTCATGAGTGCCATACCCAATGTGGAATCCTGGTCTAAAACATTTTAAAAAGATTTTAGACATCTTAGAATCATCCATATTATCTAATGGGTTAGATTCCCAACTTTGTAAAACATCTCTTACTCTTGTTTAGGCCATCTAGGAATCGATTGTGTTTGAGTTGTATAGGCGATCGACTCTAGAAGTTTATAATAACTTTTTATGCATTCCCAACAAACAAACCTATTCTCTTTTTCCTTGATTTAGAAAATAATGACAAATCCTCGAATTGGCATGAAGTAGATAGGAAGTGAATAATTCGGAAATGGAAGAACCTTTGGTTTAGCAGCAATAAAATGGATACCATCTCTTTTATCACCCTTACATCTTAAAACCATAGCGCTTTCTCTTCCGGTATACCCGTTATGTCTACAACATCAACATCAACACTTTCATTCTGAACTACAGAATATAGAGCTAAGTAATGCTGAAATTCATCATCTAAGGTTGTTGGATCAAACATGGTATCTTTTATTACTCTTGTCATTATCATTGTAATTTAAATAAGTATCTACCATTGATATTTCCCTCTCTCACACCATGTTGAAAAATTTAAGGGCCATGAATGTTGCATACATCATTAGCAAAAAAAAAATAATGAGAAAAATAACATAATTTATTTTACAAAAATTCATGTCTCTTATAACAAATATTAGGTAAGATTAGAAAATAATTTCCAAATAAATCAAACAAGTGTCTATCCTAACGAGTCACTAGAGTAAGAAATTACTAAATATTTAGATCTTAGCAGTCATTGGGCATTATTCACAAACTTACTATTAATGTAATGAGAAAAGTGTGGTTGTACATGTACCACTGAGGGGTCAAGATATATGTAGTTTTAGTAGTGGTATGCACTAGGCATCATGGTAGTAAAAATATTAATGTAATGATCTAAGTGTGTCAATACAAGAACTCTAGAGGATTTAATACTTACGTATTTTAGATCATAGCAATCACTAAGTTTAGAAAATATGCAAAATGATCGTGAAAATTACCACATAACATATTTTGTAAGGATTATCCGTTGTCTAACAACCATCCACATTACGTAGATAACATGAAAGGAAAGTTTGAAAACATAGATGTTAGCGAGAGAGAGGATTTATGTCGACATACGAATGGCCAGTTTTAACATTACTTGTTGGTAATTAACACCAATTGAATGGACTACTTAAAGGCCATTAAGATTTAATTTTCAAATTTTGAAAAGAATGTTTGAGAAATAGAACACAATAATGAGTCTAGCGATTGTTAAGAAGAATTTGTTAAACAAAAAAAATGTTTAGTTATCCCATAACACATTTTGCAAATAATAATGTAGCCCCCAAGACCTAATGAGTTTTATTTGAAATCGAGCATTAGAGTATGTCATAATTCACATCCATTCGTATCAAAGAAAATTCTTCATAGCCACAAAGCTCCATTACTAATTGAAAGGAATGACATAAAGACCACTAGGATTTTCTGGTTCTTAATTTAAAAAGAGAGATAAATTAGAAAATCATTGTCTAGCCTATTGGCCTTAAGGTTCTGAAATTACCTCTTGTGGTTTTAACCACTTTCTCTACACTTTTGAATTGAAGAAAAATCCTGGAAAATTTCTTAATTTCAAAATAAATATTGAATAACAAATCATGGTCTAGCTTAGCGGCCACTACGATAATTTCATTACCTCTTATCATAGAAATCACTAGTTGTACAACTTTAGAATGATTGTAATTGTCAATGACTATAATTGTATCAAATTAGCCGCATGTTACCTAGTGGAGCTAATTGTTGCACTACTTTCCATCGAGAGGGATCAAGACTTTCTCTTCGTATCAAATAAAATGCTTAGCGACCACTAAGCTCCATTACTAGTCTAGCTTAGTGGCCGTTGGGCTCCTATCATTAACATTTTCCATTGTAATCACTATTTATTCAACTGTGGATCGCTAAGTTTAGAAACTATGCAAAATTATTCTTGACAACTCACATGCAACATATTTTAGAAGAATTATCCATTTTCTTACAACCATACACATTGCATAGATCTAATTCCAATCTAAGTCTATTGATAGAAGCAATCTTGAGGCTTCAAAATTTACGTATATATTATCCACCGAGAAACTATTATTAGAATGAGAAAAAAATCTCCAATCTTTGAACTGGTGGGGTGTCAAGATATATGTATTGTTGATCTTAGCGGTCACTATGTTCAGCCACAATGAATTATTTAGATATTAGACGTATCTAGGCTTATTTTAAAGCCAAACCATTATTGCATGAGCAATAGAATGCCAATCCTTGCACTACTGAGGGGTATAGACACAAGTATTTTTGATCCTAGTGATCTCTAGGGTCAGCCATGACATAATTTTAAGAGCTTATACCCCTTATCATAGTTTTTACTACTATCACCACGATGATATACATATAGCTTAGCGATTGTTAGGCATCATTAATAGGAAAACTAATAATGCATTAACAAGAAAATATATAAAGCTTAATGGTCAATAACATCCACCTTGACAAAATATTTAGAGATTAGGGTTATAAAAACACCATTCAATGGACATCTATCATTGACTTAAGAAAATTTTTGTAATACATGTATTCGTAAGGGATCAACATTTACTTATTTATGATTGTTTCATTGTAGAATCATGAATACGTCTTGTTGGACAAATCATTCACGAGACTTACTATTAATGGAATGACTGAAGCACATTTGTACAAACACCACTGAGGGTCAAGATATACATTTTTTTACCATGGAATTTTTTATGCATCACTCTAGCAAAGATATTAATGTAATGAGAAAATTATGTCAATACAAGTGCTCTTGAGGATTCAAGTCGTATGTAGTTCGATCCTAACAATGCTATTAAGATGATCAATATATATGTAGTGTTGATATTAGCGATTGACTTAATTTTAGCCACAACAACCTATTAAAACCTTCTCCATATCTAGGCTTATTTCAAAACATGATAGTTATTTTAATGACCAAAAGAACACCAATCCGATCACTACTGATGGGTAAAGACATAAGTATTTCTTATCCTAGCGGTTGTTAGGATCGAGATACAACATATTTTTTGCATCTTAAATGTTTATGAGAATCATTAACAAATAAATACATGCTTCTTATCCTTCCTGTTACTACAATCATCCACAAGGATATACCTATAGCTTAGTGGTTGTTAGACATCATTAACAGGAAAACTACTAATGCATTATCAAGAAACTATATAAATCTTAGTGTTCAATAACATCTTCCTAGATAAAATATTTTAAACTTAATGTTAGCAAGACACCATTCAATGGAAATCTCTTTAATTAATTATAATTGTATAATCTCCTAGGTCATTAAATATCACAATGAGTAGTCAACACATACAAAAAAATTTCCTAGTAGTCTCTAAGGTCAGCCATAACAAAATATTTACAAGCTTAGCGGTCTTTATGATCAGCATCAAAAATATTTTGAACTTAGTGTTCACAAGGCATCATTCATTGGACATCTATTATTGAACTGAGAAAATAGTTTCATTACATGTTTTCTTCAAGGGTCACACATTGCTTATCTCTCATTAGTTTGTTCCATAATTTTTTAAGCCAAGTGTTGCACTAGATACCCTCATGAGGGATCAAGCCTTAACTAGTTCTCATACTATTTACTATAAGTTATTGAAAGGAAGATAAAAATTCCACATTTTAATTATAAATGAAATCTCAAAAGAGATGGTGATCTATAATTAGTTAGTAAATGAAGTCTCAAAGGCCATGGTATAATTCTAATAAATATAATGAACACACTCTTTGTAGTGTTAGTATGAAAATACAGACTCCGAACCCTATGTATAATCTCCCTTGTTATTAAACCTCATAATTTTTCATGATATCACATCTCCCTATTTCCATATGCTTATTGTCACATTAAGAAAGAAAATCCATGACATCTTATAATTTTTAGTGTTGATATATCATTAGATAATTTAACTAAAACAACCAGAGCCTGTAATTTTAATCTCTAAATGTTTTATATGTCTTTCCAGAACTATTAATCAGGTAAAACATTATTCAGAATCTTGTTTATCCTAACTTCTCAAATAGTAGGTTTTATAATTCCTTGATTCACTCATTTTCAAAGAGGAACCTACACAGACAGAACTCTTTTCATTTTTTCTTTGAAGTCACATATATGTTTTTAAAAAATTTATTTCCAACAATTTCCTTATGTAATCAAACAATTACTGTAAACAAGCAAACAATTATTTGTGTTACTATTACTATTTCATCTACTAGAAGTTACTATCATTATTTCATTACTATAATTTAATTTAAAACGAAATGTCTATAGAAACCAACCACTAACAATCCAAAATCCCTAAATGATTAACAACCCTAACTGAACAAAATCTATTTTCCTCAGCCTTTTTAGCAACACCCATTTTGTTCACTTCCAGTAATCATTGATGTCCATCTCAGGTATTTTACAAATCATTTCTCAGTCCTCTTATAAAAAAATACCCATAACATATTTTACATTACTCGTAAGTGGGGTACACACATATTTAGCAAATCATTTAGGGATCGGAAAAAATAATGAAAAAACGATGTCAAACCCTATCAATTGAGAAGTGTTTGTCAAAGAGTGTTAAAGAATAGATAGATTTGACTACTGGAAGTAGAGAAAATAGGGTTTCATTGAAAAGGATACATAATATTCTACATTCATATAATTTCAAAAATTTGGAAGGAGAAAAGGTGAGAATGCATACCAATTTTTGATGGCTCCACGAAAACAATCGTGCTCATAAGTTTTGCAATCAAACTGTGATCAAATTTTCCTAATAATTATTACGCTTACGGATTTTTTCCCTTACACCAATGCTCCCACATGAAGCTTCATAAATTTAAGTGTCCTTGAAATATAGAAATGAATGATAATCTATAATTATATGGAACTCACACTTCTAACTGCCTTTCTTTGGCGCACACATTACAAAAGACACACGACTGCCATTAATTTTATTTATATTTAATGGCTAATTAATGGCTATCAAATGGCACACATATTTCAAATATCACATGAACTTTACTTTTTTTGGTTAATGGCCAATTAACTTTAGGGAAGAACAATATTAATTTTTGTGCCACACAAAAATATCAATATTAACAACAATATAATTAAAATAAAAGCATGTTGATTGTCAATTTTAGCATCTTTATATTACATAGTGAGTATACAAGTATTCCATACTTTGTGTAGACATCTTTGGCTAGTTCATAGTATGGGCTTATCATAATCTTATATGGAAAGATGCGGTGGAACCGCCACTATCTACTAGGGTTGTCCTTCATGCTTTGAAAAATTGAACTTATTTTCAAGTGTATGATTTGGATCTGAGAAATCCTTGTTTTCATTATCACTTGCATAGGGTCCATAGATCCATTATTTTACTTCTAGTTTAGCTTAATGTGGATACTATATTGTCTTTTTGATTTTTTGTAGGTTTTGAATAATTCTTCCATCATGGGTGGCAATGATTTAGGGTAGAGCCTTCATCTGTTCTTCCTTAGAAATGGATTTGGCCATTTGGGATATATTTAAAAATGGGGGTAATACCCATTTTTTCAAAAGGATTAAGGGTTATGATGAGAATTTATCAAAGGATTTTACGTAGTTTTGGGATAAAGGGGTTGTGACTATATGTGGAGTGAGTCTTCTAGTTTCAGAGGAATTGATTGGAAATTTTACTGACATGGACTACACTAGGTGTAAGGTTTTTAAATATAGAAAGAGGTTTCAGGAGGAAGTCTTCAATTTCCTTGATATTGATGAGAATATTGTCCACATGGAATATGGTATAGCTCGTATCTCTCTCCTATGGCATTGGACTAAGGTTTTTATTTCCATGAAGTATTTTACTCTTGATGGGAAGTATAGAAAGCTTCTTAACCAACATTTCATGTTGTTAAACCACTTTAGAAGAAATAGAAAGATGATAATTCCTTTCTATCTTTTCAATTCACTTAAAGGTTTGGTGATTGATTTCAAAGCTAAGAGATTAGAGGTTCCTTTTCATCAAGGATTAATCCTTTTATTGTTCAAATCTAGGACTCTGATACCTAAAAATAAAATTGTTTGGATTAGGTATGGTAAAGACTAGGAAGAACACTCGACTCTGGCTGATAGGTGTAGGCTTAATGTTTTGAAGGAGAAGGCTAAGAAGGAACTAGATGCAGCAAGAAAATATTCATTTTTTAGCAGGAAGAATCCAAAGATGAGCACTTTAGAGGGTTTGAATGAGGGAAATACCTTGATAAATTTTCTTTCCAATAAAATTGAAGCTCTTGAGGATGTGGTTACTTGGGTGAAAGTTGAGAACAAGAGTTTAATCAGAGGAGCTTAATGTTCTGGTGTATATTTGAAGATGCTCAATAATAAGGTAGATGCACTTCAAGAGATGGTAGCTGCATTTGCATAACGATTCCTTTCATTTTCAGCATCTCTTCTCCATTTCCATTCTATCGGGCATGATGAGTAGGGGAAAAAAATGATGTTGGATATTAGTAGCATTGATGACGATTTTGACTTTTCCAGGCCAGGATGCGGTTGTTGGGGTGAGCTCGAGGAAAAAATCCAAATCACCCAAGGAGTTTTTGTGGACTTTTCATTGACCGACATCCTATGGGTTTTTTAATCCCTTGGTCTAGTTAGGTATTTTTTCTGGTTTGGGTTTTCTTTTGTTTGGTCATGTTTCTACTCTAGATGATTCAAACCCTTTTTGACTCGAGTTGGTTTTCAGTTTTGGTTGTTTTTATAGATGTTTTTTTAGTTGTGAGCTATCATTGTAATATCTCTTTGTATATGGTTCTTGGAGTCTTTTCCAAAATTTATCTATAAAAAAATATTCCATACTTTGACTATACTACAAATGATATGTGGTTCTTGATGTATCACATGGTTACTTATCATATTTTGAATATCGCACAAAATTTACATTGTTCGGTTTAATGGAACTCACAAATATTAACCAATATTCCACACACAAATAATATAAAATTTATCAACTATAATAACAAAAGAACACCATTCCCATTGGCAATATTATCATATATAAATTACATAGAGAGTATATAAGTATTCCATACTTTGACTATAATACTAGTGATATGTGGTTCAATTGATGTCTCACATATTGAATTATCATATTGTCCTCAATAAAAATATACATGTTTACCAACATCGTTTTTAATTTTTTTTCCTACACAAACAGTATCTTCAGATGTGGTGGTGGTGCCCATGATGCTTGATCATTGGAATTGTTACAAATAAAAATGGAAGAATGTAAAATAGAGAAGTATTAGCTAACTCCAATGCATGACATTTTTCTTACACAATGTATACCATATTTTAAGATGGAATGAATGATGTAATCCTATTTCTACTGTGGTTAAAAAATGTAATTTACTTAGGTAAAAAAATGTGTGACTTGAAGTTGTACATCCAATATTTTCTCCATTAGCTTTCTCTCTTGTTCCATTCTTTCATGCTCAAGTTCAAGCCTTCCCTACTCAATTTCTTTCAATGTTTGACTGAATATATGCATGCTATTTTTTATTACCTCTTTCAAATCTCCATAAGATTTTCTTTTACTCTTCACACCTTTTCTTTGAATTCCATTTTTATTCAAAGGGGTTTCTATCTTTTCTCCTTCCAAATTTTTAATGTTGATAGAAATCAGCAATTTCTTGTTTCCCTATCATGTATTTTTAGTTGTATTAACCCTCTCTTTTCCATTAAAACCAATAACCTTGTGTTTTTTCTATGTAATGCGATCTATATCTATATAGAAATACCATGTTGAATTGAATATGTTGCTAATGTTATGTTTTCCAATTATTTCTCCTTCTTGAGGGTTTTCTTCAACCTATTCATCTTGTATTTGCATTGCTTCCCAGTGAATGTTTTTCCACAAACTTCATTCAAAGCATATGATATATTATCCCAATGTTTCTTGCTGATATATCCATGGTTTAAATGTTCATACACCTCTTCATATTTTGAAATAAATGTTTTCACATCAGATTTTTACCATAACTCTTCTTTTTATTATTTCATCATCTCCTCGTTATTTCTATTTCTTTCACATGAATGTGTTATTGAAAATGTTTCTTCTAATTTTGAATCATCAACATCATCAACAATATATGGATAATTTAGATTGATTTGTGAATGTGGAATGCAAGGACCCAATTTTTGTGTGCCACTTATATTCTCTTAAAAATTTGAGACACTATTTCCATCTAAGTTTTGCATGCACAATTCTTTACATGGCATTTTCTTAGCTGTGTTGAAAAAACCATATTTTCTACATAGTTTCTTGGATTTGATTTGAAAACTTGGATTTGAAATGTGAAAACAAGGAAAATGGTGATATTTCCATGTCCTACAAATTTATTAGTTACTATAAACAATCAAAAATGAAAATTTTTATGTACTCCATATTTTATGTAAACTTAATTTCATTTTCTATTTTCTTAAAATAAATATACAAGGGTTATGTGCTTTGTAAAATGACAAAATCAAAACATGTGGAGAACCATTGAAAATTGGTTAATTACCTACTAAAAAATGTAATATTTATAATCACTGTGAAATGGGTGTATAAACTGAAATTATTCAAAATAAAATAACAATGCTTTACCTCTTTTAATTTTTTGTAACTTTGTTCTTCCCCCATTTGTGTATGTGCTCCTTGTTTTGGTGTTGTTGCCTTCAAAATGAGTATACAATTTTCCATTTTATTGTATTAAATATAGAAATTAGCAAATTTTGTGTAGATTAAATTTAATATTGTACCACTTAATATTAAATGCAGTACAAAAAAATAAAAACATACTCTCAAGTGGTGGATTTTACATTACATGGTTTAATGGCCATTTAATGTTTAGGGAAGCGAAATATTAATTATGTAACATTTGACCTTAAAAAAAAGTGTAATTGTTATTGTATTATAAAAATCTTAATATTTCCCCTACACTATGTGGTTTATGGATAAAATTATACACACAACAACATGATCTAAAATTAAGGTAACATTTTTATAACATAATTTTTAATGTATGAAAACTAAAATTCGACATTGTTTGAAACTTAAATTTGACATACATATATTTAATTGAAATTAAGTCTTTAATATTGATAATTATTAATAAAAAACTATGTAGCATGTGTTACTTCTACTCAATATTATATATAATTATTAAAAATAAACTTATATTGTTAAAAGATTACGTAAGATATAAAAATCTTAGAAACAATTAATACACATAATTGAATCAAAGCATATACCACCATTGTTAATCAAATAAAGACTAAACTTGAACTCTATACCATAAAATAAACATAGTTATACAATTAGAGAATTAAATACATGAACTATTTACTTTAACACGATATTAATGGCCCTAAATTTAAGCCCAAGACATCACTAGGCTATAGAAAATTTTTGATTAGAATGGCGGTGAAAATATTCCCCTTGATATGCGAGTGATCACTATTCCAAGTGTGAATTCACACTTTGTCTTGAAAATGCAAATACTTTTTCATGTGAGGTATCACACATTGACGTGTGAGGATATCTCACATCATCATGTGAGGGATCACACTTAGTTTTACTAGCAATCAAACTTGGTAGATGTATGAGACCATGAATCTCTCACTCTACAATGAGCTATCATCTGTAACATCTAAGTGAGATTTTTTAAAGTTAGAATTGTGCTATCTTGTACATTGAAGTGTGATCAACAACTTCTACCCTCCCATTCTAGTCAACATTTAAATTATAACATGTAAAAAAATTACATCACAACGGCCACTAGGCTATACAACTATTGAAAGTCATATGGGAAAGAAGCCAATGAATTTGCATAAGCCAATGACTGTGAGTGTTAATGTGTAGTATAGTACCACTATTTGTAAAAATTGAAGTCAACATTTATAACTTTTATACTAAGAATTTATAAAAAGGTAGCCAATAACACAAGTAAAATCAAGTCACGTGTATAAATCAACCAATAAAAAGGTGACACATCAATTATCCCGAAAAGGTGATTTCATTCACAAGAAAGGGCCAATATTAATTTTATTTGTATGAAAAAGTACCTATTTTAAATCCCTTAGAAATACTTTTTCAACAAAATTTAAATTCACAAAAGAAAATGTGTGCATTACAAAAATCTTAATCTTTCCCCTACACTATGTGGTTTATGGATAAAATTATATACATAGCAGTGGGATCGAAGGGTGTAGTACAATTTGTTATATGTTTAAATATTTGGATTAAATGATGTTTTAAATATGTTCATATAAGATGTATATTTTTATTTTCTCATTGTGATTTCAATTCTCCATACTAATGTTAAATATTTAAGTGTCCTTAGTACTAATTTTCTCTTTTTATTTGTGGATACAATTGAAAATGAACTCTATTTTTGAAGATGGAGCACATGTGGATTTACTATCCAAAGGTGTGAAAGTTGTGGAGGGACTAGTTTATCCATCCAAAGATACACTCCATTGTAGAGATGTGGGGTCTAGCTTATTCGTTGTCACAATAAGTATTGTATTCAATGGTAGAGTGAGATTGCCATACACAATTGATGATTGTGAAACCTAGCAGAAATATAAAAAAGGATACTTTATCCCATGGGAAAGGAAGAAAATGATTAAGCATGTGATTTCAAATGTTTCACATGTGGGGGTGATGGAATTCAAAACATCATGAGAAGTGACTCAGAGGATACATTTAATGAGGATGAGGGTTTGAATTCTACTAGTGATAGCCATTGTTTCACAACTCCTAAAGATAGGGATGAATTTGCTACAACCTATGTGGTGCTAAAACATAAGTGTCCTAGGAAAGTTTGGGTGACATAGCTAAAGGGTTTATATCCCTGGTACAAGAACAACATGTGATTTTTGGAGTGGTGTTGGGACCAACACACTTTGGTTTTTTTTGGAGAATATTATAACTACATGAAATGATTGTTATCCAAGTCTACGGTCTGCAAAACAAAGTTACCTCACTAATCAAAAGCTTAGTTTAGCTAGAAACAAGAACTCGAACTTCGTGTGAATGGAAATTATAAACTCCAAGAAATAAATGTCACATAAAATAATGACTTCAATTAGAAGTTCAATGGGGTTATTGCCAAGTTGATAAATTTTTGTTCACAAAAACAAAAATTTGTTATAGAAGCAACAATTATAAATGTTAACATGCCAAATTATGACAATCGAGAGCGATGGTGGTGAGGAGGGTTTTGCAGATGTGGTCGCAGCCTCTTTTGCTGCGGAAGTCCTGCGACCTCGCCGTTACAAAGCTGTTTCTTCCCCGCACTCTGGCGGGATAAATGAAAAGGATGCTATTAGCTTCCAAGGAGAAAAGTTAAAACAAGGACTCTCGTGGGCAGACATTCTTAAAAAACCCTCGGTCAGTCTGGCAGGGACCAGTCACGGACCCGACTCTCCAAAGGGGTCCACACCTGTCATTTTCCAACAGGAGTTAAAAGATGGAGAAGTCCACCTTCATGTCCCTGAAGACTGCATTCAACGTGCTTTGGTATGTACAAACCTCTCTCTTGTCGGTAAGTTTCTTGGTAAACGACCTAACATTGATGATATTAGAAGATGGGCTTTAAGAAGATGGCATCCGGTTGGAGATCTTGTTATATCTGCCCTCCCAAGGGGCTTTCTTCTCTTTCGTTTCAATCTTTTGGAAGATCTAAACTCGGTTCTTCTGGGAGGTCCATGGTGTATTGGAAATATGGGACTTTTTCTAAAACGTTGGCACCCAGGTTTTGATCCTAATTCAGAAAATATCCATATTATTCCTATCTGGTGCAGGCTCCCTGGCTTACCTCTTTATTTTTGGGATAATGAGACCCTCTTGAATATTGCTAGAACCATTGGCTCTCCTCTGGGTCTTGATGATTCAACGCGAAACAGATCCAGATTTCTTTATGCTCGTTTCTGTATCTCCTGTGAGACTGATAAGATTTTGCCAGATACCATCACGCTTCATTCCAAATTTGGACCCTGGAAGCAAAAAGTTGAATATGAAGCCTTTAATTTGCGTTGTAGATCTTGTAGTAAGCTGGGTCACTTCTCAAGCAAATGTCCTGAAAAAAAAGATATTCCAAATAAGGCTGAGTCGAATCCCCTTGATGATAACCTTAAGGATGACCAGTCTGAACCCCCTCTGGCTGGTGTGGATTGTTCAGGGTCTATCCCTCCTTCGCTTTCTGGGCATAAAGGTCTTTCTATTCCCGCAAGGAAAAAATCTTTCAAATATGTCTGGAGGCCTAAACAGAGCGGTATGAAATTTAAGATGCTTAATCAGTCTTCCTCTGGATGGGATTCAAATTTTCCGGAGCTCCTCTTGGCTCCATCAGAAAACCCTGGTATTACTGTGGATCCGGTTAAAGTTTCAGACGAAGTTTGTGGTATTTGGGAATCGGATCTTCTTGAAAGAATAGACTGTTTTAATCAATATGAGACCGAGATCATCAATTTCTATTCCGAGCTTCCTACTCTGTCTGTATCTCATTGTGGCTCAGATGCTTCTCTTCAGTTCTCTCTGGTAAAAGTGTGGCAGGAAGACCTTTTCTCTCTTCTAGAGCAAGAGTGTGCTTATCAAAACTCCTATTCAGACTTTTTTTCTTCCTCCTCTGCTCAGAATTAAAGCATTCGCCTTCAGCAAATCTTCAGCATTTAAGACAACTTTCTTCTCCCTCTGTTCGGCAAGATGCTTCTGGCTTTTTAGAGGAAGGGGAAATCACCCCTTTATCCAAAAATTTTTTAAGTAAGGTCATCACTGGGCATCGAATGGAAGGTTTTGAAGAAGTTCCAGACATCCTCTATAAGGAAAAAAAGAAAATGATTGATAACTGGTCTGCTACCCCCTCTCGGGTAACTAGATCTAAAGCAAAAGGTAAGGTTGATTTTGGAAGATCTCCCAAAATGGGCAGACCGCCGAAAACTCTTCTTCGATTGCAAGAAACAGAAAAAGCCATTGCGGATGGTATCCAATCTAAATTGGATCTCCAGGTAAGGCCCTCCCGTAAATTATTTTAATGAAGATCATTTCTTGGAACATAAGAGGTCTTAATGGGGATGCAAAGCAAAGACAGCTAAGAGCCCTTAGAAAATCCTGTAGACCCAGCATCATTGCTTTGCAAGAAACCAAAATGAAGAAGGAAGTTATGATTAACTGTTATAAAAAAGTTTGGAAGAAAAGTTCCTTTGTTTGTGAAGACTCCAGTGGTGCTTCGGGAGGCATTGCTATTTTTTGGGATCCCAATCTCCTCTCTGGTGAGAAAATTTTTTCTGCTGCTCATCACTTAGCGGTTAAGTTTTGTTCTTTGGATTCGGGTCTCACTTGGGTTACTAGCGTTATCTATGCCCCAAATTCAGTTTCCGGAAGAAGAAAGCTTTGGCAGGAACTCCAAACCTTTCACTCTACTATTCTGGATGCTTATTGGATGATTATAGGGGATTTTAATACCCCTCTAACTCCAGCAGAAAAGAAAGGTGGAAAGGAGGTCTTAACGGCAAGCATGGAGGATCTTGCTTCTTTCATTTCCAACTTAAGCTTGATGGATCTGGAGCTTAAAGGCAATCCTTTTACCTGGTCTAACAGGCGTTTGGGGACTGATCATATTCAGGTAAGGTTGGACCGCTCTCTAATCTCTAATAACTGGATCCTCAATCAAGAGTTTCATCTGTCCTCTCTGCCTAGGATTGGCTCGGATCACAATCCCATTGTTCTCAACCTTCTTTCTGATATCAAAACTAACCATGCCTCATTCAAATTCCAGAAAATGTGGTTAGATCATGAGGACTTCCAGGACAGTTTGAAAGAATGGTGGACTGGGAATGGGCTGGGAACTTGCCAATTCCAGCTTCTTGAAAAACTTAAAAATGTCAAGCAAAAAGTTAAGATCTGGAACAAATCAGTTTTTGGTAATGTTATGGCCCAGAAAAAAGATCTCCAGCAGCAACTTGAAGACCTTGAGCAAAAAGTAGCATTACAAGGTATGACTTTTGAAGATAATAATCAGGAAAAGCTCCTTCTCTCAAAATTTCACAACATATGTGCTAGAGAAGAATCCCTCTGGAGGCAAAAGTCTCGGGCTATCTGGCTCAAGGAAGGTGATAGAAACACAAAATTTTTTCACGCCACCACTCTGCAGCATAGAGCTCATAATAAGATTTCTGAAATTGCTAAAGCGGATGGATCTTCTTCAAAAGATCCGGCGTTTATCAAATCCGAGGCTGTGAGATTTTTTTCTAGTCTTCTCCATGACTCTTCTCAGCTTAATGATGAAGCAGCGGCCTTTATGTTAAGAGCAATTCCTGACAACCTTCTGTCTGTGGAAACTTTCAAAGGGCTTTCTCGTTCGGTTGCTGAAGATGAATTAAAGACTGCTGTTTTCTCTTTGGACGGAGACAAAGCGCCTGGACCTGACGGTTTCTCGGCCTTCTTCTTCCAATCTTGCTGGGAGGTCTGCAGGTTAGATCTTCTGAATGCTATTAACGAGTTCTTTAGAACTGGAAATCTTCTCAAAGAATTCAACAATACTCATATAGTCTTGGCTCCTAAGAAGGCTGATGCTAAGGATTTTAAAGACTTTCGTCCGATTAGTCTTGTAAATGTCGTTTACCGCATTTTCACAAAAGTTTTAGCCCTTAGATTACAGCCTTTGCTTTCTTCTCTTATATCCACCCAGCAAAGCGGTTTTATTAAAGGAAGAATCATCCAGGATGGAGTGATCATGGTTCACGAAGCCATCCATTCCATGGATAAAAGCAATACGGCAGGTATGGTGATTAAATTAGATATGAACAAAGCTTTTGATAGAGTCTCTTGGCAATTTTTGGATATGGTTTTGCTGAAGTTTGGCTTTCAACCCAAATTTAGGAAAATCATCCAAAATTGCATCTCCACAGCAAGATTTTCTGTGGTGATAAATGGCTCTCCTTCTGGTTTCTTCTCTAGCACACAAGGGCTGAGGCAAGGAGATCCTATCTCCCCTTTACTTTTCATCATCATGGCTGACAGTCTCAGCAGAACTATTTCCAAAGCCATTGAAGATGGATGGATAAAGGGCTACAAGCCTACTTCTCAGGACATTATAACTTCTCATCAGCTGTTTGCGGATGACACTATTCTGCTTCTTATGGCCTCCCTCCTTGAAGCAAAAGGCATTAAAATTATTCTCAAATTCTATGAGTTAGCTTCGGGACAGAAAATTAATCTCCTCAAGAGCTCTATCTACTTTTTCAATACCCCAGAGAAGAGACAGAACAAAATCGCTAGAATTCTTGGATGTCCTATTCATTCCCTTCCTGCTACTTATCTTGGATTGCCTTTGGGTGTATCTAAGGTTTCTGAGCAGGTCTGGAACTTGCTTCTTGACCGCTTTTCAAAAAAATTAGCTAGTTGGAAAGGAGCTGTTCTCTCCTCTGCTGGAAAATGTCTTCTGATTAAAAGCACTCTCCAAAATCTGCCGATTTATCTTATGTCTCTCTATAAATTTCCTGCTGCTGTGCTGAATAGTATTGATAGAATTCAAAAGCACTTTCTTTGGCACGGATCTGAAAGTGGTTTTAGATATCATTTGGTTGCTTGGGAGGAAGTTTGTATTCCTAAGCGGCTGGGGGGCTTGGGTATTTTGAATCTTAAATATTTCAATGCTGCTTTGCTGGCCAAGATGGGGTGGAGATTCATTAAAAATAATCAACCTTGGTCTGATCTTCTTAGAGCAAAATATCTGCAGAACAATCAGCCTCAAAGCTTCCTCTCTCAACAGCCCCTCCCTTATGGCTCCATCTTTTGGAATAATTTGCTTGATACTAGGAGCCTGCTGATTAAAGGCACTAAGTGGAATCTAGGTAACGGAGCCAATATTAGTTTCTGGCAGAACAACTGGAGTAATCTGGATTTGGAAAATGATTTTATTCAGATCAAAGACCCCCTCATCCAAAAATATGGTTGCCTAGTGAAGGATTACATAGAAGATATAGATGGTCAGAAAAGATGGAAAATGTTGAAGCTGCCAGGTTGTAATAATCAAGCTACTCTTTCCTCCTTTCAAGACGAGCTAAGCCTTATTCCTCTGGATCAGAATGATATTGCTGATGAGCTGGTTTGGAAAGATTCCACTGAAGGTGACTATACTGTTAAAGCTGGTTATAATTCCTTTTTCCTGTCTATTAGCAGAAATTTTGATTGGAATAGGATTTGGATGAAAGAGCTATCGCCAAGAATAAATCACTTCATGTGGCTAGTTTTAAAAGGTAAAATCCTCACTATTGATAATCTTATCAAAAGGGGTTTCATTATGCCCAATGGATGCTGCATCTGTAAAGGAGATGATGAAAATATTAATCATCTTCTCCTCCACTGTGATTTTGCTAGAAACATCTGGAGCCGGGTCATTTCTAATTTAAATGTCACTTGGACCTTTCCGGATAATGTTGTTTCAGCTTGGAATCAATGGCTTCCTCCTTTCAAAAACTTCATTTTATGTAGGCTTTGGCTTTTAATTTTTCCTCATGTTCTTTGGAGTATTTGGAAAGCTCGGAACAACATTATTTTTAGAGATATCAGAACTTCTGGGGAGAGCTTAATTAAGGACTTAATTTCTGCTGTGAAAGACAATGCTGAATCTATCAAGCCTCCAAAAAATAAGAATTACAGCAAGGATGAAAATTTCATTCTCCAAAATTGGAATTTGAATCTGGATGATTCAGTCTATAGAAGCTCTAAAGTGGATAGATCTACTGTTAAATGGATCCCCCCCCTCACGGCTGGTTCAAGCTGAATTTTGATGGTGCTTCGAAAGGTAACCCAGGACCTGCGGGGGGCGGGGGCATTATCAGAAATCATCAAGGATCAGTTATTATGGCCTATGCAGGAAAAATGGGGTCTCAAACAAATCATTATGCGGAAGCTTTGGCTGCTCTCTGGGGGATTCGCCTTGCTAAGCGGATGAATATTGATAAGCTTATTGTGGAAGGGGACTCCTTAAATATTATTAACACCCTCAGAGGTAAGCAGCCTCCCAGTTGGACCATTCGCAGCTTCATTCATGAATCTATGAAGATTAGTGAATGCTTTCAGAACTGCTCTTTTCTTCATACTTACAGGGAAGGAAATAGAACTGCCGACGTTTTGGCTAATGTTGGGGTTGTTAATGATCATTCAAACCTTACCACTTGGAATGATCGAGCACCCCTTCCCCCCAACGTTCATATTTGTTTTATCAATGATCAACTTCGCGCTTCTAGTATTGATGAGACTACCGTGTGAAGCCCTTGAGCTGGCAGTTTCTAAGTGGGTCACTCAAAAGTATTTACCTCTTGCGCTGCATTGGGAAATCCACAAGATCTTGTTGTCACCCGACACGCTTTACGGGTGTCTAAAAACATTGCCTGTGCATTGTTCGGTGGCAGCAAGGTCGCAGCAGCTAAGCGGAGTCTTGGGGGAAATATCAAGCTTTCGCAGTCCCTGAGCATAACAATGGGTGGTGCCCCGAAGCAAACTGAGCCCACCTGTGATCCCCGCTGGAAACAGGATGAGGTTCTCTGGAACCTGCTGAAAATTGGGGGGGTTAGCAACTTTATTGAGCGCATCAGTGGTTATGATAAGCGCATTTCTGCTAAATTGCGCGCTGTGGAAGGACCGCTCCATCACCTTCGAGGGGTTTAGCTATACGGTGAATGAAGAAGAGCTGATTGCGTTAAGCATCGGTCTTGATATGGATGGAGTTAAATTTTCGAGTAAGAGGGTAGACAGGAAGGTGGAGGAAGCAAAGTTTGTCGAGGAGGGAGATAACTTAATCTTCACCACTGGCGGTATCCTCGTCTCTTCCATCCCTCCTCCTTTCGGACGAAATTGCCCGCATGATGGTGCGCTACATCACGTTGGAAGCTAGCTCCACTGGTCCCTCCCTGGATGGTCTCTCCAAGGATGTTCTTGTGCTTAAGACTCTCACCGCAAATTTACCCAAATCGGCCGCAAAACGCAAAGTGGGGGATCGGAAGACTTTCGTGCCAACCAGGTGGAAGAGATTTACAAGAAACTCTTCTCCTTGGATAGCAGAATTCAGGCCTCTCATCTCAGGCACAGCACGGCAATGAGGGCGATTCTCACCTTTCACGAAACACAAATCAAAAATATATGCAATCTGAGCAACCTCCTCTCAATCGGCCGATACATGGTATTAAAAAAGGCATTGGGTTCAAAGAGGCAGACAAGAATGATCCTGCGCAAATTTCAGCTCTTGGCCTCATCTCGGCCTTTCTCGCTTTGAAGGAGGCTGTGGAGAAAACCACAACCAATTGACTTTTGCTGTTTAGTTGCTGCTCCTTCACTGTTTCGTAGCTGTTTCCTGGCTGTTCTTTTGCTGTTTTTTTTTGCCGTCTCTGTTCTCTTTTTGTTTTGGCAGTTATGGGCTGGGCCCATTTGGTGTTCATCTTTCTATGCTGGATTTTGGATCCTTTTGTGCTGATTACTTTCCATCTGGCTTTTTGAAGCCTTTTTCTACGAGGGTATAGGCCCCTCTCAAAAAACTATTTACCATTAATAAAAAAAACAATTATAAATGTTTGTGAAGGAGACATGGTGCACTTTAAAAAATTATATGGAAATACATTTAGGGTGCATGTTGATAAATTAATTATGGATTTTTGCAAGGGTTGCTCCATATCAGAAGGATATCTCATCCAATGGCCTGCCATCTAGTTGGCCCATCAAGATGGTTCCGTTATGGAAGTAAGGCTAAAATAAATTCTAGAAGAGTTTCCTAAAAATGTGGAGTGCATTTGAAGATCCATTGCCTCAACTAGTATACCCAACTTCATATGAATCCTCCATATGTACTAGTAATGAAAATTTGATAAAAAAGTCATTACAACGTCTCGTAAACACCAAAAGGTAAATTCTATTACATATAGTACCGCAAATGCAAGGGAAATTGATGAAAAATAAAGATAATTTTTTTGTTTGAAGTTGAGAAAAAATCTTGTTACAAGGAAGGATGTCTCTCTAATCTATCTCTAAGTTTTTTCAATCATAGTTGGAATTTAACTTTAGGTATGAATGAACCTTTCAACAAAAACTTTATACTTAATATATTCACCGCAAATGCTATCAGTTATGATTAGGGTCAAACTTTAGAACATATTATAGATAAATTGAAGTTATGTGGAAGGGATGTATGTTAGAATGCATGGTACAGATGTCATAGAATCCTGAAAAACACCTATTACAGATACAAAAAATATTTGATTAATGGCGAGAGGAGGGAAGGAAATGGAAATACATGAACAAAAACAAATTCCAAACACTGTTGAAACTATTGCATTGATATCCAAAATGGTGGAAAAGAATTCTGATATATCCCCACACATGTCTCGTTCTCAAAGGAAAAAATAATACTAGAGTAACAATGAGACTATTGCCTACATGTTATACTTTTTCTTACATACTACACAAGTATAACGTGGCCCTTTCACTATTGGACCTTCCTCCAACATTACAAGAAAATCTTAGCAAACTATGGAAAGGACATTTTTCCCATATTTCAATCATCAAGAAAAACTTCATCACCAAATGTGACGAGTGCACAAGCTTAGTAACATGTGTGCAAAGTGACCTCATGTCCGTAAACACTGGAACAAATAGATCAATGCCATAAATTGCACAATTATTACATTTAAATTTTTTGTGTAACTTACTATGCACATAAAGTGCAATCGCAACAAAATCCTAATAGCTATTTGAGCATTATGCATGACAAAATGGACAAGATGAAAACTGCAATACCAAGGATGGTCAAAAAGAAAAATCAATAAGAAATGTTATTAATCTCCTTGTCACCTTGACTAGTATGCTAACACATGGGCACAAAATGGGGGTTTTGCTAAATTTGGTTTCCCTTTTCTTGAGCGAGGATCAAAATTCATAATAACATCATTAGCACTATGTATCCAGAAGCTAGAAGAACCATTTACAGATTAGTATGGTGATTTTTTATATAGTAGTGGGACATCAAAACACCCATTACATGATGCAATATTACAAAATGATGCATATGAAAAGTGTAAGGAATACAAGAAGAAAAATGAGGGTGCTCATACAACTAATACTGTAAGTAGATGTTCAAGTTCATTTAGAAAATAACCACCAACTCTCTACTTGTAACTAGATAATGCTGCAAGTGATAACAAAAATCAAACATTGTTTACGTTTGCATCCATGCTGATGGCTAGAATAGTTTTCAACACAACGTATATGAGTTTCCTTCTAGTAGATCACACACATGCAGCATAGATGGGAAATTCGGCTGATTATCAAAAAAATTATGAAAATTAGATACATTCTCTTTGCCAAAAACAATGGACACTTACAAAACATGCTAAGAGGATTCCAAAACATTCACTCCATACACTATCCATGAAGTCTATGAATTTAAGGCCTTTGTCGAACCACACCGATAGATGGTAACCACAAGATCGTGGGTATCAACAAGCCAAATATGTTTAAATTCTATATCAAAGACAACAAAACCATCATGGAGTTGAAAGCATCAATCAAGGAGTTTGACTAGTCACACTCAATTGACATCTAGAAAACAAGGATGGGAAACCTTTATTGCACAAGGGGATCCTCCATTGGCACTCGTCAAATAACCCAAAGAGATGGAAGACATGTAGAAAGGAATTTAGGCATACATCACACATTGGGAAAAGAGTTTAATAGATGGTGGAGAAATATAATATGTTCCAAAGATTACATATTGGAAAAAATTTCTATGTTCCCTTGAGAATCTATTTTTTAATTATAGCATGATGAGGAGATTTTTTTTTTTCCAAAATCAATTCAAGATAGCGCAATGTATGATCGGATAGTGGGTGCACCACATCTTGACATGAACATCTACTATAGTCAAAATGTCCTTTCAAATAAGGATATATATATATATATATATATGTATGTATGTATGTATGTATGTATGTATGTATGTATGTATGTATATATTGGGCCTATTTGTGATAGACCTCGAAAAGAATTCAACCTAGTAGTGGATGTGAATGTTGGGTAGATGATACTATAAAGACCAGCTGATGATAATATACCTATATGGATGGGAAAGGAAGAACTAAAAATAATACAGGATGTTTACACAAACACTCAAAAGATAAGGGTATACTGGTGGGAACCCACAAGGAAAGGAAATATAGAAAAATAAAGGTACTAGGAATGATTAAAGAAAAGGAAATGGTGGCGAAAATAAAGGGACACATCAGATATTGATATAGACAGTGTCATATGGGCATGGATTCTCGAGTAAAATATTCAAAGGTAATCAAATTAAAATACTAAATTTGTGTCATGAATCTATCTAGCAATACCTTGCAAAAATTCAAGAACAATAATTAATACCCTTGCGAGGGATCAATGCTTATGTAATTTTCTCAAAGGATTGATTGCCTATGGAAATACATTTTCAAATCCATTTCCTCAAAATAACTTGTTTAATGTAATTCTTAACTCTTTGTTGTTCTTTATGATTTACAGAATGTAAAAACATAAAAGTTGTTGAATTTATCACACATAACTCTCATATTTACAATATCATGGTCATTTTTATATATATTTATATAAAAATTAAATCAATATATAATATACATAAAATATTACATAAATATAAATTTGAAGTATTTCAGTAACTACTATTTTGTATTTTTTAAAGGGAAATATTGTAAAATTACCGTCATTTAAAAATTGTTCAACAGGCATAAGTGGCCGTCAAATTTAACCCCTAGGATGATGTAAATTTTTGGCACCTAGGCTTATGTAACTTAGCAAAAGCTAGGCTTATGTAGCTTAGTGATGGGTAGGCTTATGAAACTTTCAACTGGTAGACTGGTGTAACTTTCCAGCCGCTAAAATTATTTAACCTATATGATTCTACTCTTGTTTAAATTAGCGGACACTAGGATAATGTAATTTAACAACCTATACGCTTATGTAAGATAGTGGTTACTAGGCTTATGTAAGTTAACAACCTATGCACTTATGTAAGATAGCGGCCACTAGTCTTATCATCCTTTTATGTAACTTAGAGGTTGCAAGGCTTATGTAACTTAGTGGACACAAGGCATATTTTACATAGCACTCACTTTCATCATGTAAGTTAGCAATAACTAGGATTATTGATGATAGTAGAGCAGCTGCGAGGCTTATGTAGGATAGCGGCCATGAGGATTATGTAAGATAGCAACCTCTTATCTTATGTGGGGATTCAAATACTAACAAAAAGAAATTCTAAAATAGTGAAACTAATATCCAAAAATTGGGATTTATAAATTGGATTACAATAGTGGTGAAATTGGAATCCAATAATAGTGCTATTGGAATCCAATATTAGCCAAATTGGAATCCAATAATAATGATATTGGAATCCAATAATAGCAAGATTGGAATCCAATAATAGTGAAATTGGAACTAGAATAAATCCAATAATGACAATATTGGAATCCAATATTGTTAATAATGGAATCCAATAATAGTAATAATGGAATCCAATGTATAGACAAAAATGGAATCCAATATACACAAAAATGGAGATGGATTTCTTCCAATACTTGAAATATTGGAGTCTAGATTTACTGGAATATGTCTTGATTTAGTGAAATAAGTGTTATATCCTCTAAATGCACCTAATCTTCATATGAAACATCCTCCATCACCTCACTTAAAATCATTGGAATTCTCGTCTCGATAGTCAATTTGGCCTTCACCTACATCCATAAAACACAAAAACATGGATTAGAATAAATTTCCATCAAAATTTTATCAAATTTATACAAAAAACATCAATCGCTAGCGATCCATTGAAATCGTTGGTGATTTCGGTGATTTCAAAAACATGCCCTCGTATGGACATTAAAAACAAAAATTCAAAATAGTAAATAAAAACACACAAAATGACAAACAAGGGTACATACCTTTGCTTGTTTGGGTCTCCTTTTCCTTCTAGACACTCCCTAGCCACCATTACTCAATTATTGTTCTTTAACCACTCAATTAAGCTCTCTAAACTCACAAATCACAAATGAAAATTTTATTAAGAAAATCAACTATTTATAGCCACCAACTTTCCAGCGTAGGAATCACCGATGATACCTTTAATCACCAACGATTCACCCTAATCACCGATAATCTAGATTAATCACCTGTGATGTATCTAAATCACTAGAAATTCACCATTTTCTATCAAAAACCATAAATTTTCCATACCAAAATTATTTTCAACCACATCATGGCATTTTTCAACAATTTTCCTCATTTTGAGGACCCCAAAACTAGTCATCCTTCATAGGAACAATTTTATGACCTTGACACCGAAGATCCATACATCTATAAGCCATAAATACTTTAGTTTCGTATGCCTGAAAATCAACACATGACCTTCGGGTGCACTCGACCTCCCGAGGTCTTGTCGGGACAACTGATGTGGAATATTGTGGGGATGTTGATGGGAAACTATAGGAGAATCAGGGACTAAGATCGGGTAGTGTGAATTCCTAGTAGTTGAATTGGTCAAAGGGGAATTAGAGGCTAACTATATGTAGCATAAGTTCCCTATGGTTCAATCATTTGATTTGATCTAAAATTTAAACTACGTCACGAGGTTTGTTTTAAGAAACTAAGAGAAGTAAATCTAACTTAATTAAAAGACAAATGTGTTTTAATCTCTTAACTAACTAGATTCATTCCCAGTTAATTGACCAAAATAAAATAAATGATTTGATCTACTTAATTGAAAGGAAATTAATTAAATAAAGGAATAAAACAAATAATACAAACAAACTAATCTAATCTAATATTTTTGGATATTATGATTTTGGAAAACAACAGAGGAAATTGAAAGAAGAAATACAATTTCTTTTACAACACTATTAACAAATCTAAATAAATAAATAATCGATGTGGCTATTTATCTATACGCAGATGGATATAAACTATTCTAATAAATCAAAAGATTTTCTTGTTTTTGGATTTAAGTCTTATGTTCTACCTCGAGACACAAGAAGAAATAAAATCTTCTCAGAAGCACTTCTTCCTTTGAAACTTCCCTGGTAGAAATAAAATAAGATCTAATGAAAAATTCAGGTTTAAATGGAATTACAATTTCTTTAAACTTGTAACATCCTCATTTTTATACATTAGAACAAGTAAATTTTTTTTTTTTTTTTGACAAAGGCTTCCTGGTTCTAAATACATAATTTAGAACTCACAAATCAAAAACAACCATTCTTATATCGATAACCATATGCGGTATTGTAATGACTTGGAGTACTCCCAATCTATTCATTCCATGACTCGGTAATCTACCGATCTATTCATGAGTATCAAAGAGTTGGCGTTTTTATTTTAACACAATACTCTTGCGGTTCTCTTCCCTAATCTGGGATTTAGAATGCTCTGTCCAAGGAACCTATCTGAATAATTGTTACCATTATTCATCAAAGATCTCATCCCTTAGGCTAGGTGACTTAGGACAACGCAATCAGCAACTTTGCGATACTTTGGCCAAAGATTTGAAACATACTGCTTATGTCTTGTATTCCTTGACGGCATACTCGTCAATTTGGAATACGTCCTTCACCCCATTCCTATGTTATGTAGAATGTCTTATACTAACTTCTGTCAGACTCTCCTGTCCCAAGTTATTCACTCAGGAATGGATTAGTAAGATGACAATGTTATAGGGATGCTCCCAAGGACTAGGGATACGCTGACATACTGGGTCAACCCTAGTTAATCCAGTGTGTCAAGATACCCCGAGTCTCCTAGGGCAGCCTTATAACGTGACCACATTCCTAATCAGTCCCAGAGTAACTTGTTCGAGTTTAAGGTGTAAATCTTAACGATCAATGCAAAGGGTGTCATCATAAGTCACCTGCATTGTTGTATCTTCGAGAAGATCCTAATCTTCTCGAAGGTACAACCCTGCAGTTGACTTGTGCCGTCAACCTTTAAATCCGCCTCGAAAAGATCTACTTATTGATAAGTGTTACACACGTTGAGTTAAAATTATACTAAAAGACGCTCCCTTAAGGTTAGTCTTTCCCAATCCCTGGGTTCCTCACCTTAGAATTACCTTTCTTAGTAAAACCCTTTACACAAGAGAAGTTATTAAGACTAGCGGTCCCTTCAAGGTGTTCATAGAATATACATAATTCTAAATCAATGAAATTGGACAATAACCATCAACCTTCACATGAGATTGCTAACCAAACCCTTTTTAGGTTTATATCAGTTCTCATAACTGAATTTATATCTTACTTATTAGTATCGAGATATAGTGATTTAAGAATCCAATTAAACGTTGTCTTGATTTAGATCAAGACTAGGAAGTAATAATTTATTCAGCTCGTTTAGCTTCCTGCTCAGGTTTATTTTAACCCTAGCTTCCAGAAAGACAGTGATCTAAATTCCAATTTAGCTTTAGATAGAACATACTAGAACTACTAACAATCATAAGTATTCAGTTACATAATCTTGCAAGTATACTTAGATAATCACAAAAGTCTCCAAATTATACAATAATAATAATGCTCTCAAGATCATTCGAACCGAAGAAGGTCAAACCATCAAGATACGAATACAAACACATAAGTAACAAATATCTCTTTTCATTCCTTTCAAGCTAATCAAATACATTTTATGCATTCAACATACTTGATACAATACTCAACAGCAAAAGAACATCTTTCTTCAAGTAGTACATTCAGAGAATCATGCTGTAATTCATCATAAAACCAAATTAAACAATCTGAACATCCTATCAGATCTGCGTGCTTTTACCACTTACGGCAACCATCTGCAAAAATTGTCAACACGGGTCACGGCCGATTCGATGGCGAGCATGATAAGCACTAATTCTTAAAACAATCGCAATCCACCAATTGTTTTCATTAAACAACCTGTTTAAATGAAATCATTTCACCAAACATGTAAACATATTCAGACTATGCTCTTTTGTAATTCAAACATGACTATAAACGCGTAACTCATATTATAGTTACTAAATAGTCCTAGATACTTTTCAGATATTTCTTCATAAATGTAAGTGACCAAGGAGAACAAATGTATCCAAAACAACTATCCATCTGAATCCCAAGGACAACAAACATCAGACAGACCATTACATTCAACATAATAAAATGAATATCATAATAATTCATGAATCCATCAGTATGTTAAAACAATTCCAACAGTTAGATAAAAATATATCAACATATACTTTACAGCAGAAGAGAAAGAAACCGAGACATTCAGATGTCCCTTCCCAACATGCTCATGACTGTACTATCCACTTAAGAGTAATGCAATCACATTATACACCTGTGACTAAGCCAGTCGAGACCACAAGAAGATCTACAACAAAAAATACATAAATAGAAATTGCACATAAATTTATCGAACAACACAGTAGCTCTCGTGACAAGGCAATGATGAATAATCCATCAAATAGACTCCACATAACCTTCCATATTAATCAACAAATGAGAAAATATCCAACGCCATCGCTTATCAAGGTACAGTTAATAGCTCTTTACTTCAGTCAAGCACATGACTAGATAGTCATGATAACAGAAGACATAATCATGCACAAACACAAGAGCAATCCCACTGAGTCGAAACACTCAGCAACATACAACTCAATCTAATCCCTACTAACACAGCAAGGACTAAAATCCAAGGCCGAAATCAAAAGAATAACCTTTTTATCACAGTCAAACAAGAGGCTAGATAGCATTAAAACAAATGACGTTTCCATATGCATACCTAGTGACATTCACACTGAATCCAACACAAACCTGCACAACTTCATTCAACTAAAACAAATCTCCACATTTATACAACATGGGTGTGAATTAGAAGATGCTTACCGGAAATAATAACCTCAACAAGGTCTTCATAAAGGTCATCATCAATTCATTATTTTTAACAAAGTTTCATCCAAGCCGTGATAGTGTGAATATAGCAAGGACTCATACAAAGTCGAGTTTAAAAAAGAAAACACAGTGTGGACAAGGTCAGTAGCCGAATTCCTACGAAAGCATTCAAGGTTTTCCACTAATTCAACACCAATAGTTTTCAAAACTAAATTTCTACAGAAGTCTAGATACAAGATATATGTTAAGGACTCAAACAGAGCCAATATCAATAGGTATTCACAACCAAGCTTATACAGAAGTTGAATCACTGGTTACATTTCCAGATCTCCAACTGAGTCAATAAGCATAGTATTCATAAATAAACTTCTACAGAAGTAGTAAGATACAAGATACCTATAAAATTCTAGAATTCCAACCAAAACAATAACATACCGTAATCACAACTGAACTCCTTCAGGAGTAGAAAAGTATGGCATTCACGACTAACTTCTACAGAAGCTGAAATACAAGATATATATATATATATATATTAAAGGATTCCAACAGTGCTAATAATAATAATTATTCACAAACAGGCTTAAACAGAAGCAGAATACTGGTTTCATAACAAGGACTCCAACTGAGTCCAATACAACAATATTCGCTCTAAGCTTATTCAGAAGAGGAAAACATAATATATGCTTCAATAGTTCAAAAGGAGTCGAGCCCAAGTAATATTCTCCATCTAAAACTCCTTCAGAAGTCAAATACTATCTACTCAAGGATTCCAACGGAATTCAATAACATAATGTATTCACGACTGTACTTCTTCAGAAACCAAGACATAATTTCATTTCAAGAAGTTCAACAACATCAATAACATATATTACTCATGACATAACTTATACAGAAGTCGAAATATCATGTACATTCAAGAATTCCAACAGTATCCTTTTCAACAAGTGAAAACGGCAAGGTATCGACTGAAGTCTGAACCAAACAAGAGAACAATTCATGGACTCCCATAGAACCGAATTCGTGTATTTTCCTTGCAAGCATTTCTACAAAATCTAACCGAAATGCAAAACACAGCAAGATAGTGCAACAGTTCGAAACACAATACACACCCATCAAGGGTTCACTTGAAAAATTGAGCCAGTAAGAAGATACAGCAACTAAATCACACAAAGCTACCATAAAAACCAACTGAACCCAAAAATCATCTGAACAGAGTTGTTCTAATGAAATCATTTGGAAGAAAGCAAGATTTTTAAAAGTTAGGGCCTAACATGCCTGGTAATGCCGCTTAAAAATCAAGAAGACCACTGAAAGAGCTCAAGCCTTCTCCTCTTTTTCCACGTTAGATTCAACAACAATAATTTGTTATTTCCATGCCTTATAAACTTTCCTTGATAGAGAAAAGAGTGAGTTACACTCATATTTGCCATGCAACACCAAGTAGACTGGTGCGAAGAACCAGTGATCAAACAGAGAGAAAACCGGAGCACATGAAAAACCAAACAAACTACCAGTTTTCCATTTTGCATGTCTTCCCGAGAAATCCGAGCTCGAAGACCGAGTTCATTAATTGTATTAACTCCAAAATTCCCGCTCAATCTCCATTGCCACCGACCGCCATAGTTGGCGATGGACAAATGCAAGTCAAAGACCATTTCTAACTTTGGTGACTCTGCCACATCGGCCTCACTAGCCATTTGAAACTTCCACTAAATCCTTGTCCTTCATACTTATCCATCCCATTTAATGCCATAGAAACTACCGCCCATGGCTCGCACCCCTTCATAGGTCCCCTTCCTCCACTAACATTTGTTAGGTTAGAAGCATAGGTTAGGATTTAAGATGATACTAGTCTAACCTCCTTAGCGCTAGGTCACTAACTTTAGAACATTAGTTTATAGCTTAGGCCTAGGTTAGCACTAACCTAACCCATAGGTTATAGTTGAGGTTTAGGTTATTAACCTTAATAAATCCAGTTTAGGTCTAACATTTAAAATGTTCAGAATAAGAACCTACAGACATACATTCACGAAAAGGATTCACTCCAGCACTGCCAATAGGCTAGTTGAATAAATGTATCTGAATTTATTACGGCCCATAATCAAGACCTTCCTGATATTACGATATCGGGAACCAATTCATTTAACACGATTAGCTTGAGTTAGACTCCAAAATAGCTTATTCAATGCATTCAGACCTTGCAACCTGCGTAAGGTCTATAATTTTTGTTCATCCCGAATAAACTTAAAGCATCTCTTGGATCAATGCCACTGATCCAAGGCTGGGTCTTATAGATGGATAAATCCACAAATCATTTCGAGATCAGATTAAACTCAGGTGCAAAATGAAAGAAATAAAAGAGTCCAATCATATTCCGACTCAGTCAAAGATCTTCAATTGCAAAGAAGATACAGTCCATATCAAGCATGACTTCACAATCAAAGGAACATATCCTTTTACAGAAGAAATCATATATCAACACTTGAATGCTCAGGAGGAAGTAACAACGGTTCGAGTGTTACAAAACTAATGTAGGAGCCTTCCTCCATAAAATCTTCCCTTGTGAACCCATAGGGATAGGAAGGGAATAAATATATCACCGTAAGCTTTGTGGAGGAAAGGTAAAGTTACAATAATGAATTAACTATTGAATTGAATTGATTTAAGTACTCTAATCAAATTGTGCATAAAAATGAAATAAATAAATCAATAACTCGAAGGAAAACCAAGTACATCCCCAACCTGGAATTTTTGGAACTATGATAAATCCAGGTGCTAGTTTACTCTAATGTCCCCTCAACTTATTTTCTAAATTAGCACTCTGATGAATCTAGGGAACTATGTTGGGTAATGCACAAGAAGTAGTGAAGAAGTGCTATAGAAATGGTCAGAGGAGAATAAAAATGCAAGAGAACTAGTTTGATTGTGTATTTCCTAGCAAGATTACAACAACATAACAATGTAATTCACAACAAAAATATCCAACCAATGCTTCAGGAAGAAGATTATATTTTATAAAACATAGGCTGGGAAATGGTCTAATCCATTTGGCAACCAAGGAATTCCACCTCAGTCAAAGGAGGGGAAGTTAAATCTCAATTAGAAATAAAAGAGGAAGAGCAAGTTAGTACATATCGGATGAGCCCAAGAATAACCAATTTGACTAAGAAATGTGCACTAAAATCATGTTTGAATAAATTAAACACATTCAAAAGATACCAAAGAAGATTATAGAAAAACCACATACAAACACCGATGCAGTGAAGAGGGGAAATTGTGTAACCACCGGGAAGTTATGCAACCGCCATCGAGGGTAGACTAGTGGTTTCATAACCACCGGGGTGGTTGTGTAATCACCAAAGTAGTTCTATTACTTAAAGTCAAAAATAAGGGAAAAGCTACGAAAATTATATAAAGGAAAGTTAGAAAAGAATAGAAATTGTTAACGGAAACATTCTAAGCTACAAATATATACTGCAAGTGGGTGTAGACACCTAAAATCCACTTATGGATTTTTATTACTAAAATTTCACTAATTATCCTCTCTTCTATCATTCTCGTTGTAATTAGTGATTTCTCGCTAATTAATCGTGATATTCACTCTCTCTTAGTTAATGAAAGAAACTTCATCAATAAACCACCATTCTTCATCTATTCCCATTAATTAATTATATTTCTATATTTTAATTAGCCTTCCTATCATTTAGGATGTTGGCGAACAAAATTTTGTTAATTAATATCCGCTTATACTTGAGTTAATTAATTATTATTAATTAATTACATTCACTACTCTAAATCAATAAATCACCATTTATTGGATTAAATTTCTCTAACATCTTGTAAATCACCCTAATTTTCCTCTAAATCAGATTCTAAGCTTACATCTACCTATTAATTAATCACCCTTGATTAATTAAAACACCCCTCAACTCCCATGAGTCACTAATGATAAATTAAACTCTTCTAAATCAAGGTTACCTTTTCTAAAGCAACCTTATCCATTCCTAATATTACTTTACCCTTATCCCACATGCACTAATATGTTAATCTCTCTTAAACCACTACCCCTTTTTACTACACCTCATTTGCGTTAGTGAAAACTATAGGCATTTTGATCTAGAGCCATTCTCCATTGTTGGAAATAACTTCTCCATCTTGCATCCATTCTCTCAAATTGAAGAGCATGGGAAGATCCAAAAATGGCCTTGTAGCCATTTCTTGGTGAGATATCATCTTCAAATCTTGAGGAAACAACCCCATTTTGATTTCTAAAGTGATCTAAATAGGTTCATTTATTAGTTAGCAATATTAAGGAGTAAGAAATAGCTTAGTATTTAGTTTGAGATTATTCATGCATTGAAGAAGTTGTTTCTCATAAGCTCTTATCTTGATGGTTCTATAGTAGGTTTGATTGTTTCTTTGAAGCTACTAGGTGTTATCTTCTTTCAATTAGCATGAAAATTTATATATGAACACATATGGCATGCTGATTGGACATACTCTATTTTCCTTAGTGTTCGATGTCAATTTTTTGTTAGTTTTATCTCAATTTTTGCTAACCCTTATTGCAAAAATGTAAATAGCTTGAATTACTTGATGTATTTTTATAACTTTACATGTATTGAGTCTCTTTTTTAGGTTTAAAATAGATGGGTTGTCAATAATTTTGGGCTAAGATAGTAAAAATCTGACCTTTTTGAGTTTGTCTATGTCATATTTTTGTATTCCTGACATCATTTTAGGTACCCACGTAGGTGTTGAGAGGGATTTGATTATGTTGATAGGGCCATGTATACATCATTAGCGCCACATATGTGTTTTATTGGTTTCCTCCTTGCTTCCATGTTGCGCTGGTGTGACTAACCCAATGTATGTGTTTCCCTAGTGACATGCCCATTACAACGCGTTCTTATTGTCTTTTATTTTTTTTCTAGGTCCACGTATATGTCATTAGGGCTGCATAGGTGCTTCCCTACACATGTAGGTGTAGCTCTATGTTTTATTAGCTTTTCTTTCCTCTCATAGCCTTGTATGTGTCATTAGGGCTGCGTAGGTGTTTCTCTGGCTACATAGGCATTTCACTTTCTCGTTGTTTCTTCTAAGGGACATGTATCTATTGTCCGGGCCACATATATGTTGTCTATGTGTTGAAATGGACATGTAAGTATAATAAGTTAAAATTTATCTCTATTTTTAAAGCTTGCATGATTTGATCTTGAATATTTCTAACATCTTTTACAGGTTTTTAGTGCTAACCTCTGTTTATAGGGTGATTTTAATCATGTCTTTACTTATTGTTATCCAAAATTCACCCCCCAGGGTTAATTTGATAACATGCATCAGAATTCTCAAGTCCCAGGAAAATGGATTGATTCAGGGCAAAAATCATGTTTCTAGGGTCCCCTCAGATTTTTTCTAACTCCCCTGGTGAAGAAGGAAAGAGCAAGCTCTGAGGAAAGGTGAAAAAGTGGCAAAAAGCTTGGGACAGAAAAATCATGAAAATTGGCTAAGTCCTAGTCCTCGCAAAAGTTGGAACAGTTGGGACATCGAGGCGCGGATCGGCCGAAAAGCCTCTAGGTGGCCCATGAAGCAAAGGGACATCTGGGACATCGGGACGTGTGGGACGTAAAAGTTGGTTCGGCCGAAGGAGAAGAAAATCGACTAACTGCTCTGGGACATTTGGGACATGAAGACGCGAAGGGCGCGAACCACCCGGTTCGGCCGAAAAGGAGAACTTTCGCACTAAGCATTTGGGACATCTGGGCCGCGAGGACGCGAAGGACGTGAAAAGGCAAAGCGGCCGAGAGCAAAGGAAGCCCATTTCGGCGGTTTGGAAGAATTTGTCCCAGCATAACTGAGACATTTGGAACAAATAGATGTGAAGGACGCGAACCGGCCGGTTCGGCCGAAATGGGGAACTTCAGCACTGGGACAGTTGGAACAAAGGGACGGGTGGGATGTAGATAGCCGAAGGAACCGAAAGCCAATCAAGCAACGCCACGTGTCATCGGCCAAATGAGGGACAAGGAAGCCCATTTCGGGTGGATCGGGAGTTTTTGTCCCAAACAGTTTGGGACATCCGGGACAAATGTACATGAAGGACGCGAAAATCCGGCAGGCCCAAGAACCAATCAAATCACAACACGTGTCACAAGGGAGAAAGTCCAAAAGTCAAAGGGCGAGGTTTCAAGCACTGACCCGAGCCAATAAAAAGAGGACACGTGTCCAATGAAGTAAGAAAACCCATGGGACAGGGAAGGAGAGATAATTACGCATCCAATCAGTGCTTGACACGTGTCGTCCAGGTGGCAGAGCGTGGGAAAAGATTTCAAAATCCGTTTTGGCCTGTTTCGTGCCCTAAATCTTCAGATCGTCATATCTTTCGATCCAGAGCTCGGATTAGCACGTTATTTATATCAATAGAAAGCTGTTGAAATTATCTACATGATTCTAGGATCAATCTTTCATTTTGGTGCAATATAGAGGGAGAAAATTGAGAAACACCTCTGGTACGTAATAATAGATAGAAGTAATGCTTCAACAACCAACTTTAATGCAACAGACAGTTCACCGCTTCTATTAGACAACCCGCCATTTTGCCAGGATCTGCCGCTTCTGCCATAATGAGATGATTTTAAATACGACCTAGAAGTGGTTGGGGTAGATTCTGAATTTCCTCTCTTTTCCCTCTCTCATTCTTCCTATATATTGTTGTGCAGTGTTTTCTTTCAAAAGGTTGAACATTTTCTATTTTGCTCCTCCCTTCTTCTCCTATCGGTGAATTTGTGGATTTCGAACCTCTCATTTGAAACTCCTAATACAACTCTACCTCTTGGCATTCTATAGTGTATGGTATCAGTCTTTGGAGCAAGTAATATATTTCGTGGATGATTCTCAACCCTCTCTGTGTTCATTTTTGCATCCTCCTGGTCTTTCACCGCAAGTGTTGTTATCTCAGGCATGATCTTATATCACATTTGAATGGTCTCATGTTTATTGGCCTAAAATCTTCAAAGTGATTGTTATGCATGGATCAAGAGGTGTAAGAATTGTGCATTCTTAACAGGAAAAGAGAAGTTCGCTGCCCTTCCATTACATCCAATCTCAGTTGACCAGCCATTCATGCAATGGGGTTTGGACTTCATTGGACTCATTAATCCCAATTCAAGCCAAGGGCACAAATGGATTTTGACAGCCACGGACTACTTCACCAGATGGATAGAAGCAGTAGCACTCAAAGAGGCAAATGAGTCTAGCATCTTAGACTTTTATGAGGGGATAACTACCAGATTTGGCGTACCTGCTACAATAATCTCTGATAATGCATTGCGTTCATTGGATCTAAGGTGACTGAGTGGGCTGTCAAGAACGGGATCTACCTAAGCACTTCATCAAACTATTACCCTCAAGGTAATGGCCAGGCCGAGTCTAAAAACAAGAACTTGTTGAGGATCATTAGGAGGACTCTTGATGAGAATCGAGGGCTTGCCATACCAAACTGAAATCAGCCTTATGGGCTGATAGGATAACTCCCAAGAGATCCACAGGTAACTCTCCATTCAGGCTTGTCTATGGAAGAGAAGCAATCTTACCCATGTCACTTGAGTTGCCAACATTGGAACTCATGAAGAAGTTGGAGTTGCTAGAGTTTGGGCCCATGGAGGTAAGGTATGCAGAGTTGATGGAGCTGCAAGAGATTAGAAATCAGGCATCCCAAGCAATGGAAAAGGATCAAGCTTTGATCAAGAAGACCTTTGATAGAAAGGCCAAGGATAGATCTTTTCAAGTTGGAGATCTAGTGTTGAAATGGGATGTGGACAGAGAAAAAACGGGAAGGCATTCAAAATTTGATGCCATTTGGAGTGGCCCATACGTGGTCATGAAGTGCAAGAACAACAATGCTTTCCAATTTGCCTCACTGGAGGGTGAAGAACTGCAGATTCCAATTAATGGAATCTATGCATTGCTTCTAGAGGGAAGTTCACTACCTCTGTAAATATTAGATTAGATTTTCTTTCCTCCAAGTGCTTGTGCACATTGTTTTGCTGTAGGTTAGTCTTGTTTTCCCTAAGTGCTTTGGCACAGCTTGCTGTATCCATGGAGATGTTTAGCAGTCCTTGCTTTCATCAGGTGATATTCCATCTTCCTCCTTACACATTCTTAGTCAATTGGGATTCTAAACTGAATGTTTGATAACTCCATGCCCAATGGACTGCTTCTGGCTACTGGTCTTTTCACCTAGCAGGCAGGTACCCCCGCTGAGTCGCCAATTGTTATCCAAAATTCACCCCCAGGGTTAATTTGATAACATGCATCAGAATTCTCAAGTCCCAGGAAAATGGATTGATTCAGGGCAAAAATCATGTTTCTAGGGTCCCCTCAGATTTTTTCTAACTCCCCTGGCCGAAGAAGGAAAGAGCAAGCTCTGAGGAAAGGTGAAAAAGTGGAAAAAACAAGCTTGGGATAGGAAAAATCATGAAAATTGGCTAAGTCCTAGTCCTCGCAAAAGTTGGAACAGTTGGGACATCTAGCGCGAGATCGGCCGAAAACCTCCGTGGCCTCGTGAAGCAAAGGGACATCTGGACATCAGGACGCGTGGGATGCGGAAATCCGGTTCGGCCGAAGGAGAAGAAAATTGACTAACTGCTCTAGGACATTTGGGGCAACAAGACGTGAAGGGCGCGAACCGCCTGGTTTGGCCAAAAAGGAGAACTTTCGCACTAAGCATTTGGGACATCTGGGCCGCGAGGACGTGAAGGACGTGAAAAGATGAAGCAGCCAAGAGCAAAGGAAGCCCATTTCAAAGCGGTTCGAAGAATTTGTCCCAGCATACCAGGGACATTTGGAATAAATGGACGTGAAGGACGCGAACCAGCCGGTTCAGCCAAAACGGGAACTTCAAAGACTGGGACAAATGGGACAAAGGGACGCGTGGGGCGCAGAGATAATTAAGGAGCCGAAAGCCAATCAAGCAACGCCACGTGTCATCGGCCGAATGAGGGACAAGGAAGCCCATTTCGGGTGGATCAGGAGTTTTTGTCCCAAATAGTTTGGGACATCCGGGACAAATGTACGCGAAGGATGCAAAAATCCGGCAGGCCCGAGAACCAATCAAATCATGACACGTGTCACAAGGGAGAAAGTCCAAAAGTCAAAGGGCGAGGTTTCAAGCACTGACCCAAGCCAATAAAAAGAGGACACGTGTCCAATGAAGCAGGAAAACCCATGGGACAGGGAAGGAGAGATAATTATGCATCCAATCAGCACTTGACACGTGTCGTCTAGGTGGCAGAGCATGGGAAAAGATTTCAAAATCTGTTTTGGCCTGTTTCGTGCCCTAAATCTTCAGATCATCATATCTTTCGATCCAGAGCTCGGATTAGCACGTTCTTTATATCAACGGAAAGATGTTGAAATTCTCTACATGATTCTAGGATCAATCTTACATTTTGGTGTAGTCTAGAGAGAGAAAATTGAGAAACACCTCTGGCATGTAATAATAGACAGAAGTAATGCTTCAACAACCAACTTTAATGCAGCAGACAGTTCGCCGCTTCTGTTAGACAGCCCACCATTTTTCCAGGATCCGCCACTTCTGCCATAATGAGATGATTTTAAATACAACCTAGAAGTGGTTGGGGTAGATTCTGAATTTCCTCTCTTTTCCCTCTCTCATTCTTCCTATATATTGTAAAGAGGGGTTTCTTTCAAAAGGTCGAACATTTTCTGTTTTGCTCCTCCCTTCTTCTCCTATCAGGCGAATTTGTGGAGTTCGAACCTCTCATTTGAAACTGTAATATGACTCTACCTCTTGGCATTCTGTAGTGTATGGTATCAGTATTTGGAGCAAGTAATACATGTCTATGGATGATTCTCAACCCTCTCTATGTTCATTTTTGCATCCTCCTGGTCTTTCACTGCAAGTTTTGTTATCTGTGCATGATCTTATATCACATTTGAATGGTCTGTGTTTATTGGCAAGATAGGTGTTCTTCATTCCTCGGTGCATCACCTCTATTAGCTTAGATTTATTTTTATGCATCTTCTTACCCTGTCTCCTTGGTAGATTAGATTAGGTTTCGAGCAAACCCTCTGCATATTTCGTGTGCATCTGAACAGAGGAATAGGAACCAGCCTTCTCTGGAGAATCCTTTCTCACTTTTTCAAGTCCCACACTTGGAGAAAGGATTCAATGTTATGCAATCACACTGGATGATAGTATGGTCAACCTAGAAACCTGACCAACATCCAGGGGTGCTGTGATTTTGCACTAACACTTACTTGTTTAATGAATGTTAATGAAGGTTGTGCTTTCACTTGTTAGACTAAGAGTTACGTATGCTCTTCCCTCAACCATTTAGGTGATCTTAGGAATCAGAAATAGCTCTAAGTCTTATTTCAATTTGCTTTAAAAACACTCTATTACAATTATTGGTTAAGGAAATGAACAAAAATCAGATATATTGAGTTTCGTTGCACTTTGATTTTACAAGTATTTTCCATTTTCATTATAGTTGGGTTTTTGTGTTGCGTATGCTCTTCCCTCACACCTTTTAGGTGATATTGGGAATAAAAAACAACACTTAAATCCTCTTTTATGATGATTTGATCTTTTTGGAGAACTACTAATATTTCACGTGCAGGACCAAAATTCGCAAGTCAAAGAATCAGGATCTAAACCAATACTAATATTTTTGTCAGCAGGTTACCAATGGTGTAAAAACTATACTAAGCTAAATGATTAACAAAACACCACATTGAAAACACTTTATTTGTAGGTTTGGTTAAGAGGTACGGATTGTCCTCTCAAAACTCGGGGAAGTGCATTGGCATAAGTCGTATAACCCATAAGGAGGCCCTCATGAACCCCAAAGTAGTTCACACATTCGGGGATATGATGAAAGAAACAGAAAGAAATTTACTTACCACTTGACTAGTATCACTTTTTGAGATTAGAGTCAAAATTATCTTTATGCGAACCCAAAGTGAGATGCAACTAAATGCAATGTTTTTCTCATTATATCGAAGGGGTAAAGTAAAACTAGGATACTCTTTGGTTTATTCAATGTGACTTCCTTTGCAAAATGTGCTCATAAAGATGATTTGTAACACCTAGATAGTGAACCAATAGGAGGCCATTTTGTATAGGATCCAACTTTACTAAAATTCAATCATGTTTCAAAGAGTTCTCATGAAGAAAGAAATTTTTCAAAGTCAAAACCTTGTTATTTGAACAAGGCAAGAATCTATTGAATTTTGAGCGTAGTGTTATTCATCACAAATCATATGATGTGTTACTTTGTATTAGTTTTTCACTTTCCCTAAGGCAAGGTGAAACTCTGCCAAAGTTACGCTTAGTTTGTTTCATCACCACTTGGTCTACTCCTTTTCTCTCTTGTTGATATTTTTGATCAAAATAGGAGCATCATACGTAGTGTTATTAAATATTGTGTCCACCAATTTTTCACCCACTTACATCCTTCCTTGTTATGACTATGATAGTAAGCATTGAAAGTGTGTTGGTATGTCTTCATATCTTGATAGCCATTGTCTTGATACCCACATCAAGACATTTCATCATAGTTAGGATTGCTTCATCATCAATCTTCCCTTGAGGTGTTACTTTTCTCACATTGTCTTGATACAATTTTGATACTTACATCTTATTTCTCATAAACTTAATTTAAGTGTCTAGATTGTACCATTATGCTACTTGCACTTTAACAACTCCTTGGTATAATTTGACCTTGTTTCTTTCCAAACATTTCCTAAACCTTAAAATGTGTTGTTGTTATATTCTTCACATTATGTTAATATTATTTTGATACTAATTTCTTACTTTTCCTCAAAGCTTGATTAACACATTTAAGTGGTATTGTTACATTGCTTGTATTTTTAACTTCCACTTTTGGGATTTAGGCCTTGTTTGAATATAAATTGGTTATAGTATATGTTGGTTGTAAAACTTACACTTGTGTCTTGGATGTAGAAGAACCGAGTCATTTGAGACAACAATGGAACCATCTCCAAGTTTTGGGACCTTGCACACTTGAGACAGATTCTAAAGAAAGTTGGTTCCTCTATATATTTATATAGCTACCACTACTCCTAATGTTGAAAGGGAAAACTAAGCTAACAATGAAAAGGGACCAACGATAGAAAGACAAATGAAAAGAAAAAATTATCTAAGGAAGGTGATAAAGACCAGAAAAGAGGGATGAACACCATCTATTTTGATCAATAATGAAAGGAAAAGGCATGAAAGAAGGATAGGCATGCGCAAAGACAACTAAAATGCATTTACCGGATCATTTTCATAGAACACAACTAAAAATGGAGTTATAGGGGATATAGAGTGACATCATAAACACGTAATGTAAAATAAAGGAAATAAGAAAGAACAATAACATGCTTAGGACAAAGAATAGTTACAAAAATGATGCTTTCATTACTTCCATAAATGCATATAACTATTACAATGGTGAAATAGGTCAGTATCCACATGAATGAGCCAGATATAGAGGTATGCAACTCAGAATACAGAAATATGAAGTCCTTAGAAAAATGCATAAGGATCCCAAGTGTCTAATATTAACAATGAGCCTAGCTCTTACATTTATAGATGAATCCATGGAAGAATAAGAGAAGGAGGGAAAACCAAATTTTGAAATATAACCAAAAAGAAGAAGCATTCAATGCCTATAAAACCACCTACAAATCAATAAAATACATTTCCCCAATTTTTTTGGCTGTTGGAGAAGGAAGGTAGGAGGGTGGATCGAGATGAAATCAAGTGTTTGAAGAAATCAGATCTTTTCATCAATGCCTAGATTGACATTTACCCATATTTCATCTACCATATCCACCAGAATTTTAATTCAAATGTCTAAAGCTCTGTAGCTAATGTCAAAAACTATCGATTGAGGCTAGGTGTGCATCAATCGGAGCTCTGTAGCAATAGATATGGCTATCAAAATATTATTAGGGCCACTGTACACGAAAGACATGAGGTGCATGTGGGACCGAAAGGAAAACCAACTATGAAAATGTGCTTTTCATTTCTACCACACGTCATTCATTAATTTGTTGCAAAGTTTCAACAACGTATTGGCTTTCTTTGATAGGTTACATGTGGCACACTCAAACATGTCATAGAATGACATGGCATGGAATGGTACAAAGGTATGCATGCAAGAGTGAGGCATGGGAAGATGACAAAAGGAAGGCATGTGAAATTGCAACATGTGTAGAGGAAGGGTACGTGGGGATACTAATGACTTAACTTATTTTTTGAAAGAAAAGGCCAAAGCATGCATGCATGGAAGCTGAAGCAATTTAGAGAAGCTGGAAGTGTAGAGAGTTCATGCAAGGTGAAGATGGAACAAGGAAGAAAATGAAAAGGAAAAGGAAAGGGGAGAAGGGGAAGTGTGCAAGGGCACGCAAGGAAACAGTGACCAAGTGAATGTGTCAAGGAGAAAACTAAGGTGCACACCACTTGTAATGAGGATCTCTAAGCCATTATATGTATGAAATTTTTCCAAATAACTAGGAGAGTTATTTGGATAATAGTTTTCGTGATTTTCATGGCCATCTGCTTGCTAGATGAAGGAGATTAGTACCTGTAGCATCCATTGGGCATGGAGTCTGTTGTGTAATCATGAAACTCTGATCTTTAACTTTGAAGAACTTCCCTTTATAGTCAATTGAGTCATTTCATATCTCTGCTCAATCCTATAAACCGAAAAGATGACCATTACCGTTGAAGAAAAAAAGAAGAGTACATGTAAGAAGTACGTGAAAAGAAAGAACTTATGTACAAATAAACAATGTGCACATAGTGCACTTGGAGGAATGGAAACTACTCTAATATATACAAAATGATGCAACAAACTTAATGGAAGGGTTTGAGATAGATCCCATTTATTGGGATTTGCAGCATGTTTCCATCAAGATGAGTTCACTTGAAAGAGGTAGCCTCCTTACAAGAAATGATGATATATAGGACACTCCAAAGTGCATAAAACTTTGAATGGCACCCTAGTTTATCTCTTCCAACATCCCATTTCAAAACCAATTCCCCAACATAGAAATCTTGAGGACTATTCTTTCTTTCAAACCATTTTTTTTTCTTTCTGATGCTGTTCTAGCTTGATCATGGCAGAGTTTCTTGATTCTTCAAGATTAACTAGCTTTACAATTATGATTTCTCTCTAGCAAGATCCAATGAGTTCAACTCAAATTTTGAAGGAAGGGTAACCTCCTTTCCATAGAAAATATTGTAAGGAAAAGTTCCTATTTCTCTTTTAACTGTGATTCTATCTACCCAGTACATGTGTGACCTTTGTATGCCATTGTATTTGGATGATTTTCATTGTTCCCTTCATGATCATGATCAGGTTCTTATTTGTTAACTCTGCTATACCATTGCCTTGAGGGTAATAGTTGGAAGAATTCTTTAGATATATGCCCATATTTAGATCCTAATCAATGATTTTAGTGCTAAGGAAGGCTTTTTCATTATCAGAGATAATTTTTTGAGGAATGCCAAACCTTGTGACTATACCTTCTATAAATTCAAGGATGATCGTCTCAGTTGATTCCTTGATTGTGAAAACTTGTTTCCATCTATTAAAGTAGTGTATAGCTGTCAACACCCATCTATTTCCAATGATTGAAGTTGTATTGATCATGCCTGTGAAGTTGAGACCCCATTGCACAAAAAGGTTGATCCGCTTGGATTGGTTAGAGGGGAAGCACTGCCAATCTCTTCTTTCCTACAAAGAAAGCACATTCTTTACATTTTTGACCCACTTGTGTGCATCTGAAAATAGAGTAGGCCAAAAGATACCTACCATTATGATCTTCATTGCTGTAGTTTTGGTAGAGAAGTGTCCACCAAAGAATCCGTCATAAAATTCTGCTAACACTTTTTCAGTCTACATATCATTGATACACCTTAATAGTAGGCCATCAATATTCTTCTTAAAGAGAAGTCCATCAATGAAAACATAAGGGATAGATTGTAACATCATATGTATTCTCTTTTCCTTGTTTAAGCCAAGAGGGTATATGCTCTCGGAAAGTAATGTGATCATGTCCTTCATCCATTCATGCATGCTAGGATCTATATTCTACTCAAGTTATGCACATGGGAGAGCTTCATCAAGAAACAATGAAGTCTCAAATTTATTGTGTGCATCCTCAGGAAGCTACTTGTAGAGCATATTACCTCTTACTAGTTTTGTGGCTTTTATTATCACATCATACTCCATGATTTTAGTTACCCATCATGCTCTCTTTTCACTGATTTCTTCTCCCATGATGAAGTCCCTAACACTGGAGTGAGAAACTAACACCCCTATCTGATTTTTGGCAAGCATAATATTGAATTTCTTGAGTGTGTGCATGATGGTGTAGACTTGATTTTCCATGTGACTATATTTCAACTCATAATCCTTTAATGTATGAATGAAGAAAGCCATTACTTTTTCTAGTCCTTGTTCATTTTCTTGGGTTAGGACAATAACAACACTTGCATCAGTTCCATAAGCATAAATTATAAATTCCTTTGAGTAATTTGGGTTTATGAGTGTTGGCATGCAAGCAATATCTTACTTGATTTTGTTGAATATTTCCTTTCCTTCTATTTTCCATCTAAAATTTATGTCCTTCTTGAGCATCAGGGTGATGGGCCGAACTAGTCCTAAAAAGTTAGGAATAAAAATTCTAACAAAATTGATCTTATTGAGGAAGTACTGCAAGGCCTTTTTTTGCACTGGTGGGGAAAGAGCTAGGATGGCTGAAATGCACTTAGGATCAATTATGATGCCATCCTTTGAAACCACATGGCCCAAGAGCTTGCCCTGTGCCACTACAAAATTACACTTCTTAGGGTTAAGAGATACCCCATACCTTCTTCATCTCTCAAAGAATTTCTCTAAGTGTGCCATGTGATCCGCACTTTTCTTTGAGAAGAATGTGATGTCATCAAGTTAAACTAAGATGAACTCATTTATATAGCCCTTGAATACAATATCCATGGTGCGTTGAAATGTTGTACCTATGTTTGATGAGACCAAAGAGCATCTTTGGATATGCATATGTTCCCACTTGGTTATAAATGCCATTTGGAATTGATCTTGTTCCTTGACTAGTATCTAATTGAATTCATACTATTCATCCGACATTAAGAATCTTTGTGTGTGGGCCACAGATCTACAAAATCTATTCCATCAAGGCAAACGATAATGATCCTTTAGAGATGCCTTGTTCAAATATTTGAAATCAACATAGATTTTGACTTCACCATTCTTCTTAACCAATAGAACTAGATTCATGACCCAGGTAGAGTACTTGATTAGAAATATTATTTGGCCTTAATGAGTTTAGATAAGTCCTTCCTCATGAGGGGATCTATCTTTAGATTGACTGCCACTACTTTTTTTGCAGACTTGATACCGGGATCGAGGTCAATGAAGTGTTGAGAAACACTTGGATCAAAACCTTTGAGGTATTCATACTCCCATGAAAATATATCACTGTATTTTTGAAAAAGAGAGATGAAGGCCTAATTTTCATCATGCGTGCAAGATTTACTAAGTAAAAACTCCTTTCCATGCATAATAGTGGTGGGAGAAATCTTCTTGTGCGGTGTGCCTATATTTTTATTCACCCTTGAACACATCATCGAGGCTAAACATTTTCTCTAAGGTTACCGGGCCTTTAGGGAAAAAAATTCTTCAGCTCTATCACTTGGTCACCATAGTTGTTATGTAAATCAGCTTGCATGCTTGATGAGACTCACTTCATTTTGGATGAAGTGGATGATCTACACATCCTTGTAAAACACTTTCTAGTTGGTTTTGTTATCTAAAATGGATGGTAAAATCACCATATTAATGTGTTGAATATTTCCTTTAACAAATTCCTCAGCAGGAGAGAACTACAAACCAAGCATAGGCATTTGGTGAGATTCCTTATTTATTTTGTGTTGCACCACCTATATGTTTAGAGTATCAAAGCTCTCAAGGATGTCCCAAAATCTGTGTTTATAAGCTTTGATAAGCTTATTATTTTTCATGAACTTGTTAGTGAATTGGTGGATAACTAATTCCATGTCCCCAAAGATCTTTAGCACCTTAATATTTTTCTTTTCAGCAATAAGTAGACCATGCACCAACGCCTCATATTCTACCACATTGTTAGAACATGTAAACTATAACATATGTGTGAATAATAATTTATCATCCTTAGGGTAAATGAGAATGAATCCTGATCTCACACCATTTATGCTTCTAGATCCATTAAAGTATAATTTCCATAGACTAGGGTTCTCTTCATTTTGCTTGAGCATGCACGACAACACAACTTCTTCTTCAAGAATGTAGTAAGTACCAAGCCCAGTTTCATAAGCTTCCAACTCTTTAGCATATGGGTCAAATTTATGGTGCCTCTCCACCCACTCATCAAGTACTAGATCAATAATAAAAGGTGGAAGAGGCTACTCTTCAAAACTGAAGTTTGTTCTTCTTGGATTAAACATTTGGCTTGGAGAGGGGATTGGACGTATGAATCTAAATGATAGGAAAATATTGGCTCATATTGTATGGTAAACTGGGTACTATACCTTGTCTTGAGTGACATATGGGTCCAATCAAAAGATAAGTAACCACCCACTTTTGTGGTAAAATATCTTGACAAACATAAGGCAAAGAAAAGGGTAAAATCAATGATTGACATATCATAAGTTATTGTGAGACTTGGACATGCATGGAGAGTTAACTCAAGATCCTCGATGATTCCTAGGGTAGTGACCATTGAACCATCAAGTTGTAGGAATCCTTTTTTTAGGGGACTAAACTTAAGACCTAAGACCTTAACAATCTTCTCAAGAATGAAAAAGTACTAGCACTGAGTCAATCATACTGATTATGGACAAGATGTTTACATATGATCAAAGAAATATAGAAGGGTGGGGTTTTAGCAACGTATTTACTTCCTTCTCCTCTTCTTCACAGTATAATGATAGAAGTGTTTTAGCTTATGGATGGTTGGATAATTATGCAAGATCTAAGCCAAAGCTTCATGCAACAAGTTATGTTGGGATGGAATAGTGATTTTGATGCAGCCTAGCATCTACTATATAAAACCTAAGAAAACCCAAGCACACTAGCACATCACCCAACTTGAGCTGAGTGCTCCCCCAAAGTGCGCAAAGGTACCAAGCCTCTCTTTAGAGTTGCTTGTGCAAGATGTTAGTGTAATGAAGATACAACATAGTCATGACAATAAATAAGAATAATATTCCATAGAGCATATTCCGTGTCTAGATATTAGAGAATATTAAATTAAACAATAACCATAATAATATTAACCATGTAAAAACCAACTACAGTCATGTTTAAAACCATTATCCATCCAATATAATCCATTATATTAAACATTGAATAACATAGAAGCTTATTACATTAAAAATCATCACCATAAGTTATGCACGTATCAAATCCAGCAACATAACTCTACAATAATTCAATATTCATCCTCTCTCACTCATACATTCTCACTGCATAGTTCAATACATATTTATAGGGTTGGGTACTTTCCCTTCACCACCCATGCACTTCCCAAAATAGGTCACATGTTGATAACTTCCATGTGACTTTACAATAACAGAACATACATGTAAGTGTGCTAATAATAGACATCCTATACTTAACTGAAAGAAGTAATCCTATTATTATCTTGAACTCATGTATGGTTCTTATCAGATGATCATTCCAAAGATAGCATTTGTGTGTTGTGCAAGTCTCCATCCCTATGTGTGTTCCACACTCTACCTTCCAAAAATAGCCCACATCCATGAAAATGGCGAATCAACTTGTCCTGGCACGTGTTTCCTTCCCTATCCTTCTGCGCCTTCAAGTATGCCTTGTTCCCATGTGCACATCCTAGGTATGTCTTCTCCTTAGGAAAATATTGTATTCTCAACATTACCCCACACCAAATTACATTTCCATCCTAGAAATGGGGATTCTTTCTAATGTTCCCAAGAATAAAGAATAAGAATGGAAAGAATAATGAATCACTGTAAAAAATAATAAACCTTTACTCCTTAGGACCTTCTTCTTCAACAGGGAGGATCAATTCTAGATACTCTCTTTTAACCTTAGCCTCCAATATCTTACAGTAATCCAACATGGTCCTTGTCTTCTCTGGAATGTTTGTGGCAATGGCTTCCAATTTGTTCTGAGTAATCTTTTCCTTTTTGTTTTGCAGTACTTAGACAACATTGTCCATAACAGCTCATTCTTCCCTTCGAAGATCCATATTTTATGCTATGTTCTTCCCAATCTTAATTATTCTCTCCTTGTGTGGATCTTGAGTTGTTGTAAGGGATTCAATCTTCTTTCTCACTAGTGCCAATCTTTCTGCACATCCCAATGTCTCATCTTTCATGGCCTTTAGAACATCATTATATTCAACCAGAGTTCTGATCCTTATCAATGCTTTTGGTGTTCCACAAATATTTGAAACTTGGTAGGCTTTCTTCATTCCATCCTTCAAATTTTGGAGCAACACCTCATAATTTAAAATTTTCCTAACCATGGAGGCCCTTGCTCTTTCTTCTTCTTGTTCAGGATCCTTTGGCATTGGCATTCAAATTGGTCCATCTTCTAGCAATAGATCAACTAATTTGTGCACATAATGCATATCCGAAGGAAACTTCTCACATGCCTTACACTCAAGATGAAGTCTTTCTTTCAAAGCATAGTCACCAATTTCTTCTGCTATACTTATGAAGGCTTTATTCTTTTTATTTTCTAAGTCCTTTTCTCCTTCTAAACGTTTTATTTATGCATTTTTTGCCTTGTTATCTTTAAGTAACACTCTAATGGTGATAGCCTTATCAATGTTCCTTTGTGTCACCTCTCTGTAGATAGTTTAACCAAATCATTACTCACCTACTCATCGACATTAGAGTAAGCTTGATTGTTATGTGTCTGCTTTAGCATGCCTTCTTTACTCTCCTTGATACACAATATTCCTCACATACATCAAGATTTAGCTTGTCCATATGGGTCTACATGGACTAGGATAATGTTTTCCTTGTGCGAGATGGTTTCCATGTCTAGATCCATAAGCTCCCATCCATACAATTCCTTAAGGCCCACTATGCTCTAAAATTGGGCGTGGAAAATTTTACTGTGTCCTCAGCATAGCCCATACTTGGAACAACATATTCTTCACTTGTTCTCTTTGTTCTTGGCCCCTTAGGAACATGAGCACCAATTTTATAGTTATCCCTTCTTCTTCTCGAGTAGTAACACGGGTGATGGGTTGCTCTTGTAATGTCTCTTCTACTTCCTTTATCCCTTCCTCTTCATCTTTCATTTTTTCATCTTTGGGTTCCTCTATATCTTCTAGTTGTATTGGGGTCCTGACATTCTCTCCTCGTAATCCTCTGCCTCCTCGTCCATCTTCATCTTCCTCCTTCTCTTCTTCTCAAGTGCCTCTTTCTAAGGGGAGATTCTAGGTGATATTCTTATAGGTTATGGTGTTACTTGTGCCTTGGGTCCCTGGTTATTCCGAATAGCTTCTTAAACCAACGCTCATCGGGGATAGCATCCACGTTAAGTCCTCATCTCCATTCTATACCTTTGGTGGTGTATCTTCACGTTTACTCTCTAATTTGTTTGTGGGCTACCTCCAGACTCTATGATCCAAGCCTCTACTATCTTCTTGTTCCTCTTCCTCTTCATCTATCTATATGTCCATAGCAGGGGTTTGGAACTGCACATTCTCCTTTGTATGCTTTCCCTTATGTAGCCCTCGGGAGCATGAACTCATTCTCCACATACTTATTACTTTCCATCCTTGGCTTGAGCTAAAGCTATGTGAGCATGGATCCACTATGCCCAATAGCCAAACTTACTAGCTTCATAATTATGACATCTGAAATGAGCCTCTGGATGTAGGTAGACCGACCTGGATATACATATCTTTTCTTGAGTGTGTGGTAGTCACAATATACCTTATCTATGTTGAAGTTCAAATGAAGTGCATCAGAAAACCTATGAACTAAAGCCTAGAAGTAGTGTAATGTGAAGGAATATGGTAGTTTGCACCATGGACTCCATGTCCCATCCTTCATGGAAAATCATGCGATGTAGAAGTGTTGATATACCATGAATTGTACTACCTTGCCTACTACCAAAGGTAGTTCCTTTGGAATGCACCATTCCTCCTCAAATTCCACGCAAAGTCAATCATACCACATTTCTACCCTTTTCTTGAATGGTCCACTCATTGATCCTTCACATAAATATTTCTGTAACCTTTCCACACGGGAATTTTTCATTAGCAGGGTATTCGCAAATTTTATTCTTTGGCCCATTGGGAACTCCAATTTCTACAAAGACAAGAGATAAGAGGATGGCACCAAAACTTATATTTTCACCTGCGTGCTCCTACTCACTAATGGTTTATACAATATAGCCAACCAATTTGTATATTTCTCCCTTTGTCATCTTCTTTGCAATATACAAATCATAATGTATTTACATGTGACCATCTCCTTGATCATTTAGCTTGGTGCATAGATGTAAAGTTTCCTGCACCACATGTTACTTCCTCAATCTATATATTTCCATTCCACTTGGACCCTTGGTAAACCCCAATTCATTTATTTTGACAATAACTACTATTTTATCAATCAGTCACTAACAATGTCTATCCCTATGCCCTTTAATCCTATTAACATTGTAATTAGGGGCATTGTGAGCCTAACCCTCCATCTAGATAAATAGAAAAAGTCCTCATGTACTCTTCTCATAATCCATTCATATAATGGTTCATACTTTCCAAAATATGGGAGCTCATATAGTTGATAAACTCCTACCTTCTTTAAAACCATTTCCCCATTGTCATCATACACTAGCATATCTTTCATCATGCATTTGTTGGTCTTCTTATTCAGCAAAGCATCTAAATCTCCCTTGTTATTAGTTGTGCAGTGGTTGTAGTCATTTACTTTGCATTTGTGGATATGGGAATCCAAATCATTTCTGACTATTACTCCTTCCAGTCTCATCTCGAAAATTCCTCTCGGAGAAATTTTAACCTCAACTTCCACCTTTTTCTTTCCTTTTGTGCCTCTGTTGTAGGTTCTTTCTTCAAAGCCATCGTAAAAACCCCCTTTTATCTTCTCGTGTTGATTAATTTCAAACCCTAGCTCAAAATCACATTCCTAGCTCGAAATCACATGCCTTAGCTCCCGCTCAACACTTATGTTTCATTCAAACCCTTTACCAATGAGGACACAAGCCTTTTCTTTACATAAATCTACTCTCCATGTTTAGTTCCACAACTCTCCACACATCACCATGATTTTCTTGGCTTGGTTACACTTATCTTGTTTGAATACTTGTGATTGCAAAGGTAAAAACGAGCCCACATCATGTCCTTCTATAAATTTTTAAAACATTAGTGCATTTATTGGTCCTTAACCTACCAAGAATCCTCTCATTAATTGACAATTTTAAAATTTCCAATTTTTTTCTGTGTAGTACAATTTTGCACCCCAACTATAACCTTCTAGCATGCCTTCCTACCCTCTGGATATATAATTTTCTTCTATGCACTTCCATGTGCCAAGTACCTCAAAGACTGCGTCTTCTCATAGTAGTTTCCACAACCGCTACTTACCTCACATTATAATGTCCATTCATTCATTTCCATCTATGGGCTTCCTTAGAAGTAATCTCCTTTCTAACAGCTCCTTTCCATACTTGAATAGAACATGTAATAGTTTATTCTCATGTGTACCCATTTGTGAATAACAAATAACAACCATCCCACACCAATGGTATGTGTAGTCCTCTACGCATAAAAATACTTCAAGTTGTATTTAGCTTCCAGTGCTTAAATGCCCTTATTACATAAAACACCAAACTAAATTGACAAAGCATAATGAAGAAGAAGGAAATATATTAAAGGAAATACAGAAAGGAAAACCTATACTACATGGCAACACTTTCTTATTACAAACACCATGAAGACTTATTTATAATAGGGCTTCAGCCTACTCTCGTTAAAGTAACTAGGTAGCCACATTCCATCAAGTGCCTCTAAGTGGAAAGTGCCCGAGTCAAGTATATGATTGATAACATACGGTCCCAACCAATGCACCTTAAGTTTTCTTAGATGGCACAAAAACTTAGAATCATAAAGTAGTACCATTTGTCCAACCTCAAGCTTCTTCTCCCTAATGTGTTGGTCATGTCATGATTTCTACTTGGAATTTTCTTACTTCAGAATCCAACGTGCTATGGAGTGCCTCTCATCTAACTGTATTAACCTATCAATTCTTTCTTCTAATGATTTCTCATCAGCTATACCTCCATCACACATAATACATGAATAAGGTAACATGAATTCCATAGGAAGAACTACTTCTATACCAAACACCAACTGAAAGGGTGTGACCTTATTCAACTTCTTGTAGGTTGTTCTATACACCTAAAGTACGAAGAAACTTTATCATCCCAATATTTTCTTCCAACGTCACAAATTTTTTCAAGGTCTAGATCAATATCATGTTAAAGGCCTCAACAATACCATTTTTCTGATGATGATAGGGTGTATTCTTGTGGTGCGCAACCATAAATTCAACCAGTAATATCTTGATTGTCTCATTAAAAAAGTGTGTGCCTCTATCACTTGTCAAGCACAACAGACATCCATACCTAGTAAGAACATTCTCCCATAAGAACATGGATAATTTTGCTATTGTATAATCCTTTTTAGGTGCTTCTTATGCCCACTTTGTAAGATAATCTATGCAAGTGATGATATAATGTTATCCAATTCTATGTGTGGCTAGTGAAATAGGACCTACAAATTCAATAGCCAATTTCTCAAATGGCTCTACACTAGAAATAGGCCTTAAAGGCATTTCATATCTTTTCCAAGGTTTTCCAAGGTGTTGACAAAGTGATCACATGCCTTACAATACTCTTTACAATCCTTGTACAGGGTCTCCCACCATAATCCAGTGAGTAGAATCTTGTGCATGGTGGCATCACCTATATAGTGCCCACCTGCAATACCACCATGAGCCTCTTCCATGATATTTGCGCTCATGTTCCATTATACACCAAAGGCAATACTTCATCTCGGCCTATTTTTTACAAATCTCCACTGATCAACATAAAGGGTGTCACGTGAATTACAAGTTGTTTCTTCTCTAATTATTTCATTCCTTCTGGCGTCATACCCATGCGTAAAAAGATAACAATATCCTCCAATTCTAAAGGCGTGTGATGTAACTTGTATAACTATGTATCTGATATTATATCTTTAATTATTTGTGTTCCCTCCCCGACTAAATCCTTGATAAGTGGTTTGTGCTAGAATTACTTTTACCCGGTTTTACCATAAGCGTGAAGTAAAATTTCTGAAATAAGAGCAGCCATCGACATATGCACCCCTGTAAAATGGGTTTATTTACAAATATTTTAATGCCATGTGATCAATATAAAATATAAAAGGTGTTGCTAGTAAGTACTATTTGAATTTATGCAGTGCGTAGATCATTGACAAGGCCTCATGCTCAATTGTTTTATAAATTTTCTCTTGAGAGTCAACTTTCTACTAGAAAAAAAAATAGGATGATCTATAATACCTTCTCTAGGATGAGCTAACATTGTGCCAATGGTTGTGACAGAGGCATCCAAATGTACATGAAATGTTTGGTTTTATGAAGGAAAATGTAGAATAAGCATTGTTATAAGTCTCTCCTTCAACGCCTCAAATGCACACTATTGTGGTTATCACCAATAGAACTTCCATTTCCCTTTTAGTAACTCTTCCAAGGGTATGGAAATATTTGCATATCCTTGGATAAAATGTTATAATACCCTATGTTGCCTAAGAATCCACACACCTCACTCTGAATGATAGGTTCTTCTAGGCCTACAATAACTTCAACCTTAGTTGGATCCACTAACAAACCTTCCTTGCAGATGATGTGCCCTAAAAACTTCTAAAAGGTGTAGCAAACATGCACTTATTGATTTTTAAAGAGATTTTTAACTATCTACATATTTCAAAAATTAAGCACAAATTGTCATAATGATCCTTAACAAGTCCATACATTTTCCAATCATCCAAGTAAACCTATAGGAAGTTGTGAATACAATCTTGGAATGCTTTAACAAATATGGATGAAAATATAGTAGGAACATTTTTAAAACTAAAGGGCATCGCAAAGATATGCAAAACTTACCCATTAAATGGTGAAAGTCATCTTCTCTTTATTCCCCTGTGGAATTCTAACCTGATGATACCTTGATAATCCATCTATAAAATTATAAACTTCATGCCTTGCAATTCCTTCTAATATTTACTTTGTGAAAGGTGTATGAAAAGGATCAATCACACATGTAACATTCAGTTCCCTATAATCCACAAAATTCATAATCAATCCATCTTTCTTTATACTTATTTTCATGGGGCTAACGCACTCTGATTCCTCTAGGGGCTTGATGATTCCATATTTCAACATTTTTTCAATTTCATCCTTAACTTCGACTGGATATGTTAGGGTTCATCCTATAAGGTCTCTTCCTGATTGGGAATGATCCTTCCTTTAGCTTGATATTCATCTCTTTTAATGACTCATGCACTCCTTTTAACTCATGGTAGCCCCTAAGAAATAAGTCCTTAAAATCTTTTATTAACTCAATTATATTTCCCACTTCATAGTCATCCCAATAATCCCCAATTTTTTCCTCCTTAGGTTCAACATTCATGCCAATGTTCACTTTATTTCTCTTCATAGGTTCATGATAGGCATGCATGTTTTTATTAGCACTATCTAACACTTTTTACGTACTCTTGAATGACCTATATCCAGATTTTCTACTTCTTCGTCATCCACTATGTAGAACATATTTCCTTTTTCTTTCTCACAACAAGCAAACTTAAGTAGTGTGGCATCTATCTCTTCTTCTTCATCAAAATGTGCTCCTGAGTCTACCTCACCAAATAACTCCTCAATGATTTCATCATCCTTTACAATAGCTCCCATAGTTAAGTAATTTATAACCCTTAATACGTCTTCCATCGGAGGTTGAGTATAGAAGTAATCAAAAGTTTGGGTCATTCCTAAAATCAAGTCCTACTAGTTTTGAGTCTCTCCATACAGCTCTACATAAACATACCAGGTTCATTCATAACCTTGTAAAGTGGAATAAAATTTGTATACCTAAAGTGAAGGTGGTAAATCTTCCTACCCCTCTTTCTAGAGAATCTCACACTATTGAACGTGGTGCTGAATAGGTTGATTACCCTGATACATGTAGATTGTAGTAGGTTCATTTATCCTAAATAATTGAGTGGTTAGAGAAATTCTAACTTCATTACATTCAATAAGATTATCACTATGAACCATCCACTAGTGTATTGTTGTCTGTGTAAGGTATATACTAATATATTCCTTATTTCCAATTGATTTGTCCAAAGTGCTCCTCCATGGTGCACATTAATACTGTAGCATCTCCTTCTCTAGTGTCCTAAGGTATAGGGTTGTTAACCATCCTCTAAATACATCGAGGTTTGTTTCTCTGTGCAAATTTTCCTCTTACATTGCATCCAACCATCTCATAGGTGCCATGTGCCCAATTGTTACAAGAAATACTTGTGTATGCAATGGAAAAGTTACAAAGCTATGGAATGAGGAAAAATAACCTAAAATATTAATTAAATCAACCATGCACCACGAGATAAGAGCTAAACAAGAGTTAATCCTATACATGCATCATAACTTTGAGAAAAACATCAAAATCTAGTATATATACTACTCTCTACTCTTTAGATTACTAATTAAACATTAAACCTAAGAAGATCAACTTAGCAATCAAAGGTGTAATTAGTTGTTTATGGTTTTCAAGCTTTCAATAATTGAGTCTCACCATTAATGGATTCAAGGCCAATGTTTCTCTCCATATTACTCAAAACTTGGTTTAAAGATACAAATGGAGGTGTTAACTCAAAGCCAATGGTAGAGGTAAGCTTAAGATCAAATGTCTAATTAGCTTAAAGCTAATACAAATGATATATCAAAGCTTTCTTAGACTTGTTTTTGTTTTGTGTTATGTAAAGTTGTGTCTTTGAATGGGTAGGCCTACCCTTGTATTTATAGTTTTCCAAATGGAAGAGTTTGAACTTTGGGTGCATGTGGGACTAAAGTCTAAAAAGAAATTTAGGATTAAATTAGTATAAACATGTTTTATGATTAGTTAATCTATGTTTAGGCTATTTAAACCTTATTAGCAAGTGATTAGAGACTCATTGAGAGTTGGGAGGGGTCTAGTTAATCAATTATGACTGATAGATAGCCTAGGAAGCCAATAGAAGTGATCTAGAGAGAACTACAAAGGTTCTAAATGGTTGAAAGGAGGAATTTTTAGCTAATAAGAGAGATATTATCCCAATTAGTTGATTATAGGAGGAATACAACCAAGAAGGTGTCATAAATGGGCATCCGAGAATGGAGCGAAGAGTGGGAAATTAATGAAGTGTTGTTAATCGGTTGAATTAGAGGAAATGCTATGTGTAATCATATTTTAGGTGTCTACATTTTCCCCTCTTTGGGGTGGTGTAAGTGACATCACTTCAAAGAAAGTAGACAAGCATAAAAAGTATAAAATTTTGAAGGGATAGAAGAAAAATGAGTAGAATGAAAGATGCCCCCTCGATTATCGATGGGGTGATGGAAGAACTCGATTGACAATCAAAAAGATGAAGGAAATAGAACATAAAGAAAGAATAATATGAAGAAAGAAAAGGGATATAGAACAGGAGTATGAGGAAGGGGGAATGAAATAACATCCATCCATTTTCTTTTAAATAACTTTATTTTTCATCATATTGGTATTGATATTCATCATCGGATCTTATTAAAAATAATAAACAAAAGTGTAGTATGACATGAAAAGCCATATACGAACAAAATTTCCATTGCTAAAAAAACACCAACTCGATGCAACATATAAAATGCAATGTAATACGATAAAGTAAAATATTTCTAACTTAATGCAACATACAAAATGTAATGCAATACAAGAAAGTAAACAAGAAAAATAATAGAGAAATATAATGTAATTTTTTGTTATTGAGCTTCAGTTCTAACCTATTTGAATCAACGACAATGGTTATGATGGCGCCCCAAGAAAGGATACATGTAAGGGGAATAATAGAGGAAAATTGGTTCCTATAAAAAAACCATTATGCACTACAAAAAAGTACCGGGCACTTGATGGCTAAGAAGTCTGGACATAGTAAGTAGACTAGATTGTTAATGGAGGTAGATCAAAATGATCCACGAGTCATGCACATGAACATGTGAGAAACAAAGAGTGACATTTTTAGGATGATTTATATTGTTTTTATGTTTCTTGAGACATATTTGAATGTTTTGGGATTTTGAAAGTTTTACAAACTATGTACGGGAAGATGAGGAAGTGTGGATGCCCCTAGAGATAGATGAGATGTACAAGGGAGAAAGGCCACATGTGTGCGAAAGGTGAAGATGTGAAAATTCCCAGCAATTAGGTGGGAGTATTCAAATGAAAAATCTTCACACATAGAAGTGGGACCCAAGGCCATTATGGATAGGTTCAACATGATGATGAACATAAACCAATGAAATGTTGGGAAGAAGCAAGGATTCCCTAGCATAAGTTAGCCTAAAATCACATGATAGAAAGGAAGGAGAAGATGGTTTCGTGAAAGGGGACAAAGGTGTCTAAAAAAATGGAAAATAGGAAATACCATACACATGGATTTTTTTACCAAAGTAGAAGGATGATGTGATTGATATGGATCTAGCTTAGAAGCCTCGCAATGAAAAAGTGATCAGCCAAAGGACAAAATCGTGAGACAAGACATGGACTAAAGAAGGAGTCTAAACAAGGTTAAAAAAGACACTTGGTAACATACTAATCCTATTTTTTTCATAGAGATTTGGTGTGTGCATATGGAGATTAATTACCTCTTGAAGGGACTATTTAATAGACAAAAATTGAAGAGAACCTAGTCAATGTGTAGGAATGATTGATTTTGAAAGGCAATTTTGTAAATGGATGGTGGAAGGATAGTCATACATTTCTCGATGCCGATCAGGAATCCATAGCCCGATGTAGATGTATTTTATTCTAATCACAATATTTCTCTATTTCCATCGAGGCATCCATACCCCGATAAACATTATTGAAAAAACCCCAAAATAGAGTTATATATCGATTTTCATTTGCTTCGTAGCTTTTAGCTTTTGATTTTTAGATTGATTTTGATTCTTTTTCTTTATGAAAACTTATTTCATCTCTCTTGTTTGAAAAGGGGTTAAGAACCACTTATGGTTTGATGAAAGGATGTGGAAGTGATTGTGATGATGAAATTGGCTAGTGTCAAAAAATATGTCCAAAATTTCTTCGTAACAAGTTTATTAGATGTTGAATGTGATAGGATATCTAAGATCTCGGTCGTTATTTAATTTACCAAGGTGATAAAATACCAAGGTCAAACTGATACAATAAATATAAATGTTAAAAAATGTTTGAATAGGTTAACATAAATATCACCAAAGCGACGAAAATGGGAGGAAAATTTGTAGAAGAACAACAAGGAAGGGAAGAAAGAAACATCCATGTGTATACAATACTTGATTTCAATGTTTGATCTTTGTACCTTTGATTGTGCTATGTTTTCTCAATTTTTTTGTATTTTTGAATTCATTTGATTTTAATATTTTTGATAGTTTTTGGAATGGTGGGAAAAAAAAGTCACTCTACATGATAATATCCAACAACAATGTTTGTGACTTCCTTAACAAGGGAGATTAAGCATGTTTGTTTATCAAGAGTCATGTTATCCCCGATCTCAATGATTTTTGTGAGCTCATACTCAAAAAATGATTGTGACTTATCCTTAAACATGGATTTCGTATACAAGATCTTGATTTCCCTATCCATAGGTTTCTGTACTCTACGCCATAATTGATGGTTGTTTTAGTGTGCGTCCTTGAATCACACTTGATTTTTGACCTTAAGATCATTGGAAGTGTTAGGAGTTTTGGAGCTCTTGGAATTTTTGACCTGAGCTTGTTAAGAAACTATTTGGGTTTCTTATAAGCTGACATGTGACCTATCTGATCTTGATAAGGAGAAGAAAGTGAACATGGACATTTAGAAATGATGTGAGAAATGATCACGGACTTTCCACATCCATTTAGAAGAAAGGTGTTATGGATGAAAAGATACGGTCTAAGAATTGAAGATGATGGGCTACCGGAGATGAGCCACGATATAATATGATGAAGGGTTGATATAATATGGCCCTAAGATGGAATAAGTTGGGTTACGAGGACATGGTCCAAGAATAGAAGAAGATGATGAAGGGTTGATAGGGTATGGCCTAAGTATAGATGAGGAGGGACAACCCAGGAGGGGTCCCATAGATAGAAGAGGATGAAGGGATACTAGGGTGTAGCCCAAGAATAGAAGTTTATAGGTTACCAAAGAGGTGACCCAAAAGTATAAAATAAAAGGATACTTGGGGCTGGCTCTAGGATAGAAGAATATTATAGGCTACTCAGAAGTGACCCAAGGTGATATTTTTATTGAAGAATGATGATAGATAAGGAATGAATTGGTAATGAGAAGATAGGATATAGATCAATTTTATACCCTGACATCTCATCATTATTAGAAGAATATGAAGATGGAATGCAAAAATAAGAGTCAAGTTCTAAGACATTAGGCTTTTCCCCTATGTTCTGACAAAAGGAACCAACTTCTTCACTCCAATATGTGAGCATATCAAGTTCAAGAAATAACCCTTATTTGTAATCCTCTAGAGGGATATCTTTGTGTAGTATGATTATTTCGTCATCCTGAGAGAAATCAATTAGTAGAGATTGTTGTTCTTCAGCCATAGGAGGTTAACTAGAAGAAATAGGTTTGACAAGAGGAGAATATTGATTGATAGAAGAAGATGAATATGTTCAATGATTTCGACAAGGAGAAGTTTTGACCTTATCGATCCCACGATGATTTTTTATAGTGCTTTGACAAGATATCTTATCACATGGCTTCTTTCTAGTAGTTTTATGTGATCGTAGACATTTATCTTTATAAGAGGGATGATGAAATGGTATGATATGGTTAAAAGGGATCAAGGTCCAAAGAGGGATGTGAGTTGGAATGATAGTAGAAGACAACTCAAGAGATGATGTAGGCTTGGTGGTGGGTGTTTCATCAATGGATGATTTAGATCTGGACTTAGATCATTTTTATAAAAGATACCCTAATGTGGGAGATAAAATAGGATCACATAGCCATCTATTAATTTGTGACGTAGGATTCAAATTAGATGATTGACTAGAGGGAATCGAGTTAAGGAACTCTTCGACGGAAGAAGAGTTTGTCAAGATGATTGATGAAGGAGGTCCTACAAAGAAAGGGAGGATAGTGACTCAAGAATCAAATTATATGTTCAATCAACAAAACATGGAGTCACAGAGTCTTCAAATAAGGAATACATTGTTGAGGTGATTGGCAACGAAGGTCCTTCAAATAAGGGAGGACCATGATTTAGGATTTATCTAGGGTATCCAAACAATAGTTGGGATCCGAATCTTCAAGAAGAGTGGTAATCAATGGTAGTTTGGATCTGAATTAGAAGAAGAGTGGGGAGAAATTGAATAATAAATTGGATCCGAAGCATCCAAACCATACCACCGACTATGATATGAAGGTGGGGAACATGGTACCCTCATGGGCTCTCTAGTGTGAAGAACGAAATGATGCTTAGTCGTAATGGGTTTCTTTTGATGTGAATTCCTAAACCTAGGTTCCATATTTTCATAAGTGGGAGGAACCGCGTGATAGTCATTCATTTTTGGAATTGTTTAAGCACAAATTTATAGGCCTAGATAGTGTAATGTAACTCCTTCAAAGGGAAGAAGGCTCCATGTCGATTCGAGTAGCATAACAAAAACTAACTAGACATTTTGTAATTATGGAGATGCATGCATGATTTCCAAAGAAGTTATAAGGAAAATAGACATCGTGATGATGTGATCTCGATGAGATGAAAATGGATCATCCTAGAAAATAAGTTTTCGGGTGAATAATCACAAGGAACAATCATGCAAGTGTGAAACACAAAGCCAATCAATAAGGAAATACTCCCTATGTAAAATGTGTGTGCAAAATGATAGTTCGATGCAAATATGATCAACACAATGTCAATACTTACGTCAAGCTCAAAATGAACAAGGTGTAAATATTAACAAAGGGTAAATACAATTCCCACTTAAAGGATACTATGACCAGTTTAGAGACAAGCAAGGCCTAAACGTCAAAGGGAGAGGATTACAAATATAAGCTACGTAACCACACCAATTAGACACATCTATCAAGCTTCACAAAGAAGCAAGATATTAGTTTCAAATTTGTTGAAACGACACAAAATAAAGTAAGTGACACCCATCAATATTTGGAGAAATGTTCAAATTTAAACCAAGTCAAAGTATACTAAGGATGTGCTAAAATGTGCACAACGTAACGCCACAATGTGGATACTTAGATCATGTTTACGAAAAACATGACGTAAGTATCTTAATTATGTCAAGGCAATGCAAACAAGGTAACATGTCAAAGGGAGATCAAATGATAAATCAATCCTAATTGATAAGGCTAGAATATGTCTCAATAATGTAAAATAAATGATATTACTCAACTCTCCTTTTTATCAAGTTTGATTACATTTTGTAAATTTAATTTGATCTAATATAAGTTAGAATGTAATATTCCATCTTTTTTATTGTAGTTCTAACGTTTAAAAAATATGAAATTCCTAACTAAGTTCTTTGGAAACTCAGTTTTGTATTAAAACACATCACAATCAGGTGGAAGAAAAAATATGAAGTGGATAGCATGTTTTTAGAAGCATTGGGATCAATATGATTTAGTTTTGGAACTACTAGACTTAGCTCTGAACTCCACCATGCGATTCTGAGTTCTATCACTTAGTTTTGGAATTTTTAGACTTAGTTTCAAACTCTAGTACATAGTTATGGAATTATCGAATTAGTTTCGAACTCCTGAGATAGATATGAAAATCTCTTGGTTAGAATCTGGAAGAATTTCCTTTAGTTCCGAACTCTTCTAAAGTTATGGAACCAATAAAATCTATTCCAAATGGCTGGTGATTTTTCAAATCAATGACACTATCAATCAGAAGTAGATTAGAAGACTTTTGAATCTCCATACTCACCGATCCAGGATAATTATCACACAACTATACATCTAGCCATGTTCCAATTCAGCATCTATTCTAGGCACGATTCAGTTCCATAATATAATTGGAACAGATTATGGCCATAAATTCACCCACGACATAATTATATACATACAAACCTATAGATAGATTGGGGATATAGAAAAAATAGATATAGATCGATACACAGAGGATTAGACAGAGGGATAGAAAGAACCAGTACGTATTTTGTAATGCAGAACATTTTATCAATAAAATAGCCATTTCTATTTTGAGAGAAAATTAAGTTGTCCAATCTTGTTTCGAGGCGGAGCAAGGGCCCACTCCTCCAAGAACCAGGATCCTTATTTTTGTTGGTATTTATATTTTTAAAGAAAATAGTGTAGATCTATTAAATTTGTAAATGCTTTCAATTCCTTAAGTTGAAATCTGTTGTAGACTTGTCCCTGCAGGTGTTCTAGATTAAGTTCTTATTTCTTTGCAATCATTTTCCAAGCATTCTCAATTGTGTGTTTATTTTTGTAATGTGTGTTTACTTTCAGCAATCTATTTCATTCCGCAAATGTGTGTTTATTTCCAACAATTCATTTCTGCAAAGAGTGTTTCTTTCCAAAGAAGTTTTCCTAGTGTGATTTCAATAAAGGTTTTGGCCAAGAAGTCCTTAAGACATTGCAAAAACCCCTCATAAAACAAAATAAACAAAAAGAAACCTACAGTCAATTACTAGATCACTAAGATTATTCTTGTTGCATATAGCTTCGACACACCCCTGGTTTGAATATGACATCAACAAAAAGTTGATTAAATGAAGGGAATAACAACACCCATCACTAACTATGATGATGATCTTGAAATCAAGATCAAGTGGCCATCAAAGATACAAAAACATACTTGTGCACTTTAGACATTGAACAACCCAGCCGCAAACATGTATGGACATAAATGGAAAAAAAAATGTGGCGAATACCATCTTTGATGAGACTCACGAGGTATGCTTCCTTATCTCCCAAGAAATGAGTGGTGAGAATGCAAGGGTATAGATCAAAAATATGGAAATATATTAAGTGCCACATGGTTAGATTTTTGCCTCGTCCAAAGGTGAGAAATAAACTAAGCTAAGTGAGACGTTGTTTAATTTCATGATGAAAGAAACTTAGTTCTAAATTACATGGGCTCTTTTCCTTGTTTGAGAAACAAGGTTCAGACTCAAAGTGAGTTGTTAATTCATGATGGCTTGACATGACAGCAGACTAGAAAAGTGGGCTCTAAGACATAATGACTTCCCTAATAAGATCTCTCAACTAGGTGTCACAAGTTTTCTAGGAGTGAGCTCAATTTACCCAAAGAGTCACACTGACTAATTTGGGAGTATCTCAGCTTTACTTTACCCCCTTCTGATACAATGAGAAACTATTTCATTCAATTTGTACCATCACTGGGGTCACAATAGGAAAACTTTGACTCTAACTTGCAGTGTAAAATTATTCAAGTGGGTAAGCGGAGCACTTCCTGTTTCATCCACGAGGTTACTCAATGGTGGATTACTTTAGGGTTTCTAGAACCACCCCCATTTTTGTAGCTTAAGGATTTATTACAAAGGGGTTACATTCTAGTTCAAAGGATAGGGACGTACCCTTTTTGAAACCTACAATACAATGTGAAGTGAAGTGGTGTGTTTTTTTATCTTTCTTAACTTAATGTGGTTTTAAGTAGCACACCATTTGGCAACCTGTATGAAAACACGTGTATTAGAAGGTTTTTGTTTTGTATTAATTTATCCTTTCTTTGACAAGCATTAGGATCTACATGCAAAGAGTTAGTAATTTTCCATCAAATAAGAAAAATATTTTGCACGTTGTTTTTTATTCCTAAGATCACCAAAAAGGCATGAAGGAAGAGCATACACAATGCGGAAAACTCAACTAAAACAAGTTATGGAAAATAATATTTTAAGTTTTTTTCAAAAGGAAAATAATTTTAGCCAACTTTGAACTTTATCCATTTTAAATCTTAAATTGAAGTGTTTTGGAAGAAAAATAGAAGGTTTTTTGAAAATTTTTGATTCCCAAGATCACCTAGATGTGCGAGGAAGAGCATACACATTTTAAAGAACCCCTACAATTTAAAACAACATGAACACTCAACTAAGTTAGCACAAAAATATAATGGAAAAAAACATACGAATCACTATTAGAACCACCAAAAAAGTTATAAAACCATGAAAATCATAAATTAAAAATCTATTTTTAACATTTTTTCAACAGTTTTTAGTATTTTGTATTTTTAGAGGTCTCTCAGGGAACTTTGGGAGTTTTATTATAAAATTAATAATACCAAATTTATATTAATTTTGAAACTTCCCTCAAAAAATTTCACTTCATTCTCTTTCCGACGCCTATTCAAACTCGAAAACAGTCAACGGGTCAAAATATATGACTCAAACTAGTAGCACTAATTATCATATGAACAAATACGAATCCAACAAAGATGCCTACGCCCCTTCAAGGTATATGTGTGTCATTTTGGGTATGTGCACATGGGTTAGGTGCATGTGCCCCTATGTAAACCTAGCGGGTCCAAGGTGCCCGTGCTTACCTAAGAGATGGTTGTGCTAGGGTAGGGTAAGTGTGCTCTATGCCAAAGAATAGGTGTCTCGCACTGGGAAGAAGAAAAATCATAAAAACTATGACAGTGTGTGTGTGCTGGCATAAGGGTTCCTACACCAACAAAAGGGTGTATGCGCCATGGTTTGGGCATGTGCACGCTTGGTAAAAATTTTTGACATAGGGCTGAGAATATATAGGGTGCCTACGCGTGGGTTTGGGTGCCTATGCACCTAGTGAAAAAATAGGTTACAGGATGTCTGCGCTAGTAGAAGGGTGTGTGCACCACAATTTGGGTCTATGTTCCTACTTTCAGGTACTTGCATGGTTTTGGGTGCTTATGCCCCTCTGCTAAAAATGATAGTCTGAAGGCGCGTGAGCTGGTAGAAAGGTGTGTACGCCCCTGCCTGAAAAATTACTAAAAACATGGAAAATGAAATTTTAAAAGTGTCAACAGGTTAGAAATTAGCCATTAAATGCAGTTCCTAGCATAAAATTAACAAAAATGCATGAAACTGAGGGTTAACTACATAAAACCTAGCTAAAAATCTTAAGGAAAAATATTTAACCCTACAAAAACATGTAAAAAGTTAGAAACTGAAATAAAAGCTTCAAAATGACCCCATTAATGGAGGATGGACTAAGTGTCCTCCGAGCTTTCCACATGTATGCAATGTAAAAGTTACAAAGCTATGAAATGAGGCTAAGGAATCAAAAAGCTTAAGCGACTCAACCATGCACCATGAGATAAGAGCTAAACAAGAGTTAATCCTATACATGCATCATAACTTTGACAAAAACATCAAAACCTAACATATATACTACTCTCTACTCTTTAGATTACTAATTAAACATTAAACCTAAGAAGATCAACTTAGCAATCAAAGGTGTAATTATTTTTTTATTGTTTTCAATATTTCAAGAATGGAGTCTCACCATTAATGGCTTCAAGGCCAATAGTTCTCTCCATATTACTCAAAACTTGGTTTAAGGATGCAAATGGAGGTGTTAGCTCAACGCCAATGGAGGAGGTAAGCTTAAGATCAAATGTTGAATTAGCTTAAAGCTAATACAAATTATATATCAAATTTTTCTTAGGCTTGTTTTGGTTTTGTGTTATGTAAATTTGTGTCTTTGAATGGGTAGGCTTAGCCTTGTATTTATAGTTTTTCAAATGGAAGTGTTTGAACTTTGGGTGCATGTAGGACTAAAGTCTAAAAACTAATTTAGGATTAGATTAGGATAAACATGCTTTAGGCTTAGTTAAGCTAGGTTTATGCTAGTTAAAATTGATTAGCAAGTGATTAGAGACTCATTGAGAGTTGGGAGGGGTCTAGTTAATCAATTATGACTAATAGATAGCCTAGGAAGCCAATAGAAGTGATCTGGAGAGAACTAGGGAGGTTATGAATGGTTGAAAGGAGGAATTTATAGCTAATAAGAGAGATATTATCCCAATTATTTGATTATATGAGGAATACGACCAAGAAGGTGTCGTAAATGGGCATTCGAGAATGGAGCGAAGAGTGGTAAATTCACAAAGTGTTGTTAATCAGTTGAATTGGAGGAAATAATAGGTGGAAGAATATTTTAGGTGTCTACAACTTGTAGGATTAATGATAGATTGTGCATCTTCCCACTGGAGGATTCCTTCCTTAGATGGATCAAGTACTTCCTGGTCCCGAATGACATGTACATAAATTTTGTTCATGTCTTCCTTACTCAAAGGTTCAACATAAGGCGCAGATTTCCCATCTGTCAAAGGGATAATCACTCTTTCTTCCTTGTTCTCAAAACTTATATACCCCTTATTGAACCGTAAGTCAACATTATTTGCATAACACCAAGGGTGCCCAAGTAGATCTTGGAATTTTTTTGATTCTGCAAGTGCTAAGACCTCAAAGTCCCTATTAAACTTGGCCCCTTGTATAGTAATGGATGCATCCTTTAAAACTCCTATGGGAGTGGCCTTAGTTTGATTGGCCATGAACAATACATTAGAGGATGACTGTAATGGAGGTTTGCCCATCTAGTACCCATGCATCTAAAGTAAGCACATTAACTTCCACGCCTATATCAATCAATATATTACTCAAGAGCCACCCATCCACAACAACATTCAAAGTGATCTCCTTTTCATAATCCAAGCTATGAGGGGGAATATTATCATGCAGGATATGTCATCCATTCTCTATACCTACACGCATAGTGTTTCCCTTTAGCCAATTCCCTAGTAATGGAATGATATTCTCTTGGCACAACATTTTTCATACCTCTTTCAAGTCATCAATATTCAATTGAACTATCTCTGCTTCCTTCTTTTGTTCTAACATATGTTATTTTTATTTCAAAATTGTATTTCACCCTGAAGATTTTTGAGTACCTCCATGGTTTCCTAGTAAACCTCCTTCTAATGTGTATGATCTAGAGTACCTTACATGTAAAACTTCCTCCTTGGTGATGGAAGGATTTTGTTGTAATTCCTCTCTGGCATGTGCAAATTTAGCACGTGTAGTAATCTTCATAGGTAATACCTTAGGTTTCAGTGTCAGCTTTGGCATCCATTTATTTTCCACAACACACTACATTCTCGACCATCCATGTGCCTTTGTTCTCCTTTTTATGTATCTTGCTAAGATGATAATATAAGTTAGGTAAATCCTCATTATTGTGATTCCTCCCATAAAAAGAACAAGTAATCTTCTAAGGACATTCACGCCTATAGTGGTCGGGAGATCCACATGTAAAACAAGTTTGGCAAGGGAAATCATCTCGTTCAACACCATGGCCTCTCGCACCCGAATCCACCATGGTATCCTTAACTTCTGCAATGACCTCCCTCAAAGCACCCTTCATTCCTATCATAGCACACTTGAGTGTGATCATGATCTTGGTGCTGAATTTTTCCTTTAGAAGTATTTGATACTCGGTCTATCACACACCAATATCTATGGCATCATGGATCTTACCAATCAACCAATAGTATTTTTATCATGAGTTGTGGACCAAAAATGTAAACAATAACTAGATACATTCTTCCTTATCACACGTTGTAATAATGGGAAGAAACTTTTATCATGGTCCAAATGACATATCTCATAGTCCAAAAACAATAAACACATTGATATGTGAGAAAAAATATCTTTGGTGTGTCATTCCACTTCACAAACTATGCACTAAATCCTAGTGCATGTCTCATGTGCTGAATTTTTCGATAGTTTCTCCAACTACTTTTCCATAGTTGTAATCAGTGCATCCAGAATAGGCTCAATCCATTTTTATACTCTTGACTGTCTTGGTGTGCAAGGCTACCTCAATTGCTTTATGCGGGTCTCGTATAAGTCTTATGTGACAGCACCCTCCTAAAAGGTGTGATTAATCCCCCAATGAACCATTGTGCACGTTGGCTTGCATGAATATCATAATAAAGTTTAAACAAAAGTTTCTTAAAATGAACATCATATTCCTAAATGCTCTCTCTAGTGCCCTGCTTAATATCCTTGAGTGCACTTATACTCTTCTGCTCAAACTGAGGGATATGAAACTCCTTAAGGAAATCATCCTTTAATGTTGCATAATCTACACAAGTATGATTACGGTCAAACTTAATGTACCAACTATGTGCGCATCCTATTGTAGTTGCAAAATGACTCACCTTGTGCTCGAATCCATAACCCCTTTTGTGCGCCACAGTATCTCACACATATACATGTGTTCGGTAGCATCTTCTATGCCTCTATACTCTAGAAGATGAATGGAAACATCCATGTAAACATTTTGGGGTCGGTGCTGACCCTACCCACCTAATCCAGAACCTCATGTGTTACCTCTACCTCCAAAACTACCAGATCCACCAGAACTAGAGCCACCTATGCCCCTTGATCCTCCAACTATAGCTAGAAGGAGCCAGTGGATGTACTTCCCTGTGTCCTAACAAAGTGGTACTAAACTGAACTCCTACAATCTACGAAGTGGTACTACTCCCATAAGTGAGTCCAAAATTCTACGCACTTGAGTTCTATGCTAATGATGCACTGAAAAGGTACCCCTAAACAATAAAGAATACGTTAACCCTATCATAGATGTACTTGTTATCGACTTACTTGTGCTCTTCTACTACCAAAACTAACTTGGCGACTCACCGGTTATACTAGATCTGTAAATCCAAGTGCAAAGACTAGGTTTCTAGGTAGATTCGGATGTGCACCCACGTCCCATGTGAGGCCGAGGAGGGTTCCCTATTATGATTTCCCAAATGGCGGTTTTCCATATGCTCTGCTCCACGCCTTCTACGTGAGCTCTAAATCCTTTACGATCCATCTCTCTCCTTAACATCATCCTCTTTGTAATATCACGTTGCTTCTCTATCTCCCTCTCATGCACTGATTATAATTAAGCCACCTTTCTTCTCTCTTCCTCTCTACCACTAATTTTGTTATATTCGATAAACTTATTCCTTCCCTAGCATGGTTAGGTTTAGCTAGCCATCAATTTTTCTTCCAAGTTTAGGGTTACCATCAAGATTTTGATCGCTAATGGAATTCCTTGCAAATAAGTTCCCCTTGGATAACGTAAAAATTGGAACTCAGCTACCTTCGGGAAAGAATAAGTGGAAATTGAGTACTCCAAAATATAGCTATTCAAAACACCATGAAACCAAGTATCCATAATGCACATCCAAATCAGATCAACATCATAAAGGTCCTGAAATTATTCCTATATCTAGACAAGTGTGTGATACCTCCAATTTCTTTTAGATGTATAAGCAACCAACCACTCGTACAACTCTACCAAAAATATAACAAAGAAGCTCTCATATAAATAGTCACACAAATTCCGCTTCACCCACGTGTATGTATCAAACTCATATCGGTGTTGAACCATTAGCATACTCTTCTTACATATCTTTTATCCACTCAATTCTTTCTAAGGTCAACCACATCTTCATCATGAAACATCCGGAAAAAACTAAAAACTAGGTCCCAATAATGGATCCAATGATGTATCCTAGAATCTACTATATAAACTTGAGAAAAACCCAAGCATGCTTTGGCACATCACCCATCCCGAGATGAGTGCTCACCCAAAGTTCTCAAAGGTATGAGGCCCCTATTTAGAGTTTTTGTGCAGGGATGTTAGTGTAATGAAGATACATCATATTTAGAACCATAAATAAGCATAACATTCCATAGATCATATTACAGTCTATATCTTAGAGAATCTTAAATTAAACGATAACCATAATAATATTAACCATGCAACAACCAGCTATTGTCATGTTTAAAACCATTATCCATCCAATATACTCCACTATATTAAACATTGAATAACATATAATCTTCTTATATTATAAAGCATCACCATAAGTTATGCACGTATGAGATCCAAAGAATATAACTCTACTATAATTCACTATTCATCCTCTCTCACTCACAAACTCTAACTACATAGTTCACTACATATTTATAGGGGTGGGTACTTTCCCTTCACCACCTATGCACTTCCAAAAATAGGTCACATGCTGATAATAGCCATGCACCTTTAAAATAATGGGCATACATACAAGTGTGCTAATTATAGACATCCTATAGTTAACTAGAAGAAGTAATCCTATTACTATATTTAACTCATGTATGGCACTTATCAGACGCTCATTCCCAAAATAGGATTTGCATGTTGTGTAAGTCTCCATCCCAATGTGTGCTTAACACGCTACCTTCCAAAATATCTCGCATCCATGAAAATGGTTAAGTCCCGAATTAGCTTGTCTGGTGCACGTTTCCTTCCTTATCCTTCCACACCTTCAAGTATGCCTTGTTCTCACATGCACATCCTAGAGTGTGTGGGAGTTGAGTCAGTAGCTTCATTAAAAAAGTCACATTGGGATGGAATAGTGAGTATGTTCCACATTGTGAAATTTACGTTTATCCTTTTCATTTGGTCTACAATGTTGAATGGAAAACCCATTGACTTATGCATTTGAGGAAAAACAACATCCTTTCTTGATTGTTCAAGAATGGAGGCATGTGCCTTATCTGAAATAGAGGATTTACCTACTAAATGAGGGGAATGCACTACTTCTAGAGGAGCTTTACGTAGAGCCTCGTTTGTAGGAACTTGAGCACTTTTACCACTTTGGAAGCCTTGGCTACATCTTTCTACTTTTGAGGGTCAACCTGTGTTGCTAGAATTTTGACACAGTGCACCAAACTCAAGAATTCTCTTCTTGTATCTTGTTTTTTCCATAACTTGGGCATGTGGTATGCTTGAATCATATAAAACTTGATTGATTACAAAAATTTCTTGATGCCAAAGAATATCAAGTTGGTCTTAGGAGGAGCCTCTAGCTTTTCTTGGCTCTCAAGCTCACTTATGCTGATAGAAGGATCGTAGTTAGAAGCATTCTAGATCATGTAGGCTTGTGTTTATGTATCATTGGCGTAATGATATTGAATATGAGGAATATTACAAGGAAATCACCATTCAGACTCTTGCGTCATGTTGTTCTAGACTAGGACAAGTGCTTTAATTGTGATGGGCGGTGAAGAGCTAGTATAGGAGGAATAACTCTCAAAGGCAAGTGCACATTAACATGTCATCTATCATTCTGTTGGTTTTATCTATATCTTAGATTCCCATACTAATTACACCAAGGTTGATTGCTTTGGATTTACACCTAATTGGAATTACCTATGTAGGCTTGTACTTGCTTCTTTTCTAATGATATGACCTTGTTGGAAAAGTTTCTAATCAAGGCCTTCAATTCATCATTTTATATTTTTATGCAAGAGATTAAGATGTAGATGAAACTAGTTACGTGCTCGTACTAGAACAGGGAGCAACAAAAGGTTGGGGAGTTGGAGACATATCTAGGAACAAGGACGTAGGAGGCCTAGGCGTAAACTTACCATCCTGAATGGGACTATTTTCTGCCCTTATTGCAATGTTGTATGCAACAGTAAGGTTTTACCTCCCATGGATTTAATCATGACTGAAATTTCACTATTCAAATCCCTTAGATAGTATAAGAAATCATGTTGGTTTGTAGGCCTTACCACTTAAGGAATTCTATCCCAATTCTTCTAGAATTTGATGTTGAAATCAATCATTTTCTCATTGGGTGCATGATTTATTGTAGTCATCTACTCCACCAGTGATAGATGATCTGATTTATCTTCAAAGTAATTACATAGAGTCATTCCAAGCTCATCCCAGGTAGCAATAGATGCAGGTCTTAGGCCACAGTACCATTGGAGTGCTTTACCCTTGAAAGAGGTTGTAAGAAACCTGACAACAACATCATCATGTGTAATCAGATAGAAAAAGAATACATTGGCCACATCTTGAATGTGTTTAATAGGGGTGACTTGATTTTCTCATGTGAAGTATGGAATACTCTTTAGAATGAATACCGACATTTCATGTTGGGAATTGAGATTAAGCAAAATTTTTCCAGCAAACTGGTGAAGTTCCTTAGAGGAGGAAGAGGTTGAAGCATCATGGCAGGGCACACTTATTTGTTTTGAGGAGTAGAGTGAATGTGGCATGCTAGAGATGGGGATGTGCACACGAATATCTATCAGTGTGTGCTTCTTCCCAAAAGATGTAGGTATTTAAATGATCCTTCAACTATAACACTCTATCTTGTATGCACTTTTCTCATAAATGGAACTTAGGACTATAAAACATGAGCTCTCGAAATGTTGGAAGTCACCAGATGTGTTGAAATAATCCTCCAAAGGCTAAAAATACTAAGTTCACACACCAAAACTTTGCAATATGAAAGTTAATCTTTCACTGTTTGTCCCACTTTGGGTGTTCCAAACTATTGGTTGTCAAACTTTCACTTGTGTCTCAGATTTGGAAGAACCAAGTCATTTGAGACAACAATGGAACTATCTCCAAGTTGTGGGACCTTGTGTGCTTGAGATGGATCTCTAGAGAAGGCTAGTTCCTCTATCTATTTCTACTGCTACTACTACTCCTAATGTTGAAAGGGAAAACTAAGATAACAATGCCAAGGGACTAGGGATAGAAGGATAACAGAAAAGGAAAACTAATCTAAGGAAGGCGATAGTACCAGAAAAGAGGGATGAACACCATCCATTCTAAGTGAAAATTAAAGGAAAAGGCATGAAAGAAGGCTAGGCATGTGTATCACAATCAAAACACATTTACCATATTAGTTCCATGAAACACAAATAAAAATGGAGTTACAGGATATACAAGTGACAAAACAAGCCCGCGATGTAAAAGAAAGCAAAGAAGAAAGAACAAAAACACACTTAGGATAGAGAATAGTAACAAAAATAATGCTTCCATTACTTCCAAAATGTAAAAAATTGTTACAATGTTGAAAGATGCCAATATCCACATGTGCAAGCTAGATATAGAGGTCTCGTGACTTAGAATACAAAAATATTAACACCTTAGAAAATACGTAAGGATCCAAAGTGTCTAACATTAACGATGCACCCAAATCTTACATTTATAGATGAATCCATGGAAGAAGGAGGAAAACCCAATTTTGAAATATAACCACCAAATGGAAGCATTCAATTCCTGCAAATCCACCTATAAATACAACTAAATATGTTTCCCAAGTCTGTTTGGTGTGTTGGAGAAGGAAGGTAGGAGGGTGGATCAGATCAAATCAGGTGGTTGGAGTAATCAGATCTTCTCATCAATTCCTAGATTGACATTTTCCCATCTTTCATCTACCATATCCACCAAGAATTTGAATTTACATGTCTAACACTATATCCCATGTCAAAACTATTGATTGAGACTAGGTGTGTGCTAATCAAAGCTCTGTAGAAAAATTTATGATTGTTGGAAGATTGACATGGGTGTCTATGTACATAAGACACGTGTTGCACACAAATTGTCTAAAAGAATGTGTTGGCGAGAAAAATTGTCTTGTGGAAAAATTGGTGGTTTCAAGCCAATGCTATGGGAATCTAACTCCCTCTACTTGAATGGTGCAGCTTCCATAGGTGCGTGCATAAAAGATGGGTTTCAATGGTGGCGTTTTGACCAGAGATCCAACAGGAGCACTCCATGACCACTGGGCAAAGCTAGCAATGTCTCGCTAGAGAAGAAAATTTTTCTTGGAAAGGGGAAGGGGAGTGGAAATGGAGGTAGGAGAAAAATAATTTTGTGAGCGGAGAATATCAAATGCCCACACGCATTAATTAGCAATTCAGTTTACATGTATTTATAGTTATAAGAAAAATAAACCCATGGGAGAAGCTACAAGACCAAATGAAATTCATTGGTCACAAGGTACCAATCAATCCCTCAATAAAAGAGGCAAAAATTCATTCTTTTATTATTAAAGCTAATGAAAAATTTGTACGAGAGATTTGAGAATAGAGGAAAATCTAAGGAGAAGGGAAAATAGAAGAAGTATGGTATTTTCTATCTTTTCTAGGTACAAAGAACTCTGGTCTTTTTGAAATCAATCACTAGCCCTTTGGAATGGCTCTGAGGAGCCATTATATCCTTTTCCAAAATGGTTACAACTTTACAAATCATTTATGCCTCTTCAAATTCCTCCATTGCGAAGAAAATGCTCATGGTGGGTTAAAAACTAGATCTTACAACGTGAACGTTACATTTGATTTGCTAGTTTGAATACAGACCGTTTGATTTTCTCTTGTAACTTTGAAATTGGGCTGTCCATGTGGTAGGAAGAGATTGGAGTGGGTATGGGGGAAAGCCCTTAGATTTGGCAATTTAGAAAAAATTGGCTGCACCCCCGCTTCAAATTTTTAACTTAGGCACATGACACGTTTTCCTTGGAAATGGTGTCACACACCTTTTCTCAACATTTTAACCTCTTTTGGGAAAGGCTCAAAAACACAAATTCCTCCGCCGACCTGCTCTTTTACTTTGACTCTTGACATGTGGCATCCTTTGATTGGAATTGGGGTCGCATCCCTTTTCTCAACATTTTAACCTTTTTTGGAAAAAGGCTCAAAACTCAAATTTCTCCACTATTCTACTCTCTCACTTTGAATCTTGACACATGGTATCCTCTCGATTAGAAATGGGGTCATGACCCTTTTCTCAACATTTTAACCTTTTTTGGAAAAAGGCTCAAAAACTCAAATTCCTCTGCCCCGCTACTCTGATTGAACTCTTGACATGTGGCATCCTCTGATTGGAAATGGGGTCGCGGCCCTTTTCTCAACATTTTAACCTTTTTTGGAAAAAGGCTCAAAAACTCAAATTTCTCCGTTGTTCCGCTCTCTTGCTTTGACTTTTCAATGACAGGCTTCACCTTTGACTTTTTCCCTGTGGGCTTCAATTTTGACTTTTCTCTCGTGGGGTCAAATTTAAATTTTACCTTTATAGCTTGATCGTGGTTTGTGGGTCATTTTTTTACTTTTCACTTTTTTGGAAAAAGGCTCAAAAACTCAAATTTCTCCACTGCTCCGCTCTCCCACTTTGAATTTTTAATGGTGGGCCCGAGACCTTGGTGGAGTTGTGGAGCATTCTAGAAATTTTACTTCACTTTTGGGAATTTGGTTAAATTTCCAAAAGTGCCCTAATGGCCCACTCATCCGCTTTGACTTTTCAACGGTGGGCTTCACCTTTGGCTTTTTCCTACGAGATTCAAAATTTGACTTTTACCTTTATAGTCTGATTGGGGCTATAGGTCACTTTTTAACTTTTCACCTTTTTTATAAAGAGGCTCAAAAACACAAATTTCTCCACCGACCCACTTCTAATTAGGTATGTCCACGTACCTATGGATGATGGGGCCAAAAATTGATGGGGAAGAAAATGCCCATCATTTCGAATGTGGGAAAAATACACAGAGGAAGAGAACTTCATCATTTTGAGTCCAATTTTTGAATTTCCTTCACAAGCCAGAGGCATGGAGGTAAAGCAATGATTTGACAACCCAAGCCATAGAACAGAGAACAATTTCGATCAAAAAAGGAGATTGTAAAGAGGATATTATGTGCACAAACCGGAGATGGATACATTCTCAAAATGAGAAAAACAAATATTTAAACAAAGACTAGGGCATGGATTTTACTATTTCTTCAAACTTTCAACTGGGCTTAAATACTTTAGGAGGGCGATAGCTTGAAATTTCAAATTAAACTTGGAAAATGAAAAGTGGTTTTCGGGAGACAACATCTAGCTCTAGCTTGAGGACATGGCATGGACTGAGCGTGACGAAGACATGGAATGAGGATCCAAAATCTCAATTTTTGAACTGTATGACATTGACCAGTGCCTTATCCATTGGGCCATGTAGATTCATGTACAATTCTAAGAAATAATGGAAGGAGGAGGAAACACGAAGCTAAACCACACACAACAAAACCAAACAAAACTAAACAAAAACCACACAACAGAAAAAGGAAAAACATAGCTACGAAATCACCTATGGTACAAGGTGTGGGACAACCCACTTTCACTGATGATACAGTTTCAAGTATTGTCCGCTTCGAGGCAATTCTAATGTAATTCCATCCAAGTATGAGAGGAGAAAAAAATTCTCACCACAAGCTCCATGAATTTGGAATGGGCCCAGCCACAATGAATCAAACTTTCCATGGCTGCCCTTTGGTTCTCTTCTCTTGTCCCATAGTAGGAAAAAATATCCAACTTTGAAATTCCTTACTTTGGTCTTCTTGTCAAAAAATTTCTTCACTTTCAACTAATGCTCCTTAATTCTATCCACCACTTGGCATCTAATTTCTTCCATCTTCTCTAGGAAGAGGATCCTCTTGTCAATGGAGTCTTTGTATTGACCATCTTCTATTTCTTGTAGCAACTTGAGAGATGGCATCTTAATTTTGAGAGGAATCTTTGCCTCAACTCCATACAACATTTGGAAAGGTGACATACCTATTGCCTTCTTAGGAGTGATCCTATTGGCCCATAATGCATCATATAACTTCTTGTGCGGTTCCTTTGATTCTCATCTACTAACTTGCGAATAATGGTCACAATGTTCTTGTTTCTTGACACAAATTGCCCATTTACCTATGGGTATTAGTCATAAGAGTGAGATAGAGAGATCCTAAATCCATAACAAAAATCTGTGAGCTCCTTGGAAGATAAATAGGTGGCATTGTCTATAACAATTTTTTGTGGTATTCCAAAATGAACAATGATATTCTCCTTGATGAAGTTGTATCTTGTTTCAAAGTTGGCTTACTTGGTTGGGATGGCTTCTACCAATTTAGTGAATTAATTAGTTATAGTGAGTACATAAGTATGCCCTGCACTAGAATGAGGATTTAGAACACCAATAAAATCTAGTCCCCATTGCTGAAATGGTTCTTCAATCACCACAGGCCTGAGTGGTAATGTAGCTAGTTGTGGTTTTCCAACAAATTGTTGGCATGATTTGCATTTGAAACCCAATCCTTAGTATCTTTAGAGATGGAGGGCCAATAATATCTCCCTCTGAGGATCTTATCTGCGGTGACCATTACTAAGAAATTTCCACCACAAGCTTGATCATGATATGCCCTAAGAAAATTTTCTTTCTGTTCCTTATCTACACACATGAGGAAACAACCATCTAGGCCTTTCTTATAAAGGGCATGATTCCGATCACAAACTTGGCTGCCTTTAGCTTGATTGTCCTTGTTTGTTTGTAATCAATATGAGGAGGGCAATCTCCATAAGTGAGGTAGTAAGCAATGTCAGCATACCACTCATCAGTAGTGGTGACAAAGAGTGCTTATGGACTGTCTCTTGAACAGGTTGAGAAAACACCATATTTTTCTCCCTACTAAGCCTTGAGAGCTTCATCTTCAACAATCAGCTTGCACAAACCATTTCCTCTTACCATATTAGAGGGTATAATCTCCAAGTATTACTCTTGGGTATTTGCAATCCAACTTCCTCTCTTGGCAACAGGATCTTGTTGAGTCAAAATGGACTTGATTGCACTTTTAGGGACCATCACCATTGTATGGGAATTGAGAATGTAGAATCTGAAACTTTTAACAGCTTTTCTGACTGCTATGTAGGCATGTTTCTCCAATTGGCTATACTTTAGCTCATGAAAACAATGGGTGCTCCCAAACCTTCATCATTTTTCTGAACAAGGATAGCAGAGAGTGTATGTTTTGATGCATAGCAATACATGATGAACTCCTTGTTGAAATATGGAGATAAAAGAGTTGGAGCTTTAGCAATGGCTTTCTTGATATCCTCAAATGCTACTTTTCCTTATTCCACTTGAAACCTGCTTGAGGCTTCATCATGGAAGTTATATGCTTAGTCAGTTTAGAAAACTCAGGCACAAAACGACAAAGGAAGTTTACCTTCCTAAAGAATGAATGAACTCCCTTCTTGCTAGTTGGTAAGGATAGTGCTTGGATAGCTCTAATACTCTCAAGATCAATGTGTGATCCATGTTTGTTCACAATGTGTCCCAACGAACTTACCTTCTATGACTCCAAAAATGCACTTCTTTGGATTTAGAGAAATGCCATGTTTCCTACACCTTGCAAGGACTTGCTCTAAATGATAGATATGATCTCCCCTCCTCTTTGAAAAAACCATGAGGTCATCAAGGTAAATGACAATGCAATGTTTCAAATATTTGAAGGCCAAGTCCATTGCTCTCTAGAAAGTGGCTCTAGTATTGATCAAGCCAAAAGGCATTCTATTGTAGGCAAAATTACCCCAAGGTGTTGTGAAGGCTATTTTGTTGCAATCCTCTTCTGCCACCTTGATTTGGTTGTACCTTGAGAATCCATCAAGAAAATAGAGCATTTCAGATCCAGTGACTGCTTGCAAAATATGTTCCATGATTGGAAGAGGGTAGTTGTCCTTGAGAGATGATTGATTCAGATTTTAGAAGACTATACAAATCCTTATTTCCCCATTATTTTTCCTTCTTGGCACAATGTTAGCCACCCATGTTGAATGGTGGATGGGGAAGATGATTCTAGCACCGAGAATCTTTGTCACGCCTCTTCTTTGATAACATTGGCAATCTTTGGATTATAGGGCATTTGTTTTCTCCTAAAGGGCTTAGCTCATTGCTTTAAAGGAATGGAGTGATGCATTTCCTTTGGATGAAAAGATTTGAATTCATCATAGGAATAGGCCAAGACATCTGAGTACTTTTTTAGTAGAGAAACAAACTTTCTCTTCTCTTCTAGTGAGCAAAATTTACCAATGTTAACTATCCTTAGATTCTATAAAGTGCCAATGTTTTCTTGATCACAATCAAATGGACACCGAGAATATTTTTTTTTCTCTTGGATGAACTGTCATGCTTGTCAAAGAGGTCTTCCAAAGAAACTAGGCCTTTGGGGATTTTGTTTCCTTTCAGTTTGATTACTCCCTCTTCATCAATTCCCTCAATTCCTTCTTTCTCTTCTTTGGGGACTGATTCACAAGTGTGGTTTTTCACTTCCTTCAAAGAAAAGATTATTGAACTTATCCCTTTGTTCTAAGAATGCTAGGATCTAATTGTCATCATTGAATACCTACTAGTGATTTGCATTATCTCGTACGCTGGGTATGAACACCATCTCAATGGTCACTTTATCCTTGCCAAAATAAGGATGAGGTGTCACTAAGGAAGATCCAAATACTAGAGAATCAGACTTTTCATTCTACTCCCTAGGGATAGCTTCACCGGAGAATGCATCAAAAGATTCAATGCGGTCCCACACTCTATTTCTATAGTTCCCGAGTTTGGGGTTTTTCACCGATATTGTAGGCGGACCTACTTTACCACAAATTTTACATCACCTTTACATCTCAACTTCTTGATTCCCATGTCCTCTACTATATCCATGCCTAAGAGTAACACTTCATACTCTGTTGTATTATTTGTATTGTCAAATTGTAGCTTGTAGGAAAAGGATATACCTCATTAGAGGGAGATTATAATACTACACCAGCTCCTAAACCTACTCGGAATGACATCGATCAAACTCCATCGTCCAAATTCGGTCTTATTCTTCCTCCATGAGAAGTGGCATGTCCTCTTCCTTTTGTGATGTAAGGAGGTGATTTGCAAGCTGAAAAACTTGAAAAAGGATATCAGCTCTTGGATCATCATACTTCCTTACAGGTGAACTTCATTTATCTGACTTACAGTAGCGTCTTCATTTCTCCTTTCACTGGGATAGTTACAGATGACCAATCCATTTTTATTTCTCCACCTAGATCTCTGCAAAAACTTCTATTCAACATCATACCAAAAGATGTTGAGATGTCTACCACCAAAATGGTCAGGAGTATCTTCTTGTTAGCATAATCAGCTAGTACAACTCCGAGCATCCTTAATCCTTCCTACTAATGAAACTTGTTTGGATTCCATTCAAGTAGCATGTGTCATTCACCCAAGTCAAAGTGAGGCCAATATCATTTGTAACTTTTTTTGGCATCACATTATCTGAGGCTCCATCATCTAGAATGTAATTGATCAGCAGGAAACCTTTGATGAGAAGTGACAGGTAAAAAGGCTCAACTCTGTTGGTGGTGGAGGTACTAAGGGCTATCATGTTTTGAGAATATGGTGTGGATTGTGTGGGAAGTAAGCCTTTAGAATTAGAAATTAGGGATGTAGAGTTACCACCCTCATTGCCTTGATGAATCTTTCAAATTGGGAAAACTTTGTTTGTAGGTATTCAATTTCGAGAGCTAGACTTTGGTTTTCTAGCATGCTCTACAAAGTCAAATAAAGTTATGGTAGATGAGGAAGAGGTTCCAGAAGTGGATGAGGACTTAAATGGTAGATGTTTCATTACATTCAGGTGTTTGGTTATCCTTTTCAAATGTAGTAATTGGCTTGGAAGGAGATGGGGGTGTAGCCTTTGATTGAAATTTAGATGTTCTTGTAGAACCAACATTTAGAAGAGAATTGCTCTTAACATATTTTGAGTTGAGAGAAGAATCGGATAACTTACTTGGCACAAATAGTGTGATCCTTGAAAATTGGTGAATATTACTTATCTCTAGCTAATTCCATGGAAAGTGGTAACAGTGATCCTCGATGATGATCTTGTTTAGTGGAGGCTTTAAAGATCTATCGTCTTTGTTTTTCCTACTCTCGATTCAATGTTCTTTGAGGCTTAAAAACAATTCTTGGATTGTGGATAAGTGAAAACAACACATGAAAAACTTGGAGCTTATTCATCACCTTCCTCCTCATCATCAATGTGCCAACCTCTTTGATTTCAAGATATTTTTCATAGTCATCCATGCTTTCTTCTTCAGTTTCCTCAATGTTTGTTCCTTCTTTTGATTCCCTAGTGTCATAGATGGCATTGAATGGTGGTGCTTCAAGAGCAAGCCTACAAGGAGGTGGAGCAATTCTTGGTCTATCAGGAGGATTTTGTCTCCTTGGAGCATTCCTCAATTTGATTTATGACAGTTGCTTCTTCAAAGAAACTAGGTCATTTGCCATTTTTAGAACATTGGATCAATGGTGACTAAATTTTAACTCTAACCTTTTTGCTTCCCATTTGGTCCTTTCACTTTGCCAGAAATAATTAGATCATCATCAATCTCAATTGCAAAGTCTTGAGCTTCCCTCAATGTTCTTGGTTGGGCTCTTCTAAGGAAGAAACCAACTTCTGATGGAAAAGAACTGATGAAGAACCTTTTCAAGTTATTTTCAGGGGGTACCACATCTTTTGGGATCCTTCTTATCAACCTATCATACCTTGCTACAAAATCTCTCATTGATTTAGAGGTCTCCTTCTTCATCTGAACCAATTGGACTAGCAGATCCTAAAAATATTTTGTGCTCTTGAACCTATGTTCAAATGCACTTCTTATATCTTCCTAACATGTGACAGATATTGGGGAAGCATGTAGAACCATTCAATGATTTTTCTTGGAGTGACTCCATAAAGAGCCTAATGAAACATATTCATTTTTAAATCCCAACACTCTACAAGCTATGATGAATGTTGCTACATGTTCTTTGGGGAGCTGAGAACCATCCCCTTTTAATTTTGGGAAGTTCTTTCTTGAGCCTCTTAAGATCTCATGAATTGTTTTTGGAAGAGAAGGTGGACCAGTATTTCTTCCCCATGGTATGTTAGGCCTACGTACTTCATGCTCATGATCACCCATTCTATTCCTGTTTCTAGCCTCCAATATTGCTAAGGTTACTTCTGCTGCTACTCTTTCTTCTACTTCAATTTGGAGTCTTTCTATTTATTCAAGTTGATCCCTTATCTCCTCTTTAGCTCTTACCTCTCTTTCAAGCTCTTCAAATGTGGGATCAATTTTTCCTCCTTGCCTCAGTTGTTGGGTGTATCTTCTATCAGCCAACTTGAAATTTTATGCTCTTCTCTGGGGTGCTGGAATTTGTCTCTGCCTTTCCAATTTGACATGTTCCTCTTCTAGGTCCAGAATCCTTATGGAAATGAAGTATTGATTGAAACTTTGTCTATTATGCCAAATAGCTTCTCTCAGATCAGAAGCAATGTCTTCTTGGATGTGAAAGAGTAAATCAAGTCTCTCAACAGGAGGATTTCCTAGAATAGCCATGATTTACATCCATGTAGTTTGTGTGATTATTCAATCTCCAAAAAATTTCTTCTAGAATATTTTTTTGTATTTTATGACCACGAGGTTGTTTTCAAAGCGAGATGCTACAAAATATTCCCACAATGTGTGCCAAAAATCTGTTGGCGAGAAAAAAAAAATTTGGAAAAATTGTTGGGTTTTAAGCCAACGCTATTGGAATATAATTCCCTCTACTTGAATGATGTAGCTTCCATAGGTGCATGCATAAAATATGGGTTTTAATGGTGGACTTTCAACCAGAGATCCAATAAGGGCACTCCACTGACCCTGTCGCAAAGCTAGCAATGTCTCGCTAGAGAAAAAAATTGATTTGGAAAGGGGAAGGGGAGTGGAAATGGAGGTAAGTGAAAAATAATGTTGTGAGTAGAATATAAGATGCCCACACACATTAATTAGAAATTCCGTTTACATGCATTTATAGTTAGAAGAAAAACAAATCCGTAGGAGAAGCTACAAGACCGAATGAAATTCATTGGTCACAAGGTACCAATCAATCCCTTAATCAAAGAGGTGAAAATTCCTTCTTTTATTATTGAAGCTAAAGAAAAATTTGTACAGAGCTTTGAGAATAGAGGAAAATCTAAGGAGAAGGGAAAATAGAAGAAGTATGGCATTTTCTATCTTTTCCAAGTACAGAGCACTCTGGTCTTTTTGAAATCAATCACCAACCCTTTGGAATGGCTCTGAGGAGCCATTATATCCTTTTCCAAAATAGTTACAACTTTACAAATCATTTATGCCTCTTCAAATTCCTCCATTGTGAAGAAAACGCTCATGGCGGGTTAAAACCAGATCTTGCAACGTGAACGTTACATTTGATTTGCCAGTTTGAATACAGACTATTTGATTTTCTCTTATAACTTTGAAATCGGGTCGTCCACGTGGTAAGAAGAGATTGGAGCAAGTATGGGGGAAATACCTTTGTGTTTTGTGATGTTTTAGAGATTTGGTAATTTGGAAAAAAATTGCCCACACTCCCGCTTCAACTTTTTAACTAAGGCACGTGGCACGTTTTCATTGGAAATGGCGTCACGCCCCTTTTCTCAACATTTTAACCTTTTTTAGAAAAAGGCTCAAAAACTCAAATTCCTCTACCGACCCACTCTCCCACTTTGACTCTTAACACATGGCATCCTCTGATTGGAAATGGGGTCGTGGTTCTTTTCTCAACATTTTAACCTTTTTTGGAAAAAGGCTCAAAACTCAAATTCCTTTGCACGACCCGCTACTCCGATTGAAGTCTTGAAACGTGACATCCTTTGATTACAAAAAGGGTCACGGCTCTTTTCTCAGCATTTTAACATTTTTTGGAAAAAGGCTCAAAAACTCAAATTTCTACGTTGTTCCACTCTCCCACTTTGACTCTTGAGACATGGCATCCTCTCGATTGGAAATGGGGTCGCAACCCTTTTCTCAACATTTTAACCTTTTTTGGAAAAAGGCTCAAAAAATCAAATTCCTCCATCGACACACTACTCTAATTGAACTCTTGACACATGACATCCTCTAATTAGAAATGGGGTCACGGCCCTTTTTAACATTTTAACCTTTTTTGGAAAAACGCTCAAAAAAATAAATTTCTCTATCGTTCTGCTCTCCCACTTTGACTTGTCAACGGTGGGCTTCACCTTTGAATTTTTCCCTGTGGGCTTCAACTCTGACTTTTCTCTGTGGGGTCAAAATTTGACTTTTACCTTTATAGCCTGATCGAGGCTGTGGGTCATTTTTTAACTTTTCACCTTTTTGTAAAAAGGCTCAAAACTCAAATTTCTCCATCGTTCTACTCTCCCACTTTGACTTTTCAATGATGGGCCCGAGAACTTGGTGGAGCCACAGAGCATTCTAGAAGTTTTACTTCACTTTTGGGAATTTGTTTAAATTTCCAAAAGTTCCCCGAAAAACCCGCTCATCTACTTTGACTTTTCAACGGTGGGCTTCACCTTTGACTTTTTCCTGCGAGCTTCAAAATTTGACTTTTACCTTTATATCCTGATTAGGGTTGCGGGTCACTTTTTAACTTTTCACCTTTTTTACAAAGAGGCTCAAAAACAAAAATTTCTCTGCTGACCCACTTCTAATTAGGTATGTCCACGTACTCATGGATGATGGGGCCAAAATTTGATGGGGAAGAAAACACCCATCATTCCCGACTATGGGAAAAATACACAGAGGAAGAGAACTTCATCATTTTGAGTCCAATTTTTGAATTTCCTTCACGAGCCAGAGGCATGGAGGTAAGACAATTATTTAACGACCCGGCCATAGAATAGGTGAATAATTTTGATCAAAAAAGGAGATTGTAAAGAGGATATTATGTGCATAGATCGGAGATGGAGAAATTCTCAAAATGAGAAAAACAAAGATTTAAACAGCACTAGGGCACAGATTTTGCTATTTCTTCAAACTTTCAACTTGGCTTAAATACTTTAGGAGGGTGAGAGCTTGAAATTTTGAATTAAACATGGAAAATGAAAAGTGGTTTTCGGGAGACAAAATGATGGACAAGCTGTGTAAATGTTCTTTTCATTTTTGCCACGTGTCACTCAATGATTTGATGTAAAGGTTTGGTGCCTTATTGGTGCGCTTTGATAGGTTGTGTGTGGCACTCTCAAGTGTGAAAGAGAATGATGTAACATAGAATAGTGCAAAGGAGGTTATAAAGGTATATGTGTGGAATAATGAGGTGTGGGAAGATGATGGAAGGAAGTTGCGTGAAATTTCCATGTGCATGGAGGAAAGGGTGCGTGGGTATGCCAATGACTTAACCGATTTTGGGAAGAAAAATCCAAGGCATGTGCGGAAGGTGAAGCAATGCAGAGAAGGATGAAGCATAAAGAGTGTGCATAAGGGGAATATATAACAAAGAAGAAAAGGAAAATGAAATGTGAGAAAAGGAAATGCGCAAGGGCACGTGAGGAAATAATGACCATGTTAGTGTTCCAAAGTGACAATTGAGGTGTGAGCCCCTTGCAATGAATATCTCTGAGCCATAATATGTATGTAAGTTTTCCAAGTAACTAGGATAGTTATTTGGATAACAGTATACTTTGAATTATAAGTCACTTACACCCCTTGTTAATATTTATGCCTTGTTTCCTTTAAACTTGACTTAAGTGTTGACATCATTTTGATCATCTTACGTCAACCTACCTGTAGACACCAAAATTGGGTTACAATCCCACTAGCCCCTTTAATTAAATAGCTAGACAAATACACCTAGCCATGACCCCTTCTACACATTAGGATTAATTTAATTACCCATAGTTAAAATAAGTCTCATCCTCACACCATTACTATTTTATTTACCTTAATTAAGCTATTATCCATCTCACTAAGCCACCTCACCTTTCCACCTTATCCTAGACTTATTCCTAACCTATTAATGAACCTAGACCAAGTCCTCACTTATCGTAATTAACCGGGACTCTTTCCAACCCTAGCTATTCATGACCTCATTAATCCTCTAACTAATTCCACACTCTAATGTATGCCATTCAACACTCTAGACCCATACTAAGCTAAATATCACAACAAATTTGGGAGAAGAATCCTATTTTTGGAAAGTTAGACCAATTCTCCTTAATTGACGCTGGTTATTCCTCACGGTCAATGTCGGTCACCTAACCACCATCAGCTAGGTTAAATAGAAAATATTAACTCATTGATCGGGTTAAGAATATTTTCATCTATCTTTTATGACCTAAAATTCTTGTTCAAAATTTTTCCAACAACTTTGCAAAATACTAGAGATCCTCACTTTGCATTCAAAACCATACCAACCATCCACATATTGATCTAGATCTCCATTTCTCTCTTTGGAAGCATCATTCCTTCCAACTTCACCATTGCATTCGTTCAAGACCACATTTCTTCACAACAATCACCACCATCTACTTTTTACATACATTCAACAAGTAGTAATTATTTCATCCTTGTCATTTTCAATAGATTAGTTTTTATTAGCTATATATTCCATTCCTTAATCTACCTCACCCGGATCTCTCCCGTACCACCCCCTGCATTACTATCTTCCATTTTCCCATCATACCTCTATATTTCTACCTTTGAGTCCTTTGAATAATTCCACAACATTAGCTAAACTCCCTCACTCTCTGTGTAATCAAAAGAGTGTCCAAAATGCCATTTTCAATATTATTTCCAAATTGCCCCTACCAATATCGGTTACCCAACTCACGTTAGTCCATTACGATGGCTGCATCAGTCCACTTAACCAAGGTCAGTCTCTGAGACTGGTAATAAATTATAAACCAAAAAGCTTATAACTTCCTCTAAACAACCCTAAATCTTACCCAACTTTTCCCAGACCTCACCTACATCCTCTAGTTATACCTATAGACCCAAACCAACCTACTAGCCATCCAGATTTAATCGTAACTTTTCCTATTAGATTAAATTTACTTATTGTATGTTATAGGAGATACATAAATCTTATCAACTACAGTAGGAATCATTCATTTACAATTTCTTCTTGCATTAAGTTATTATAAATAGGGGATTGACAACCATTCGAGGAAGCATCACACTTCCCGGATCTAGCCTTCACTAGGCAGTCCTCTGCCATTTTCTATTTAATATCATTTGGTGGTCTTGTTGTGTTTCTTATATAGGTCATTCCTCCTAGCCAAAGGGAATATCTCCACAATCATATTGGTCAACATTCTACACGCGCACACCATATACATAATCAAAAGTACACCTTTCTTCAAAATAGTCACCACCATCTACTTTTTACCTACACTCAACAACATTCAAAGACTTTCTTTATGAAACATTTTGGCATGCCCGATGGGACCCTATCTTTTGAGTTCTTTGCATTGTTCATTTTAGGAAAATTTGTGTGTTTGTTTCTTTTAGGAAAAGTTCACATTAAATTTCTCCTTGGAAACATTCTCTTATTTCTATTTTTCTAAACAAAATTCATTCTTTGGTGCTTAAAAATAACCTTTTTCTCGTATTACATCTAGTGAAAGATCCCTCCTCTTCATGTTCACCACTTGTTACATCAATTTCATTATCAATTTAGGTTTTTAAAATCTATGCATTTCATCCTTGGGATTGTTGCATTAGATCACCTAAATTTATTTGCAATATATATATTAGAGGTCATGACCAGTTGATGATTGGTGGGAATTAATCATAGTTCACACTTTGTGCACACACACCCCTATCCAAATCACTTTAACAATTTACTCATTTCTTAAACATATTCCTTCCCGGTAGTTTCTGCTAAAGGTTAATAACCTGATTGACGGTGGATCCAACTAGTGTTCTGTGTAGACACCTAAATTTGGTTACCTTCCTTTTGGCCCCTAATCGAATAACGAACTTAAACATGGGCACCTAACCATGGCCCCCTTTCACCCCACATTAATAATTAATTTAATTATTTTAATTAAATTAATACCCATCCTCACAATATCCATTATTTTACTACCTAAATTGACCTAATTTACACCTCACCTTGACACCTCATCCAACCACCTCACCCTAGACCTATTCTTGGCATGTTTCCATAACTAACAATACCTAAGTCTTGCTTACCTTAATGAGCTAAGATTTGGTCTAACCCTAAAATCAATGCCTAAGATTTCTCTAACCACATTCCCACTCATTAGAAGGGAACCTTCCATTTTGATCCACTTCAAAAACCAACTTGGCCAAATAAATTAAAAATATGTACCCATTTTAGTAAACCTAGGGAATCCTACCTTAATCGACATCGGTTAGACCTAAACCAATGCCAATCGAGACAGAACTATCATCAATTACCATTTATTCACCTTAGTAACCTTTTTGGAGAGTTTAGAACATTTCATAACTAGAGGAGCGAGATCGAGAGATGCATGCAAGAGGAACCACCATCCTTTCATGCATATAGACATTCACACTGCTAGCACAGGGAAAAATCCGTAAGCCTTGCACTCATGGAAGGATTCCAGATTCATTTCTATGGTCCTAAATCCCATTCTTTAGATCAACTACCATTACCATTCAGCCTTCAGTCCGCATCACAAGTAAGTGTATCCCTAAGCAACATTGTTATTTCAATTAGTAGCTTTTGTTACTCATGTTATTAATTTACACTTTACATACTCATTCTCTTATCCCTTACTAACTTGAACCCAACCATTTCCTTACCCATACCAAAAAATCACCCATCCTCACCTGTTGTTCATCCCTTAATACACCTGAGACTTCTATAAACCTCCTTATCCACCCTACCATCTCTATGAAATCCCAAATCAAACCTTACTGCATAAAATTTAAGTTTCATACACCACGACCTTATCGATGTCATTTACCCATAACCCTCATCGGTCCTACATAAACCATCATCGGTCATACTAGACCGACGTCGGTCTCTTTTTTTTATACCCTACCCAAGAATAGATCTAAACAACCTCCTACCAATTGACCTAAACAACCCGAAATCGACCACGACCGGTCCTAGTACCTTGAAAGTGACCTCATCCTTTAGATCCAACTACATCCTAGCACTTTGTTGTGGTTGGATTTTCTTATTGTACTTGAATGAGATACCTAAATCATATCAACTATAGTAGGACTCTACTTATTTCTCACATTAATTTTTTTAAATAGTGGATTGATAGCCATCTAGGAAGTATCACACTTCCTAGAACTAGCATACGCTAGGTAGTCCATTTTTATATATCATTTAACTTCTCTTTTGTGGTCTTTTTTTCTATTACAGGTAGTTCCTCCTAGCCAAAATGAAGCTCTCATAATCGGCATTGGATCGAGAAGTCGAATGCACACAAAACCATCCAACCAACCCATTTAATAGGTATTCTTCCTAGCCCATAACCTTATTTTTTTCATCATTAGAAAATGTAAAGAAAATGGTGCAACATTTTGGCACACTGGTGGAACCCATCAATGGTTCTATTGCATTTTCTTGATTTCTAGGAGAAATTTGTGTGTTTATTTCCCCTTAAAAGGATTACACAGTAATTTTCTTTCCTATTAATCCTCTCTTCTTTCTAATTTCTCATAAAGAAACATTTCTCTTGGTTCATTTAAAAGGAATCATTATTCTTTCTTACTTTCTATATTTAGTGAAATAGCATACCCTCTCCTATTCATCATTTGCTTCATCGACCATAATATTTTTGATTTGGGTTTAAATTTGGTTGCATTACATTTTCATTTGTTGGATTTATCTCACATTAAAATGAGGGCAACCTATATGTTGGAAGTCGTGCCTAGATGATGGTTGACACAAAGAATCATAGAAAGCACATTCTCTCTCTCTCTGTGTCTTACCAAACTACAAAAAAATTAAATATACATATCTTTCTTAAACAACATCTTGCCTAGGAACACTAGTTAGCAATCACATGATTCAATAGGCGGTACTCCCCACTCATTACTTCATTGAGTCATTACCTCGAGAAAATGGCATGCCCCTACCATAACATACCTAAAACCTCTCCTTTTAGATATCCTTCTTTGTAGGAAGCCTTCCTCACCAAAAATCTATTCTAAATTCATGAGTCAGTATTCTAAATAGCATAAGCTCAACACATTAAAAATCAATTGTTAGGTGCATGTTTTTAGTGTTTGATTGAAATGTGTTTTGAGGTGTGAGGATACACTTCTCCATTTTTCCATTATGTTTCCTTACACACTCCACAATCATAGTTGGAGTATTCTGAATTCTTCTGAGTTTGTCAAGACTTCATTGCAACATCTTGAAACTCGGGTTGATTATTTATCTCACTAAAATTCACATCAATCCATTTTCTACATATTCCAATTTTTACAGTAACTGACATCGGTTACCCCTGACCGGCATTGGTTTTGCTTAAGCGACATCGGCTTTCTAGTATTTTGGGTTAAATTTCCTATAGAACCCTCATTTCATTTTATTTGTTGTCAGAGTTCCTATGAGTCTCTAGACTTTCTCTACTTTGATAAACAGTCATCATACAACTTGTTCATCTGAACATCACCAGTCTTTTCCTCATTTGATAAAATTGTTCCTATCTCACAAGAATCGGCCTCGCTTACTCCTGAACCGGCATCGATCATCCTTAACCGGTGTCAGTTACCCTGTATTAAACACCAACTAATATATTACCCAAATATACATATAGACACATGTTTTCTTCATTTTCACTACTCCATGTGTCATGTGCGAGGATACAACATCATCTAATATACATTCATTCACATGGTGTTGAATCGCAATCAAGCTAACTCTCTCACATTTCACGTAAGTCATCAACCAATCCCACCTATTCCTTCACCACCCTTTTTCCTATCACTCATGGATCCAACCCTACCTACCACCATTTCCACAAGTGAAAAGGAATTTTCATGACTCCTTGATCAGAATCCTATAGCCTTACAGTTCTACCTTTCCCACTCTTCCACCCAGGACTCCTCGGTCAGTTGATATATGGCATGCCTGTATCCATCTCTCCTATCATTATTACCACTTCTACATCAGCCCCTAATAATGTGGTGTTACCTTCACCTAATTCATTCCCTGTGGTTTCATAGCTAGGACCCATACCCGCTATGACTCGCGTGCATATGTGGTATTAGTCACACATATAATATCTGTTTTCCCATTATTAACCAACCGCACCATAACCCTACTTGAACCCATTATATCACAAATACCCATTGCAATACAACCACCCGTGGTGTCGGTGACCCCTAATCCATTCTAGAATCTTATCCTCTCCATCCAAAAAGCACTACCCCCAATCACTACTAGAGTCACTACGATCATCCCACCTACATACACATACTATCAACAGCCCCCTATCTCATCTGTCACCCATTTTGGATACATTCCCTCAATGTCGGTCCCCTATTCTTAACCTCCCTATTCAGCATCACCATATAATGGAATGTCATCCACATCATAGGCTCAATACCAGCCCCCTTATGCCACACGAGGTGCCCTTCCATCACAACCTACCAATGACCTCATCAAATTGATGATGGAAAGGATGCAAAAACTAGAAGCATCAGTTTTGGTTCATAATTCTCTCACCTATGATGAAATATATAATAAGCCCATTCATCTATCCATCCCTATTTTCCCATACCTTGTACATTGGGAAATGCCAAAATTCAGCCATTTCAATAGTAAAGAAGACCCACAACAACATTTGCGGTCTTTCAAACATGGGTGTTACATAATAACCCATGATGACACTTTACTCCTACGAACCTTCTTGGTGTTGCTGATAGGACCTTCATTGGACTGGTATAGTGGGCTACCAAGACACTCCATCTACTCATTTAATAAAGTAGCCCAAGACTTCTTAGATCACTTCTTCATCAACATTATTAAGAAGGTTACCATGACTAATCTTTATTCCACACGATAGTACAATGATGAGTCTATTGTTGACTTTGTCGCTCATTTGGCACGCAAACCTAATTAACCAACTCACATTTCAATTACCTTAAACTGAACTCATAGAGTTGTTTACTCGAGGTTGCACAAGACACATCTCACCAACCCTGCAGGTGCATACCTTTCACACTTTTGATGAGGCATTCACCATGGCATGGAAATTAGAAATTTGTGCTATCAAAGAAAAGAAAATTCAAATTCGTAATAAGAAAATTGCGTTCAAATCAAATGATGCTTCTTCATCTTCAAAACCCCAAAGAAACTATTTAAAATTCAAAGGATATGCCAACACAATAGTTCTCAAGGCTTGTCCCCTCATTAATCAAACCCAGCCAAACCTCCCTCTAATCTCTCTCCCATCCAATATTTCTAGTTCAGATGAGAACAATGAAAGTACACTTTGATAGGAGAATCTTATTCTTCTGTTTTTGTAAAAGCTTGTTAAGGTGGTGTCATTACCCTTCCACCTATAAAACCACATACTAGTTTCGACTACTGAAGCAACCCATGCCCATATGGTATAAGGAACATGAATTTTGTAACTATCATCATGTCAAAGGTCATAGCGATAATAACTGCATCACCTTCAAGAATATCATCCAAGAAATGTTAGACAACGGAGATCTAGTCTTGGATATCTCGAATGCACCCGCTAACCGTAACCTACATAGCTTCAAGAATCCATTTCTTAATCATGCCCCTTCTTCTAACCAAGCTAGTGACACTTCAAATAATGATAAAGAATGTCCATGAGGTCCATGCTATTTTCGATGACATACCAGCTTGCTTCCCAATTTCCTCATGTTTCTTCCATAGACAAAATCCTATCCTGAGCTCCCTATCTGCATAAGAACCTATTTTATCTACTCCTCCACCCATAGAGGAACCCCCTTCATTTTCTCCTTCACCCGTAGAAGACCCTATAATCATCACGCCACCTTTGACCCTCAAATTTCCGAGAAGCCGTTAGTGGCACCTCTCCTACTAATAGGAGATACATATCCACAACTTACACCATCCCAAGGAGATTCAACCTCATCTGGCCCATCCTCTCCTCTACCCATGGAGGATCCTATAGAAATACCATTTTTTATAGATGACCATTTACCATTGGAACTTAAAGATCCCACAGATATGCTTTCAACTCTCTTACCCACAGAGTCCGAGGCTAGTCATTTCCATGTGTCTCAAACACATTTTACTAGAATTGCCACTCTATCCACATTGGACCCGCTTAAAAAAACCATTTTCATGCTTGGCTGATCACCTGGACTATGTTGATAGAGCCTTACTTTAGGGATGCCTTCTACTTCCTATATCAACACAAATGCAGTTGTCACTCACCGAAACCTCCACTATCTACCCAAAAGTGTTTCAAGAAACCACAACAAACACAACCATGACTATTGTAACACCTTACACATCATAACCCATGGCCCACTCACACTTTTTCAAATAACCCAACATACATCTACACCCAAACACCTACCCACACCTATAGCATTTCCCTTACCTAAACCTATTACTACCTTAGGGTTCATACATATCTTTCTTAAAGAACATCTTACCTAGGAACACTAGTTAGCAATCACATGATTCAATAGGCGGTACTCCCACTCATTACTTCTATCGAGTCATTACCTCAGAAAACGGCATGCCCCTACCATAACATACCTGAAACCTCTCCTTTTAGATATCCTTCTTTGTAGGAAGCCTTCCTCACCAAAAACTCTATTCTAAATTCATGATTCAGTCTTCTAAATAGCATAAGCTCAACACATTAACAAATCACTTGTTAGTTGCATGTTTTTAGTGTTTGATTGACATGTGTTTTGAGGTGTGAGGATACACTTCTCCATTTTTCCATTATGTTTCCTTACACACTCCACAATCATAGTTGGAGTATTCTAAATTCTTCTGAGTTTGTCAAGACTTCATTGCAACATCTTGAACTCGGGGTTGATTATTTATCTCACTAAAATTCACATCAATCCATTTTCTACATATTCCAATTTTTACAAGAATGCATAGGCATCGGTTACCCCGACCGGCATTGGCTTTGTTTAACGACATCGGTTTTCTATTATTTTGGGTTAAATTTCCTATAGAACCCTCATTTCATTTTATTTGTTTTCGAGTTCCTATGAGTCTCTGGACTTTCTCTACTTTGATAAATAGTCATCATACAACTTGTTCATCTGACCATCACCAGTCTTTTCCTCATTTGATAAAATTGTTCCTATCTCACAAGAACTAGCCTCGGTTACTCCCGAACGCATCGATCATCCTTAACCGGTGTCGATTACTTACCAGAAACATCAACTAATATATTACCCAAATCTACCTATAGACACTTGTTTTCTTCATTCTCACTACTCCATGTGTCATGTGCAGGATACAACATCACCTAATATACATTCATTCACATGGTGTTGAATTGCAATCAAGCTAACTCTCTTACATTTCATGTAAGTTATCAACTAATCCCACCTATTCCTTCACCACCCTTTTTCCTGTCACTCATGGATCCAACCCTACCTACCACCATTTCCACAGGTGAAAAGGAATTTTCATGACTCCTTGATCAGAATCCTACAACCTTACGCTTCTTTCCCACTCTTCCACCCAGACTCCTCATGTCACTTGATATATGGCATGCCTGTATCCATCTCTCCTATCATTATTACCACTTCTACATCAGCCCCTAATAATGTGGTGTTACCTTCACCTAATTCATTCCCTGTGGTTTCATAGCTAGGACCCATACCCGCTATGACCGCTTTGCATCTGTGGTATCAGATCACACATATAATATCTGTTGTCCCCTTATCGACCAACCAGACCATAACCCTACTTGAACCCAATATATCACAAATACCCATTGCAACATAACCACCCGTGGTGTCGGTGACCCCTAATCCATTCCGAATCTTATCCTCTCCATCCAAAAACACTACCCCCATAACTACTAGAGTCACTACGACCATCCTACCTACATACACATACTATCAACATCCCCTATCTCATCTCACACCCATTTTGGATACATTCCCTCAATGTCGGTCCCCTATTTTTAACCTCCCTATTCAGCATCACCATATAATGGAATGTCATCCACATCATAGGCTCAATACCAGCGCCCTTATGCCACACGAGGTGCCCTTCCATCACAACCTACCAATGACCTCATCAAATTGATGATGGAAAGGATGTAAAAACTGGAAGCATCGGTTTTGGGCTTGCATAATTCTCTCACCTATGATGAAATATATAATAAGCCCATTCATTCATCCATCCCTATTTTCCCATACCCTGTACATTAGGAAATGCCAAAATTCAGCCATTTCAATAGTAAAGAAGACCCACAACAACATTTGTGGTCTTTCAAACATGGGTATTACCTAATCACCCATGATGAAACTTTACTCCTACGAACCTTCTTGGTGTTGCTGATAGGACCTTCATTGGATTGGTATAGTGGGCTACCAAGACACTCCATCTACTCATTTAATAAAGTAGCCCAAGACTTCTTAGATCACTTCTTCATCAACATTATTAAGAAGGTTACCATGACTGATCTTTATTCCACACGACAAGATAATGATGAGTTTATTGTTGACTTTGTCGCTCATTGGCGCAACCTAATTAACCAACTCACATTTCAATTACCTTAAACTGAACTCATAGAGTTGTTTACTCGAGGTTGCACAAGACACATCTCACTGAACCTGCGCAGTGCATACCTTTCACAATTTTGACGAGGCATTCACCGGGCATGGAAATTGGAAATTTGTGCTATCAAAGAAAAGAAAATTCAACTTCATAATAAGAAATTTGCATTCAAATCAAATGATGCTTCTTCATCTTCAAAACCCCAAAGAAACTATTTAAAATTCAAAGGATATGCCAACACAATAGTTCTCAAGGCTTTACCCCATTAATCAAACCCACCAAACCTCCCTCTAATCTCTCTCTGTCCAATATTTCTAGTTTAGATGAGAACAATGAAAGTAAACTTTGATAGGAGAACCTTATTCTTCTGTTTTGTAAAAGCTTGTTAAGGCTGGTGTCATTACCCTTCCACCTATAAAACCGCATACTAGTTTCGACCCTGAGCAACCCATGCCCATATGGTATAAGGAACATGACGTTTACAACTATCATCATGTCAAAGGTCATAGTGATAATAACTACATCACCTTCGGAATATCGTCCAATAAATGTTAGACAACGAAGATCTAGTCTTAGATAGCCCGAATGCACCCGCTAACCAGAACCTACATAGCTTCAAGAATCCATTTCTTAATCATGCCCCTTCTTCCAACCAAGCTAGTGACACTTCAAATAATGATAGCAATGTCCATGAGGTCCATGCTATTTTCGATGACATACCAGTTGCTTCCCAATTTACTCATGTTTCTTCCATAGACAAAATCCTATCTTGAGCTCCCCTATCTACATAAGAACCTATTTTATCTACTCCTCCACCCATGAGGAACCCCCTTCATTTTCTCCTTCACCCGTAGAAGATCCTATAATCATCACGCCACCTTTGACCCTCAAATTTCCGAGAAGCCGTCAGTGGCACCTCTCCTACTAATAGGAGATACATATCCACAACCTACACCATCCCAAGGAGATTCAACCTCATCTGCCCATCCTCTCCTCTACCCATGGAGGATCCTATAGAAATACCATTTTTTATAGATGACCATTTACCGTTGGAACTTAAAGATCCCACAAATATGCTTCAGCTCTCTTACCGACAGTCCGAGGCTAGCCATTTCCATGTGTCTCAAACACATTTTACTAGAATTGCTACTTGATCCACGTTTGTCCCGCTTAAAAAAAATCATTTTCATGCTTGGATGATCACCTTGAATATGTTGATAGAGCCTTACTTTAGGGATGCCTTCTACTTCCTATATCAACACAAATGCAATTGTCACTCACCGAAACCTCCACTATCTACCCAAAAGTATTTCAATCCAACCACAACAAACACAACCATGACTATTGTAACACCTTACACATCACAACCCATGGCCCACTCACACTTTTTCAAATAACCCAACATACATCTACACCCAAACACCTACCCACACCTATAGCATTTACCTTACCTAAACCTATTACTACCTTAGGGTTCATACCGACACTATCATTACTCACCCACCCATCAAAATAGATTTAGCCACATCTTCCAAAACTAACACTAAGCTTACTCCGGCCCCAAAAAAGAAGACTCAATCTTCTAGGACTCATACACCAACCTCACCTACCACACCATTATAACCTTCACCTCTTCCATCCATCTTAGGACCTCACCCCTCGACCACCGTAAAGCAACCTCCATCCACTAGAAAACCAAGAGCACAACAACCCATCTCTCGCATCACGTACCTCTAATATACCCAAGTGATCCACATAATTTCCACCCTCACCCATAGCCTTCTTACCACTCGTACCACCACTACCATCCATAACTTCTTCACTACCCATGGAACTTTCTTATCTTTCACTCACACCTTCTACGCAACCTCTACCGACCACCTCTCAGAAGCACCTCGGTTACCCCCTGTGGGTCACCCATCCTCTTCCACCATCTTCTTTTCCTTCCACATCTCATACACCCATGTCACCTTTTCCCAAAAAGGTGCAACCTAAAGCTAAGAATCCGCTACCCTTCAATAAGGTAGTTAAATCAACCAAACCTTTCGTTGCTAGCTCTTCTACCATGCCCATACCTAAACAGATGCCTGCAAAACCTAAGACCACTCCACACACCAAACTAGTAGACCAAACAATTCCCCCTCCTGTAAAGCCTCTTCCTCCATAATCAGCCATACATGTACCCAAACCCACATTCACCTCCCATTGTGACCCACTGGCAGGATCCTACGCCAAAATCTTAACCAATCTCCTCAAAACTTCTGTCATCACATTACCACCTCTTAGACCTTACAACATGCTCAAACCCAAAGCAAAATGGTTTGATGAAACTAAAACATGCGCCTACCATCGTGTGCCAAGACATGATGTAGAGAACTGTAAGGCTTTAAAAATTACTCTTATCTAATTGTGTCCTCCCGAAGAAAATTTTGATGATGACGATCTTCTTGATGAGGACCCCATTTAGCCTACACTAATTTCCCCAGAGCCTCTTCCATTACCTACTCAATGACCAATATCTCCACCCCGTAACTTTTTGATCCACCCCTGAGATTTGAGATTAACATGGTCCATATAAGAGAGTTGGCCAAACCACCACCCAAATGCCAATGCACCCTACTCATTTCACAAGGATCGTATCCCCATAAGGTTTTTTCCCTCATGCCACTATACCTTCCATGACACACCCTCTTCCTCCACCTCCCCTCAAATTAACATGGTTCACATTACCACCCGTGCTCAAAAAGATAAGGGAAAAGAAAAGGAAACTAGCCCATCAACAAACCCTATACCCAACATACCATCCACACCCATACCCAAAGTCACCATTCAAGGTCCTACATATCCTATTTCTGATGGGGTCACACATCACACAATGCTCAAACAAATACACCAATCCCCCCTCAAAATGTCTTTATATGACCTCGTCCAAACCTCTCGAGTCACATCGTCAAGCCCTCATGGAGGTCCTTCAATCTATTGAAGTCTTACCAAATGACCCCACACCCATGGCCTCCATCATTACCCCTCACCACGTAGCCTCTCTCACTAGGTTATCACCTTCCTCTACACCTCCACCTACTCATCAATTATCCAACCTCAGCTTTTTAGATGAAGAGATCACTCCCTTCCAAATGACTGACCCCAACCCCACTATTTTCATCTCATTATTTATTGATAATAAATGCATATGACATGTTATGATTGATGGTTGTGCTAGTTATAACATCATCTCCTCCTATACATATGATCAAATCTGAATACCTTCCAATTACATGCATGGTAACCTAGTTATGTTGCACTCCTTCAATGACGCCATGACCTCTACCCTAGGTACTATTGTTCTCCATGTTTGCATGGGTCCCCGCACTATCCCAAAAATTTTCTATGTCCTAGAAGGGGAGTTCTAATATAACTTGCTACTCACCAACCTTGGATCCATGTCATGCATTGTCTCCTTCAAATTTACACTTTGTTGCCTCAAATTTGAACACGAGGGACATAATTACACCATCCCTATTAACCCATCACCTTTCAAGACCTATAACATGCTATACTAGCCCAATGATGTGCTTGTACTAGTCAAGGCATCTACCACTATCCCTACTTCACCTTCACCTACAAGCCAATCCACCAAAATTTCTGCCACCTCTTCTACATCTAACCTTTCTATCCCCACTTTACCGGAGCCTCTACCGCCGACTCACCTATTTCCCCATCATCTAGCTAAGCATATATCCCAGCCTACCCACATACCGACTACGATCCATTAGAAAGTGTTTTTCAATTCCTCGACTGGGGTAATACCGCCTATATAATATCGACACCTTTGTCACCCCCAAGAGTATGGGAACCTAAGAAAACACCCCAGCTTATGAAATCCCCATCAGCAACATTTTTCCTTATGGCCCTCTCCACCTTCACACTAATCTAATGATGTAGCCTAGAATTCACCAGATAACACCCTAGACGAGTGGCACATCACTCAGCCTAGACTGAGTGCTCACCTAAAGCACGTAAAGGTACTAGGTCCCTCTTTAGGGTTGTTATAGTAGAATGTTAACATGATGAAGACTTAAAGCATATAGATCCATAACTAATACATCATTATACAGTGCATGATAGATCTAGATCTAGGAAAGAATAGGTTTAAACAATAATCATGATAGAAATAAGAACATGCACTACCCAATTACACATAGGAATGACACTTAGGTTCAGTCAATATCTTCCATCTCTTAATTATCACAATAACACAAAATCTTCTTACAATACTGGAAATCTATGCCGATGCATGCATGGATCTGATACGGTAATCCAGAAACATGTACATGTCTCTGTATACTTATCCCTCTCACACACATTATATTATCTATCTCTCTATATCCATCGTCTCCCTACCAAGTAATTCACTACATATATATAGGGTGGGGACTTTCCCTTCACCGCTTATCTATCCAAAAATAGGCCGCATGTTATTAATAGCCACGTGCCATTTTAATGCATAAAAACACATGCAAGTGTGGTATCTATAGACTATTGATAGTTAACTAATGTGGCAATCCTATTCTTATACCGTCTCGATACAAAGTGTTCTCAATCCAATCCTATAGAAATAGACAATGCGTGGCATGCATGTTTCTACATCGTTGGTGTGTTCTGCACGTTATCTTTTAAAAATAGATCTTCATGCCTAAAAATGGGTAGGTTCTTCATTTCCATTCGCACCCTTGAACCTAGCCTATTTTCCCGCGCAGACTTCTAGTGTGATTTCTTTCAAGTGTACTCTGATCAACATTACCCCACACTAATCTCATTGTCACCTCGACAATGGGTATCTCCAAAAAAATGTTGAATAGAAAGAATCAGAAATAATTTGAATGAATAAAGAATGCTTTTATGTGGCAGCCTCATCTGTCTCATCTTGAAGGATCAACTCTGGATACTCCTCTTTTATTTCAGCCTCTAAGGCCTGCCACTCGGTGAGAGCCTTCTCTGCTTTCTCTGGAATTTCCACAATGATGGACTCAAGTTCATCCTTTACAATTTCCCCTTTTTCATTTCACAGGACCAACACGATGCTTGACATTACAGTCATCCTTCCCTCTAGTAAATCCATCTTCTGCGCAATGAGCTTCCCCTAACTCCTCCGTGTGATTCTTGTGTTCTTCTGCTAGGGCCTCGTGCTTCTGCTTAACCATTGATAATATTTCTCGTGGGCCTAATGTGTCATCCTTCATCACTTTCTGAACCTCATTGTTCTCCTCCAGAGTTCTTACGTTGATGAGCTCTTCTGAGTTGTGCAGATGTTCAAGGCTTGGTTTGCTTTCTTCAATTCTTCTTACAACGCTTACAGTAGTCCCTCATAGGATGCAATCTTCGCATCACTAAATCATTTTCTCATTCTACCTCTTGTGTTAGATCCTTTGGCGCTAGCATACACAAGAGGTTCATCTTCAAGAACTAGGTCTACTAAGGTACTTATATAGTGTATCACCAAAGGAAACGTATTTGGTACCTTTGGTTCTAGGTATGGCCTAGCCTTCATAATAGTATCACCAATTTCCTCTCGTGAGGCTGATAAATACAGTGTTTTTCTTCTATGCCAAGTCTCTTTCCTATGTTAGGCATGCTATTTCCCCATCCTTAGTTTTAATCTCTTTCATGAGCACCCTAATTGTGGCAGCCTTATCCATATTGTGCCTTGCCACTTCTATTGAGACTTTGACCAATGTGTTACTCACCTATTCATCTGACATGACAGTAGGCTTTACTATCATATGTCTAGCTTGGGGTGCCTTCTTCAGCCATCTTGACATGCATGACTCCTCACATACATCAAATTTAGGCTCATCCATGTGGGTGTGCATTGACCATGATAGTTGCTTTTGAGTGTGCATGGTCACCATATCCTCATCCATTAGCTCCTGTCCTAAATAAATCCTTTTTTCTACTTTTCTCTAGAAGCAAGCGTGGACAATATTTCCTGAGTTCTCAGTGTATCCCATGAGTGGTGCATTGTGTTCTCCACTCATCCTCTTTATCCTTGTCCCTTTTGGAACTTAAGCTTCAAGGTTAGGAGTCTATATAGTATCCTGGGTAGTCTCATGTGTAGTTTCAGATGTTTCCTTCTCTCCTTCTTCTCCTTCTTTCATCTCTTCATATTTTGGCTCTTCTTCTTGCTCAAGTGGAGTAGAATATCCTAGCGTGCTCTCCTATGATCCTTCACCTATTCATATAACTTCAAATTCCTTCTCCTTTTTGGCTCAGTGGACTCCTTTTACGAGAGAGAGATGAGGTGATATCCTTACCCTTTGTTGGGTTCCACCTCGAGTCCTTGTGTATCTGAATACTTTCTTGAACATGTTATCTCCCTGTACTACCCCCGTATCGTCTTCTTCATCCTACCCCTACGATGGATTAGTGGCATGTTATGATTCCTTCCTATCTAAAGGTTACCTTCTTCTATGCTCCAAGCCACCACTATCTTCACACTCTTCTTCATCTTCTATGTTAATGGTTTCTATGGGATTTGGCATCAATATATTCTCCATTATATTTTGACCCTTTGGCAGCCCTAGGAGCGCAAACTCATTCTCCATGTACTTATTGTTTTCCATCTTGGGATTCAGCTGAAGGTATACTAGTGCTACCCTAATATCTTTGACAGCTAGACTCATGGGCTTTATGCTCAATAATTCTAAAATGAGCCTCTTGATAAACATGCTTTTCCCTAGATACACATATTTATTTCTTGGGGTGTGGTACTCACAAGATCCTAACTTCTCTATATTGAAGGCCATGCGGTGCATGTCTATGAATATGTGGACTGATGTTTGAAAGTACCTCACTGTGGAGGTGTAAGGAAATTTACACCAAGGGCTCCATGATCCATATTTCATTGGGAAGTGTGCGATGCAAAAATGTTGATATACAAAAAAACTAGACATGTTTCTCTATTACCAAAGGTAGGTCCTTCAGGATGCACCACTCTTCTTCAAATGCCACGCGGAGCCTGTTGTACCATTTCTCCACTCTTTTCTTAACATCATCTATCATGGAACCTTTACATAGGTACTTTCTGAACCTTTTAACTAGTGACTTATTCTCCATGGGGTATTCCAATATCTTCTCCTTCAATCTGTCTGGTACTCCAATCTCCATGAATACTAGTGACAATAGAACAACTCTAAAGCTGATTTTTCCTCCCGTACATGCTTCCTTGACTATATGTTCTATAATGTATCCTACAATATTATAGACTACTCCTTCTGACATCCACTTCAAAACATGCAGCCACATGGTGTTCACCTATGACCACCTCTCATGGTCATTCAAATTTGTAACAAGATGTGTTGTTCCTTGTACAACCAAAAAATTCTTTATTTTATCAATATCCATACCGTGCAAAACCCTTAAAGTATCCCAACTCCTTCGTGGTTTCTAGAATCATGGCCTTATCTATTAGATCAATCTTTATATCCTCTCCTATGGCCTTCAAACCTGTCACTATGGAGATCAACGACGGATGAGATTCTAGACTTTACATCCTGCAAAGTAGAAAAATTCCTCATGTACTCTACTCATGAGCCATCGGTATAAAGGCTCATACTTCCCGAAATATGGAAGCTCATATAATTGGTAGACTCCAATTCTTTTCAGAATTTTCTCACCTGCATCATCATAAACCGGCATGTCATCTGTCAGTGCATTTTTTTGTCTTCATTTTGAGTAGGGCATCGAGTTCCTTTTTTTCTCTCTGTGGTCCTATGGTTATACTAGTTCACTTTTCTTTTTCTTATAAGCAAATCCCACTCTTGGACAACTATGATGCCCTCTAGATATTGCATTTCTAAAAAATTACTTTCAGGTGCCATCTCTTCCTCCTCTACAACTACCTTCTTCTTCCCCTTTTTCCCGTTGTAACTACTTTCTTGGGTGCCATTTTTACCTTGCAATACTTCTATAGACACTTGCCTCTTCAACTCTTTAATGCCCGACTCAAAACCTATCTCAAGTTAATGTACCTTAGGTGAAATTGCATGCCCTAGCTCCTCTCTTCCATCCTACTTTTATCAAACCCTTCACCATAGGGACGCAAGCTTCTTCTACACACGATCTTCTTGTCACGTCTGGTTTCACACCCTTCACATGTCAAATCGATTACTCATATCTTCGCACTTAGCTCTTTCTCAAATAATCTTAATCAAAATGGTAAAAATGAACTCGCATCCCATCCTTATATAGATTTTCAAATTTTGATGCATTTATTGCTTCTCCACCTACCAAATATCCTCTCATTTATTGACCAAATTTGTTCTTTCTGTGCGGTACATATTCATGCCCTAGCTATAACCTTCTAGCGCACCTTCCTACCCTCTAGTCATAGACTTCTCTTCATTGCACACCTATGATCCCAATTACCTCATCATAGTACCTTATCCTGGTATTTATCATGGCCTCTGCTTACCTCACATTATACTATTCCTTCATTTATCTCCATCCTTGGTCACTTTTGAGAAGCAAACTTTTTACTTTGACAAACACCTGTAGCAGCTTATTCCTTTCCCACCTTTCGGCCTCCAATGAGTCATGTACCTTGATATCAATAACCACACCCCACACTAAAAGTATGTGCAGTTTGTTGTACATCAACATGCTCTATATTATAGTTAGCATCATGCACGCAAGTGAGCTTATTACACAAGAACAAAAACTAAAGTGACAAATCATAATGAAAATGAAGGAAATACATTAAGGAAATACATAATGGAAACCCAATCTAATTGGAAATACTGCCTTATTACAAATGCCAAGAAGACTTATTTATAGTAGGACTTCAGCCTACTCCCATTAAAGTAACCGGGTAGCCATGTTCCATGTAGTGCTTCTAGTCTGGCAAGCACCTATTTCAAGGATGTAAGTAATAAAATACAACCCTAAACAATGTACCTTAAGTTTTCCTAGATGGCGCAACAAATTAGACTCATAGAGAAGTACCATTTTTCCAATCTCAAACTTCTTATCCCTTTTGTTTCGATCATGTCATGCTTTCTTTTCTCTGCCTTTTCCTTCTTCTCCTCGACTCCATTGTGCTATGGCTCATCTCTCATCCATTTGAATCATCTTCTTAATACACTCTTCTAAATATTACTCATCAGCGAGACCTCTAGCGCATGCAATGCACAAAGAAGGTAACATAAATTCTATAGGGAGAATAACTTCTATGCCAAACATCAACTGAAATGATGTGGCTTTGTTTAATCTCTTATAATTTTTTCTATATGCCCAAAGAACAACTAAAACTTTATCATCCCAATACTTTCTTCCAACATCACAAATTTTTGTCAATGTCTGGCTCAAAATCTTGTTGAAATCCTCAACAGTTCCATTTTCCTAAGGATGATATGGTGTAGTCTTATGGTGGGCAACCATACACTCATTTAAGTGGATCATGATTGTCTCATTCAAAAAGTGTGTACCCTTATCACTTATCAAGCTTAAAGTACATCCATATGTTGTAAGAACATTCTCCCATAGAAACCTAGCTATTGTAGCCACTATACAGTCCTTCGTAGGTGCTACTTCTACCCACCTTGTGAGATAATCTATACAAGTAATGATATAGCGCGACCCAGTCCTACGTGTGGCTGGTGAAATAGGTCCTAAAAATTGATGGCCCATTTCTCAAATGGTTTGGCACTAGTAATAGGTCTCAAAGGCATCTCATCTCTTTTCCCAGTTTACCTAGACATTGAAAATGGTCACATTCTTTTGCAATACCTTTTACAATCTTTATACAATGTCTCCCACCATAATCTAGCAAGTAGGATCTTTCAGAAATTACATCACCTGCATAGTGGCCTCTTGCAATACCACCATGTGCCTCCTCCATTATATCCTTGCGCTCATGCTCTAATACACAACGACGTAATACTTCATCTCTACCTAACTTGTATAGGTCACCACTGATTAACATAAATGGTTCTCAGGCATATAGCAAGCTATTTATTTTCTAATGCCTTCATTCCTTCTAGTTCCACACTAGTCTATAGAAAGAAATAATTGTCTTATAATTTTGATGGTGCACGTTGTAACCTATATAATTTTACATCTGGCATGGTTTCTTCAATTGTATGTGCTTATTCTCCTAAGTGAATTTTAGACAAGTGGTCTGGTCTAGAGTTACTTTTCCTTGGCTTCACCACAACTGTGAAGTCAAACTCTTGAAATAGGAGTACCCATCTGCATATGTGCCCTTGTAAGATGGGTTTTTTCACCAAATAATTCAATTCCATGTGATCTATATAAAACACAAATGGTGTTTCTAACAAGTACTATAAAAACTTTTGCAATGCATAGATCATTAACAAAGCTTCGCACTCTGTAGTTGTATAATTCTATTCAGCAGAGTCAACTTCCTACTAGCAAAGAAAATTGGATGATCTACAATACCTTCACCAAAGTTCAGCTAACATAGTGCTAATGGCCATGCGGAGGCACATCCACATGCACATGAAATGGTTTATCCCATGAGGGAAAGCACAGGATGGGCGCGGTAGTAAGTTTCACCTTTAATATCTCAAACATGTGTTTTTTTAGTTCTCCCAATACAACATACCTTTTCCTTTTAGTAACTCTTTCAAGGGTACAAAAAATTTGGCATACCCTTTTATGAAATTTCGATAATATCTTGTGTGACCCAAAAATCCACGCACCTCACTTTGACTGGTAGGTACTTCCAAGCCTAGAATGACTGTAACCTTAGCTGGATCAACCAACAAACCTTCCTTGCAGATTATATGTCCCAACAATATTCCAAAAGGTGTAGAAAATATTTACTTCTTGATGTTCAAAGAGATACTCAATTTTCTGCATCATTCAAACATTAAGCATAAATTGTCACAATGATCTTTCATAAGCCCATATACTATCCAATCATCTAGATAAACCTATAAGGAGTTGTGAATAAAATATTTGAATGCCTGAACAACTATCCTTGAGAATACATAAGGCACATTTTTTAGTTCAAAAAGCATCACAGTTAAGGAAAAACTGCCCCATTCAATAGTAAAAGTTATCTTTTCTTGATCTTCCTGAGAAATCCTAACCTAATGATACCCGGAAAACCCATCTGTGAATGAATATATTTCATGCCCTACCACTCCTTCTAGTATTTCCTCAATGAATGGTGTAGGAAAAGGGTTTGTGACACATGTAGCATTCAACTCCCTGTAATCTACATAGATTCAAATCCTACCATCCTTCTTAATACTTATCACCATAGGACTAACCCATTCTGACTCATCCAAGGGTCGAATAATCCCATATTTCAGCATCTTATCAATCTCTTCTTTCACCTTTTATGTAAAATGGGATTCACTCTATAAGGTCGCTTAACCGGGCATACACCATGCTTAAGATTTATCTTCATTTCCCAAGTGATTCATGCATGCCTGTAATTTGATGATACGCTCAAGGGAATAATTCCTTATAATCCCCGAGTAACTCAATGATCTTTGCCACTTATGATTTTGACCAATAATCTCTAATTATGACCTCCTTTGGATCACCCTTCGAACCTATATTCACCTTATTTATCATTATGGGTTCATGATAGGTGTGCGTATCCTTGTCTACATTATCCAAGACCTCATGCACCCCTTATGAATATTCAATATCCAGGTTCTCAACTTCCTCATCATCCACTATGTAAACCATCCTTCCTTTCTGCTTTCTCAAGGTAAGTGCGTTCAAGTAGAATAGAGTCCATTTCTTCTTCCTTTTCAAAATATGCTCTAGAATCTATCTCACCAAATATTTCCTAAATAAAATATTTTTCCTTTGCACTATCTCCCATAGTTAAGCACTTGAAAATTTTTAATGCTTCTTCTACTTGAGGTTTATTCAAGAAGTAGTCAAAGGTCTAGATCATTCCTGTATTCAAATTCAGCCAATTCCTAGTCTTTCAATGTAGTTCTCGCATATACAAACCAGACATGTGCACATCCTCGTAGAGTAGAATACAATCTATACACCCAGAGTGAAGGTGGGAATGCTTCTTGTCCCACTGTCTAGAGTCTCTCACACTACTGAATGTGATGTTGAACATTTTGATCATCATTATAAGTACATGTATGCATAGGTGCATTGCTCCTTAAAAACCTAGTAGATAGGGAAATTCCAATCTCCTCCCATTCTATAAGATTATCTCTATGGACTACCCACTAGCGACGTTATCTTGTCCCATGTAAGGTATACACTAACATATCTCTTCTCTTAATTTGATCTGTCCATTGTGCTTCCATGGCTTTCAAAAATATAGGAAGATATTTTGCCCCAATATACCAAGGTATTACGCTACCTATCCGTCGAACAGAATGAATTCCATTCTTGCACGTAACCATGCTTTTTACCTCGCACCCTACTAGTTCATATGTACCATGAGCCCAATTGTCACAAGAAATACTCGTAGTATCACTAATAGAATGAGAATCTTCCCACTGTAGGATGCCTTCTTTTGATGGTTCATTGACCTATGAGACCCGAATAACACGTACATAGATTCTTTTTAAGTCCTCCTCACTTGAGGCTCAACATATGGTGTAGACTTCCCATCTATCAAAGGTATTACAACCCTTTCCTCCTTGTTCTCAAATCTTATATACCCCTTATTGAATCTCAAGTCAACATTATTCGCATAACACCAAGGGCATCCAAGAAAGGTTGGAAACCTTTTGAATTCTACAAGTGCTAATACCTCAAAATCCCTAGTGAACTTGGCCCCTTGTATGGTTATATATGCATCCTTAAAAACTCCTATGGGAGTGGCCTTAGTTTGGTTTGCCATAAAAAACACATTAGATGATGGATACAATGGAGGCCTCCCCATTTGTACCCATGCATCTAATGTAAGAACATTCACTTCCGTACCTATATCAACCAATATATTACTCAATGTACCATCCATCCACAATAAGCATTCAGATTAATTTCTTTGTTATAGTCGATCCTATCAGTGGGAAGATTTACATGCGTATTTTCCATTCATTCTCAATTCTTTTACATGAGGTATTCCCTTCAACCAATTTCCTAGCAATGAAATAATATTCTCTTGGCACGGTATTTTACAAACCTCTCTGATGTCATCAATATCAAAGGGACTTTTTCTCGCTTCTTCTTTCTTCTCGCTCCATCTTCCTTAACTACTCCTTTAAACATTATATCTCACCTTGAAGATTCCCGAGGACCTCTATGGTCTCTTGATGGACTTCATTCTCGATGAGTAGGATCTAGGCACCTTACATGCAAAACCTCCTCCTTGGTGATCATAGGCTTCACAGTGCAATTCCTCTCTTATGCGAGCCGCCACTCGTGTAGTAATCTTCACTATTAATGCCTTAGGTCTTGGTGTTGTCTTGGAAATACACTAATATTCTACTTTACATTGGATTCTAACCATCCTGGTGCCTTTGTTTTCTTTCTTATGTTACTTACTCATATGCTCATATAAGTCCAGAACTTGGTTCTTTCTGCAGAAAGAAAATGTAATAATCTGGTGAAATTCATGCCTATAGAGATCGGGAGAGATCCACACGTATAACATGTTTCATGAGGGAGCTCACCTTTTCTTCCACCATGGCCTTGTCCTCTATATCCACTGTGATATCCACATCCTCTTCCACAACCTCCTTCAAAAGGCCCCTCATTCCTGTCATAGTGAATTTGATTATGATCCCGATCTTGGTGCTCATTCTTACCCTTAGAATTATCTCGCTATGATTTTCTGTCATACCCCAATGTCTATAAAGCATCCTGGATCTGACCAATCAACTGAAAATCTTCAAGATCATGGGTCATAGACTAGAAAATTTTACAGTAACAAGATATATTCTTCCTTATTGCACTTTGTAACAAAGGACAATGACTAGCATCATGATTCAAATGACAGATCTCATAGTCCAACAGTAATGAGCATATTGATCTATCAGAAAACTATCCTTGGTGTGACCTTCCACTTCATAATCTATACACCAAATCCTTGAGCACATTTCATGGGCTGAATTTACTGATAGCTTCTCTAACTATTTTTCCATAGCTGCAATATGTGCCTCTAAGAATGGACTAGTGCTAGTGTCAATCCTCTAAATTGCCTCAAAGATGAAAATATTTTTTCAAGACTTCACATAGATCAGTGTATGTCTTATGTGACAGTGCTCTTCTGAATGGTGTAATCAATCACTTGCCAACGAACCATTGTGCATGCTAGCTTGTGTGAATATCACAAGAAAGCTTAGATAGGAGTGTTTTTAAAATGGGCACCATACTCACGTACACTCTTAATAGTGCTTATACTTTGCTTCTACTCAAATTCCAAGATATAGAACTATTTCAAGAAACCATCATTCAACACTACATAATCCACACAATTTTGATCGTGGTCAAACTTAATATACAAGTTATGTGCGCATCCTTGTAATGTAGTAGCAAATTGACTTTCCTTGCACTCATAATTCGTGATCACTTTTGCATGCCACAATATTTCACACATGTGCACATGCTTAGCAGATCCTCTATGCCTCTATACTCCGTAAGATGCGATACATCTCCATGTAAATATTTTGTGGTTGATGTGGACCTTTCCCACCCGATCCATAACCTCCTATATTTCCCCTACCTCCAAAACCACCTATACCTCCCGATCCTCCACCTATATGTGGAATAGGACCGTAGATGTACTCCCCTATTCTTTGACAAGATTACTATACCGAACCCCTATAGTCCGTGGTGGTAGTTCCATTTCCGTGAGGTGACTATAACATTTGGTGCGCTTACATTTTGTGTAGATGATGTGCCTGAAAATGTTCCTCCAAATAACATTGAAGTCATATGTCCTACCATTGATGTACTTGCTCTCTGACTTACTTTAGTTCTCCTGTTTCCCAAATTCACTTGTTGATTACTTTTTGTACTAGATACTGGAAAACCAAGCACAAGGGCTAGGTCACCAGGTGGATTAAGATGTGCACCTACAACCTGTAGTCTCTGTTGGTGTACTTTTGTGTGAGGCCAAGGGGGATCCCTGTCATGCTTCCCAAGATGGGGGAGTTCTTGATGCTCTGCTCCATGTCTTCTACGTGAACTTCAAATCCTTCACGAGCCATCTCTCTCCTCAACGTTTTTGGTTTTAGTTTGATCCTCTATTCTTTTGCCCTAATTTTCCTTTCACTTTGCATTTCTGAAATGTTTTCTATAGTTTTAATGGGAGAAATGAAGTTCTTTACCTCTGCTCCCATGCCTTAGTCAATTTGAAAATCATTTGACATGCCCCATTTTATAAGAATACTCAAAGTTTGCTATAATTTTTGCCCTAAATTCTTCATATCTCAGGCTATGTCGTGTTCTCCTTTTTTTTCTGATTGTGGAAAATCAAAATTGATTGTTTTATACATATATGCCTTCAAAAATACAATCCCAAGGTCAAGAAATTCTCATAATCATGTTTTGTCTGGTTCCAATTCAAAAATTTCCATCCTTGGCAAAAAAATCAATTTCTAGGGCATCCCTGGCATTTTCTATATTTTGACGGTCAGACGGGTGTCATTTTCCTATCAATTTATTCCTCAAAGATGCATTGAAACATGGCTGGTGGTCAGATTCCATTAGAATTTTTAGACTTTATTTTGCAAAAAAATTTAAAAAAAAATTGGCTCGAAACCCCACAGCTAATCGGGAGTGGACGCGTGTCCTAAAGATCAAAAAGGGAGGAGCGGGCTGATGGGGGACTTAGATTTTTTTATCTCTATTTTTCTAAAGTTTCAAAATTAGTTTCAGCCCTACTCCAATCAGAGGAGGACACGTGGCATCAATTTTGGGTAGAGGGGATGCGGATGGTGGAGGTTCTTGAAGTTTTTGCCTTTGGAGGCAGAAAATATTAAGGTAAAATTTTGGAGCACAAACCCATGGCTAATCACAAGTGGACACGTGGTAGTGTGGTGGCAAAGTGGGGAAGTGCGGTCCATGGAGGGAAAGTGGAAATTTTTCCCTTTTTAGGAAAAGGAGCTAAAGCAAAAAATTAAGTCGTGGGCCCGCGAATGAGCCATAGGGAGACACGTGGCAAAGGTAAAGTAGGTCGGCGGGGTGGCGGAGGTAAAAGGGAAATTTTTCCCTTTTACAAAAAGAATTGGAATGGAAAATTCAAGGTGTGGCCACAAAACGAATCATCGAGCGACATGTGGCAAGGGAGCAATCGGGTTTGCGGGCCGCGGAAAAAGGTGAAAATTTTTCAATTTTCCAAAACGTTCAAAATGGGTAGAATTGAAGCACGATCCCAATGGGGACCCACAATGTGCCATGTGTCATCACACAAATTCAAGTGTGGGGGTGGAGAAAAGGTCATTTTTTTCCATATTTCCAAAAATGTCAAAAGGTGATCCCGAATTGATTCCCAATCATATTTTGACATGTGGAGGGCCCAGATTGGAGGAAAAAGAGAAGATCAAGGGAAACTATGCATTTTCATTTTTGGCCACATTTTTTTCTCCAAGAATCTTGGAGATGTGAATTTTACATCATTTTTAATCAAATTTCTGTTGAATTTGTGTCCTTTGTGCCTACAAAGATCAATGCAAGTAGTTTTAGGGATTAATTTATAGATTTGAGGTGTTTTTGAAACAAAGTTTTTCCCTAATCCATCCAAACACGTGGAATGTCAAATTTGAAAGTTGCAGAGGTAGTTTTAAAAGGTGAAAAGGTGAAATGATGAGAGGAAAGGCATCTACATACCTTGATGATGAAAAATGTGCCTCTAGGAAGGATAATGATCCGAATATTTGTAATGATTCAGTCTTTTTAAACACCTGGAAAATCTCATTGCAAATTTTTTAAATGTCATTTTCAGTGAATCATGGGAAATTGTTGTAACAAACTTTATCCCTTGGCATATGATTTTCTTAGGAAAGAAGGCTCCAATGTGGAAAGAGATATATAATGCCTTTTTTAGAAATGCAAAGGGTCGAGAAGTTGAAAATCACAAGAAAATTCTAAGAGAAAGCTCATTTTCTAAGAAACAACCAAAGAACTAGGTTAATTTCTTATATGTTGGATCTTCATGTATGTGAGTTGGTTACAAGTGTATAGCCATCACATAGCTCTGAGATTGTTCATGAGACTCTCCCCTGTTGATGAATATAACAAGATTTTGAGTTAGTCTATGTTTTTCTGGGAAATATGATGTATGTTATCATTTTAAATACCTGCAAATAGTTTTCATTTTTCTTGTTGCAATCTTGCATTGAAAGTCTTTAGAAATCACACGAATCTCATCCTTGTTGATAGTTTAGTGGCACTTGCATTTTTTTTCGTCAAGATCTTTCATTTGGCATTGAAAATAAGTAGTTTAAAATCACTCCACCTTCATTTGTTTATTGGGATTTCTGTAAGCATTTGGGGGTACCTTAGGCATTGTTTGATCAAGGATTTTTGTGTTTAATTGAGTTATTTACTTCAAGATTTTTTGGTGAGTTCTCAAAGAGTGTGTGAAGAGTACAACCCGGGCTTCCATTTATGCATCTTCGGTTGAAAGAACATCCTAATTATTTGAAGCATTTCATCTAACAGCTTGTTCAAGTATTGTAGAGGTTGTCAAAGATTTGATATATCCAAGTTTGTCTTGTCAATACCCCACCAAAAAATCATCCGAATAACTAATCCTACCCATACTACCCCCGCATTTCATTTTGTGTCAACAAAAGAATCTAACCCATCTACAAAAATGTAGAAAGCAAATCGGAATCATACAATGCCTTTAAGAACCTCACCTTGTCTTGAAAGCATTTCCATCATTTATTAGTGACAGCTATGTTGAGTTTGAATAATAGAAAATTGATCATGTTTTCCCAAGGCCATCTCCATACAATATGCATAGTATAAGGATATCTCCACCTCCTTCACAAAATAGAGGCTACAATATAGGTTCTCTTACCTTAGTTGAAAGGCACAACCTAAAATAGTGAGGGTTGGATAAAATAATTTCAAAGTTCTATCCATCCCTAAACAAATCTAAGTGCCAGCTTAAATCACATCCCCAGAGATAAAATGACATATATCAAGATCTATCTACCTTTTAGCTTCATGCCATATTTTTGATGCTGCTCAGACTAAAAAGGAGAATAAATTTGGGTACCAACACTTTCTCTCGGAGCCATTTCGATGATGTTATTTAGTATTTCGATCACCGTAATACTTCTTGTGTGATTTATGTGTAATTAAAAAATCGAGTATCATCTTCTGATCAGATTTATAAGATTGGAATGAAGAGTAGAGTTTTGAGTTTGATATTCTCTTAGTTCAATCTGATCCATGTGCATATATATTTGAGATATTTGAATGCATATCAAACCCTGTAAAGTCCCTTACAAATTCTACATGTAAATACATTGTTGAAGCATCATTTTATAATCATATTTGTAAGGATTAAGTGAAGATATAAGTTCTTCCTATAATTTTATCAGTTTCCAGTAGTAGTTGCACTTCATTTGAATTTGTGATTAATAAATTCAAAGAAAGGAAGGTCTGATCTATAAATTTTTATAATGTTCTCAAGTCTTTGATAGATATTTGACAGAGTATTTTAGTGTATTTTCACAACTAGGGTGAAAGTCCTTAGAATACGACTCCATGTTATTCTGATCTTGATAAATACCAAATTGTCTTAAGCTTTCTATCATTTATTTTGTGTTTTTAATCTCTAAAAACTAGAAGGAAGAAGATCTCTCTTCATTAAGGACTCTACTAAGAAGTTTTTTGATTCAAGAAACTCGTGAGTTGGAAGGAGAAGAGTTTAGAAAGTTGTTAAAGGTTAGACATTAGGAAAATATATATCCATTGGTGAGAGAGATCAGCCTTTGGTAGAGGATTATCACTCTTCTTCAAGTGATTTTGATTCAAGCAATCGTCTCATAAATTTTTTTGCCTCACTAGTGAAGGTCCTTCATTTGTACCTAGTAAGTTCCTTCTCTAATCTACACCTCTCGTGTTTCAATTCAAATAAAACTTTCCAAGAAAACCAGCACTTAGAGAAAACCAATCTTGTGAATCACATTCTTGAGCCCCAAAGACCTTGCACTCCTCATCATCTTATGTCACCCCCAAGATCACCTCCACCAAAAAATATGGCTCAGCCTAGACTTCCATTTTTTGTTAACACCTTTGGTCCTATAGAATTTAGAGGAATGGATGGTTACCCAAATACTGTCCCACAAGATGTCAGAAATAGATTGCCAAAATTCCAAGGTAACAATGCAATAACTGGTGATCAACATTTCAAACTTTTTGTTAACATGATGGAATATTTTGAGATAGAGTTTGAATATGTGTATATTAAATTGTTCATTCATACACTAGAGGAGGATGCTAAGGATTGGTATAAGGCTCTTCCTAATAATTCAATTGATTCTTGGATTGAGATGAAGAATACATTTAGATTGAAATATGGTGACAAGACTGATCCTATATTTCTCTTGTCTGAATTTGAGAATATCAAGAAGAATCCCAATGAATCAGTCCATGACTTCAACACAAGGTTTAACAAAACTTTGAGAAGGCTGCCAGTTAATCTGAGGCCTTGTGATGAATCTTGTTTAATCAAATATGTAGATGCATTTGATAAAAAGGTAGCCTACTACTTAAGAAACAAGAACCCTACCAATATAAGACAAGATTTCACCATAGCACTTCAAATTGAAAACAATATCAAAGCAATTGGGAAACCTCTCAAGAGAGATGATGTAAATTTTATAAACCCCGAAAAACTCAAGCTAGAAAGGGTGCTGATTTAGAGGAGGTTGTGAAAACTCTAGCAGGGGCTGTCAAAGAAATATCATATAAGTTGGCAAGAGATGAGAAAGGAATTGGACAAACTTTACAAGGTTAGGCAAGATCACAAAACCATGACAGATTTTTCAATCATCCTAGAGGTGATCAAATGGAAGATGATAGAGGAAAATGACCCATGGGGTCTGCAAATAGACATCCTCAAGCACGTGAAGGAAGAGTGTTACCTTATCCCCTAACTACTAGGGTTGTTGTTGTTGATGAAGTTGTTAATATTGATTAGTGTGATAGGTGTTTTCTACCCCATCCTCCATGTGAAGTGGACCAACAATATGGTGAAGATAATAATGATGATGGTACTAATGATGATATTTGAATGATGGGTTGTTCTTCAAGTCCATGACTTCAACACAAGGTTTAACAAAACTTTGAGAAGGCTGCTAGTTAATCGAGGCCTTGTGAAGAATCTTGTTTAATCAAATATGTAGATGCATTTGATAAAAAGGTAGCCTACTACTTAAGAAACAAGAACCTTACTAATCTAAGACAAGCTTTCACCATAGCATTTCAAATTGAAAACAATATCAAAGCAATTGGGAAACCTCTCAAGAGAGATGATGTAAATTTTATAAACCCTGAAAAAACTCAAGCTAGAAAGGGTGCTGATTTAGAGGAGGTTGTGAAAACTCGGCAGGGGTCACAAAGAAATATCATATAAGTTGGCAAGATATGAGAAAGGAATTGGACAAACTTTACAAGGTCGAGCAAGAGCACAAACCATGACAGATTTGTCAATCATCCTAGAGGTGATCAAATGGAAGATGATAGAGGAAAAGGACCCATGGGGTCTGCAAATAGACATCCTCAAGCACGTGAAGGAAGAGTGTTACCTGATCCCCTAACTACTAGGGTTGTTGTTGTTGAGGAAGTTGTTAATATTGATTGGTGTGATAGGTGTTTTCTACCCCATCCTCCATGTGAAGTGGACCAGAAATATGGTGAAGTTAATAATGATGATGGTACTGATGATGATATTTGCATGATGGGTTGTTCTTCAAGTCCACAAGGAGGAGCAACATCTACTAAAGTGATAAGTGCAAGGACAACTACAACTTTTTGGGATTGCATCAAACAAGTACAAGTCTTTCTTCCCCCTCATACTCTTGAAGTTGATGTAGTGCAAGCTTTTGAAATTCCTAACAATGACTTTGAATACTTAAGATCTTTGATGATTAAGAAGTATGATGGTGGTATTCCTTCGGATGAAGATAGACAATTGTTGATGAATGCAAATTGTAGCTCAAGAGAAATATTATAACACTAGAAGTAACATTGTTAAAGGAGTTGGGCCTCAAGCCAAACCTAAAACACCCTTGCTCACAAGCATTCCAAAGGAAGCTCCTAGGAGAAAAACACTTACCAAAAACTCTACTGTCCCAAGCAAAAATTACAGTCCTCCTCATGCCCAAGCTACCAAGAATCCCTTGCCATCAAATGAATCTTCTTGTCTCCCTTCCAATGCTACTTTTTCAAAGAGTGTTCCATATGACATATCCCAAGTATTGAGCCAAATCAAAGTGAGTGTTCCAATCATTGAGTTGCTTATAATTCCCGAGCACAAGAAAAGAGCATTTGAGTACTTGGGGTTGAAAGAAGAGAAGACTACTCTAGGTAAAAATGTAAATGTTGTTAAAACTCTTCCTCAAATAATTGTTGACCTTGAAACACCACCAGTAGTAGAGGATTTTGGAGAGACACCTGAGGTATATTTTGGGACATCATTCCGATGCATCATGTAATGTCATGCCTCTAGAAGTCATGAATGAGTTAGATATCAAAGTGACAGCAGCCCATGGAAAATGTACTACCATGGACTCAAGAGAAGTGTTGGTTGTTGGTTGTGTGAAGGGTTTGGTTGTGCAGCTTGCATCTTATCCCGAGAGGAATTTAAAATTGGATGTTGTGATTGTTGATTTCCCGCCAAATGGGGTATGTTATTGTCAAGAAAGTGGGCTGCAAGTGTTGGAGGGAGTGTCCAAATTGATATTTATTTTGCCACCATTCCCATTGAAGTCAACCTTGTCAAGCTCTATGGAGAAAAGAAAATGTTGCATCTAATTGAGGACCCAAACAATGCTTCTTATGAAGTATTATTTATTGATGTTTTTTTAATATTGGCAAATAGTTTTTTGAAAGGGACTATACCCTTGAATACAAAATAAGGCCTATAAGCCGGAATAAGAGAGAGGAGCAGAGTAGCTGTAGCACAGTTCAAGAGTTACAACAAAATCAACGTAGCCCGAAAAAGCTACACAGACAAGACTTAACAACAAAACAACGGCAAAAAAACAGCAAGACGACAGCCAAGAAACAGTAATATTAACAATAAAGAGCAGTAGAAGTATCCAGGACTACTTCTTGGCCGCTTGATCAATACTGATCTTGACTTTTTTCCAAGCTTGAAACATGCCTAACGCGGTCATCTGAGCAGCATCCATCTTATCGAGCTCCTCAATGGTTCTCTTGCTCTCTTTATCATTGCCCCAAAGCGCTGCCGGGACACCGCTTAGATTTGAAACACTCTTGGCATGACCCACGATAAACTCCTCGATGGCCCTAAAGGCTGCAATATTGTAGTCATGTCTGGTCTTAGCCTTCCCAAGGCGGGAGTCTAAGGAGGTCAGCTTTTTGTATATGTCATCAATCTGACTATTGTCAGTGCTCCCTTCCCCCTCCATGCTTTTTTTGCCTTTTTGCTTGGCAAGGTTTTTGACCTCAACCTTCAGCAATTTAATCTCTACCTCTAAGGCCTCCAATTTCTTAGAAGGGTTATCCATCTGTGCCTCCCGGGGACTGGCACTTCTAATGTTCAGCAGATCACGAGCAATATCAAGCTCAAGAGGTTCATCCCCCACAGCAGCAGTCTCAAGGTTGAGTCGCCTAGAAGCCCTAGTGACTCGTTTAGAGGTAGAGGCAAGGTGGGTGGCAGGGGCAGCAGCAGGAGGAATAGAAGGAGAAGCATGAGCATCCGGCATGGGGGTAGCAGCACCTAAGGCGGGGGCAGCAGCAGGGGCAGCAGGGGAGACAGGACTGGCGGCAGCAGAGCCCATCAAAGGGGGAGCCGGGCTGGGAGAGTAAGGGAGACCGGGATACTTAAGAAGGCAGAGCTTGTGGATAAGCAGAATAAGCCCTTGGTGCAAGGGAACCACCCGGGTATGTCTCTGGAACTCCAAAATGGAGCGCTCAAGAGAGTTTAACAAATAGTGCGGGAAGCAAACCAACCTATTCCTACGGAAGTGGTTCAAAAAGACAAGGTGCTTAGCAGGGACAGTAACAAACCTGCCTTCCAAGGAGATGAAACGAATCATCATGCGGGTGACTTCATCGTACGGAGGTGGAATTGAGCTTACAAGCAGGCCCGCAGTGCTGAAAATAAGCTTCTCATCCTCCTCCACAAATCTTCTTTCTTCAACCTCTTTGATAACCCTCTTGTTGAAGAAGCGGTACCCTTCCAGGCTGAGGCCAGTCGCTTCAGCTATGAGCTCTTCATTGATAAGAATTTTCTGCCCCCCATAGTCGACTGTCCTCCCATTCCATTCCTTGGCAAAGCGAACAGAGATGCTTTGATCATGCCCTTGCATCCTTTCAACAAAGCTGGTGAAGCCGCCAATGCTAAGAATGTTCCAAAGCTCCGTGTTTTCTTTCCAGTCAGGGTCCGCGCACGGCTCAATTTGACAGGTGGCCCTCCCATCTTCACTGTGATGTGTTGGTTACAGCAATTTCCAGGATACCTTTGAGCGTGAAGAGTATTACGATTCTTGCTGTTGAAGGTCGCATAAAAATAGGAACTATAGCCGTTAGTCTTCTCACGAACGGCTGTGTGATTGCTGTTCTGAGCCTGCGGGAAGTCGCGCGTGAAAACCCCTTCCCTGTCAGCTTTCACCTTGTAGTTATCATCGGTTTTCGTGGAGCTTAGCATCCGGATATCAACAGCTATTGTACCTCCCGCGTGCGATTTTTAAATCCAGATATCTCCACTTGAAGTTCCTTAAAAAAATCTTGCTATTATTTGAATTAGATATCATTTGCCACGCCATATACTTTAAAGCAGCACATGTGGAAGAATTTATGGATTTGATTTTCCTCCAAAGATTAAGGCATATCTCTAGAGATTGTTTGCATGTGAAGGTCCGCATGGATGCTGTTGTGGAGCTGATTAGGGATACTATCCTTATCCCATGTAGTGAAATTTATGTTAATGCCATAATTGGCCAGTGCATCCGCCAGCTTGTTGCCCTCCCTGTAAGTATGTACTATTCTGATACTGTTGAAGGTATGACTGATGCTTATGGACTCAGAGATAAAATCTTTAATATTCCAGCTGGGAGATGAGGACTGATTCAGAAGTTTAATAATATTAAGGGAGTCCCCTTCAACAATAAGGTTCTGGATATTTTGGGCCCGTGCAACTCTTAAACCCCAGAGAGCAGATAAAGCTTCGGCAAAATGATTGGTTTGAATTCCCATTTTTCCAGCATATGCAGCAATCAGATTGCCTTTGTGGTCCCGAATTGCCCCTCCTCCTGCTGCTGTTCCAGGGTTACCCTTAGAGGCGCCATCAAAGTTCAGCTTGAACCAATTGGAGTCAGGAGGATGCCATTTAATCAAAGATCTATCCACACTATTCCCGGGGTTGCTCCAATTACCAAACTGCCAATTAGATAAGATGTGCTCTTCATTCTCAGGATAACAATTGTTTTTGGGAGGTTTAAATCTGGCCATGTCCTCTTTGATGCCTTGGGAAATTTTGCCAATACTGAAATTATAATTCTGTTTCCTATTTCTGAAAATGATATTATTTCTATCCTTCCAGATCCTCCAAATTAAATGAGGGATGGCTAATTTCCAGATTCTTTTGATAGCACAATGTCTGAATGGTGGGTTCCATTGATTCCATAGCTGATTAAGATCCTCCGGCAACACCCAAAGAGCTTCGAATTTGGAAAGGACAAAGTTCCACATTTTATTGGCATAATCACAATGAATGAACAGATGACTAATGTCTTCATAATCATTCCTACAAAGGTGACACCAATTGGGAATGATGAATCCTCTTCTCATCAAATTGTCAGTGGTGAGAATTTTACCTCTGATGGCCAGCCAAAGAAAAAAATTTATCTTGGGGGTTAACTCAGGCATCCAGATCAAGTTCCAGTTAAAATCAGATTGGTTACTATGAAAAAGATTGGTATACCCAGATTTGACTGAGTATTTTCCATCTTGTGAATTACTCCAGACCAGCTCATCCTTGGAATCCAACTGACACAAAGGGAAGAGATCAAGAAGGTCTTGAAGGGAGGAAATAATTTGTTTCAGTTCAATACGCTCCAAAGAAAGTCTTTTCCAAGTCTTGTTGGTGCCATTTCCTTCAATGTAGTCCTTGACTTTAGTTCCATACTTGCTTGTAAGGCTGTCCTTAGCCATCCCAAATCTCTCCAAGAGATTATCACTGACCAGTTATCCTCCCAGAAGTTTATGTCACTGCCATCCCCCACTTTCCATTTGCTGCCCTGCTTTATGAAGTTTCTACTCTTAATCAGATTATTCCAAAAAATGGAACCATTGGGGAGTTGCTCATCGTGCAGATAGGAGTAAACAGCTTGTTGATTCAAGTATTTTGCTTTAATAACATCAATCCAGGGTTGTTTCTCAGATAGCAATCTCCAGCCCATCTTAGCGATGAGTGCCTCATTCATTTTTTCAATATTTTTTATACCCAGCCCTCCCATAGTCTTTGGGGTGCAGACTTTATCCCAGGCCACTAGGTGAAATCTGAATTTCTCTTCCATGCCTTGCCATAAAATTTTTTTCTGAATCCTTTCAATTTTCTCTCTGAAGGAAGAAGGAATTTTGAAAAGTGACATGATATAGATGGGCAGACTTTGGAGTGTGCTTTTAATGAGAAGGCACTTACCAGCACTAGAGAGAATGGCCCCTTTCCAACCGGCCATTTTTTTCTGAAATCTCGTCAATAAATCATCCCACACCGTGTGAGAGACTTTCTTAGTGCCAAGAGGGAGACCTAAGTACGTTGCTGGAAGAGCTCCAATTTTACAGCCCAGAATTTTAGCAATCTTGAGCTGTCTTTCCCCAGGGGTGTTAAAGAAAAAAATGATGCTTTTGTCATAGTTAATCTCTTGCCCAGAAGCAGATTCATAGAGCTGTAGTAGAGCCTTAATAGCTTTAGCTTCTACAACTGAGGCCAGAAGAAGAAGGATAGTGTCGTCCGCAAACTGTTGATGAGAGACAGCATGGCTGAATGAAGTGGGTTTAGAACCATTTAAAAGGCCGTCTTCCACCGCTTTGCTAATTGTTCTACTAAGGCTGTCAGCTAAAAGGATGAAGAGCAAGGGGGAGATGGGGTCTCCTTGCCTTAGACCTCTGCTGCTGGTGAAAAATCCCACAGGCTCTCCATTAACAACCACAGAGAACCTGGCTGTAGATATACAAGACTTGATAATTTTTCTAAACTTTTCCGTGAACCCAAATTTGGATAAAATCCTGTCAAGGAAGACCCAAGAAACTTTGTCAAAAGCTTTATTCATATCAAGTTTGAGGATCATGTTTGCCTTTTTATTATTTTCCATGGAATGTATAGTTTCATGCACCATAATCACCCCGTCTTGTATTATCCTGCCTTTAATAAAGCCACTCTGCTGCATTGAGATGAGATCATTCATTATGAGCTGCAGCCTAGATGTGATGATTTTGGTGAAAATTCTAAAGATAGCATTAACAAGACTGATGGGTCTGAAGTCCTTGAAATCTTTTGCATCCATTTTTTTAGGTGCCAACACAATGTGCGTGTTATTGAGCTCTTTTAGAAGATTTCCCGTTCTATAAAATTCATTAACCGCTTTGAGTAAATCCTCCGAGCATATTTCCCAGAACTTTTGAAAAAAATTAATAGAGAATCCATCCGGCCCAGGAGCCTTATCTCCCTCAAGGGAAAAAACAGCCTTTTTCAGCTCTTCAAGCGTGACAGCTTTAGTAATATCTCTGAATTTCTGGTCCTCAATATTATTCTGAGGGATGGCCTCCAGCATGAAGGAAATAGCTTCCGGATTGCTGACATTTCTCTCTCTAAGAAGATTTTGGTAGAATTCAAGTGCTTGTTTCTTGATGTTGTTTGGATCTTTAGTGATACTTCCGTTGCTTTTAGAAACCTCTAAGATCCTATTACTGGCTCTGTGCTTTAGAGTGGTCATGTGGAAGAACTTTGTGTTCCTGTCACCCTCTTTAAGCCAAATAGCCCTAGATTTAAGGCGCCAAAGGGACTCTTCTCTACTGCAGATCGTATGCAACTCAGAAAGAATTTTCTTTTCATTAACTTCATCTTCAACCGATCTCCCCATAGTATCCATTTTTAACTCAAGATCCTGAAGCTTCTGTTTTAACTCTTTCTTTTTTTCGAAGATATTCCCAAAAACATTTTTGTTCCAGAGTTTGACATGTTTTTTGACATTTTTGAGTTTTTGAACCAATCTGAACTGAGCAGTGCCTTCCCCATTCCAATCCCACCATTCTTTTATTCTGTCATAGATATCATCATGCTCCATCCACATTTTTTCAAATTTGAACGAGCTTCTTGCAGGTTTGGTCCAATTGAGAAAGCTTAAAGCAATCGGATTATGATCCGATCCAATTCTGGGCAGAGAAGAGAGGTAAAAGTCTTGGCTAAGAATCCAGTTTGCTGAGATTAGTGCCCTGTCCAGTCTCACCTGGATGAACTCCTTTCCCAACCTTCTATTATTCCAAGTATACTTATTACCATGCAGATCCACATCAATGAGGTTATGTTCAGCGATAAAATCAGCAAAATCCTCCATTCCATTAGAGAAGGTGGGGGTTCCCCCAAACTTCTCACCTGGGTTTAGAGGGGAGTTGAAGTCACCCATGATAAGCCAGTTAGCAGAGCTGTGCTGGTTTCTAAAGATTTTAAGATCAGCCCATAGTTTTCTTCTACCACTAGCAGAGTTAGGGGCATAAATATTTGACAAGATCCATTCACACTTTTTCTCAATAGTGACAAATTTAATTGCAAGATGATTAATATTATCACTAAGAATCATACCAGTACAGTGCCTTCTATCCCAAAGAGTAGCCAGCCCTCCGGAAGCACCCTGAGAATCAACAGCTGCCATTTCAGAGCTATCCCAAAAAAAAATTTTTTTTAATATTATCCATGGTCATTGCTTTCATTTTAGTTTCTTGAAGAATCAAAATGCTGGGGTTACTGGAGTCTCGTAACTCCTTGATGCTTCTTTGCTTAGAGTAACCGTTAAGGCCTCTAATATTCCAAGATATGATCTTCATATGGAATGGTTGGTAGTTGGAATTGCTTGCTGGTTCAGTTGACGCTGAACACCATCTGCAATATCCCTCTCTGTTTTCTTAGCTCTGAGAGTCTTTTTAGAGGGTCTTCCTCTTTTTGAGCTTCCTCCAAAATCAGCTATTCGTCTAACTGAAGCTCTGGTTGTTCTGGAAGTAGAGGTGTCCCAATTGTCAATTTCCTTTTTTTTTTCACTATAAAGTGATTCTGGAATCCTTTCAAAACCTTCCATTCTTTTTTTTTTCTTTTTTGAGATGACCAATGTGAATCCAGAGTCTGGATCTTCCTTTTCCTTGGAAGGCGTAATCTCCCCTTCCTCTTGTTCCTTATGGATACTGTCATGAGTGTGATCAGAAGCTGTTTTGGTGCTGCACAGACCTGCTGTGCACGCTGTTGTAATGCTGAGGAATGGCAGCGGATCCGCATTTCCTTTCTCTCCAGTAGGGAGAGTCTCCAGGGGCTCAATCACACTCATATCCTCCTTGTTACAAGCTTCCTCTCTAATGAATGACAGGATTTCTTTCTCTTCTGAACCAGAAGGGATTAAATTGGCCTTCTTTTCCTTAATCTCCCCTTCCTCTTGTTCCTTTTGGATACTGTCAGGAGAATGATCAGAAGCTGTTATGGTGCTGCAACAGACCTGCGCAGCCTCGCATTGCATTTGAGGTATGGCAGCGGATCCGCATTTCCTTTCTCTCCAGTATAGAGAATCTCCAGGGGTTCAATCACACTCATATCCTCCTTGTTACAAGCTTCCTCTGTAGTGAATTCTTTCTTTCTCTTCTGAACCAGAAGGGATAAAAATGGCCTTCACTGAACCATCTTGTTCGATTACTTCCAAGGATACCTTAACAAGGTCTTCATTCACAGAAGTTTCAAAAGGCTTGCCCGGAGATGCCTTCACAGTTTTGTCCACTACATCTTTGTTGGGGGCTTCAGGCAAAGCTATTGTTGCAGCTTTGGGACGCCAGACAAGATGCTTCTTAATATGAGTTCTAAAACCCCCTTTTTTCTTTTTTTTTTCCCTACTATTTAGTTGCACATTCCTCTGGCTGGGACCTTTATCATCAGTTTTCCTTTCCTTGCTTGGATCCCTGCTAACTTTGTTCAGATCTGTGTCTATCCCAGGCTGATCAGAAACCAAAAGAGGGGTCTTCTTCTTGTTGCAGTTTTTGTCAGAGTGACCAATACTATGGCACAGCTTACATCTTAAGGTCTCAACTTCAATTTTTTGAGTCCAGGATCCAAATCTAGTTTTCAAGATTATGTGCTCCGGAAACTCCTGATCAATGGCTGAGACAATGCAGAACCGAGCAAAAGCAAGCCTGGATCTGTTTCTTGTGGGTCCATCTATTCCAATAGGTGCGCCTAGGGATTTTGCAATATTTAGCAGTATTTCATCATCCCATAGATGCAATGGCAGTCCTGGTAGCCTACACCAGATTGGAATGGTGTTTATATTTTCTGTATTTGGATCAAAACCCGGATACCATTTTTTTAAAAAAAGACCCATATTTCCCAGCCACCAGGGGCCTCCCAGTAACACCGAATCTAAATCCTCTTGTTGGTTAAATTTAGCCAAGAAAAAACCTTTTGGCATAATGGTAATGCTTAGGGCTCCCTTAGGATTCCATTTTCTCATAGCCCATTTTCTAATGAAATCAATATTAGGTCTAGAGCCAAGAAACTTACCAACAAGGGAGAGGTTTGTTTTGTTTAAAGCTCTATCAACAAAACCATCTGGGACCCTTAGACAGGTGGCACCCTCTTTGTCCATTTCCCATGTAAACTGTTCAGAGCTTTTCGGACCCACCTTGAGGTTAGGGCTTTGAAAAAGCTTATTCCAGGCCAAAGGTGTGGATCTCAGTATTTCCTCATTTTCTCTGCTAGCCGTCCGATTGCAGTCTGAGATCTGCTTTTCCTCAGTAAGTTTTGTCATATTGCGCAGACTTTCCGCGGCCAGAACTGCAGAGACCGCACTGGCTGTACCACCCGCTTTTGCGTCGTTCGTACCCGTATCAACAAACGTCCGGCTATGGCTATAGATCAGCTTTTCCTCAGTATTTTTAACCGTGGTTCGCAGACATTCTGCAGCCAAAACTGCAGAAACCGTATCCCCGTAGTTCTCTCCATCGCTGTATGAAGCCTTGTTGTTGGGTCTAAGAATTTCATGGAATTATGGTGTTAAGGACATCATTGCAAAGGGAGATTCGAGCTAGTTGTCAAACAAATAAGAAAACTATATACTAAAAAAATCAGTGGATGAAGCAATATAAGCATGCGAGTTTGGGATCTAATTGAGATTTTGATTCCTTTAATATTGTGCACCATGACAAAAGTTTGAATATTGTTGCTCACAAGTTTGTAGTGATGGGCTCAAGATTTGGATATTTCACCATTTCACCTTATTTTGAGTACAATGTTGAAGTGTTAACTAGGTCACCGTCCCTAACAACATCAAGCATTGACAAGTGTTTCATGATGATGCTCAAGTGTAGAGGTTCTTACAAAATCAAGGTGATTTTGTAGATCATCATATTGATTTAGAACCAATGGTGTGTGTGAATGAAGGGAGAGAGACTTTGTTTGGAAAATATATTATCCAATTGAAAACTAACACCATTCCTAGAGGTCTTGTTGCTCTTGAGTCAAATTTTAGAAATGTTGTTTGCATCATCAATAGAAACATGTCTGCCTCAAGGGATGTGGAAGAGAATGACTTGGGAACAAAAGGACAAACCAATAAAATTTTGGTTGGGCAGCAGTTTAAACAAGGAAGAAAAACAATCCTATCTTCAATTGTTGAAACAATATCAAGACTGCCTTGCTGGTCATATTAAGAGTTGAAAGCATATAGAGAAGACTTATTTCAGCATGAGATCCCTCTTGAGAAAAGTGCCAAACCATTCAGACAGAAGCAAAGGCCAATTAATCCACACCTCTCCATGAAAATGCAAGATGAATTGAAGAAACTAAAGGAGGGAAGGATCATTCAGCCCACAAAGAATAGAGATATCAGACTTTGTGTAGACTGCAAAAATATGAATAGAACTTCATTGAAAGACAATTATCCTTTGCCAAACATGGAGAACATACTACGAGTTAGTGACTGGATCTGAATTGTTGTACACCTTGGATGGTTTCTCTGGCTACAATCAGGTTGTTGTCAAGGAGTCAGAAAGATTTAAAACTACCTTTACCACTCCTTTGGGAACATATGTTTATGTGAGAATGCCTTTTGGTCTCATGAATGATGGAGCTGCCTTTCAAAGAGTAATGGATGTTGCTTTTTCTGGTTATATAAATGACTTCATTGTAGTTTATCAAGATGATGTGACTGTATTTTCAAGGAGAAAAAAATATCACTTGCAACATTTGGAAAGAATGTTGATCAGATGTAGAGAATTTGGAATCTCTCTCAATCCAAAGAAGTGTCACTTTAGGGTGTAAAAGGTCAATCTACTCGGTCATATTTTTTCAAAGGCTGGTGTCATGATTGATCCAAAGAGATTAGAAGCAATCTCTAGGGTGCCAATTCCAAGAACGAAGAAGGGCATCCAATATTTTTTTGGGAAAATAAATTTCATTAGAAGGTTTGTGTCAAATTTTGTTGAGTTGACTCTTCCTATCACATGCATGTTAAAGAAAGATCAAGTTATCAAGTGGGAGGAGGTTGTTGTTTAGGATTTTTAAGGAATCAAAGAGGCACTTAAACATGCACCTATCTTGGCAGCTCTGAATTACAAGAAGCCTTTCCAAATCTTCTCCTTTGCTTCTAAAAATATTATTGCATCTGTTTTTCTCCAAAAGGATGAAGATGGGGCTGAGAGGCCTATTGCCTTATTTAGCAAGGTTTTACAAGCTCTTGAGTTGAAATATACAATCATGGAAAAACAATCATTTTCCTTGGTGAAAGCAACAAAGGTTTTAGGCCTTATATTTTAAGTTCATGAGTTGTTGCTTATGTTCCCCAAACCATGGTAAAAGACATATTATCGAGATATGGATATCTCAAGTAAAATATATAGATGGGTGAACAAACTGCAAGAGTATGATATGGACATCTAAACCACAAATTTGATAAGAGGTTTGGGTCTTGCTAAGCTCATAGGCTGAGAGTAACTTGCAGATTGTGGAAGTGAATGAATTATAAGAAGAAATGGCGAGATGTCCTTGGGAAATTTGTAAGTTTTGAGTGGTACAAGGATATAATATTTTACCTCGGATACCTATGTTGTCCCGATCATTTAAATAAAAATTAGAAAAGAGCCCTCGGATGGCTTCTCAAAGATACATCATCAATGACTTTGGGCTGGCTTGGAAGAACCACGAAGGTGTCCTCTTGAAGTGTATAACTGAAGATGAAGCTCCCAAAGTGATTGCTTATTTCCATGGGGGAGTTTGTAGAGGACACTTTACTTTGGAAGGGTTACATCATACAAAGTTTTGAGAGTTTGTTATTGGTTGCCTAATCTCTTCAAAGATGCAACCATGCTGATTAGAAAATGTGAAAGCTGATAGCATTTCTATGGATGAATGAAAGCTTCAGGCTCCATTCCTTTACATCCTGTATCAATTGAAGTTCTTTTCAAGAAATGGGGGATGGACTTCATTGGTGAGATCTTAGACCCTTCCAGTGCTAGACATAAGTGGATTCTTATAGCCAGTGATTATTTTACAAAGTGGGTAGAGGAAATCCCCACCAAAAAAGCAACACACCAAGTTGTTATGCACTTCTTGTTGAATAATATCATATGTAGATTTGGTGTACTAGTCAATATTGTTGTTGATAATGCCATGTTTTTTAGAGCTAAACCTTTGATGGAAATTTGCAAGGAGTATGGGACCAATCTGACTTGTTCTTTAAACTATAATCCCCAAGGAAATGGACAATATGAGTCTAAAAATAAGTAATTATTGAATATCATTAGGAGAACCTTGGAGTTGAACAAGAGAAAATGGGGTGAACAACTGAAATTTTTAGTTTGGGTTGATAGAATCACTGCCAAGAGAGCTACTGGTAAGAGCCCATTTGAGTTGCTATATGGAACTCAAGCTCATGTTGCCCTTACATTTATAATTATCTTCATTTCATTTTGTTCAACAACTTGAGGATCAAGAGGTCAGTCCATATGAAGCAAGGATCAATCAGATTATGAAGCTAGATGAAGAGAGAAGAGCATCCCACTAGAGGCATATCAGATTTAGAGAGAAGTTGAAAAGATTGTTTGACAAAAAGGTCACTCCTAGGGCCTTCAATATTGGAGATCTGGTTTTGTTGTGGAATAGCGAAATGAGGATAAGGGAAAACATGGAAAATTTGATGCATTATGGATGGGCCCTTACTCCATTGATATTAGAATTGGTGAGAATAACTTTTTCTCAAAGATTTAGATGGGGAATTGCTTGAACTTCCTATTAATGGAAGACATCTGAATCATTCTTGGATTAATCCACAAATTTTACGTATGCACCACTTGTACAATGTATAGTGTTTGGATTTTTTCTCTATTTTCTGGTGTTTTATCGGTTTGTGGTTTTCCTTGGTGTGTGGCAGCCATTTTTGTCAAGTTCTCAACTAGTTTTTGGTGGTTTTGGCTCATGACTCCTTTTCCCAATGGATTATTTTGGCACTTGGTCTACTTATTGTTCTTGTGGCACTCACTAGGAGTGCCCATCCCCGAGCAGGAGCTGATGTTGGTGTCTATTTTGATCCTCTATGCTTTTGCCCTAATTTTCCTTTCACTCTGCATTTCTTGAAATGTTTTCTACAATTTTAATGGGTGAAATGAAGTTTTGCCTCTATTCCCATGCCTTAGTCCATTTGAAAATCATTTGACATGCCCCATTTTGCAAGAATACTCAAAGTTTTCCCTAATTTTTGCCCTAAATTCTTCAAATCTGCGGGCTATGTCGTGTTCTCCCTTTTGCCCGATCGTGAAAAATCAAAATTGATCGTTTTATACATATATGCCTTCAAAAATTCAATCCCAAGGTTGAGAAATGCTTAGAATCATGTTTTGTCTGGTTCCAATTCAAAAAAATTCCATCCTTGGCGAAAAAATCAATTTCTAGGGCATCCCTGGCATTTTCTATATTTTGACGGTCAGATGGGCATCATTTTCCCATCAATTTCTTCCTCAACATGCATTGGCTGCATGGTGGGTGGTTGATTCCCTTAGAATTTTTAAACTTTATTTTGTAAATTTTAAAAAAGTCAAAAATTGGCCTGAAACCCCACAGCTAATCGGGAGTGGACACGTGTCCTAAAGATCAAAAAGGGAGGAGTGGACCGATGGGGGACTTAGAGTTTTTTAGCTCTATTTTTCTAAAGTTAAAAAATCATTTTCAGCCCTACTCCAATTAGAGGAGGACACGTGGCATCAATTTTAGGTAGAGGGGATGCGGATGGCGAGAGGTTCTTGAAGTTTTTACCTTTGGAGGCAAAAAATATTAAGGTAAAATTTTGGAGTGCAGCCCCGTGGCCAATCACAGGTGGACATGTGGCAGCGATAGTGGTAGAGTGGGGAAGTGCGGGCTGCAGAGGAAAAGGGGAAATTTTTCCCTTTTTAGAAAAAGGAGCTAAAGCAAAAAATTAAGTCGCGGGCCCGCGAATGAGCCATAGGGAGACATGTGGCGAAGGCAAAGTGGGTCATGGGCAACAAAGGCAAAGGGAAACTTTTCAATTTTCCAAAAAGACTTGGATTGGAAAATTCAAGGCATGGCCCCGTGATGAATCATCGAGCAACACATGGCAAGGGATAAATCGGGTGTGTAGGCCCATGGGGAAAAAGGTGAAAAATTTCTAATTTTCCAAAAAAGGTCAAAATGTGCAGAATTGAAGTGCTATCCTAATGGGACCCACCATGTGCCACGTGTCATCACAAAAATTCAAAGGCAGAGGGTGGAGAAAAATGTCAATTTTTTCCATTTTTCCAAAAATGTCAAAAAGTCAAAAGGTGAGCCCGAATAGATTCCCAATCATATTTTGACACGTGGAGGGCCCAGATTGGAGGAAAAAGAGAAGATTAAGGAAACTGTGAATTTTCATTTTTAGCCACCATTTTTGCTCCAAGAAGCTTGGAGATGCAAATTTTACATCATTTTTAATCAAATTTTTGATGAATTTGTGTCCTTTGTGCTGTAAAGATCAATGCAAGTGGTTTTAGGGATTAATTTGCAAATTTGAGGTGTTTTTAAAACAATTTTTTCCTTAATCCATCCGGACACATGAAATGTCAAGTTTGAAAGTTGCGAGAGGTATTTTTAAAAGGTGAAAAGGTGAAATGATGAGAGGAAAGGCATTTGCATGCCTTGACGATGAAAAATGTGCCTCTAGGAAGGATAATGATCCGAATATTTGTAATGATTCATCTTTTTAAACACTGCGACTCTCGTTGCAAATTTGTTAAATGTCATTTTCAATGAATCATGAGAAATTTTTGTAACAAACTTGATCCCGCATACGCTTTTTGGGAAATAAGGCTCCAATGCGGCAAGAGATATATAATGCATTTTTTAAAATTTAAAGGGTCGGGAAGATGAAAATCACGAGAAAATTCTGAGAGAAAGCTCATTTTCTTGAGAAACCCACCAAAGAACCAGGTTAATTTCTTCTATGTTGGATCTTCATGTATGTGAGTTGGTTATAAGTGTATAGCCATCACACAGCTCTGAGATTGTTCATGAAACTCTCCCTTGCTGATGAATCTAACAAGCTTTTGAGTTAATTTGTGTTTTTCTAGGCAATATGATGTATGTTATCATTTTAAATACCTGTAAATAGTTTTCATTGTTCTTGTTGCAATCTTGCATTGAAAGTCTTTAGAAATCACACAGAATCTCATCCTTATTGATAGTTTAGTGGCACTTATAGTTTTGTTTGTCAGAAGAGCTTTCATCTGGCATTGAAAATAAGTAGTTTAAAATCACTCCACCTTCATTTGTTGATTGGGATTTCTTGTAAGCCTTTGGGGGTACCTTAGGCATTGTTTGATTAAGTATTTTTGTGTTTAATTGAGTTATTTAATTCAAGATTTTGTGGGAGTTCTCAAAGAGTGTGTGAAGAGTGCAACTGGGCTTCCATTTATGCATCTTCTAGTTGAAAGAACATCCTAATTATTTGAAGCATTTTATCGTGACAGTTGTTCAAGTATTGTAGAGGTTTTCAAAGATTTGATATATCCAAGTTTGTCTTGTCAATACCCCACCAAATAATCATCTAAATAACTAATCCTACCCATACTACCCCTGCATTGCATTGTGTGTCAACAAAAGAATCTAACCCATTTACAAAAATGCACAAAGCAAATCAATCATACAATGCCTTCAACAGCCTCAACCATGTCTTGAAAGCATTTCCATCATTTATTAGTGACAAATCTATTGAGTTTGAATAATAGAAAATTGATCATGTTTTCCCAAGGCCATCTCCATACAATATGAATAGTTTAAGGATATCTCCACCTCCTTCACAAAATAGAGGTTGCAATATGGGTTCTCTTACCTTTGTTGAAAGGAACAACCGAAAATAGTGAGGGTTAGATCAAATCCTTTCAAAGTGTTATCCATCTCTTCACAAATATGGCTAAAAAATGATATATATCAATATCTATCTTCCTTCAAGCTTCATGTCATATTTCGATGCTTTCTCGAGGTGAAAAGGAGAACAACTTTGGGTACCAATAAATGCCATACTTTCTACAATGATTTGATGCTTCTCTATCTCCCTCTTGCGTGCCTTATTATACTTAATTTTCCTCTCGTCTCTCTACCTTTCTCTTTGCTAGGTATGCCATCTTTCACCAAACATGACCACCGCCCTTGCGCGTGGTGCGGTTTAGTTAGCCATCGAGTTTACTCTCCGGTTTAAAGTTACCATCAAGATCTTGATTGCCAGTGGAATACTTTGCAAATATCTTCCTCTAGGGTACCATAAAAGCTGGAATTCAGCTACCTCTAGATAAGAATATGTTGAAATTGAATATTCCAAAATATAAATTTTTAGAACACAACGAAACCACATATCCATAGTGCGAGTCCATATCAAATTAGCATCATAAAGAGCTTGAAATTCTTCCCAATCGAGAAAAGTGTGTGATACCTCTTATTCCACTTAGATGCATAAGAAATCAGCCACTCGTATAATTCTAATGAAAAGATGGCAAAAATATCTCATATAAATTGTCATACATGTTCTGTTCCACCCATACGCGTGTGTTAAACTCATATCTGGTGTTGAACTACTATGCATATTCTTTCTCCAAATCACATATCCATTCTTCAATACTTGCTAGAGTTAACTGGTATGTCTTCATCGTGAACCATCCTGAAAACAACTGAAAAAGAGGTCCCATCAATGGAATCAATGATGCAACCTAGTATTCACTAGATAACACCTTAGATGCACTTTGGCACATCACTCATCCTAGACTGAGCACTCACCAAGTGCAAAAGGGTACTAGGTCCCTCTTTAAGGTTGTTGTAGAAGAATGGTAACATGATGAAGACTTAAAACATATAGATCCATAACTTATACATCATTATACAGTGCATGACATATCTAGATCTAGGAAAGAATAGGTTTAACCAATAATCATGATAGAAATAATAACATGCACTACCCAATTACACACATGAATGACACTAAGGCTTAGTCAAAATCTTCCACCTCTTAATCATAACAATAACACATAAGCTTCTTACAATACTGGAAATCTATGTCGATGCGCGCATGAATCTGATACGGTAATCCAGAAACATGCACATGTATCTGTATACTTATCCCTCACACACACACACACACTATATTATCTATCACTCTATATCCATCGTCCCCCTACGAGGTAATTCACTACATATATATAGGGTGGGGACTAGCCCTTCACCGCTTATCTATCCCAAACAATAGGCCACACGCTATTAATAGTGACACACCATTTTCATGCATACCCACACATGCATGTGTGTTATCTATAGAATATTGATAGTTAATTGAGTTGACAATCCTATTCTTAGACTATCTCCATGAAAAGTGATATGAATTCGATCCTCCAAAAATAGACAATGCGTGGCATGCACGTCTTTGCATCATTGGTGTGTTTTGCACATCATATTCTAAAAATAGATCTTCATGCCCAAAAATTTTCCTACGTGTGCGGGTTCTTCCTATCCCTTCACCGTGAAAGAATACATCCTCGCATTTCTCTTACGGTCAAAGAAGATCTTCAGTGCCTTCTCTTAGTTTCCTTCATTTTACCCATTGACTATCCCCAATGGATTTCTATTATCGTTCCTATCACAAAGGTGAGAGGGGGAATCTACATTTGCACGAGATTTTGTGACCTCAACCTCTCTCATCCCAAAGATGATTTCCCCCTACCGGGCATCGACGAACTAGTTGATCTCACCGGCCATGAAATGTTATTACTCATGGACGGTTTCTCAGTCTACAATCAAATATTACTAGCTCCATAAGATCAACACAAGATTTCTTTCATCACCCCTTGGGGACTTTCATTATAGAGTCATGCCTTTCGGTCTTAAAAAAGTTGTTACTATATATCAATGCAAGCCATGACTTACATCTTCCATGACATCATGCATCACATATTAGAAAATTACGTAGACGATCTTCTTTCCAAATCAAAACATCAAACCAAGTACCTTCATGTCCTTAAAGTCATCTTCGACCATCTTATCAAGTATTATGTACATCTTCAACCAAAGAAGTGCGTCTTTACGTACTTTTAGGAAAACTCCTAGGTTTCATCATTTCTTTACGTGGCATAGAATTTGATCCTACTAAATTCAAGGCCATTCTGGAAATTCCTCCACCCACTAATATTCATCAACTTTGAAGCCTACAAGGAAAATTACAATCCATTCATCGTTTTATCTCGTAGTTTTCTGATCATTGTCAACCATTCCATCATCTGCTCAAGAAAGACATGTCCTTAAAATGGGATGATGAATTTCATAAAGCCTTCAAATCCTTAAAACAATACCTCCTTCAACCACTAGTGCTCATTCCTCCTAAGGATGATCAGCCCTTTTACCTATATATTTCTGCCACTGATGATTCTCTAGGTGTCATGCTTGCTCATTGCAATGAGTAGCACTAAGAGCAATCATTTTATTACATTATCCAGACCCTTCTTGACTATGAAACTACATATACCCATGCTAAAAAACTTTTCTTAGCCTTAGTTTTCATTGCCACCAAACTCCACCATTACCTACTCAATCACAAAACCTTCATCCTTACTAATACTAACCCATTACACTATATGTATCACAAAATTATCAACATTAACGTGTTGCACGTTGGCTTATGCTTCTTTCGACCTCAAACTTGAATTCATTCATCAAAATTCCATGAAAGGTCAGGATATCGCTGACCAACTAGCCAATGCACCTATTTCTAGGAATCAACCATCTAACTTCAACTTCCCAGATGAGTCTATAGCTACCCTTTCCCTAGATGAACCCACTTACTAAATGACACTCTTCTTTGATGGCTCCAAGTGTCAGTGTGGGGGTGGGGCTGGTGTTATCCTCATTCCTCTTGAGGGTGAACCTATGCCTTTTTCTTTCAAACTTGATTTTGATTATACAAACAATATTACGGAATACAAAGCACTTGTATTAGGTCTCTAGCTGCATATGCCTTAGATGTTAAGACAATCAATATCTTTGGTGATTCTCAGTTGGTCATAAACCAAGTCAATGGTATATACCAGTGTCGTAATGAGATCCTTAAAAAGTATAAGCAGCACGTAGACATACTTTTGACCACCTTTGACCATTATACACTTCAAACCACCCCATGTTCTACCAATAAATTTGTGGATACCATGGCCTACTTGGCTTCTCAGATACCTGCTTCGCCCACTGACTCTAAAATATTTGTCACCATACAAAGGCTACAATCACCCTCTTATTTACCTTGTGAATTTTACTCCATTGGAACCATTGCCCCTGACCCACATGACCTTTGGTATAAGCAATATGTAGACTATCTTTCCCTTTCCATTCTACCTATCGATCTCACTCGTAATGGACAATGGGCCTTTCTTAAAAGTGTCTCCCATTATGTCCTCATGGGTGGTCTCCTTTACAAGTATGGCTTTGATGGCATTCTCTTACAATGCCTTACAAGTTCTGAAATTCCTTACACCATTAAGGAAGTTCACGATGGAATTTGTGGAGGTCACTTTAGTGGTTTAGCTATCACAAAAACATTCTTCGCCTAGGCTATTATTGGCCAACCCTAAACCACAACTATTGTGATTATGTCAAACGTTGCATGAAATTCCAGCAACATGCTAATCTCCACCACACACCTAGTCATGCCTTACAAGTTACATGAGACCTTTGGCCTTTCTCTCAATGGGGTTTGGATCTTGTCGGTGAGATCAACCCCCATTCTTCACAATGCCACCAATGGATCATAACCACTACCAAATATTACACTAAATGGTTAGATGCCATTCCCCTAATTTCTATAAAATATGAGAAAATATTTGAATTCATCAACCATCACATCATTTTTCATTTTGGTGTTCCTCACCACCTCATCACTGATAATGGAAAATAATTCAAGAAAAAACCCTACGCAAACTATGTAATGCTTTTGGCATCCAACTTAGTTTATCATCACCTTATTACCCGTAAACCAATGGTCAAGCTGAATCAACCAATAAAACCTTTAACAAAATTATTATAAAGGTATTCAATGATACTGGCAAAGATTAGCATACGCACATTCCTTTTACCTTGTGGGCTTATTTCACTAGAATTCGCACTTTGACTTCGACCGCTGCCACACCCTTTTCTCTCTGTTCTATGGTACCGAGGTTGTATTACCTCTTGAAGTACAGATTCCATCTCTCCACATCTCTCTACAAGACATGCTCAATGACGATGACTTTCACCAAGATCGTTTGGCGCAACTTGAGTTATTAGATGAATATCTTCTTAATGCTCTTGACCATCTCTAAATCTACCAAAAATGTATCAAACATGCCTATGATAAACGTGTTCACGAAAAAAAATTTCTGGTCGGCGACCTCATCCTAAAATAAAATCAACACGTAACTAAAGAGGAGAAAAGTAAACAGGGAAAATTTTCTCCTAATTAGCTTGGACCCTATATCATTACCCATGCCTATGGATTAGGTGCTTATCATTTGTCTTCACTCAAAGGTAAACCCAAACCTGAACCCCTTAATGCCTTGCATCTTTGACCATTCTATTGTTGATATCAAGTCCTATATCACTTTTTGTTAGTTGATCACTCATCCCTTGAGCGTTTTTCACCTTCCATATTACCCATTTTGAGGATCCATGACTAAATAAGAATCATGTGATTACCCATCACCATTTTAGCCTTGTCTTCAATATGAGTACCATGGCTCTACTCATAGCATGATTCTCATGGATACTTTTTGTCTTCTCTAGATGGAATCCCATGGTCGTTCATCACTCAAAACCACCCCCTTTCATAATTAACTCTTGTGTACTATGGTTTTGTCATCTGAACAAGAGCCTCCCCTTCCTCTATAGTCTTTTCCATGACTTAAATGTCTAAAAAAAAAGGGGGGATGCAACTCCTTGAGTCAAACTTCCAACGAAAGTTGAATGCCTCAAAAGGGATGTCTCTTCACTCTAATTCCACCACTATAAATAGAATGCTCCCTTGAAGGAAATCTATATCATAGTTATTTCAAAAATTCAATAAAAATATCCAGAAGCTTCCCACATTGATCAGCTTCATGAAGACCTCAAGGAGAAATATACTCATCCCATATAGACTTCCCACATCGATCAGTCTATTACAACATAAACAAATGAAGAAAAAGATGAAATTTTCATCATGGAATTACCTATTCTTGATCCTTGGTTTCTTGTTCTGAAAGACATGTTGTTATACACTAAGTTATGCTAAACCACCTATTCTCACCTCCTTTTCTTTTTAGCCTACTTCCTAGTTACTCAATGGATTTGCCACAAACGTGACATTTGGTGATTATGTAACTTTATTCACTCTTATAATGGTCCATTATGCAATGCCTTTAAGGTCTTATGTTCATAAGCCCTTTAGGTAGGTTTTTTCAACTCATTACGGTTATTTATCAATTAAGAGGCTCTTTTACCACCTCTTACCATTCACCTTCCTCATTACTTTTTGATTATCCTATATAGGACCAAATTATCGAAACTTATATTTAAAAACCACTCAACCATGCTTATAACCTAAAATCAACCATGCCTATGACCTACACTCAATCATGCCTATGACCTACATTAAAAATGCCTAACACTTACCAACCCATTCTTCTACTTCATTCTAATCTTCCCTAGCTTATGGGAAAATTACATTGGTTTGAGGTCTTTTTCACTAGGACTATATAGGCAACACTTTGAGGGCATGGGGCCCTTGGAGGTTAGCTCAGCCACTCTCTACCCTAACCAATTCCCCTTTCCCTTTCCTTTTCCTATTCACATTCTACCCTAGTTAGTTTCCTTTCTATATCAATAACTGGAAATTAAACCACACAAGAAACAATTGCTAAACATCTTTACCATCATAATTTACACATTCATTTCATCACATCTACCATTTCTCTACCATAATCATACATTTTCCTACAAATCATCTTAACATGATCCATACCATCAAAAATTACACACATTAATGAATTATAAATTCAATCAACCATAAAACCTGACTCAACCATGCCTAAATTAACATGACTCCACCATGCCTAAATCAACCTGACTCAACCATGCCTAACTAACCTAACTCCACCATGCCTAAATCAACCTGACTCAACCATGCCTAAATCAACCTGACTCCACCATGCTTAAATCAACTTTGATTCAACCATACCCATCTGACCTCACCCACCATGCCTAAATCAACCTAACTCAACCATGCCTAAATCAACCTGACTCCACCATGCCTAAATCAACTTGCCTCAATCATGCCTACACCGACCTAACTCTATCATGCCTAACTTACCTAGTTTCCATCACATGTACAAAATCATCATCGAAGTTACATATACTCATACACATCATACCATAAAACATCATCATCTCTATATATATCATCCAAATCTGAGTGTCCATACATATATACTCGACTGCAAAAATCTATACAAATCTCTCATCTACCATATAAAAAATACAAAGGTATCAAAATCTTCAGCACGTAGGTTGGTATCATGTATACAAAAAATAAAAAACTCTCTCATAAACAACCTCACTATCATCCGCGTAGGCCAGTATGTATAAAAAAATCACAATACTATCCAAAATGATGATATCCCTCATATGCCCTCGGATATCTAATTCGGACTCTCCCACTCCTCTGTCACTCCTCTCGTGGTTCCCACCAACCACTCCCTCCTACTATGGGCCTCGGTTTAACTATCAATGGCCCCTCACCTAGAGTTGGTCTCTGTATACTAGTAGTCTCACCCTGCTCTTGTCTATGGGCCCATCAGCCCCCTGTGCTCTCCACATGGTGAGTGCGGGATCAGGTCCTCTCACTTGAGGCCTATTGTGCTTGGTACTATGCATATGAAGGGACATCTATCCCTACCGCTACCAAATGATCCTCATAATACCATGCCTCACCTAGGGTGTCCCTAAATCTCACCATAAGAACTATCTGAGGAGGTGTCATGGGTCTCACCATGACTCTGTGTTTAACTCTACTAATAGTGGCCTCTGTTCATGTACCTATACCATGGGATCTTGTTCTTGATCCTGTATCGATGCTTTCATCAGCCTCGTGTTACAATTTGATCTTGTAAGGCCCAATGATATGTGCCTGAGTAGTGGCCAACTAGCCCTATAACCCTATGACCCACACCTGTAGGGTGGCTACCTACCCCCATCTCTGGCTCCACCATTGTGTAGATGTCTATCCCTATAAACTCGTGATCTGGGCCTAAAAGGCCATCACCTACACTGTAACATGGCCGCCTCTATCTGTGACCCCATCAGCTGTCCCTATAGACTTGTAACTTAGGCCTGTAATGTGGCCACCTATCCTGTAAAGTGTCCCTCTAGGACTATGAGGGTCACCACATCTGGCTGCCATGGCTCGGTGGTGTTTCGTAGTAGCTACTACCCACCACTATTTGTATTTGTCTGTATAACCTCCATCATCAATCTTTTGGTCCACTGGTGGCTCCTCCTACCTGATTGGCATAGTATGTCACGTTGGAGACATATGTCTCCCCATGTCATCCCTCCTATACTATGGGAAAGGAGGTGGTACATCTTGCAGTAGCCCAAACTATCGTTTGACCCTATCTACAGGTATCATCTCGTGCTCTCTTGTATGTCACCCCTCTATCCATCAAACCAGCTGTAACTCATATAACTCCATGACCATGTGCTTGTATGAGGGGAAGCCCACATATGGCCTCCAAATAATGTCTACTCTAGATAAGCCCTCTAATATGCACCTGTAATAGGCTATATCATGTGTAGCCCCAACAACTCTGTGTGCTCTAGCAATCAGCACCCAATGACTGTAACCTACTCAAACCATGTTGACATCAAATACATCAAGATGGGGCATACCTAGTGGCCTCACACATACAATGTGCTCATATGCCCAACAGTGGAGAAGAAAGGTGTAACATAGGCTAAACTACCGTAATATCCTATATGCCCACAACTCCTTGTATAACTACACCAAGTATGTTGGTGCCCAAGCAAAGTGGGTCCTCTCCTCCATCATGTCATGGAGGACCCCATCAAGCACCTATGGGAATCTCCCACCCTCTACATCTGGTAGTGCAAAATAACACATTACCTCCATAATAAGAACAACTAGCCTCATCTCCTCAGGATGGGTTGCATACATCTCCCCATAGCTCAGAATCATGCTATGGAACCTCATATTTGACATCCCCTCGCCAAACACGGTCAACATAAACTCCTCAGATGCCTTTGAGGAGATTGAATACACCTGTGTCCCCACTATCGGTAACCACAGGATCCTGTACACATCCTCCAGGGTGATTATGATCTCACCCATCGGTAGATGGAAGGTATTGGTCATTGAGTCCCATCTGTCGATGAGGGAGACCATCAAACTTGGATCCTGGACTATGTGCCTATAACATCTCACTCATATCAAGCCTACATCTGTCATCATGTGAATCCACTCATCGGTGGTTACACTTGATTGTCTGAAAACAACAGGGGGTGGTACTCGGTCTCTCATCCATAGCTTCTCTCTTGCATGCATTCAACAAAACACAACCATTATTCAATCTTGATTTTACGTAACATTGAACTTCAACCCCCATTTCTTCTTCCCATCCCTTCACCCACTATCTATTTTACCCACTTTACCTAACCTTTCCCCTTACCCTTCCTAGACCTCTATCCCTTTCACCCTAACTAACACCGGTTACTCCTGACCATCACCGATCTATTCTAGCAGCATCGTTCCCTCATACCTGACCAATGGCGGTGTACAAAGACCTACGTTAGCCATACATTGACCGATGTTATTCATTCACATCGCACCCAAACCCGAAACCCCAATTTCCTTTACCTAATTTCTTTCCCATTTTCCCTATGAACCTACCCACACCTCACCTAAGTCCCTCCCCAACCCTCTTCCCCCTACCTCTGACCTTTCCCACCCCCTCTTTCATTCATTTAACCACAAATTTCAATTATTTTAACCTCCCTACCTCTACCCCTCTACATTTCCTTCTTCCTATATCAAATAACAATGAAAGGATTTAATATTACCTTGTCTTGACGTTGCCTCCGTGGTGGCACATCTCAGCCACATGTGATGGTGGTCCACCCACCCTTTCTACCTCTCCTCGCCATATCCAAATCAACCTCCAACCTCTCTACCAATCACCTCCCTCCACCTGATCTCATGGACCCATCTACTTGGCTCTCCTCTCCAATCAAATCTCTCCACCTCATCTTGGTACAACCCCACATACTTTCCTCTCGACAAGGCACAAAAGTCTCATGCTCTCGTCATTTTCACAAAAGCCAAAATGTACAAATGAATCCATATTATATGGATTTTTCTTTTTATATACCCACATCGACTTGATCGATGTCATTCATGGCATGCCCTAGTCAACTAATGTTGGTCATTACTTAACCGACATCGGTCACCTGCCATCCTCCTTTCAATACCTTTTACCCATTTTTGACCCACAATTATCTTTCCCACCACCTCGTGGCCCTTCCCCACACTTTTTGCCACTTACCTACCCACCCACATTACCTATACTTGTCCTTAATTACATTTAGGGCCCTATTATTTTACCCATACCTCAGTCTTCCCCACTTCGTACCTTATATGCCTTGACCCGGAACACTATTAGTGACCTTTGAACCCATGCACTCATTGTACCTTGCGACGCTGTGCCTTGTTATTTTTCCTAATGACCTTACTTTGCCTATTGTCATGCCATTTATCCCGACCTTACCTTTGGTGTACTGGAACATACCTAAATGTTCCTGCACCTGACCTACATTGTGCTTCCTAACCATATCCTATACCTTGGATACCGAATCACATCACCTTGTTTGGATAAACCTATCGACCTTGGACGCTGTGGAGTTTGCAAGCTCTTCAACCTGGAACCATGTCATAGTTTATAATGTGTGCATGTGTTTGACTACCACTACCTTTGACCCTATCCCATTTACTGTTTGCCTATTTTTGACCTCTACCCTTTCCCACATTCACCCACATCTATGCTCCTTTTCACCACATCCACCTTTTATCAAACCACTCACCACTTCCATCTTCCACCTCACCAGTTCCTAGTTTGAGGGGGATCACCTTCACCCACACATGGGGCACCCACTTCTTATTTTTTTCATCATCACTTACCAATACAAGCTATGTGAAAAAAGGGGAAAATGTAGACACCTAAATTTGGTTACATTCCCCTTAGCCCCTGATCGGATAACCAACTTAAACATGGGCACCTAACCATGGCCCCCTTTCACCCCACATTAATAATTAATTTAATTATTTTAATTAAATTAAATACCCATCCTCACAATATCCATTATTTTATTACCTTAATTGACCTAATTTCCACCTCACCTAGACACCTCATCCAGCCACCTCACCCTAGACCTATTCTTGGCATGTTTCCATAACTAACAATAACTAAGTCTTACTTGCCTTAATGAGCTAAGATTTGGTCTAACCCTAAAATCAATGCCTAATATTTCTCTAACCACATTCCCACTCATTATAAGGGAAGCTTCCATTATGATCTCGCGACAACAAACCAACTTGGCCCAAGAAATTAGAAAGATCTGCCCATTTTAGTAAACCTAGGGAATCTCACCTTAACCGACACCTGGTCAGACCTAAATCAATGTCGGTCAAGACAAAACCATCATCGGTTACCATTTATTCACCTCAGAAACCTTGTTAGAGAGGTTGGAACATTTCATGACCAGGAGAGAGATCAGAGCTGCATGTAAGAAGAACCAACATCCTTTCACACATCTAGACATTCACACTAGCACCAGGAAAAATCTAGAAGCATTGTACTCATAGAAGCATTCCAGGATTCATTGCTACTGATCCTAAATACCATCCTTTTGATCAACTACCATTACCATTCAGCCATCCAGTCTACATCATAGTAAGTGTATCCCTAACCAACATTGTTATTTCAGTTAGTAGCTTTTGTTACTCCTGTTATTAATCTACACTTTGCATGCTCATTCTCCTATCCCTTACCAACATGTAACCCAACCATTTCCTTACCCACACTACCAAATCACCCATCCTTTCCTATTGTTCATCCCTGAATACACCTGATACTTCTATAAACCTCCTTATCCACCCTACCATCTCTATCAAATCTCGATAAAACCTTGCAATCAAATCTCTTTGAGTTTCATACACCCCGACCTTACCAATGTCGGTAACCCATAACCGTCGCGGTCCTACATAAACCATCACCACATACCGGACATGATGTTGTTCTATATTTTTATACCCTTCCCAATAACAGAGCCAAACAACCTCCTACTAATTAACCTAAATAACCTAGAATCGACCCTAACAGCCCCAAAGACTTGACAATCACCTCATCCTTTAGATCCAACTATAGCCTAGATTGTTTTTATTGGATTTTATTATTGTACTTGAATGAGATACCTAAATCATATCAACTACAGTAGGAATATACTTATTTCTCACATTAATATGTTTTAAATAATGGATTTACAACCATCTAGGAAGTATCACAATTCTCCGGAACTAGTATACGCTAGGCAGTCCACTATCATTTATCATTTAACTTCTCTTTTGTGGTCTTATTTTTAATTACAGGTAGTCCCTCCTATCTAAAAGGAAGCTCTCATAATCGAATTGGATCGAGAAGTCGAAACGCATGCAAAAACCATCCAACCAACCCATTTAATAGGTATTCCTCCTAGCCCATAACCCTATTTGTTTTGTCATTCAAAATGTAAAGAAAATGGTGAAACATTCTAGCTACCATCATATCGAGTTTGGACCTCGCATATTGTGAAGTATATATTGGGGACAATTTAACCAAAACACACTAATACCATCCATAGACTACTTATAAGGAACCTTCATTGACCAACAACTCTACTCTACTCATAGTCAGTTTAAAAAGGCATAAGCCACATAACATAAAAATATGGTACCTAGGATTTACTTGTTTGATAGTTTTTTCCTAATTTGCATTTTGAGTATTGAGAACGATTTGCTATTTTTATCCTCATTCACACTCCATAATCATAGTTAGTGTATTCTGGATTTTTCTGAGTGTGATAGGACATCAGTTTTCCACACTCATCTTCTGGGCTGGCTTTTATTTGACTTAAATCAATCCAAATTTCAAATTTCTTCAATTTCTCAAATTTCTTAAGTAATCGCATCGGTCCAGGTGACCATGGTCACTTCTATTATCATACTATCATCTGTTACCCAACAAGTGTTGGTATCATGTGTTTTTGATAATCCTATCAAAAACAACTTCAATATGACATTTACACTTTTTGTCACTTCTTGTGTTCTGTTTCTTCTGATACACTCATTTCTGAGTCTCTATCACCATTTACAGAACCCTTTTTCACCTATTTTGTACTTTTCTTATCTTGATTTAAAAAAAATTTATTATCCATAGTAATCGACATCGTCCAATGATCGGCATTGGTTCATCCATCCAATGGAACCGGTTACCCAACCAACATCAGCTTTATGTTTTGATTTTCCTATCAAAACAATAGCTTATCATTAGTTTCTAGAATTTTTTTCTTCTAGTTCTTTATTTCTATAACATTTACTGAGCTTAGTCTACCTATTTTTCCATCATTCACATCATTTTGACTCGTAGACATGCCAATTCCCTTGTGTTTTACGCTAGCCATCAACCACTACCTCTTAGCCCTTCACCTTCTATTTATTCACCTATAGACCCTACTTCTTCTATTATTATAAGTGAAAGTGATGATGAGATAAAAAAATCCTTGATCACAATCTCGTAGAATTGCAATATTATCTTGCCCATTCTTCCACCCATGAATTGTCAAGATAGCACATATACATGATGCATGTCTCCATTCCTCCCACTCTCTTGCCACTACTTCCACATCAACCAATACTAGTGTAGCATTACCTACTTCCACCTCCCAACCTATCATTTCTCAAATCATCCCTACATCTTCGATATCTATCACACCTACAACATATATCACACCCTCCACATTTTTGCCCCTTCTATGTCTGCCCATACCATCATTTATAGCTCTTACTATACAGGTTCCAATATCATCATTCATTATTACCTCACAACCTCTAATTTTGTCAACCCCTTTTTAGATTTTGGTCATGTCTATACCTTCTACTCTATCACCTATTTCTACGAGGGTATCTACATAGGTCCCTCCCACCTATACCCTATCTCAACCACCACCCATCACTTATATCTCCCATTCATGGTATATGCCATCATCATTTGCTAATTATATCCCCCATTCTCATTTTTCTTACTAGATACCACCATATACTTGGTGTTCCTTCTACTTCTTACTCATTGTATCCACTTATTTATATTGTGAGAGGTGCACTTCAATCTTATCCAACCATGGATCTGATCAAAATGATGATGGATGAGATGCAGACCCTCAAAGCATCTATTTCTCGGTTCATGTAATACATTAACTTACGCTGAAATTTGTAATGAGCGTATTCATCCTTCCATACCAATTCATCCTTATCTCCCACATTGCGAGATGCCTAAATTCAACTGATTTAATAGCAAGGAAGATCTACAACAACATTTACGATCGTTCAAACATGTATGTTATCTGATCGCCCATGATGACGCCTTGCTTCTTAGGACTTTTCCCATGTCCTTGACAAGACCTTCTTTAGATTGGTACAATGCTTTACCTAGGCACTCAATTTTTCTTTCAATTAATTGGCTCAGGACTTCTTTGACAATTTATCCATCAACATCACTAAAAAGGTCGCCATGACTGATTTGTATTCAATGCACTAGTACGAAGATGAATCTATCACATATTTTGTTGCACGTTGGTGGAGCCTTACCAATTAGCTCATATTTCAACTTACGCAAACTGAGCTGATAGAGTTGTTCACTAGGGCTTGTGTCAGGAACATCTCTCAAAAATTTTAGGTACAAACATTCTAGATATTTGATGAGGCATTCACTATGGCCCAAAATCTAGAAATATGTGCTATCAAAGAGAAGAAACTATAATTGTGAAACAAGAGCACTCCATTTAAATCAAATGACTCTTCTTCTTCCTCTAAACCACAAAATAATCATGCTAAAGAAAAGGGATCCGACAACACGGTGGTCTTGAAAGATGGCCCATCTCATCCATCAAACCAATAAAAACATCATTCTAATCTTTCCCATGTTCAAAACTTCCAATACAAGCATGAACAATGAAGATATAGCCCCATAGGAGAACCATATTCCTTTGTGTTGGAAAAGATGTTAAAATTTATAGCCATCACTCTTCCACTAATCAAACCATGTATTGGATTTGACCCTTCTTGTCCTATACATGCATGGTATAAGGATAATGATTACTATAACTATCACCGTGTTAGAGGACATAGTGACAGAAATTGTAAAACATTCAAAAACATCATCTAGGAAATGTTAGATAATGGAGATATTGTCCTAGACAACCCTAATGCGCTAGAAAATCAAAATATTCAGGTCTTTAAGAAACCTTTTCCAAACCATACCCATTCATCAAATCAGGCTAGTGAGACTTCTAGCAATAACACCCATGTTCATGAGGTCCATGCCATCTTTGACATAGTACCTGTCCCTTCTTCTCAGTTGCCTTCCATCCCTTCTATTGAAGAGATTCTTATGCAAGCTCCTCTACCCACAAAGGAGCCTATTTCACCTACTCCTCTACCCATGGAGGATCCTACCTCACCTACTCCTTCATCTATAGAGGTGCTTACCCCACTTATTCCATCACCTATCGAGGAGCCTGTATTACCCACGCTTCTACCTAAAGAAGAGTCTATTTTATCCTCTTCTCTACCTAAGGAAGAGTCTACACCACCTACCTTGCCCCCTCCTCGACCCATAGAGGAGCCACTTTTATACTCTCTTCTTGTTAGTGATGTGTCTCCCAGGGTCTACCAGGATCCTATGAATCTTCTTACATCACTTCTACCTATAGAGTCAGAAGCCAAAAACTTCCATGTCTCACAGACCTCAGAATTTTCATAGGGATTACCACCAAGTCGTCGCCATCTTCCTCTACCTCTACACCATTATCTCATTTGGCCAATCTCTTAGAGTATGTTGACCACACCACACTCTAGGGGAACCTCCATTTTTGAGTACCTACCCAAAATAATATGCTGACCCCATATACTTCAACCATTTATCCAAAGATATTCCAAACAACTAAGACCACGATGCCTAAACCAATCATATTAACATCTTCTTCATCAGCCTCACCTTCACCTCAACCTTCACTTGCACCCAAACCTCCAAAACACATAAACATCCACCTGCACCTAAACTCAATGCTACATTAGGGGTCCATCCTACACCTATTCTACTACATCCCACAGTCAAACTAGACCTGACTACTAAACAACCACCCATCACAAAGTCCCTCCCACACCTAAGAAGAAGACACAATATCTTAGGCCTTATTCACCCTCGCCCCTTCCATCGATCTTAGGCCCACACCCTTCTACCTTGGTCAAGCTACCACTTCATCAAGGTCATTCCAAGGTATGACAACCCACATCTGCACCTTCACCACCTCATTTACCCACACCTTTACCTCTTCACAAAAACAAATCCCAAGTGTGACAGCCCACACCCACACCTCTACCTTCATCACCTCATTTTCCCACACCTTTACCTTCACCACCTCTTCATCCCACACCCACGCCTATACCTTTATCACCGCCTTTGCCTACATCTTCTTTATTACCTACCAACATATCACATCCAACATCAGTACTTTTGCCTTAGATTTTTAGATTACCCTCATATTCTTCATCTCCTTCTACTTCAAGTACCCCACCTACGCCTTTACCCAAGAAGGTGCAAACTAAATCAAACAAAAAAACCTTCACTACCTATCAAAAAGGTAGCCCCACCTATACCACCTCCAACAACACATCTTCCACAAAAATCACATGTTCCTTCACCAAAACCAACTCTGAATTCACATTGTGATCCGTTGGTGGAATCTTATTCAAATGTCCTTGCTAGGTTGCTAGAAACCTCTTCTATCAAACTACCTCCCATTAAACCTTATGACCCACTCAAAACTAAACCAGAAGGGTTTGGTGATACTAATATTTATGCATATAATCACTCTCCAAGGAATGATATCAAGGATTGTAAGGCCCTTAGAAATGTTCTCCTATAGTTTTGTAATTTGGAAATCCATTTGGAATAAGATGACCAATTAAAGGATAATTTCATTCACCTACCACCACACAACCTAATCCTATATCTATTCAGTGGTCATTACCTCCATCTCCACAACCATATTTTCCACCTCTGATCTTTGAAATCAATATGGTTCAAGTAGCCACTCGATCATAAAAGGAAAAAGGAAAAGAGAAAGTTGATAACCCATCTAGTGCACCTACACCTACCATTCCATCTACACCTACCCCTAAGGTAACCATCCATGGGCTAGCCTATCTAATTTCTGATGGTGTCACACATCGCACTATGATAAAAACTACATAAATCTCCTCTAAAAATGTCTTTGTATGACCTCATCCAAACCTTTGAGTCACATCACTAGGACCTCCTCGAGATCCTACAAACTATTGAGGTTTTACCAAATGACCCTACGCTCATTTCTACCATATTCACCCCTCATCATGTGACTACTCTCAATGCTTCACCTAAAAATTCTATTGCCACTACCATTCACCAAGTTTCTATCGTCAGTTTCTCTAACTCAGAGATTGTTCCTCTCCATTCATAGGATCCTAATCCCACCCTCTTCATCTTTGTCCACATTGAGGATACTCACATGTGACGCATTATGATCGATAGAGGTACGAGTAGGTAAAAATGTGCATACCTTCCAATTACATGCATAATAACCCAATTATGTTGAGTTCTTTCAACAATGCTATGACTTCTAATCTCAAAGACCGTCATCCTTTAAATTCACGTGGGTCCTCGCACTATTCCTGAACTACTCTATGTTCTCGAATGGGAATTCTAATATAACATGCTACTTGGCCGACCCTGGATTTGTGTCATGGGGTTTGTACCTTTCACTTTTCACCATTGCATCAAGTTTGAATATGAAGGACACCCTTACACTATTCAGAAAATCCTCCACCTTTTAAAACCTACAACATGTTGTATTGACCCAATGATGTCCTTATTCCATTTAAGGCATCTACTACCACCGATGCCTCATCTTTTACCATTTCTCGCCTCATTTACTACTATTGTTGCCTCATCTTTAACCACTACCTCTTCATCTTCAACCAATTCCACCTCATATTCTTCCACTACTTCATCTACCACTTCTACTAGTACATCTTTCTCACCTAGCCTATCTCTCCCCACTACTACTACCGCAACTTCCAAAATTAACCCATCTACCAATCCTTCTCAAAATTAAAATAGCTCACCCTCTCCTACCTCAGCCATGATTGAATCAAAATTTCAACTCTCCACCAATTGAATCACTCATATCGATCTCGCAAGCCCATCAACTACACTCCTATAAGCCACTAATAGCTCATCAAATCAGCCTTCAACCCGACCTTATGGTTTTTTCTCGTTAAAAATATCAATCTCTATCATTTTTGAAAATTAGTAATTCAAAAATGAATCCATTTACATGGATTTTTAATTTTTATCCCCAAATCGACTTGACCGATGTCGGTCTCGTGCCCTACCAAACTAGCATCGTTATCTCTTACCAGCTTTGGTTAACCCTTAACTAGTATTGATCACCTTTCCAACCCAATTATACCTAATTTACCCAAAATATTTGTTCCAAATGTCGATTTCTTGCAACCACAACCTTACCCCATCCCTACAACCCCAAATAATTTTCATATTACCTCACACCCGACCTCAATATCATTTGAGACATGTTTTTTCCAATACCTCAGCCTTACCCACGACCTCTCCTATACACCAAGCCATAACCCACCAATTGGACAATTGAATTCATTTACTCACTATAACTTAGGATGACGTTACTTGTGTTATTTAGCCTACCGGCCTTTCCTTTCCTTATGTCATGGTGTTTATCTTGACTAGACCAAACCTTTTGGTGCTTTGGAACCCACCTAATGCCCATTCCTACACCTAGCCTCATTGTGTTTCTAGGACCATATCCTATACCTTGGATACCTAGACCACATCAACCTTGTTTGGATAAACTATCGACCTTTGACGATGTAGAATTTTTGAGTTTTCAACCTTGTACCTTGTCACATTCTACACGTGTGCGTGCATTTGAATGCCCCCACCTATTACTCACACCTAACATTATCATTGGACACACCTATTACCTACACCAAAAATTATCATTTCTCGCGCATGTCCCCTACCTTTTTTATTCTCCACCATTTTATAAAACTCATCACCATTTCAGCCTTCTCCTTCATCGATCCCCATTTGAGGGGGATCACCTCCACACATACCTAGGAAAACCTTATCTCTACCCTTACTTGGGGAAACCACTCTTGTTTTTGTCAGCATATCTTATTAATACAATCTACATGATCAAAAGGGGAAAATGTAGACACCAAAATTGGTTCGCAATCCCTCTAGCCCCCTTCATTACATAACTAGACACATACACCTAACCATGACACCTTCTACACATTAGTATTAATTTAATTACCCATAAATAAATTAATGTTCATTGTCACACCATTATTATTTTAATTACCTTAATTAAGATAATATCCATCTCCCTAAGCCACCTCATCCTAGCCTTATTCCTAGCCTATTAATGAACCTAGACCAAGTCCCCACTTATCGTAGCCAATCGGGACTATTTCCAGTCCTAACTATTCATGACCTATTAATCCTCTAACTAATTCCACACTCTAATTTATGCCATTTCCATTCAAAACTCCAGATCTGAACTAAGCCAAAGATCATGCAAAATTTGGGAGAAAACCCCTATTTTTGGCAAGTTAGACCAATTCTCCTTAACCAATGCTTTGGTTATTCCTTGAGTCGAGTGTTGGTTACCTAAATGCCATCTATTATGTTAAATAGAAAATCTTAACTCATTGATTAGGTTCTGAATCTTGGCATCTAGCTTTTTGACCTAGAATTCTTGTTCACGAGTTCTCCAAAGAACTCTTTGACATACCATATATCCTCACTGCATTTAGAGACCATATAAACCATCCATAAATTGATCTAGAGCTCCAGGTGCACTCTTCGGGAAGCACTCGCCTTCTAACTATTGCTGCATTTGTTTAGGACCACCTTTCTTCACAACCGTCACCACCATCTACTTTCTACCTACATTCAACAAGTAAGTATTGTTTATTCCTTATCATTTTAAATAGATTAGTTTTTATTAGCTATTTGTTTCATTCCTTATTCTACCTCACCTGGATCTCTCTCATACCACCTTTGTCTAACTATATTCTTGTTTACCCATCATACCTTTCCCAAACCTCTATATTTCTACCTCTGAGTCCTTAGAATAATCCCACAACATCACCTAAACTCCCCTCACTCTCTCGTATAGTCATAAACAGCACCCAAAACCTCATTTAAATATTATTTCTAAAATTCCCCTACTAACATTGATTACCCAACCGACATTGGTCCATTACCGCAGAGGCGGCATCGGTTACTTAACCGGTGTTGGTCTCTGAGAGACTGGTAATATATTCTAAACCAACAAGATTATAAATTCCTCCAAACAACCTTGAATCTTACCCAACTTTTCCCAAACCAACCTACTAGCCATCTAGATTTAATTGTGAATTTTCCTTTTAGATTAAATTTACTTATTTTATGTTATAGGAGATACCTAAATCTTATCAACTACAGTAGGAATCATTCATTTATAATTTCTTCTTGCATTAATTTTTTATAAAGAGGGGATTGATAGCCATTTGAGGAAGCATCATGCTTCCCAGATCTATCCTTCACTAGGAAGTCCTCTACCATTTACTATTTAATATCATTTGGTGGTCTTGTTTTGTTTCTTATATAGGTTGTTCCCCCTAGCAAAAGGGAATATCTCCATAATTAGCTTGTTCAAAATTCTATGTGCGTACATCATCGACATATTCATATGTACACATCCTACGCCACTTACCTATTATCTATTTTGTCTCTACTTTTGGTAAAACACTACCATTAAAACATATTTTCATATGGATTAGTTTATGATAGATTGGATTGATTTAACAAACTTTCATGATTGTCCCTTTTGATTTGTTCATTGTATTAAATTATTTTTATAGGAAAATCCTATTTGATCCCTTGATTCTTTACCATTTGTTATTATTTGACCATTGTTGACATTATTTTTTGACCTTTACAATCATCATGTTTCAGGTTTTTACTTAGGTATATTATACCCTTGATCACCTTTCACAAAAACCTTCATAAAATAATCCTTGTTATGACCCCTTAACAAGGATGGCATCTAAAAAACTAGAATGGGAAACATCTAACAAACAAGGATCAAATCCTTTCATTGGTCACAATTTAGGACCCCTCTTCTCCATAAAAAGGAGACAAAAGACATGATTGATCATAGTGGTGATGAAATAGAATCACCTCAGGGTGATTTATAGTTTGACCTCGTTCGTTTGGATGAATTCGTTTTTTCTCAAAAGGGATAGAGTGCTTGCGTGAGTTGTAGAATTAGGTGCCAAAATTCCACATGAACATGAATTCATTCCACCTACCAACAACGTCCATGAAGAATAAGAGGCACAATGTCCTCCTCTTATTCAAATAAATGACATTTTAAAATAGGGACAAGATTCTTCTTCAAACCATCAAAAAGACAACATGGGCTGTTATAAATTACCACTTATCAAAATACTCTACAAATCTAGAGTGGAACATGAGCACAAAGAACAACCTCCTCCACATGAAAACCAAGAAGGACCTCAAAATGATGAATTCACTATACAAAAACAAATACAAGTCATTAGTAGTCAATTAGATAATTTGGCTTCCCATGTGTGTAAAGACATGAACAAATACACACATCAAGAAAAACATAAGGCCAAGAATAGTGAAATTCACACTAAAAGGGTAAGTGCACCAAGTTGGGGGATAGCAGGATCATAAGTGGAGGTCATATAAAACAATCAAAATGGACATTATCCAGAATCTAATTTCTAAAATAATAATTTTTTTAAATGGACAAGTTTAGCTATATTAAACAATCAAAATTCAATAACTTGGTATTTTTAACAAAAATCCTATAAGATTGTAGTCGGTTTTCCCACGATTAGGATGACTAAAACTTGATATTTATTTTTCCATTGGTGAAAAGTTAAATGATGTTATCTATCTTGGGAGAGATTTTATTTTGTAATTTTTTTAGCAATATTTTTTTAATGATTTTTTCTATGAAAATGGTCTAAAAACATAAAGAAAATAGAGCAATTTCTATTTTCTTGGCATAACTTCATAAAAAAATATTGAATCAAATACTTTTTTTTAACATGTATAGAATTTTTCCATGGTTGGGATTGTATAAGTTTAATCACATTCTAACAAGCGAAACAAAATTTTCAGTCTTAAACATAGACATGAACATTCACGGGAAAAAGTGTCTTAAAGAGCTACTATTAGTAAAAAATTATAAAGTGATATTTATCATATTCTATTCACTTTAAAGTCAATACTTCTATGAAGCTAATAGTTTCCCCTAATGGTACTATTTTTGTGACATGTTTTTAATTTTTTGGCATGGTTCAAGTCCGCGGAAGAGACAATTTGATGTTTTTGGCCTTTCACACACCATAATGACATCCAAAAGCTTAGGTTTGGGAAAAACAGATATTTCCTGAGCCTTGAGGGTTGGATTTGATGATACAATTAGGTCCACAATCATGGTTTATAAACCACAATCATGGTTCAAAATTGACCTATTGGTAAAAGAACCATGATCGTGGTTCTTAAAATCATATGTACACAAATTGCAACTATTTTTTTGGTATTATAGGACCGCGATCGTAGTTTAAAAACCACAATCACACTTTAAAACTATGATCATGGTCTTAGGTTTGGGGATTTCCAAAACTTGAAAAAATAGACCATGATCATTGTTTATAAAAGTGATCATGGTTCATAAAATTTGGGATTTGATGTCCACTTTTTGGTCCCCCAACTTGTTGTACTTACCCAAAATAAAGGGGGTGAAATAGTTGGGTATACATGCCAACTTCCTTACTAAATATTAGCTCCTCATACAAGAGTTACAATCCATGAAAAGTATACTCATGACCCTTTAGGAAAATAATGTCGGACATAGTAAAAATTACCAATACGAAGAGCTATGTCCTTATCCCATTGATAGAGGTATGCTACATACACAATTCCCTAAAAAAATTGATTGCCCAAAATTTGATAAGTACAAAGGGAAATGTGACCCATGATATCACATCAAGGACTTCTACATGGCATGCCAAGAAGTAGCTTATAGTGAAAACTACCTTATACGCTTATTCCCACGTAGCCTAGGGGGTCAAGATTTGGAATGGTTTCTTCACATACCTAAAGGGTATGTCTTTACATGGCCTGAATTAGCAGAAAGATTTGTACGCCATTTCTCATTCAATGTAGAAAGTGATGTTACCGTGGCGGACTTATATAGCACTAAAAAATACCCAATGAGACCTTTGCTAGTTTCTTGCAACGATGGCGGGGGTTAGTTATCCACTTCCCTTGTTCAATCCTAAAAAATAAATTGGTTAGTATTTTTGTACCAAATCTAAATCCAGACATTGGCTTCCATTTATAATTACATTGTGTCAATAAATTTGAAGAAGTTATAGAAAAAGGAATCTAGATCGAAAAATATTTGATAGCTAAAGGGACACTAAAACCCTTTTCAAAAGACCAACATGCATCCAAACCTATGGAAAAACCAAATTTCTTTAACAAAAATAAAAACATCATAGGGGATGGTATAACTAATTCCAAACGTATTCAAATGGTTCAAATTGGTCCTCTTTCAAACTTACTAAAGGATCTATTCAACCCAAAATTAAGCATCGAATGTTCACTCCTCTCACAGACTCTTTGTCCTCAATCTTAAAATAGTTGGACATAGTGAACATGGTTTAATATCCTAACACAACCCCATTTGCAGATGATGCACCTAAACCATCATGGTACAAGGAAAATGAATATTGTGAGTATCATTGCATCAAAGGTCACAAAATAGACAAGTTCCTAAAATTGAAACATTTTATCCATGATCTTATTGACAACGATAAATTGAGGTTGATTCACTTGAACCTAACTAAAAACCCAGTCAAAAAATGGGAATATTCATGAAACCTTTCCTAAGCATGATATATAGGAAGATAAGAAGTCGGATCTAAAAAATTGACAATGTATATTTCTTTTTTTTTTTTACAAGAATACTACAATACAAAGACTTGACTTAATGACAAACTCAAATATATTGACAGCTAGACTTTGACTCAATTTTGAAGACCTTTTACAATACTTTTTGGATCTACATAAAAATAATACAAAGACATAATTTTTGACAATTTATACATTACAATAGATATTTAAAAGACGACATTTGATTGAGAGGGATCATATTTTTCTTTTTTTGTTACAATATTGACACTAAATGACACGGCTCTTTAACTACAACTAAATCAATTAACCTAGACAATATACTAATACAAAATTATTATGAATCAATGACCAATTATAAACTAAACTCTGATGACCCAATTTTCTAATATAGCGGGAGCCTATTATTAGAATCACACATACTATGACAAAATAGCCTAATTGACAACGTTAAGACTACAAACAACATACATAATTTAACCTAATACTATAAACCAAAGTGTAGATCTACACACACATGTTTTTTCTTTCTTTTACAGTAGATGGTAATGAAAGAATCAACTTTTTTTTTCAAACTCTACCCAGATATCATGCGCAGGTCTGATCCAAAGTCTGCAACTTATGTGGTTATGGTGAGTAGCTTGAATATTCCCAACTAGACACATAGATAGGTAGCTGTCCACAAACCAAACACCTAGGAAGTATGTTGAATGGTCAAAGTTTACATGGGTGGAGGGGAAATACATACCTTTCCATCCTCTGACCCAATAAACCATCAATGGAGTTGGTTGTGTGCAATAAGAGGATGTTCTGACAAGGAAGGATGTGCTATTGAATAATGCAGAACTACATGCACATTATTAGATCAAAATCTCATAAAATACCACCCCGTATAGTCTATACTTGCATACACGCAGTCCCTGAATACTCATGTTACCTCCACTTCAATATGCATGCATGTCAATCAAGGATCCCACTAATTTTTCTACTTTAAAAAACATATGATCCCTTTTGCCAAAAAAATGTTTCCAAAGAAAACACCGAAAGGGTCTATTTGATTTGTAATGTGAAATTACCACATGAGAAAGCTAGGAAGAATTAAATGTGAAGATAAAAGAATCTAACAAAGTATTCAGAGGAACTAGATGGCAATAAATCATCACAGATTCAGATCAATTAAACCTCCTCTACGAAGAACTCATTCTCAAACACAGTGCATCTATCATTGATCAACAATTTTTCCCATCTCTTCAATTATCTAACACACTTTCTCCAAGGGCACGAGCAGATCCACGTATGAGCAGGTAGCTATCATTTATGTAGATATGTCTGCATAGTTTGAAGTCATTTACAGGGCTCATACGTATCCAAAGGCCATCGTTGTACTACTCTGATACCAAATATTGGTACAACAGGCTTGTCACACAGGAAATAATAAATTGATATTATATTCAGCATAATTACAATCAATACTAAGGCTAATAAATAGCCATGGAAATAGAAAACTAACCTCCTACAAACCAAGAAGTCACACAACTAAACAACCTATTAATATCATTATGGGTATAGCGAAAATATGTTGTTGAAACAATATAAGAAACCTATATTATTAATAATGAGTTACAATATAACTCATATTAATAATATTACAATATATGCACTTATTAATAATGAGAGCACTATAATATTTTCCTTACATTTAAGAAATTAGGACACACAAAGGAAAACCTAGACTCACATATCATTACCATCACATCCTACAAAAATACAGAATGTGAGTCAGATGGTACTATAGTATTACCTATGAAAGTGGGGCCTACATATCACGACACCAAGTTCCATGTCCTAGACTTGGAACTTCCCTACAACATATTCCTTGGCCACTCATGGATCCATGCCATGCAATCCGTACCATCAACCTTCCATCAATGCATCAAGTTATATTATGAAGGAAAAATAAATTACTATTCAAGGAGATCTAGAGCCATTTGCACATTATATATCTTTACATAGCTTCTCTCGTATAGCCTATGAATGTCCTTCTACTGATATTCCCGTGTGCAATTTGGACCAAATCTATTACTTCTTGTGTTGATCCGGACACGCTAATTTCTGTGATGAATACACTTCTACGCCCATTTCTCCCTTTTCTTCATGGGAGATGAAGGTCATTGATTACATTTGAGGATATTAAGATATTCATCAAGAATTCCATTTATTTGATAATTTCTTATCACCGAGGATATGAGGTAGACCAAGTTGCCAATATAAGCAGTCCCGAGAAAATTGTACTATTGAGAAATTTCTTCCTAGTGGCCTTTTAGCAAAAGAGAAAATGTTGGATTCTCCCACAAACTGGATCCCTAAAGGCACAAAGGCTTCCTGCTACCAAACTCCAAAATATTCCATACCCAGAAAAATGATGTACATCATGGGCTATAATGGGTATGGGTTTGGTCATATGAAAAAGGCATCAAAGAGCCTATTCCCTCTCCACATTTCAAATTTGACAAATACGGAATCAACATTAGACCTTATAGATCTCAGCCCTCGGTCATCGATGCTACTAATTGAGTGTGAGGATAGCTCTTCTAATTCAAATAGCGACATAGAGTCCTATCATTACATGTACAAGGATCTTGCCTCTATAAACATTTTCCTAGATACAAGTGTCCTTACCTTATCCCATTTTATTACACCTTATGTTCCTCAGGTAAACCTTGTGCATCCCAATCTTGTTGACTATGACCAACAACTTCATGTACCAATTGATCTCTTTGAAAATGATAAGGTAATTACTGAATTCATAGGTATTCATGATACCATTTCGATCGGTGATCACAAGAAATATTTCTTCATCAAATTAGACACATGTACATATTTCAAGGAGGAGGCTAAAATGTGTGGTCAAAAAAATTTAAAATAAAGCGAGGGAAAAAGTTCTTCTAAAAAGCCTCGGAAAAAATGAAAGTCCAAGATGCATAGTGAAAACCTCTTTGAGGCGCTAGCAGATAAAAAAAAAAATCAATGGACATACAAAGTGACCACACCAAGGGTGAAAATATCATTGAGATGCCCTTAGAAGAAGATCTCAATCTCCCCCCTAATCCTACACATATGGAGGATACATCCAAGATTCTTGTGGAGGAGACCATTGATGTCAATATAGGAACAAAGGATAACCCTAAAATGGTCAAATTGGGAGCTTCACTTTCAACAAAGGAACAAAAGACATTTTTAATGCTTCTACAATGATTTTTAGAAAATATTTACTCGGTCTTATATAGATATGTTGGGTTTGGATCCTTCATTGGTAGTGCATAATCTTGTTGTGCGAAAATACACAAAACCCATCAAAAAAAATCTTAGTAAAATGCATCCACGTGTTGCCCTCCTAGTTAAAGAATAACTAGAGAAATTATTAGCAGCTGGTTTTATTTAACCTATTGATTACTCAAAGTGGGTCTCCAACACACTACCACAGGTGCGAAATAACTAGTTGGTATCGAATATGTAAATATTTTAGAGATATAAACAAGGCATACCCAAAATATGATTTTCCTCTTCCTAATATCAACAAGATTTTTGATTTGACTACATGATATGAAATTTTATCCCTCATGGATAGCTTTTTCAGCTATAACAAGCTCAAGATTGTAGAATAAGATCAACACAAGACAACCTTTATAACCCCTTAGGGAACATTCTCTACATTACCAGTTATGTCCTTCGGACTCAAAAATTCCAAAGCAACTTATCGGAGGTCTATGACTATGATCTTCCATGATATGATGAATGACATTATGGAAGACTATGTGGACAAAATTCTAGGTAAATCCAGAACACCCAAAAATATTAAGGCACATCTTTAAACACCTCTCGAGATTATAAGGTCTGGTTAAATCCAAATAAAGGTGTATTTAGTGTTCTATCAGGGAATGTTTTTAGGATTTATTATATCCAGAAGAGGAATAGAGGTAGATACAACCAAAGTTATAGCTATAACTGAAACTCCTCCACTGAAAAAACTCAAGAATTTGTGCATCTTGTAGGAAAAATATATAGGAAATCCACCATTTCATTTCCTATCTTGTGGATAAGTTTCATCCATTTAACCATTTTCTTAAAAAAGATGTCAATTTTCATTGGGGTCCCAAATTCCAAAAATCATTTGACCTACTCAATAAATATATGATTAATCCCCCTGTCATTATGCTACTAACCCCATGTGAGCCATTGTTGTTATATATATCCATAACCCAATGTGTTATTGGTGCCCTATTAGCTCAGTATGAGTTGAACAAAAAATAAAAATGTGTCTATTATCTCAGTCACACTTTGATCGTATATGAGATCAATTATCCCCATATTGAAAATTTTTTCCTAGCTATTGTCTTTTCTTTTCAAAATATTCTTCGCTACCTCCTAAAAAAACTAACCTTATATCCAAGGTTAATCTTTCGGAATACCTTTTATCTAAACGATCACTTACGTGTCGGATAACTCATTGGATCATCCTATTCAAAGAGTTTGATATCGATTATGTACACTAGAAATCTATAAGAGGACAAGTATTTGTGGATTAGTTAGCTAAAGCCCCTCTACCTAGAATAGAACAATTGAGTCTGGATATACCAGATGCCTTAATGTTGTATATTAAAGAATCCATCATTTGGCAAGTACATTTTGATGGATCATTCACATTTCATAGTTCGGGAGCTAGTGTTGTACTTGTCACACCTTCAAGGGAATTCATTCCTCAATATTTTCATTTGAGTTTTCCATATACCAATAACATAGTAGAGTATGAGGAAATGATTGCCTATGGGATGAAACTTGTTATTAAGTGGAATATTCGACAACTCAAAGTCATTGGAGATTCATAGTTAATCATCAAGCAAGTCAATGATGAATACAAATTCAAATATGATAAGCTCATCCCATACAAGAAAATGGTGGAAACTCTCAAGGAATATTTTGTACACATTACTATGGAGAAAAGACCAAGAGAAAAATATGTTTGCAGACACTATGGCTATAATAGGCTCTCTTTGTATCTCACTAGGGAACAATGATATGTTGTTATTTGCTGAAAATCTACATATGTCTACATATGACATGTCATAATCATGTTTGGTTTGTGAATTTGTTCATCCTTTTTACCCATATGAACCCATCTTAAACTATCTCCAGGATGGTACCTTCCCACCAAATAATTTCCATCTTGAAAAAAGAACATAATCCAAAGAATAGTTTATTATACCCTCCTTAAAGACACCATCTGTGGTCATGGCTCGACCGAACTTGTTGCATTTTCGTAATCAAGGTTCACTTTAAGAATCCTCTAGTAAATTGGAGGTGGAAAATCCGAGGAAAATATACCTTGAACTACTTTTATTGGAAAGGAAATTTTTTCTAGGTTTCAGAATGAAATTTTTGCCTAATATTTTTAAGGGAGAGTCAAGGTTTCCATTTTCCTTTTGTTGATGCACGTTGGCCATTTATGTCATGTGAGAACCGATGATTTTTGATATGCATTAACAAGAACTTTATGTTATATGACATCAATTCTTATTAACACGCATCAATAAGAATTATTGTTGCACCATCACATGATACGAAGGTCTTGTTGATGCACGTAAACATAACTTTTGTCATGTGAAAAAATTATTATTGAGGCACGTAAAAAAACCTTGTTATTGTGTGACAAAGAAGTATTGTTAATGCACGTAAACAAACCTTATTGTTGTGTGATAGTAATTCTTGTTGACGCATGTCAACAAGAATTATCGTTACATGATAGAAGGTTTTATTGACATGTGTAAACAACCATTGGTTGACACGCGTTAAAAAAATTCAATGCGTCGCCGTGAATATTTGTTGACACATGAAAACAAATCCTTGTCATGCGTCCACCATTGGTAGCTCCAAAAACCCTAATTTTACCCTATAAATACCCCACCGGCCCTCATTTTTACGTTCACACTTCTCGGATCCCAATTTTTTCCTCTTTTCTAGTATATACTTCTCCTAGTACTATATATTATAGTAACTATACATCAACACACAAGAAAATCCATGTCTTGGACACTCCAGATGCTAATCAAGCTCAAGTACTCATGGATACTAGTGCTAAAGCTCAATATCCAACAAAAATCAAACCGACTGGCATTGGCAACACCCCAAGCCCTACCCAAGGTTAAGATTTAATACGGGGGTGTGATGTGCCCCACATCTATATTTTTTTTCAAATGAATGTAGAATACAAGGATGTTGTAGAAGCATGTGAATTCCTAGGTCTTGTTAACATACCCTAGTTCAAGATTGATCATGACCTTCTTAACTACCTTCTCTCCTCTTACAATACATAATATGACCATTTTACTATTACTCTGTAAGATGGTCATACATTCATGTTCAAGTCTTGAGGCGCTAATATTCATCAATCGACAGGCCTTCCATTTAAAAATTTACCCATAGTAACAACAAAATCAACCCCTATTGAAGAGGATAAGATTTACCTCAAATATACTTTCAGTTTCCATGTTGATTTTATGTGTAACCTACTTTGGTTTGAAAGATTTTAATTTTTATATTAATTCAAATTGATATTAATTGCAATGAATTTTTTTAGCTCATGTCAACAAATCAAGAAAAGATACGCAAGGAATTGCACACAAATTTCTTGTTGCTATGATTTCTTTTTTCAAGTTATAATTGTTCTACACGGTTGGAAAATAGATATTCCAATTTGGTCCAATGCATAAATTGTTGCAATGATCGTAAAGCAGAAATTTGATTGGTGCACATTTTTATCTAGTAAGATAAAATCTGAAATTAGAAATGTATCACTTTCTAAATAACTAGTTATTCATTCCAAAAAATATCTCCTTTCTCTCTATTATGAGGCATATTTTAATTTAAAAGACAAACCAACTCCCACTTGTTTGAATGAGAATTTGAAGAATTTTTCAATTCCACTTGAAGAATAGAAGGTTAATAGTTTAGTTTTTATATTCTGATGTTAGTAAGGCTATTGTCTTGCTTATGTACTTATGATTGAATCTTTATCCACTAACATTATGTAGTTCTCATTAAATATTTACCATATGCAGAGAAGATTTTTGGAGGCCCTTCCACATAAAAAAGAAACATCAAGAGGAAGAGGCCAACAACATGTCAAGGCATCGAGAGATTCCCAATATGATTTGGAATTTCACTCTTCACCTAACCCCAAGTGTTTGTATTAGTTAAATGAAAGAGACGTAATACTATTAACTCTCCATTTAATATTTTCCATTTACCATATTGAATAACAATTGAAATGCAATTGTTGCACTATCGTGGACTTTAGACTATACGTGTCCTTCTCAATAGGTATCACCAACTCACTTAGTTGAATCACGTGTAATTTTAGATTCTCAACAAAATCAACCACCCACAACTCCACCAAACCAGCCACCCACAGCTCCACCAAACTATCCACCCATAACTCCACCAAACCAGTCATCCATAGCTCCAAAAAATCAATTCAAACTCCAACACATCCACCTCAAGAACATTAAAATCTTGACCTTCAACAAGGTATAATTTTATTCCTTTTGTTTAAGTTTTTAATTTTTTTTCATATAATTTACTAATTTAGTATCTTGTGTAGATTTTTATAGTTTTTCATATAATTTAGTAATGATTTTATTTATTTTTCTTGGAATGTATAGTACATAGTGCTCCTTCACCATGTATTCCAATAGTGGCACCGCCACGTCCTCCACGAACATCATTATGATTCAAAATGGATGAAAGAGGTTTGGGAAAAACACCATTGATAAATGCATGCCACTTCTAGCCCCTAGCAGGACACTAAACATTGCCTCTTCATTTCCAAATCCGACCCTTTCTCTCGTGGATGGCCCAACACAATGGGCCAATCATGTTGAATCAAATAAATTCAGATGAATATTATTTGGGAATTGATATTAATGACCCAAAAAGTGTTTTCAACACATGTGACATGATTCAAGACCAACAGGTATATTTATTTTCCAATGCATTTTATTTAAATTTCTCAAATTTCAATTTCAATTTCAATATTAATTAATTTTATCGCAAATAGGATTAGGTTACCCAAATAAAAAAAGAGGTAGCATATGTTTCTCGATCCGAAAGCCCCCATACATCTCCATCATCATCATCCTCTTCAGATATAGATAATGAATAATTGACATCATTTCCTTTTAAGAACTTGATTGGTAATGATTGTCAATCCCATGTTAAAAATTTTATTGTACCTCATATCAATCACTTACGAATATGAGCGAAGGGAAAAAGTATTCATCAATGAGATAATAATTGTGTTATGACAACCATTGAAAAAGGGATGGTTTATATGCAATGTCCAAAACCAACCTACTAAGATGGAAGCCTTATTCATCCAAGCAAGAGGTGGGACCGTAACATATGACAATATTTATAACGAATTTTTTTAGATAAAGTATTTAAAAAAGTGGAAAATATTAGTCTTGAAGCCCATGCCTATTTCAACAAATGGTCGAAGGACAAGGATTTGGTGGCAATTACAAATTCCAAAAGAGATAGGGTTATTGTAAGTATTATCAACTTGAAACAATATTTTTTATTAATTTGAAAATTTCTTATTTTGGTAATATGTTTAATTGAGCTCATTGTTTTTGTTGCAGTTGAAATATGAAAATTTAAAGAGTCAAACAAAGGTGTTCCAAGTTTACTTGAAAACCATAAAGAACAGTTTAAACGCATCAATAAAAATGAAGGAAAATGTTTTTTTGTTAACAAACAAAACAATACAATTAAGTGGATAATCAAAGAGAGTGGCTTTGACCCTAAGATTATATTCAAAGAAAAGGTAGCTATAGATTCTTATTTTCTATTCCATGGAGATGTTACAAAGGAATAAGTAGAAATCGTAAATAATCTAGACATTTCTACGAAGATTTGATTAGTTTAGGTATTATTTAAGAAAAGAATATATGAGGGAAATCCATTGGAGAAACTCAAAAGGAAAGTGCTAGTGGGGAAAAAGTTAATGATTGAGGTTTGAGCAAAAATAGTGACTAGTTCGGTTGGGGTGGGGTAGGTTAACTTGGAAAATTGAAACTTGAAATATAAAAACTTGAATATTTATTTAATTTGAAGTTCCAATATGGATTTTTATATGTTGTTATATTTATATATAGATTGTATATGGTGTTTATGTTTGATATGGATGTGATGGTTACAAATATAATAGTGACATATGATAATGATGATATAGATAATCATGCTTCATGGGTGATGACATTAGAATAGATATGGATGATGATGAATTGTACGTATGAATTATATGTATGATGATGTATGAATTGTATGGATGATGATGTGGTATGATTTGAAAATTAGATATGGATGATGACATTAAAATGCAAATAGATGATGTTGAATTGTATGTGACTCAATATTGATGTAGCTTCAAACATGGTCATGAATTATGATAATGGATAATTTTTTAAGAAAATGTAAATGTGGATGAAAATTGGTTTCTTCACATTTAAAATATTATTCTCTCTACTTGTATTGATGATAAAATTATAATATATGCATCTTCTAGCACGATCATGGATGCGGATAAGATAATGGATTTAAACGATAATGATTTAAGAAATTTTGAATGTGGTATGACAAATACATCTTAATACAATACAATATTTTTCTCTCTACTTTTAAAATTCATACACTATAAATGTAATTCTACTTGTAAATGCAATGTCTTTTTGGAAGATCAATTTTTACATGTTGATGTAATTTTATATTCATGCCAAAAATTTCAAACACCGCATCAAATTATTTAACAAATACCAAAATAAATTAAACATGAATGTCAAAAATCCAATTATGATAGGGTTTAAGGAACCTCTTCTCTCTACTAGTAAAATTCAAACTCTATATCAAGTTTCTTCACATTTAAATTTTATACCTTCTCAAAATATACTTCTCTCGAATAGATGTAGCTTCTAGCACAACCATGAAGGATGATAATATAATGGATTTAAATGAGAAATTTTTAAGAAATTTAGAATGTGGTATAACAAAGACATTAATATAGTAAAATCTTCTTCTCTCTACTAATAAAATCAATATCAGGTTTCTTCACATTTAAAACTTCTCAATATCTTTGGGAAAATCAATTTTTACATGTAATTTGATATTCACGCAAAAAAGTTCAAACACTACATTAAACCTGAATTTTACACTACATTTTACAAATACCAAAATTAAATAAAACCTAAATTTTACACTACATTTTACAAATACCAAAATTAATTAAACACGAATGTCAAAACTCCAACTATGATATGGTTTAAGGTACCTCTTATCTTGTAGATGGGTGTGACAAAGCATATGGAAGGAAATTGAGAAATCATCCTTTGCGGTGAGATAGATTACCTTCGATTTAAGTCCCGAGAAGTAGAAACAAAAATTAAAGAAGAAAGTGAAATATTAAAGAAGAAAGTAGAAACAGATGAAAGAATAAATTTGAAACAGAAAGATTAAAGAAAATTGAAAAAACTTAGGTACCTATTGTTCTTTAGATGGATGTGACAAAGCATATGTTAGAAAAATGAGAAATCATCCTTCGTAGTGATCTAGACGACCTTCGATTCCAAATAAATCAACAAGAAAAATGAATTATTTTACATATAGGTGAGTTTCTTGACAATGTCGAGAGAAGTGAGAGATTCCTCAAATGGATGACAACCCACATTTTCAATAAATAAAAGATGAAATATTAATTAAGCGAGATGAATAAAGAAAACAAAAATATTAAAGAATATTAATACAAAGAGAAGTAGAACATGTACATGTCTCGGATAGTGGAAGTCTGAAGTCTCGCATGTCATAAACACAACATCAAAGTAGTTTGAAATATCCAAAAAAATAGTTTTTTTAAAATAATTATACTTAAATAAATGTAAATATATATACCGTAACATCTTCAATGATAACAAGAGCTAAAACAAAATATGTTTATTTTATTATGGATAAATAGTTTTGAAGGGACTATACCTCTGTGTACAAAAAGGCTCAAAATCCATATACCAGAAGGAGAAAACCCATCCAAGAAAGGCTAAATGCCTTAAACATGGAGGCTCAAAAGCTAGATATATCAGTAAAGAGAGTAAAAAATGATCAATCCAGACAGTGATCCGAAGAAGAACAAAAGGGCCAAAAACAACAAAGAGGGATCCAAAACAGGGCATCCCAGCAAGAAAACAACATCAAAACTGCTAAAAATAACAACTTCACAGCAACAAAGCAGCATCTGGGCACCGCATCATTTGACTGCCCTATCAATCTTGACCTTAATTTTCTGGAGAGAGGTGAAGAGCACAATGGCCATGGCATGAGAAGGATCATTCATGTCCACCTGAGCAAGTGCAAGGTCACGGGTCTCATTAGAATCCCAGATGTTATCAGGAATGCCACTAAGGCTGCACACACTTCTCACGTGTTGTTCCATAAAATTATAGACACCTTTCAAAGTAGAGAGGATGCAATCCTGATGCCCCTTGGCATTGCCTAGCCTGGCATCAAGTGAAAGGAGCTTCTTGAAAATCTCAGCAGTAGTATCATTGTCCTCAGAATTTTGTAGCTTCCTCTTACCTTTTGTTTTTTCCATATTCCTCATAGCATTTTTGAGGTCTTTGATCTCCTCTTCAAGCTTTCTAACCCTGGTAAGAAGGTCCACTTCTCTAGAATTATCAACAGGTTTACTTATGTGTAATAAGTTCTCTGCAAGTTCCAAATCCCTATGACTACGCAAAATCCTCTGCGAAGAAGGCAGAGAAACCTTAGCCTTCTTGTCTTTCCTCTTCCTAGCCAGAGGTAGCAGTGTCTAGATCTCTGTCAGCTGGGAGAGGGATAATAATAGGGGGAGTAGGTAGAGGGTGAGAGCAGGAGAAGCAATGGTGGTGGATGAGCAGGATCAGACCTTGGTGTAGGGGAATAACCCTGGTATGATTCTGAACTTCTAGAACAGACTTCTCCAAGGAATTAAGTAAATAATGCGGGAAATTGATGGTAAGATTCCTATGAAAATGATTGAGGAATATTAAATGTTTTAGGGAATGGTGACATATCTTCCCTCCAAAGTGACGTACCTAACCATCATACGTGCTATCTCAGCAAAGGGCTCAGGGATAGAGGTCACCTTTATTCCAGCCGCAACAAACTCAAGGTTCTCCCCTTCATCGAGAAATTTTTTTGCCTCCACCTCTCTGTCGACTCATTTGTTGAAGAACTTGGCTCCATCCAGGTTCAGCCCTATGACCTGGGCAATGAGTTCCTCAGAGATCTCGACCCTGACTTCCCCATACTCAACCGCACGATTTCTCCAACCATTAGCAAATTTCACCGAGATGTCCTGGTCAAATCCCTGCATCTTTTCAATGAAATTTGAAATACCCCCATTTGTAGATAATTCCAAAGAATTGTGTCATTTTTCCAAGCTGGATCATGAATGGGTTTGGTTTTGCATGGAGGTCCCCCCATTTTTCCTGTATTGTTTCTGCTCTGCACAATGGTAAAAATTTTGAATCCCATACGACTCAACACCGCCTCGCTTTTGGAGACCTCTGAAGCATGTGGAATTTTAAAAACATCATTAAACTTAACTTTGCAATTAATAAACACCTCCTTAGCATCTGCTCTGTATCTATTAATGATTGCATTCAAAATCATGTATATCTTTAGTGATGTCATCAAGTACTTTGGTAGGAAGGGGGTCGCCACTTAACCAAGTTTGCATTGTATTGTTGACCCCAATATTTGCTAAACTATCGGCCACTCTATTGCCTTCACGATAGGTGTGGATAATCTTATAATTATCAAAACAATTGCATATTTCAATAGCTTCATTAATGAAGTCCTTGATGGACCAGCTTGGAGGTTGCTTTTGATTTAACAAATTAATAATGTTCAACGAATCCCCCTCAATTATAATATTGGAAATATTACAATCTCTAGCCAACCTTATTCCCCAGAGCACTACTAAAGCTTCCGAGTAGTGATTTGTTTTCTTACCCATCTTGCCAGAAAAAGTGGCAACAAAGCAGCCTCTGTGATCTCTAATCACCCCACCACCTCCCGAATCCCTAGGATTACCTTTTGAAGCTCCATCAAAGTTCAGTTTGTGCCATGCAGTGGGAGGTTGGATCCATCGTACAAAAGATCTATCAATGCTATTGTTGTCCTTATGCTTAATGCTATTAGTGCCAATGTTCCAAGCAGCAAGAATGTGCTCCTCTTCCTCAGGATAAAGTTTATTTTTGGGAGGCTTAAATCTTTCAATGTTGTCTTTCACTGCAATGATAATTTCATTAAAGACTTTTGTACATATCTTTCTGGTATTTCTGAAAATAACATCATTTCTAGCTTTCCAGACTCTCCACATGGTGTGAGGGAGAACTAGTTGCCATAGCCTCCTAACCATATAGTGCTTATAAGGGGAGTTCCATTGTTCCCATGCCTATAGACAAGTATGGGGGAAAACCCAATTCTGATTGAAATTTTCAAGAATAAGATGCCATATTTTTGAAGTATACTTACAATGCAGAAAAAGGTGTTTAATGTCTTCAACTTCTTCCTGGCACATGCAGCATCTGTTAGGCATGATAAAACCTTTCCTAATGAGATTTTCATTAGTGAGAATCTTACCCTTGATGATAAGCCACTAGAAGAAATTTACTTTAGGGGTTAGCTCGGGCATCCATAGCTTGTGCCATTCAATTTCACTATCAATAGAAGCAAAAAAAGAATTGTAACTAGATTTAACAGAATATTCTCCATCAAAGGAATATTTCCAAATAATCTCATCCTTATTATCATGTTGACTGATATGTATTAGGGAGAGATGAGTCTGCATGGAGGAAATAACAGGCTACATATTTTCCTCATCAACTTTGAGTTGCTTCCATTTCCTTCTGTTGCCAGACACCTCAATATAGTCTTTGACTTTCTTTCCATAGTTTTTAATTAGGTTGTCTTTGATGTAGCTAAAAGTGGTATCCCAACTTATGTCAGACCAGATGTCATGCTAGAAATCAATGTCTTGCCCATTTCCAAGTTTCCATCTACAGCCCGGGAGAGGATATGCCTGATGTGGAGAAGATTATTCCAGAAAATTGATCCATTTGGAAGCAGCTGGTCAAAGAGAAAGGAATTCATGTTTTGATTGGAAAGATATTTTACTTTGATCAACTCAAAAAAAATATATGTTAAAAACCCTCCTCATAGTCAATATTTCCATCTCAGAGATTTACAATTGTGTTACGTCTAACTATAAACTTTTATATTTGAATCTATTACTATGAAATTGAAAAAATAACCACAGTTAAAATGTAATGTGACAAGAATAAAAGTAAGGTCAATGAGATAACTATTTAAAGATGAAACAATCCTTTATCAATAGCTTCTTTAAAGTCAATATTTGCTTCTGCAGAGTTTGATGATGAACCAATTATAGTCTCATTGTTGACAACATTTGGACTTGTAGTTTGTATTATTAAAAACTCTTTTTCTCGTAAGGTAATTCCAGGTGTGCAATTTCTCTATCGAAAGGAAATTGTTCTAGGGAGTAGCGAGAAAAATAATACCTCATGCAACTTTCCAAATTTTTAACCAACCTCTTTCTCAGTTTTTTATTTTATAAATATAAAGCACTAGAAACCCGTTCATCCTCCATAGATCCCAAAACCATTATTGGAAACAAATCATATGATCTAAAATATTCATTGATGTCTTCTTGTAACACAATAATTTTATATATTCCTCACCAGACCCTTGTAATAGCACCACTCTTAGAAGGTTTGTCTAATAATTTATATTGGTTCCTCATTATCATTGCAAAATTTGTTGATTAAGACATTAATAAATCAAAATTTAGTATACCTTTGATTTCGATACCCTTAAGTTTTTTTGTCTTGGTGAAATGTTCCATTATTCTACACATGGATTTATGGAAAATATTTCTTACAAATTCTGCACAAGAACCTTCAATATTCAAAAAATTAGGATTCATCGCACCCGTAGCTTCAAGAATTTTATCTTTCCGAAACATTCTCTAATTTCGATGATAAGGATTCTGAATTTTTTTTTTTTTTTCTTGTTTCAACTATAACAAAATCAAACATATTTCATGTCACAGAACTTCTTCTCTTTCTGATCCTGTAATATCTTGACATTTTTACAAAATGTGTAATGGTATGTTCCTCCCATTAACATTGATGTAAAGGTGATCATGGATATTAAATCTCAAATAGTTATTAAGATTCTTAATATCTAATAAATGTTTGCAATTTTCAAAACTAGGTGTATCAAAACTATCATGGGAAGTGTACAAGACATCAATATTTTGACATACCATTTTTCTCATCTTTATAAAATCAATAATATAGGCTAATTGTTTATATGCATGTTTCATCAATGTATTGATCTCCCGTAGCATTGGAAGAATGCCAACCAATGTAAGAAATGTCTCCAAATTAGTTAGACAGAACAAAAAATCCCTTTCCTTGTTAATTTCATGATTATATTTGTGCATGAAACCAACCAATGAAGGATACTCCTCACACACTCTACATGTAGGCTCATACAAATAATTCCACCTTGTCTCAACATCCTTCAAAAATAGTTTGCCATCTATAATTCTTATTGCAAATTTTTCGAACTCAAGAAATCAATTTGGGTTTTTTGCCATATAGGCATGAAGTTCTCTTATAAGGTCTTCTAATTTAGCAATATTTTCATTGTTTCTAACCATTTATATGCTAAGTTCATTTTGTGTTCCATACAAAGTGAATTTCTAGCATATAAGGGGACACTATTATTTGTAATCTAAAAGACAATCCACTTCAAAGATCCTACATGAATAATACACCATATGCTCCAACACATATCAACTTCATAGCAATTTCATAATCAGTCAAGCCAGTAATATATTTCAAATGAGAAACAACTATTTTATGTAGTTTTTTCGGCATTGCAATTTTCAACCATTTTCATAACACCCAAGAGGATGCGGTGTCCTTATATGATTCTCTAAGGTATAAACATGGATACATATCCATGCGGTGTTGCATATTGTTTTCACTTCATTAATTGATAGAGAGATAAACTTTGCATTTTTTACAATCTCCTTCAAATCTTCTTTCTCTATCATAGAAAGGAATTTGGCCATTTCCCATGCACTATTTTCTAACCAATGAGACTGAGGAATGTTGTGCATTCCATTATAGTGATACAAAAATTTGTAATCAAGGAAATTTGTAATCGGCCATCCTTTCTTAAGTATGTGAAATAAATTAGAGAATTGTATGAGTTTAGCATGCAAATTTTATTGATTCATCTTACCAATTTGCGATCTGATCATTCCTCCCTTTTCCATGAGATGTCTATGTCTTTTCTGATCTACTTCATACTCTACTTGCGTATTTGACATGCATGTATTCTTTTTATTTTTCCACATGTTTTTTTTAATTTTCTAGCCATCCTTCTCCGTTCTAGTCAAATATTGTTTTCCACAAAGTGTTTTTCAATTGTGTCTAGCTTCATTACATTTTTTTGCCACTTTCCCAATTTCCACGTACATATATTATGCAAGTAAATTTAGATGGGATATCTTCTCAATTAGATGGTCTGTATAGGTTTTATAAAAGGAAATTTAGCAGATCCTAATCAAACTTGTATGTCCTCCCAATTGTCCACAAATTCTTGTTCATTTTCAATGTTTTACTTTTTTAGAAAAAATTAGAACATTATCACAATCACCTAACTAGAATTTGGAATTTGATTTTTGTGTTTCATTTTGCTGAGTATTTATATGTGTGATATCTTGATGCAATATTGGTTCCACCCCAACAGGGAAGAATATATTTACGATCTAGAAACTCAATAGGAATGTCTTCAAGCTTTGACATGGTATCATCATAAGTGTCATTTGGTTGATACTATGCAGAATGCATGTCCACTTCAATAATACCTTCAACACACTCAAGAATATGATTGATTTTAGTGGTATCTCGTATAGGTGCTTATGGTTATGGTATCTATATCGGAGTTTTCAAAACACTTGAAAAGGGAATTTTGTGATTTTTTTGATACGTTTTGGGTCTTCTAAGCACTAGCAGCTTCCATTGTTCTGAATGGATGAGTTGAACTTGATTCTTTTTCATGCATCACTAAAGACCGCCGTGTCGGTAAGAAGACTATGGCATGTGTCAACAAACAACAATTTTCTCTTGTCAACTATATTTTCCTTTTCCCACATCCACTAAATATCCTTAGTCACACGTCAATAGAAATCCTTTTTCATGTGTCAACAATAATCCTTTGTCACACATTAGCAAATAATAGTAGTCATGCATCAACAAATAATAATTGTCACCCATTAATTGTATCTCTGTTATTGTGTTTCAACTAAATCTCCTTAGTCACGTGTCAACAAATAGTTATTGTCTACCATTAACTAAATCTCCATTTTCATGCATCAACTTAATCTCATTCATGTATCAACTACAGTCCTTTGTTGTGCACCAAAAAATAGTATTAGTCACATGTCAACAAATAGCGATTGTCACCCAACTTCAAACTTCAATACATTTTTCGTACATCAACAGAGTGACTCTTGTCATACGTCGGTTGTATCATTCTTGTCATGTGTAATCTCAATACCTTTGTCGCACGTTAGTAAATAGTAATGGTCATACATCAACAAATAACAATTATCACCCACCTAAAAACTTAAAACCTGATCTGCAGTGTATTGGTGTTTAGACTTTGTAAGTTCACTATACTTGATATGTCAATACGTCAACTAGTAGTTTGTTAGTAGTATCCTTCCGGTGAATCACCTAGGGTTTTATAGGTTATGTTTTCAAATATAGACCAAGAAGACCCCTAAAAAAATTGAAATTTTAGGCAAACATGACACTAAACTACTCCAAAAACTTCACCTTTTCAATTTTTTTGAAAATGGAATATTCACCAAATTATGAATATTCACCACTAAAAATATCCTTGATCTTAATTTAGCTGAATTAGTCCAAGAAATAAAAGACTTACACGAAGGTGTCTACAGAGCTCATACAAATGGGATGGTTCTAGAAAATAAATTATTAACTATAGGTTACTATTGGCCTACCATAGAATCAGAATTTTACATATATTTTAATAAATGTTCATTATGTCATAAGTATAGAAATATCATCCACACACCAAAGGCAATCCTTGCACCGATTACAACACCATGTCTCATTCTATAATTGGGGATTAGATCTTATAGATAATATCACTCCAAATTCCTCATATGGCCACACCCATATCATTACTAAAATCGAGTACTTTACAAAATGGGTAGAGGTTGTGCCTCTTACATATGTTACCGGTGCCCAAATCTCCAAGTTCATCATGAATCATCTCATCTACCATTATGGAATCCCTTCCACCAATGTAGATGGAAATGGAAAGTCCTTTAAGAATAGTAGCATGAAATCATTATGCCAATACTTTTAGATACACCTAAAGTGGTCTACTCCCTATTACTCCCAAGGTAAAGGTCAAGAAGAGGCCACTAATAAAACCCTTATTCATATTATTGAGAAAATGGTAAGCAAAATAGCTGTAACTGGCATTTGCAAATCCATCCTTCCCTCTAGGATTACCGAACCTCCATTTGTACCCCTACTTGGTGCTATTCCTTATTCCCTAGTCTTTGGCACTAAGGCCATCATCCCATTAGAAATTGAGATTCCTTCCCTAAGGATATCTCTTAGATATTATTTAGATAAAGATGAAGACTACTATGTGGCCAAATTGGCTAAGATGGAGTTGTTATATGAAATAAACATTCACACACTCAACCACCTAAAAGTGTATCAGAATCGAGTGTCTTAGGGCTACAAAAAATGTATCATACCTCACCAATTTGAGGTAGGAGATCTCATCCTGAAGGAAAACCAGTTCAACATTGTGAAAGAAAGAGAAAAGAAAGGTAAGTTCGAACCAAACTAGTTGGGACCCTATGTCATCGTAGAAAAATATGGATCAGGAGCTTACAAACTTTCCTATCTTGATGGAGAAGAGATGTGTAAACCCATGAATTTCATGCATCTCAAGTGGTTTTATGCTTAAGAATGGGGCATACATTGGAAAAAACCAAAAAAGTAAAAAAGTATCAAAATACAAAAAAATCAAGATAAAAGTAAAGAAAAAATAGGTCATCCAAGTGTGAAAACCACGCAATTGTGGCACTTTGGACTAGTCCCTTGGTGAAAACTGATTTCCGGAACCTTAGGAGGATTCATTGTTCACAAGCATCTCACATCTAGGGGTGTATTTTCTTTATCTTAGAGCTAATTTTTGACTACATCTGAGATTGTTTTGAGCCTATCCTCTATAGCCTTGATCTGGTTAATCCTCCTCTTGTACATATATGAAGATTTTTCCTCTTTAAATTCTAAACTAATGCTAGGTGCATCTTCACATCTCCAATTTCTTGTACATACGTGTGGCATTCTACCCTTGTACATTCCTATATAACACTTGTGGGAAAACATGTTTCTCTGTTTTCCTATACATATCTTTGGAATTTAAAAAAAAAAATTCAAAAACATTCAAATATGTTGGAAAATCCCAAAACACTAGAAAACCATTGTTATCCAAAATAAGCCCATGCTTATTTTTGGCTAACTCCTCCTTTTCCTTTGCTGGTACTTAAAATGAATTTTTTGCATACTTCAAAGAATCAATATTTTTGGGTATGATTTCATCAGATAGAGAATTTTTTCACCTTTCCAGAAAGGTAAAGAAGTCTTCCTAACTCCTTATATTTTGCAAGTTTTGGCTCGATGGAGTTTGGAGGGGTAATTTTCCCTAGACAGGGCCTACAGCACCCGGTGAAAATATGCCATGTGGTAAGGGGGAGCAGTGGGCATCGAGAGTATTTTCAATTTTTGGTGCTTTGGTCAAAGGGCGCAAAAGGTAAAATTTTAGCCCATAGGCCCATAAAGGGGAAGGAAGCGCGTTAGGCGGAGGTGCGAGAGAGATTTGAGAAATTTTTCCCTTTTGGATAAAATGCTCAAATTCAAATTTTAGCCCATAGGCCCGCCAAGGAGAAAATTGAGAAAAAGGCCCATGGATCATTTTGAAGCCGACATGTGTCCACATCAAGGTGGGAGTCGGGCAACAGAAGGATTTGGTGAAATTTTCCAAAGTTGTAAAAAGTGCAAAGGGTAGAAATGGAAGTGCATTCCCCCAAGCAACCAAAAGATGCCATGTGGTAGAGGAGTGGTGGACCGGTGGAGGTTTTTGGGAAATTTTTCCCAATTTGAAAAAGGGGAAAAATTTAAAGTTTTGGCCTCACCGACCTGATTTTTTCCCCATTTTTTCCCTAAATCTTCAGAAGGGCATAACTTTCGATCCCAAGCTCGGATTTTCATGATCTTTATATCAATGGAAATTTGTTGAAGTCCTCCACATGATGGATGGTTCAATTTTGATTTTTGATGGAGATTTTTGGGAGAAAAATGGGAAAACATCTTTGACATGTAAAAAATGTAGAAAATGACTCCAACCACCAAAATTACAAGAAGTACGGGCCTCTGCTTCGCTTCTGTAAAGAAATGTATAATGAAGTATGGGATTTTTCATGGAAACCCATCATTTTGTAGGCCAATTAAGTGGATCTGGTTGGTGGTTGAAGTTTCAAATCAAATTTTCTCATGTTTTTACCTTTCTATCATTTTGTTTGATGGTTAAAAAGTAAAGGTTGTTCATCATTCTTCTCTCTGCATCTCCCTTCTTTTCTTCCCGGTGGTCAAAATGGAGTTTGAACCTCCTCCCCTTCTTTGTAATGGAATTTTTGCCTCTTACCCATGAAATGATATTTTGTGCAAACTTTTGGAGCAATTAAAACTTTTTTTGTGATGCATTTGTCCATCCCATCTCGTTTTGGTTGTTTTCTTCTTGCCTCTCTTCATTGTAGGTATTTGTCCATGTTTGGATGTTCATTATAGGTTTTGGAACTATGTTCATGGATTTTTGGAGCTGTGTTTATGTGTTCGAGGAGTGGTGGACCGGCGGAGGTTTTTGGGAAATTTTTCCCAATTTCAAAAAAAGGGGGAAAATTTAAGTTTTGGCCTGCCAACCCGATTTTCGCCCCATTTTTACCCTAAATCTTCAGAAGGGCATAACTTTTGATCTCGAGCTTGGATTTTCATGATCTTTATATCAATGGAAATTTGTTGAAGTCCTCCACATGATGGATGGTTCAATTTTGATTTTTGATGGAGATTTGTGGGAGAAAAATGGGAAAACATCTTTGACATGTAAAAGTGTAGAAAATGACTCCAACCACCAAAATTAATGAAGTATGGGCCTCTGTTTTATTCTGCAAAGAAATGTACAATGAAGTATGGGATTTTTCATGGAAACCCATCATTTTGCAGGCCAATTAAATGGATATGGTTGGTGGTTGAAGTTTCAAATCAAATTTTCTCATGTTTTTACCTTTCTTTCATTTTGTTTGATGGTTAAAAAGCCGATTTGGCTCATTTGTAAAGGTTGTTCATCATTCTTCTTTGTGTCTCCCTTCTTTTCTTCCCGGGGTAAATAATGGATTTTTAACCTCCTCCCCTTCTATGTAATGGAATTTTTTCCTCTTACCCGTGAAATGATATTTTGTGAAAACTTTTGGAGCAACTAAAACTTGTTTTGTGATGCATTTGTCCATCCTTGCTCATTTTGGTTGTTTTCTTCTTGCCTCTCTTCATTGTAGGTATTTGTGCATGTTTGGATGTTCATTGTAGGTTTTGGATCCACGTTCATGGATTTTTGGAAAAATTTTGTGTGAAATCCATCTTTGGTCTATGATGCACTTGTCTATCCTTCCTTTTCTCACCTCTCTTTGTTTCCATGGCAATTTTGATAGATGTTCAACACTTTCCTTCTCTCGGTATATCACCGTTTTAGTGTAGGATTTGTTTTCCTCTTTTATCTCTCTCCTTATCTCTTTGGAAGTTAGATTAGGATTATATTTAGCTTTCTTGCACTATAATAGCTTGTGGTAGGTAGTTTAGGAAGAGGAACTAGCCTTCTCTAGAGAGATTCCTCCATTTGCAAAGGTCCCACACTTTGGGAAAGCTTAATGTTGTGCATTCACACCAAATGACATTTCCTTAGAAAATCAGATCCATAGGTCATTTTAGGGATACTGTGAATTTGCACTAATAGTTTTGGCACACCTGGTGGGACCTTAGAGGTCTTTCACTTCATCTTTTACAGGCTGGTGTGTTCCTATGATGATTTCAGCCTTTGGAGGCATTTTCAAGCACATCTGGCAACTCCATCTGATCAATAACTCATTCTTTGAGTTAGAGACCTATTTTACATCCATTTCCATTCATTATTCTTTCCATCTCTTCCATCTTCTTCCATTCCATGAAGTTGTGCAATCATGACTTCATTTCCATCATGGAATTCACATTTACAATAAGCAGCAATGTTTCCCACCTCCAACATGTTTTTCAACTCCTTCAAATCAGCATTTTGATCAAATTCAAAATTAGTATGCATATCCATATGAGCAATGCCAAAATTAGTTTGGCTATGAAGCATGTCAAGCATAAGGATATGCAGATTGTGAGGGCAGTCAAGAAGAAGATGCTGATTTGTTGGAGAAAATCCAAAAGATGGAGATTGGCATGGTGCAATCAAGAGTAGTAGCACAAATGAAGGCATTTTAGATTGGTTTTAGGGAACCTTGTCCATGGGTTGGCCCTTTTCCAAGACACTTCAGCCCTCAGGAGAAGTTGGACTTCATGATTGAAATGTTGCCCCAACTTACACAATGGACAACAGAGATAAAGGCCTATAAAGTTGGTGCTGAGAAACCTTGTCAATGGGTAAGTTCTACACCATCACCTATTTTTTATCTTTCCATTCCTCAAGCATCACCATCTCATTTTTAATGCCAAATTCCAAATCCAGCCCTTTTCTCGCCCCAAGTGTTGATTTCGTTTCTCTCCATTCCCTAGTCTTCCACCTCATATTAATTTTTCTTTCCTTTTCCCTTCCAAATAGTCATCCTTTCCACAAGAGCTAAAAGAAATACCTTCCACTCCAAGGAAATAAGAAATTTCATCTCTTCCACCACCACAAATAATTACAAAACCGGTTGAATCCCAACCCATCACTCCTCTTGTGTTCCCAAATCCATGTTGGGAAAATGAAAATAAGAAAATCAATCATGAAGGACAGCAAGAAGAGGAGCCCAACAGGAAAGAAATGAAATACAACTTGAGAAGTTGGGCTCTCAAATTTGGGATAACAAAGATCCCCTTGATGGTCAAACCAATAGAGGAGGTTAGAGTTGAAGAACGAGTGGTGGCCAAGGTTGATTTTGTTGCAGCAGAAGAAGAGAAAAATAAGAAGCAGATCAACAATTAGTTTTCTCAGAATGTAGTTTCCATGTTGGCACTCTACTTGAAGAAAATGCTGGTCCAATTCAATTTGCACAATCAGCCATGGAAAGAAGCTCTGAAGAAGATCTTGTAGTCCCAACTTATCCTCTAGAGTAGCAGATTGAAGAGTTTGATTTGACAAAATTCATGCTAGAGGAAGAGTTCAATCAAGAGCAAGATTGTCTTCAAGTAGCAGAGGAAGGAGAATCTACACCAAATCCAAAATAAGAGGAGCACATTCCAGTTGTTAGGAGAAAATTGCAGATCCAAAAGCTTTGAGCACAAAGCAAGCTATAGAAGAACCTTCAGTTCTTCTTTCTACTTCATCTCTCTCAAGTTCTAGTGCTAAAGAAGAGTTTGATCTCTCAAACTCAATGTTGGAGGATGAAAGAAACCATGGTGATCAAGTTGTAGATCAAGAGAACACCATGGGAGAGGTTGAACATTTGCAGCAGGACAATAATGAGGTAGTTTACTTGTCTGATTTGGAGGACTGTTTTGATGAAGAAGAACTGGTTGAAATCACACCATCTTCTCCTTCATCATCCATCTTCCAAACACAAGAACTTGCTGCCATGGAGGATAGCATTCATTTACAGCAGCCTGCATTTTATAGCATCCTTTTGGAGCCAAGATTGGAAGATTTTAATCTTCCATGTTCTTCACTGGAAGAGGAAGGAAAATATCGAAGAGTTCCACCATTTCTTTCACACCATCCATCCAAGAGGGTCTGCAAGAGGACTCCATTTTTGGAGTTAGAAATCAGAGCTATGGGCATATCAAATAGATCAGACCTTGCCCAATAAGGTATTTGGCTTCATTGGAGCCAAAGGAGGAGTTTCCAATGGTCATGCTTACTTCTGAGCATGAGTATGAGCTTCAAAGTGCCAAGGATCAGCTGCAATACCTCTACAATCCAAATGTAGAGCAACTAAAAGAGGTATTGGATTTGTTTTCAGTTGATACCTTGCTAATTTGGGTAGAAGACTAACTTCTTGTTGATTTTCCACTCATTCAACCAGCCATGATCAGCTCCAAATCAATTACATGGCTGCCAATTTTGAAGAAAGGAAGCTATTTTGCACAACCATTTGTAGGGTTTTTAATCCCACCTTTGCTTCTAGTTATAATAAAGTAGGTAGGTTTTCTTTTGATAGAAGAAGTGCTTGTGCACACTCTACCTATCCCACTTTGGGTATGTATGATTTCTAATTTTGTACATAGTTGTTTGGTGTTGTTTTGGTTGCTCTTGCACATTCCTTTTCAGTGGCATGTTGGTGAAGATCAATTTCAAGTTTTAGTGGGTTTCCAAGTGGCTCAAAGGTCATATTTTCATAGTTATATCAGATTCGGTTATCGTGGATTGAGTCCATGCCTAATGGATGCTTCAAGGTAGCTGGTATTTTCATCTAGTAGGCAGATGACCCCCTCGAGTCACCAAAAGTGTTATCCAAAATAAGCCCATGCTTATTTTTGGCTAACTCCTCCTCCTTTTCCTTTCCCGGTACTTAAAATGAATATTTGGCATACTTCAGGGGCTCAAAATTTTTTGGATATGATTTCATCATATAGATAATTTTCTGACCTTTCTAGAAAGGTAGATAATTCTTCCTAACTCCTTTTTTTTTGTAAGTTATGGCTCGGCAGAGTTCGGAGGGGAAATTTTCCCTAGATAGGCCCGTAGCCAATGAAAATATGCCACGTGGCAAGGTGGAGCAGCAGGTGTTAGGAGGATTTTGGAGTTTTTGGCACTTTGGTCAAAGGGCACAAAGGCAAAATTTTGGCCCGCAGGCCCACAAAGGGGAAGGAAGCGCGTTGGCGAGAGACGGAGAGAGATTTGGGAAATTTTTCCCTTTTGGCTAAAATGCTCAAAGTCAAATTTTAGCCCGTAGGCCCGCCAAGGAGAAAATGGAGAAAAAGGCCCATGGATCATTTTGAAGTTGACACGTGTCCACATCAAGGTGGGAGAGGAGATTTTTGGGAAAATTTTCCCAATTTGAAAAAAGGGGAAAAATTTAAAGTTTTGGCCCACCGACCCAATTTTTTTCCCTAAATCTTCAAAAGGGCATAACTTTTGATCCAGATCATATTTTCACAATCTTTATATCAATGGAAATCTCTTGAAGTCCTCCACATGATGGATAGTTCATTTTTTTATGGATATTTGTGAGAGAATAATGGGAAACCATATTCGGCATGCAAAAAATGTAGAAAATGACTCCAACCACAAAAATTAATGAAGTATGGGCCTCTGTTTTTCTCAAAGCAATGTACAATGAAGTATGGGATTTTTCATGGAAACCCATCATTTTGTAGGCCAATTAAATGGATTTGGTCAGTGGTTGAAGTTTCAAATCAAATTTTCCCATGTTTTTTACCTTTCTTTCATTCATTCGATGGTTAAAAAGCCGATTTGGCTCATTTGTAAAGGTTGTTCATCATTCTTCTCTTCCTCTCCCTTCTGTTTCTTCCCAGGGTGAAAATGGAGTTTGAACTTCCTCCCTACTTTGTAATGGAATTTTTCCTCTTACCCATGAAATGATGTTTTGTACAAACTTCTGGAACAATTAAATCTTGTTTTGTGATGCATTTGTCCATCCTTTCTCGTTTTGGTTGTTTTCTTCTTGCCTCTCTTCATTGCGGTATTTGTGCATTTTTGTATGTTCATTGCAGGTTTTGGAGTTGTGTTCATGGATTTTTGGAACATTTTTTTGTGAAATCCATCTTTGTTCTATGATGCACTTGTCCATCCTTCTATTGTTCACCTCTCTTTGTTTCCATGGCATTTTTGATAGATGTTCAACACTTTCCTTCTCCGTGTATCACCGTTTTAGTGGAGGCTCTATTTTTCCTCTTTTCTCTCTCTCCTTATCTCCTTAGAAGTTATATTAGGATTAGATTTAGCTTTCCCGCACTAGAATAGCTTATGGCAGGTAGTTTAGGAAGAGGAACCAACCTTCTCTGGAGAGCTTTCCCCATTTGCAAAGGTCCCAAACTTTGGGAAAGCTCAATGTTCTGCATTCATGCCAAATGACATTTCCTTAGAAAATTAGATCCATAGGTCATTTTGGGGTGCTTGTTGTGAATTTGTACTAACAACCGTTTCATAAAACATATCAAAAATTATCCCACAAAAATAAAGTAGTGCTTTCCTTGTTTGTTTGTGTGTTTCTTGTTTTATTTTCTAGCTTGTTTGTACATTCTTGTATAGTTTTACTTATTTACTTGTACATTTTGTAAAGTGTGTTGGTTAACATACTACTTATATTGGTCTATTATTTCCTTGATTAGATTAATTCTTTCTTGTTTATATTTAGTATGTTTTGCATGCTTGTATATATCTGTACATAGTTGTGTTGTTCAGTTTGTTTAGTGTGTATTTGTTAGATTTGTTAACTTTTTTGTGCTTGTTTGTTACTTGTACATTTTTTTATCACATCATCATCTATATCATCACATCTAACATCACATATATCATCAATAACAACTAATCCACATCATCATGAAAATAAACATCCAACATGTATGTTAAGCTACTATCATCCTCTCATATCACCAAGGGGGAAATAGGGACCACCTTTTGTCCCACCCCACCAATATCAAAAATAAAAAACATGGATAATAATAAGTATCTCATCAAAACTAATGTGATATCATCTAATGTTATCTCATAAATCAAACATGTGTGATACAATCATGAATCATAATAAATTCCATCATCATATACACATAAATATGTCAAAAATGGAAATTTCCATATAAAATATGTCTCAGTACATAATCATCAGATACAATGTATGCCATCATGGGTATGGATCAAAAATGTGCCTTCATATTGAGGCATAACCGTAAACAATACATATACATCATCTCAAAATGTGCCTTCATATTGAGGCATACATCAAAAATAGATACATCTGTACATATGTCACCATAACATGAGTCAGCCACGACTCTCGCCTACCCCTTAACTACTTGGCTAGTGTCCGGTGGTGTAATATAATGTAAGCCCTATGATGGTGAAATGTGTTACGAACATTGTGGTGGTAGCACCTTCTATTCCAATGGTTACTCGAATGATCTCATTGATTGAGATGGCCTCTAGGATTGTGATCATGATTGACTCTCGATAATCGACTATAATTTGGAGCCCTTTGATCCACCAGATAATCGCATGATATAACATCCTCGTAATGTGGCATTCCCAGAATCGAGGAACACTCAAAACCATCTCTAGGACCTCCGATGTTTTCCTAATTGCAAGATAACATTACACTCTTCTCTAAAATTACATATCTCAGCCCACAACTGATCCCTCTAAGCCTCGTAGTTTATCTCTCTAAGTTTTAATCTTTTGTAACTACTACATCAAAGTATATGAGTCCCCTTAACTCGAATGATCTATCTAAGAGGTGATGGTAATCTATAGACCTCTTTCCATCCCCCACCTATCGAGCTATGTGGTGATGTCCCTTATCCATATCCTTTATCTCTTCCACCTCCTTCGTCCCTCCATCCCACTCATCTCCTCCATCATGGGGAAAAATCGCTACATACCGTGGGTGATGGTGGTGGTTGTATTATCACCATCTGTAAAACCCACTAAACCATATGAATATGAATGTGTAAGGGTTGTTGTGGTGGTATCTCATTATGGATGTTGTGGAATTTTTTTTTACAATACCGTGGGGAACAATCTGTGGTGGTGCCCGCATCTTTCCCAATGCCTCTACTTTTTCCTAAGCTATGAGAACCATTCCCTACAAACCCTCTCCATCTATTACAACATCTCGCATCTATGACACCCTATGGGATAGTCAACCTCGTTGGGAGCATTGTGATATACCATCCATGATATTCTGATGTCTCTCCTGGATCAACCACATGTGGTAAAGGAACCCATGGCCCCGACACCATCTCTTGAAAACCATCTCAGTCCCATCAAGGTCTAATATGTGGGCCAATGTTAAAGTTCTCTTTCGATCAATGACCATACCACATCTCATTGCTGGATACCCCAGTACTTGGATAAGCTACCTCTAGAAATGGTCTACTTTGTACCACTATGTAATATAATCCCTACTATCAATCCAAAAATTCTCAACCTTGAATAACCTCATATCTACAAAGATCTTGGGATCATTGGTATAATCAGTATGGGTGCCATGTGACCATATGCAAATGGATATCATCAAAAGCATGCCTATAATATGTTGAATATCTAATGTGACCTCGATATCATCGACACTGAACCTAGACCATTATAGAAGAATAATCTGAAGCACTCACTCATATAAATCCTAAGGGGAAACCAATAACAATATGGTCCCATGCCCATATCTGAAGTAAAGTAGTTGGGCCCATGGTCTTTTGATCGCAGTGAGTGATAAAATGCGATCATAGTAAAGGTGTGCTAAAATACACTTTCCTCAATAGTATACCTCTCTGCTAATGAGACCATGTATCTTTCTAATAAGACCCAAGGAAAGTGAGCATTTGTCTTATTATGAAGTATAATTCTAGTAAAAAAATTCATTAGGTAGAATGGTATGCGAGATAAAAATGATTTGTAAAGCACATGTACGAGATAAAACTAAAATCCCCAAGCATAGTATGTCGAGTATAATAAACATCTCCCCAATACAATATAGGATGAATCCATGATCTTCATCACACTCCATCAACCATCCCTAGATCAAAATTCATATTATACATCACACATCCTCTAGGGTAATGCTCTGTGTCACCAAATAAAAATCTAAATGTCCGGATCTCACTATGCCATCTCTTCGCCAAGTTTGTAAGAAGGTTATGATCCATAGTAATCTGCAGCATGTGAGCCACATATGATAATTTGGTAATATCTAATGCAATATGTAGATAGATCCTATCACACCGTGATAAGGTCTCGGTGAATGCTAGTAATTACGTGTGTCACTTGCGCATCTCTAATTGGGGTAAATCAACCCGCAAGCTCGCACAAGCCACTTATTAAAATCATTTCTTCTAAACTACATCATCTAATTTCCTCTACTTATCACTAGATTATTCTATAAATTCCTCAACTTCTTCTAAAAAGTTACCAAAAATAACTTTTAGCGTATATGAGCCCCTTTTAGTGTATACGTGCCAATTTTAACGTATACGTGCCCCCTTTTTCCCTAGTTAACATATGAGCACCCATTTTTCCTTGTACGCAGCCACATATATGTTTTTAATGCATACATTCTTGCATATACATTCAACTTATACGTACTCCACGTATACATTCCCTTCACACCCACGTGCTTCCGACAATGCCTATGCACCCCAAGGGTTGCATATGCGTTTCCACGCTAACTAACCTAAGAAATAAATACACTTAAATAAACTTGAAATGAATTTTTTTTACTTCACATACCTAGGTTCCATTGCTAGGAAGTTGCATATACTCTCAAATGATGTCCATGCATCGTATACAGGTCATAAATGTGAGCCATTTCTCCTACACGTCAAAGAAAAATCACCAAGAAAAACTGATAGATTTTGGTATAAAACCGATAAAGACAAAATGAAGGCTATTTTTCTTCCCTATCATTTTCTTCTATCAACATTATTCATCCAAAACATCTAGGGAAATAGGGATTACCTTTTATGCCCCCTCCCCCTCACATTTCTTGCATCCATTCCTTTAATCTTTTTTTATCATCGATCGACCTCTTTCATCACCCCATCAAAACTAGAGGGGGCATCCTTCACTATAATAATTTTTATTCTCTTCCTTAAAATTTTTTATTTGTTTGCAATTACCTACTATCTTTGAAGTGGAGTCATTTATGCCACCTTAAAGAGGGGAAAATATAAACACCTAAAATCTTCTTACGTAGTTTTATTACTAAAATTGCACTAATTTTTCTCTCTTATATCATTCTCATTGTAATTAGTGATTTCTCACTAATTAACCATGATCATCACTCTCTCTTGGTCAATTAACGAAACTTTGTCAATAAACCACCATTCTTCCTCTATTCCCATTAATTAATTACATTTTTCTAATTAATTATCCTTCCTATCATACAGGATATCGATTAACAACCTTTTGTTAATTAATATCCGCTTCTACTTGAGTTAATTAATTATTATTAATTAATTGCGCTCACTCGATCTAAATCAATAAATCACTATTTATTAGATTAAATTTCTCTAACATCCCACAAATCACACTAATTTTCATCCAAATCATCTTCTATAAGCTTATATCAACCTATTAATTAATCTACTATGATTAATTAAAACACCCTCAACTCCCATGTGTCACTAATGATAAATTAAACTCTTCTAAATCAAGGTTACATTTTCTAAAGCAACCTTATCCATTCCTAATCTTACGTTACTATAGACACCTATAATTACGCCCAAGCAATTTAAATACTTAAATTACACTAATTATCCCCTTTCTCGCAAATCAACAACATATTGTCAAATCGCTCATTTTCCTCATATCATCATTAATTAATTACACTAATCTAATTAATTAATTCACCTATCCAGCTAACAACCTAATTAACGACCTTCATTAATTATTCACCCATTCTACCTAGATTAATTAATTAGTATTAATTAATTAGCTTTCCTTCCATTTAACTAGTAAATCAATATTTAATTGATTTAATCCCCTTTTAATAGCCTAAATCATACCAATATTCCTCTAATTAGCCTCTATAAGCTTACATCTACCTATTAGTTAATCACCTTTGATTAATTAAAGCACCCCTCCAACTCCCATGACTTGCTAAGCATAAATTAAACCCTTTTAAAGTAAAGTTACCTTTTATAAAGCAACCTCATCCATTCCTAATCATGTTTTACCTTTATACCACATGTAAAGGGATGAAGTGTTTCCTTTATCCATTGGGCTATATAAGGAGCCCTCCTTCTACCTTTATATTTACACCTAAACTCTTTGAGAAAGCAAATGCAAAGCATATAAAAATTAGAGTAAGAGCTTGCCTTTTTTTTTTGAGAGTTCATCATCTTGAAGAGTTAAGCCTCTTTCCTAAGTGCTTAGGTCATATGGGAGGCATCAAAAGGGTCTTGTAGAGTCCCAAATTTGACAAGCCTTCATTCCTAGGTTCTTGGAACACTAAGAACAACCATTTTTATAGCCATGGAGCCTACCTAGGTCCATTTCATTTATTTGTTGTTAGAGAATAGAGGATTTTAGATGTTTTAACATTGTTAGTTTCAAAGTTTTATTGATGAATGTTTAGCATCTAACCCTTGTTTAATTCTTATCATGATGGTGCTAAGTAATTTGTTTAACTCTTGCTAATTAAGGCTACTTAGGTGTTAGAATTTTACTCGTATTAGCATTAGTTTAAAAACAACACATGCACACATTTGGCATGCCCGGTGGGATCAAGTCCCTTAGCATTTTAGTTTAATTTTCATTGTTTTGGCTAACTTTTGATATGCACATGTAGTAATTAATGTCTATTTTCTTGGAATTTTTACTAATTTTATATGTGTAAGTTCTTGTTCATAGCCATCATTTTAATGGGTTGTTTCCATTTTAAAACTAACTTGTCAAAATTTGAGATATTGTGAGTTTTCTTGTGTTTTTGCCATATTTTGGTTACAGGTGTGGCGCAGGCACATTTTTAGGAGCGCATGCATGTTTTTTGTGGTGCACATGCCTCTCTGGTGGCGTAGGCGCACTGTCAAAACTTGGTTCTCTGTTTACATCGACCACGGCGCATGCGTGTTAACCCTAGTGCACACACCCCCAACCAGCCGCACGATGCACTAACCTGGGCACAGATGTCATTTTGTACTATACCTTCACTACATTTTAAAACCTATCAGATCAGTGTGTACACCCTAACCAAATCACACACACCGTATTTGTCACGCAGACATGTTTCTAGTGGCACAGCGTTACTCAAAAATCTGGGACTATTTTACAAAGTGGTGGCTCACACGCTTTTCCGAGTGGTGCACATGTTTTTCTCGTAGTGCAAAGCATTCTCGTCTCGAATTTCCACATTTTTTATCGAAGGTAGTGCATAGAATATTTTCATGGCACACACACCTCTTGGGTGGCGCAGGTGCATGGTAAGTCGAAATTACACAGAGTGGCACACATGTCTTTTGGTGGTGCACACGCCTCTCGGGTGGCACAGTGCACTGTAAATCAGAAATACATAAAGTGACACACATGTATTTTTAGTGGTACACACACCTTTTAGGTGGCACAAGTGTGTCTCGTAAGGGGGCACACATGCATAAAATGGGGTGTAGGTATATCTAGTTTAATCTAGTTTTGGTTACAACTTTTTAATGCTCCTTGTTTTGATCATAACTTTTGACTCACCCCATTTTTAGGTTTGAATAAGCATTGGAAAGATAACAAAGTGTACTTTGTGAGGGAACTTATTAAAGTTAGATACCTTTAGTACATTATATTTTATAAAAAAAACTCCCAAAATTCCCGAAGACCTCCAAAATGTAAATTACTAAAAGCTTGCTAAAAGTGCAAAAATGGATTTCTAGAATTTTTCGATTTTATTGGTTTTCTAATTCTTACAGGTTTTGTCTAATCACATACTCATTTTTGTAGGATTTTTTTACATGATTTTACTTGATTAAATAAACTTTTCATGTTTACTTATAGGAATAAGATCGCGAATGCTCTTCCCTCTCATCCCTTGGGCGATCTTGGGAATCATAAATGATTCTTAGGTCCTTTTGATGCTTTAAGGTTGTTAGGAATATTTGAGTTGGAATTGGTTAACTTGGCATAATTGCATTAAAGTGTTTTTCCATTTGATATCTTTTTAGATTTTGAAAACATCACGTATGCTCTTCTCTTGCGTCCTTGGACGATCCGAGAATCGAAATAGTGCCTTCTCTTTTGATGGAAAACTACTAAAAATCGTCATACAGACCAAAATGACATCACTTTTCAAATAATTGAGGAATAAAAACAAATTCAAAACTACTAATACAAATTGTTATACGAGGTTGAAAAATGGTGTTCGAGCAACCACACCTAATTAAAAATGATAAAACGAACAACATATTCAAAACACTATATTACAAAGTTTCGAAAAGGGTACGTCCTCTCTACTCAACTAGAACATAACTCGATGCATAGGATCCTCACAGAGAAACACCTATCTAATATCTTCTTAGAATCAGTTGTAGTCAGTTCCATGGCATGGAGAAAAATTAGATGATTATGTCGATATCTCGTTTGCAAGAAACAGAGCTCGTATGCAAAATTTATGGCTTGCTGAAATTTTTGGGTAACTAGCAAATTTTGGGGATTGTGCACAGGTTGAACATGTGCATGCTCGTCAAGTGGACCAATGAAAATATGAAACATGACAATATGAAAAGTAAATAAATAACAATATTAAAAATTTAGCCATGGCCATCTATTGCTCCACATTGGCCCCATTTATTAATTTCCAATTAAATTTGCAACCTATTATCCTTATATTTCAACAAACATTTTCCAAATAGACAATTGTTAAAATATCCATGCACAAATATCTACCATGTCACAACCCTTATGTAACGTCTTGATTTTTAGAAGCTATTATGATAACCTCTTTTCATGATGTTGTAACTATGGAAATGAGGATAATTATGTTAAGATATATATTTTAATATTAAAAAGAATGTGTTACTGATCTGGACCCTTGTTTATCAAATTGTGTTTTGCATAGTGCGCAACAACAGACTATTTTTGTGTTTGATGAATTCTTATTGTTTATTTATAGCACACCTTGAATCAATTCCATTGATCCAAGGTATTCTCAGGGCCTTCTTTGAGATCGCTTTGTCAATTTATTTTCTATATCGAATGAAGTCTGAAACTAGACTGAAGGTTGTTATAAATGTTATAGAACCTAGTTACAGGTATAAATATTTGGTACCTTGATGCCAATGGAAAAGGTTTGATTTATGAACTACATACAAATTGTAACACCGGACAAAGTAAGACAGTAAGAGTGTTGGTGCAAGCAAACAAGGTATAGGTATGTCGGGCATGGAACAAATGTCCTGCATATGCTGAATATGAACGTAAGTTGTAAAACTTACTAAGGAACCTATTAACTAAAACACTACAGGGTTAAGTCCTAACCTATGACCTAACAACTATCCTAGGAGGGTTTGATAAATTAAAAGGGATTTAAAATATTGCAAATCCTAATGATTTGTGACCTTGGTGAATACCTAACTATGGATAATGCAACCTAAACCATTGCTAACCTAAGGAGGGGACCTATGGACCCATGTTGATGAAGCAGATAAGAAAGGAAGGTTAGAAATTTAATAAGGACAGTAAATGATGTCCTTGCAGTTTTCAACGCCAAGTTTGGCGGGAACATGAAAAGTTGGAGATATCCAACTAGCTATGTAGCTAAGAGGGAAATAGCATGCAAAATTTTAAAAGGAAACTCACCAAACCCGAGTCGGTGATGGCGTGGAAATAAAAAAAAAAAAAGCAATGCATTCAATGCATTAATGGTCTTGGTCTTAGTGACCAGCTCACCTTGGAAAGGGGATAGAGGAAATTTTGGTGATTATTGTGTTCATTCGGGTTTTGAGATTTCTCTACATTTCTTTCATGGTTCTTTCAAACCTGCTATTATTCTGGTTATTGTTGCTATTGTTTGGAGTAGCCACGGCTATTTTTGAGCCTGTGGAAGTTAGGAGATTGTTGGGAAAGCTTTGTTGTTGACGCCGTGGAGAAAAATAGCTCTTGTGGGCGTGGGCATGGTTTTCTTCAAGCCACGAGAAAATTTACAGGCATGTTGAGCCCTTCTCCTTAAACCATCATGCTCTTGCTTGAGCATCTTCATTAAAATAACTCTGCTCTTATGTTGGTGTTTTAGTTAAATGGAATTGTTGATATGTTTGAAGTGATATTTTGGGTTGAGTCGTTTTTCCTTTGATGAATGTGATTTGGGTATTTATTTGTAAAAAGAGTAAATGGAATGAGATCTATCCTTCTTTGTATGAGTTTTTGTTTTGACAGTGTTGGGTATTTCTTTGCAAAAAGAGTAAATGGAATGAGATCTATCCTTGCTGTATGAGTTTTTGTTTTGACAGTGTTGGGTAATTCTTTACAAAAAGGATTAAATGAAATGAATCTATCCTTGTTGTATGAGTTTGTTTTGACAGTGATGGGTATTCGTTTCTATTACCCATTATGGGTTTGAGTGGATGAATGTACCAGCTATGTGAGTATTGTTTTCTGAGTTCCGTACGTGTAAGCAATTTGGGAAAAATCATGATAATGCTTGATGAATTGTTGTGTGAGTTATTTTCCTAGTTGCTTTACATTGCATAGAATATGATTTTACCCGGGACAGCGAATTCATTTCATTGTCTTACCCTTGCTGGTTAAAAATGATTCAATATTTCCATGTGGGATGAAGGCCATGACTGGTTGTTGGGGAAAATAAATTATTTAAACATTGAACTTGGTTATTTGATGAGTGAGTAGAGTTTATTGTTATCTTTCTTTGAATCTTTTTTGAAAAGTATATACATAAATAATAGAGTTGCTTATCTGAACCTTTTTATGGTGTTTGATTTGAATCGTACCAGAGTAAAATCTTGTTCTTGCGGTTGGAAAGAAGGGTTCTATATTTAATATAGTGAAATTATGGCCATATAGCTTGCTGTACTTTTTTTTACTTGTTATAGACCTAGCTGGGAATGACTATTTTTAGCAAACATGTATATTTATATATATATATATATATATATATATATATATGTACATATGCAAATCGCAGTCTAAACTTCTTGCTGCTTGCATTAAAATTTAATCGAATTGGGATTCTTCCTTGGTGTTTAGAAAACAAATCCTTTATTATTATAATGAAAATATGATTGTTGTCTACTGTACACTCTATTTGTTGATATCTGGACAAGAATGTCTGTTGGGTTAAAAAATTAAAGGAAATGATTTTATTTAGAGGGGCCGTTGATATTGATACTTACGGACCAGATGCAAATGAATGTTGGCAAACTCTCTGGAATGGTATTTAGTAAGTTTTTAATTACTAAATTATAATTGTTAGAGGAAATCACCCTATGGGAACAGGCAGGCACTGAATAGTTGATATTCAGCTAAGTAGGGAAGAAGAGGTAATATGATTCTCCTTCTCTTCATTCAATTATTGACTTCCATTACTTTCTCTTTTGGTTGTTATCATTGATTGATATCACTTCTTGTCTAAATCTTTCAATAAAGTTACGATGAAAAGAAAGAGAATATCGATGGATAATTTGAAGTAATGATTATTTCTTCTCTTATACGTATGAAATTCTATATTTGATATGAATGAATTTCTTACTACCTTAGGTGTGATCATCTACATTTAATTGTTGTTTAGTTTCTTTTCTCAATCGAAAGAAGTATCATGTTGTTTGTTGAATTTTAAGAATTAACACCAGCATTGTCATGGTGAATGACTACTTTTCTCTTCTGCATTTGATTGTTTGAAATTAAATGAGTGGTACGAAAGGGAAGTAGTTCTGTTAGAATTCTTAATTAAAATTTATCTCTTGAAATTTCAACTATTAAAGAGGAAATGGAACTGACAAAGCAATTACATTAGAACAACATTATATACATACGTGTATTAGTGCTTACAGATGTTTTAATCTGAAACTATTTAGAGGAAATTACTTTTTGTAGTAATTATATGGGAAAAGGTTAGTAAATTTCTTTTGTCTGATTGTGATGGTAATTAGTGGATTGGGTTGTTAAGCTATTCATCCTTATCAAGCACTTAATTCATGGATGATGTCCATCTCTATTTTTTTAACTTTTCATAAAAGTAGGGTTCTTTATTATTGAGACAGCTAATTAAGAGTGCGTCATTTTAATGATAAGTTCTTAATTTGCTCGACTTCGATGAACTGACCCATGCAAGTAAATTTTACAGATGGTTTCCTTGAGTAAAAATGAAGACATGTTGTTTTCTCGATGCTTCTTCTGAGTATCTAAGGATGGACCATATCTGATAGTTTATTATTCCTCTACGAGGAAATGGGAAAAGAAGAAGTTGCATTCTTCTTTCCTTATGTGTTGTAATGTTGTTTTATATAAACGAAGTTCAGTTGTATGGACTTGTAAATATTTCCATCTCGGGATGAAGGCCATGACTGGTTGTTGGGGAAAATAAATTATTTAAATATTGAACTTGGTTATTTGATGAGTGAGTAGAGTTTATTGTTATCTTTCTTTGAATCTTTTTGAAAAGTATATACATAAATAACAGAGTTGCTTATCTGAACCTTTTTATGGTGTTCGATTTGAACCGTACTAGAGTAAAATCTTGTTCTTGCGGTTGGAAAGAAGGGTTCTATATTTAATATAGTGAAATTATGGCCATATAGCTTGCTTTGTACTTTTTTACTTGTTATAGACCTAGTGGGAATGACTATTTTTAGCAAACATGTATATTTATATATATATATATATATATATATATATATATGCAAATCAAATCATGCATCTAAACTTCTTCTTTACTTGCATTAAAATTTAATCGGAATTGGGATTCTTCCTTGGTGTTTAGAAAACAAATCCTTTATTATTATAATGAAAATATGATTGTTGTCTACTGTACACTCTATTTGTTGATATCTGGACAAGAATGTCTGTTGGGTTAAAAAATTAAAGGAAATGATTTTATTTAGAGGGGCCGTTGATATTGATACTTACGGACCAGATGCAAATGAATGCTGGCAAACTCTCTGGAATGGTAGTTAGTAAGTTTTTAATTACTAAATTATAATTGTTAGAGGAAATCACCCTATGGAACAAATTGTGCACCTGAATAGTTGATATTCAGCTAAGTAAGGAGGAAGAGGTAATATGATTCTCCTTCTTTTCATTCAATTATTGACTTCAATTACTTTCTCTTTTGGTTGTTATCATTGATTGATATCACTTCTTGTCTAAATCTTTCAATACAGTTGCGATGAAAAGAAAGAGAATATTGGATGGATAATTTGAAGTAATGATTATTTCTTCTCTTATACAGATGAAATTCTATATTTGATATTGAATGAATTTCTTACTGCCTTAGGTGTGATCATCTACATTTAATTGTTGTTTAGTTTCTTTTAAGACTGGAAAGAAGTATCATGTTGTTTGTTGAATTTTAAGAATTAACACCAGCATTGTCATGGTGAATGACTACTTTTCTCTTCTCGCATTTGATTGTTTGAAATTAAATGAGTGGTACGAAAGGGAAGTAGTTCTTAGAATTCTTAATTAAAATTTATCTCTTGAAATTTCAACTATTAAAGAGGAAATGGAACCGACAAAGAATTACATTAGAACAAGATATTATATACATACGTGTATTAGTGCTTCTGAGATGTTTTAATCAAACTATTTAAAGGAAATTACTTTTTGTAGTAATTATATGGGAAAAGGTTAGTAAATTTCTTTTGTCTGATTGTGATGGTAATTAGTGGATTGGGTTGTTAAGCTATTCATCCTTATCAGCACTTAATTCATGGATGATGTCCATCTCTATTTTTTTAACGTTTCATAAAAGTAGGGTTCTTTTATTGAGACAGTTAATTAAGAGTGCGTCATTTTAATGATAAGTTCTTAATTTGCTCAGTTCGATGAACTGACCCATGCAAGTAAATTTTACAGATGGTTTCCTTGAGTAAAAATGAAGACATGTTGTTTTCTGATGCTTCTTCTGAGTATCTAAGGATGGACCATATCTGATAGTTTATTATTCCTCTACGAGGAAATGGGAAAAGAAGAAGTTGCATTCTTCTTTCCTTATGTGTTGTAATGTTGTTTTATATAAACGAAGTTCGGTTGTATGGACTTGTAAATATTTCCATCTGGGATGAAGGCCATGACTGGTTGTTGGGGAAAATAAATTATTTAAATGTTGAACTTGGTTATTTGATGAGTGAATAGAGTTTATTGTTATCTTTCTTTGAATATTTTTTGAAAAGTATATACATAAGTGAGAGTTGCTTATCCGAACCTTTTATGGTGTTTGATTTGAATCGTACGAGTAAAATCTTGTTCTTGCGGTTGGAAAGAAGGGTTCTATATTTAATATAGTGAAATTATGGCCATATAGCTTGCTGTACTTTTTTTTTACTTGTTATAGACCTAGTGGAATGACTATTTTTAGCAAACATGTATATTTATATATATATATATATATATATATGTATATATGCAAACTGCAGTCTAAACTTCTTGCTGCTTGCATTAAAATTTAATCGGAATTGGGATTCTTCCTTGGTGTTTGGAAAACGAATCCTTTATTATTATAATGAAAATATGATTGTTGTCTGCTGTACACTCTATTTGTTGATATCTGGACAAGAATGTCTGTTGGGTTAAAAATTAAAGGAAATGATTTTATTTAGAGGGGCCGTTGATATTGATACTTACGGACCAGATGCAAATGAATGCTGGCAAACTCTGGAATGGTAGTTAGTAAGTTTTTAATTACTAAATTATAACTGTTAAAGGAAATCACCCTATGGAAGCAGTGCAAAGCCTTGAATAGTTGATATTGACTAAGTAGGGAAGAAGAGGTATTATGATTCTCCTTCTCTTCATTCAATTATTGACTTCCATTACTTTCTCTTTTGGTTGTTATCATTGATTGATATCACTTCTTGTCTAAATTATTCAGTACAGTTATGATGAAAAGAAAGAGAATATTGGATGGATAACTTGAAGTAATGATTATTTCTTCTCTTATACAGTTGAAATTCTATATTTTATATTGAATGAATTTCTTACTACCTTAGGTGTGATCATCTACATTTAATTGTTGTTTAGTTTCTTTTAAATTTGAAAGAAGTATCATGTTGTTTGTTGAATTTTAAGAATTAACACCAAAGATTTGTCATGGTGAATGACTACTTTTCTCTTACGCATTTGATTGTTTGAAATTAAATGAGTGAAATACGAAAGGAAGTAGTTACATTAGAATTCTTAATTAAAATTTATCTCTTGAAATTTCAACTATTAAAGAGGAAATGGAACGGACAAAGCAATTACATTAGAAAAAGATATTATATACATACGTGTATTAGTGCTTACAGATGTTTTAATCGAAACTATTTAAAGGAAATTACTTTTTGTAGTAATTATATGGGAAAAGGTTAGTAAATTTCTTTTGTCTTATTGTGATGGTAATTAGTGGATTGGGTTGTTAAGCTATTCATCCTTATCAAGCACTTAATTCATGGATGATGTCCATCTCTATTTTTTTAACTTTTCATAAAAGTAGGGTTCTTTTATTGAGACAGCTTAATTAAGAGTGCGTCATTTTAATGATAAGTTCTTAATTTGCTCGATTCGATGAACCCGACCCATGCAAGTAAATTTTACGAGATGGTTTCCTTGATTAAAAATGAAGACATGTTGTTTTACGATGCTTCTTACGAGTATCTAAGGATGGACCATATCCGATAGTTTATTATTCCTCTACGAGGAAATGGGAAAAGAAGAAGTTGCATTCTTCTTTCCTTATGTGTTGTAATGTTGTTTTATATAAACGAAGTTCAGTTGTATGGACTTGTAAATTGTATAGATTTTAAATCATAAGGATAGAATACAAGGAAAGGTGTGATATTTTAATGGTCATTTGTATCACTTTGAAGCTGTTTGAATAAGATCGAGATTACAAATTTTATTCATTGAATTTGAATCTATTCAAATGATGGTAGATAGATTTTAAAAAGGACATAATATCTATTCTTTAATTGAATACCATTTTAAAGCTGAAATGTACAAATAATTCATATTGATGTTAATATAGATTTTATATTGACATTGAAAAGAGTTAAGTGAATATGAATTCTTAAGCGAATGATATTCGAACTATCATATGAGCTAATGAATATAAATAAAAGAGGCAATTGAATCTTGTAATATGATTTCGTTAATATCCTTGAGATGTTGATCCAGAGGATAATCGGTATGAGGAATCGTATCTCCTCATATCAAACCTTAATTGAAGTAAGGTTAAAAGTGTATAAATGAGTACATTCATTTGGAATTAGGCCTCATTAAATGGCATCTAATAAGATGAAATTTTGGATTTTAAATTCATTACAAATTAAACTTGGTTAATTTTAATAAGATGATCTTACTACGTTAAGCTGTAGTGGGCTATTAGTTTGAAGCTTAAGATAAGAACTAAGATGGAAATATGCAATCCTTCGGTATGGAGGAGTAAACATATATTAAGTTATAACAAAAATTAAGTCTCTCTCTTAGCTATGGTTAGAAGATCAGCACGATTGCTGAAAATTGATCCTAAATATTAAGATTATAATCTAATCACACTTATAGCTGGATGTGTATCCCTTGATGAGAGAATTCCATAGGACCTTGGCACACGCCGATTATAATCTTTGTCTTCACGAAGGCGGGGTCTTCATGACGACACAATGTTGTAGCTGACATGTTACAATGCCCTCCCAAATCAAATCATCAAGTTTACATAAGCTAGGACCAAATTACTTGGACGATGATAGGAATGTGACCGTGTATACGAGGTGACTCCAGAGGAATAAAGGTAACTAGACACACGCGATCGTGCCTAGGGTCGACACACAAGTATGTCTGAGTACCTTTAGTCACATTGAGTGTCTTCATATACTCTTTCATTTTGCTAGTTAGGGTTAGAGCTTAACCTTGGACGGGGACCGACAGAGGTCGAAAAGACCATTCTAGATAATAGAAAAAGTGAGGTGAAGGACGTATTCCATTGAGGTGTAAAGCATGTGAAAATATTTGGCCAAAGTATCAAAGTTGTTGGTTGTGTTGTCTTAATCACCTAGTTTAAGAAGCAGGATTTCAGATTAGTATCGGTAATAGATATTCAGATAGGCCTCTTAAATGGAACACTTTGATAACCGGAAATGGTAAAGAGAACCAAATATACTTAGTATACAATGCATGGATTAACATGAAGGATCGGTAAGTCACCGAGTCATGAAATGAGAGATCACTGAAAATCCGAGCCATAAAATGGGAGATTGGTAGTTCTTCGAGTCATTTACAGTAGCATATGGTATCATTATATGATTGAATGGAAATGAATGTGTGTTCCATATTGTAAATATGTGAACAGAGAACATTGGTTTTAAAAGTAATTGTGTGATCTGAATTACATTAATTAGACAAAGAACAATTATTAAAACTTGGTCGTGTGTTTTGAATTACATAATTCAGAACAGAGAATGTTATATAAAAATTTAAAAAAATATTCCCTTGTTCTAGTGTCTTAAAATGGGGATGTTACATTCTTGTATCAGAGCTGAAGGTTGTAGCTCTTGGACCTAATGAGTCCACAATTTAATGAGGTTTACATTTTCTTATTGAACAGAAAATGGTCATAACAAGAGGAAATGCTGCGAATAACCCGTTCTACCGGGTGGAGAAGCAGCTACTACTCAAAAGCTAGATGAAATCCTTGCTTCCCTACTAGATACGAGAGATCGTTTGACTATTTTGGAACAACAATCAATGGGAAATGAGGAGGAGGAAGAAGATGTTGATATGAATGATTAGCCACCTCCTGTGGACAACACCAATGGAGGGAATCTAGGTGTTGATAATAGTAATGCGAATGCTCCTAATCATCTTGAAAATAAAAGGGCAAGATGAGTAGATGAACTTACAAATGATATAAAGAGAATAAGTCCTCTAAAGTTTGATGGAACAACACTTGGGGATGGGGCTAAAAATTGGCTCATTGAAATGGAGAAGTACTTTGCAATAAGAAACTTCTCCGAGGAGACCAAAGTGATATGGGGAGCATATCAGCTTTCTCATGAAGCATCATCATGGTGGGACAACCGTAAGGTTGAGTTGAATATTGTCAAAACAAACATAACTTGGGATCAATTTAAAGGTTATTTTAGGCAACGGTGGCTGCCTCAACTCTATTTTGATCAAAAATGACTGAATTTCAGAATTGGTTGCAAGGAAGGCTGATGGTGACAGAATACTGGGAAGGGTTTACTAAACTCCTTAAGTATGTGCCGATCTTAAGCTAATGAGAAGTTCGAATAAAAAAATTTCATAATGGGACTGAATCCCATCATTGGTGGCGAAGTAGATGTCCACAGTCCAACCACTATGGAAGGAGTTGTCAAAAAGGAAATAAGGCAAGAACAGAAATTAAGATCAATCTCTGCTCATAGGGAGGAGATTAGGAAGAAGATTCCCAACTCTTCTTCATCTCTCGCACCCAAAAAGGGACCCTGGAAAAGGTTTGGTATGAAAAACAAAATTGTTGTGGATAACAATAAGAAATCAGTAATGAACAAACCTATAAATAGTGTGTGGAGCAACTTTGCAAAAATTGGTGGTAATGGACAAAAGTCCTATGGAAGCCAGAGTGATAACTTCAAGGCTGGTAGAAAATTCGAGCCTAGGAAGGGGCTCGGTTGGAGGTTGCTTCAACTGTGGAAAAGACCATTACGTGAGTCACTATCCTCTAAAAGGATGATCGCGATCAGCAGCATAGGATACACACTGCGGTGGCTAACAAACAAGCTGAAAAGTAAGTTACACCCATAGAAGTTCTAGGTAAGTTATTCGGTACACCTGTAGTCATAATTTTTGATCTTTAGAGCTCTTGAATGTTTTATTTCTACTAAACTTGCAATAAAATTAAAAAGGAAAGCTTTGAATGAATGGATAAGACATTGACAAGATTGCATTATGGGAATAATGTTGTCCATACAATCGATATGTGCCTTTTTGGGGCAATTCTTGACTTTCCCAATTTCTCCATAGAATTTGACACATATGTCACTCCTTTAGGGTCATATGATATAATTATAGGAGTTAATTGGTTGGCGAGAACATAAGGCAAAGGTCGATTTATTATGAAAAAGCAGTTGTTATTTTGATGACCTGCGAGAAATGCAATGATCATTCAAGTGTAAAGCGTGAGGTTGCAGTTAGGAAACTAACAGCTATGCAACTAAAAAGGCTAAAAATAGAGGCTGCACTTTGTATGCCGTAAGAATGACAGAAAATGTTGAGGAAGATAATGATTTCATGGAAAAGTATCCATTATTAAGGGATTTCAGTGATGTATTTCTAGAGGAGTTACCAAGTCTTCCACCCAAATGAGAGTTTGACATTGCAACGAGAGATCAATCCAGAGGCCGAAACCATATCTAGGGTACCCTACTGAGAATGACCACTCTCGAGTTGGTGGAGCTTAAGGCTCAATTACAGGAACTTTTGACTAAAGGACTGATAAGACCAAGCATCTCACCATGGGGAGCACCGGTAATTTTTGTAAAGAAGAAGGATGGCACACTAAGACTGTGCATTGATTATAGAATGTTGAATAAGGCAACCATTAAGAATCGATATCCACTTCCTAGGATTGATGATCTATTCGACCAGATGCATGGAGCATCAGTCTATTCAAAAATATATCTTTGATCTGGATATCATCAGCTAAGAATAAAGGAAGAATATATTCATAAAACAACTTTTAGAACAAGGTACAGGCATTATGAATTCACGGTATTACCTTTTGGGTTGACGAATGCACCTGCCACCTTCATGAATTTGATGAAAAATATTTTTCAAGAGTACTTAGACAAGTTTGTGCTTGTATTCTTGGATGACATTCTTATATACTCCAAAAATTTTGAAGAGCACTAAGAAAATTTAAGGATAGTGCTAGAAGTTTTGAGAAAGAGAAGGTTGTATGGTAAATTGTCTAAATGTTCCTTTTATGATGCAAAGGTGCATTATTTGGGGCATGTTATAAGCAAGAACGAGATAGTTATAGACCCTTCAAAGATTGTAGCTATAACCGAGTGGCCTGTGCCTAAGAACGTGCATGAAGTAAGAAGCTTCATGGGCTTGGCAAGATATTATAGAAAGTTCGTTAAGGAATTTTCAAAAATTGCTGCCCCAATCACTTCACTGCAAAAGAAAGATAAGAAATTTGTCTGGACTGACAAATGTGAATCTGCCTTTAAAATTTTAAAGGAATAGTTAACTACAGCACCTATTTTGACTATACCTGACCCAAATGGAAATTTTACTGGTTGTAACGGATGCGTCTGGAGAGGGTCTCGGAGGCATTCTGTTACAAAATAACCATGTCATAGCTTATGAAAGTAGAAAGCTTAAGTTACATGAATAGAATTATGCTCCACATGACCTAGAGCTTGCTGCCATTGTACATGCACTTTAAATGTGGAGGCATTACCTTCTTAGCAAGACCTTCAAGTTAAAAACTGACCATCTATGGTTGAAGTATATTTTTACTCAACTAAACCTAAGATGGTTAGAATTTCTATCTCAGTATGATTTTGATATAAGCTACATAAAAGGCAAGGAAAATAGGGTGGTAGATGCTCTGAGTCGTAGGAAGCACATCTCTGCTCTTATAACATTAAGAACTTAGTTTAAGGATGAGGTGAAAGATGTCATGGAATCTGACTCTTATTTCTAGTAAGTTAAAACAACACTTGTTGCAGATCTAAAGGATGTGAAGTATAAGGGATTTTGTTTTGATAATGAAGGAATTATGAGGTTTGAAAACAGGGTATATATACCCTTGGCAAATGATTTAAGAAAGAAATTGTTAACTGAATTTCATAATTCACCTTTTTCTAGACACCCTGGCATTACAAAAATGCTTGCTGATCTCAAGCAGCAATATTTCTAGAAGGGAATGAAAAAGGATGTGGTGGAATTTGTGACACACTACTTGGAATGTCAGCATGTTAAGGTGGAACATATGCATCCCATTGGATTACTGTATCCCCACAGCATTCCACAGTACAAATGGCAAGTGATAACGATGGATTTCATTCAAGGATTACCTATGTCAAGGAATAAGCATGATATCATCCTAGTTGTCGTTGAAAAATTAACCAAAGTGGCACACTTCATTGCTGGTAATTTAAAATATGATGCACCAGTGTTAGCAAGAAGATTTGTACATGAAATTTTCAGATTGCATGGAATACCTGAATTGATCATATCGGATAGAGATCCGAGGATGACATCAAGGTTTTGGCAAATGCTTAATGCGGCCTTGGGAACTAAATTAAATTTTAGTTCTGCATATCATCCAGAAATGGATGGACAGACCGAAAGAGTCAATCAAGTTTTAGAGGATATGTTAAGAATGTATTGCATGGACCAACAGTATAAATGGGAGGAATACATTCCATTTGGTTGAATTTTCCTACAATAATACATACCACTCCTCTTTAAAAATGGCACCTTTTGAAGCATTGTATGGAAGAAAATGCGAGAACCCTATTAGGTTTGGGACATCGTAGAGGACGAGAGAGGTAATTGGGTCGAAAATCCTTACGGAAATGGAACAACAAACTAAAATGATTTGGGAACATTTAAAGGAGGCTGCCAATAGACAAAAGAGTTATGCGAGACTTAAAGCGGGTTGATAGGAATTATAAACTTGGTGAGAAGGTCTTTCTTCGAGTTAAGCTGAAAAAGAGCTCTATAACTTTGGAAAAGGCTGCCAAGTTATTGCCTCGTTATGTGGGACCTTTTGAAATTGTTGAAATAATCAACCACTGTAGCTTATCATCTAGCATTACCTCCTACTTTATCACAAATGCATGATGTTTTCATATTTATTTGCTTAAGAAGTACGTATCAAATTTATCACATGTGCTGAATTGGAAATCCTTGCAGTCAAGACCTAGGAATAATCATGGTTAAGCCCATTCGAGTCTTTGGAACTCACCAATTGTCCTTAAGAAATTGCAAAGTGAATCAAATGTAAGGTCTAATGGGACCAGTTTAGAAAAGAAAGTGTAACTTGGGAAAATCTCAAAGAAATGAGATTTGCTTTTCCATACTTGTTTGATCGAAATTGAATTCGAAAAGCGATATCTACCAAATATGGACAATTCTTGGTCTATTTTATAGTTATCTTAAAACAATGTTTTGATGATTAAATCTGTTTTGGTATGAACCTATGAATGGAAGGACAATAATTGAATTTTGTCCTAGAAACTCTATGAATTGGCTAATTTGATCATCGGGATGATGATTCTTTAAGAAGGAGGAATGTAACATCTTGATTTTTATAAGCTATTATGATAACCTCTTTTCATGATGTTGTAATCTGTGAAATGAGGATAATTATGTTAAGATATATCTTTTAATCTTAAAAAGAATGTGTTCTTGATCTGGACCCTTCCTTACTTGTAACTTGTGTTTTGCATAGTGTGAAACAATGATTGTTTTTGTGTTTGATGAATTCTTATTATTGATTGACAGCACACCTTAAATCAATTCCATTGATCCAAGGTATGTTGTGGCCTTCTTTGAGATTTCTTTGTTGATTTATTTTCTATATGGAGTGAAGTTTAAAACCATCTTGAAGGTTATTATAAATGTTATAGAACTTGGTTATATATATAAATATTCGGTACCTTGATGCCAAGGGAAAAGGTTTGATTTACGAACTACATACAAATTGTAACATGGACAACATAAGACAATAAGAGTGTTGGTGCAAGCAAACAAGGTATAGGTATGTCGGGCATGGAACAAACGTCCTGCATATGCTTTGAATATGAACGTAAGTTGTAAAACTTACTAAGGAACCTATTAACTAAAACACTACGGGGTTAAGTCCTAACCTATGACCTAACAACTATCCTAGGAGGGTTTGATAAATTAAAAGGGATTTAAAATATTGCAAATCCTAATGATTTGCGACCTTGGTGAATACCTAACTATGGACAATGCAACCTAAACTATTGCTAACCTAAGGAGGGGACCTATGGACCCATGTTGATGAAGCGGATAAGAAGGGAAGGTTAGAAATTTAATAAGGACAGTAAATGATGTCCTTGCAGTTTTCAACGCCAAATTTGGTGGGAACATGAAAAGTTGGAGATATCCAACTAGCTATGTAGCTAAGAGGGAAATAGCATGCAAAATTTTAAAAAGGAAACTCACCAAACCCGAGTCGGTGATGGCATGGAAATAAAAAAAAAGCAATGCATTCAATGTAATAATGGTCTTGGTCTTAGTGACCAGCTTCGTCTTGGAAAGGGGATAGAGGAAATTTTGGTGATTATTGTGTTCATTCGAGTTTTGAGATTTCTCTGTGTTTCTTTCACAATTATTTCAAACCTACTATTATTAAGTTATTGTTGTTGTTTGGAGTAGCCACGGCTATTTTTTTGGGCCTATGGAAGTTAGGAGATTGTTGGGAAAGCTTTGTTCTTTGACGCCATGAAGAAAAATAGCTCTTGTGGGGCGCGGTCATGTGGTTTTCTTCAAGCCACGAGAAAATTTACAGGCATGTTGAGCCCTTCTCCTTAAACCGTTATGCTCTTGCTTAAGCATCTTCATTAAAAGAACTCTACTCTTATGTTGGGTGTTTTAGTTAAATGAAATTGTTGATATGTTTGAAGTGATTTTCTAGGTTGAGTCATTTTCTTTTGATGAATGCGATTTGGGTATTTCTTTGCAAAAAGAGTAAATGGAATGAGATCTGTCCTTGCTGTATGAGTTTTTATTTTGACAGTGTTGGGTTTTTCTTTGCAAAAAGAGTAAATGGAATGAGATCTGTCCTTGCTGTATGAGTTTTTGTTTTGACAGTGTTGGGTATTTATTTACAAAAAGGAGTAAATGAAATGAATCTATCCTTGTTATATGAGTTTGTTACGCGGTGATGGGTATTCATTTCTATTACCCATTATGGGTTTGAGTGGATGAATGTACCGCTATGTGAGTATTGTTTTACGAGTTACGTGTGTGTAAGCAATTTGGGAAAAGTCGTGATAATGCTTGATGAACTGTTGTGTGAGTTATTTTCCTAGTTGCTTTACATTGCATAGAATACGATTTTACAGGACAGCGAATTCATTTCATTGTCTTACCCTTCTTTGGTTAAAAAGATTCAATATTTCCGTCTGCGGGATGAAGGTCGTAGTGGTTGTTGGGGAAAATAAATTATTTAAATGCTGAACTTGGTTATTTGATGAGTGAATAGAATTTATTGTTATCTTTCTTTGAATATTTTTTGAAAAGTATATACATAAATAATAGAGTTTCTTATCTGAACCTTTTATGGTGTTCAATTTGAATCGTACATCAGAGTAAAATCTTGTTCTTGCGGTTTGAAAGAAGGGTTCTATATTTAATACATGAAATTATGGCCATATAGCTTGTTGTACTTTTTTTTACTTGTTATAGACCTAGGCTAGGAATGATTGTTTTTAGAAACATGTATATTTATATATATATATATATATATATATGTACATATGCAAATCACAGTCTAAACTTCTTGTTGCTTGCATTAAAATTTAATCGGAATTGGGATTGTTCCTTGGTGTTTGGAAAACGAATCCTTTATTATTATAATGAAAATTATTGTTGTCTAACTGTACACTCTATTTGTTGATATCTAGACAAGAATGTTTGTTGGGTTAAAAAATTAAAGTAAAAGATTTTATTGAGAGGGGTTGTTGATATTGATACTTACGGACCGGATGCAAATGAATCTTTGGAAAACTCTCGGAATGGTAGTTAGTAAGTTTTTAATTACTAAATTATAATTGTTAACGGAAATCACCCTATGGGAGCAGTGTGCTTTGAATAGTTGATATTCACTAATTAGGGAGGAAGAGGTAATATGATTCTCCTTCTCTTCATTTGATTATTGACTTCCATTACTTTCTCTTTTGGCATTTATCATTGATTGATATCACTTCTTGTCTAAATATTTCAATAAAGTTGTGATGAAAAGAAAGAGAATATCGAGATGGATAATTTGAAGTAATGATTATTTCTTCTCTTATACAGATGAAATTTTATATTTGATATTAAATGAATTTCTTACTACGTTAGGTGTGATCGTCTACATTTAATTGTTGTTTACTTTCTTTTCATTTGGAAAGAAGTATCATGTTGTTTGTTGAATTTTGAGAATTAGCTTTTGATGTTTTCATGTTGAATGAATACTTTTCTCTTCTACATTTAATTGTTTGAAATTAAATGAGTGTGTATAAAAGGGAAGTAGTTGTTAGGAAATAAGGGATAAAATATGCGAATAATCCCTCACAGAATCGCAACAGTAGAAACTAATATGTAGAAATTATTACAGATCTCAAATAAAATTGCAGAATAAAATAACACAACACAAAGAGACAATATTTAACGTGGTTCACCCAATTTGGGCTACGTCCACCAAGAATCACTTGCTCAAATTTTATTACAAGCCACCACTCTCTCAATATAATACCCAGATCCGTTTGGAGCTATGCTCAACAAACTCTACAGAATTCACAGCCGAATTCAAAACACATCTGCAATACATTTGCTTGTACATCTATCATATGCATAAGACCATATAAATAGACAACTGCTTAAGCAGTTTTACAAAACCGTGGGTATCAAAACCATGGGAAAAACCCGTCCCATAAAAATATGGGTCAAAAAACTCACCCATATGAGAAAAGCATGTTTCCTGATATGTCGGGTGCATTTTTGAGGCCAAAAATTTACGCTTAAAAAAAAAAAAAAATTTGAAGTGCGCCCATAGAACCCAACGAGGATACATGAAAAGTGTACAATACTCTTAGTGTACAGTCTTCAACACTTTCACACATGAAAACAGGCTCCACAACCTAACAATCTCCCACTTGGAGACTAGTTTTCCTCTGAGCAAGCTTCTCAACCCTTCACTAGTTTCTGTGAAGACCAACCAAAGCTGAACACAACTTTAGTTTTTCCCTTGTGACCACCTTGGTCATCATGTCTGCAGGATTTTGACTGGTATGAATCTTCTCCAACTTCAACTTCTCTTCCTCCAAAGCTGTCCTAATGAAATGGTACCTTAACTGTATATGCTTTGTCCTAGAGTGGAAAGCAGAGTTCTTAGCTAGGTGTATAGCACTCTGACTATCACTATGCAACTTACATTCCTCCTGCTTATGCCCCAACTCCTCAAGCAATTGTTGTAACCAAATCATCTCTTTGCTTGCCTCTGTGGCAGCAACATACTCAGCCTCTGTGGTTGACAAAGCCACCAGCTTATGTAGTTGTGAAATCTAACTCACTGCTGTCCCACCTACAGTGTAAATATAACCTGTCGTGCTCCTCCTGTTGTCTACATCTCCAGCCATATCTGAATCTACATAACCACGTAAAGTGGTGTTTGATCCACTGTAGCACAAAACTATCCCCATGGTCCCTCTCAAATACCGAAGGATCCACTTTACTACTTACTAATGCTCTTTACCTGGATCACTCATAAATCTACTCAGCTCCCCTTGCATGGGCAATATCGTGCCTAGTGCACACCATAGCATACATCAAACCAAGCCAACTGATGAGTAAGGTACCTTGGACATTTGGTTTCTTTCCTACTCTATCTTGGGACACTGCTCCTTTAATAACTTGAAGTGGCCTGCCAAAGGAGTCCCAACCGATTTAGCATCCTGCATATTAAACCTCTCCAAGACCTTCTTAATGTACTCTTCCTGAGATAAAGTCAGCTTTCGTTGCTTCCTATCCCGAGATATCCTCATACCAAGGATTTGTTTGGTTGCACCCAAATCCTTCATAGAAAATGATTCACTTAGTTTCTTCTTGAGTACTTTTATTTCCTGCATGTTTTTACCTGTAACCAAACATGTCATCAACATACAAACACAGGATAATATAACTTCCATCCTCAAATTTCTTTGTATACACACAATGGTTAGAATGACATCTAATATAACCTTGCTCCATCATGAAGCTATCAAATTTCTTATACCATTGACGTGGAGCTTGTTTCAAGCCATACAAGCTCTTCTTCAGTTTGCACACCATCTCCTCTTTACCTTTGACTTCATATCCTTCTAGCTGCTGCATATATAGCTCCTCCTCCAAATCACCATGGAGAAATGCAGTCTTTACATCTAACTGTTCTAAGTGCAAGTCTTCTGCTGCCACTATTCCAAGAACAGTTCTGATAGAAGTCATTTTTACTACAGGAGAAAAAATCTCATCAAAATCTATACCTTTTTTCTATGCAAACCCCTTGACCACCAACCGGGCCTTATATCTTTTCTTGCCTCCTTCTTCCTCTTTGACTCTAAACACCCACTTATTCTGTAATGCTCTTTTTCCTTGGGTAGCTTTACCAAATCCCATGTCTGGTTCTCCATGAGAGCCTAATGCTCCTCATCCATGGCTTGCTCCCACTTCTTCCTGGCATCTACCTGCATTGCTTCATCAAAGCTCTCTGGTTCTCCACTATTAGTGAGTAATAAATAATAAAGAGAAGGAGAAAAACATTCAGGTTCTCTTCTTACCCTAGAAGACCTCCTCAATATAGGAGTTTGGGGTTCCTGAACTAATTCATGTGTCACTTTCCCATCTGGAAGATCCTCTACCACTGCATATTCTTTCTTGGATTCTTCCTATTTTCCCTGCAACTGCTGCTTATACATGACTTTCTCATTAAAGACCACATCCCTAGATCAAATGATTTTCTTGTCCTTAATACTCCAACATTTATATCCAAAGTCATCACCACCATAACCAATGAAAGTACATTTTTCTGATTTAGCATCTAGCTTAGTCTTATCATCCTTGTCATGTGAACAAACACCTCACATCCAAAGACTCTAAGAAATGAATAATCAACATTCTTACCATACCAAGCCTCCTCGGTATGCCTCCATCCAAGGCACTTGAGGGTCCTCTGTTTATCAAGTACACAGTTGTTCTCACACATACGCCCAAAAGAAAGAGGTAGTCTGTATGTAACCTCATGCTCCTATGCACGTCCATTATTGTTCTGTTCATCCTTTCTTATACTCCATTCTGCTGCGGACTTCCTGGAACCGTCTTTTGCCTATGGATTCCATTCTTAGAATAATAATCATTAAATTCATTGTTGCAATACTCCCCTCCATTATCTGACCTGAGACATTTTATTTTAAGACATGTTTCATTCTCTCCGAGGCTTTCCATTTAACAAAAGTGTCAAATACATCAGATTTTTTTCTAATACAATAAACCCAAACTTTCCTTGTTGCATCATCAATAAAAGTAACATAATAATTTGAACCCCAAGAGATGATACAGTGGCCCCACACATCAAAATGCACCAGCTCTAACTTACTCTCTTTCTTTGTAGGTCCACCTTGAGAAACCTTACTCAACTTCTTGTTTCCCATATATGCAGTTCTCGAAGAAATCGAAACACATTTTACGTATATCCGGAAAATTATTCTTTATGATGTTCATGCCCTTATGGCTCATATGACCGAGCCTATAGTGCCATAATGTTGTATCTGCATCTGAAGCCACAAGATTACAATCATTAGTACTATCAGTGGTTAAATACAAGGTTCCAACCTTCTTACCTCTTGCCACCACAAGAGCACCCTTGGTAACCTTCCAAGAGTCTACTATAAATATCACAGTACAACCATCACTTCCCAACTGCCCTACCGATATCAAATTTCATCTTAATGTAGGCACATGTTTGACATCCTTCAATAGCCAAGTATTCCCATTCTGCATCTTAACCTGAACAGAACCTTTTCCAACTATTCTGAAAGGCTCATCATCACCAAGAAAAACATGCCCAAAATCTCCTTGAACATAATCAACAAAATAATGCCTATGTGGAGAAGCATGGAAAGAAGCCCTAAATCTAAAACCCAAGATTCAGTAATATTGTGCAAAGAAAGAATCAAAGCATCCTGACATACATTACCCATTGCCACATTTGCCTCCTTGTTTTCTTCTTGTTGTTTCTTCTTATCTCGAAGCTCCCAACAGTCCTTCTTTGCATGCCCAGGCTTTCCACAATTCCAGCATATAATCTTGTTCTTGGATTTTGACCTTGCTGATCTTTTGATTTTCCACGGTTTCCTCTATTCTTCTGTCTCCCTCTAGTTTCCACTGTCAAAGCATTCCCTGAAGTAGAAGATTCCCCAGAGCTTTTTCTTCGCATTTCCTCACTTAGAATCACCCCTACAACATCCTCAAACTTCAACTTCGAGTTAGCTAGAACCGAGTTACTTACCGCCATTACCAAGTTATTCCAACTCTCAGGTAAAGAGCACAGAATTAATAAAGCCCTAACTTCTTCATCAAATTCTATTGTAACCAAAGCTAGCATATTCACTACCTTATTGAAATCATTTAAATGGTCTCACTCTTTTAGAACTATTCTCGAGACATCTTCATATTAAACAACGTTTTCATTAAAAATATCTTATTAGAGGCAAAGGGTTTTCATACAACTTCCCTAATGCATTCATTAGATCTTTTGTAGTCTTTTCCTTTGAAACATTAAATAATACCAAAGATGCAAGACTTAGTCGGATCATTCCAAGTGCCTTCCGATCCAATAAATCTCATTCCGCATCTGTCATACTCGAGGTTCGTTCACCTTCTCGGACAACGGAGTATAAAGATCCTTGATAAAGGTAATCTTCCATCTGCATCTTCCAAAGACTAAAATTCTGCCCGTTGAATTTATCAACCCTAGATCTTCCTTCATCTGCCATAGCTCCCACTCAAGCTAAAAACTTTCCCTATGATTCAACACTTTAGCAAACCAAACCAGGCTCTGATACTAATTGTTAGGAAATAAGGGATAAAATATGCGGAATAATCCCTCACAGAATCATAGCAGCATAGAAACTAATATGCAGAAATTATTACAAATCTCAAATAAAATTGCAGAATAAAATAACACAACACAAAGAGACAATATTTAACGTGGTTCACCCAATTTGGGCTACGTCCACCAAGAATCACTTGCTTAGATTTTATTACAAGCCACCGCTCTCTCAATACAATACCCAGATCCGTTTGGAGCTATGCTCAACAAACTCTACAGAATTCACAGCCGAATTCAAAACACATCTGCAATACATTTGCTTGTACATCTATCATATGCATAAGACCATATAAATAGACAACTGCTTAAGTAGTTTTACAAAACCGTGGGTATCAAAACCATGGGCAAAACCCGTCCCATAAACCTATGGGTCAAAAAACTCGCCCATATGAGAAAAGCACATTTCCCGATATGTCGGGTGCATTTTTCGAGGCCAAAAATTTTACGCCTAAAAAAAAATTTTAAGGGCTTTCCTTTGAACCACAGGCGAGGATACATGAAAAGTGTACAATACTCTTAGTGTACAGTCTTCAACACTTTCACACATGAAAAAGGCTCCACAACCTAACAGTAGTTCTATTGGAATTCTTAATTAAAATTTATCTCTTGAAATTTCAACTATTAAAGAGGAAATGGAACTGATGTGAAATTACATTAGAATAGTATTATATACATATGTGTATTAGTTCTTACAGATGTTTTAATCACGAAACTATTTAGTGGAAATTAATTTTTGTAGTAATTATATAGGAAAAGGTTAGTAAATTTTTTTGTCGATTGTGATGGTAATTAGTAGATTGGGTTGTTTAGTTGTTCATCCTTATCAACATTTAATTCATGGATGATGTCCATCTCTATTTTTGTAACGTTTCATAAAAGTAGGGTTATTTTATTGAGACAGTTAATTAAGAGTACCTCATTTTAATGATAAGTTCTTAATATGCTCGATTCGATGAACTGACCGTGTAAGTGAATTTTACAGATGGTTTCCTTGAGTAAAAATGAAGACATGTTGTTTTCTGATGCTTCTTCTGAGTAGCTAAGGATGGATCGTATCTGATAGTTTATTATTCCTCTACGAGAAAATGGGAAAAGAAGAAGTTGCATTCTTCTTTCCTTATGTGTTGTAATGTTGTTTGATATAAACGAAGTTCAGTTGTATGGACTTGTAAATTGTATAGATTTTAAATCTTAAGGATTGAATACAAGGAAAGGTGTGATATTTTAATGGTTGTATCACTTTGAAATTGTTTGAATAAGATCAAGATTATAAATTTTATTCATTGAATTTGAATCTATTCAAATGATGGTAGATAGATTTTAAAAAGGACATAATATCTATTCTTTACTTGAATACCATTTTTAAGCTGAAATGTACAAATAATTCATATTCATGTTAATATGGATTTTATATTGACATTGAAAAGAGTTAAGTGAATATGAATTCTTAAACGAATGATATTCATAAGCTCGTCATATGAGCTAATGAATATAAATAAAAGAGGCGATTGAATCTTGTACTCGATGTCATTAATATCCTTGAGATGTTGATTTAGAGGATAATTGGTATGAGGAATCGTATCTCCTTGTATCAAACCTTAATTGAAGTAAGTTTAAAAGTGTATAAACGAATACATTCATTTGGAATTAGGCCTCATTAAATGGCGTCTAATAAGATGAAATTCTGGATTTTAAATTCAGCCACAAATTAAACTTTGTTAAGTTTAATAAGATGATCTTACTACGTTAAGCTGTAGTGGGCTGTTAGTCTTAAGCTTAAGGTAAGAAATAAGATGGAAATATGAAATCCTTTGGTATGGAGGAGTAAACATATATTAAGTTATAAGACAAATTAAGTCTCTCTCTTAGCTATGCAACTGTAACAAGTAGTAGTGAGGTTAGAAGATCAGCACGGTTGCTTAAAATGTATCTTAAATATTAAGATTATAATCTAATCACACTTATAGTTGGATGTGTATCCCTTGATCAGAGTATTCCTTAGGACCTTGGCACATGCCAGCTGTAATTTGGTGTCTTCATGAAGGCGGGGCCTTCATGATGACACAATGTTGTAGTTGACATGTTACAACGCCCTCCCGAATCAAATCATCAAGTTTACATAAGCTGGGACCAAGTTATTTGGACGATGATAGGAATGTGACCGCGTCATGGGGTGACTCTGAGGACTAAAGGTAAATAGACACATTCATTCGTCTAGGGTCGACACAGTATGTCTGTGTACCTTTAGTCACCACGAGTGTCTTCCTATACTCTTTCATATTGCTAGTTAGGGTTAGAGCTTAACCTTGGACAGAAGGACTAACAAAGGTCAGAAAAGACCATTCTAGATAACAGATGAAGTGAGGTGAAGGACATATTCCATTGAGGTGCATAACGTCTGGGAATATGATCATGCAAAGCATGTGAAAATATTTGGCCAAAGTATCGCAAGTTGTTGGCTGCATTGTCCTAATCACCTAGTTTAAGAAGCACAATTTCAGATGAGTATCGGTAACAGATATTCAGATAGGCCTCTTAAATGGAACACTTCGATAACCAGAAATAGTAAAGAGAACCAAGTATACTTATTAAACAATGCATGGATTAACATGAAGGATCGGTAAGTCACCGAGTCATGAAATGAGAGATCGCTGAAACTCCGAGCCATAAAATGAGAGATCGATAGTTCTTCGAGTCATTTACAGTAGCATATGGTATTTGTTATATGATTTAATGGCAATGAATGTGTGTTCCATATTGTAAATATGTAAATAGAGAAAATTGGTTTTAAAAGTAATTGTGTGATCCAAATTACATTAATTGGACAGAGAATAATTATTAAAACTTGGTCGTGTGTTTTGAATTACATAATTCGGAACAGAGAACGTTATATAAAAAAAATAAAAAAATTCCCTATTCTAGTGTCTTAAAATGGGGATGTTACACCTTATCTCTCCAATCACCCACATTGAGTAACCCATCCTGGGGGATAAGATAGCTCTTAAGCTATTAACAACATACAACAACCACCTATATAAATGCCTTCCTATTTTCACGCCCAACAAATGTGGGATCTTATCCCTATGGAAAATGTGCCCCACATGGAGTGGGATTTGAACCTGGGCCACTTGGGTAAAAGGATAAGTACCCAACCATTGTACCCGAGCTGTGAAGTGTTATAAAAGGAGCTATGTTTTATTAGTATAGACATGGGAAGGTGATTGTGTTATTGTTTTGCTCATAACTTGAGCTAGAGATGGAATTTTGAGATGAAGTAAAAAGTGACTCCTATTATTTTTGGTAGAGGAACATGATGAGAAGATCATATTCTTGTATAAATCTTTGTAAATATTTATTTTCAAGATTTTAATAGATCGTTCCCATTCAACCAGACCCGGAGACGTAGGCGACAAGTGCTGAACTCTGTTATCAATTCTTGTGTCAAATTGTTGGTTATTCATCTCTTTATTTTCTATTTTTACATAGTACTTTCAGTTTTAATTATTTTATTAAAAATACAAAAGGATATAATAGTCAATTTATATATAAAAAATCAATACAAAGCAAAGTTAAGTGTGTACAAAATTTCTAGTTAAAATTGATTTTTAGATCACTAGTATCAGAGCTAGTTTTGACTGATTTTTAGTTCAGATTAACGTGTTTTGGATTGAAATTTGTGTGATTGGATGTTAATAAGGTCTCAATCTAAGAAGGGTGAAGGATATTTAGCTAAAGGAGATCCCAAAATTTTTATCAGACGATCTCGAAGTCCTATAATGGCGGATCAAGAGGAAGAAAACTTTCGTCAATAATTCCTACAGGTGAAGGAAATGGTGGAAGACATGTACCAAGATAGAAAAAGGGAAAAGGAAACTAGAGAAGGTAATAAATAATAAATCTCTAGTTCTGATAATCCTAAAAGAGACCCTTTGAAATCTGATTTTCCGTCATTAAAGTTAGATATCAAGTTTGAATTGCCTACGTATACTGGAGAGATAAATGTAGAGAAGTTGGATAACTAGGTCAAGCGGATAGAAGTATATTGTAGGGTTCAAAGAATTGTTGAGGATGGAGAAAAGATTCATCTAGCAACTCTTTGGATGGGTGGCACAACACTCATTTGGTGGGAGAGTAAGCTTCAGGATGTGGAAGAAACCAAAGGTATAGAAATCACTTCTTGGTCTGAATTTATTTCAAATCTTAGGCAACAATTTTATCCTCTTGGTTATAAGAAACAAGCTATGATGGATTGGAAAACATTAAGACAAAGTAAGGGACAAAGTGTTCAAGAATACACACGAATTTAGGAAAATGGCTCTACTTCTAGGAATTTCCCTAAATATAGAAGAAAAATTACTTAAATATATTGGTGGATTGCATAGTTATCTAAGGCATATGATACTTGTTTTAGGCCCTACTAATCTTGATGCAGTATGTGTTCAATCAACCCATTTGGAATCACAAGGTAAAATGACAAAGGATTCCAATTTCTCTTCTTTTAATCAAAAGAACAAGCAATCTAAAGGAAAAGGTTCAAAAGAACAAGGAAAAGGAAAGGGTAAGCATAAGACAAACTCTACTATTAAGAAGGAAGATGAAAAACCATTTTGTAATCATTGTAAAAAGAACCATGATGAGTCTAAATGTTGGAAATTACATCCTGAATTGAAACCTAAATGAATGGTTAAGAAAGGAAAGGAAAAGAAAAAAACATCAGTTCATGATCTTGGGTTCGATTCAGGTGATGAAACCAAGATCACAGCTATGAGTTTTCAAGGTAAATCAAAACTTTCAATTTCCAACAATAGTACTACAAATGTTGCATCTTCTTCTAGTAAACAAACTATACATGAGGATAAGAAAAGGAGTGAGCTTTTCCATATTAGATTGATTTCAAAACATACAAAAATTGATACTCTTTTTGATAGTGGATCTCAAGCTAATCTGATTTCTAAGGAGGTTGTAAAGAAATTAGGACTCAAAACTAATCCACCTCCTAAGCCTTATCCTTTGGGCTGGTTTTGTGATGATGCAAAACTGCAGGTAACTAAAACTTGTACTTTCAAATTTCCCATTATAGAAAAGTTTATAGATGAGATTGAATTGGATGTAGTTCCTTTGGATATTTGTGGGGTGGTTTTGGGAAGTCCTTATTTGTATGATCGTAAAGAAATATTCTATAGGGAATAAAATAAATGTTTTCTTGTAAATGATGGAATTGAGTTTATTGTTAGAGCTCGGTGTGAAAAGAATAATCTATCCTTGGTAACTACGGGTCAAATGAAAAGGCTAGTAAATTCAAGCTAAAGTTTTGTGCTCATGGTGGTCAAAGCCAAAGGTAAATTCAATCAATTCGTGTGGTTACAGGGTTACATTTGTAAACCCCACCCTTTAACATTTAGGTCTTATTGGTAGTTGAACTTGTCATGGTATCCTTTGATTGGGAGTCACATCTACCCTTTATTAATATTAATACTTGTTCATTTTGAACTCAACGTAAATATTGACATTGTGTTGATCACCTCTCGCATCAAACTTTGCACAGTCATTTTCATATGGTGTATTTTCTTGTTGATTGGCTTTGTGTTTCACACTTGCATGATTGCTCCTTATGATTATTCATTCAGAAAACTTATTTTTAGGACAATCCATTTTTATCTCATCAATATTGCATAATCACAATGTCTATTTTCCTTAGACCTTCTTTAGAAAATCACACACGCATATCAATACTTACAAAATGTCTATCTGGTTGTCCTTATGCTACCAAAATTGCTATGTCACTTCCTTCTCTTTGAAGGAGTTCCATCACACTATCTAGATCTAGAAATTTGTGCTTAAAAAGTGCCAAAAATGACTGACTATCACGCGGTTCCCCATACTTACAAAAATATGGAACCTAGGTTTAGCAATTCAAATCAAAAGATTCCCTTTACAACTAAACCTTGTTTTGTTCTTCATGTTAGAGATCCCATATGAGTAAATCGTTCCCCACCTTCATCTCATAATTGGTGGTATGATTTGGATGCTTTTGATCCAAATCATTATTTGAGTTCCCCCACTCTTCTTCTAATTATAATCTAAACATTTCCTCTTCTTCGAGGATTCCAATTCAAATATTTCCTTTGACTCTTCGATGATTCGAGATCCAAACTACTATTCGATTAATCAAATGTGACTCCTATGTCATGGTCCTCCCTATCTTTGTAGGAACCTCTTCATCATACATTTAATATGACTCCTATGTCATGGTCCTCCCTTTCTTCGTAGGACCCCTTTTATCAATCACCTCAATGATGTCTTCTTCCTTTGAAGATACATGTGACTCCAAATCCCTCTAATCAAACATCTAATACAATTCTTGAATCGTGGTCCTCTCTTTCTTTACAGGACCCTTGTTATTATTCATCTAATGTGATTCTTGAATCATGGTCCTCCCCTTCTTCACAGGACCTTCTTCATCAATCACCCCAGATAATTCTTCCTTCTTTAAGAATTCATGTGACTCAAAGTCCTTCGAGTAAAATTTCTAAATTGACCCATGCATCACAATCTACAAACTTTTGACTTAATCCTACTAGTTTACGAGACGATATACCATCATATAGGTAGGTTCACACCACCTTCTTCTACTCTGAGACATCTAGTTATTCTACTCCTAAGACATCTAGCTACACATCTTCTTCATCTCTCTCATCATCTTCTTCTATCAATCATCATCAAACATCTTCTAAGTCTTCACACCAAGTGAACCTCTTTCTTTTAATCAACCCTTGGTGGTCGATCAACAACTCATATTGATTGACCTCTTTCAGAATGAAGAAACAATTAGGGCATTTATAGGGGCACATGAAGATATTCCTTTAGAAGATTATGAGAAAGGATTCTCTTTAGACTTCGATGCGCCCACATATTCTGAGAAAAATGTTGATTCCTTTTATCAAGAAATAGAGGAAGAGCCTCAAATCATGTAACTTGATCCTCCTCTTATTCTTCCATCTTCACATTCTTCATTAAGTGAGGAAACTCCTAGGTCTTACATTGATCCATGGCCTATCTTCTCATCACCCAATCACTCTTTGTCTATCATAATTCCTCAATCACAATCTCTTATGGGGTCAATGCCAAGTAGCCCTTCATCTTCGTCTAGGTGTGGGTCACCTTCTAGTAGCCCTCCCTCTGCTATTTGTGGGACATTTTCAAGTAGCCCACTATCTTCTATTCTTGGGGCACATCCAACTAGCCCCTTGTCTTCTAGGTATGGATCACCCCCGGGTAGTCCATCATCTTCTATTCTTGGGCCACATCCTAGTAGCCCATTATCTTACATCTATGGGTCACGTCCTAATATCCCTTCTTCTTCTATTCTTAGGCCACATCCTAGTAGCCCTTCATCTTCTATCTATGGGTCACATCCTAGTAGCCCTTCTTATTTTATTCTTGGGCCACATCTTGGAAGCCCTTCATCATCTTCTATCAGTAGCTCACCTCCTGGTAGCCCCTCCTCTTCAATTCTTGGACCATATCCATTTCATCCATCACATATTTCTTCTATCAATGGTTGTGGCAAGCCCATGGTCATTTATCACATCAGTTCTAAATGTCCACGTTCACTTTCTTCTCCTTCTCGGGATCAGAAAAGTCACGCATTAGCTTATAAGAAACCCAAACATTTTCTTAATCAAGCTTAGATCAAAACTATAAAGAGCTCTATAGCTCCAAACAAATCAAACAATCTCAAAATTTTAAATCAAGCATGATTCAAGAACACACATCAACGTAACCATCAAGTATGGCACAAAGTGCATAAACCTCTAGATGGGGAATTAAATCTCCCACATACGAAATCCATGTTTCAGAACAAATCATAGTCATTTATTGAGTGTGAACTCACCTCGATCATCAAGATCGGGGATAATATCACTCTCGATAAACAAATGTGCTTGGTCTCCCTTATCAAGGAAGTCGCAAACATTGTTGTTGGATCTTACCACACAGAGTGACTTTGTTAGTCCCAACCTCTTAAAACTATCAAAAATCTAAAAATCAAAAATAAATTCAAAAATACAAAAACATGAGAAAACAAAACAAAAACAAAGGTACAAAGATCAAACATTGTAATCAAGTTTTGCGTACACATGGATGTTTCTTTCTTCCCTTGCTTTCTATTCTTCTGCAAGTCTTCCTACCATTTCCATCCCTTCGGTGATATTGTGGTTAGCCTTTTTGCATGCATTTTGTAACATTTATCTCTATGGTATCTGTTTGATCCTGGTCTTTTATCACCTTGGTAAATTAAAGAACGACTAACCTCTTAGAGATCCTATCACAATCAACATCTAATAAACTTGTTGTGAAGAAATTTTGGACATATTTGTTGACACTAGCCAATGTCATCATCAAATTCACTTCCACATCCTCTCATCAAGCCATCTGTGGTTCTTAACCCCTTGTCAAACAAGAGAGCTGAAATAAGTTTTCAAAAAGCAAAAGAATCAAAATCAATCAAAAAATCATAAGCTAAAATCTAAAAGTAAAAGCAAATTGATATATAACTCTCTATTGGGGTATTTCCAATAATATCTATTGGGGCTATGGACGCTTGATCGCATAGATAAATGTTGTGATTAGAATCAAATGCATCTCCATCAAGGATATGGATGCTTGGCTGGTAGTGGAGAAATGTATGGCTATCCTTCCACCAACCATTCACAAAATCACCTATCGAAATATATCATTCCTACACATTGGCTAGGGTGTCCTCACTTGTTTCCTATTAAATCTTCCCTTCAAGAGGTAATTAAATTCCACGTGCACACACTAGATCTCTATGAGTAGATAGGATTAGTATGTTACCAAGTGTCTCTTTTTGGACCTTTTTTAGACTCTTACTCTAGTCCATATTTTCATCTCACGATTTGTGTCTTTGGCTAATCACTTCTTCATCATGAGTCTTCTAAGCTACATTCATATCATTTAGATCATTCTTCTACTTCGCTCGAACATCCATGTGTATAAGATTCATTTTTGCCATGTTTTCATACACATTTGTCCCCTTTCACAAAAACAATATTCTCCTTCCTTTCTATCATGTGCTTTTAGGCCAACTTACACTGGGGGCATCCTTGCTTCTTCCCAGCACTTCATTGGTTTACGTTCACCATCATGTTGAACCTATCCATAATGGCCTTGGGTCCCGCTTCTACATGTGAAGAGTTTTCCTTTGAATACTCCCACCTAATCACTGGGGCATTTTTACATCTTCACCTTTCTCACACGCACGTGGCCTTATGCCCTTATACATCCCATCTATCACTAGGGGCATCCACACTTCCTTGTCTTCTTGTACATAGTTTCAGAAAACTTTCAAGGAAAAATCACAAAAAAAAATTCAAATATGTTAGAAAAATCACAAAAATATTCAAATATGTTAGAAAAATCATCAAAAACATTCAAATATGTTTCAAAAACTTCTAAAAATTAAAAATCATCTTGCAAAACATCTCTCATTGGTTCTCACTTGTTCATGTGTGTGACTTACCGATCATCTTGATCTACCTATATCAACAAAAGATAGGTTGCTTACTTCATCTATACTATGAGGCACAACGAGTTGCCTGGTATTGTTTCGTAGTGCACATTGCTTTTTCATCGGACCCAAGTGTCCTCCGTTATTCCCCTCGCATGTATCCTTTTCTTGGGGCACCATCATCAACCCTTGTCATTAATTTTCATAGGTTAGAACTGGAGCTTGATAAAAAAAACATTGCATTATGTTTCTCTATTAGGTCTACTTGTTTGCTTTCTTGTATTGCATTACATTTTGTATGTTACATGGAGTTAAGCATCTTTTAATTTCTCGTATTGCATTACATTTTGTATGTTGCATGGAGTTGGTATTTTAAAAAATGGACAATTGTTTGTGGTATGGCTTTTCATGTCATTCTACCTTTTTCATATGCTTATATTTTTCATAAGGACCGATGATGTAGATTTCTTGGCAATATGATGACATCAAAATTATTCCAATACATAGTGGCTAGAGGCTAAGCTCTTCTCTTCCCTCCTCCATATTTCTTTTGCATTACTTTCTTCTCACCCCTAATCTGCTACCTCACCTGGGCATCTTTCCTCTTCCCATTCTTCTATCTATCTCTCACCTTTTTCGATCATCGATCATCTTCTTTCATCACCTCATCGACACTCAAGGGGGCATCTCTACCTCCTACTAATTTTTCTTCTATCCCTTCAAATTTTTCTTCCATCTACTATCTTTAAAGTGGCGTTACTTATGCCACCCCAAAGAGGGGAAAATGTAGACACCTATAATTACGCCCAAGTAATTTAAGTACTTAAATTACACTAATTATTCCCTTTCTCACAAATCAACGACATATCGTCAAAACCACTCATTTTCCTCATATCATCATTAATTAATTACACTAAGCTAATTAATTAAGTCACCTATCCAGCTAACAACCTAATTAATGACCTTCTGTTAATTATTCACCTCTTCTACCTAGATTAATTAATTAGCTTTCCTTCCATTTAACTAGTAAATCAATATTTAATTTATTTAATCCCCTTCTAATAGCCTAAATCATACCAATATTCCTCTAATTAGCCTCTATAAGCTTACATCTACCTATTGTTAATCACCTTTGATTAATTAAAGCACCCCTCCAACTCCCATAACTTGCTAAGCATAAATTAAACCCTTCTAAAGAAAGGTTTCCTTTAAAAAGCAACCTTATTCATTCATAATCATGTTTTACCTTTATCCCACATGCAAAGGGATAAAGTGTTTCCTTTATCCATTGGGCTATATAAGGATCCCTCCTTCTACCTTTATACCTACACCTAAACTCTTTGAGAGAGCAAATGCAAAGCATATAGAAAAATAGACTAAGAGCTTGCCTTTTGTTTTCTTGAGACTTCATCATCTTGAAGAGTTAAGCCTATTTCCTAAGTGCTTAGGTCATATGGGAGGTGTCAAAAGGGTCTTGTAGCCCAAATTTGACAAGCCCTCATTCCTAGGTTCTTAGAACACTAAGAACAACCATTTTTGATAGCCATGGAGCCTACCTAGGTCTATTTCATGTATTTGTTGTTAGAGAATAGAGGAATCTAGATGTTTTAACATTGTTTGTTTTAAAGTTTTATTGATGAATGTTTAGCATCTAACCCTTGTTTAAATCTTATCATGATAGTGCTAAGTAGTTTGTTTAACTCTTGATAATTAAGGGTATTTAGGTGTTAGTCTTTTACTCATATTAGCATTAATTTAAAAACAACACATGCACACAAATATTACCCTTATCCCACATTCACTAATATGCTAAGATCTCTAAAAAAAGAGGGTTTAATATAAATAACCCTCTTCATATCCCTTTTTCTTACACCTCATTTGCATTAGTGAAAACTATAGGCATTTTGATCTAGATTCATTTTCTATTGTTGGAAATAGCTTCTCCATCTTCCATCCATTCTCTCAAATTAAATAGCTTGGGAAGATCCAAAAATGGCCTTGTATCCATTTCTTGATAGATATCATCTTCAAATCTTGAGGAGACGACCCCATTTTGATTGCTAAAGTGGTCTAAATAGGTTCATTTATTAGTTAACAATCTTAAGGAGTAAGAAATAGCTTAGCATTTAGTTTGAGATTAATCATTAATTGAAGAAGTTATTTCTCATAAGCTCTTATCTTGATGGTTCTGTAGTAGTAGGTTTGATTTTTGCTTCAACCCTGCTATACAACCATCAAGATAAGAGTTTATGAGAAACAACTTCTTTAATGCATGAATAATCTCAAACTAAATGCTAAGCTATTTATTACTTCTTAAGATTGCTAACTAATAAATGAACCTATTTAGATCACTTTAGCAATCAAAATGGGGTTGTTTCCTCAAGATTTGAAGATGATATCTCACCAAGAAATGGCTACAAGGCCATTTTTTGATCTTCCCATGCTCTTAAATTTGAGAGAACGGATGTAAGATATAGAAGATATTTCTCATAAGCTATTATCTTGATGGTTATATAGTAGGTTTGATTGTTTCTTTGAAGCTACTATTTGTTATCTTATTTCAATTATTGTGCAAATTTATATATGAACACAGTGGGAAATAGGACTCGAACACCATTGGAAAATATAATAATCATCATAGGGACTTTGAACCATTCTCGATAATGTAACATGTGAAAATTGAGTACATACATATTGCCCCCTTGGAGAAGTGCTTTAGTCATGAAGATTCATAAAACATAGAGTCCAAGTATGGAATTCCCAAATTGGGGGGTTAGAAAGTATACCTGCACGCTTTATGCGTTGAAGTGTCACCAATCCAAGCTTCTTGCTACGCTTCACAAAAATGAGAATCAAGTTCATATATAATGTTGAATTGACAAAATATACTAAAATAAAATGACAATAGGACTTACCATGTCCACAGGGATAGAAATATACCTATGTCAGCATTCCATCCCTGCAAAACACATAAACTCAAAATAGAGTTAAAATATGTTATATATAACCAAAATAACTATTTCTAGAAATCATTTTCACTCACCACTTAGTGATTTTTAGCACTCGATTACCTATGATGGTTTCACATGGGAGTAGAGTTGAACTGAAGAGCACAATGATGTGATGGTGGCCCCATTAGTGGGAGGAGTAGCGGCTCGTAGAGATGGGTAATTTATCTGCATTTTTTAACCTATAATGTGAAAAAATTGAAAAATTCAAACATAGGGGGTTATTTTTGATAATTTTGTAGTTAAATTGTTCATAAAGAGGGCTCCCAGATGATGTGTGTGTGTCTTTTATTTTATGAAAAATGATGTATTTTGTCATTTTTTGAAGTTTTTGGGCCCCAGGGTATGACGTGCCCTTTTTGACACGACCGTTGCTCTTTTTCAAGTGATGGTTACACAACCTGTCATTCTTCTTGGAGTGGCACTGCCCAACCACCACTCTGCATAAAGGGGTGGTTAAACAATTATTGAGGAAGAAGATAAATTAGATCAAGTGTGATGATTTTTTTGTGTTTTTATGTCATTTTATAATGTTTTTAATGAGCTTGTTATACTCAAGATGTTTTTAACTTGATCATTTTGATGTTTTGGTGGATACAAAGTACCTAAATCTGATGGAGATGAGCCAAAAGTTTTCTGGGAATCTTAGATCAATTTTCCCAGAACATAGGGACTTGTTACATGGATTAGGGTTGTGGAGATTATCTCAAACAAAATTACTAGCACCAACTAGTCACTTGTTGTGTGACCTCTTGAGCTATTGGGATGCAGATCGAACACTTTCTAGCTACCCAAGGTCCGAGGAGAGTGGACTATTACTTTAGAGGATGTGCACAAGATTTTTGGTGTTCCTATGACAGGAAGGAGGTTAAAACATGATAGTGCGGGGTCAGTGGTGAGATCACCTCAGTGAGCTACCTATATGAGGGATGGCTAGATGAAAAATGTGGGTGCAAAACATGGCATGGGACTTATTTCTATTACCTCCACACATATCCTTACCTTTCACAAGGTTGTTATTGGTATCTTGTCTTCAAGTGTTATAGTAGATAAGGGCAGAGATAAGCTCCTTTACTGTTGGGCCCCCATTATCTATATTATTGAGCAGTATGGTCACATTTATGCCTAGGGTGTTAATATATTGGGATCTACTTATCATTATTTATATTGAGTTTTCGAGTTCAAATAAATTTTGAGATCCATCCCAATTTGGTCATGTGTTTGGTGTACGAGAGGATGATCCCCTACTAAAGGGGAGTTGGGATAGATGATCCAAGGGCTAAGTTTGAGACCCATCTTGTAGAAAAAGTTCCACATTAGTTTGGGTTGTTGTATGTTGATGCACTTCCTATTGTCCCTACATTCTATTCCAGGGTTAGAGAGGCTCAAGTCATCCCTAGGGGCCAACTTGGTTGGATAGTCATGACTCCCGAAGTTGTATAAGTCCGAGAGGGTCACTCCAGGATCTGGTTAGGATTGGAGTTATATTACACATCGAGGTTTCTCCCACACATAGTAGGCAAGAGGAGGAGGAGGAGGTTAGGATGGAGATGAAGACAAAGATAGAGGAATATATTAGAAGGGTGTTTGGAGAGGGAGATTGTAAGGAGGTTCATGATGGAGATAGTGACATCGAGTGAAGAGTTACTTGGGTAGTTTTCTTTAGCACCGATGACAAAGGAGGAGGTGGAGAAGGAGAACATATATTCTAAGGACCCTCTTTCCCATGAGGGAGGCTATGACAATCAATCCATGATGGGGTAGTGAGTCACTTTAGGAGAGGTTACAGATTGAGTAGGTACGTACACCGGCTCCTCCACCACCAAGTAATACCAGTTGACCCTTCCTAGATTCTAGGAGATCCGAGTATGTATATACTATTTCCTAAATGTTTTAATGAATTATGCATTATACCTCTCTTTTTATGATTTTCATACATTTTCGAACTCGACATTGTTTTCTTTTGTGCTTTATAGCCATTGTTGATTGATGGAAAAAAATATTTGTTAGATCCTAGTTGATACACTTGTTTATTCTGATGGGGAAGACATACAAGGATCTACTTGCATATGTAGGGTAGTAATGAGATGGTCGACATCATACCGATGTATTCACACCGGTTTGGTGAGCCACAAAGATCTTTTCCAAGATGAGAACCAATATCACCACATTTCGGTTAGTTGAGAGGAGACAATGGCAAGGCCGGTCTCACAAAGAAACCAATACCAAGCAGATCACCCAACTTGTCTCATGGTCATTCTCATCATTCTATTCATGAAGGATCCCACTCGCATCATAGGATCCAGAACAAGATTCCTCATCATGCTCCTTCATCTGGATCTTGTTGAGAGGGATAGGCCATAAGCCTTTATTTCTTTGCTATATTTTTTGAGATTCACATATATCAAGTTTTTGGATTCCATGCTCATTGCGAGAATTTTTACCACACTTGTTAGTGTGATGATTGTACACAAAATCAATTATTTATAGATATATACATATGTGATTCCTTTTATCTTGGATACCTTGTGTAAGAGTTTAATTTTTATGATTAGTTTCAGATGTGTAGAATCTTTTATGCTTTTATATGCTCTTATGAATGCATGTATGGATGGTGATGATGATGCAAATTCTTAATAAAATTCTCTCTTTCTCTCTTTTTTTTTTTTGATATATATGATGCAGATGAGGACAAATTACAAACTTTTAAAAAATTGTTTTCAAGCAATATTTGGTATTTTTGCCTTATTGGAAAATTTGATGAGAATGATATGATAATGAAATGAACCCACTCCATTCTTAACTCCACACAATTAGTAATATGTGAGGGCTCAAAACTAAGAATCAAGAAGGATGTGATTTGTGTGAATTTGATGAATGAAAATAATAATGTGAAGATAAGATTTTGACAAAGACCAAATCAGGACACTACAACTCAACTCTAAGAAAGGCTAACTATCCAAATTAGAATGTAGTTTTCTTGCAATTTTAACTAGAATTAGACCCATAGATGGCCTTCTCATTGACAAAAACTAGTTTTATGGATAATATTTGTTATAACTTATACATCTAACTCATTTTTTTTTATGATTACAAAGGGTTGAAAGAAATTTTCACTTATTGATTTCTTCATGACCTATTAACTTATTTAAAAGGACCCCCTATGTCTTTCCCCATGCAACTAGTAAGAATCATGGGCCCATCACCAAGGATAAGGAAAAGGTGAGTAAAGGAACTTCCTCCTTTCTCATCTTCATATAACTAGTAATAAGAATGGGATCATCACCGAAGACTAGTGAGGCAAAGAAGTGTAGTTTTATTTGAAAAAATAAATTGTTTTTCTATTTATTGTTTGTTTATATTTTTTTGAATTGATTTGATTGAATTTTAAACTTTGAATTGTTCTTTTGGGAGAGAATACATGCCCCTATCCTTAACCCCATGCAACTAGTAGGATGCGAGGGCTCACCACCAAGGGTTGAAGTAGGAAAACAAGCAATCTGGGTGAAATGCCTTAGATTGATTTGTCAAAAGAGATATTTTTGAGGAAAGATGTGACACCAAGAAGCTTCTAGTACAAACTATGGGAAAAAAACAACTAATCTAGAAGCAGTTGTGAATAGAACTAAGTGTGTAGGTCTTGGTAGGATCAATGTCAAAACTTCATCTAACAAGATGATAAAAGATTGAATAGTCTAGAGATGATATAGTGAATGTTTGAAGAAATATGATTAAATGTTTTTCCAATTATTAGAAATTTTTTAAATTTTCTTGAAAAATAAGTTTCTTGTTTTGCAATGTTACAATATTATTACACAAATTATATGTAGGTTGAATTCGTAATGTACAAGTGGAGATACAAATGAATTATGTATTGAAGTATTTAGGGTGAATCTAGCTCATGAATGTCAAAATCATCACCTCTCAAGGTACACAAATGATCTGCATGATCTCTAAATTTTCCATTCTATTGACAAGGGCCTCTCCTTGGGTTTAAAAGTACAACCCTTTCCTTCAATTGTATATATCGATCATCTAATCCCGACGTGAATCCATTTATTTGAAAGTGGTGTTTTTAAACCTTTCATGTGTTTGACATATTGTATTTATGTTAGCATGAATATTTTACTTGGCTCGGTTCTCCACATAGGAGGTATTGGTTATATTTGACATTTGTTGAGTTATTGGGTTATGTCCACGATACACAACAAGCTAGGATTTTAACTTATTGGTGTTTACACTAAGGTTTGGAAAACTAGAATCCTTAGAGAAGACTTCCATGGGTATAATTTTATCGTCAAAATCCTCTCTTTCCTTTGTTATTTATATCATGTTTATGCCTAGATAGAGATCATTGGGAGGAAGAGAAGCTATACCAGGAGGTTACCCATTCCTTGTGGTCCAAAGGGGAGAAGGATCAGTTCATCACTCTCTAAGAGTTTCACAATCTCTGTTGTGGTTTTAGTGGACACGAATTCCACATATATTGACTTACCCTTGTTAATTTTGGGCACCTCAATTTTTTTGGGGTCATTAGCCTCAACTTTTAGAACATTTACGATGGTCACGACCAATTATTTTGAAGGAATTGGTTTATTTAAATGATTTACAAGGATCTCCTATTTCAAATGGACCCTAGTTTCTTATTGAGATTATCCAAATGTATGTCAAAGGGCTTAGGATCCCCTTGAGAAATGAAGAAATTTACCAAGTGGACAAATCTAACCTCTTAGAACAATGTGGAGGGAATAGACTCTATCTAGTGAATCCAAGTTCTTCCAAGGATCCTGTTGTAATTTTTCTCCTTGTCGATGATGTAAAACTCACAAGATGGTTTTGGCCTAAGGGAGAAAAGAAAAAGTATAGTTGCAATTGAGGTGGCCTTAAGACTATCATACCCTCATAACATTTTTCTCGTTGAAAAGAAATGTTTCTCTCTATATCCCAACATATGAAAGAAAGAGAAGGGAACCAAAGTAACAAGAATGCACATTCAAGAGTCAGCCTTACAAGAATGGGATCTAATCCCATATTCGTTGAAATCAAAAATTAAAGTTTTATATTTTTTCGTTGGGAGCCCTCTTGATTATAGTCAACTACTCCAATAGGGACAAATTATCTCGTTTTATCCAAATTGGCTGTAGTGGGATATGAATATTTGATCCCAATTTGTAATGGACCCCAATGCTAAGCTCCTGAACCACTACAAAGCCTTTCATTTGAAATAGGAAGCCAACAATTTTGCAACATCCACTTCATTGATCTCATGAATGGTACATATATTTACAATATATTTAATATGGTCAATATAAGTCATGTGGTTCTCCCCATTAAGTAGGAATATTTTTTTAATGCGTAAACTTGAGAATAGGGTTTTGGGCATTGAGGAAAGTGGACTACTACCTATGAAGTGGACATAGGGATTTGTTGTTCGTTGTGGAGGTGGATGATGCACCATCTTGATCGAGAAAAGAACCCTAGTTGATTGAAGGAAGGGTCTACCTGGTGGAGGTGTTGATAAGGTTCTGTTTGGTGGAGATGGAGACCTTTGTACTCTTCTTCCTCTCCTTCCTCTTCCTAGTGATAACTACAAGTATTCAAAGACACCTTCTTCTCTTGCTCTAGATTGATTTTGGATCCTTCTCATGTATTTGGTCCACTAGTACTACTAAAATTAGTTAAAGTTTTACCTAGGAGTCGCCATATGTCCTACTACAAAGCCTCTAAAGGCTGAAAATTCACAAGGATGCACATCCAATCTTGGTAAACCTAAAAATTTGACTTCTAATCCCACTTGGATGTGCCAAAATTCAAGAGAGGGTTCTTACTAACAACCGTACAACACAGAATGTCATTTAGGTAATAATGTGAATCCTCCACCATTCTATGTCTCATTGATCATTGGGGATAAATTAGTTCACAATTTCTTGATTGAATCAGGTGAGAAACTCAAGAATTTCAAAGAATATCACAAATAAATTGGGCTTCAAATATGAGCCAAGATTGAAAGGAGTAGTGTAATTGGACGAGACAGTGAGTAGGGACAGTTGAAGTGATCAAGGAGCTGAGCCTTACACTCTATGCTTACCAAAATGTCATTGTTCTATAGGATGTATCAGTTATTGATTTTTCACCACTATTTTCCTTAATCCTTTCGAGGGATTTTACAACCAAGATTGGTAAATACTTATCACCCAATTGGTCCCACGTGTTGTTTAGTACAAGGTATAGAGATAAGGTTACTATCAGTGTAGTAACCAATCACACATTTTCATATTAAACCCCATGTTCCAAGTCCAATAAATGTTAATTGTGTAGTGTTTGAATGGGAGCATTTTTTAGAATCCTATGAATCGGACACAGGTTGGGAATATTATTGATCTAACACTTAATGAATTCACTTACAAAAGGAATGAATATGATCCATATATGGAGATGGAAGAAGTTGAGTTGGGTGTTTATTGCTTACATGAGGAGAATTCACCTCTCCCTAGAGTCACCAAATCATATGAGAACAATGATAATGAAGTATGAAAGCTATTCTTTGATGGATCAAAGAGTAGGTAAGGTGAATGCTCTTATCACCACAAGGTATGAAGTACTACTCATCCTTCCATTTTTAGTTTTCTTGTTTGAAAAACATAGCTGAGTATGAAGATTTGATCCATGGATTGCATTGGGCAAGAAAGAGGGGTATCAAAAACTTGCAAGTGTTTGGGAATAGTGATTTAGTTACCAACCATGTTAGAGGACAACATACTGCTAAAAATGATATTCGTAAAGCCTATAAGCATCAAATATGGGATCAAAATGAAGACCTTGAGGAATTCAATATTCAGGACATACCGAGGAAGAAGAATGAGGCTGTAGACAAGCTTATGAAAATTGGAGCGACATTCGATGTGGTTGATAGTATTAAAAGAGATAAAGCATAGCCACATATTCATGTACTTTTGACGCCAGTTGTACCAGATAACAACATGATCTGACAGGTGTTTGAGAATGATCAACATATCATTAATTTTTTACAAGAGGAGGTTGATTTCTCAACTAAAAATTATGATAAATTGGAGTAGCATTACAGGGATCAAGTGGTGTAGTTTTTGACAAAAAAATGGCCAAATGGTTTAGTGACTCTAGAGTAAATATTCAACCCAAATGATCAATTCCAATAATTGAAGATTTAGAGGCCATTTTAGTTGGAGAGGGTAAAATTATCTAAATTGGAAAGGTGAGCACAGATCAAGAAAAATTTAATTCATACATATTTTCCAAGAGTTATCGATGTCTTTTCTTGGAGATTTAATGATTATAATGGATTTAATCCTAAGTTTTCACAACACATGATTTAATTGGATCTGGAGCTAAACCTGTCAAGCGAAAGAAAAGGACATTCAATCCTTATATAAAGCCTTTCATGAAGAAGGAGCTAAATAATCTCATTGAGGTAAGCATCATTTTCCCGATCAAGCACTAAAGTTGGGTTGTGAATCTAGTGCCGGTTAGGAAAATGAATAAGGAAATTAGGTTATGCATGGATTTTTGGGATTTAAATAGGGCCTCCCTCAAAGACCACTACCCACTTCCCTCCATGGATTAGATATTGCAAGTAGTGGCCATTTAAAAATATTCTCCCTCTTACATGGATATTCGGGCTACAATCAGATAATGGTGAAGGAGGAAGATCAATTTAAAACAAATTTCACCACAAAATGGGGCACTTATGCCTACAATAAAATTTTGTTTGGGTAGTCAAATGTTGGATCCACATTTTAGAGGGCTATGGATATGGTGTTCAAAGGGATTTGAATAAAATAGTGCTTTTCTATCTTGATGACATCACTATATTTTCCAAGAATACAAGAAAACCACCTCTTTCACCTCAGGCAAGTATTCCTAAGGTGCAAGAGGTTTGTAGTGTATTTGAACTCAAAGAAATGTATATTTTTGGATCATGAAAAGTTATTAGGCCATATCATGTCTAAAGAGGGATTGAATATTGATATAGAAAGTATTAGATCCATTCGAGCATTATCACTGCCAAGTCATAAGAAGGATCTCCAAAGTTTCTTGGGGAGGATTAACTTTATATGAAGGTTTGTGCCATATTTTTTTGCTCTTGTGAATCCATTAAAAATGATGCTGAAGAAGAATTTGGATTTCAAATGGATAGTGAATGGAAAATAAAGTTTTGAAGCTATCAAGAAAGCCATATCTCAAGATCCAACTATCATCAATCTAGACTTCTCCAAATATTTTTTTCTTTACGTGTTTGGCGGTTCGACACCATCTCCACAATCTTGGTACAAAAAAAAGTACTAGAAAATCCTATTGCATTCTTCAGCCAAGGCTTTCGGACTATGAGGTAATATATTCATTCATTGAGAAACATATCCTTGATATGATTAGAAGTTTGAAGAAATTCAGGCATTTAGTGTCAAATAATAGGATTCATCTACTAATCACACATGTTGGTATAAAATAATTAATTTTAAACAAGGACCTCAATGAAAAAAGAGTTGGTTGGGTGACCAAGGTCATGGAATATGACATTGATATTAATTTGACCAATTTTGAATATGACATTGATATTAAGTTATGCCTTTATTTCTCTTTCCCTTTATTTCTCTTTCCAATTTGGTTAGGGGCAAGGGATTATGTGAGAATTTATCTTTTGGACAACATGTCGATTCAGGTGGTAGAGAAGAGGTTGTTTTGGTGCTACACGATGATCAAGAGCAATCAGTCAATGCCTCACCTGATCCTTGTTGGACTCAAGATATAGTCCATTTCCTTCAAACAGGTCAATGTCCTCAAGGGTTGAGCAAAGAAAAGAGGAGATACTTTAGATTACAATCCATTCCATATGTTCTTATTGATGACATCTTGTTCAAAAGAGATGTGAATGGTGTCCTCCTAAGATGCATCAAAACAAATCAGGTGGAGAGGGTATTACATGAGTTTCATGATGAAGAAATAGGTGGCCACTTTTCCTCAAAAGAAACAACTCTTAGGATCATGAAGGATGGTTATTACTGGCCTAACCTTTTTAATGATTTTTATGCATGGATTAGGAAATGCAAAAAAATGTGCCTTCTTCACAGGTAAAGAGAAGCTAACAACCCTTCCACTCCACCCCATTTCTATAAATGAACCATTCATGCAATGGGGGATGGACTTTATTGGGGTGATTAACCCAAATTCTAGCTTGGGTCACAAGTGGATCCTTATAGCCATAGATTATTTCACCAAGTGGATAGAGGTGGTTGCACTCAAGGAGGCAAATGAGGCCAACATCTTGGATTTTAAGGGGGTATTGTAGCTAGATTTGGAGTCCCTTCAACCATAATATCAAATAATTCCTTGGATTTTCTTGGGACCAAAATATCTAGATGGGAAGTGAAAAATGACATCTATTTGAGCACCTCCTCAAATTATTACCCCCATGGTAATGTGCAAGAAGAGTATACAAAAAAATATTTTGAGGATTATAAGGAGGGTTTTAGATGAGAATCAGAGAACATGACACACCAAGTTGAAATTAGCCTTGTGGGCTGATAGGATTACTCCAAAGAATTCAATAGGGAACTCTCCTTACATGTTAGTCTATGGGAGGGAGGAAAGGCTACCTATATCACTTGAGTTGTCAGCATTAGAGCTCATGAAACATCTAGAGCTATTCAAGTTTGAGCCTATGGAAGTGAGGTATGCAGATCTCATGGAGCTAGAGGAGATGAGAAATCGGGCAATGAAGATAATCGAAAAGGACCAAGCTCAAATCAAGATGATATTTGACAGAATTCTAGAAACAGACCATTCGAAGAAGGATACATGGTCATAAAATGGGATGCGAGACAGGGAAAAACTAAGAATGTATTCCACATTTAATGCCATATGGAGAGGCCCACATGGTCACAAAATGTAAAAAAAACAATGTTTTCTAGCTATCTAAGTTGGACAGAGAAGAAGTGCATATTTCTAGTCAATGGAATCTATCTCAAGCATTGTTACTAAGTGAAGTATCTTTCTTGTACATATTAGCTTAGAGTTTGTAATTCCTCTAAGGGCTTTTAGCACATTGCCTTGTTTTAGTTTAGGTTTTATTTGTAATAAGTGCTTGTGCACTCTCTACATGTTCCATTTGTGATGTGTATTACTTTTTCATTTATATATAGTTATGCCTTTATTTCTCTTTCCCTTTATAGCTTGGGTCAAAAGTGGATCCTTACAGCCATAGATTATTTCACCAAGTGGACGAGGTGGTTGCACTCAAGGAGTCAAATGAGGTCATCATCTTGGATTTTAAGGGGGTATTGTATCTAGATATGGAGTCTCTTCAACCATAATATCAAATAATGCCTTTGACTTTTTCTTTTTGGGACCAAAATATCTAGATGGGAAGTGAAAATGGCATCTATTTGATTACCTCCTCAAATTATTACCCCTACAAGAATGTGCAGGAAGAGTATACAATTTTATTTTATTTTTAGGATTATAAGGAGGAATTTAGATGAGGATTAGAGAACATGACACACTAAGTTGAAATCAACCTTGTTGGATGATAGGATTACTATAAAGAATTCAACATGAAACTCTCCCTACAAGTTAGTCTATGGGAGGGAGGAAAGACTACCTATATCACTTGAGATGTTAGCATTAGAGCTCATCAAACATCTAGATATATCCAAGTTTGAGCCTATGGAAGTGAGGTATGCAGATCTTGTGGAGATAGAGGAGATGAGAAATGGGGCCATGAAGACAATGGAAAAGGACCAAGCTCAAATCAAGATGATATTTAACAAGAAGTCTAGAAACAGACCATTCGAAGAAGGATACTTGGTCATAAAATGGGATGCAGACAGGAAAAACTAGGATTGCATTCCACATTTAATGCCATATGGAGAGGCCCACATGGTCACAAAATGTAAAAACAACAATGTTTTCCAGCTATCTAAGTTGACAGATAAGAAGTGCATATTTCCAATCAATGGAATCTATCTCAAGCATTGTTACTAAGTGAAGTATCTTTCTTGTACATATTAGCTTAGAGTTTGTAATTCCTCCAAGTGCTTTTAGCACATTGCCTTGTTTTAGTTTAGGTTTTATTTATAATAAGTGCTTCGCACTCTCTACATGTTCCATTTGTGATGTGTATTACTTTTTCATTTATATATAGTTATGCCTTTATTTCTCTTTCCCTTTATAGCTTGGGTCAAAAGAAAATCCTTACACCCATAGATTATTTCACCAAGTGGACAGAGGTAGTTGCTCTCAAGGAGTTAAATGAGGTCATCATCTTGGATTTTAAGGGGGGTATTTTATCTAGATATGGAGTCTCTTCAACCATAATATCAAATAATGACTTTGATTTTTTTGGGACCAAAATATCTAGATGGGAAGTGAAAAATGGCATCTATTTGATTACCTCCTCAAATTATTATCCCCATGGTAATGTGCAGGAAGAGTATAAAAAAATATTTTGAGGATTATAAGGAGGACTTAAGATGAGAATCGGAGAACATGACACACTAATTTGAATCATCCTTAGTGGGATGATAGGATTACTCTAAAGAATTCAACAGGAACTCTCCCTACAAGTTAGTCTATGGGAGGGAGGAAAGGCTACCTATATCACGTGAGTTGTCAAAGATAACACCTTATGAAACATCTAGAGCTATCCAATTTTGAGCCTATGGAAGTGAGGTATGTAGAGCTCATGGAGCTAGAGGAGATGAGAAATCGGGCCATGAAAAAAATGGAAAAGGACCAAGCTCAAATCAAGATGATATTGGATAGGAAGTCTAGAAACAAGCCATTCGAAGAAGGATACTTGGTCATAAAATGGGATGCAGACAGGGAAAAACTAGGAATGCATTCCAAATTTGATGCCATATGGAGTGGCCCCTACATGGTCACAAAATGTAAAAACAACAATGCTTTCCAGCTATCCAAGTTGGACAGAGAAGAAGTGCATATTTCAAGTCAATGGAATCTATCTCAAGCATTGTTACTAAGTGAAGTATCTTTCTTGTAAATATTAGCTTAGAGTTTGTAATTCCTCCAAGTGCTTTTAGCACATTGCCTTGTTTTAGTTTAGGTTTTCTTTGTAATAAGTGCTTCGCACACTCTACATGTTCCATTTGTGATGTGTATTACTTTTTCATTTATATATAGTTATGCCTTTATTTCTCTCTCCCTTTATAGCTTGGAGCAAAAGTGGATCCTTACACCATAGATTATTTCACCAAGTGGACAGAGGTGGTTGCACTCAAGGAGTCAAATGAGGTAATCATCTTGGATTTTAAGGGGGTATTGTATCTAGATATGGAGTCTCTTCAACCATAATATCAAATAATGCCTTTGATTTTTTTGGGACCAAAATATCTAGATGGGAAGTGAGAAATGGCATCTATTTGATTACCTCCTCAAATTATTACCCCCATGGTAATGTGTAGGAAGAGTATACAAAAAAATACTGAGGATTATAAGGAGGGCTTTAGATGAGAATCGAGAGAACATGACACACTAAGTTGAAACCATCCTTGTGGGATGATAGGATTACTCTAAAGAATTCAACACGAACTCTCCCTACAAGTTAGTCTGTGGGAGGGAGGAAAGGCTACCTATATCACTTGAGTTGTCAGCATTAGATCTCATGAAACATCTAGAGCTATCCAAGTTTGATCCTGTGGAAGTGAGGTATGCAGAGCTCATGGAGCTAGAGGAGATGAGAAATCAGGCCATGAAGACAATGGAAAAGGACCAAGCTCAAATCAAGATGATATTTGACAGGAAGTCTAGAAATGCAGACCATTCGAAGAAGGATACTTGGTCATAAAATGGGATGCAGACAGGGAAAAACTAGGAATGCATTCCACATTTAATGCCATATGGAGAAGCCCACATGGTCACAAAATGTAAAAACAACAATTTTTTCCAGCTATCTAAGTTGGACAGAGAAGAAGTGCATATTTCCAGTCAATGGAATCTATCTCAAGCATTGTTACTAAGTGAAGTATCTTTATTTTACATATTAGCTTAGAGTTTGTAATTCCTCTAAGTGCTTATAGCACATTGCCTTGTTTTAGTTTAGGTTTTATTTGTAATAAGTGCTTCTACACTCTCTACATATTCCATTTGTGATGTGTATTACTTTTTCATTTATATATAGTTATGCCTTTATTTCTCTTTCCCTTTATAGCTTGGGTCAAAAGTGGATCCTTACAGCCATAGATTATTTCACCAAGTGGACAGAGGTGGTTGCACTCAAGGAGTCAAATGAGGTCATCATCTTGGATTTTAAGGGGGTATTGTATCTAGATATGGAGTCTCTTCAACCATAATATCAAATAATGCCTTTGAATTTTTGGGACCAAAATATCTAGATGGGCAGTGAAAAATGGCATCTATTTGAGCACCTCCTCAAATTATTACCCCCACAGTAATGTGCAAGAAGAGTATACAAAAAAAAATCTTTTGAGGATTATAAGGAGGACTTTAGATGAGAATCAGAGAACATGACACACCAAGTTGAAATCATCCTTGTGGGATGATAGGATTACTCTAAAGAAGTCAACAGGGAACTCTCCTTACAAGTTAGTCTATGGGAGGGAGGAAAGGCTACCTATATCACTTGAGTTGTCGCATTAGAGCTCATGAAACATCTAGAGCTATCCAATTTTGAGCCTATGGAAGTGAGGTATGCAGAGATCATGGAGCTAGAGGAGATGAGAAATCGGGCCATGAAGACAATGGAAAAGGACCAAGCTCAAATCAAGATGATATTTGACAGGAAGTCTAGAAACAGACCATTCAAATAAGGATACTTGGTCATAAAATGGGATGCAGAAAGGGAAAAACTAGGAATGCATTCCACATTTAATGTCATATGGAGAGGCCCACATGGTCACAAAATGTAAAAACAACAATGTTTTCCAGCTATCTAAGTTGGACAGAGAAGAAGTGCATATTTCCAGTCATTGGAATCTATCTCAAGCATTGTTACTAAGTGAAGTATCTTTCTTGTACATATTAGCTTAGAATTTGTAATTCCTCCAAGTGCTTTTAGCACATTGCCTTGTTTTAGTTTAAGTTTTATTTGTAATAAGTGCTTCTGCACTCTCTACATGTTCCATTTGTGATGTGTATTACTTTTTCATTTATATATAGTTATGCCTTTATTTCTCTTTACCTTTATAGTTTTAGGAAAAATTCTGCAGAGGAAACAACTAGTCCCCAAACCATTTCAAGAAAGGCCCTAGTAGTGCTCCGTGGTTCAAAAGATAATTCCTCAAGTGATAGACTAGTTTCAGAAATCAGTTGACTCCATGCCCAATGGATACTCTAGGACCACCGGTCTTTCAGATCTAATAGAAAGATCATCTCATAAGCCACCAATTGTTATCCATTTTTTGCACCCCTACATAATGGATAACTAATCGGAAAGTCAAGCATTAGCAGTTGATGGGAAAAAGGATAAAATTATTCACAAGCTACTTGGTAGCTCATGTTTGGCTTGTTTGAGTTGATCTTAACTCATGGAAAGTTGGCTCCCCATAGTGAATTTTTGAGTTGGTTGTCGGGATCTTTGTGGAAATTAGAAAATTTCACTAGGTTGGATGCTTAGGTTTTACACCTTGGTTAGCCACCCAGGTTGGTTGGTTGAGATGGACAAATAGGTTAGTTGGATGGGTTGCTCAACCGAGTATTTTCGTAGAGTGGTGACAAGGTCATTGTTAGATGAGTCAACGATGTACATAGGAGTTAGATGACACGGGGTTAGATGACTCAGTTGGTCGGGTAGCATGTTGTATGGGTAAAGATAAATGGCTATCCAACCTTCCAAGTTGGATTGCCCACAATGTGAATACGATGACTTCTAGGTTGGTTAGTGACTATAAACATATACGGTCATGAAGCTAGATGTTGTCTAAATTTCCTAGGTTGGGAGAAAATGAGGTTAGATAGCCTACTCAAAAATTATATGGATCATGGTTAGACAATCATCCAACCTGGATATTAATAAGAGCTCGTGGGATAGAAAGTTTACTCAAAGGAGGTTGTACAACCTAATGAATATGGATGTTTGTCCTACCTAGGAGGGTTAGACAACCAACACATTAGATGAGTCATATGCCGGAAAAGGTAGGTGGGTCAATGACATCTCAAAAACCAGAATTAATGAGGCATGATGCCCATGAATGCTCATGCAAGAAAAGTACTAAATCATATAGCTCCCCACACCTCTTCAATGCACCCTACCGGTTAGTGACCCAAATTGTTTATATATTGTAAAATCCTCCTCAATATGAAGGGATTCATTCTATTTTGAAAATGAACTCTATCAAAATTATTCTAGAGCTATTGTGAGATAAAGGCCTCAAATTTGGGCTTATTGTAAAGTATTTTTCCTTGTGCCTATATTATAATGGATTGTGCATGTTTATGAGCAATAAAATTGGTATTTTTGGATTTTCTTTCCCTAATTCAATTTTTATTGCATATTTTTCCTTCCATTACATTTACAAGTATATTGTACATGTTTATATCTCTTTAAAATACCTTTAATTTGTTATCCTTTATGAATCTAGGGAGTTGAATATTGTTTTATCTTGTGGCACTTCTACTCACCCTCTCTCACTTTATTTACTCCTATTTTCCACTCACTGGGAGTGTATCACTCCCTTTCTTAGTGAATCACCTTCTCTTAGAGTATATTTACTTTTATGCATTCTTATATCCTTGTTTCCTTGGAAAGCATTAGGGTAGGATTAGTTTAGTTTTCCATTCTTTGTACTTTAGAGAGTTGGCACTAGGTTAGGAGAAGAAGTTGGTTTTCTCTGAATGGTTATCCTACTTATAAGGTCTCACACTGTAGGATAATCCCATGTTATGCAGGTTATAATGATCACCTCACAAACAAATCACAAGTAACCAAGGGTGCTGTAATTTTGACATAACATTGAGAACACCATTCGTTTTAGCACCACGATTATTATTAAATACTTTAGGCCCCTAGTTTTTGGCTCCATTGTTTTTATTGTTTGCGTTATTTTGATTAAGGGATACCAATTTCCCATTGAGACCATAGGTCTTATGCCTACTATTAATGGTGGATTGGTTAATTTGAAGTGCACCTTCTAACACTTACTTGTAACTATGGAAAGGAAACTTTTGGACTTCCTCCTTGGTCTCTCAATTGATCGAGTGAAGTAAAATATTACAAATTTGCATTGAGTCCATGTTAGGTGAACTTGTAGAGGAGTAAATAACTTGACACCATCTTTGAATGAAACATGTGGTAGATTCATTTTTCTCCTTCCTAATATGAGGAAACTCCCTTATTCACATTTGAAGTAACTTGTTCATGTCAAAAGCTCTGATGAATTCTAAGAAAATTTGTTTAAATTAGTGTATAGTAGCTTCTAGAATATGATAGTACAAATCTAAAGTGATTCCCTCAAGGGTTTTCAGAAATATCTTAGCCACCACTACATCCCAAGGAATAAATTCCTTGATGGCAGTATTGTAGGCCTTGATATGAGAATTCGGGTCTCCTTATCCCTTAAATTTAGGAATATCGGAAATGGGCATGGAAACATGACACCCGGTATTATAAAGTCAAGGGGATCTTTCAAATACTCAGTGTAAGTACCCATTCCATAAGATTCCACTATTGAAGTTCCTTGGTGAAGAGATAGAGGAGGAATTGGATAGGATATAGTGTAGGTATTATCTAAAACTATGGAGGTCCTTGATATGGCATATAAGGAGTATGGAAGGTATATGGGTCCATCTGGGGGGACTTTGCATACATATGTAGGTAAGGTGGAACAACACTAGGAAATGGGCTACATGGCTTGAAACCAAGGAATGTCACATTTCCTGATGGAGTGGCCTTCAAGAACACACTTCCATAATAAGGGTGAGAAGGTTGAGGGCCCATTCCTAGGGTATCACCTCCCATGATAAAATCACCCATATTTGATTGGATAGGATAACCTTGTTGCACATGGTATTGCATTGGTTATGCGTTTATAGGGGATCACCCTTTGTTGTCGATTGGATTCCCCATGTTCTTCCCTACTGCATAGGTTGGTTATGAAGGTTGGGTACTCTCTAGTTCTCTAATCAACCCTAATAACGTAGAAATAACATAATGAGGAGAGGATTGAGTCTCTTGTTTAGGTTCTTGCTATGTAGGGTTTGGTTGAGAGGGCACATGATATCCTCTTATGAATTGTTCAACATTTTCATTCTTATTTTCCTTAAAATTAGAAGTCTCGGGATATGTTGTTTATAAATTGTTATTAAAAAAATTTGAAGCATGAATCTTCATCCTATCTAAAGACTCATCTTTTGATGAAGAGGATTACCAATTCATGAAAAAATGGCATCTTCTCGTTGATTGCATGGAAATGTGAGGTCTTGATAAGAATATAGGGTAAGGATTTATTCCACTCAAAAAAACCATGTTACTTGAATTTTATGGACTTTATTGCATGTTCAAATATTTACCAATGTCCTCTATTCTCACATGACTAGTGGGTTTTGAGACATAGCTAGGGGAGGATTTCATATTGTTAGTGTAATTTGCAGCCTATCCGGAAAGGGAAGGGGATGGTTGTGATTGAACGTTGGTTTTATATCTATAAAATCAAAATGGCCCACCAAACTCTCTACCAAAAATATTTGGGGAGGTATAAAATACCCACTAAAATAGGGGAAGAAATGGAAAGGTGAGGTAATAACAATGAAAGAAAAGGAAATAAGAAGGAACTAGTCCTTCACATCAGGTTCACCAATTTTTATGCCTAAAAATCAACACGTGACCTTCAGGCGCACTCGACCTCCCGAGGTTGTGTCGGGACAACTGATGTGGAAGATTGTAGGGATGTTGATGGGCAACTATAGGAGAATCAGGGACTAAGATTGGGTAGTGTGAATTCCTAGTAGTTGAATTGGTCAAAGGGGAATTAGAGGCTAAGTACGGGTAGCATAAGTTCCCTATGGTTTAATTATCTAATTCGATATGAAAGTTTAAACTATGTCATAAGGTTTTTTTAAGAAAATAAGAGAATTAATCTACCTTAATTAAAAGAAAAATGTGTTTTAATCTCTTAACTTACTATGTAGACACTCAAAATTGGGTCACAACCCTTTAATCCCCTTTTAATTAACACACCCCTTACCATGACCCATTCCACACATTATTATTAATCTAATTATCAATATTAGGTTAATTACCACTTCACCCCTCCACCTTACCTTGGACCCATTCCAAGGGCATTTAACTAACTGAGACTAGGTCATCACTCCTAGCATTGAGTCATCACTTCCCCTAACTAACTAAGACTCTTTCTTAACCTAATATTTATTTCTAACCACTTCTTCCATTAATTTCCTACGTGTTTAAATGTGAACCAAGAATCCTAGCCCACAATCAAATCTTGACCCATGCCAAAAGGGGAAGAAACATGCTATTATTAGCAATTTTGAACTTTTCTCCCTAACCAACACTAGTTATTCCTTAGCGAGGCATGGGTCAAGGAAACACCATCAATTCCTTAATATAAGGATTTCCAAATCTTTCCTTGGGCTCTTCCCTTGGTTGTATTTTGGATTATTAATTTAAAATCTTGCATTCGATTGAGTGTATGATGATCAAACATAACATCAGGGCATCAAATTCCTTCACTTACCAACAACCTCTTGCTCCACATCCTCAAATCATTCACATAGGGAAGAACATAAGATTCACTTCTATGGCATTGGATCCAAACCCGTTTCTTCTAGAACACCCACCAGCCACTTCATCTACCAATCTCCTAGTCTTCAGATAAGTATCTTAACCAGGTTGTTATTTATTAACTTTGGTTTCAAATCTCTTATTGTCTTCATTTTTACTACTTCTTTCTCACCCAAATACCATTTGTCACCCATCTACCCAATACTCTACCAACCCAAACCTCTCCACCTTTCTAATCACCTCTCTCACCCTTGTTGAGCCTTCACCTAAATCCAAACACCTTGCCTAAGCCTTATCAACACTCTATGCAATCAAAGAGAGCCAAAATCAGCCTTGTTTCTACTTTGGCACCCAATTACCCCTACTCAGATCGGTTAGCCAATGAATATTAGCTATAGCTAGTTACACGCATTAGTTCCCTAACTAGAATTGGTCTCTGTGTCTGGAATTCTCCCTCGTAAAAGTGATCTAATTTACCTAATAAAACCTCTCAAAACCTCCCACAACCTCACCTAGACCTCCATAATAACCTTTGTTAAACCTACAGACCTTAACAACCACCACCTTCTTTAAATGTAATCTTATATTCACTATTTGGATTATATTTAATTTATCATGATTGTGTGAGATACCTAAATTATACAACTACAATAGGAATCTCTATTTCATGTTTTTATCAACATTTAATTTATTTTAAACATGGATTGACAACATTATAGGAAGTACCCCAATTCTTGGATCTAGCTCCCGCTAGGCAATCCACCAACCGATACTTTTAATTCTATCTTTTGGTCTTGTGTTTCTTTTCAGCGATCCTTCCCAGAAAAACTAAAGTGCTCTTGATCGACCTGGTATTTAACAATGCACAACCTCTTCACGACCTCCAGGTATTCCTCATGTACCCAACCTTCTACCTTAAACATTTTTCTTATACATACACTTCTTATTGGTGAAACATTTTGGCATGCCCAATGGGACCCTCATCATTAGCGGGTTTCTTTATTCATATAGGATTAAATTTTTTTTTGTTTCCTTTTTAAATCTTCACTAAATCTCTCTTTTGGTAACATTATCTTTCTTCTATTTGCTCTAAAGGAAACACTTCATTTGGTGCAAATTAAAACAAACCCTTCTTTATTTCCTCTTGCTTGCATTAGTGAAAGACATACTCTCTTCCTATTCATTATTGCTCTCATCCAACTTCATTTTTTGATTTGGGCTTAAAACTATTGCATTGCATCCTTGTATTCTTGCATTTAGCTCACATAGTCTAAATAGAAATCAAATATAATGGAGGTCATGACCGGTTGATGATTGGGTAATTAAGCATAGTTCACTATTACACACACTTATTTTCCAAATCACTCAAACAAACAACAAACTTCTTAAACATTCCCCAAATCCTGGAAGAAGCTATCAAGGATTTAAAAACATGTTGATAATGGGCCCCGCTAGTGTTCGGTTGGATTATCATATCGAGATCGACCTCATGTCTTTGGAAGCTATATTAAGGACTCCCCCATCAAAACAGTCTTGAAACCATCCATCGTTGGATTCTAGGTACCTTACATCCATTCTCTTCTATATATTCATAGTCAATATTAAGGCTTAAGCCATCACAAAACTAAAATATGATTCCTAGGATAACGTGTTTGTTAGTTTTTACTTGTGGATTTTTGACTTTCTTTCTTTTCTTCATTATTTGAGGTGTGATTTTGTACTTCATCAATTTTCTTTATTTTTCACACTCATTCATCACAACTAGTTAATTATGGTTCTCTGAGTGTGTTAGATTAGATTTTCTATACACAACCTCTTTCTTGACTTATTTTGACCAAATCTAACTCAGAAATTTCAAATTTATTCATTTTCATAGTAACATGCATCAGTTACCTTCTACTGGAACTGGTTCAGCAATTTATATCATTCTTTTCATCCAACCGACACCATTTCACTTACTGGTATCGGTCTCTATGTTTTTTATTTTCTATCAAAAACAACAAGCTATTTTTACCTACCAAATTCTTTCAAAAAAATTATAAGTTTTTGTCACTTCTGCAGAACCTAGAGTACCTATTTTCCACCTTTCATATGGTTTGGAATTTCCAACAGGTGTGAGCTCTTACTTTTCATGTGATTTTTATAATGTTACCTTCTACCCCCTTGTCTCATTCTATTTCCTCACCAATGGATCCTGATGCACTTGCGATCGTACCCAAGAGTGATGAGGAATTCACTAGATTCCTTGATCATAACAAGAAGACCTTACATCATTACCTTGTTAATTATTCTACCCATGACTCCTTAGGTCAGCCTCTTTATGGAATTCCCACTTTTAAGCCCCCTCATTTCTACCACCTCTGCCAAATCAGAAAATGCTAATGTAGCTACCCAAATGACTCTAATGTCGACCAACCCCATCTCACAACTCCCTACTTCATAAGTGACCTCTATAACTTCAAAATTTAACATCCCCCTGACATCTTCCATACCCTTAACCATGGCGCCTCTTATAGGGGTACCTATATCTATGCAATCTGTTAGTTACATGGCGACATCTTCCACTCCATTTCAGAGTTTGGTGGTTTTTATTCCCCAAACCCTTCCACCCATCGCTATGAGGATATTTCCACAAGCTCATCCCACCTACACTGTACTACCACAAACATACCCTATCGCATCCACTTCATATTCGGGTATTTTCTCGCCTCTTCTATCACTACCTACATCTCAATTCACTTACTTGGCACCACCACACAATGGTATTCCTTCCATGACCCACTTATCTTATACACCCCCTTATATATTAGGAGGGATCCATCATCCTAACCCCATAGTGGATCTCATCAAAATGATGATGGAAAACCGTAGATGCTCAAGGCCTCTGTTTCTAGATTTTGTAATGTATTAACCTATGATGATATTTGTAATCAACTCATCCATCCCTCAATACTTATTCATCCCTATCACATGCAATGGGAGCTTCCCAAATTCAATTATTTTAACAGTAAGTATGACCCCAATGACACTTGTGTTCATTCACACAAACTTGTTATTTAATAGGACACGATGATTTCTTACTCCTTTGAGCATTTCCCATGTCCTGTCGGGCCCCTTTAGACTCGGTACAATTATTTTCCTAGGAACTCAATATTTTCCTATAACCAATCATCCCATACCTTCCTTGATCACTTTTCAATAAATATATCTAAGAAGGTCGTTATATGATTTATATTCTAATCACCAATATGATGATGACTTTATCATTGATTTCATTGTCTTTGTGGAAAGACCTAATCAATCCACTCTCTTTCATTCTCTGGCAGCATGATCTCATAGATTTTTGTACCAAGGCATGTGCCGAGATACATTTCCCTAAATTTTGAGATTCAAACATTTTATACATTTGATGAGGATTTCACTATGGCTCGGAAGCTTGAGATCTGTGCTCTCAAAGAAGAGAAACTTAAACTGCGTAACAAGAATGCTGCCTTCAAATCCAATGACTCTTCTTCCAAACCACCTAACAACCATTCTAAACCCAAAGTATCTGCAAATGTGATGGTTTTGAAATCCATCCCTTCTCATCCATCTAATCAACCCAAACCTCTTGCCAATCTTTAACGTGGTCAAAATTTGCAATATAAATATGAATAGAGGAGTTACACTCCCATCAGAGAGCCATATTCTTCCATGTTGGACAAGTTGTTAAAGGATGGAGCTATCACTCTTACCCCCATCAAACGAAATACTAGTTTTGATCCTTCTCTCTATACAATGGCTTGGTATAAAGAAAATGATTTTTTTAATTACTACCGCATAAGATGCCATAGTGACAGAAATTGCAAAACCTTCAACAACATTGTCCAAGGAAGGTTATATAATGTTGATCTCATCCTTGATAACCCTAACACACCTTCTAATGTAAACTTAGAGGTTTTCAAAAAAATCCTAACCATGTCCCTTAGTAAAATCATGTTGGTGATACATCTAAAGAAGAAACCAATGTCCATGTGGTTCATGCAATCTTCATTATGGCATCTAATCCTTCTATTAAACATCCTCCTCTAACCTCTATTGAGGCAATTCTCATGTGGAATCTCCTACTCATAGAGGATCCCACCTTACTAATTCCTTACCCACATGAAACCACCTCATCTATTCATGTAGCCATAAAATAACCCTCATTATCATCTTATCTACCCATAGAAAATCCTACATCACCCGCCTTGCCTTCTCCTCAACCCTTAGAGGTGATAACCTTGTCAAATTCATCCACCCTACCCTCTCCTCAACTCATGAGAGAGCTAACCTTGTCTACTTCACCCACTTTACCTCCTCCTCTACCCATAGAGGAGTTAATCTTATTTACCCACCCTATTTTTTATATTGTTATCCAAAATTCACCCCTCAGGGTAAATTTGATAACATGCATCAAAATACTCAAGTCCTGTGAAATTAGATTGATTCAAGGCAAAAAATCATGTTTCTAGGGTCCCCTCGGATTTTTTCTAACTCTCCTGTCCAAGGAGAAAAGAGCAAGTTCCAAAAAAGGGTGAAAAAGTTGCAAAAAACAAGCTTGGGACAGAAAAAATCATGAAAATTGGCTAAGTCTTGCAGTGCAGGCATCCTTGGAACAGTTGGGACGTCGGGCGCGAATCGGACGAAAATCCTCTAGGCGTCGATGCAAAGACCTTTGGAACAGGTTGGGACATAAGGACGTGTGGGACGTGAAAAGGTGAACCGGCCGAAGGTAAAAGCAAAATTGACTAACTGCTGAGCGGAGCAGGCTAGGACATCTGGGCCCTGAGGATGCAAAGGACGAAACCACCCGGATCAGCCGAAAAAGATAACTTTCACACTGGGACAGTTGGGACATAGGGACATGTGGGACGTGGAGAGCCGAAGGAGCCGAGAGCTAATCAAATCATGCCATGTGTCTTCACCTCAAGAGGGACAGAGAAGCCCGAATCGGGTGGATCGGAAGTTTTTGTCCCAGACAGTTTGGGACATCCGGGACAAAAGGACGCAGTGGATGCGAAAAGCTGGCAGGCCCGCGGACGAATCAGGAAATGCCACGTGTCACAAGGGAAAACATCCAAAATTTCAAAGGGCAAGGTTTGAAGCATTGGCCCGAGCCAATAAAAAGAGGACACGTGTCCTAAGGAGAAGGGGAGTGCAGAGCTCGGGAGGAATTAGAAAATTTGGCAAAATTTTTGGCCAAAAACTAAAGGGTAAAGGATGACCCCGCGCCCCTATCCTCCAACCAGATCATGCCACGTGTCCCAAGTGGCGGGCGCGGGGGAAAATGAATTTTTTTCCAAAAGTTACAAAAGGTCAAAACTTTCAAGGAAAACCCATGGGTAAGGAAAGGAGAGAAAATTTCTCATCCAATCAACGCCCGACACGTGTCGTCCAGGTGGCGGAGCGTGGGAAAAAATTTTAAAACCTACTTTTGCCTGTTTTGTGCCCTAAATCTTCAAATCACCATATCTTTCGATCCAGAGCTCAGATTTGCACGTTCTTTATATCATTGGAAATCTTATAAAATTCTCTACATGATTCCAGGGTCAATTTTTAATTTTAGTTTAGTCTGGAGAGAGAAATTTAAGAAACAGCTCTGACACGTGTCCATGGCCAGAAATGACATTTCAACGACCAAATTTAATGTAGAATGGGTCGCATTCTCCTCCAATTCGGTCAAAAATGACAGGGTATGGGTCTGTAAGGTCCCCCATGCCATTTTAATGCATTTTAGTTAATGAGGAATGGGCTCCCACGTTTTGTATGTTTTCTCTCTCTTGGGCTCGACCCATGCAATGTAAAAGCCAGATTTGGCTCATTTCTAAAGGGTGGAACATTTTTGGCATAGCAGACTTCTTCTTTCACCTCCAGCAAGTGATGGTTGCAAGAATCAGACCTCTTCAAAGATTGTAATAGTTTTTACCTCTCTGAGGTTGTAATGCAGTGGTTTTGACATTGGAAATGATAATGCAAGCCTTGTGAATGAGTTTCAGTCCTTTGTTTGTATTATTTGCTTCATTTCAGATCCTAAATTATATCTTATCAGCCTGTGTATGTTTTATGCTACAATCTTTGGTTTGTGTCTATTTTCATGACAAAAATATTCACCACTCCTTTTGGTGCATCACCATCTTTAGTTAGTTTCAATTTTTGCATTTCTATCCCTGTCTCCTTGCAATTTAGAGTAGGATTAGGATCTGAACCTCTGTAGTTGTGTAAGAATATAGATCTAAATCAGAGGATTTAAGGAACTAGCCTCTAATCTGGAGATTCCTCTCTTAGTTTCACAAGTCCCCACACTTGGAGAGAGGTTTCCATGTTGTGCAATCACACTGGATGCCTGAAACATCAACCTAGAAGCCTGATGTACGTCCAGAGAGTGCTTTGTGATCTTGCAACAATAGATACCTCACCGAAATACCTCGCAGATCCCATTACTCTTCTTGCCTCACTCTTAGCTACCGAATATGAGGCCAAGGCCTTCCCTGTCTCAAAAACCTCATATCTCATCATGGGGATTAGTAATAGTGTGTTGTATTTTTCATCAAAACCAAAACCATTTTCTTGTTTTTTTATCACATGGAATATATCAATTACTCTACCATATGGGGGCACCTCGGACTCCCGGTTGCACCCAAATGCAGATTTTATCCCTGGATACCTTGACCATTTACCCCAAGGTATTCAAAGTGAATAAGACTATTATTGCATCCGAGCCCTTCGTTATATCCCATTCTTCATCGCATACCCCTTTCACTCATGCCTTTATCGCACTATAACTTAACACAACCTAAGGGGTCTTACCAAGATTCAAGTCTAGCACATCCCACTAGGAAGTTAGACTTGTCAAATTCATCCCCACCCATCAAAAACATACTCCGTAGAACCTAAAAGTAAGACCCAACCTTTTATAGATGGCATCCTGATATCTCGAAAGACTTCCCCCTCATCTTCATCTCTACAATTTATTTTAGGCCCAAATCCTTTAACCTTGGTTAACTTACCCTTCACCAAGGAAAATCTAAAGTGTGACATCCTTTACCCCCACCTTAGCCTCTCATTTTTCCCACACCTTATTCACAAATTGTGATGGTCTCTTTCATATTTTTGATTCTGATGGTCTCTTCGAAGAAGTTTATTTTTTGGAGGAGGATTCCATTATTTCTTCATATATTTCCTCGCAACCCTATTTTCCTCTTCCTATCTTTGAAATTAAAATGGTGCATGTAGCCACTCAGTCACACCACATGAAAGACAAAGGAAATGAAAATTTTTGTGACCCTTCTAGTTCTCCTTCACCTACCATTTCACCTGCACCTCCCCCTAAGATAACCATCCTTAGGACAACACCACCTACTTCTTTTGGGGTTACCCATTATTTAATGATAAAAAAACTTCACCAATCCCCATTGAAGATGTCTTTATTCAAATTAATTCAAACCTTTGATTCTCATCATCAGGCCCTCATGGAGGTCGCACAATCCATCAAGATTCCACCCAACAACACTTCACCTATTTTAACCTTCATTTCCCTTCATCAAATTACTTCCATTAATTTCTCCAAATCAGATATTTTCCCTTCACAACCTGATGATCCATGTGCCACTCTTTTATCTCCACTTACGTAAATGATATGTGTGTTAAACAAATCATGATTGATGGGGGTGTTAGCATCAAAATCATATCTTATCATGCCTACTAACAAATGTTCATACCACCTAGTTGTATGTCTAGCAACCCCATCATGCTTTTATATTTTAATAATTCTATGACCACTACCCTTGGCAGTGTTGTCATTCATAATCACGTGGGTCCCCAAACCATTCCCGAAATCTTCTACATTCTCAAAGGAGAGTTCTAGTATAACATGTTGTTAGGTTGTCCCTAGATTTACACCATGGCTTATGTACCTTCCACCCTTCACTATTACCTCAAATTTGAATATGAATGAGAAACTTACACCATTCAAGAAGATCCCTCCCCTTCAAAACATGCAATATAATTTATCATTCAAATTATGTCATAATCCTTATTAAGGTAGCTACCACATCTACCACATCTACCACATCTACCACTTCTTCCACTTCACCTTCCTCATCTATCCCACCTACTAACCCTCCTATTCCACCCTCTACTGATGCCCCATCTTCTTAGGCTTCAGATAGCTCATCTATACCTGCTACCCAAGTACCAACCACAAACCCCTTGGTAGGCATTTTTCAACACCTTTCACTCGGAGAATACCACCTCCTTAGCATTGACGCATTCCTTACTCCTCAGGAGTATGGAAAACTACACCAACACTCACATTACAATCATCATATAGGAGAGGTCATACCATACAACCCTCTCGTACCTTCATACCAACCTAACCTATGGGGGCTTGACATTGCCTCTTATTCCATTAAACCTCCCTTCCAAACCAGGACCTTTTTCATCTAATTTATCCTATCTCACCAAATGCAGCTTCACACTCACTTTTCTTCACCATTACGCCTAGAAAGGATTCAACTTTGGTTATTACAAACAAGGTTGTCACACTATCATACCATGCACCACTAAGAAACACAAAGACCATCGTGGTCTTGGTTTTCCTTTGCATCCTCCTCCTAATAAGGCCTGCATCACCCTCGTTGAAGATGAAAATCCTTCCCCACCTTCTTCACCTATCGCACCACCTTCTCCCACGAGTCTATAGATCTTGAATCCATTCTACCTAAATTTTTTTGTCAACACCATCTCCTTGGGACCTCTAACCTATCAACATGATGGTGAGGTTCCCTCTTCCCTTCCTCTTCTTTATCTTAACATGTTAGATGATGACATGCCTTCTATAAATGTCATTCGGTGTCGTGGATGATGATTCTATTATGACCTATTTAGGTACAGAGAATTTTTACATTCAAAGGTCACTACCCTCTGACACGCAAACCATTTTGAATGAATCTACCATAGAAATCAATATTCACACTCAGGACAATATTTAGACTCCATAAAACAATAATATTTCACTTCGTTTCTTCGATATCATAGCAAATCATTTGCTTGGTCTTATAGCGATATGTCGTATCATCACCCTAATATCATCTTCACAATATTGTAACTATCCTGGTGCCAAACTAGTGAAATAGAAGCTATGTAAAATGCATCCTTCCATTTCTCTTCTTATGAAAGAATAACTCCAATGCCTTATCTCTATCACCATCATCCTACCTGACTATCCACAATGGATCTCAGTAACATTTTTCCCTTCACGAAACTCGATCGGGAGACTTCGTATCTATACTGAATTTCATGACCTTATCCTTGCTTATCCTAAAGGTAAATTTCCTCTACCAAGAATTTACCAATTATTTGATCTTACTGATTGGCCATGAGATGTGTTGGTCCGAAAATCTATCACTTGGGCGATCTATGGATAAATGAGCCAACGGTGTGTGGGGCATAGCCCCTCTTTGAGTCAGCAAAGTGAAACTGGTTTATTGCTATTCTACCTGCAGGAATCTATGCAAGTCTCACAGATTCTGCCTTCGGGGGTTTGGGATCTCATCCCAGTAGGTTTATTTCCGGCTGCGAAGAGAAAGGAATGAGAGAGAGGAGGAAGAAGGAACAGGTCCGAAGGGAGAAAAGAAATGAATTCCAAAGCAGAAAGGTCAGAAGATTTATGTTTTTGGGTTGGTAGTAAACAGAGCCAAACCTACTTGCATAAATAAACAAAGCAATACTGATGATAAATAAATGACAATAAAATAGAAGCAGATCCAACAGAATAAATACACAGATCTAACATAAGAAAGATCTAATGTATATAACACAGGTATTCAGCACAAAGTCCAAATATTGTATTACTAATTTGTTCTGTTACAAAAAGCTCAAATTCTTTTCTCCTTACTCCTATTTCTCATCTGAAAGATATTCATCCATCCTTCAACACAACAAGTGTTGGGGTATTTATAAAAGAAGAGGAGAAGAGAAGGCAAAAAGGAGCCAACAACTATTTACAAAGATATTTACAAAATATCTAAAAGTCATGTTGACTTTTGACAACTTGATGGATGAAATCATCCCATGATGCAACATGGATGATGTCATCATTTGTGCCAACACACTTTAGACATTCCAACAAGAAAGTCAGAGAATAGAGAGAAGAAGAAGAAGAAGAAGAAGAAGCAGCAATACTGTCATCGTCATCCTGCGTAGAAAGGGGTTACTCGCTTCGATGTTGCTCAGGAGATGATATGTGGAACTGAGCACGGTATTCCAAAAACTTGTTAATCATGGGCCCAAATTGATCCTGTGATGGATCCTTGTGCCGTTCACTGATTGCTTCGCAAGTCTCCCGCTCACTTATGAGCTTTTCTAGGAGTTTAGAATAATCTTTCTCCGCCTCAATGAGGAACCCGATGAAGTCCCTACAGGCCAGCAGGTTGTTGATAGATTCAGTGTCAAATGTGACCTCTGGCCCCGTTCCTTGAGAAGCGATCTCCTTGAAGATCCGGATAGTTTCATCAGCTGATCTCATGGTAAAGGAAGGAGTGAGCAGCCCTGGAGACATGTTAAGAACAATTCGCTCCATTTGATGCATCGCATCCAGGGCCTCTTCCTTCACCTTGTCTATCTTTTCCAGAACAAATTCCAGCTGATCTATCCGATAGTCCAGAGTGGACATGGTTTTGTTGAGGGCCCTTGGATGGCCGAAAACTCCAAACTTGACTAGATCTTCGGTGAGCAGTCAAAACATTTGTTGAAAGGTCTCATGTTGGAGTCTAGCATGATCTAGCTCTTCTGATATGGGACCCGCTAATACTTGGAGTTCCTTGTTCACCTTTTTGATGTTTAGATATGAATTGACATACTCGGCGATCACTCTTTCACTGTCCTTGAGGATCTGGCTCCTCCAAGCAGAAACGGCCATACCCTGCTCGCCGATCTTTGAATATTCATTGATTTTCTCCTGGCTGAGAAGCTCAGAAGTCTCGGTGGTAGTCGTGGGAGGTGCACTACCCATCTTCTGTAAGGCTTGAAGTAGATATTTGTTCTGCTCCTTCAGTAGCCTTTTCTCTTCTTTTATTTCCTGAAGCTTTTGACAAAGGGCGTCGACCACGGAAAGAGCTTCCCCCGGAGACTTTCAGAAGACGTCCCCATTGTGACTTGGGTCACAGTAAAATCTGCAGAGATAGATCCTTTTTCTCCTTGAGGGGATCAGGGTATGCTATTTCCATAACTCTCTCACTGCAGCACTTTGAGAGAAGCGTGTTACAGGCTTTTGCTTCTTTGCCCCTTTGGCCTGAATCACTGAAAAGTCCATCGGAGCGATGGGAACTTTCCTCTTTTGTTGGCTCAGCTGCTGAGAGATCCAAGCTGGTCCCATAGAAGAAGGACCAGAGACAGAGGAGGAGGGAACAACAGTAGAAGAGGGAAAAAACGTGGAGACACGCGGCGGGGCATTGAAATCATAGCCGAAGAAGTGTCCACGGGAGGAAGGGAAACTGCAGCTGCAGAAGACAAAGGAAGGGAAGGGAGCCCGGAAATGAGGGAAGAAATGGAGGAGGAAAGATCAGCGAGGGAGGAGAAGATAGACGAAGAGGCAGGGGAAAGAGTAGAAGAAGGGGCGGAGGACACGACCAAAGGGATGGTCGTTTGAGTCACTCGAGGAGGGGAAGAAAGAGAAGAAGAAGGGACAGAAGGGACCTCTGTGGTTGTAGCAATGCCGACATCCTGAGTGGATGGGCGTATGGGACTATCCTCCGCTGCTTCTTTCTCTGGCGAATCCAGAGTTATTACCTATTCTGGCGCTGTGGAAGGAGGACTTCCAGGGGCTTCTTCCTGAATGGTGCTAGGTTCACCTTCTACACCTTTGCCTTTTAGCTACTTCTTGGACCTTGGAGGTGCATTTCCCAATGGGGAAGTCGTGAAATCTACCCCGAGGTAGATCAGCCCATTCATGCGGCACCCGGTGCTGCATTCTCTCGCGCATAGTCTCCTTGACCCTCTCCTCAATTGTTTGAGGAGCTTTACTTCCAATGGCGAAGGGCCAATCATCCCCCCCTTCGTGTCATTATACACCTTGTCTACTTCATCTTCTCGTAGTTTGGAAGCCTTTGGGGACGATGGCCACTCCGTATTGAATAATTTCCGCCAATGCTAAGCGAGAATGATCCTTTCTTCTGAGTTCCACCTCGTGGATGACGTCAATGTACATATCCTCAATTTGAGGGACATGGATCGGATCAAGCTTAGCCCTTGGCAGGCAGCTCCTTGGGTCAAAGGTAGGCCTGGCTGGGAAGTCATGTTTTAAATTGAGCAGCTCCAGCTCTGCGAACATTTCCTTCGCCTTGTGATGAGTGGAGCATGTGTATCGGCCTACTGTGAGGGGGAAAGGAGTTCCGCCCTTCTTTCTTTTGAGGCATTTCTCATGGTATGTGACCAGCTGTCTTGATAGCTCTAGTAGAATCAGCTTAGGTCCAGCATACCTCGGTAGCCTGGTTGGTTCGCCCAAGAAGTTGACCGCCCTCAGATAGGTAAATGTGGGAAATTGGGTGAACAGGGCCCCCCACTTCTCCACAGTTGACACAATGTTCTTGGTTGTGCGACCATGAGTTAGATTTGGCCTCAACAGAAAATGATGTGATAGAAGAAAGCATCATTAATTTTGGCGAATTGAGGGATGTTATTCTCCAACCTTAGTTCTGGATAATATTCATATATTTTGACCTGAGGCCAAATTCCACTTCGGTTTAGCCCTGGATAATCCCTTTCCGACGCTGCAGCGTAGACTACGTAGGAGTTCATATGGAACACTCCCGTTGTGGCGAATTGTTGTAGCTGCTCGGAGATGGTGCTGCTTATTATTTCTCCCCAGCAAAAGCGCTGCTCAGGCACATTCTTATTCATTGTTTCCAAGTACCTCAGCATCCATTTATGGAAGTAGTGGGCGTCAGAAAGCCCGAAGACCCTGCTCAGGAAAGTAATAGTATCGCTGAGCTCTTCTGAGAAGTCACTGCGGTGGATGGTGCAGGGCCACCGGTTACCACCTTCTTGTTTTTCAAGTAGACTTCGTTCATTAGTTGCATGCATTGGTCTTCATTATCTTCCCAGGCCTTGATGCACTCTTCTTGGCTGACGGCCACGAAGTGCCGGTGGTGAGGGATGCCAAGTATCATCTCAAAATGATGGGCAGTGAGGTTGATGACTACCTCGCCCTTGTTGTTTTCGACACATCTTGTGTCTTTGTTGTAAGATTGTGCAATCACCATCATGAATTCATTGTTGACGGCACTGACGGGGATTCCTCCGGCGAAATGCAGGGCACTGCCTATTAATTTGTCCATCCACGGACTTCTTGTAACCTTCTGAGTCCTAACCCAGAATTCTTCCATGTCAATGTGACCCAACTCTGAGTCCCTGACATCCATACTGCATTCAGCCTGTGATTCGGGCATCCTGACCCTTTGATATTTGTACTTCATCTCTTCCTCTGTAAGCTTAGCCTTTCCTCTTGGTTTGGTGGGTCTCTTGCTGGATGTAGACATATGTTCTTTTGAATTCAGTTGCTGATCTGCATGAAGAAGAAGTGAGACCCAATCCAAAAAGGTTGAATTAGCCATTTGATCTCCCATCGGAATGTTAGCAGAAGAAAGAGTTAGAGATTTTAAGGCTCAGGACGCGGCGCATGAAAACTGCAGCTAACAGGGCTAAATAGATAGGGCGCACAGAAAAGGAGTGCTGCAGAGGTTAAATTGGCGCCAAAGGCGCATGGCGCATGGATACTGCATATTGCATTTGATATAGGGCGCATGAGAAGCACGTGTTACATTGGGACAGGATGCGCCCAAGGGAATATGGCGCGGTGCACGAAAAACTCACACAACATGGTGTTATTGCAATCGGGGATGCGCCTGCGCCTTTATAGCTTCATACTTAGCGCGAAAAAACTTTTGTTGCATGGAAGCTGGGTGCGCCATGGGCGCATGGAAAAAGGATGCAACATGGATGGATGGTGTGCCATTGGGGCGCAGTTTCAGCACTTGTAGCATGCGGAAAAGGCGCGCCTTGAGGGCGCATGAGCTCATGATGCAGCAGGCCGAAAGGGTGCGCCATTGGCGCGGATTTTGCTTTTGTAACAGGGCGGGTAGGTGCGCCATGGGGGCGCAACTGTTCTTAGTGTTGCAGGGGTGACAGACGCGCCAAGGAGAAAAACAGAAAACTAAACTCTTAAAAGGGGGTTTTTTACATGATTCTTAGATTTCTTCTCCTCTTCTTTTTTAACATGCTCAGTGGGCAAACGAAACGGTTAAAACCAAGAGGATTACAACCATGGTTTCAAGAAAATGACCTTCTCCAGCAGATCTGGAAAGAGGAAGGATAGCATGGGGGCAGACAGCAAACGGAGGAGGCTAGGCCGACACATTTACATATAAACAACCACCCAACAAGCAAGAACCAAACCAGGAACACACCAGGAAATGAAAGCACAAAACGCACAAGAGAGAAATAACACCTCTTACCTGGATATATAGCAAAAGTTGCAACGGGTCCACAGGATGATGAAAACGACGGAGCAGAGGCTGACAAGTTCAGAATGATCACGTGCTCAACAAAAGTGAAAATGACATTTGGGCGCGCAAACCATATATATATATAAAAACTAGACATAAATGCGCCAACCACTTTTTCAAAGGTGCATGAGATTTGTTGTCGACACGGGAAGGGATGCGCCCTTTGGCGCGCCAAAGAGCGGCGCAACACAAGTTGTATCAACACAAGCGCATGCACCTTGGCGCACACAGGGAAGGTTAAACATTCTTTGGCGCATGAAAAGTTGTGTTGACATTGAAAACCATGCGCGAAAGGATTTTAAGGGGGCGCATCAAAAGTTAGTGTTACAAGGATATTTCATGCGCCCAGCCAAAAAAGGCTCAGAAAGACTAAGTTCAAAAACTAGATTTCCCGGGAAGGGATTTTACAACGTTTCGAACGTGAGGGATCCCTAACGAGGGATCAAAACAAAATTTTCCGTATGGTTATCGGTAAAATTGCCCTTGTCAATTTTACGGATAACAAGATGTTATCTCTTATGGATGGGTTTTCGGGTTATAATCATATATTACTTTCTCTAGAAGATCAACACAAAACCACCTTCATAACCACATGGGGGACTGTATGCACCCAAAATTACATGTGCTACATTTTCTGGAAAATGGTTACAAAAGTCCCAAATGATGATTCAAAACCCTTTAAAGAAATTTTTTGAGCTCCAAAACCCATTTCAAAAGATATATTTGTGGCCTATATAGCCTTACTTATCTTTTCCTGCATTTTCCCTTTTCCCCTTTCATTATGTGCTTGTTTTGGCCTTTAGTCCTAGGATCTGCTGCCTTGCTCAGGCGGTGGTTCGCAAACCGCCACCCTAATTGGGGTGGTGGTCTTGATCGATTTTTCTAGAATCTTCACATGAGAAATTGTATGTGACGATTCACTTAAGTTTATCTTTTGAACATGTCTCATGAGTCAAATTTGCTAAAAATAGCTTTGTTTTCTTGGTTCTCCTAGTTCCTTCTATTTTTAATAGATTTAATGAGTGGAACTACCTCTTCAATTCCTTGTGCATGAAGTAACCTTCTAGCCTCCATTCCTATATATTCCATGCTTGTATTCAAGCAAAATCCCGAGAATTTTGTGTATCTTGCATTGTTGTGCTGCAATAATCTTGTTAGGAATTACATAGCCAAGTTCAGATCTCTTGTGCTATCTTTCTTCTACCTACATTATGCACAAATTTCTTCCAAGATAGTATCACTCAAGCACCATCCTCTTGTTGGTGTTATTTGCATTCCCATCCTCGAGTCACATGAACGCTTAGAGAATGAAAGGAAAGAACTAAGGGGACAGAATCGTATACCGATACTCTTTGGATTTGGTAAGGTTATTACTCTTCTAGGTTTGAGTTGTGTATTTGTTTTCTTTGTTTATCAAATTGTTAATTACTTAATTGTTAATTTCAATTTCATATCAAATAGATTACAAATAAATGTCTTTTCATTTGCAAATAGTTAGTTAATTTCCAAGAGGGTTAGAATCTTTCCTAGCATCTTCGGTGATGAATCCTCTTCTTTCCATCCTGTGGATCTCAAGAAGAGAATATATGTAGGAGGTTGTCTACACATCATAGATCATTTGGAAAATCACTTGTTTTAGGTTAGCTTAGATTCAATACACTCAGCATAGGAAAATAACCACACTGGGTTATTTTCTTGTTTAGTTTTAGTGTAAAAGTAGATTTGATTATTTAGAATAAAAGTGAATTGTTGTTTATGATTGTAATATTTTGGTTATGTGATTTGTTTAGATTAGTTTTCTTTCAACAATAGCATAGATTATTAATTTCATTCAGTTTACATGGACACTTCAAACTAGTTTAGCACTTAGATCCAAATTAGGTAAACAAACCATAGGGAATTTATGCTACCCGTTCATAGCCTCTAAGTCTCCCCTTTGTCTACTCGGTTACAAAAATATCACACTACCAGATCTTAGTCACTGATCCTCCTATAGTTAGCCACACACATTCAAACATCGGCTACTCTGGCACGACCTCGGGGCTAGAGTGCGGTTGAAGGTCACATTCTCATTTTCATCCATACAAATTGGTGAACCTGATGTGAAGATATAGTCTCTAAATATTTCCTCTTTCATCCATCCTTTATTATGCGGGTATTCTTATAGCCCCGAATATGTTGGGATATGATGAGTATGGTTGACCCATCTCAGGGTTTCAAATTGTACATACACCATTCAAACATAACACAATATTCACCTTCACTTTCAACATGGGAAGACAACTACTCATCCACTCAAAATTCTCTACTTTAGGGAACTAATGTTGGTTCTTTTGTGCGCATCAAAGAACTAGATCAGATCACTCAGACTTACCCCCTTGAACAATCAAGTTCAAATAACATGACATTTACTGGAAAAACTAGTTCATCTCCTCAAGTATTTTTTCAACATCCCATCACCGTGCAATCCGATCCACTCCCCCATCTTGATGAGGAGTATCTAGCACGATATGCTAGGAGTGAGTAGTAATTTCAACAAATGAACCAATCTTTTGATAGGTTGCAAGGGCAAGGTAGTGTCCTGCTTCAAAACAATAATGCTACCCCACCACCAACTAACAATACAACCAATGAGGGGTGGTAACATCATGAATAATTTATATCAGGAAACCATATTCCTCAACAACCTTCAAAGTTTCAACCAAAGGAGTCTAAGAAGGGCACTGCCCCGTTAATGGGCGATGTCATTTCATCTTTGGTTGATAAGGTCAGGAGTTAGAGCTTGCCTAGAATACATAGAATTCATATGCAGGCAAGCGTGGACTCCTTCTTACCCATAGAACCATGGGCAAATACCGACTTCCCAGAACCCGCTAGTCTACATGAATATTCCAAACCATGTAGACTTGTTAACTGGGACATGTACCTTGGGTATGCCTCCTCAATCCACATATGGTCATCTACAACAGCGCCAAATTTAAGTGCATTCTCAAACGCTATACTAGCCGAAATGTGATGTTCCCTGGCTTCGCACCTTTAGCTCCATATCAAGGAAGTCAACCCCCATATATACACATGTATTCCAAATCTCCACAGGGGGACATGTACACCTACCCAAGTCCATATGGACAAACGCAAGGGATGTCATACGCCCCACCAAATATTTATGTTGTCCCATTTCAGCAACCAACACATCCCCACCTCCCCAAAAAGGGTCTTCAATGGTGGAAACATATGTAATGGGGACTTATTATGAATATCTCAAAGAACCCCTAGATTTCTCCATTTGGGAAGTCATGCTCCCGAGACCCTTGCCCGATCTCCAAAGTTTCAAGGGGGGGGTGATCCAAATTCCCACATCAAATCTTATGCAATGGCCATTCGAGAGCTTCTCCCATGGGATGCAATCCTTGCAAATATTTTCCCTCAGACACTTGAAGGTATTGCTCTCGACTGGTATTATAGGATATCGGAGGATTTGATACACTCGTTCAAGCAACTAGTGTCATATTTTATCAAATCCTTTTATATGAACAAGGTTTTATGAATAGGAATCAGAGAATTTCTTCATATCAAATAATAACATAACGAATCAGTAGCTCACTTCATTCGAGGTGGTGACATGTTCTCTACTCTTTTCAAGCAAGTGCGCCAAACATGGAACTAACGGAACTTAGTGATTTTTTCCTCCACTCCCTCAACAGAGAGATGAAGGAAGAGGTTTAAAATTTCCCACTAAGGAGCTATGAAGAGGTGCTAGAGGGTGCTCTTTGGATCGACCAAGCGGCCATCAACAGTGGTCGTAATACCTATGGAGTAAATGGGAAGTTAGTTACCCCTTATTAAAACAATCCCAACTAATCTAACAATACAAATAACAATCAAGGACCAAATATCCTTAACAAGAATCGTGGAGTCACAACCGATGGTGTAACTGACCAGCCCAAAAAGCCTAATGTTGTTAGTCCCACCGGTACAGGTACAATGAATAACAACAATAATGGGAATAACAATGGTAGTAATCAAAGGAGAAACAATTTCTCACCCTCAGTAAATGCTTTGTGGATTTTAATCATCCCCAATAATAGTAACAACCTCAGCCATAAAGACAAATGCTAACCCCAAGCCCTAGTCAATACCCCAACCAATTCCAAAACCAGGGCAAGGGTTCCAAAGTGTTAACTATAATAGTCAACAACCAAACAATAACCGTGGTTTTGGACCACAACAAGGAACCAACCAAAGGCCTCGGGATTATGATCCTGACTTGTACTATGGTTTCCATAGGGTCCGTGGGCATGACGCAAGAACTTGTCATGATTGTAATAATTTTTTGCAATGTTTGCTAGAAGACCAAAGACAGTTGTTTGTTGACATGTTTCTGGCCAATCCAACTGTGCCTAATCAAAACACCTATATGGGACCAGTGTCTCCACATAAAACATCATTGGGAATCTTTAATGATCCTCTCCCCACGTGTCTAAAGGATGGAAGACTAGATCCTAATGGTTCAAACAAAGGCATTGTAATAGGGACTCATGATCATGAAGCCTCAACTTCTTCAAACACATAGGTGACAAATTCCCTTTGGATGGTCACTAGTAAAATGAAGATCATAGGTTTGGTTGAGTTAGACATTGAACTCCAGTTTAGCACTATAAAAAGAGCTAGAGACTATTCATCACACCAATCCCAATTTTCCCAGTTGTCTCAAATAATGCTCATGACATGCTAAGCAAGCCAAGATATGGCTTATGATTTGATCTGTGATCTAACCAAGACCTTTTCAAACATTTCCTTCTTAGATATACTAAATAATTCTCTCTCTCATCAAGCCACTCTCTTAGAAGTGCTCGTTCTCGACCATTTGGCTAACGTTACCATCGTCCCCTTCTCTTTTCTTCGAAGTTAGGATATGGGGAGACTAATTTCTCCTCAACACAAAATACATTAAGAGGCTATGATATTCTCAAGGAAACCTCAATTGGGACCATAGTATTACCAGTCACTCTTGGACCCAAGACAATGCTTACTGAGTTTTATATTATAGATCGGAAACTAACTATAATATGATTCTTGGTCACCCTTGGATACATCACATGAAAGCAATCCCATCCACCATGTTCCAAGAAGTCAGATTCCTACATTTAGGGAAATTATTTTTCACTCAGGGTGATCTAAATCCCTTTGACATACACCTGGCCAACTTGAAGAAAAGGCCAGGGGTCCACTCTGAATTCGAGCTTCCCACCAACCAATTAAACAAACTAGTAAGCATGTTACTAGAAGAAAATTTGGTTCCCACAACGGAATTAGAGGTTACAGGTTTGATCGAGGGTATTCCGGACTTCAAGGATGAAAGTATTGTTATAGAGATAGTTTTTCTAGGAACTACAAAAAAGATTGTTGAATTATTAGAAAAGGATTTTCCTATCCTTCTTCCCTTCAATTCCATAGGTATGGGATGTGCTTTGGGACCTAGTTCCCTTACAAAGATATGAGTTTTTCTTGGTAGATGTAACTGAAATAAAATAAGAACTTACAAAGGATGACTTAACATCTATCTTTCCGAGTGATTGCTGGACTCTCCACTTTGATGGGGCCAAGTGTCACTTTGGTGTTGGGGAAGGTGCAATCCTTACCTCACCTGAAGGAAGGGTCTTAACTTTTGCTTTCAAATTGAATTTTGAATGAAAAAACAATAGGGCTGATTTTGAATCTCTTCTATTAGGTCTCATTATAGCTAAGAGAATGGGCATCCTCAATATTAGGGTGTTGGGTGATTCACAACTAGTCACAAATCAGGTATCTGAGGTATACGAGACTAGGGCTAAACACTTACAACTCTATAAAACTGTCGTGTTGGACCTAACTAAGGGATTTGATTTCATATCAATTAAGGTAGTTCCACGTGAACAGAACCTTCTGGAAGACTCTATAGTGACTTCCGCCTCATGCTTCACCCCAAGTAATGATTTAGAGGACACCAACTTCACAATTTCACTCCATGCTAAATCCTTGATTCACAAAGTACCAGTGGCATCATTGTTGACATATGTGGAAGCTGAGGGCTAGTTTGACTCTTTAGACCTGTCGATGGGGATGATTCAACCTTAACTTATTTAAATGCTTTGGCGGAATTACATCTTACTTGTCAAGAGGTAGAATTTTCCTTAATTCCATGTTCCTCCTCTTATTTTGGGAATCCAATGATTGATTCATCTCTGGAAGAGATCTTGAAATTTATGAGGTAGAAGAGGAAGGGGACTTGGAGTTTCTACTAGCCCCACCTGAGTTTGAGGAGGGTAATGCCTCCTTAATTGAGGGAATGATTGATGTAAACATCAAAATGGAGGAGGAACAAAAATCTTAAAACTAGGGTCCTCTTTAACTCCAAAGGAAGTAGAAATTCATACCCAAGTCCTTAAGGAACATCAAGGCCTTCACATTTAGTTATAAGGAAATGATGGGAATCGCACCACACATCGCAGTTCACAATCTTGTTACTAAGTCGACGCCAAACCAATTAAGCAAAAATAAAGACCTATGAAGCCAAAGGTAGCCCTTATGGTAAAAGAAGAAGTAACAAAGCTTCTCCAAGTAGGATTTATCAAGCCAGTTGATTATTCACAATGGGTATCTAACATTGTCCCCATTCTCAAAAAAATGGAAAGATCCGTATTTGCATAGACTTAGGGACATCAACAAGGCTTGTCCCAAGGATGATTTCCCACTACCATCCATTGATGTTATCGTCGATGTAATGGCTGGATTTGAGTTGTTGTCCCTCATGGATGGGTTTTGGGATACAATCAAATCAAAATCTCCACCGAGGATCAAGCTAAAACTATGTTTATAACTCCTTGGGGAACTTATTGTTATGTTGTCATGCCATTTGGTCTTAAGAATGTTGGTGCTACGTACCAATGAGAAATGACCTACATATTCCATGATCTTATTCATAAGATTATGGAATCCTACGTGGATGACCTATTGGCCAAGGCCAGGAAGCGTTGTGATCACCTAGAGGTGCTTCGTATCATTCTCTTGCACTTGATTGAGTATGGAGTCACATTGAATCTAGAGAAATGTGTATTTGGTGTAATAGGTGGAAAGCTCCTGGGCTACATTATATCTTCACAAGGAATTGATGTTGACTGGCAAAAATATAGGATGTGTTAGAGATGATTTCACCATCGGATGAGTCTCGGTACTAAATCTTTCCTTGGGAAACTTAGTGCAATCTGAAGGTTCATCCCAACTTGACCTTTTTCATTCATCCAATCAAAAATTTGTTAAATAAATATTATAGCCTCGATTGGATAGAGGAATCAGATGAAGGCCTTCAAGGCAGTTAAGTGATTTTTATTATCCCCTCCCACGCTAATGCCACCAAGGTCAGATCACATTTTGATCTTATATTCGTAGGCTACGACGTTTTTTTTGGCTTGTATATTGGCACAAGAGGATGATGACAAAAAGAACGGGTTGTTTATTTTATCAGTCGATGTTACTCAATTACGAGACACGCTACACACAGGAAGAAAAGGAATGCCTTGCCATAGTTTTTGCAACCAAGCACTTAAGACATTACATGCTTAATCAAGAGACAAGGGTCATCATCAAGTTAGACCACTTATGGACATTCCTCATGCAAGGATCCTTGTCTAAAAAGGATGGGCACTTCATTACATTAATGGGTGAGTTTGAGCTAATGTTTGTAAATCAAAAATCTGTTAAGGGTCAAATCATCACAGATTGGTTGGCTGATAATCCATTAGATGGGGGTGATTTGGTAGATTTGGAATTTCCCGATGAGTGTGTATACTTTATTGAAACTAGGCCCCCTATCTTTGTATGTCCTTGGTACACTGACATCATCAATTTCATCATGGACCACACATACCCAGAAGGGGCAATGTCACAACAAAGAAGGCGGTTACACATAATTTCTGCTAAGTACGTCATCCTGGAATAGGTGCTTTATCACAGAGCCTTTGACGGAATGCTATTGAGATGTGTTGATTCTAAAGAGTCTGAAAAATATTTTTATGAGTCACATAGCTAGGTATGTTGTGGTCACTTTGGTAGCCATGCTACTGCTTGAAAGATACATTGGATGGGCTATTTCTAGCCCACCCTTGAACATGATGTGGTAGAATTTGTGTGCAAATGCCATAAGTGTCAAAAAAATTCTCATGAAATCCACATACTGGCACAAGCTTTATAACCGATCAGTAACTACAGCCACGAGTACTTTACCAGTGGGTAGAGGCCATACCCCCTTACAACTTTCCCCTGCTCTATAATCACTAAGTTCATCTCGAACCGATCATTTGTAGGTATGGGGTGCCACAGTCATTATTTTTAAATGGCACATCTTTAAAAAATGATGAGGTGTATGAGTTGTGTGCAAAGTTCAAAATAATTCATCACATAGCTTATCTCTATTACCCTTAGGCTAATGGACAAGCCAAGGCTACCAATAAGACTTTAAAGTCCATTCTTTTAAAAACTATTAAGGAGAATAAACGAGATTAGCATCTGAAGCTTTTTCTGGACTTGTGGGCCTACCACACATCACTTAGAACACCAACGGTAGAAAATCCATTTTCTTTAGTGTTCGGTGCTGAGGTAGTTCTACCATTAGAGGTCGAACTACCTAGCCTCCGCATTTCATTACATGGGATCCTAAGAGAAGAGGTTTATCGAGAAGCTCATCTCTCCCATTTAGAAAGCCTCGATGAAGTTAGATTGAATTTTGAGCAACGAAACATTGTATATGATGACCGCATGGCTCAGAAATACAATAAAAAGGTATATGAACATAAGATCTGTGAAGGAGATTTTTTGTTAAGGCTCGATAGCTGAATTGACAAGAAGACCGGTGAGGGAAGAAAGTATAGACCTAGGTGGATAGGTCCATATCAAGTGGTGGAAGATTATAAAAATGGTGCATTCCATTTGTGTACTCTAGAATGTGAGGAGTTTAGTGAATATGTGAACTTCCTTCACCTAAAGAGATACAACGCATGATCCATCAACATTCTCATATGTACATTATTGCATCTGCATTGCATTTTCATTTGTCCATTCATTTTGTAAAAGTGTGATCAAGGGATTTATTCTTACAAAAACTCCTAAAAACTTCTGAAAATATTTGGCAAAATATTCAAATCATGTCACTTCAAATCTTCATGGTATCATCAACTTTTCTTGAATCATTTATCAATCCAAACAAGACAAGACAAAGTTTTGATAGTAACCATACCAAGGCTTGCATACTTGGTTCTACTTTTGGTCTCTTCTTAGGATAGGTGTCTTTTGTTCATGGTCTATTCTAGAAGCTTCATGGTGTCACATCTATCCCACATACATCTCCTTGGAAATAAGAACATTCTAAACATTTTTCCCAAATAAGTAAGTCAAATGCAAATCAACAGAAAATTTTTATTTTACACATTTCTTTTCCCTACCAACCTTCAGTGTTGAGCTTGCATCTCTTACTAGTGACGTAGGGTTGGGAAAGGAAGGAAATTCCCTTACTCACCTATGCTTTTTCCATGGTGATAAGCATGTGCTTCCTACTGGTAGCATGGGGCAAGGTGTAGGGGGTCTCTTTGACAAACCTGAAAGTCATAAACAATTAAATCGATTACTGTGAAATATTAAGTCAAAATAAAATGAATTAAATGTTGAAAATTCCAAGAAGAATTCAAAACCTTAAAACCATATTTTTCAACCAAGTGGCCATCTATGGATCCAAGTCTAGATAAACTGCAGAGCAATTCACATTCTAAACTATGAGGTAACATTAGTGGGGTAAGGTTGTAGCATCCCAATTTGGCTCTGTCAAACCTCTATCTTCATCTCACCATTACCATTCAACAAATTTCATGGCTTGTGCCCTTTCTAACTCTCGGTGTTGAGCCCTCGCATCTTACTAGTTGTGTGGGGTTAGGAGTGGGGCAAGCATATCTATTCATCATATCATTATGTCATCACGTTTTTTCAAGACAAATATGAAGTACCGAAGATTGCAAAAGAAACTAAGTTTAAGATCACATTGTGTTTGCATCATCATATATCAGCATCATAAAATACAAAAAGAAATCATTCTGTTATCATTTCATATCCACTACATACATTTTGAAAAGCATAGAAAATCAGAAATTCTAAACATCTAAGAGTACACATGTGAATCAAATCATCAATGTAAGACAACTCTATGCAAGGAATAACCAAGCCAAAAAGAGATATATGTACATATCATGGTGTGTCATAGTTTTGTACAATTCCATCACGCACTAGGTGCAGTCAAAACACTCATGCAATGAGCACAAAATACCAAAACATCACATATGCCTCACAAAATGGAGACTAAGCAATAAAGGCACTCTGCCTATCCACCCCTTTGAGGCCCCTTATGACCACTCTAGTTACGAATTTCTTAGGAGTTATTCTCAAAAGTATTCAAAAAGTAAAGGGGCAAGCCTAACGTAAATCTATTCTAATTCAACCATTCTTAAAAATGAAAAAACGGTCACCATGGGCTTAGAGCTCAAAAATCACCAAGTTAGTACGCGTAAATAAAATTGAAAATGAGTCTGTTTTAGATATATATGTTGTTATAACTTCATTTTGAGTGTATGTGTTCACGAGTGGCTAGATCCTTGGCATAGGAATATTTCTATATCCCTGCACATATGGTAAGTCCTTTTTCATTTTAATTTAGCGTTTATTTTTCAATATTTTATCTATCTGCACTTGATTCTTCTTTTTCTCTTATAGGTAGTGAGAGTTTGGACGGAGAGATTTCAACACATGAACGTGTTAGGTATAACTTCTAACTCCCCATTTTAGGAATGCCATACTTGGACTCTACATTTTATGCCTCTTCATGGCTAAGACACTTCTCCGAGGGGGTAATATGTACGCACCCAAAATTGTATGTGCTACATTTTCAGGAAAACGGTTACAAAAGTCCCTAGTGATGATTCAAAATCCTTTCGAGAAGGTGTTCGAGCTCCAAAAACCCATTTGTAGTATATATTTGTGGCCTAGATAGCCTTACTTATCTTTTCCCTACATTTTCCCATTTCCCCTTTCATTATGTGCTTGTTTTCACCTTTAGTGCTATGACCGCCACCCTACCTGGGTGGTGGTTTGCAAACCGCAACCCTAACTAGGGCAGTAGTCCTGAAACCGCCGCCCGCACAGGAGGTAGTCCTGATCGATTTTTCTAGAATCTTCACGTGATAAATTACATGTGATGATTCACTTAAGTTTATCTTTTGAATGCGTCCATGAGTCAAATTTGCTAAAAATAGCTTCATTTGCTTGGTTCTCCTAGTTCCTTCTATTTTTAATAAATTTAATGAGTGGAAATGCCTATTCAATTGCTTTTGCATGAAGTAACCTTCTAGCCTCCATTCCTATATATTCCATGCTTGTATTCAAACAAAAGCCTAAGAATTTTGTGTATCTTGCATTGTTGTGCTTTAATAATAATCTTGCTAAGAATTGTATAGCCAAGTTTATATCTCTTGTGCTATATTTCTTCTACCTACATTATGCACATATTACTTCCAAGTTACCATCACTCAAGTGCCATCTTCTTTTTGTTATTCTTTGTATTCCCATCCTTGAACTCACATGAATGCTCGAGAGAATGAAAGGAAAGAACGAGGGGGACAGATCTCGATACTCTCTGGATTTTATAAGGTTATTACTCTTCTAGGTTTGATTTGTGTATTTTTTTCTTTGTTTATCAAATTGTCAAATACGAATTGTTAATTTCAATTCCATATCAAATAGAGTAGAAATCAATGTCTTTTCATTTGCAAATAGTTAGTTAATTTCCAAGAGGGTTTGAATCTTTCATAGCAATCCCCAGTGACGGATCCTCTTCTTCCCATCCCTGTGGATCTGAAGGAGAGAATATCTATAGGAGGTTGTCTACACATCATAGATCATTTGGAAAATCACTTGTTTTAGGTTAGCTTAGATTCAATACACTCAGCATAAGCAAATAACCACACCGGGTTATTTTCTTGTTTAGTTTTAGTGTAAAAGTAGATTTGATTATTTAGAATAAAAGTGAATTGTTGTTTGTGATTGTAATATTTCAGTTCTATGATTTGTTTAGATTAGTTTCCTTTCAACAGTAGCGTAGATTATTAATTTCATTTAGTTTACATGGACACTTCAAACTAGTTTAGCACTTAGATCCAAATTAGGTAAACAAACCATAGGGAAGTTACGTTACCGTTTATAGCCTCTAAGTCTCCCCTTTTTCAACTCAGCTACCAAGATATCACACTACCAAATCTTAGTCATTGATCCTCCTATAGTTAGCCACACACATTCAAACATCACCTACTCTGGCATGACTTCAGGGGGTCAAGTGCGGTTGAAGGTCACATGCTCATTTTCATCTGTATAGGGACCTTCTTTTATTACATCATGCCCTTTGGATTGAAAAACATTTATAATACCTATCAACATGCTATGAATTACATCTTTTATGACATCATGCCTGATATTTTAGAAGACTATGTCGATGAACTTCTTGGTAAGTCCAAGCGTCGCATTGAACACCTGGTTTCAAAATTATCTTTCACCACATTATCTAATATTTTATTTTCCTTCTACTAAAGAACTGTATTTTTACAGTTCTCTCAAGGAATATCCTTGGTTTCATCGTCTCTTTGAGGGGTATCAAATTTTATCCCACTAAGATAAAGGAAATCCTTAACATTCCTCCACCTACTAACCTTCGAAACTTTGTAGCTTGCAAGGAAAATTACAATCCATTTGACGCTTCATTTCTCAACTTTTAGACTAATGCAAACCATTTCATCACCTCCTTAAAAAGGAAGTTTCTTTCAATTAGAATGATGAGTTTCACAAATCCTTTAAAGCATTGAATAATTACCTTCTTCAGCCTCCTGTGCTCATTCCACCTAAAAATGATCAACCTTTTTACCTATACATTTCTGCTACCGGCCATTCCTTGGGTGTCATGCTCACTCATCATGATGAGAAACATAGGGAACAAGTGGTTTATTACATAATATGTACTCTTCTAGACTATGAAACTAGGTACACTCATGCTAAAAAGATTTGCTTATCCCTAGTCTTTGTGGCCACCAAACTTCACCACTACCTTCTTAATCACAATATTTTGTCATTACCAACACCAACCCTCTTCATTACATGTACACCAAACCTTACCAATACCAATGCAACACTCGTTGGCTCTTGATTCTTGCAAAATTGTAGTTGGATTTCATTCATCAAAAAAATTCAAAGGACAAACCATTTTGGATCAACTTGTAGACGCTCCTCTTCCTGGAAATCAATCCTCAAATTTTTATTTTCCCGATGAATCTATAGCCACCATCTCCCTTGATGATATTATTTATCAAATAAAATTATTCTTTGATGGATCCAAATGTCACCGTGAGGGATGTGAATGGTGTATCCTCATTCCTCTTGATGGTGAGCCCATGCCACTATCCTTTAAACTAGACTTCAATTGCACCAATAACATAGCCGAGTATGAAGCACTTGTGTTAGGTCTTCAAACTGCCATTTCCCTAGATGTTAAATCCATTAACATCTTTGGTGACTCTCAACTAGTTGTGAACCAAGTCAATGGTTTGTACCAGTGTCATAATGATGATCTTTGAAAGTATAAACATCATGTTGACCTACTTTTGACCATGTTTGATCACTTCCTCATTCAAACCACTCCACGATCCACTAAAAAATTTGTAGATACCATGGCTTGTCTTACTTCTCAAATACCTACCTCACCTTTAGACTCAAAAATATTTATCACAATACAACGGTTGCATTCATCTTCTTATATTATCCCCGATGTTAATTTTGTGGGTAGTATCAATACTGAATCATGCAATGTTTGGTATAATCATTTCACTGACTACCTCTCGCTTTCAATCCTACCTCTGGATCTCACTCACAATGGAAAAAAACCTTCCTAAAACGTGTCTCTCATTATTGGGAGAGATCTGATTGGGGATGGGTTTGAAAAGAATTGGATTGGGAAGGGAGGGATGAAGATGTTCGGAAAGAATTAGAAATTTAAATGCTAATCTTAGAGGATTACATATACCTATTGTCCAGAAAGAGGATGAGTTGATATGGTCTTTGACAAAGGATGGTCGGTATTCGGTCAAAACTGGGTATGGTATAGCTATAAATTTTCCTCCTCCTCAACCATTTTGGAACACTTTATGGGATAAGCATCTTATTACAAAGATTAACTTGTTTTGTGGCATGTTGTCTAGAATAAAAATTTTACTGTTTATAATTTATAGGTGAGAGGAATGATGATCCCTAACTGGTGTGTTTTGTGTAAAAATGATAGTGAATCGGTGCAGCACCTCTTTCTTCATTTTCCATTTTCTAGAAGAGTTATGTTTCATATTATGAAATTCTTCCAGAATTTTTGGGTCTTTCTGTAGATTTTTGCTGATAGATATAGGAAATGGATAAGTCCCTTTGTTTCATTAAGTCTTTTGAAGGCATGGAGTTTTGTGGTGCCTCACTTTTTATGGGGGATTTGGTTGGAAAGGAATGGCTAAATTTTTAGGGATAAATAGAAAAAATCTCTGAGGGTGGGGAGTGGTATCTTAGGTGCTCTGAGAAATAATATTTCTATTGTGAAGTTTAAAGAGAAAACAGGGTTTTCTAGACATGAGTAGGAGATTATTCAAGCCTTAGGAATCACAAATTCTGTAAAATAAGATCCTGTGGTGAAGAATGTGGGTAAAAGTAGTGCTAATGGGAGAAACCTACTAAAGGATGGATGAAATTGAATTTTGATGGAGCAGCAAAAGGAAGTACTTGGTTTAGCTACAGTTGGTAGTATTATTAGAGATGAAGTGGGTGTTTTGGTTTTAGCTTATGCTTTGAACCTATTGGAAATAATTCAAATAATTATGTTGAGGCTTATTCTATTTTAATTGAACTACAATGGGATAATTCTTTGCAAATTAAAAAAAAATTAGGTGGAGGGAGATTCATTATATATTATTAGTGTCTTTGAAAGGCCTCTCTAAGCACCATATTAATATAGATTCTATTATAAGAGATGCTAAGACTATGCTTATAAATTTTGAAAATATTATTTTTAATCATGTGTTTTAGGAAGCTAATATGTGTGCTGACACGTTGGCTAATATCGATAGTCAAATTCATCATATAAGTTGGTGGCGGGATGAGGTGGAGTTACCCCAAAGTATGAAGGTCATGTTAAATGTAGAAAGACAAATTCAGGTGTGAGAATAGGATTTGTGACATCCGGGAAATAAATTCACCATGGGTGAGATTTATTTTCACAATCATAACAGTGTATGCACTGGTTGGGAATGGTTATTTAAAGGTTTGGTTCAAGTTTTTTTGTAGGTTTCTCCAAGTTTGCTTCAGTAGTCAGTTTGAGATGGGTGGGGCTAGGGTTAGGGTGGATCCATCCTTGTCAGCTAGTTTGGAGAGGGATTCCTTTCTCTCGGATCTATTTAAGGATGGTGGTATTTCTTATTTTGCTCAGAGTTTGCGGGGTGAGGAAGTTTTATCGATGAAATTTTCTTTGGCTTGGAATGATGAGTTTGTTTCTATGAGGGGTGTGAGTTTCTTGGTGTCTGAGGATTTCATTGGTAATGTGACCAAGATGGAATGTGGGGATGTAAATTTTTCAAGGATAGATCTCATCTTCAAGAGGAAGTGCATATTTTTCTAGAAAGTGATGAGAAGATTTGTTTCATGAAAGATGGTATTGCTCGAAATATTTGCAAGGAGGTGGGCCAAGTTCTGTTTCTACATTATGAAGTATATAATGTTGGATGGGAAGTACCGGAAGCTGCATTCTCAGCACTTAATGCTCTTGAACCATTTTCGTAGAGGTCGGAGAATGAGTATTCCCTTTTACTTGTTTAACTCCCCTGAAATTTTCGGTCAAAAATTTTAAAGAGAAGAAAAAACAGGTCCTTCTTCATCAAGGTTTAATTATTTTGTTGGTTAAGTAGGAAATATGAATTTGCAGACTAGGGGGTTAGTATTCATTTGGGGAATGATTGGGAGGACCATATTTCTCTTTTTGACAGGATTAGGCTGAAGAAAATGAAGGACAGAGCTACGTTGGAGGTGGATGCGGTGGATCGCTTTACAAAACCTTGTTGGGGTTATTGATGATAACATGCCTAAGGAGATCCTGGTGGAAGGAAATATAGTATTTATCTTATTTTCTAGTAAGATTGAGGCCCTTGAGGAAACGGTTAGCCACGTAAAATCTCATAATCTAATTTTTTTACGGGGTTTGCAAAGGACAAATTCCAAGGTGAAGGTTTTAGAGAACAAGTTTGAGACCCTTTAGGGGTTAATTAGTATGGATAAAGGTAAAAGGAGGCAGCTAGATATCAGCTCTTCTGATGAGGATGATTTCTAGGGGATGGTGTTAGTCCCAGCTCACGAACTAGGGCTAAGTGTGTATGAGGCTTCATTGCTGACTTTTTTCTAATTGATGGAGTGGTCTCGTTGCTGTTGGTTTTTGTTTATGTTCGGCTTCCTTTGGGTCAATTCCTTTTTGACTCTACCTAGTTTTGTAATGTTTTTTTATATGTTTTTTTATTCGAGTGGATCCTTAATGTAATATCCTTTATAATAGGCCCTTGGAGCCTTTTTTCTAACTATTATCTATTAAAAAAGTGTCTCTCATTATGTCATCATGGGAGGTCTTCTCTACAAATGTGGCTTTAATGGTATCCTTTTGCGATGCCTCACCATTCGAAATCCCACGAAAGGAATGATAACCAGATCATACCAAGCCAAGAACATAGATGCTAATCAAAAACCACGATCAATAAGATGAAAGAAATTTTCCAGAATAACTTTACATAAAACCTTTGCAAACAAATGAACAACAATATCATATATTATTATGGAACTCAATGCAATACATTGAGAATGGGCCTTGCTTAAATAGGAAAGGAATAACAATCTAAGAACCAGTCAAGGTCATAGATCAAGCCATAAATCAAGGAAATAATTAGTCATCAAAGAACTAGTCAAGACCATAGATTTAGGAGAGAACTAGACATCAAGGATCTAGTCAATACCGAGAGATCAAGGAAAGAATTATAACTAACAACTAGATAATATCTCCTAATATCTAAATAAGATAAAATAAATATCCACGCACATAAGTGAGTGAGGATAAATATAATAAAAGTAAATAAATTACCTAGGTGAACATGAGCTAAGGTAAATACCTACTCTAACACCCCCCCTCAAGTGAAGATAGGGGCCAAAATAGAAGTGGCATGTCCATAGTATGAGTCCTGGAAACTAGGCCTGATGAGGTACTCATGTATAATAACTAGGAAAAAAGGGACACCGCAAGGTACCCAAAACCAATAACAACAAAGTAAAGAGAGTAAAGACCCACTCCAAGGCATCCCAAGAAGCTTGGCTCAAAAACTCATACAATGCTAAAAAAATTTGGTGTGTAATGTGGTCTAAATCCACTTTTCGATCAGAAAACTCAAAAATAACTAACATTGGGTTTCACTAGAATAACTCCATACAAGGAGATTGTTAACGGAGTGATGTCGAAAGTGCAAAAAAATTGATCAATTGCTGAAAATAGGTGTGCCACGATCCAAGAACAATAACCAAAGCAATAAGGAAAGGACACAAACTCCAGAGTTTCATGATCCAAGAAAAGCCAAGGTAACAAGGTAAGAACACGAAACCCGAAGAAGAAGGATCAACACCACACCCTCCCATACTACTGAATGGGTGGAGTGATGCTACAAATCTGTATGAGTTGTCAAAAAAACTACTCAAACACTGAAAAACTAACACTGGAATGCACCAGAATAGATCCCCCATAAGAGATACTATCAACATGCCAAAAGTGTCAAAAATACAGATACAAAATCTCTCAACAAACAAGAGAGATACACTACACCTACTAAAGAAAAATGCTCAAAACAAGAAGCATCACAATGCATAAGGTATAGAAAGTGGAGCAAGAGGCCGAATGATGGAGGAGCCATGCCTATAGATTCCTCTCAACGAATGCCTATGTCACCTCCACGAGTGATTAGATATCCACCCCAAATCAACACGGATGGATGAAGAAGATGCCTGCATATGACTTAGTGCAAAATGTACAATGGGTGCATGCATGCAAAAGAACATTAGAATGTGTGCCAGGTTGATCATGTTTGATAGCTGAAATCTCAAGTTTCTCAAGCCTGAGTGAAGGTGCAGAACTCATGTGTTGCTCATGATCCTCAGAAAGAGTCGAGCAAACAAAAAAGGAGCTCTATCAATGTGTGATCCCAATGAAATATCTACTCGAAAACCAATGGTATGATGAGAATTCCACTTTAATATGTGGAATAGAGGAAAAAGTACCATGTGAATGTCTTCCAATGAATCCATTAGTGAGACCCATAGAATGGAGCATGCGAGATCTGAATGCAGTGGTATGCTTCTCAAAAAATCCATGCAACTGAGAAAAAGTAGGATACACAACATGTGGTACTGTAATAGGCACAGATGTGGAAGAGCATGCAGAAACAAGCCTCACAGTTTAGAAGCATCAAAAGTAGGTTCAGGCTCAAAGACTGGCAGATCAATGTCAGTGGGTACAAGAGAAACAACTGCAAGTGGACTAGGAGCATGGATATGGTTGTCCACAATATGATGGTGATGCTATAGGCTAGCAAGTTTGTTCTGCAGGGAGTGTATTATTGTATCCTTATCGTGAATGAGTGATTGTAGAAGAGAATTTCACTTCTTGAGTGATCTATTTTCTTCCACAAATTTTACAATATCCTCTTGAAGTCCACATACTTCAAAGAAAAGCATATCATTCTCAAAATCCATGATAGGTACAAACTGCAACTCCCAAAAATTTCGACATCGGGCTCAACCGAAATTACACTTAGCCGAAATTGCATCCTTAATTGATTACAACACTCCTCCATATTTGGCACTTTATAATTATAGTGCAAGTCTCAAAATAAACAACTCTAATGGAAAGACCATGAAAAAACAAGCACTTTTACAAAAAAGGTATTCAAAACCGAGTTACCGATCAAAAGTTACAAGTTTTTTACTATTTTGCTCTGTTATTTATTGTAGTTGTCACTAAAATAAAATAAATTGTTGCCTTCACCACACAAATAAAATTAAAGGGGTTGAAGCTAAGCACCTACTAGTAGGAATCACAATCTTTAAGCCCTCATATGACCATACCATATGACCAAGGGCTAAGGATTTTAATGGTGTTTGCACAACTTACTATTCTAGGGTTTGGACTGCGTGGACGGTGACCTTTATTTTCTGAAAATAACAACTTGCGAATTTGCCCGAAATAGCAAACAACATGCACAACATGTGTGGACCCCTGCCAAAATAGGAAAGATATGAAAACCTTCCTGCATGTAAATCAAGACAGATATCTTTGCAACAAAAATGCCCTGTATAGATATCAAGAAATCCAACAAACCTAAAAAATAACCCCACATTTTTTCTTTGTAGCACAGATCCCGAGGTAGACCTATGTCCTTCCCTGCAACAATGTAGAAAAAACCAGAAAAATGACTACCTTCAGAAATGGTCAAGTTTACAGTCGATATTAGGGTTTCACACCTTCCAGATCCAATGGAAGCCTTCGTTTTGCATAAAAACACATGCAGCAACAAAATTCGACCAAATCCCAAATATATGAATATATAATGAATTTATTTGCAAAATAAAACTTACAGACGGATGCCAACAACAATCTCCAGCTCTGATACCATGAAAGGAACGATAACCAGATCATACCAAGCCAAGAACACAGATGCTAATCAAACACCATGATCAATAAGATGAAAGCAATTCTCTAGAATAACTTTACATAAAACCTTTGCAAACAAATAAGCAACAATATCATATATTATTATGGAACTCAATGCAATACATTGAGAATGGGCCTTGCTTAAATAGGCAAGGAATAACAATCTAAGAACCATTCAAGGTCGTAGATCAAGCCATAAATCAAGGAAATAACTAGTCATCAAAGAACTAGTCAAGACCATAGATTTAGGAGAGAACTAGACATCAAGGATCTAGTCAATACCATAGATCAAGGAAAGAACTATACCTAACAACTAGATAATATCTCCTAATATATAAATAAGATAAAATAAATATCCACACGCGTAAGTGGGTGAGGATAAATACAATAAAGGTAAATAAAGTACCTAGGTGAACATGAGCTAAGGTAAATACCTACTCTAAAAATCCCATACACTATCAAATAAATTAATGATGGGATTTGTGGGGGAAATTTTATTGGCCTTGTTGTTGTAAAGTGTATCCTTCACCTTGGCTACTCTTGGACAATCCTTAACCAAGACTACTATGAATATGTCAAACATTTTGTGAAGTCTCAACAACATGCTAACCTTCATCGTACTCTTATTCATGCCTTACAAGTTGTCAAATACTTTTGGCCCTTTTCTCAATGGGGTTTGGATCTTGTTGGAGAGATTAACCCTCATTCCTCACAACGTCATCATTGGATCATCACAGTGACTTAATATTACACTAAATGGGTGGAATCTATCCTCCAATTTCTAACAAATCTAAGAAAATATTTGAATTTATCAACCAAAATATCATTTTTCACTTTTGTATTCCTCATTTCACGATCACTGAAAATGGAAAACAATTAAAAAACAAAACCCTATGCAAACTATGTGAAAAATTTTCCATCTAAAACAGTTTCTGTTCACCATATTACCCATAAGAAAATGGTCAAGATAAATCTTCCAACAAAACTCTCAACAAAATTCTCATGAAAGTGGTTGACGAATCTGGTAAGGATTAGTACACACACATTCCTTTCACCTTATGGGCTTATTGTACCATCATTCACACCTCTACCACTTCCACAGCTTTCTCTTTTGTCTGTTGTACATAGGTCATCCTACCTCTCAAAATTCAAATTCCCTCTCTTTGTATATCTCTTAAAGATATCCTCTCTGATGATGAGTTTTTCCAAGAACGTTTAGCACAGCTTGAGCTACTGAACAAACTCCATATAAATGTTGTAGACCACCTCTAAATCTACCAAAAGCGTATCAAGCACATCTATGAAAAATGCATTCAACAACGAAAATTCTAGATTGGTAATCTTGTCCTGAAGGAAAATCAACATGTAATCAAAATGGTGAAAAGTAAATGAGAAAAGTTTGCACCTAATTGGCTTGGACCTTATATTGTCACCCATACCTATAGATCAGGAACTTATCATTTATCTTCTCTTGAGGGTAAACCCAAAGCTAAACCCTTAATTCCTTTCATCTTCAACCATTCTATTGTTGAATAAATTATTGCATCACTTTATTTATCATATGCACTCTTCCCTCGAGAGAACCTTTCCTTCCACCCATATCTTTTTAAAGGACCAATGACTTAAATAGAATTGTGTGATTATCCATCACCATTTGGCCTTATCTTGGATATGAGTACCACGTCTCTACTCATTGGATGATTATCATGCATAATTTCCATCTTTTCGAGATGGAATCCCATGGTCATTTGTCACTTGAAACATCTCTTTAATAGCTAACCCTTTTTTGCTATGTTTTTTCCTTCATAAAAGAGGACTATATTCCTTTATAGTCTTATTCATGACTACAAGTTTAAAATAATGCAAAAACCTCGGGGTACTAAAAATTTACTCCTTGAGTCAAACTTCTCACAAATAGATGATTCCCTCAAATGAACATCTATGTCTCTATATTCTTGTTATAAGTAAATTTCTCCCTCGAAGGAAGATATAAAGGATAGCACATGTTGCACTTAGTCTATCCAAATAAAGAAAACTAATCTGTATTTTCCAAAGAAAAAAATTATCTTGGAGCTTCCCGCATTGATCATCTTCACAAAGACCTCAAAGAGACTCTATTATTCATCCCCATATAGACTTCCCGCATTGATCAGTCTATGAATGAAAAATTAGAATGCAAAAGAAAAAATCCAGAAAAATACAAGCCTTTGGTCATGGACTTTCTTATGTTCGTTTTGGGTATCTTATAGAAGGGGCATGTCGTCCTATAACAAGGTTACACTAAACAAACCACTCCACCCTACCTTCATTTATTTACTCCTATCCACTCAAGGGACGTGGCGCTCATGCAAAACTTTGTGATTATGCAAATTCTTTCAACTATAGACCTATCAATCATGTAATGTATCTAGGGGATTATGTTCATAAGCCTATTTTTATGGCCATTATGGTCCTTGCCAACTATGGAGCATTTCACTTATTTTCGGTTCACCTCTTCCTACTTGTTGCTTCTTCAGCAAGATGAGACCATCAAAATTAAATATCTTGGTCCACTTCTCATTTCACCCACACCCATACTAATCATCATTTCCAAAAATCATACATACTTATCAAAATCAAAACAAAACCATACCCATACCAATCACACACTTAACTAGTTGCCCTCTCTACTTTTGGCTCAACATTTGACCTTACCTATTTTTCTACCTTTCCTTACCAAGACCATTTTCCTTACCCAACCTACCTATCATAAATCTTATTATTCCCTATCCAATGAGATAACTACATCAGCCTAAGGCCCCTTTTACAAGGGATATGTAGGAAGCACTTCAAATACATGGATCTTTGGAGGTTAGCTTGGCCACCATTTTCTACCATATTTCATCATTTTTACACTATTTGTTGCTACTAGTTAATCTTTCTCACACTTCCATAATATCAATAACACGTAAATTAAACCAAACCAAACCATAACACTAAACCATGCCTACACATCTAATTTCCATAATATCAATAACTTGGAAATTAAACCAAACAAACCATACATCATAACCATGCCTATACATCTAGTTTCCATAATATCAATAACTTGGAAATTAAACCAAACAAACCATACATCATAACCATGCCTATACATCTAGTTTCCATAATATCAATAACTTGGAAATTAAACCAAACCATGCCTATACATCTAGTTTCCATAATATCAATACATTGGAAATTAAACCAAACCATGCCTACACATCTAAGTTTCCATAATATCAATACATTGGAAATTAAAACAAACCATAACATCAACCATGCCTACAACTAGTTTCCATAATAACCATACAATGGAAATAAAACCAAACACAATAGATATAAATGCCATCATCTATATACTAGAAATTTTATATGTCAATACACTATATATACAGATATAAATAAGTCTCTCAAAAACTCTCATGTACATCTTTCCTCTTTGGCACACAGGTCGGTATATATGAATAAAAATAAACAATATCTCAATATCTATGTCATCCTTGAGAGATTTTGGTGCCTCTCTCACTCTCACTTGTATCCTCACCTAGCCTTTGTCTCCATGTACTAGTCACCTCCTACTAGCCCTACCCGTGAGAATGGTGGCTCCCTAAACTACTGACACTATGGGTCTGTGATTTGGACCTCTGACTAGCTGCATGTTGTGCTATAAAAGTAGCATATCTGAAAAAATGGATACAACTCTATGTAATCCAATCCTCACAATATATGGCCTTTGCCACAACCTCTCTGTATTAGTCCATCAATATCACCTATAGTGGTGGCATGACAATCTATCTCTATCCCTAAGGTTGTGGACCTTGTGTTTATAGTAGTGGTCCATCTACTTGTACCTATGGTAATGGACCATCTCCCTATATCTATACCCCATCATGTGCCCTCGGAGGTGAAGGAGGGACATCCATGTGTCCCCCACCATTGGTTTGTACCTATGTGTAGTAATTTTTACACCCACTAAAGAATGAGGGAATCCCATGCATTCTGGCCTATCACCCAGTGGGTGTTGGGCACTCACCCGAGGCATGCATGGGTGTAGAGTCTCTCTTTTATGTGAGTTGAGTGGGAAAACACCATCTATGATCTAAAATTTAAAGGAATTGAGTGAGAATGAAACATGCAAACATCATAAATCTCATAATGGCTCTAGATCATTACAGCCATTACAAACAGAGATACTTTAACAAACTTAAAGAACTGAATCAAAACAGAAAGGAAAATGCATAGGAATTCATATTCATCTTATAAGCATACATGAAAAGGAACTATGAAGAATCATGTATGAATCCGAACCAAGAAGGATCATATTCAATTAACTTGGTAACCTCATTACATTCATTAGACTTACTATAAATCACCACATTATGGCAGACCAAAGTCATGCATCATAACTAGATCCATATCATTTAGCTCTCAAAAATAAATTTTATAACCCCAACCCAATATGACTCCTTACAACATTTCTTTAGAGATCGTTGTTTATTTTTCTATCTCTTTATTTTGCAGTGCTTGTATATATAGGCATCTCAAAGTGCCAACTCATCCTTCTGCGGCCTCAGATCTAGTGCCAAGTGTCTCGAATGTGATCCTCCATAGAGCATGCTCCTTCGAGCCCGAGCTCTCCACTTTTTCCATGATGGTCTTCTAGAAGCTCCCATCACAGCGCATATTCCTTCCTAGGCTAACATGTCAACAAGCTGGCACCTTATCCACTCTACATGCGCAATGGGTCACACTTTTCTTGTGTCCTTCCCGATATGCCAAATATGGCTAAGTCCCGAGACCTTGTCTTCTAGTGCACAACATGACCCTTCTAAAACCCTCCTAGAACCTTGCCTTGTGTACCTTCTTGCACACCCATCCTTCAACCTAGGCCTTGTGCACCCATGCACCTTTATGTACTTATCCAATATTTTAGGGGCCCAACACTTTGTTTCTGCAAACTACATTTGTAAAGTAGCCACATGTGCATATAAAGCAACAACATGGGCCTGTAATGTCATAACTTATCCCCCATCTCCAACTTGTTCTGTGTTACCACTAACTATGCATGTAGTGTGACCACCTATTCCTGTAAAGTAGTGACGCCTATAATTTCATCACCTACCCCCGTAACTCCGTCTCTCTCACTTACGAATGTGGCCAAATAGGTCATTCCTAGCATGACTTGTGTTTTCTATAACTGTGTAGCCCACCACCACCTATACCATGGTGTGCACCCAACATAATCTATCATCACATCAATTTCCTACTCCTCCAATATTTCTTTTGGTTCTGGTTTTGGAAGAGGTAGTGGCATCTCCACATCCTCTCAACAATACTATGGGAATCACAGAGGTACATCCTATTGTAAGCCAAACTGATGTCTAACCTGATCTATGGGTATGCACTCGTGTTCCTCTACCCTCATCCCCCGCATCTATCTCAATAACTATAAACCCGACGACTCCTCATCTATGCCGCTAAACTCTGGATATGTGAGGTATGGTCTCCATAAAATATCTACCAGTGAAAAAATATTCAATGCCCTATGATAGTAAGCAATATATTGAGTCACCCCATCCACCCTTGCCTTCTCTCCAACCTATAGCCACCACCTATATCATACCCCATACACACATACCTCTCACCCCTGTCACAATAGATCAAGTGAACAAAGACACACAATGTTCTCATAGGCCCAACAATATAACAAATATATGCAGCAGAGGCCGTATCTTTGTATCATCCTATTTGCCCACACTCCCTGCATAGCTACACTAGGTACCACCACAGGTGCCCATGAAAATCACACCCTATCAAACACCATATCCTCCAATACTCCAATCAGGACCCATAAAAAGCTCCCACCCTCTGAGTCTAGAAGAGAAAAATATCTAACATCAACCATCATCAATATTGTCAAACGAGTCTCCTATGGATGCACCTCATACATAGCACCATAATTTATGCTCACATTGTGGGAGGTCGATATTCCATGCCCGGCCTAAACACCATAGCTATATGATCTATTTAATCTAACAATGACAATCGATAGAGTGAATGTCTAATGATTAGTAGTCACAAAATCCTGTAGACATCCTCTAAGGTGACGGTCATCTCACCCGTCAACAAATAGAAGGTGTTGGTAGCCGAATCCCATTTATTGGTGAGGGCTACTATCATGTTGTGGTCTCTGTAATATTATTATACCTCTTAATGGAACATATCCCCACTACCCACATATGCTCCCACTCCTCCTCTGGAATGGTGGGCCTCATATGTACTAACAAGGGTAGAATTTGGTCCCTCATTGTCAGTTGTTGCCTAGCCTGCATCATCAACAACCACACATGTTAATCATTGGTTCTTTCGAATTTCTATTACACCTCAACCTTGTTATTACTTCACCTATTGATCTATCTACCTAACCAACCCCAACCCTCCTGAATTCATCCTATGACATCCTCTTTTACCTACACCCCTTCCTAAGACTCCCTTTTCTACCCTATCCCACCTCACACTCAATTAGATGACCTAAACCCAACCTTTTCTTACCAGAAAAATTAGCACCGGTTCCCCTATCGATGTTGGTTCCCTTACATGATTGGTGTTGGTAACCTAACCAATGTCATCTGATAACTAAAAGACATCGGTTATTGGTTTGGCTCAAACTGAAACCCCCATGCCCCCCATTTTCAAAAAAATTTAACAAAACACCTAACTAACCCACCTTAATCCCTTATAATTAATCCTACATTCATTTCAACCCCTATTTAAACTAGATTAACCTCCCATACCCTGCTTTCACTACCAATTTCATACCATTTCAAAAACCCATACAATTTGTATTTCTACTAAATTTCATTCTACAAAACCAAGCATAGAACCCAAATCCTACCTCTTCTCACCGATGCATCCTGTTGGGATCTCTAGATCTTGAATTGGAACATCCTCTACTCCTTACCCTTCCTCTACCATGTCAAAACCTCCACACTCTCCAACCAATCAAATAGGTGAAATTGGGGCCACCAAATCACCTCCTCCAATGAATAACCACTCACCCAAATCAGCCTCATATCACTCTTTTTCACTTTCCTTTCCCAATACCCTCTCTCAATGTCATTTTACAACTCCAAAAATGCTCAAATGAGCACCTTTTTGGGAGGATTTCTATTTTGTATCACCTTTTTGATTACTGATGTTATTTGGATTGTGCCCTAGTTGACCAACATCGGTCAACTCTACCGACACCCGTTCCCCTGACCGACATCGACCACACTTCCTATAACCCCATATGCTTCCTTTTTCCTAATTTTTACCCTTGCCTACCTTTTCTAGTTGCCACAACCCTAAATGCTCCCTATCGAGATCCCCTAGCCACCCCCAACTCATCAACCCCTATGGATGCTTAGGGGCATGTTTTCCTTCACCTAGACCTTACACATGCCATTACACATGCCCTTTCCTATATACCTTCACCAGCTCGACCTCACGTATATGACAGTAAAAATCACTTACTCACTCTACCGTGTAATAATGCTACCCACATTTTTAGCCTACCGACATTACCTTTCCTAATTTCATGTCATTTATCTCGAAACAGACCAAACCTTTTGGTGTTTTAGAACACACCTATACCCATTCCTGCACCTTGACCCATTGTGTTTCCAAGATCACATCCTATACCTTGGATACCTAGACCACATCACCCTTGTTTGGATAAACTATCAACCTTTGACAATGTAGAGTTTGTGTGCTCTTCAACCTTGTGCCTTGTTGCATTTGGAACATGTGCATGTGTTTGAATTTTTCTATCTTTAAATGACCCCATTATCACCATTGCCTACACCTTCATCTTACCCCATTTTTCATCACCTACCACCTTATCAAACCCATCACTAATTCAGCCTTCCACTTAATCAGTTCCTGGTTTGAGGGGGATCACCTCCACCCTTATCTGGGGCAACCTACTTCTTTTTTGTCATCATCACTTATTAGTACAAGCTACATGACAAAAAGGGGAAAATGTAGACACCCAAAATTGGGTTGCAACCCTCTAAGCCCCTTTCAATTAACACACCCCCTTACCATGACCCCTTCCACACATTATTATTAATTTAATTATTAATATTAGGTTAATTACCACCTCACCCCTCCACCTCACCTCTTCACCTTACATTGGACCCATACAAAGGGCATTTAACTAACTGAGACTAGGTCATCACTCCTAGCATTGATTCATCACTTCCCTTAACTAACTAAAACTCTTTCTTAACCTAATATTTATTATTAACCACTTCTTCCATCAATTCCCTGCATGTTTAAACATGAACCAAGACCTCAAGCCAACAATAAAATCTTGACCCTTGCCAAATGGGAAGAAACATGCTATTATTAGCAATTTTGATCTTTTCTCCCTAACCGATCCCGTTATTCTTGGTGGGCCAGGTTAAGGAACTGCCATCAATTCCTTTAAATAAGGATTTCCAACTCTTTCCTGGGGATCTTCCTTTATTTGGATTTTGGATTATTTATTCACACTCTTACATTCAATTGGGTGTCTGATGATAAAAAATAGCACTAGAGCATCCAAGTTCTTCACCAACAACTGTCATCTTGCTCCAAAACCTCAAATCATTCACATAGGGAAGGACACAGGATTCATTTCCACAAAGACTGATTCGAGATCCATTTCTTCTATGAACACCCACCAACCACTACATCTACCAATCTCTAGGTCTTCAGATAAGTATCTTAACCAGGTTGTTAGTTCTTAACTTTGGTTTTAGATCTCTTATTGTCTTTTATTGTACTACTTATTTCTCACCCGAATACCATCCGTCACCCATCTACCCGATACCCTACCAACCTGAACCTCTCCTCCTTTCTAATCACCTCTCTCACCCTTACTGATCCTTCACCTAAATCCCAACATCCTTCCTAATACTTATTAACACTCTTTGTAATCATGGAGAGCTAGAACCAACCTTGTTTCTACTTTGGCAACCAATTTTCCCTACCGTGATCGGTTAGCCAACCGATACCAGCTATAGCTAGTTACCGGCATCGCTTACCTTACGGGCATCAGGTCTGTGTGCTGAATTCTCCCTCAAACCAACGAGATAATTTACCTACCCAAAACCTCTCAAAATATCCCACAACCTCACCCAAACCTCCATAACACCCTCTGTTACACCTACAAACCTTAACAACCCACCACCTACTTTAAATTTAATCTTGTATTCACTATTTGGATTAGATTTAATTTACTGTGCTTGTGTGAGATACCTAAATTATACAACTATAGTTTAAATCTTGATTTCATATTCTTATCAGCATTTAATTTTTTTTAAACATGGATTTACAACCTTCTAGGAAGTACCTCACTTCCTGGATATTTCTCCTGCTAGGCAATCAACTAACCGATGCTTTTTATTCTATCTTGTGGTCTTGTGTTATTTTTCAAGTAGTCCTTCCAAGAAAAAAAGAATGCTTTCGATTGGCCTGGTATTTAATGGTGCACAACCTCTTCATGACCTCTAGGTATTCCTCGCGTACCCAACATTATACCTTAAACATTTTTCTTATACGTACGCTTCTTATTGGTGAAACAAATTGATTCATTCCTAGTTAATCGACCAAAATAAAATAAATTATTTGATCTACTTATTTGAAAGGAAATTAATTAAATAAAGGGAATAAAACAATTTAAACAAACTAAGTAATCTTATCTAATATTTTTATATTTTATGATTTCTAGAAAAAAGAGGAAATTGACAATACAATTGTTTCTACAACACTATTGACAAATCTAAACAAATAAATAATCGGATGTTACTATTTATCTCGTACATCACGGATCTAAACTATCCTAATAAATCATAATCTTTTCAAATTTATGTTTGTGGATTTAAATCTTATGTTCTACCTCGAGAGACACATGAAGAAATAAAATCTTCTCGAAGCACTTCTTCCTCTAAAATGTCCCCATAGAAATAAAAAAATATTTAATGAATATAACAGGTTTAATTGGAGTTATAATTTCTTTAAAATAATTTAGTATCCTTCCTCTAAAAATACTTCCCATGCGAGACCCATAGGAATAGGAAAGGAAATAATATATCACTAGAAACTTTGTAAAGGCAAGGAAAAGTTATAATAATGAATTAACTATTGAATTGATTTGAATTGAATTGATTTTCCTACTCTAATCAAATTTTTCATGCTTATGAAATTAAAAATCAATAAATCTTAACAAAACCCAAGTATATCCCCAAATTGGAATCATGGAACTATGACAAAGCCAAAGGATGGTTTACTCTAATGTCCCCTCGGAAACTTATTTTTCAACTTACGGCTTAGATGAATCCAGGAACTATGTTGGGTAATGTAGAAGAAGCGGTGAAGAAGTGTTGGATCAATGGTAGTGTATAGGTAGTTTGGTTATAATACAAGTAGTACAATAAAAATTCAAGAGAATTGGATTGATTGTGTATTTCCTAGCAAGATTACAACATCATAACAGTGTAATTCAAAACAAAAATCTCTAGCCAATGCTTCGGGAAGAAGCTTGGATTTTATAGAACATAGGTTGGGAAATGGTCTAATCCATTTGGCAACCAAGGAATGCCACCTCACTCAAAGGAGGGGAAGTTAAATCTCAATTAGCAATAGAAGAGGAAGAGGAAGTTGGTATGTATCGGATGATCCCGAACAACCAATTTGACCAAGAAACGTGTGCTAAAATCATGTTTGAAGAAATGAAACAAGTTTAGAAGATGTCAAAGAAGATTATGGAAATATTGCATGCAACCATTCGTCTGCAGAGAGGGGCAGTTACATAACCACCGAGGTGGTTCACCATGAAATTTATGTATCTTAAATCCAAAACTAAGGAAAAATATGCACACAAAAAAAGATAAAAGAAATCCATAAAAACATAAAAATGGTTAAGGGAAGCATTCTAAGCTACAAATATATACTTGTTGTCTCCCAAAAAATACTCTGCATTTTCATAGCCAAATTCAAATTTTTTGAGCTCATGCTCATCGTTGGTGTTTAAGCCAAATTAGATATTCAAGAAATTAGCAGAGGTCATGCCCTAGAGCTGTTTAAACCTTTGTTTTTGCTCATTTTGAGAAATTATCCATTTCTCGATCTCGTACACGTAATATCCTCTTTACGCCCTTCATTTCGATTGAAATTGTTCACTTGTTCTTTTTCCTAGGTCATCAATAATTTTATTTCCTTCATGCCTCTGGTTCATGAAGGAAATCTGAAAGTTGGACTCAAAACGGTGAAGTTCTCTTCCTCTGTGTATTTTCCCACAAATCAGGATGATGTTTGTCTTTTTCCTGTCAAATTTTGGCCCTAATGAATGTAGGTACATGGTCAGATCCTATTGGAAGGGGAGGAACGGATTTTTGGTGAACTTAACACTTTTGGTTGCTTTTGGAAAAAATGGTAAATTTTCCCCACGGACCCGAAAATTTGAATCGCCATTGAAAATTCTAACCTCAGCAGATGCCTCCACATGTCACAACGATGTAACTCCATGGGCAGATCCCAAAAGACATTCTTTAATTAAGTGGATGACTCCATGTGTCCCAAGTACAAAATAAAGGTAAAATTGGCTAAGTATGGAAGGCTCAGCGGATGGCTCCACATGTCGCAACGACACAACTCCATGATGGGGCAAAAGGTCAATTACCAAATCAATACCAGATCACCACATGGTCAAAGGCATTGAAAATTCAAAGCGGACGAGCGGGCCATCGGGGAACTTTTGGAAATTTAACCAAATTCCCAAAAGTGAAGTAAAAGTTCTAAAATGCTCCGCAGCTCCGCCAAGGTCTCGAGCCCGAAGTTGAAAAGTCAAAGTGGAAGAGTGGGCCGGTGGAGGAATTTGTGTTTTTGAGCCTTTTTGTAAAAAAGGTGAAAATTTAAAAAATGATCCATAGCCTCAATCAGGCTATAAAGGAAAAAGTCAAAGGTAAATCCTGTCGTTGAAAAGTCAAAGTGGGAGATCAAGCGATGGAGGAACTTGAGGTTTTGAGCCTTTTTCCTAAAAACGTTAAAATTTTTAGAAAAGAGTCATGACCCCATCTCCAATTAGAGCATGCCACATGTCCTAGTCAAATCGAGTAGCGGGACGGTGGAGGAAATTGAGTTTTGATACTTTTTCCAAAAAGGTTAAAATGTTGAGAAAAGGCCGTGACCCCATTTCTAATTAGAAGTAGCCATGTGTCTAACTTGAAAAGTCAAAGCGGGGGTATGGGCCAATTTTTTCCAAATTTCCAAATCTCTAAAAAATCACAAAATGCAAAGGGCTTTCCCGTAACCACTCCAATCCCTTCCCCGCCATGTGGACAGACTGATTTCGAGTGTTAGAGGAGAAAATCTAAAGGTTTATATTTAAACTGGAAAATCAAATGTAACGGTTGCTTTGCAAAATATGGTTTTAACCCACCATGAGCATTTTCTTCACAACATAAGGAATTCAAAAAGGTGTGGAGGATTTGTGAAGTTGTAACGATTTCTTGAAAATAATATAATGGCTTCTCGACATGATTCCAAGGGTTTGCAATTGATTTCAAAAAGATCGGAGTGCTCTGTACCTAGAAAAGAGAAAAACACAAAATTTCTTCTATCTTCTTTCTCTCTCAAATTTCTTCCATTCTAAAAGATCTGATACAAACTCTGCCTTAGCTTCAATAATAAAAGAAGGAATTTTCTCCTCTTTGATTGAGAGATTAATTGGTACTTTGTGACTAATGAGTTTTATTCTATCTTGTAGCTTCTTTATCAGATTTGTATTTTCTTCTAATTCTAAATGCATGTAAATGAAATCTATAATTAATGTGTGTGATCATCTGATATTCTACTATCAGCATTAGTTTCTCCTACCTCCATTCTCACTCCCTCTCCAATTTTTAGACAAAGTTCTTCTCTAGTGAGAAATTGCTAGGTTTACCATAGGGTCGATGGAGTGTCCTGTTAGATCTCTGGTGAAAGGCCGCCATTGGAATCCACCATTTTTGCATGCACATATGGAATCTGACTTTGTTTAAGTAGAGGGACTTAGATTCCCATAGCATTGGCTTGAAACCCACCAATTTTTCCACAAGACAAATTTTCTCACCAATAGTTTTTGGCACCCACCGTGGGGCAAATTTTGTAGCATCTACACCTAAAAAAGACCTCAAGGTCATAAAATACAAAAATATTCTAGAAGAAAAGTTCTTGGAGATTGAATAATCACATAGATGACATGGATGTAAATCATGACTATTCAGGGAAATCCTCTCTTGTGAGAGACCTGATTTACTCTTTCACATCCAAGAAGAGATTTCTTCGATATGAGAGAATCTATTTGTACAGTGAGACAAAGTGTAAATCAATACTTCATTTCCATAAGGATTCTAGACCTAGAAGAGGAACGTGTTGTCGAATTGGAGAGACAAAGACAAATTCCAGCACCCCAAAGGAGAGCATAAATCTTCAAGTTGGATGAGAGAAGATACACCCGCTGAGATAAGGAGGAAAAATTGATCCCACATTTGAAGAGCTTGAAAGAGAGGCAATTGCTGAAGAGGAGATAAGAGCTCAACTTGAAGAAATAGAAAGACTCCAACTCAAAGTAGAAGAAAGAGCAGCAGTAGAAGTAGCCTTAGCAAGACTAGAGGATAGAAACAGGAATAGAATGGGTGATTGTGAGCATGAGGAATGTAGGCCCAACGTACCATGGGGAAGGAATAGTGGTTTGTTAGGTTGTGGAGATTTTTTTATGTGAGTAAGTGTTAAATACTATACACTAAGATTACTATACACTTTCCATAGTTGTCTTGCCGAGTTCGGGGCTAGGGCCGAACCTCAAGTGGGGGTTCGGTGGCGAAACCCCGGTAGCAAGGGTTCAAGGGTACAACCCCCAAAAAAAATTGGTCCTTAAAACGTGCCCGATATATCGGGAAACATGATTTTCTCATATGGGTGGGTTTTTGACCCATAGGTTTATGGGATGGTTTTGGCCCATGGTTTTAATACCCATGGTTTTGTAAAACTACTTAAGTAGTTGTCTATTTATATGGTTTTGTGCATATGGTAGATATAATGTAACATTGCAGATGTGTTTTGAATTCGGGTGTGAATTCTATAGAGTTTGTTGAGCATAGATCCAAATAGATCTGGGTATTGTATTGAGAGAGTGGTGGCTTGTAATAAAATCTAAGCAAGTGATTCTTAGTTGATGTAGCTCAAATTAGGTGAACTACGTTAAATAAAGTCTCTTTGTGTTGTGTTATTTTATTCTACACTTTTATTTGAGATCTGTAATATTTTCTGCGTATTAGTTTCTATTGTTTCGATTCTATGAGGGATTATTCCACATATTTTATCCCTTATTTAATAACACGGTCCACTAGCTCTTGCTAAACCACTCCATGAGCTCCCAAGAGGTTAGAGAAAGAACTTCCCAAAATTCAAAGGGGATGGTTCTCAGCTCCCAAAAGAACATGTAGCATCATTCATCACTACTTGTGGAGTATTACGAGTTGAATATGAAGATGTTTTAGTTAGGATCTTTGTGCAGTCACTCCAAGAAAATGTTGTTGAATGGTTCTACATGTTTCCCCCAAGATCTGTCACATCTGGGAAGATATAAGAAGTGTGTTTGAACATAGGTTCAAGAGCACGAGAATATTTTCGAGGGCTGCTGGTCCAATTGGTTCGAGATGAAGAAAGAGACCTTCAAATCAATGAGAGATTTTGTAACAAGGTATGATAGGTTAACAAGAAGAATCCTGAAGATGTGTTACCCTCTGAAAATAACTTGAAAATATTATTCATCAGTGCTTTGCCACCATAATTTGGTTTCTTCCTCAGAAGAGCCCAACCAAGAACCTTGAGGGATGCTAAAGACTTCGTGATTGAAATTGATGATGATATAATTATTTTTGGAAAAATGAAAGGACCAAATGGGAAGCAAAAAGGTCAAAGTTCAAATCCAGTCACCACTGATCCAATGTTCCAAAAAATGGTAAATGACCTAGTTGCTTTGAAGAATTAGTTTTCACAAATCACAATGAAGAATGCTCCAAGGAGATTAAATCCCCTAACAGACCAAGAATTTCTCCACCTCCTCATAGGCTTGCTCTTGAAGCACCACCAGTCAATGCTATCTGTGACACTAGAGAATCAGAAGAAGGAACAGACATTGAGGAAACTGAAGAAGAAAGCATGGATGACTATGAAAACTATCTTGAAATTGAAGAGGTTGGCATGCACAATGGCCTAATTGAATATGTTGATGATGAGGAGGAAGGTGATGAAGAAGCTCCAAGTTTTTCATGTGTTGTTTTCACTCATACACAGTCCAAGAATGGTGTTTTAGCCTCAGCAGTTGCAACTGAGAGTAGGAAGAACAAAGAAGATAACTCTTCAAAGCCTCCACAAAACAAGATCATCAGTAGAGGATCACCATTACCACCTTCCATGGAATCAGCCAAAGAGAAACCAGATTCACTAGTTGTCAAGGATCACACTTGTTGTGCCAAGTAAGTCATCTGATTCTCCTCTCAACCCAAATTTTTTTAAGATCAATTCTCTTCTTAATATTGTTTCTATAAGAACATCTAAATTTCAATCAAGGGCTACACCCTCACCTCCTTCCAAGCCAATTGCTACATGTGAAAAGGAGAACCTAGCACCAAAAGTAATAAAACCTCTACCATTTAAGTCCTCATCCACTGTTGGAACCTCTTCCTCACCTACCATATCTCCATTTGACTTTGTGGAGCATGAAAGCAAAACCAAGGTTCAGCTCTTTGATATTTAATACTTGCAAACACATCCCGCCCAATTTGTGATTCATCAAAGTAGTATGGGGTGGTAACCCTACATCCCCAATATATAATTCTAAAGGCTTGCTTCCCACACCATATTCTCAAACACATTCTAGCCCTCGAGTGCCTCCAACACCAATAGAGTTGAGATTTTTACCTGTCACTTCTCATCAAAGGATTCCAGTTGAACAATTACATCATAGACTTTGGGGCCTCAGATAATGTGATACCAACAAAATTTGCAAATTCTCTTAGCCTCACTTTAACCCAGGAAAATGGCACATGCTATTCAATGGAATCCAAACAAGTTCCATTAGTAGGAAGAATCAAGGATTCTCAGGTTGCACTAGTTGATTACCTTGAAAAGAAGATACTCTTGACCATTTTGGTGGCAAATATCCCAACATCTTTTGGTATGCTTTTGAGTAGAATTTTTTGTAGAGACCTAGGTGGAGAAATAAAAATGGATTGGTCATCCACAACTATCCCAATGAAAGGATAAATGAAGAAGTTGCTGCCAGTTAGGAAAATGAAATTCACAGTAAGGAAATCTAATGATCCAAGAGCTAACATCCTCTTTCAAGATTGTGGGCTAGGAAACTACTTCCTTACATCACAAAAAGAAGAGAACATGCCACTCCTCATGGAAGTAGAAGAAGATTAGATTTGGACAATGGAGTTTGATGGTAGTCATTCCAAGGCGTTTAGGGGCTGGTGTAGTATTATACTCTCCCTCCAATGAGATATATCCTTTTGCCTACAAGATGAAATTTGACAATACAAATAATACATTAGAGTATGAAGCATTACTCTTAGGTATGAATGCAGCGGAGGACATGGGAATTAAGAAGCTGAGATGAAAAGGTGATGCTGAGATTGTGGTGAAGCAAGTCCACCAACAATATCAAGTAAAAAATCCAAGGCTCAAGTAGTATAGAAATAAAGTGTGGGACTGCATTGAATCCTTTGGTGCATTCTCCATTGAAGCTATACCTAGGAGCGAGAATGAAAAGGCTGATTCTCTAACAGTGTCATCTTCCTTAGTGACACCTCATCCTTCGTTTAGAAAAGATAAAGTGACCATTGAGATGGTTTTCAGTTCTATTGTACTAGAAAATGCAAATCACCGGAAGGTCTTTAATGATGCCAATCAGATCCTAGCCTTCTTAGAACAAAGGGATAACTTCAATAATTTGTTCTTTGAAGGAAGTGAAAACCCACACCGTGAATCAGTCCCCAAAGAAGAGAAGGAAGGAATTGAGGGAATTGATGAAGAGGGGGTGATTAAACTAAAAGGAAACAAAATCCCCAAAGGCTTAGTTTCTTTGGAAGATCTTTTTGACAAGAATGATAAGTTCATCCAAGAAAAATAAAAACAATCTTCTCAGTGCCCATCTAATTTTTATCAAGAAAACATTGGCACTTCAGAGAATCCAAGGATGGTTAACATTGGTAAATGTTGCTCACCAGAAGAGAAGATAAAGTATGTTTCTCTACTAAAAAAGTACTCAGATGTCTTGGCCAAATCCTATGATGAACTCAAGCCTTTTCAACCAAAGTAAATGCATAATTCCATTCCTTTGAAGCAAGGAGCTAAGCCCTTTAGGAAAAAACAAAGGCCCTATAATCCAAAGATTGCTGATGTTATCAAAGAAGAGATGAAAAATATGCTCAATGCTAGAATCATCTTCCCCATCCACCATTCAACATGGGTGGCTAACATTATGCTAGTAAGGAATAAGAATGGGGAAATAAGGATTTGTGTAGACTTCCAAAATCTGAATCAGGCATCTCTCAAGGAAAACTACCCTCTTCCAATCATGGATCATATTTTGCAAGTAGTCACTGGATCTGAGATGCTCTCTTTTCTTGATGGATTCTCAGGGTATAACCAAATCAAAATGACAGAAGAGGATTGTAACAAAATAGCCTTCACAACACCCTGGGGCACTTTTACCTATAGCATAATGCCTTTTGGCTTGATCAATGTTGGAGCCACTTTCTAGAGAGAAATGGACTTGGCTTTCAAAGATTTGAAATATTGCATTGTTATTTACCTTGATGCCCTCACGGTTTTCTCAAAGAGGATGGGACACCATATCATTCATTTGGAGAAAGTCCTTGCAAGGTGTAGGAAACATGGCATTTCTCTAAATCCAAAGAAGTGTATTTTTGGAGTCACAGAAGGTAAGTTTTGGGACACATTGTGAACAAACATGGAGCACACATTGATCCTAAGAGGGTCAGAGCTATCCAAGCATTAGCCTTACCAACTAGAAAAAAGGGAGTTCATTCATTCTTTGGAAAGGTAAACTTCCTTCATCGTTTTGTGCCTAATTTTTCTAAACTGACTAAGCATATAACTTCCATGATGATGCCTTAAGCAAATTTCAAGTGGAATAAGGAGGAAAAAAACATTTGAGAATATCAAGGAAGCCATTTCCAAAGCTCCAACTCTTTTATCTCCATACTTCAATAAGGATTTCATCATGTATTGTTATGCATCAAAACATACACTCTCTACTGTCCTTGTGTAGAAAAATGATGAAGGCTTGGAAACACCCATTGCTTTCATGAGTTGTCCTTTGAAAAATCACTAGCTAAAGTAAAACCAACTGGAGAAGCATTCCTACGTAGTTGTTAAAGCTGTTAAAAGTTTTAGATTCTACATTCTCAATTCCCATACAGTGGTGATGGTCCCTAGAAGTGCAATCAAGTCCATTTTGACTCAACAATATCCTGGGGCTAAGAGAGGAAGTTAGATTGCAAAGACCCAAGAGTATGACTTGGATATTAGGCCCTCTAATCTGGTAAGAGGAAATGGTTTGTGTAAGTTGATTGCTGAAGATGAAGCTCTCAAATCTTAGCAGGGAGAAAAGGATGATGTTTTCCCAACCTGTTCAGAAGACAATCCACAAGTGCTCTTTGTCACCACTACTGATGAGTGGTATGTGGATATTGCTTACTACCTCACTTATGGAGAATTTCCTCCTCATCTTTACTAAAAACAAAGAAGGAAACTCAAGATAAAGACAACCAAGTTTGTGATTTGGAATCATGCACTTTACAAGAGGGGCCTGGATGGTTGTTTCCTTAGGTGTGTAGATAAGGAGCAACAAGAAAAGTTGCTCAGGGCATATCATGATCAAGCTTGCGGTGGACATTTCTCAGCAATGGTCACTGTGCATAAGATTCTCAAGGGGAGATATTATTGGCCCTCCATCTTTATAGATACTCAAGATTGGGTTTCCAAATGCAAAGCATGCCAACAATTTGTTGGAAATCCATAACTAGTTGCATTGCCACTCAGGCATGTGGTGATTGAGGAACCATTTCAGCAATGGGGGCTAGATTTTATTGGTGTTTTGAATCCTCATTCTAGTGCAGGGCATACTTATGTACTCACTACAACTGATTACTTCACTAAATGGGTGGAGGCCATTCCAACCAAGCAAGCTAGCTCTGAAACAATCTACAACTTCATCAAGGAGAATATCATTGTACGCTTTGGAGTACCACAGAAGATTGTTGTAGACAATGCCACCTATTTCTCTTCAAAGGAGCTCATAGAGTTTTGTTATGGTTTTGGAATCTCCTTATCTCACTCTTTTGACTACTACCCATAGGGAAATGGTCAAGCTGAGTCAAGAAACAAGAACATTATGACCATTGTTCATAAGCTAGTAGATGAGAATCAAAGGAACTTGCACAAGAAGTTATATGATGCATTGTGGGCTGATAGGATCCCTCCTAAGAAGGTAATAGGTATGTCACCTTTCCAAATGTTTTATGTGATTGAGGCGAGATTCCTCTCTCAATTGAGATACCAACTCTTAAGCTTCTACAAGAAATAGAAGATGGTCGGTATAAAGACTCCATTGACAAGAGGATCCTCTTCTGGAGAAGTTAGAGGAAAGCAGATTCCAAGTGGTGGATAGAATTAAATAACATTAGTTGAAAGTGAAGAAATTTTTTTGACAAGAAGACCAAAGTGAGGGACTTCAAAGTTGGAGATTTGGTCCTGATGTGGGATAAGAGAAGAGAACCAAATAGGAGCCATGGAAAGTTTGATTCATTGTGGTGGGCCCATTCCAAATTCATGGATCTTATGGTGAGAATGTTTTTCTCCTCTCATATTTGGATGGAACACAATTGGAATTTCCTTGAAGTGGGAAATACTTGAAATTGTATCATCGAGTAAAGTGGGTTGTCCCTCACCTGTACCATAGCTGATTTGTGTAGGTGTGTTTTTTTCCCTTTTACATTGCATGGTTTTGGTTTAGTCTTTGTTTGGTTTTGTTGTGTGTGGTTTGGCTTGTGTGTGTCCTCCTTCTTCCATACTTTCTCAGAATTTTACATGATTCTACAAGGCCCAATGGATAAGGCATTGGTCAACATAATATGTTTTGAAACTCAACATTTTGGATCCTCATGACATGCCCTAATAATGCCTAGTTCACGCCATGTCCCCAAGCTAGAGTCGCTTGTTGTCTCTGAAAAATACTCTGCATTTTCATAGCAAAATTCAATTTTTTTGAGCATGTGCCCTTCATTGGTGTTTAAGACAAATTAGAGATTCAAGAAATTAGCGAGTTCGTGCCCTAGAGCTGTTTAAACCTCTATTTTTTCTCATTTTGAGAAATTCTTCATTTCTTGGTCTCATACACGTAATATCCTTTTTGCAGCCTTCATTTCTGATCAAAATTGTTTGCTTATTCTTTAGTCTAGGTCATCACATCATTGTCCTACCTTCATGCCTCTGGTTCGTGAAGGAAATCCAAAAATTGGACTCAAAATGGTGAAGTTCTCTTCCTCTGTGTATTTTTCCCGTAGTCGGGATGACGGGTGTCTTTTTCCCATCAAATTTTGGCCCCAATGAATGTAGGTATGTGGTCAGATCCTATTGGAAGGGGAGGAACGGGATTTTTGGTGAACTTAACACTTTTGGTTGCTTTTGGAAAAAATGGTAAATTTACTCTGGGACCCAAAATCTGAATTGTTATTGAAAATTCTAACCTCGGTGGACGCCTCCACATGTCACAACGGCAAAACTCCGGGGAAGATCCCAAAGGATAGTCTTCAATTAAGTGGATGACTCCACATGTCCCAATCACAAAATAAAGGTAAAATCAGCTAAGTATGGAAGGCTCAGCTAGATGGCTCCACGTGTCACAATGGCGTAACTCCATGATGGGGCAGAAAAGGTCAATTACCAAATCAGTGCCAGATCACCATGTGGTTGAAGGCATTGAAAATTCAAAGCGAGACGAGTGGGCCATCGGGGCACTTTTAGAAATTTAACCAAATTCCCAAAAGTGAAGTAAATTTTCTAAAATGCTCAAGTGACTTCGCCAAGGTCTCAGGCCCAAAGTTGAAAAGTCAAAGCGGAGGAGTGGGCCAGCAGACGAACTTGTGTTTTTGAGCCTTTTTAAAAAAGGAAAAAAGTTAAAAATGATCCATGCAACCCCAATCAAAGGCTATAAAGGAAAAATTCAAAGGTAAATCCCACCGTTGAAAAGTCAAAGTGAGAGAGTGGACCGGTGGAGGAACTTGAGGTTTTGAGCCTTTTTCCTAAAAAGGTTAAAATGTTTAGGATAGAGTAGTGACCCCATATCCAATCGGAGCGTGTCACGTGTCCTAGTCAAATCGAGTAGTGGGCCGATAGAGGAAATTGATTTTTGATATTTTTTCCAAAAAGGTTAAAATGTTGAGAAAAAGGCCATGACCCCATTGTAGTGCCCACTTCCCTTTGACACCTTTTTGATACTAATCATGATATTGCTAATTATATTATGGACATGATTATGGACTTTATTATAGTATGATGTTAAATGTTAGATCATGGATTATTGTTGACTTGATTTAGTTATGATGCATGATGATTATTAGAGACATTTTATATGTTGATGATGATATATTGTTGGACATGGTTATATGATGGATGTTGTTTGGACTTGTGATATTTGGATATTGTGAGTAGACCTAGAAATGGAAAATTATTGGATGATGATATAGTTGTTGATAAAACTATAAATGATATTGTTAGATTGCTTTGATGTTGTTGTGATTCATATATCTAGATGATTTTGGAATTTTAATTATATTTATATTATTTTAGACATTCTGATATGGCCACGAGGCCAAAGGAGGTATTTGTGTTTTGTAGGTTAAAATATCACAACAAACATCGAGGGATTGGAGACCAACCACATTGGAATTCTAGATGAATTCAACAAGGTCACCATGGCAACTGTATTTTTTTGTGTGTGTTGTTTGTGTTAGGGATTCCCATGGGGGATCACCTTTAAATGTGACCAAGGAATTTTATGTTTTTCTTTTATTTTGTCCCTTTTGTTTAATTTTTGCATGTGTTTTATGTGGTGCACTTACCCTTTCATTATTTATTTAATGTGGTGTTAATATTGTGGGTAATCTTATTGTTTAGTTAATTAATTAAAAGATGTCATAAGAATGTAATTAATAGAGTTGTTGGCCATGTTTTAAAGTGTTTTAAGAATGTGTAAGTGATGTGTAAGTTAACTCTTGAGTGTGAAACACTCCACCTTCTTAGAAATTTGAATTTGTCCTTGGAGGCTTGTGGGACAAGTTAAACTTGTCCCATACCTCTTAAATTTATTTACCAACCATACCTATGGTTGAGGATTTGAAATTAGACTTTTATTATGCATTTTGGGAAGACTTATTGTAGGTTTTAATTGCACTTTTCTTACATGTTTTAATTTCAGTCCTTTGGGGTATGGGTTGGATTTGAGTGTGTAAGTGAACTGTCATATTATTCACCCACTTATTTATTATGCATTGGAGAATGAAGTTGACTTTTGGGGGTTGGGGTTGAGGATGTGTGATGTGGCATCCTACATGGATCCTCCTCATCCTCTTCTCTTCCCTCTTCTATAAAATTTGAATTGTTTTCCTTGTTTTGGGTTGCTTCACTTTTGGAGACTTCATTTTGGGTGAATTTTTCTTGCTGTTTTGGGAGCTCTTGCTTGGAGAAGTTTTTGGAAGATTGTTGCATGCTTGTGTTTGGCTATTTTGGATTTCTTGCATTGGGATAAATCTTGTTGTTTTAGAACTTGGAACAACTCCATCATGGAGAGGTAGGAGCTTAGCTCTTGAAATTCTCTTCTTGTATATATGTAAATGTTCTTGTGTGAATGTTTTGGTATATATTATGGGTTGTTGGGTAGATGGCCTAGGAATGGTGTAGGAGAAGACTATGGGGTTATTTTATGTGAGGAACAAGTGGTTTTAGGGAGGTATAAGGGTGGAGGGATTTGGGATTTGGGTTCCACCTTACAAATAAATAGCTTGCATTTCTTTACTCATTATGGGGTTCCATAAGAGGTTGGGAGACATAAGAAAAATTGAGGAATAAGGGGAAATTGGGGGAGGCATAAGGGCATGATAGGGTTTTGAAATGATATTCATATATATATATATATATATATATATATATATATATATATTGGTGGGTTGTTCTCAAGTGGTGATACCCATTTTCCCCTTTGGGAGGCATAAGCAACATCCCCCATAGCTTCTTGCTCCTTTAGCTTGCTTGATGAAGCCTTTTTATTATTTTTCATGTTTTAATGTAGTTGTAAACTACATTTTGTTTGGGACTGTGTTTCTTTGTGAAAATGTTGCTTGTATGTTTGTGGAAGCCTGTTGTTGCCATGAGTTGGATCACATCTTTTATTACATTTCGGTTCAGGCTCGGGGGCCAATGAAGAAGGATGGATTCTACCTTTCATTGGACATCTTGGTTGGGTGGAGAGCATTGCCTTTCCCCTACTCCTATTGTGATCAAATTGGAAGAATGAGGAGTATGCATGTTGTTGTTCTAGAGCTGAGAAAAGACAGTTTGATAGTCCCTTGTGAAATGAAATCTCATTATAACCTTTCCCACTTGAAGTGGATGAACTTGTAAATGGTTTTAATGGAAAGATGTTGTACTGATTGCAAGTTGTATATTGAAATGTAAAATATTTATACTCTTTTTTTTTTGTTTTGGAAATAATTTGAAAGAAAGATACGTGTTTTTGTATGTTGCAATTTGAAACCAAATGGAAAGGAAGTTGTAAGAATCATTTAAATTAATGGAAGTGGTTTTGTCTTGTCCATATGTTGTTATTCCATTGGAAATTTTTGTTTAGCATACACTATGAAATCCATGTTTGAAAAGTGGTAAAGTGAAAAACGTGAGAAGAAAATGTATTATTCTGTCCTGTATATAATATATGTTTTGGAAGGAATAAAAGAAGAAAGGATTGTAATGTTGCCTTTTGGAATCAATATAGGATTGCAATACCTTTCTCAATTTTTGTTGTTGTTTTGAAATTGATCATCTATTGTGTTTTGAAATCTTTGTTGAAAAGAAGTAAATGCGTATGAAGGAAAATGCAAAACTCTGTCCTTGAAAAATGTTAAGATTGGAAATCAGAATTTACATTTTAGCCCGTAAATGGTTTTATTAAATCAATTAAATGTATTAGGCTAGGATTAGAATGAATTTTCACACTTGGGAGATTGAAAGTAATTAAATAGATCCTTTAAAAAATTTCCCTCTGTTTTGATTCTTTCAAACTGGTAATTATCTAAACAAAAAATGCACAGTCAAACCTGCAACAATAAAATAACAAATTAAATGATTAAATTGAAGTATTACACCTAAACAAATTCAATTAGACAAAAACATTTAACAAAAATACTTCAAAGTCTGGAAAAACCAAGTTCAAAGTTTTCACAATCATTTCTTTATCAAATTTGTAAATTTCGAATTGGAATTCAATCAAATAGATCTACCTCACAAAAATATCATATTTCCTCCTAATAACAACTTTCCATGTCTATTTGACATGTTAAAGAGGAAGAAGATCAAATTGAATATATCTCACAAGTTAAAATTTACTAGTTCACACTGTAAAATCTTGTAGGTCATTTTCTTAAAATTTTCCCCTTAAAATTTGTTAAAATAAAAAATTAATGATCTCTGTGTAAAGAGGACTTCAAGATATTTCTAGAAAGTCCTCGTTTTCCCAAAACCGAGTTCTCTATCAAAATTTATGGCCTTCTGAAGTTTTTCTTCCTTGGCATCAAAAATGGGAAAATTTTCCTTGGCGGGCCCACAGCCCAAATTTTTCCCTTAAAGCACTCAAGAAAAATTTTGGAAATTTTTACAAATTTTCCTTGTCACCCCACCAACCATAGCTAATCGAGGCTATCACCTAGCACCATGGGGTGTTAGCAGAATGGTGAACCCCTTTCTAAACTTAGCACATCCGGAAATTTTTGGGAAAATTTTCCAAGTTTTCCCACCACCCCGCGACCAATCAAGTGATGCCACATGGCATCACGAGGCATTGAGGTAGGAGCGGGTCCCTTTTTCCTTTTTATTTTTAGAAAATTTTGGGAAAATTTTCCATGTCTTCCCCATCATCCCATTGATCCGTAGCCAATCGGGGTGCCACATGAATGAGGAGCCGATGGAGGCATGGGTCAATGTTACACTCTTAGCCCTTCAGGGCGTTAAACAAAATTTCTCCCTACCACTCCACTTTCCCTGCATTGGCTTAGTGATGCCACATGTCTCTTGTGGCTTGTAGACTTACGGGCACAAATTTGGATCCTCACCCCGCGTGGGAAATTTCTCAAAGTATTTCCCGCTACCCCACCCTTCCCATGTGAGCTTGGGAGGTGCCACGTGTCCCTTGTGGACTTGCGGAACCATTGGTGCATAGGAATAAGTTATTTTTTCTCCCACATAGGATATTTTCCAAGAGTCTCCCCACAGCCCGCCAACCCATCCTCTTGGGGAAAATTTTCACCCTTAGGCCCGTAGTCCCGCTTTTGGGGAAAATTTTCAACCCAAGGCCTCGCTGACCCATAACTTGAGAAATATGAGGAGTTAGGAGGACTTCTTTATATCATTGGAAAGGTGAGGAAATTTCATATCCAATGGGAATGTTTTAGGGAATTTTTGAGTGTGTTAATTGTGAGAAAAATCAAGTTGAAACTTTAATCTTGTTAGAGAGTGGGTATGGTGAAGATTTACCCTCTGAACCTAATTGAACCTTCTAACCCTAAATTTTGGACCTTATGACCTCTAATAATTGTTAATAAAATAAAAGTATGTTCTACTAGATTAGAATTGTTCTGAAACTTATTAGTGACAATTTTTTCCTTATAACCTGGTTGTAGACTCTTTTAAACAAAAAAATTATTCCATAATTTTCCTAACTAATCCTAGGTTGTTCTTAGGTCTCAAGTGGGTAGTTTTTAGTAGGCATTACACCCATTTCCAATCAAAATCACCCACATGTCTAAGTTGTAAAGTCAAAGTGGGGGTGTAGGCCAATTTTTCCAAATTTCCAAATGTCTAAAAAATCACAAAATGCAAAGGGCTTTCCCCGTAACCATTCCAATCCCTTCTTGCCACATGGATGGCCTGATTTTAGAGTTAGAGGAGCAAATATAACGGTCTATATTTAAACTAGAAAATTGAATGTAACAGTTTCTTTACAAAATATGGTTTTAACCTGCCATGAGTGTTTTCTTCACAACACAAGGAATTCGAAAAAACGTGGAGGATTTGTGAAGTTGTAATAGTTTCTTACAAAGAATATAATGGATTCTCGACGTCATTCCAAAGGTTGGTGATTGATTTCAAAAAGACCAGAGTGCTCTATACCTGGAAAAGAGAAAAATGCCAAATTTCTTCTATCTTCTTTCTCTCTCGAATTTCTTCCATTCTAAAAGCTCTGTACAAACTCTACGCCTTAGCTTCAATAATAAAAGAAGGAATTTTCACCTCTTTAATGGAGAGATTAATTGGTACTTTGTGACCAATGAGTTTTATTTTGTCTTGTAGCTTCTTTATCAGATTTGTATTTTCTTCTAATTCTAAATGCATGTAAATTAAATTTCTAATTAATGTGTGTGAACATCAGATATTCTACTCTCAGAATTAGTTTCTCCTACCTCCATTCTCACTCCCTTTCCCCTTTTCAGAAAAATTTCTTCTCTAGTGAGAAAATTCTAGCTTTGCCACAGGTTCGATGGAGTGTCCCTGTTGGATCTCTGATCGAAAGGCCACCATTGGAATCCACCATTTTTACATGCACATACGGAAGTTGCACCGTCCAAGTAGAGGGACTTAGATTCCTATAGCGTTGGCTTGAAACCCACCAATTTTTCCACAAGACAAATTTTCTGCAACAATACTGCAAGTGGGAAATAAGACTCAAACACCATTGGAAAAATAATAATCATCATAGGGTACTTTGAACCATTCCAACAATGTAGCACATGAAAATTTTGTTGTGTATAGTTCTCCTATCACTTGGCTCCTTGATCTTTTAGTTATCCCTATGAATCATACATCTATAAAACACAAATCCTTTAGTTCCCCTATCACTTGATTCTATGATGATATCCATTTTGTTTTGATACCTCATCTTTTGAAACCTTCAAATGAAACACACATGATAAATGTATCTAATCAAATCAATAAAAATGGTGATCCTTTCACCGCATCATAATAACCCCTAGTTTGAGGGGGATCACACATCTAAAACAAAAAGGATATCTCACACCATTTTTTTCCAACAATTTATTCATCACAAACTACTCAACAAAAAGGGGCAAATGTAGACACTTTGAGTTTTTATTAACCCACCTACTTCATCTTATATACACATTATTTAATCTAAAACCTATCATTATGTCATTATCCTAAGTCACCCTCTCCTCATCTAGTAAAATCAATTTTTACCCCCTCAAAAATTACTATTTACCCATCCCAAACTACCTTAACCTCTTTAAAACCAATTAAAACCTCTAAAAATCTCAAACCTATTTTATCCTAACATCCCAACCTCAAAAACTCATCCATAACCTCCCCTAACAATTTTTCCTCATAATTTACCTGAAAATACCATTTAGGAAGTGGTTTCAACCATTTCCTAAACATTTTCTCAAAAATCCTAGATCATTGACTATTCTACCTAATCGCCAGCGATTATAAATAGTAGTTTTTTTATCCTTTCTCGAGGATATTCAGAAACCTTTTACTCATACTTTCTCTTTGTCTTCAACCTAATAATGAATCCAAGTCACACTAGAGGTCATCAAATACTTGTATCAACCTCAAACTCTCAAAAACACATCATTTTGATAGTATTTTCACCAATCATCCTTCAACAATTGGTTATCAACTTCAATTAGCTTGACGTGATGTTTGGAGGCATATTTCAACTTACTTCTAAACCCGTAGGTATTTCTTTGTGTTATTTTATCATTTTAATTTCATAAAACATCAAAAAAATTAAAAATAATCATTTGAAAGCTTTGTTTATCTTTTTTATCAAACTTGATCATTTTCACAATAATTGATAGTGATTGCTTGAATCACCCAAAATTATTCCTAATCTCCTAAGATTCCTTTGAATCTCTAGTGATCTATATCAATTTTCATCTTTTAATCAATTTATTAGTTTAGTCTCAACTTTTATCAATCTTTTGATTTAACTTTGTCCTTTGTAAAGCATGTATTTACTTTAGATGGTAGTACCTAGATGGTCTCATCCTATCACAAGTATCTACGACCTTCCTATAGTCCAACAAACCTTCTTTTGGGAACAATATAACATCCTTCACGAGTTGACATTGTGTGCAATATGATTTTCCACCAACTTAAAATACATAGTCGATCGAGTTCCTCTACGAAATCCAACAAGAGAATGAATAATTTTGGTATGATTAATTCGATTCTATTCAAATTGCATCTACCCTTTCTTAGGCCACATTTGAGGCTACACAAGACTTACCCTTCACCCTTGAGTTATAAATATTATTATTCATTATCTATCTATCCTTTTTATTTACATATCTTTATCATTATCTTTTTCAACCTACTTAATTGTATCAAAGCAAGCTAACATCCCCAAAGGTAGTCCCTTTAGATTCTGGAATCGAATTTGCCGAGAATCTCTTTTATCCATTTATCTAATCTTTTTTTTTAGTTTTCTTTGATCTCGCAGGTTTCTTTGTCGATGTAAGAAGGAGATTTATCAAACAAAAATCAACATCCATCATTGCGGGCATTGGTAAACCCCACCGTCTTCCGAGGTCAGTTTGTTTTTGTTATTTAATTTTATTAAGTTAAATTTAGAAATAAAAAATTATTTTGTACACAAACACATCTTTCATACATGAGGAAAATTATAGCTCATATATTTTCAAACTATATCACACATACTTGTTGGAATTTGAGTCTTAAAGCTTGCATTTTATATGATTGGGCCAACATAGTAAGTTAAAACTATATATCTTCTTATTGATAATTCCCCTTCTCCCCCATAGTGATTCTATTTTTGGTTTTTTCATTTTTAGAGATTATGCATCAACATTCACACACATGATATATGTAATTATTTCTAACCCTTATTAGTCTTTTATCTTGTACATATATTTTTTTGTATATTGGTCATTCAATGATATATAGTAAAGTATATGTATGTTTTCTTTGATCTATTGCATTTTCTTATTATATAATTCCTATTGGATTTAATCATCCCTTGAATAATATTATTTTGAATACTAGTATGATACCTATCTTTATCTTAGATATAGGCCTTATAAACCTATAACTATCCTAGGTTTAGGTTCAATATCCTCAATAATTATGACACTAGCACTTTGTGAGCACCTTTGTATCTATATTATACATTAAAACATATATTATATCCATAAATTTAAGAACCTAGAGGGAACCTATATTTTTCTTTCTATACAATCTGGTAAACATGAAGTGAATCTTACTATGCCCTAAATTAGGTCACATTCACTCTAATTTTTAATTATTCCTACTTTTTCTTTGTCATCAATCCTATGAAACATTTTACGACATATATAATCCTTTTTTACTTCCATAAACCTATTTACATGCCATCGAATCCTGTACAAAAACCTTACTATTTACACCCATTTCAAGATTACTAGATTGTTATAGAATACACAAAAATAAAAAGGAAAGTAAATTTAGGAAACTAGAGCCATTATAATTAATTAATTTCCCACATTATAAATACAACATCAAAATAATGTATTAGTTCTTAAAATTAATGAATACAAGCTCAAATATACAAGAGGAAGAGAAAATTAAATATGCAAAGATGTATATGAGAGATCCGGGAACAATGACTAGAGAATCTAGGAATGGAAATCCTAGAGAATATTAACTTTTGATACTATGATATGAAATGCTCAAGTACATAACCATATAACATAGTTAGGATGTATATTATGGTCTTGACCCTTCTAGAAGCTATTGCACAAATTAAAAGTTGTGTTACATTAATTTTTAGGTCATTTGATGGCCTAAAATGCACTTCACTATCAAACACTAGTTCCTACACAATCCTAAAACCTAACATGACCAAATAAATCACACAAAAACCCTAACCATGGGTGGAATGCCCTATAATAACATTAGTTTTGGATTAAAGGGAAATATATGCACCATTCACCACCTATTGGATTCCTCTCCTTATCATCCACACTTGTTGGGGCATCTAAATGCTTCACTTTGGCATATCAAGCAGATCCACCATCCTTTCCTATCATCCTCTCTTTGGTCTACATGTTTCTACTATCTTTAAAATGTTATTCATTTTTAATAACACTTTAAAGAGGGGGAAATATAGACACCATAAAAATACAAACCTATTTCTAGCCATTTTTAATTATCCCCATCCTTTTTATAATATACAAAAATTGGTTCTAAAATGCATTCTAGACCACTATCCTCTTACATCTCACTAAAATTCACCCACATCCCTTTATAATTAATTTAATTAATTATAATCATGCTTAAACTATACTCATATGACATTTGGCTAATTTAATTAAATATTGAATTATCCACTCACATCCCTTAACTAATTTAATTAGTTATTTAAATAGAAATAGATATTTTTATCCACTCACACAACACTTCAACTAGCCTAGTCACTCAGGTTAAACTACCTCATTTCATTCCAATTCTATAATCCTACAAACATGGAAGTAGAAATAATGTATGTGCAACCACCTTCTTGAATAACAACTTATTTCCAACCCAAAATTAATTTCCCCTCAATGGATATTCAATCCATTCAAACTTCCATAACCAAATCTAATGGCTATTTTAGGAAAATGCATTCATGATCTCATTAAGAACCTTGATCCACTCCATATCCTCTCTTTCCATTATAAATAACAGGTTATATCCTTCACAAAAAAATATTAGAAGCTTTAATAAATTGTAGAAAACCTCTACTCTTTTACCATTTGAAATTGTGTACCAAAAGGTTATCCATTTGATCTCCAAATTTATTGTAGCATTCTTCCTTCATTTGGAAGAAAACTTCAAGCATCCACAACAAAAATTTCTCAAGATCCTACAAGTATTTTTAAAACTTCATCTATCTCATCTTGAGGTTACAAGAAGAGCTTGGAGAAAGGTTTGTAGTATTTTTTTTTGTTATATTTCATTTGCTCAATTTTTTTCCTTGTATAGATATTTTGGAAATCCCGATGGGACTTTAAGATTTTATTTTTCATTTTTAGATCATTTATTTTAAAACTTTCTTCATATGTGAGTTATTTGTCTTATTTAAGACTAATTTTCCAAATCTGAGAGCATTTGGGGAAGAGAAATGGGAAAAATATCAAAAACATAGTGTGAATCTCATACTTTCCATTAAATTTTTATGACCTATACAAATCATATGTTAGAATACCTATATATGTGTTAGTGTCACCTATGAAGTGTGTTATTGTATCTCTTCATGTGCTATAATAAAACTTCATGTGTTATCTTAGTGCTTCACGTGCTAGCATAACGCTTAACGCATAATTGTAAACCTCTATTTTCCTTTCTACACCGTACACACACTAGCATAAAATAGATATTGTCCTTCATGTGCTTACATAAACCTCTATTTTTCCTTCTACACCTTGCACATGCTAGCATAGCCATCTACATGATAGTGTTAAATAAAAATATACCTTCATGCACTAGCATAGTCTTCTATGCTCTCACATTACACTAAAATCATGTTTGTATGTGTTCATGTTCTACTTAATCGTTTTCATGCTAGTTTACACACCACCATAGTTACACTAGCATAACCAAGTGTATATGCTATGTTAGAACATAATATTAAGTGTTCATAATATCTCAATCCTAATACGCTAACATGTTCTATTTGTATTTTTTACATTTTTATGTATTTTCCAACAAGTAAAATTATTTCTAATCTATATTTTTATATTATTGTTAATCATTTTCTTGCAGGGTTTCACATTTAATTCATTTAGGTGTCTAACTTGCTTCAAATATCATTTACTCTAATCTTGACAAAATCCCACATATACTCTTTTCTTGCACACTTTTCAAGTGATCTTGAAAAGAAACTTGATTTTTCTATCATGATTTCACCTCAAGAAAACTATTAACTTGTTGTTTGTAGGACCATCTCTACGAAGATTGTTATTGAAATCACACTACTAACTGCAAGTTTCCTATCTTGTGAAATCAAGAAAACATTAACACATCCTTTTATTATACTTTATAAAACACTCTTAATTAAATTTTTGAAGATGGTTTTATTCCCTGATCCACTATAACTATGGCAAGTATGTGGCGGTGGCCAAAAAATCATTGTGATGAGTACAATGGGAACCCCAAAGTAGTTGGCACCTTGAGGGAACTATCCAATGAAATATGTACCCCTACCTACCTAATTAGTATACACATGAGAAATTAGAGCCAAAATTATCCTTAGTGGCGGTCCTAGTTCAATCTTTTCGAGAGGAATAAAATCCATCTTAGTGAATCAAAGAGGGTAAATTAAAGCTAGAGACTATAAATAGTTACCGCACTTGCTTGGGTAATTCTTGAATTTAGGAGAGAACTCTTTTATAGGAATCCCCACTTGACCAATCCAAAGTTACTTTTAGAGACCTTCCTTAACAATGTTATTTTCGTCTACGTTACGTGTTATTAAGTTTGTGTTCCACACTCTTATCATACACCATCAATCTTAATCCCTTTCTCCAAATCTATTTTCTTTTTTACATCCATTTCAAATTGATTTCATCCAACTTTCATCTTAATCTTTGGATTCCTTTTTATGAAGTTTAAGCATCTCTTTCAAGTTCCTATCAAAGTCTAAGTCTTGAGTTTTGGATACCCACATCCTAACTTAAGAACATTCATTTCAATTTGAGTCTTGACCTTTGGTATTCACTTTATCAAGGTCAAACACAATCACCATTTTAGTATTTAAGTATTTTAGTCTAACATTCACTTTGTTAGACTCTAAGAAATTTCCCTATCATTTTCCTAAGTCTTATAGTTTAACATTCACGTTGTTAAACTATAAGTAATTTCCTATTCTACGTCTAATAGTTTAACATTCACTTTGTTAAACTTTAGGAACTATCATTTCTAAACTATTTTATCTTAGTATTCACTTTGTTAAGATTTGAGTAATCAATCTTATATTCCTAAGTCTTCTAGTTTAATATTCACGTTGTTAAACTCTAAGTAATTTCCTATTCTACATCTAATAGTTTAACATTCACTTTGTTAAAATTTAGGAACTCTCATTTCTAAAATATTCTATCTTAGCATTCACTTTGTTAAGAGTTGAGTAATCAATCTTATTTCCTAAGTCTTCTAGTTTAACATTCACATTGTTTTTATTAAGGATAAATAGTTTTGAAGGGACTATACCTTGTGTACAAAAAGGCTCAAAAGCCGAGATAACGTAAGGAGAAAACCCATCCAAGAAAGGTAAACACCTAAAACATGGAGGCTTAAAAGCCGAGATACATCAGTAGATAAAGAACAAAAAGATCACTCCATACAGTGATTCAAAGAAGAACAAAAGGGCCAAAAACAGCAAAGAGGGATCCAACACAGGGCATCCCAACAAGAAAACAACAACAAAACCACCAAAGAACAACATCATCACAACAACACAGCAGTAACTGGGAACCACATCACTTGAATTCCCTATTAATATTGACCTTAATTTTTTGGAGAGAGGTGAAGAGTGCAATGGCCATGGCATGAGAAGGATCGTTCATGTCCGCCTGAGCCATTGCAAGGTCACGGGTCTCATTGGAATCCCAAATGTTTTCTGGAATGCCACTAAGGCTACACACACTTCTCATGTGTTGTTCCATAAAGTTATAGACTCCTTTTAGAGCAAAGAGGATGCAATCTTGATGCACCTTGGCATTTCCCAGCCTGGTATCAAGTGAAAGTAGTTTTTTGAAAATCTCAGCAATAGTATCCATGTCCTTAGAACTTTGTAGCTTCCTCTTACCTTTTGTTTTTTCCATATTCCTCATAGCATTTTTGAGGTCTTTGATCTCCTCTTTAAGTTTACTAACCCTGGTAAGAAGGTCCACTTCTCTGGAATTATCAACAGTTTACTTATGTGTAATAAGTTCTCTGCAAGCTCCAAATCCCTATGACTACGCAAAAATCTTTGTGAAGAAGGCAGAGCAACCTTAGCCTTCTTGTCTTTCCTCTTCCTATTTGAGGTAGCAGTGTCAACTCTATCAGCTGGGAGAGGGATAGTAACAGGGGGCGTAGGTAGAGGGTGAGATCCATAGAGGTAATGGTGGTGGAGGTAGCGGTGTTAAACTTTAAGCTATTTCCTATTCTACGTCTAACAATTTACCAATCATTTTGTTAAAATTTAGGAACTATCATTTCTAAACACTTCTTTCTTAGCATTCACTATGTTAAGAGTTGAGTAATCAATATTATTTCCTAAGTCTCTTCTCTTAACATTCACTTTGTTAAGATTTGAGTAATCAACCTTTGTTTCTCACATCTCCTATCTTAACATTCACTTTGTTGAGATTTGGAAAATTGATCTTCATTATTAAACCTTTTATTTCAACATTCACTTTGTTTTTATTTGAGTAATCCCTTTTCATTTCTAAACCTCTTATTTTCAACATTCACTTTTTTGAAATTCAAGCAATCCATTTTCACATATCCCTAAGCCTCTCATTTTAACATTCACTTTGTTGAAGTTTGAGCAAGTACTTTCATCTCTAAGTATTTTATTTTTGACATTCACTTTGTCACAAATATAAGAACTTTTTTTTCATCACTATAACTTGATCAATCAATTCAATTTCCTAGTCTTATATTTTGGAATTCACTTTTCCAAATGTTAAGCACATCTATTTGATCACTACCCCTTATATCTTGGCATTCACTTTGTCAACGTATAAGCACATCAAACAAGTTTCCACGTTACCCTTTTTCATACAAAATGGTGGGAACAAGATAGAGAAATTACAACCCCTTTAAAATAAAGGATATAAATCCTTTCCACATTATTTTTGATGAGGTTAAGAATAAATCCAAGAAAACAACACCTCCAAAGAAGAAAAAAAAACCTTGAGGGAATTTAATGAAAAATAAAGATCAATTTATTCTCCATCTCCTTGAAATGGGAGAAAATTTTCCTTCGTATTTTTACGAAGAGAATTTTAAGAATCTATGAATCTAACCCGAATCAAATAAGAACACCCAACCTAAATCCAATAAGAATAATGAGGCCGGATCAAGTAAAACAAATGATGATAACAAAGGAAATTCTAGTGCTTCCATGATCGCGTCAAATCAAACATTAGTAGACCAAAGCAATGAGATGGATAAAAAATTAGATTTAATGGCCTTAATGGTCACTGATGACGAATAAAAAATAAAAAATACTGAAACTAAAACATAAACAACAAAAATAAACTTGACAATTTTTCACATATTTCAAAAATTGATTCACCATTCACAAAGGAATGGAAAACCATGAAGGATACCATATTTGGAATGCAAAAAAAAAGAAAAAAATTTAACTTCGAGGAGATGTGCCCTTATCCATTCGATCAGGACATTTTGTGCTTACCTTTTCCTAAATCTTTCAAAGTTCCAAAATTTGACAAGTATAAAGGCAAACATGACCCTCGTGAACATGTCAAATAATTATTTATGGATTTTTAGGAGGTAGCCTATAATGATGTATATATTTTGCGGATATTTCCAAAAATATTAGGAGGAAAATCCCTAAATTGGTTCTTCCATATAGTTAAAGGTTCAATAGTAACATTTGCTAACTGATCCGAGAAGTTTCTTAAAAACTTATCCTTTGATATTGATTCAGAGATTACAATGATGGACTTGTGTAATACCAAAAAAATGAACAAATGAATACTTTACACTTCTAGCAACAATGGTGAGGGATCATAAGTTAGTTTCCTTGCTCAATTATAGATAAATAGTTGGTTAGTATCTTCATACCTAACCTAAATAATGAATTATCCTTTCAAATGTAGATGCATTGTCTCATAAATTTTGAAGAATTCATTGAGAAGGGAACCCAAATAGAAAAGGATCTTATTGCAAAAGGGCTTATTAAAATTCCTTCCAAACAACACACCAACAATAATAACAATAATCATTCACATGAAAAACCCAAGTTTATTAATTAGAATTAAAATGTTGTTAATGATGGCATAACTGATAACCATAATGTACACAACGTTCAGAATAATCAAGAAAAATAATCTAAATCAAAACAATCCATCATGGTGCCAAGTAAATAAGCTACTCCCCCTTGTGATAATAAGCGAAGAAAAATTACACCATTGGGAGAGAGACTTTCAAGTGTCTTACAAAAACGGTGAGTGCCAATATGGTCACTTACCCCATTACAAAACCTTTCACAGAAGGATAACCAAAACCATCTTGGTATAAATCTAGTGATTATTGTGATTTTCATTGCAGTGATGGCCATCCTACATATCGGTGCATGATATTTCACCACTATATTCAATATCTTATTGATAGAAGAGACATTACGATAAAATACCCATCATATATTAAAACACCAAATGAAAATTTAAATGTGTTCTCAAATATTTTTCCCAAGCACGGTGCAAATGGAAAATCTCAGGAAAAAGGCTAATTCTCGAATAATTTTGACTTTAAATTGATCATATCATTTGTCAAATAACTACCCAATTACATTTCCACCATAAAATTCCAAGCTCCTAACTATGTAGTGGCCATGTAAAAAAGAACATTTGGGTACCTGCATCAAAGAAACCATCCACTTCTACTAAGCCTCAAACATCAAATCCTATGGATCTAAATAATCTAAAACCTATAACCACAACTAAATGTTTGTCTTCTTCCTATGATTTAGTAAAGCACCTAACAACAAAACCCATGCATCTCCCTCATGGAGTTATTAAAATTATTACCTACCTTCCAAGAGATTTTTATTCATGCCCTCCATGAGGCATGTGCTCCTAAGAATCTCAACACACACACAAATTTTAGAAACTCATTGCACATTTTTCACTAAGTAGTCCTATATTATCATTTAGTCATCAAGAACTCCTAAATCCCAATCTTCATAATAATAACTCATTATACATTGAAGCCTACATTACTAATCATAAGATCAAATGAGTTATTATTAATAATGGAGTCACTTTGAATATCTACTCTATGAAGATGTTGAGATGTCTTAGGCATACTAAAAAGAACTTAGAATCGAATATCATTACCATCTATGATTATGAAAATAATGAGAGACAGTCCTCCGGAACCATCACCATGGCCATACAAGTTATCATGCTCATGTTGGATACTTTATGTCATTTTATCGATTTCGAAACCTTGTATAATATCATTTTTGGTTGGACATAGATCCATGCAAAGCAAGTCAACTTCAAATTTTCACAAATGTATAAATTTTCCCCATAAAAAAGAGTTTACCTTACTCGTTTATGATAAACCTTTCGAATAATGTGAACTCTTGGAAGCAAGGTTTAACCACAAAAATTATTTTCCATTTGTAAATAGATTAGTTGCAACTCATGTCATACTAGTTGCTAATAATCTCATTGACCTTGACGTGATTTTCTAATCCCAACCTTCTACATCAAATTAAAATCCATCTATATCCAAGCATCCACTTGAAATGAAACTAAATCACAAAGGTTTTGGTGAATACAATCTTGAGAATGTTTTTATGTCGATAAGATACCATATGCCTCCACATAGTTATGGATAACCCAAGTACATGCCATCTAAAACAATATCCTATTTTATATCTTGGATAAAATATTTAGAGATGGTATGGATACTTAGATGATGAAAAAAATCCATGGATCTGATGGATCTTGGTTATACAATGATTAGATGGCTAATTGTTATGAATCTATAGACTATAACAAGGATCATAAAATGATGTAAAAAATGAAATAGAAGGGAAAAGTAATTGGTCCATAAGATCAAGGCCATCTTGAACCCATTTTATATGAAGAAAATATATACCACCATGGTCTAAGTTATGAAAATTTTGAAAAAAAGTCCATAATATTCAACACGACTAGTGAAGAGGAATATGACTTTGAAGTTGAGACGAGTTCCACATATATCCTTTTCAAATACCTTGTTGAAACCAACCTCTTCTTTGAACACCTATCCATTCATACTCTTTAATTTTATATTTTATACCCACATCTTATTCATAAGGACCAATAAAATAATATCTCCATGAACCCATTTTAGAATGATGATGCTATCGAGGAGTTTCTCAAGACTCGTACCTTATTCCCCATCATATCATAAGAAGGGTTTCGATATAGACCTTGATGTTTAAACTTAATTCGGTGAGGAATTCAAGTGCTCTAGTACATAAAAACCAAAAAACAAAAATTAAGATAAATAAAAATAAAATCTTTTATAGGAAAAACTTCACCGAGGCACTATTTGAGAAGTAAAAAACAAGAAAGAGAAAAACAAAAAAAAGGAAAAAGGATGCATCCCCCAATGAAAAACTTTATGAGGTTCCAGAGAGAGAGAGAGTTTTAATTCTAGATCAACCAGATGACCTATATAAACCTACCACATAATTAATAACACATCAAAAGTACTAGTAGAAGATACCATCATAATCAACATCAGAATACGTGATAACCCCAAACTATTACAACTTGGTGCAAACTTGTCTGAATTAGAAATAGAGGTATTCAAAGAACTCCTTACTGAGTTTCAAGATGTCTTCACATGGTCATACAAGTAAATTCAAGGCTTAGATCCATTTATTGTCATGCAAAATCATATTTCCCACCTAGACGTGAAACCAATAAAATAGAAATTGAGGAAAATGCATCCTAAGGTTGTATTGTTAGTCAAGGTAGAACTTTAGAAACTATTACAAGCCATCTTCATCAGATCTATAGATTACTCTAAGTGGATATCTAACATAGTTTGTATTGCAAATAAGAGAAATGGGATCTAGATATGTACTAACATCTAGGATATCAACAAGGCTTGTCCAAAGTACGACTCTCCCCTTCCTAACATTAACATGATTATTGAATCTACATAGGACAAAAATCTTTTCCGTAATGGATCGATTTTTGGGTTACAACTAGATTCTAATATCTTTCCAATGAATAATTTCAAGAAACTCACCAGAAATTCACATTAGAAGATCTTTAAAAAAAATTCCATGTAAGGAGACAAAGCTCCGGCCCATATGGGTTTTCAAAGAACTTCTATCAAAAGTATTGGGAGATTTATAAGGAGGCTATTCTCAAGGATATCAATGAATTATTTAGAACAAGCTACCTTCTTAATGAAATCAATATTACCTTAATTTTTCTTATCTCAAAAATAAAGGGACCAAGGAGTTCAAAGATTTCAGTCCTTTCGGTCTTCCAATGTGTTATACAAGATTTTTACTAAAACTATTGATTCTATAATTCAATCGCTTTCTTCCCAACTCATTTCATTCTAGAATGGTGGTTTTGTTCAAGGAATATATATCCAAGAAGGTATTATTATTATCCATGAAACTATCCATTATATGGATAAAAGTAATAAGGAATTCATGATTGTAAAGTTGGATATGAAAAAAGCATTTGATTAGGTCTCTTGGAAGTTTTTAAACAAATTAATGGGTAAATTTGGCTTCACCCCCACTTAAAAAATTTGTTATGGAATTGCATCTCTAATTCTGATTTTTCAGTTATCATCAAGGGAAATCCCATTGGTTTCTTTAATAACATCTAGGAAATACAAAAAGGTAACCCCTTATCACCCCTTCTCTTTATTATTATGGCAGAGAGCCTTAGTAGGAGAGTTACTGCTGAAATTAGAGCATGCCATCTCAAAGGGTTTAATCCCTCTTCTTATGATCTAAAAATTTACAACCAACATTTTACAGATGATACTATATTCCTTTTGATGGAATATGTTATGGAAGCTATAAGAATTAAATCTCTCGTGAAATAAAATGAAGGTGTTTCAGCCACTTATCAATTTTGAAAAATATCTGTTATTTTCATTAATATATGAAATATAGACAAATCAAGATTGCTAAGACTCTTGGATGTACCATTAAGAAGCTGCCTTCTTCTTATCTTGGGATGCTCATCTTCACCGGTAAAGCCCCTATGGAAAGGTATGATTCTCACTCATTGAGTGCTTTCAAAGAAATATTGCTTGATTGGAAAGGTACGATTCTCTCTCAAGCTGGGAAATGTATTTTAATTAAAAGAACATTGTAGAATCTTCCCATTTATATCATGTCACTTTTCAAAATTCTGAGCACGATTGTGGAAAAAATTGAGAGGATTCAAAAAATATTCCTATGGGCTGGTGTTGAAGAAAGAAATAGAATCCCTCTTGTGGCTTGGGAAAAGGTTTGTTTACCCAAAAACAATGGTGGTCTTGGCATTAAGAATCTATGGTGGATGAACAAAGCCATGATTATGAAAATGGGTTGGAGATTGCTTAAGGAAGACCTCCCTTGGGTCTCTATTATTAAGCAAAAATACCTTGGGAACTCCAGCTCTATGGATTGGCTCTACAGGGATGACAATCCCATCACGCGTCTGCTTTCTCTGAATTCCATTATTAGCTGCAAGAATCTCATCACGAAAGGAAGTAGATGGAAGGTTGGAAATGGCAGAGAGATTAGTTTTTGGAATGATAAATGGCTCTCTAACAGTCCTCTTCGAGATTTAGAAGATGGTCAACGTGTGGCTGATCACTTCCAGATTAATATTGGTGAGAAGGCTAGTAACTACATTAATAATTTTAATTGGGTTCAACTCCCTGATCTTAGTGACAGATCTTTAGACTCTTAACTCATTGCTAAGATTCAATATATGCTCCTAAACTAACACATCTCAATATTATATAATAATTATGAATTCATATGGGGAAGTTCTCTTGATAGTAACTACTCTGTTAAATATGGATACCAGATCCTTTCCTCACCCCACCCCCTCTTTCAACTAGAGTAAAATTTTGATGAAGGAGCTAACACCTAAGATTAACATGTTTTTTTGGATTTTCATTCAAAACAAATCCTGAATGTTGATAATTGGATTAAAAAAGGTCATCATATCCCAAATATATGTACTCTCTATAAGAATAATGAAGAGTCTCTAAATCACTTGTTTATACATTATTATTTTTACACACCTATATGGGGGTTTCTTTTTAAATTCATGGAGATCTAGTGGGTCATGCCTTCCACCATCATCCAAGCCTGGGAACAATGGAATTTCCCCTCAAAAAATTGGTCTATTTCCTTCCCTCAAGTTATCTGGTTTATTTGGAAGGCCAGAAATGTAACCATTTTTAGGATAAAATACTTTCCATGAATAGGATCTCTAATGGGATTCTAAACAATATAAGACAAAATGTCACCAATTTCAGGCCTTCTAAAAGAATTCAGCAAATGAAGAATGATAAAAACTTCTACGAAGTGGGATCTCAATAGTTTTTCCATTAACACCTCTATGGCCAAGATGATTTCTCGGGAACATATCAAATGGCATCCTCCAAAATCAAGGTGGCTTAAGCTAAATTATGATGGGGCCTCTAAAGGTAACCCAGGGAATTCGGGGGGTGGAAGCATCAGAGATGAGAATGGTAAGGTCATTAGATTGTATGTTGGTCCTATGGGAATTAACTCCAACCACTACACGGAAGCCCTCACTGCACTTTGGGGGCTTAGAATTGCCAAAGATCTAAATATTGATGTTATTATCATTGAAGATGATTCTCTAAATATAACTAATTACTTAAGGGGTAAGGACCAAGTAAGATGGACTGTTAAAAATATCATTAAAGAAGCTCTTCATATCCTCAATATGTTCCCATTATTTAAGGTGCAACACACTTACCGAGAAGGGAAAAACTTGATGATATTATAACAAACATTGAGGTCATTATTAAGGACTACAAGTCTTGGAATTATGATGAAATCCCATCGAATAATGCTATGAACATCATTAATAATGAAAGAGGGACTTTGGATGATGGATTATAAGCTCCACATGTGGAAAATCTTTCAATCTCCTTCATATACCTCTACTCACCTCGATAGCTTCCCACATAAGACTCATTTCATTTCATTACTTTTGCTGCTACTAGAGGTTGAAATGGGTAGTGAAAGATGCAAAATTGAGCCTATGAACGTTGACAAATGGAGGGAGAATACTGCATTGTGGGAGATTCTTGGCAAGGAAGGCTTCACTCACTTCTTGGAAAGGCTAAAAGGTCATGATATTCATCTCTCGCAGGACCTAGTGAAGAACTAGAACAATCGACAGGTAACATATAAAGGAAGAACCTTTGACATTAATTTGGAACTAATTGCAAAGGTTACAGGCTTCAACGAAAAGGGTATCAATTTCTACAAAAATAAGCTTGATATTACGGAAGAGGGGAAAATTTTCTGATTTGGGGGAAGCCCTAGAGCTCATAAAAAGAAGGACATTTTTGCAATTCCTTGCCTCCTCCCTTCAACAAGGTGGTATTGGTTATAATGAAATTCATTACTAGTGGAAGGCAGGTATTCTATTGTACCTTTCTACCACATTGTTTTCTTAAACCACTTTAGGGGGAGATATGCTGTCAGTTTTCCTTTCTTTATACTTCATTCTTTGGAGAATTCAATTGATTTTGTCAAAAGAGGGAAATGATTTACCCTCCTACGAATATTTTCGCTGATCTCAACCCTTCCATCCCCCTACACCCATTTCTAACACTTCCCCACTTAACTATTCCTCTCTAGCGCCTCTCTGCTCCACCCAAATCATCTCAGACCCTTCTTCCCATTCCACCCCCTCTTCCTTCTTCTCCCCACTGATTGTTTCTTTTGTACTTGGCCCATCTTCCTCAAAAAGACCGAGTGACCCCACCTTTTTCAGGTATGTTAGGAGCAAGATAGCTTGTTTTTCTATGAAGGAATTGGCCCCTTATTCTTATATGATGGGTATTGAAGGAGAGGCTATCATGAGCCACATGAACATGGTAAATAAAAGAAAATCTATCTTTGAAGGATATCAACACCAACTCCAATATTGATGAACAATTAGGGAATATCATAAATTTGAGGAGTAATATTGTGCTAAACCAGCACACTTATGACACATTTAGACTTGCAATACACTCTTCTCATTCCTATCTATCAATACAACCTCAACACCATAAACAATGCATACTATTTACGCATATTCAACACAACATACATGCTTAATGCATTATCAATGCTTTCACAACGTACCCATCTTACATCACATGATGCATCTTTCTTTCTCGCAATCAACACACACACAACTTACACACTCTTCATATCCACATCACAACTTACACACAACATTTTACACTGATTATACCCACAACTAAATTATATCAACAATATTCAATATAACTTCACTAACAATGACATATTCAATACATCCTTCTCTAGTGCATAAACTAACACATTACACACCTTCCACAAAATACATTGTATACATTCAACATCCTCTTACCATAAGCATATTCCACACATTCTCGTGCATTATGCATCTTACTCATCTATCTCTGTGTGCTAAAGTCACTATCCTATGATGGACTCTAGTTCCATGTTCCATACTCGACTACTAAGGGTTTACATCTCAAATTAAACTCATCACATTAACATGTTCAATCACTCACTCAATCTATCCTTTGCACCTTAATGATCACATATTTTAGTACACACATATGACCCATTTCCCGAATGCACTCTCGTTTATGGTTCATTCTTTATTACTGATGGGGAATGTACAAATGAACCTCACTTCATGCATACACATAAACTTGGTGGAATTTGGATCCTATCATTCACACTGCATTCCATTCCATCTCACCCACAACATACTATATATATTAGTTTCATTTACTCTTACTTACTTTTGCTTTTACTTGTACAATTTTTACACATGCTAGATAGATATCTTTTATGTCATTATTTTTATCATACACACATGCGCATTCAATTTCCTTTCTATTTATGATAGAATATTATACAGATATATTAAACACACCATGGATGTTTGGTAGAATACTTATTACCAATCCTACAATGGCACCAGGTATCCACTCCCATACACTACAAATTGTTATTGTTTGATTTTTCAAGAACATTTATTATCAAATTATACATGCTTTGACATACTGAATTTATATTTCTAACATTCTAAAGGGTGTTTCATGCACAACATTTATTATGCAGGACTATTTACTTCTATGGTTGTCTCTAACATTGTTTATCACTATTTTCTCTTTATATGACATTGCTTACGGATTTTCCTTTGTCTTGTGTGCACATTGTCTTCTTTTGGATTCATCATCCTTGATTATCTTATGACATTGTGAGTGATACCCCATGTTTGAAACACACACTTTATGCAGTCTACATTGTCTTCTTGCGTCTTAGATTATACATTATCTTATTGTCTACTAGCTTACATTCTAAATGCATATTTTCTTGTGCTAACACTTGTCTCCTAGCTAGTTTGTTTTAGTGTTCCTTGGGTTCTAAAAAGAACATTCCATTCCCCTGTAGGGGCACAATTTTAGCACAACAGTCGGTTCTCCTTTGGGCCGCATACTCCTTCTTCATAAAGACAAGAATAATACAACATGTTGGTACTTGTTTTAACTCACCCCTTTTCAATTCAAAGTTTTCCTCCAAAAAAATTTGTGTCTTACTAACCGAGGTAAATCCCATGTGAAAATATTCTATAAATTTGTGTCAATCCCTGCAAAGATCCCCCAATGTTTCTTTTTTGTCAAGACATTGTGCTAACTACACCTTGTGCCCCGATGTCTAAAAATGTAATGGTGAATCATCGGTTTTCTTTGATATATCGGACTTAATCTAGAAGTTTGCAGATGGAAATTTAAATGTACAAGGCAAAATATATTTCTTGAGGGTCTAATAAATTACCTCGATAAGCACTCATGAGAAGCCAAATGAAAAACACATAATCATCCCCATTCCTCGAAAGAAAAACATGCATAAGGATATTATTATAACTAACGGAGATGGGTCTTTACTTTCCCAGAAATGTACACTTGGTAAAGTGTAGGATGAAGTTATAAGTCTAAAATCTGAAAGAGGGTACATGTCATCTCGTTGGTCAAATTCAAATTTAAGCACTATGTGGAAAGGAAGGTCAGGAAGCTAGACAAAAAATGAAAAAAATCTTGTGGTCCCTCAGGGTATGCAATTGATAAAAATAAGTCTGAGATCTGAAATACCCATGAACATGGGCCAATTATATAGCATGTATGGGGGTGGGAAAAGAAATACATCTCCCATATTACAATAATAGTGTGTGGGTCACCTTACAATATCTTCCCATAGACCATTGGTGGTAAAAGAGGTGGTTCATTAATGCACTAGTTGTACGGGAGTAAATCCCTTTAATGCAGAAGATCCATGTAAGATAGATATGTGAGTGATATGATGCAAAAATATTGTAACAATTGTAATAATTAAAGAGGTTGAGAATTACAAAAACTCCCCATGAATGTAATATATGACATTAATGCATAAATTTACGAGCCATTAATAAAGTGACTTGTTTTAAAAATACATACAGATTCCCTTAAGGGATTGATACTCTGAAGAAACAATGTTGAAAGATATTTGAAGTGAGAATTGAACTCAAGGCTCAAATTTTGGTTGTAAAAGGTTTTCCAGACAAGCTCAAAAAAAATTCAAAAAGGTGAGTTCATCAGTCTCCCCCATTTTCTATGATATTTTGACAATTGGTTTAAGAAGATCAAAGAGGTGTGATAGAGTTAAACCAAAATTATGAATATTTTCGTAACACCCTTGAAAATAAGTTCCAGTCTTAGTTCCCCTCTAGATAGAATTACAGACTCTAATATCACATATGCAAACTTAGAGGACTTTAAACAGAGACTATATTCCCATGAAATAAGTGAGGCCATGACCCAAATAGCTAATAGTTATATCAACCTCGTTGTTTTTTTCCTTCTAATACACCATGCCCAGAAATTATATGGGTATGTTCCCAAAATTACAATCCTAAAACTAAGGAAGTCCGGGATGGAAGAGGAGAGTTGGTCTTATCTTTTCAGGAACATGTTTTTGACAGAATGTTGGGTTTTCCCCCGTAAGGGAAGAGGGATCTATCACTAAGGATTTAGCACAGGAATCTTGGAATACTCATTCAAATAAATGGAAAAAATATATGAATGACCATTGGTTGAATAGTCCTCAAACCTCTACCCATATAATGACAAAGAAATTGAATAGGGCTGAATTTATTGAGGAAGTCGGGGATGTGATCACCCTGTTGAACCGGGTAATGGGTATGGAATCTACTAGTGTTATTTTAGTAATGGATTTTTGAATTCATTCAAGTCATACTTTCAAACAAACACCCTCTCCCCTGAGATGAGATTATAAGTACCTCGTATTCATGAGAAAATGATGGGAGTTTCCCAGATAACAAGAGGAGAAAAGCCAGGAATGGGTGAATTCTTCATGACCTCATACCTTGTCTATAATATTTTTTCATAGGAATTTTCTTGAATTACTAATGGATGGAGAACTTGATAGTTCAAAAGTGTATGATGTTTTCTATTAGTTAAAATTGGAAAAATTTTAAGCACATTACATAAATATTTCCAATCACTTATTTGCACTTACAATTTTCTTGTACCATACAAATTGGGAAATTGAAAGGTTCAGCCTTGATACTAAGAGATTCATTACACATTTTCAGTATTATTTCATTCAATTTAGAATTTATTCATATATCAGGGTTAGTGGTTTTGATGGGAAACCCTATGTGTTGCCAGAGACGTGTTAATGAAAAATGGATGTTAATGAAACTATTCAGACAACTCTTGTCAAGACACCGATTAATTCTCGAAACATGTAATGTCCCCAATCAAATTCCCTATAGTCATAGGGAATTATACTTTCCCTAATATTTAGAAAGAAAAAATTTAGAGGGGGAGATGAATAGGTGTATGATAGACATGTTTGAGGATAGAAAATAGTATGATATCAAACATATTTTACATAGTATTGCACCCACTCGTAGAGCACAAGCCTCATTATGAATATTTCTGGATGAATTGTGAAGATGAGAGGGAGGTCAGATGAAGAGAATATTTGAGGATGAATTTGGTTCAGATGGTTGATTTTGGGGTTATCCAAACTCTTGAAGGGTTAGAGGATGAAAATATAGTTAGTGAAGAATAAATCCAGGACAACATTGCTTCTCAACCCTTACCACCAATAAATTGGAGTGTCACTAAGAAGTACAATCAAGAGAAAACTTCCCACCCTATTCAAATTTCCATAAGGTGGTTATTTTCAAAAGGAGTGGATATAAGTTACCACCAGACCCCACTATTGAGAGAATACGAAATAATCAACTCATTGATGATATTATTCCCCCATTTAGGAGGGTTTATGCCACTAGAGATGTTTCATGGAGGAAAAAATCCAATAAGTTAGACTCATTACTAAAAACAAGAAATATAGGATCCTAGGATAGATCCAAAGTTCCCCCTCCTTAAACATCAAGAAGGATTAGAGCAATGTCATAGGAAGGTAAGTTTGCAAGTCTTATTTTCATGTTTCTCCCTTACATAATATTCTAGCATCTGCCTCAGGAGCCAAAGGAAAAGAGAAAGTGATGGAGGTTGGTCTTAAGAAGGCCAAGGAAGAAAAAATGGTCAAGGTTCCCCATACTGGCATGCAAGAAATAGAAGAGGAAAAATAGCTTCAGCTCTAAAAGAGGAAAAGAACTAAAACTACTGAATGGGTGGATTTGGAAGAGATGGAGACTCCTAAATAGGTAGATAACCTTGAGGTTCCTAGTGTCTTATCTACTATTTCTCAGTCTCCTACAGTTTTTCCCATTGAACAACCTACACCTATGATAGTAACCCTTGATATCCCAACAACTACAGCTATTACTACACCCACGGTGATCAATTCCTCATACAATCTTATGTACTTGATGTTGCAATCACACCACAATAGCATGTTAAAGCCATCTCGAGAATAAAATCTATCTGTGTAGCATCATCCTGAGGGGATTCTAATGCAAGTAACACAGAAGAAAATGTGTATGTTATAATTATAGCAGTGTCACAACATATTGAAACAGATGTAGGAATTTTGAAAGTTTGTGTTCCCATGACGAAACTTAGGTATATTATTCTTGCTCTTGGTAAATTTATGAGTGAAAGATTGGTGAAAAAATAAAGGAAAGGAAAGGATCAATAGCCCCCAGTGATTGAAATAACAAGAAGATCAATCTGAGCCTATGGAAGGAGTTGAAATCTAAGATGGCCTTGTAGAACAAAGTGCTCAGAAGGAACCTATGTTCACAATTTTAGAAGGTGTGTCAATACCTTCATCTTCCTCTAAGGCCCTTATAATTGTACCTAAGACCCCTATTCTATAATCACTTGATGAACATGAGTCTCCTATAAGAGAGTGGATCAGTAGCACTCTTCCTAAGAAGAAGAAGGTAGAGATACACTTGGATGATGATGATTTGTAAATATTGGCTCTCATCACTCCAACAAGACTACCCAAAAAGGAAAAGGTTATTTCTAGGGAAGCCCTAAATAGAAAAGGGGAATAGTTCATAGACATTACAACTCCCAAAGATGATGTTCCTCAAGAAGAAGCATCCCCATCATATTTCCAAGTCTCCAAGGTCTCTCTAGGTAAGCCCTCTACTGAAGAAATGAAATATGATTTTTCTGTGGCAATCGAAGGAGTGTTCCAAAAATTGATGAGTTCAAGGAAACAAAGATTTAAATGGCCAAGACTAAGAATGAGGCATTTTCCAACTTAGTCAGAAGATTGACTAGAACTCACCAAGAAGGACAGACTCAGACCTTAGAGATCACTGGTGAAGATATTAAGAGGGTGAGTGATTTGAGTGAAAGAGGGGAAGCTACAATTCAATGGGAAAATCATTTGGTCACTAGAGGTGAAATGTTAATTATAGAATTTGTAAAAAAGTATTCCTGAATCTTTGAGAAGGTAGAAGTAGTCCGGGCATTACTGGACAAGTGTGAGGCTGAGAAGACAATGTGGTAGGATATGTTACCAAAAATGGAAATCATCAGGAATTTAGATGATGACATAATCACTAAGGCATTGTATCTCCTAGTTCTATAGGCAATCAACATGAGTATTATAACATGAAAAAGGTAAGAGTGGAGGTCCTGGAAAATTATCTTAAAATCCTTGAGAAGGTGAGACATAAAACAACATATTACATCAATCGTCTTCATGATCTGATAGATAGAATGATTAGAAAAGACACTAGAGATAAAATTACTAAGGAAAGTATCAAAAATCTGATCATACTTTTCAAGGAACATATCATGGGTAAACCAAGAGAACCAAGAAATTTTGATATAAATCTCATGAATGACTGGGAAAGTGCTAAGACAACAATTGATAAAGCAATAAGAAAGCTAACAAGGGCAAGAGCAGTCTTCAATGAGATTGATGAAATAAGTACAAAATATGAAGTAATTTTCAACTATCATTTAGGACCTGATGAAGAATTTAACTCAGATGTTTGAAAAGTATGATGCCTATAAGAATAGGGTAGGAGAAATCTCAAGCCAAGTCCCTAGCAAGTGAAAGGAAGAATGACAAGGTTTGTTGGGAATAAGAGAATATCCATTTTTTCCTCCAGATGTCACCACATGTTCTTACTCAGCCCAATTAGAAGCAAAAGGGAATATTTTTCAGTTACAAATATTTCCTTTACAGATTTTGAACTACATGGAGCAAGGATTCAAAGGTTTTCTTGAAGGACATTTTTGGGGAAAATTAGATAGGATAAAATTATAAGTATGAGGGGTTTGTCCTCATACTAAGGGGGTTTTTTCTAAAAATATTTGGAAAAGAACAAGGATTGATATTTTTACTTGAAATACTACTTATTTGTTTCCTAGAAGTACATTTTGAGTTTTAATATTTCAAATTCAAGTGTTAAGATGATTACAAAGTATAGTCATTAGCAGGCATTGAGATCTAGTATTACCTTTTTCCCTTGTCAAGAATTTGATGAATTTTAAAATGAAATTTGTCTAACTATGGGTTCATTTTTATGTCCTGGACTTTAAATGTTGAACACTTTGTTGATCAATTGCATTTCTGTTACAATTCTATGTTTCTTGCTTTCTTTGAAGTACACTGGGCATGTCCTTAGTGATTAAGTTTTGGTGATTTGTTCAATATTGTATTGTGAGCCTTTACTTTACAATGTTGAATGTGATTATAAAATCCTTACTGAAATCATTTTGTTGATGGATCTTTGTAATATTTTGAGTGTATCTTAAGCGTATGAGATTAGGAGCAAGAAACACTTCATTGGAATGCTTGCATGAGATTTTGTGCTAAGTATTTTGAGGATTGTGTGAAATATTTTTCTTAATTGAGTATCAATGAATGCAAATCTTTCTTTAAGTAAGAATTGTGATAAATTGATGAATTGCTCCATGTTTTTGGAATGACATATGTGTCTGAAAAATTATTGTGAGTAGTGTTATATAGAGACTTATTATTTTTGAATCCCCCATCATTATAAAATAAAAATTTAACCTCATCACAAAAACACAAATATCTTGTTAGTCATCCTATCACAACATGCATGAATACTATTGAAAGGAAACCTAGATTTCATTTTACCCTTTCATAAATATGTAGGAACCAATAGAAATTCCCATTGTCTAGAGTATCTTGAGTCCTACTCAAGTGACATTTGCACCATTTAGTGTGACAACTCGTAGGAGTTAAATTGTGCATATATTGACCATGTTCACTCAATACTTATTGGTAACCAAATTTAATCTCCTTCATAACTTGAGTAGCATCATGGATTTTACAAGGCACTCGAGGCAAATACATGAGTTATATGTCATTTTCTATCTAAGGAAGTAATTTATCGACTTGTTAGCACTCTTTCAGATTTGAGTAAGTGGGTAGCACCTTGAAAGGATTTTGATCTAATCCTCACTATTTTAGGTTGTGCCTTTCAACCAAGGTAAGAGAACCTATATTGCAGCCTCTGTTTTGTGAAGGAGGTGGAGATATCCTTATAATGTGCATATTGTATGGAGATGGCCTTGGGAAAACATGATTAATTTTCCATTATTCAAACTCAACAGAGCTGTCACTACTAAATGATGGAAATGCTTTCAAGACAAGGCTGAGGCTACTAGAGACATGGTATGATCCTGATTTGCTTTGTGCATTTTTGTAAATGGATTGTATTCTTTTATTGACACACAATGCAATGCAGGGGTAGTATGGGGTAGGATTAGTTATTTTGAATGAATTTTTGGTGGGAGATTTTAGACAAGACTAACCAGAATTTTCCAAATTCTTTGAGGACCTTTGCAAGAAATTTGTAACACCTAAATAGCAGAATGCTTCAAAGGGGTTAAGGTACTCCTTCAACCAGGATATGTGCACCAAATGGAGGCCCAGATCTGTACTCTTCCACACAATATTTGATAACCTACCACAAAATATTGAAGTAGATGAACCAACAAAGTATCCAAAAATCTCTATTTTATAATGACCTAAGGTGTACCCAAAGGTTTACAAACAATCTCAGAATTCAAGGAAAGTAAAGTGATTTTAAATTTGTTTATCTCTTTATCAAATGAAATCTCTTCTCGAATGTGAGAATTCAAATGCCACTAAACTATCAACAAGAAATGAAACCATGTATGATCAAGAGAGATTTTAAACACAAGACTGTGACAGAGCAAGAAAAAAATTGAAAACATTCTCAAACATAAGTTCATGTAAATTTTTCCAAGAGACAACACAAAATAATCCAAAATGACCAAATTTATCAAGTAGGGGAATGTTATAAGAACAATCTCGAGCTTGTTGATGGATTTACAATGAAACCAAATCAACATGATAAAAATCTGATGTAGAAAGGAATTAGAAATGGTTCTCGTGTGGTTTCTTAGAGAACGGGCTTCTTCCAATATTTTTCCCATGAAATTATAAGTTTCTCCAACCTTTTGCATGTCTCAAAACATGCATTATATAACTTTCAATTACATTTCATCCTTATTTCCCAAGAAAATAATATGCCCAAAGATCAAGTTTGTTACAAAATTCCAACATGATTCACAAATAGGGACATTTAAAAAATTTGCAACAAGAGTTGCCAGGTGTTTCTAAAATGGCGAATCATTACAAATCCTTCATCAGTATCCATTGTGAAGGCACGTTTTTCATTCTCCAAGCATGTAGATGCCTTTCATTTCATCATTTCATCCTTATCATTCCAAAATTTTATTATGTAACTTTATAATTTGATATTTCACATTTTACATGGGACTGAGTAAAAATTTATTTCAAAAACACCTCAAATCTACAAATTAATCCCTAAAACCACTTGCATTCATCTTTGCATGCACAAAGGACACAAATTCACCAAAAATTTGATGAAAAGTGATGCAAAATTCACATCTCCAAGCTTCTTGGAGCAAAAATGGCGGCCAAAAATGTAAGTGTATAGTTATTCTCGTTGATTTACCCCTTTTCCTTCAATTTGGGCCCTCCACGTGTCAAACTATGATTGGGAATGAATTCGGGCTCACTTTTTAACCTTTTAACATTTTTGGAAAAATGGAAAAATTTGAATTTTTCTCCACCCCCGCCCTTGAAATTTGGTGATGACACGTGGCATATGGTGGGTCCCATTGAAATCACGGCTCCATTCTACACATTTTGACCTTTTTGAATTTTGGAAATTTTTACTTTTTACCCCATGGGCCCGCACCTCTGCCTTTACCCTTGAGACATTTCCACCACTCTATCACTGAGGATTTGCAAGCTTATTTCATGTTTTAACCTCTTTTTTTATGCCAAGGGAAAATTTTCTCATTTCTCCCCGTGGGCCCACACCTCCGATTTCTTCCCTGCCACGTGTCTCCTTCTAATTTGTCACAGAGCCACACCTCAAATTTTCACTTTAACTCATTTTTACAAAAAGGGAAAAAAATTCCCCTTTTCCTCCACCGGCCTACCGACCCTCTTTGCTCGCCACATTTCTCCTCGTGGTTCATTCGGACCCGTGGCTTAAGTTTTTGCTCTAAGTCTTTTTGCAAAAGGGAGAAATTTCCCCTTTGCTTCTAGCAGACCGCACACTCCCTTCTACACCCACCACGTGTCTCCTTTTGTGCCATTGTAGACCCGTGGTTCTAATTTGCATTCTAACTCCTTTTGCTAAAAGGGAAAAAATTCCCCTTTTCCTCCGCAGCCTACACTTCCCGCTCTACCACCGCGCTGCCATGTGTCTAACCCCTAATCCATTGCAGACCCATAGGAATTTCCACACCCTTTTTCCCTTTCACAAAAAAGGAAAAAATTCCTAAGTTCCCTATCCGCCTTCCATTCTGCCTTTGCATTAGAGCGTGACACATGTCCTCCTATAGAGTTGTGGGGGCAATTTTGAAATTATTCCCAAAGCCAAATAATACTAAGTTATTTAAAAAACCCATTGATCCTTGTCTAACCATAAATGGCCATGTATGAGGGGAGGCTTGAGCTTAATTTTGATGGTCAAATGACACCTATACGATCATCAAAAAACACAAAAATTGCTAAGACGCGCAAATTTGATTTTTCCATCGTGGGTAAAGGATTTTTGGTCAAAAACATATGGGAAGTGGTTTTAAGCAATTTTCGACCATGGGGAAGAATGTTTTAGGAAAATAAGTAAAAACAAGAAAATTCAAGCTCCACGAGTTGGAAAAAATGGAAAAAATGATAGAGGCCCGTGGATTTGGAAATTTAGGGCACAATGTAAGGCACACATGTATTTTTCTTTCAAAATGGGGAAAAATAATAAGTTTGTGAGCCTTTGAAAGCATTCAATCTAGAGAACAAAGTTTGCAGACCACCAAGTTTGAAGAAAAATGTTTTTAGAGCACATAGAACAAAGGGGAAAGATGGGAAAATAATAGAGGATCAAAATGGACACCAACATTGGCTCCTGCTCGGGGATGGGCACTCCCAGTGAGTGCCACAAGAACAATGTAGACCAAGTGCCAAAATAATCCATTGGGTAAATAGAGTCATGAGCCAAAACCATCCAAAAACTAGCTGAGAAACTGACAAAAATGGCTGCCACACACCAAGGAAAACCACAAACCGACAAAACACTAGAAAACAGAGCAAAAAGCCAAACACTATACATTGTACAAGTGGTGCATACCTCAAATTTGGGGATTAATCCAAGAAATGCTTCAGATGTCTGCCATTAATAGGAAGTTCAAGCAATTCCCCATCTAAATCTTTGAGAAAAAAGGTATTCTCACCAATTATGATATCAATGGAGTAAGGGCCCATCCATAATGCATCAAATTTTCCATGTTTTCCCTTATCTTCATTTCTATTGTCCCATAACAAAACCAGATCTCCAATATTGAAGGCCCTAGGAGTGACCTTCTTATCAAACAATATTTTCAACTTCTCTCTAAATCTAACATGCCTCTAGTGGGATGCTCTTCTCTCTTCATCTAGCTCCACAATCTGATTAATCCTTGCTTCATATGGATTGACCTCTTGATCCTCAAGTTGTTGAACAAATTGAAATGAATATAATTACAGATGTAAGGGTAGAAGAGCTTGAGTTCCATACACTAACTAAAATGGGCTCTTACCAGTATCTCTCTTGGTAGTGATTCTATCAACCCAAACTACAAATTTCAATTGTTCACCCCATTTTCTCTTGTTCAACTCCAATGTCCTCCTAATGATCTTTAACAAATTCTTATTGTTGGACTCAGCTTGTCCATTTCCTTGGGGATTATAGTTTTAAGAATAAGTCAGATTGGTTCCATACTCCTTACACATTTCCATCAAAGGTTTATCTCTGAAACACATGGCATTATCAGCCACAATCTTGACTAGCACACCAAATCTGCATATGATATTATTCAGCAAGAAGTCCATAACAACTTGGTGTGTTGCTTTCTTGGTGGGGACTTCCTCTACCCACTTGCTGAAGTAATTTATGGCTACAAGTTTCCACTTATGTCAAGAACTAGAAGGGTCTGAAATCTCACCAATGAAGTCCATCCCCCACTATTTGAAAGGAGCTTCAATTGATACAGGTTGCAAAGGAAGGGAGCCTAAAGCTTTCATTCTTCCAGAGAAATGCTAGCAGCTTTCACATTTTCTGTTCAGCATGGTTGCATCTTTGAAGAGAGTAGACCACCAATAACCAGCTCTCAAAACTGTGTGTTGTAACCCTTCTAGCAAAGTGTCCTCCACAAACTCCCCCATGGAAATTAGCAACTACTTTGGGAGCTTCATATTCAGTTACACACTTCAAGAAGACACCTTCAGGGTTTTTCCAAGCCAGCCCAAAGTCAGTGATGATGTATTTTTGAGAATCCATCTTGAGGGATCTTTTCTGATTTTTATTTAAATGATCAGGACATCATAGGTGTCTGAGGTAAAACATTATATCCTTGTACCATTCAGAACTTACCAATTTTCCAAGAACATCTGCCCTTTCTTCCTCTACTTCATTCACTTCCAGAGTCTCAAGTTGTCACTGTCAACCATGAGCTTAGCAAGACCCAAACCTCTTACCAACTTTTTGGTTTGAATGTCCGTATCATACTCCTTTAATTTTTTCACCCATATACACCTTTTACTTGATATCTCCAGCTCTGATAAGATGTATTTTACCATGGTGTGGGGAACATAAGCAATAACTTTTGAACTTAAAATATAAAACCCGAAAACCTTTGTTGCTTTCACCAAGGAAAATGCTTGTTTTTCCATGATAGTATATTTTAACTCAGTAGCTTGTAAAGCCTTGCTAAAGAAGGCAATAGGCCTCACAGCCTCATATTCATATTTTTGGAGCAAAACAGATGCAATAGTATTTTTAGAAGTAAAGGAGAAGATTTGGAAAGGCATTTTGTAATTCAGGGCTGCCAAGATAGGTGTGTGTTTAAGTGCCTCCTTGATTCCTTCAAAATCCCGAACATCACCTCTTCCCATTTGATAACTTGATCTTTCTTTAACATGCATATGGTAGGAAGAGTCAACTTTGCAAAATTGGACACAAACCTTCTAATGAAATTGATTTTCCCAAAGAAAGATTGGATGCCCTTCTTCGTTCTTGGAATTGGCACCTGTTGATTACTTTTACTCTCTCCGATCAAACATGACACCAACCTTTGAAACAATATGACAAATCAGCTTGGCCTTTTCCACCCCAAAGTGACACTTCTTTGGATTGAGAGAGATTCCAAATTCTCTACATCTGATCAACATTCTTTCCAAATGCTACAAGTGATTTTTTCTACTCCTGGAAAATACAATCACATCATCCCGATAAACCGTAATGAAGTCATTTATATAGCCAAAAAAAGCAAAATCCATTGCTCTTTAGAAATTATCTCCAACATTCATGAGACAAAAATGCATTCTCACATAAACATATGTTCCCAAGGAGTGGTAAAGGCAGTTTTAAATCTTTTTGACTCCTTGACAACAACAACTCGATCAGAGCCAAAGAAACCATCTAAGGTGGACAACAATTCAGATCCAGTCACTAACTACAGCATGTTCTCCATGTTTGGAAAAGGATAATTATCTTTTAATGAATCCCTAATCATATTTCTAAAGTCTACACAAATTTTTATATCTCCATTCTTCATTATGACTGCACAAGGTTTGCAACCCAAGATGAATACCTTGTGTGTTGAATGATCCCTCCCTCCTTCGCCTTTTCTTCAATTCATCTTGCATTTTCATGGAGAGGAGTGGATTAATTGGCCTTTGATTCTATCTGAATGGTTTGGAATTTTTCTCAAGAGGGATCTCATGCCAAAACAAGTCCTCTCTATATGCTTTCAGCTCTTGAATATGACTAGGCAAGGCAGTCTTGATATTGTTTCAACAATTAGAGGTAGGACTATTTTTCTTCCATGTTTAAACTGCTGCCCAACAAAAAATTTCTTGGTTTTTCCTTTGTTCCCAAGTCATGCTCTTCCACATCCCTCGAGGTAGATATGTTTCTATTGATGATGCAATCAGCATTACTAAAATTTGACTCAAGAGTAACAAGACCTCTAGGAATGGTATTAGTTTTCAATTGATAATATATTTTCCGAACAAAGTATCTCTTTCTTCAGTCATACATACCATTTATCCCCAATCAATATTCTGATCTACAAACTCACCTTGATTTTTTAAGAACCTTTGCACTTAAGCATCATCATTAAACACTTGCCAATGTTTGATGTTGTCAAGGACAATTGGCCTAGTTAACACTTCAACATTGTACTCACAATAAGGTGAAATGGTGAAAACTCCAAATCTTGACCCCAACACTGCCAAATTTTCAGCATCAGCATTCAAACTTCTTTCATGGTGCACATTATTGAAGGAATCAAACATCTCAATTAGATCCCAAAATGCATGCTTATATTGCTTCATCCGATGATTTTTTGTAGCATATAGTTTTCTTATTTGTTTGGCAACTAGCTCTGAATCTCCCTTTGCAATGATGTCCTTGACACCATACTTCCATGCAATTCTCAAACCCAACAACAAGGCTTCATACTCAGCAATGTTGTTAGTACATTCAAAATTAAGCTTGAAGGAAAAAACAAACTCTTCCAAGCTAGGAGAAATCAGAATTATACCAGCACCATTTCCAAATTTGGAGCAAGCTCCGTCAAATAACAGGTCCAAGGATAACATACCTATTCAAGGCACTTTGACTGATCCATTTTGTGTTCTTTTCCATCAGCAAAACCAATAAAATTATCAACATCAACATCAACAAATAATACTTCATAAGAAGCATTGTTTGGGTCCTCAATTAGATGCAACATTTTCTTTTCTCCATAGAGCTTGAAAAGGCTGCCCTCAATGGGAATGGTGGAAAAATACATCCATTTGGACACTCCCTCCAACACTTGCAGCCCACTTTCTTGACAATAACATACCCCATTTGGCAGGGAAATCAACAATCACAACATCCAATTTTAAATTCCTCCCGGGATAAGATACAAGTTGCACTACCAAACCCTTCACACAACCAACAACCACCACTTCTCTTGAGTCCATGGCCATACACTTTCCATAGGCTACTATCACTTTGATATCCAACTCATTCATGACTTCTAGAGGCATGACATTACATGATGCACCAGAATTAAACATACAATTATGAAGTAGCCTATCCTTTAAGATCAAAGTTATGAAGAATGGATCAATATTCAATTGGGAATCAACCAAATATGTTCCTAAATATACCTCAAGTGTCTCTCCAAAATCCTCTACCGTTGGTGGTGTTTCAAGGTCAATAATGATTTGAGAAGGAATCTCAACAACATTTACATTTCTTCCTAGATTAGTCTTCTCTTCTTTCAACCCCAAGTACTCAAATGATCTCTTCTTATGCTCAGGAATTCTAAGCAACTCAATGATTGGAACACTCACTTTGATTTGGATCAATACTTGGGCTATGTCATAGGGGACACTCTTTGGAAAAACAGCATTGGAAGGGAGACAAGAAGATTCATTTGATGGCAAGGGATTCTTGGCAGCTTGGGCATGAGGAGGACTATAATTTTTTCTTAGGACAGTAGAGTTTTTGGTAAGTGTTTCTCTCCTAGGATCTTCTTTTGGAATGCTTGTGAGCAAGGGTGTTTTAGGTTTGGCATGAGGCCCAACTCCTTTAACAACTTTTCTTCTAGTATTATAATATTTCTCTTGAGCTACAACAACAATCATCAACAACCGTCTATCTTCCTCCAAAGGAATACCACCATCATACTTCTTAATCATCAAAGCTCTTAAGTATTCAAAGTCATTGCTAGGAATTTCAAAATCTTACACTACATCAACTTCAAGAGTATGAGGGGGAAGGAAAACTTGTACCTGTTTGATGCAATCCTAAAAGGTTGTAGCTATCCTTACACTTATCACTTCAATAGATGTTACTCCTCCTTATGAACTTGAAGAATAGCCCACCATGCAAATATCATCATCAGTACCATCATCATTATTAGCTTCACCTTCTTTCTGGTCCACTTCACATGGAGGATGAGGTAGAAAACACCTATCACACCAATCAATACCAGTATCTTCTTCAACAACAACAACCCTAACAATTAGGGATCAGGTAACACTCTTCCTTCACGTGCTTGAGGATGTCTATTTGTAGACCCCATGGGTCCTTTTCCTCTATCATCTTCCCTTTGATCACCTCTAGGATGATTGGAAAATCTATCATGGTTTTTACTCTTGGCTGACCTTATGAAGTTTTCCCAATTCCTTTCTCAGCTCTTGCCAACGTATATGAGATTTCTTTGACAGCCCCTACCAAAGTTTTCACAACCTCTTCTAAATCATCACCCTTGCTAGCTTGAGGTTTTTCAGGGTTTATCAACTTTACACCATCTCTCTTGAGAGGTTTCCCAATTGCTTTGATATTGTTTTCAATTTGAAGTGCCATAGTGAAAGCTTGTCTTAGATTGGTAGGGTTCTTGTCTCTTAGGTAATAGGCTTCCTTTTTATCAAATGCATCTACATATTTTATTAAACAAGACTCATCACAAGGCCTCAAACTAATATGCAAGATTCTCAAATTTTTGTTAAACCTTGTGTTAAAATCATGGACTGATTCATTGGGGTTCTTCTTGATATTCTCAAACTCGAAAAGAGAAATATAGGATCGAGTCTTTTCACCATATTGCAACGTAAATGCATTCTTCATTTCAGTCCATAAATCAATAGAATTATTAGGTAGAGCCTTATACCAATCCCTAGAATCCTCTTCTAGTGTATGAATGAATAATTTAATATACACATCTTCAAACTCTATCTCAAAATATTCCATCATGTTAACAAAAATTTTGAGATGTTGATCAAAAGTTATTGCATTCTACCTTAGAATTTTGGCAATCTATTTCGACATCTTGTGGGACAGCATTTGAGTAACCATCCATTCCTCTAAAGTCTATAGGAGAAAAGGTGTTAACAACAAATGGAGGTCTAGGCTGAGCCATATTGTTTGGTGGAGGTGATCTTGGGGGTGACAAGGTGATAAGGAGTGTAAATTCTTTGGGGCTCAATAATGTGATTCACAAGACAGGTATTCTCTAAATGCTGATTTTCTTGGGAAATTTTACAAGGATTGAAACACACATGTGTAGATTAAAGAAGGAACTTACTAGGTACAGTAAAATAACCTTCACTAGCTTATGGGAGGATTGCTTGAATTAGAATCACTTGAAGAAGAGTGATAATCCTCTACTAAAGGCTAATCTCTCTCACTAATGGATATATCTTTTCCGATGTCTAACCTTTAACAACCTTCCAAACTCTTCTCCCTTCCAACTCTAAGTTTCTTGAATCAGAAACAACTTCTTAGCAGAGTCTCTAATGAAGAGAGATATTATTCCTTCCAGTTTTGCAGAGATTCACAACACCAAAGTAAATTACAGAAAGGTTAAGACACTGGTACCTATTAATATCAAATCAGCATGAATACGCCACTAAGGAATTTCACCCTAGTTGTGAAAATGCACTAAAATACTTTGTCAAATATCTATCAGCACTGAAAATCTTGCCAAAATTTATAGATCAGACCTTCCTTTCTTTGAATTTATCAATCACAAATGCTAATGAAGTGCAACAACTACTGGAAACTGGTAAAATTGCAGGCAGAACTTATATCTTCACTTAATCCTTACAAATCTGATTATAAAATGATGCTTCAACAATGTATTTGCATACATAATTTGTAAGAGAATTTACCAAGGTTTGATATGCATTAATATATCTCAAATATGTATGCACATGGATCAGATTGAACTAAGAGAATATCAAACTTAGAACTCTACTCTTCATTCCAATCTTATAAATTTGATCAGAAGATGATACTCAGATTTGTAATTGCACATAAATCACACAAGAAGTATTACTAGGGATTTGAAATACTAAATAATGTCCCCAGAAATGGTTCCATTTAGGTGTTGTTGATGGGATAAATAGACATGGACTGGAAAATGAATCAGCAAATTAATGTTCCTGACAACGGTGCCATTTTGGTATTGGTACCCAGATTTAATCTCCTTCACAACTTGAGCAACATCATGGATTTTACAAGACACTCAGAGGTAGATAAATGATTTATATGTCATTTTGTATCTAGGGAAGAAATTTATCTGACTTGTTAACACTCGTGCTTCGATGAAGTGGGTAGCACCTTGAAAGGATTTTGATCTAATCCTCACTATTTTAGGTTGTGCCTTTCAACCAAGGTAAGAGAACCTATATTGCAGCCCCTATTTTATGAGGGAGGTGGAGATATTCTTATACTTGTGCATATTGTATGGAGATGGCCTTGGGAAAACATGATCAATTTTCCATTATTCAAACTCAATAGAGTTGTCACTACTAAATGATGGAAATTCTTTCAAGATAAGGCTGAGGATGCTAGAGACATGGTATGATCCTGATTTTCTTTGTTCATTTTTGTAAATGGATTATATTCTTTTATTAACACACAATGTAATGTAGAGGTGGTATGGGGTAGGATTAGTTATTCTAAATGAATTTTGGTGGGATATTTTAGACAAGACTAACTAAAATTTTCCAAATTATTTGATGACCTTTGCAAGAAATTTGTAACACCTAAATAGTAGAATGCTTTAAAGGGGTTAAGTTACTCCTTCAACTAAGATATGTGCACCAAATAGAGGCCTAGATCTACACTCTTCCACATAATATTTGACAACCTACCACAAAATCTTGAAGCAGATGAACCAAAAAAGTATCCAGAAATCTCTATTTTATCATGAGCTAAGGTGCACCCAAATGTTTACAAACAATCTCAGAATTCAAGGAAGGTAAAGTGATTTTAAATCTGTTTATCTCTTTATCATATGAAATCTCTTTTGAATGTGAGACTACAGATACAACTAAACTATCAACAAGAAATGAGACCATGTATGATCAAGATATATTTTAAACACGAGACTACAATAGGAGTAAGAAACACAAATTGAAAACATTCTGAAACATAAGTGCATGCAAATTTTTCCAAGAGACAACACAAACTAATCCAAAATGACCAAATTTATCAGTAGGGGAATGTTATAAGAATAGTCTCAGAGCTTGTTGATGGCTTTACAACTGAAACCAACTCAACATGATATAAATCGATGCGAAAGGAATTAGAAATGGTTCTTAGCCGCTTCTCGAAAATGGGCTTCATCCCATTTTCCCGTGAAATTATAAGTTTCTCCAACCTTTTGCATGTCTCAAAACATGCATTATATAACTTTGAATTACATTTGATCCTTCTTTCCCAAGAAAATAATATGCCTAACATCAAGTTTGTTACAAAATTCCAACATGATTCGCAGATAGGGACATTTAACAAATTTACAACAAGATTTGCCAAGTGTTTCTAAAATGGTGAATCATTACAAATCCTTCATCATTATCCATTGTGGAGGCACGTTTTACATTATCCAAGCTTGAAAACCCACTTCATTTCATCATTTCATCCTTATCATTCCAAAATTTGATTATGCAACTTTATAATTTGATATTTCATGTTTTACACGGGCCTGAGTAAAAATTTATTTCAAAAACACCTCAAATCTACAAATTAATCCCTAAAACCACTTGCATTGATCTTTGCAAGCACAAAGGACACAAATTCACCAAACATTCAATCAAAAATGATGCAAAATTCACATCTCCAAGCTTCCTAGAGAAAAATGGTGGCCAAAATGAAAGTGTACAATTACCATTGATTTTCTCCTTTTCCTTCAATCTAGGCCCTCCACGTGTCAAACTATGATTGGGAATGAATTCGGGCTCACTTTTTGACCTTTTAACATTTTTGGAAAAATGAAAAAATTGAATTTTTCTCCGCCTCTGCCCTTTGAAATTTGGTGATGACACGTGGTATATGGTGGGTCCCATTGAAATCACAACTCCATTCTGCATTTTGACCTTTTTTGAATTTTGGAATTTTTTTACTTTTTGTCCCATGGGCCCGCACCTCTACCTTTTCCCTTGACACGTGTCAACCTCTCTATCGCTGAGGATTTGCGGGCTTATTTCATGTTTTAACCTCTTTTTTAGCCAAGGAAAATTTTCTCATTTTTCCCCGCGGGCCCGTGCCTCCGATTTCTTCCCTCCACATGTCTCCTTCTGATTTATCATAGAGCCATGCCTCAAATTTCCACTTTAACTCATTTTTACCAAAATGGGAAAAAAAAACCCTTTTCCTCCACTAACCCGCCGACCCTCTCTGCCCGCCACATGTCTCCTTGTGGTTCATTCGGACCCGTGGCTTAAGTTTTTTCTCTAAGTCTTTTTTACAAAAGGGAGAAATTTCCCCTTTGCCTCTAATGACCCACAATCCCTTCTACATCCACCACATGTCTCCTTTCACTCCATTATGGACCCGCGGTTATAATTTGCATTTTAACTCCTTTTGCTAAAAGGGAAAAAATTCCCCTTTTCCTCTATGGCCCGCACTTCCCCGCTCTACCACCGCACTGCCACGTGTCCACCCCCTACTCCATTGTGGACCCATGGGCCTTTCCACACCCTTTTTCCCTTTCACAAAAAAGGAAAAATACCTAAGTTCCCCACCCGCCTTCCATTCCGCCTTTGCATTAGAGCGTGACATGTGTCCTCCTGTGGAGTTGCGGGGGCAATTTTGAAATTTTTCCCAAAGCCAAAAAATGCTAAGTTCTTAAAAAAATTGCTGATCCTTGTCCAACTAGAAGCGGCCACATATGAGGGGAGGCATGAGCTTAATTTTGATGGTCAAATTACACTCGCATTTAATCGTAAAAAACATAGAAATTGCTAAGGACGCCCTAATTCAATTTTTTCATCATGGGTAAAGGATTTTTTGGTCAAAAAACATATGGGAAGTGGTTTTAAGCAATTTTCGACCATGGGGAAGGATTTTTGAGGGAAAATAAGTACAAAACAAATAAATTTGAGCTCCACATGCTAGAAAAAATGGAAAAAATGAAAGAATCCCGTGGATTCGAAATTTAGCGCACAATGTAAAGCACACATGTATTTTTCTTTCAAAATGGGGCAAACTAATAAGTTTGTGAGCCTTTGAAAACATTCAATTTGGAGAAAAAGTTTGCAGACCACCAAGTTTGAAGAAAAAAATTTTAGAGCACATAGAACAAAAGGGAAAGATGGGAAAATAAAAGAGGATCAAAATGGACACCAACAAGATTGATATTAAAGCTCTAAAGAAAATACTAAGAAGCCTTGATTACACTTATCTTTTCCTTCAAATTCAAGTTACAAAGTATGTTCTCTCACCCTAGTTGAAGGTAGGGCCTAAATCGAGGGAAGGTCATCCCCTTTGCATGTGTCACCTAATCCCATCAAATTCGATTCAAATAGGTTTGTCAGACATCCTTCCTTGACTACAAATGACATATACTTATAGTCTATCATTCTCAAATTTTATCATCTCATCTGTTGATATTGCTTGGCCCCAAGGGGGTGTAATTTTAGGTACCAACATGCTTCTAGTGCCATTTTTAGGGACTATTTCCAAAAAAATTGAGTAAAATTCATGTCTCTGGTAATGTTTATTGTGTATTTATTTTAAATACATGTCTAGAACACAGTCCTTTATTGATATTTTCCAAAATAGAGCTTGATATGTACTTATTTGCTTTATATTTCCCTAGTACAAGCGAGCTTTCCATTAAATTTGACTTTACTAGGAAAATCCTAGCAAGGATTGTAAATATTTGTGAAGCTTTGTTCATTTATGTGTAAATCTATCTTCTAGTGAATAATTTCAAGTAATCAACACATCTAGGGTGCAAAACCCTAGTGGCAGCTCCATCCTTTGTGAGAATTTTGGCAAAAACCAGGTGTAAAATATCTAAATCTTGGTTGTTTTACTTGAAAATTCTATAAATTTGAAAGGAATAATATCCTTTGTTAAATTAGATCCTACCAAAAGATTGTTCCCAGGGTTAGGAAAGACTAACTTAAGAAGAAAACAAATATGGAAAGCCTTAGGTGATCAAAGTTCAAAAGAGAAATTTGTACCTATTGGTGAAAGAGATTATGCCTCGGATAGTTCTGAATTTAGCAGTCCTCATACCAATTTGTACTCACCAACTCAGGAGGGTCCTTCATTTACAACTAATCAGGGTATTCTTCAACTCTCTCCTTTATTGATTAGAAATAACAGAATAATTTGTGAAATTGAATCATTAAAGGATCAATACTTTAAAGATCATACACCATTACACCAAATATCCCCAATTCCCAATTATTTTAACCCTCCAATTGGAACACCTCCTTGAAATAATATGGAAAATCCACCCCAACCTCCATTTGTAGTGAATACTTACAAACCCATAGATTTTCATGGAATGGTTGGTTACCCAAATGAAGTCCCTCATGAAATCCAAAATAGATTGCCTAGATTTTAGGGAAATAATGTTATAAGTGGGGATCAACATCTTAGACTCTTCTTGAATGCTATGGAAGATTTTGAAATCGAACATGAAGATGTGTATGTAAAATTGTTCATACATACCTTAGATGAAGATGCTAGGGAATGGTACAAATTATTTCCTGATAATTCAATTGATTCATGGTTAGAAATGAAAAATGCCTTCAAGATGCAATATGGTGACAAAACTGATCCTAGATTCCTTTTGTCGAGTTTGAGAACATAAAGAAAAATCCTAATGAACTAGTTTCAGATTTTAATACTAGGTTTAGAAAAACTTTGGCAAGATTTCCTATGAATTTGAGACCTAGTGATGATTCATGTTTGATTAAATACTCAGACACATTTGACAAGAAGGAAACCTACTACTTGAGAGATAAGAATCCTGGAAATTTAAGGAAAGCTTTTACCATGGCGGTGCAGATTGAAAATAATATCAAAGTAGTTGGAAAACCTCTAAAGAGGGAAGGTGTTAAGCTAGTAAACCTAGAAAAAACCTCATCCAAGAAAATCAGTAGATCTAGAGGAAGTAGTTAAAACCCTAGTAGGGGTAGTTAAAGATATCTCTTATAAGCTTGCTAGAGTTGAGAGGGCATATGAGAAAACCCTTAGGCTCAAAATCAACCTCAAGGATATAATATATTTGGGAATCACCCCAGGGGTGATCATAGAGATGATGATAGAGGAAAGGGACCCATGGGGTTAGGGAATAAGTAGCCAAACCAGAGAGAAAATAAATTGGTACTTGATCCATTAACTGCTAGGGTATCTCTGGTTGAAGAAGATCATGTCATTGATTAGTGTGATAAATGTTTTATGCCACATTCCCCTTATAACTCTAATATTGATGATGATGTTACTAATGAATATTCCTTTGGTGATGTTTGCATGCTAGAATGTTCTGATACTACACAAATAGGGGTTACTTCTACTGAATTGCTAGGTACCAGGACTATCGAATCATTTTGGAATTGTTTGGAATGGGTATCTTTTCCTCTTCTTACTACCAGTGTTGATATAGACATGGTTTAGACTTCTTTTCAATTTCCTAACCATGATTTTGAATATCTAGGGATTTGATGATAAATAAATATGATGGAGGTACCCCTTCTAAGGAAGATAGGAAACTTTTGATGAATGCAGTTGTTGCTCAAGAAAGGATTATAACCTCCATAATAGATTGGTCAAAGGAACTACTTCATCTTCAAAAATAAAGTACCTGTGTTAACCAATGTCCCTAAGAATGTCCCCAAGAAAGATATACCAAATAAAGGCCCTGCACTTTCCAATGTAAGCCAAATACCACTAATGTTGCTCAAGTAGCAAATAATTTTATCCCATCAAAACCATTGTTACTTTGTCTCCCAATATAGTCTTTCCCAAGTATATCGATGTGACATGGCTCAAATTTTGAGCCAAATTAAAATTACAGTACCTATTGTTGAATTGCTTAGGATTCTTGAGCATAGAAAAAGAGATTTTGAATACTTGGGATTCAAAAAGAGACAATGGAAGTGAAAAAGAGGTAAATAATGTGGATGTGTCATCTACCATAACTGAAGTGGAGGTTCCTCATGAACAAGAAAGCATGGGGGAATCCCCATAGATATACTTGGGTATTTCTTTAGTGGAATCTCAATTGGATGTTGATCCATTTTTCACCTCTTTGATTATTGGTGATAGACTTGTTCACAATTGTATGTTCGATTCAGAGCTTCATGCAATATCATGCCATTGAAGTTATGAATGAATTGGACATAAAAATAACAACAAAATTTGGAAAGTGTCATGCCATGGATTCAAGAGAGGTTTCGGTATTGGATATGTGAAAGGGCTAGTTGTTTAGTTAGCTTCCTATCCAGAAAATATTTGACCATGAACATAGTTATTGTGGATTTCCCTACTAAATGGGGTATGTTATTGTCAAGAAAATGGGCTGCAAGTGTGGGTGGTAGTGTACAGATGGATATGTCATATGCCACCATACCTGTAGAAGGAAAATTGGTGAAATTACATGGAGAGAAAAATATGCTTCATATCATTGAAGATCCTACGAATGCCTCTTATGAGGTATTATTTGTTGACACTGATTTGGATAATTTTATAGGATTTTTGATTTTGAAGATCAATGTATAAATATTGTTGCTCATTTACAAGATCTTGGTATTCCTTGGACTATGATATTTGATGGAGCATGTTCTGTAGTAGGGAATGGAGCTGGAATAGTTCTCACATCCCCAGAAAAAGAGTCTCATAATTTTTCATTCAAATTAAATTTTGAATGTACCAATAATATTGTAGAGTACAAGGCATTGCTCCTAGGATTGAGAGTTGCTTGGAAACATGGAATTAAAGACCTCATTATTAAAGGAGATTCTGAGTTAATTGTGAAGCAAGTAAGAAAATTGTATGCCACTAAAAATCAATGGATGAAATAGTATAAGCATGCAGCTTGGGATCTTATTGAGATGTTTGATTCATTTAATATCTTGTATCATGAAAGGGCTCATAATGTAGTAGTAGATAAATTGGTTGTAATTACATCACATTTCTCAAATTTTACAGTATCTCCATTTTTAATTATGATGTTAAAGTATTAGTTAGACCTCTCCATGCTTCGATAATGTCAAACACTAACAAGTATTTGAAGATGATGATCAGATACAAAGATTCATTGAAAGTAAAAATGAATTCACAAATCAGCACATTGATTTAGAACCTATGGTTGAACTTTGTGATGGGAAAGAAATGATCCAATTGAAAAAAATATATGATTCCTAGAGGATTGGTTTCCCTTGAATCTAATTTTGACAATGTTGATAGGATAATCAATAGCCCATTTATGTGTCTAGAGATGTTGTAGAATGCAACCTGGGGACTCAAGAAAACCCTAGGAAGGTGTGGCTAGGTTGCAATCTAAGAAGGAAGAAAATAAATCTTATACTAAGTTGTTGAGAGAATACCAAGATTATTTAGCTTGGTCATATTCTGAATTAAAATCTTATAGAGAATATATTTTTCAACATGAAATACCTCTAGAACCCAATTCCAAACCTTTCAGCAGAAACAAAGACCCATCAATCCTATCCTATCCCTAAAGATGCAAGAAGAGTTGATAAAGCTGAGGGATGGAGGAATCATACAACCTACGTTAGGTATTCTTCGTGGGTAGTGTATCTAGTTTCGGTCAGAAAGAAAAATGGAGACATAAGGCTTTGTGTGGATTTTTGAATCTTAACAAGGCATATATTAAAGATAATTATCCATTTCCAAATATGGATAACATGCTACAACTTGTTATAGGATCTGAGTTATTATCTACACTAGATGGGTTCTCAGGGTACAATCAAGTGGTTGTCAAGAAAATTGAATAGTTCAAGACTACTTTCACTACTCCCTGGGGACATATGTTTATGTCAGAATGCCTTTCAAACTTATGAATGCTGGAGAAAATTTCCAAAGAGATATGGATGTGGATTTCTCGGGACTTATTAATGATTTTATAGTTGTATATCAAGATGATATAACAATGTTTTCCAAGAAAAGAGGTGACCATTTAGGACACCTAGAGAAAATGTTGCTTAGATGTAGAGAATATGGGATTTCATTAAATCCTAAGAAATTTCATTTTGGAGTTCAAAAGGATAAACTATTGGGACATATTGTGTCAAAGGAAGGGGTCATGATTGATCCTGAAAGGGTGGAAGCGATTGGTAAGGTTCCTATCCCTAAGTCTAAAAAGGGAATTCAAATTTTTTTTGCCAAATAAATTTTATCAAAAGATTTATCTCTAATTTTGCTGAGATAACAATCCCTATAACAAGCATGTTAAAAAAATACTAGGTCATTAAATGGGAAGAAGGAGTTGTTCAAGCTTTCAAAATAAATTAAAGAAGCATTAAAGAATGCCCTGGTACTGGCAAGCCCTGACTATAAAAAGGATTTTCAGATATTTTATTTTTCCTCTGAAAATACTATTGCATTAGTGTTGTTGCAAAATATGGAGATGGAAATGAAAGGCCTATTGATTTTTTCAGTAAGGCCCTACAAGGTGTTGAATTAAAGTACACTATCATGGAAAAGCAAGATTTTGCTTTGGTAAGAGCTACTAAAATTTTTAGGCCTTATATCTTAAGTTCTAAGATTGTAGCCTATGTTCCCCATATGATGGTTAAAGATATATTGACAGAAATGGAAGTCTCTAGCAAAAGGTTTCATTGGGTGAATAAATTGCAAGAATATGATATAGATATACAAACACCAAATTGGTTAGAGGTATGGGACTGGAGAAGTTGATGGCTGAAAGTAATTTAGGTTATGGAGGTGAATGTTGTTGAAGAGGATGGTATGAATCCTCATGAAAAAGTGAATAAATCAGTTTGGTATAAGGATGTAATTTATTATTTGAGGAATTTGGAGTGCCCTGACACCTAGAAAAAATTAGAGAAGAACACTCAAGTTGGCATCCCAAAAATATGTCATGACTGATTTTGGTCTAGCATGGAAAAATCCAGAGGGTGTATTACTTAGATGTATAACTGAAGAGGAAGTCCCCACAATAATTTTAGAATTCCATGGAGGAGTGTACGGAGGTAACTTTTCTAGAAGAGTAACTACACATAATATTTTGAGAGAAGGATATTGGTGGCCCACACTATTCAAGGATACAACTACACTAGTTAGGAGATGTGAAAGTTGTCAACATTTCTCTAGGATATTGAAGGTTGTGGGTGCTCTACCATTACAACCAATATCAGTTGAAACTCCTTTCAAGTAATGGGGAATGGATTTCATTGGAGAAATTTTAGATTCCTCAAGTGTTGGGCATAGATGGATCCTAGTTGCTACTAATTATTTCACTAAGTGGGTTGAAGTTATTCCCACCAAAAAGGCAACTCACCAAGTAGTTATGGATTTCATCTTAAACAATATAATATGTAGATTTGGAGTTCCTGTCAAAATAGTTGCTTGACAATGCCATGAGATTTAGGGCTAAACCATTGGTATCTATGTGCAAAGAGTATGGCATTAATTTTGCTTATGCATAAAACTATAATCCACAGGGAAATGGCCAAGTTGAATCTAGTAATAAAAATCTTCTTAAGATACTCTAGAGGACCCTAAAAGTTAATAAAATAAAGTGGGGTGAACAACTCAAGTTTTCTTTATGGGAAGACCTAATTACCATTAAAAGAGTGATTGGTAATATTCATTTTAAGATATTTTATGGGGTTCAGCTCTTTTTCCCTTACATACACAAATTGTTTGTGTATCACCATGCAAAAACTTGGAGATGAAGGGGAAGTGAACCCTTATGAAGCAAGGATGAACCAAATTCTGGAACTGGATGAAGAAAGAAGAGAATCTCATCAAAAGCACCTAAAGTTCAGGAAAGGCTCAAAAATATTTTTGATAAGAAAGTAACCCCAAGAGAGTTTAACATTGGAGATTTAGTCCTATTGTGGGATAGTAGACATGAAGAAAAGGGAAAACATGGAAAATTTTATGCTCTATGGATGGGGTCGTACTCTATTGATATCGAATTGGGAGCATACCTTTTCTTGAAGGACCTAGAAGGAGATCTATTAAAATTTCTTACTAATGGTAGGCATCTAAAACACTTCTTGGATTGAGCTTGCATAGTCAAGTATGAATTTTTGTATAGTGTACAGTTTTTATTTGTTTTTGTTTTTTTTTGTTTTCCTTTTTTGTGTTTCTAGTCTACATTGACTAGTTGTTCTGGTATTTCAATTGTTTGTGGTGTGTATTTTCTCATAAATCCATGTGTGTGTCTCTGTTATGACTCCGTTCACCCAATGAATTAAGGCACTTGGTATATTTGTCAAGTTTTTCTATTTGGTTCTTGTGGCACCCGCAGGGGTACCCATCCCTGAGTTAGAGCCAATGTTGGTACCTTTTTAACTCACCCCTTTTCAATTCAAGGTTTTCCTCTAAAATTTTTGTGTCTTACTAACCAAGGTAAATCCCATGTGAAAATACACTATAAAGTTGTGTCAATCCCTACAAAGAGCCCCCAATGTGTCATTTTTTCAAGACCTTATGTTAACTACACCTTGTGTCCCAAAGTATTAAAAATAGAGGTGAATCATCAGTTTTCTTTGATATATCAGACTTAATCTGAATTTTTCGATGGAAATGTAAATATGAAAGGCACAATATATTTCTCGAAGGTCTAATAAAGTACCCCGATGAGCACTCATGAGAAGCAAAATGAAAAACGTGGAATCATCCCCATTCCCTAAAAGAAAAACACACGTAAGGATATTATTGGAATGGGGAGATGGGCCTCTACTTTCCTAGGAACTCTACACTTGGTAAAGTGTAGGATGAATTTGTAAGTCTGAAACCCAAAAGAGGGTGCATGTCATCTCATTGGTCAAAGTCAAAGAGAAGCACTATGTGGAAAGGAAGGTTGGAAATCTAGACAAAAAGTGAACAAAGTCTTGTGGTCCCTTAGGGTATGTAATTGATAAAAATAAGTCTGAGATCCAAAATACCCGAGAACATGGACCAAGTCTATAGCATGCACAAGGGCAGGAAAAGAAGCACATCTCTCATATTACAACAATAGTGTGTAGGTCACCTTGCAAGATCTTCCTAAAGCCCATTGGCAATAAAAGAGGTGGTTCATTAATGCAATATCCATACAAGATTAAATCTCTTTAATGTATAAGATTTATGTAAGATAGATACGCGAGTGATATGATGTAAAAAGATTGCAACATTTGTAAGAATTAAAGAGGTTGAGAATCACAAAAACTCCCAAAGAATGTAATATGCATTAATTCATAAATATTTGATCCATTAATATAGTGACTTGTTTTAAATATACATGTAGATGCCCTTAAAGGAGTAATACTCGAATAATGAGTGTTGAGATATAGTTGAAGCAAGAACTAAACTCAAGGCTCAGATATTGTTGTAGTAAAGGTTTTCCAGATAGACTCTCAAACATTGTTGAAAAGGTGAGTTCATCAGTCTTCCCCATTTTCTGTGATATTTTGACAATTGGTTTAAGAAGATAAAATAGGTGTGATAGATTTCAACCGAAATTATGAATATTTTCATAACACCCTCGAAAACAATTTCCACTCTTAGTTTCCTCTAGATAGAATTACATACTTTGATATCGCGTCCACATAATTTGAGGACTTTAAACAGAGGCTATATTCCCATGAAAGAAGTGAGGCCATGACCCAAATAGCTAATATTTTCATCAACCTCGTTGTTTTTTTCCATCCTGCTACACCATGCCTAGAACTTGTATGGGTATGACCCAAAATTACAATCCTGAAACTAATGAATTCCGAGATAGAAGAGGAGAGTTGGTCTTATCTTGTTAGGAACATGATTTTGATATAATGTTGGGTTTTCCACGTGTAAGGGAAGAGGTATATATAACTAAGGATTCATCACATGAATCTTAGAATACTCATTCAAATAAATGGATAAAATATATGAATGACCATTGATGAATATTCCTCCAACCTCTTCCCATAAAATGAAAAAGAAATTAAATATGGCTGAATTTATTGAGTAAGTCGGGATGTGATCACCCTATTGAACCGGTAATGGGTATGGAATCTACTTCTTTCTTTCAGAATGGATGTTTGAATTCATTCAAGTCATACTTTCTAACAAACAACCTCTCCCTTAGGCTGAGATTATAAGTACATGTATTCATGAGCAAATGATGGGAGTTTCCCAAATAGCAAGAGGAGAAAATCTAGGAATGGGGAATTCTTCATGACCTCATACCTTGTCTATAATATTGATTTTCATAGGAATTTTCCTGAATTACTAATGGATGGAGAACTTGATAGTTCAAAAGTGTATGATGTTTTCTATCAGTTGGAAAATTTTGAAGCACATTACATAAATATTTCCAATCACTTCTTTGCACCTACAATTTTCTTGTACCATCCAGATTGGGAAAGTGAAAGGTTCACCCCTGATGCTAAGAGAGTCATTACTTAGTATGGGTGTTATTTCATTCAATTCAAAACTTATTCATATATCAGGGTTAGTGGTTTTGATGGGAAACCCTATGTGCTTCCCAGATGTGTTAATGACAAATGGGCGTTAATGGAACTAGTTAGAAAATTGTTTCTTAGTACACCATATTAGTGCTCAGAAAATGTAATGTCCCCAATCAAATTCCCTATAGTCATAGGGAATTATACTTTCCCTAATATCTAGAAAGAAAAAATTTTGAAGGGGGAGATGAACATGTGTATGATAGAAAGTTTGAGGATAGAAAACAATATGATATAAAACATATTTTATACAATATTGCACCCACTCCACTGTAGATAACAAGAATCATTATGAAGATTCTAGATGAATTGTGAAGGTGAGAGGGAGGTCGATGAAGTGAATATTCAACAATGACTTTGGTTCGGATGATGTATTTTGGGGTTATCCAAACTCTTGAAGGGTTAGAGGAGGATGACAATATAGTTAGTGAAGAATACATCCAGGAAAACATTGCTTCTCAACCCTTGCCACCAATAAATTGGAGTGTCACTGAGAATAAGTAAAATTAAGAGAAAACTTCCCACCCTATTCAACTTTTCATAAGGTTGATTTTTAAAAAGCAGTGGATATAAGTTACCACCAAACCCCACTATTGAGAGAATATATAAATAATCAACTCATTGATGATATTCTTCCCCCATTTAGGAGGTTTTATGCCACTAGAGATGTTTCATGGAAGCAAAAAGTTAAGAATTTGGTCTCATTCCCATCAATAGGAAATAAAGGTGCCCAGGATAGGTCCAAATTTCCCCCTCCTCAAACATCTAGAAGGAATGGAGCAATGTCATAGGAAGGTAAGTTTGCAAGTCATGTCTTTCATGATTCTCCCTTAAAAATTGTTCCAAAGATCTCGCCTCAAGTGCCAAAAGAAAAGAGAAATTGATGGAGGTTGGTATTAGGAAGGCCAAGGAATAAAAAATGGTCAAAGTTACCCATACTAGCTTATAGAAATAGAAGAGGAAAAACTTCAGTTCCAAAAGAGGAAAATAACTAAAACTATTGAATGGGTGGATCTGGAAGAGATGGAGACTCTTGAATAGGTAGAGAACCTTGAGTATTCTAGTGTCTTGTCTATTATTTCTCAATCTCTTACAGTTTTTCCCATTGAATAACCTACACCTATGATAGCAACCCTTGATATCCCAACAACTATAGTTACTTCACCCACTAGAGAACAACTCCTCATACAAGATTATGTACTTGATGCTACAATTACACCACAACAACATGTCAAGAAGCCACCTAGGAATCAACTCTAATCAGGCAAAGATCATCCCGAGGGATTCCAATGTAAGTAACATAGGAAGAAAGTGCAGATGTTATAATTACAACAAAGGCCACAACATATTGAAACAGATGCAGAATCTTGAAAGTTTGCATTCCCATGGTAAGAGATACCCTTGTAGTTTCCGCTTCCCTTTGACCCCTTTAGATGCTTATTTTGATACTATTGTTTACATTATGGACATTATTATGCTTTGATTTAGTATGATGTTAGACATTTGATCATGGATTATTGTTGATCTTGATTTGGTTATGATGCACAATGATTATTAGAGACACTCATATGTGGATGATGATATACTATTTGACATGGATGTTTTATGGATGTTGTTTGGACATGTGACTTTGGATATTGTGAGTAGACTTATAAATGGACATTCTATGTGGATGATACAATTGTTACTTTGACATTGTTGATATAAATTGTAAGTGATTCTATTAAATTTTTTTGATGTTGTTGTGATTCACATATTTAGATGATTTTGTGATTATATTTATATCATGTTGGATGTTCTAATATGGCCATGAGGCTGAAGGAGGTATTTGTGTTTTGCAGGTTAAATATCATAACAAACATTGGGGGATTGGAGACCAACCACAATGGAATTCTAGGTGAATTCGACAAGGTCACCATGGTAACTTGTTTTATTGTGTTGTGTTTTTTGTTTTTAGGGATTCCCATGGGGGATCACCTTTATATGTGACCATGGGTTTTGTGTATTTTAGTATGTGGTTTCTTTTATTATTGTTATACGTATTTTATTAATAATGTGTCCCTTTCTTTTATTTAATTAAATTGTGGTAGATTAATGTGAGAAATCATATGGGTAAAATTTAAATAAATCAAATTCGATATGGGAAAGTAATAATGGAAGTCTGTGTCTCTTTTTATTAAATATGTAAGGGATGTGTAAGTTGTGTAAGATTTGTATGAGTCATATTTTGGAGTATGAAATACTCCACCTCCTTGGAAATTCGAATTTGTCCTTGGGGGCTGTTTTTGGAGGCTTGTGGGACAAGTAAAACTTGTCTCATACCTCTCAATTTAATTTACCAACCATACCTATGGTTGGAAGGCTGATTTTAGACCTTTTTAAAGCATTGTATTAATCATGTTGCAAGTTTTGATTACACTCTCTTACATTTTATTTAATTTGCAGTCATTTGGGGTGTGGGATTTTTGGAGTGTGCAAGTTAATTGTCATATTTTCACCTACCTCTTTATTGTGCTTGGTAGAATGAAATTTTTTATTTTGTGTTTGAAGTTGAGGATGTGTGATGTGACATCCTACATGGATCCACATCATCCTCTTCTCTTCCCTCTTCTATAAAATTCAAACTCTTTATTTGTTTTGGGTTGTTGAATCATTTTGCAAACTTCTTTGGGGCGCATTTTCTTGTGTTTGGAGCTCTTGCTTTTGGAAGGAGTTTGGAGAAACGTTGCATGCTTGGAGATTTCCATTTTGGGACTGTGTTTTGGGCATCGAAGCTTGATGTTTGGAAGCAAAAGCTACCACAGAGAGGTAGGAGTTTAACTCTTCTCTTATGTTGTTATTTTCTTGTTGTGTTGTGTGAATGATGAATGATTTTATGTATTTGTTGGTTATATGGGTAGACTACCATAGGGATGGTGTAGGAGAAGGCTATGGGAATTCATGTGGGGGAATAAGGGAATTCCATTGGCATCAGAATTTTTGGAGGGAGTTTGGGTTTGGGATCCACCATGGAAAAGAAATAGCTTGCATTTCTTACTTTGTGGGGGCATAAGGAAATTTGTGGGGGCATAAGGATATGGTGGTAAATTTTATTGGTATTTTGTTATAGGTGGATGCCCAATTCCCATTGGGAGGAACAAGTAGATTCCCCCATATACCTTGCTCCTTTGGCTTGCATGATCAAGCCTGAGTTCTGTTTGAATGTTTGCAAATGTAGTTGTGAACTGTTGTTTTTGTTTGGAATGTGTTTTAATTTGAATATGCATGATTGAAAGAATGTTGTGTTTTGTGGAATCCAGCTTGTTTCCATGGGTTGAATCACATCTCGTTATTGTATTATGGTTAGGGATCGTGGGGCTAATGATGAAAAGTTTCTCCTTTCATTGGATGTCTTGGTTGGGTGGAGAGCATTGCCTTTCCCCACTTTTGTTGTGATCAATTTGGAAGAAAAAGAAAACTTGCATGTTGTTGTTCTGGAGTAGAAGAAGATAGTTTTTCCAGCCCTTGTGAAACAAATTCATTTGTAACCTTTCCCACTTGAAGTGGATGAAATTGTAATATATATATTTGTGAAGAAAAGATGTTGTAATTGGTTATGAAAGTTACTTATTCAAATTGTGAAAGACATTTATATTCTGTTCTGTTTATTAGAAAGAAATAGAATTCTGTTAATTGCATTCAAGGAATGGAAGAATGTAAAGAAGTATTTCTTTTTGAAGTCAATAAAGGATTGCAAGATATTCTCTCATTTACATTGTTGATTCAAATTGGAATATCAGATTGTGATTAAAATCTTTGTTTAGAAAATGGAAAAAGAAGAAATGTATGTGGAAATAATGTTGTATTTTGTATCTTTGGAAATGTGTAAAATGGAATTCAGTATTTGCATTTTGATTTAAAAATTTTGTTTAAAAAAATAAATGTATTAGATTAGATTGGAAATGAAATTCCATACTTGCATGATGAAAAGTTAGATGGACCTATTTTAATTTGATCCCTTGTAAATTTTTAAAACTGGAAAATAAATTTAATTAAAATGCATAGTTCGGACCTGCACATAATAATCAACTTGAAAATGATATAATTTAGCATGTTATTACATCAATGAACTCAAATTGACAAAGAAAACTTAAGAAAACAATTTAAACATTGCAAAATCGAGCCCAACCCATTTCTCACTCATTTCCTGTCAATTGTTGGAAAAATGAAAATTGAAAATCAAACAAGTGAAATTACCTCCCTAAAACATTTTAAATCCTTCCTAGAACAATCCTCCATGTCTGTTTGGCATGTTGAGTGAAGGAAGAGATCTAATTGAATCAAATTTATAAGTTGGAAATTACCAGTTTGCTATTTAAAATACTACAGGTCGTTTTAGTAAAACTAACCCTTTAAACCTTATCAAAATGTAAAATTTATGATTCCCGCTCAAAGAGGGCATCGAGACCTTTCCAAAAAGACCTCATTTTCACAAAACCGAGCTTTCTAGAAAAATTTATGGCCCTCTCAATTTTTCCTACCTTCAAGCGGAAAATTTGGGAAAACTTTCTTCCTGGCAGGCCCATGACCCGAAAAATTCCTGTTGAAATAATCCGTAGAAAAAAAAATTAAAAATTTGGGGAAAATTTTTGGAATTAACCCCACCGCCCACAACTAACAAGAGGATGCCACATGGTAGTATGGGGAAACCCTCACAACCTTTCCTTTTTTTTTTAATTTTTGTTTTGGAAAAATTTTCAAAGGACCCCCACGGCCCCGCACTCCCGCCCCGCCTCGGTGAAGACCCTTCCGCAGACGCACGAACTCGTGTGTCAAACTTCTCCTTTTTCCTCCCTCGGTGAAATCTCCCAAAATCTCCCACCACCGTACTCCTTCCCTCCTTCCTTCCCTATGTTTTTTTGTTGAGCTCCATGTGTCGTTGGTGGACCCACGGCGCGTGAGTGCTCATAGGATTCTTTTTCTCCCTTTGGCGAAATTTGCCAACCTTCCTTCGTGAGCTCGGAGCCCGACACATGTCCCTAGTAGCACAGTGGAGGCATGGGCATAAATGGGAATTTTCTCCCACATAATAAAAATTTCAAACACCACCCCACAACCTCGCCAACCCGACAAAGGGTCTTCTTCCCCACTCGACACGTGTCCCCTTGGGGGAAAATTTGACCCCTAAGGTCCATCACCCATATCTGGAGTTTTACAAGGAGTTAGGAGGACTTCTTTATATCATTGGAAAGGTGAGAAAATTTCCTATCCAATGGAAATGATTTAGGAAAATTTTGAATGTATTAAGTATGAGAAAAATCAAGTTAAAACTCTGATCTTGTAGAGAGTGGGTATGGTAATAATTCACCCCCGTACTTAACTAAAACTTATAACCCTAAAATTTGGACCTTGTGACCTTTGATAATTGTTAATAAAAGAAAAGTATGTTCTTGTGGATTAGACTTGTTCCAAACCGTTAGTGACAAATTTTTCCTCGCAACCTCGGTTGTAGACACTTCTAATAAAAAAATTATTCCATAATTTTCCGACTAACCCTAGATTGTTCTTGGGTCTCGTGCAGGTTGTTTTAACGAAACACACCCTCAGAACTCAATGATATTATTCATATTCTTGGTAAAATGATGACTGAAATTTTAGTGAAAATATAAAATAAATGTGAGGATCAACAACCCCTAGTGATCAAATAACAAGATCAATCGAGCCTATGGAAGGAATTGAAATCTAAGATTTCCTTTTAAAATAAAGTGCTTAGAAGGAACCTATGTTCATAGTTTTCATAAGGTGTGTCAATACCTTCATCTTCCTCTAAGGCCCTTAAAATTGTAGCTAAGACCCCTGCCTCGATTTCACCAATTCTAAAATCTAACTTTTTGCACTTTGTCTTGATGTTATCCTTCTGGGCCATGGTGTTAATGAAAAATTATGCATGCTTTTCCTTATTGGTGGGGATGGTCTCTTGTAACACTTTGAGGGATACCTCTTCCTCTATCACCCATGTGTTGATAATTGATCACATTTTCTACAAATATTGAAGCCCCTATCCACCAGTATATTCACCTCCTTGAGTTGGGAAAGAAAATCTTCCAACTCTGTGATCCGGGCTTCAATTGCGACCTTGTTTTCTTCTTTCTCATTTGTGAGATCTATAGTTGTGGGTCCCACGCTATCCTTGATATTAATAAGTAACATCCCCATGAGTTCCTCAAGGTATTCCATCTCATCCCCATAATTGGTCTTGTCCTAGCTCACCAATAGTGGAAATTTCCCCAGAATTTTTTTCATGAGGGTGGTAGGTCGGTCATACACCTCCTTCATCTGTGCTTGCTTTCCCCTTAACCCCTAGCACAACCTATCTATTTCCTTCTCCTTTCTCTTCTTCTCTAGTAATCAAGGTCTAAATAGTGGCCCCTATATCTAGACTGTGTCGATTACCTCTGAAGACATCTTTTGTAGAGCATTGCATGCCTTCTCATCTATTAGGTGGTTAGGATCCACCACTTTGTATGTATCTCCTCCCTTCTTCTTCAAGTGAATGGTCTTGATCACATGATCATTGACCTCAAACTTAGGTTCTTCAACATGGCAAAGGCATGATCTAGCTAAGCATATTCCTCGGTCCCGGCATACCCCTTCTTGATCCATCAAATCCCAACCATGTAAATTTTATGATGGGAGGGTGATCTAGAATCTTGTGCACAAGAATTTCATGGGGTCATCCATAAAGTCCATGTGTGGGGACACAGGTGTCCAATTCTTCCTTTTATCTTTTCTTCTTCACCCCAAGGGTGAATCCCTTATCCTCCTTTATAGTAAAGGAATCCCCATTATCTCCCTTTAGGTTGGTGTTCTGTGGGGTAGTGGCCCCATGCACCGGACTCTTCTCATCCCCTACAGAGTGTTCTTCTCCTTATCCCCTTTTTTCTTTGTGCCCTAGGTATTATGTTCCTCTCTTTCGACTACCCTCACTCAAAACTTTCCCTCTCTTCTCCTTCACACCATGTCATTCCTAATTTGTTGTCTTCTTCCCTCTATGCTATGTCACAAGATTTTACTACAACTTTACACAAGTCCATTGGTTTGTGATAGTACTTTGTGTCACTCTTCTTTGAAAAACCTTTGTCGCACTTTGAGCTCGGGAGCACAAAATAAATTATCTAAGGAAAAGTAGTTGAAATGACTATTCTTATCTCTTATTTATACTTTATCAATGCCTTAGAGTTCCTTCGACCACATGTCCTAATGTCACTTTTTGATAAATTACTTTATTTCACTTAATTCAACTTCCGTGACTTCCCCTCATGCTTTATAGCTATAACCTTTAGGTGCTCCAATAACACTTAAACTTCCATAGACCTTCATGCGCATCTCCTTGCCGAAGTACATAACCTCTGCATTATCTACTAAGTAGTTCCCTATAATGTTTCCTATCTTATGTCATACCATGTGATCCTTCCCTTCTTGTGGTCTTCAAATTCTTTCAACCCACCTTCATAACTACACAAATTTATGCATCTTAGCCATTACGTTTCTCATTCTTCTATCTTCACGTTAATTTTCCCAACAAATCTCTCACAAGTTGTTGTCCACCGTATTCAATATATCTTTACCTTACCCCACACAAAAATGTATGTGTAGTCCCCTACGCATAGAACCTCTTACAATGAAATTATATACCAAATCACCAATGCGTAACATAAATCCAAAAACAATGAAAAAGGAAACAACCAAAAGGACTACAAGAAATCTAAACTAATTAGCAAAACTACCTTATTTTTTACTATACATAAGCCTTATTTATTACTATACATAAACCTTATTTATAGAAGAGCTTCACCTACTCACATTGAAGTAACCTGCAACCTTGTCCCATCCAATTCTTATAAATAGCATGCACTTGAATCAAGGATGTATGAGATGATGTATGGTCCTAACCAATGGAATTTTAGTTTCCCAAGATGGTGCAGAAATTTAGAGTCATAAAGCAAGACCATCTTCCCAACCTCGAATTGTTTGTTTTTGATATGATGATCATGTCATGCTTTTTTGTTGTGCCTTCTCATTCTTCTAACTCCACCTAGCAAGTGATCATATTTCATCCAATTGCATTAACTTCTCCATGCACTCATGTAGTTCTTTCTCATCAGCTAATCCTCCTACATGCACAATACATAGGGACGGTAGCATAAACTCTACCAGTAAAATAGATTCCGCACAAAACACCAATTGAAATGGTGTGGCCTTGTTCAATCTCTTGTAGGTGTTCCTATACATCCATAATACAACTGAGACTTTTTCATCCCAATCCTATCTTCCCACATCATAAATTTTAGTTAGCGTGTGACTCGGTATCTTGTTAAATGCCTCAGCAGTTCTATTACCTTATGAGTGATAGGGGTTAGTCTTGTGGTGGTATACCATGAACTCTGTTAACAAAATCCTGAGTGTCTCATTCAAAAAGTGTGTGCCTATGTCACTAGTCAGGCTTAAAGGACACCCATATGTGTTGATTATGTTTTCCCACATGAATCTTGATGATGTGGTTGTTGTACAATCCTTCATAGGTGTTGCCTCTTCCCACCTTATTAAGTAATAAGTACAAGTAATGATACACCTTGAACCATTCCTTCACATGATAGGTGAAATTGGTCCTACAAAATCAATGGCCCACTTATCAAATGGTTCTGCTCTAGATATCACCTCAAGGTATTCTCATCTCTTCTTCCTAGTTTGTCAAGCCGCTTGAAATGGTCAAAGGCCTTGTAAAATTCAATACAATGTTGGTAGATGCTTTCCCACCAAAGCCCTACTAGAAGGATCTTTCACACAAAGTGGCATTCCCCTGCGTATAGTGTCCTCCTACAATCCCACCATGAATTTCCTTCATGATTGTAATGAGATCATGTTCTAACACACACCGCACAAAACTTCATCATGGCCTAGCTTGTATAAGTCTCCACTAATTAACATGTAGGGTGCGGTGTGTATGGCTAATTACTTCCTTTCTAAGGTCTTCATTCCCTCCTATGCCACACCCATTTCAAGAAACACAACAATATCTTCCAATTTATATGGTTTGTGCCACAATCTAAATAGTTGCACATCTAGAATTATATCCTCAATACTCTATGCGTCCTCCCTAAGTTATTCCTAGATAAATGGTTAGTTCCTGAGTTACTCTTTCCTTGTTTCACAACAACCGTAAACTAACACTCTTGAAACAAAGAGACCCACCAAAGATATGCACCCTTGTAAAATGGGCTTGTTTACCAAGTACTTCAATGCCATGTGGTCTATGTAGAATATGAAGGGTGTTGCCAATAGATACTACCTGAATTTGTGCAACGCGTAGATCATCGATACATGCTTCATCCTCGTAGTATTATAGGATTTTTTTATTAGGGTTAGCTCTCTACTAGAAAAACACAAGGGGTGGTCAACAATTCCTTCTCCAGTTGTGCTAAGATTACCCCAATCACCATCCTTGAAGCATCAACATGTACATGGAATGGCTTATCCCAAGAAGGAAAGCATAATATGGGCACAATGATAAGATTATTCTTCAATGTGTCAAACACCATCTGTTGTGCCTCTCCCCAATGGAATGTACATCTATACTTCAATAATCCTTCTAGTGGCATGGTGATTTTTGCATACCCTTTAATAAATTTTTGGTAATACCCCATATTCCCAAGGAATTTATGCTCTGGCCGGTAGGTTCCCCTAATCCCACAATAATGGCAACCGTGATAGGATCCACTAGCAAACCTTCCTTATATATGATATGCCCCAATAGGGTTCCAAATGGAGTAGTAAAGAGACATTTCTTGATGTTGAGGGATATGCACAAGTGTCAACAACTCTTTAACATCAACCATAAATTGTCACAATGTTCTTTCACTAGTCCATACACTATCTAATAATCAAGGTAGACCTGAAGGAACTTATAGATAAAATCCTAAAATGCCTAGACCACTCGCACGAACACACACAGCAAGCACGTTCTTCACCCAAAGGCATGACTACTATGTAGGCAAAGCTTCCCACTTAATGGAAAAAAATTCTTTTCTTGGTCCTCCTTTGTAATTCTAACTTGATGATACCTCAAGAATCCATCTATGAAATAATATATCTCACGCTTGGAAACTCCTTCTAGGATCTCCTCGGTGAAAGGGGTTGGAAAGGGATCAATGACACATACTACATTCAAATCTCTGTAATCAACAAAAATCCTTATCCTCCCATCATTTTTAATGTTAATGACCATTAGGCTTATCCATTCTCGATTGCTCAACAACTCCAATGATACCCGAAGTGATCATCTTGTATATCTCTTCCTTGACCTAGATGCACAAATTCAGATTCATTTGGTAAGGTCTCTTCAGTAATCGTGTGTTCTCCCTCCTTTATTTTATTCTACATCTATACTAAAGAGTGGCGAAATCCCTTAATATCATGGTACCCATGTGGAAATAAATCCTAAAACTCACGCAATAGATCAATGATCTTTTAAACCTCATTTTCTGGCCAATAGTCCCCAATAGTATCCTCTTAAGGTTCCATTTCTGAGCCAATATTAACCTTATTTATTTTGAGGGGTTTGTGGTAGGTGCGCACTTGCTCATCAAAACTATTTGTTACCTCACACATACCCATAGTATTGTTAACATCTAAGTTCTCCACTTCCTCGCCATCTATCACATAGACCAACTTTCCCTTCTCTTTCTCCATACAAGCGCACTCAAGTTGTATCTCCTTTGATTCTCCCTCATCAGATCATGCTTCTAAGCCAAGTTAACCCAATAATTCTAGTATTTTATTCTCCATCATGGCATTATCTCCCATATTTATGTGTTTAACAACCTCAAAGTACCTCACTCACCAATGGCTTATCACTTTTATATTCAAAGTTTTGAATCAAGTCATTTGTTAACTCTTGTTAGTTCCCCTGCCTAATGGTGTAATTCCGAATGAGCATAACATGCACGTGCACAATGTGGAGTAGAATTTGTGTACCTAGATGGAAGGAGGTAAATCCTTTACACCTTCCATCCAAATCCTCTTGCACTCATGTACATTATCTGAGGTGGATCCTTTCCCATCATAGACACAAAGTTTAGTTAGCGCATTACTTCAAGAATCCAATAGAGAGTGCAATCCTCACGCCACATAACCCTAGAATATTTTTCTTATGTGCATTCCATCAACGTGATGCGGTTCTATGCAAATTGTATACAATCATGCTCCTTCTTTTGATCTCACATCTCCATTGAGATTTTATGGCTCATAGGAAAACATCAAGGTTTTCGTCCCAAGTGTAGCTTGGTAACTACTTCCCTCTTAGGCACTTAAGTGGGCACACCCTTGTCACTCTTATAATGGAGCCTCTCAATTTTTGCCCAATTAACTCATAAGTTCCATGTGCCAAATTTTCACATGCTACACTAGTGGTATCACTCATAGATTGATTGTCTTTGAACTGAATAACTCCTTCCGTAGGATTAATCACCTCAGGGTCCCTAATAGTGCACACATAGATTCTATCAAGGAATTATTCTCCCAAGGGATCAGTATAGGGTGTTGAATTCCCATCAGTTAAAGGGATAATAACCCATTCTTCCTTGTTCTCAAAACTTATGTACCCTTATTAAACTATAGGTCAACATTATTCTTATAGCACCAGGGGCACCCAAGTAATGCTAGAAAGTTGTCTTCTTTAGCTAATGCCAAGACCTCAAAGTCTCTAGTGAATTTCTCCCCTTAGATAGTGATAGCAGATTCTTCAAGACACCAATGGGCATCACCTTTGTCTTGTTAGCCATATACAACACATTTGAAGATGGATGTAATGGGGGCCTTCCCATTTGATTCCATGCATCCAGGGTAATAACATTAACTTCCACACCCATATCTATCATAATATTACTTAGGAGCCATTCTTCAACTACTGCATTCAAGGTAATATCCTTATCATAATCAATGGTGTGAGGGGGAAGGTTAGCATGCAAGACCTGTCACTCATGCTCTCCTTCGGCGTGTGGTACTTTTTCCCATAACCATTCCCCTAGAAAAGGGATGATATTCTCTTGCCTCAAAATTTTTCATACTTCCCTGACCTCATCCAGATCCTTCTGTGGAGCCTCAGTGCTCTTCCTTTGCTCTAACTTCCGTGACTTCTCCTTTAGGCATTGGATCTCTCCTTGTAGGCTTCAAATTACATCCATGGTCTCTTGATAAACCTCTTTCTGATGAGTAGGGTCTGGATACTTCCCATGCACCACCTCTTCTCTAGTAACTAACAGCCTTTTCTTTGGTATCTCTTAGGCACATGCAGCCTCATCTCGCATTATCACTAGTACATGATTCTAACTCTAACTCACGCGCCACCCTTGGCATCCATTACAAGTTAGCCTTCTTCACGCTTACCATTCCTACTTTTTTATCCTTCCATTATTGTTGGCTCATATGTTCAAATAACTTTGGGCACTCCTCATACTTGTGCTTCTTTCCACACCAAGATAATTGTAACATATCAAGGAATTCACGCTTATAGTGCTTCGTAGACCCACAGTTGTAACAAGTTCCATGTGGGAACTCACTTCTTCTACCTCCACGTCTACCTTGACCTCAAAATCCTCCATGGAAGCTTCTTCTACAGACTTCTCCATTCGTGTTCCCTTCATAGTGATGACCATCATCCTTGGAATTATTTGCAATGCAGTCTGGTGCACACCAATATCAATGGCATCATGTATCTAGTCAATCAATCTACAATCCTTGGTTTCATGAGTAGTGGAGGTGAAAATATTGCAATAACAAGATACATTCTTATGGATCGCGCACTACAGTAGCAGACACCTACTTGCATCATGATCTCCATGGAAACTTTTATTCTACCATCATGGCATGTACCGATCTTTGAGGTAAATTGTCCTTCATATGCCCCTCTACCTCACAATCTATACACCATAGGCCAATGTGAGTCTCATCTTCCTAGTTCAAAGATAGCTTCTCCAACTACTTTGTCATTATAGTAATATGCGCTTTGACAAAAGGGATAACATTGGTATCTACGCTTCCTACAACCCCATCATGCAGGGAATCCTCTAAGACCTCACATAGATTTGTGAAATTATTGTGCAAAATCACTCTCCTAAAAGGTGTTATCAACCCTCCAACAAAACATTGAGCATGCTGAGAAGGATGAATATTATAAGACAGCTTTCAATAAGAGAGTCTTAAAACATGCATCATATTCCCACACACTCTCTGACATACCTTGTTGAATATCCTTCAATGTACTAATGCTCTTCTATTCAAACTTAGGAATATGAAATTCAGCTAAGAAGGCATAATGTAATGTGGTTTAATCTACTAATATCCGGTGGGGTCATACTTTTGGTATCAACTATGCGCACATCCTTGCAACATTGTTACAAACTGACTTTCCTTCCATTTTAGAGTAGTGATCCCCTTCACATGCCATAGCAGATCACATTTGTGTACATGATCTACAACATCCTCAATACCTTTGTAATTTGGTAGATGTAAATACATTTTGAAAAATACTTGTTGAGGTGGTTGAGGCCCTTGTCTTCCTAATCCAGAACCTTGATTCCCTCCGGTGTTTCCTCCACCACTAGATCCATTAGATCCACTAGCACCTATTCCTCCTAATCCACCAAATCCACCAAGTCTACCTCTTGTAGTTGGCATGGGTCCTAAATTATTCACACCTTTTATTTCCACTATCATGCTAAACTACGCACTAATAGTCTATGATATTTCACTTCTACCCGATGTGTGTCCCGTCGATTCCATACACAATACCCAACCTTTGTGTACCCATACTTTTCCCAAATGTTGTTCCAGACAATATACCTCCAAACACGAGAAATGATTATGCAGCCATAGATGTGCCAAATGAAAATTTATACCTCCTAGGTGTTGATCGGTCACTTCCACCAATACCAATTGGATTAGTAATATTTATCTCTGGATTTGGAAAACTAAGTACCAGGGGTTAGTCACCAGGTGGATTAAAATGCACATTGACTTCTCTCCTTTCTCCAAGTGATGAGCTCTCATCAAAAGTTGAAGGGTTCTCTCTCTCATGCTTTCCAAGATGGGGTAGCATAGACTACTCAAGCTCTATGTCCTCTATGTGAACCTCAATTCCTTCCTGCAACATCTACCTCCATAAATCCATTGCTCCTACAACATCATGTTGTATATCTAACTCCCTCTCATGAGCTTCATTATACTAGATTCTTCGCTCTTACCTCTCCTTTTTAGCCACAATTTCTACCATCTTCCTCCACCATATATTTCATTCCCAAAGCTTAGAAGAAGCTTATCCAAATATCGAAATGCTTCCAAACTCAGTGTAATGATCAAGATATTTATAGAAAAAGGGATAACATGTAATAATGATCCTCTTGGCTCTCAAAAACTCAAACTTAGTAATATTTGGACATGAATACATAGAAATCACGTACTCTAAGGTGTAACTCATCAACACTCTACTCCACCAATGATCAACAACACATGTCCAAGTCAAATCAACATCATGCAACCTCTGATACTCCTCTTGGGTCCATATGTGAGGTCTATAGTACCAGCTTGATCTAGATGCATATGTTGAGAGTAATTCATATAACTCCAATAGATAACAAAAGAAAGTCTATTACAACTCATGATACAGATGTTCTTCTACTTATTTACGTGCATCAAAATGTCTAGTACTAAATCTTTGAGAAAACTCATCCTCCATGCTTTTAAGCCATGCTTCGACACTTTCCAAGGTCAAGCACTCTGTCATCACGCATCATTCTCAAAATAGCTTCAAAAATAGGTTTCGGCAATGGATCCAAAATATAGTCTCTATTATCACCACCTATTTTAGAAACCAATCCCAAACGTGTTGTCATATCATCCATTTTTATCCTAAAAGCTCACCTAAGGTGCGTGTAGGAACCGAGTCCCTCCTTTATGTGAGCTTCATGAGAATATTCCTTCTTAACATGAGGATGTAATATAACCAAAAACAAGTGCATTCATTCATGTAATTTAAGATGTAAGTACTAACTCCTAGCCTAATGCATTCCAATCATAGATTAACATGATCAGCTAAAGGAAAGTAGAATCAACCCATGATCATCATCAAGAAAACTCATAACACACATATGAACATAAAGGAAAAATACATAGATCAAGATCCATCACATGAGTGTTTCAGAATCACTTCATTATATTCATAAGCCAAAATATGGTAGCCAAGATTACATCAAGAGAGTTTCATTATTATTTTTAGTTTTCACATTAGCGAGCTTACTTTACATCACAAAGCTCACCATTGCATCTTTTCCCACTCTTAAAACCATCATACCCATAGAATAAGCATTCTCATTCCATATTAACCACTCATTATCACCTATGAAGGCCTGATGTAATACTTTCATCATTGATCTACCACTACCCAGGAATATACGAGGTGTCACCATGTGTTTCCTTCAATCAAGTTCCTTCTAAAATGCATGTGCTAGCTAATCCTTAACAACCTCGACTCCTTATCCTTTCATGATAACCATATTGATGCCCTAGAATATCCTTTCCTTGATTCACAAGTCTCCATAGCTTATCCACATCTGTATCTGGTCACTTTTTTGTTCGCTCCCTATGCACGTCTTTTCCTGTTGTCTAAAACTCACTAAGTCCCAACTCCATTCTGCCCCTCGACACAATCCTTTTCAGACCTATACGAGAATTACTTCTATACATGCCTTTGCACCTTGTTTCTATACACCACAAGGATTTTTTCCTCAAGTACTTACTTACTTTTATGGGTCCAACAAATCTATAATTTTGATTGTTAGTTGTCCTTCATGGGATCACTACTTTTTATTTTTTTGATAATGATTTTATATTTTGAATAGTTTTCCTTTGAGGGATCATTCTATTATATTTTTTATTTTGATATGAAGCATCCAATGAATTTTCATACATTTTTGAACTGAGGGTGGGACCCTAATAGACCATTTTAAGGAGGGGAAAAATATGAGTATATGACCTACACACACATGCCCCATATCATGTTTTCAATTGGTATAGGATGGATGAGTGTAATGATTAAGGGGTTACTAGAAAGGAGGAACTTGTTCATAATGAAATTTGCAATGAACAAAGCTGTGGTGCTCATCTTTAAGTTATATTTCAGATAATGATGGATAACCACATGCTTTCAAATCATTATTGTGATAAGATGGATGGTTTGATGGAGTGAAAAATCTTAGATGTAACTACTATCATAATAATCAATCATTTAATAGTAGAAAGGTCACAAGTGCAAGGCATTCAAAGGTTCCTTTTCAAGTTCACCATTAAGGGAAGTGAGACGATATGCTCCCGACCCATACTTGTGAGTGATGATGTATGGACCAATCTAATTAGGGGAAAACTTTCCATGTTTACTCTATTCTAGTTGAGTGACATTTTGATTTTATTTAAGCACAAGATCACCAATTTTCAAGTCATGTTATTTGATATGTTTTTTATAAGCTCATTTAACACGTTCTTGATAGACTTGATATGTTTGAGAGCCATTAGACATTTCTCATCTAAGATTTCAAGTTGTGTTAAGCGTTCTTGGCGACATTATTCATCCGGGATATGTTCTTTAAGTGATACATGAAGTGATGGAATTTCGACATCAAGAGGTAAAATAGCTTCTAACCATAGACAAGTGAATAGGACGTAGCACATATAGGTGTATGGATGCTAGTTTGATAGGCCAAAATAGAAAATGGGATTTGGAGATGTCAATTCCCGATTGCATCGTATACTATTTTCATAAGGATTTTATTAGAGCCTTTAGCCTATCCATTTTCTTGAGGATAATATGGTGATGAAAATCTGAGTTTCATATTGAAGGTGTCACAGAGCTTCTTGATTTCTTTATTTTTAAAATATCTTCCATTATCTGAGAATAATTTTATGTGGAACACCAAAATAGCATATAATGTATTGATATATGAAATTGGTGATAGGTCTTGATTTAGTCAAGGTTAAGGGATATCTTCAACCCATTTAGTGAATTATTCAATAGCTGTAATAATAAAGTGATGTTATTGAGATGATTTAGGATTGATAGCACCAATGAGGTCTAACCCCCATTGAGAGAAAGGCCATAAGTCTTGAGTGGGTTACAATGCTTGACTAGGGACATGAATAAGGTCTAAATGGAGTTGGCATTTGACACATTTATTAACATATGCACAACAATATTTAGTAATAGTAGGATAGTAATACCCTAGCCGTATGACACGTTTAGCGATGGAATTTCAATTGAAATTTCCACCACAAATACCATCATGGACTTCTTTAATTTCTTTGATTGATTCATGTGATTTAAGGCACCTTAATAGGATACCATCAAAACTACGTTTATAAAGGACACCGCCTATGATGAAAAAGTGAGTGGCACATTTAAGAAATGGTCTTTTAGTGTTTCCCGATAAGTTGGATGGGATTTTAGATTCGAAAGGTGTTCATATATTTTTGTATACAACAAATCAATTAGATCATTTTCAATGAAGTTGGTAGAAGGGAGTCCATTTTTAATGTGAGGGGTAATCTAATCGTTGAATAATCACATATACTTTATTGTTATTTTTTGAATCTTCAGTTTCTAATGGGATGAGGGATCCTAAAGATGTCATTGTATCTACAAGTTTGTTAGAGGCTTGTGGGATGGTTTGGATGGTGTGGTGATCAAAGTGTCGAGGAAAAATTCAACATTGGCTTTGTATTTTTACAATATTTCATTTTTACATTTATATTCTCCTTTGACTTGACTAACGATGATTTTTGAGTCTCCATAGATCTCTAAAATGTGAACACCTAGTAGAATAGTGGTCATAAGGCCCATGATTAAATCTTCATACTCTTCCATGTTATTAGTACATTTTAAGTTAAGCTTGAATGATAATAAAATCAGAATACCCCAAGAGGGTATAATAACAACATCGGCCCCTCCTCCTGCTTTCGAACTTAGAACTATCAAAGAAAATATTAATTTTGATAGGGATAAATTCATATTTGTTGACATTATTGATGGATTCACCTTGAAAATATTCATGAGGAAGTTGATTTTTAGGAAGGGGAGCATCAGCAAGTTTATTTGTAATAGCCTTGCCCTTAATAGATTTTTGTGATATGAACTTGAGGTTAAATTCAGTCATAATCATAATCCATCGAGTTATATAGTCACTATGGTATGGTTTAGAATGCATGGTTTTGAGTGGATTGAAGCTAGTGACAACATAAGTTTTGTGATTAAGAAGATAATGACATAATTTAGAAGTGGTGAAGTATAAAGCATAACATATATTTTCAACTTTGGTGTAACAAGTTTCATATTCATAGATTGTGCGGATAATATAGTATACGGCTTGTTCACGACCCTGACTATCATGGTGAGTGAGCATGGCTCCTAGAGTGTGTTTTGAAGAAGATATGTATAGATAAAATGGATCTCCCTCACGAGGTGGAGTAAGCATAGGTGGTGATAGAAGATATTGTTTAATTTCATCAAAGGCTTTATGACAATCAGAATCCTAGTGAAAGTCTATGTCCTTATAGAGAAGATGATGAAACAACACACAACGATCTATAAAATGTCGATGGACTACAATTTACCTCAAGGCTACGTAGTTGTGTAAGATTAGATGGCGAGGCATTTCAATGATGTCTTTAACCTTTCACAGATAAACTTCAATACCTCAAATAGATATGATGAATCCTAAAAATCTTTGAGAACATGAAAACGATTTTACAGGATTGAGACAAAGGCAATACTAAATGAGATGAGTAAAGATTGATTTAAGGATGGTATGATGATTTTTACATTGTTTAGGTTTTCCTAAAAGGTCGCCGACATAATATTTGATTGTTTTTTGGATGAGCTTATGAAAAATGTGGTAATAAGGTTTTGTTATTCAAAATTCACCCCCATGGTAATTTTGATAACATGCATCGATTATTCAGAAAGTATATTGATTCAAGGCCCAAAATCATGTTTTTCGAGGTCCCCCTCGGCCTTTTTCTAACTCTCCCATCCAAGAAGGAATCCCAACAGGTTGATAAAATGGAAGAAATGCAAAAATAAGGTCAGCAGACTCATGTTAAGGCATTTCGGTCCAAGGGTTTGGGTCATACTAAGGTTCACAGTACCAAGCTTTCTGGGGCCGAAAAATGAAGAAAATCAGCTAAGTCCTAGTCCGTCCAGAGGTCTCATGGACAATTGGGATGTCGGGACGCGTGGGACGAAAAGCTGAATCAGCCGAAAGAGGGAAAAAATTGCCTAAGTCTTGTTTTGCATGGTCTGGGACATCCGGGCCAAAAGTACGCGTGGGACGCGGATCGGCCGGTTTGGCGCAAGTTTTCGGGCGCTTCGGGATATTTGTCCTGATGGTCCGGGACATCCAAAGTGCCAAAAGTACGCGAGGACCGCACGAACCAGCCGATTCGGCTGAAATAGAGACTTTTGTCCTGGACAGCTTTGGGACATCCGGGCCAAAGGTACACGAGGGACGCGTGGGACGCGAAAAACCAAAGAGCCACCAACGAATGGAATCTCGCCACGTGTCTTCACCTCATCGGCCAAGGCTGCCCGAAATTTTGAAAAATTTTCCAAAGGAAAAAAAAAGGGAAATGGTCAGGAAGGGCCCATGTCCAATGAAATCATGCCATGTGGCACTTGAGTGGTGGAGCGCAGGGGAGAAATGGGAAAATTTTCCCAAAGTGAAAAATACCAAATTTTCGAAGGACAAAGTGCGCCCCTCAGGCCCGAGCCAATAAAATAGTGCCATGTGTCCAAGTGGCAAGAAATTAAGGAAGGGCCCAAAATAAATTTTCAAAGGATGAACCCATGGAAAATGAATCAGAGCCCGACACGTGTCATCCAAGTGGCAGAGCGAAAAATTCAAATATTTTCCCGCCGATCCGTTTTGGCCTGTTTTTGCCCTAAATCTTCAAATCGCCATAACTTTCGATCCAAAGCTCGATTTTCACGTTCTTTATATCAATGGAAAGATGGTGAAATTATCTACATGATTCCAAGGTCAATCTTTGCATTTTGGTTCAGTTTGGAGAGAGAAAATCAAGAAACATCTCTGGCACGTGGTAATGGCCGAACTGACGTTTCAACAACCAGTTTTAATGCGAAATGGGTCGCATTCTTCTCCAAAGATGGTCAAAATGTTCATGGGTCACGTAAGGAAACCCATGCTGTTTTAATGCATCTTCATTCAAATGAGGAATGGCTCCCACGTTTTTACATTTTTCTCTCTCCCGGGCTCGACCCATGCATCATAAAAAGCCGATTTGGCTCATTTTTTTTTAAAAAAAAGGTGGTTCATCTTTTCAGCTTTTCTCCCCTTCTTTTTCTTCTCCAGTGGTTGAAAATGGAGTTCAAACCTCCTCCCCTACTCTCGTAATGGTGTTTTTGCCTTTTACCATTAAAATGATGTTCTCAGCAAACTTCTCAGCAACAAAAACGTGTTTCGTGATGCATCCGTCCATCCTTGCTCATTTTTTGCTTGTCTTTCTTCTTACCTCTCTTCATTGAAAGTATTTGTGCATGTTTTAATACTCATTACAGGTTCTGAGCTGTGTTCATGGAGTTTTGGGACATTTTCTGTGTGAAATCTATCCTCGGCCTCGTGATGCATCTCGTCCATCCTTCCCATTGCTCACCTCTCCTTGTTCCATGGCGCTTTGATAGATGTTCAGCATTTTCCTTCTCTGGTGTATCACCGTTTTAGTGTAGGCTCTATTTTTCCCTTTTCTCTCTCTCTCTCTCTCCTCCTCGCATGGTTAGATTAGGATTAGATTAGCTTGCCCGCACTGAATAGCTTGTGGTGTAGTTTAGGAATAGGAACCAGCCTTCTCTGGAGATTCCTTTCTCATTTTTGCAAGTCCCACACTTGGAGAAAGGATTCCATGTTGTGCAATCACACTGGATGCTAGTATGATCAAACTAGAAATCTGATCAACATCCAGGGGTGCTGTGATTCTGCACTAACAGTTTTGGCACTCCCGGTGGGACCTTAGAGGTCTTCCACTTCATCTTTGTGGTTGGTGTGTGTCCCCGTGAAGATTTCAGCCTTTGAGGCACTTCAAAACACATCTCGCGACTCCATCCGATCAAAGAACCCATTTCTCGAAGTCAGCACCTATTTTTCATCCATTTCCATCCATATTTCTTTCCATCTCTTTCATTCTTTTCCATTCCATGAAGTTGTGCAATCATGACTTCATTTCCATCATGGAATTCACATTTTCAACAACAACAACAATGTTTCCCACCTCCAACATGTTTTTTAAATCCTCCAAATCAGCATTTTGAACAAATTCAAAATCAGCATGCATACCCATATGAGCAGCAATGCCAAAATCAGTTTGGCTATGGAGCTTTCCAAGAGCAAGAGTATGCATATAATGAAGACAATCAGATGCAAGATGCTGGTCTCTTTGGAGAAAATCCAAAAGATGGAGGTAAAGATGGTGCAGTTTGTAGCAACAACCAAATGAGAGCTTTCAAAATTGGTCAGCAGGACTCCTTGTCCATGGGGAGGCCCTTTTCCAAGACACTTCAGCCCTCAGAGAAGCTTGACTTCATGATGAAGATGTTGCCCCAACTCGCACAATGGACAAAAAAATAGAGGCCTATACACTTGTTGAACAACCTTGTCAATGGGTAAGTTCTACACCATCATCTAGTTTTTCTCTTCCCATTACTCAAGCAAAGATCATCTCATTTGGAATTACAAATTCTAAACTCCCCATCTCGCTGTCCCAAATGTTGATCCCATGTCTCCACCTCTCGCCTTCCACCACACCTCAATTCTTCTTTCCTTTTTCCTTCCAAACAGTCATCCCCTCCACAAGAGCTAAAAGAAATACGCTCTCCCCCAAAGAAACAAGAGGTTTCACCTCCTCTACCACCACAAAAAATTGCCAAATCAATTGAGTTACAACCCATCCCTCCTCTTGCATTCCCAATTCCATGTGGGGAAGAAGAAATTGCAAAAATCGCCATGAAGGACAGCAAGAAGAGGAGCCCAATAGAAAAGAAATGACATACAACTTGAGGGTTTGGGCTGCCAAATTTGGGATGACAAAGATCCCCTTGATGGTTAAACCTACAGAAGAGGCTAAGGTTGAACAAATGGTGGTTAAGACTGATTTTGTGGCAGCAGAAGAAGAGAAAAGAAGAAGCAGATCAGCAGTCAGTTTGCTCATAAAGTAGTGTCCATGTTGGCACTCTATTTGAAGGGAATGCTGATTCAATTCAAGTTGCACAATCAGCCATAAAGGAAGAAAGCTCAGAAGAAGATCTTGCAGTCCCAACTTGTCCTCTAGAGCAGCAGATCGAAGAGTTTGACTTGAAAAACTTCATGCTAGAGGAAGAGTTCTATCAAGAGCAAGATTGTCTTCAAGTAGTAGAGAAAGGAGAAGCTGCTCCAGATCCAAAAGAAGAGGAGCACATTCTAGTTGTGGAGGAGAAAATTGCAGATCCAAGGGCTTTGAGCACAAAGCAGGCTACAGGAGAACCTTCAGTTCTTCTTTCTACTTCACCTCTCTCAAGTTCTAGTACTGAAGAGGAGTTTGATCTCTCAAACTCAATGTTGGAGGGTGAAAGAAACCATGGTGGTCAAGTTACAAATCAAGAAGACACCATGGAGGAAGTGGAGCATTTGCAGCAGGACAGCCATGAGGTAGTTTATCTGTCAAATTTGGAGGACTGTTTTGATGGAGAAGAGCCGGTTGAGTTTCCACCATTCTCTCTTTCATCATCCACATTCCAAACACTTGAGTCTGCTGTCATGAAGGAGAACATTCATTTGCAGCAGAGCCTCGCATCTTATAAAGCAGCTCTTTGGAACCAAGATTGGAAGATTTTAATCTTTCATGTCCTTCATTGGAGGAAGAGAAAGGGCACAAAGATTCTACCATTGCTTCCACACCATCCATTCAAGAAGGTCTACAAGAAGACTCCATTTTTGGAGTTGAAAATCAGAGCTATGGGCATATCAAACGGACCATACCTTGCCCAATCAGGTATTTGGCTTTATTGGAGCCAAAGGAGAAGTCACAACCAGTCATGCTTGCTTCTGAGCATGAGGGTGAGCTACAAAGTACCAAGGATCAGCTGTCATACCTCTTCAATCCAAATGCAGAGCAACTAAAAGAGGTATTGAATTTTCCTTCAGCTGATACCTTGATGATTTGGGTGGAAGACCAGCTTCTTGTTGATTTTCCATCCATCCAATCAGCCATGTTCAATGCCAAATCAATTGCATGGCTGCCACTTTTGAGAAAGGGAAGCTATTTCTCACAACCAATTGTAGGGTTTGTTTAGCTTGCCTTTTTCCCAGTTAGAGTAGAGTAGGTAGGTTTGCTTTTAGTAGAAGAAGTGCTTGTGCACACTCTGCATGTTCCATTTGGAGCATGTATGATTTTCAGTTCTGTACATAGTTTTTGTGGTGCTGGTTTTGCTCTTGCATACTCCATTTCAATGGCATTTTGGTGAGAACGACTCCATTTCAGTGGGTTTCCAAGTGGCTCAAAGAGGAGGTTTTCAAAGTTCAGATCAGTTTCAGTTATAACTCATGACTCCATGCCCAATGGATGCTTCAGGCAACTGGTAACTTCATCCAGCAGGTAGATGACCCCGCTGAGTCACCAAATTGTTATCCAAAATTCACCCCCCAGGGTAATTTTGATAACATGCATCAGATTATTCAGTCCCGAGCAAGTAGATTGATTCAAGGCCCAAAATCATGTTTTTCGGGGTCCCCTCGCCTTTTTCTAACTCTCCCATCCAAGAAGGAATCCCAACAGGTTGATAAAATGGAAGAAATGCAAAAAATAAGGTTGCAAGACTGTGTTAAGGCATTTCAAGTCCAGAAGGGTTCGGTCGACTGAGGTTCGTTATACCAAGCTTGGGGCCGCCTAAAATGAAGAAAAATCGGCTAAGCCTAGTCCAGCGGGTCATGGGGATAGTGGGACGCTGGACGCTGGGACGTGAAAAGCCGAATCAGCCAAAAGAGGGAAAAATTTCCTAAGTCTTGTTTCGTGGTCTGGGAGGACATCGCGGATCGCCAAAAGTACGCATTTCGGACGCGGATTTGCCTGCATTCGGACATGGGCAAAAGTCGGACCATTTTTGGGAAGTTTGGGATATTTGTCCTGCATTGGGCCAAAAGGACGCTGAGGACATCCAGCCAAAATCTACGCCACGTGGACACGAACCGACCGATTCGGGCCGAAATAGAGATTTCGTCCTGTGCATTTGGGACATCCGGCCAAAGGTACGCGAGGGACGCGTGGGACGTGAAAAGTCCGAAAGAGCCGCCAACAATGGAATCTCGCCACGTGTCTTCACCTCATCGCCCTTGCGGAAAAAATTTGAAAATTTTTCCAAAGGAAAAACAAAAGGGAAATGGTCAGGAAGGGCCCACGTCCAATGAAATCGTGCCATGTGGCACTTGAGTGGTGGAGCGTGGGGGAGAAATGGGAAAATTTTCCCAAAGTGAAAAACATCAAATTTTCGAAGGACAAAGTGCGCCCCTTAGGCCCGAGCCAATAAAATAGTGCCACGTGTCCAAGTGGCAAGAAATTAAGGAAGGTCCCAAAATAAATTTTCAGGATGAACCCACGATGAATCAGAGCCCGACACGTGTCATCCAAGTGGCAGAGCGGGAAAAATTCAAATATTTTCCCGCCGATCCGTTTTGGCCTGTTTTTTTGCCCTAAATCTTCAGATCGCCATAACTTTCGATCCAGAGCTCGATTTTCACGTTCTTTATATCAATGGAAAGATGGTGAAATTCTCTACATGATTCTAGGGTCAATCTTGAATTTTGGTTCAGTTTGGAGAGAGAAAATCAAGAAACATCTCTGGCACGTGGTAATGGCCAGAACTGACGTTTCAACAACCAGCTTTAATGCAAAATGGGTCGATTCTTCTCCAAAGATGGTCAAAATGTCAAGGCATGGGTCAAGGACACCCATGCTATTTTAATGCATCTGCATTTAATGAGGAATGGCTCCCACGTTTTTACACATTTTCTCTCTCCTGGGCTCGACCCATGCATTGTAAAAAGCCAGATTTGGCTCATTTTTTTTAAAAAAAAAGTGGTTCATCTTTTCAGCTCTACCCTCCCTTTTTTCTTCTCCAGGGTTGAAAATGGAGTTCAACCTCCTCCCCTACTCTCGTAATGGTGTTTTTTCCTTTTACCATTAAAATGATGTTCTCAGTAAAACTTCAAGCAACAAAAACGTGTTTCGTGATGCATCCGTCCATCCTTACTCATTTTTTTCGCTTGTCTTTCTTCTCGCCTCTCTTCATTGAAAGTATTTGTGCATGTTTAATACTCATTATAGGTTTGAGCCGTGTTCATGGAGTTTTGGGACATTTTCTCGTGAAATCTATCCTCGGGCCTCGTGATGCATCTCGTCCATCCTTCCCATTGCTCACCTCTCCTTGTTCCATGGCGCTTTGATAGATGTTCAACATTTTCCTTCTCTGGTGTATCACCGCTTTTAGTGTAGGCTCTATTTTTCCCTTTTCTCTCTCTCTCTCTCTCCTCGCATGGTTAGATTAGGATTAGATTAGCTTGCCTCGCACCGGAATAGCTTGTGGCGTAGTAGTTTAGGAAGAGGAACCAGCCTTCTCTCGAGATTCCTTTCTCATTAATGTAATTTTGTGCTTAGCATCGGGATATGTGAAAAAATTATGTACGCTAATGTTAGGATCAATTCTAGGCATATCACTATATGAATAGGTGAAGGCTTGATAATATTTTTCTAAAAATGAGGTGAATTCATCTAGTTCTTGTGAATTAAGTGATTGATCGACCTTAACTATACGAGGATCCTGAGGGGTTCCTAAGTTTACGTCAATGGTGGATTTGTTAAGGAGAGTTGGTGTATCAGATGGTAGGGATTTTTGAAGAAAGTTATCCTTAGCTCCTATATGAGAAAGGATGTCTTGGTCATCATGACATTGAAGGATATCTATAGTGGGTAAATGTTCTTCAACCATTTCTTGCCAAATAAGAGGTAACATTTTGACGGAGTGATCGATTGATAAGTAAGTGAGACTAAATATATAGTATTGATTAAAAACATAGTTAGGCGGAATGGATACAACGTCATCTATGTCCATAGGATCTTTAGGATTTGTATCCATGTCCATAGATCTCAAGGGGCTACATCGATGTCCATAGGAATTAGAGAGGTCAGTGGGTGACCATAGTTTTAGTTTAGTGATATGCACTAATGTAGTGGATTTGGACGGGTTGAGTCGTTTCTTATAACCTAAGCCATATTTCTCATAAGTTTTAAGGGAACATTAGACAATTAAGTCATGTGTTCCCTATTTATAACAACCAAGGCCAAAACCTTTCCATGCATAATTGTGAAGGTACATATAAGTGAAATCTAGATTATCTAGGGATTTGAAGTCTAATGTGAAAGGCATGGCATGGTGTGGATTGATAGAATGAGATGAAGGATGATCGCATCCCCCATAAAAAAGGTTTGTTTTAAGATAAGTGGGACCATAAGGGATAACATCTCCTACGTTAGGCTTGTACATGGGTTTTTTGTCAGGACGACCATAAGTCTTAGGTGAAGGGATGGAATTGAGCATGAGAAGGTAGTATTCCCCCATCATAATATGTTGTAAAATGTCACTAAGTGAGGAATCATTTCATAATTTATAGGAAAGGATGGATGTACTGGTAGATTTTTCTTCGTTAGATGATTCTAATGTGGAATTATGTGCAAGGACATCATTTTGATGTTATGTCATGCAACAATCAGTAAAGGGATTTGGATCTAAGGGGACTATAAATGTTTTACCTTCATGTTCGTATTTAATACAATGATGGAGTGTAGAAGGAGAACACCACATAGTGCATATCCAAGGGTTTCCTAATATCATGTTGTATTGGAACTCTCCTTCTATAATGTAGAATATTTTGTGTAAGGTTTTAGTGCCGACTTTAAGTGGTAGGATAACAGTGCCTAATTTGGGTGAGATAGTGTCATTGAAGGATTGTAGTAACAATCGGAGTTATACCAATGATGGAAGGTGGTAGTTTAATTTGATTGAAATAAATGGATGATATAATATTTATGGTTGTGCCCCCATTGATCATGACCCTTCTAATGAGGACATCATTGATTTTAGCAATGAAAGATATTGGTAAATCATGTTCTTCCGCCTAAACAAGGAAATCTCATATGGGTCAAATGATATGGTTGTGGACGTTTTTAGGGCCCCCACAAAGTTTGGGAAAGATGAAGGGTCATCTTCTTGTATTGTTATTGATTGGAGGGATTTGATCATGGCTTATTTGTGAGAAGGTGATGTTTGCACCAGCTCGTAAAGTGACATTTTGATGGGAGCTTTGTGTAACTTATTAATGACAACCTTTTGTATTGAGGTGGATGATGAGGGTAGTGTGGTGAGTATTGAAACCTTGACTTTAGGTGACGTTGTTTTATTAGATGTTTTGGGATCTATAGAAATATATGCTTTAGGCTTATCATAAGAATCAAATAACTCAAGAGATAGAGGATTGGTCATGAAAGTTTTATCTTTCTTAGGCTCTGGATTAATATATGTCATAATTCGTGAGCAATTGGTTATGTGTATGAAATCAACCTTATGGGAAGATATTTTGGACATATGCTCTTTAGATTTAGATTAAGATGATGATGTTATATGAGTTTCAGAAGGAAGGAAATCCAGATTACCAATTTTTTGAGCAATTAGGTGAAAGACCTTATAGTCTTCTATGGAATGACCTCATGTTCTATGATAATCACAAGAGACATCAAAGTCATACCAAGTGGGTTTCCAAACTCAAGGTTCAGATATTTTGGGAGGTGGTAAAGTTATAAGTTATTTCTAAAGTAGGTCATCTAAAATAGTTGCATAATTCCCCTAGGTGTAGATACAGATGGTAGTGAAGTTTTGGGTATCTTATCCTCTAGAGGAAGTAAGACTTTGATTGTGGGTTGTTGGGTTGTTTGTTGTTGAGGAGTCTTAGATGTTGTGATGGATGAAGGATGAGGGCCTAGTGGGGAAGGACCTCGGTGATAATTTTAGTGGTGAATATTTGTAATATGGTGAATATTCCATTTTTGAAAAATTGGAAAAGGTGAATTTTCTAGCGCGGGTTAGTGACCTGTTCACCTAAAAATTACAGTTTAATTTTTTTAGGGGTCGGCTTCGCCTACCCATTTAAACTATCCCCTATATAATCCTAGATTATTCACTAGGTAGAACACTACTAGATCACTCATACCACCTGGGGTATATGTATTATCAAGTACAATAAACACGTGAAAGGAGGGCAGAGGCTACAGGCACGAGACAAAGAGGTATTGCAAATGCGTGACAAGGAGGTATTGTAGACGCGTGATAAGGAGGTATTGCAGACATGTGACAAGGGGTTAAGTAGTTGATGCATGACAAGGGGTTAAGCAGTTGACACGTGATAAGGGGTTAAGCAGTTGACACGTGACAAGGGGTTAAGCAATTGATGTGTGACAAGGGGTTAAGCAATTGACGTGCAACAAGGGGTTAAGTAGTTAACGTGCGCGAAGGGGTTAAGCAGTTGACACATGACAAAGGGTAAATTAGTTGACATGTGACAAAGGGTTAAGCAGTTAACACGTGTCAACAAGTCATGTTGACACGTGTCAGCAAATTACGTTGACACAGATCAACAAGTCTTATTGATGTGCATCAAGAAGTATTATTGACGTGCATCAATATAGATTTTGGTTACCTTAGGTGAAGGTTTTTGTGTCATAAATTTTTAAGAGGTATCATAGTTATATTTCCAAATCAATACGTAGATGTAGGTGTGGTTATACTAGAGGATGTGATTGGTGGGGAAATGGATTCAAATAACGTGTGACAAGGATGGGAGAATGGTTTCAGTAACATTTCTAGTAGGCAAGGATTCGGTAGATATAAGTTCGGTGGTCAATAGACATTGATGTTGGTTCTCTATATGTGGATTTAGATTCAACAAGTGTTGGTGTGGGCTCAAGAATGGGTAATGTTCTAGGAATGGTGTTGATTATATGATGAGCATGGACAGTGTTTGTTTATGGTTTTTAGTAGATGGGGTGTGATTTGGAAAAGTTTGTTTAAGTATGTCAAGATTTTGATTTGGGGCCGAATTTGAATTGTCTACGTGAATCTCACCTATGTCAATAAAATCTTGGAGAAAATTATGGAATGTGCAACACCTTTTGATGTTGTGTCCCTTAACCCTATGGTATTTACAATAATCATTATCTCAATACCAAGAGGGTTTGGATATGGACGTATCAATAGGTTAGATGGGTGGGAGAGATATCATGTTTATAGCAAGCAACTTGTCAAAAATTACACTATAAGTCTCTCTTATGGGTGTATAACTACGCTGTTGATGGGAATGCTTGGTAGTGGGTTTTCCTTAGGAGTGGATTTGACTACTACAAAGTGTTAGCAGATGATTTGAATTTATCTCGGATAAGAAGATGACTTTAATGGGAATTCATTTCGTGGTTTTTTAGGATGAATTTTAACTATACCATTCTCTAAGGCTCGTAATTCCAACTTACGAGCCATGGTGAAATATTCATCAAATGTCTTAAAATCTTGGATTTGTAATGTTGATGATATGTGTTTGGTACATGAGCGAAAAAAAAGTCAATTAATTTAGTTTATGGTAATGGCAAGGACAGTTGATTAATTCCACCCCTTTATTAGGTTATGGAGCTAAAGAGCTTCACTGGAGCATGCATTATAAAGTGACTGGGTTACACAGAGACCGGCATCGGTCACCCATGACCGACATCGGTCAGGTAAGTAGGAACCATCATCAGTTAGGGATAACCGGCATCGTTTGCCTATACATGAGTGTTTTATTTAACTCATGGGAATTAGATCTATATTTACTATTAAAGTAATATCTATTGATTATAATTGCATGGCTAAGTGCCCTAAGTTTGTATACGCCTATATAAGCATGAAATCTAGGGTTAGAAGGTGAATTAAGAGAAGGATTGAATTATATCCTTGATTCTCCTAGATTGGGAAGATGAATAAGAAGAGAAAGAAAGGAGGGGTTAAATAAAGATAGAACCTCCATGGAAATGAGTTGGACATAAGGAAATAGCATGTACATATGAATGGTTAGAAAAGGGTAACATTTTCTATATTATTTCCTTTATATAGTTATTGTCTCATTGTAATGGCTTGCATATTATGTAAATCACATAGAGTTTCATCTTGTAGATCCACATGTTAGTGAGATCTTGTATTATAGATCCATGATATCATATTGTATTATTGATCCATGTATATCTAGATATTGTAGAGGAGGTTGTCTTCATGTTTGCACAAGTTATACACTAATGGAGAGACATACTTACTTCTTAGTGCATAGTTATAGTTGCACATATAGTAGAACCATGTGAGAGGTCTTGTTTTCATATCCACAAATAAATTGGTAGAAATTCATAGATGTATTAGTTCCTAGTTATGTGATATCTACCGGTGGTGTTTAGAGGCATGGTTGTAGTGATCTTATGTAGATCCGTTTAGAGATATGGAGGAGAGGAGATAATCTTAGAGAGATGCATTTTACTCTTATATTGAAGAGTTGGTTTCTACTCTTGTTGTATTATATATATGATATCTCTATCTTTGGTGGACATAGCCCACATTATGTGAACCACGGTATGTGTTGTGTTATGTGTATGTACTTTGTTTTGATTTGGATTATTCTAGTTTATACTTCCACTGCTATAGATTTTGGTGAAATTTTTAGATCTTGTGTACATGATTAGGTTTTTTATTAAATCATATCACTATTATGTAATCCTCGAATTCCCAAAAAGTGGTATCAAATCTTGGTTATTTTAGAGCAAGGTTTTACTTTAGTATATTGTTAGTGTTTTACTGACAGGTGTATGAGAGAAGGGTTTGTTTTTCCTGATGAGAAGATCACATGAAGATATTAAATATCAAGTGGGATCTTGAAGAGTAAGGTTTATAGAAATTACAATGGTCATCGTTGGTTAAGTGGAAACCGACGTCATTAGGGTGACTGTGGTTAGTTACAGGGTAACCATGGTCGGTTACAGGGTGACCGTGGTCGGTTACTAGACAACCTAGTTTTAAATAGAAAATCACAGATCTGAAGAATTAAGAAGATGCATGGAATGTGTCTTGTTTGTTGAGGTGTCCCTGGTTCTTAGAGGCATAAGCATGTTGGTTAGATTGTGGATCCAGGTTATAGAGGTATGGTTTTATTACCTTGGTATTGTAGTGCTTGTATATTTTGGATGCACATGCATGTTTGGGATTGTAGATCTAGATCTGAGAATGAGATAGAGGAGTAGTTATGCATCCTTTGGTGCAGTTAGATGCATGGGATTCATTAGAGAAGTAGAATATAGTAGCACGAACAAAGACAAGGTTTCCATTAGAGAATCATGTTCTTCAATTGAAGATGTGGTTGAGTATCTTGGTGTTGGTAAGGTGATGTATTTCATCTTGGTGCAGTTTTATTGCATGTATTATTGTTGTTAAGTTTTTGTGCAAGATTTGGGTGCTTCTTGAAATGGCTGGATTAGCACAACTATCGGATTTGGTTATAGTGGGCACCTAGTTTGGTGACCTATGCCAATTTGTGCCATTGTGTTAGTTCTAGCAGCACTATCATTGGTCAAGGAACCAACATTGGTCATAGAGGGTAACTGGTATCAATCAATAAACCGTGGTTAGTCTCTATGAAAACAAGGTTGCATAGGTTTCTTACAGTAGAAGAGGGCATGGTTGGTTTAATGTCCTATTTTGGAGGATCGGAGTTTTGGCACAGCTTTGTCTAGGAAAAAAAAGTCCAAATCACTTCAATGTTTAGATCATAAAGAGGAAGGAGTTGGCTCGGTTAGTCTAGTGAGACTTTGAGTTAGGTATGTCTATATGATTCACGTTTTATTTCTTTTATTTGGAGCAACTGATATTACATTTGGATAGTGTGCACAAATTTATACCATGTTTTTGGTGTTGTTTGACTTTTATTTCCCGGTTGTTTGGAATCTCGAGGATAATAATATCTAGTCTAAGGATGATATCCTCAATGAAAAGTCATGATTAGACAAAATTGCAAGTAACAAAAGATGTTGAGTACACAAGATGAAAATAATTTGATTCACCTTCCTACAAGAAGTCCAAAATTCTGTGATGTAGAAGTATTCTTTGATAAGAAGGGAATCATTTTATATTTTCTTTCATCCGGTTTTATTTCTCACCGACATATTAGATTTTGAGTTTCATGTTAGAGGCAAGACAGGAATTTCATGTTATTTGGGAGAAATACATGGTTGTTGGAATTATAGAATTGGATACATGATGCACATGCAGAGTGAGAGGTGATTGCTACCGCTTAGAGTGGCAGAGGCACTAGTTGGGTTTGGAGGGAAGTCACGGATTTATAGGTATATTGATTTTATTGCTTTGTAATGTCACTTCTATTTTATTTTATGGTGTCCGCTATTCGTTAGAGATGGAAGTTGATGGTTGATTCAATTGGTTTTAGATGATAGATAAATTTTTCAAAGTTTTAAGGGTTAGAGAAGGAAAATGGACTTACAAAGACCGATGTCGGTTAGAAGATAACTATGGTCAGTTTTGTGATAGGTTTAACAATGTATTTATTTACCATTTTTAGATTGTTCCCTTGTTTTACTTTCATATTGATGGTTTTTGTAGTATGTTGATGACATATTTTTTGGTATTTGCACTATTTATTAGTAGCATGTTTGTTGTTATTCACATCAAGAGCATAGGATTCATATATGGCTTTGTAGTTCGTCAATGAGAGACTCTGCACTTCAAGAGCCCGATGATATGGATGGATGTATATGGTAAGTTTATACTTGTGGATAGATTTAGTTTTGTGAGTCTATAATGATGTAGATGTTTGATTTGTACATGGATGCCTATGAGTATGGTTTAGATGCCTTGAGCATGAGTAGGGGATGTTTGTATTTCCTCTTATTATTATGTTGCTCCTTGATAGGTATGTCATATATAGATGAATGTCCCGGACATGCTAGTTGTTTATACAGGGTTAGATTTTCATATTGTAGTGTTTGGATTTCTTTGAGTTATGTAGGTGTTTGTGGATTGATCACCCATTGTTGCATGTAGAACTCATTCAGATTATTTTTACCTGGGATCTTGTTTTTCTTTCACATATTCTAGTTTGACTTGTCTTTGGACAATTGCATTGGTGGTTTCATGGAGACATGGATAGATGGATAGAGAACATGGTTGGTTTTATAGGTATGGTTGTGGTTGCAATTGAAAGTCAATACTTTAGTTTGAGTAGGATCTCTTGTAGGTGTTTTATTCATGATGGCTTGATTGCATGAGAGGCTTGGTGTTATGATTCAGTGGGAGCTTGATGTATGGATAACTCGGTTATCATGGATCAGTAGTAGCTTTGTGTAGGTCTATGGTAAGTCATGGGTTTGTTATCTTCATTTTAGAAGATGGTTTGATCCTCCTAGTTTATTTTTTTGAGAGAATTGTTGAAGAAAAGAATAGATGTTCTTCATGGTGTGTGTATTTATGGTGATGTATAGGTACAAGTACAAAGGTTCAGCAATTTAACTCCAAGTGGAAGATTGTTAGGTTATGGAGCTAAATAGCTTCACTGGAGCATGCATTACAAAGTGATGGTTACATAGTGACCGCATCGTCACCCATGACTCGACATTGGTCAGAAAGTAGAACCATCATCGGTTAGGTATAACCAACATTGGTTACCTATGCATGAGTGTTTTATTTAACTCATGGGAATTAGATCTATATTTAGTATTAAAGCAAGATCTATTGATTGTAATTACATGGCTAAGTGCCCTAAGTTTTTATATGCCTATATAAGAATGAAAGCTAGGGTTAGAAGGTGAATTAAGAGAAGGATTGAATTAGATCCTTGATTCTCCTAGATTGAGAGGATGAAGAAGAAGAGAAAGAAAGAATAGGTTACATGAAGACAAAGCCTCCATGGAAAGGAGCTAGATAGAAGGAAATAATAGGTACATCTGAATGGTGAGAAGAGGGTAACATCTTCTACTGTATTTCCTTTGTATAGTTATTGTCTTATTGTAATGGCTTGCATAGTATGCAAAGCACATAGAGTTTCTTCTTATAGATCCACATGTTGGTGAGATCTTGTATTATAGATCCATGAGATCATATTGTATTGTTGATCCATGTAGATCTAGATATTGTAGAGGAGGTTGTCTTCATGTTTGCACAAGTTATGTAGTGATGGAGAGATAGACTTACTTCTTGGTACATAGTTATAATTGCACATATGGTAGACCCATGTGAGAGGTCTTGTTTACAGATTCATAGAGAACTTGGTAGTAGTTCAGAGATGTAGTAGTTCTTGGTTATGTGAGATCTATTGGTGGTGTTTTGAGGTATGGTTGTAGTGCTCTTATGTAGATCTATTTAGAGATATGGTGGAGAGGAGATACTCTTGTATAGATGCATTGTACTCTTATATTGAAGAGTTGGTTTGTACTCTTGTTGTATTATATATATGATATATCTATCTTTGGTGGATGTAGCCCACATTGGGTGAACCATGGTACATGATGTGTTATGTGTGTGTACTATGATTTGATTTGATTATTCTAGTTTATACTTCCACTGTTGTAGATTTTAGGGATTTTTTTAGATCTTGTGTGCATAAGTGGGTTTGTTATTGAATCATAGCACTATTCCACAGTCCCAAATTCCCAACACCCTCTAGTGGGTAAAAATTCAGCAATGGAAGTGTCCTCAATTTTTTTGATGTTATATAAGTCATTAATAGTTATTTTACGGGCTATGTTTATGGAGAATTGTTCTACAAAAAGTTGTGCAAGTTGTGTGAATGAGAAAAGTTAGTATTGAGGAATGTTATTGTACCAATCAAAGGAATAACTAGAAAGGGACATGGGAAAGTCCTCAACATGAGATCTTGGTCATGGGATATTAGATAGCAAGCATGGAAGAAAAAATAGATGTGTTATTAGGGATCTTCCTTACTATAAAATTTGATAAACTTTGGAAGTTCCCAATGGGGTGGATATGCTTTGTATGACACTGAAGGGTGAATGGGCTCATTGTAAATTTGGTCGTAAGAAAGGACATTTTTGGGTCCTGATGAGGTAGCTTCAAGATTAGATATGTGGTTCATGAGGGATTGAAGAGGATCAGGTTGTGTTAGTTATTGTGAAGATGAACCAGGTTGAAATGAGAACTGGCTAGGTTGTGGATATGTCTGATACTACTAAGGAATGTTTTTCTGGTAAGGAATATTTTATTGAGGTGGAATGTTCTACGATAGGGAATGTTTTGATAAGGAATATTATAAGTAAGTGGAATGTTTTACTGTGGGATGTTTTGTTGAGGAATATTTTATTGTGGAATACTTTTCTCGATATGGTATGATTTGTTAAGGAATGTTTTGTTGGGTCGAATGCTTTGTTGAGAAATATTTTGTTGTAAGGGATTTGTTGAGTCGAAATGGTTTGTTGACGAATGTTGTAAGTAGGTTGAGATATTAAAGTTTCTAATGGCTGAATATATTTGTAAGGATGTGGGATAGATGTAGTGGTAAACGGTTTTGAATAAGGAGGTGGTTGTTGAAAATACATTGCAGAGGTAGCGGAAGATGGTGCATGTTGTGTGGTGTTCTAAATAGGAAAATATTTTGGTATAGAAATTAATGGTCAGATGGAAGTGGTATATGTTGTGAGATAGAGGTACAGAGGATTGGACTTAAATAGGATGAGTATTGGCAATGGAACTCATATTGATTGAGGGAATGGATGAAGGAATAGACATAGTAATATTTTGATGGTAGTGCTAATCGGTTGAGATACAAATTGTACATTAACCTAGCCCCCCTTCACTCCACTAATAATTAATTTAATTAATTTAATTAAATTAATTCATTATCCTCACCATATTTATTATTTAAATATCTTAATTAGGGATAATGTCCACATACATCTCACCTAGACACCTCATCAAGCCAACTCACCCTAAGACCTATTCTTAGTAAGTTGCCATAACTAACTAAGACTTACCCAAACCCTAAAAATCAATGCCTACATTCCCTCTAACCACATTCCCACATGCTTACAAGAAGCTTCCAGTCTAATCCGTGGGTTAACAACACAAGATCCCAGAAAATCAAGGGGATCTCCCTAGTTTAGTAAACCTAGGAAATCCCACTTGACCGATGCCGGTTACCCCTAACCATCACCAGTTAAGCTAGAACCACCGTCGATCACCTTTTAATCCCCAAAAAACCTTATTTTGGAGGTTGGAAAAAACATTGGGACATTCCTGAGAGATATCACATCTTCTGAGAATGAATTTCAGAGAACACACATGCAAGGAAGGAGATCAAGCATTTTCTCTTACACAGGCATCCAACAATCATCCATCAACATTCACCCCAGCATAGATTTGATCCAACCAAGAAAAAGAGAATGCACATGCAGCCCATGTAGATTTCCAATGTTTGGTGATCCTCAGTAGCATTCAACCCCTTTCCAGTACCTTCATTCATCACTCACAGACACCCAGGACCAGATTTCAAGTAAGTGGAATAGTTTACTTCTTTGGTTCATTGTTTCATCATTATATTGTCATCCTTTGTTTCCTTAGCCACCCATTGACCTCCATTCATACTCACCCCTCCATATACCCATTAAAACCTCACCAAACCCCACCCAAACAACCTAATACCTCCTTCCAACCAATCAATTCCTTGTGTAATCATAAGGGAGATCCAAAGCCCATTCTATGGCATTCCCATTATTCCACAAAGAATTCAGCACTAGTTTTCCCCAACCGGCTGTCCACACCCTTAACCGCATCGGTCTCTGTATTTACCCATATAACCCAGAATAGTGACCTATCCACCTATTTCCACATCACCCTTATTCACATGTGACCTACCTGAGACCTCTTCCGATAGACTGCTGAGAAGACCTAGAAACCAGCTTACTTGACCTTCGATCTTATTTTAACTTAGCCTATTAGATTAGATCTTTCTTATTGTATTTTGGATGAGATACCCAAATCATTTTAATTACAATAGGATTTACTTCATTACCCACATTAAATTGTTTTAATAGTGGACTGACAACTCATCTAGGAAGTATCACACTTCCCGGATCTAGCACACGCTAGGCAGTTCACTACACATATTGTTTAACTCTTTCTGGTGGTCTTGCTTTCCATTACAGGTAGTTCCTCCTAGCCAAAAGGAAGTTCTCACGATCAGTTGTGGATCAAGGAGTCAACACGTGCACAACAACCCATCAACCAACATTTCAATAGGTATTCCTCCTATGCCCATTACCCTATCTGTTTCATCAATATTTCAAAGAAATGTCTAAGAATCAAGTGAAACATTTTGGCACACCTGGTGGGACCCATTCGGGTTCCTTGCATTTTATTCATTCCTAGGAAAATTTGTGTGTTTGTTTCCCTTAAAAAGCATACACATTAATTTTCTTCCTTGGTAACCTACCTTTTCTTTCTATTTGCTCTAAAAGAAATCTTTCTTTTGGTGTACTTAAAAAGAACCATTTCTTCATGTTTTTCTACATTTTAGTGAAAGAGCATCCCTCTTCCTCTTCATCTATTTGTGTCATCCAACTTCACATTTTGATTTGGGCTTAAAATAAGTGCATTACATTCTGATTTATCACATTAGCTCACATTAATTGAGGAAACCTATACACTGGAAGTCATTCCCAACTGATGGTTGACAAACGAATCATAGAAAGCACATCTCTCTCTCTCTCTCTCGAGTCTTGCCAAATTGCACAAATTCAAAACAAATACATATTCTTAAACAACATCTTTCCGGGAATTCCTATCAATGATCACACTATATGAGAGGATTGGCAAGTACTCCCCAGCTCGCTACTTGCTCTATCGAGTCATACTTCAGAGTGAAGCCCGCCCCCACCATAACATACCTGAAACCTCACCTTTTAGATCTCCTTCTTTGTAGGAAGCCATCCTCACCAAAAATTCTATTTTACAGTTCATGAGTCAGTCCTTAAATAGCATAAGCTAAACAAACATAATAGAAAAGGCACTCTTAGGGTCACATTTTTTAGTGTTTTTGCTTTGGCTTGCATTTTGAGGTGAGAGGTCACGCTCTTCATTTATTTTTGTTTTTCCTCGCACGCTCCTCATCATAGTTGGTGTATTTCGACTTCTTCTGAGTGTGCCTGACCATATTCTCATCATTCTCAAAATTCTAGGTTTGATTCCACATCAGATTTTAATTCACAACCATTTTCTTTCATCACTATTTCAATTTCATAGTGACTGGTGTCGGTCCAAAGAACCATCATCGATTACCCTCACCGTCATTAGTTATACCAAACCAAGCGTTGGTTCTTTCCTTTTGTTAACCTACCCAAAAGGACATTTTATTCATCTTCTTCAACTTTTCAGAGTCCCTATCACTACTATCATTCCCATTGGCCTTGTAAAACTCATCGATTTGGCATACCTACCAGATTTGACCGTATACCTTGTTTTTCACTCACTGTCCATTTCCCACAGTGACCGACCATGGTTACCTGTAACCGTGTCAGTTTACCCTAACCGACATTGGTTAGCCTATGTCATTTTCCAACTAACATTTGGTACCTAATCCACTTTTTACCACCTGTTTCACCTATCCCTATTGTTTTTCTATGTCATTTATAGAGAACCGACCCAACCCGATCAGTACTGGTTCACATGGTGCTGACCCAAGACAAGCAAGTGCACTCATATTCCACGCCAGTTGTCAACCACTCCCACCTAGTCCTTCACCACCTTCCATTTTATCACCAGCCATGGATCCTATCCAACCTATCACTATCGCTACTAGAGATGAGGAGTTCACATGACTCCTTGACCAAAACCCCTGCCACTTGTAGTTTTATCTTTCCCACTCATCCACTCGAGATGCCTTAGGTTAGTTGATATATGGCATGCCCATATCTATCCCCCACTCTCACTCCCACTCCTACATCAGCCCCATCTAGCTCCACAATGCCTACATCTACCTTACCCTCCCCATCATTTCGCAGCTTGGCCTATACCCACTATGACTACTACATATGCTACATCCATGACACCCGCCACATCCACCATACCTTCACAACCACCCAGAACACAACCTCATCCACCCCTATGGTCTCACATATACCCATAGCTACACTACCACCTCCCGTGTTGGTGACCCCTACCCCTTTTCAAAACATTGTCCTTTCTATTCCACAATCGTTAGCCCCCATTGCCACTAGGGTTACCACGACCCTTCCACCTCCATATACGTACTATCAAGCAGCCTCTTGTTTCATCTGTTATTCACTCTGGGTACGTACCCCTATTTCACTACCTCCTTCTCAATCTACCTACACGGAAACACCATATACTTGGAGTGCCACCCCGTTATATGCCCAAAACCAACCCTCTCATGCTACAGAGGCACCCAATCATCACAACCTACCAACGACCTAATCAAATTGATGTTGGACAAGATGCAGACATTGAGGCATCGGTTTCTGGCTCCGCAACACTCTCACCTACGATGATGAGATTTGCAACGAGCCCATCCACCCATCCATTCCTATTCATCCATACCCGTACATTGGGAGATGCCTAAATTCAACCGCTTCAATAGCAAGGAAGACCCACAAACAACATTTGCAGTCATTCAAACATGGGTGCTACTTAATCGCTCACGATGATGCTTTTCTCTTGAGGACCTTTCCCATGTCTCTGACTGGACCTACATTAGATTGGTATAGTGGGTTACCTAGACACTCTATATTTTCATTTAATCAGGTAGCCCAAGCCTTCTTGGATCATTTCTCCATCAATATCATCAAGAAGGTTACCATGACCGACCTATACTCCACGCGTCAGTATGAGGACAAATCTATCATAGATTTTGTCACTCACTGGCGTAGCCTGATTAATCAACTCACCTTCCAACTACCACAAATAGAACTCATCGAGCTCTTCACATGGGCTTGTGCTAGACATATCTCACCAACCCTATAGGTCCAGACCTTCCAAACATTTGATGAAGCATTCACCATGGCATGAAAGTTAGAGATTCGGGCCATCAAGAGAAGAAAATCCAATTACGTAGTAAGAATTTGGCATTCAAGTCGAATGATACCTCTTCTTCTTCCAAACCAAAAACAATTATTCAAAAGCTAAGGGCACCACTAATGCAATGGTACTCAAGGCCATCCCATCTCATCCATCAAATCAGGCTACCCCTCATCTAATCTCTCACCCATCCAAACTTTTCAATTCAGACAAGAATAATGGAAATACACCCCAATTGGGGAGCCTTACTCTTCTGTCTTAGAAAATCTTATCAAAGTCGGGGCCATCACCCTTCCACCTATAAAACCACACACTAGTTTTGATCCTGCTCACCCCATGCCCGCATGGTATAAAGAACATGACTTCTGTAACTATCATCAAGTAAAGGGTCATAGTGATGGTAATTGCATCACTTTCAAAAACATTGTCCAAGAAATGCTCGAGAAAGGTGAGTTAACCATGGATAATCCTAATGCACCTACCAACCAAAACCTACACATCTTCAAGAAACCATTTCCCAATCATGCCCCTTCATCTGATCAAACCGGTGAGGCCTCAACTCATGATACCCATACCCGCGAGGTCCACGCTATTTTTAGTGACACACCTGTTGCTTCCCAATTACCCCATATTCCTTCCATAGAGGAGATTCTAGCCCAAAATCCTCCTTCCACATCAAACCAACCTCCCTTTGTTCCTTCACCCATAGAGGAACACCTTTCACCTCCTTCCTCACCTATGGAGGAGTCTTCCGCTAACATCGAGACCATTTCACCTTTGGCTTCTCCACCTAGGAACCGACACCCACAATCTTTTCAGCCATGGAGGATACTTGTTTGCCTCCTCCACCCACAGAGGATACTTGTTCATCTCCTCCACCTATAGAGGAGCACCCATCATCTCCTCCACCTATCATAGACCTAGTTGAGATACCTTTTCCTCTTGGTGAGCATTCTCCATCAACTACCCAAGATCCTGCAGACCTACTTTTGGCTCTCTTACCTACGGAAATGAAGCTAGCCAATTTCCCATCTCTAAGACACATTTTATGGGAATTTCCATTAGGTCCTCATCAATTCCACCTATAGATGTGTCATTCTCATGTTTGGCCGATCACTTAGATTATGTGGATAGGGCCTTACTTTGGGGGTGCACCTTTTTGCTTCCTATCTCAACGCAGATGTAGATGTCACTTGTTGATACTTCCACTATCTATCCAAAAATATTTTGACCAATCCAAAAAACACAACTACCTCTATCACAACTTCTTCCATGACACCCATCATAGCTCAACATACACCCTTACCCATAACCCAAACTACATCTAAACCCAAACCCACACCTACATCATCTTCCTCGACTAAACCTATTACCACTTTAGGGGTCACCCTAACCACCAACCTTACTCATCCACCTATCAAACTAGATTTAGCTACATCCTCCAAAGTCAACACCACACCTACTCCAACACCCAAACAAGAACCAAACCCATAGAACTCATACCCTTGCTACATTAATCACACCTACACTTATCCCATCCATCTTAGGACCTCAACCTCCCAACACGGTTAAGAAACCTCTACCCATCAATAAACCAAAAACACAACAGCCCACCCTTCCTCACAAACCTCTAACCTACCCAAGCGCCCGACATGACTTACACCCGCACCTGCAACATCTTTACCACCCATACCTCCAATACTTTCCGCAACTTCTTCACTACCCACTACACTTTAGTCTTTGTCTCTCACCCCCTACTTGCACCCTCATCATCATCTACCTTCACAACACCTTCCATTATCCCCATGGGTAACTCGCCCTCTTCCCCCTTCTACTTTTCCTTCTAGACCTCATACACCCATATCACCTTTACCCAAGAAGGTGCAACCTAAAAACAAAAATCCACTACCCTCCAATAAGGTAGTCAAAACAACCACACACCCTCCTACCCATTCATCTACCATACCCCTACCCAAACAAACACGACCAACATCCAAGACCACACCAGCACCCAAAACCATAGCTCGACCTATTCCCCCTTTGCGCAAGGACCGTTCCTCAACAATCAACTACACCTACACCCAAACCCACTTTCACTTCACATTGCGACCCACTAGCAGGGTCCTATGCCAAAATATTAACCAACCTCCTTAAGACTTCTGTTATCACATTACCACCACTCAAACCTTATGACCCCTCAAACCCAAGCCAAAGGGGTTTGATGATACTAAAATTTTCACCTACCATCATGTGCCAGGGCACGATGTGGAGAACTCAAGGCCTTGAAAACCATCCTTATCTAGTTGTGTCCTCTAGAAAGCCAACTTTGATGATGATGACCTTCTTGATGAGGACCCTGCTTCACCGACACCCATTCCCACACTACCCACTCAACAACCACAACCTCCACCCCCACAACTCCTAGAACCACCTCCAAGATTTGAAATTAACATGGTTCACATCAGAGAACTTGCCACACCATCACCCAAATGTCATTGTGCCCAGCTCACCTCACAGGGTTTTTCTCCTCCGGTAGGTTTTTTCCTGTCATGTCGTTATACCACTCACCCTACACCTTCTCCATTTGCCAACTCCCCTCAAATCAACATGATCCACATTACTACCATGCTCAGAAGGATAAAGGTAAAGAAAAGGTGACTGACCCACCAACCAATCCTATACCCAACATACCATCTACACCCATACCTAAAATCACTATCTACGGCCCCACATACCCCATTTCTAATGGAGTCACACATCACACCATGCTCAAACAATTACACCAATCTCCCCTCAAAATGTCCTTATATGACCTCATCCAAACCTCATAATCCCATCATCAAGCTCTCATGGAGGTTCTTCAATCTATTGAGGTTTTTCCCAATGACCCTACACCCATAGCCTCCATTATCACACCCCATCATGTAGCTCTCTTACCAAATTACCACCTTCATCTTCACCCCACCCTATTCACCAAGTAGCCTCCCTTAGCTTCTCAGAAGAGGAGATCACGCCACACCAAAATGATGACCCAACCCATCCTCTTCATCTCTGTCCACATTGATGACATATGGGTGTGACGTGTGATGATTGATGGGGGTGCTAGCATTAACATCATTTCATCCCATGCATTCACTCAAATGCGCATACCTAATAATTACATGCATAAACATCCTGTCATGTTATGTTCATTCAATGATGCTATCACCTCTACACTTAGGCACTATCATCCTCCACATTCCACATGGGCCCCCACACTATCCCAAAATTATTCTACATCTTGGAGGGGAATTCCAATATAACTTGTTGCTTGGCAGACCCTAGATTCATGTCATGGGTTGCGTTCCTTCCACTTTGCATCATTGTGTAAAGTTTGAGCACGAAGGGCACACCTACACTATCCCAACTGATCCATCACCTTTCAAAACATGCAACATGCTCTACCGACCCAATGATGTGCTCATACCCATTAAAGCGTCTACCTCTTAACCACCACCACTTCATCTACACTCTCACTTACCAATAGATATCACCACCTCCACCGCACATACCTCTTCCATTCCTACCACCGCCACAACCTCCACGGCCAACCCATCAGCCTCCCAATCCATTAACTCCACCTCCACATCGACCTCTCAACACATCATCCATTCCAGCTACCCACATACCAACCACCGATCCCTTAGAAGGTGTTTTTCAATGCCTCACTCTGGGGGAATACCGCTTATATAGTGTCAACACATTCCTTACTCCACAAGAGTATGGAATCTTCAAACAACACCCTCACTATGATCACCACATAGGAGAACACCTCCTTTATGGTCCTCCTCATCTTCATACTAGTCTCACCTATGGGGACTTGATACTACCACTTACACACCCAACCACCGTCACAAACCCACCCATTTTCTATTGACTTCTAGTCTCTTACCAATCACCATTTTTTCCCACACCTTCCTACACCGATGTGCATGGAAGGGTTTTGGTTTTGGATTTTACGAGCAAGGCCTCCATACCGTTATTCCATGTACCACTTGTAAACATAACGACCGTAGTGGTATCGGTTTTCCTAAACCACCTACCAAACAAGCCCGCATTGAACTCATCAAGGACATCAGCCCTTCTCCACCTTCTTCACCTACTCCACCTTCATCACCACCTTCACCGATGGAGTCGATGGATCCAGAATCTATCCCTCCTAAAAAAATTTTTTTCATAAACACCATTTCCTTGGGGCCTTTGACTTATCAACATGAGGGAGGCCCTTCCTCTCTTCCCTTCCTGTATCCTAAAATGATCGATGATGATACACCTTCAATTAATGTCATTCAATGTCAGGATGATGAATCTATACTCACCTACCTTAGTGTAGAAGACTCATATATTCATCATTCATTACCCTCTGAGATGCAAACCATGTTGAATGAATCAACTATCGAGATCAACATTCATACTCAGGATGACCCACACATCCTAAAGATCACCAATCTTTAGATGTTGCTTTGAACAAGAAGCCATCACTTCTTTTCTCAAAGATCATAACCACGCTTTCACTTGGTCTTACATGAGACATGCCCGATGTGATTGACCCACCATAGTGGTCCACATATCATAACCATTCCCGATGCCAAACCCATCAAACAAAAGGTGAGGAAAATGCACCCTCTCATTTCCCTTCTCATCAAAGAAGAGCTTCAGCCTTCTTTTGTTTTTCCTTCATATTACCCATTGATTATCCTCATTGATTTCTAACATTGTCCCCGTCACTAAGAGGTGAATAGGGGACTCTCACATTTGCACATGACTTCCATGACCTCAACCTAGCCTACCCAAAAATATGACTTTCCCTTACCCGGTATTGATCAACTGGTTGACCTTACCACTGGTCATGAGATGCTATCACTCATGGATGGCTTCTCGGGTTATAACCAAATCTTTCTTGCCTTGGAGGATCAACACAAAACCTCATTCATCACCCCTTGGGGGACCTTCTACTATCGAGTCATGCCTTTTGGCCTTAAAAACGTTGGTGCCACATATCAATGGGATATGAATTACATCTTCCATGACATCATGCATCATATATTGGAAGATTACGTGGATGATCTCTTGGCCAAATCTAAATGCCGCTCGAACACCTTTCCATCCTCAAAACCATTTTTGACCACCTCATTAAATATTGTGTCGCCTTTAGCCTAAGAAGTGCGTCTTCATGGTTCTCTCAGAAATCTCCTTTGATTTATTGTTTCCTTATGTGGTATAGAAGTTGACCCTACTAAAGTCAAGGCCATTCTAGAAATGCCTCCGCCCACTAACCTTAGACAACTTCGTAGCCTGCAAGGTAAATTGCAGTCTATTCGCCATTTCATTTCACAATTATTTGATCAATGTCAACCATTTCATCATCTGCTCAAGAAGGATGTCTCCTTTAAATGGGATGATGACTATCACAAAGCTTTTGAGGCCCTAAAAAATACCTTCTCCAACCACCCATACTCATTCCACCTAAAGATGATCAACCTTTCTACCTATACATCTCAGCTACCGATCACTCCTTAGGAGCCATGCTTTCATCATGATGAACAACACAGGAGCAGGTGGTTTATTACATAAGTTGTACTCTTTTGGACTATGAAACCCGATACACCCATCTCAAAAAAAAATTCTTAGCCTTAGTTTTCATTGCCACCAAACTCCGCCATTACCTACTCAACCAAAAACCTATGTTATGACCAACACCGACCCCTTACACTTCATGTATGCCAAACCTTATCAAAATCAATGTGTCGTATGTTGGCTTATGCTTTTAGCTGACCTTGACCTCGAATTCATTCATCAAAATTCCATCAAGGGCCAAGAAATCACTAACCAATTGGCCGACGCACCTATTTTTGGGGATCAACCCTCTAATTTTGACTTTCCAGATGAGTCAATTGCTACCCTCTCCTGGACAATCCCGCTTACCAAATGACACTCTTCTTCGATGGTTCCAAGTGTCAGCATGGGGGTGGGGCTAGGTATTATCCTCATTCCTCTTGATGGTGAACCCATGCCTTTGTCTTTCAAACTAGATTTTGAATTATACAAATAATATCACCAATACAAAGCACTCATATTAGGTCTCCAAGCCACTTATGCCCTAGATGTCAAATCAATCAACATCTTTGGTGATTCTCAATTGGTCGTAAACCAAGTCAATGGTATATACCAATGTCGTAATGAGATACTTCAAAAGTATAAACATCATGTAGACATACTTTTGACCACCTTTGACCATTACACCCTTCAAACCATCCCACGTTCAACCAACAAATTTGTAGATACCATGGCCTGCTTGGCTTCCCAAATACCCACTTCGCCCACCGATTCTAAAATCTTTGTCACCATACAATGACTCCAATCACCTTCTTATTTACCACGTGAATTTTACTCTATCGAACCACTACCCTAGACCTCGAGTGACCTTTGGTACAAATAATACTCCAACTATCTTTCTCTCTCCATCTTACCTCTTGATCTCACCCGTAATGGACAATGCACCTTCCTTAAAAAGGTCTCTCATTATGTCATCATGGGGGGCCTCCTCTATAAGTGTGGATTTGATGGTATTCTCTTACGATGCCTCATAATTTTGAAATTCCTTATACCATTAAGGAAGTTCATGATGGCATATGTGGAGGTCACTTCAGTGGCCTTGTTGTTGCTAAACGTATTCTTCGCCTAGGCTATTACTGGCCAACCCTTAACTATGATTGTTGTGACTACGTCAAATGTTGTGTAAAATGCCAACAACATGCCAATCTTCATCATACACCCAGTCACACCTTATAGGTCACCCGTGACCTTTGGCCCTTCTCTCAATGGGGTTTGGATCTTGTCGAGAGATCAACCCCCATTCTTCCCAACGACATCAATGGATCATCACCGCTACTAAATACTATACAAAATGGGTTGAAGCCATACCACTCATCTCCATGAAAGCCGAGAAAATATGTGAGTTCATCAATCATCACATCATTTTCTATTTTGGTGTTCCTCATCGCCTCATCACTGATAATGGAAAACAATTAAAAACAAAACATTGGAAAAAACTTTGTGACACCTTCGGCATTCAGCTAAGTTTCTCATCACCTTATTACCCACAAACCAATGGCCAAGCTGAATCCACTAACAAAAACCTTAAACAAAATTCTCATGAAAGTGGTTAATGATACTGGGAAGGATTGGCATACGCACATTCCTTTTTCCCTATGGGCATACCGCACTAGTATTCACACTTCCACTGCCACCACACCATTTTCTAGTCTACGGTACAGAGGCTATTCTACCTCTCGAAGTCCAGATTCCCTCACTCGCATTTCTCTCCATGACATGCTCAATGATGATGACTTTCATCAAGACCATTTAACACAACTTGAGTTATTAGATGAACATCATCTTAACGCTCTTGATCACCTTCAAGTTTACCAAAAATGTATAAAACATGCCTACGACAAATGTGTCCATGAACGAACCTTCCAAGTCGGTGACCTTGTCCTAAAAGAAAATCAACATGTAACCAAAGCAGAAAAAAATTAAACGGGGAAAATTTTCTCCTAATTGGCTTGGACCATACATCGTGACTCATACTTATGGATCAGGTGCTTATCGTTTATCTTCACTTGATGGTAAACCCAAACCTAAGCCCCTTAACGCCTTGCATCTTTGACCATTCTATTGTTGACTTTTAGTCCTACCTCACCTTTTGTCTCTTTCCATGCTCATCCCTTGAGCGCTATCCACTTCATACACCTCACCAATGATTAAACAAGAATCATGTGAGTACCCATCACTTGTTATCTTCTCTTGAATATGTGTACCACGGCGCACACATAGCATGATTCTCATGGATACTTTTTGTCTACCTTTAGATGAGATCCCATGGTCATTTCACCCTAATTTTTGAACAAGAATCTTATTCTTCACCTTGGTCTTGTCCATGACTTCAAATCCCTCACATGGGACCCAACTCCTTGAGTCAAACTTCTAATATAAAAGATGACTCCCTCAAAAGGACATCTTCCTCTCAATAATCACTGCTATAAATAGACTACTCCCTCAAGGATAGCTATGTAAAGCCCAAAAAAAAAAAAATGAGAAAATTTGAAGCTTCCCACATCGATCAGCTTCACGAAGACCTCAAGGAGTTAAATCCTCATCCCATATAGACTTCCCACATCGATCAATCTATCTCAAATACAAGTCAAAACAAAAAAACTTTTTAGTCATGGACTTTCCCATTGTGACCTTAGATCTCTTTCCCGAAGAACATGCTACCTCATGCCATATAAAAAATTAACCACCTTTCACCCTTCTCACCATTCCCACTCCCATTTCCTACCACCTCAAGGGACCTCTTGAAACCAAGACATTTGGTGATCATGTGACTACTTTTCACCTTAGAACAATCAATCATGTAATGTCTTTAGGGTCTTATGTTCATCACCTCCTCCAAGGTATGATCTACTTGGTATGATCCTAACCAATTAGGTGGCTTTATTACCCCTCTCATCTTTTAGCCATTTTATTTACATGTTTTAATTACCTTATACAGGACTTGGTCCTCAACACTTACCTTTGGGGTAATCTTCTTCTTCTTTTGCCACAATCGACATCACCTATACCAATTTTCCTATAACCCACCCACACCTAATAGACCTAAACCCACAACATACCTAAAACCTACTAACTCATTTTCATACCTCATCCTATTCTTCCCTAGCTCATGGGAGAACTACATCGGCCTGAGGTCCTTTTCACCGGGACTATGTAGGTAGCACTCCGAGGGCATGGGGCCCTTGGAGGTTAGCTCGGCCACTCTCTACCCTAAACAATTCATCTTTCATCTTCCTCACATTACATCATACCCTACTTAGTTTCCCTTTTATATCCAAATTTGAAAATTAAACCACATATATAACAAGTTGCTTCATATTTTAATCCTCATTACAACATACATTTATTATGACTACCATTTCTCTACCATCATCATGCATGTATTATACCATATCTCACATATGACCCATATATTTATTTCAAAAAATAATGAATCACAACTTCAACTACTTTAAACACAACCATGCCTAAACAAACTTGACTCAACCATGCCTAAACAAACCTGACTCCACCATGCCTAAACCAACCTAACTCAACCATGCCTAAACAAACCTAACTCAATCCATGCCTAAGACATGCCTAAGACATGACTCAATCCATGCCTATGACCTAACTCGATCCATGCCTAAGACCTGACTCAACCATGCCTAAACCAACCTGACTCGATCCATGCCTATGACCTAACCTGACTTCATCATGCCTAACTCACCTAATTTCCATCCATATCAAAACAACAAATCAAAAGTCTCATCAAAACATCAACACATCAAGAATCTCATGTATCTCATCATATAAATAAGTGTGTATCTCAATACAACATACATGGATATCCCATCATGTCCATCATCTCAAAATCATTGACACGCAGGTGATACTCAATACAAAATGTCATCGGCATGCAGCCGGTCTCATATATAATAAAATAATGAACTAATACAAAATCTCTTTAGTGTGCGCAGCCGGTATATGCTCAAAATATACAACAAAAACTCTCATACATCCTCACTATCTTTGCACACGTAGGCGGTATATATATCAAAAATGACTATAATACATCAAAAATCAAAAGCCACATATCAGGCATCTCAATGATATCCTCCATCTCTATATCACCTTGTACCCTCTGCCTCCTCCACCCCTATCTAGTAACCTACTAGCATCTCCCCACCCATCATAGGTGGTGGCTGAGTCCTTACGGCACCTCACCTGAGAGCTGGTCTCTGCATGTGCAGGTAGCCTCTCCTTGATCTGGCCTCAAAGCTTGATGGCCCCCTGTGCCTCTCCACACTGTGAGTGTGGGATCTAGTCCTCTCACTCGATGCCTATTGTGCCCAAATACTCTCTCCATAGGATATAAAAGTCTATCCCAGCCACCATCAGCTAGTCCTAGTAGTATCTGGCCTCACCTAGGGCATCTCATAACCTAGATATAGGCATGGTCTGTGGTGGCCCCATAGGCCTCGGCCCTGTACTGTCCCTACGGGAACCCTATGCCCTCTTTGTGAACAGGGACTAGGTCCCGGTGCCTGTGGTGGTGCCCCTACCCTTGTGCATGTATCTAGGCCTGTAAGGCCCCAATCTATGCCTAGGTTGTGGCCAACTAGCCCTACAAACCTGTCACATGTGCCTGTAAGGCCACCACCTGACCATCATCCTCCTCTCCATCTCCATCCCCACCACCGGCCATCTAGGTCTGGAAACTAGCCACCTATACTCTGCTACCTCTTGCCTCTAAGCTCACCATTTGTGTCTATACCATACCCAACTAGGTAATTAGAGTAGCCACCTACCCCTGTAGGGCATCTCTTTACACCGTGATGGTGGCTAGATCCGATTACCCGGTCTGGGTGGTATAGCTCATAAATGAGCCACCCACCACTGTTTATACCTATCTGTGACCCCGACATCATCTATCCACCAGTCCACTACTTGCTTCTCCTACCCTGTGGGCACTATAGGCTATGGTAGAGGTAAGGGCCTCTCCACATCATCTCTCCTATACTGACGGGAAGGGTAGAGGTACATCTTGTAATAGCCGAACTACTACTCACTGACTCATCCACTACATCATCTCATGTTCCCCGACACGGAGACCTGTATCCATCTCAATAGCTAGAGCTCAACTAGCTCCTCATGCATATGCCTATATGAGGGGAATCCCACATACGGCCTCCATATAATGTCCACTCCAGACAACCCCTCCAATAACCACTAAAAATAGGCCACATCATGTGTGGGCATGTCTAATCTCCACTCTCCAATAGTTGGCACCCATCACATGTACCCCACCCGCACAAATATCAATGGGAATGCATCTACTCGAGGCATCCTATTGCCACACACAAGCTATGTGCTCATAATCCCAACAGTGTAGTAAGAAGGTATAACATAGGTTGAACTCTACAGCCACCCATATGCCCATAACTCTCTGTATACAATGCACCAGGAATGTTGGCACCCAGGAAAAGTGGGTCTCATCTATCATCATGTCATGGAGTACCCCCATCAACGATCAGGGAAAACGTCCACCCTCTGCATCTGGCCAAAGTGCAAAGCAACACACTGCCTCCATCAAAAGAACCACTAGCCTCATCTCCTCCGAATGGGCTAGGTACATCTCTCCATAGTGAATGCTAGCACTATGGAATGTCATATCCATCCTCTCTCCAAACACTATCAACATCAGCTCCTCCGAGGCCTCGGAGGAGATAGAGTATACCTACATACCCAATATGGGTAGCCGTAGAATCCTGAACACATCCTCCAGGTGACAAAGTGATCTCACTCGCGGCCAGGGAACGTGTGTTGGTCATGGAATCCCATCTATCGATGAGCACTGACCATCAAAATAGGCTTCTGGACTACATGCCGATAGCGTCAGAATTCCACTCAAGCCCACTACCTCCACATGTTGCAGCTCCTCAGGGGTCGCTGCACCACGCACTATCACAAGTAGGGGTGGAACCCTGTCCTACATATACGTAGCTGATCTCTCCCCTACATCTAATATGAACAACACATTAATCTACATTTTTATACCCATACTTTCCCCCTATCATTTCCCAACACCCTATTTTACCCCTACCTATCTTGATCCCCCAACTTATGGCACTTTTGACCCCTTTCTCTCCACATCCTGACTAGTGTTGGTTATCTCTAACCGACCCCAGTCACCCCTTAACCGGCATCGGTCACCTATTTAGTGACCGATACCGGTTCAACCCTACCGATCTTTGCCAAAATTTGATCGACGTCGGTCACTATCGCGGTAAAACCCACAACCCCAAACCCCTTTTCTCAAAACCTACCCACCTTGACCCTTTTACCCACCTAAACTCACCTACAACCTCCACTTACACCTCATCCCTCCCCCCTCTCCCTCTCCCCATTCTATTTTACCCACTTTACCCTCCCATTTCCAAATTTTATTCCCCCACCCAAAACAAAAAAAAAAAAAAAAACCAATTTGCAAATCACCTAATCTATCTAACCAAATACAACTAGAGTTGGACACTTACCTCATCATGTTCCCATAATTGTGGTGGAACATCTGCCACTTCACCGGTGGCCCACATGATCCCTCTCCATCATCCGCCATCACCAAATCTCCACCCGCATCTCCAACCAATCGAATCACACGCACCGATCCTGTGGACCTACCTCTCACCAACCAATCACCCACCGTTCACACCACCAACTCAACACTCCATTCCGTTTGGACACTTTTCCCTCTTTTCTCTCTCTTTTCATTTTCTCAAATCGCTATATGACAAATGAATAACAAAAAACACATATTTTTTTATTTTTATAACAAACCCAACCTAACCGACACCGGTTCACCTTCACCAACATCAGTCACATGCCCTACCTTACCATGGTTGGTTTCCTATACTCGGCATTAGTTACCCTTGACTGGCATTGGTCACCTTCTCTTGCCAAAACCTAACATTTTACCCTATTACCCTACCCATCACTCTTTTTTTCCACACCTAACCCTTACCCTGATCATTTTCCCCACCCAACCTTTACCCAAACCATTTACCTCACCCTCTTTCCCTCATCATTTATTACCTAATCTCGTCCTCCTTTGGGGACTCCTTATTTTATCCATACCTTGGCCTTACCCATGCCTTGACCTATATATTTGGACCTGACCATCACTAGTGACCTTTGACCTCATGTGTTCACTATAACTTGCAGGCATTATTACACTGTGTTGTTGTTGACCTAATGACCTTACCTAGCCTATTGTCGTGACTGATTTATCTTGACCCTACCTTTGGTGTACCGAATATATGTAAACGTTCCTGCACCTAACCTATGTTGTGTTTCCTGACCATATCCTATACCTTGGATACCAGAATCACTTCAACCTTGTTTGGATAAACCTATCGACCTTAGACGATGTAGAGTTTGTCTACTCTTCAACCCGGTAGTGTGTTGCGTTTTTGTACATGTGTGTTTGTTTGACTACTACTACCTTTGACCCTGACCCATTACCTAGATTACCCGAGTAGACCTTTAACCCTTTTTCCCCATTCCCCACCTTCCCCTTTCTCACATTCACCTTTTATCAAACCACTCACCGATTCTTCGCCTCTACCTCGTCAATTCCTGGTTTGAGGGGGATCACCTTCACCCACACATGGGGTAACCACATCTTATTTTTGTTAGCGTCGCTTACCAATACAAGCTACGCAACAAAAAGGGGCAAAATGTAGACACTAAAATTAGGTCACACTCCCCTTTGGTCCCTCGACAAATAAACACCCTTCATCACATTAACCTAGCCATGGCCCCCTTCACTCCACTAATATTAATTTAATTAATTTAATTAAATTAATTCATTATCCTCACCATATTTATTATTTAAATATCTTAATTAGGGATAATGTCCACATACATCTCACCTAGACACCTCATCAAGCCAACTCACCCTAAGACCTATTCTTAGTAAGTTGCCATAACTAACTAAGACTTACCCAAACCCTAAAAATCAATGCCTACATTCCCTCTAACCACATTCCCGCATGCTTACAAGAAGCTTCTAGTCTAATCTGTGGTTAACGACACATGAGATCCCAAAATCAAGGGGATTTTCCTAGTTTAGTAAACCTAGGAAATCCCACCTTGACCGATGCCGATTACCCATAACCATCGCCGGTAAGCTGTGAACCACCATCGATCACATTTTAATCCCCAAAACAACCTTATTTTTTTGAGGTTGGTAAACATTGGGAACATTCCTTGAGAGATATTGCATCTTCTGAGAATGAATTTCAATAAGAACATGCATGCAAGGAAGGAGATCAAGCATTTTCTCTTATGCATCCAAAATCATCCCATCCAACATTCACCCCAGATAGATTTGATCCAACCAAGAAAAAGAATGCACATGCAGCCCATGCAGGAGCTTTCCAATGTTTGGTGATCCTCAGAAGCATTCAACCCCTTTCCAGTACCTTCATTCATCACTCACAGACACCCATGACCATATTTCAAGTAAGTGAAACAGTTTACTTTTTGGTTTCATTGGTTTCATCATTATATTGTCATCCTTTGTTTCCTTAGCCACCCATTCACCTCCATTCATAATCACCCCTCCATATACCCATTAAAACCTTGCCAAACCCCACCCAAATAGCCTAATACCTCCTTCCAACCAATCAATTCCTTGTGCAATCATAAGGGAGATCCAGAGCCCATTCTGTGGCATTCCTAGTATTCCATAATAACGCACTGTTTTCCCAACCGGCGTCGATCACCCTTAACCGGCGTCGGTCTTTGTATTTACCCATACAACCCAGAATAGTGACCTATCCACCTATTTCCACATCACCCTTATTCACATGTGACCTGCTTGAGACCTCTGTGATCTACAAAGACCTGAACCAATTTACTTGACCTTCAGATCTTATTTTAACTTAGCCTGTTAGATTAGATCTTTCTTATTATATTTTGGATGAGATACCCAAATCATTTTAATTACAATAGGATTTACTTCATTACCCGCATTAAATTTTTTTAAACAGTGGACTGACAGTCGTCTAGGAAGTATCACACTTCCTGGATCTAGCACACGTTAGGTAGTTCATTGCATATATTGTTTAACTCTTTCTAGTGGTCTTGCTTTCCATTACAGGTAGTTCCTCCTAGCCAAAAGGAAGTTCTCACGATCAACTGTGGATCAAGGAGTCAACATGCACTCAACAACCCATCAACCAACATTTCAATAGGTATTCCTCCAATGCCCATTACCCTATCTGTTTTTTCAATATTTTAAAGAAACTTATAAGAATCAGGTGAAACAACAAGAGTATAAATAGAAAAAATACTCATTGGAGGTGTCTTGGTAACTAAGTATGTTGGAAGGGTAGATAATGAAACATTATCATTTTTTTGTGAAGGTGTTGAACCAATGGAAGGCTCGGGTGAAGATGTATGTTTTTGAGTAGATTTGTCTTGAGAAGAGATCATATGACGACTAAGAAGAGGTTGGAAGATAAAAAAATGATGTTTTAGGTTCACTTAAAGGTGGATATGAATATATTTGTTGAATGATAGGTTGGTGGTTTATACCGATAATAGGTGACACCCCATATGAAGGAACCGAGACATACGATGGTGGTTCAGGTACATATTTTTGGTTTAAATCAATAGGACATGAATAACTAGATGAAGGATCAGGGATATGTGAAGATGGTTTGGGTACAGATTATTAGTTTGAATTAATAGGACATGAAGAGCTAGATGAAGGATCATGGATATGTGAATATTGTTTGGGTATGGATTGTTGGTTTGAATCAACAGGACGTGAATAACTAGATGAAGGATCAGGGATATGTGAATATGGTTTCGGTATAAATGGTTGGAGATGAACACCCCTAGCTACAAGATAATCATTGAGGGAAACATGGTTTGAATCCAACATCTCTTTAAAAATAGGGTATCCTCTATCATAAAAAGGAGGTTCAATAGATTCTGATTGGGAGCTAGGGGAGTATGGTTGTTCATTTTCTTCTTTCTCAAATGTATGGAAAATTTAACTACGAAATTGATGTATAAAATCTAAGAGATGTTGTCTCATTTCTTCGTTATACTTCTCATTTATTTCATTCCAAGATTTTCAATCATCAATAAGACGAGTGGATGTGATTGGTTGATGAAATGAGTTTTTTTGGTAATGGTGTAGATAATGTGGTAGGTATTGGTGTAGATAATGGAATAGATGATGGGATTTGTTTTTATAATGGTGTAGATAATGGTGTAGGCATATTTTTGGAATTTTGATTGTGGGCTTGTTGTCGAGTTTATACCATAGTAAACAAACAAACACTCACATAATAAAAACAACTAAATGGGTTAATTACAAATATCAAGCAAGATGATGGTTTTTTATTTACTTGATCTAATTAAAAAGAGTGAAATGTGTAAAATGGCAGATAGGGTCCTAGGAAATGGCAAGCTATGGATGGTTTTAGGTATGTTTAAGGGTGGAGTCCCCGATATACCCAAAGGTATGTGAGGCCCAACTCTGATTGTTGCCGATACGGGATTGGTTTTGTGGCCTAGCTCCCTCAATTCACGATCCCGATGTGATAAGGGATTCAGGTGTTGTGCCAATATACCGAAAGAAAGGTGTTTATACTCAACCATAACACTAAGTCGGTTTCCTATTGGGTGATGAAATCCCAATAGTTATCACCTGGTGGGAATTGTTTAAATGTGTTTTGATGTTTTAAGTGGTTTGGTTGTGTGTGGGGAAAATAAAGTGAATGCAACCAATTACCTTTCTAATTAATACTATGTGAGAAAAAGGATGTAGTTGTTCATTTTAAGACCCAAAATGAAATTTCAATTTTGATGAGGACAATTAGCCAATAATGCAATACTAAAAGAAAAGAGATGGATTTAGGACTCACCATGATAAAATGCTTCCTTTTTTTAGAAATTTTTAAAGCAATCCAACAAGCAAAAGGGGCTATAAGAATAAAGAACTCCGCAAACAGTTAACAAAAATATTAGAAAACAACAAGAATAAAGATTAGCAGGCTAACTATAAAGTAATCAAAAGGATTCAAAAGAATCACCGATGATTACAAGAATTGTTAGCGATTACTAAACAGAAAAACCCAAATAATGAAAAATATGATGTTCTAGATGAAATAAATGTTTGTTTAGATTTTGACAATGAATAAATAGAAACAAAAATCTGCAATCTTTACCTAAAATAAAACAGGAAAATGACTAGAAAATAATAACTAGAAGATAAATTTTAAAGTAAGAAAAAGCATCCAGAAAAATCATCAAGAATTAACTGAATCACTAGCAATTCACCCGATCACAAGAGATTAACCAAATCACGATGATTACTTGAGCGAGAGAACTAGAAAAAAATAGGTAATATTTTTGATGAAATTAATAATGAAATGAGGGACAAGTGTCCCACTGGGTGTGCCAAGATGTTGAGAATAAATCCTACCTCTTCAACTTAATCTACTAAGAAAGAAAGTGAAATTTAACCAACCTCATAATGATGGGGTTTAGTGATACCCGTGGATGTGGATGAATGATGCTTGATTGTTACGCTCTATGGAAAATTGGTACAAGATCCTCTTCCTATAAGAAAACTTGTAAATCAAAGACACTAAACAAAAATTATTAGTAAGATATAAGGTGGATTTCCTAGAAAAGGCCTATCTACGGAAGCCAAAGGAATTCCTTGTAAGGATTTCAATCTACTTTTAGATAATCAAGTAGGTTTGGAAATGATGCATGATATATGATAAGCGATAAATGATAAATGTTTTGACAAGTGTTAGGTTTATTACAAGATAAATAGTTGATAAATAATGATATATGAAAGGAAGAAAGACTATGACTCGTATTCGGAATCTAAGTCTGAATCCAAATTCTCAGAGAAATATGAATCCTCTTCTTCAATGTGATCCAGGTCTTATTCTTCATAGAAGTCTGAATTTTATTGTTTGACAAATTCCATATCCTTGTCTCTCACTTCATACTGGTACTCAAACCAAGAAAGATCAGCTTGGATGCGTTAGACCTCAAAGTATGCATCCCAAAATTCCTCTACAACATCACAGATCCATTGAGTAGACTTAAAAATGCTCTACAACTAATCCGAGGGGTATAATGAATAACACACAAATTAAGATCGTGAAGTATATTGTATAGTTCCTAGTAAAACAAATGGCGAGATAATGGGAAATTATAGTGCCCACTTCCCTTTGACACTTTTTGATACTAATTTTGATACATTGATTTCATTATGGACATTATTATAGCTTTGATTTAGTATGATGTTAGATATTTGATCATGGATTATTGTTGATCTTGATTTGGTTATGATGCATGATGATTATTAGAGACACTCATATGTGGATGATGATATACTATTTGACATGGATATATTGTGAATGTTGTTCGGGCATGTGATTTTTGGATATTGTGAGTAGACTTAGAAAATGGACATTATATGATGATGATATAGTTGTGAATATAAATTGTAAGAGATATTGTTGATTTCCTTGATGTTGTTGTGATTCATGTGTATAGATGATTCTATGATTTTATTTATATCATGTTGGATGTTCTGATATGGCCACGAGGCTCAAGGAGGTATTTGTGTTTTGCAGGTTAAAATATCACAACAAACATCGGGGGATTGGAGACCAACCACATTGGAATTCTAGATGAATTCAACAAGGTCACCATGGCAACTTGTTTTGTTGTGTTTGTGTTTGATTGTTGTTAGGGATTCCCATGGGGGATTACCTTTAAATGTGACCATGGGTTTTGTGTATTTTATTAATGTGTTTCCTTTTTATTTTTGTTTGTATGTGTTTTATTAGTGATGTGTCCTTTTCTTTTAATTAATTAAATTGTGGTAGATTAATGTGAGAAAACATATGGTTAAAAGTTAAATAAATCAAATTGGGATATGAGAAAGTAATTATAGAAGTTGTTGGATTTTGTATTAAATATGTAAGTGATGTGTAAGTATGTGTAAGAGTTGTGTAAGTCAGATTTTGGAGTGTGAAACACTCCACCCTCTTGGAAACTCGAATTTGTCCTTGGAGGTTGTTTTTGGAGGCTTGTGGGACAAGTAAAACTTGTCCCATGCCTCTTAAGTTTATTTACCAACCATACCTATGGTTGGAAGGCTGTTTTAGACCCTTTTAATGCATTTTATTAATCATGTTGCATGTTTTTATTGCACTCTTCTTATAGTTTATTTAATTCAGTCCTTTGGGGTGTGGGATTTTGAGTGTGTAAGTAAATTGTCATATTTTCACCCACCTCTTTATTGTGCTTTGGAGAATGAAATTTGACCTTTTGTGTTGGAGTTGAGGATGTGTGATGTGGCATCCTACATGGAAACACATCATCCTCTTCTCTTCCCTCTTCTATAAAATTCAAACTCCTTTCTTGTTTTGGGTTGTTGAAATTTTGCATACTTATTTTGGGGCACATTTTCTTGTTGTTTGGGAGCTTTTTCTTGGAGAAGATTTGGAGAACTTTGCATGCTTGTTGGTTTTTTATTTTGGATTGTTATTTTGGGAATTGAAAGCTTGCTATTTGGAAATAAATTCTACCATGGAGAGGTTGGACCTTAGCTCTTATTTTATGTTCTATTTCTTTTGTGTTGTGTGAATGGTGAATGCTTTGTGTGTGTTTATTGGCTGGTTGGGTAGACTGCCATAGGAATGGTGTAGGAGAAGGCTATGGGGAATCCATGTGGGGGGCATAAGGGAATGCCAGTGGCATCAGATCTTGTGGAGGGAGTTTAGGTTTGGGATCCACCATGGAAAAGAAATAGCTTGCATTTCTTACTTTGTGGGGGCATAAGGAAAATTGTGGGGGAATAAGGAGGGATTTTGGGGGCATAAGGATATGTGTGATGAATTATTTGGTGGTTTGTTATAGGTGGATGCCCAATTTCCATTGGGAGGCATAAGTAGCTTCCCCCATAGTCCTTGCTCCTTTGGCTTGCATGATAAAGCTTGAGTTCTGTTTGAATGTTTTTAATGCAGTTGTAAAATGTTTTTTTTTTTGGATTGTGTTATTAAGTGGAAATGTGCATGTTGAAAGAATGTTGTGTGTATGTTTTGTGGAATCCTGTAGTTGCCATGGGTTGAAATACATTTCCTATTGCATTGTGGTTGGGGCTTAGGGGGCAATGATGAAGGATGGCTTCTCCTTTCATTGGATGTCTTGGTTGGGTGGAGAGCATTGCCTTTCCCCCACTTTTGTTGTGATAAAATTGGAAGAAAAAGGAAAATTGCATGTTGTTGTTCTGGAGTAGAAGAAGACAATTTTGCCAGTCCCTTGTGAAATATATTTTATTGTAACCTTCCCACTTTGAAGTGGATGAAATTGTAATATTTTTGTGAAGGAAAGATGTTTGTATTTGGATATGAAAGTTGTAATTCAAATTTTGAAAGAGACATACTTTGTTTATGGATTTTTAAAGAAAGACATGAAAGTTGTAAATTTGAAATGTGACAAATTTATAGACTATGTTTTTCTTGAAAGAATGTGAAAGAAAATGCAACACTCATTGTGCAATCAATAAATGATTTTGGAAGGAAATAAAGAAAGGAGTTGTAAAAATTATCTTTGGAAATCTATTAATGAATGAAATTTTCTTTCCAAACTGTATTGTTAAGTTAAATCTGATTGTATCAATGTTTTGGAATCTCTGGTTTGAAAGGAAGAAATGTATGTGAGAGTAATACAGTCTTCTATCTCTTTTGGAAATGTATAAAACTGAATTCAGTATTGTATTTTGATTTAGAATGGTTTGTTTAAATCACTTAAATGTATTAGACTAGATGAGAAAAGAATTTTCATACTTGGAAGAAGAAATGGCAAATAGATCCCTCAAGATTCGATCCCTGTTATTGTAAATTTTAAAAGTGGAAAATAATTTAATTAAAATGTACAGTTTGAGCCTGCACATAATAATCAACTTTGAAACATTAAAATTTAGCATGTTATACTATTAAGGAACTCAAATTTGACAAAATACTTAAGGAAATAATTTAAAACATTACAAAATCGATCCCAAACCATTCACAGTCATTTTACAATCTTTGTTTTATCAATTTCTGGAAAATTCAAATGGGAATCAATCAAGTAAAATCACCTTCCAAAAACACCCTATATCCTTCTCGAATAATCCCCCATGTTTGTTTGGCATGTTGAGTGAAGGAGAAGATCAAATTAAACCAAATTTATAAGTTAAAATTTACCAGTTGGCTTTTTAAAATCTGTAGAACATTTTCATGAAATTGACCCCTTAAAATTTATCAAAATCTAAAATTTATGATTTTTGTATAAAGAGGGCGTCGAGATATTTCTAGAAAGTCCTTGTTTTCCCAAAACTGAGAAATCTAGCAAAAGTTATGGCCCTTTGAAGTTTTCCTTCCTTGGCGGGAAAATTTTGGAAAATTTTCCCACAGGTCAAGGCCTGAAATTTTCCCATTGAAAAATTTTTGGGAAATTTTTTTAAATTTCCCCACTGCCCCGCAGCCAATCAAAGACTACCACATGGCATGGTGAAGGGGCGGAACTCTCGCGGACTTTATCTTGTTTTTTGAAATTTTATTTTTGGGAAACTTTTAGAGTTGACCTCCATGGCCCCGCACTCCCGCCCTCGCCTTGGTGAGACCTTTCCATGGACACGTGGATCCACCGTGTCATTTACCCCTTTTCCCTCCCTTTGGAAAATTTCACCAACTACCCCTGCCACCCCGCCCTTCCCTCATTTTCTCCGCTGCTTCAACTTGTTGAGCGCCACATGTCCCTAGCAGACCCGTGGGCTCATGGGTGCTAATTGGTTTTTCTCCCCCTTCGGTGAATTTCTCCGACTTTCTCCACCACTCACCCTTCCCTCATCTTCTCCCCGCTTTGGCTTGGATCCCGACACATGTCCTAAGAGGACCCACGGAGGTGTAGGAGAAATGTGGACTTTACACCCGTGCAGGGAAAATTTCCAAACACCACCTTGTGACCCGCCAACCTGAAAAATTGCTATTGCCCCCTGCCGACACGTGTCCCTTTTGGAAAAATTTCCACTCTAGGGCCCATCAACCCATAACTCGGAGTTTTACAGGGGAGTTAGGAGGACTTCTTTATATCTTCAAAATGTGAGAAAATTTCCTATCTAATGGGAATGATTTAGGGAAATTTTGAATGTGTTAAGTGTGAGAAAAATCAAGTTGAAACTCTAAGCCTATTAGAGAGTGGGTATGGTGATAATTTACCCCCTAAACCTAATTGAAACTTCTAACTCTAAAATTTGGACCTTGTGACCTCTGAAATTTTTAATAAAAGTAAAGTATGTTCTAATAAATCAAACTTATTCCAAAACCTATTAGTGACAACTGTTGTCTTGCAACATGGTTGTTGGTTCCTTTAAAAAATATATATTTCATAGTTTTCCTAACTAATCCTAGGTTGTTTCTTGGGTCTCAAGTGGGTTGTTTTAGCGGGCATCACAAAAATGAGATGATACTAGTAATCTCGTGACTCATACCACATAATGCCATATAAATAAGCCATGTTGGACAAAGTGTTAGCAAAAAAAACATGATATAATAGATGCGAGTTTATTGGATAAAGTCTAATCAAAATTACAGAAAACATAAAGAATGAAATCGTAGGTGATTCTACTAATCACTGGAAATTATTGTAATCATTGGTGATTCTAGTAAATGAAAAAAACTAATAAAATGAGTGTTTTTGAATGATTATGCTAAATTTTTAGACTTTTAAGAACTTGGAAATGATATGAAATAACCAAATAAACAATTAAGAGTACCTGGATTGTGGTGAAGGAACATGAGGAAATGTCTGACCTTGATGGAAGATGATCTAAGAAGATATACTGGAACTTGCAACTGATGATGAAATGATGGTCTGTAGGAGCTCCAAAGGTGGCTAGAGGATAGCTAAGGAGTGTTGGAATGATGGTTGGATAGTAGCTCAAACACTCAGGTGTAAAACAATGCTAGGAACTCATAAATCTAGAGGTTCAAGAATGAAAAAAATGGATCCTAAAGAGAGGCTGAAAAACTCTCTTAAGTAATCGTCGGTGATTACCCAAATCACCAGCAATTTTGGTTTGTTTGAGCCTTATGAGGAAAATTGTTGGAACAATTTTCTAAATCAAGGTTTTGTTTTGATTTCGAGGGGGATGATGTGTTGGGTTTTTAGGGACATGTTTTATTTGTTTTAGAGGATGATAAAGTGGGTTAGATCATACTAATTTAGGTATGATTTGGATAGATGTATAGATGATTTTTATGAGTGTGTAAATGATTTAATATGTGATTAGGGTAGTTTAAAAATATGTAATATTATGGAATATTAGACTTAGGATAGTTAATTTTGATAAATGTGATTAAATGATGAAATATTTAATTAATTAAATAAAAATGGGAGGTGGTGAAGGTCATAAGTATGGGATGTATTTATTTAATGGAACAAATGTGAGGGATATAGTATATGACCTAGGGTATAAAATATCGATGTGTTTAATGATTTGGCTAAAGATAAGAGGTGTAGATTGTTGTTGTCTACAATATGTCTTATGTTGTCACCTTTCTTATACATAGCTATTATCAAAACAATTCAAAACATTCAAATAATCACATAATACCAAAACATTTACATATTTGCAAAAACTACAAAACCAAGCCCTATGTATGATTTGATTAGATAGCTTGTTACTTTACATATATTATTTGTTAGATTAGTTTGATAGATAACATAATTTTCTAGATACTATGTACACACATGTGTTCATAAGGTATATTGGTTTTGATGAAATACACACACAGATGTATACATGATGACAAGTATTTTCTTAGTCCCTTCCCGTAAAGACTACTCTTTAGGGCATCTACTACGTTATATAGGTGTTATTGTTTCATTTTAATTACTTTACACTTCCTCATTATGTTTGATTACATATATTGTGCATATGATGTCTTTTTAGTTAACAAGGCTAACACGTGTGTATTACACAATTCTAACCTATCTTGTTATGTATGTATTTACTATCATTATTTCCTATACTTGTGGGGTTCATTTTAGGGGAAAATATTTGTGAATAGGTGAATATTAGGATTTTTAATTTTGAAATTGGTGAATTTTTTACTATCGTATGGTAGCACGTTCACAAAATTTTATGGGTCCTAAATAAATTTGACCATAATTTCACCTTAGTGTTTCCACTAAGGGTTGACCAATGTTAGTATATTGCCTTCATGTTATAATATACTATTATATATAGGATTAATTTTCCATAATATAGTAATACAATATACTATTATAAGCTGAAGGTAAAAGTGAATAAGCCTTTGAAAAAGATGAAAGTATAATCCAAAAAGCTGAAGGAATAAGCAAAAGAGGTAAGCGAAAAATTAAAATTGTCATCCTATGAAAGTTTTTTTATAGAAATGTTACCGAGACAAAAATCTAAAATCATGATGTCATCTAGTAAGTTACATATGCATTGTCTTATGGTAGCAAGATATGTTATTGGATGGTAACATAAATTTGTGTTGCCACATAGCAACATAAATTTGTGTTACTAGACGGAAACATAAATTTTTGTTTCTAGACTACAACATAAAATTATGTTGTTGTTCAGTATAAAGTATGCGGCATGTTCTTTACAATTATTTTTCACAATGTCTTGCATTTATTTTTATAGATCTTATTTGAAACTTCTATATTTTTGTCACATGTGATCACTTCAAAATAACCCATATGATGGCCCCTATTATAAAAGAGAAAATAATTCAAGGAAAAATAAAATGTGACATAGAAATTTCAAACTATTTCAGTCATCCCATAGTAGCACCAAGTGTCATGAGGTAATTTTGACTCTTATTATGTTAATGTTAATGTTACTTTATATGTTGATTTACTTAAGGATGTAGTAAGAAACCCAATTTATTTTAAATGCATAAAACCTAGCAATGACCATACTCCAGATGAAATTATCAATCAGCGAGTAATTCAATTCACATTGATAGTACTGATAATTCAAATTTCCATCCAAATAAAACTTTAGATAAAAAGTCTAAAAACACACATCAGAAATGTAAGAGTGGGAAGTGGACTTTAGAAGGACTTATAAATTTGAATGGTTAGCCAAATATCCATTCATTGAACCTGTTGAACCAGAAAATAGTACTAATACTCCTACAAAATTTAGATGTATTATATGTAGTTGGAAACTAGGAAAAGACCACAAAATGCAATTGAAGTTGGACACAATAGAGAAGTATTGTGGGAAAGTATATGAGTCTAAAAGGAAAGATGATGGAACAATAATAAAAACAACTAGATGGAAAACCGAGGAAGATTGTTTACATATGATATATGCAATAGAATATGACAATCATCATAAACATCTTCAAGACCTTGTTGAGAAAGGTGGAACAATAAAGGCTAAATTTGCAAAATCTACTGATGCAAGTCTTCAGGAAAAAATTATACATTTAGAACAATATTTCACATTTTAAAAAGGGAAGACCAATTTCATATCTCATTGATTATAAGATATTATTTCAATGTAATGGGTTTCCAAACATTCCAACAACACACTAGTCAGATACCAGTGCATGGGAAATGGAAAAGTGTATGGTAGAAATTGAAATCACTTATTTGAGAGAGAAGGTAAAAAATGTGAATTTTATCACATTATCAATTGATGAGGTCACAACAATAGAAAATACATCATGGGTTTGTATGCATGTCTACACTTTCAATTTCAATAACCATTTGAGGGAAAATCATTTACTAGTTATGCACAAAATGATGGAGAATTGTAATTCTGAGAACCTATGCAAACTTGTTATTAAAAAATTGAAATAAATAGCTAGTATGGATTATCAATCAATATTTACAAAGCTGATATGTGTAGGATTTCATGGGGTAATTATCATGAAATATCACAAAATTGGACTTTGTATTCACCTTTAAAAACTCGTTACCCCATAGGTAGTGGCTTCCAAAGGTAAATCTAATTGGATACAGATGTTGATTTTCAAAGATCTATCATCACAGAAGAGATTCTTTGCTGAAGAAATACCGAGTGGCTTGGTAATTTAGAATTCTATAGTGAGCACTCATAATTTTTGCATTCATGTAGCAAATGGATTTTGGGAAATGGAAGACAAATTGATTTTTGGTGAGATTAGTGGATTGGGGAGAAACCTCTGAAATCTGAAATTTTTTTGGGAACCTATCAAAATCCAACTCATCAGGTTATGTGGGAAAATATTTAAATGGATTGTTTCTAACTTTCAAGTTTATCAAAGAGACCCACTACACCTTGCCCCATGCTACCAGTAGGAGGCATGGGCTCATCATCGTGGATAAAGAATAGGCAAGTAAGGGCATTTCTCTCCTTTCCTAACCCTACATCACCAGTAAGAGATGCAGGCTCAACACCGAAGGTTGGTAGGGAAAGGAAATGTGTAAAATAAAAAATTTCTGTGGATTTGCATTTGACGTACTCATCTAGGAAAATGGTTAAGTATGTTCTTATTTCCAAAGATATCTTTAAGGGATAGATGTGACACCATGAAGCTTATAGAATAGACTATAGGAAAAGACACCTAATCTAGAAAGAGACTATAAAGCGAGAACCAAGTATGTAGGCCTTGGTATGGTTACATGTAAAAACTTTATCTTATCTTGTTTGAATTGATGAAATGATTTGGAAACAATTGATGATACCGTGAAGATTTGAAGAGACATGATTTGAATGTTTTGCCAATATTTTTAGAAGTTTTTAGGAATTTCTATAAGAATAAGTCCCTTGATCACAAACTTTATGAAATGAACTGGAATATGAAAATAGAATGCAGATGTAGTAATGTACATGTGGAAATGCAGGTGAAACTACATGTCATGATAGATAAGGTGAAGAAAGTTGACGAATATCAAATTCTTCACCCCTAAAAGTACATAGTGGAGAACCATGATCCTCAAAATTTCCATTCTCTTGACAAGGGCCTAACATTATGGGTTTAAAATTACAACCCTTTCCCAGAAGTTTATATGTCCAAAAATTAAAATCATTTGTCTGAAAGAGGTGTTTGTGAACCTCTTTTTCATGTACTTGAGACAAGGTGTGTGGGTGAGCATGACTATGTCGATCAGAATTGTTTCCTATGTAGAGCATTGTGTTTACTTATAACTCTTGTTGAATGATGAGTCCTTGCCCCATGGATATGGAAAACCTAGTTTCAGATGCACATGGGTTGAAACTAGGGTTTAGAATAGAATAACCCCTAGAGATGGTTTTGATGGGCATCATTTCAATCTCAAATTTCCCTTCTTTTTTTGTTAATTATATCATGTTCACACTAAACCTAGGTCATCAGAGGGCAGAGATGCTAAAAAAAGAAGACTACCCATCCCTTGTGGTTCAAATGGGAGGAATATTGGATTGTCACTCTCTAATAGTTTCATAATTTCAGTTTTGGTCTTATTAGACACTGCTTCCATAGATATTGATTTACCCTTATCTATTTTTGGCACCTCAAATGTTTTTAGGTCAACGACTTCAACCTTTGGAATGCCCGGTGTGACTGGGACTAACTCTTTTGTTAGAGGTGGTTTTTTCAATTGATTTGTAGGAAGTTCATACTCCATATGGACTCCTTTATTCTTCTTGAGGTTTTCTAAGTGTACATCTAAGGGCTTAGGATCCCCTTGAGTGATGAACACCTTCCCTAAATAGAGGAATCTAATCTCCTAGAATAGGGTAGAGTGGATAGCCTTCATTCAATGAATCTAGGGTCTCCCAAAGATCATGTTATAACTTAGTTCCCTGTTGATAATGTAAAACTCTATTAAGATGGTTTTTAGACCAAGCATGACTAGAAGAACTATGGTTCCAATCGAGGTTTCTTTAAGCTGTCATACCCTCGTAACATGTTTCTTGTAGAGAAAAATTTGTCTCTCCATATCCCAACTTCTGCAAGAAAGAGAAGGGAACCACATTTACAACAGCCCCATCATCAATCATGGCTCTCTTAATGCAATTTTTATAAACCCAGACTTGTAAAAATAAGGTAGGATCACCTCTTCAGAAATTGTAGTGTCAGATGGCATCTTGTCTATATAGAAAATAAACCTAATATCCCCATCATTATGTCCTAGAGAATGTATGTCAAATTTAATGTGATTTATTTTTGTGCTAGGAGGTGGTGTAACATGGATTATATGACTAATACCTAATTCATTTAGCAAAGAAGAATGATGCATAGGTGAATTTTTCAGCAAATCTAAAAACAAGATGTGAGAAAAGTTCTTGTTATAATCTGCTATTAAATCATAGGATCCTACTGGTTTTGTGATTGTAGGAACGTCATCCTGTGGGAAGGAAAGAGTGGGTAGGGGTTATGAAATGTACTCTTTTGTCTGATTTGTTGCATTAATTTCTTGTTCAAATTTTAGCTCAACTAACCCCAAGACTTTTGTATTATCATTTGAACCAAGGTTAGTAGCAACCCGAGAATTGTCAGAAGTTGAGGCTTCATGATCATTGTTTCCTATAGGGATTCCCTTGTTTATATTTTGAGGATTCACTTGGGAATCCCCAGGACATTTAGGGTTTGCATTTTGAGGTGTGATAGGTCCGGTATGACTAGGTTATGGGTTTATTTCAGTATTTAATAGGAACATGTCTACAAAGAGTTGCCTCTAGTTTTTAGGAAGTCTTTATGGAAATTTTTTGCAATCTTCGCAATTCTTATCATCATAACCTCGAACCTTATAGAAACCACAAAGATAGGTTAGGGTCGTAATCTTTTGGCCTTTGATAAGAATCTTGTTGTTGTTGATTATAATCTCGCTTATAAATTTGAGAGGGACGGTTTACATCAATTGTGTTAACCGAGGAAATAGTGTTAGGGTATCTTTGATTGCTCAAGTTATTGTTATTGTTGTCTTTTTTGGAAAACTAGTGTTATAGGCTTGATTAGTAGCACTATTCATGGTAGCACCATGATTTTGATTCACACCCTTAGGTCCTTGGTTGTTGGCACCATTGTTTTGATAATTTGCATTATTTTGATTTGGGGATACCGATTTCCTATTGGGACCATAGATCTTATGCCCACTATCAATCAATGCGGCTTGGTCAATTTGAAGCACGCCTTCCAAAACTCCTTGTTACTATAGAAAGGAAACTTTCGGAATTCCTCCCTAGTCTCTCAATTGAGTGAGTGAAGGAAAAGATCGTAAAATTTCATCTAGTCCATGTTGGGCGCACTTGTAGAGGAATAGAGAACTTGGTGCCATATTTGGATGAAATGGGAAAAAGATTCATTTTTCTCCTGCTTAATATGTAGGAACTCCCTAATCCCTATATGCGAAATTTTTCATGTAAAATTCTTTGATGAACTCGAAACAAGTTGTTTAAAGGAATGTATAGAAGCTTCGGAATATAGTATTACCAATCCAATGTGATTCCTTCGAGAGAGTCTTTGGAAATATCTTAGCCACTCTGACATCCCAAGGAATAAATTCCCCGATAGTAGTAGCGTAGGCCTTTATATGAGCATTTGGGTCTCCTTCTCCCTTAAATTTTAGAAGATCCAATGAATGGGCGCGGAAGCATGACACCATGTATGGTGAAGTCAAGAGGCTCCTTTAAGTACTCATTGTATGTACACACTGCGTAACATTCCACCATTGAAGATCCTTGATGAGGAGGTGGAGGAGGAGGAGGAGGATAAGTTGCATTATAAGCATTGCTGGGAACATATGGGGTCCCTTGATATGGCATGTAGGGATCAAGAATGGATATGGTTCCATCTGGGGATTTTTTGAATACATATGCATGTAAGGTGGGATACTACCGGGATATGGACTAGCGTGTGTAAAACCAAGGAATGTGCCATTTCCTATTGTGGTGGCATTTAATAACACACTTCCAAAAATCCCTTGTGTAGGATAAGCTTGAGAAGGATGAGGACTCATCCCTATTGTGTCTAACCTTGTGAGAAGACTACCTGGATTTGAATGAATCGAGATAACCTTGTTATACATGATATTGTGTTGGATTCTCATTGGAAGTTATGTATCCTTTTTCATCAACTGAATGTCCCATGTTATGCCCTACCGCATGTGTTGATTGTGAATTCTAGGTACTTTCTAGTTCTATAATCCTCCATATAAAGTAGAAATGATATCGTTGGGAGAGGATTGAGTCCCTTTTTGGGGTTCCTGTGGCATAGGGTTTGATTGAGTAGGCTCATGATACCCTATCATGAATTTTTCACTGTTATAATTCTTGTCTTCCTCAGAAGTAATAATATTAGGATAGGCATTCAAAATCTCATATGTTAAAGACATCATTTTATCTAAATACTCATCTATTTTCCAAATAGGATTAGCTATTCATGTAAATATATCATCTTATGTTGATTGCATGGCAATGTGAGGTCTTGACAAGACCCTATAGTAAGAACATGTTCCATTTGTGATAAAAACGTGGTTTGCATTGGGTTGACTGTATTACATGTTTAACGGTTGATCAACCTCCTCCATCCTTACATAGTTAATGGGGTTTGAAGTGTAACTAGGGAGGTTTGAATGTTGCTTGTGTAATTGTCACCCCATCTCAAAAGAGAAGGGGATTGTTGTGGTTGCACATTGGTGTAATATCTATCAGAGCCAAATGGCCCACCAAACTCTCTTCCAAAAATATTTTAGAAAGTATAAAATACCTACCAAAATAAGGGAATAAATGAAGAGGTGAGGTAATAGAAATGAAATAAAAGGAAACAAGAAGGAATTAATCCTTCACATCGGGTTCACCAATTTTTATAGATGAAAATTGACATGCAACCTTCAACCACACTCAACCCCCCGAGGTCTTGTTTGAGCATCCAATGTTGAATGTGTGTATCTAACTATAGGAGGATCAGTGACTAGGATCTAGTAGTTTGATATCTTGGTAGCTGAGATGGGAAAGAGGAGATCTAGAGGCTATGAAATGGTAGTGTAAATCACCTATAGTTTGTTTTCCTAACTGAATCTAATTGCTAAACTAGTTTGAAGTGTCCAAATTAACTAAGATGAAACTAATAATTTATGCTAATACTGAAAGGAAACTATTCTACACAAATCACAAAATTGAAATATTATAATCACAAATAATGATTTGCTTCTATTATAAATAATTAAAATATTTCTACACTAAAACTAAACAAGTGAGATAACCCGGTGTGGTTATTCACCTATGTTGAGGGTATTGAAACTAAACTCGCTTAAAACAATAAATTTTTCAAATGACCTATGATATGTAGACAACCTCCTACAGATATTCAGATCCACAGGGATGGGAAGAAGAGTATACATCATCAGGAGCTACTATTAATGATTTAAACCCTCTTAGAAATTAACTAATTACTTGTAAACGAAAGGAAATTGATTTCTACTCTATTTGATATTATGTAACAACAATAAACTACAAGAATGAAGGAAATCAAACAAAAATCCAACCTGTAATTCATATAAGAGAGGTAAATCCAGTTATGTAGTAATTGTCCCCTCAGTTTGTCTCTTTCTTTCTCCGAGTGTTCATATGAGTCCAAGGGATGGAACTACAAGAACAATGCAGCAGGAGAAGGGCACTTGAGAAATGGCAGATTGAAGGCATTCTGGATGCAATGTAAGTAGAAGAGAGATAGCACAAGAGATCTGAGCTTGGCTATGTAATTCCTAGTAAGATTGTGGCAGCAATACTATGCAAGATACACAAAAATCTTAGGCCTTTTTCTTGAATACAAGCATGGAATATATAAGATTTGGGTTGGGATGTGCCTTCATGCAAAAGGAAATAAGAGGTAGTTTAAACTAATTAAATATATTTAAAAATAGAAGAGGGAAGGAAAACTAAGAAAACAAGACTATTTTTAGGAAATTTGGTTCACAAACACATCCTAAAAGTCGAGTTAAGTGAAGCGTCGCATGTCAAAAACACGCATGAAGATTTCTAGAAAAATCATTTAGGACCTCCACCCTATGCAAGGAGGAATTCCTATGAACGCCACCCTACTCTAGGAGGTGGTACTGACACTAAGGACAAAACATGCAAAGAATTGAGTGGAGCTGGAAGAAGCATGGAAAAGCTAAGTAAGGATGTCTAGGCTACAAATATACACTATGAATGGGTTTAGGAACTTGAACACCTTTTGAAAGGACATGAATCATCATTGGGGAATTTTGTAACCATTTTTGACAATGTAGCACATGTAATTTTGGGTGCGTATAGATACCTTCAAAGTCATGCTTGTAGAGAATCCCCCATATTGACATAGCAAGAGACACTTTTGAGGAAGGCTCGTTGTCTATTGTGAGTGAGTTCTGGAGGTAGAATTGAGAGGGAAAGGTAATTAGCAAACCGCTTATACCATATGTCATGTGGGTTGGTTTTAACTCTTCCTACAAAGTTAATGTCTCAGAATAGATAAGATGGTGATTTCAAACGTTGTATTGTGGCATATATTTTTGAGTCGGGAAGGTAAAGCGGTCCATGGTATCCATGAATTTGTTAGTGGAGCGCAGAGTGGTTTGAAGTTCATAATGATCAAAGGAAGTAAAAAGTATGTCGATGTGATGTTTATATTTTTGAATTATCTCATTACGAAACTGGTATAAACCATTGACTTGGTTCACACCTACTTGGGAGTTACAAAAGATATTAATAGATTTAATGTCCAATCCCATGGTAATCAATACCTAACACGAGTGCTTTATAATCAAAAATGTTATTAGTATAGTCAAAATCTAGTTTGAAGGATAAAGGCATAGGATCACCATCAAGAGGAATAAGGATGACCCCTACACCACCCCCATGCTAACATTTAGAACCATCAAAAAATAAGGTCATATGATAAATGGTGTCATCAAGGGAGAGGGTAGCAATGGATTCATCAGGGAAATTGAAGTTAGAAGATTGATTTCTAGAAAGAGGTGCATCTGTAAGTTGATCTGCAATGGTTTTTCCCTTAACATACTTTTTATGAATGAGCTCTAAGTCTAGGTCTGTAAGGAGCATGAGCCAACGTGAAGCACATTGGTGTTGATAAGGCTTAGCATACATGTAATACAGGGGGTTAGTTTTGGTGATGATAATATTTTAATGGTTGAGTAGGTAGTGGAAAAGTTTAGTGGCGACAAAGACTAAGGCTAAGAAAAGCTTCTCGGTGTGAGTATATTGATTCTCATAATCTAAAAATGTATGTCTTATGTAATAAATTGCTTTCTCCATGTGTTTCTCGTCACGATGAGTGAGTGAGCATGACACCTAGGGAATGGTCAGTGGCATAAATATAAAGGTAAAATGGTTTGTCATCCTTAGGTGGAATGAGCACATGTTGTTAGAGGAGGTTTTTTTAAGATGTCGAAGGCTTTGTAGCATTCATCATCCCACTTAAAGGAGACTTATTTTTGAGAAGATGATGAAATGGATGGCAGCATTGGAAACCCGAGAAATAAAATGATGAATATATTACAACTTGCCTTGCAAACTATGAATTTTACAAAGGTTATTAGGTGGAGGAATCTCAAGAATATTCTTGATTTTATCAGGATCAACTTCAATAAATCGCAAAGAAACCATGAAACCAACGAGCTTTCTTGAGAGTACAACAAAGACAAAATTCTTAGGTAAAAGGTAAACACAAGACTTAATGAGATGGTCAAAGGCAACCTTAACGACTACAAGGTGTGTAGCCTGATGTTTGGATTTGGAAAGAATATCATTGACATAATCTTCCAATATGTTATGTATGATGCGAAAGATATAATTTATAGCCCGTTGATATGTGGCACTAATGTTTTTAGGCCAAAGGGAATGACACAATAACATAAGGTCCACCAAGGAGTGATGAAATCAATTTTTGTTTATCTTCGAGTAATATTTGGTTATAATGAGAAACCGTCCATGAGTGATAGCATCTCATGGCGGTGGTGAGATCAACTATTTGGTCAATACTAGATAGAAAAAATTTGTCTTTGAGGCAAGCTAGGTTAAGATCATGGAAATATGTGTAAATGCAGAGTCCCCTTGTCACTTTGGTGAAAGGAACAACGTTATAAATCCATTGGGGATAATCAATGGGTAGAATAAAGGAAAAAAATTAGGTGCTAGAGTTATTCTTTCACAAGAAGGGAAATACAAGGATGCATTTTTCATAGCTTTCTTTCATGGGTTTGGCATGAGGAATGGTTACAATATTGTGGACTATGATGTTTGGGTCAATACCGCCATATCGGCATAAGACCAAGAAAAAGTGTTGTTATGATCCCAGAGGAAAGAAGTGAAATATTCTTGTTCGAAATCATCTAAATATTGGTATATCTTTAGAAAGTGTGGGTCATCCTAAGTGTGAATGTTGATTTCGATGGTTGATTCATTCAACATGGTTTGCATTTCAAAGGGTAACGATCGATGAATATAATAATCTTACGCACCAAGGTAGGTGAGAATAGAATCATCGTCCTGACATTGAATGACATTAATGGAAGGCATGTCATCATCAATCATGTTAGGATACATGAAGGAAGAGAAGAGGGAGCCTCACTATCACGTTGATAAGTCGAGGTCTCGGAAAATAGTGTTCATGATGAAAAAGTTAGGAGGAATAGATTCTAGATCCATAGACTCCGTAGGTGAAGGTGGTGAGGTAGGTGAATGGGGTGAAGAAGTTTTATCATCCTAAATGAGTTTGACTCAGGCCTTCCCTAAAGGTGGTTTAGAAAATCTTATACCACTACGGTATTTATGCTTATAGGTGGTGCAAGGAATGACAAAGATAATGGCCTTACTCATAGAAACCAAAGCCGAATCCATTCCAGAATAATGATGAAGGGAGGTGTGGGAAAAGTGGAATTTTGTGAGAGATTTGAGATCGGATGAAAATGGTCAAGTTTGGGAAGGTTTCTTAGGTGATTAGGTAGAAATTTCAAGTCCCCCATACTTTAGGTTGGTGTGAAGGTGGGGAGGACCATAGGGGAAAACTTCACCTACTCAGTGGTCATAGCGGGGATGTTGGTGAAGGTTATCATACTCTTGAGGAGTAATGAATGTTTCAATTTTATAAACATGATACTCCCCTAGAGTGAGGCATTGAAAAACACCTTCTAAGGGATCAGTAGTTGGTATGTGGGTAGTTGGAATAGATGAATCTCTTGACAGCTAGGAAGAAGAAGAATCAAATGATGGAGAATTAGATAGTTTGGCTGATGGGCCAGCTATAGAAGTTGTGGCTATAGTAGGAATAAATAATTTGGTGGTGGAAGATTTAGTGGCGAAGTAGCGATGAGGTATTGGTTGAAGAAGAAGTGGTAGTGGTGGTAGATGCCTTAACTGGTATAAGAACATCATTAGGTCAATAGATCATGTTGTAAGTTTTAAACGGTGAGGGGTCAAATGTAATGGTATAGTTATGTTCTTCATGTTCAAATTTGAGGTAGTGGTGTAATATTGAAGGAACATAACCCATGGCACGATCCAAAGTCGGTCAAGTAGCATGTTATATTAGAATTCCCCTATAAGACATAGAATAGTTTAGGAATAGTATTTGGGGCATGCGAATGTGGAGAATGATGGTACCGATGGTAGAAGTTATGTCATAATTAAATGAACGTAGCATAACCGGTTATTATCCATGTAATTGGAAGTGATGCACATTTTTTTGTATCCATGGGAGGAAATTATGTTGATACTAGCACCTCTAGTAATCATAATGTGTCGAACGCATATATTATTGATGTGCACGAAAATTACTAAGTCGAGGTCGGGATCATCATCTTGGATAGGTACAATCTCTTCATCATAAAAACCAACATTAGAGATTTGATGAATGGTATTAGGGGTCGAAGATGGAGAAAAGTGGTGAGAGTAGCCACATGAAGAGGATTAATAATGGTGGCGACAGTGTGGCATAATTAGGTAGAACCTCAATAGAATTCAGGACCTCGATGATGGCCTAACAATAAGAATTAGAGGTTTGGATGAGGTCATACAAATAAATTTTGAGAGGAGACTTGTGTAATTATTTAATCATTGTATGATGGACAACCCCGTCAGAAATGGGATATGCGGGTCCACGGATGGTGATTTTTGGTGCAGGTGTAGATGGAATGTTGGGTAAAGGTGTAGAAAATGAGCTGATTTTCTTCTCTTTTCCTTTGTCCTTCTGAGCTCGAGTGGCAACTTGAACCATATTGATCTAAGGTGAATAATAAGGTGTGTCATGAAATGTGTAGCGACAAGATGGACCAAAAAGTGGTGAAGGAAAAGAGTCTTGTGAAAGGAGTATGGCGCACTGGCATTTTGGAGGAGTTTTGGCTAGTTCTCTAATGTGGACCATGTTGATATCAAAGGTTGGAGGAGATTAAAAGGGCTATGGAGGTGGAGATGGAGGTCACTAAATAGGTATGGGGTGAGACTGTGTGGTGATAGGTGAAGGTGGAATGGGGTACTCATCTAAAATATCATCATCGTCAAAGTTCTCTTCGAGAGGACATAGTAGGAAAAGAAAAGTATTAAGAGCCTTACATTTTTCTACATCATGCCCTGGCACATGATGGTAAGCACGAATTTTGGTATCATCAAACTCGCATTAGGTTCAATTGGGTTGTAAGGTCTAAGTGGTGGCAATGTGATGACAGAGGTTTCCAAGAGATTAGCTAGAATGTTGGCATAAGACCCTACCAATGGATCACAATGTGAAATGAGTGTGGGTCTGTATGGAATTTTAGGTGATTTTGGTGGGAGAGGCATCACTGGAGGTGGAATAGGAGGTTGAGTAAGCTGGACCACTTGTTTGGTAGATAGTACAGTTTTGGGTTTAGGTTGCACCTTCTTGGGTAAAGGTGTAGCTGGTGAGTTGGTTGTTGGAGGCAATGTAGGTTTAACTACCTCTTTGGAAGGTAGTGGATTATTGGGCTTGGTTGCACCTTATTAGCTAAAGTGAAGAAGGAGTGCATGGTGTAGAAGGGAAGGTAGATGGTGGAAGGGGATGGGTTAGCCAAGGTGATAATGGAGGTGCAGTGAAGACGGTGGTAGGAGGCAATGTGGAAGGGACTATTTGAGGAGAAGGGAATGGCATGGTTAATGATGAGGGTACATGAAGTAGTGTAGGTATGGGAGGTAGAAAGGATGTAGGTGACATCGAAGGTGTAGGTTATGTAGGTAATTTGGGTGTAACAGAAGATCATGATGACGAGGTGGGCTACTATGTTTTTGTTTTACCTTAGGTACGAGTTTGTTTGACCAAGGTTGATGGGTGCGGACTTAGCATATATGGAAGTTGTGAAGGTGATAGAGGGGTGGTTAGCAAAGCTAATGTATTCAGCCTAAGAGGTTGGTTATTGCTCTTGGGTGGGGAATGGTCTTTACAATGACTTACAAGGATGTGGTTAAATTCAGTTTGACATGAGGATGGACTAGGATTGATGTTGGCATGACTCCCAATTTGGGAATGGATCTAGACAAGGAGGAAGGTATGGGAGCAAGTAGGGTTTTAGGCATAGGAAAAATTTTGGTTGATGGTAACAATTTAGGTGTGGTTGAGGGTTATGAAAAAGGGGTTACTACTATTGGCATGGTGGGGTCGGTTTTCTTAAACACCTTTTGATAGATCATGGAAGTTTCAACAGAAACATTTGTATTTGAGTTGAGACAGAAGCCGAAGGCATCCCCAAAGCATGGAATTTTTAACATAATCCAAGTGGTTGGAAAAATGTGAGAATGGCACTAAAGTAGAGGGGGTGATGTTGATTTGGTAGTAATACCTATAAATAATGTTTATGAGACAAGGAAATGGTTAGATCCAGAATCTATGGGTATAAGAGATTATAGTAAATCGACAAGGTCTTTAAAAGCCAAAGTGGGTAATTCTTTCCAACATGAAGAGATGGCACTAGTGGGTCCTCTATGGGTAGAGGAGGAGTTAAATTTGATTGTATAGGCTTCCTTTGGTAAAGAAGATAGTACAATGGGCTCTTTCATAAGGAGAAGAATGGGTAATGTAGGTTGCTCGACAGGTGGCGAGATGAGCGGGATAGATGCATCTGAAGATAAGATAGACTCCTCCATAGGTAAAGAAAAAGGTAAGGTGGACTTATCCATAGTAGACAAGAAGGTAATTTATACTCCTCTATGCATAGAGAAGTGGATGAAATAGGTGCCTCCATGGGTGGAGGAGATCATGCAAGAATTTCCTCAATAGATGGAATGGGAAGAAACTGAAAAAGGACCCGATATGACATCAAAAATGGCATGGACCTCTCAAACATTGGTATCATTAGTTGAGGTTTTACCGGCTTGGCTGGATGATGGGGTGTGATTTGGAAATGGTTTCTTGAAGATTTAGAGGTTTTGGTTGTCCAGTGCATTGGGGTTATCCAAGAAGAGATCTCTATTAGCTAACAATTCTTGGACAATGTTTTTGAAAGTTATACAATTACCATCACTATGACCTCTAACATGGTGATAATTGTAGTAATTGCTCTCTTTTTACCATGCAAGTAAAAGATGGGAAGGGTCAAAACTAGTATGTGTTTTGACAAGTGGAAGAGTGATTGCTCCATCTTTTAGAATTTTTTCAAAAACAGAAGAATAAGGTTCTCTAATGGGAGTATATTTTCATTGTTCCCGCTTGAACTGGAAAGTTTTAATAGGAGAAAGATTAGAAGAAGGTTTTGATTGGTTGGATGGATGAGAAGGGATGGATTTTAAAACCACTACATTGGCAAATCCTTTTACTTTAGAATAATTATTTTTGGTTTGGACAAAGAAGAAGAATCATTGGTTTTGAAGGGAGTGTTTTTGTTACACAATTGTAACTTCTTCTCCTCAATAGCACAGATTTCAAGTTTTTGGGCCATTGTGAATGCCTCATCAAATGTGTGGAAAGTTTGGACTTGGAGAGTTGGTAAGATGTGTCTAGCACAAGCTCAGGTAAACAACTCTATTAACTCAATTTTAGGTAGTTGGAATGTGATTTGATGGGAAGAAACTGAGCAAAAGGACCCGATATGACATCAAAAATGGCATGGACCTCTCAAACATTGGTATCATTAGTTGAGGTTTTACCGGCTTGGCTGGATGATGGGGTGTGATTTGGAAATGGTTTCTTGAAGATGTGGAGGTTTTGGTTAGCCAGTGCATTGGGGTTATCCAAGACGAGATCTCCATTATCTAACAATTCTTGGACAATGTTTTTGAAAGTTATACAATTACCATCACTATGACCTCTAACATGGTGATAATTGTAGTAATTGTTCTCCTTGTACCATGCAGGTACAAGATGGGAAGGGTCAAAACTAGTATGTGTTTTGACAAGTGGAAGAGTGATTGCTCCATCTTTTAGAATTTTTTCCAAAACAAAGAATAAGGTTCTCTAATGGGAGTATATTTTCATTGTTCCCGCTTGAACTGGAAATTTTTAATAGGATAAAGATTAGAAGAAGGTTTTGATTGGTTGGATGGATGAGAAGGGATGGATTTTAAAACCACTGCATTGGCAGATCCTTTTTCTTTAGAATAATTATTTTGTGGTTTGGACAAAGAAGAAGAATCATTGGTTTTGAAAGGAGTGTTTTTGTTACGTAATTGTAACTTCTTCTCCTCAATAGCACAGATTTCAAGTTTTGGGCCATTGTGAATGCCTCATCAAATGTGTGGAAAGTTTGGACTTGGAGAGTTGGTGAGATGTGTCTAGCACAAGCTCAGTAAACAACTCTATTAACTCGGTTTGAGGTAGTTGGAATGTGAGTTGGTTAATCAAGTCATGCCAACGAACAAAAAATTTTGCAATAGACTCGTCCTTATACTAACATGTCACATACAAGCCGGTCATTGTGACCTTCTTGAAAATGTTGATAGAAAAATTTTCTAGAAAAGCTGAGCTACTGATTAAATGAAAAGATGGAGTTTCGCTTTAGAGCACTATACCAATCTAAATTCGGTCCCGTCAAGTACATTGGGAATGTTCACAAAATAAAATTGTCATCGTGAGAAATGAGATAAGACACATGTTTAAAATACCACAAATGTTGTTGTGGGTCTTATTTATTATTAAATCGGTTGAATTTTAGCATTACCCAATGTGTAGGACATCGACGCAATTAGAACAGATGGATAAAAATGGGCTCATTGCAAATCTCATCATATGTCATAGAATTACGCAAACCGAAGATAGATGCTTCTAATGTCTACATCTTTTCCATCATCATTTTGATAACATCATTGTTTTGTTATGATGACAGCACCCCCTACAAAGATAAGGGGGAGATAAGATGGGTATGATATGGACGGCACTCCAGTAAGTGGTGGTTCGAGTATGAAAATTGTGATGAGGGAATATAGGACGGGATGGATATCATGAGAAAATACCCAAGATAAGTAGTAGATGAAATAGTCAGTTGTTGATGATAGGTTTAGGTAGGTGGGAAGGACATAAAGATTCTCGTATCGATCGGTGGAAGAGAATGTAGGATGGAGAGGACAAGGTTTTGGAAGGGAGTGTGGGATGCCAACACCAGAGGTGGCTGAGATGCAAAAGGTACATGGGAAATGGATGTAGGTATGCCTACACTAAGGGCATGGGATGATGATATGGTATACATCGTAGGGGAAATGGATGTCGAGGGCATGGTAGTTATCATAGATGCAACAGATAACAACAATAATGTGGGGTCAAGATAAGAAACCACATGCGATGAGGTAGAAGTGGGTAATGATGTACTAGTAGTGGCTGATGTGGAAGTGGGGGCAACATGGGGAGGAACAGATATAGGCATGTCATATAGGAGTTGTCCAAATGAGTCACGGGTGGATGAGTGAGAGAGGTAATATTGTAGTGTGGTGGGGTTTTGATCAAGGATTCTTGTGAACTCCTCATCACCAGTATGTATGGTAATAGGTTGGTTGGGGTCCATAGGTGATGAAATGGAAGGTGGTGATGGGCTAGGTGGGAGTGGTTGGTGGTTAGCATGAAACAAGAGAGTGTTCTCTTGTTTACGAGTCGAACCATGTGATTGATAGTATAACTAGTAATCTGAGCTCTGTTGATGATACGAAACACAGAAAGATGGAGCAAAATGGATCTGAAAGGTGGAATTTGTTCGTTGTTTTGATTGAAAAACCAAAACACAGAGAATGACACTAGTTAGGTAACCAAGCTGGTATAGGAGGGTAACCATTGTCGGTTATTGTGGAAAATTGAAAGATTTGAAAACTTGGCTATAAATGGTGAATATCAGGTGAAACTGGGTTTTGAAGGTGATATCAAAGACCCAAGAAATGTAGTGGAGTGACAAAGGAAGTCATAACAAGTGATGGAAGTGATTTGAACATTGTTTTAGTTAAGTGACCAAAATAGAAAGCAACCAACAACGGTTAGTAAACAAGTGGTGATATGATTAATTAACTAATGGGGGTCACTAGACCGATACCAACTAATGTGAATGAATAATAGATTAAAATTTGGAGATGAAAAGGTATTAATGAGATGGATCTGAACTCTGTAGGTGATAACAAAACACAAAAATATGATAAGGTGACATAACAAGTCACAAAAAGAAAATCAATGTATATTGAATGCTATTTTGGCAGAAATGACCAAAAATCATACAACTAACGGTGATCAATCAACTCACAAGTGGTATGATGATGCAACTAATGATGTTCATTGGACTCATATCAGTTAATATGAAATCAGAAGAGATGGAAAAGGTAAATTTTGGTGATTTAGATCAAATAAAAGGCTAACCCAAAATTCTGAGTATAGCAATGATAGATCCTAACACACTCAGAAATAGTCGAATACACCAACTATGATTGTGGAGTGTGTAGGGAGAGAAAAATGGATAAAGACAAACTCACACCTCAAAACACAAATCAAGCAAAAGCTAACAAACACGAAATCCTATCTTGTAGATTTTATGTTGTGGCTTATGCCATTTAGGAATGACTTGTGAATAGAATAGAATTTTTGGTTAACGAAGGTTCCCTATGGAAACTGACAACTATGGCTGGTTTCAGGTAAATTTTGGCTTGGGGTCCCCAATATATACTTCACAGTATGTGAGGCCCTACTCTGATATGATGACTAGCCAAAACACCAGTTGGCTCTGCCGCTAATCCGATTATTAGTCATTAATGGTAAATACTAGGAGGGAATATGTTTAAGAAGTGAGTTGTTTGTTTCATTGATTTGGTTTGGGAGTGTGTGCACAAAGTGAACTACGATTCAATTTTTCAACCATCATTTGGTCATGACTTCCAAGCATATAGGTTGCCCACAATTTAAATGAGCTAAAATGCAATAGGAAAAATGTGATGCAAATATTTTAGACCTAAATCCATAATGAAATTCGATGAGAGAAATGAAGAATACGAAAGATTATGTATTTCACTAATGCAATACAAAATAAAAAGAAACATTCTTTTTAGTCCAAAATACAATTTTCGCTAAGACAAGTAGAAGAGGAAGAATTTTTCAAGGGAGAAAGTTTAATGTGAACTCTTTCAAAAGTAAATAGACACCCGATGATTCCCTAAGAATGAATAATGTAAAAGAACCCAAATGGGGTTCCACCGAGTGTGCCAAAATTTTTACCAAGAATTTACGTATGTTTAAGAAAAATAAATAAGGTAAAGGTGAGGAGGAATACATGTGATTATGTAGACAGGTAGAATGCGCGTGTTGTTGACATTGTCCAATTTGATTATAGAGAAATCCTTTTTCTCTTGGAAGGACTACCTATAGATGCAATGCAAAACCAAAAACAGTATTGAATAGCATATGACAAAGGGACTACCTAGCGTATGCTAAATCAAGGAAGCGTGGTGCTTCCTAGAGAGGTTTTTCAATCCATTGTTGAATAATGATTTAATGTAAACATGAAACTGAAATAAATAGGTCATATTTCAATATAATGATTTAGGTTTCTCATACACACAATACACTAGATTTAATGTTAAGTATTAAATGTAACACTAAATCTAATTAGTAATCTTTGGAGTTTTTCTCGGATAAGGTAGGTCTTTCGAGGTCTAATAAGGGTCTGGGGCTAGTTGGTTGAGGTCTGGGTTGGTTTTAGATGAATGGAAGGCTTGTTGGTCTGAGAATATAAAATAACACAGAGACCGGTATCGGTTGGGTGACCAATGTCGGTATGGGAATGTAACCAATGGCTGTCAAGGAACCAACATCGGTAGGGGGCAATATGTAGTAAACTATTAAAAATAGGTTTTTAGGCTCTCTTTGATTATACAGAGAGTGAGGGTAGTGTGGTTTGGGTCGTAATATGGCTGAGAAGACTCAGGAATACTAAGAAGGAGGTTAAGAAGGGTGAAAAGGATTGGGGTGGTTGAATAGTGGGTTGGTGGGAAGAAGGTGATATACAGGTAATAGAAGAAATGAAATATTGAAAGAAGCAAGAGATCTACAATGGAATAAGAACAAATGATTAAAATCATAGTAATTACTTGGTATTTTGTAGATCTTGTGAGTGGAGATGGTTGATGGTTGATTAGAGAAGAGGTTCTTGAGTCCATTTCCATGGAAGTATAACATGTGTGCTCCCATGAGTATTCCAATGCTCTGGAAGGGGAACCAAATTCTTGTCTTGCATTGTGGTTGTGTGTGTTTGTCATCTAGATACAGAAAAGCTTGAAGATTCGAGCTTGAATGCAATAAGGATCCAATAAATGAATGACCAACCTATGTAAAGAGTTGTAAAATTATATATAAAATAAATGATGGCACTTAGGTAACCAGACTACCAAGGATAAATTGGCATAAGTTAGGGTGAAATAGTCCTTTTTACCAAAAATAGGCAGATCTTCCCAAATTTGGCATGCTTTCCAGGTTAGGCCCACTTAGGGAAGTGGAGTGTATGTTAGAAAAGGTACAGAGATCATAGAATAAGTCCAATTAGGTTTAGGAATAAGTCTTAGTTAGCTAGGTCAAGTGGTGACTCGGTACTAGGAGTGATGACTTGGTTCTAAGAGTGATGACTTGGTCATTATGAGTTAAATGCCCCTAAAATGGGTCCAAGGTGAGGTTTCCTGATGAGGTGGAAGTGTGAAGGTTAAATTAACTTAATTAAATTAATTAATAATGTGAGAGTGCACATTAATTCAATTGTAAGTAATTAAATTAATATGAATGTGGGGTAAGGGTTCATGGTTCAGTGAATATGTTATGTTAATTAATTAAAAGGGACTAAGGTGAGTGTGACCCAAATTTGGTAACTACAACCACTCCTACAACGATCACCGGGACATCCACATTCATAGACTATTTACTTCCATGGTTATTTGTTGTTTGTACGTGTTTGTTTTGTTTGCTAATGTATACGGGCATTTCCCTTTGTTTGGTGTGCATACTTGTTTGTTTGTATGTGGTCATTATGGCCTTGCATGTCTTATGACATTGTGAGTGGTTTACCATGTTTGAAACCCACTTTGGCGGTCTATTATTGTCTTCTTGTGTGTTTACTTGCATTCTAGCTTATACATTTTCTGCGTAGCATACACTTGTATTTTACATGCATGTTTGTTTGTCCTAACACTTATTTCTAACCATTTATTTGTGTGTTCCTTTGTTTCTACCAAGTGCATTCCCTTCCCCTACAAAGCACAATTTATGCGCTTAGTCCTCGTTTAGGGTTGTATTCTCCTTTCAAAGTGAAGTTGCATGCACCCCCAAAGAGAGGGGGAATCATTTGGTGTTTTAGATACTACACAATGCTTCTACATCGGTTCGGTTCAATTCAATTTGCACCCTTGGCATTGTGGCTTATATAGTGAGTTGGTTCAGACTAGTCTAAAAACCTCGTATGTATGTAGCAGCTTTTATTGGGCATGGTTGTCCTTAGCATTCTAGGGATCAGTTATAGGTTAGAGGATACAATGGACTTCCTCTCTACACTACTTCAGCTAGTGGCATCAAATCGGCCAAAAATCTAGGTAGTACGAGAGATATCTTCACACCGACTTCAGGGAAGTAGTTATAGGTTGGATAATAACACATCTTTCTCCCTACACTTCTTCAACTAGGGTGGTGCGAGTTTTCCCAAAAAAATTGCAGTACAAGATATCCTTTCTACACCCTTTCTCTCATCACGGATCAGTGCACATGTTCCTTTTACATTTTTCATTTCAGTACATACCTTATACTATATAAATGTGTCTTTACATGCATTTTTACATATATATAGGCATATTTGACTACTTTATTGTCTTCTCCTTATAATTTCAATCGTGTGAGAAGTAAGCAACAACAACAACAATAATGGCATCAACAACAACAACATTTTATGGCAGCACACACCTCATACTAACATACAGGTACATCACACACATCAGCAACTACACATGCATTTTTTCCCTAGGTTCACTCTCACCACTTTTCTTTTTACATATTTATTTTCCACACTCCACTATTTTCTCATTCCATACTTTGTCTAGTCCATCGGCACGTTTTCTACATCACTCTACATGGACATCAGGTACGCATCTCTATCTACTTTATGTTACCAAGATTTATGTTCACCAACATAAAGTGGGGAAAATGTAGACACAAAATCATGCACTTTAGACATTATTTAGTCTCGGTCTCATACTACTATTCATATGGTTTTTAAGTGAAGAAAGTACTAATTAACCCATGTCCTTTGGCCATTTTACTTTTCTTTCGTCATCTCTGTCGACCTCTCACACATACATGCTAAGACTTTTTTTGTTTTTTTTTCAAGCGTCATTTTAACCCCGACTTGGGTGCCCATGTGTGGCCTCATCCTAGTTGAGACGCCCGATTCTTTTCCCACTTTACTTCCATCTTTTGGGCACTTTCTAGCCATTTTAGCTTCCTATCTTTTTAGTGGTCAGCCTTTTCATGGTTAATTATGAAATTAAAACAAGAGAACCATATAAATATAAAGTTATGATATCATAATGAGGTATCAATCACTAAGTACTATTATCATCACTTAAGGTTGCATTCACCAAAGGATCCATTTGCATCCATCTAGCTCCATCACAAGGCACAAGGCTAGTTCATATGCATCAGACTTCATATGAGGGAAGTTTATTCTATTCCATCCACCATTCTATTACATTTCTACACATATTTATTGCTCACTACTTTCACAAAGTGCGACTAGCACAAGAGAACCTAGGGCACGATTGCACACAAAATAACATAGAACTACATCAGGCTTAAGATGTAGTGTAGTACTCGATTAGTAAGTCCACCATTCGGCCGTTGAGGACATCCTGAACCCTTCATATGCATCTTTATTTTCTACGGGTTTTATGCTCATCTTAAGGTTTTACAGGTATCATCTTCATTTCAAATTTCCAGGTGACATACCGCATGCCCCAACGAAACTAGTTTGATAGGAAATGAACGTAGGAAACCATCCAACGACACCTCATAGGTAGGTTATAGATATTTTTCGCATACCATTTTGCCCATATCTAAAACTAGAGTTCCCATAGGCATCCTTGTACCTATTCAGGCATCCCACCACTTAGATTGCCTAGATCTGCACTTTTTGGACCTTGGTAAATTCACTTCATCCTCCTATTTCTCCAACCATCTCTGTGACACGATCCAAAGAAAGCTCATCGAATCAGCTAATCTCTTTCTAACCTTACTTGTCAATTAGGGTTTTACATTTTCATGTACTTAGTTGTGTCACTTTCCTTATTTAGTTTAGCTTTTATTTACTATTGTATTTCTTAGATTAACTTCTAAAATATCCATTTTTAGTTAATCATTTAACCATAAAGTAACTAAGGTAAAAGTAACTAACTAATTACAATGAATAATTACTTATACCTATATTTTTACCTAACAATATCTAAACTTTTCTTTATCGTTAACTCAAGAATTATTAATTAATAAAATAAATCAATTATCTTATGCATCATGTAGACACCAAAATCATGTTGTAATCACCTTGGTCCCCTAGCACAGCCCTATAATCACTTCCTCATCCTCAACACCTTATCACCTACCTCTTGCACTTACCCACACATTTTAATTTAATTACTTTAATTAAATTAATGTCATTTACCTCCATACATATTAATTTAATTATTTTAATTAATTTAATGACCGTTTACCCACACACACACATTAATTTAATTATTCACATTAAATTAATTCACCATTAATAAAATTGCCTTTATTAAATGCACCTCGCCTAACCACCCCGTCATTTGACCCATTAACCTAAACCCTAAACTAATGTCCTAAATAAAATCTAACATTAGACCCATCCCCTCACCTCACATTTAAAAGCCTCCTAAGGTCGGTTTTCACGCGAAGAAAAAAAAAAAGAGACCATTATCAAATGGCGGAACAACTTCACAGAAACTTTTGAACAACCTGAGATATCTCACCCAAACCGACTTTGGTTTACCCTAAACCAATGTCGGTTCACCCTAAACTAGCACCAGTTATATCTAGAATGGACCAAATGTCCTATTTAGCCCCATCTACAGCTTTGTAATATGGGTTGGTTATTGTTTTGGAAAACTTCTGATCTCAAGTTCGATCTCTTTAGATGCGATAGCAGAACGAAGATTGATTTGTGATCAACAAAGGCAACCAAATACACTGGCACAACAGTGAAACTTTCTTCCCAGCATTCTCCAACGTAGCAACTTCTTCATTATTCTTCAAACCTGTACCTCATAGAAGAGTAAGTATCCTCCTTCCATCTATTTCATTTTCTTATCATCAGCTGTAGTCTTTGTGGTAAAGGAACCTAGTCTTTTACTCTCTGTCCATTTCCTCTCTCCAGTTGCAACCACCTTCCATACCCAATCATCTTAATACTTGGTCCAATTTCCCATTTTGATCTCCTCAGTAGTCTCAGACCTTCACAACCTATCTACACCCCTCTGTGATCAATCCCCACCTTCTATCCACTCCACTTTTGCCCTAAAACTCCAAAAACCTGGACTATGTGATTCCACCAATTCCTCAACTTAACCGCATCGGTTATAGTAAAACCGTGGTTAGTCTCTGTGTCACCTGATTTCTGCCAGAATAACAACCTATTTCTAACATATACCTACTTGGACACCTATTTGACCTTCAAATCTATATCTAACCTAGCCTGTTAGCTCAGATTCACCTATAACCAACCTACTTGACCTCTAGATCTCCTTCTAGCCTAGCATGTTAGATTAGATCTAGCCTATTACGTTTGTATGAGATGCCTAAATCATATTAAACTACAGTAGGACAATATTTACTTTATTTCAGCATTGAATTGTTTTAAACAATGGACTGATAGCCATCTAGGAAGTATCGCACTTCCAGGATCTAGCATATGTTAGGCAGTCCACAACATATATTGTTTAACTCTCTTTAGTGGTCTTGTTTTGGTTCATATACGAGTAGTTCCTCCTAGCCAAAAGGAAGGTCTCACAATCACTTTGATTCAAAATTCAGATACATGTGCATATAACCTTCAACCATCCCAAATTAGGTATTCCTCTTACCACCTTTACCTTATCTGTTTCATCAAGTACTTCTTAGAAAAAACTAAGAAATTAGGTGAAACATTTTGACACTTTGGTGGGACCCATTCGGGTTCCTTGCATCTTTCTTCATCCCTAGTTGAAAAATTGTGTGTGTTCGTTTCCCTTCTAGTAGCATCACATTAAGAATTTCTCCTTGGTAACATTCTCTTCTTTTACTTGCTCAGAAAGACACATTTCTTTTGGTGTATTTAAAAAGAACCTTCTTATTCTTATTTTCTACATTTTAGTGAAAGAATCCCTCTTCCTGTTCATCTATTGTTGTCATCGAATATCATAATTTTGATTTAGGTTTAAAACAAGTGCACTTCATTCTGATTTAGCTCATTAGCTCACCTTAATTGAGGGCAACCTATGTGCTAGAATTCATGACTAGCTGATGGTTCACAAACTAACCATAGAAAAGCACTTCTATCCTTTTCTCTTTCTCTGAGTCTTACCAAACCACACAAAAATTCAAAATACATACATTCTTAAACAACATCCTACCTAGAAGAAGTTGTAGGTGATCACACGATCACGGTACAGTGGGCACCCAACTCGCTGCTCTGTCGAGTCATACTTCAGAGCGAAGCCCCCTGCCATAACATTCCTGAAACCTCACCCTTTAGAATTCTTTCTTCGTAGGAAGCCTTCCTCACCAAGAAATTATATTGTTCTGTTCATAATAGTCAGTCCATACAAATAGCATAAGTTGAACAAACGTAATAGAATAGGCACTCTAGGAACGTTCTTTCTTAGTGTTCTATTTGATTTGCATTTTGAGGTGAGAGCTTTCGATCATTCTTTTTCTCTTTCCTTACACACTCCCAATCATAGTCGGTGTATTCTGACTTCATCTGAGTGTTCCTAGACCACATCTACATCATCCTCAGACTTCTGAGTTTGATTTAACACCAGATTTTAAATCACACCCATCTTTCTTATTCTTTGTTTCAATTTCACAAGATGGCATCAAGCTACGGTTATCTTTAACTAACATCGATTTAACCTAACCGGCATCGGTCTAAAGTATTCTTGGATACCTATCCAAAAGACATCTATTTCACTTTTTGAGCTATAAAATGCTCCTATCACTTTTCATATTGTTGTTACTTTAGTCACAATCACCTTACATCTCATCCTGTGTGAAAATTGTCAGTCTAGGACCATCATTTAACAAACTGTTGGTTTTTCACAAGATGGCGCACTTTGTTAATCTTCTTGGCATTGGTTTACACAACTAGCGTTGGTCACCCTGTGCTATTTTATAGCTCACCAGCTGACCTAATTCACTTACCGTTGACGGTTTTCCTAGTTTTGTTGTGTTTTGTGCCATTCAGACATAATACAGTCTCACCAAATCAGTTCTTATCCACATGGTTCTAACCCATAGTCGGAAAGCACCCTCGTATTTCACACTATTCAACTACCACTCTCACCTAGCCCTTCATCACCTAGCCCTTCACCACCTTCCATCTCATCGTCCATGGATCCCAATCAACCTATCACCATTCCTACAGGTGACACGAAGTTTGCATGAATCCTGGATTAGAATCCCACTACTTTGAGCCACTACCACACCCATGCCTCCACTCAAGATGCCTCAGGTCAATTGATCTATGGCATGCCCATATCCTTATCTCCATCCCTAATGATTGCTTCCACCTTGGCTCCACCTCCTACCATGGTGACCTCACCCGTTTTATCCCCAATTGTGTCAGAGCTAGGTCTCACGCCAGCTTTGACCACCACATCTGCCACCTCTATTATACCCACAATCTCTGTCATACCTTCATCCACCACCCAAAATGTAGCATCATCCACCCTGTTGTCTCATATATACCAGTCATATGCTACCACCCTTGGTGTTGATAACCTCTACCCCATTTCAAAAACTTGTCCTTTCTATTCCCAAATCTCTACCTCCCATCTCTACCAAGGTCACTACGAGTGTCCCACCCTCACATACCTACTACCAGCCACCTCTTGTTTCATCGAGTCATTCAGTCCGGTATATACCCTCGATGTCTATCTCTCAATTCCTGCCTCCTTATTTGACACCACCATACTCTAGAATGTCATATTCTTCATATGTCCAACAACAACCTCCTTTCACTCAGGGGGTACCCAATCTTCACAACCTAACAATGACTTTATCAAGTTAATGATGGACAAGATGTAGACATTAGAAGCATCTATTTCTGGCTCCCATAATTCTCTCACCTATGATGAAATTTGTAATGAGCCTATTCACCCATCCATTCCCATTTGCCCATATCCCGTACATTAGGAGATGCCTAGTTTTAACCACTTTAACGGTAAGGAAGACCCGTAGCAGCATTTGTGATCTTTCAAACATGGGTGTTACTTAATTACCCATGATGATGCTTTGTTTTTACGAACCTTTCCCATGTCGCTAACCGGTGCAGACATTGGGTTGGTATAGTGGATTACCTAGACATTCCATCTTCTCATTCAACCAAATAGCCCAAGCCTTCTTGGATCATTTTTTATTAACATCATCAAGAAGGTTACCATGACCAATCTTTATTCCACACATCAATATGATGATGAATCTATCACAGATTTTTTCACTCGTTGGCGTAGCCTAATCAACCAACTCACTTTCCAATTACTGCAAACTAAACTCATAGATCTCTTCACATGAGCTTGTGCTAGACATATCTCACCTACCTTATAAGTGCAAACCTTTCGAACATTCAATGAGGCTTTCACCATGGTACATAAGCTCGAAATTCATGCCATCGAAGAGAAGAAGATATAATTACGAAACAATAACTCCTCATTTAAATCACATGATACTTCCTCTTCCTCAAAACCTCAGACAAATTATTCCAAAGCCAAGGGAACTGCCAACGCAGTGGTACTTAAGGCTGGCCCTGCTCATCCATCCAATCATGCTAAACCTTCATCCAATCTATCACCAATCCAAACCTTCCAATTCAAATGAGAACAAAAGAAATACACCTCAATTGGGGAACCATATTCATCTGTTTTAGAAAAGCTTATTAAATCTAATGCCATCACCCTTCCTCTATCAAACCACATCTTGGTTTTGACCTCTCTCACACCATACTAGGTTGGTACAAGGAAAATGACTACTCAGTAACTATCACCATCTAAATGGTCACGGATGAAAATTGTATCACCTTTAAAAATATTATTCAGAAGAATGCTCGAGAGTGGTGAGTTAGTCTGGATAACCCCAATGCACACAACCAATCAAGACCTTCATATTTTTAAGAGACCATTCCCTAACCATTCCCATCTAATGATCAAACTATTAATGCCTCACACAATGAAAGTAATACGCATGAGGTACATGTTATCTTTATTGACTTACCACCTATTTCCCAAATATCTCCTATCCCCTCCATCGAGGAAATCCTAGCCTTAAATCCTCTACCCTCACAGGAACCTACTTTATCTGTTCCTCTACCCATAGAGGAAATCCCTTCACCTCCTTATACACCTATGGAGGATTCTTGCATTAGCACTGATATCATTTCCCCTTGACTTCCCTACCTAGTGAACCGCTACCAATTATACCTCCTCCACCCATAGAATAATACCCATCGTCTTCCCCACTGATTTAGGATCCAATAGATTTTTCGTTACCACTTGGTGACCATTCTCCATCAACTACCCAAGATCATACGGACCTACTTTTGGCTCTCTTACCTACAGAGGTCGAATCCAGTGAATTCCCTATTTCTCAGACACATTTTACAGGAATCCCCACGCGCTCCACATCTACCTCATCTACCACAGTGTTGTTCTCACGTTTGGCCGAGTGCCTAGATTATGTTGATAGGTCTTTACTTTGGGGGCATCTCTTACTCCCGGTCTTGACCCAAATGCAATCATCTTCCACTGAAACTTCTACCATTTATCCAAATATGTTTCAACAACCTAAACCACACATGAACATAACTCTCGATACATCTTCTACTGCATCATCCTCATCTATACCCGCCCCTCTATTTGCTAGCCGACGTGTTCCAACATCATCTCTTATATCTAAACCCACTAGTGTTCTAGGGGTCACACCCACATCAAACCTTGCACATCCTCCTATCAGGATACACTTGACCACATCTTCCCATACACCTATTTAACCAATCACTCAACCTAAATGAAAAACCCAACCTTCTAATCCACACACACCGACGTCACCAACTACACCTTTATCAACTTCACCCCTACCATCCATCTTGGGACCTCACCCCTCTACTTTAACAAAATATTTTCTCTCCAAGGGTAAACCTACAATTCCCTTGACCCCTTCACCATAGCCTACAACTCTACTTAGGTGAACCTTACATCCTTCATCACCATCTATAAAATATTTTCCTCCTATACCACCATTACCTTTTATACCTCCTTCACTACCTATGACATTTTCTTCCACCTCACCTGTACCTCCCTCTCGACCTCAACCAACACCTACCACTACACCTTAGTTTTCCCCTTGGGTCACTTGTCCTCTCCCACCATCTTCCTTGCCATCTACATCATGTACTCCCCCTACACCTCTACCTAAGAAAAAGCACCAAAAATCAAAAAAACAAGTAATTTCCAAAGAGGTGGTTAAACCTACCCCTCTTTCTATTGTTGCACCTACACCAAAGAAAGTACAACCCAAATCGAAGACTACATCACCTCAACTACCACCACAACTACCCAATATTCTAACCAAACCTACTTTCACTTCACATTATGATCCACTAGTGGGATCAAACACCACCATCTTGGCTAACCTTCTAGAAATCTCTACTATCACCCTCCCTCCTCTTAGACCTTACGACCCTCTTAAACCTAAACCGAAAGGGTTTGATGATACTAAAATTTGCACTTACCATCGTGTGCTAGGACATGATGTTGAGAACTGTAAGGGTCTAAAGGCTTCCCTCATTCAATTATGTCCTTCTAACCCCAATTTTGATAATGATGACCTCTGGATGATGAACCTATTTTACCCTCACCACCTTCTTCACATCTTCCTCCTACACCTATACCACAACCTCCACCCTCACAGCTCATAGATCCACCCCCAAAATTTGAGATTAACATGGTTCACATTAGAGAACTTGCCACGCCTCCACCTAAATGTCGTTGCACCCAACTCACCTCATAGGGATTTTCTCCTCCAGTAGGTTTTTTCCCATCGTGTCGTTATACCACTTACCCTACACCTTCTCCATTTGCTAACTTCCCTCAAATCAACATGGTACATGTCACTACATGTGTGCAGAAGGGCAAAGAAAAAGCAACTAACCCACCAACCAATCCTATACCCAACATACCATCTGCACCCATACCTAAAATAACTATCTGGCGCGCCCACATACCCCATTTCTAATGGCGTCACACATGCACCATGCTCAAACAACTACACCAATCTCCCCTCAAAATTTCATTATATGACCTCATCCAAACCTCAGAGTCACATCATCAAGCTCTCATGGAGGTCCTTCAATATATTGAGGTTTTACCTAATGACCCCACACTTGTAGCATCTATTATCACACCTCATCATGTCACTTCTCTCACCAAATTGCCATCTACCTCATCACCTCCACTTGTTCACCAAGTTGTTATCCTTAGTTTCTCAGATGAAGAAATTGTCCCCCACCAAACCGATGACCCAGATCCTACACTTTTCATCTCCATCCATATCGATAATATACGCATCTGATGTGTTATGATCAATGGGGGCACTAGCATTAACATCATCTCCTCTCACGCATTCGAACAAATGTGCATACCCAACAACTACATGCATAAACATCCAATCATGTTGCGTTCATTCAATGATGTTATCACTTCTACACTTGGCACTATCATCCTCCACATTCGTGTGGGTCCCTGTACTATTCTTGAGTTGTTCTACGTGTTGGAAGAGGATTTTCAATACAATTATTTACTTGGCAGACCCTAGATTTGTGCTATGGGTTGTGTTCCTTCTACTTTGCACTAATGTGTAAAGTTCAAACATGAAGGACGTTCCCATACCATTCCAGCTGACCCATCACCTTTCAAAACCTACAACATGCTTTACCAGCCCAATGATTTCCTTATACCTGTTAAGGTGTCTACCTCCCTACCTACATCTTCTTCACACACAACCCCATCTACCAGTTCCATTGTAACTTCACCTTCACCCAAATCTTCTATTCCCACCACTGTTATCGCTTCTACCAGTCACACCTTAGCTTCCCAACTAACCAACACCTTCACCGATCTAACTTCTAACGCTTCCTCCATTCCAGCCACCAATATATCAACCACTAATCCCTTGGAAGGTGTTTTTCAACACCTCACTATGGGGATGTATCGCTGTATAATGTCACTACATTCCTTACTCCACAAGAGTATGGAAACCTTCACCATCATCCTCACTATGATCACCGTATTGGTGAGCATCTCCTTTATGGTCCTCCCCCTCCGTACCCATCTTACCTATGGGGGACTTGACATTTCCACTTACACACCTGAACCACCATCACAAACCCGACCTTTTTGGCAGGACCTTCAGTCACTTACTAACCGCCGCTTTGCTCACACTTTCCTACACCATTGTACCTAGAATGGTTTCAGCTTTGGCCTTTACGAACAAGGTCGTCACACCATTATTTCATGTACCACATGTAAACACAATGATCTTAGTGGAATTAATTTTCTTGAACTACCTACCAAAAATCCCTATATTTAACTCATTGAAGACATTGATCCCTCTCCACCTTCTTCACCTACCCCACCTTCACCACCTTCACCAACGGAGTCCATGGATCCTAAATCTATCCCTCCTACATTTTTTCTATAAATACCATTTCCTTGGGACCTCGTACCTTCACCGCGATGGCAAGGATCCTTCCTCTCTTTCTTTCTTATATCCTGACATGATAGGGGATGATACTCCTTCTATTAATGTCGTTCAATGTTAGGATGATGAATCCATACTCACTTACCTTGGTGTTTAAGACTCTTACATTCACCAGTCATTACCTTCTGAGATGCAAATAATGTTGAATGAATCGACTATCAAAGTCAACATCCAAACTTAGGATGACCCCACATTCTCAAGATTGGCCAATCTCTGGATGCTACTTTGAATGAAATCCCTAACTTCTTTTCTTAAAAATCATAACAACGCTTTCGCTTGGTCCTATGTTGACATGCATGGCGGTGATCCCACTATTGTGATCCACAATATTATAACCATTCTCGATGCCAAACCCGTAAAACAAAAGTTTAGGAAAATGCACCCTCGCATTGCTCTTCTTGTCAAAGAATAACTTCAACACCTTCTCTTAGTATCCTTTATCTTACCCATCAACTACGCTCAATGGATTTCTAACATCGTCCTTGTCACTAAGGTGACGGGGGGACTTCGCATTTGCACCAATTTCCATGATCTCAACCTTTCTTTCCCTAAAGATCATTTTCCTCTGCTAGTATTGACAAATGGTTGACCTTACCACTGGCCATGAGATGTTATCACTTATGGATGGTTTCTCGGGTTATAACCAAATCTTGCTTGCCCTAGAGGATCAACACAAAACCACATTTATTACCCCTTGGGGGACCTTTTGCTATCGAGTCATGCCTTTTGGCCTTAAAAATGTTGGTGCTACATATCAGCATGCTATGACTTACATCTTCCATGATATCATGCATCACATATTGGAAGATTACGTGGATGATCTCTTGGCCAAATCTAAATGTCACGCTAAGCATCTCACTGTCCTCGAAACCATCTTTGACCACCTCATTAAATATTGCATCCACCTTCAGCCTAAAAAGTGTGTCTTCATGGTTCTCTCAGGAAAGCTCCTAGGATTTATCATTTCCTTACGTGGTATAGAAGTTGACCCTACTAAATTCAAGGCCATCCTTGAAATTCCTTCACCCACTAACCTTAAATAGCTCCGTAGCCTGCAAGGTAAATTAAAATCTATTCATCGATTTATTTCCCAACTCTCCGACCATTGTCAACCATTTCATCACCTTCTCAAAAAGGAGATCTCTTTCAAATGGGATGATGACTGCCATAAAGCTTTTGAGGCCTTAAAAAAATACCTTCTCCAACCACCCGTACTTATTCCACCTAAAGACGACCAACCCTTCTACCTATACATCTCAGCTACCGATCACTCTCTAGGGGCCATGCTCGCTCATCGTGACGAACAACATAGGGAGAAAGTAGTTTATTACATAAGCCATACCCTTCTGGACTATGAAACCTAATACACTCACCTTGAAAAACTTTGCTTAGCCTTAGTTTTTGTTGCCACCAAACTTCGCCATTACCTACTCAACCATAAAACCTATGTTGTGACCAACACTGACCCCTTACACTTCATGTATGCTAAACCTTACCAAAATCAACGTGCCGCACATTGGCTCATGCTCCTTGCTGACCTAGACCTAGAATTCATCCACCAAAAATCTATCAAGGGCCAGGCCATTGCTAACTAGCTCATTGATGTGCCTCTTTCTGGGAATCAATCTTCGAATTTTGATTTCCCTGACGAATCCATTGCTAACCTCTCTTTGGATGATGACCCTTACCAAATGACCTTATTCTTCGATGGTTCCAAATGTCAGCATGGGGTGGCATAGGAATTATCCTCATTCCTCTTGATGGTGAACCCATGCCCTTATAATTTAAACTCAACTTTGAATGCACCAACAATATCACCGAATACGAAGTGCTCGTATTGGGTCTCATGACTACCTATGCCTTAGAGGTTAATTCCATTAATATCTTTGGTGATTCTCAACTGGTAGTAAACCAAGTCAATGGTGTTTATCAGTGTCATAATGAAATACTTCAAGAGTACAAACGTTATGTTGGCATCATGTTGACTACCTTTGACTATAAAATTCAAACTATTCTGCAATCCACCAATAAATTTGTGGATACCATGGCCTACCTCGCTTCTCAAATACCGCTTCGCCTAAAAATTCAGGACATCTTTGCTACCGTAAAACACATACCAAGACCTTCTTATCAATCTTGTTGTTTTAACATCATCGAACTTCTTCACTAAACACACAAGACCTTTGGTACAAGCAGCTTGCGGACTACCTTTCCCTTTCTATATTTCCTCCTAATCTCACACGTAATGGACAACACACCTTTCTCAAAAAGGTCTCTCATTATGTCATCATGGGTGGCCTCTGTATAAACACAACTTTGACGGTATCCTCTTATGATGCCTTACCATCTTTAAAATCCCTATACCATTAAAGAGGTTCATGACAAGCATATGTGGAGGTCACTTGGTGGCCTTGTTGTTGCTAAACGCATTATTTTCCTAGGCTATTATTGGCCGACCCTCAATCATGATTGTTATGACTACATTAAGTGATGTGTAAATGCCAACAACATGCCAATATTCTTCATACACCTAGTCATGCCTTACAGGTCACTCGTGACCTTTGGTCCTTCTATCAATGGGGTTTGTATCTTGTCGGAGAGATCAATCCTCACTCTTCCCTAAGACATCAATGGATCATCATTGCTTTCACTAAATATTACACCAAATGGGTTGAAGCCGTACCCTCATCTCCACTAAAGCCGAAAATCTCACGAGTTCATCAATCATCACATTATTTGTCACTTGATTGTTCCACGTCATCTTATTATTGATAATGGAAAACAATTCAAAAACAAAACTCTAAAGAAACTTTCAGAACACATTTGGTATCTAGCTTAGCTTCTCCTTACCCACAAACTAATGGCCAAGCTGAATCCACCAACAAAACCCTAAACAAAATTCTCATGAAAGTGGTTAACGATACTGGGAAGGATTGGCATACACACATTCCTTTCACTCTTTGGGCATACCGTACTAGTATTCGCACCTCCACCACTACCACTCCCTTTTCTCTGGTCTATGGTACCGAGGTTGTTTTGCCTCTCGAATTTCAGATCCCGTCTCTCTGTATCTCTCTTCAAGATATGCTTACTGATGATGACTTTCGCCAAGACCATTTAGCACAACTTGAGTTATTAGACGAACATCATCTTCATGCCCTCACCATCTCCAAGTCTACCAAAACACATCAAGTGTGCCTATGAAAAATGTGTCCATGAACACACCTTCAAGGTCGGTGATCTCGTCCTCAAGGAAAATCAACATGTAACCAAAGCAGAAAAAAGAAAACAGGGAAAATTTTCTCCTATTTGGCTTGGATCATACATCGTGACCCAAGACTATAGATCAGGTGCTTATCGCTTGTCTTCACTTGATGGTAATCCCGAACCTAAGCCCCTCAATGCCTTGCATCTTTGACTATTCTACTGTTGACTTCTAGTCCTACATCACTATTTATCTAGTTCATGCTCATCCCTTGAGTGCCATTTACCTTTTCTTTTCCAAACCTCATCCCCAACGACTAAACAGGAATCATGTGATTACCTATAACCCTTTTTCCTTATCTTAAAATATGTGCACCATGGCTCAGACATGGCATGATTCTCATGGATACTTTTCATCTTCTTTTAGATGAGATCCCATGGTCGTTCACCCTTACCTTCTCAACAAGAACCAAATGCTTCGTTATAGTCTCGTCCATGACTTAAAATATAAAAAATTTCCGAGAAATAAGGGATTAACTCCTTGATTCAAAATTCTAATACAAAAGATGAATCCCTCAAAAGGACATCTTTCACCTTCAATTGTCACTTTATAAGTAGATCGCTCCTCAAAGAATAGCTATAAAAATCTCACAAATCTCTACATAATCCTTCCAAAAAGAGGACTATTTTTCTCTAAAATCAAAACATCATAAGCTTCCCGCATCGATCATCTTTGCAAAGACCTCAAGGAGACATATACTCATCCCGTATAGACTTCCTGCATTGATAAATCTATCTAACACGTCAAAAGAAAAAGAAAAAGAAAAAGAAAAGTAACCTTTTTCGTCATGGACTTTCCTATTGTGATCTTGGCCCTATTGCCCAAGGCATTTTTCTTCCCATTTGATGACCTAATTACCTTCACCTCCCTACCCATTGTCTTTTCACCTCATACTGTCTCGAGGGACCTAATGAACCTATGACATTTGGTGATTTTGTGACTATTCTTCACCTTTAGAGTAATCAATCATGCAATTTCTTTAGGGTCTTATGTTCACTAGCCTATCTGTAGATGTGTTTCATACATTTTGATCATTGTCAATCAGGTTTCTTTCTTGCCCCCTCTTATCTTTTCTCTTATTCATTACCTTTTGATCTTCCTATATAGGACTAGACCCTCGACACCTATCTTTTGGGATTTTCTTCTCACACCTCAATCAGCCTAAAATCACCTTTACCTATCTACCCAAACATTACCTAATTATACCCATGGCCTAGAATCAACACTACCTATCGACCTAAAATCACCATACCTATCTAGCTATATTCCACCTAACCTCATCAACCTTGACCTAATCATACCTATGACCTCGAATCCAACGTAACTATCAATCTCACTACATATTCTTCTATCTTCTCATATTATTCCCTCGCTTATGGGAGAACTACATCGGTTTGAGGTCCCTTTTCACCGGGACTATGTAGGCAGCACTTCCAAGGCATGGGGCCCTGGAAGGTTAGCTCGGCCACTCTTTACCCTAACCATTTTCCCCACATTTACCTAATTTCCTGTTCATATCAAAATCTCGACATCTAAACCATATACCACATAACTTTTACCACTTATATTATTTCACATTTTCATACATAACCAGCATTTTCCACATTTTACACCATCTCATGCATTTATATTGCCATTTGTTATCAAAATACCAAAATGAACATCCATGCCTAAACCAACCTAACTCCACCATGCCTAAACTAGCCCCGACTCAATCCATTCCTAACACTTGACTTAATCCATGCATATCACCCGACTCTCAACCATGCCTATAACCTAACTCATCCATGCCTATAACCTAACTCAACCATGCCTAAACAACTCCGACTTCGATCCATGCCTAATAACCTCGACCGAATCCATTCCTAGCCAAACCTAACTCAACCATGCCTAACCAACTTTGACGACTCGATCCATGCCTAAACTAACTTTGACTCCATCATGCCTAACTCACCTAATTTCTACCCATATCAAACCAACACACCCATATCTCATCCGATACAAAGTAACAAATCCGTATCTCATCTAACACATGTCATAAACCAATATCTCATAAACACATCAACACATCACACAATACGATGTATCTCATCATAAAAATCAATAACTGTGTATCTCAAAATACATGCCCGTCTCATCATGGCCATCATCTCAAAAATGTCGGCACACAAGCCGATATACAATACAAAATGTCATTGGCACACATGTCGGTCTCATATATACAAAAAGCATGAATGAATCGACACAAAAATATTTGACACACGTAGCCGGTATCATGTACAACATGATAATAAATATAAAATTTCTTCGACAAGCAAGCCGGTCTCATATATAATACATACATAAATGACTCAAAGACGCAAGCCTTGACCACGAAGGTCAATCATCTCCCCATATGATGTCGGGAATGCTCCCTGTGGCTATGTCTCTCCCAACCCCTCTTGCACACTGCTGGGCCCCAGCCCAACACTGCCTCTCACCTCCTGCCGATGGCCCCTCACTTGGGGCTAGCCTCTACACACTTGTGTCCTCACCACGACCCTATCCCTAGGCTTGCTAACCCCTATACTCTCCACACTATTAGTGCATGATCTAGTCCTCTCGGTGAGGCTTGTTGTGCTTTGTACTTTGACATAGGAGGGAAAATCTATCCTGAAACTAACAAATTATCCTAGTAATACCATGCCTCTCTAGGGTATCTCTGAACTCGCCATGTGTACTATCTCGTGGAGGTGTCATGGGTCCTGCGCACTGCAAGTGTACTTCATATAATGGTACCATGTCCTTGAACTCTGCCCAACCCTATGCTGGTACTAGAGCTCGATTCGCCACTGGAATGCACTTTATGCACTGTATCTAGGCACAGTAGGGTAGTAATTTGTGCTCGTGCTATCTGTCAATGCCCTACACCCGTAACCTACCCCGTCTTTGTGGCCAACTAGCCTGTAAAGCCTTTACTGTGCTCGTAGAGCAGTCATCTCCTCCATCTCTACTACCTCCTCTCCATCTCCATCTCCACCTACCTCCGCCTGCGCATGTACATATCCTTGCCACGCCTAAGCTCGTAGCATCGCTATTTGGGCCTGTAATGTGGCAACCTATGCCTCTAAACCTGTGAGCTGCCCCTACATGATCCCAAGCTATGTCACCAAAGTAGACACCTACCCCTATATGGCATCTCTCTAAGCCGTGATGGTGGCTAATTCTAGCTGCCCGGCCTCGGTGGTATGGCTCTCACCCTATGATGCCCACCACTACTTGTACCCATCTATAACCCTAAAGATCATCAATCTGGGTGTCTACCGGATGCTCGTCCTATCTAGTCAAGATTGTGGGTCATGGCGGAGAGATAAGTCTCTCCACATCATCTCTCCTGTATTGTGGGAATGGAGGCGGTACACCCTGGACTAATCCAAACTGGTGTCTAACCCACTCTACGGGTATCTACTCATGCTCTCCCACTCTCCTCCCCTCTATCCACAAATGTATTTGTAGCCCAGCTAGCTCTGTGGCCATCTATTTGTATGCGGGGAAGCCCACATACAGCCTCCAAATGATGTCCACCCTAGAAAACCCCTCCAACAACCTCCTATAGTAAGCTACATCATGCGTAGCTCTAGCACCTCGGGCCTCTCCCATGGCCGGTACCCACCGCCTATACCCCACTCTCAAAAATCTCTATGGGAATGCATCTTCTCGGGGCATCCCCACTGGTCGAACACAAACAATGTGCTCATAAGCCCAACAATGTAGTAGTATGATGCAACAAATGCTAAATCTCTGCAGTCACCCGTAGGCCCATAGCTCTCTATACACTTGTGTCAAGAATGCAGTGCCCATGCACCATGTCCATTGTATCATCATGTCATGTCATAGAGGACTCCCATCAATGACCTCCAGAATCACCCGCCTCTGCATCCGGTAGTGAGAAGCAGCTCACTGCCTCCATCAAGAGTACTACTAACCTCATCTCCTCTGGATGAGCTCTATAAATCACTCCATAGCTCAGGCTAGTGTTATGGAACGTAAGGGCCTACTACACCCTCACCAAAAACGGGTGCTAGTAGCTCCCCGAGATGCCTACGAAGAGATAGAATAAACCTGGGGCCCCAATATGGGTAACCACAGGATCCTGTAGACGTCCTCCAGGGTGATCATCATCTCACCCATTGGCAAATGGAAGGTGTTGGTTGTTGAGTCCCATCTATCGATGAGGGAAACCATAAGACTCGCCTCCCAGACTACATGCTGGTAGCACCTCACCCCTATCAACCCCACCTCTACAACATGTTGCCACTCCGCTTTGTGTCATGCTCACTGTCTTTATCGATAATAAGGGTGGCACTCGGGCCCTCATCCACAGCTCGTCTCGGGCCTGCATCCCACAAAAACAATGTATTAGTCCTTATTTTACCCCACATTCTGACCTAATCTCTTTCCCCACCCCCATCCCGTTGGCCTTGTCGCTCACCTAAACCTACCCACACCCATCTACTTGAACCTATCTAACTTAACCCTCACCCAAACCTACCTGTAGACACTAAAATTAGGTCACACTCCCCCTTCGTACCTCGACCAATAAGTACCCTTCATCACTTTCACCTAGCCATGGCCCCATTCACCACACTAGTATTAATTTAATTAATTTAATTAAATTAACACTTTACCCTCATTATATTTATTATTGAAATATCTTATTTAAATAATATCCACACAATCACTTCACCCGACACCTCATCAAGTTAACTCACCTTAAGACCTATTCTTAGCAAGTTACCATAACTAACTAAGACTTACCCAAACCCTAAAAATCAATGCCTACACTCCCTCTAACCACATTCCCGCATGCTCACAGAAGCTCCTAGTCTAATCCATGGGATAACAACACAAGATCCAAGGAAATCAAGAGGATCTCCCCTAAGTTTGGCAAACCTAGAAAATCCCACCTTGAACCAACGTCGGTTACCCCTAACCACTTTGCTTAGTTAAACCGAACCGTGTCATCATTCCCCTTTTTAACTCCTAAACTACCTTATTCTCAAGGTTGGAAAACATTGGGAGCAAGAAAGTTGATGAGAAAGAGAGAGATCTCGAAAAGATAGCGCATCTTCGAGAGCAATTCCAACAAGAACTCACATCTAAAGAAGGAGATTGAACATCTTCTCCTGCATGACCATCCCAGCCACATTCGGATCTACCCAAGCAAAAGAGGAGTGTGCATGCAGCCCATGCAGAAGCTTTTCTCTAGTTGGTGATCACTTGCAGCCTCCAAAACTCATCATCAGCACCTCCATCCTTCACACATAGACTTCCAAAATGACATCCAAGTAAGTATAATATCATACTTCCCTAGTTAATTCATTTCATCATTGTTTTACCACTTATTGTCCATCTTTCTCCTTATTGACCATCTCCAACATGTTGTACCTTCATAGACCCATCAAAACCTCGTAAAAACCTACCCTTGTCACCTAATACCTCCTCCCAACCAACTAAATCCTTTGTGCAATCACAAAGGGGACCAAAACCCCATTCTGTGACATTCCCAGATCTCACAAAGAACTGAAATGCGCTGGTTATATCTAACTGCGGTCGGTCACCCCGACCACCGATGCGGTCTCTGTGTTTTCCCACACATCCTTAAGTAGAGACCTATCCACCCCATTTTACCTTACCCTCACTCACCTGGACCTACCCTAACACCTTCATTAGACCTGCAGAACTCATAACCAACCCTTTGACCTGTGGATTCTATTCTAGCCTAGCCTGTTAGATTAGATTTGTTTCTTATTGTGTTTTAAGTGAGATACCTAAATCATTTTAAAATAACAATAGGATTTACTTTGTTTTCAGCATTAATTTGTTTAAAATAGTGGACTGACAGACCATCTAGGAAGTGCCATACTTCCCGATCTAGCTCATGCTAGGCAGTTCACTGCCCATATTGTTTAATGCTTTCTAGTGGTCTTGCTTTCATTACAGGTAGTTCCTCCTAGCCAAAAGGAATCTCTCACAGTCAGCTGTGGATTCAGAAGTCATACACGCACAACAACCCATCAACCGACATTTGAATAGGTATTCCTCCTATGCCCATTACCCTATCTATTTCATCAACCATTCAAAGGAACAATCTAAGAAAAAGGTGAAACATTTTGGCACACCGGTGGGACCCATCCTAGGGTTCCTTGCATTTCATTCATTCCTAGGAAAAAATTGTGTGTTTGTTTCCCTTCTAAAAGCATACACACTAATTTTCTTCCCTAGTAATCCACTCCTTTTTAGTTTCTCTAAAGGAAATTTTTCTTTTGGTGTATTTAAAAGGAATCATCTCTTCATGTTTTCTACATTTTAGTGAAAGAGCATCCCTCTTCCTTTTCATCTATTTTTTTTCATCGAATATCATACTTTCGATTTGGGTTTAAAATAAGTGCATTTCATTCTAATTTTCTACATTAGCTCACATTAATTAAGGGTAACCTATATGTTGGATGTCATTACCAGCTGATGGTTGACAAAAATGAATCGTAGAAAAGCACTTCTATCCTTTTCTCTTTCTCTGAGTCTTACCAAACCACACAAAAATTCAAAATACATACATTCTTAAACAACATCTTACCTAGAAGAAGTTGTAGGTGATCACATGATCACGACATAGTGGGCACCCACTTGATGCTTTGCTCTGTTGAGTCATACTTCAGAGCGTAGCCCGCCCCACCATAACAAACCTAAAACCTCACCCTTTAGATCTCCTTCTTTGTAGGAAGCCATCCTCACCAAAAACTCTACTTCACAATTCATGTGTCAGTCCCTAAATAGCATAAGCTGAACAAAATGTAATAGAATAGGCACTCTAGGATGTTCTTTCTTAGTGTTCTGTCTGATTTGCATTTTGAGGTGAGAGCTTTCAATCATTATTTTTGTATTTCCTTGCACACTCCCCATCATAGCTAGTGTATTCCGGCTCCACCTGAGTGTGCCTAGGCCATATCACCATCATTCCTAGAATTCTGGGTCTTTGATTCCACTTCAAATTCTAATTCACAACCACTTTCTTATCACTATTTCAGTTTCACGGTGATTTCACGGTTACCTCGACCACCTCCATTACGCTCAACCAACCGACATCGGTTCCAGGTCCTTTTTCTAACCTATTCAAAAGGACAGTTCTCACTTCACTTTTCTCCATTTCCCATAGTCTTTGTTACTGTCACCTTTTCCATTGACATTTTGACACATCCCAAGGTTTGACATACTTGTCAATTTTGACCTTCTACCTCACTGATCGCTCATTACCTATTTCCCATAGTAACCGGTAGCGGTTACCCCTGACCGACATCGGTTTTCCCTAACTAGCATCGGTTACCCTATTTCACATTCCACTCACCATTTTTACTTCATCCATTTTTTTATAACCCAGATTTACCTGCTCCTGCTATTTTTTGTATTATTTACAGAGAAACATTACCACCTGATCAGTACCGGTTCACATGGTACTGACCCAAAGACAAGCGAACGCCCTCGTGTTCCATGCTAGTCACCAGCCACTCCCACCTAGTCCTTCACCACCCTCTATTCTATCACCAGCCATGGACCCCATCCAGCCTACCAATATCACTACCGAGAGATGAGGAGTTTGCATGACTCCTTGACCAAAACCCTGTTGCCTTGTAGTTTTACCTCTCCCATTCATCCACTTGAGATTCCTCGAAGTTAGTTGATATACGGCATGCCCATATCTATCCCCCCGACACTTGCACCCACTTCTGCCTCAGCCCCATCTAGCTCCGTGTTGCCCACTTCTACTTTACCCCTAATCGTTTCACAGTTAGGTCCTATACCCACTATGACTGCCACGTCTGTTACCCCTGTAACATCCATTACATCTACCATACCCTCGGTGACTACCCCAAATACAACTTCATCTGCCCCTCATGTCTCATACATACCCATAGCTATGTTCCCACCTCTAGCATCGGTGACCCCTACCCCATTTCAGAACGTAGTTCTTTCCATTCCACAATCACTAGCCCATTGCCACTAGGGTTACCACAACCCTTCCTCCCCCATATACATACTACCAACAACCGCTTGTTTCATCTATTGTTCATTCCAGGTACGTACCCCCTCTTTCATTTCCTTCTTCTTCACCACCTTACATGGCAGCCCCACACTAGAATGTCACACCCATTATACACCCAAAATCAACCTCCTCATGCTATAGGAGGCATCCAATCATCATAACCCACCAATGACTTAATTAGATTGATGATGGATAAGATGCAAACTTTGAGGCATCGGTTTCTAGCTCCCGCAACACTCTCACTTACAATGATGAGATTTGCAATGAGCCTATTCACCCATCCATTCCCATCCATTCATACCCTATGCATTGGGAAATGCCTAAATTCAACCGCTTCAATAGTAAGGAAGACCCACAACAAAGATTTGTGCTCATTTAAACATGGATGTTATTTGATTGCTCATGATGATGCCTTACTTTTGAGAACTTTTCCCATGTCCCTCACTAGACCAGCATTAGATTGGTATAGTGGGTTACCCAAACACTCCATATTTTCATTCAATCAGGTAGCCCAAGCTTTCTTGGATCATTTTTCTATCAACATCACCAAGAAAGTTACCATGACCGATCTATATTCCACACGTCAATACGAGGATGAATCTATCGATTTTTGTCACTCGTTGGTGCATAGCTGATCAATCAACTTACCTTTCAACTACCACAAACTGAACTCATCAGCTCTTCACTTGAGCTTGCGCCAAACATATCTCCCCGACCTTGTAGGTCCAAACTTTTAGAACATTCGATGAGGCATTTACTATGGCACAAAAGTTATAAATTCAGGCTATTGAAGAGAAAATCAAATTACAAAATAAAAATTTGACATTCAAGTCAACCGAAACCTCTTCTTCTTCTAAACCACCAACCAATTATTCAAAGGCTAAAGGTACCACTAACTAGTGGTACTCAAGGCCGGCCTAGCTCATCCATCCAATCAAGCCACACCCTCATCTAATCTATCACCTATACATGCTTTTCATTTCAGAGACAAGAGCAGTGAAAATATACCCCAATTGGGGAACCTTACTCTTGTTTTAGAAAAGTTGATCAAAGCTGGCGCCATCACCCTTCCACCCATAAAACCACACACTGGTTTTGACCCTGCTCACCCCATGCCCGCATGGTATAAGGAACAAGATTTCTGTAACTATCACCATGTAAAGGGTCATAGTGATGGAAACTACATCACTTTTAAGAATATTGTCCAAGAAATGCTTGAGAAAGGTGAGTTGACTGTGGATAATCCCAATGCCACCCTAATCAAAATCTAAAAATATTTAAAAAACCATTTCCCAATCATGCCCCTTCATCCAATCAAATAGGTGAGACATCCACTCACGATACCCATACTCGTGAGGTTCATGCAATCTTTAACGAGGTACCTGTCACATCTCAATTACCTCACATCCCTTCCATAGAGGAAATCCTAGCCCAAAACCCTCCTTCCACGTCTAACCTAACCATCACTTGTTCCTTCACCAATAGAGGAACACCCTTCATCTCCTACAGAGGAGTCTTCTACTGACATTGAGACCATCTCTCCCCTAGCTTCTCCACTCAGTGAACCTTTACCTACCATAATTCCTCCACCCATAGAGGAGCACCCATTACCTCCTCCACCCACAGAGGAGCACCTATCAGTTCCTCCACCCATAGAGGAGCTCCCATCATCTCCTCCACCCATCATAGACCCAATAGAGATACCTTTACCTCATGGCGAACATTCTCCATCCACTACCCGACATCCAACAGACCTACTTTCAGCTCTCTTACCCACGGAAGTTGAAGCCGGCCGATTCCCCATCTCCAAGATTCATTTTACAGGAATTCCCATGAGGTCCTCACCAACTCCACCCACAAATGTGCCATTCTCACGTTTGGATGATCACTTAGAGTATGTGGATAGAGCCTTGTTATGGGGGTGCCTCTTACTCCCTGTCTCAACACAAATGCAGAAATCCCTCGATGACACCTCCACCATCTACCCAAGCACACTTCCACCCGTCAAACCACATACAACCACTGTTGTTGCAACCCCTTCCACGATACTCATTAGCACTCACACCACATCCTTACCCATAACCCGACCTATGCCTAAACCTAAACCCATACCTACAACATTTACCTCCACTAAACCTATTACCACTTTAGGGGTCACCCCAACCACCAGCCTTACCCATCCACCTATTAAACTAGATTTAGCTACATCCTCCAATGTTAAAACCACACCTACTCTGACACCCAAACTAAAGAAACAAACTCATCAACCTCATACCCCTACCGCATCAATCACACCCACACATGTCCCATCTGCCTTCAGACCTCAGCTGCCCAACAGGTTAAGCACCCCTCACCCAGTCATAACCCAATAACCCAACCACCCATTCTAGCCTCACAAATTTCTAACCTACCCAGGCACACAACATGACTCATACCCACACTTGTAGTCTCTTTACCACCAATACCTCTCGATACCTTCAACCATTGCTTCACTACCTACTACACTTCAGTCATTGTCCCTCACACCCCAAGCATGACCTCGCATCATCTACCTTCATAGCACCCCATTATCCCCATGGGTAACTCACCCTCTTCCTCCATCTGCTTTCCCTCATAGACCTCGTATGCCCACATCACCTTTACCCAAGAAGGTGCACCCCAAAAACAAAACCCCATTACCGCACAACAAGGTAATCAAAACAAAACCACACCCTCCTACCCATCCATCTACTATACCCCTACCCAAACAAACCCGACAGATACCTCAAACCACACCGGCACCTAAATCCATAGCTCGACCCCTTCCTACAAATCCACAAACAATTCCCTAACAACCAACCACACCTACACCCAAGCCCACGTTCACTTCCCATTGTGATCCACTAGCAGGGTCTTATGCCAAAATTTTAAACAACCTCCTCGAGACTTCTGTTATCACATTACCACCACTCCGACCTTATGACCCCCTCAAACCCAAGCCAAAAGGGTTTGATGATACCAAAATTTGTGCATACCATCGTGTCCCAGGACATGATGTGGAGAACTATAAGGCCTTGAAAACTATCCTTATCCAATTGTGTCCACCTGAAACCAACTTTGATGATGATGACCTTCTTGATGAGGACCCTGCTCCACCTACACCCCCTCTCACATTATCCACTCAACAACCACAACCTCCACCCTCACAGCTCCCAGAACCACACACAAAATTTGAAATTAACATGGTTCACATCAGAGAGCTTGCCACACCACCACCCAAATGTCGTTGTGCCCAACTGACCTCATAGGGATTTTCTCCTCCCGTAGGTTTTTTCCCTTCATGTCATTATACCACTTACCCTACACCCTCTCCATTTGAAAAATTCCCTCAAATCAACATGGTACATGTCACTACATGTGTGCAGAAGGGTAAAGAAAAAGTAGTTGACCCACCATCCAATCCTATACCCAACATACCATCTACACCCATACCTAAGATAACTATCCACATACCCCATTTCTAATGGTGTCACACATCACACCATGCTCAAAAAATTACACCAATCTCCACTCAAAATGTCCCTATATGACCTCATCCAAACCTCAAAATCCCATCGGCAAGCCCTCATGGAGATTCTTCAATCTATCGAGGTTTTACCCAATGACCCTACACCCGTAGCCTCCATTATCACACCCCATCATGTAGCATCCCTCACCAAATTACCACCTTCATCTTCACCTCACCTTGTTAACCAAGTGGCCTCCCTTAGCTTCTCAGAGGAGGAGATTGTGCCATACCAAAATGAGGACCCAGGACCCAGCCCTCTTCATCTCTGTTCACATTGATGACATATGGGTACGTTGTGTGATGATTGATGGTGGCACTAGCATTAACATCATTTCATCCCATGCATTTTCTCAAATGTGCATACCTGAAAATTACATGCACAAACATCCGGTCATGTTGCATTCATTCAATGATGTTATCACCTCCACACTAGGCACTTGTCATCCTTCACATTCGTGTGGGCCCTCACTATTCAAAATTTTTTATGTTTTGGAGGGGAATTCCAATATAACTTGTTTCTCGGTAGACCCTAGATCCATGTCATGGGTTGTGTTCCTTCCACTTTGCATCGTTGTGTAAAGTTTGAACACGAAGGACACACTTATACCATTCTAGCTGACCCATCACCTTTTAAAACATGCAACATGCTTTACTGACCCAATGATGTACTCATACCTATCACACCATCTACCTCTGCACCTACTACCACTTCACCTACACCTCCACCTACCAGTATAGTCACTACCTCAACCACACATACCTCCTCTATTCCTACAGCCCCATTAGCTCCCCAATCCATTAACACCACCTCCGCATCGACCTCGACACATCATCCATACCAGCTACCCACATACCAACCACTGATCCCTTGGAAGGTGTTTTTCAACACCTCACTCTGGGGGAGTACCACCTATATAGTGTCAACACATTCCTTACTCCACATGAGTATGGAAGCCTTCACCAACACCCTCGTTATGATCACCATATCGGAGAAAGCCTCCTTTATGGTCCTCCTCATCTTCATACTAGTCTCACCTATGGGGACTTGATACTACTACCTACACACCTGAACCACCATCACAACCCCACCCATTTTCCGTTGACTTCCAATCACTTACCAATCACCATTTCACCCACACCTTCCTACACCACTTTGTGTGTGGAAGGGTTTTGGTTTTGGCTTCTATGAGCAAGGCCACCATACCATTATTCCATGTACCACCCATAAACACAATGACCATAGTGGTATCGGACTTCCCGAACCTCCTACCAAACAAGCCCACATCAAACTCATTGCAGACCCTAGCCCTTCTCCACCTTCATCACCACTCTCACCAATGGAGTCGATAGATCCTAAATCTATCCCTCCTAACTTTTTTTTTCATAAACACCATTTCCTTGGGGCCTCTAACTTATCAACGTGAAGGCGAGGCCCCTTCCACTCTCCCATTCCTATCCTGAGATGATCGATGATGACACACCAACCATTAATGTCATTTAATGTTAGGATGATGAATCCATACTCACCTACCTTGGTGCAGAAGACTCATATATTCATCGGTCGTTACCATCTGAGATGCAAACCATGTTGAATGAATCGACTATTGAAATCAACATTCATACTCAGGATGACCCGCACATCCTAAAGATCGGACAATCTTTAGATGTTTTGAACAAGAAGCCATCACTTCTTTTCTCTCGAGAGCATAAACACACTTTCACTTGGTCTTACACAGACATGCCCGGTATTGACCCCACCATAGTGGTCCATAATATCATAACCATTCCCGATGCCAAACCTATCAAACAAAAGCTAAGGAAGATGCACCCTCGCATTGCCCTTCTCATCAAAGAAGAACTTCAGCGTCTTCTTTCCGTTTCTTTCATCTTACCCATTGATTATCCCCAATGGATTTCTAACATCATCCCTATCACTAAGGTGACAGGGGGACTTCATATTTGCATGGACTTCGTGACCTCAACCTCACCTACCCGAAAGATGAATTTCCCTTGCCCGGTATTGATCAACTGGTAGACCTTACCATGGGTCATGAAATGCTCTCGCTCATGGATGGTTTTTCGGTTATAACCAAATTTTTCTTTCCCCAAAAGATCAGCACAAGACCACATTCATTACCCCTTGGGGACCTTCTGCTATAGAGTCATGCCTTTTGGCCTTAAAAATGTTGGTGCTACATATCAACGTGTTATGACTTACATCTTCCATGATATCATGCATCACATATTGGAAGATTATGTGGATGATCTCTTGGCTAAATCTAAATGGCACACCGAGCACCTCACTTTGTCCTCAAAACCATCTTTGATCACCTTATTAAATATTGCATCCACTGTAGCCTAAAAAGTGTGTCTTCACGGTTCTCTCAGGAAAGCTCTTGGGATTTATCATTTCCTTACATGGTATAGAAGTTGACCCAGCTAAAGTCAAGGCCATTCTGGAAATGCCTCCACCCACTAACCTTAAACAACTTTGTAGCTGCAAGGTAAATTGTAGTCCATTCACTTGATTTATTTCCCAATTATTGGATCGGTGTCAACCATTTCATCATCTACTTAGGAAGGATGTCTCCTTTAAATGGGATGATGACTGTCACAAAGCTTTTGAGGCCTTAAAACAATACCTTCTCCAACCACCCATCCTTATCCCACCTAAAGATGACCAACCTTTTTACCTATACATATCAGCTACCAATCATTCCTTGGGAGCCATGCTCACTCATCGTGATGAACAACATAGGGAGCAGGTGGTTTATTATATAAGTTGTACCCTTCTAGACTATGAAACCTGATACACTCACCCTAAAAAAATTTGCTTAGCCTTAGTTTTCATTTCCACCAAACTCTGCCATTACCTACTCAACCACAAAACCTATGTCATGACCAACACCAACCCTTTACACATCATGTACGCTAAACCTTATCAAAATCAGTGTACTGTGTATGGCTTATGCTTTTAGCTGATCTTGACCTCAAATTCATCCACCAAAAGTCCATTAAAGGCTAGGATATCACTGACCAACTGGCTGACGCACCTATTGTTATGGGACCAACCCTCTAATTTTGACTTCCCCAACGAATCCATTGCTAACCTCTCTTTGGATGACAACCCTTACCAAATGACCTTATTCTTTGATGGTTCCAAATGTCAGTGGGGGTGGTGCAGGCATTATCCTCATTCCTCTTGATGGTGAACCCATGCCTTTATCATTTAAACTCGACTTCGAATGCACCAACAATGTCACCAAATATGAAGCGCTCGTATTGGGTCTCATGACTACCTATGCCTTAGACATTAAGTCCATTAATATCTTTGGTGATTCTCAACTGGTAGTAAACCAAGTCAATGGTGTTTATCAGTGTCATAATGAAATACTTCAAGAATACAAGTGTTACGTCGGCATCATGTTGACTACCTTTGACCGCTATAAAATTCAAACCGTTCCGCGATCCACCAATAAATTTATGGATACCATGGCTTGCCTCGCTTCTCAAATACCCACTTCACTGATGATTTAGACATCTTTGTTACCATAAAACATACCGAGACCTTCTTATAAATCTTGTTGTATTAACCTCATCCACACTACCTCATTGAACACACCAGATCTTTGGTATAAGCAGCTTGCGGACTACCTTTCCCTTTCTATTTTACCTCCTGATCTCACACGTAATGGATAGCGCACTTTCTCAAATAGGCCTCTCATTATGTCATGTCATAGGTGGCCTTCTCTATAAACATGGCTTTGATGGTATTCTCTTACAATGCCTCACTAGCTCTGAAATCCCTACACCATTAAAGAAGTTCATGATGGCATATGTGGAGGCCACTTTAGTGGTCTTGCTATTGCTAAGCGTATTCTTCACCTTGGCTATTATTGGCCGACCCTTAACCATGATTGTTGTGACTATGTCAAATGCTTGCGTGAAATGTCAACAACATTCCAACCTTCATCATACACCCAGTCACACGCCTTACAGGTCACTTGTGACCTTTGGCCCTTCTCTCAATGGGGTTTGGATCTTGTCGGAGAAATCAATCCTCATTCTTCCCAATGCCATCAATGGATTATAACTACTACTGAATACTACACCAAATGGGTGGAAGCCATACCACTTATCTCCATGAAAGCCAAGAAAATATGTGAGTTCATTAACCATCACATCATTTGTCACTTTGGTGTCCCTCATCACCTCATCACTGACAATGGAAAACAATTCAAAAACAAAACACTGCAAAAACTTTGCGATGCCTTCGACATTCAGCTTAGTTTCTCCTCACCTTATTACCCACAAACCAATGGCCAAGCCGAATCCACTAACAAAACCCTCAATAAAATTCTCATGAAAGTGGTTGACGATACTGGGAAGGATTGGCATACGCACATTCCTTTTTCTCTATGGGCATACCGTACTAGTATTCACACTACCACTGCGGCTACACCCTTTTCACTGGTCTACGGTACAGAGGTCTGTTTTTCCTCTCAAGTCCAATCCCCTCACTCCTGCATTTCTCTCCATGACATGCTTACTAATGATGACTTTCATCAGGACCACTTGGCACAACTAGAGTTATTAGATGAACATCATCTTAATGCTCTAGATCACCTCCAAGTCTATCAAAAATGCATCAAGTGTGCCTATGAAAAATGTGTTCATGAATGAACCTTTCAAGTGGGTGACCTTGTTTTGAAAGAAAATCAACACGTAACCAAAGTGGAGAAAATAAAATGGGGAAAATTTTCTCCTAATTGGCTTGGACCCTACATCGTAACTCATACCTATGGATCAGGTGCCTATCATTTGTCCTCACTTGAGGGTAAACCTGAACCTGAGCCCCTCAACACATTACATCTTCGACCATTCTATTGTTGACTCATTGTCCTACCTCACCCTGTGTCTCTTTACAGGCTCACCCCTTGAGTGCTATCCACTTCATACACCTCCCTAACGATTAAACAAGAATCATGTGAGTACCCATCACTTGTTATCTACTCTTGAATACATGCACCACGGCACTGCACATAGCATGATTCTCATGGATACTTTTCATCTATCTTTAGATGAGATCCCATGGTCGTTCCACCTTGCCTTTTGAACAAGAGTCCTATCCTTCACCTTGGTCTTGTCCATGATTTCAAAGACCTCCAATGGGACCAAACTCCTTGAGTCAAACTTCTAATAAAAGATGACTCCCTCAAAAGGACATCTTCCTCTCGACCAAATTACTACTATAAATAGACTTGCTCCCTCGAAGGACAGCTATGCAAAGCTTTCAAAAAAAAAAGAGAAACGAGAGAAAATGAAGCTTCCCATCGATCAGCTTCATGAAGACCTCAAGGAGTACCATATTATTTATCCCATATAGACTTCCCACATCGATCAGTCTATCACAAGAAACAAAAATTTTTAGTCATGGACTTGCCCATTGTGCCCTAGGACCTCTTGCCCAAAATCCCTGTCACTCAAACATATCAAATTAACTACCTTTTCCCACTTACCATTTCTACCCTCATTTCCTCAGTTGCCTCAAGGGACATCTTGGAATTTAGACATTTGGTGATCCTGTGACTACCTTCATCATAGAACCGTTAATCATGTGGTGTCTTTTGGGTCTTGTGTTTATCACCTCCTCCAAGGTATGATCTACTCGGTAGGTTCCTACCCAATCAGGTGGCTCTATGGCCCCCTCTTATCTTTTAAATTGTCTTTGTTTACGTTCTGATTACCTTATACAGGACTTGGTCCTCATCGCTTACCTTTGGGGGTAGCACTCCCCTTTCACCATAATCACCTTCACCTGCATCATTTTACCTATAATCTACCCACACTCATTAAACCTAAAACCCACTACATGCCTAAAAACCTACTAACTCATTTTCATCTTTCTTCCCTAGCTTATGGGAGAACTACATCGGTCTGAGGTCCCTTTTCACCGGGACTATGTAGGCAACACTTTTAGGGCATGGGGCCCTGGAAGGTTAGCTCGACCACTCTTTACCCTAACCATTTTCCCCACCTTTACCTGATTTCCTATTCCTATCAAACACCTCAACATCTAACCCATATACCACATACCCTTTACCACTTATCTTATTTCACATTTTCATACATAACCAACATTTTTCACATTTTACACCATCTCATGCATTTACATTTCCATTTGTTACCAAAATACCAAAATAAACATCCATGCCTATCCATCCTAACACCACTCGATCCATGCCTAAATCGACCATCCTATGAACCGACTAACTCATCCATGCCTAACACACCATGACTCGATCCATGCCTAAACCTGACTCGATCCATGCCTAAACCTCATGCCTAAACTTGACCCATGCCTAAACTCTTGACTCCATCCATGCCTAGCTCATCTATTTTCCATCCATATCACAAGTAAAGTAAAACTCATACACATCATAATAACATCACTTGAATATCATTTATCTCCTCATATATACATGTGTGTATCAATACAATGTACACCCGTATCACATAAATGTGTATCTCAATAAACATGCATGTCTCCTCATGGCTATCATCTCAAAAATGTTGGCACGTAGGCCGATATACTACAAAAAATCATCATCGCTCACTAGGTCGTATCCAATACACAAATGTCTTGACTCGTGAGGCAATATATCATACAAAATCAAAATGTCTTGGTCAAGCGGTATCATGAACAAAATATACATACAATATCTCTTTGGCTCATAGGCCGGTATACATCCAAAATCCAAAAATACAAAAATAGGTGACATATTGTCCCTCATCTACCACTAGATGGACCAGCATCTAATGATGCTGACCCCCGTGCACTGCTCGATGTCCTCTACTCTCTCCTTTGGGCTCGCTGGCCACCTACACTCTCGGCACTATATATGTGTGACTGTGTCTCTCACTGGAGACTATCTGTAGTGGTCTCATCACACCATCTACTAGTATCTGTAGCTTGGGCTCCTCCTCCTATACCTATACCTAAGGCTCTCACCTCTCCACTGTATCTGTAGCTCTAGCCTTTTGGTTTGTACTTGTGCCTCCCCCCTGATTGTCCCTACTGACCTACCTCTCATGCGGCCCACCACTTTACCAGGCTGTATATACTATCACCCCTGCATCATCTATGTTATGGTCCATGGCTCCTCCTCCTCCCCTATCACCTCTCTTATGGATGGGGTGGAGACAAGGGTCTCTCCACCTCATCTCTCCTATACCGTGGGAAGGGCGGGGGCACATCCTACACTAAACCAAATTGTTGCCTCACTCGATCGATAGGTATCATCTCGTGCTCCCCAGCACAACATCCCTCTATCCATCCACCTCTATAGTTGTAGTCCCTCCAGCTCTGTATACATCCCTTTGTAAGAGGGATAGGTCACATAGGGTCTCCAGACTATATCCACATTGGACAGGCTCTCCAGTCTCTGTCTATAATATGCTATGTCGTATGTAGCCCGGGCTCTCTGTACACTACCCTCGGTGCCCATCACCTACAACCAACTCGGATGACTCCTGACTCAAATGCATCTACCCGGGTAGGCCTGTCGGTCACACACACACAATGTGCTCATAAGCCCAATAGTGTAGAAGGAAAGTGTAACACAGACTATATCTCAATTGCCCATAGGCCCACAACTCTCTATATAACTGCACCAAAAAAGCCGTTGGTGCCCAAGAAAAATTGGTATGCTCAATCATCATGTCCCAAAGGACACCCATCAGTGACCATGGGAATCTCCCACCCTCTAAATCTAGCAATGTATAGCATCCGATCACCTCCATCATCAACACTATCAACCACATCTCCTCAGGATGGGTAGCATATACCTCTCTGTAACTCAAATTGGCCGCACTTGTGTGGTAACACAACTCACTCTCTCTCTCAAATACCTCATCTATACACCCCACCATGACCTCGGATGTCACTGAGTACACCTGGTCTCCAGTAATCGGTAGTCTCAATATCCTATATATATCCTCTAGGGTGATGGTCATCTCCCCTGTCGGCAAGTGGAAGGTGTTAGTTACCAAATCCCATCTCTCGATGAGTGCGACCATTAGACTCTACTCTCTCACAACCCACCCATAATGGTAGATCCCAATCAGGCTGACATCATCAATGTGGCTCCACTCCTCAAATTCACCTATCCATGCAGCTCTAGCAATATAAGCGGCTCCCGATCCCTCATCCGCAACTCATCACGGGCCTGCATCCAACAAACACTATATATTAGTATGCCTGTTCCATCACCTTGTGTTCACCCCCCAACCACCTATTCTTCTTGACCCCCTCTAACCTAATCCTTAACCAAACCAACCACAACCCATCCTCTCTCTCTTACACCACACCTTTCCATCTCTTACCCTACCCATTGACCATCTGTTTCCACTACCTAACCCATTTTTGCCTATTTCTGGCCCCATTTCCTTATTTTCACACCGACTCCGGTTACCCATAACCATCACCAATGGCCTTTAACCACTATCGGTCACCTGTGTCTTGACCGATCCCACTTCTACATGACCAATGTCGTCGCCTACTACGGGACCGTGCAGTCGATCATTGTGATAGAAAAAATGCCAAAACCCCCGACTATATTTTTTTCATTTTGACCAAATCCACCCCACTACCCAACCAAACTTATTTACACCTTCCCTACTTCCCTTCCCACTCCTATTGACCTACATTCCAACCTCCCCCACCCCAATTATATCCAATTTATCTCCCAATCCTAAATTCAAATCTTCCCCCATTTTTCTTACAACCCATATTTTACCCTACTTAATTAATCAAATCATTAAGCAATGGTGTAGAGCTTACCTCATCCTTCTGCCGATGTCGTGGTGGTATATCCGGCCACTATACGGGTGGACCACCCGACCCCTCTCTCGGCCTTTTTCATCCTCCAATGCACAAACAATCCTCGGCCATGAGAATCATGCCACCTGATCTCGTGGCCCCACCTCCCAATCACCCACTCTCTCCTATGTGGCTCGCCAACCAAGCTCCTCTGCTGCACTCTCTTGTCCTTTTCCCCTTTCTCTCTTCTTGTCCTTTTCTACTTTTCCACATGCCCAAATGAATTTTCAAATGCGGGTTATCCACTTTTTATACCCTACCCGACTGCACGACCGATCGATTAGCCATTGACCACTTGGTATGTTGCCCTAAACTACCACCGTCGGTTACCTTACATTCTCATCAATTCATTCTCGACCACTGTCGATTACCCTACGTACTCTTTACCCCCATTTACCTCATTAATCCTTACCTCCCTTCTCTTTTTCCCCCCATACACCTACCTGGACCACTTTACCTTCACCTCTAGCCCTCCACCCTCTTCAACCTCCTCACGTCCACTTGTTGACGCCTTATTATTTTACCCCTACCTCGGCCTTCCCATGCCGTAATCTCGATATTTGGACCTGACCATCGCTAGTGACCTTTGACCTCATGTGTTCACTATACCTTGTGGCACTTATTACCTGTGTTGTTGACCTAATGACCTTACCTAGCCTATTGTCATGACCGTTTATCCTAACCCTACCTTTGGTGTACTGGAACATACCTAAACGTTCCTGCACCTAACCTACATTGTGTTTCCTAACCTTATCCTATACCTTGGATACTGGATTCACTTCACCCTTGTTTGGATAAACCTATCGACCTTAGACGATGTAGAGTTTGCATGTTTTTAACTTGGTAGCGTGTTGTAGTTTATACGTGTACGTATGCGTTTGACTGCTGCTACCTTTGACCCTACCCATTACCTAGATTGCCTAAGTAGACCTTTCACCCTCTTCCCCTACACCCGATTTACCTTTTCTTCACATTTACCTTTTATCAAACCACTCACCACTTCAGCTGGCTACTTCGTCAGTTCCTGGTTTGAGGGGGATCACCTTCACCCACACATGGGGAAACCACATCTTATTTTTGTTAGCATCGCTTACCAATACAAGCTACGCAACAAAAAGGGGAAAAATGTAGACACTAAAATTAGGTCACACTCCCCTTCCGTACCTCGACCAATAAGTACCCTTCATCACTTTCACCTAGCCATGGCCCCCTTCACCACACTAGTATTAATTTAATTAAATTAATGCTTTACCCTCACTATATTTATTATTTAAATATCTTATTTAAATAATATCCACACAAACACTTCACCCAGACACCTCATCAAGTTAACTCACCTTAAGACCTATTCTTAGCAAGTTACCATAACTAACTAAGACTTACCCAAACCCTAAAAATCAATGCCTACACTCCCTCTAACCACATTCCCGCATGCTCACAAAAGCTCCTAGTCTAATCCATGGGATAACGACACGAGATCTAAGGAAATCAGGAGGATCTCCCCTAAGTTTGGCAAACCTAGAAAATCCCACCTTGACCAACGTCGGTTACCCCTAACCGCCACCGGTTAAGCCGGACCGCCATCGGTTCCCCTTTTTAACTCCTAAACTACCTTATTCTCAAGGTTGGAAAACATTGGGAGCAAGAAAGTTGACAAGAGCAAGAGTGAGATCTCAAAAGATAGCACATCTTCAGAGAGCCAATTCCAACAAGAACTCACATCCAAAGAAGGAGATTGAACATCTTCTCTTGCACAGCCATCCCAACCACATTTGGATCTACCCAAGCAAAAGAGGAGTGTGCATGTAGCCCATGCAGAAGCTTTTCTCCAGTTGGTGATCACTTGTAGCCTCCAAAACTCATCATCAACACCTCCATCCTTCACACACAGACTTCTAGAAATGACATCCAAGTAAGTATAATATCATACTTCCTGGTTAATTCATTTCATCATTGTTTTACCACCTATTGTCCATCTTGCTCCTTATTGACCATCTCCAACATGTTGTACCTTCATAGACCCATCAAAACCTTGTAAAAACCTACCCTTGTCACCTAATACCTCCTCCCAACCAACTAAATCCTTTGTGCAATCACAAAGGGGACCAAAACCCCATTCTGTGACATTCCCAGATCTCACAGTAACTGGCGCCGGTTGTACCTAACCGCGGTCGGTCACCCCTGACCAACGCCGGTCTCTATGTTTTCCCACATAGCCTTAAGTAGAGACCTATCCACCCCATTTTACCTTACCCTCACTCACAGGACCTACCCAACACCTTCATCAGACCTACAAAACTCAGAACCAACCCTTTGACCTATGTGGATTCTATTCTAGCCTAGCTTGTTAGATTAGATCTATTTCTTATTGTGTTTTAAGTGAGATACCTAAATCATTTTAAAATAAAATAGGATTTACTTTGTTTTCAGCATTAATTTTTTTAAAATAGTGGACTAGACCATCTATCTTCAAATTTACATGCTTTCTTCAACCACTTTGGCTTGCATTAATGTTTTCTGCTCCCTGAATAGTGTTTTTCCTTTGTTTATAGTAAAAGAGATCAAATGGGAGTTACCCTCTAGTAAATGCATTGGTTATAAATAGCCAGCTTGTTTTCAAGCAAATGGCCCCTCATCTTCTCAATTCTCTTATTCAGTCTTTCAATTTCTTGCTTAGAATTCTATCAATTCATGTTTTGCTTCCATTGTTGGTCTTTTAGAAGTCATATAATCTCTTTGTTTCAGTCTTGTTCCATTGTTGCTTCATACAATCAGTTTAGCATAGAATAGCTTCATTTCTAGACTAGAATCCATTAAAGTTGTAGGTTTTGTTTTGTCACAAGGATAGTTTCTGAAACTCTCGGTACACTTGTGTTGTATTCCCATGAATAAATCCCACTAGGAATTGCATAGTCAAGCTCTGTTCACTTGCGTTATCCCTCTCCTACTCACATTGTATTCGGTCTATATCCAAAGTGCCATTGTTCGATTGCTATCTTCTTGTTGATACTATCATATACACACTTTCTAGGATTCACGAGGACACGAAGGAATGAGGAGATCACACTTGAGGGGATGAAATCACACACAACTAGATTTACCACTTGTTCTGTAAATGCCAGGTTTGAGCTATCAAAGTTCTAATTACAAACATATCAAATAGAGTAGTGAATTATTTCATTTCGTTAAAAAATTTTGCTCTCGATATCACCAGGGAAGCTATGGGGATTGATAGTTTAAGAAACTGTGATTCATTCCTCACTTCTGAGGTAGGATCGAGAGCCTTTCAATTTAATATATTTAGTTGCTTAGATATTTAGGATAAAATCACAACTTGCACAGCAAATAGCCATACCAGGCTACTTTGCTTGTTTTTATTCTATTTTAGATTAGTTGTTCATTTTATAAATATACTAGAGTAGTTTCTCTTTCAATTTCATTGAAATACATCATTTAAAAATACAAAAAAATAGAAGGATGCTTGCATAGTGTAAATACCTCTTTCATAATCAGTTTATTAATTTTAGTTAAAAGTTGAATCATTTTGTATGACAATCACAGGACCTAGAGAGCCTAGAGAATATATATTTGAACCCATAGTACCTCAACCAAATCTACCCATGACATTTAGCTGATATAGATCAGGACCTTAGGATACAGGTCTTTCGAGCAACAACAAACTTACAAGTAATTAGTGAGCAACTAAGAGGATTAAACATCGAAGACGACAAAGCTTACACATTTTGGTCAAACCATCCAAACTATAGATTGCCTTGATAAAACACCTGAATGACCATGCAAGGGTTCAAATGAGAGAAACATTTGGTTGTGATCCTTTGGTTCCATATCCTAACACAGGAGACCTCCTCGTTGACATAGACACTAGCTTACGTATTCAAGTTGCCAGAACACCTATTAGGTACTCTAAGAAAATCATACAACTTCTAGTTCTAAACGTAGAGGCTGAAAAGGCATACGATTACTAGATAGTTGGGAGAAGGGATTGATTCTTCACATGACCATAATAGGTCCACAACAACCATGAACTCATGGTTGTGATCCCCAAGTCCCACAACCCAACGGGCCAACAAACCAGTCAAGTATTGACACCGGCTTGCGAATGCTGGTATTTAGATCTTCACCACTCCCACCGGATATTATAACACAGTTCTCCATATTAAACATAGAAGCCAATCAATCTAATATTTTCTAGGCTAGACCAGAAAACCACCCATAGTTCACTACAAATCCATTAAACCACCTATCACCATTTTCATGACCTTGTCTGGAGATATATACGAAGCTCCCACAGTCACTTCCCACGTATCCAACAACCAAGAAATAGGATCTCGGCAGAGCTTGATATCGATTGGAGCCTCCAAGCAGCCATTATATCCAAATGAACCATTACACCAATTCAGGTTAGGAGGGCCTTCTTCACCTTAGATTCATAGATTCCATTATTACGTATTGAGGATTTAAGATTACCCGATTAGCTTGTCATATCTATCCACATTCAACATTCATACAAATTCACATTCTGTCTCTGTCTCACACGACCTCGAGAGGTCGGGTATGAGGAAGAGGTACTTGTAGATTCCCATGCTCGCATGTTACTTTTCCATCGTACAAAATTGGTGAACCCGACGTGAAAAACTAATATTCCTCTTTCTGTTTTCATTTCTTCCATCCACCTTCACTCTTTCCCATTATTCTGTGGGTATTCATATACCCCCAAATATGTCGGGATATGATGCATATGGCAGACCTCTCTCAGGTCTCAAAGTAAACTATAGTCAAACAAATAGACAACCATCACCCTCACTTTCTGCATGGGCTGATAACTATTCGAGTAATTACTTGTCATCTCAAACTCCCCCTCACAGAACTAGTTCTAGTTCTTCATTCCAAATTGAGGAGTTTGATCAGTTTGCACAAACACAACAGCCAGAGCCATCAGGCTCTAACAATATGATGTTTACTTGGAGAATCCACTTCATCTCCTCGGGTCTTGTTCAGACCACAGATCAGTAGACAATCAGACCCACTCCCCTTTTTGGATGAGGAGTACTTAGCACGCTTCGCTAAAAGTGAACAACGCTTCCAAAATATGTATCCACCTATAGGGAGTTTACAAATACAGTTTGATGCCCTATTCCAGGAGAACACCCCCATAACTCCACCTATGGGAAATACACTCGGTGAAGCTTGGTAGGTTAACGACCAATTCATAGCAGGGTATCATACCCTTTACAACCTCAAGCTATACAACAAAACACCCTTAAGGAAAAGCACTACGTCTTCACTGATGGAGGTCATTTCAGCCTTAGCTGAGAAGGTTAGAGGGCTAGAACTTGCTCAAGAAAACCAAAATTCATATTTTGGGCAAAGCAGGAATCCCCAACCCTCTGCATCATCCCAGTCAAGTTGACCTCCTTACAGGAATAGGCACGTTAGGCATGCCTCCTCAAAATCCTTATAGTTACCCACAACAAACACCAACTAGGACCACATTTTCAAATGCCACTCCAGTTGAAAGCATGACACCTCCCGGCTTGGCACCAAACAACCCATACCAGAACAATGCTCCTCCTTACTTAAACATTTATTCAAAGTCACCACAAGGAGACATGTTCTCTTCTCTCTGGGATGTTCGTTCAACCACAGGGATTCCCTTATGTTCCTACAAATGCATATGCTATGCCATATCAACAACCCATTCCCCTCAACCCCCTCAGCAAAGCCTCATCGATGGTTGAGGCCTACGCAGTAGGGACTTACTCAAAATATTTGAAAGAACCCCTAGACTTCACCATATGAAGCATTATGCTTCCAAGACCTCTTCCCGATTTTCCCAAATACAAAGGGGAAGGAGACCCGAATGCACACATTAAGGCCTATGCCACAGCCATACGGAGTTACTCCCTTGGGATGGGGTTGTCACTAAAATATTCCCTAAGACCCTAGAAGGTATTGCCCTTGATTGGTATTACAGAATACCTGAAGCTTCGATACACTCATTTAAACAACTCATGTCAAAATTCATCAAAGCTTTCGACATGAACAAATTGTTAAGAATGGGAATCGGGAGTTCTTACATATCAAACAAGAACATAATGAATCCACCACTCATTTTATCCAAAGATGGCATACGGTTCTCTACTCATCAGTGAGTGCTCCAAATATGGATCAAATGGAACTATGTGATTTATTCCTTAATTCACTCAATAGAGAGATAAAGGAAGAAGTCCAGAAGTTCCCACTAAGAACTTACGATGAAGTACTCGAGAGTGCTCTCCGAATCGACCAAGCAGTGATTGATAGTGGTCGTAAGACATATGGGACAAATGGGAAATTAACCACTCCCAATCAAAACACCGTGGCCTATCCTAATGCTGGGAATGCTAATCAAGGACCTAAGATCCTTAACAAGAACCGCGGGTTACAACAGATGGAGTAACTGACCAAGCTAAAAGGGAAAATGTTGTAAACATTTCACCACCTGTTAATAATCAATGAAATAATAATTTTACCCCAACAATCAATGTGGTGGATTTTAATCATCCACCATGGCAACAACAACAACAACAACAACAATGAAGTCCAAACACAAAGTCCAAATCAAAACCCAACTAGATATCAGAGTCAAAACCAAAGGCAACAACCTCAAAATTTTAACTCTAACAACCAACAACCTTATCAAATTTTGGGCCAACAAGGGTTTTAAATCAACAACCTCGAAATTATAATCCCAATCTATATTGTGGCTTCCACAAGATTCAAGGCCACGATACTAGGACTTGTCGTGAATACAATAAATTCATGCAACATTTTCCAGAAGATCAAAAACAACTCTTTATAGATATGTTTTTAGCAAATTCTATAGTACCCACGCCAAACACTTATGCAGGGGTAGTTTCCCCTCAAAATGCATCCCTCAAGATCTTCAATGACCCGCTCCCAAACCATTCTAACAACAACAAGTTAGATCCTAATGGAACAAATAAGGGTGTCATGACAGGAAACAATGATCATGAAGCTTCAACTTCATTAAATCCACCAGTCGCACCCCAATTAGGAACTCGACCTCAAACTAAGATAGTTGGTTTAGTAGAGTTAGATGTCGAGCTACCCATAGAAACCATAACAAGAACACGGGATTATTCTTCTCAACCAACTCCAAGTTATTCATTAGAGCCAGACAACACTCAACAAACATTGGTAAAACCTATAGGCACTATGATCTAATTAATGATTTAACTAAAACCTTCTCACACATCTCCTTCTTGGATTTGTTAAAGAACTCTCCCACCCATAGGGCTGCCCTCTTAGAAGTGTTAGGCCTTGGCCATTTAATCAACATCACTCCTCCTCCAGAAACACAAGTAAACCATGTGGATTTTGACATTTATCCTCCGGGGCAGCCAGATAGGGATACTGAATTTATATTCGATATAAGCAAAATGCCAACAGATGCTGAAATTACACGAAGAGGTGACCCAACTTTACATTTACAAGTTTGGGTCTACAATAATTATGTTAAACATGTAATGGTTGATGATGGGGCAGCAATTAACATAGTCCCCTTCACTTTCCTTCAAAAGTTAGGATATGGAGAGACAAACTTGTTCCACGACGTGAAATACGCTAAGAGGTTATGATAGCCTCAAAGCCACTTCGATTGGAACCATAGTTTTACCAGTCACTTTAGGACCCAAGACGGTCCTCACCGAGTTTTATATTATAGATCGGAAACCAATTATAATATGATCCTTGGTCGGCCATGGATACACCGCATGAAGGCAATCCCTTCCACGCTATTCCAAGAAATAAGATTTCTACACTTAGGGAAAATATTCATGGCACAAGGTGACCCAAAACCCTTCGATATACACCTAGCTGATTTGAAGAAAAGACCAGGTGTTCACTCCGAGTTTGAACTTCCAACAAATCAGCTTGTCAAACCAACTAATTCACAACCAAAAGAAAAGCTGATACCCACCACTGAGTTGGAAATTTCAAATCCAGTGAGGACGTTCCAGTACTCAAAAGTGAGACCAATGCTATAAAAGCAGTATCACTAGGGACTACCACAAAAATTGTCGAGTTGCTGGAGAAAGACTTACCTATTCTCCTACCATTTGATTCCATGGGTATGGGACACACCCTGGGAATCACTTCTCTTCCATCAGACAAAGTTTTTATGGTAGAGGTAACCAAAGCAAAAGAAATAGCTACGACAAATATCCCAACATCCATTTTTCCAAGCAAGTATTGGACTCTCCACTTCGATGGAGCTAGATGTCATTTTGGAGCTGGGGCGGGAGTGATCTTTACTTCACCTGAGGGAAAGATCCTACCTTTCACCTTTAAATTAAACTTTGAATGTACAAACAACGGGGCTGAGTACGAAGCTCTCCTCCTTGGCCTCATTCTAGCCAAAAGAATGGGTGTCAATGACATTAGAGTGCTAGGAGACTCACAACTAGTTGTAAACCAAGTCTCTGAGGTATATGAAACTAGGGCTGAACATTTACAACTATACAAAACAACGGTGTTAGATCTAAGCAAGGGATTCAACTTCATATCAATTGAAGCAATCCCACGAGAGCAGAACCTTCTCACAGACTCAATAGCAACCTCAGCTTCCCATTTCACCCCAAACAATGAGTTGGAGGATACAAATTTCATGGTATCACTTTGTACTAGAACCATTAGTGCGTAAAATACCAACAAACTCACTCTGACTCATGGAGAAGCTGAGGATGATTTTTCTATCATGGATCACTTTGACGATGATAGAATCACTCTCGAATATCTAAATGCCTATGCGGAGCTACACCTTTCTCACCGTATAGTTGATCTTTCCCTAATACCTCATTCCTCTTCCTACTTTGGAAATCCCATGGTAGAGTCTCCTCCATAGAAGGATCTCGATATCTATGAGATAGAAAATGGAGAAAGCTTGGAACTACCTCCAGCCCCACCTAAATTTGAAGAAGGTAACGCTTCTTTGATAGAAGAAACCATTGACATAAACATTGGAACAGAGGAAGAACCAAGAATTTTGAAGTTGGGATCCTCGTTAACTCCGGAGGAGATAGAAATACACACCCAAATCCTCAAAGAACATCAAAAGGCTTTTGCATTTAATTATAAAGAAATGACGGGCATTGCACCACAAGTCATGGTACATAATCTTGTCACTAAACTAGATGCGAAGCCAATTAAACAAAAGTCAAGACCAATGAAGCCAAAAGTGGCTCTCATGGTAAAAGAGGAAGTAATAAAACTTCTCCAAGTAGGATTCATCAAACCCATTGACTATTCACAATGGGTATCTAATATCGTTCCCGTCCTAAAAAGAATGGGAAAATACGCATTTGCATAGATTTTCGGATATTAACAAAGCTTGTCCCAAGGATGACTTCCCATTACCATCCATTGACATTATCATTGATGCAACAATAAGGATTTGAACTTTATCCCTCATGGATGGGTTCTCAAGGTACAATCAGATTAAAATATCAAAACAAGATCAAGCCAAAACCACATTCATAACTCCTTGGGGAACATATTGCTACCTGTCATGCCATTTGGTCTTAAGAACACCGGCTACATATCAGCGGGAAATGACTTATATATTCCACGATCTTATCCATAAAATCATGGAATCCTATGTGGATGACTTGTTGGCCAAAGCCAAGAAATGTTGTGATCATCCGGAAGTGCTCTGCATATCATCCTCTCACGACTAATCGAATATGGTGTCACATTAAACCCAGAGAAGTGTGTTTGGTGTGACAGGAGGCAAACTTCTAGGCTACATTATATCTTCACGAGGGATTGATGTTGATCCAGCCAAAATACGGGCTGTTCTCAAATGATCCCACCATCGGATGAGTCTAGAATCAGGTCATTTCTTGGGAAACTCGGTGCAATCCAAGGTTCATCCCAGATTTAAGTTTTGCCATTCATCCAATCAACAATCTATTGAAGAAAGATTATAGCATTGATTGGACTGAAGAATGCAATGAGGCCTTTGAAGTAGTTAAATGCTTCTTGTTGTCTCCACCCATGCTAATGCCTCCCAAGCCAGACCACCCTTTGATCCTATACTCACGAGCCACTCATGTCTCACTGCTTTGCATGCTTTGGCTCAAGAAGACAATGATAAACGAGAACGTGCGGTCTATTTCATTAGCCGAACGTTGCTCGATTATGAAACACATTACACATAGGCAGAGAGAGAATGCCTTGCCATAATTTTTGCAACAAAATGTTTGAGACATTACATGTTAAACCAGGAAACAAGGGTCATTGTAAAGACAAACCATTTACGAACATTTCTCACACAAGGATCTTTATCTAAAAAGGTTGGCCATTTCATAACCTTAATGGGAGAATTTGAGTTAACGTTCATGAACCAAAAATCCATTAAGGGAAAATCATTACAGACTGGTTAGCTGACAATCCACTAGATGGAGGCGAGCTAGTAAATCTAGACTTTCCCGATGAGTGTGTATACTTCATCAAAACCAGGCCCCCCATCTCTACATGTCCTTGGTATACTGATATCATCAATTTTATCATGGACCATACATACTTGGAAGGTGCCACATCACAACAAAGAAGGTGGTTACGCATTATTACCACTAAATATGTTGTTTTAGACCAAGTACTCTATCGTAAAGCCTTCGATGGCATGCTTCTAAGATGCGTCGACATAGAAGAATCCAAGAAGATTCTTCATGAATCCCATAGTGGGATATGTGGAGGCCACTTCGGTGGTCACGCCACCACTCATAAAATACATCGGATGGGCTATTTTTGGCCCACTCTTGAGCATGACATAGTGGAATTTGTGCGTAAGTGCCACAAATGCCAAGAATTCTCTCATGAGATTCACATGCCAGCACAATCCTGCAACCAATAGCGACCCCGTGGCCCTTCTCCACGTGGGGGTCTGGACTTGATAGGGAAATTCTCTCCCTCATCAACCGATGGTCATAATTTTATAATTACAACCATGGAATACTTTACCAAATGGGTGGAGGCCATGCCTCTCACCACAGTACCAGTTTGGTAATTGCCAAATTCATTCTAAACCAAATTATCTGTAGGTATGGTGTCCCACAAGTCATTATCTCAGATAATGGCACATCCTTTAAAAATGACGAAGTCCATGAGTTATGTAGCAAATTCAAGATAAACCATCATACGGCCTCTCTTTACTACCCTCAAGCCAATGGATAGGCCGAAGCGACAAACAAAATGTTAAAAGCTATTCTCCTCAAAATGGTCAAGGAAAACAAGTGAGATTGGCATTTAAAACTATATCCGGCCTTGTGGGCCCATCGAACCTCAATAAGAACACCAACAGGAGCAACTCCTTTCTCGCTGGTATTCGGAGTAGAAGCAGTTCTCCCACTTGAGGTTGAAATACCCAGTCTCATATCTCATTACAAGGGATTTTGGATGAAGAAGCTTACAGGGAGGCACACCTCTCTCAACTAGAAAGCCTTGATGAGGCTAGGTTAAATGCTGAACAATGCGGCACAGAGCCTATGTTGACCGGATGTGCCGGCAGTACAACAAAAAAGTCTATGAGTGAGAAATATATGAAGGAGATCTAGTTCTAAGACTAGACAACCGATTGATAAGAAAACCAGTGAAGGAAGGAAGTTCCGGCCCAAATGGTTGGGCCCATACCGAGTCATGAAGGACTACGGAAATGGTGCATATCTTTTGTGTACACTAGAAGGTGAGGAATTCGGTGAAACTATCAATTCCTTGCATCTTAAGTGGTTTTACGCATAAAACATCAAGGTCATTACTTGTACATTATAGCTACCTACATTGCATTAGTCTTTTAGCTTGCTTCATTCTGTCCATTTCGTAAAAGTGGTAGTCCAGGAGCTTACTCTTAAAACAATTTGTTACAAATTTCTAAAAATATTGGCAAAAGCATTCATATCACATCTCTTCAAACATCATCAACTATTTTCAAATCTTCTCATCAAGTTTGACAGACAAGTATTGACGAAAACCATACCAAGGCCTGCATACTTGGCTTTTCTCTTTCTTTCTACTAGGTAAAGTTGTCCTTGCCTACGGTCTATTCTAGAAGCTTCTTGGTGTCACATCTATCCCTCTTAAATCTCTTTGAATGAAAGGATATCCCAAAGTCATAGATCAGAAATGTCAAAATCAAATGAAATCAAAAGCACCAAGCAAACAAAATATTTTATTTTACACACTTCTTTGCCCCATCAACCTTCGGTGATAAGCCCACATCTCTTACTGGTGGTGTGAGGTTGGGAAAGGAAAGAAGTGCCCTTACTCACCTATATCTTGCCTTTGGTGACAAACCCATGCTTCTTACTAGTGGCGTGAGGTAGGGTGTAGGGGGTCCAGTCACACAAATGAACAAATCTTGGTATGCTAAAAACACAAATCAAATCTATTAAAAGAAAACAAATATCCAAATTCCAAAGAGATCAAATCCTCAAAACCAGATTTTGTCAACCAGGTTGCCATTTATGAATCTAAGTCTAGATAAACTAAAAAGTAAGTGGCCTTCTAAGCTTGGTGGTAGTTCTAGGTAGGGTAGGTGTGTGGGTCCAAACTTGGTTTCAGTTACTGGTTTGTCTGTCTCTCATCATTCCATTCAGTCAAACTCATACAACTTGTGCCCTTCCTAACTCTTGGTGTTGAGCCCTCACATCTTACTAGTTGCGTGGAATTGGGATTGGGGCAAGTTCATCTCTTTATCACTATGCATTCATCACGTTTTGCCAACATAAGAAGAAATCACTGACATTTCCCAAAGAGTTCAAAATTTCAGTACTACCATATGTTAGTATCATCTCATATCAGCATTACAAAAACATACAGAGTAAAACATTCTATCTACTATCATTTGTTATCCATTGCATACATTCTGAAAACATGAAAATAATATTCTAAAAAGCATCTAAGTACACATGTAGAAATGAGTCACAAAATTCAAGATGCCAAGAGTCTAGATCCAAAGAGATACATATATATATATATATATATATATATAATCAAGTTTCATATACAATGCCATCATGCACTAGGCATGGTCAAAATGCTCAATGAGCCCGAAAAGTACAAAAACACTCATATAGACATCTGGAAAAATGCTACAAAAATAGTCTCTCAATCCCTATGGGATCCCTCAGAAGGTGCACGGCCACCATGCCTAGGACTCCGGCTATGCTAGCACTTCTCCAAATGCACTGAGGGCTCACGTCACACCCGGTAGCTACCATCTCACCATGAGAATGGCTCCTCCTCATCAAGTGCTCGGCCATCCTATATCTAGCTACCTCGGTGCGGAGAGAAGTCATGATCTTCACCACATGCCAGACAGAGGAAAACACATCAGTATGCCTACCGGCTGCTGAGGGCTCCCCACATCCATGGAAAGCTCAGCACGAGTCTTCTCCGAGGGGAGAAGCAAGGTATCAGTACACACTCGGTGAATCAAGTCTCACCACTCATCAGCAGTCACTGCAAACAAAGGAGAAAACAAGTTAGAAAACAATCAATGATAAAACCAAGAGTAAACAAAACAAAAAGAAATAACAAACTAAGACAAGTCTAACTAAAACAAATGTCAAGAGAAGAGTGACAACTCACTAGGATCGCTAGGCCTCCAAGAAGGATCTCTAGGATCTGCGCACCCGCCACTAATGTTGCCACCAGACTGGTGCCCCTCTCCCACATCAGGGCAATGTGATGGCCTGCAACAGACTCACCATCTCCACCTAGGTCCCGAGAGAGTAACTCCTCTGAAACCAGAGTCACCCTCTCTGCGCTCTGCTCTACCCTCTCGGCCTGCAGGATCTCCTGGGTGTCATGCCACTCAGGATCACTATCATCCCCCCACCCATCTCACTGATCTCCATGTCCTCTGTCTCCTCCTCGGTCTCTCCCCCAGTGAACTCCTCAGACTCGAGTCCACGTCAATGGGCTCATCACTACTATGAGTAGGACCAGTGGCAATCCAAGTAAGGGTGCCTGAGGAGCACCGCTCTCCCTCATGCACGTACCACCCTCCTAGCCACAATAGGAGTACCAGCGTAACAATAGTCCAACCCCGGCCTCTAGGACCTCCCCGAGCCTCGCGGATAGATCTATACACTGGCATCACCGGAGGGAGCATGTCACTGTATAGGGAGGCCAAACTACTATGTGGAACTCTATCAAAGGGGTGTATCTCTAACTCCCCACCCCTATCTATCAATTGGCTGGTGTCGACAGGTAATCAAAGTGATGGTCTCCTCTCCCCATACCCTTCCATGGCATGGCCTGATAAGGAGTGGCCTCCATGTCTACAGTAGTCAGGGAAGCCACTGGCTGGTGGGGTGCTCTAAGAACTATCATCCCCATCCACCTCACTACCCTGACGGCCCCGGGATCCTCCACCTCTACACCTCTCCCATATGGGATAATGTGCTCATACACCCAACTCATGACAAGAGTTGGGTGGCTCAGTGACTACCCCTGTAAATGGACTACCCTATATAAGTCATGGTAGGTAGTCTCGAGGATATCTACTCCCCAAGTGTAGACACATCCATGGCCCTCAATCTATGTAATAATAGGGGCCCAACAATATAAGAGGGTGTCCCCTCCCTTGTCCCCAATCAATCTGGATGCAAGGATGCCCATGATGGCCTTGCGGAGCAAGGGAATGTCTGACTCAATGATAGAGTGGATCCTCATGCCCTTCTTCGATCCCATCGATACAACCACATCTCCCATGTAGGTGGCCCACTGAACCACCTATGATCTAGATACTACTGTCTTAAGAGACAATCCACCCCAAGGATCGAACCCCAGTATACGGTAAACATCCTCCAGGGTGATGGACCACTCACCCCTAACTCCTGGCAATCGGAAGGTGTTCTGATCCACATCCCAATATGAGAACAAGTCACACAATATGTGACTGGTAGGTGTAACATGAGGAACCTGTGCAATCCTCCATATACCAGCCCTCTGGAGAGTATCCCGCTCTGCCTGGGAGAGTGCCTCCAACACTTGTCGAGAGCCAATCACACTCCCTCTCCCGGATCCATCTATGTACTCCTCCTTCTTCTACATACACCCAAAAACACAAAAAGGAGTAAGTTAGTACTGAAATCCAGTTGAAAAAACTAGTAAAAACACGTAAAAATTCTATACATGCAAAAACAAGTTAAAATTTGCATTATTTTTGTCCTCTGTCATGGACCACCACCCTGTGCAGAGCGGTTCCGTAACCACCACCTTCTAAGGCAGCGGTCCCGTAACCGCCACCCTGCATAGGGCTGGCGGTCCTATCCCGCAAAACCAAACGGGTCGTAAGCCTAAAAATGCTTAAAAACAAGAAAAAACACCTTTTTAACAAAAAAAAACCTACCCTATGGGCGCCCCCTAAAGACACATTCAAAACTAACATTTTCAAAAATGATCCCCCCAGAGTAAAAGATTTCATCATTTCCACATTTTAGGTTTAAAAACAATAAATCGAGAAGAACTAACCTAAGACTTCACGGGTCGATGTTCCACTCTCGGAGGCATGATCACTATCTCACCATGAACATTTTGACTATACTCTCATCAAAAACCATCACCGTGGGTCCCAGAGCTCAAAAAACTATCAAATCAATCCACGCAAATGAATAGTAAAATGACTTCATTTTATATAAATAACCCTCTTAATTTGATTTTGAATGTCTTTCACAGGGTCGAGAGCACCGACGGAGGTAAGTTCTAAAAACCCCACGTAGATGGTAAGTCCTCTTTTCATGTCAATTCAATCTTATTTCTCAAATTGTTTTATCTATCTGCACTTGAGTCCCCTTTTCATTTTTTGCAGGTAGCGGGATCTTGGATGGTGACTTTCCAGCACACATGGGCATGTCAGGTATAGCTCCTAACTCCCATTTTCAAGGACCACCATACTCGGATCCACCATTTTACACCTCTTCATGGCTAAAATGCTTCTCCGAGGGGGCAATATGTACGTACCCAAAATTGTAGGGTGCTGCACGGCCAAAACGATGTTAAGCATGCCCCCCAATGATGATACATGTCTCCTTGCAAGGTGTTCGGAATCCAGAAAGGCTCGCCATGTATACACTTGTACCCCGCATGCCCCGCTCAACCTCCGCATGCCTTGTTTTCCCCTTTTCCCCCTTTTTCTTGCATTTTTCTTGAGTCTTCGATGTGGAGCGGTCCCACGTGACCGCCACCACCCGGGCAAGGCGGCGGTCCCGTGTTGCCACCACTGCGGTGGCGATTTTTGTTCACATTTTCTAGATTCTTCCGACGATCACGTCAAATATAAATCTTCAAATTTACATGCTTTCTTCAACCACTTTGGCTTGCATTAATGTTTTCTGCTCCCAGGAATAGTGTTTTTCCTTTGTTTATAGTAAAAGAGATCAAATGGGAGTTACCCTCTAGTAAATGCATTGGTTATAAATAGCCAGCTTGTTTTCAAGCAAATGGCCCCTCATCTTCTCAATTCTCTTGATTCAGTGAAATTTTAACTTAAATTATAATTCATGTTTTTCTTCCATTGTTGGTTTTTTAGAACTCATATAATCTCTTTGGCATTTACAGTCTTGTTCCTATTTTTGTTTGATTTCATCAATCAATGTTTAGATAGAATAGCTTCATTTGTCTCTAGAATCCATTAAAGTTGTGGTTTTGTTTTGTCACAAGGATAGTTTCTCAAAACTCAATGGTACACTTGTGTTGTATTCCCATAATAAATCCCGAGTAGGAATTGCATAGTCAAGCTCTGTTCACTTGAGCTATCCCTCTCCTACTCACATTTATTTGGTCATATCCAAAGTGTCATTGTTCGAAACTATCTTGTTGAAAACTATCATATACACACTTTAATGGATTCACGAGGACAGAAAATGAGGCTAGATCAAACTGATAGGGATGAAATCACAAACAACTGGATTTACCACTATGTTTGTAAACAAGAGTTTGAGCTATCAAAGTTCTAAAAGACCAACATATCAAATAGAGTAGTGAATTATTTCATTTCTAAGCAAAAATTGAAAGATATCACCGGGAAGGCTGTGGGGATTGATATTTTGAGAAATGTGATTCATTCCTCACTTCTGAGGTAGGATCGAGAGCCTTTCAATTTAATATGTTTAGTTGCTTAGATATTTAGGATAAAATCACAACTGCACAGGGAAAATAGCCATACCAGGTTACTTTGCTTTTTTTATTCTATTTCTAGATTAGTTGTTCATTTTATAAATATACTAGAGTAGCTGCTCTTCAATTTCATTGAAATACGTCATTTAAAAATACAAAAATAGAAGGATGCTTGTATAGTGTAAATACCTCTTTCGTAATCAGTTTATTAATTTTAGTTAAAAGTTGAATCATTTTGTATGACAATCACAGGACCTAGAGAGCCTAGAGAGTATATATTTGAACCCATAGTACCTCAACCAAATCTACCCATGACTTTAGCTGATATAGATCAGGACCTTAGGATATAGGTCTTTCGAGCAACAACAAACTTATAAGCAATTAGTGAGCAACTAAGAGGTCTGAACATCGAAGACGACAAAGCTTACACATTCTGGTCAAACCATCCAAACTATAGATTGCCTTGATAAAACACCTAAATGACCGTGCAAGGGTATGAATGAGAGAAAACATTTGTTTTCTATCCTTTGGTTCCATAGCCTAACGTAGGAGACCTCCTCATTGACATAGATGCTAGCTTACGTATTCAAGTTGCTAGAACACCTATTAGGTACTCCAAGAAAATCATACAACTTCTAGTTCTAAACGTAGAGGCTGAAAAGGCATATGATTACTAGATAGTTGGGAGAAGGGATTGATTCTTCACATGACCATAACAGGTCCACAACAACCATGAACTCATGGTTGCGATCCCCAAGTCCCATAACCCAACGGGCCAACAAACTAGTCAAGTATTGACACCGACTTGCGAATGCTGGTATTTAGATCTTCACCACTCCCACCGAGATATTATAGCATAGTTCTCCATATTAAACATAGAAGCCAATCAATCTAATATTTTCTAGGCTAGACCAGAAAACCACCCATAGTTCACTACAAATCTATTAAGCCACCTATCACCATTTTCATGACCTTGTCTGGAGATATATACGAAGCTCCTACAGGTCACTTCCCACGTATCCAACAACCAAGAAATAGAATCTCGGTAGAGCTTGATATTGATTGGAGCCTCCGAACAGCCATTATATCTGAGTGAACCATTACACCAATTCAGGTTAGGAGGGTATCTTCACCATTCAACATTCATTATTGATATTGAGGATTTAAGATTACCCGATTAGCTTGTCTATTCGATTCTCGACACGACCTCAAGAGGTCGGTATGAGCAGTACTTTGTATATTCCCACGCTCGCATGTTAATTTTCCATCGTACGTGACCCTAGGGGTTAAGAATGTGTGTTTCATTGTACCTTTTATTTTTGTAGTTTGTTATTGTTGTTTATTTTAAGGATGGACATGATTTATAAGAGTGTAAAAGGATATAAAAGTGTCCCGAAATGCTATGTAGAGAAATATTTTTGGTTTATCTCGTACCAAATAGCAAGTGTTGGGGAGAGAGGTCTACTTTTTCTCTCCTTCCATGAATCTTCTGATAAACACCATTGCAGATGGTGTGTCCTTATTTTGTTCATGTTTTCCTTAATTAGTTCTAAATGTACTTGATTGTTTCGGTTGAATGAGGTAGAATGCATTCTCGTTGTTGAGGGATTATGCCTATAAATGTAAAAATTCTCTCGAAGGTTTTACGTGAACTGTGTTGATCTAAGAAAATGATTGTATCTACCCCAAGAAATTAGCTCTAGGGGGAGGACACAGGCACCCATGCACTTTGTCCGAGTCTAGGAACTAGTGTGTGTGTTGTATGCATCAAGACCCAAGTCAAGTTAAGGTCATTTGGTGACTATCTTCATGTGTTAATTTTTAATATACTATATCTTTGAGTTGTTGTAGGGATGATTTTTTCACCCAATGTTTGCCCCCTCATTTGGGGTGCATGCGATGACTGTAGGAGTGTGCATCCCAAAAGAGAGGACCTGATGTTGTGTTGAAGTGGATACCTACATTAGGTAGGGGATATGCATGTAATAAAAAAGGCACATGCAAACAAAGTGGCTAGATACATGTGTTAGTAACAAAAGGATAAATCATGTCATAGAAAAACAATTTAACAAACAAGTGTGCATACAAGATAAAATGTAAAAACTGGGTTTCAAACATGGGACATCACTCATAATGTCATAAGACAATCAGGGCCAAAGCATTCATAAATAAACAAACAATGATTAGATAAAGACATAGGGCATAGCTTGTAAATAGCATACAATGGAAAATAATGTCAAACAAAATGTATTATACAACCATGGTGGCATATAATCCTGCAAAGTAAATTCTACACATGAAGCACCCATTAACATGTTAAAAAGATAAAAATTATGTCAAAGCATGTATGTATCAAACTAAATTAGTGTGCTAGTAAGAATAAGAAGTAGTATATGATGAAACGATATCACTGTATTGTGTTGTGAGAAAGTAGATTCCCTAGGAGCCTCGGTGGGACTGGTAAGAGGTACAGTTCCAAGAATCATTACAACATGTAAGGACCTGTAAGAGATCTACATTCACAACTAGAGACCAAGTGAACATGCATGTGTATATGATAAATATAATGACATACTGAGTATCTGACTAGCATAATAAGAAAATTGCATCATGTAACTAGTATAAGAAAGCAAGAGTAAGTGAAACCAAGATATGCAATATGTTGTGAGTGTGAATGGGATGGTATGTAATGTGTGAAGATGGATAGGAGTAGCATTCCCCCAGCGGATGTGTATGAGATAAGGTTCATTTATAAAATACCCCTCAATAATCAAGAATGAACCATAGAACAAGAGTGTGTCATCGGGAAATGGTTAGAAATTATCTGCTAGAAAGATAGATTATGAAGCATAGAGCATGTAGAGTGAATGTGGTGAGGTGCAATTGAGATTTAGACCCTCAATAGTTGAGTATGAATAATGACACTAGAGTGTTTCATAGGGTGATGATGATACAATGCATGTATCAAAGGGGTATAAAATGCGTAAGAAGATTAGGTATTATGCACTAAGTGTAAAATGTAGTAGTAAGGGCTAAAGAAAACTGATAATAATAGAAGGGGGAGAAAGTGTGATGCATTCCAAGTGTGTGATGGAGATATATGTGGTGATATGAGAAGTACCATGCCATGGTAGTGGAGTTTGAAATGTGTCCCGACCATCAATGTAAGGATTATATTGTTTGAAAAAAATATTGGACACCGAATCGGAGTAGGATGGAGAAGGATCTTGAATGGTGGTAGATTATTTTGGATTTATAACATTGTAGAAGACTTAAGAGGAGGAGGGGATAGACCAATTTTTAGAATAGGTTGCTTATTTGGAATTGGTAACGTTGTAGATGACTTAGTAGGAGGAGATAATGGGGTAGATAGTTTTGAATATGGTATGATCTTTCGGGTTGGATAGGTGACTCATGACTTACCGAAGAAGGAACATTAGTGAGTATGAAATGATGCTCATTAGACATGGACAGACCTGATTTAGGAGCCCATTCAAATTTAGCAATTGAAGATGAGTATGCAACAATTTGTGTAGCAAATGAAATGAAACCATGATACTTAAGGTGGTAAATATGTTGTTTTAGAGCATAACAATCATCATCATTATGTCAATTGATTCGATGATAATTACAAAATGGGTGACCTCGAGTTTTAACAAGCCAATAAGGAGGGTAGAAATTAGTAGATTCCAAGTTGATAAATTGGTGATTGAGAAGCTCGGAAGAATATCACATTACTTAATATTTAGATCAAACTTGAGAGGTGTGGGTAGCAGTGAAGACTTGGGGTTTGAACACAACAAGACCACAAAAAGAGGATTAAATAATATATGTCAGTGGGTTGCCTAGTGTGTGCTAGATCCAGGAAGTGTGATACTTCCTCGGTGGTAGTCAACCCACTATTAAATACAATTTAATGTAAGAAACAACATAAGTAAATAGAATCCTACTATAATTGATATGATTTAGGTATCTCATCCAAATACAATAAGCAAGTCTAACATAACAGGCTAGGTTATGATCAGATCTGAGGTGGGGTAGTTGGTCGGGTTCTGGTACTAGTTAGGGTCGGGTTCTGGTCACTTAGGTTGTTTGGGTGAAGATTCTTAGGTTTTGTTATTGATAGGATGGCCAAAACACAGAGACCAATATGGTATCGATATAAATATAACCATGATGGTTTAGAGAGAACCGATGATGGTCATGGGTAATCGCGTCGGTATGGTCGGGATGATAGGAACTCAATAAGATCTTATTGTGGAAATTGATCTGAGGTTAGACAGAGATAAAAAGGGAATGGTGAGGTCTGTGGGGATCTTAGGAACACTTAGAGATGTATAAAGGTCGTGTATAGATGATCAAATGGTATGGTGGTGAAAGGTTGAGTTTGTACAGAAAGTGAATGGTGGGGGAATGGAGATGCTAATAGAAAATGATAACAGAGATGACAAAAACCTTTAAAATAGAACAAGGATGAAATGAAACAGTGATAAATGCACTTAACTATGTTGCAAGTCAAATGGTTGGTGGTGGTGATGATTGATCGGTGGGATGGAGCTTGGTGCCACGTGGTGCTTCCTAGAATGCTACCATGAGAGTGATACCTCTAGATCTGTCTTGATGCTGGCTATGGCTACTTGGATGTGTGAAAGAGCTCTTGGTTCTTTCTTGCATGTAGATCTCCTTTTGCTCCCAAAATTTGAGAATGTGGCCAACCTCTCAAACAAGGTTACCAAAATGGTTATATGGTAACCGAAATGGTTTTGGGTGACCATGACATCGGTTTCGGGATGACCGACATGTCGGTTAAGGTGGGATTCCCTAGGTTTACTAAAAATGATAGATCTTGTAATCATTTGGGCCAGTCTTCCATTTATCATGGATCAAAATGGACATTATCTTTTAATGAGTGGGAATGTGGTTAGAGGAATAATAGGCATTGATTTTTAGGGTTGAACTAAGTCTTAGTTAGTTATGGTGAGTAGATAGATACTAAAAATAGGTTTATAATGAGGTGTCTAGGTGAGGTGGTGGGGTGAGGTGTCTAGGTGAGGTGGAAATTGGTTTAATTAAGATAATTAAATAATGAATAAAGTGAGGATGAGTATTAATTTAATTAAAGTGATTAAATTAATATTAATGTGTGATGTAAGGGTCATGGTTAGGTAAAAGTGTTTAAGTTAGTTGTTCGAAAGGGGACCAAGGGGAGTGTGACCCAATTTTGGTGTCTACATTTTTCCCCTTTTTTTGCATAGCTTGTATTGGTAAGCGATGCTGACAAAAATAGGAAGTGATTTCCCCATGTGTGGGTGAAGGTGATCCCCCTCAAACCGGCAATGATGAGGTGTAAGATGGAATCGGTGAGTGGTTTGATAAAGGTGTAGGTGGGGAAGATAGGTGGGGAAAGGTTTGAGTATTGAGGGAAAAGGTGATGGTCAACTTGGGTAATGGGTAGTAGGTCATGGTCAAAATCGGGTCATGGGTAATGGCAATCAAATGCACACACACATATATAGATTGCAACATGGTACTACCAAGTTGAAGAGCTTGCAAACTCTACATCATCCAAGGTCGATAGGTTTATCCAAACAAGGGTGAAGTGATTCAGGTATCCAAGGTATAGGATATGGTCTAGAAACACAACATAGGTCAGGTGCAGGAACGTTTAGGTATGTTCTAGTACACCAAAGGTTTGGTTGGGATAAACGACACATGAAATAGGAAATGTATGGTTGGTAGGCTAAAAAACATAGGTAAAAATCACAAGGTATAATGAGTACATAAGGTCAATGGTCACACCAAGTAGGTCAAGTTTAGGAAAATAGGTCATGGCATGGGTAAGGCCAAGGTATAGGTAAAATAACAATCCTAAGATGCAACAAAGGAAATGTAGGGGTAGGTTGGGTTTGTAGGTATGTTTCAATGGGTGGCCGAATGATAAAAGGTGTGTTGGCACTAATGGTTGTAAGAAAAAGGAAGCTTAGCAAGGCCAAATAGTTATAAGGGTTTAAGTGGACCGATGATATTATAGGGTGACCGAACGTCGGGTTTGGCTAGGGGCACAAATATAGGACGGCGTCGGTCATAATCGGGTTGGGTTTATAAAACAAAAATTCTATATTTTACGGAATCATTGTTGTGTTGTGACTTTGGAGAAAATGATAGAGTCATTTGAATTTTTGGTACTTTTTCCAGAGAGAAAGGATAGGGATTATTGTACCCAGAGAGGTGAGAGTTGAGTTGGCAGTGAGCCTCGGAGTGGGTAATCGGCATTCGATAGGTGGGTCCACGAGATAGGTGTGATGATTTGATTGGGTGGAGGTGAGGAGGGAATTTGGTGATGGCAGAGGTAGGAGAGGGGTCAGGTGGACCACCGGTGTAGTGGCTGAACATGCCCCCCCACGAGATGGCATCGCATGATGAGGTAAGATTCGATCCCATTCTACGTTGGTTAGGTAGATTGATTTGTAGAAATTGGGTTAGGGTAAAATGGGTTTTTGGGGAAAATTAAATTGAAATTTGGAAGAAAATGGGTGAAATAGGAAGGGTAGGAAGGTTGATGTAGGTTAAGGGGGGGGGGGGGAGGAGGGGAGATTTGGGTAGGAATGGGTGGGTAGTTAGGGAGGAATGGTGAATTTTTAGAGAAAATGGGTAGGGTTTCATGATTTTTTCACCACTGACAGTGACCGACGTCGGTCAAGGGTTGGCTGACGTCATGGTGGGAGTGAGCCAACATCGGTCATGAATGAGGTGACCGATGCCGGTTTTGGGAGACCAGTGTCGATTTAATAAGAACCAATGATGATTTTAGCATGAGGGAAAAATAGGCCAGAGATGAGATAGGGTGGGTGGGGGGGAGATAGGCATGAGAGAGATGGATGGTGTAAAGAGAATAGCGTGGGTAAGAGGTATAAATAGGAAAGAGTCGAGGGGTGGGAAATTGAGATGGGAGGAAAGGTAGTTGTTAGGGTTGGGGTGGGGAGATAGGTCATGAGTAGGGGGATCTGGGGAATAGGTTGGGGTTCAAGGGTGAAGTGGAGTATGGTCGAGGTTTAATGATGTTATGGTTTTTTTGGATGCGGGCGAGGGGACCATTATTTATGATGATGCGATAGGGTACCACCCCTTATTATTAGTGGTACGAGGGGAGCATGATAGCTAAGGAGTGGTGCCATGTGGTAGAGGTTGGCCTGATTGGGGTTAGATGTTATTACCGACACGTAGTCCAGAGCCGAGTTTGATGGTCACCCTCATCGATAGATGGGATTCATGACCAACACATTTTGTTTTCCGACAGTGAGATGACCATCACCTTGGAGGATGTTTATAGGATCCTTACGTTTGCCGATAGTAGGGATGCAGGTGTATTCCATTTCCTCAGAGGCATCTATGAGGAGTTGATGTTGACAATGTTTGGTGAGGGGCTGGTGGAGTTGAGGTTCCATAGCACCAACATGAGTTATGGAGATATGTACGGGCCCATCCAGAGGAGATGAGGTTAGTGGTGTTGATGATGGAGGTAGTCTATTGCTTTGTGCTACTAGATGTGAGGGTGGGAGATTCCCATGGGCATTGATGGGGGTTCTTCATGACATGATGGAGGATAGGACCTGGTTTTCATGGGCACCAACATTCTTGGTGTAGCTATATAGAGAGTTATGGGCCTATGGGTGGTTATGGTGGTTCAACCTATGTTGCACATTCCTACTACACTATTGGGCATATGAGCACATCATGTGTGTGCATCCAGTGGGCATGCCCCAACCTGATGCATTTGAGGTGGGCATGGTTTGGGTGGGCTACAGGTGATGGGTACCTACTTGTTGAGAGCATCGAGCACCAGCTAGGGCTACACATGATGTATGTAGCATATTATAAGTGCATGTATTAGAGGGGTTGTCTTGGTGTGGACATCATTTGAGGTCCATATGTGGGCTTCCCATCATATAGGAAGATGGCCATGAGGAGCTACAGAGCTATAATTTTCTCTGATGGATAGAGGGGCACCATGTAGGAGAGCACATGAGATGATACCCATTGTTGACAGGGTCGATATGACAAGTTTTGGGTTGCACAGATGTACCTCCATTTCCATAGTATAGGAGGGATGACATGGAGAGGCCTATGCCTCTACCACAGCCGACAATGCCTACAGGGTAGGAGGAGTAGGTGGTAGACCAAAATTGATGATGTCGGGTTATAGATAGGTATAGATAGTGGTGGGAAGCACAACTACGGGAAGTACCACCGAGGCTAGGCAGCCCCGACTTAGCCACTATTATAGTTCAGAGGGACACCCTACATGGGTAGGTGACTACCCTGGTGACACAGTTGGGGATAGTGCATAGGGAAGTGACAGGTCGAGGCACAGTGGCCACACTACAGGCACATGTAGTAGCCCTACAGAGCCCAGTAGCACAGGGACAGGTGCCCACACAGGGTGGGGATGGAGATGGGGTATAGTGGCCACCCTACAGTGCATAGTATGTAGTAGGTTTGTAGGGCCAGTTGGCCACTACAGGTGTAGATTATGGCCCTTCAGGCCCAGGTATAGGCACAAAACCTACACATGTTCAGGATAGGGTCCCATTTTATAGGGGGGTGGGACAAGGTCCCTTTTATAGGTAGGGGGGGATAGGTCCCACATGGTATAGTATAGGTCGAGGGCCATGGCACCACCACAGATAGTACCCATGGCTAGGTTTAGGGATGCCCTAGGTGAGGTGAGATATTATCAGGATCATCTGATGGCCACAGGGATAGATGTCCCTACCTATGCAGAGTATAGAGCACAACAGGCCTCGAGTGAGAGGACCAGGTCTCACACTCACAGTGTGGAGAGTACAGGGGGGTCCGAAGAGCCCCGAGATAGAGATAGGTCAAGGGGAGGCCAGGCCACTAGTGCACGGAGAGGCCAGCTCTAGGTGAGAGGTACTAGCAGAGGTCAGGCCGAGGCCCATGGAGGGTGGTGAGATGCTAGTGGATGCCACATGGGAGTGGAGGAGGAGGAGGAGACAGGTGAGATAGGCATGGAGGATATCCGATGGGGGATGCCTGATAGTTACACATACTTCCATTTTTTTTGTGTATTTTTGGTATATACCAGCATGCTGTGTGTCAAAGAGAGTGAGGTTGTATATGAGAGTTTTGAGATTTTTGATCATATACCGCCTACGTGTCAAGATGGTGAGGATGTATCTGAGTGATTTGAGATATTTGTATTTATTTGTATATGTGTACATATGTATGTATACACAGACTTTCTCATTTATATAGATGATGATATTTATAGTATGGATGGTGTACTTGTTTTAATTTCCATTATTATGTGTGTACGTGATGGAAACTAGGTGAATTAGGCATGATTGAGTCGAGGTCATGTAGGCATGGTGTGGTCATTAGGCATGATGGTCAAGTTAGGCATGATGGAGTCAAGTCATAGGCATGATGGAGTCATGATGGAGTCATGTCATGTAGTATGATGGAGTCATGGTGGAGTCAGGTTATAGGCATGATGGAGTCATAGGCATGATCATGGATGTGGAGTCAGGTCATAGGCATGATGGAGTCAGTTATAGCATGATGGAGTCAGGTTATAGGCATGATGGAGTTCAGGTCATATAGGCATGATGGAGATAAATGATGATGTATATGCATGTTATGGTTTAAGTTTCCCAATATTTTCTATAGTGGAAATGTGAAAATGATAAATGAACGATGTGATGATGTGGTAAAAATGTTCATCAATTGTTGCTTGTTTGGTTTAATTTCCAATTGTTGATATAAAATGGAAACAAACTAAGGTAGGATGTGAATAGGGAAATAAAGGGGAAAATAGGTTAGGGTGAAGAGTGGCCGAGCTAACCTTCAAGGGCCCCATGCCCTCAAGTGCTGCCTACATAGCCCCGACGAAAAAAGGGGCCTCAAGCCGATGTAGTTCTCCCATAAGCTAGGGAAGAATATGATGAATTAGGGGGATGGGTGGTGAATTTTTAGGCATGGTTGAGTTTAGGTCATAGGGTGAGTTAAGTCATAGGCATGGTGATGGTCATGGTTAGTTATAGGTTATAGGCATGGTTGAGTTATGTGGTGAGGTCATAGGCATGGTCAGTTAGGTTGAGTTAGTCATAGGCATGGTTGAGTTGTTTTAAATATAGGTGTCGATGATCTGGTCCTGTATAGGATAATCAATAAGTAATGAGGAAGGTGAATGGTAAGAGGTGGTAAAAGAGCCACTTAATTGATAAGAACCCTAATGAGTCTACCATACCCCAAGATGGGCTTATGAACGTAAGACCCTAAAGGCCTTGCATAATGGACTATTCTAAGGGTGAAGAAAGTCACATGATCATGAAATGTCACATTGTGGCAAGTCCCTTGAGTAGAGAGGAAATTAGGATGAAAAGGAAATGAGGTGAGAGTGGGTGGTTTAGCGTAACTTAGTGTACGACAACATGTTTTTCTTAGCAAGAAACCCAGATCAAAAATAGGCAAGTCCATGATGAAAATTTCATCATTTTCTTCATTTTTTTTTTTTTTTTTTTTTAGACTGATCAATGTGGGAAGTCTATATGGGATGAGTATATTATCTCCTTGAGGTCTTCATGAAGTTGATCGATGCGGGAAGCTTCTGGATATTTTTATTGTATTTTTTAAATGACTTTATATAGTTGTCCTTCAAGGGAGCAATCTATTTATAATAGGTGAAAAATAGAGAAGAGATGTCCCTTTTGAGGGAGTCATCTTTTGCTGGAAGTTTGACTCAAGGAGTTGAATCCCTTTTTTTTTTTGGACATTTAAGTCATGGACAAGACTATATAGGAAGATTAGGTTCTTGTTTAGAAGACAAGACCATAACACACAAGAGGTTAATTATGAAAGAGGTGGTTTTGAGTGATGAATGACCATGGGATTCCATCTTTAAGAAGATGAAAAAAGTATCCATGAGAATCATGCTATGAGTAGAGCCATGGTACTCATATTGAAGAGGAGGTTGAAAGGTGATGGGTAATCACATGATTCTTGTTTAGTCATGGATCCTCAAAAATGGGTAATATGGAAGGTGAACAATGCTCAAGGGATGAGTGATCAACTGATAAAAAGTGATATAGGACTTGATGTCAACAATAAAATGGTCAAAGATGCAAGGCATTGAGGGCTCTGTTTGGTTTACCTTCGAGTGAAGACAAATGATAAGCACCTGATCCATAGGCATGGGTAACGATATAGGGTCCAAGCCAATTAGGAGAAAATTTTCCCCGTTTACTTTTCTCTTCTTTTGGTTACATGTTGATTTTCCTTCAGATGAGGTCACCAACCTGAAAAGGTTCATTCATGGACACATTTTTTGTAGGCACATTTGATACATTTTTTTGTAGATTTGGAGATGGTCAAGAGCATTAAGATGATGTTCATCTAATAACTCAAGTTGTGCCAAACGATCCTGGAAAAAATCATCATCATTGAGCATGTCTTGTAGTGAGATGCGAGAGAGATGGAATCTGACTTCGAGAGGTAAGACAACCTCGTACCATAGACCAGAGAAAAAAAGTGTGGCAGCATAGTCAAAAGTGTGAATACTAGTGTGATAAGCCCACAAGGAAAAAAGGAATGTGTGAATGCCAATCCTTTCCAGTATCATCAACTACTTTCATAAGAATTTTGTTCAAGGTTTTATTGGTCGATTCTACTTGGCCATTGGTTTGTGGGTAATAAGGTGATGAGAAACTGAGTTGGATGCCAAAAGTGTCACATAGCTTACGTAGGGTTTTGTTTTTGAATTGCTTTCCATTATCAGTGATGAGGTGGTGAGGAACACCAAAGTGAAAAAATGATGTGATGGTTGATGAATTCACATATTTTCTCAGATTTTGTAGAAATGAGGGGAATGGATTCTACCCATTTAGTATAATATTCAGTAGTGGTTATAATCCATTGGTGGCATTGTGAAGAATGGGGATTGATCTCACCAACAAGATCCAAGCCCCATTGAGAGAAAGGCCAAAGGTCTCATGTGACCTACAAGGCATGACTAGGTGTGTGATGAAGATTAGCATGTTGTTGGCATTTCACACAACATTTGACATAGTCACAAAAATCATGGTTTAGGTTGGCCAATAATAGCCAAGGTGAAGAATGTGTTTTGTGATAGCTAAACCACTAAAGTGACCTCCACAAATTCCATCATGGAACTTCCTTGATGGTGTAGGGAATTTCAGAACTTGTAAGGCATCGTAAGAGAATACCATCAAAGCCACACTTATAAAGGAGACCACCCATGATGACATAATGAGAGACACTTTTAAGAAAGGCACATTGTCCATTACGAGTGAGATCAGGGGTAGAATGGAAAGGGAAAGATAGTCTACAAATTACTTATACCAAAGGTCACATGGGTCAGGTGCAATGGTTCCAATGGAGTAGACCTCACGAGGTAAATAAGAGGGTGATTGTAACCTTTGTATTGTGACAAAATATTTTAGAGTCGGTAGGAAAGTGGGTATCTGAGAAGCCAAGCAGGCCATGGTATCCACAAACTTATTGGTAGAACGTGGGGTGGTTTGAAGTTCATAATGGTCAAAGGTGGTCAAAAGTATATCTACGTGATGTTTATACTTTTGAAGTATCTCATTACGACACTGGTATATACCATTGACTTGGTTTACGACCAGTGGGAATCACCAAAGATATTGATTGACTTAACATCTAAGGCATAAGTAGCCTAGAGACCTAATACGAGTGCTTCATATTCAACAATATTGTTTGTACAATCAAAATCTAGTTTGAAAGACAAAGGCATAGGTTCACCATCAAGAGGATGAGGATAACACCAGCCCCACCTCCACACTGACACTTGGAGCCATCGAAGAAGAGTGTCATTTGGTAAGTGGGTTCATCTAAGGAGAGGGTAGCTATGGATTCATCTAGGGAAATCAAAGTTAGAGGGTTGATTCCCAAAAGAGGTGCATCTACTAGTTGGTCAGTGATAGCTTGGCCCTTGATGGACTTTTGATGAATGAATTCAGGTCGAGGTCGGCAAAGAAGCATAAGCCAACGTGTGGCACATTGATGTTGATAGGGTTTGGCATACATATAGTGTAAGGGGTCAGTATTGGTAACAAAAAAGGTTTTTGGTTGAGGAGGTAATGGCGGAGTTTGGTGGTGATGAAAAACTAAGGCTAAGTAGAGTTTTTTGGCATGGGTATATCTAGTTTCATAGTCCATAAGGGTATGGCTTATGTAATAAACCACTTTTTCTCTTGTGTTTCATCATGATGAGCAAGCATGGCACCTAAAGAATGGTCAATGGTGGAAATATATAGTAAAAGGGTTGGTCATCCTTAGGAGGAATGAGCAACTGGTGGTTGAAGAAGGTATTGTTTTAAGGCTTCAAAGGCTTTATGGCATTCATCATCCCATTTGAATGAAACATCCTTCTTGAGAAGATGATGAAATGGTTGACAATGGGTCGAAAAGTTGTGAGATAAAATGATGAATGGATTACAACTTACCTTGTAGGCTTCAAAGTTGATGGAGATTAGTAGGTGGAGGGCATTTCTAGAATAGCCTTTACTTTAGTAGGATCAACTTCTATGCCACACAAAGAAATGATGAAACCAAGGAGTTTTCCTAAAAGTACCACAAAGACACTTCTTTGGTTGAAGATGAACACAATACTTGATGAGGCAGTCAAAGATGACCTTAAGGATGGTCAGGTGTTCAACTCGATGTTTGATTTGGAAAGAAGATCATCTACGTAATCTTCCAATATGTGATGCATGATGTCATGGAAGATGTAAGTCATGGCTCATTGGTATGTAGCACCAACATTTTTAAGGCCAAAAGGCATGACTCGATATAGAAGAAAGGTCCCCAAAGGGTGATGAAGGTAGTCTTTGTGTTGATCTTCTAGAGAAGTAATATTTGATTATAACCCGAGAAACCATCCATGAGTGATAGCATTTCATGGCTAGTGGTGAGATCAACTAGTTGGTCAATGCCTGGTAGGGGAAAATCATCTTTGGGACAAGCTAGGTTGAGGTCACGGAAGTCCATGCAAATGTGGAGTCCCCTGTCACCTTTGTGATAGAATGATGTTAGAAATCCATTGGGGATAGTCAATGGGTAGGATGAAGGAAACTAAGAGAAGGTGCTAAGCTCTTCTTTGACTAGAAGAGCAATGCGAGGATGCATTTTCCCAACTTTTTTTGATGGGTTTGGCATCAAGAATGGTTACGATATTGTGGACCATGATTTTTGGGTCAATACTAGGCATATCATATATAGGACCAGGAAAAAGTGTTGCTATGGTCCCAAGGAAAGAGGTAAAAGCTTCTGTTTTTCAAGTAAGCATCTAAAGATTGGCCTATCTTTAGAATGTGTGGGTCATCCTGAGTGTTAATGTTGATTTCAATGGTCGATTCATTCAACATGGTTTGCATCTCAGAAGGTAATGACCGGTGAATATAAGAATCTTCCACACCAAGGTAGGTGAGGATGGACTCATCATCCTGACATTGAATGACATTAATAGAAGGTGTATCATCATCGATCATGTCAGATATAGAATGGGAGAGAAGAGGGAGCCTCACCATCACATTGATAGGTTAGAGGTCCCAGGGAAATTGTGTTTATGAAAAAAAAGTTAGGAGGAATAGATTCGGGATCTATGGACTCCATGGGTGAAGATGGTGACATGGGTGAATGAGGTGGAGAAGGTTTTTCTTCCTCAATGAGGTCGACATGCGAGCCTTCTTGGGAGGTGGTGTGTCAAATCCAATGCCACTATGGTCATTGTGTTTATGGGTGGTACAGAGATGACAATATGGCAGGCCTTGTTCATAAAAAACAACCGAAGCCAAAGCCTTTCCATGTGCAATGGTGGAGGAAAGTGTGAGTGAAGTGGTGGTTAGTAAGGGAGTGTAAGTCAGATGAAAATGGTCATGTTTGGGATGGAGGTTCGGGTGAATAAGTGGCAATATCAAGTCCCCCATATGTTAGATTAGTGCAAAGGTGGGGAGGACCATAAGGAAAAACCTCACCTACATGTGTAGTAGTCATAACTAGGGTGTTGACGTAGGTTCCCATACTCTTGTGGGGTGAGGAATGTGTCGATATTGTATAGGTGGTACTCCCCCAGAGTGAGGCATTGAAAAACACCTTCTAAGGGATCAATAGTCGATATGTGGGTAGCGGGGATAGATGACTCACTAGATGATTGGGAAGATTGGGAAGTGATGAGTCAGTTGAGAGGTACAAGGTGGTAGTAGGAATAATAGGGTTAGATGTGGGAGAGGTGGTGGTAGCCTTGGTGGATGGGCTTGTGGGTGAAGGTGAAGTGGGGGTAGTGGTAGATGCCTTGACTGGTACAAGTACATCATTGGGTCGGTACAACATGTTACAGGTCTTGAATGGTGATGGGTCATGGGATGGTGGTGTAATTATGTCCTTCATGCTCAAATTTTACACAACGTATGTAAAGTTGAAGGGACACAACCCATGACATGAATCCAGGTCTTCCAAGTAATAGGTTATATTAGAACTCCCCTCTAAGATGTAGAATAGTTCTGGGACAATGCGAGGGCCTACGCAAATGATGAAGGATAATAGTGCCAAGGGTGGAGGTGATGGCATCATTAAAGGAGCATATATAAACTAGGTTATTATGCATACAATAGAAGGAATACACATTTGATTGTATGTGGGGAGGAGATGATGTTAATGCTTAGCACCACCATCAATCATGATGCGTCATACATGTATGTTATCGATATAGATAAAAATGAATAGGGCGGGATCAGGGTCATCTGACTGAGGTACAATCTCCTCTTCAGAGAAGCTGAGGGTGGCGACATGTGAGGAGGGGTCATGGGGGTAGAAGGAGGAGCTGATTTTGTTAGCGAGGCCACATGGTGAGGGGTGATAATCGAGGCCACTAGTGTGGGGTCATTGGGTAGAACTTCAATGGATTGTAAAACCTCGATAAGGGCTTGTCTGTGGGATTCAAGTCTGATGAGATCATATAAAGACATCTTTAGAGGAGACTGATGTAATTGTTTTATCATTGCACATGATGGGTGACCCCATCAGAGATAGGGTATGTAGGTCCATGGATGGTGATTTTGGGAGGGGTGTAGATGGTATATTGGGTATAGGGTTGGTTGATGGGCTAGTTGCTTTTTCTTTTCCTTTGTCTTTCTAGCGCGTAGTAACAAACGTGAACCATGTTAATCTGAGGGGAGGTGGATGGAGAGGGTGTGTCATGAAAGGTATAATGACATGAGGGGAAAAATCCTAGTGGTGGATAAGAGCCTTGTGAAATGAGTAGGGCACATTGACATTTGGGTGGTGGTTTGGCCAACTCTCTAATACGGACCATGTTGATCTCAAATTTTGAGGTGGGAAAAATGGTTGTGGGGGTGGAGATACTGATCATGAATGGGTAAAGGATGATGATGTATGGTGATAGGTGATGGTGGAGCATGGTCCTCATCAAGAAGGTCATCATCATCAAAATTTTGTTCAGAGGACAAAAGTTGAAGAAGAATGGTCTTCAGAGCCTTACAATTTTCAACATCATGTCCTAACACACGATGATAGGCACAAATCTTGGTTTCATCAAACCCTTTTGGTTTGGGTTTGAGAGGATCATAAGGTCAAAGTGGTGGTAATGTGATGATGGAAGTCTCCAAGAGATTGGTTAAAGTTGGCATAGGACCCCTAATGGATCACAATGGGAGGTGAGTGTGGGTTTGGGTACAGGTGTGGTTGATTGTGAAGGAAGAGGCTTTACAGGAGGGGGAATGGGTTGGTCTACTAGTTTGGTATGTGGAGTGGTCTTAGGTCTTGTTGGCATCTATTTGGGTAAAGGTGGGGTAGAAGAGCTGGATGGAAGGTTTGGTTGGTTTGACTACCTTAGTGGAGGGTAGTGGATTCTTAGCTTTGAGTTGCACCTTCTTGGGTAAAGGTGACATGGAGTATGGGATGAAGAAGGAAAAACAGATGGTGGAAGAGGATGGGTTACCCATGGGGAAACCGAGTTATGGTGGAGGTGGTTGGTAGAGGTTGGGTAGGTGGCATTGGTTGAAGTCAGTATAGGCAAGGTTGGGGTTATAGTAACTGGTGGAGGTATAGGTGGCAAGAAGTGCATGGGTGAGGGTGAGGGAGCTTGGTTTTTGGGTGAATGAGGTGTAACAAAGGCTCATGATGTAGTAGTAGGTTGTTTAGCTTTTGACTGGCTTTGGGTGTGAGATTGTTTGGTCAAGGTTGATGGATGAGGCCCTAGGATGGATGGAAGGGGGAGGGGACAAGGGTGTAGTAGGTGAGACCGGTGTACGTGGCCTAGAGGGTTGGGTTTTCTTTTTAGGTGGGAGGATAATGCTACTGCAGACTTTGGAAGATGTGGCTAAGTCCAATCTGACAGGTGGGTGAGTAAGGCTTGATGTCGGCATAACACCCAAAGTAGTGATGGGTCTAGATACAGGTGGGGAGATAAGTGTGGGTAGGTTTTTAGGTTTGGGAATAGTTGTAGTGATGGGTAGAAGTTTGGATGGAAGTAGGGATGATGAAGAGGAATTCATTTCAATTGGCATGGTCAATGTAGTTTTGGTTTCCAAAAATACCTTTGGGTAGATCATGGAAGTATCTTCAGGAAACATTTGCATTTGGGTCAAAACGGGAGCCAAGAGTCCCCAGAGCATGGAATGATCAACGTAATCCAAACGATCGACCAACCATGAAAATGGGATTACTGAAGAAGATGATGGAATGGGTTGGGTGGAAATCCCTATAAAATATGTCTATGAGATAGGGAATTGGCTGGCCTCATATTCTATAGGTAAAAGAGAGCCGAGATCATGTCAATAGGGTCCTGGGATGCTAGGGGAGAACTATCCCCATAGGTAGTGACATGTCTGAAGCATCTCCCATGGGTAGGAGAGATAATAGGTCGGGTGAGGTAGAATTCTCTCTCGGTGGAGGAGAAGGTGATGATGATTCTCTTGTGGATGGGAGAATAACAAGTGTTGATGGTTCAAAGGTTGGGAAGCAGATGATGACACGACATCAGTAGAAAGTGTGGATTCCTCCATGAGAGAAAGGGTAGAAGAGGGGGACTCCTCTGTGGGTGGAGGAGTAGAAGAGGTATGCTCCTCTATGGGTGGAGGAGCTCATGCCAAGATTTCCTCAATAGATGAAGTAGGTAGGTTTTGAGGAACAATTGGCATGATATCAAAAACTACGTGAACCTCACGGATGTGTTGTTCACTGATGAAGGTTCACTATTTTGATTAGATGATGGTTTATGATTAGGGAATGGATTTTTGAAGATGTGAAAATTCTGATTTTTGGCATTTTGGGTTGTCTACGACAAGGTCTCCATTGTCTATCATCTCTTGAACAATGTTTTTAAAAGTTATGCAGTTACCATCACTATGTCCTTTAACATGATGGTAATTACAATAGTCATGCTCTTTATACCATGTGGGCATAGGATGAGTGGGGTCAAAACCTATATGAGGTTTTATGGGAGGAAGTGTAATGGCTCCAGCTTTAAGAAGTTTTTCCAAGACCAAAGAATAGGGCTCTCCGATCGAAGTGTACTTCCACTTCGCTCTCCTGCCAGAGCTGAAAATCCTAAACAGAGAAAGATTGGAAGAAGGTTGAGCTTGATTAGAAGGATGAGGTGGACCCACCTTGAGGACTACCATGTTGGCCGATCCTTTGGGATTTGAATAGTTATTTTGGGGTTTTGAAGATGAAGAAGAATCATTGGATTTGAATGGGGTGTTCTTGTTTCATAATTGGATTTTCTTTTCTTCAATGGCATGAATTTCTAGTTTTCGGGCCATGGTGAATGCTTCATCAAAGGTTCGAAGGTTTGGACTTGTAGAGTTGGTGAGATGTGTCTGCACAAGCTCTAGTGAACAACTCAATAAGTTCAGTCTGAGGTAGTTGGAATGTCAATTGGTTAATGAGACTCTCACCAATGGGCAATGAAATCTATGATAGATTCATCTTTGTATACTATCGGGTTGAATAGAGATCGGTCATGGTGACTTTCTTGGTAACATTGATTGAAAAATGATCTAGGAAAGCTTGGGCTACTTGATTAAAGGAATAAATAGAATGTCGAGGTAGTCCACTATACCAATCTAATGTTGGTCCTGTCAGGGACATTGAAAAGTTAGGAGTAAAGCATCATCGTGGGGTGATTAGGTAACACCCATGTTTGAATGACCACAAGTGTTGTTGTGGGTCTTCTTTACTATTGAAGTGATTGAATTTAGGCATTTCCCAATGCACTGGTAAGGATGAATGGGAATAGATGGATGGATAGGCTCATTACAGATTTCATCATATGTTAAAGAATTACGGAGCCAAAAACATATGCTTCTAAGGTCTACATTTTCTCCATCATCATTTTAATGAGGTCATTAGTAGGTTGGGATGAATGGGTGCCCCCTAGAAAAAAGGGGGTTGATGTTGAATGTACGAGGTAGGTGGTATGCTGGTGTATGGTGGCACTGAGTATGAGAACTACATAGGAGGAATAGATGTGGGTGGCACATAGCCAATATAAGCAATAGATGAGGTCGGGGTTGTTGGTAGTATGTGTAAGTGGGTGGGGTAGTCGTAACAACTCTAGTGGTGATCGGGGGTAAGGATTAGGGATAGAGAGGATGAGGTTTTGGAAAGGGGTGTTTTTCCAACACGGAGGTGGTTGTGATGCAATGGGTATATGTGAAATGGTGGGTGCAGATGAAGCTATACTCATAGGACTATTTGTCGAGGGACAATCGATGTCGCAGGTGTGATCGATGATGACATAGATGTTGTAGTTATAGTGGCTGTGGGATTTAGCTGAGACACCACAGGTGATAAAGTGGATGATGGTAGTGCGAAAAATGGTGCTAGCTAGCTGATAGAAGTGGGGGGCTAGAGCCGGAGGGATAGATATGGGCATGTCATATATTAATTATCCTGAGGAATCTCTGGGTGGAAGAATGAGAAAGGTAGTACTGGAGGGCAGCAGGATTCTGGTCGAGGAGTCTCACAAACTCCTCATCACCGGTGTGATGGGGATAAGTTGAGTCGATCCATAGGTGAAAAATGGATGGCAAAGGTGATGGACTAGGTGGGAGTGGTTGATGGCTAGCATGAAACACGAGGGTGTTAGTTTGGCTATGAGTCAACACCATGTGAATCAATGTAAATCAGGTGAACTGTACTCTATAAATGACACAGGGACAACAGAGATGGGAAAAAATAGATTTTGAGAGGAAAATTGGGTAAATATTTTGATAAAAATCAAAAAGGTGACCGATGTTGCAGTTGTAAGAACCGATGCGGTTAAGGTGTGACCGATGTCGGTCACAAGATGATGATGATGGTTACTGTGAAGAATAACAATTTTAGCAAAAAAAAGTAAAACTAGTGATTGTTAGATAGGGAGACTATATTGAGGACTATGATCAGAATACAGAGAGTATGGTGACACACAAAAACTTTAGATAGAAAAGAAGGTGAGATGAGTGTTCTCTTGGATAAACTGATCCAACAAAACAAGGAACCGATGCGCTTTGCTTTGGTAAACCGAATGCTCGGTCAGATGTAAAAACCGATGATGATGGTCTTGGACCGATGCTTGCCGATTCTAATGTGAAATCTGAAAAATGAAGAAAAATGAGGTGTTGTGAATTTAGATTGTATGAAGAATCAACCCAGAAGCCTGGGTATGATAGGATGATGCCCTGACACACTCAGAGAAAGTCAAAATACTCCGACTATGATGGCAGAGTGTGAAAGGAAAAAGAAAGATGAAGAAAACGTATCCTCTCACCTCAAAACACAAGTCAAGCACAAAGCTATGAAAACACGTAGTCCTAAAAGTGAATTTTATATTTGTTGTAGCTTATGCTATTTATGACTGACACGTGAATTTAGAATAGAGTTTTTTTGGTTGGGAAGGCATCCTACAAAAAGGAAATCTAGAGGGTGAGGTTTCAGGTTATGTTATGGTGGGGGGCGGTCCTTCCTCTGATGGGGTACTGGATAGAGATAACTAGTTGGGGATTACCTATCAATCCTCTGATCGTGTGATCATTGACAGGCATTCCCAGGTAAGATGTCATTTAAGAAGGTGTGTATATTCAAATTTTTGTGTAGTTTGGCAAGAGAAAGAGAGAGAAGCAAGTGCTTTCTATGGTTCAATTATGTCAACCATCAATTGGGCATGACTTCCAGCATATAGGTTGCCCTCATTTTTAATGTGAGCTATAATGCACAAAATCAGAATGCAATGCAAGTGTTTTAATACCCAAATCAAATATGATATTCGATGTAGAAAATGATGAATAGAAGAGGGATGCTTTTTCACTAATGCAATGCAAGAAAGAAGAAGTGGTTCATTTTAAGCCCCAAATGACAAATGTCATTTAGACAATTAGAAGAAAGGAATATTACTAGGGAGAAGATTAAATGTGTAATTTTTGAAATGAAAGAAACACACAAAAATATTTTCCCTATATGAAGAAAATGCAATGAACCCAAGAGAGGGTCCCACCAGGCATGCCAAAATGTTTCACCATTTTCTTTAAGTTTTGTGATGAAACAGATAAGGGTGTGGGCCAAGGAGGAATACCTATTGTGATGGTTGGTTTGAAGGTTGTGCATGCATTCTAACTTCTCGATCCAATGTTGACTGTGAGAGCTTCCTTTTGGCTAGGAGGAACTACCTGAAATACACAACAAGACCACAAAAAGAGGATTAAATAATATATGTCAGTGGGTTGCCTAACATGTGCTAGATCCAGAAGTGTGATACTTCCTCGGTGGTAGTCAACCCACTGTTTAATACAATTTAATGTAAGAAATAACATAAGTAAATAGAATCCTATTGTAATTGATATGATTTAGGTATCTCATCCAAATACAATAAGAAAATCTAACATAACAGGCTAGGTTATGATCGATCTGGAGGTGGGGTAGTTGGTCAGGGTTCTGGTACTGGTTAGGGTCAGGTTCTGGGTCACTTAGGTTGTTTGGGTGAAGATTCTTAGGTTTTTTTATTGATAGGATGGCCAAAACACAGAGACCGGTATCGGTCAGATATAACCGATGATGGTTTAGAGAGAACCGATGATGGTCATGGGTAACCGACGTCGGTATGGTCGGGATGATAGGAACTCAATAAGATCTTGATTGTGGAAATTGGTCTAAGGTTAGACAGAGATATAAAAGGGGAATGGTGAGGTCTGTGGGGATCTTAGGAACACTCAGAGATGTATAAAGGTCATGTATAGATGATCAAATGGTATGGTGGTGAAAGGTTGAGTTTATAGGAAAGTGAATGGTGGGGGAATGGAGATGCTAATAGAAAATGATAACAAGAGATGAAAAAAACCTTTAAAATAGAACAAGGATGAAATGACACAGGTGATAAATGCACTTACTTGATGTTGCAGGTCCAATGGCTGGGTGGTGGTGATGATTGATCGGTGGGATGGAGCTTGGTGCCATGGTGGTGGTGCTTCCTGAATGCTACCATGAGAGTGATACCTCTGGATCTATCTTGATGTTGGCTATGGCTTTTAGATGTGTGAAAGAGCTCTGGTTCTTTCTTGCATGCAGATCTCCTTTTCTCCCAAAAAATTCAAGAATGTGGCCAACCTCTCAAACAAGGTTACCAAAATGGTTATATGGTAACCGACGATGGTTTGGTTGACAACGTTGGTTTTGGGATGACCGGCGTTGGTTAAGGTGGGATTCCCTAGGTTTACTAAAAATGATAGATCTTGCAATCATTTGGGCCAGGTCTATCCATTTATCATGGATCAAAATGGATGTTATCTTTTAATGAGCGGGAATGTGGTTAGAGGAATAATAGGCATTGATTTTTAGGGTTGAACTAAGTCTTAGTTAGTTATGGTGAGTAGATAGATACTAAAAATAGGTTTATAATGAGGTGTGTCTAGGTGGTGGTGTGGTGTTAAGGTGAGGTGAGAAATTGGTTTAATTAAGATAATTAATTATAAAATTTGCAAGGTGGGTGCATTTGAAGTATGTCGTGGCAAAGAGATTTGAGAAACCTTATGATCCATGAAGAAAAGGAAATGTGCAAAATAAGGATCCAAAAGACCTGATCACAAGTGGGGTTCACCAAATGATTTAATTTAATTTGAATTAAATCTAAATATTTCAAAGTCACTACTAAACCAAATGATGTATGAATGTTGAAATATAGAAATGACACAAACAAACTAAGATGCAATATTTGAAACCCTAAGAAAATAAGAAAGAGAGAGGACTGAGTTAGTTTTTCACAATCTGGAAGTGGTTTGAGCGGGGAGTTTTGAACAGAATGCAAGAATTTTTGTAATAAACCTTTGTAAATTTTGTAACTTGTAAACAAGGCTAGACAAGGGCACCCACAATAGGATAGGGGTACCGGGGTACTCAGATCGGTCAGGTGCTCATGACTATGCATAAGCTCTAGATCCGATTCGTATGTGTCGCAAGTATGTCACAATTACTATGTGTTGATCACCTAATAGCCACAAAAAGAATGCTAACGATACTGTCACTTGCAAAAATAAGTTCACCTACACAAGCCCACAAACCGCATCAAAACTAAAAAAATATGTAGTATGGGGAGTCGGAATTGTTAGTGCCCATTTTGATCCTCTACCATTTTGACCTAAATTTTCCTTTGGTTTGCATGTTTTGAAACATTTTTCTCCCAAATTCGTGGTCTGCAACTTTTCCCTCTAGATTGAATGCCTTGAAATGCTCACAAACTTACTATGTTTCCCCAATTTGAAAGAAAAATACATGCATGCCCTGTTTTGTGCCCTAATTTTTCCAAATCAATGCCTCTGCCATTTTTTCCACTTTTCCCAGCCTTTGGAGCTCGTGATTGTTCATTTTATGCTTATTTACCCCCCAAAATCTATCCCCATGGTCGAAAATTTCCTAAAATCACTTCTAATTTGTTTTTTGATCGAAGAATTCTTCACCCACGAAGAAAAAATTGAATCCAGGCATCTCTGGCAAATTATGTGTTTTTGACAGTCATACGGGCATACTTTTCCCATCAATTTCTATCTCAAATGACATCTCCTACATGGTCATTTTTGGTTGGACAAGGTTTGGTAGGTCTGTTTGCCCCACAACTTCACGAGTCCCAGAGAGAGAACACGTGTCATGGTCTCATTCAAAGGCAAGATGGAAGGTGGCGGGGGACTTAAAAAAATTTTCATTTTTGGTGAAAAGGGAAAAAGCTTGAGGAAAGGGCCATGGGTCCGCAAAAAAGAAAAGGGAGACATGTGGCGGCTTCAGGAAGGCAGAGGGGAGTGTGGGCCACCAGAGGAAAAAGGGAAAATTTTCCCTTTTGCTAAAATGACTTAGAGTGAAAATTTGAGGCGTAGGCTCGTGATGAAGTAGAAAGAGACACGTGGCAGGATGTAATCAAAGGCACGGGTCCAAAGAGGAAAAGTGAGGAAATTTCCTTTAGCAAAAAGGGAGTTAAAATGTGAAATGAGTTCGCATATCCTCAGCAATAAAGAAGGTGACATGTGTCAAGGACAGAGGCGAGGTGTGGGCCCGCAGAGATTTTTTTGGAAAATTTTCCTTTTTCCAAAAAAGGTAGAAATGTGAAGAATCAAGCCATGATTCCAATGGGGCCCACCTTGTGCCACATGTCAACACCAAATCTCAAGGGCGGAGGGGCGGAGAAAATTGTCAAAATTTTACATTTTTCCAAAAATGTTAAAAAGTCAAAAAGTGATCCCAAATCCATTCCCAATTGCATTATGACACGTGGAGGGCTCAGATTGAAGGGAGAAATGGAAAATCAACAGTAACTGTGCATTCTTCAGTTTGGCCACCATTTTAGCTCTAGGAAGCTTGGAGATGTGAATTTTGCATCAATTTTCATCAAATCTTTGGTGAATTCATGTCATTTTGGCCTTCAAGGATCAATGGGATCAATTTGAAAGTTCAATTTGTAGATCTGAGGTGTTTTTGAAATAAATTTTTGCCCTAGCTTGTCCAAAACGTGAAATATCAAATCAAGAAATTGCAGAGTCAAATTTTGACGGATAAGGATGAAATGATGAAATGAAAGGGGTCTGCATGCTTTGAAGATGAAAAACATGCCCCCACAATGGATAATGATGAATTTTTGTAATGATTCACCTTTTGAAGGAACAATTGGCAACTTTTTGCGAGTCTATTAGATGTCATTTTCCAAAAATATTGCAAAGCAAAGGTGCTCCAAATATTCCACTTTTGGAGGGAAGATTTGAGAGGCAAAGGATCAATTATAATGAAAATTTATATATTGTATGAATTTGTCATGCAAGTGGTCAAAAAATTGAAAATCACGAGCAAATTTTGAGAGAAGCTCGTCTTCTGAGAAACCCTCCAAGAAACCTAGTTAATGTCTTCTGTGTTAGATCTTCATTCATGTTGAGTTGGTTTGAAGTGTAAACCATCACACAGCTCTGAGATTGTTTAAATAACTCTCCCCTACTGATGAATCTAACAAGCTTTTGAATTAATCTATGTTATTTTGGGTAATATGATGTTTGTTATCATGTTTAAATGTCTACAAACAGTTTTCCTTGTTCGTGTTGCAATCTTGCACTGAAATTTCTAGGAATCACATAGATCTCATTTCTTTTTGATAGTTTAGTGGCATTTGCAATCTCACATTCAGAAGAGCTTTCATCTGATAAAGAGATAAACAAATTTAAAATCACTTTACCTTCCTTGATTACAAGATTACTTGTAAGCATTTGGGGTACCTTAAGTGTGATTTGACCAGAGATTTTGATGTTTAATTGAGTCCTTTAATTCTAGCTTTTGTGTTGAGGTCTCAAAGATTGTGTGAAGAGTGCAAACCTGGGTTTTCAATCCTGTACCTCTTCTGATTGAAAGAATTTCCTGACTGTTTTGAAGCATTTTATCGAGTAGTTGTTCAAATATTGTAGAGGTTGTCAAAGATCTGGAATAGTCAACTTTTTCTTATTAATATCCCACCAAAATTCATTCAAACAAACTAATCCTACCCATACTAACCCTACATTGCATTGTGTGTCAACAAAAGAATATAATCCATCTACAAAAATGTACAAATCAAATCAAGATCATACAATGTCTTCAGATAACCCTTGCCTTGCATTGAAATTATCTCCATAATCCGGGAGTGACAACTTGTGAAATTCAGATTTGGATTGTTGATCATATTTTCCCAAGGCCTTTTCATACTATTTTCACAGTTGAGGGATATCTCCATCCCCTTCAACATTTGAGGGTTAAAAATAGGTCCTCTTACCTTGGTTGAAAGGCACAACCTAAAACAATTAGAACAAGATCAATTCCTATTTAAGTGCTACCCATCTCTCCATAAATCTAAGTGCCAGTTAGATCACATCCCCGGCTACAAAACGACACACATCATGATCTATCCGTCTTCAAGCTTCATGTCATATCTCTCGATGCTACTTCCTCAAGCTGAAAAGGAGAAAAAAAATTGGTACCCCAACACTTCTTGGTAGCATTGCGGGGATATTATTCAGTATTTCAATATTTCAGATCCCTAGTAATACTTCTTATGTGATTTATGTTCAATTACAAATCTGAGTATCATCTTCTGATCAGATTTATAAGGTTGGAATGAAGAGTAGAGTTCTGAGTTTGATATTTTCTTAGTTTAATCTAATCCATGTGCATACATATTTGAGATATTTGAATGCATATCAAACCCTGGTAATGTCCCTTGCAAATTCTATATGCAAATACATTGTTGAAGCATCATTTTATAATTAGATTTGTAAGGATTAAGTGAAGATATAAGTTTTGCCTACAATTTTATCAATTTCCAGCATTGTTGCACTTCATTTGCATTTTTGGTTGATAAATTCAAGAAAAGGAAGGTCGGATCTATAAATTTTGGCAAGATTTTCAGTGCTGATAGGTATTTGACAGAGTATTTTAGTGCATTTGCACAACTAGGGTGAAAATCCTTAGTGACAACTCCATGTTGTTCTGATCTTGATAAATACCAGTGTCTTACATTTATGTCATTTACTTTGGTGTTTCTAATCTCTACAAAACTGGAAGGAAGAAGATCTCTCTTCATTAGAGACTCTATTAAGAAGTTGTTTTCAGATTTAAGGAACTCAGAGTTAGAGGAGAGAAGAGTTTGGAAGGTTGTTAAAGGTTAGACATCAGGAAAAGGTATATCCATTGGTGAGAGAGATCAGCCTTTGGTAGAGGATTATTACTCTTCTTCCAGTGATTCTGATTCAAGTAATCTCTCATAAACTTGTTTACTTCAACTAGTGAAGGTCCTTCTACTGTACCTGGTGAGTTCCTTCTTCAATCTACACCTCTGTGTTTTAATTCAAATAAAACTTTCCAAGAAAATCAGCACTTAGATAATACCAATCTTGTGAACCACATTCTTGATCCCCAAAGACCTTGCACTCCTCATCAGCTTGTGTCACCCCCAAGATCACCACCTCAAAACAATATGGCTCAGCTTAGACCTCCATTTTTTTTAACACCTTTGGTCGTATAGAATTTAGAGGAATGGATGGTTACCCAAATTTTGTCCCACAAGATGTCGAAATAGGTTGCCAAAGTTCTAAGGTAACAATGTTATAACTGGTGATCAGCATCTCAAGCTTTTTGTTAACATGATGGAGGATTTTGAAATAGAGTTTGAAGATGGGTACATTAAATTGGTCATTCATAAACTAGAAGAGGATGCAAGGATTGGTATAAGGCTTTTCTTGATAATTCTATTGATTCATGGACTGAAATGGAGAATGCATTTAGGTTGCAATATGGTGACAAGAGTGATCCTAGATTTATCTTGTCTGAATTTGAGAATATCAAGAAGAACCCCAATGAATTAGTTCATGACTTCAACACAAGGTTTAACAAAAATTTGAGAAGGATTCTTGTTAGTCTAAGGCCTTGTGATGAGTCTTGTTTAATCAAATATGTAGATGCATTTAATAAAAAGGCAGCCTATTACCTAAGAGACAAGAACCCTACTAATCTAAGACAAGCTTTCACCATGGCACTTCAAATTGAAAACAATATCAAAGCAATTGGAAAACCTCTCAAGAGAAATGTTGTAAAGTTGATAAACCTTGAAAAACCTCAAGCTAGCAAGGGTATTGATTTGGAGGAGGTTGTGAAAACTTTGGCAGGGGTTGTCAAAGAAATCTCATACAAGTTAGCCCAGGAAGAGAAGGGAATTGGGAAGACTTCACAAGGTCAACAAAGAGCACAAAACCATGATAGATTTGCCAATCATCCTAGAGGTGATCAAAGGAAGATGATAGAGGAAAAGGACCCATGGGGTCTATAAATAGACATCCTCAAGCATGTGAAGGTAGAGTGTTACCTGATCCCCTAACTACTAGGGTTGTTGCTTTGAGAGGAAATTGATGATATTGATTGGTGTGATAGGTTTTTTCCTCCAGAAGTGGAACAAAAAGATGGTGAAGCTAATAATGATGATGGTACTGATGATGACATCTACACGGTGTTCTTCAAGTTCAAGGAGGAGGAGTAACATCTACTGAAGTGATAAGTGCAAGGACAAATGCAAAACTTTTGGGATTGCATCAAACGGGTATAAGTCTTTCTTCCCCCTCATAATCTTGAAGTTGATGTAGTGCAAGTTTTTTAAATTCCTAACAATGACTTTGAATACTTAAGAGATTTGATGATTAAGAAGTATGATGGTGGTATCCCTTTAGAGGAAGATAGATAATTGTTGATGAATGTTGTTGTAGCTCAAGAGAAAGACTATAACACTAGAAGCAAAGTTGTTAAGGGAGATGGGCCTTAAGCCAAAACTAAAACACCCTTTCTCACAAGCATTCCCAAATAATCTCTTAGAAGAGAAACACCTGCCAAAAGCTTTGTTGTCCCAAGGTAAAAATTACAGTCCTCCTCATGACCAAGCTGCCAAGAATCCCTTGCCATCTAATGAATTTGCTTGTCTCCCTTCCAATCTTACTTTGCCAAAGAGTGTTCCATATGACATAGCCCAAGTATTGAGCCAAATCAAAGTGAGTGTTCCAATCATTGAGTTGCTTAGGATTCCTGAGCATAAGAAGAGAAAATTTGAGTACTTGGGATTGAAAGAGGAGAAGATTACCCCAAGCATAAATGTAAATGTTGTTAAAACTCCTCCTAAGATCATTGTAGACCTTGAAACACCACCAGCAATAGAGGATCTTGGAGAAACACCTGAGGTATACTTGGGGACATCCTTGGTTGATTCCCAATTGAATGTTGATCCATTCTTCACAACTTTGATCATAAAGGATAGGCTACTTCACAATTGTATGTTTGATTCTGGTGCATCATGTAATGTCATGCCTCTAGAAGTCATGAATGATTTAGATATCAAAGTGACAACAGCCTATAGAAAGTGTATTGTCATGGACTCAAGACAAGTGCCGGTAGTTGGTTGTGTGAAGGGTTTGGTGGTGTAACTTGCATCTTATCCTGGGAGGAATTTAAAATTGGATGTTGTGATTGTTGATTTCCCTACCAAATGGGGTATGCTTTTGTCAAGAAAGTGGGCTGCAAGTGTTGGAGGGAGTGTCCAGATGGATATGTCTTTTTCCACCATTCCCATTGAGGGAAGCCTTGTCAAGCTCTATGGAGAAAAGAAGATGTTACATCTAATTGAGGATCCAAACAATGCTTCCTATGAAGTATTATTTGTTGATGTTGATGCTGATAACTTTATTGGGTTTTCGATGGCAAAGAACACAAGATGGATCATTCAAAGTTCCTTGAATAGGTAAGTTCTCCTTGGACCTTGCTATTTGATGGAGCTTGCTCCAAATTTGGAAATGGTGCTGGTATAATTCTGATTTCTCCTAGCTTGGAAGAATTTGTTTTTTCCTTCAAGCTTAATTTTGAATGTACTAACAACATTGTTGAGTATGAAGCCTTGTTGTTGGGTCTAAGAATTTCATGGAAGTGTGGTGTCAAGGAGATCATTGCAAAAGGAGATTTGGAGCTAGTTGTCAAACAAATAAGAAAACTATATGCTACAAAAATCAGCAGGATGAAACAAGATAAACATGCAGTTTGGGATTTAATTGAGGTGTTTGATTCCTTCAACATTGTACATCATGATAGAAGTTTTAATGTTGCTGCTGACAAGTTGGCATTGTTGGGGTCAAGATTTAGAGATTGCACCATTTCACCTTATTGTGAGTAAAATGTTGAAGTGTTAACTAGGCCGACTATCCCTGACAACATCAAGCATTGGCAAGTGTTTAATGATGATGCTCAAGTGCAAAGGTTCTTACAAAATCAAGGTGATTTTGTAGATCGAATATTGATTGGGAACTAATGGTATGTATGACTGAAGGAAGAGATACTTTGTTTGGAAAATATATTATCCAATTGAAAACTAACACCATTCCTAGAGGTATTTTTGCACTTGAGTCAAATTTAGCAATGTTGATTACATCATCAATAGAAACATGTTTTCCTCAAGGGATGTGGAAGAACATAACTTGGGAACTAATGATAAACCATGAAAATTTTGGTTGGGCGTAGTCTAAACAAAGAGGAAAAATAGTCCTATGTTCAATTATTGAAGAAATATCAAGATTGTCTTGCTCTGGTCATATTCGAGTTGAAGCATATAGAGAAGACTTATTCCAACATGAGATCCCTCTTGAGAAAGGTGACAAACCATTCGGATGGAAGAAAAGGCCAATTAATCCACTCTCTCCATGAAAATTCAAGATGAATTGAAGAAACTCAAGGAGGGAGGGATCATTCAACCCACAAGGTATTCATCTTGGGTTGTAAACCTTGTGCTAGTCAGAAAGAAAAATGGAGATATCAAACTTTGTGTAGACTTTAGAAATCTAAATAGAGCTTCATTGAAAGACAATTATCATTTTCCAAACATGGAGAACATGATGCAGTTAGTAACTGGATCTGAATTTTTGTCCACCTTAGATGGTTTCTCTTGCTACAATTAAGTTGTTTTCAAGGAGTCAGAAAGATTTAAAACTACCTTTACCACTCCTTGGGGAACATATGTTTATGTAAGGATGCCTTTTGGTCTCATGAATGATGGAGCTACCTTCCAAAGAGCAATGGATGTTGCTTTTGTTGGTTACATAAATGACTTCATTGCAGTTTATCAGGATGATGTGACTGTGTTTTCAAGGAGAAGAAAAGATCACTTGCAGCACTTGGAAAGAATGTTGATCAGATGTAGAGAATTTGGAATCTCTCTCAATCCAAAGAAGTGTCATTTTGGGGTGCAAAAGGCCAAGCTACTTGGTCATATTGTTTCAAAGGTTGGTGTCATGATTGACCCTAAGAGAGTAGAAGCAATCAACAAGGTTCCAATTCCAAGAACAAAGAAGGGCATCCAATCCTTCTTTGGGAAGATCAACTTCATTAGAAGATTTGTGTCTAATTTTTCTGAATTGACTCTTCCTATTAAAAGCATGTTAAAAAAGGACCAAATTATCAAATGGGAGGAGGCTGCTATTATGGCTTTTGAAGGAATGAAAGAGACATTGAAGCATGCACCTATCTTAGCAGCTCCGAATTACAAGAAGCCTTTCCAAATCTTCTCCTTTGCTTCTAAAAATACCATTGCATCTATTTTGCTCCAAAAGGATGAAGATGGGGCTGAGAGGAATATTGCCTTCTTTAGCAAGGCTTTACAAGATGATGAGTTAAAGTACACAATCATGGAAAAATAATAATTTTCCTTGGTGAAAGCAACAAAGGTTTTCAGGCCTTATATCTTAAGTTCAAAATTTGTTGCTTATGTTCCCCACACCATGGTAAAATACATCTTATCAAAGATGGATATCTCAAGAAAAAGATGTAGATGGGTGAAAAAACTGCAGGAGTATGACATGGACATCCAAACCACAAAGTTGGTAAGAGGTTTGGGTCTTGCTAAGCTCATGGCTAAGAGCAACTTGCAAACTATGGAAGTGAATGAAGTAGAGGAAGAAAGGGCAGATGTTCTTGAGAAATTGGTAAGTTTTGAGTGGTACAAGGATATAATATTTTACCTCAAACACCTATGTTGTCCTGATCATTTAAATAAAAATTAGAAAAGATCCCTCAAGTTGGCTTCTCAAAAATACATCATCACTGACTTTGGGCTGGCTTAGAAGAACCCCAAGGTGTCCTCTTGAAATGTGTAACTGAAGATGAAGCTCCCAAAGTAGTTGTTGATTTCCATGGGGGAGTTTTTAGAGGACACTTTGCTAGAAGGGTTACAACACACAAGGTTTTGAGAGCTGGTTATTGGTGGCCTACTCTCTTCAAAGATGTAACCATGCTGATTAGAAAATGTGAAAGCTACCAACATTTCTCTAGAAGAATGAAAGCTTTTGGATCCCTTCCTTTGCAACCTGTATCAATTGAAGCTCCTTTCAAACAATGGGGGATGGACTTCATTGGTGAGATCTCATACCCTTCTATTGTTGCACATAAGTGGATCCTTGTAGCCATAGATTACTTCACCAAGTGGGTAGAAGCAATCCCCACTAAGAAAGTAACACACCAAGTTGTTATGGATTTCTTGTTGAATCATATCATATGCAGATTTGGTGTGCCAATCAAGATTGTGGCTGATAATGCCATGTGTTTCAGAGCTAAACCTTTGATGGAAATTTACAAGGAGTATGGAACCAATCTAACTTATTCTTCAAACTATAACCCTTAAGGGAATGGACAAGTTGAGTCCAAAAATAATAAATTTTTGAAGATCATTAGGAGAACCTTGGATTTGAACAAGAGAAAATGGGGTGAACAACTGATATTTACAGTTTGGGCTGATAAAACTACTACCAAAAGAGCTACGGGTAAGAGTCCATTTGAGTTGGTGTATGTAACTCAAGCTCTGCTGCCCTTACATCTGCAATTATCTTCATTTCAGTTTGTTCAACAACTTGAGGATCAAGAGGTTAGTCCATATGAGGCAAGGATTAATTAGATTTTAGAGCTAGATGAAGAGTGAAGAGCATCCCACCAAAGGCATGTCAGATTTAGAGAGAAGTTGAAGAGGTTGTTTAACAAGAAGGTCACTCCTAGGGCCTTCAATATTGGAGATCTGGTTTTGTTGTGCGATAGCAGAAATGAAGATAAGGGAAAACATGGTAAGTTTGATGCATTGTGGATGGGCCCTTACTCCATTTATATCAGAATTGGTGAGAATACCTTTTTCTCAAGGAATTAGATGGGGAATTGCTTGAACTACCACATTAATGGTAGGCATCCAAAGCATTTCTTAGATTAATCCCCAAATTTGAGGTATGCACCAACTTGTATAGTGTATAGTGTTTGGCTTTTTCTATGTTTTTGGTGTTTTGTTGGTTTTTGGTTTGCCTTGGTGTGTGGCAGCCATTTTTGTTAGTTTCTCAGCTAGTTTTTGGTGGCTTTTTCTAATGACTCCTCTCGCCCAATGGATTATTTTGGCACTTGGTCTACTTATCGTTCTTATGGCACTCACTGGGAGTGCCCATCCCCGAGCAGGAGCTGATGTTAGTGCCCATTTTGATCCTCTACCATTTTGACCTAAATTTTCCTTTGGTTTGCATGTTCTGAACATTTTTCTCCCAAATTGGTGGTCTAGTAAATTTTCCCTCTAGATTGAATGCCTTGAAATTCTCACAAACTTATTATTTTGCCCCAATTTGAAATAAAAATACATGCATGCCCTGTTTTGTGCCCTAATTTTTTCAAATCAATGCCTCTGCCATTTTTTCCACTTTTCCCGGCCTTTGGAGCTCGTGGTTGTTCATTTTATGCTTATTTTCCCCAAAAATATATCCACATGGTTGAAAATTGCCTAAAATCACTTCCCATTTGTTTTTGATCAAAAAATTCTTCACCCACGAAGAAAAAATCAAATTCGGGCATCTCTGAAAATTCTGTGTTTTTTACGGTCATACGGGCATACTTTTCCCATCAAATTCTATCTCAAATGTCATATCCTACATGGTCATTTGTGGTTAGACAAGGTTCGGTGGGTTTGTTTGAAAAACTTAACGTTTTTTGTGTTTTGGCAAAAATCAAAATTTCCCCACAACTCTGCGCAGTCCCAGAGGAGGACACATGTCATGTTCTCATTCAAAGGCAGGATGGAAGGCTGGCGGAGGACTTAGAAAATTTTTTCCTTTTTGACAAAAAGGGAAAAAGGTTGAGGAAAGGGCCGCGGGTCCGTAATGAAGCAAAGGGAGACACGTGGCGGCTTGAAGGCGAGGGGAGTGTGGGCCATCGGAGGAAAAAGGAAAAATTTTCCCTTTTACCAAAATGACTTAGAGTGAAAATTTGAGGCGTAGCTTCGGGATGAAGTAGAAAGAGACACATGGTAGGGATGGAATCGGAGGCACAAGTCCGTGGAGGAAAAGTGAGAAAATTTTCTTTGCAAAAAGGGGAGTTAAAATGTGAAATGAGCCCGTAGATCCTTAGTGATAGAGAAGGTGACACATGTCACGGATAGAGGCAGAGGTGCGGGCTCGTAGAGATTTTTTGGAAAATTTTCCTTTTTCCAAAAAGGTAGAAATGTGAAGAATCGAGCCGCGATTCCAATGGGGCCCACCTTGTGCCACGTGTCAACACCAAATCTCAAGGGTGGAGGGGCGGAGAAAATTGTCAAAATTTTACATTTTTCCAAAAAAGTTAAAAAGTCAAAAAGTGATCCTAAATCCATCCCCAATCACATTATGACACGTGGAGGGCTCAGATTAAAGGGAGAAATGGAAAATCAATGGTAACAATGCATTCTTCAGTTTGGCCGCCATTTTTGCTCCTAGAAGCTTGGAGATGCAAATTTTGCACCAATTTTCATCGAATATTTGGTGAATTCATGTCATTCGGCCTTCCACGATCAATGGGATCAATTTGAAAGTTCAATTTACATATTTGAGGTGTTTTTGAAATAATTTTTGCCTTAGCCCGTCCAAAACGTGAAATATCAAATCAAGAAATTATAGAGTCAAATTTTGGAGGGATAAGGATGAAATGATGAAATGAAAGGGGTCTACATGCTTTGAAGGTGGAAAATGTGCCTCCACAAAAGATAATGATGAAGTTTTGTAATGATTCACCTTTTGAAGGAACAACTGGCAACTTTTTGTGAGTCTGTTAGATTTCATTTTCCAAAAATATTGCTAAGCAAAGGTGCTCCAAATATTCCACTTTTGGAGGGAAGATGTGAGAGGTAAAGGATAAATTGTAATGAAAAGTTATATATTGCATGAATTTTTCATGCAAGTGGTCAAAAAATTGAAAATCACGAGAAAATTTTGAGAGAATCTCATCTTCTGAGAAACCCTCCAAGAAACCTGGTTAATGTCTTATGTGTTAGATCTTCATTCATGTTGATTTGGTTACAAGTTTATAGCCATCACACAGCTCTTAGATTGTTTAAATAACTCTCCCCTACTGATGAATCTAGCAAGCTTTTGAATTAATCTATGTTATTTTGGGTAATATGATGTCTGTTATCATGTTTAAATGTCTACAAACAGTTTTCCTTGTTCTTGTTGCAATCTTGCATTGAAATTTCTAGGAATCACACAGATCTCATTTCTTGTTGATATTTTAGTGGCATTTGTAATCTCACATTCGAAAGAGCTTTCATCCGATAAAGAGATAAACAAATTTAAAATCACTTTACCTTCCTTGATTACAAAGATTGCTTATAAACCTTTGGGGGTACCTTAGGTGTGATTTGACCGAGAGATTTTGATGTTTAATTGAGTCCTTTAATTCGAGATTTTGTGTTAAGGTCTCAAAGATTGTGTGAAGAGTGAAAACTGGGTTTCCAATCCACCGTATCTATTCGATTGAAAGAATATCCCGATTGCTTTTGAAGCATTTTATTTGATAGTTGTTCAAATATTATAGAGGTTGTCAAAGATCCGGCATAGTCAACTTTGTCTTGTCAATATCCCACTAAAATTCATTCAAACAAACTAATCCTACCCATACTACCCTGCATTACATTGTGTGTTAACAAAAAAGAATATAATCTATCTACAAAAATACACAAAGCAAATCAGATCATACAATTTCTTTAGTAACCCTTGCCTTGCATTGAAAGTATCTCCATAATCTGGGAGTGACAACTTGTGAAATTCAGATTTGGAGTGTTGATCATATTTTCCCAAGGCCTTTTCATACTATTTTTGCACAGATTGAGGGATATCTTCATCTCCTTCACCATTTGAGGGTTACAAAATAGGTCCTCTTACCTTGGTTAAAAGGCACAACCTAAAATAGTTAGGACAAACTCAAGTCCTATTTGAGAGTTACCCATCTCTCGATAAATCTAAGTGTCAGCTTAGATCACATCCCCAGCCTACAAAATGACACACATCATGATCTATCCGTCTTCAAGCTTCATGCCATATCTTTGATGCTACTCAGTGAAAAGGAGAACAAATTTTGGTACCAATAAGAATGACTCACGTGGCGGTCACCTTGAGAGTGAACTTACGACCAAGCATAGCACTACATCTCATACTCCAGCTTAGTTATAGTGAGTGTGTGTATAAAATCGTGCCCTAGGATGCCCTTGTTATAGTTGCACTTGATAACGGGTTGTAGCTAGAATGTAACAATGTAATAGAATGTGTGAATGGAATAGAATTATCTTCCCCTTCCTATTCTTTGTATACATAGTATGCAGTCCCTTGTCTCTTGAATGGATGCTAGGTGGATTCTTTGGAGTTCTTTATGTGCCTTTTGATTGCAAGTTTAGGTGATGATAGTAATGCTTAGTGCTTGGTACTTTATTTTGAACACATAATTATGTATTTATATGATACCCTTATTTGAATTTCATAATTGAAAACTGGAAGGCCAACCCGTAAGTGAAAAAGATGCCCAAAAGATAAAAGAGTCCCAAAAAGAGCGAGCAAGAAAAAGGGTCGGGGCACCCAGAGGGGTATACGAGTGCATGGGTACTTCTGTCCTAGATAGGCACTAGTATTTGGAGGCATAAAGGATAAATTGGTAAAATATTAACTGGTTGTAGGGTGTGTAATACTAAACAGAAAATAAGAAACATAGGAAAGAGGCCAAAACATTTATCGAATTACTAGTTTTCTTGCTTAGGAATCATACGAATGTTGGTATGTGTTTATGACCTATAAATGTACTCAAGTGCATGATTTTTTGTTTATATTTTCCCCACTTTATGTTGTTGGGTGAATATTTGATAACATAAAGTAGATAATAGATGCATACCTTATGATCTTGTAGAGCGTGCGATGATTAACATTCCGAGTGGAATGATGCAAAGTGAAGCATGAAAACTAGGAAAGGAAAGTGACCCTAGGGGTGAAGCGTGTGCATTGTGTTGTACTGTTATTATTGTAGCTTGTGATTGTTGTTTCTTGTAAGGATGGACCTAATGTATAAGAGTGTAAAAGGATATAAAAGTTTCCTGAAATGTTGTGTAGATTGATTTTTTTGGGTGACATCATGCCAAAGAGAAAGTGTTGGGGAGAGAGGTCTAGTATTACTCTCCTTCCATGACTCTGCCCGATAAACACCATTGTAGATGGTGTGTCCCTATTTTGTTCCTATTGTCTCAAATTAGTTTTGAATGTACTAATTATTCTGATTGAATGAGATAGAATGCATTTTTTTGTTGTAGGATTATGTCTACTATGAAGTCTTTTGTAAACTGTGTTGATCTGAGAAACTGATTGTATCTACCCCCAAGACATTAGCACCTAGGGGAGGACATAGGCACTCATGAAATTTTTTCTGAGTTTGGGCGTTGGTGTCTTTGTTGTGCTAAAGACCCAAGTCAGGTTCTGCATCATTTTGTGGTTGTTTTCCTGTGTTGATTTTTTATTATACTAAATTGAACTATAGTTATGAGTGTTATAAGGGTGATTTTTTCACCCAATGTATGCCCCCTCGTTTGGGGTTCATGAAATGAATGTAAGAGTGTTCATCCCAAAAGAGAGGACCTGATGCTATTTAGAAGTTGGTACCTACAGGGGGTAGGGGATATGTATGGTAGAAACCAATGTACATGCAAATAAAGTGGCTAGATACATGTGTTAGTAGAAAAAGGAGAAAACATGTCATAGAAAAATAATGTAACAAGAAAGTGTGCATACAAGATAGACTATAAAAAGTGGGTTTTAAACATGGGACATCACTCATAATGTCCAAAGACAATCAAGGCCAAAGTGGAAATAAACAAGCAAACAAAGCGGTGATCAAACAAAGACATAGGCCATATCCCACAAACAATAGCATACAATGGCAAACAACATCAAGAAAAATGTATCGACAACCATGGTGGCATATAATTTTGCAAAACAAATGTTACACATGAAGAACTCGTTAACATGTTAGAAAGATAAAAAGTATGCTAAAGCATGTATGTATCAATGTAAAGTAGTGTGCTAGTAAAAATAAGAAGTACTATAGGATGAAACAATATCACTTGTAATGTATGAGGAATTAGATTCCCCGAGGATCCTTGTAGGGACTTGTAAGAGTACGAGTTCAAGCATCATTGTAGTGTGTAAGGACCCTAAGATATACGCATTCATAACTAGAGACACAGTGAATGTCCATGTGTATATGATAAAAATAATGACATACTAAGTATCTGACTAGCATAATAAGCAAAGTGCATCATGTAACTAGTATAAGCAAGCAAGAGTAAGTGAAACCAAGATATGCAATATGTTGTGAGTGTGAATGGGATGGTATGTAATGTGTGAATATGGATTGGAGCATCGTGCCTGCTTTAGCAGATTTTTATGAGATGAGGTTCATTTATAAAATACCCCTCAACAATTAAGAATGAACCATAGATCAAGAGTGTGTCATCGGGAAATCGTTTGAAATTGTGTGCTAGAAAGATAGATTATGAAGCATAGAGCATGTAGAGTGAATGTGGTGAGGTTAATTTCATATTTAAACCCTCAATAGTCAAGTATGGACCATGGAACTAGAGTTTTTCATAAGGTAATGATGATAAAAATGTGTGTATCAAAGGGTTTGAAAATGTGTAAGAAGATTAGATATTGTGCACTTAGTGCAAAATGTAGTAGTTGGTGCTAAAGACAACTGATAATAATAGAATCGGGAGAAAGTGTGATGCATCCCAAGTGTGTGATGGAGATATATGTGGTGATATGAGAATGAACATGCCATAGTGGTGGAGTTTGAAATGTGTCCCGACCATCAATGTAAGGATTATCTTGTTATATAAAAATGATTGGATGTTGAAGTGGAGTAATCTTGAGAGGGACCTTAAACAAGTGGTAGTTTATTTGGGATTGTTAACGTTATAGAAGACTTGAGAGGAGTGGATAGACCAATTTTTATAATATGTTGCTTAGGTGGAACTGGTAATGTTGTAGATGACTTAGTAGGAGGAGATAATGGGGTAGATGGTTTTGAATATGGTCTTATATTGGGTTGGATAGGTGACTCATGACTTACCAAACAAGTAACATTAGTGACTATGGAATGATGCCCATTAGACTTGGATGGACCAGATTTAGGAACCGATTGGGATTTAGCAATGAAGATTAGCACAAAAAAATTTGTGTAGCAAATGGAATGAAACCATGATGTTTAAGGTGGCCAATTTTTTTCTAGAGCATAGAAATAATTGTCATTATGTCCATTAATTCAATGATAATTTCAAATTTTCCTTGATATTTGGCAAGCCAATAAGGAGGGTATAACTTAGTAGATGACAAGTGTATCAATTTGTGATTGAGAAGATTAGGAAGAATATCACGTTGCTTAGCATGTAGATCAAACTTAAGAGGTGTGGGGAGCGGTAAGAGTTGGGGTTTATGTATATGAGCACATGTAGAAGACATAGTAGTAGGATGAGATGTAGAAAGAGAACTAGTATGGGCTTGAGAAACATCCTTGAGATGTTTGATTGTAACTTTAAGATATGCAATCATTGTTTCCATATCTTGAATGTTGTCTTAAAGTAAACAATGTAAAGCTTGAATTGACTCTAATATGGGTTGATTGGATGGAGGATTAGGACCGATAGAGTCATCAGATAGATGATCAAAAATGGTGCTTACTTTTGAAGGTGACATATCACTAGGGAGTTACATAGTGTCTAGAGTTTTTGGAGAACAACTTTGCAAGGTGGATGCATTTGAAGTAAGTCATGTAAAGAGATTTGAGAAACCTTAGGAGCCATGAAGAAAAGGAAATGTGCAAAATAAGGATCCAAAAGACCAATCACGAGTGGGGTTCACCAAATGATTTAATTTAATTTGAATTAAATCTAAATATTTTAGAGTCACTACTGAACCAAATGATGTATAAATTCTTAAATATAGAAATGACACAAGCAAGCTAAGATGAAATATTCAAAACCCTAAGTAAAGAAGAAAGAGAGAGGACCTAGTCATTTTCCGTGTAATCTAGAATTGGTCTAAGAAGGGGGAAGTGATGAATAGAATGCAAGCAACATCATAATCAACCTCTATAAATTATGTAACTCACGAACATGGCTGAACAGGGGCACCCAAAGCAAGACAGTGTGTGTTGGTGACTTGATCTAGGTTATTATGACTGTGTATGATATCTAGATTTTATCTTTGATATGTCACAAGTATGTCACAATTTCTCAAGTGTTGATCACCTGATAACTACACAATGAATTCCAAAGGTACCTATAACTGCAAAAATAGAAGTTCACCTACACAAGCCAACAAACCTCATCAAACCTAAAAATAAACATGTAATATTGGGAGTCCAATTGACCCCAATGATCACCCATAGAGTTAACTTACACCGATCATTGCACCACATTTCATACTCCATGTTGTTCTAGTGAGTGTGTGTAGAAAATTGTGCCTTAGGATTCCCTTGTGCAAGTTTCACTTGATAGGGGTTGTAGATAGAATGTAATGTATCGAGTGTAATAGAATGTGTGGATGGAATAGAATGAACTTTCCTTCTTATGTTGTATATACAGAGTATGCAACCCCTATCCCTTGAATGGATGCTAGATGTATGCTTTAGACTACTTTAGGTTCCTTTTGAATGCAATCTTAGGTGACAATAGTAATGCTTAGTGCTTGGTCCTTGATTTTGAACACATAATAATGTATTTATATTATTCCCTTGTTTGAATTTCATAATTGACAACTGGAAGGACGACCCATAAGTGAAAAATATTCCCAAAAGATAAAAGAGGCCCAAAAAGAATGAGAAAGGTGGAAAGGATCAGGGGCACCCAAAGGGGACAAGATCGCTCAAGTGCTTTTGTCCCGGTTGGGTCTTAGTGTATGAAGTCATAAAAGATAAATCGGTAAAATATTGACTTGGTTGTAGGGTGTGTAAGACCAAATAGAAAACAAGAAACAAAGAAAAGAGGCCAAAAACGTTAAATCAATTACTAGTTTTCTTGCTTAGGAATCATATGAATGCTAGTATGTGTTTAGGACCTATAAATGTACCCAAGTGCATGATTTTGTGTCTACGGTATTATCATATTATCTCTTTATTTTGGTGATCTTTAGTGTTCTATTATTTTTATTATTCTAATCTATTAAAGGATGAGCGGGGAGAGTGGGAAAGATGAGAAGGAAGGTGGGATTGACGGAAGGATGAACATGATGAGGAGGAGGAAGAAGGGCTAGACATCGATGGTAGGGAAACTAAAAATAGACAGATCCCACCTAGAACTTCAGATACGATGGACCAATCCTCGAGGGAAAAAGGTATGTGTAAAACCATTTCTTTGGGTGGGAATCACGTGGTGTCTGGGTCCCCCAAAACTTATGCAAATATTTTGAACTTGGAGAAAGAGAAGAGTCTTGGAATCATCCCTCAGCTCAAGTAGGATGCTTTAGGTAAATTCTTAGAAATACCAGATATCATTATTGACCAAAATCTGAGCAAAATGGAGAATGCCTTGATAGGACTCCATTAGATCTTGGGCTAGAGCTAAATGGAAACCTAAGGGGCATATGGATGTCACTGCCCTTCCTAATGGCTTTTTCCTATTTAGTTTCAACAACTCTAAAGATCCTCAGAGGATACTCATTGAAGGCCCTTGGTTTCTTGGGAAACTTGGCCTCTTTCTTAGGAAATGGACTCCAAATTTCAACCCTGAAAAAGAGAATATTAATCAGTTCCCCGTGTGGGTGAGACTCCCAGGTCTTCCTCTAGAACTATGGGATGTGGATATTATAAAAGGAGTTGTTAATACCCTTGGAACCTTTGTTGTTGTGGATAATGTGATGCTTACTAAATCCAGAGTGGTTTGTGCAAGATTTTGTATTTATTCTCTGATGGGCTCTACCCTTCCTAAATCCATATCTCTGCATTTGAAATTGGGAAGCTGGGAACAGAAAATAGATTTTGAAAACTACCCTCAAAGATGTGAGAAATGTCAAGGGTGGGGGCATGCAAAGCACCAATGTAAACTAACTATCTCCAAGGTTTTCAAAGAAAATCATCCAAAGGATATGGAAAAGGTAAAGGAAGTGCCCCATTAGCTACTCCAAAGAAGGTAAATTCAATTAAGGGCATCCAAATAATGGAAATGAATCTAGAGAGGAAAATATCTTGAAGCCTATCTTTATGGATGAAGAAGGTTTCATAGAAGTAAGGAATAAGAAGTTCTAATGGAATGCCCATTCGAACCCCGGTTCTAAAGGTTATGATCCATGTTCAAGCGGAAAAGGCTCTATCCACAAAAAAAAAGTTGGAAAATCTATTGAAGGAAGTGGAAATATTTCAATCTAAATATCTAAGTGAAGGTAGCCTCAATGAGGCTTTAGAATTGTGTTCAAATCCTTTTGAAAATCTTCAGATTAAGGAAAAGGAAAAGGATATTGTGACTAATGAAAACCAACTGTTTTAAACAACACTCATGAAATCTTTAAAGAAAAGGTCTCTTCTCAGCTTGTTGAGGTCTCGGAGCTGCTCAAGCCTAGTAAGGAGGACTTTAACCTATCTATTTTTTATTCTTCTTCTACTCCTCTCAAAGGGGAAAACTCTGAAGGGACCCCAAAAAATGTGGATCTGGGAGACCCTCCAAACAAGTGGCGAGAAAGAAATAGATTCAAAAGGAAATAGATGATGGTACCCAATCAAAACTAGATCTAAGGAGTTTTAGAAGAACTAAGAATCAAGTGACTAAATGAATATAATATCTTGGAATATTAGGGGTTTGAACAACCTAGTCAAGTGGAGATTGATAAAAGATCTGAGATGAATCACAATTTTGATATCCTGGCCCTGAAGAAACTAAGATGATGGAGGGCCCTTTTCTTGAGACTTGTGGTAGGTCTTACAAAAATTTTAGGGGTTTTTGTTAGTTTGATAGGCATAGCCAAGGGAATGGTTGTTATTTGGAATGAAGAAAAACTCAAAGGTACGAAGCTCCTTAACAAAAAAACCATATGGCAGTGCTTTTTCAGGATAAAATATCTAAAGAGTTATGGATCTTATCTAATATCTATGCTCTAACAAAAAGTGAAAAGTGAAAAGAAAAAACTATGGGCCGATCTCTCCAATTTTATAATGTAATTAAAGGAACAGAATGGGTGATTTTGGGGGATTTCAACACTCCTCTGTGTCCGAGGAAAAAAAGGGGGACATATAGATCTCACTGAAAGCATGGAAGACCTTCAAGATTTTATTTCCCTCAATAATCTTATGGATGTTGAGCTTAGAGGAAGTAGATTTACTTGGACTAATAGAAGGAAGGGTGACCAGCTGATTCAGGTTAAACTTGACAGAGCACTGATCTCTTGGGGTTGGTTGAACAAAGAAGTCGGGTTGTTTTCCCTTCCTCGCATAGGATCTAATCACAATCCTATCCTATTCTAGATCAAGGCTAAGGATAGGAGGAGAGTCCCTTTCAGATTTGAAAAGATGTAGCTGCTTGATGAGGATATTACTAAGCTGGTGAAGGGGTGGTGGAATATAAAAATCAAAGGTATGACTTTATTCAGAATTTTTAAAAAGCTTGCTCGTGTTAAAAAATTGAAAGAATCGAATAAAAAAATTTGGCAACATTTTCAAAAAAGCAATCCCTAGCTAAGGAGATTTCTTCTCTCTAGAAATATTTGGAGTCGTGGAGGTTTACAATTCTATATTTACCCAAAATAATGAGAAGGATTTACTTGCTGAGTATCATAACATCCTCCAGAAGGAGGAAATTTTTTGGAAATAGAAATCTAGAGCCCTTTGGCTTAAAGAGGGTGACAAGAACACAAAGTTCTTTCATATCTCTACTCTCAAAAGGAGGATCTCTAATAGAATTCTAAGCATAAAAAATGGAGAGGGAGTTATGCTCAATGACTCGAGAAAATTCAACAAGAGGCATGTTCTTTCTTCAGTAGGCTTCTGACCTCTTCTCGGGTTCCTAACAACACTAAGGAAGAGCAGTTTCTTGACGTGATCCCCGTCTGATAAATGATGATGACAACCTCATGCTCACTAAAATCCCTTCGATTCTAATTTAAAAAAACTAAAATCCCTTTGATGGAAGAAATTGAATTCATGGTCAAATCTCTAAACCCTGATAAAGCCTCGGGACCTGATGGTTTCTCGGCTTTCTTCTTTCAAACTTTTTGGGATATTGTGAGAGATGATATTTGCAGTGTTATCCAGGAATTTTTCAAGAAAAAAATATGCTACAGGAGCTAAATAGCACTTTTTTACTTTGTTTCCTAGGAATCATGATCGTACAGAGTTTAAAAATTTCAAGCCCATAAGTCTTTGCAATCTGTGTTTATAAAATGTGCTAAAAAATTTGGCCTTAAGAATCTAGGTTGTGCTACCTTCAATTATCTCTGATCAACAGGGAGGTTTTGTTATGGGTAGACAAATTCAAGATGGCATTATCACCATACAAGAGACCCTCCACTCTGTGAAATAGAATAAGAAAGAAGCTATGTTCATTAAGTTGGATATGGAAAAAGCCTATGACAGAGTCTCTTGGTCTTTCCTTCTAAATATTCTCTCAAGATTTGGCTTTGGTGAGGATTTTAAGGAGATGATTCTATCTTGTATTTCCACTGCCAAGTTCTTGGTCCTAGTTAATGGGACTCCTTGTGGTTATTTTAACAGCACACGTGGTTTAAGACAAGGTGATCCTATCTCACCCTTTCTCTTCATTATTTTGGCTGAAACCCTAAGTAGAACTCTTAATAAGGCTACCATGGAGGGTAGAATCAAAGGTATCTCCCCTATTGTAAACTATCAGAGGGTTTCTCATCAATATTTTTTGATGATACCATGTTGATAGGAGTTTCTTCTATCCCTGAGGCTAGAGAATTCAAGCATTTAATGATGGATTATGAGGAAGCTTCAGATCAATTGATAAACTATGGGAAAAGCTTTGTCTTCTTTATCAATACCCCTGAAAGAAGAAGCATCAAAATTGTTGGTATTCTTGGTTGCCCCTCTAAAACCCTCCCAACCAGATACCTTGGTATGCTTATTGGGATGGAAAAACCAAAGAATGTTGAATGGAATTTCTTAATTGATAGATTTATGAAGAAACTTGAAGGGTGGAAAGGATCGCTTCTATCTCAAGTGGGAAAAGTTGTCCTTCTTAAATGCTCTATACAAAATTTACCGGTTTATATAATGTCTATCTATAGATTACCCTCTGAGATTGCATGCAAGCTGGAGAGCATACAAAAAATATTTCTATGGAGTGGAACTGAATCAAAAGACATAATTCCTCTAATTACCTGGGATAAGGTTTTTTTCCCCAAAAAATTTTGTGGCCTTGGTATCAGAGATTGGACTAAAATGAATAAAGCTATGCTAGCCAAAATGAGTTGGAGACTGTTAAAGGAAGATAGTGTCTGGACTAGTATCATAAGATGTAAATACTAGCCTAACATGTCTATTAATGAATGGTGCTTTTGTACCCAGAACTCTAATGCTTCTTCATGCTTCTAGAAGTCCTTAAATTGGGCTAAACATGTGTTATCTGAAGGATGCAAATGGCTTGTTGGAAATGGTTGCACCATTAACTTCTGGGAGGAAAACTGGCTAGAGAATTTTCCTCTCAAGACTATTTTCCCTACTATCTATAGAGACTCTGTGTCCAAATATGGGACTAAGGTTAGAGATTATTTCAATTTGGACGATCCTTTGGGATAGTGGAAAACCATATCTTTGGATCATTCTAACAGCTTAGAGATCTCTTCTATTAATAGCAAATTAAGAGGAGTTATTATTAATAGAGAGAATCTTGTTGAAGATAGCTTATACTGGTCTAAGGAAGAAAATGGTATTTTCTTGGTCAAAAGTGCCTACCGCTCTTTCTTTCATGAGGAGGAGATAGGTGATAATTTTAATTGGGGAAGCATATGGATCAAAGAATTAATCCCCAAGATTAATATGTTTTGGTGGTTGGTTATCCATGATAAGATTCTAACTGTTGGCAATTTGAATAAGAGAAATTTCCACATGGTTAATAGATGTGTTTTGTGTGAATTTGATTGTGAAGATGCCTCACACCTATTCCTTAACTGTCCCTTTCTTGTTTCGGTTAGGGAAACCATCCTTAACATCTTTGATGTCAACTGGTCTTCCCTGGACTCCATAAAATTGTTGTGGATCCAATGGACTAGTCCTTTTAAGAGCCAAGGTCTGAAGTTCTTATGGATTTTCTCTATAATACATTTGGCTTGGGAAATATGGAAGGAAAGAAATAGAAGAATCTTTAAAGGAAAAAAAGAATCCCATGTTAAAATTGGAGCCCGTTGTGTGAGATCCATCCTTGCTAACTTCTCTATCTTGAAATCCCAAAAGAAGTCTTTCTCTCAGCATGAATCTTATTTCTCCTTGAAGTGGGGTCTGGGAACTTCTACCCTTAGGCCCCTTGGTCTGAACCCTAGACTAAATGGATGGGTCAAACCTAGCAAGGACTATTTAAAATTAAACTTTGATGGTGCTTCCAAAGGAAATCCTAGTTGAGCTGGTTGTGGTGGGGTCTTTCGTGATTTTGAAGGAAGTTTTATTCTTGGATACTTCTACAATTTGGGAACTCAAAATAATAATGTTGCTAAAGTTATTGGGGTCTTTTGGGGTCTATCTATATCTCTTCAACACAACTTTGTTAATCTGAAGTGGAAGGTGACTCCTTGAACATAATTAACAACATAAATAAGAAAGGTCCCATCTCTATTGCCAATTTTAACTCTATTAAGAGTATTAAGCAAATGGCCCATTCTTTTAATTTTATCTCCTTCAAACATGTGTATAGGGAAGCAAATGTCGTGGTAGATTTCTTTGCTAATATGGGGGTTAATGGGCATGATTTGACACTTTTGAGGGAGGTGGAAATTCTCGATCCCAAGGTGCGGGCACACTTATTAAAAGACACTAATGCTCATGTATAAGGTCTCTTCATGGGGTGTCTATCCTGTCATGATTCTTTGTTGTATGATGAATTTGCATTTATTTCTTAATTATGAGAAGATTGGGTTTGTGATTTGCATGTATTTTTGGAGAACTCTATCTGGCAACCGCTACTTTGTAGAATCATTTTGTGGTGTGAGAGTAAGCTCTCGGCTCTCTAGTTTCTGAGTCGTTTTGTGAAGAGGCCTTTGTTGTTTAGCGAAATGGGTGGGGATCTTGTTAGGAATGAACCTACTGACCTCACTAGGGTCACTCTCGATGTTATGTCCTTATTTGATAAAGCAAGGTTTTACCCCCTTTAGAAAATATTTGAAGGGCACTATAAGAATCTCAAAGAAAGACTTTCTAGCGCTTGGAAAGTGACCAAAAAAGGTGCTATTGTTGAGATGAAGGGGATCAGTCTGGAGATCATTGTGGATTCAGTGGCTAAAGTTATGGGCATTCTGGTAGTGGGGAGGGAGGTCTACAAACCGAAGAAGGAAGCCTCTGAAGAATTGAATCTATTTCTTAAAGGTAATGAGAATCTCACCTCCCATTTTACTAGCTACCTTAGAATGTCTTTACCTAATCCATATGATGAGGTGGCTCTCACCTTAATTCAATTCTTAACCCTGGAAGGCCACCACAAATGTATCTACGCTTACCACCTCCCAATGTTAAACCATTTTAGACTAGGGCAGGCTTTTAGTTTTCCCTAATTCTTGTATCGTTCTTTGTGTGCCTATGTTTCATAGTTTAAATCACATAGAATCTCTGTCCCTCTCCACCAGGGCTTTGTCCTTACACTTGTCAAAAGGGTGGCCCTAGACATTGACAAAACTGGTGCTCTCAAGCTTTCTTTGGAAGCTTATGTGGACAGTTCGAGGTCTGATTTGGAGGAGGAGGATTCGAGCGATGATGAAGATTTTCTTGATGGCGACATAGAAGAGGGTGAGGTGGAGGTGGTCGCGGCCCAAAACCTAAAGGATATTAAATCTAAGTAGACCCCAAGCACCGAAATTTGAACAATAAGGGTGAGTTTAGCAAATAGGGTGCCCAGACTCCTATAAACGCTCAATTGGAATGGCACTATGAGGCTATGGGTCATGTCAGCTTGATCAAAGGGAACAATCACTTGGCCAGGATGGTGGCTGATATTGATGAGCTCAAGGGGGACATGTGGCTCACTAAGAGCTCAATCCAGTTTCTTTTTAATGATTGGCATAAGATGAAGGAGCAAGTGTAGGAAGCAATTAGCAATGGGCAGGGTGGTAAGATTGAGATCCTAAAGGCCAACTTTGGGGCCATAACCAAGGATATGGATCAGGTTAAAGCTATCCTCCATAGCTATATGGAATGGAGCATTATGACTATTAAGTCGACCTCTGCTACACCTTCAAACTCGGGGTAGCTTGCCAATTCTTATTGTGTTGTGGATAGTCAAGGAAGGAAATGGAAGGCAACCCCAGATGGTTTAGACCTAGGCTCTTGGCTGTTAATATTGATGCTCTTTCAAAATATTGGGCTAAGGTGTTGGAGGGGCTTGAAAAATCCTACAAGTGAATTTGGTGCGGGTTGATCTGTTTTTTCACTATCTCCAATACATGGTTGTTAGTTCCTTTCATGTTGTTGGTTTCACTTTGGTTTTTTGTTGTTGTTAGTATCACTATATGGGCTCATAAGTGCCCTTATTACTATGAAATTTTATACTATGGTTTTTTGTTATTATAATTGGCTTTATCTACTCTCATGGAGCTTTCTTGATGTACGGGGTAGGGTCCCTATTGTATATATCTTTCCCCCAGGTAGATATAGACAAGCGGAAGAATATAGAAACCAAAGAGGCTAAAATCCCTAACATTTATCACCTTGGCGCATGGAAATGGCGCATGACAATGAGTGTCGATAGGGTAAAGGATGCGCCCTTGGCGCATGGAAATGGCACATGACAATGAGTGTCGACAGGGTAAAGGATGTGCCCTTGGCGCACGGAAATGGCGCATGACAATGAGTGTCGACAGGGTAAAGGATGCACCCTTGGCACACGGAAATGGCGCATGACAATGAGTGTCGACAGGGTAAAGGATGCACCCTTGGCGCACGGAAATGGTGCATGACAATGAGTGTCGATAGGGTAAAGGATGCACCCTTGCACACGGAAATGGCGCATGACAATGAGTGTCGACAGGGTAAAGGATGCGCCCTTGGCGCACGGAAATGGCGCATGACAATGAGTGTCGACAGGGTAAAGGATGCACCCTTGGTACATGGAAATGGATGTCAACACACACATGGATGTGCCAAGGCGCACCTTCAGGAGGTGCAACATTTTGAGCGCCGACAGAAGCGGACTCACAGCAGATATTCAGATGGCCATAACTTTTGACTAGGAGCTCGGATTCATGCAAGGTTGGACTTTTTGGAAAGCTTACGAGGTCCTCTGTCCAACTACAACTAGATATATTTAATTAGGTGAGAAAAAATTCTTAAAAATGCAAAATACAGTTTGCCACTTTTGGGTTTGCTGGGGTTCTCACCTACCATCATTATGAGATGAGTTAAGTGCATTCTGGAGGTGGTTGGGGCAGATTTCAAATTCCTCTCTTCTCCCTCTCTTTTTCCTCCTATAAATTGTAAGGAGGGGCTTCTTTCTAAATGTTGGACATTTCTGTTTTGCCCCTCCCTTCTCCCCTTTGGCAAGTGAACTTGTGGAGTTAAAACCTCCCATTTGAAACTGTAATGCAACCTTGCCTCTTGGCATTTTGCAGTGTGTTGTATCAATCTTTGGAGAAAATTAATGCATGTCTGTGGATGATTCTCAACCCTCTCTATATTCATTTGCATCCCCCTGATCTTTCACTGTGAATCTAGCTATCTGTGCATGATCTTGCATTGCATTTTAATGGTCTGTGTTTATTGGCAAGACAGGTGTTCTTCATTCCTCGGTGCATCACCTTTGTAGTTTAGGTTTTATTTTATGCATTTTCTTACCCTATCTCCTTGGCAAGTTAGATTAGGTTTTTGTAAACCCTCTGCATTTTCTACGTGTGCATCTAAATAGAGGAATAGGAACCGGCCTTCATCCGGAGAGCTTTTCCGTTTTCGCAATGTCCCACACTTGGGAAAAGCTCCATGTTATGCAATCGCACTGAGAGTCTCAACCCATCGTGTTGCAGACATTCAGGGGTGCTGCAATTTGCCATCAATAGTTTTGGCACGCCCGGTGGGACCAAGAGGTCATTCCACAGATTTGAAGGAACTTTCAAGAAATTCGGACTTAAAAAATTGCAGGTTTTACAATTTCATATTTTCACCTTCTGGGCTGAACTTTGAAATCAATTTTCAAGGACTTAACTTGCTCAAAACAAGTCAAAATTTCACCAGTTGATAGATCGGGGGATAATCTTCAAAAGGGTATTCTTAGATTTTTGAGATTTTGACTTTCAAAATTTCATGGTTTTTTGAATTTCGATTTCGGGTTTTCGGAAGTCTGGCATTTTTGGATTTTCAGGACTGTCATTCCAAATCAAATTCCAAACTCTAAAATCTCAAAAATATAGGTCTTTCAAAATTCTTTTTTTTTTTTTAAAAATATTGTCAAGTTTGGTGTGTAACTTGGCAGAAGTCTAGCCTTTTGAGGCTCATTTTTTCTAACACATCTGGCGACTCCGAAGGGATAGAATTCAGCGGTGTAGCAGCACAAGTTGCCCAGGCACATGAGAAGAATTCAAACCAGGTCTAATACTCGAGAAGAGGGGCTATTTTTCCACTTGCAACTATCACCAGCAGAGGGAGGAGAGGAAGAAGACCACAAAGATCACCATCTCCACCTAATAGGACTTTGTCTACACCTCCACCTAGTAGGCCTTTTCTCGCATCGACCAGGGTTCTTAGGCCAATAATAATGGCACATTTACCACCGAATCCCTTTTTCAATTTCACGGGCAGTATTCCACTTGCCCTAAATGGTCAGAATCAAATTCCAGTTGCAGCACTAAAGAATATACCCTATTTCACAGGAGAAAATCATACTACTCCTATTGATCACATCCAGGATATTGCTAATGCATGTGCAATCCACGAAATAAATGAAATGGATGTTGCGGTCAAGTTGTTGGCTTCATCTTTCAAAGGCAAGGCCTTATAATGGTTTAGGAGCCTTGCAGCAGGGTCTATTACGAATTGGAACCAACTTTGTTCAGCTCTTTGCAACCAGTTCGGGAGAGGGCAGATAATTTGTCCTTATTGGAACAATTGACAACAATCAAAAGGGCTCCTAACGAACAAATGACAGATTTCAACTTCAAATTCCAACGGACATGGGACAGGATTCCAATAGCCGTTAGACCAACCACCGAAGGAGCATTCCTTTATTTCTTAAAGGCTATAAATTCAGACATAGCCATGATGATCCAATCAATGGGAGGAACAACGCTGCCAGGGGCCTACGACACAGCTATCAGAGCAGAGAACTATTTGATCCAAGTTGGCAAGCTTGCACCAAGGCCACCAATGCCTCTCTATCCGATATGGGAAATCCTACAACCAGTCAAGCACCAGAGTTGAATCCCATTCCAACTCCTAGAAATCAAAGCAATAATGAGGCGTCGACTTCTTCAAATACTTCAAAGGAATTGCAGGAGGTCATGAAACAACTGCAGAACCTTGGAAATGAGCTAGTGACTATCAAAAGACAACAAGCTCAAAGTGCTAGACCGTATCAGCCTCAAGCACAGTACCAAGCTAGGCCCCCATACCAACAAAATAGACCACCACCTCAGGCTGCAAATCAAAACCAAAACCAAGGACAACCTCAAGTTGCCAATTTCAACCGTATGATCCAAATGCAATGACGTCCTCAAGAGCCTTGGTCCCGACACAAAATAACATGGCACAGGAGTACGACTGGTGTTACCCTTGCAATCTACCTCACAATCAGTCAGCATGTTTCAATGGTGCACTAAATCAGGCCTTGATGGTGCAAACCATTGGTGTTCCTCAAGAACCAAGCCAGGAGGAGAATCAACAGCAAGAAATGCAACAAGAAGGACCTCCAACAGAAACCACATTGGCCAATTGGCAAATGGAAGACTTCTGTGGAGTTAACCAACAGCCTTTTCAAGGCGTGGCTGCCAACACATGGTCAAAGAAGAGAAATATAGGAGAGGGACAACCGTGTAATCCAGTTGTTTCTCAGTCCACTCCTACACAACAAGGGGTCAGTAGACCAAACGCAGCTCCAAATGTGTAAAATCAACCTAAGGTACCTGTTGTAGCAACACATGCACCTGTTCAAGCTCCAGAAAAGGTTGCACCAAGTAAGGGACAACAAAAGGACAATTCATCCCCTTTCAACATCATCAATCAAATGAAGAAGACACATGTGAACATTTCCATGTGGGAATCACTTACGATCCCAGGGCAACGAGATTTATTGCAAGCTGCAATGGCTAATTGGTCTGCCACAAATGTATCAAACCAGGGACATGAGAAAGTTCTCACTAATGCAAAGGTCAACAAGATGGGTGCTGACAAGCAAGAAATTTGAAGCCTCCACCATTCTATGTGTCATTGGTTGTTGGAAACCACTTGGTACACAACTGCATGATAGATTCAGGAGCAAGTAGTTCAGTGATGCCAAAGCAAATAGCGGATCAACTGGGTTTGAAATATGAGCCAGTGCTGAAAGGAGTAGTACAGCTAGATGGAACGGCAGTAGGAACTGTTGGAGTCATCAAGGGGTTAAGCCTAACACTACATTCCTGTCCTAATGTTACGATTACGCAAGATGTGTCGTGATTGACCTTCCGCCACTCTTTGCGTTGTGTCTATCAAGAGACTTCACTGCAAAAATTGGTGGATATTTATCTGCAGATTGGTCACACATGATTTTTAGGACAAGGTATGGAGCCAAAGCAACAATTAGGTCAGAACCAATTGCCAATTTCCATATTGAGCCTCATGTACCAAATCCTATCAATGCAAATTACTCAGCTTTTGATCAGGAGGAGTGTTCAAGTGATCTAGAAACAAGTACTAAGGTCGAGGGAATTCCTTATTTAACTTTGGATGAATGGGCAAAAAAAAGGTCATGAATTTGACCCATACAAGGAAATTGAAGAATTGAATTGGGCGTGTATTGTATACATGAAGAAAATTCACCCATTCCCAACATCATTCAGCTGAACAAAAGGATGAAAACAAAGTTTGGAAATTATTTTTCGATGGTTCAAGAAGCAGACAAGGTGCTGGAGGTGGTGCAATGTTGATTTCACCACAAGACATCAAATATTTTTCAGCTTTTCGTTTCCAGTTTTCCTGTTCAAACAACACGGCTGAATACGAAGCATTGATTCATGGAATTCATTGGGCCAGGAAAAGGGGCATAAAGAACTTGCAGGTGTTTGGAGATAGCGAGCTAATCGTCAACCAAGTTAGGGGACAACATGCTACAAAGAACGACTTGCTGAAGAGCTACAAGAATAGGGTATGGGACCTCATTGAGGATTTCGAAGCTTTCAACATTGTGTCCATACCCAGGAAGAAAAATGAAGTCGCAGATAGGCTCGCAGCAGTTGGAGCAACTTTTGATGTGGTTGACAACATCAGAAGGGAAAAACACAGCCACATATCCATGTGATTGTGAGGCCAGCAATTCCAGATAATAACACAAGCTGGCAGGTGTTTGAGAACGATCAACAGATCATCAATTTCTTACAAGAAGAGGCTGAATTCTCAGCTAGGAATCAGGATAGATTAGAGCAGCAGTATGGGGATCAAGTAGTGCAACTGCGGACAAACAAGCTTCCTAAGGGTTTAGTAACATTGGAGTCTATCTTCAACCCGGCGACCCAGCCCGTAAGGAAAAGGCTAACATACAGGTCAAGAGAGAAGATTCAGGGCCAATTCCGGTTGGGGAAGGCAAAACTCTTCAAATTGGTAAAGTGGCCACTGAGCAGGAGAAATCAGATTTCATACAACTTTGCCAAGAATTTCCAGATGTCTTCACTTGGAGCTATGAAGACTTAAGAGGATTCGATCCAAATTTGGCACAACATACCATAGAATTGGATCCGGATGCTAAGCCCATCAGGCGAAGCGAGAGACAGACAGACCACCAACCCTCACATTGAACCTCTAATGAAGAAAGAGCTAAATAAGCTAATAGAGGCAAGCATTATATTCCCGATCAAGCACTCAAGTGGGGTGCTAACTTGGTTCGGTTAGGAAGAAGAGCGGAGAAATCAGGTTGTATGTGGATTTCCGAGACCTCAAACAGGGCATCTCTCAAAGACCATTACCCACTTCCTTGATGGAACAAATATTGTAAGTAGTATCCGGTTCGAGAGATTCTCTCTCTAGATGGCTACTCGAGTACAATCGGTGATGGTGAAAGAAGATGACCAATTCAAGATGACTTTCACCACCAAATGGGGGACCTATGCCTACAAGAAAATGCCATTTGGGCTATCAAATGCTGGAGCCACCTTCCAAAGGGCAATGGATATGGCATTCAAGGGGTTGATCAATAAAATAGTTCTAATATATCTTGACGACATCACTATATTCTCAAAAAATGCAGCGGATCACCTCTGTCATTTGAGGCAAGTATTTCAGAGGTGTAGAAGATTTGGGGTATCATTGAATCCCAAAAAATGCATATTTTTGGCTCACGAGGGAAAACTTCTAGGCCATATTGTTTCAAAGGAAGGGTTGACGATTGACCCAGAAAGAGTTGAAGCAATTCGAGCATTGCCATTGCCAAGTCACAAGAAGGCTCTTCAAAGCTTCTTGGGAAGGATCAATTTTGTCCGCAGATTTGTTCCAAATTTTCTTTGCTCTTGTGAAGCCAATAACGTTGATGTTAAAGAAGAGTATGGCATTTAAGTGGACATCTAAAGGCAAGGCAAGTTTTGAGGCAATAAAAGAAGCTATATCTCAAGCTCTGACTCTCGTCAATCCAGACTTCTCCAAGGACTTCGTGATATATGCCTTTGGTGGCGGGGACACGATTTCTGCAATCCTGGTACAACAAAACAAAGGAGGATTAGAACAACCAGTTGATTTCTTGACCAAGGCTTGGAGGAATACGAAACTAGGTACTCTTTCATTGAAAAGCATGTCCTTGCGTGTCAAGGGCTTAAGGAAATTCAAGCACCTAGTCTCAAACAACAAGATCCAATTATTGGTCTCTCATGCGGGAGTCAGGGACTTCCTTCTAAACAAGGATCTGAATGAGAAACGTGCAGGATGGATAACTCGTGTCATGGAATATGACATCGAGATCAAGGTCACCAAACTAGTACGTGGGAAGGGACTATGTGAGCAGCTAGCCTTGAGTCAACAAGTTGAAGCAGGTAATGAAAAAGAGGCTGTCTTGGTACTACAGGATGGTCAAGAACAGGAAAATGATGATGTGCCCACTCCGTGTTGGACTCAGAATGTGATACACTTCCTACAGACAGGCCTATGCCCCGAAAATGAGCAAAGCAAAGAGGAGATACTTCAGATTACAAGCCATTCCATATGTGCTTGTTGATGGTGTTTTGTTTAAGAAAGACATCAATGGAGTTCTATTGAGGTGCATTGGGACAAATCAAATTAAAAGGGTGTTACGAGATTTTCACGATAGAGATTCTGGAGGACATTTCGCCCCACGAGTAACAACTCTCAAGATAATGAAGGTAGGGTATTATTGGCCGACAGTCTTCAGTGACTGCTATACATGGATAAGAAAGTGCAAGAAATGTGCACTCTTCACAGGCAAAGAAAGACTAGCAACGACTTCCATTGCACCCAATTCTGGTTGACCAACCATTTATGCAATGGGGATTGGACTTCGTCAGGGTCATCAATCCAAACTCAAGCCAAGGCCACAAGTGGATTCTCACGGCAACGGACTATTTCACCAAGTGGACCGAAGCAAAGCAGCAACTCAAAGAAGCAAATGAGTCTAACATACTAGAATTTTATGAAGGAATAGTGACTAGGTTCGGTGTGCCGGCCACTATCATATCAGACAACGCATTGGCATTTATAGGTTCCAAGATTACAGAATGGGCTGTCAAGAATGGAATCTATTTGAGCACCTCTTCAAATTATTACTGCGGGGTAATGGACAGAAGAGAGTCCACGAACAAAAATTTGCTAAGAATCATCAAGAGGACTCTGGATGAAAATCAAAGAACATGGCATACCAAGCTAAAATCAGCATTATGGGCTGACAGAATAACACCAAAGAGGTCTACAGGTAATTCCCCTTACAAGTTGGTCTATGGAAAAGAGGTAGTATTGCCTATATCATTAGAACCGCCCTACATTGGAGTTCATGAAGCGGTTGGAGTTGGTGAGTTCGAACCAATAGAGGCTAGGTATGCGAGTTGATGGAATTGGAAGAAATTAGAGAACATGCAATTCAAACAATTGAGAAAGATCAGGCCTTAGTAAAAGATGGTTTGATAAGAAAGCAAGAGCAAGACCTTGAGGAAGGGGACTTAGTTCTGAAATGGGATGCAGATCGGGCAAAACCAGGAAGGCATTCCAAGTTTGATGCCATTTGGAGTGGCCCCTACATGGTCACGGGATGTAAAAGTAGTAATGCCTTCCAATTGTCTACATTGGATGGAGAAGAATTCCCGATTCCGGTTAACGGAATCCATCTTAAACATTGCTACTAAAAGGAAAAGGTTTACCCTTGTAAATATTAGCCTAGATTTCAATTCCTCTAAGTGCGTATGCACATTGTCTTGTTGTAGTTAGGTTTCTGTTTCCCTAAGTGCTCCGGCACAGGTTTTGTTGCTCTCAGGTTGTTTTCTACAGTTCAGCATGCTCTCGAAGAAGGAGTTGCAATATCAGGTTTGGGATCAGATATCAGGTTGGTTTCAAGTTATTGCTTATGACTCCATGCCCAATGGATTGCTAAAAGGCCACTGATCTTCTACCTAGCAGGTAGGTGATCCCATTGAGTCACCAAATTGTTGTATATATCTTTCCCCGTAGATATAGACAAGCAGAAGAATATAGAAATCAAAGAAGCTCAAATCCCTGACATTTATCGCCTTGGCGCATGGAAATGGCGCATGACAATGAGTGTCGACAAGGTAAAGGATGCACCCTTGGCACACGGAAATGGCACATGACAATGAGTGTCGACAGGGTAAAGGATGCACCCTTGGCGCACGAAAATGGCGCATGACAATGAGTGTCAACAGGGTAAAGGATGCACCCTTGGCGCACGGAAATGGTGCATGACAATGAGTGTCGACAGGGTAAAGGATGCGCCCTTGGCGCACGAAAATGGCGCATGACAATGAGTGTCGACAGGGTAAAGGATGCACCCTTGGCGCACGGAAATGGTGCATGAAAATGAGGATGTCGACACACACATGGATGCGCCAAGGCGCACCTTCAGGAGGTGCAACATTTTGAGCACTGACAGGAAGCAGACCCTGGCGCAGATATTCAGATGGCCATAACTTTTGACTGGAGCTCGAGATTCATGCAAGGTTGGACTTTTTGGAAAGCTTACGAGGTCCTCTATCCAACTACAACTGGATATCTTTAATTAGGTGAGAAAAAATTCTTAAAAATGCAAAATACAGTTCGCCACTTTTGGGTTCACTGGGGTTCTCACCTACCATCATTATGAGATGAGTTAAGTGCATTCTGGAGGTGGTTGGGGCAGATTTTGAATTCCTCTCTTCTCCCTCTCTTTTTCCTCCTATAAATTGTAAGGAGGGGCTTCTTTCTAAAGGTTGGACATTTCTGTTTTGCCCCTCCCTTCTTCTCTTTGGCAGGTGAACTTGTGGAGTTAAAACCTCCCATTTGAAACTGTAATGCAACCTTGCCTCTTGGCATTTTGCAGTGTGTTGTATCAATCTTTGGAGAAAATTAATGCATGTCTGTGGATGATTCTCAACCCTCTCTGTATTCATTTGCATCCCCTTGATCTTTCACTGTGAATCTGGCTATCTGTGTATGATCTTGCATTGCATTTTAATGGTCTCTGTGTTTATTGGCAAGACAGGTGTTCTTCATTCCTCAATGCATCACCTTTGTAGTTTAGGTTTTATTTTATGCATTTTCTTACCCTGTCTCCTTGGCAAGTTAGATTAGGTTTTTGTAAACCCTCTGCATTTTCTACGTGTGCATCTGAACAGAGGAATAGGAACCGGCCTTCATCCGGAGAGCTTTTCCGTTTTCGCAATGTCCCACACTTGGGAAAAGCTCCATGTTATGCAATCGTACTGAGAGTCTCAACCCATCGTGTTGCAGACATTCAGGGGTGCTACGATTCGCCATCAACAGTCCCCTTAACCCTCTTTTTACCACTAATAAAAAAAAGTATTTTCCTTACATTTTACAAATTGGTAATGAGAGTACATTCATACTTATGCATTAATGTTTATTAAGTGATCTAAATATATCATTTTTATTAACCCTTTAAATCTAAGATAAATAAAGATGCATTAACATCTACCTTGTTATTTATTCACATTAGGGTTGAATCATTTGGTGAACCCACTTGTTGATTGAACCCTAGTTTCTCTAGGGATTATCCTTCCTTGTTTTGTGCATGATCCTTATATTAGCTCTTTGCTTTATTCTTCTTCATCTTTATAGCTTTCCCACATAGCTTCAATAATATTATCCTAAAGCCTAAGGATCCACTCCCTCAAACCGATATGAGATACCATTCCTTTGACCCCATACTTGGATGGAGAGATGGGACCCACATATTGATCCTACATGTCTCTTGACTCATCCTAAACTGGATCCTACTTATACTTGATGTAAAATTTGAAATCATTTGTATTAATACCATGCATCCAAGATCTTGGATGTGTTCTTTTGTTTCACTCTCTACTCATCCTAAACTTATCCTAGGACCAATAATCCATGTTGTTAACATAGTAGGAAACAAACAACTAGTTAGTGGAAATCAACCTTTACCTCCAACTCCTTACGCTCCTATCACTAAGTCTAGTGGTCCACTTAAAGGTTGTGATATATTGGATCAATTGAAAAATGAACATGATAAAATATTTGTTACGGAATTACTCAAGAAGGAACTTGTTTACAAGGACATTTTATATGAGGCATTGTAATCTATTATTTTATCTAATGATACTTAACCTTCTACCTTTATGTCTATCATGGACACATTTAAAAGTATGGAAAATGATATTACTTTCAGTACCATTAAGGTTATTTCTACATATATAGTGGATCAATATCCCCCATTACTCATTATTACATAGATTTAGGGATTTCTAGTTAATTGAGTTTTGATTGATAGTGGGTCCGGTTTGAATTTATTCCCTAGCTCCTTATTCCTACAAATGGGTATATTTATGAATGAAATTGATAGGACTACTACTATTTTTGAGGATTTGATAATGCATCGTGATCTACACTTGGAAAAATCAATTGGATGTCTTATTTTGCCCTAGGAAGATCCCTACTACATTTCATTCTATGGATAATCATATTCATTACAATCTCCTCTTAGGATACCCTTGGATTCATGTTATGGAAGCTATACCATCTACTTTTCATCAATGTGTCAAATTTATACATGATGGCTATGAGTACACTATTGATGTTGATGAAGAACATTTCAAATATTGCAAGATTGATTCTTCTATGTCTAATGAGCCTATTATTACCCCTCCATCACAACTCATTCCTATAAATAAGTTGCATACATATGTGATTTGTGAGTTACACACAAGTCATGATACTACACCTTTTATGTAGACACTTGTGATGTACCACCTCCACTTTCTCCTAAAGTTCTTCTTGAGTTGTATTTGTTAGTTAATGCGAGAAACAAGATGGCTAATTCATTGATTCCCATGGTATGGATGATAATATTATAGAAATCTCTTATGAAAATTTGCATAAACTTAATTTTAATCCTGTGGATAAGGATGAATCTAGGTTTCATTCTATTTTTTTCTCTACCATCCCTGGGTATTATTAGTTAAAGAATCTTATGATAAATAATAAAAATGCTCATATAGAGCCAATTGTTCATACCAATACCAAGTCTACCTTTGATGGTGGGAATCTTACTTATCCTGCGTATATTTTTGATGTCTTTAAGTCCTTTTGAGGACAACTCTATTTCTCATAAAGCACATGCTCTTGCTAACATTTGCATTATGTAAAATTTGGTTAGTATGTTTGATCATATGCCCACTTCTAGATCTATTACTATTTTTTAACATTTTGATGCACCACAAATATCTTTCCTATATTGTTTGATCCTAAGTTGCTAGACTACCTACTACATACCACAATATTTCCAATAAGCTATTTAGGCATCTTAATAACCCATTTACAACTATTATAGCATCATATACTCATATATTTTATATAAATATCATTTTAACTTGCATGATACATCATTAGAAATATCATGATCAAGGCTTTATTCTCGGATCAATTCGGAGAGAATAATTGAGAGATAGTAGAGATATTAGTGACATAGTTTAGATGCAATTTTATTTATTTTCTCAATTAAATAATGCCAAAATCATATCAAATCACCCCAAACTAGCATTAAATTGTTTTGAGAAGCCACAACATGATTTGATATGATTTTGCATCATCCAAGACAAGTCATGGCGCCCATACTTGTTATGCACATATTAACGTTGATTGTTCCTTTTGTGATTGAGAAGTGGGTGATCTTATTAATTTCTAGATATCTTCTAATCATTTCTCTTATCCTCTTTCTCTATATAATGCAACTCAATTTTCATTGTAACTTGGATCCTCTCCTAGATGCAAAGTTACCATGCCCAAATGGTGCTAAATATTATGAGTTACAAACCTCTGATCTGGACTTGCGTAATGCATTTGGTTCCTTTTAAATGGATAAAAATGGATTATTTATATTCAAGGATGATAATATGATGTTTATTGTGCCTCTCTTCTAACTTTTGGCTCCTATTATTATCTCCTCACCTCTCTATTATTATGTTTCATGTTGTGTGTGAGCTATATTTGCATGGTTTTAGTTCACTATGTCAATCATGCAAGGAATCAAGTTTGATGAAGTGTAGAGTTGAATTATGGCTTGTTTATGCCCTCTTGGCATTGTATTTGTCTTCTCATTCCCATATCGGGAGAATTATCCACTTTATATTATGGTGTAATCACCGACCCTATTGTTTAGTTTATTTCTTTCATTTCTCCTTCTTCTTTTCCTCTGTAATCAATAACTTAGATTAAGAGTAGTGTCAGACATTAAAGTATATGGGTAGAGGAACCAACCTTCTTTAGAGGTATATCCCAAGGAACAAGATCACACGCCTTTGGGAAAATTCAATGTTTCATTGAGGTGTTGATTTTGGCCTTAGTAACGGTGAAATTTCAGGTGACAATAAGCATCGCCATATAGAATCATCCAACATGTACTAAACTGTTTGACGCTTCCATACATACTAGATGGTTATATTCTTGTTCATTTTTACACTCTAGGTGCATACATGAAGCATTGCTAAATCATTTCTAGCCTTCAAACTCATTCAAACACTTCTTGCATATGTAATCAACTAAGTGCACCCACTTCATGTGTTTTAAAAATCATTTCCATTTTCTATATTACAAATTACTAATGAGACTATGTTTTGATTTATGTATTAAGGTTTATTAATTAATATAAATATGCCACATGTTGCTAAACCTTTAATCCTTATATAAATAAGATAACATTAACTTATACCCTCTTATTTATTTAAATAAGGGTTGAATCACTTAGAATAATGTAATTTTAGGACTAATAATTACCCCAAGACCAAAATTGTGTGTGTATACTTGAGCTGTCCTAATGGTGAAGAACTAATGTTATTGAAAAAGAGGCCACAAGTTCAATTCCTAGAGGGCTAGGGTGCGCATGTCTTGTATTTGAAGCATAGTTAGGTGCCTCCTACATAATGAGATTATGCGGTGGTGCCATATGCTTTATATTTCCTTATAAAATCACAATATGCCACCCATATTTGTGGACCTTAAGAGAACCTTACCTTTCCTTTCCTATAATTGGGGTTATTATATGAATGAATGAAATTTTTTAATAATGTTCTTGAGACGAAGCATTTTATAGGACGAAGAGTAGTAGCAAGAGATTTTTCTCGAAAAAACGTCATGAATAAAGGTTATCCAACTATTCTTATAAAATATCTACTCCATTTATGATGTTAGCGCTTATACTATATATATTGATAAAAAAAAAAAAATTGGTTTTTTTTGTGAGCCCTCAATTCCTCAAACAAAGTGGCTAGGTTGTCAATTTTAGGTTTTCATAAGTGATTGAATGTCATTATTGGTCACACACTCCATGATGTAGTGTCATTCTCTCTCCATTACCCCCTTGTTGAAAAATATATATGTTCTCTTTTCCCATTCTTCTTTAGGCACTCTCCACCTCCCCATTTCACATCCAAGTTGATGTGAACTAGTTATTAATTTAGCCAAAACCATTTTTTCCTTCATTTGATTTCTACACCTATGTAGGCCTTTACATCATGGTCCTATGTGGGATTTAAATATTTGACATGGTATTCTTTTTTGTCCAAATTTCTTTATCCACATTGTTATATCGAATTTCTCTTTGGCCTACTTCTTTATTTTCTCATTATTTTTGGATAATCTAGCATGTCAATGCCCTATTTGTTCATCCATTGTTGTTTTGTTTCATCCACACATTCTTCTTCCTATTTATATCTTCCTCTACCACCATTTTGGCCACCGATGAGTCTCCATATTTTTTGTCTTATTTAAATAAATTAACACTTGAGTCATTACAACTACCTCCAACAAAAATTACCCATCTCGTCTAAAAGAACATCACATACAACTTATGTTTTAATTTTTTGGTCGTTTATTATTAGATGTTTTCAAACTCTCTCCATTTTCTCCATTTTGTATCTAACATATCATGTATGATGAGCTAAGATGGATCTCCTCTCACATTCTCAAATGTTGGGGATCAAATCTAGGCTTGCACATAAGATGTAGATACCAAAGGTGCTCAAGGAGCATGAGTGTCACAATTTTAGAGGATAGTAGTCCTAACACTAAGATAGTTATAGGTTTCCAAGGCCTATACATAAAGTAAAGAGAGGATTCCTACTATGATTCAAAATATACGTAGGTGAAAGGGATGGATAAAGCCAAGGGGCATAACATAATAAGACAAAGTAATAGACTAAAGAAAACATACATCCACCCTAAAATATATCAATGAATGATCAACCATCCACAAAACAATAAAAAAGAAACGAAGGACAAAGAAGGGTTAGATATACTTGTACCTCTGGTGTGTGACTATTGATGCATCGATCATTAGAGACAACAATACCAAGAGAGAAATATCAAAAAGTAGACTTCAAGTCCTAGTTCACTATGGTGACACAAATGTAAAAGAGCTCCAAAATATCAAGTCTAACAACTAGATGTGAATTTTTTTGAAATGTCCAATGTGTAAGTAAAGTGAATTGTTTTAGATGATGAATGAGTGATGATAAAATAAAAAGAGTGGTCAAACATATATACCGATGTGATTGATCATGGGAGATGACATCAACCATGGGGAAAAAAGCTCAACACAATCACCCATGGGTGATTGTGTCGATTTGGTGAAACCTAAGGTCATGGGTGAAAGACAATGGGAAATGGAAAATAAAGAAATAAAGGAAATATGACGAATGTCTAGGATGATCGAGAGTGGCGAAAAGACAAAACATGAGTGTAACAAAGTGAACATAATGATATAAGTGGATATAATGGCTATAACATATAAACAAGAGAGGAAACAAAGTGAGGATACAATAATTATGGTATAAAGGAAAACATAATGACTTCTCTCATTTTTTGTGGTCTATCCCACATGACCAATTCCAATCAGACCCGAAATCCTAGTAGGCCCCTTGAGGCACCTGTTCAAGAGGATAATGCATCAAAAACCTCTACACAAGAGAAAATGTTAGCAAGTGTAAAAAATGAGGTGTATACACATTTTTACCCCAAATTTCACATCCATATAGGACTAATGGTGTGATAAGCAATCCAAACAAGGTTCTCTTAGTATTCCAATTGTATATTTCTCCATTACTACACCTATTTTGCAACAAGCAAAAAACCATCCACCTCCTTCTATTATTTATACTCTAAAAGTCCCCAACTAAGATTGTTGTGAAAATCAAAGCCCAAGTACTTTTATTCTTCCACTATCTCCAACACGATTCCTTCAAGAGGAAGTTAATTTGATTATTTTTCCTAAGTAATGAGAAGATCATGACTTAAGTTTTACTAGTATTCACTTGCATTCCAACTTCTTAACATAAGAGCTCTAAAATATTGAGGTGGTCTCTCAAACTAGTCATTATATTTACAATTATCATTGACATAAAGTAGTATTTTTACCACATACTTGGCTAGGTGAATACTCCCTCCACCAAATTTTTTAATCCACTCCTCTATTTTATCAATGTTATCCCAAACAAAACAGGGGATAGTGTACATCCTTGTTTGATACCAATGTCACTTTCAAAGCATTTTGAGATTCCTTCACATATAGTGATTTTTGCCCCATATACTCATAAAGCTTGTACATTGTCACAACATACTCATTTTAAACTCTATGTTTCTCTATCTTGCTCCACAATTTTCCTCCTATAACTATGAAGCTATTTTTTGAAGTCAACAAAGCAACATAAACCTCTTCTCCTTAAGTATCCCATGCTTTTTCAATTAAATTTCTAAGAATAATGCAATGGTCAACAATGAAATATTTTGGCTTGAAATTGGTTTTCTACCTTTTCTCTTTTCCCTCTTTTTCCCAACTCTTAATCCTACGTCTACCATGCTCCCAAATAGATTTCTAAGAAGAGATTGACCATGATAAGGTGATAATTTGATAGATTATTGACATATCTGTTTTTATAGAGAGGAATGATGATGTTGGTCATCCAATCTGTCACGAAGCCTTCCCAAATGATATTATTGAATATTCTTTTGATGTGTAGTGCGTCAAGTACCACCAAATCCCATTTTAAATATTTCAACCCCATGCTAGTTTCTATTTTCCTTGAGTAATATCCCTTGTAGAGAAGAGCTCAATTGTAATGTTGATTAGGGGTATGTTTCTATCCCGATCCCATTCATAGAGTAACATTTCATATTCTCCTTTTTATTAAAGATAAATGGTTTTGAAGGGGACCATACCCCGCAATACAAAAGGGCTCAAAAGATGGGATATACAAAGTAAGCACAATTGTTTTTTTATAAGTGGGGGCCACACCCTAATAGAAAAATCCAAAGAAAGCTAGATATAATAATAAAGATCAAGGTAGGGACATAATGCCAACAAAAATCCCAACAACATCCAAAAAACAACATAACAGAAGTCGTGAAACCACAAAATAACACAAAAGACACAAGACAACTATTTGAGAAACTTATTGAAAACCTTTTAAGCATCCACCAAGGCCTTATAGAGGTTGAGGGTTGTTTGATAGGTAGGGTTTGGATTCTCGATGCTAAGGCCTTCTTCTTGAGTTTATTGTTAATGTGAAATCACAAAGACCCCCCAAATGAGTTCTACAGTGCCGCTTTTCTAAGGTAGAGTCATTTGGTGTGATTGCATAACATTGAACTTTCCCCAAGGTGTGGGACCTTCTAAAATGGGAAAGCTCTCCAGATTAAAGGTTGGTTCCTTATTCCTCTATTTAGGTGCATACATAGAAACTTGCAAAGGGTCTGTTCTTAATCCTAATCTAAACTTTACCAAGGAGATAGGGATAAAAGGAATACAAAAATTAAAACAAAGCTAAACTACGAGGCGATGCACCAAAGGAATGATGAAAACTTATTTTGCTAATAGACACAAACCAACAAAATGCATACAATAAACAAGCACATATAGCCAAATATATAATGGGAGACTAGATGAAAGCAAAAGAGACAAGAAAGGATCTAAAATCAATCACAGATGTGTTTTATTGCTCTGTAGATTGATACAGTCCATTACAAAGTAGCCAAGAAGCAAAAACGTAATGCATTTTTTTATGGAAGGCCTAAACCCTACAAATCCCTTTGCCAAAAGGAGAAAGGATCCTGTAAAACAAAGAATGTCCAATCCTTTACAATGAACCTTGCCCCCGTATTTATAGATTCAACCTGAAAGAAGAAAGAGAGAGAGAAGTGGGAAAAGCAAGTTGAAAATCAACCACCGTATTAATACCTCTGATGAAATATCTCCCCAAATCTACATTTTTACTACATCAATCCTTGGTTTGGTGCCTTGAAGGAAGAGGAAATGGTGAAACAGATCAAAGATGATCTAGTTGTTGAGGCAAGAAGATCCCGCATTGAAAGCCCGAAGACATTTCCTCCATTTATTCACCTAACCTCCTCAAAATTAAATTTTTAGACCTCCATGGCATGGGTGAGGCCGAGATATTTCCAACGGCATCAAATTTGTAATATTTCGAGCCCTAAGTCGAAAGATATGCCCCTTCGAAGTTTGTATCGGGTCCGTACAGGAGGGCAAGAAAACATCTTGAAAAATGGGTCCCCTTTTGATATGGGACACGTGGCAGCGATTGGAACAAAAATCAGGCCTACGAGTCCACAATTTATCTTTTCCCTTTCTTCTGATTCCTTCTTTGGCTTTGACTTAGGCCCAGATGTTGACTTTTTCCTTGGGCGGAGTTGTGGGCCATTTTGCAACTTTTACCCCTTGAAACAACGCCATACTGATACTTGGCATTCTCCACTTACACCTTTATACTTAGCCAATTTTGAGGCCCTTTTCTGATCCCACCTTTTGACTCTGTTTTCTGTTATGCAGGATCGTGGTCGATCCAATATTTGGCATGGGGGCGAAATATGGATAACATTTACCTTCCTTCCAAACGCCCTCAAATATGTCATTGATGTCACATATATGTTTGACTTCGAACTCGAATGAAATCAAGCAATGCTTTGTGCATGAAGTGTTGATTGATCTTCCTATTAACAATTTGTTGCATTATTTCCTCCATGGCATGTTATTGCTTACTAAGAATGTCAATTTTCTCCTTAATTTTAAAAAGAGTTGTGGAGCCCAAGTCCTCCTTGCTGCCTTCATTGAGAAGGAATTCAACATTGTCTCCAATGCCCTTGATTGTATATGCATGTTGCTTCAATTGGGCTCTTAAGTCAATTCTTGCTTAGAGGTCAAGGGCGATTAGATGATATTAAGGAGAATTTTAGCCATAGCTAGGTATTTTCCCTTTGTGATACTACGCAACACCCTTTTGGTAGGAGGGGGGTCAGAGGAGGAATCACAAAAACTAGGATTCTTGGATCTCACCCTAGGTCACATGTGTGGAGGGGGCTAATGGGTGAGGATGGTTATTAAGAACACCATCATGAAATTATTTATGCAGGAGGAAAAGAATCCATTCGTGAGGAGGAGGCCACGCAAATGAGCCTGGACATCTAAAATGGATTTCTCTAAGGAATGGAGGATATAATATGAAAGTTTGACCTTTGGAGTGCGCCTGAAATGGTTCAATAAGACCAAATGGTGAAGCAACAAAGTTGAAAAGTGGCCCTCCAAGGTAATATACCTGACTACCATCTTAACAACATCTCCATATGGAGGGGGGATAAAAGAACAGAGTAGACCAATTTTCCCAATCTTTAGGGTTTCATCCCCTTTAGCAAATACTTTCTCTTCAGCGTCCTTATCAAATTTGTTTCTGTAGAATTTAATACCGTCCATCTCGAGTCCAAGATTGAAAGAAATTAAGCTTTCAATAATGATAAACTACTTAATTTAAAAGTAATATTATCCTTCCATTTGCGGGCAAAGGTGAGAGAAATGTGTCTATCGTGCCCTTTAATCCTCTACATGAAATTCGTGAAGCCATCCACATTAAGGGCCTTCCATAATGCTTCATTATGTTTCTATGAAGGGTCACAGATTGGCTCAACTTGCAAGGGGGTCCACCCATTATGAAGAAAATTGTTCCACACAAAGCTTCGCAGACCGGACACAACTAAAAATGGTCTTCCCAACAACTCGACTATCGAAGCACGAATGTAAAAAGAAAAGACAGAGGGAACTCAAACACTTCCGAAGACTAAACACAACTAAAATAAAGCATGCCAACAATTTGACTGTTGAAGCACAAATACAAAAAGTAAAGAAAAAGGAACCGTTCGAGAGAGATAACTCTCAAATATGCGAGGTACACATCATCTTTGCTCCACATGTGACTAATCTGCTGAAATTTTTATCGCAATGGACAGTGGCCTTGGCTTACTTAGTAATGATAGCCTTTTTGAGTGAGAGATTTCCCTATAATCATTTAAAATTTTAATCAATAATGATGACACCATCATTGGCTAGTGCGTCAAAGAACACTATTCCCTTCCCGATATGTATGGCATATATTAACATTGTTGAACTCTTTACATATGTTTTTGGCCTCATTGATAAAACCTTTAATGGTCCAACGAGGAATTGGGTTCTTGTGAGATTTTTATAATGTTAAGAGAATCACCCTAAAAATTTTACTTACCGTGAGATCCCTAGCAGCTCCGATTCCCAGAGAGCAGCAAGGCCTCGGTATAATTATTTGATTAGGTGCCCATGGGACTAACATAGGAAACAAGGGGATGTCCAAGATGGTTTTTGATTAATCCTCCACATGTTGTTCCGGGGTTTCTCTTAGAGGCACCATAAAAATTCAACTTATGCCAACCTTCGGTGGAGGAATCCATTGAATAAGAGACTTGTCAATGTTGAGACTTGTCTGCTTGTATATCTTGTCTTAGATTTGAGAATGCTTGAAATTGCACAACCAAAAAATTAATATTGTCTTTTGATGTGTAGTGTGTGAGCACTTGCCAAGGCCCATTTTAAATTTTTTAACCCCATGCTAGTTTTTACTTTCCTTGAGTAATATCCCTTCTAGAGAAGATCTTAATTATAATGTTGACTAGGGGTATGTTTTTATCCCGATCCCATTCATAGAGTAACATTTCATATTCTCTTTTTATTATTGATAAATGGTTTTAAAGGGGACTATACCTGCGCAGATACAAAAGGGCTCAAAAGTTGGGATATACAAAGTAAGCACAATTGTTTTTATAAGTGGGGCCACGCCCCACAGAAAAAAGCCTAAGAAAGCTAGATATAATAATAAAGATCAAGGCAGGGACATACTACCAACAAGAAGCCCAACAATAGCCAAAAACAACATAACAGAAGTTGTGAAACCACAAAATAACAGCAACGATACAAAAATAACACAAAAGACACAAGACAACTATTTGAGAAACTTATTGAAAACCTTTTGAGCATCCACCAAGGCCTTGTAGAGGTTGAGGGTTGTTTGCTAGGTAGGGTCTTGGCTGCTCGATGCTAAGGCCTTCTTCTTGAGTTTACCTTCCTTCCAAACGTCCTCAAATATGTCATTGATGTCACAAATTTGTTTGACCTGAACCTAAATGAAATCAAGCAATGCTTTGTGCATGGAGAGTTGATTGATCTGCTTATTAACAATTTGTTGCATTATTTCCTCCATGGCATGTTGTTGCTTAGTAAGAATGTCAATTTTCTCCTCAATTTTAGAAAGAGTTGTAGAGCCCAAGTCCTCCTTGTTGCCTTCATTGAGAAGGAAATCAACATTGTCTTCAATGCCCTTGATTGTATCTGCATGTTGCTTCAATTGGGCTCTCAAGTCAATGCTTGCTTGGGGGTCAAGGGCATATTGGCTAATATTAAGGAGACTTTTAGCCACAACTAGGTATTTTCCCTTCGTGATACTATGCAACACCCTTTTGGCATAAGGGGGGTCAGAGGAGGAAGCACAAAAACTAGGATTCTTGGATCACACCCTAGGTTGTTGTGGAGGGGGGGCTAATGGGTGAGGATGGTTATTAGCCACACCAACATGAAAGTATTGATGCAGAGGAAAATAACCCATTGGTGAAGGGGGATGCCACGCAGATGAGCCTGAACATCTAAAATGGATTTCTCTAAGGAATGGAGGATATAATATGAAATGTTGACCTTTGGAATGTGCCTAAAATGGTTCAAGATGACCAAATGGTGAAGCAAAAGAGTTGAAAAGTGGCCCTCCAAGGTAATATACCTAACTACCATCTTAGCAACATCTCCATATGGAGGGGGATAGAAAAACATAAAAGACCAGCTTTTCCCAATCTTCATGGTTTCATCCCCTTCCACAAATATTTTCTCTTCGTGTCCTTATCAAATTTGTTTCTATAGAATTTAATACCATCCATCTTGAGTCTAGTATTGAAAGAAATAAATCTTTCAGGAATGGTAAACTCCTTACTTTATAGGTAATCTTGTCCTTCTATTTGCCTTTGGCAAAGGTGAGAGAAATATGTATATCATGCCCTTTAATCCTCTACATGAAGTCCATGAAGCCATCCACATTAAGGGCCTTCCATAATGCTTCATTCTATTTCTATGAAGGGTCACAGATTGGCTCAAATCGGCAAGGGGGTCCACCCATTGTGAAGAAAATTGTTCCACACAAAGCTTCTGCAGACTGGACACAACTAAAAATAGTCTTCCCAACAACTCGACTATCGAAGCACGAATGTAAAAAGAAAAGACAGAGGAATCAAACGCTCAAGACCGAACACAACTAAAATAAAGCATGCCAACAATTTGACTGTTGAAGCACAAATACAAAAAGTAAAGAAAAAGGAACCGTTCGAGAGAGATAACTCTCAAATGTGCGGGGTACACATCATCTTTGCTCCACATGTGACTAATCTGCTGACATGTTTTATTGCAATGGACAGGTGGCCTTGGCTTACTTAGTAATGATAGCCTTTTTGTGTGAGAGATTTCCCTATACTCATTTAAAATTTTAATTTGAATAATGATGACACCATCATTGGCTAGTGCATCAGCAACACTACTCCCTTCCCGATATGTATGGCATATATTAACATTGTTGAAATCTTTACATATGTTCTTGGCCTCATTGATAAAACCTTTGATGGTCCAACAAGGGATTGGGTCCTTGTGAGATTTTTATAATGTTAAGAGAATCACCCTAAAATTTTACTTACCTTGAGATCCCTAGTAGTTCCGATTCCCCGAGAGCAACAAGGGCCTCGGTATAATTATTTGATTAGGTGCCCATGGGACTAGCATAAGCAACAAGGGGATGTCCAAGATGGTTTCTGATTAATCCTCCACCACCCGTTGTTCCGGGTTTCCCTTAGAGGCACCATAAAAATTCAACTTCTGCCAACCTTCAGGTGGAGGAATCCATTGAATAAGAGACTTGTCAATGTTGAGACTTGTCTATTTGTATATCTTGTCTTAGATTTGAGAATGCTTGAAATTGCACAACCAAAAATTAATCTTGTCTTTTGATGTGTAGTGTGCGAGTATCGCCAAGGCCCATTTTAATTTTTTTAACCCCATGCTAGTTTTTATTTTCCTTGAGTAATATCCTTGTGGAGAAGATCTTAATTATAATGTTCATTAGAGGGTATGTATTTATCCCGATCCCATTCATAGAGTAACATTTCATATTCTCTTTTTATTATTGATAAATGGTTTTGAAGGGGACCATACCCCACAATACAAAAGGGCTCAAAAGTTTGGATATACAAAGTAAGCACAATTGTTTTTTAAAAGTGGGGGCCACACCCCAACAGAAAAAGCCTAAGAAAGCTAGATATAATAATAAAGACCAAGACATGGACATACTGCCAACAAGAAGCCCAACAATAGCCAAAAACAACATAACAAAAGTGTGAAACCACAAAATAACAAAGAACGATACAAAAATAACACAAAAGACACAAGACAACTATTTGAGAAACTTATTGAAAACCTTTTGAGTATCCACCAAGGCCTTATAGAGGTTGAGGGTTGTTTGCTAGGTAGGGTCTTGGCTGCTCGATGCTAAGGCATTCTTCTTGAGTTTACCTTCCTTCCAAACGTCCTCAAATATGTCGTTGATGTCACAAATATGTTTGACCTAAACCTGAATGAAATCAAGCAATGTTTTGTGCATGGAGAGTTGATTGATCTGCCTATTAACAATTTGTTGCATTATTTCCTCCATCGCATGTTGTTACTTACTAAGAATGTCAATTTTCTCCTTAATTTTAAAAAGAGTTATAGAGCCCAAGTCCTCCTTGTTGCCTTCATTGAGAAGGAAATCAACATTGTCTCCAATGCCCTTAATTGTATATGCATGTTGCTTCAATTGGGCTCTCAAGTCAATTCTTGCTTGGAGGTCAAGGGTAGATTGGATGATATTAAGGAGAATTTTAGCCACAAATTTAGGTATTTTCCCTTCGTGATACTATGCAACACCCTTTTGGCAGGAGGGGGGTCAGAGGAGGAAGCACAAAAACGAGGATTATTGATCTCACCTTAGGGTCACATGTGGAGGGGGCTAATGGGTGAGGATGGTTATTAGCCACACCATCATGAAAGTATTGATGCGGGAGATAAATAACCCATTGGTGAAGGGGGAGGCCACGCAGATGAGCCTGAACATCTAAAATGGATTTCTCTAAGGAATGGAGGATATAATATGAAAGTTTGACCTTTGGAATGTGCCTAAAATGGTTCAGTATGACCAAATGGTGAAGCAACAAAGTTGAAAAGCGTCCCTCCCAAGTACTATACCCGACTACCATCTTAAGCAACATCTCCATATGGAGGGGGATAGAAAACATAATAGACCAGTTTTCCCAATCTTCGTGGTTTCATCTTCTTCCACAAATACTTTCTCTTTAGTGTCCTTATCAAATTTGTTTTTGTAGAATTTAATAGTGTCCATCCCGAGTCCAAGATTGAAAGAAATCAATCTTTCAGTAATGGTAAACTCATTACTTTAAAGGTAATCTTGTCCTTCCATTTGCGGGCAAAGGTGAGAGAAATATGTATATCGTGCCCTTTAATCCTCTACATGAAGTCCATGAAGCCATCCACATTAAGGGCCTTCCATAATGCTTCATTCTGTTTCTATGAAGGGTCACATATTGGCTCAACTTGGCAAGGGGGTCCGCCCATTATGAAGAAAATTGTTCCACACAAAGCTTCTATTAGACTTGACACAACTAAAAATAGTCTTCCCAATACCTCAACTCACAAAGCACGAATGTAAAAAGAAAAGACAGAGGAACCAAAACACTTCAAGACTGAACATAGATAAAAGCGAGTGCTTGCCAACAACTTGATTGTTGAAGCACATATATAAAAAGTAAATAAAAATGAACTGTTTGAGAGAGATAACTCTCAAATGTGCGGGGTACACATCATCTTTGCTCCACATGTGACTAATCCGCTGACATGTTTTATTGCAATGGACAGTGGCCTTGGCTTCCTTAGTAATGATAGCCTTTTTTGTGTGAGAGATTTCCTTATAATCATTCCAAATTTTAAATTGATTAATGATGACGCCATCATTGGCTAGTGCATCAACAACACTATTCCCTTCCCAATATGTATGGCATATAGTAACATTGTTGAACTCTTTACATATGTTCTTGGCCTCATTGATAAAATATTTTATGGTCCAATTAGGGGTTGGGTGCCTGTGATATTTTTATAATGTTAAGAGAATCACCCTCAACAATTAAATTACTTACCTTGAGATCCCTAGTAGTTCTAATTCCCCAGAGAGCAGTGAGGGCCTCAATATAATTATTTGATTGGGTGCCTGCGGGACTAGCATAGGCAACAAGGGGATGTCTAAGATGGTTTCTGATTAATCCTCCACCACCCATTGTTCCAAGGTTTCCCTTAGAGGCACCATAAAAATTCAACTTGTGCCAACCTTCAGGTGGAGGAATCCATTGAATAAGAGACCTGTCAATGTTGGGGGTTTTAACTTGAATCTTCTCAATATCAATATTCCAAGCAATCAAGAATATCTCCTCTTCCTTGGGATATTTTTAATTCTTGGGGGCTTAAATTTCATAATATTCTCCTTGGCTTCAACAATAATCTCATTTAAAATCCTTTTGTTGGATTTCATGATATTTCGAAAATGATGGAGTTGTGAGCCTTCTAGATTCTCCAGATGGTGTGGGGAAGATGATCCTCCAAAGCTTCCTAATCATGTTATGTTTGAAAGGAGGTTTTCATTGTTACTAGCTTGCACAATATCATCTGAGAATGACTAGTCAATGCCAAATCTGTTAAAAATAAGTTTCCACAGAGCTGCAATAGGAGGACAATGCAAGAAAAGGTGGTGAATAGTCTCAGACTCCTTCTTGCAGTGGCAACACCTATTAGGCATAGTAGAACCTCTCTTAATGAGGTTTTCAATGGTTAGAATGCTCTTGTTCAAAACCAACCAGAGGAAATGGTTGATTTTGGGAGTAAGTTCTTTATACCATATTTTTCTCCAGTCAAAACCACAAGGAGTTTCATCTACATACAATTGGTACCCAATTTTCACCAAGTATTCTCCATCAAAGGAATGGATCCAGATGAACTCATCTTTAGATTGAATCTGACTTATTGGGATGTGGTGAGAATTCTTTGTATGCCCTCTATAAGATCTTTATGACAAGAAAGATCAGTATTTAGAGTCTTCCATTAACACAACATATGTAGTCACTGACCTTCTATCCAACTATTGTTGTAAGGTTGTTTTTAAGCTGCTCCTAGGAGTTATTGTTCTTAAGGCTTTGGAAATCAGCCCAACTATCTTCCCAGAAGAGTATGTCTTCCCCATTTCCCAGATTCCATTTGTAGCCTGTCTTTAGGACCCTTCTAGTCTTTACCAAATTATTCCAAAAGATGGATCCATAGGGGAGAGTTTCAAACTTCAAAAAATTATGAGCTTTACCTTGATCAAGATATTTGGATCTGATAAGGTCAGTCCATGGGTGATCTTCTTTGAGGAGCCTCCAACTCATTTTGGAGATGAGGGCAATGTTCATTGTCCTAATTTTTTTAATCCCTAAGCCACCCACTCTTTTTAGTGCAAGCCTTATCCCAAGCCACTAAATGGAACTTGTTTTTCTCCTTGTACCAATCCACATGAAGTTCTTCTGAATTCTCTCTATCCTTTCAATAACACCAACAAGAATGAAGAATAGAGACATGATATAGATGGGGAGGTTTTGCAACGTGCTCTTGATTAGAAGACATTTTCCAGCATTGAGAGAATAGCTCCCTTCCATCCAACCAGTTTCTTTTGAAACCTGTCAAGAAGAGAATTCCAAACATTCATAGAAACTTTGTTAGTACCCAAGGGAAGACCAAGATAGGTAGTGGGAGAGAGTTTATCTCACAACCCAAGATGTGTGAAATTTTTCTTTGTCTGCGGGGGTATTGAAGAAATAGAGGGATATTTTATCAAAATTAATCTACTGACCCGAAGCCTCTTCATAAGTTTTAAGAATGGTCTTCATCATTTTGGCTTCAAGAAGAGAAGCTAGAAGAAGAAGAATAATATCATCAACAAATTGTTGATGAGAGACAATGATCTCCAAAGAAGTGGGTTTGCATCCTTTGAGGTATCCCAAGGAAATAACTCTAGTTATGGTACGGTTGAGACTATCTTCCATTATGATGAAAAGGAGGGGAGAAATAGGATCTCCTTGCCTTATACCTCTATTACTGGAGAAGAAACCCACCAGAGTGCCATTGACAATGACCGAGAATCTGGGGTGGAAATGCAAGATCTAATAATATTTTTGAAGTGAGCATTGAACCCAAATTTCTCCAAAACTTTGTCAAGGAAAAGCCAAGAGACTCTGTCAAAGGATTTATTCATGTCCAACTTAATGACCATACTAGCTTTTTTTCCTTTTTCCATCGAATGAATGGTTTCATGAACCATCACAATACCGTCCTGGATGAGCCTACCTTTGACGAAACCCCCTGCTGTTTTGAAATAATATTAGGAAGGAGTAGATGAATTTTGATAGTCAATTTTTTTGTAAAGATCTTGTATAAAACATTTGCAAGGCTTATAGGGCCTGAAATGTTTGAAGTCCTTGCCCCGGTTTCTTAGGAACCAAAACAATGAAAGTATTATTGATTTCTTTGAGAAGTTTCCCTGTTCTGAAAAATTCATTGGCCACTTTTAGAAGATCCTTCGAGAAAATATCCCAAAAGCCATTGAGTATCTATAATATTATTCTCTATTTGTCTTTCTTTTGCTATATTTCTCTCCAAAAGCCTATTGGGTTGTGTTTTCCAAGAGATATTAGTTCTTTATTTCTAATGTTCATATAGCTTTATTTTTTAGATTGTATTAGTTTTTCATAAGCCTTCTTATTTTCTTTGTCCATCCCAAACTTCCTCAAAGTTCTCTTTTATGTCTTGTACTCATCATCATACCATAGATTTGATGGAAAACTACTTATATTTCTCCTCCTAAACTTGGATCTTTTGCATATACTTAGTACTTAGTAAATTAAGGGAACAAATTATATACACCATATTTTTGACGTTTGCTAACCATTTCTTTTGTGCAAGGGCTATTGATGCATTCTCCTCCTGAGCGGGTGCCTTAAGGGGCCTATCGAGATTGGGGTGTGATTGACTTGGTCATGTGGGCTAGACCACAACATTTGAGAGATGTTGTTATTTAGCCTTAGTCACCTTATACTCGTGTCATTTCTCCCCTTTGTTCACACATTACATCCATTATGTCCACTTATCTCATCATATCTACTTGCTTCTTCTTATTCCGCACTATTATTCCTACTTTCACCACCCCGAACCTTCGTCATTTACCTCTTGGCCTCCATTTCTCGTGTTTTGTACCCTTTGATCTTAGGGATCCCCTAAGGTTGACGCATCGCTCATGGGTGATGGTGTCTATTTTTGCTTTTCCATAGCCGATGTCATCTCCCATGGGAGATGACATCAGGTATATATACTTGACCAAACTACCATCAAATACAACAATTTATAATCATTTGTTTACACCTCGTACTTGCTCTTATTTGCACCATTTCACGCTACTTCACACTTGTTTGTTGACTTGGAGTTTTGAAGCCTTTCTCTTTTGCATTTGGGTCACCATAGTGAGTTAAGACTGGAGATCTTCTTATTGAGCTTTCCCCTTGTCCACCCATAATGATTCTCTCTCGGTGTTGTTGTCTCTAGGGATGATTATGCATCAACAATCATACACACGCTACAAGTAATTATTTTAAACCCTCTTTAGTCTCTTATTTTGTATGTGCATGTTGCATATTGGCCATTCATTATTTTAGACTAGAGTAAATGTATGTTTCCTTTGCTTTATTGCATTGTCTTATTACTATTACGCCCTTTGGCTTATCCACCTCTTAATTACTCTTATTTCGAATCGTAGTAGGATACCTATATTGATCTTAGTCAGTAGGTCTTGAAAACCTAGAACTATCATAGGGTTAGGGTTACTATCCTCTAAAATTATAACTCTAGCACTCCCTAAGAACTTTTGTATCTACACAAAGTGTGGTTGATTTTAGATTGGATCCCTATATCCGAAAACCTAGTTGGAACCCTCTTTTTTACCCGTCATACACCAACATAGTTGTTATTTACTAGACTACTAACTTTATATGATATATTATTCTCTAGTTTTAAAGGGATTTTCATAGACTTATTTTTATTATTGATTGTTTATCTACATGTCGACTTCATACACACGCACATATATATATACTAGTAATTGCACAAGAGTTGCAAATTACGCTGGAGAGAATCCAAATATTTATATATTTATTTTGGTATAGGAGAAAATAATATTGCCGAAAAAAATCTACTCGGAAAACATTGCCGGATTTTGACACTTTCCAACAAAGGCAACTTCAAAAGCGACGAATAATCATTACATAATTTCAAAGCACTAAGAGTCCTAACTTATAGCTGCTCAATCCCGAGATGGATAATATGTTTTGTCAACACTAAGAAGAAGAAGAAGAAGAAGAAGAAGAAATTTTAACGTCCACGAGGCTACCAAAGACAACCTATGGGACAAAAGATCTTGCTAAAGATCTTTTTGACATTCAAATCTCTTGTTGGTGAGTTTGATAATCAACTCCCCTGTTTTTTCTACCATATTCTCGCTGAAAATATCTTGAAAGGATGCAATAGCCACTGTGCTAGCAAACTGGGCCCTAATGTCCTCATAAGCATTACACTCCAATATGAAATATTTCTCCGACTCCACTCCACCAAACACACAAAAGACACAGATTCTCTCTTCCCATGTCTCTTTAGGTCTCTTCCATCTCCCTGTTTCACACCGAAAATGATGTGAATTAGTTCTCAATTAGGCTATGAAGATCTTTGCTTTCCACATAATATTAGCACGTATTTAACTGGGGTTTTCCTTGTGTTGGAATGGACTTGTTCTTGTTAAGTGTTTATAAACTTTACATATATTAGATTACCATATTATTTCAGCGCTAGAAGGTAGGCCCCAACATCTAGCTCGTCCAATGGTGAGATAGATCGTATACTTGGTCAACACTAATAAACCGATCGGCCCATCTATTTATGGAAGAGTTGAAGCCTAGTTGAGTTCGGCATCTTTGCCTGAAGGAGGTGAAATTTGCAGAAATATATTCAAACAATGGAAGGTGAGCCCCTCATCATATTAACGTACAACATCGTTAAATATGTCAGTGTTTATATATCTTGTCTTAGATTTGAGAATGCTTGAAATTACACAACCAAAAATTAATCGAATACCTAGTAAATTGATCCTTGGAGCGTGTTAATTTACAGAAAATCGACTTTACGCAGCCGACTTGATGACAATGATTTGCATAGAATTTGAAATTTCTTACTTATGGATATGATACTTTAAAGCTCCACGATATTTTCTATTTGAATACTGCCAATTCTTTTAATTGGAGCAATTTTTTCTTAATTGGAGAACTTATTACTGTAATGGAGGATAGAAACCCATTGGTGTTGGTGCACTGAATACTGATCTCCTTCAGCTGTACTTTCGGAGATTGGAATTTTCGCGGTATGTTATTGTGTTTTGACATGCGATCCTTCATCGGGAAAATCAAGAGAGGAGAGTGGTGCAATGGATATAACCAAGGGCTCCTTCTAGAAACAAACCCAAATAAGAACCAACAACTGTCTCTTCTTTATTCCCATGACGCTACATCATGAGAAAGGCCAAAAATTAATAGTGTCCCCAAATCAGCCATATTTGAATTGAATTGAATTCAAGTATTTTAATAACGGTAGCGAGACCAAGCAGTCTATGGAACCCAAAGTTGCAACTGAAGCGAACAGAGCCACCCCAAGAGTAGTCCTAACACTTTTGCTTATAATCCATTGTCTTTTTGATGTCGACTCTTCTGCTGTGGATCTTGACCAAAAGATTTCACTGTTTTGACAAGTCTTTCCTCCTCAAACAAAGATGTTAGGTTGTCTAGGTTGTCTACTCTCAAACTGTCTTCATATTTGATACAAATGTCATTATATGTTGTGCATTCCATGATGTAGTGCCATTTTGTTTCCACTACATGCACGTTCTCTCTTCTCACTCTACTTTTGGAGACGTCCATCTGCTAGTTTTACACCTAAGATGACGTGGAGTAGTGCTTAACTTGGCCATCAACATTTTTGCCTTCCATTTAATTTCAGCCCCCAAGTAGGCCTTTTCCTTGTGGTCGCAAGTTGGATTAAATTCTTTGATGTAGTATTCTTTCTTCCGCCCAAGTTATTGTATCCACATGCCTATCCAATTTTTTTCTTTCACATACTTTTTTATCCCCTCATTAATATTTGGACACTCTTGCATGTAATATTCCATTTCCTCGTCCATTTGATGTTTTGTTTTATCCACGTGTTCTTCCTCCTACCTTGATTTTCTTCTACAACTATTCTAGGCCATGTGTGAACTTCCATGCTCCGAACTTTCTTCAAATAAGTTAACAACTGAGTTAATATTGATGCCTCCGAGGGGAAGGCTCCTGCTTCGGATAACAAAATCTCATATGGAACCAACATTTTAATTTTGAAGCTGTTTGTGATTAAGTACTTTTGGATTCTCTCTATTTGTCTCCATTTAAGATTAGATACATTTCTGCCCCAAACTTCACAACCATAAAGAACCACTGGTGTGACAAGCAACCCAAACAATTTTTTTGGTTTTCTAATCCACAATTCGGCATTTCTGCACCTATTTTGCAGAGTTGCATGGATACTTGATACAAATTTGTATACGGATACGGTATCGATACGGATATGACTAGTTTTTAACGCCCTTTGATATGGATATATTTGGATACGACATAATATTATAAGTCTAGATTATAAATTGAGAATATATTAATAAAAATTATTAATTTTAAATTATAAACGAATTTATACTTTACATTAAAATTACACACAAATTACACACTTCCAACCCACATGAAGATAGGAAGTTCGGTATTCAATGGATTAAAAATATTGTAGGTTGTGTAGGCCAACGAAAAATAGATGAAATGAAAGAAAAGAAGTAGAGTAGGCCAAAAGAAACATATCAAAAGAATTGCATGTTGATTAGAGCCAATGTAAAAGCTTGAAGTAAAAGAGCAAATCAACATTCTCACCTCCATGTCCTCAATTGTTGCTGCTAAAATGCATTATAGAAGATTATTTGTAGTTTTTAGCATCTTTTTAACCTTTTTGAAGGGGTTTTTTTGTTTGTTTTTTTATTTTTCAAATCAGATACGGCTATAATTGCCTTGCTTACAGTATCCGGCTATATTTGATATGGTAAAATTACAGGTTCGTATTTGGATACGGTTGGGTACATTATCAGATCCGTATCCGAGAAGTGCCGAAGCCGTATCCGTATTTGTAACGCCCACACATGAAGGACCAAAACACAAGACCAAATAAACTAGGATATTTTTTTGTCTTTCATTACTTGTTACAAGACAACACATGGGCTTACTTAGAAAAACTCCACATCACATGAGACGCTTGTACAAACATGAACCCACTTATACAACAGGATAACACAAGATGCACATCAATGTCTTACTTTCTCAAACGACGAATACCAAAACAATGACCCAACCACAATATGAACTCAGGGATAGGCATGTTCCACAACACATCATTTTCACGGTTTACCTCTTTATTACAATTAAGTTCTCATTGTTTAGCCTTATAGGTTTAAAGAGCATTTATCATGTAAAGGCATATATTCCCATTCTCTAGACTACATTTTCTTTATTTCATATTACATTTAATTTATAATGAGTCCACTTATTTTGGTTTGTTTTGCAATTAATTTGTATAACTCCATTGTTGGTTAGAACATTTTAAAAAGCATACGAGACCCTAATACTCGATCTCAAGCCAAAAGTTCTTGCTCCCTAAAACATATTTACTTGACATTCTATTTCACTTCCATTACATAAGGGAATACTAACATGAAATCAAGAGGGAAGGAATTTAGGTCTAAGAGTGGCAAAATCTCATTTTCCATCTTCGTTACAACGTTTAAACATCTAGAATGCACTCCATGTCCGAAGCTGATATAAGAAATGGTCCAGAGCTGAGATAAGAAATGGTCCGGAGCTGATAAAAGAAATGGTTCGGAGCTGACATAAGAAATGGTCCGGAGCTGATAAAAGAAATGGTCCGGAGCTAACATACGAAATGGTGCGAATTGATAAAGGAAATGGTCTGGAGCTGATATTAGTCTTAAACTAGGGCAACATTCAATTCTTCCTTCTTCATTTAAACTTTCACTCACTCGAATATGCTCCATCTATTCCTCAAGGAATTAACTTCTATAATCTATAATTGGTTAGAGCCGTTATTAATATTTTCACGTCATAAGTTTAATTTTCCTAAGAATTCATGTTCACTCAAATGCTTAAACCCACATGGAGCAATTTAAATTCATTTTCAACCTCTTAAGAGATCTTTCCATAAAACAACTCCTATTTGTGTCACCATATACCATAGTTACCATGTTCTTACGAACTTAGTGAAAATTCTGTTCGAACCGTACTTTTTGGTTTGACCAAACTTACCGAACAAGTTTGGTCGAACATTATTTTTTCTTTTTTCAATTAAAAAATTAAAGTGAATAAATTTAAAGAACTTCAACACAACAAAAACGAAACAAGAAACACTAATATCTAAGCACGTGAAGGTAAAACTCTGTAGATAATATATTTATTTTGTTGGCTAGATTTTCTCGCACAAATTGAAAACCTAGGCAATGAGATAAATCTCCCTCATTTACGTGAGGCTCCCGTAAGATTTTGTCGCTTATATGTCATAATATCTGTTTCTTGGTATTACTTTAACTATTTAGCTCATGAACCATAGCTAGACAGTTCTACAGCAAGTAAGCAGCTGTAAAAGAAAGGAAAAATCTACAGAAGAGGAAAATAATAGGAAACGAGAGAAAGTAGAGAGGATGTGCAACCCAAGCAATAGTTTACAGAGTTGATTGTATGCACATAGATTAAAACAAATCGATCATTAAACACATAATTCAAAGCAAAGGAAACTTTCAGATCTAGATCTATAATAACACAAAGTTTATGAATAGATCTAGAAAGAAATAAGAAGCAAAATGCACCGTTGACACAATTCTCCTAAATCTCTTCTCTATTCCTTTGCTTGCAGAAATCAGGGGTTTCAGCTCAAAGTTTGGAACACAAGAATGCTGATTACAAATTCTGATGATTTAACCCGTAGGTTCTTCTTCTACTTATAGTGTGTAGAGGGGAAATTACAAATGGGAAACTGCAACTAAACTAGAACATGAAGAAGTAGTAAAGGGAATATTTGGCAGTCATCTTCCTATAATTCCTCTCTTAGTGACATGCATTAGGAGTCTAAGTCAAAATTGTGCACATCTGTCACCTATCTTAAAGAATCTTCCCACATAACTTACAGTAATGATTTTTCAACCAATAACTTTAATTTTACATTTTCATCCAGGAACATAAGAAATAAGAGAAGGAAGAAGAGAAGAAAGAAGATCTGCTAGTTGAAACAATTATACTTTATTCTTGTTTTGATATTGAATATACTTGTCAAACATGTAATTCAACATCTTCCCATCTGTTTTAACAATAGCATCTCTCTCGGTTCCGAATCAGAATAACCCTCTGACAAAGCTAACGTTACAAAGCAACAACGTTAGCCTTCACTTTCTCTAAACCAAGCCCATATCCCTCAATATCTGCTTGAAGCTTTATGAGTCTACCAATCGAATCCATCATGAAAGGTATGGTGGCTTCATCGACTTCTTTCCGCACAACCAACATAAATTCCTCATGGGAAGCAGGTAATTCATCTGGGATGCTCTCCGGCACTTCTCCCATCTTACTCTCCAGCAACTGCATCCTCTTCAGCATGAGCTTGAGGATCTCTACGTGGAAGGAAACTGAAATCTCTAACTGCTTCCCCTTTCCACCAATCCGCTGTGCACAATCTGCTTTTAAATCAAGATATCCTTTGGCAACGAGTGTATCTTAGCCAAAGTATCCAGATGACTTTCAGCCATTATGTTCTCATCTTTTATCTGTGTCATCAAATCCTTTAACTGAGACACTGCCCTGTGCATGTTCTCTAATTCAGCCGGTATTGGTTCGAATTGCTCTGAAGCCTGGTGAATGATTTGCTCCTTCCAATGGGCAATAGCTCTGACTTGATCCCCTGCATCTTCCACCTCCTACATCAGATGATTACTCACTTGCTCATGTGCTAAAATGGGTTGAGAGGAAGGTTTGACAACCTTAGCAATGATCTCGCACAACTGGAACACCTGCTTCTGAAGCTTGGATCTCTCAGCCTTCTCTTTGTCAAGCTTAAGGAATAAAGCATTCATTAGCGTCTGCGTATCCTGCTTTAACCCTTCTGTGGTAGTTTGACCTATTGGCACCTTGGTCACTGCTATATCAGCTGCCGTGAGCTCTCCCTTGTGCTTTCCTTTTCACGGGACAGATAACTCAAAGTGAACTTCTCCCCGATTCCTCAATAATCAACCTAGAAGTCGTTTTGGCAACTTTAGGTCCTTTATCTCTTCCTCCCAAACTCAGGAGCAGCTGAAAGTCGTGTTCTTCCAGGTTGATCTCCTCTTTGGATTCTGGGATTGTCTACAAAGCTAACCATGATGAAAAGTTGCTTCTTGGGGAATGAGAAGCCGCCAAGTGCACCACCATCTCATGCTCTGACTTCGCTCTATCAGAATTTGCCACCGTGTTATGACTGCTACCCTCTGAATTATCCAAAGATAATGCCTTTTCAAACTCCGCCATCTGTGCTTTCAACTTCTCCGCATGGATAGGTGAAGACCTGAGTGGTCGAGGAGAAAATACAAATGATGCTTTGGATTCAAAGGAGGAACAACAAGATCTCTCTGAGGTTTCGGGGCTGCTGAAGTGCTATGAGTTGATGTTGGAGAAGCTGGAACTGGAACGATAGCCGTAGATTTGGCCTTCTCCTGTATGTGAGACTTCTTGTGAACTTTAAGCTTTTCTGGCCTTCTCGCTGCTTTTCACCTTCGTACCCCTTGTCAAGAATCGGTTCAAGTGCTAACCAAAATTGCGGAAGATCTTTCTTCAATCGTCTCTGGAAGATCACTACCACCAATGTTTTCCTCTGAAGAGCAGCTCTATCTCCTCCCATCTCGATGATACGAGTCAAGTATCACATGCCCATCATCGCAAGATCTCGTAGTATCCATGCCAAACCATAATCGACACTTGTTGCGCCGATAACCTCGCCTGAAGTCTTTCTTTCTGACTTCATACTCGTTCCTGCACTTCATCCAGAAGTCCTCCAACAAAGGCACATGTGAGTATTCTTGGGAGATTGTCTTCTTTGCTACTCCATATGGGTCAAAGTTTAGCCGTGCTGGGAAGAACTCAGGCTCATACTCAGAAAACATTTCAGCTTCGACTCCTCTAGCTTTGTGGATGCTCTGCACTGTAGTAACCCACTGTGACTAGAAAGAAACCCGTAGACTTGTGCCACTTTGATTGTAAGTCATGCATTTCCACGAGTTGTTTGCACAACTCCATGATGACCCACTTGTCGTTTGGATACCTCGGCAACTTTATTGGTTCTCCCAAAAGCCAAGTCACCCTGAGATAGGTGAAGTTTGCAAACTGGATGAAAATGCAACCATGTTGAGATACAGCTTCCCAAGCTTCTTTGCTCACCCTGTTGGTCTTCAAATCACCATTTAGTTTGCAGATGAATTCATAAAAGAACCCATCGTTGACCGCTTTGTAATCTTTGTGACACTCAGAACTGCAATCAGGGATAGCAATCAAAGATAGGATCTTTCGCCAAGATGCGCCTCGTCTATCCAAATTGGAAAATATGCTCTGCGAGGTCAGCTGCATATATTAGGTATGAAGTCATTTTGAAACGTAAGTCCGCCTCACACTCAAGTTGCTCACTAATGCTTTCATGATGATCTCGCCAATTGATTATCGAATCAGCTCATGATCTCGATAGTCCTCACGAAAGCATACATCCATGAGCGAAAGTTGTGAGTATTGGCTTCTCCACTTATCTTGCAAAGAAATTTAGTGATATCATCCACCTCCCGCACTAAGTCGATCGTGAAAGAGTTCTCGAACTTTGATGGAGACCTCGGGCTTCTTCATAAATCGGCTATTCATTATGCTCACGCAATTTGCTTTGTGTTTCTCCCATCTATTACCTGCATCCAACATGTTGATTGCAATCACCATCGTTCGTGTCGAATCTTCGACAATAATTGATAAACCGTGCATCTAGCCTAATAATTATTTTTCCCGCAAAGATCCTCATTTGTTCTCGGAAAGAGGATGATATGATATCGCAAACTCCATGACAAATTTGAGCTACCGAGCAGGATCGGGAATGCTGATGCTGGAATAATTCCACTGCTTTTCATTGCCCCACATGAGAAATGTCTTTCCGGCCTTGGATCTGTTAATTATTTCGGAGATGGGTTCTGGGCCCATGTCTGTGTCATTGATATTAGCAAATCTGGAAGCTATGCATGATTCTTCCGATCCCTCTCTATCGTCACGCTTCATCATGGCTGGAGCAATCTTTCTCTATGTGTTCTTTTTCTTTTAATCCTGCCGGAATTCGTTATAACTGGATCAATTTGTGCAGATCTATCAATTTCTTCGATTCGAAGATATATTCAATGTACCCGACATTGAATTGAACTTTCTTTCCCCGTATGAACACTGTAATGAATACCGCAATTATTTAAGACAAAGATGAAGTCCAGAGCATGAATACTTGATTTTTGTCACAAAAATTTGCATATGAAGCCCGCTGCCCTAAAATTTGAGGCTTTGCTTGCATGCAAAACAAGCATAAATATTTTTAAATTCACCTGGCACTTATAACATGTAGATAATTATTATAGCATAAATCAAGCTATTCCAACCCTAGGCACGCCAAACCTCAAGCTTCCCGCAATGAAAAACACCTCCGTATGCAAAAATCCTCCTTTCTTCGGCGCCTAAACTGTCCGGGCTGCAATCTTAGCAAAAAGAATTAATTGTTTCTTCATTATGGCAGCCCATGCTTATATAACCCTTAACATTCTATTTCTAATAATTGTCCATCCTATTCCTGACAATTAATTAATAAACAAACATGTTTATTCACCCAAATTGGGCGCCTATTTTTGCATGCTGCTGGCTGCCATTAAATAAATTTAATTTATTGATTTTTAGCATGCTTCCTTCAGTTCTTTTTGACTTATCTTCATGCATTGACTTTTCCTCCATCCTTGATGCCAAAATTAGACAAAGCAACTATTAATAAGTATCATTAAAAGATTTGTTTAATGCCCAAATGGGTCGCACTTTTTGGCAAGGGTGAATTCTAAAATTAAGAAGTCAACTTTTGATGGGAATTTTCACCTTGCACCGTAGCTCTAAAAATCCCTTCTTCCACTTAAGTTATTTGACTTTTATAATGAGAATTTTTACCCTGCAAGGCAAGTAATAAATTCCCACCTACCTGCCACCTCCAATTTTCCCACTGCAGCTTAAGTGACTTCCCAAAAAGTGCGATTTGCATTGAAAATAGCTTCTTTTGAAAAAGTGCGACTTGTATGGATGAATAAAACCTTATGATGGGAAAAGTTAGCCTCAGCTAGGTAGGCAGAAAATTCCCATCGGTTTTTTAAGCGATTTTTCTTTATTTTATAATGGGAATTTTCACCCTGCAAGGCAGGTAAGAAATTCCCACTTGCCTCGTTGCCTCTAAAATCCCATCAGAGCTTACACTCATTAATTCCAAAAAATGTGACTTGCCTGGGAGAGACTTTTTGTGCATGACTTCATCATTTTTGGTCAGAAGCTTGTATTTTGAGGCTGATTCCTTCTCGGTGCCGTGTCGTAGATGATCTCCGATGCTTCGTGCAATTAAATGACTATACCGACGAAGGAATTGACCTAGGGAATTTCATAGAGAAACCGAGGAGAAAACCAGAGAAAAACGCAAAAGAAATAAATAAAAGCGAAAAAACGCAAAAAAATAAATAAAAGCGAAAAACGTTGCCAGAAGTTGCAAACAATGCCCTGAATTCATTCCTGGTGAAAACCCTAATGAGATGAGTGAGTACTGACATGCAAAACTTCAACAGATTCAACCGAGCACAATTTACTTCAAACGGGGCATTATTTATTCAATAAATAATTAAATAAAAATTTCCCACAGACAAAACTTGGCGGAGGGATAAAATGAGTTTGGGCATTTGGGTATTTGTCGAAATTGGCTCATATGATTCACTGGGAATATCTTAACATAATACAGACATCTTCTGGCAATAAAAACACACAAAGACTGTCATTTTAAAAGAACAATTTTTTTTTTAATGGGTGGTCCCAAATTTCAAAGTGAAATCTAGGGACACCATATTTATTATTATGTGCAATTGGTTTTTCTTTTCAAATATCAACATATATGTATAGTATTTATTATTTATATATATTTTATATTCACAATTTTCTAAACCGAACCGAACCTTTTGAAAAATTCTGAACTTTCGAACTTTTTTCCCCTTTCGAACTATCCAGACTTTTCGAACATGGTAACTACGCCATATACCTTCAAAACACTCATGTACTAGAATTATATAGTTTGCATTTAATTTGAGTCGGGATTCTCTTGCGTAAAAGTGTGAGGGAATTTGGCCGATTTTATGCACAGTAAAAACCTAGGCAGTCATGAGATAAATCTCCCTCATTTAACGGTGAGGCTCTGTGTAAAATGTTTATCAATTTAGTAAGGATGAATCCTAATAACTATTTTCAGGAATTTTACTTTAATTCTCACAACTCGTGAACCACAATCGAGCAATTTTGCAGCAAAAGTAAGCAAATACTGCTTCAAAATATTTGTAGAAGGGGGAAATAATAGAATTTAGGAAAGAAGAAAGGAAGATATGTTGACTTAACCAATAGCTTTCAGAGTTGGTCTCATCCACACAAATTAAATAAATAGATAAAACTCACAACATTCAACAGTAAAGGAAAGGAATAACTTCTAACTTAGATCTAAGATAACACAAAGTTTATTTAAAACCTTAAATAGAAGTGATGAGCAAAACATCGTAGACACAAAGTTCTTCGGAAATCCACCTTTTATTCAATTCCCCAACTTTCATAGAAATCACACCAAGGGTTTCAACACAAAGTCTGAAAAACTCAAGAATGCTCTTGCTAAACAAATTCTGATGAACAAATTGTGATGCTCTCTAACCCGTAGGCTCTTCCTCTATTTATAGTGCATCGAAGGCAAATACAAATAGGAAACTATAAATGAACTCACACATGTGGAAGCTATAAAGGAAACAATTGACAATCTTTCTCCTAGAATTCCTCTTTACATGACATGCATCTGAAGACTAAATCAAAGTTGTGCATGTCTGCCACCTATTCTTAATTAAAGGACCTTTTCAAATAACTTAAAGTAATGGCTTTTAACCAATTACTTTAGTTTTACAATTTTGTCCGAGAAAATAAGAAGAGAAGAAAGAAAATATGCCAGTGGTTATACTTCATGCTTTCTCTTTGTTCTGATACTAAATGTACTTGTTAAGCATGTGATTCATTGCTTTCCCATCTGCTTTAGCAATAGCTTCTTTTTCAGTCTTGAACCTCAACAATCCCCTGGATAGAATATCAATGCTTGCCTTCACCTTCTCTAAACTGGGTCCAAAATCCTTGATATCTGCATGAAGTCTCACTAGTTTGCCAATTGAATCCAACGTGAAAGGCATGACGGCTTCATCAATCTTCTTCTTGATGAATGGAAGAAATTCCTCAAGGGAAGCTGGCAACTTGTTTGGAATGTACCTTGTATAGTGATGAATACCATCAATTTCCTCTTCTGTAGAAAAGCAATTATGCTCTTTGGCACACCTTCCATCTTGTCCTCTAGCAACTGCATTCTACTCAACATAAGTTTGAGCATTTCCATGCGGAAGGACACTGCTATTTACATTGATCCATCGTGCACAAGTTGTTCTGCAACCAATACACTCTCCAACAGTGAATTTATCTTGGCCAAGATCTCTAAGTGGCTCTCGAAACTACATTCTCATCCTTCACACCTGTCATCAATTCTTTCACCTGAGACAATGCCCCATGCATACTTTCCAAGCTAGCCGGTACTTCCTTGAATTGCTCTGATGCTTGGTGGATGATTTGCCTCTTCCATTCATCAATAGCTTTGACTTGATTACCTGCATCCTCAACCTCTTCAATCAAATGGCAGCTCACCTGCTCTTGTACTAACACTGGCTGAGAGGAAGGTTTGGCAACCTTAGTGATAATCTCACATAACTGGGAGATCTGCATCTGAAGTTTGGCTTTCTCTGCCTTCTCCCTGTCAAGCTTGAGGAATAAAGCGTCTATCAATGTCTGTGTATCTTGCTTCAATCCTTCTGTGGTGATTTTCCCTAGTGGCACTTTGGTTACCGATATGTCTGCCGCCGTTAGCTCTCCCTTCTACTTCCCTTCACCGGAAATGATAATTCTGCAAACTTTTGCCCTGATTCTTCAATAACCAACCTTGAAGTCACTTTAGCAGCTTTAGGTCTTCTACCTTTTCCGTCTAAGCTCATGAGCAGCTGCAAATCTTCCTCTTCCAGGTTGATTTCTTCTCTAGCCTTTGGGACTGTTTGTAAAGCTAACCATGATGAGAAATTACTCTCCGGGAATGAGAAGCCTCGGTGTGCACTACCATTTCTTGCTCGGGTTCTGCTGCATCTGAATTCATCATGGTATTATGACTTCCTCCTTTTGTGCCATCTAAGGATAGTGCCCTTTCGAATTCTACCATCTGTGCCTTCAATTCCTCTGTAGGAGGAGGAAGTGGAGAACTGAGTGGCGAAAGAGGAGTGTATAGGAATGATGCCGGCTTCAGTAGTGGAATAACCATGACTTCTTGTGATGCCGGAACCGCTGAAGTGTTGTGAGTTGATGCAGGAGAAGCTTCGTCCGTAAGTGGCACTGGTGTAATAGATGAAGACTTGCCTTTCTCCAATGCCTGAGACTTTTTGTGTACTTTTAGCTTCTCTCGGTCTTCTACTGCTCTCACCCTCATGCTTCCTTTTGTTGAGATTCCTGTGCTAAAATTCCCTGTGATCTGGTTCATCAAAGCCTCATCCAAACAATATCCTTTTGTTAACAACCAATTTGAGGTGTTAACCAAGACTGCTGAAGACCTCTCCTCGATTGTCTGGCTACCACCTACACTGGCTTGAAGAGCAACTTTATCTCCTCCCATTTGATGATATGTGTCAAGTACCACATGCCCATCGTTTGAAAGATTTGCAGGTATCCTTGCTAGACCAAAGTCAGAAACCTGTTGAGCTGATAATTTGCTGAAATCTCCTTTTTTGACTTCGTATTCATTCCTGCACTTCATCCAAAAATCCTCCAATGAAGGGACGTGCGAGTATTCTTGGGAGACTGTCTTCCTTGCTATTCCATAAGGATCAAAATTCATTCGAGCTGGGAAGAACTCGTGCTCATAAAGAAAGAAACATTTCTGCTTCGACTCCTCTGGCTTTGTGGATGGTTTGACAACTATAATGGCCCACTGTGACTGGGAAGCTGACTGTAGATTTATGCCACTTTGATTGTAAGTCTTGCAACTCTACGAGTTGCCTGCATAACTCCATGATAATCCACTTATCATTTGGGTACCTCGGCAACTTGATTGGTTCTCTTGAGAAACCACTAACCCTGAGATACGTGAAGTCAACAAACTGGATGAAGATGCAAGCCATGCTGGGAGACAACTTCCCAAGCTTCCTTGCTCACTCTGTTGGCCTTCAAATCACCATTTAGCTTGCAAATGAATCCATAGAAGAAGCCATCATTCACTGCCTGTAATCCTTGTAGCACTCAGGAATCGCCAACTGTGGGTAGCACTCATAAATAGGATCCTTTGAAAGTATCCTCTTCTATCTAGTTTGGAGAATATTCCCTGCGAGGTCAGGCATACACAAGGTATGAAGTCATTTTAAAACTGAATGTCCGCCTCACATTTCGAGCTGCTCACTAATGTTGTTACTGATGATCTCTACCCAATTGACTATTGAATCAACTTTGTTGATCTCAATTGTTCTGACGAAGGAGTACATCCATGAGTGGAAGTTATTTGCATTACCTTCCCCATTTATCCTGCAAAGCAACCGGTGATATCATCAACTTCCTGCACCAGATTTGACCGTGGAAGAGTCCTTGGAAATTTTGATGGTGACCTAGACTTCTTCATATATCTCCTGTTCATTATACCTACACAATCCACTTTGTTATTTTCCCATCTATCACAAGCTTCCTGCATGCTGATTGCAATTACCATGGGTCGTGTCGGAATCTTGAGGTAGTAATCGATGAATTGTGCATCCAGTCTGATCACTGTCTTTCCTGTTGCATCCCTGATTGTCCTAGATAGAGGATGGTAGAACTTCGCACATTCTAGAACAAATTCAGCAACTGGGCTATAGCCGGAAATGCCGCAACTTGGATAATTCCACTGTTCCTTATTGCCCGCATAAGGGATGACTGCAGTGGGGCCCTGGATCTGTCAATCAAATCGAGATAGATTTAGGCCCTATATCTGTATCATTGATCTCAACAAGTTTGGACACTATGCATGATTCTGTTGGATCATCTCTGTCATCACCCTTCATCGTGCCTGAATCAACTTTCGTCTGAGATCTTTTTTTTTTATTTCTACCAGAAGCCTTTGCAATTATGAGAGTTGGATCTATTTGTGCAGAAGCTGCAATTGCTCCCCCTGATTCTGAAGATATATTCAATGTATCAGACATTGACTTTGCTTTCTTCTCACCAATATGGGCACAAGTGAAGTGTTCCTGCAAATAATTCAGACAAACATGAAGTCCATGGCATGAATGTCCAATTTCTTCACCAAAATCTGATTATAAAGCTTGCTGCCCTCTATTTTTAGACTTTGCTTGCATGCCAAGCAAGCTAAAAATATTATTTTATTCACTTGTGCACTCACATCAACATGCAGATAGCCAAAATAATAAAAAGAAAACTCTTCCAACCTTATGCGCCAAAACTGGATGCTTCCCGACAATTAAAAATATTTTTAATGCTTACAACCTCTTCCTTTGGCGCCAACACTTGCCAGGGCAGCATGCTCCACACAAAAGAAATAATTGCCTCTCACTTATGGCATCCACTTCTTATATAGGCAACTGCATGCTAATTTTACCAATTGCTTCTTATTTTTAGCAATTTCTAATAATACGTTGTGCTTTTTCTCCTTCTTTGGGCACCCAAGTTTGCCTAATTTTAGCTTGCTTTTAGCATGCTTTTCTTTGCAACTCTTTCCGCTATTTTTAGCAAGCTTTTTTGTCTTATTTTTATCATGCCTTTTTGCTTTGACTTTCTCCCTAACTTTGGCGCCAACACTTGCTAAAAATAATAAAAAGAAATTACTTTTTTAGCATGAAATTATGCCAAAGTGGGTCGCACTTTTTTGGCTAATATTTGTGTGGAAAACATGAAGGAAAGGCAGTGTTAAAATTCAACCTGCGGGGCAGCTCTAATTTCCACACTTTTCACTTAAGTTTTGGCGTTAAATTCCAACCTGGAAGGCAACTCTAATTTTCACACTTTTCACTTAAGTTATGGTGTTAAATTCCAACCTGGAAGGCAGCTCCAAAAAGTGCGACTTGCATAAGTGAATTGGCTAACATTTGTGTGAAAAACATGAAGGAAAGGCAGCCTTAAATTCCAATCTGGAAAGCAGCTCTAATTTCCACACTTTTCACTTAAGTTATGGCGTTAAATTCCAACCTGGAAGGCAACTCCAAAAAGTGCGACTTGCACTTGAAATTGGCGTGGAAAACCAAGGTGGAAGACAACTAAAATCGCAACTTGTACCCAAGCTGCTATGTTTAAAACCAACTTTCACAATAAATTTCACCTTTGTCTGAGGCCATGGATGACTTCTAAAACCCTAGGCAATTGGACTGGTTAAGCAGAACGAAAGAAAAGACCAAGGGGAATTACCAAACAGATCACGGAGAAAAACCAAAACCAAACACAAAAGAAATAAATAAAAATGAAAAACCTGCCAGAAGTTGCAGACAATTGCTCGAAAATAACTTGTTGATTAGCTAGTCTGTAAAAACTCCTCCCCGCGTGAATGCTCCACTTAGAGATGAAAATAATACTGGTGGAAATCCACGATGGGGTTTAACTTCAGCTCAATCTATTTTTAAAAAAACTTTATTTATTTAATAAATAAATAAATAAAACGCTTTTAGACAAAACCTGGTGAAGGGATAGAGTGAGCATGCGGGTATTTGTCGAATTTGGCTTTTATGACTCTCAGGGGATACCTTAAAGCAATGCAAACAACTGCAGGCAAAACAAAACACAAAACACGACTTGTTACTTGAAAAGAATGAAACTTTTTAAAGGGGTAGTCCCAGCATTTCGGGTGAAATCTCGGGACACCAAGGAACCACCGCACTTTACGGTTTACCAAAGTTTGTTTGATCATACCACAAAGATGTAAAAATTACATTCCCTAATTGCTCTTACAAATCCAAACACTTACATTGACTAGCCCTTCCATTGAAGCTTAGTTTCTAAGACACCCATTAGCAGGACACGTCCGATTTGTACCATTCTTAGATCACTATTTCACTTAAATATCATCGAGGGAATTACCAAAGGCTAACACCTTTCTCAAAGGGTAAAAATCCCAAGGATTGTTAGATTAGGGTCATTCAGATAACTTTTAAATTATCACCCTAATAGTGGTCAATCCATAACCTTTCCTATATGAGGTGGTTTCTTTTATTTTTTCGATAAGCATACATGTTTAAACGGTAACCAAAATTGGTGATCTTATCTCCTCCAAGCTAGGAGGTGCCAACAAGTATAAAAACACCTAGGCTCATCTTTTAAATTTCAATTTTCTATGATAAGAAGGTTATCACACATGAGGGGAACCCAACTAGACGTTTATTCTAAGGTCATCCTTTTGATTTGGTTCTTTTCTTCTAAGTTTCCCCAAGTATCTAGTAAAGCACACAAGAATATATATTCATTACTTTCACATAGGAGCACATTATAAAATGGTCATTTCATTTCCAGTTAATAGGTACATCTACACCATTAAGCAACATATAAACCCGTATTCAAAATCACTCCCAGAATAGAATGCCCATTTTTCCAACATACCAATATGCTAACAATTTCATACTCATCACAGAAATCAATAAATAACATTCATGTTTATAACAATAGTGCTGATTTATCCATTTACAATTACATGTGTTTCAAAGATAACACGTTATTATAAAAACACAAGTAACGCTACAATTTCTTCTTGTCCTGGGTACTTACAACCACAACATGGTCAACACAACCCTGGGATGGTACCTTCCTACAATCTAGCATAATTTCACGATTTCATAATTTTCCATTCATAACAAAAACAACCCTTTACACACATCTGGAGAGAATAAAAAATACAACATTTTCCAACAATCAATTTCTCAAAACAAGCATCAAAAGGAAGTTCCATATAGTTTTCAAGTTTACAAGTTTCCCAATATATAGTTTACAATTTTCCCCATTTTGCTACAAGTGTATAAAAAATGTCAAATTAAGTTAAGAGGCTCAAAAATATTCATTTAAAAACAATCTCCGAGACTCAAACACACAAAGAGTCAAACTCCCACCTACTCCTCTATATGTAGGGAAACCCTCGAAGTTGACAGAACCCAAAACTGGCGAATTGGGTTTAATTGGCGCCCATCTTTCTCGGAGCTACCAATCGTAATTGCACCCGAATGACCTCGTCACCCAATGACCAGAGGCCTACAAAACCCACCTATAAAACTAGCTTGCAAAGTGATTTTCTCATAACTAAGGATTGGTAGTGATTGTCACGGATAAATACTAGAGGTATGCGGAGGCCGAATTCCATTTCTCCACCTTGGGCCTAAATGACAAGCCAAAACCAAACTGAACTTTTAACTTTCAGCAGCTGTCCAAAGTTGTGAAGAGGTCAACTATGCTCCTAAGCACGTGACGAAAAATGGTCAAACAAACATTCAAAGTCATTTCCAGGGTTCGATGTAAGACTCTACGTGACAGGAACATGGTCAAAGCTTGACTCTTCCATTACGCGGTTTATAGAGACATTTTGTGTCATTAAAAATAGGTTTTATTAAGATTTCGCAAGGTTGTCAAGAGGTAAGTTTAAACTAAAATTCAAGTTCAACTCGCCAACCGTGTGGCTTCAGTATCCAATACTATTATTAGAGTTTTCCAAACATCTCAAGAGGTAATTTGGGAGTTGGGTTTATGTTCAAAGTAACTTTTCTAGTTGCGTATAAAAGGGTAAATTTGCTATTAGGTACTATGTCTCATTTAATTCACCGAAAGTTAATCTTCTTTGATTTGATTTTCAACACCATTACAAATAGGAAAACTAGAAATGCTAGATCATGCAAGAAAGAGGTAAGATAACCATGCCTGATAGTAGTTGAACTAGGGTAAACTGGGCTCTAGGTGGTCCGCATGCTCTCCAATCGCATTTGCTTGAAAAACTCAAAATCCTTTTGGCATACCCAACTGTCTCAGATGACTGAGAACTCACATTTTGTTGAGGCATTTCAACAAACAGTTCTCGTGCATCCACAAGTTGTCCGCTTTGCAACCATATCTCGTCACAAAGCCCCCATTTTCACACAGGTAATAAAATGCTCTCAAAGGATGCAGGATTTGGCTTTGGGACTGCCAATGGCATTTGATTTGATGCCCATATGGTCTTTCAACAACCCCATTTGTGCATAACTTGTAGCCATGGCATTCCATGAGAAGACACATTTTGTTTGTTTAAAAATAACCAGGAATTTGCCAAGCACTCCACGCCTTGTGTGTGTGTTCACATTTTGCATACATATCTACCAGGGCTGTTGCAACAGTAATACTTGACACCCACCTATACAACAGATCTGTGCAAGATTGGATGAAATACCTTGGGGAAGAAAATGTTGCAGGGTTGTATGCTAGCACAGGCTATGAAACTGTGCTTTAGACCTTCTAATAGCAGTAGATTGACAACTGCTGCAGCCGTTTCCTCAACAGTAACAAACCCAACAATCCACGGCTCCACATCTCCTTGAAGCGTCCTATCAAACAACTCACTTGCCTTGTCAATGCGTCCACATCTTGCATATCTGACTACTAGGGCATTTGAGACCACACAAACTGCCAAAGATACATTTTTTTATAAGCTTGATGGATGCGTATACCTATTCCAAAGCTCCCAGTTTGGCTCAGACAGGAAGGCTGTTGGAAAAGTCATTTTCAACAACTCATTTTCTGTATAACCAACAACAAAGGCATTCTACAAAACCGTAATTTCTTGAAGGCATTTTGCAAAACAATTCACGTGCCTTGTTTAGGCGCCCACATTTTGCATACAATTCTAACAATGCCTAAGCAACTACAACATCTGGCAAAAGCCCTCTCAAATTTTTAGTGTACGTCCCTAGATAGTTCCAAAGCTCCCATTTAGACACAGGCAGGGCGGTTAGCAACAGATAGGCACATCCTCACAGAGCATTTGCAACTACAACATCTGACAAATTGCTCTTTTTCCAATGCTTTGACGGGCTATCCATGCCCTGTTTGGAAGCTCCCTTTTTGGTGCAGGATGGTAGCATGCAGGCAAGGGTAAATGGATCAGAATGGAGACCTGTATGCTGCATTTGGAGAAACAACAATAATGCTGTGTGAGTGCACCCAAAACTGCTGCGTGGCCTCTTCAAAATATCAACTTTGGGCATAACGTGCAGCACATTGCATTCTATGCGCTGCATTTTTCTGTGGCATCCACCACACCGTTTCACCAACCAAGCAGCAGGCATCCATACTCATAATTTCACCTTTTGCTTGCACACAGGCCAAGAAATTGCAACATCCTCTGACAAAATCCCCTTTGGTATGCATGCATCCTCACATTAACCAAAAATTCCATAATTCTTTCTTGATATGAGGTTGGCACTAGCCTCAAGTAGTTGGAGGAATTTAAGAATATTTTAAGTTTTATTTATATTTATTTTACTTTTGTTATTATCATTTTAATCTCAAATGATTTATATCATTCTATTATCTCAAACATTTAATATAACTTATTGTTATTATTGTTTTATGATCACGAAATTGAGACTTCGAGCGACCGTCAAGCCATCCTCTAGGATGGAATCGAAAAGCGAAGAATGGAAGGCTCTTCATCCATGGAGCATTTAAAAATTTGGGGGACGTTTGCCGATCACCCCAAACGCGGTCAAACACGACAACTGAAACGAGCCCACAATTTAATGACCATCCCGAGATGCTTGGACAAAGATTTTAAATACCTATAATCGAAATTTGAGAGAGTTATCCCTATCTCCACGGGCACATCGGGATTTACAAACAATACGAACATATTTCAATATTCCGAGAAAAATGCCATGATCGAAAGAAAAGGAAAATTACTATGAACCGGAGGGGGCACTATAGTATCCAACACCCGGATACGTGCGCCGTAGTAGGGGTAGAGTATCCGGCAACATTGCTATTTTGTAATGAATATAATTCCTTCCACCCTCCTTGTATTTTGTTTTCCTTGCAACCCAAGATATTTGTATTCTTCTACTATTTCTAGCTGTTTTTACTAAAAAATAAAGCTAACTTGCTTCTTTTTCTCTCTGTAAAGAAAAGATACGACTTTGGTTTTGCTGATGTTTACTTGCATTCCAACCTCTCAACAATAGAGTTCAAGTGTCCTCAAATGCTCTTTCAGACTATGCATTGTTTTTGCAATTAGGATGAGGTCGTCTGCATAAAGAAGTAATTTTATTACATAGTTGGCTAAGTGAATGCCATCTCCACCCATTTTGTTTATCCACTCCTCTAGCTTATCATTCTAGAGTCCGAATAAAGTGGGCATCTTTGTTTAACACCTATGTTCCTCCTCAAACTTTCATAAATTCCTTCCCCTATCATGATTTTGGCCTTGACTTGCTCATAGAGCCTATGAAGAACCACTCTACACTCATCTGGAACTCCAAGCTTCTCCATTTTACTCTAGAGTTTATTTTTAGGCACCATGTCAAACACTTTATGAAGTCAACAAAGCAACAAAAACTTCTTCACCTTGGTTGTCCCACACTTTTTCAAATCAAGTGTCTAAGAGTGATGCAATGATTGATAGTGGAGCGATTTGGCCCGAAACCTGCCTGCCCTTTTGCTCTTTTTCCTCTTTTTTTTGCCCAACTTTGCTAATTTTGGGCTCTATCAATTCCTCTGTAATATCCCCTTTTGGGATATTAATTAAAAATCTGAAAATTACTTGCAAGAAGTAAACTTAGAAGAGCAACCCTTCTAGGTTCACCTCAACTAACCCAGTGTTGGCTTCAATACAACCCAAATGGGGTTGGAGTGAGCCAAGGTGATGGGTTTAGATGGGCTAACTAGTTGGAGATGTCACTTCATTAACCATATTAATTGCAACAGTAGTAAATTAATTTAAAACACTGAAAAACCAACTGAACTTCAAAATTCCATAACTTGATCAATACTCAATATTTTTCAGTGAAATAAAATGCATTTGAAAGCTAAAATTATGGCCTTTCCAACCAACTATTAAACAAAATTTTCTAAGCACCGAAACCCTCAAAACTGCCCACAAAATCTGGAAACAAGTCACCTAGGGTTAGAACAACATATAAATTAATTTCCAGATTTTCCCTTAGCTTTCCAACTCTCAAAATATCACTTTCAGATCTGCAATAATTAATTTATAACAACAGATTGCAAACTCATCAAAAAGACCTTCCAAACATGATATTCAATCCCCCAAACCAGTCGATTTACTTCAAATAATTAACAGCAGTCTTGGAGACCCAAAATACCATCAAAACAAGGTCATTAGCATTAGAAAATTATGCAAATACAGATCTGATTCAAACCCTTGCTAAATACCATAAAAAATATACCAAAATATCCTCAAGGTAAGTCGATTTGGGCCACAAATGGGTTTGGAATTGCAGCAGACCTTCAAACACTTAAATCACCTTCAAAAATATGCAAATACTCTCCAAACAAGTCGATTAAAACCAGCAACAATAATTAGATTGTAATCACCATATAAAGCTCTCAAATACCCTCATAGATCAAGCTCACATACTCTCAAAAATGGCGACTTCACATAGGTAATTAATTAAAGCAATAACTCATCAATTCATAGCTCAAAGGGCATACACACTTCACATATAGGTGGTGTTGAAGAACACCTTTTATTTTAGATCATTAGTGGGCATACATCCCTCTTCAAGCATGAAGATAAGTTTGCAAAAACCGTCAACATGCGAAAAGGGGTGCCCATCATCTCCTTTTATAGATTTGTCCTTGTGCAATCTCCAATGTTTTCCCTCCTTTTGGCACCATCTTCTAGAGAGGAGAGCTTTTAATTTAAAAATGGCCTGAAAGTCAAACTCCAATGCAAATGTTAATTTCCCCAAAATAATATTTGAAAATAAAATACATGAGAGAATTAAATATAATAATTGATGCCAAAAAGAATCGACCTTTGCCAAATAAAGTCGATTTGCCCATAAATAATAATTAATTAATTCTAAAGGAAATCGACATTTATTTTATTTTCTCTAAATAAATCGATTTATTTCAAATGATATTTAATTGGCCTATAATAAATCGATTTTCCCCTTTTATTTTGACTTGCACAAAATAAATAATATTTTAATTTTTAATTCATTAGCACAAATCAATTAATTATCCTTTAATCCAAGGGAAGAGTGGATTAAAGGTCTCCAATATTTTTATTTCATTAATGTCCCAAATAGTTTTCTCAAATAGTTTTCCAAGAAGAGAGTTTACCATGAGAGTACAATAGTTTGACGGGTGTACGAATCGTAACACCAAAACCTCAAGGTGTTAGTGAATCTGCACACTAGGATCATAACATCCCACCACGCTCCATTGCCCGGACCTCGCACTGCTAGATTTGTGCTCGTATAGTGGGGCCATACCTATCCTTATACGAGCACTACAATGTCGGCATAGCCACCTGTTTCAGAATTGAACTTGGGCGGTCACTCGATACCAAATGTAACGAACCGTTACACCAAAACTTTGAGGCATTAGTGAATCCGCACACTAGGATCATAAAAACGGGTTATTGATATCCCCACTTTTGTATAGGGGGATAACAACACTAGTTGTCTAATCCGACGAGAAGCCTTCCTGAATGATACCATTGAATATGTGTTTGATGTGTAGTGTGAGGACTTTCACACCCCATTTGAGATACTTTGCTTGCAGCCCATCTATATCTTGAGCCTTCCCCTCCTCCAGTCTCTTTATGCCTTGAGTGATATCCCCTATGGAAAAGAGCTCAATTGTTGTGTTGATAGTGGGGGGTGTCTTTATCTTGCTCCCGTTTGTATAGCAATTTTGCATAAACTAGCCATTGGGTGTCTCATTATATTATTCTTTGTTTTCTCTTTCGATGAAGTTCTCTCCAATCCTCAGTAGGATTATGTTTTCCTAGGGAAATTAACTCTTTCCTTCTAGTGTTCATGTAACCATCCTTTTTGGATTGAATTAGTTTTCATAGGCCCTTTTGTTTTCTTTATCTTTTCCCAGCTCTCTCAAAGTTCTTTTTGCTGTCTTGCACTGTTCATCATACCGCGGATTTGTCGGAAAACTACTTATCTTTCTTTTCTTAGGCCTAGATCTTTTGCAAATGTTTAGTGCTTTGAGGATGGTGGGAATTAGCATACTGTTTTGCACGGAACGGCTGGTTATTGAAACTCTATCTTCTACCTCCTGAAGGTGTTTTTCAAGGGCTAGCTTAAAAAATTCTTTGTTCTCATGAGTCATAAGAATTTTACCTAAGAGGTGTTTTTTTAACTGTGGGGGTTTGTTCTCTTGGCTGATTATTAATATGCATGTTGATCTTCACATATATTAGGTTATGGTCCGATTTCATCTCTATATGGCAATCCTCTATTTCTACTTCGTCAATCTTGAAATACATCCTTTGAACAAATAACGTAATCTACCATGTTTTGTCCATTATATATTTTGCAAGTGATTTTGCTTGAATTCAGCCATGCTCTCATGCCATTGCATATAACCATGTTATAGAGGTTACATGTCCCCAACAATTCTGCCACATAATGTGTAACACCTTCATTTTATCTTGTGAAGTTTGCTCCCAAATCTGGTTGTCTTCATCTTCTAGCCATAACAGATTGTTGTTCATTCCCCTCATTTCTTAGGTTAAGGGCTTGGTGGTTTGCTGTTCTTGTATTGAATTCTACCATTATTAGGACTTCCCCAAACACACTATATGCTGAAATGTCATTTTTGAGTGATGCATAAGGGTTGTCACAATCTAAGTGTTTTTTCTTGTACATTTTTATTCTCTTGGTGCAAAGTAGCATGCAACAAGCCATAATTTTAGCATATTTTATGTTATTTTCAGCCATTTATACTGTTTATTTGGGTCCTTTTTCTCTAATTCTATAATTCCACACGACGTTTCTCTAATCAACACCGTTATCCCTCCATGTCCTTTTCCACTTCCAGTCCTTTCATTCCAAACTGAAATTTTTCTATATACCTTGAACTTTGAGACTTTACAACCATCATGCTCATGGGTTTCAATGAGAATGATAATATCCTTTCCTTCTATTATGGGCCCCAATCCAGCCTCTTCTCCAAGGGTAGCCTCTACAATTCTAGCTTACCAAGGCTAAGTGCTCTGGGGCCCCTGAATCCCTATTTCTTATGTGTCATTCGGTGGCTGATTTGAGCTTTTCCATTGTATAACCATGGCCATTTTGCTTCCCTTGCTACCTTCACTTTCTCCCATTCTTTCCTTCTCTCTTCTTGTTGCCCTGGCGTTAGGTCTTCATCCAAATAGAATTGTGTACCCCTAAGAAACTTTTTGTTCCTTAGTATCCTATTCTTATCTTCTATGTTGTGCAAGGTAACTCTGATATGTCTTTTCTTTCCTTCTTGTATATCTCTTCCAATCCTGTTAGGTTTGTGAATATGCCTTGACCATTGCAATTTCAAAAAGTCTCTTACCAATTTGTCGGTGTTCTCCGTTTCTTCCAAGTCTTTCAGTCCCTTAATGATAATGTTTGCAGCCCTTGCTAGCATATCCTTTTCTTCCCTTATCTGGAGTCCAACGCGCTTCTCTATGAGTTATTTTAGTTTGTTTGATGTGCTCTTGATCGACGTCAACTTTTGTTGTCCATTCTCCATGTTGGCTTGAAAGGTGCTTATTTGTTCTTGAAGTAATTCATTCTCTCTTGTCAATTTCCAATTGGATTTTGTAATTTCTTTCAACTTATTGTCCTTGTAATGTTCCTTTGCCTCTATATATTCAAGCCTCCTTTTCATGCTCATTAGTTCTTTGACATATGGTTATGACCACCACATTAATGGTGCTGATGTGGAACTATAGGCTTCCTTGCTTTCATGATTTGCTTCTTCATTCTCTCCTTTGTTTTCCAATTGTAACCTGCCCATCTTTGGTTTGAGATAGAGCCCACTTCCATGTCCTTTGTCACTGCTCTCTCTGTTTTCCATGGCTGATCCTTGTTCCTTGCACATAATGTTAAGAGATGGTTGCATATTATGAGTCAGTCGTGGCTATTGCTTCATGGACTGATTTACTTCTATTCCATCATGTGGTTTTCTGCTCATTTTTTCTTTTCCACGTTATCTTGCATTTGCTTTGTTGTATTTGTTATTGTTGGGATGTTATGCACTGTCTTTGGTAGAATACCTGTGAGTTTTTTACTTTTTATGTGCTTCAATTTCTGAGTCTGTCTACGTCTTAAAATCCCTTTGTATCTGGCAATTTGGCCTGGGGTGCCCTATCATAGGTGGATTGTATGATCCCTACGCTCCAGCCACCGTCCCTATGAAATTGTTAAATCTAGGATGTGGGTAAATAGTAGTATATCCTATGGGATGTTGCATAGTCTAATTCTATGGGATTATCAAACCTCCCTGGGGTATCAATCCCACCAGTGGTTCCTGTATATGTTTCACTTTCACCATTTCAAACCCTTGTTTTCCATTGCTATTGATGATTGTATTCTCCCCTGATGCTGTAATTTTTGTTCCTGTGATGGTTTTCGGTGCTCTTTTTGTGGGCCCATTATGTTTAAACCTTGGTTTGATATATTCGGATTGTTGTTTCCACCATCTTCTGTTGGAAGATGTGCACAAGGAAGAAATAAAGAGAAGGCGGATTGCACACTTTGGAGATTGTGTGTCCGTCATTTTATTATGCAAAAGATAGTTACAATGCGGTTGATGGTTACAATTAAAGTGTAACTGATAACTAATTAAGTAAAGCCTTATATTCTAATATCTTTAACCTTAGGATCTATGGTTTCGTTATTGTCTTCTTGCTGTTCTCTCATTGTTGCTATTCCAGTTTCTCACGAAATGGTGTGTTTTGTGTTGTTTAAATAATAGTATATTATGACAAGAAGCTTGATAGAAATTTATAAAGGAGTGAAAATTGCGGGGCTCATCTACCAATCCTGCTAGGCATTCCGAATCTTCTTGTAATATGTTGTTTAGGGATCTGTGCCTTGTGTCCACTATTGTCTAGCCCTTGGCTTTCTCTTTGTTAGGTGGCACTTTCCTTTGTTTGCTTATAACCCTACAACTTGTTGTAATCCGTTAATCTCTTCATGACCCGTCACTATCCCAATTGGAAACACTAGCCACTCCCCGTCTGACCCTCAACCTACCTGTTTGATCTTTAACGCTGGTCTGAAATAAATCTTGATGGGTGGCTAGGTGTTAGCATATGGATTTGCACGCATGCAAATGACATGCAACAGTGTGGGAACGAAGTCCCTCCTCAATGAAGGTGAGGCTGCCTATATTGAAAACCAAAATTGTATTTACATCTGTACATTCAAAACTGTATGTGGGGGCTGTTTTGGAACATCAATTGAAAGAAAAGTGAATGAAAGAGATGGAATGAAATGGAAAGGAATGAATGGAAGGAACATGCAGGAGTTAGGTAAAAACAGAGCCTAATATTGCATGGAGAAAAACAAACAATAACTAACACAAATAAAACAGAGTTTGCATCAGCTAAATGAGAATTAGTAAAAGGGAACACACATGAGCAAGTAAATAACAGAGCTTGATCACTGTGAACAAGAACAACTTAATAACGTTGACAATAAGATCAAAGACAATATTGGCATGCAAGATTTAAACATCTAACATCTAATGAACATAAGAGCATCAAATGTTACGAGAGACAATGAATGAGACACAAAGTTCGTATTTCATTAACTCCAAAATGTCTTCACAAAAGAACACAGTTTCTTCCTGAAACAAAGCTTGCACACAAAAGTATTTTCTTCTCCTCTCTCAAAGTCACCCTTTACAAATGAGCCCTCACTTCCTTTTATAACCCAAAAGTCGATTACAAAGTAGTTAGGGTTTTACATGAACATTAAATAAGGCACTTAAGTGACCTTTGACTTTTTCAACCAACTTTATTAAAATCAACTAAAAATAGAAATCACTTAAGTTATCCACAGTTTTCCAAAAGCAACCTAAATAACAACATTCATTTCTTAAAATCCCATTTTTAAAAACATACAATAATAACCAATGCCTTATCCATTGAAATGGGGTCCGCCTATCTCAAACGTATGAGAAATGGACTCTCCCACTTTGTTAGATACCAAGAAAACTATCTCCCTGAACCGTCGGTGAAATTAGGATCTGCCGCTTTCGCCAATTGAAAGGATCTAAACCTTCCCAATGTTTCAAACATCTTTTCTTCTTCTGGAGGTTCATTTGGTCGAAGAATAGCCTCACAAAATACCTGCAATTCCAGAATCCTACTTGGCATATCATTTAAATTAACCATCTTTGATTGAGCATTCTCAAACAAGTTCTTTAATTTGATGCAACGCTCCATTGAGACTGACGAGAAATTATTGGCGGGAGTGTACATGTCCTTAAACAATTGTGAAAATTGCTCTTCCACATGTTCCGATGAACACCTTTGATTATGCTCATTTATGAGGTTGCAAGGGATCTCAGCTATGAATTCTTGAATCAAGGCGAGTGAAGTGAAGGCTTCATTGCATATGCTCTCATAATGGATCATAGAATCCTCGAGAAGCGTCTTCCTTGATTTGAGATGCAAACACCAAAGAAAACGTGTCCCTCGATATTCAAATTCGAGAATTCCTTCAATGGCTAAAATTGAGGATTCCATACTCGTCATCTCCTGTAAACTGGGCAATATCTCATCCAAATTTGATATGTTAGAAATGAAAGTTTCCTTGAAAGAAAGAACTAGATCAAGATACGCACTGACATCTTCATGGAACTTAACCGCTGTTTTGATTGTCTCTTGGCCTAAAACGAATTTTCGAAAGCCAAGTTTTAGTGACATGGCCCAATGTGTGGCTTTGGTGTAAAAGTAAATAACAAAACGAATTTCATTCAAGGACAAACTTCCCTTTCTTCCACGTAGGCATTTGGCTAATTTATTCCCTTTGGCTGAGTGGTGTTTCTTTCCTAGCTTTGGCATGTTCTTTTTGAAAAATGTGTGGAAAGTTCTATATTTATCTCTTTTTTTTTTTTTAATTCATCTGCTGTTTTCCTTCTACGGGTTGCGTGGAAGATCTTCTTGGGCCATGTGTGGAATTCATCTTTGGCTTATGCTTGGTCTCTCGGCTATTAACTACTGCTATGTTTTTCTTTCATGCATGCATGGGATCTTCAAACTGTTCCTTCTTTCTTCCTTCAACGTGAGCTTCCTCTATTCTTTTAAAACCTGTGATGAATACACCCAGAGGAAATAATAAGGAGTTTGGAAAAACTAAAAATCCTCCAAGCTTCTTATTTACTTCGCACGACTTTTTCCAAGGAGTTTGATGGATGAGGATTTAGGAAGCTTCCTCACAACCGTTTCTTATTCGTCTGTTAAAACAACTTCCCTCTTTCCCGGTAGTGGAATTAATTGCTAGGGGAAGTGGGGAAATAAACAGCCAATTGCCAGCGGAAATGGCAAGGCGGGTTACAATCCCATTTTATTTCCCCATGTGGGAAATCGGGAGATTTTTGCCCGTTTGCCAATTCATTAATTGGGCAATCGGGGAAAAAATCCCCTGGCGGGAATTTAAAACAAATTTTCCAGGAAATGGGAAATCCGGATCTGGGAAACCAATTTGGCATCCTGGTAATGGGAAGTGGAAGCTTATTTTCCCCGCAATTAAAATAAATCTCGTCGGATGAATTTTAATTAATATTTATTTAATTAAAAAACCCATAATTATTAAAAATTAATTTTATCAAACAAAGAGCAATTAATTAATTAAATATTAATTAATTAATATTTAACGCAGTTTGAGACACAAGCGGGAAGAGTTCTTGCACGAAAAGGACAAAACAAAGACCGAACGATCACAAAAATGAGATGATCGCGATGAGAGCGATAGATCGCGCAAAGTAACGCTTTTAAAAATTAAAATTTTCCATTTTTATTAATTTAAGCGAAGTCAAAATTGGTGATAACAATTGGCTCTAATTGGGGACGACTTCATGGACATAAAGAACGGACCCGGACCAAAATATTAATGAACATGATCTCAAAAACAATGGGGCACAAAAAAAAATGGGATGATACAAGAGAGGAGACCGAAAGACGGGGAAAGAAACAAACCAAAATCCTAATTACCTATGTACATACGGGGACAACCCGTTTTCAATTTTGATAGTGCTTGAGATATTGCCCGCTGTAAGGCAAAGGCAAATGAGTTCCATCGGGATACGCCAAGTAATAAGTGATATCTCCACAGAAATGTCTGATCTTGAACGCGCCTAGCCACAGTGAATCAAACTTCCAGTGCTTTCCTTTTGGTTCACATCTTTTGTCCTAGAGAAGAACAAATTCATTGATTTGAAATTGTCTCTCCCTAGTTTTCCTGTCGAACAATTTCTTTACCTTGGATTGATGTTCCTCAATCCTGTTTGCCACTTGACCTCTCTGCTCTTCAAGCTTGCTTATGAACATGATCCTTTTATCTAACGCATCGGCGAAGCATTCATCGTCAACTGTCTGAGCTAATCGTAATGCTGGTAACTCCAATGTGATGGGAATTTGAGCATTGGTTCCATACAAGAGTTGGAATGGAGACATTCCGATTGCTCTTTTGGGAGCTATGCGGTCAGCCCACAATGCATCATACAACTTTTGTGCCAAGTTCTTTGATTTTCTTCGACTAACTTGCGCACGATAGTAATGATGTTCTTGTTACTGGATTCTGCTTGACCGTTTCCCTGAGGGTAGTAATATGACGAATGAGATAAAGATATCCCATACCCATAACAAAAACCTATCATCTTTGCAAAAGAAAAATTTGAGGCATTGTCCGTCACGATCTTGTGTGGAATTCCATAACGAACCAATATATTTTCTTTGATGAAGTCACAGATTACCGCATAGTAGATGTTTGTTTCACCGGTATAGCTTCTACCCACTTTGTAAAGTAGTCAGTTGCGGTGAGCACGTGAGTATGACCAGCACTAGAATTAGGATTCAAAACCTCGATGAAATCTAAACCCCATTGTTGAAAGGGCTCTTCAATGACAACTGCTTCAAAGGAAAAGCTGCCAATTTTGGTCTTCCAACAAATTGCTGACAAGCTTCGCATTTTGCTACCCATTTCTGAGCATCGGAAAACATAGTGGGCCAGTAATAATGTGCTCGCAAAATTTTATGAGTGTCACTGGGCCAAAGAAATGACCACCGCAAGCATGATTATGAAAGGCTTCAAGCAACCTTGGTTGTTGTTCCTTATCAACACATCTGAGGAACATGCCGTCAACTCCTTTCTTAAACAAAGTGTTGTCCCAAATGACGTCCTTGACAACTCTTAATTTGATAACTCTCTTTTCCTTAGCTGTCAGATTCTCAGGACATTCGCCATATGTGAGAAAGTAGGCTATATCAGTTACCATTCATCTCGTGGTAATGCGATTTAAAACTACCAGTGGTAAACCCTCTTCAACTGGTTCTTCTTTAGAGTCATCTCGTGGCTCATTCTCCGCGATGAGTTGGCAGAGTCCTCTTCCATGAACTAACTTTGTAGGCTTGATATCCAAATCATACTCCTGAATCTTGAGACCCAATTACCTCTTTTAGATCCTGGTTCTTGTTGTGTTAGCATCGATTTAACTGCGGTGTCTGGTACTAAGACTTTGGTGTGAGAATTTAACACATAGTACCTGAAATGTTTCAAGGCTCTCACCACCGCGTACACATGCCTCTCAAGGGGAGTGTAATTGAGTTCATGTTTCTTGAATCCGAACTCATGAATGCAATAGGGGATTCGATTCCCTCTTGATTGTGTTGAGTTAGGATGGCGGAGATTGTGTGCGTGAAGCATAACAATAGATTATAAAATCCTTTTTAAAATCGGGACACACCAATGTAGGGGCTTTTGCAATAACACCCTTGATTTGTTCAAATGCTTCTCTACCTTCCTTTGACCATTTGAAGGATTCTTTGCCTTTCATCATATCAGCGATTTCTTTGGTCAGCTCGGTGAAATTTGGCACGAACCTTCTCAAAAAATTAACCTTCCCAAAGAATGAGTGGACTCCAGGCTTACTTGTAGGCAAGGAAAGATTCTTGATCGCTTAGACACGCTCAAGATCGATTTTAGTTCGAAACAATATGACCTAGGAGTTTCCCTTCCGTAACTTCGAACACGGACTTTTTTGGATTTAGAGAAATCTTATGAAGTCTGCACCTTTGCAATATTTTCTCTAAATCTCTTAGGTAATCTTCCCGTTTCTTTGAGAACATTGTCAAGTCATCTAGGTAAATCACGATGATCTTGTTTTTATAATCTGCGAATGCCGTATCCAGAGCCCTTTGAAAAGTAGCGCCTTCATTGATCAAACCAAAAGGCATTCTTCTATACGCGAACGTACCTTAGGGGGTGGTGAACGCGGTTTTATGTTGGTCTTCTCTAGCCACTTCAATCTGATTATAACCAGAGAAACCGTCTAGCATGGATAGCATTTCCGATCCAGTTACTGCCTGCAGATTATGGTCCATGACCGATAGTGGATAATTATCTTTCAAGCAAGCTTGATTAAGATTACGGAAATCCATGCAAATCCTAATTTCTCCATTTTTCTTGCGAACCGATACAATATTAGTTATCCAAGTCGAATGTCGAATAGGAAACACTATCCGCGCGTCTAACATCTTTTGAACTTCATGGAATATTGTCCGCTATCTTGGGATTATACTTGTCTTTGCTTCTGCTTGAATGGAGTCAGCACTGTTTAAAGGGTATGGCATGCTCCATTTCCCTAGGTTGGAAAGACTTCAAGTCTTCATATGAGTAAGCCAAAACATCAGAATATTTGGTAAGGAGGCTTATGAATTTCTTGCGCTCCTTAGGTGAGCAACACTTACCGATGTTGACCAGCGAGGTTTATCCTTGGTACCAATGTTAACTTGCTCATAGTCAGCAGAATTCGCAGGTCCTGCTGCTCTTTCTCTTTGATAAACCTGTCATGTTTATCAAAAAGTTCTTCAAGTGAAACCAATCCTTTTGGAATTTTATTTCCTTTGAGTTGAATGATGCCATCACTAGGATCTTCGTTCTCAACTCCTTCTTGAATGGGTGAGGTCGTCGATTCGCGAAATGCAAAATCACTTCCTTCAAAGTACAATTGTTCAAAATTATCCTTTTTTTCCAAGAAAGCAATAATTTGCTTGATCATCATTGAATACTTGCCAATTTTTGCATTGTTAGGAACACTTGGCCTAAAAACCATTTCGATGGTGTATTTGTCTTGATCAAACTCTGAATGAGGAATCATTAATGAATCTGAGACTGCTAGAGAATCCGCTTTGTCATTCTTTTCGTGAGGGACAAATTTTATGGAAAAAGCATCGAAGACTTCTATCGCGTCCCACACTTTATTTCTGTAGTGTCTCAAACGATCATTCTTTACTTGGAACTGATTTTTAACTTGTTTCACAATCAACTCCACATCTCCAAAGACTTTCAAATTTTTGATCCCTTTCTCTTCTGCAACTTGAAGGCCAAGGATTAATGCCTCGTACTCTGCAGTGTTAGTATTTGAAAATTGGAGTTTGTAAGAAAAAGGAAATATTTTACCATTCGGAGATATGAGCACTACTCCCACACCGGAACCTATTGAGCAACAACTTCGATCGAACTCTAGTGTCCCCAGATTTCATCCTGAAATCTATGACCACCCTATCTGAAAAAATTTCGTACTTTTAAAATAATGGGTCGTTTTGTGTTTTTATTGCCAAAAATTTCTTGTATTGCGTCAAGATATTCCCAAAGAGCCATATTAGCCATTTTTGCCAAATACCCAGATGCCCAAAATTGTTATATTCTGTCGTCGGGATTTGTCTGCAGGAAATTTGTATTTAATTATTTTGAGTCTGTTTGAGGCAATTAGTGCTCCATTTTAACTCTGTTGTGATCGTACATATTGTTATTCCCATATACCAGTAGGGTTTTAACCAGGAATAAGTTTTGGGCTTTATTTGTGACTTTTGGCAACGTTTTGTGTTTTTGTGTTTTCCGTTTCGTTTTCTGTGAAATTTCTCTAGATCAATTCCTTTGCACGTTTGGCCGATTCTTGGCCAGAGTAGTGGTGATCACATACGCACGTTGTGCCAGAAGGAAGTCGCCATCGGATGTCTAGTTCACTGGGAAAAGACGAAGTCGTGCACCAAAAAGCCTCTTTTAGGCTGATCGCATTTTGGAGAAAAAGGTTTGAAGTGGATGATGGAAAAATTAGAAGCAGTAGGCAGGTGAGAATTTTGTACCTACCTAGCAGGTACTTTTTCCCATGAAAGCAACGCCACTTAAGTGACAATGGGAAAATTAGAGGCAGCAGGTAGGCGGGAATTTCTTACCTGCCTTGCAGGGTAAAAATTCCCATTGTGGAATAAAAGAAATATCACTTAAGTGAATCATGGGATTTTATTGCCTGCCTTGCAGGGTAAACAATCCCATTATGAAAGTCAAATGACTTAAGTGAATCATGGGATTTTCAGGGCTGCCTTGCAGGGTAAATAATCCCATTGTCATGTGATTCTTAAAAATAGAATTCTTTATGTCAAAAAGTGCACCCCCTTTGGAGAAGTAAAGGTAGCCTTTAAATTGATTAATTTAATTAATTATTCACCCAAAATAGGCGCCCAGGCTTGTGGAAAAGTCAACAAGGTTAAAGGACAAAAGGTGGATGAAAATAGACTGTTCTAAAATTAAATAAATTAATTTATTTAATGGCAGCCCCTTTATGTCAAAAAGTGCGCCCCTTTTGGGAGTGAAATAATACTTTTTAAAGTATTAAATGATTAAATTAATTCCTATTTTCAGTGGCTAAGGTCAAAGCATGTCTTTGTGACGCTTGAGTTAATCGAAGTGAAGTCTAAAATTAAATAAATTTAGTTTATTTAATGGCAGCCGTAAACATGCACAAAATAGGCGCCCCATTTGAAGAGTGAAGCTTATTAATTAATTAATTAATTGCCAGTAATAGCAAAGGCATTAATTAATTATAGAATCACAAGGGTTATATAAGTAGGGGTTGCCATAAGGATGAATTAATTAATTCACAGGTAAAGAAGTGCAGCCCAGAGGAAAAGTGCACCCCATTTGAAGAGGATTTTTTCTCAAAAGAAGGTGAAATCAATGCTAAAAGCTTCCAATTTTGGCGCACAGGTTGAAGGGAGTTGATTTGTGTCTGGATAATTGTTTGCATAAGTGATACAGGTGCTCAGGTGACGTTGGAAAAATTCATGCTCACTTTGCATGCAAACAAAACATCAATTTTTGGGGCAATAGGCTTGAATTATGCAGATTTTTATGATTAAAATTCACTGTTCATGTTCCGGTTGCCATCTTTGTTTGAATTAATTGCAGGAATTCGTTACAGGTGCTTTACAAAAGAAAAAGAGCTTTAATCAATGTCCAATACATTGAATATGTCCTCCGAATCTGAAGAATTATCCAGATCTACACCAGTTTTGAAGAATTCAGGCCGAATAAGAAGAAAAAGAATTGTTTAGATAAAGATAGACAAAGCCATGGCAAAGATGGACGAAAAGAAAGCACAACGGAGTCATGCATCACGTCCAAATTTGCGAGACATAGGGACACGAGATCTAGGTCCTAACCTCTTTCCGAATTGATTGATAGATCAGATCCAGAGCGGAAAGACTTCACTCATGCGTGCGATTAAAAAGCGGTGGAATTATTCGAGCTGCGGCCTTTCCATACACAACCCAGGTTGTCAAAGTTCAATATGGAGTGTGCTAAGTCTTACCATCCTTCATCCGGATCGCTGCGAGATGCTTACGGGAAAACAATAATTCGGTTGGATGCGAGTTCATCAATTATTGTTTAAAGATTCCAAAGGCGAAAGGTGGTGACTTCCATTAGCATTCGGAGATACCGACAACACGTGGGAGAAGCATAGAGTTGATTGCGTGAACATAATGAACAACGATACATGAAGAAGCCTAGATTTCCTTCTAAGTTCCCAAGAACTCTTCGCGGTCCAAACCGCAGTGCGGGGAGGTAGATGATATTGCCAAATTGTTATGCAGGATTAATGGCGAGGCGAATGCTCACACTTTCCGTACATGGATGTATGCTTTCATCAGGACCATTGAAGTCAACAAGATTTATTCCATAATCAATTGGTCGGAAATCATTAACGACAACATTGGTGAGCAACTCTGGAATGTGAAGCGTACTTTCAGCTTCAAAACGACTTCATACTTGGTGTATGTTGTAGCTTCACAAGGCATCTTCTCCAAACTGGATAGATGTGGCGTTCTTTCTAAGGACCCCATTTTCGAGTGCTACCCACAGCTTACTGTACCTGCATGCGAAAGATTTCAAAGTGGTCAATGATGGATTCTTCTATGAATTCATTTGCAGGCTAGACAGGGACCTAAAGGCCAATAGGGTGAGCAAGGAAGCGTGGGAAGTTGTATCCAGAATTGGCAATCTATTCATTCAGTTTGCAGATTTCACATACCTCAGGATTACTGGTTTTTCTGGAGAACCGGTTAAGCTGCCTAGATATCCGAATGATAAATTGATCACCATGAAGCCGAAAGCGAGACAACTTGTGGAGATATACGGCCTTGATCGAAATGACACAAGTCTACGGGCTTCTTCCCGATCACTGTGGGACATTATAGCTGCTAGAGCATTCATAGAGCTTGAGGGATGGAGACGGAGATGTTATCCGAGTATGAGCAAGAGTTCTTCCAGACATGGCAAAACTTCGATCCATTTGGAGTAGCCGGAAGACGATCTCCCAGGAGTACGCACATGTGCCTTCATTAGAGGATTTCGATGAAGTGCAAAAGTGAGTACGAGGTTAGAAAGAAGGATTTCAGAGGCTATCGGCCACGACAAGTGTTCGAATTTGGATTAGCGCGGATACCCAATGGATCTTAAAGATGATGGGAATGTGTTACTTGACACTTATCGGGTGTCACTCATTTCACCTACAAATCTGCGACTACCCTATCCGAAAATTTTTCGTACTTTTAAAATAATGGGTCGTTTTGTGTTTTCATTGCACGAAAGTTCTGTATTGCATAAGATAATCCCAAAGAGCCATATTAGCCTTTTTCACAAATACCCAGGATGCCCAAAATTGTTTTAGTCTGTTGTCGGGATTTGTCTGCGGAAAATTTGTATTTAATTATTTTGAGCCCCGTATGAGGCTATTTGCGCTCTGTTTTAACTCTATTATGAGCGAATATGTTATTATTCCTATGTGCCAGAAGGGTTTTAACTTATTTTAAGTTTTGGGCTTTATTTGTAACTTTTGACAATTTTTCGTGTTTTTGTGGTGTCCTGTTTCGTTTTCTGTGAAATTTCTCTGGAGCAATTCCTTTGTCGGGTAAGCCCGATTTTTGGCTTGAGCAGCTGGAAAACATATACGCACATTATGCCCGGAGGAAGTCGCCATCGGAGGTCTGGATCACCGGGAAAAAGCGAAGTCGTGCACGAAAAAGCCCTTGCGGGATGGGCGCATTTTTGGAAAACAAAGGATTTAAGCTACGATGGGAAAAATATAAGCCGCGCAGCGGGGTGGAATTTTATACCGCCTTTGGCAGGTACTTTTTCCCGTGTTATAAAAGTCACTTAAGTCAGCAGTGTGGGAAAAATAGAGGTTGCGAGGCGGTGTGGAATTTATTGCACACTTACAGGTAAAAATTCCCATGATATAATAAAAGGAAAGTGACTTAAGTGAAATCATGGGATTTTAGTGCCTGCCTTGCAGGGTAAATAATCCCATTGTCAAAGTCAAATCACTTAAGTGGATCACGGGATTTTGGTGCCTGCCTTGCAGGGTAAAGAATCCCATTATGAAAAAATTCTTAAAAATAGAATTACATGTGCAAAAAAGTGCGCCCCCTTTGGTGAGAGAATAAAAGGATTAAATTGATTATTTTAATTAATCTTTCCTCTCAAAAAGTGCGCCCAAGCTTGGAGGAGGTCAACAAGTCAAAGTTGGAATAAAAGAAAGGAATTAAATGCATTAAATTTAATTTATTTAGTGGCTGCCCTCTTCCTCTCAAAAAGTGCGCCCCATTTGGGAATTGTTTAATGTTTTTTAAGGCATTAAAACATTAAATTAATTTCTATTTTCAGTGGCTATGGTCAAAGCACACTGTGAAGCTTAAGTGAAGTGCTATGTGAAGGATTAAATTGGATTAATTTAATTTATTGGATAGCTGTCCTTAAACATGCTATTTTTAAAATAGAAAAACATGATTTTTAATTAATTAATTGCCTTTAATTGTTAGGGCAATTATTAATTATAGAATTATGAAGGTTATATAAGCATGGGTAGCCATATGGGTGAATTATTTAATTCACAGGTAAAGAATTGCAGCCAAGAGGAAAAGTGCGCCCCCATTAAAAGAAGGATTTTGTTCAGACAAAGTGCTAACAAGGCTAAAAGCTTCTAGATTTGGTGCATGCTTTGGAGGAGGTTGATCTTTGTCTGCATAATTGTTTTCCACAGGTGTTACAGGAGCTCAGGTGTTGATTGAAAGGATTCATGCTCTCTTTATGTGCAAATTAAACACCAATTTTTGGGGCAGCAGGCTTGAAAAGTGCAGATTTTTATAATTTAAATTCACTATTCATGCTCCGGTGGCCATTTTTGTCTGAATAAATTGCAGGAATTCATTACAGGTGCTTTACAAAAGAAAAGGAGTTTTTATCAATGTCCAATACATTGCAAATATCCTCTGAATCTGAAGAATTGTCCAGATCTGCACCAGTATTGAAGAAATCCGGCCAAGTAAGGAGAAAAAGAATTATTCAGACGAAGATAGACAAAGCCATGGCAAAAGGAGATGAAAAAGAAAGCACGATGGAGTCATGCATTGCTTCCAAACTTGCAGACATAGGAGACACAGATCTAGGCCCGAAACCTCTTGCTGATTTGATTGATAGATCCAGAGCGGGAAAGACTTCACTCATGCGTGCGGTCAAAAGTAGTGGAATTATCCGAGCTGCAGCTTTCCCATGTACAGCCCAATTGCCAGAGTTCGTGATGGAGTGTGCTAGATCTTATCATCCTTCATCCAGATCAGTGCGTGATGCTTCGGGAAAGACAATAATTCGTTTGGATGCAGAGTTCATCAATTATTGTTTGAAGATTCCAGTGTCACGAAAGGTAGTGACTTTATTAGCATTCGTGATGCTTGACGTGAGGTGGGAGAAGCATAGAGCTGATTGTGTGAGCATCATGAATAGCCGGTTCATGAAGAAGCCTAGATCCCCTTCAAAGTTCCCGAGAACTCTTCCACGGTCCAATTTGGTGCAGGAGGCAGATGATGTCGTCAAATTGCTATGCAGGTTGAATGGCGAAGCGAATGCCTACACTTTCCGTACATGGATGTATGCTTTCATCAGGACCATTGAAATCAACAAGGTTGATTCTATAATCAATTGGTCGGAAATTATTAGCAGCAACATCGGTGAGCAACTTCGGAACGTGAAGCGTACTTTCAGCTTCAAGATGACTTCATACTTGGTGTATGCTACAGCTTCACAAGGTGTCTTTTCCAAGCTAGATAGATGTGGTGTTCTTTCCAAGGACCCCATTTTCGAGTGCTACCCGCAGCTTACTACACCTACAGGCGAGAAAGACTTCAAAGTGATCAACGATGACTTCTTCTACGATTTCATCTGCAGCTAGACAAAGACTTGAAGGCCAACAGGGTAAGCAAGGAAGCGTGGGAAGCCGTGTCCAAGATTGGCAGTCTATTCATTCAATTTGCAGATTTCACATACCTCAAGGTTACGGGCTTTTCTGGAGAACCAATAAAGATGCCCAGGTATCCGAATGATAGATTGATCGCCATGGAGCTGAGCAGGCAACTTGTGGAGTTACACGACCTTCAAAGCGGCACAAGTCTATGGGCTTCTTCCCAATCACTGTGGGATATTACAGCTGCATTAGCATTCACAGAGCTCGAGGGATGGAAGCACGAATGTTATCCGAGTATGAGCAACAGTTCTTCCCTGCACGGCTGAACTTTGATCCATTGGGAGTAGCCAGGAAGACAATCTCCCAGCAGTACGCACATGTGCCTTCGTTAGAAGATTTCTGGATGAAGTGCGGAAGTGAGTACGAGGTTAGAAAGAGAGATTTCAGCAGGCTGTCAGCAAAGCAAGTGTTCGACTTTGGACTAGCACGGATACCTGCGGATCTTAAAGACGATGGGAATGTGGTACTTGACACTTACCATCAAATGGGAGGAGATAAAGCCATACTGCAGAATAACATGGGAGGCTGCAACACAATTGAAGAAAGGTCGAGAGCCATGTTGGTGAATACTTCAAACTGGTTGCTGTGAAGGGATATTGCCTTGATGAAGCATTGATGAATCAAATCACGGCAACTTCGGCACAGGAGATTCCCTCAAGCAAAAGCATGAAGGAGAAAGCAGCAGAAGGTCCGAGAAGTTGAAAGTACACAGAAGATCTCAAGAGAAAGAGAAGATCACTTCTACGACCATAGCTTTGACTCCGGCTTCTCCAGTACCCAGTACTTCACCAACTATTGCACCGCAGCAGCAGGACGTTTCATGCCTTCATCGAATCCGGCGACGTTCGTCTTCTCTCCTCAGCCACTTCGTTCATCACCCGTTCCAGAGGAGATGTTGAAGCTGCAGATGGTAGAGTTCGAAAGAGCTTTGTCCTTGGATGATTCAGAGGATGGCAACCATGACACTGTGGCACTTTCTGACGGAGAGGATGCAGAGCGGGAGATGGTAGTGCACTCAGCGACTTCTCACTCTCCGAGAAGTAATTTCTCGGAATGGTTGGCTTCAGCTGCAGTTGGTTCCAGAAGCGAGAATGGAGATGAACTTAGAGGAGCACGACTTGTAGCTACTCCAGGATTTGAGCAGAAGAGACAGAAGGCCTAAAGTTGCTAAAGCAACTTCTAGGTTGATCATTGAGAATTTGGGAGAGAAGTTTGCTGAGATATCAATTCCGGCAGAAGGAAAGATAGAGGAGGAGCTCACGGCGGAAGATGTGACAGTGACCAAAGTACTACTCGGTCAAGCCACCACTGAAGGCTTGAAGCAGGACATACAGACATTGATAGACGCTTTATTCCTTAGGCTCGATAGAAAAGATGGAGAAAGAAGAGCTGCAGAAGCAAGTATCTCAATTATGTGAGATCATAGCCAAGGTTGCTAAACCTTCCATTCAGCCCATTTCAGAGCAGGTGAGTGATCATCTTATGCAGGAAATGGAGGACACAAGTAATCAAGTAAAGGCTATTGACGAATGGAAGGATTTGATTATTCGTCAAGCTTCTGTACAACTTGAGGAAGTGCCAGCCCGCCTAAAGGTTATGAACGATGCAACAAATCAACTAAAACAACTGATGGCAAACATAGAAGGCATGAATACGATTGCAGAGTAACTCGAGTATTTTGGCCGAGATCAACAAGTTGCCGAGAGATGATGTATTGATTGCGGAGCAGTTGTACTGCACGGATGGATCGATCGAGAAGGGGAAGTAACTAGAGTTTGCGGATCTTTCCGCTTGGAAATTTGCAGAGTTTTGCTGAAGAGGATGCAGGCACTTGAGAGTAGAACATCAGATTTACCAGACAGTATCATTTCTTTCACTGAGGAAAGAGTGGACGGAGGTGTTACTTCATACGTGCGGATTGTTTCTAACGAAGTGCCTAATTCCCTGGAAGGTTCTCTTCTGATGGTACAAAAGAGAATTGATAAAGCTACCAAGCCTTTCACGATGAATTCTATCAGTAGACTGGTGGCGCTGCAGGCAGACATTGCGAGGTTTGGGCCGAGTTTGGAAGAGGTGGAAGCATGCAGCAAAGTGTTGAATGAAGGGTTGCTGCAATTCAGGACAGAGAAGGAAGCAGTGGCTAAAACAGATGGAAAGATGCTGAATTACATGTTCGACAAGTATATCCGATATCAGAACAAGAAGAAGACATAAATGATACAGCTGGCATGACTTCTTCTATTCTTTCTTCTTCTATTTTCTATGTTCCCGGATGAAATTGTAAAACTTCTAAGTTATTGGTTTTACAACCATTACTTGAAGTCATGTGGAACCATTCTATTAGTTAAGTGATACATGTGTCACTTAAGAAGAAGTTAGTTGAGGATGATTGCCAAATGTCATCTTTACTTGTTCATGCTTTAGTTCAGTTTGAGTCTTCTATTTGTACTTTCCCTCCTACATTCTATAAGTAGGAGAAGAACCTCCGGGTTAAATGGATCAGAATTTGTAAGCAGCAATCCTGTGTTCTAGACTTTGTGCTGAACCCTTGAGAGCAACTTGGAGCAAAGGAATACAAAGGAGCAGGTTTCCGGAGAACTTTGTGTCACGGTGTACTGTGTTTCTTGCTTTAGTCTTAAATCTCTTAATAAACTTTGTGTTATTTTAGATCTGGATCTAGAGCTGCCTTTGTTTTATAATTCTGTGTGTTCATATCTATTAAGTTTCTTCTATGTGCATGCAATTAGCTCTGCTATCTACTAATTGGAATGCACATCTTCTCCATTTCTTCCCTGTATTTCCTTCACTTCTTGAACTAAGTGGTTAAAGTAAAACCCCTGATAGATAATAACACATTTTTATTGACAAATCTGACACGGGAGCCTCACCGGTTAAATGAGGGAGATTTATCTCATGACTGCCTAGGTTTGATGCTTGTGCGAGAAAATCTAGCCAACACTTACTATCAAATGGGAGGAGATAGAGCCGTACTTCAGGATAACGTAGGGGGCTGCCATACGATTGAGGAAAGGTCGATCTTTGCCGCTTGGTGAATACTTCAAACTCCAGTTTCTTGACAAAGGGATACTGCCTTAATGAAGCATTGATGAATCAAGTCACGAGCAACTTCGGCACAGGAGATACCCTCAAGAGGAAGCACGGAGGAGAAAGCAACAAAAGGTCCGAGAAATTGAAAGTACACAGAAGATCTCAATCAAAGGAGAAGATCACTTCCACGGCTATGACTTTAGTTCCGGCTTCTCCAACATCCAAGATTTCACCAATCTGTTGCTGCAGACCTGCACAGACACTTCCATGCCTCCACTGAATCTGGCAACATTCATCTTCTCTCCTCAGCCACTCTGTTTAACACCTATTCCAGTAAGAGACGCTGGAGTGTAGATGGCAGAGTTCGAAAGAGCTTTATCCTTGGATGATTCAGAAGATGGTAGCCATAACACTGTAGCAGTTTCTGATGGAGAGGAAACAAAGCGGGAGATAGTAGTGCACTCAGCAACTTCTCATTCTCCGAGAAGTAACTTCTCAAAATGGTTGGCTTCACAGTTGGTTCCAGAAGCTAGAGTGGAAATGAACTTGGAGGAACACGACTTGCAGCTACTCCGGAGTCTAGGCGGAAAAGATAGAAGACCTAAAGTTGCTAAGGTAACTTCAAGGTTGATCATCGAGGAATCGGTGTAGAGGTTTCTTTGAGATGTCGGCCCGGCGAAGGAAAGAAGGAGGATGAGCTCACGGCGAAAGATGTAACAATGGCAGTACCCCTCGCTCCAAGCCACCACGGAAGGATTGAAGCAGGACACGTAGACATTGATAGATGCTCTATTCCTTAGGCTTGACGAGAGAAAGGCGGAGAAAGACGAGATTCGTAAGTAGGTATCTCAGTTGTGCGAGATCATAGCCAAGGTTGCTAAATCTTCTACTCAGCCCATTTCAGAGCAAGTGAGTGATCATCTTATGCAGGAGATGGAGGATGCAAGTAATCAGGTGGAAGCTATTGACGAATGGAAGAATCTGATTATTCGTCAAGCTTCTGTACAATTTGGAGAGGTGCCAGCCCGCCTGAAGGTTATGAATGATGCAGCAAATCAGCTAAAGCAACTGGTGATGAGCATAGTAGATATGAACACAGTTGCTGAGAGTAACCTGAGTACTTTGGCCGAAATCAACAAGTTTTGTTTTAAGTATTGGTTGTAGAGAATACATTGTGCACCGGATGGATCAGTTGAGAAGGGGAAGCAGCTGGAGTTTGCAGTATCTTTCCGTTTGGAGATCTACAGAGTTTTTCTGAAGAGGATGCAGGCACTTAAGAGTAAGATGACGTCCCTACCAGACCATATCATTGCTTTCACTGAGGAGGAAGTGGTCGGAAATGTTACTTCATACGTACGGATCGTTCCTAGCAAAGTGCCTAATTCCCTGGAAGGGTCTCTTTTGATGGTACAAGGAAGAATTGATGGAGCTACTAAGCCTTTCACGATGAATTCCATTAGCAGACTGGTGGCACTGCAGCGGATATTGCGAGGTTCGGGCCGAGCTTGGAGGATGTGGAAGCGTGTATCAAGGTGTTGAACGAAGGATTATTACAGTTCAAAATAGAAAAGGAAGCGGTGGCTAAAACAGATGGGAAGATGCTGAATCACATGTTCGACAAGTATATCTAATATCAAAACAAAAAGAAGACATAAATGTTACAGCTGGCTTGACTTCTTCTATTCTTTCTTCTTCTATTTTTCACATTTCCAGGATGAAATTGTAAAACTTTAATGTTATTGGTTTTGAAACCATTACTTAAAATTATGTGAATAGTTCTATTAGTTAAGTGATACATGTGTCACTTAAGGAGAAGTTAGTGGAGAATGATTGCAAATGTCATCTTACTTGTTTATGTTTCATTCAATGAGTTTCCCATTTGTACTTTCCCTCCTACATTCTTTAAGGAGAAGAACCTCCGGGTTAAGGATCGAATTTGTAAGCAACATCCTCGCATTCCAGACTTTGTCTGAAACTCTTTATAGCCACTTGAAGCAAAGGAATATACAGGAGCAGATTTTCGGAGAACTTTGTGTCATGGTGTATTATGTTTCTAGCTTTTATATCTTAAATCTTTTAAATAAACTGTGTTATTTCAGATCTAGATCTAGAGCTACCTTTGCTTATAATTCTGTGTTTATATCTATTGGTTTCTTAATGTGCATGCAATCAACTCTGCTATCTATTGATCGGGATGCACATCTTCTCCATTTCTTCTCTCGTGTTTATATAATTCCCTTTCCCTTCTTCATAAATATTTCCTTTCTAAAACAGTTTGCTTACTTGCTTTTGTAGAATTGTGTGTTATGGTTCATGAGTTGAACAAGCTAAAGTAAAACCCCATATAGATACTAGCATATTTTAATTGACAAATCGACACACGGAGCCTCATCGGTAAATGAGGGAGATTTATCTCATGACTAGGTTTGATGCTATGCTAGAAAATCTAGCCAACAAACTCAAGAGTCCATATCTCATTAGAGTCTTGGCAAGTGACCTCAGGTGCATGAACCTCTGTAGTCATCATATAATTACCCATACTTGAGTTTTGAAACAAGACCTATGCATGGGGATCACTCGGTTTTATCCTTTGTGAATTTTTTTGAGTTTCTGGTATTAGCTTCTTCATTTCTCCATTGATAGGGATCATGGCGTGAGACTAGTCCATTTGAATCTCACCACCCAAATCTTTGCAAAATTTCCTGCTCAACAACATACCATATGAAGCAGGAATGTCAACAACTAGAATGGTTACCTTAACTCGCTTATGAGGAAATTGGGCTAAAACCATTTGAGCGTCTTTAATCTGCCCGATCAAAGGAACTTGTCTCGTCTCCATTGAGTAACAGGATCCGAATGTTCTCGTACAAGTCAACCCAAGAGCATGTGTTACTTTTGCAGGCATCACATTATCCGAGGCTCCAAAATCTATAATGCAATTACTTAATTTGCATCTGTTGATCAGAAAGGACACAAAGAAAGGTTCAATATTTTCATTTGAAGGTGTAGTGGCCGCCACAATGTTTTGAGTCTTCCACTCTTTGGGAGTTTTCAGAATTCCTTTGGAGGAATGATCAGTAGAGTCACCTTTGATAAACAGACCAATTTCTCGAGTTGATCCTTATTGGACTTCAAGTACTCTTCCTGTGGCATGGAAATTTTGTTTTATTGATATGATCAATGATATCAAATTTGGGCAAAGTAACTGTACTTGATGTCTCAAATACTAGTTCTTTCGAACTTGATGATGGCACACTTTTGACCTTTGCTTCGGGCTTGGTTGATACGGATGTGGAAGAAGAAACTTTCTTCGTAGCTGATTTATCAATTGATTCACTTGATAAAGGCCCTCCTTTCTTTAAGATAGTTTTGACCTTGGAAACCTCAATCGCCTTGGACTCTTTAGAAGTCTCATTTGTCTTGGATTCTTTGGAAGTTTCCTTAGTTTTAGATTCTTTGGGAAGTTTCTTGGAAACCTCTTTATCTCCCGCCTTAGTGGTATTCTGCTCCTTTTTTTGAGAGCGTGTGAAGATAACGAAGGATTGACTATTCATATCTTCTATAATTTCTTTGTATTCGTCTTCTTCTTTTGAACGGTACTCAAGAAATGATTATTACTTTCTCCTTCAGGATCTTCAACTTCAGGTTCAAATGTTCCAGAATCCGGCTCTTCCTCATCAACCTTGACAACTTCAACTTCATCATCGCTTTCTTCAACAACATCACATTTTGAGTTAGTTGCGGGAGCTGCTTTAATAGCAAGCCTCATTGGAGCACCTGCAATCTTGTCTTTGTTGGGAACGTATCCTTTTCTTGGGATGTCTTTGTAAGGAGCAGGTTTACTACTTTGAGCAACTTGATTTTTCAAAGCTAGCACATCATTAGCCAACTTAGTGAGTATAGCTTTTGAAGCATTGGGGTTTCTTGACTCTTTCCCTTGAGGGAAGTTTTCTTGAATTTTCTTGCCATGATTAAGTCATCCTCAATTTCTATGGCCAAGGATTGAGCAAGTTCCAAAGTAGCCACTCTAGCCCTTCTCAGCTGATAGCACACTTCTGGTTGTTGTGCGTTAATAAAGAAACATTTTTGTCCATCAAGGTTTGGGCGAATCTTGGCAGGAACTTTGTTCACCATTTTGTTGAACTTAGCCACAAAATTCCTCATGGGTTTTGTTGGCTCTTTCTTCGCTTGAGATAGTTGGGCAAGAAGAGCATGTTCATCTTCTGCCGTCTTGAATCGATCTTCAAACTTAGTTTTCATATCATTCCAATTTGTAATGCATCCATTTGATGATGATGAAACCAATCTACAGCAACATCATGCAATGTTTCGACGAAGAGGCAAATAGCAACATCTTCATATTCTACCGACAAAACAACACATGCAACGAAGAAGGCAAAAATATGGTCATCTGGTGACGTCTTCCCATCTCCGTCAAACTTGGGAAGAATCTTCCTCGATCCTCTTGGGAGGTCATGTCGAGTTGGTAAGGCCAATGGGCCTATGGCATTTCCCCATGGTATTTTGACTGCCATTTTGGGAAAGGTGGTATGCGAAGGCAAAACAACGTAAGGACAGTGCTTGACTGGTAGTGATTCCTTCCTTGCTTGCTCTTTCAGGACTTGATGCAAGGCTTACAGATCTATGAGGTGTGTTCTTCTTTGGAGGAGATAACTTGAAACCAAACTTTCCTTGAAAATAAAAATGGGATCAGATCGACCTTTAACTTTTTCTCCCCGCGTAAACCTCTTACTGCGCCAGGTTTGAAATCTTTATTGTGAAGGGATCACTGACATGTTCTGATCGGCTCTAGCCTTTTCTCTTCGCTCTCTTTCTTGAGCTATTTGTGCCTGAATAACTCTAGCAATTCTCGCGGCTTGATCTTCTTCGTTATCTAGTCGATGCGGCGAGATGAAAATGATAGTTCTATTAGTGCATTTTTCCCAAATAGCTTGCCTCAAATATGATGATATGTCTTCTTGAGTATCTGCAAAAAGAATATTCGGTTGCAAGATAGGTGGGTTACTTGTAATAGTCATCCAAATTATTACCTTGGTGGAAGAGGACCGCTTTGGTAAACAATGATCAACACGTGTCCAAGAGGTCTTCTAGCCACAAGTGCGGGTGCTCTTTTTCTAAGGTCTTCAATGTATATTTCTCTCAAATGGCCCTATCAATGCAGCCACAAATTGCTGCAAGCTTTCGTGGTTTTCCTAAGCTACTGTTCGAAGGTTGGCAGCAATGTCTCCTTGCAAATCTTTGTCGAGCACAAGGTTTGGTTGAAGAACTGGAGCTTGTGCAGAGGGGATAGTCATAAAGATTTAACCAAGCACTGGTTAACGATTCTAGAATCCCCAGTAGAGTCGCTAAAAATGTTAGCATATGGATTTGCACGCATGCAAATGACATGTAATAGTGTGGGAACGAAGTCCCTTCTCAATGAAGGTGAGGCTGCCTTTATTGAAAACCAAAACTGTGTTTACATCTGTACATTCAAAACTGTATGTGGGGGGGTGTTTTGGAACATCAATTGAAAGAAAAGTGAATGAAAGAGATGGAATGAAATGGAAAGGAATGAATGGAAGGAACATGCAAGAGTTAGGTAAAAGCAGAGCCTAATATTGCATGGAGAAAAACAAACAATAACTAACACAAATAAAACAGAGTTTGCATCAGCTAAATGAGAATTAGTAAAAGGGAACACACATGAGCAAGTAAATAACAGAGCTTGATCACTGTGAACAAGAACAACTTAATAACGTTAACAATAAGATCAAAGACAATATTGGCATGCAAGATTTAAACATCTAACATCTAATGAACATAAGAGCATCAAATGTTACGAGAGACAATGAATGAGACACAAAGTTCATATTTCATTAACTCCAAAATGTCTTCACAAAAGAACACAAAGTTTCTTCCTGAAACAAAGCTTGCACAAGAGTATTTTCTTCTCCTCGCTTGAAGTCACCCCCTTACAAATGAGCCCCTCACTTCCTTTTATAACCCAAAAGTCGGTTACAAAGTAGTTAGGGTTTTACATGAACATTAAATAAGGCACTTAAGTGACCTTTGAATTTTTCAACCAACTTTATTAAAATCAACTAAAAATAGAAATCACTTAAGTTATCCACAGTTTTCCGAAAGCAACCTAAAAAACAACATTCATTTCTTAAAACCCCATTTTTAAAAACATACAATAATAACCAGTGCCTTATCCATTGAAATGGGGTCCGCCTATCTCAAATGTATGAGAAATGGACTCTCCCACTTCTTTAGATATGAAGAAAACTACCTCCTTAAACCATTGGTGAAATTAGGATCTGCCGCTTTCGCCAATTAAAAGGATCTAAACCTTCCCAATGTTTCAAACATCTTTTCTTCTTCTGGAGGTTCATTTGGTCAAGAATAGCCTCACAAAATACTTGCAATTCCAGAATCCTACTTGGCATATCATTTAAATTAACCATCTTTGATTGAGCGTTCTCAAACAAGTTCTTTAATTTGATGCAATGCTCCATTGAGACTGACGAGAAATTATTGGCGGGAGTGTACATGTCCTTAAACAATTGTGAAAATTGCTCTTCCACATGTTCCGATGAACACCTTTGATTATGCTCATTTATGAGGTTGCAAGGGATCTCAGCTATGAATTCTTGAATCAAGGTGAGTGAAGTGAAGGATTCATTGCATATGCTCTCATAATGGATCATAGAATCCTCGAGAAGTGTCTTCCTTGATTTGAGATGCAGACACCAAAGAAAACGTGTCCCTCGATGTTCAAATTCGAGAATTCCTTCAATGGCTAAAATTGAGGATTCCATACTCGTCATCTCTTGTAAACTGGGCAATATCTCATCCAAATTTGATATGTTAGAAACAAAAGTTTCCTTGAAAGAAAGAACTGGATCAAGATACGCACTGACATCTTCATGGAACTTAACCGCTGTTTTGATCATCTCTTGGCCTAAAACGAGAATCTTTGAAAGCCAAGTTTTAGTGACATGGCCCAATGTGTGGCTTTGGTGTAAAAGTAAATAACAAAACGAATTTCATTCAAGGACAGTCTTCGCTCTCTTCGGCATAGGCATTTGGCTAATTTATTCCCTTTGGCTGTGTGGTGTTTCTTTCCTAGCTTTGGCCTGTTCTTTTTGAAAAATGTGTGGAAAGTTCTATATTTATCTCTTCTTCTTTTTAATTCATCTGCTGTTTTCCTTCTACATGCTGCGTGGAAGACCTTCTTGGGCCTGTGTGGAATTCATCTTTGGCTTATACTTGGTCTCTGGCTATTAACTGCTGCTATGTTTTTCTTTCATGCATGCATGGGATCTTCAAACTGTTCCTTCTTTCCTCCTTCAACGTGAACCCAGGAGAGGAAATAATGAGTTTGGAAAAACTAAAAATCCTCCAAGCTTCTTATTTACTTCGCATGACTTTTTCCAAGGAGTTTGATGGATGAGGATTTAGGAAGCTTCCTCACAATCATTTCTTATTCGTCTCGTTAAAACAACTTCCCTCTTTCCCGGGTAGTGGAATTAATTGCCAGGGGGAAGTGGGGAAATAAACAGCCAATTGCCAGCAGAAATGGCAAGGCAGGCTGGCAATCCCCATTTTATTTCCCCATGTGGGAAATTGGGAGATTTTTGCCCGTTTGCCTATTCATTAATTGGGCAATTGGGGAAGAAATCCCACAAGTGGGAATTTAAAACAAATTTGCCAGAAAGGGAAATCCAGTCCGTAAACCAATTTGGCATCCCCGGCAATGGGAAGCGGAAGCTTATTTTTCCCCTCGGCAATTAAAATAAATCTCGTCGGATGAATTTTAATTAATATTTATTTAATTTAAAAAACCATAATTATTAAAAATTAATTTTATCAAACAAAGAGCAATTAATTAATTAATATTTAACGCATTTGAGCCTATCGGGAGGAGTTCTTGACCAAAAAAGGACGAAACGAAGACCGGAATGATCACAAAAATGAGACGATCGCAATGATAGCGATAGATCGCACAAAGTAACACTTTTAAAAATTTAAAAATTTCTATTTTTATTAATTTAGTGAAGTCAAAATTGGTTGATAACTCTAGGGTAAAGAGATCTCACTTTCCTTCCCTACCTCCTCGCTCGCCAGTCGCCCCTCTATGCAGTCGTCCCTTATGGATTCTCAACGCAATACATGCAATGTTAAAAACACTACCTGCAATACATGCAAAACTGCTTATCTGAAGAACGTGACCTCCTCAATCCTGCTGTCGAAATCGTGACAATGTTTCTCTAGTTTCATCTTCAGCTTTGGCTTCATCTCAGGCTCCTGTTGGAGGTACCGAAGAATGGATCTACAGCAGACTCGATCTGGTGACCTCCTCAATCCTAGGTGCATCAAAGGGAGCAACTTCAGCCTCCTCAAACTCCCCCTCCAACCAATGAGAATATGGAATGAAAGTGCTCATACACCACCCAGTTTTGCCAATTAATTAGACACCTAATTGATAACATGATTTAAATTAATTAATCACCTAAGAAAGTAAGATAATCAATTCATCTGATCACATTCATCGACCTAGCCATATAAAATCCCAATAGTTGGTGAGTCTCCCCATGTTGGGCTCAAAACTAAGCCATCTTTGTTCAAATTGTGCTTATGTGTGATGATCTCCAGCGATTCATTGATTTTTCTTTTAATAAAATCACTTTGATTGGTGATCACCCTTGCATTCTCAAGACAAACACCATTTTAGTCCTGTCCGAGCCTGTTTGAGTGCTCAGCTAAAGGTCATTTAGTGGTGCGTTTTAATATGATTTCTGCATCATGTTCCTCCAATTTCATCTTAACTGTTTTGCCAGTTTCACCAATATAAACTTTTTCTCTATCACCACATTCAATCCAGTAAACCTCTCTCCCAATCCTGGGCCCACCTCACCCTTAACTTAGCCAAGAATGCTTCTGACCACTTTTTTAAGAAGAATTACTGATCCTATGTCATGTCGCCCTAGCACCCTTGCTAACCTATTCAAGACCCCCACTACATAGGGCATAAAGTCTCTCCCTTGAGCACCTGTTACATCCCTGTCTCAGTATCTCTGAGGCTCCACCCTTCTAGCCTTTCGAAAGGCAGTGTCTATTTTAATGTCATTGTGGCCATTCAATGCAAACACTTCTTTTAAGTGTTTTAATTCCACCTCAACAGGATCCTCATCCGCCACCCTCATGGTCCTTGTGGCTAAAGTGGTGATAATCCTTTTGATGATGACACGAGCTCAGATGAATGTATCTCTCTGTATGTGTAGCCTTCATGTAGACTGTCTTGGCTAGTGAACCATCCTTGCTACCTACAAGTATATCCAGGAATGGGAGTTAACCATTTTTCTCCTCCACGGTAAACCAAATATTCAGGAATTGTATTAAGATGATCAAGGAACTTTGACAATTCTCCTCCCATGTTGCCAACAAACATGTGTCATCCACATAAATCTTCGAGCACCTAGGAGGTACGGGTGCAGTCCTCAATACCTTCAACTCAAAGTATTCTTTGTATAGATTGGCCATGACTCAGAAAGAGGAGAACCCATAGCCACTCCCTCTTTTTGTTGATAAAATTTTCCTTGGAAATTGGAAAACGTCGATCTTCAACAAAGTTCAATCAAAACCATTATTTGTTCTTGTACTTTCTCCCGATTACCATCAAGGCACCTCTAAGAGGTATTCTATTGAAAGGAGAGACCACATCAAAATTCACTAACCTCTCTCCATCTCTAAGTCTTTCTTGTTTGATGAAGTCCACAAAATGTGCAGAGTCTTTCACAAAAGATGGGGTAAGTCCTACCATGTTATAGAGATTGTCTGCAAGGTAAGTTTCCAAGTCATAATTATGGGAAACCTTAGTGTCCACAATGGGTCTAAGAGGGAACCCTGCCTTGTGGATCTTCTTCTTGATCTCATCCAAAGGATTACAAGACATTTCCAAGTAGCTTCCACTATTTTAAAGATGATCGTCCATCTTCTCCACATAATCTTTCATGTTCATGACGATAGTTGCAGTTGTTTTATCTGCCTAGTCAATTTTATACTAAAAAGTCGAAAATGGGGCAGTTTATAGAAGGCCCCAATCTATCTATTAAAAACCAGTATTATATGGCATAATTTATGACTGGTGCTGGACAAAGATTCATTTGAAAACATCTTTGAAACTCATATCTTTTGTCTTGATCACAAAACACGAATAATATTAGTTTAACTATATAATAAAGATCCATTATTCAACACAAATATGAATGCTATTAATAATATCATAAATTGACATTGTATGGACTAAAGTCCATAGTTTAAAAAAGCGTTATCGGCGAGGCAAATTTTTGACTCGAAAATCGGGAATCAACAATTTCTCAAAGAATTTATCGGTAACTTCATCGCTACTTTAAAAATATTTAAATTCATAAAATAAACTTAAATTAAATGTAAAACATTGTTAAATGACACGAGAAGTGAATCTATAGAATGCCATAGGCCCATAAGTATATTTTCTATTAATTTTTGACCAAAAAAGAGTACAAACTCAAAGTACAAAGTTTGCAAACTACAATGCTCATAGAGTCATGTGACTTTTGAAGTATCAAATTATCAATAATATTCCATTTCATCAGACACGCCTAAAATAAGTCTATTGCGGCTGCCTTGTGGAAGTGGAAGGTAAAGATTCTTCCTCTGCAACACCAACATCGTCATCTGCAAACATATCATCTGGATCCTCACCAACTCCTAATGCCCCTGATGTTATTGCTTCTTCAGTCTCCCTCTCCAAATCTGCTATCTCCTCCGTAGTAAACATAGGCTCCACATCATCAACAATCTAGTCATCATATGGATCGATGTCAGCCAAGTCAATTGCATCATAACTTTGTGCCCCCTCCACTTGTCTCACACAAAGATGAAGATTGTATCGCATGAAGACAAGGTCATTGAGGCGTTGTGTTGTCAACTTGTTGCGCTTCTTTGTGTGAACAACTTCGAACATGCTCCAATTACGTTCACATCCAAAAACACTACACGGCTGACACAAAATGTAGATCGCTAGCTTATGAAGATTTGGTGTTTTTGCACCATAATCTTCCCACCACAAATCTACAAATAAGACATTTATAATTTTGTAAGTTAACTAGGCTTGAATAAATGAAAGAATTCTAGACTTCTAGTATCTAGTTCTACACATAACGAGACTAAATACAAATGACTCAATTTGTTTTTACCTGGCTGAGTAGTGTTTCTTCTTTTCACACATAGAGCCGAAGAAAAGAGCCTCCCCTCTACAGTCTTGTAAATCTACAACTTGTCAACAATTGCATCTCTAATATCTTCATCAGATACCATCCTCTCTATGCATGTATTAAGGCCATCCATAACCTCCTCATTAGCCTTAAATGACGGGGAATAGAAATTTTTGGATTTAGGTAGTACGCCGCTGCATGTATATGTCGATGGAGTGCTTGTTCCATCTCCAATCAATTATGCGCCAAATGGGTTCATATTTTCGTTGATTTTGCCCATAATATTTAGCTATGGCTTCCTTGGCCACGTCCATAGCCTCATACAAATAACCCATTGGGTTTTTCTCCCCATCCACCATTTGTAGAACTCGAACCAAAGGCTTTGACACCTAAAAAATAATACATAAATTTATAATCAAAATTAATAAAAAATATATAATAAATAAATGATAAATAAACAAATATTTAAGTTTAGGTTACCTTCATGATTTCTTCCATTTGTTTTGCAAACATATCATCGAAAACGGTCTTCACGACCCTTTTCCCTTTGACCTTTCTAGCATAGGGAGACTCCAACCATCGTGTGCTCACAAACATCTGCTTAAGGGATGTTAGTGAGGCTGCAATGCTCTACAATGTAATGAAATTTGTGGCAAATCGTGTGACCCTCGATCGCACAAGCTCCTTTCCATTGGTGTGCTCTCTCATCAAGTTTAGCACCCAAGTGTGATTGTAGATGAACTTGGTAATATTTATTGCATCTTCAACCACATTTTTCACCCATGAGAGTTTGCCCATGTCCTCCAATAAGAGATCCAAGCAATGGGCTGCACAAGGGTCCAAAAAAGTGTAGGGTGCCTCTCCTCAAGAAGTCTCCCTGCTGCTACATATGTTGCCGCGTTGTCTGTCACAACTTGGACGACATTCTCCACACCCACCTCCTTCACCACCTCATCTAACATATCACACAAAGTGCTTGTAGTTTTCACTTGGTGGGAGGTATCAATTGACTTCAAGAAGACCAACTGCCCACTTGAAGCCACTAGGAAGTTAATCAATGTGCGGTTTTTCCATCCGTCCACCCATCAGACAAAATGGTGCAACCTTTTTTTCCATACCTTCTTTTGCTCTTCTACAAGAGTTTTGGTATGCATGACAAAATCCTCCAACAATAGGCCACTCAAATCATGGGGAGTAGGAGCCTTGAACCCTTTTCGACAATAGTCAATGCAGTGACCAAATTCTCCCAATATGGACTTTTCGTCACATTGAAAGGAATGTTGTTATAGTACTAAAAATTTGCCGCAACTATTCTTGCTTCATTGTGCATCAAGTGGTACCTTCGAGTGAAGGTTGTGACCCAAACTATTTCGAGGGATAAAAAATGTAGCTGAACTACTTTCAGTGGATGAGCCTCGTCCTAATGTCCGACCCCTGGAATTGGGGCAATAGAAGAGCCCTCAATGTCAAAATCTTCCCTCGCTGCCCTTCTATTCACTAGGGCTGCAAGTGCATCAACTTTCCTTTTTTTTTTTTTTCTTTTTTCTCTGCATAAGTTGCGAGAAGGAAAGGACAACTCTCTTTGAGCCTCGGGGGTGCTTGTGTGCACACCGTCACTTCATTCCCAAAGATCCGTGCAATGTGGAACTTAAGGCGATAGACTCCTCCACTCATCTTCATTCCACAATAATTGCATACAACACAATTACCTTCCTTCCGCTCGTTCACAATGCTTCTAAGAGCAATCAACCTAAATTGGATGCCGATGCCATTATAAAAACCAACACAATTTTTTTTTGTCTTAGTTTTACAAGTCTTAGAAAAATCAAATTGCAAGATGTAATTAAAAATAATATTACAAATTGCATGAAGAAAGAATTACAACAGAGGTATATATGTTTTAACTTTTGTGACTTGTCCCTAAACAAGATGAAATTTGTTTGGGAGCTAAAGGAAGAGATTTATTTCCACACTCGACATCATGATAATATGATATAAATCAGGCCTTTGTAATTTCTTTTGCATTGCAGAATCACAGGGTTCAAATTTCTAAATCTGAAACAGAATAAAAATAAGTGTATAACGAAACTACTGCTGGAAAATGATCAAATCAATTTTTTCCTGATTGCGTATCTGTAGCTGCTTTGAGATTAGGGAAACTCGTAGATTATGGGTTTAATGCCCCCATAATCACGTCTTAACAATTACATTTTCGACTTGGAACGGTCCGTGTAGGAGTAGGATAGTTGACATTAAAATGAGACGTACTTTATTTCTATTTTTTTCAATTGTCAACAAAGGGTTTGAACTTTGGAAGATAACTTCCAATCACATGTGCTTGTTCATTGTTTGACTGATTGCCTGAAACAAATCTGGTCAATGATTGTAGGATATGCATAATATGGGTTTATTCAAAAGGCCTCACGAGTCACAACCTTTCAAGCAATGCAATTCGCAAGTGTACAACAACAATGTCATTTTGCGATACAAAAACAAACAACGAACGACAAACTTGAAACTTGAAACACAATAGTTGAAAATGTGAAATGCAAACTTGTTAATCGTGTTTGAAACCTGCTCGTCCCGGTTGAAACCCTAGCAAAACAGGTTTGATGAATTCACACAATAGAAAACTACCTCAAAACGCTTCGAAATGGCCATGTATTTTCCTATTTTGACGTTTTAGACCTAGCAGACGATTTTCCACGATTTTTTGCATGATTTTAGTGGTTTTAATCACCAAAAATTTCCGATAAATTGGAAGAAAATGTTGTAAATATCTCCCCCAGGTAGATATAAACAAACAGAAGAATATGGAAATCAAAGAAACTCGAGCCTAATTTTTATTGCGTACACCAACAACCCTCGCGCGAGTAAGAGGCGCATGATAGAAGGTGTCGACACGAAAATGGATGCGCCCTTGGCGCAGGTAAGAGGCGCACGACAGAAGGTGTCGACACGAAAATGGATGCGCCCTTGGCGCAGGTAAGAGGCGCATGATAGAAGGTGTCGACACGAAAATGGATGCGCCCTTGGCGTAGGTAGGAGAGTGTCGACATGGCAGAAGTTGCGCCTTGGCGCACGTAAAGGCGCATGACACAAAATGTCAACATGAAAGAATTCGTGCCTTGGCGCACGTAAGGGTATGTCGACATGAATATGGATGCGCCTATGGCGCACCTTTAGGAGGCGCAACATTCTGAGCGCTGACAGGAAGCAGACCCTGACCCAGATATTCAGACGGCCATAACTTTTCACAGGGAGCTCGGATTCACGCAAGGTTGGACTTTTTGGAAAGCTTACGAGGTCCTCTGTCCAACTACGACTGGATATCTTTAATTGGGTGGGAACAAGTTCTTAAAAATGCAAAATACAGTTTGCCACTTTTTAAGTTTGCTAGGGTTCTCACCTACCACCATAATGAGATAAATTAAATGCAACCTGGAGGTGGTTGGGGTAGATTTGGATTTCCTCTCTCTTCCCTCTCTCATTCTTCCTATAAATTATAAGGAGGGGCTTCGTCAAAGGTTGGACATTCTTGTTTTGCCCCTCCCTTCTTCTCTTCTAAGTGAATTTGTGGAGTTCAAACCTCCCATTAAAAGCAGAATGCAACTTTGCCTCTTGGCATTTTGTAGTGTGTTGCATCAATCTTTGGAGCAAATAATGCATGTCACGTGGATGATTCTCAACCCTCTCTGTGTTCATTTGCACCCTCTTGATCTTTCACCGCAAATCTGGTTATCAGGCATGATCTTGCATTGCATTTTTATGGTTTGTGTTTATTGGCAAGACAGTGTTCTTCATTCCTCGGTGCATCACCTTTGTAGTTTAGGTTTTATTTTATGCATCTTCTTACCCCGTCTCCTTGGCAAGTTAGTTTAGGTTTTGAGTAAACCCTCTGCATTTTTACGTGTGCATCGAAGGAGGAATAGGAACCGGCCTTCATCCGGAGAGCTTTTCTGCTTTCGCAAGGTCCTACACTTGGGAAAAGCTCCATGCTACGCAATCGCACTGAGAGTTTCAACCCATCGTGTTGCAGACATTCGAAGTGCTTGTGATTCGCCTTCAACAGTTTTGGCACGCCCGGTGGGACCAAGAGGTCATTCCACAAGCTTTGAAGGAATTTTCAAGAAATTTGGACTAAAAATTGCAGGTTTTACAATTTCAGATTTTTTTACCTTCCAAGCTGAACTTTGAAATCGATTTTCAAGGGCTTCACTTGCTCAAAACAAGTAAAAATTTCACCAGTTGATAGATCGGGGGATAATCTTCAAAAGGGTGTGCTTAGATTTTTGAGATTTTGACTTTCAACATTTCATGGTTTTTGGTATTTCGGGTTTTCCCAGTTGCCTTGCATGACTTGAGTTTTCGCCTGTACCTTTCAGAAATTAGTAGATGCAAAACAATACCCCCATAACCAAATTGAAGAGTTGTATCTTCTGGGTCCTTCAAGTTTTAAATTCTATTTTTAATATTGTCAGGTTTGGTGTGTAACTTGGCATAAGCTAGCCTTTTGAGGCTCATTATCTAACACATCTGGCGACTCCGAAGGGGTAGAATTCAGTGGTATAGCAGCAAAAGTTGCCCAGGCATATGAGAAGAATTCGAACCAGGTCTGATACTCGAGAAGAGGGGTTATTTTTCCACTTACAACTATCACTAGGAGGAGGAAGGAGAGGAAGAAGACCACGAAGATCACCATCTCCACCTAACCGGACTTTGTCTACACCTCCACCTGGTAGACCTTTTCTCGCATCAACAAGGGTTCTCAGGCCAATCAGAATGGCGCAACCACCAAATCCCTTTGTCAATTTCACTGGTAGCAGCCCACTTGCCCTCAATGCACGTAATCCGGTTCGATTGCAGCATTGAGGAACATTCCATTTTTCACTGGAAAATTCATACCACTCCCAGTGATCATGTCAAAGACATTGCTAACGTTTGTGCAATCCATGAGATAAATGAAATGGATGTTCTTTGTCAAATTCAGCTGGCATCTTCATTTAAAGGGAGGGCAATGCAATGGTTTAGGAGCCTTGAGCTGGTACCATCCAAAATTGGAATCGAGTTATGCATAGTTCTCCATGAAGCGGTTTGGAGAAAAGGGAGACAATTTGTCTCTGCTAGAACAATTGACAACTATCAAGAGAGCTCCCAATGAGCAACCGATCGACTTCAACTTGACTTGGATTTCAAAGGTCTTGGGATAGGATTCCAGGTGGCCGTTAGGCCAACAAAAAGGTGCTTTTCTATACTATCTTAAGGCTTTGAATTCTGATATTTCTATGTTAATTCAATCTATGGGAGGCACAACTTACTGCTTTGCTTATAGCATTGCCATTAGGGCTGAAAACCTGTCTTATTCAAGCCGGTAAGGTGGCTCCTAGGCCTCCCATGCCCTTGTATCCAAACTTAGAAAATCCAAGCACTAGTCAAGCACCCACTTTGGCTCCTATTCCCACTCCTAGAAATCAAAGTTCAAATGAAACTTCTACTTCATCCTCTAGTGCTTTAAATGAATTCCAGAGGTTATGAAACAATTGCGGAACCTTGGAAATGAGCCGTGACTATCAAAAGACAATGAAGCTCAAAGTGCTAGACCGTATCGACCTCAAGCAGCAGCGATGCAGGCTAGGCCCCCATACCAACAAAATAGGTCACCAAATCAGTGCAAATCAAAATCAAAGCCAAGTAAGGCCTCCGTTAATAGACCATTTCAGCCCTATAACCCCAATGTTGCATCTCGCTTCTAAAGCATTAGTGCCATCAAAACAACATAGTTCAAGAGTATGATTGGTGTTTCCCATGCAATGAACCTCACAACCAATCTATGTGCTTTAATGGTGCTTTGAACCAAGCCTTGATGGTGACAACTACGGTGTGGAGGGTGAGGGCAGTCAAGGAAACAACCAACAACAAGAAACATTCCAGCAGCAATCAGCTCCAAATGACACCACACTTGTGAACTGGCAAGCAGAGGATTTTTGTGGCATAAATCAAACAGTCTCTCAAGGTGTTGCAGCCAACACAAGGTCAAAAAGAAGGAATTTGGGTGAAGAACAGCCATTAGCTCCAACCAATCCACAACCTTTTATGGCTCCACAAATGGTTGGCAAACAAAATCCAGTTGTAAATGCACAAGGGCAGCCAAGAATAGCTCCTAGACCAACTCAAATACCAGTTGTTGCTGCCCACATGCAAGGAGTGAATATGCAAACCAAGGGACAGCAAAGAGATCCTTCATCATCATTCAATATCATTGATCAGATGAAGAAGACAAATGTAAATATATCAATGTGGGAATCCCTATCTATCCCAGGCCAAAGAGATTTGCTACAAGCTGCCATGAAGGACTGGCCAACTTCGAATCAGCAAGTTCAGATGCAAGAGAAAGTGCTCACAAATGCTGCCCAGCCTGAAGGGAATCATGGAGGACAAGAAGGTAAATTTTTGAAGCCCCCTCCATTCTATGTTTCATTAATCATTGAGGATAAACTAGTACACAATTGCATGATTGATTTCGGGGCAAGTAGTTCTGTCATGCCTAAGCAAATAGCTGATCAGCTGGGTCTCCAATATGAAGTAATATCAAAGGGGGTAGTGCAATTGGATGGGACAGCAGTAGCAACGGTGGGAGTGATTAAAAGTTTGAATCTTACCTTGCATGCATGCCCCAATGTTACCGTTTTGCAAGATGTGTCAGTGATAGATTTGCCACCACTATTTGCCCTATGCTTATCAAGGGATTTCACAGCTAGAATTGGAGGCTACTTATCTGCTGATTGGTCACACATGTTGTTCAGAACAAGATATGGTACTAAGGTCACAATCAGATCTGAACCAATTGCAAACTTTCATATTGAGCCTCATACTCCAAGCCAAATCAATGCCAACTGTTCAACATTTGATCAAGAAGATTATCAAAGCACAGATGAAGCTGACACCAAAGTTGGAAGCATCCCAGATTTAACTCTTGACGAATGGGCAAGCAAGGTACATGCTTTTGATCCCTACTAAGAAGTAGAAGAATCTGAGCTAGGAGTCTATTGCATACATGAAGAAAACCAGCCTATTCCTAGCATCACCAAACAAAACCATAAGGATGACAATGAGGTATGGAAATTATTTTTCGATGGATCAAGGAGTAGGCAAGGTGCAGAAGGAGGAGCTATGCTTGTTTCACCTCAAGGCATCAAATATTATTCAGCTTTTCGTTTCCAGTTTTCTTGTTCAAACAACACAGCTGAATATGAGGCCTTGATTCATGGACTTCATTGGGCTAGGAAAAAGGGCATAAAGAACTTGCAGGTGTTCGGGGATAGCGAGCTGATCGTCAATCAAGTCAGGGGACAACATGCTACAAAGAATGAACTGCTAAAGAACTACAAGAATTGAGGATTTCAAAGCTTTCAACATCGTGTCCATACCTAGGAAGAAAAATGAAGCCGCGGATAGGCTCACACAACTGTTGGAGCAATGTTTGATGTGGTTGACAACATCAAAAGGGAAAAAACACAGCCACATATCCATGTGATTGTGAGGCCAGCAGTTCCAGATAATAACACAAGCTGACAGTGTTTGAGAACAATCAACAGATCGTCCAATTTCTTACAAGAAGAGGCTGAATTCGCAGCTAGGAATCGGGATGCAGATTAGAGCAGCGGTATGGGGATCAAGTAGTGCGATTGCGGACAAACAAGCTTCCCAAGGGTTTAGTAACATTGAGTCTATCTTCAACCCTAACGAACAGCCGTAAGGAAAAGGCTAACATACGAGTCAAGAGAGAAGATTCGAGCCAATTCCGGTTGGGGAAGGCAAAACACTTCAAATTGGCAAAGCGGCCACGAGCGGAGAAATCAGATTTCATACAACTTTGCCAAGAATTTCCGATGCCTTCGCTTGAGCTATGAAGACTTGAGAGGTTTCAACCAAGTTGGCACAACATACCATAGAATTGGATCCAGGATGCTAAACCCATCGGCGAAGGAGACCATCAACCCTCACATTGAGCCTCTAATGAAGAAAGAGCTAAACAAGTTAATAGAGGCAAGTATTATATTCCCGATCAAGCACTCAAGTGGGTTGTCAACTTGGTTCCGTCGGAAGAAGAGCGGAGAAATCAGTGTGTGTAGACTTCCGAGACCTCAATAGGGCATCTCTTAAAGACCATTACCCACTTCCTTGATGGAACAAATATTACAAGTCTTATCCGGTTCGAGAGATTCTCTCTCTTAGATGGCTACTCGGGGTATAATCGAGTAATGGTGAAGGAAGATGACCATTCAAGACGGCTTTCACCACCAAATGGGGCACATATGCCTACGAAGATGCCATTTGGCCTATCAAATGCTTTGGAGCCACTTTCCAAAGGGCAATGGATATGGCATTCAAGGGGTTGATCAATAAAATAGTTCGATATATCTTGATGACATCACCGTATTCTCCAAAATGCGGTGGATCACCTCTTTCATCTGAGGCAGGTATTTCAGAGGTGTAGAAGATTTGGGGTATCATTGAATCCCAAAAAATGCATATTCCTGGCTCACGAAGGAAAACTTCTAGGCCATATTGTTTCAAAGGAGGGATTGATGATTGACCCAGAAAGAGTTGAAGCAATTCGAGCATTGCCATTGCCAAGTCATAAGAAGGCTCTTCAAAGCTTCTTAGGAAGGATCAATTTTGTCCGCAGGTTTGTTCCAAACTTTGCAGCTCTCGTAAAGCCAATAACACTGATGTTGAAGAAGAGCATGGCATTTAAGTGGACATCTGAAGGCAAGGCAAGTTTTGAGGCAATAAAAGAGGCTATATCTCAAGCTCCAACTCTCGTCAATCCAGACTTCTCCAAGGATTTCATGTTATATGCCTTTGGTGGTGGAGACACAATTTTTGCAATCCTAGCACAACAAAACAAAGAAGGATTAGAACAACCAATTGCTTTCTTCAGTCAAGGCTTGGAGGAATACGAAACTAGGTACTCTTTCATTGAAAAGCATGTCCTTGCAGTGATCAGGAGTTTAAAGAAATTCAAGCACCTAGTCTCAAACAACAAGATCCAATTATTGGTCTCTCATGCGGGAGTCAAGGACTTCCTTCTAAACAAGGATCTGAATGAGAAACGTGCAGGATGGATAACTCGTGTCATGGAATATGACATCGAGATCAAGGTCACCAAACTAGTACATGGGAAGGGACTATGCGAACAACTAGCCTTGAGTCAACAAGTTGAAGCAGGTGATGAAAAAGAGATTGTCTTGGTATTACAGGGTGGTCAAGAACAGGAAAATGATGATGTGCCTACTCCTTGTTGGACTCAGAGTATGATAAACTTCCTACAGACATGCCTATGCCCTCCAGAAATGAGCAAAGCAAAGAGGAGATACTTTAGATTACAAGCCATTCAATATGTGCTTGTTGATGGTGTTTTGTTTAAAAAGGACATCAATGGAGTTTTATTGAGGTGCATTGGGACGGGTCAAATTGAGAGGGTGTTACAAGATTTTCATGATGGAGATTCTGGAGGACATTTCGCCCCACGAGTAACAAAATTGTCCAAGATAATGAAGGCGAGGATATTATTGGCCGACAGGTGTTCAAGGATCTATATACATGGATAAGAAAGTGCAAGAAATGTGCACTCTTCACAGGAAAAGAAAGACTAGCAGCACTTCCATTGCACCCAATTTTGGTTGACCAACCATTTATGCAATGGGGATTGGACTTCATTGGGGTCATAAATCCTAACTCAAGCCAAGGCCACAAGTGGATTCTCACGGCAACGGACTATTTCACCAAGTGGACCGAAGCAGTAGCGCTCAAAGAAGCAAATGAGTCTAACATACTAGACTTTTATGAAGGAATAGTGACCAGGTTCGGTGTGCCGCCACTATCATATCAGACAATACATTAGCATTCATAGGTTCCAAGATTACGAGAATGGGTCACATCGAGAATGGAATCTATTTGAGCACCTCTTCAAATTATTACCGCAGGGTAATGGACAGGCAGAGTCCACGAACAAGAATTTCTTGGATCATCGAGAAGGACTCTGGATGAAAACCAAAGGACATGGCATACCAAGCTAAGATCAGCATTGTGGTGGCTGACGGAATAACGCCAAAGAGGTCTCTTGGTAATTCTCCCTACAAGTTGGTCATGGGAAAGAGGCGATGTGCCTATATCATTAGAATTGCCGGACATTGGAGCTCATGAAGCAATTTGGAGTTATGCGAGTTCAAACCAATGGAGGCCAGGTATGCAGAGTTGATGGAATTGGAGGAAATCAGAGAGCATGCAGTTCAGACGATTGAGAAGGATCAGGCCTTAGTAAAAAGATGGTTTGATAAGAAGGCAAGAGCAAGGACCTTCCAGGAAGGGGACCTAGTCCTGAAATGGGATGCGAGATCGGGCAAAACCAGAAAGCATTCCAAGATTGATGCCATTTGGGTAGTGGCCCCTATATGGTCACGAGAATGCAAAAGTAGTAATGCCTTCCAATCGATTGTCTACATTGGATGGAGAAGAACTCCCGATTCGGTTAACGGAATCTATCTTAAACATTCTTCTACTAAAAGGAAAAGGTTTACCCTTGTAAATATTAGCCTAGGTTTAAAAAATTCCTCTAAGTGCGTATGCACATTGTCTTGTTATAGTTAGGTTTCATTTTCCTAAGTGCTTGGCCTACGAGTTTTGTTCCTCTCGGGTTGACTTTCTGATTCTGCGTGCTCTCGAAGAAGGAGTTGCGATACTGTGCTCGGGATCGAGATCAAGTTGGTTTCGAGTTATTACTTATGACTCCATGCCCAATGGATTGCTAAAAGGCCACGATCTTCTACCTAAGCAGCGGTGATCCCGTTGAGTTGCCAAATTGTTGTAAATATCTCCCCCAGGTAGATATAGACAAACAAGAATATGGAAATCAAAGAAACTCGAGCCCGATTTTTATTGCATCACCAATGTGCCCTCGCGCGAGTAAGAGGCGCACGGCGAAGGTGTCGACACAAAAATGGATGCGCCCTTGGCGCAGGTAGGAGAGTGTCGACATGGCAGAAGTTGCGCCTTGGCGCATGTAAAGGGCGCATGACACAGAATGTCAACATGAAAGAATTCGCGCCTTGGTGCACATAAGGGTATGTCGACATGAATATGGATGCGCCTATGGCGCACCTTCAGGAGGCGCAACATTCTGAGCGCTGACAGGAAGCAGACCCTGACCCAGATATTCAGACGGCCATAACTTTTCACAGGGAGCTCGGATTCACGCAAGGTTGGACTTTTTGGAAAGCTTACGAGGTCCTCTGTCCAACTACGACTGGATATCTTTAATTGGGTGGGAACAAGTTCTTAAAAATGTAAAATACAGTTCGCCACTTTTTAAGTTTGCTAGGGTTCTCACCTACCACCATAATGAGATAAATTAAATGCAACCTGGAGGTGGTTGGGGTAGATTTGGATTTCCTCTCTCTTCCCTCTCTCATTCTTCCTATAAATTGTAAGGAGGGGCTTCTTTCTAAAGGTTGGACATTCTTGTTTTGCCCCCCCTTCTTCTTCTTGGCAGTGAATTTGTGGAGTTCAAACCTCCCATTAAAAGCTCAGTAATGCAACTTTGCCTCTTGGCATTTTGTAGTGTGTTGCATCAATCTTTGGAGCAAATAATGCATGTCTGTGGATGATTCTCAACCCTCTCTGTGTTCATTTGCACCCTCTTGATCTTTCACCGCAAATGCTATCTCAGTGCATGATCTTGCATTGCATTTTTATGGTTTGTGTTTATTGGCAAGACAGTGTTCTTCATTCCTCGGTGCATCACCTTTGTAGTTTAGGTTTTATTTTATGCATCTTCTTACCCTATCTCCTTGCAAGTTAGTTTAGGTTTTGAGTAAACCCTCTGCATTTTTACGTGTGCATCCGAACAGAGAGAATAGGAACCGACCTTCATCCGGAGAGCTTTTCCGTTTTCGCAAGGTCCCACACTTGGGAAAGCTCCATGTTATGCAATCGCACCGAGAGTCTCAACCCATCGTGTTGCAGACATTGAAGTCTTGTGATTTGCCTTCAACAGAAAAATTGTGATTTTTATAAGATTAATTGTTTTCCCTGTCTGCATTCGATAAATCATGATTTATTGCGATTTCTGTATCGAGAGGGTGAAGGGTTTCGTTCTCACACAAGAGTCTCCAAGGGTTTTCGTCCTTAGGAGAGGGAGAGAGAATCTTCACAAGAATTCACATAATTATCAATTGGCCAAGCAACCTCCTTTTATATCATAAGGGGTGCTAACAATTCAATGATGGCCGACCTCATAAAGTACTTTAATAATCTTTTATAACTTGGGCCTACATGCTCACCAAATTAACTAACTAATTAATTAATTAAGTCCCTCTATTGGAGCGCTTGGCTTCCCAATAGGAATACATAATGAAATAAAAGCAAACATCAAGATATCATCAGAAAATTCCTCTTGCTCCATTCCTTAATCCCACGAGGAAGAAATGGGATAAGGTCTTCAGAACGCTGGTCTTCAAGAAGGGACATGACAGTCCCCCTTCCCAAGTTTGCTTGTCCCCAAGCAATTTCCCACTCCTGGATCCCAGATGAATCTCAGCTGCTCCTTTGATGTACCTGCACATGAAGCAAACTCATTAAAGAAAAAATATTCCTCCATCCTTCCTCATGCTTTGTAAGCATGATGATCAGCTCCATTATATGCTTGTCAACCTTCTTGTCTTCTTTGTAGGATTGATATATAACCATGCTATTGATGGTACAACTGAAATCAATCATTTTCCTCTCTTCATTGAAGTCTTCTTTATCTTCCACTTCAAAAACAACAGTGACATCTCTTTCCTTTGCATACTCAGCTGTACCAAAGTCCCTCCAAACTGCTGTAGTTTCCATCATAGAGCAAAAATTGATGAATGATCAGCTTGACCAGCTATCCCTCTGATTACAAGATGCAAATCAGATTGTGGATGGGCTGGAAACATGTTACAACAGCCATAAAATACTTGGGACCTCATCCAAATCAAGGCTATTAGGTCTGATTTATTTGTTTCTTCCAGTTGTATCCTTCTACCCACATCCTCCAATGATGAAATCCTTCCCCAAAGTGCATGCTTGCTGCTGCCCATGACTGATAATGGCAGTCCCAACTCTGAATTTTGCATGCTCAACCATATGACTTTGATATAACTATGAAATCTTACTGGAAGGGACAATTTTATGAGTAGTGTAGGAACTGAAATTTTTCTTATAATAAAATATATGAGAGCTGGTCTTGGCTGCCCCTGAGCTGAATACCTCTCCACATTTTGAGAATCTTCCCTTTTTACTGGGAGAGTTGTTCCAATCATCCCCTCACTGCTGTAGCTAAGCAATTTTCTTAACAGCTGGGTAGTTATGTTGACTGAAATAAATTCAAAGAGGGCTGAATATACCTTCTTCCTTCTCTCTGGTAAAGAAAATTCAGTTAGGCACCATCTAACATACCTCCCATTTGTGCTTGCATACTCAGCTATGATTGGTTCCCTTCGGACTGCTGGTAGGAAGAAAAAATCAGTCCTCTTGCGCTCAGCAACTCCCTTATGTACTCCATTGATCAGTAGTTTAAGTTCCTCTTTTATGATGCCTTTGGAGGACTGAACTTTGGCATTCTTGGTTGGAAATAAACCTTCCCAATGAGCTGATATAGGAGCAAGAGAACCAAAACAACATTCCTTCTTCCTAGCTACCATGTACCCTTTATTCACTATGCCTTGAAGTCTGATTTTTTTGATTCTAACCCAGAATTTCAGTCTTCTATTATGGTAGTTGAGGGTGAATTCCCCCAATGATTGGAACTATTATCTATTTTTACCCCCTTGGTAAAATAGACAACTTGGGAGGATGGGTTTGAGCACTAGACAATGATTCATGGAGCAATCTGGAATGATACAGCTGAGATTTCAAGTTTGGGAAGAATTGCAAGTGATTCAGGGAAGTTTCGGAGGTCTTGGGGCCATCCATCAGAAGTAGGCTTTCGGGCCTTAAGGAGTGTGTAGCGTGAAAGAGGACCTGAGCTTCAACGGAAGATTTTGATAGCCGTGTTAGGAATTATAAGTCCAACAAAGTGCCTATGGAAGTCATTTTCCATGCCCTACATGGTGGAAAAGACGAGACATCTTGAAGCATCATACACTTCCCAAGGCAGTTCATTCTTCTGGCGCACAACCGCAATCCCGAGAAAGAAGGAGCCATTTTGAGGTGATAAAGTCAAAATTGGATCTTGAGACCACCACCATTGGATTCAATGGGTTGTTTCCATGCGAAATCATATAAAATTTCACCCCAAAACTCATTCGGGAGCTCAAGATATCGCCTTCGGAAGTTGGCCTCCTGGGTTGGTTGGCTGGGTTGGATGCCGGGGTTGGTCGGGTTACATTTTTCGATGCGTACGAACAGTTTTAGATGCCCGTTGCACCCCTTACATTTGCACGACACACAGGTTGGTCGGGTTAGCAGATGAATGACCATCAGGTTGGTCGGGCAGCTCATTGTATGGATAGAAATAGACGGCCGTGTTGTACCCCCTCGGGTTGGACGACCCACGATGTAGAGATGGTGATCGGGGTTGGTCGGCGACCACAGTAATGTACGACCCACATAGTTGGACGGCGTCCAACCCCCGTGGTCGGGACGGTCGAAGTCGGCGACGCATGGTCAGATGGGTCACCAGGTTGGATGGGTCACATGGTTGGGTGGCTCACGAGTCCCAGGCGAGGTGCAGGGTAGGTGGGTGAAAGACAACTCAACAACTGGATTTAATGCGGTATGACGCCCATGTCTTTTCTGATAGAAGTACCCTCGAGAAGCGAATTTGTATGGGTGCCCATACCTCTTTAATGAGGGTTGGTGAGACATTGCTTATATATTGTAAAATCCACCTCATTTTTAGAGGAGACATTCTGGGAGCTGGGAAAATCTTGCAAATTTTTCCTCAACTCCATTTGAGCTGCGAGCCTTCTCTTGGGCCTAACAATGTAATTATGCCTTTGTGCATCAAATGTAATGGTTTGTGCATACTTTGAAGCAATAAAAATTGTGTTTTGTGGTGTTTCTTCAACCCTAGCTCATTTTTATTGTATTTTCTTGCCTCCCCATTATTATTGTTGTATTTTTGTGCATGTTCTTTCACTTGCAGGTTTATGATGTTGTGTTCCATGGAGTTTTGATGGCGGATTAGGATCTGGGTTTGTGTCACATTTGTTTGACCTCCCTCAGCCCCCTTTTTCCCTGTTTCATCCTCCCTCAATAGAGTATCTCACCCCCTTTTCGGTGCTTATCACTCCTTAGTGTAGGATTTCCCTTTTCATGCACTTTCTCTCTCCCTGTCTCCTTGGCATTGTTAGGATAGGTGTAGTTAGGCGTCTTTTCTACATTAGGAGTAGTTTAACATTAGGATTAGGTAGAAGAAGATGGCTTTCTCCGGAGGATTATCCTACTGCAAGGTCCCACATTGTAGGATAATTCCATGTTATGCAGATTACACCGGATGCCCCATTCATCACCGTGCCATTCAGGGGTGCTGTAATTTTGCACTAATAGGAACCATTCTACCTCAAGAATAATATTTTTCTTCAAATAATTTAATTAAAGAAAATTCATGACATACTTCATACCTTTCTATGAAGATGGACAGCTGGAATATCTTCTTTGTGCATAGTGCATTCTTCAAGAAACATGGACCATCAATTTCCTCTGTCTGAAATATGTACAACTGCAATTCCATCATGATTGCTCCTCTTTTTCCATCTTCTCTCCAGTCCTTCCATGGAACCATGGGTTAGCAATTTATGGAAAGGATAATCAGAATTTTCATCATGGCCTTTGATGCCCAAAACATACCATGATAGAATTGTTCCCCATACTGATTTTGAAATCAGTAATCCCTCTTTTGTAGGGCTCAACACAACACTTATATTTCCTATGTGAAAACAATCTTGAGATTGAATCCAAACATCCATACGTTCTTTGCCACAAGAGGTACTTCTTACCTCATCATCCCTTGACATATGTTGTGCATGATGATATCCCATTAGTGGTCTCATAGGACACAACAAGCATGAATTATGATCACTCCCCTTGTTGGCGAAATAATTTGTTGCAGTGAAAATTGTTGGTTTCCGCCAACGGTCACGGGCTAAGCCCCTCCTTGTGTATGGGAGGCTCCCGTTATTAAATGTAAACTACCTAAATCTGTGGGGTGGCCATTAGGCCGGGATCACACAAGAATACTCCACTAAACTTGTGGCAAAGTGCTTGTATAGAGTACAAGGAGGAATTTGCAGGTGAGAAGAGGTAAAGGGGAGTTGGGGAAATAAGGAGAGAGAGGGTTATTGTTGTGAGTAGGCTTATAGAGTTCACATACAATAACCAAAGTAGGTCCACATTCAATTAGAAGAACACAACAATGCTAACAATGATAAGACTAACAAATCATAGACACAAAATTCCATTGATTCATTTATCAAAGGCGCAAACACCTTTCTTGGTTTTACAAGATTATCATGTATACAAAGTTGGAAAGTAGAGAGAGAGTAGAGGAACATAAGCAAAGGAATAGAAGAATTGCAACTTTTATTGCTTGATGTAGTAGTGGTAAATCTCAACAACATACATTCAACCAACAATTGCAAACCCCCTTTGGAATGGAAAAACCATTCTAATTTATAGAATTACAAATTGTCTCTTCATCTACCCCCCACATGACTTTTCACCTATCCCCATCACTTGTGACCTTTCATCTTCCTAGGATACAAAAGTGAGTCTTTTTCTTATTAGTGAAAAAGGACTCTTACAATGTTAATATTGAGGGTCACTTAAGTGAATAAGATGAAATAACAAAAAGTACATTCTTAATTGAAAATTAGAATATGGAGAGAGAGGGAGGAGAGAGAGAGAGAAGGGGTTGGTGATCTGATGAAGATGAAGCCTTTCTAATGAAGAACTAACCATTCATGATCCTTGAAGGAGAGTTCCCGGAATGAGCTCCTGTCCTTTGAGTAAATGCTTCATGAGTGAGAATCTCGACCTCTGACCACCAAATTGAACCAAAACATTGAGATTGCATATGCTTCCTCCTGTTGTGAGATGTGAGAACACTCCAAAGTGTTGAATAAGTGTTTAGAAACACTGTTGCGAGGCATTGCAAAGTGAACCTAGGATGACCACTGGCATCACCCATGATGATCCTCTCCTGTCATGCTTCTTATGACTATTGCCTTAATGACATGAATTTTGATGTTTCAACACCCGCATAGGCTTCATGATGTTCTTGATTTCACTTGTTGCCTAAGTGACCATATGTGGAGTCGAACACCGTGGTTGCAAATTACTCTTCTAATGAGATGTAGAGACAGTCCAAGACATTGAATTAGTGTTGAAGAACACTGTTATGATATCTGCAATGTGGTGGAAACATGATGGTTTCTATAGCAGGAGTTAGGACATAAGGATCACTTTCTCATTTCTCTAGACCTTCACAATTCACTTCTGTGACCAAGAGCCAACTCCATGATGCTCAAACTTTTTGGTGCTTGTCCTTCTCTTACCGAGATGGGTCTTCATCATGCGGGTGAAAGGATTACCCCTGAGTGAAATTCTTGTCATGTGGCCACCTATTGGAATGAAATGAGGTGATGGCAATGTCCTTCCTTCTTGAGGCATGATCACACTACAAGGTTTTAGGTGAGTGTTTAAGAACACTACCAAGTGAGTGTGATGTAGGAACATCTCTTCCCAACATGAAATTTTGTCTTTTCTTCTTAATTTTGGCTTGAAAGTGTGTTAGGAATGTTTAAGAGTCCTTAGGTAGTCATTTGCAATCATCTTGTGTGTTTAGTTTGGGTCTAGCACTTTCAAAATTTGAATTTTGGCTTTTCCCACCAGAATGAAAATTTGAATTTGTGAGGCCATTTTGGCTTGTTTGGGTGTCTAGATGTGGCTTGTTGGAGCTTTCAAAGTTTGTCAAGCATGTAAAAGGTACTATTTTGGACTAGAAGTCATAATCATGGCTTAGGTCTTAAGGACTTTAGGTTCTAGTCTTGAATAGAGCTTCTTGATGATGTAATTAAGGCAAACATATGTGTCTTGAAGGTCTTGAAGGCTCACATTCGATGGAAAACTGACTCGTGATATATATATATATGTTCATTGTAACTAACTTTCATTCATTCGATTCGAATAAGACAAGAAAGGAGGCTCCAAGAAGTCTGAAAGTGGTTGTTGCTTCAGAAATACAATCTTATCTTGACCTACAAATTCTGGGCATGAAGATTTGTGAACGAGAATTCCAATAAACACTGTCATGGTGTAACTATAATGAAGGTAAGAGGTTGATTTTAGCTTATTATATTGATTCTCAGTGAGATTTCATTCTATCTTTATTGGCAAGGGTTTGAATACCCTGTTCCAGGTCTTGGGTATACACAGTTTCCTGAGAAATTACATTACTGTGCACAAAAGGAGTCCAAAGCTGGGGTAAATTGTGATTGAAATAGTTGCGTCTGGGTAGTGCAGACCCTGAGGAACCGGCAGAAACATTTGAAACTCAGTAAAATTCACTAAACTCCAAATTTCTTCTTCTCAGGTAGCCACAGAGTTGTAAACCCTCATCTAGAGTTTTTGGGCAAGAAAATCATTTTGTAGGAGTTCTAACCGGTGGAACTTGATAAAATTTGGTAGAAATCTTTGTTACAGGTCCCTCTAATTGATTTTTGTGGTTTGAAGTCCAGACAGTCATTCCATTGTACAGAATCTTGTACAGTTCATAAAAGAAGCCTGATAGACCTAAAATAACAGAGCAGAGTATAGAGATAAGTGCTAATTGCTTGAAATCTGATAGTGAAACTTCTTGGGGAATTGAATGAGGTAAAAGGGTATCATAATCATCCCTTAGTTTGATTTGAAACTCACTATATTGACTATTAAGTTTGACAGTTGGATCTAAGAGGGCTACAAGGTTGTTAGAAGCAAACTTAGCAGTTGGACTAAGATTAGTGACTTGAAACCAATTTGTTACACCTTCTCTGCATCATAAGTGGTATTAGAGCATGGTTGATATCTGAAGAAGTTGAAGGAAGGAGTCTATTGCGAAAGACAAGTTACAGTTGTGTTTGGTCAAGAAAGGCAAAATGCCACCAAGGAGAAATGTAAAAGGAGAGAGAGAAACAACTTTGTAAATGGGAGAAGTCATTCTACAAGAGTTGAGAAACCTTAGAGTCAACTTTGATGCAAGGATCACAACAGTTGAGGCCAACCAAAGAAGAGGAGTGGCGACAGGAGATTTGAGTGATCAAGAAGAAGTAGCTCAAAGGCCACATGTAGCAGGTGAAGAAGAAAGAGATCCTGAAGAACTGAGATTTGAGAGGTTGTTGAAAGCAGTGAAAGGGGAAGGATCAAAGCCCAAGTTAGAACTTCCAGTGTATGCAGGTAGTCTAAATGGTGAAGAGATCCTTGATTGGATAGGGGAGCTAGACAAGTATTTTGATTTTGAAAATGTACCTGAAGACCAACAGGTGAAGTTTTCCAGGACCAAACTGAAAGGTCATGCATCCCTATGGTGGGATTATATCCAGGAAGAGAGGAGGAAGAAAAACAAGGCCAAGATTAAATCTTGGGACATAATGGTGGCCAAACTGAAAGGTAAATTCTTGCCTAGTGACTATATGACAAATTTGTATAGAAAACTTCAAAATTTAAGGCAAAAAGAGATGGGAGTCAAGGAGTATACTGAGGAATTATATAAGTTGAGTATCAGGTCAGGGCACATGGAGGATGATACAGACAAGTTAGCAAGGTACTTGAATGGATTGAGGTACCAAATACTGGATGAACTTAGCTTGGTAAGTCCCAGGAATTTAGAAGAGTGCTATCAATTTGCTTTAAAAGCTGAGGACAAGTTAAATAGGAGACATAATCAGCAAAACAAAGGAAGAGGAAGGAGTTTTAGGGGCAGAGGTCAGTAAGGAGGAAGAGGACAGTCACAAAGAAGTCAAGGTGAGACAAGTAACACACAACAAGATCAACCTTCTAGTTCAAGAGGAGGTTTTAGAGGTAGAAGACCTTATTTCAGAGGTGGTTATGGAACAAGAGGAAGAGGAACAGGTGGTTTCACAGGTAGGTGCTATAAATGCAACAAATTTGCAGGCCATAGATCATGGGAGTGTCCAGAGGAGCAGCCATCAAACAATCCAAGAACTGAAGGAAGAAATCAGCTTGCTCAAGGAGGAGATGAAGAGAGTGTTTTCTCTCCTTCACTTGTAGAAGAACCAGAAGTGGGAGAGTCATTGCTCATGAGAAGAATTCTGATCTAGGAGCCACCACAAAGAAAATCATTGTTCAAGACCACTTGCAAATGCCAAGGTAAGTGTTGTAAGATGGTTATAGATTCAAGAAGTAAAGATAACTTAGTTTCAGTTGAGATGGTAAATAAGCTAGGCTTGAAGAAGATACCTCACCCTACTCCTTATAAAGTCTCATGGTTGAACAAAGGACAAAAAGTATTAGTTAGTGAACAATGTTGGGTTGATTTCCAAATTGGTAGGTACAAGGACAAGGTACTTTGTGATGTTATTCCCATGGATGTGTGCCATGTGCTTCTTGGTAGGCCTTGACAGTATGACAGAAAGACTACACATGATGGGAGAAGGAATGTATATGTCTTGGAGAAGGATGGAGTTAACCATACCTTGCTGCCCATGAAAGAAGATGATAGTGAACAACAGATTGGTTCAAGTGTGATGATGATTGGGGAAAAAGAATTCTTGAAAAAATAGGTGAAGAAGAAATAGGCTTTGCATTGGTGGTTAAACCAAGGACAGTCATAAAAACAACCAAGGTGGATGAGTTGCCTCAAGAAGTGCAAGATATGTTGAAGGAGTATGCAGACATAGTGGTGGATGAGTTGCCTAGTTCCTTACCTCCTATGAGAGAAATCAGTCATCACATAGACTTTGTGCCAGGGGCAAGTTTGCCTAACAAAGTAACATACAAAATGACTCCTAGAGAAAATGAAGAAATCAAGAAACAAGTGCACGAATTACCAAATAAAGGGCTGATTAGAGAAAGTCTCAGCCCATGTGCAGTCCCTACAGTGTTGGTGCCAAAGAAAGAAGGTGACTGGAGGATGTGTACTGACTCCAGGGCTATAAACAAGATTACAATCAGGTATAGATTTCCACTTCCTAGGATGGAAGACTTGATGGATTGTTTGTGTGGGGCAAGTTATTTCTCAAAGATAGACCTCAAGAGTGGGTACTACCAAATCAGAATTAGACAAGGGGATGAGTGGAAGACAACCTTTAAGACAAATGAAGGATTGTATGAATGGCTTGTTATGCCATTTGGTCTCTCAAATGCACCCAGCACCTTCATGAGACTCATGAATGAAGTCCTCAAGCCTTTTATAGGTAAATTTGTTGTTGTTTATCTAGATGATATATTGATTTACAGTCATAGAAAGGAAGAGCATATGCATCATTTGCATTTAGTTATGAAAAGTTACAGGAAGAGAGACTGCTGATCAATCTTAAGAAGTGTGAATTCATGAAGACAAAGTTGTTGTACTTGGGTTTTGTGATCACCAAAGGCATGCTAAAGATGGACAAAAACAAAGTTAAGCAATCTTGGAGTGGCCAACACCTAGGACAACAGGAGAGGTAAGAAGTTTTCATGGTCTTGCAAGCTTTTATAGAAAATTTATCAGAAATTTTAGTGAAATTTGTGCACCAATCATTGACACCATTAGAGGAGACAAGAAAAAGTTTGTTTGGACAAAGGAAGCTGAAAAGAATTTTCAGTATTTGAAGCAAAGAGTGACAGAGCAGCCTATCTTAGCATTACTAGACTTCAATAAAGTCTTCCAGGTGGAGTGTGATGCAAGTGGGATTGCAATAGGTGTTGTTTTGAGTCAAGATAACAAACCAATAGCTTACTTCAGTGAAAAACTCAATGATGCCAAGAAGAAGTATTCCTCATATGATCTAGAATTTTATGCCATGGTTTAGGCTTTGAAAAAATGGAGACACTACCTATTTCCCAAGGAGTTCATCATTTACACAGATAACCATGCACTTCAGTTCATTAGCAATCAGCCAAAACTCAATCAAAGGCATGTGAAATGGGTGGAATACTTACAAAATTTTACCTTCACCATCAAGCACAAGAAAGGACAAAGTAACAAGGTAGCAGATGCTTTGAGTAGGAGAGTTCTATTGGTGCATGAAATTCAGCTTGAGAGTGTTGGAATTGATTCACTTAAGGAGATGTATGAAGAGGATGAAGATTTCAAGGAAGCTTATGAAGCTTGCAAGCAACCAACAAGGATGAATAGAGAGTTGTGGTTAGATTACCTTATTCAGGATGGATTACTCTTCAAAGGAGTACAACTTTGTGTGCCTAAGAGTTCTATGAGAGAGAATCTCATCAAAGAGAAGCATAGTGGGAGCATGGCAGACCATTTTGGGCTTGAAAAAACATTGGAACAACTCACTAGACATTATTTTTGGCCTAGGATGCAAACTGATGTGAGAAGGTTTGTTGAAATATGTACAACTTGTCAGAGAGAAAAAGGTAAAAGCACAAATGTAGGACTGTATCAGCCCCTTCCAATTCCAAATAGGCCTTGGGATTCCATCAGTATGGACTTTGTCATGGGATTACCAAGAACACAGAGGGGTTATGATTCAATTTATGTAGTTGTGGACAAATTTTCAAAGATGGCACACTTCATTCCTTGCAAAACAACAAGTGATGCCACTCATATAGCAGATTTGTTCTTCAAAGAGGTTGTTAGAATTCATGGACTTCCAGTGAGCATAGTTTCAGACAGAGACACTAAGTTCTTGGGACACTTTTAGAGAACCTTGTGGAGGAAACTAGGAACTAATCTCAGTTTTAGTTCAGCTTACCATCCTCAGACTGATGGTCAAACTGAGGTTGTTAATAGGAGTTTAGGGAACCTTCTAAGGTGTTTATCCAAGGATCATCCAAAGCAGTGGGATCTTGTGCTACCCCAAGCAGAGTTTGCTTACAATGACTCATTGAACAGAAGCATAGGTATGATTCCTTTTCAGGTAGTGTATGGTATGCAACCTAGGGGTGTGTTTGAGTTGAGAGACATCAGCAAAATGGAGAAAAGAAGTGTAGAGGGTGAAGAGTTTGCAACAGACATGCAAGAAGTTCATCAACAAGTAAGGAACCACCTACAAGCTAGTGTGGACAAATACAAAAAGCAGGCAAATTTGAAGAGGAGAGGCGAATTTTGAGGTTGGTGACTTAGTCATGGCTCATCTTAGGAAGAAGAAATTTCCAAAGGGTGAATACAACAAGCTGAAAATGAAGAAGATAGGACATTGCAGGGTGTTGAAGAAGTTTTCTAGTAATGCCTATGAGATAGAATTGCCTAGTGGAGTGGGCATATCTCCAATTTTTAATGTTTCAGATCTGTATCCTTTCAAGGAAGGTGGAAAAGATGATGACACAACAGAGGAAGCAACTACAGTAGGTCAAGAATGGGCAAACCAGTTGCCTAAGGTCAAAACAGAGGAGATTGAGTGCACTCTAGACAAGGAGCTCAAGAAGACCAGAGGCAAACAGTACTATCAGTACCTGATCAAGTGGACGTATAAACCATTTGAAGAGCTACATGGATGTCTGAAAAAGACATCAAACAACATGGAAAGACTTTGGAGGAGTTCATGGACAACAAACCTCGAGTCTTTTTCTTCTTTCCTTGGGAGTATGATGTAGGAGCATCTCTTCTCAACATGAACTTTTGTCTTTTCTTCTTTATTTTAGCTTGAAAATGTGTTAGGAAGGTTTAAGAGTCCTTAGGTAGTCATTTGCAATCATCTTGTGTGTTTAGCTTGGGTATAGCACTTTCAAAATTTGAATTTTGGCTTTTCCCACCAAAACGAAAATTTGAATTTGTGAGGCCATTTTGGCTTGTTTGGGTGTCTAGATTTGGTTTGTTGGAGCATTCAAAGTTTGTCAAGCATGTAAAAGGTCCTATTTTGGGCTAGAAGTCATAATCATGGCTTAGGTCTTAAGGACTTTAGGTTCTAGTCTTGAATAGAGATTCTTGATGATGTAATTGAGGCAAAAATATGTCTTGAAGGTCTTGAAGGCTCACATTCGATGGAAAACTGACTCGTGATATATATATATATGTTCATTGTAACTAACTTTCATTCATTCGATTCGAATAAGACAAGAAAGGAGGCTCCAAGAAGTCTGAAAGTGGTTGTTGCTTCAGAAATACAATCTTATCTTGACCTACAAATTCTGGGCATGAAGATTTGTGAACGAGAATTCCAATAAACACTGTCAGGGTGTAACTATAACGAAGGTAAGAGGTTGATTTTAGCCTAATATATTGATTCTCAGTGAGATTTCATTCTATCTTTATTGGCAAGGGTTTGAATACCCTGTTCCAGGTTTGGGTATACACAGTTTCCTGAGAAATTACATTACTGTGCACAAAAGGAGTCCAAAGCTGGGGTAAATTGTGATTGAAATAGTTGCGTCTGGGTAGTGCAGACCCTGAGGAACCTGCACAAACATTTGAAAATCAATAAAACTCACTAAACTCCAAATTTCTTCTTCTTGGGTAGACACAGAGTTGTAAACCTTCATCTAGGGTTTTTGGGCAAGAAAATCATTTTGTAGGAGTTCTAACCGGTGGAACTTGATAAAATTTGGTAGAAATCTTTGTTACAGGTCACTCTAATTGATTTTTGTGGTTTGAAGTCCAGACAGTCATTCCATTGTACAGAATCTTGTACAGTTCATAAAAGAAGCCTGATAGACCTAAAATAACAGAGCAGAGTATAGAGATAAGTGCTAATTGCTTGAAATCTGATAGTGAAACTTCTTGGGGAATTGAATGAGGTAAAAGGGTATCATAATCATCCCTTAGTTTGATTTGAAACTCACTATATTGACTATTAAGTTTGACAGTTGGATCTAAGAGGGCTACAAGGTTGTTAGAAGCAAACTTAGTAGTTGGACTAAGATTAGTGACTTGAAACCAATTTGTTACACCTTCTCTGCATCAGGGTGGCAGCAAATGAAACTGAGACGATTGCCCATTGTTGTAAATGTGATGCTCCAAATGAAGATCATAACCTTCTTACCTTTCCTAGCTCCGAATCTTCTTTGAATGGAATCATCCTTAAAATGCTCATGTACTTTCTTGCTCAGATGCCTCTTATGGAAAGGTTCTGTCACCGAGAAAGACACATTTGGATGCCAATGAAGAGTAGAGGGCAGCGATGGATCAATCTTACTTGACTCAAGAGGTTTTATGGGATTTTCGGTGATTCTCATCTTCTTATGAAGCTTCCAAGCATATCGAACTTTTTGCGCCTTCTTTTCCTCATCTTTCTTTTTAGAGATTCTTGCTCAATGGTCCTCGGTTGTACTGAAATGAGGTTTGGTTACAATGTTTCTTTCTTTGAGGTGCAATCACATCACCAGGTGTTGAATGAGTGTTTAAGAACACTATTATGCAAATGACATCAAGTGAAATTGAGATGATTTCTCATTCATGCCTACATACTCTAAATCAAGATCGCCATCTTTCCCTTCCTGGATTGTTCCTTGAAGAAGATTTGAACATAATGGCGGAGTCGGGTATGATGAGATCAATTCACTCCTTGAGTCTCATAGAGATAGGCTTCAAGTGTGAGTGAGATGGAGGGGTTGGGAAAACCACTGTAGAGTCGGGAGAGGTCGCATGGAGGTCCAGGGGCTCCAACTTGGGCATGAGCGCATTTTCTTGTCCCTCTTGTCCCCACGGACAATGTGGACACAAAAGTGCACCCATGGAGAAGGATGGATGCAAGTGGAAGCAAGGGGGCTAAGTTGGATGAGAGAAAGGAGCTGAAAAAATCACTTGCGGAGGCTGCAAAAGGTCATATGAGTGTTCGGGGCTATGTTTGAGCATGGGGCGCACTTTCTTGTCCCCTCTGTCCCCTTGGGGACATGGGGAACATCAAGGACACAAAAGTGCACCCATGGTGAGGGAGTGAGGGCACACTTTTGTGTCCCTCATGTCCCCCTTGTCCCAGGGGACAAACGGGACACACGAGACACTTGGACAACAAGTGCTCCAAAGTGCGCCTATGGGAGGAGGATGAGGGCGCACTTTGTGTCCCTCATGTCCCCCATGTTCCTAAGGGGACAATACGGACGAGGAGGTCAAAAGTGCGTCTTTCCATTAATGGAAAGCCATATTTTACACTAGCTGACCAAAAATAGCTTGAAAACTTACTTCTCCCGAAGAGTTAGGATGGTGTTTTGGAGCCAAATTTTATATGATTTTGACTCCAAAACACATTCTAAGATCAATGGAATAGGTTTCACACCTTGAGTTTTCTGAACTCAAAAAAATGGCCCCTTTGTTTTTGGAATGAAGGTAGGCAGCTGTATTGTTTGGAATGTTTCAAGAAACCATCAAACCTTAGATCAAAATGAATGTTCCCACCATGTAGAGAATTCTTCAAGATTTTTGGTGCCTACTTGTTTGCCTCCTAACTCTTTACGGAGCTCCTAGAATCATCTGGAGAAGTTAAGGTTTACTTTTGAACTGCTCATTCCTTGCACTGAAAACCGGCTATTGAGTAGGTTGTCCCCGACTGATCAAACCTTTCCTAAACTACTTCCAACACATTCAAGGCTCCCCAATACCACCTCTGGATACTTAAGACCTTTTCAAAACTCTCCTAGGGACTGCAAACAAGCTCTGAAATGATCAAAATCAGCCTTTCTAGGCTACCAAGAAAACTAATCTTTCACCACACTTCACTGAATGGAATGATGAACCTTGTCACACTTCTTTGCACACCGAGACATGATTTCCAAATGTATTAGGACCGTCTTTGGGGCTTGAATGATGATGTCTTGGGAGGAAGGTTGGCCGGAGGGGATTCGGGAGGGTTAGAAGACAAAATTATACAATGTGGCTTAGTTGTCATGTTTTGAATCTTGCATTTTTGGGCTAGTCAATTCACATGAAAACACCCCCATATCTGAAATGACAAAGTGGTAAGCACGAATCTAAGATACTCACATACCTTGGGTTGCTTACAACAATCTTGTAACTTAGAGATTCCAAGTTAGGTGTGCCATTAGGAACAGTCCAACAAGCTGAATATCATTAATTTCCCCTGAAAAACTGAATTCAACCCCCATTTTTGTTCTCTATTATGTAAACCAAGCTCTCTCTCTTCCCACTTGGTACCCTTCATCTTCACAAGGTGGTTAGAGTATTCTTTATGATGACCAAAATGTTGCAAAGACATAGCATGAAGGTGATGTAGCAATTGCTTACCATAAGCTGCTGTCATGAAATTCCCAGTGAGCTGAAAATTAACACGAACATCTAGAGAGGCCCTTATTCCATGGGCATGCCTCGCAACAAGGTCACTCAAACTTTTTGCCCCATTGACCCTGTCATGTCCCTTTTTGGAGACTAGCGGAATTGAAGACCTTAACCCATTCTTCCTCCCCGTGGGTTCAAGGAAAGAAGCAAGGGAAGACTTGGATGACATTTTCTAAATAGATATTTTCATTATTATCATGTATTCCTATTGGGAAGCCAAACGCTCCAATAGAAGAACTTATTTAATTAGAATATAAAGTATTTTGAGCATGTTATCGTGGCATGGTTTATTCTTCTTCTCACATTTTTCTCGTGTTGATAGTTTTCCTTTCTTGTTTGCATGGAAATTAAAACCAAATGATGAGTATGCTTTGGTTAGATAAAATGACTTTTGTTGCGTAACATTAAAAATACCTTGAATTACGCATAATCCGAAATGACTATTCTAAGTGTTAGCCTTGCTTCGAATCATGTCCCGAGACGATGGAAAAATTAGATGACGAAACTGAATAACCGATGCTGCTAGATAGGCAAGTTGAACTCGAGTTTTCATTTAAACATGCCATTTGAACACCTTGCAAAAAGTTAATAAAACTCCTTGTTTTAATGATGTGCAAAACACTTCTGCGAACCCCGTAGCGGAAAGCTAAGTTTTGACTGTGTTCCTTGAGGCGTGTTGTATCACACCAACCCTTAGAACGACTTCAGATGATCTATTTGATCATTTAACGTCACGTGTCTTGGAGCCCAGTTGACCATTTCGCAGCTTTGGAACAGTTGCTGAAAGTTGAAAATTCAGTTTGGTTTTGGCTCGTGGTTTAGGCCTCGTGTTGAGAAATAAGATTTTGTCTCCACATACCTCTAGAATTTCTCCATGACAATCACAATTGACCATGAGTTTCAAGAAAATAAACTTGGGAATGATTTGTAAGTGGGTTTCGTAGGCCTCGATTGTTCTGCAACAAGGGCGCGTTGATGCAATTATGATAATTAGCCCCGGAAAAGTGGTCGTAGTTTAAACCTTGGTTACCGGTTTTGAGTTCTGTCAGCTCCGAGGGTTTCCCTATTGATATGAGAGTAGATATAAATTAACACTCTGTGTGTTGTAGTTTCGCACATTGGTTTTGATTGTAGATTCATGGCCACTTTGACTAAATTAGACGTTTTTGTAAACTTGTAGCGAAAATGGAAAAACTATCGTGGGACCTTCTTCAAGTCAAATAACTATTGGGAAACTTGTAGACACTAACATATGACTGTATGGAACCTCCTTTGTTTACTTGTTATGAGAAAATTGATTGTGTGAAAAATGGTGTTTTTTCTCTCTCTAGTTTTGAAAATGAAATGAAATTACATATGTATCTCTCACTCTCTCTTGTTGCGTGCAAAGTGTTGTGTTCATTGCGAATGGAAAATTATGAAATCGTGAATTGTGCTTAGATTGTAGGAAGATGCCATACCAGCTTTTGGGCTGACCATGTTGTAGGTACCGGGGACGAAGAAAACGTAGTGTTACTTGTGTTTTTGTAATAACGTGTTATCTTTGATTGAAACAATGTAATTGTAAAGGATAAATCAACAATATTGTTATAAGTAGAAAGGTTATTTATTGATTGCTGTGATGAGTATGAAATTGTTAGCATATTGGGATGTTGGAAAAATGGGCATTCTGTCATGGGTGTGAATTTGATATCAGGATTATATATTGCTAAGGGTGTGGGTGTACTTATTAGCTGGAAATGAAATGACCATTTTATAATGTGCTCCTATGTGAAATTAATGAATATATATTTTGTGTGTTTTACTAAATACTTGGGAACTCGGAAGAAAAGAACCAAATCAAAAGGACGACCTTAGAGTAAAATTCTTGTGTGGTTTACCCTTATGTGTGATCACCTTCATAACATAGAAAACTGAAATTTAAAGGATGAGCCTAGTTGTTTTAATACTTGTTGGCACCTCCTAGCTTAGAGGAAATAAGATCACAAATTTAGGTTACCGTTGAACATGTATGCTTATTGACAAAGGACACGAAACCGCCTTATTTAGGAATTGTTATGGTTTGACACTGTTAGGATGTAGTCTAGAAGATAAAGAGGACAATCATATTGACCTTCTTATCCCACATACAGTGCTTCCCAAAAAAAAAATCCTTAAACATGGTAGAAATAAACGATTGAGATATATTGTCTATTACGAGAACAACCAAAATCAAAGACTTGGATATGCACATAGAAAAACAAAGAACTCAAGAAGTAGTGCAAGTAGTTACAGAAATAACTTCAGAGCTCAGTCCCGAATGGGGACAGCCACTAAATTGACAAGAACTTATGAAGAGAAATAGATAGAAACAAGACAAGAGGAGTCAAAGGAATTAGATTAAGGTAAACAATTTGTGTCATATGTACATTGGACGACAGCCATGGCTCCATTTAATTAGCTGATTGAGTGGAAAAGACGGTACACCAAAATTCCCTATGGAGATTAATTGTATGTTCTTCAGCAATAAATTGATTGCTGGTGGTTCAGGGTAAATATTCGCCCAAGATGAGTTTAACGCCAATTTGGATCACCTAAATTATTAATACCAGATTTTCTCCTTAGAATATCAAATCAAGCAAGAATTATACTAGAAGGTTACTTCCACAACAAAAAGTTATAACTGTTAGCAAATCAACAGAGATAAAATTTGTAGTACTTAAAATGGAAGATGCTAAAAAAATGATGTTACATTAGGATGTCCATGGTTAAGACAAGTAAAGGCCTTACATTATTTACATTATAAAAATTGGTCCTAAGAAATTGGCAATGGAGACTACCAATACAAAACCAATTGAAGAGAAAACATCAAGCATAAGCAATGATTCTGTTTCAGAAAGGAAAATTGAACCTGATGAAGAGGAAATTCTCCATTTAGACAAATGCTCTGAAGGTAGCAGGTATTTTGACAGGATTGTTTCATTTAAAAACGAGTGATTACAAGATGTTGCACTTAGCTTATGCTATTTAAATTAAGAAACAGCCAGAAAGAGCAGGTCCAGTTTCATATGGCCAGAAAGGGTGGACAATGTCTTGTGTTGAGCATATTATGATGGTCATTGATGCCAAACATGACACTTTTCATGAATGAAGAGGAAGTGTGTTGGTGACAACTAGCGAACTCGGTTCAATGGTTGGTGATGACACTTTCTCATCCCTTTATGATACATATGCTTGGAAAAAGTAGGTTGACAACAACAATGCCTATTTATATAATCAAACAAATGAAAGCAAGCCAAGGATGTGACAATACGTAAATCTGTAAGTGGGCATATGGAAGAACAGATGGGATGCTGGCCAACAACAACTTATTGATGCTTAACACTTGCATAGGATGTACACGAAAGCCATAAGGAACATTTAGGTGACCCTGATAATTGGCACAGTTGGTAGAATATATTTTTTTCTGTCTAAATGGTCATCCAGAGCCCTTTATTGAAATTCGAATTCATTTTCTAGTCTAGCTCAGTGCGCTCACTCTAACATCGTCAATGTCAAGAACCAAGATTGAATTTTATGCTGGTTAACGATACTGCTGGTTCAAAAATGAGAACAAAGTAACAATAATAGCCACAACAATACTAGCAGGACCCATTAAAGATCTCCCTATGATCCAGATTTATGCCAATTATTAGATTGACTACTCTTTTTGGAGGGTAGTGTTAGGCTTATAAGGCTCTGAATTGGATAGTTAATAGGCTGGGATTCAAGACTTAGTTTAGTGAAGTAGTAGTGAAGATTGAGAGTTTGTGTCTAATGACAAGTTAAAGGCTAGTTATGGGAAGATATTTTCAATAGGTATGCTTCTCTTGAAGGTAACTTTTGGTTGTATACTTATATGGAGGCATCTCTATCTTTTGATTATCAAGTTTCCATGCAATAGAATGGCCGTTATAACTGCAGTATGTCTGCAATTGTATCCTGTTCATATTTTTGCTATATTGGCTTGTGTGTGCTGAATTACTTACATATATCAATCAATACTGCTGTTCAGTTTGACTGTTTAGGCATTGAATGGATTTACAAGCCACAAAGCTCCAATTCCAAAATTCAAATTCCTATTTCTAAAGTTGATTGACACATATGCATGGATAAAACTATATGAATTATTTGTGATGGAGTCTCTGGTAACTCCGTTACTAGAATAGAATGGGCTAAATGAAATTTGGCTTTTAGCTAGTTGTGTGCTTTGATGGTGATCTCATGGAGCCATAGTTGACATTTACACCACAGGTTTCATATTTTTCATAAAATAACGAGAACCTGATTTTTTTGGGGTAAAATCAGGCGTCTTGGATACGCCACCGCTACCGCCAGGTGCACATATCCGCGTGCACACGTGCTGCATACATACATTGTGTCTTGGATATGGTTTGATATCTTGTACTTAGCCTTATCTAGATACAAACCTCATGTAATCGGGTTTAGAATCGATAAAACCAACTACAATATGCGGGGCAATTATAACCGTATCTAATTTTAAAGCTAAAAAATTGTTGGCTAGATTTTCTGCATAGCTAAAAACCTAGGCAGTCATGAGATAAATCTCCCTCATTTACCGGTGAGGCTCCTGTGTAAGATTTTGTCAGTTATATATCCTAATATCTATTTGTGGGTATTACTTTAACCGTGTAGCTCATGAACCATAGCTATACGGTTCTGCAGCAAGTAAGCAACTGTAAAAGAAAGGAAAAATCTGCAGAAGAGGAAAATAATAGGAAATGGAAGAAAGTAGAGAGGATGTGCAACCCAAACAATAGTTTACAGAGTTGATTGCATGCACATAGATTAAAACAAATAGATCATTAAGCACAAAATTCAAAGCAAAGGAAACTTTCAGATCTAGATCTAAAATAACACAAAGTTTATGAATAGATCTAGAAAGAAAGTAAGAAGCAAAATGCACCATTGACACAAAGTTCTCCGGAAATCTCTTCTATATTCCTTTGCTTGCAGAAATCAGGGGTTTCAGCTCAAAGTCTGGAACACAAGAATGCTGATTACAAATTCCGATCCTTTAACCCGTAGGTTCTTCCTCTACTTATAGCACGTAGAGGGGAAATTACAAATGGGAGACTATAACTGAACTAGAACATAAACAAGAAGTAAAAAGAACATCGGAAATCATCTTCCTTTAATTCCTCTCTTAGTGACATGCATCAGGAGTTCAAGCTAAAATTGTGCACATCTTGTCACTTAACTCAAAGAATCATTCCAAATAACTTAAAGTAATGGTTTTCAAACCAATAACTTTTAAGTTTACAATTACATCCGGGAACATAAGAAATAAGAGAAGAAAGAAAAGAAGAAGAAGATTTGCCAGTTGTAACTTCTACACTTTCTTTTTGTTTTGATACTGAATATACTTTTCGAACATATAGTTCAAGCAATTTCCCATCCGCTTTAGCCACAACTTCTTTCTCTGTCTGAATTGCAGCAATCCTTCGCTCAAAACTTCGATGCTCGCTTCCACCTCCTTCAAACTAGGCCCAAACTTCTTAATGTCTGATTGCAGCGTTACCAACTTACTTGATTGAATTCATCGTGAAAGGCCTAACAACTTCATCAATCCTCTCTTGAATCATCAGAAGAGAGCCTTCCAGGGAATCAGGCACTTTGTTGGGAATGGTCCTTATGAATGAAGAAACGTTCCCAACCACTTCCTCATTGGTGAAAGCAATTACATTGCTTGACAGTGACGATGCCATATCCTCGAGCACCCGCATTCTTTTCAGCATAATTCTGAAGATCTCCAAGCGGAAAGAGACTGTGAATTCAAGTTGCTTCCCCTTTTCAACCGATCCATCAGGCACAATTCGTTCTGCAATCAAAACCTCCTTCGGCAGCTTATTTATCTCGACCAAAGTGCCCAGGTTACTTTCAGCCACTTGTATTCATATCTACCGTGCTTGTCACTAGTTGCTTCAGCTGAACTAATGCATCCTTCATAACCTTTAGACGAACTGGCACCTCCCTGAGCTGTACAGAAGCTTGGCGAATGATTAGGCTCTTCCATTCGTCGATAGCTCTAACTTGGTTACCTGCATTTTCCACTTCCTGCATCAGATGATCACTCACCTGCTCATGTGCTGAAATTGGCTGAGAGAAAGGTTTGGCAACCTTAGCAATGATCTCGCACAACTGGGAAACCTTCTTTTGAAGTTCAGCTTTTTCTTCCTTCTCTTTGTCAAGCTTAAGGAATAAAGCATTTATCAGTGTCTGCGTGTCTTGCTTTAATCCTTCAGTAGTGGTTTGACCTATCGGCACTTTGGTCACTGTTATATCTGCTGCCGTAAGCTTGCTCTTCTACTTTCCTTCTGTCGGAACTGATACCTCAGCGAACTTTTGCCCTGATTCTTCAATAATCAACCTTGAAGTCACCTTAGCAACTTTAGGTCTTCTATCTTTTCCGCCCAAACTCAGGAGCAGCTGCAAGTCATGTTCCTCCAAGTTGATCTCCTCTCTAGCTTCTGAGGACTGACTGTGAGGCCAACCACTTTGAGAAATTGCTTCTCGGAGAATGAGAAGTCGTTGAATGCACCACCATCTCATGCTCTGGTTCCTCTCCATCCGAAATTGCTACAGTGTTGTGACTGTCATCTTTTGAATTGTCCAAAGACAATGCTCTTTCAAATTTTGCCATCTGCAATTTAGCATTTCTTCAGGAAGAGGTGAAGATCGGAGTGGCTGAGGAGAGAACACAAATGTTGTCGGATTCAACGGAGGAACGACAATATCTTGCTGAGGTTTAAAGGCAGGTGAAGTGTGTGAGTTGACGTTGGAGAAGTCGGAACTAGCACCATAGCCGTAGAAGTGACCTTTTCCTGTGTATGAGACTTCTTGTGCACTTTAAGCTTTTTAGGCCTTCTGCTGCTTTCTCCCTCGTGCTTCCTTTTGATGGAGTTTCCTGCGCTGAGGTTGCTCTGTGATCTGATTCATCAAAGCTTCATCAAGGCAATATCCCTTTGTAAGCAACCAGTTCGAGGTATTGACCAGAACTGCAGCAGATCTTTCCTCGATCGTGTGGCAGCTACCAATGTTCTCTGAAGAGCAGCTCTATCCCCTCCCATCTAGTGGTATGAGTCAAGTAACACAGGCCCATCGTCTATGAGATCCGTAGGTATCCGTGCTAATCCATAATCAAACACTTGTCGCTACGATAACTCTGCTTTGAAAGTCTTTCTTTCGACTTCATACTCTTTACGCACTTCATCCAGAAGTCTTCTAACGAAGGCACATGCGAGTACTCCTGGGAGATTGTCTTCCTTGCTACCCCATATGGATCGAAGTTCAGCCGTGCTGGGAAGAACTCATGCTCACACTCAGAGAACATCTCAACTTCAATTCCTCTGGCTTTGTGAATGCTTTGACAGCTGTAATAGCCCACTGTGATCGGAAAGAAGCCTGTAGACTTGTGCCGCTTTGATTGTAGGTCATGCATCTCCACGAGTGTTTGCACTCCATGATGACCAATTTGTCGCTTGGATATCTGGGAAACTTGACTGGTTCTCTGAAAAGCCGGTTACCTTGAGGTATGTAAAGTCTGCAAACTAGATGAAGATACAGACCATGCTGGGATACAGACTTCCCAAGCTTCCTTGCTCACCCTGTTGGTCTTTAGATCACTGTTCAACTTGCAAATGAATTCGTAGAAGAATCCATCGTTGACCACCTTGTAATCTTTATTGCATTCAGGCACAGTCAGTTGCGGGTAGCACTCAAAAATAGGATCCTTCGAGAGTACACCCATCTATCCAGCTTGGAAAAGATACCCTGCGAGGCTGCTGCATATACTAGGTAGGAAGTCATCTTGAAGTTGTATGTCCGCCTCACACTTCGGAGCTGCTCACCGATGTTGTCACTGATGATCTCCACCCAATTGATTATTGAATCTGCTTTGTTGATCTCAATGGTCCTGATGAAGGCATACATCCATGAGTGGAAGTTGTGAGTGTTAGCTTCTCCATTTATCTTCGCATAGCAATTTGGTAATATCATCCACTTCCTGCACTAGATTGGATCGTGGAAGAGTCCTCGGGAACTTTCGATGGAGATCTGGGCTTCTTCATATACTGCTGTTCATTATGCCCACACAGTCTACTTTATGCTTCTCCCATCTGTTGCCGGCGTCCAGCATGTTGATTGTAGTCACCACCGGTCGTGTTGGAATCTTCAGACAATAATTGATAAATTGTGCGTCCAGCCGGATTATTGTCTTTCCCGCAGCATCCCGGATTGATCTGGATAGTGGATGGTACGACCTTGCACATTCCATGACAAATTCAGGCAACTGAGTTGTGACTGGGAATCTTGAAGCTCGAATGATTCCACTGCTCTTTACTGCCCGCATGAGAGATGTCTTTCCAGCCCTGGATCTGTCAATCAATTCGGAGAGGGGTTCGGGGCCTAGATCCGTATCACCAATATCAGCAAATCTGGAAGCAATGCATGGTTCCGTTGATCCTTCTCTTTCATCCCGCTTTATCATGGTCGAAGCAATCTTTGTCTGAGCAACTCTTTTTCTTTTTATTCTACTGGAATTCTTTGCAATTGGTGCAGATCTGGGAATTTCTTCAGATTCGGAAGATATATTCAATGTATCTGACATTGATTTGAGCTCCCTTTCACTTATATAAGCACCTGTAATGAATACCTGCAATTAATTCAGACAAAGATGGAATCCAGAGCATGAACACTTGATTTTTATCACAAAAATCTGCATATAAAGCCCGCTGCCCTAAAATTTGAGGCTTTGCTTGCATGCAAAGCAAGCATAAATATTTTTAACTTCACCTGGGCACTTATACCAATATGCAGATAATTAACCAAGCTTAAATCAAGCTCCTCCAACCCTAGGCGCCAAACTTTGAAGCTTTCCGGCAATGAAAAACACTTTTTAAAGCAAAAATCCTCCTCCCTTTGGGCGCCAAAACTGTCCGGGCTGCAATCCTCTGCTAAAAGAATTAATTACATCTTCATTATGGCAGCCCATGCTTATATAACTCTCAACATTCTATATTTAATAATTGCCTCTCCTATTCCTGGCAATTAATTAATAAATAAACATGCTTATTCCTTCAACTTGGGCGCCTAAATTTGCATGCTCATGGCTGCCATTAAATAAATAAATTTAATTTATTTTTAGCCTTCTTCTTTCATTCTCTTTGACTTCACATCATGCATTGACCTTCTATTTCTCCATGGCGCCAAAGTTAGGAATAAAAGCTATTAATAAATGCCACAAAAAGCATTATTTAATCACCAAATGGGTCACACTTTTTAGCATGTTCCAGAAGCCATTAAATAAATAAATTTAATTTATTTTTAGCCTTCTTCCTTCAGTCTTCTTTGACTTCACATCATGCATTGACTTTCCATCATCCCTGGCGCCAAAATTAGGAAGGAAAACTATTAATAAATTGCATTAGAGTTATTATTTAATGCCCAAAGGGGTCGCACTTTTTAGCATGGGTGATTTCTAAATTTAAGAAGTCAACTTTGATGGGATTATTCACCTTGCACTTTGCAGCTCCAAAAATCCCTTCATTCACTTAAGTTGTTTGACTTCCATAATGAGAATTTTTACCCTGCAAGGTAGGTAAGAAATTCCGTTGGTGCTTTAAGTGATTTTTCTTTATTTTATAATGGGAATTTTTACCTTGCAGAGGCGGTAAAAATTCCCGCTCTGCCTACCGCCTCTAATTTTCCCATCACAGCTTAAGTGACTTTGACTTCATGGGAATTTTCACCCTGCAAGGCAGGTAATAAATTCCCACCTGCCTGCTGCTACCAAAAATCCCACTGCAGCTTAAACCTATTCATTCTCAAAAAGTGCGACTTGCCTAGGAGAGGCTTTTTGTGCATGACTTCGTCATTTTTGATTAGAAGCTTGCATTTTGAGGTTGATTCCTTCTGGCACTGTGTTGGTAGATGATCTCCAGATGCTTGGGCAATTAAACAGACTATACTGGTGAAAGAATTGACCTAGGGGAATTTCATAGAGAAACCGAGGAGAAAACCGAAGAAAAATGCAAAAGAAATAAATAAAAGTGAAAAATGTTGCCAGAAGTTGCAGACAAAGCTCAGGATTCATTCCTGATGAAAACCCTATTGATATATGTGAATATTGGCATGCGAAACTTCAACAGGGTTCAACCGGAGCACAATTTACTTCAAACGGGCACTATTTATTTAATAAATAATTAAATAAAAATTTCCCGCAGACAAAACTTGGCGGAGGGATAAAACGAGTTTGGGCATCTGGGTATTTGTCGAAATTGGCTCATATGATACATTAGGAATATCCTACATAATACGAGACATCTTAAGCAATAAAAATAGAAAAAAGACCCGTTATTGCTGGCCTATACAACCTACATTTATTTTAACCCTTGAATACTAGACTTCCTACCTTCCCATGGGCTGGGATTGTGTAATTTGCATGTAATTTGAATCTAATGTAAAAATTTGTTTGTAATTTTTAAATTGATAATTCAATATATTTATTATTTATAATTTGTTATATATGTTGTATCCAACCATATCGATATCAAGGGCGTAAAAAACTAGTTGTATCTATATCTGATACCGTATACGTGTAACATATCCACATCCACATCCATATCCATGCAACTCTGGTTAAAATGTCAACATTGATCTTCATCTTGCAATGAGAGACTTGCAAAAACTAGTTGCATGAAAAATGTTGAGGAAATCTTTATTCTTCAGTAATAATGTCATTACTTTATATTTTTTTAGAAGATAAATGCTGGATGAAAAATCCAGAATGCTGTTACCGAAAAAACTATCAACTTGTTTGTAGCCATTCAAAAATAGATGCATCATGGAAGGAGGTCATGTACTCGAGCATGTTACGAGGATCTTGTCTAAGTGAGAGTCTCAAATGAGGAACAAATCCAATTCCTTAGAGATATTTGGGTTATCACGCTTCTCGAACACAATACTAACATGGAAATGAGTTTTTGGGTGGGCTCTTTGTTATCAAGTTCAAACTCAGTTTGTGAATCATATTTGAAGAGCTGTGTAACTTAAGATGGGGTTCGTTCTATGTAGTCGTGGAAATGGTGAGAAAGACTTGCTCTTAAAAGTGTGTAATGAGTTGTCCTATAACTGTAACGACTGTAAACTGGGTTTAAATCTATCATTGGACACCTTTCTCTCTAACAATGCTCTGATTTTTTTGTGGTCTTGATAGTACAGTTTTTAATTCTTTTGTCATAAGATGATTTCCAAATTTGGTAACTTAGATAAAACATATTTTACTTTGAAATGCCTTGCTCTTTTGTATTCCTTAAAATCTATTTTCTTGGATAGGTACTTTAGAAATTCCTATATTATTTAAATATGAAATCAACTAAACCAGTGTATCTACAATTTCTCTCTAACAAATTGTGTAGAAGACTGATGAGGGTATTTTGGATTGCTTTAGGATTGGCTATTGTCATTATGGGCGTCACTGGTTCTGGAAAATCGTAAGACTTAAAACCGTCTTTAAGCATGTCTCCAAAAATGAAAGACACAATATCTAAACAAGGCTTTAGAGTTGCTGCCACTTTATTTTTCTTTATAAAGAGTTTATCTTGTCCTTTCACTTATGACATTTTGATTTCGAAAATGCATCCACATTGACATATTCCAACTTTCATTCAAGCTACAAATCATGCAGAAATCACACAAAGAGCACATTGAATATGCAATGTAATAGGTTTTACAATATTATGTAATAGGCTTTACAATATTTAAGTTCCGCCTAGTAGATTGCAACCTAAGTTACTGAAACGGAACCCCTAGGGCACCTGGTACCAGTACAAAACGTACCCGGTACGGGTACAACCCGGATACGTGCCCGGAAACGGCCAGGCAGGTCTGGGTACGGCCGGGTACGTCTGCAGACGTACCCAGACCTGCCTGGCCGTTTCTGTGGCGTTTCCAGGCCCAAAACTGTGTTTTTTTATAATTTTTTTCTAGTTTAAATTTAATATATCATTACAGCAGAAATTACAGTTTTCGCAGCACCATTATTCTACAGAAGGTACCAAATACAAGCCATCATAAACATGGATAAAAATAGCATGTATGAGATAAATCATAAATGTAATAAACACCTCAACTAGATATGGTAGGGACAAATGAAATTATGAATTTATGAGTAGTTTGTTGTGGTTATTTAGCTTGTTTTGTTTTTCATATGCATAATATGTGGTTAATTCCTATTTAGCAGGCTGGAATTTATATATTTTTGTATGGCCGTATCTGGGGCCAATTTTTTTTTTTGCCGTATCCGCATATCGGATACTCCGGACCCGTACCTGTATCCAAAAGATATCAGCTACTTAGATTGCAATAAGAAAGCTCAATAGTCTCCACCACACACTAGGGATTTGCTCTTCATTAAATTTACAATCATGTGAGTGCTGCATATTTTTTTGAGAAGAGGAAAAAGACTACCATATTGTTTGGAAGCACACATCATATATTATACCATGAAACGAGACGTTTATATTTAAATGTGTTCAACAACTTGAAGCTAAGAAACCATCATGAATCCTTGCAATCTAGCCAAGGAGGCCTAATACATCAGCTATAGCTTCAAGATCCAAAGAGTTTTAATCTTTCCTAAATACATATTTTGACTTCAATGTGATCAACTTACCGAGTTTAAGCATAATAGATTCAAGGAATTTCGATGGAAAGGTTCCTTGCATGTACATCTTTAAAGGAAGATGAATCCAAGCTAGATAACATTCCCAGCCTTCACATTCTTCAGGATCATTCAAGTCTCATTCAACAACACCTCTTTCCAGCAGAGTTGCCCAATAAAGAGGATATATATTTTGACATTATTCAATACCAAATGATCATGAAACTCAGAAATACTAGAAGACTAGTACTATTTCTTCCTTGAAGCATATCACGCATGCATCATTGGTCAACCTTGATCTACTTATCCTAGCTTTAACAACCACATTTTGGTGATAAATTCCCTTCCTTATTGTTTGGGAAAGTTAATGCTTTCAGACGCATTTCCACAATATCCCTACAGAGTTGTTATTTAGTGAGATTCGTTGAATCCATGGTCCTTCAGTGGTCCAAGCTTAGGACTTGCAGACTGGGCATGTATTGAGAGGGTGTAGACTATCTTAGTCTAGTGTATGATCCATTGCAAATGAACAACACCTAGTGCTTCGTCAAAGTTGACTTTTTTACCCAACCTCTTTGATTAGAGAGTGTCTTCAGGCTCATCTTCCATGTTCCATCTTTGGATGCTATAGTTACTCGTGTAGATGGTGATAGATTGGTCAAACCGCACTTCACTTTGTGGGCAATTTGTGGGGTTTCCTCATTCTCTTCTTCTATTGGATGTTGTGGATCATTTCCATTATTTTGAGGGTGTGCTGCTATTTGCCCAGATTCCAAGAGATCCATCTAGATGCATTTAACCATATTCCTCTCCTCTGTGAGAGGACCATCAGCCATAAATGTTAGGAGAGCTTCTAGAGACATCATTTGCGCCCCCAAGATTGAGCAAGTACATCCACATAGTCCATGCCATTATTTTATGGACATTATGACATTTTGTAGTGGCTCTTTTATGATGGTTGATGGAGATGCTAGTCCTTTGTTTGATATGCATTAGGATAAACCTTTGTCTCATCTGTAAGCCTTTATCAAACATATCTTCTTATCTGACGGTCGGTATTGCTTTCTCATAATTATATGTAATGATTGGCATACATGACATTAATAATCATCAATCAAATCAGTAGGATACACAAAATGGTCATAATTTTCATATTCTATTCTATATATGTCATTAATTCAAACTACGACAAGATCACTTTAACTGTTATAAGGAGTGCGATAATAATAACCACCATTTATAAATATACAAGCAATACACTATCATTGAAACTTTGACTAGTGATCGCATTGCATCAATAAAAACATTAAGTGTATTTAAAATAAGTCTTCTCTTATTGAATATTTGGGAATATAGAGAGATGCAATGGCATGAGTTCACAATATGCTTTCACTAGAAGCTAATAGCTCCTTATCTTCTTATTGGACAAATATATGTACTGACATGTCTAATGTTTACTGTTTTGGGTTTACTCACCCTAGTTGGATTGAATCTTTTGTCTCATTTAGGGCCGAAGATATTTTTTGGCTTCCATATGCTTGCTTTGTTGGTTGTACTTTAAAGCCCCAATGCCTTACTTGGGTCATTTGTGGAAATCAATATTCTTTGATCGGGGTCCTTTTACCTTAGCACTTTCTATTGTAATTGGATGTATTCTTAAGTCCCATCGACAAAATTTTGGTCATTCGCAGACATTAATATAATATCTTTTTGTCTTTTCGTATTTTCTTTAAATCTCAAATACCCTTATGATCTCTTGGTGTTGTGGCATCTTTTCAGCCATGGATACTTAGTGTCCACCCCATCTCTTCTTATGTCTTGGGGCAACAAGAAACTCAAGCTTGATCTCCCGATGCAAGGTTCCCGACTCTAGTCTCATAGCATAAAAAAAGGCTTGCCACAACCCCATTTCCAATATTTCCCAAGACCTCCCTACCACCAAATTGCGTTTCAAAAAAACTAGCACCGAGATTTATATAGTGAAGCTCATTGAAATTTCCTTTACATGATGCTAGCAAAACTCAAAGGATTTCCCATTCTCCACTCCATTCAAGTGTTATATTCTTTGTCCCAAATCCGTACAAAGTTGGCATCCCCTTCTCTTTCTTTTAAATTGAGGATACTATCTATTTTATGAGAGTTGGCTCAGTAACAAATGTAAGATGACAAGCCGTATTGACGATAAAAAAATGTTCGATGTTTTGGATTTTCAGCTAGATATTCATTTTAAGGTTTAGCGGGCTTGTCTTCCAAATTTTAGGACATGTGGATGCAACATCCGGACATAAATAACAGAGTTAGAGAATGGTGGGAAGAAGGTAATCTCAAATTACTGATTTGAAGGGGAACTCAAAATAATTAGGCAAAAGCTAGACTCGGAATAAAAATGTTTTGGGGATATACTTGTAGTGATTAAAATATTACCTTGTGAAAGCCTCGGCTTAAATGTTGTAATTTTATAAGGCTTTGCCTTAAGACATTTAATTAAGCCTTCCAAGCTCAAAATTGGACTCTTCCTTGTTTGAATCTATTATAAGTCTTCAAGGGTTCATTGTTGTCGATCTTGTACCAACATCCAAGTTTGACGCTAGGTGGGCTTGTTTCAAGAAAATGTATAGGCGAGTATTATGATTTAAAGATGGTGGTGTTGGATTGTAGCTCGAAGGAGAAAATAAAACTTGTCAATATTTTGAAGCTTCCCTACTATTGATCTTCCATAAAATTTCCATCCAATGACCCGGTGTCCTCATATTTTAAAAAGTAATGAAGTGTTGGGTGCTTGATGATCCAACAATCGTGCGTATGCCAACTAGTACAATTGGAGGAATATCAATGTCGCCCAACACCTCCATAAAGTTACCTGCGTCATTGATCTCTTATATACTATCTTGAGACAACGGCCTTAATAAAAGGTTTCGTGGGGTTAGGGCCCTTAAAATATTGAATGATAAACATGGATCATTCATGTGGTTGAGAACACTCCTTCGAAAGAAAATTGAGACTTGTCACTTTCCCAAGGTACCCTTGTTGATCTTCTACGCGCATCCAATCTAATGGTGGACAGACCCATTTGAAAGAATATAAAGGAAGATTCTCTGTAGGACTACAATCATCGTCCATTTTTTGGTACAAATGTCTCCACCCTTGATTTCAATAATGGAAAAGTGTGCAAATAAGAAATAATGGGATTTTGGACAAAATGATTGCATTTTGGTGCTATTCACCCGAAGTGGAGCATTTCTAGTGCGGACACTATACTTACCTATTTCTTAGATAAATTCACGAGCATAAAACATGGATCTAGTTATGTATGGTATGGTTTGAGGTGTTGAATGAAGCATGAAATGATCCTCCACAAGATAGTGCAAGTTATTTTGACTCCTTTTGGTTGCATAGATAACAACCTCTATCCCCGTGTGTTGTGCGCAAGAATATGCTTATGCCAACGTTCTACCATAGTTTCCCGGAGATGGGTATGGGTACAAGTATGTGGAGATAGGTACATGTACAAATATGCCATTTTTCAAAGAACATAGAGATGGGTATGGGAAAGACAACAATATATATTAATGAAATTAAAAAAAATATATATTGTGCAATATAACAATTAAAATGGACTTTTAAAGTAAGGAAATTAGATGTCAACAAAAGATGAGTAAATATATTGATATTTAATATCTCATCATATCGAGGGAAGAGTAAATTGTAATACTAAAATCCCACAACAAATAGGCATGCTAAAAAAAAAACAATCGTGAACTTGAATCATATCTCATGTGATACAACGGGGTTGACTATTACATCAATTATGTCCTCTAGATCCTCTGCTAGGATGCTTTCTAGATAGTCATCACTCTCAAGTTGTGGCTTCTCTATAAAGCGAGATAACGGGGGCAAATCATCAAGACCATTTGCCTCAAGCATACCATCTTCCACGTCTATTTCTCCATCAAGTTGAATTTGGTCCCATTTTGCTAAAGGACCTTCCTTGTAACATGGATCTACATGATTTAAAAGACTAAGCGTGCTCTATAGACTAGGTTTTTGCCTTCTTTGACCCTAGTCAGTTCCTCTTCAATGAATGAATGAAATTGTAAGTACTCCAATTCCTCTCACAAGATGAAGAACTAGCTACTTGTGAGAGTAATCGTATTGCAAATGATTGCAATTCAGGTGCTTCACTGGCATGCTTCCACCTGCACTCTATTAGGTCCTTCTCACACACATATCATAGAGAACTGCCACTATAGAAAATTGACCGAGGTCATGTGAAAACATATTCCATTGAGTCTTGATGGTAGGAGCCTCCTCTCCTCGGCCATAAATATTTTTCACCACAATACAAAATTCCTTCATCACTTTTCTATTCTCATATGGAGCCCTCTTGTTGGCAAGTTCTGTATCATATCACTTTGGATTTAAAGCATAAGCAACACAATGTAGAGGTGTGTTAAGCTTGTTCCATCTTCCACGTACCTTTTCTTAATCAAAAGATATAGAGAAGGATCCCTTGAGTCTTTGATTTTTCTTATTCTTTCACACAAAGTCAATTTCTTCATAAACCTCTCCCAAACATGGTTTGTCTGAATGAATAAAATGGATTACCTCACAAATGAGCTGAATGAAGTCAACAAAAAATTTCACATCAGCCCAAAAAGGGTCATCAAGGACCATCTTCTTCACCTCAACCGTAGTCTTTGATGTAGATTGTCTCCAAGCTGCCCATGCATCACTAACTACAGTGGAACATAAGGCCCCTTTGATAGTAGAAAGATGGTCAAGAAGCATCAAGAATGAAACAAACTGCACGTTTGTAAGTTTGAGAAAACGTTTGTAAGTTTGAGAAGCTCCACCTTTGCAAATCTCTGATATATAGCTTGCATGTGGTGATGATTGCATATGAACATTTATATATTCTTTCCCTTTTCAATAAGCTTAGAAATCCATTGAAACTTGCCAATGTTTTTTGAGTGCTTTAGTGTCCCCGATTTCACCCTGAAATCTGCGACTACCCATTTTAAAATAAAAATTCGTTCTTTTAAAATAACGGGTCTTTTTGTGTTTTATTCCCGAGAAGATGTTTGTATTTTGTTAGGATATTCCCAATGAATCATAAGAGCCAATTTCGACAAATACCCAGATGCCCAAACTCATTTTATCCCTTTGCCAAGTTTTGTCTCATGGAACTTTTTATTTAATTATTTATTGAATAAATAATTACCCGTTTGAAGTAAATTGTGCTTTGATTGAATCTGTTGAAGTTTTGCATGTCAAGTATTCACTCATCTCAATAGGGTTTTCACCAGAATAAATTCGGGCATTATGCTGCAACTTCGGCAATGTTTTTCTCTTTTATTTATTTGTTTTGCGTTTTCTCCGCTTTTCTCTGCGCAGCCTCGTGAAATTCCCTAGGTTTGTTCTTTGTCCAAGTATAGTCTGCTTTAATTGCTCAAGCATCCGGAGATCATCTACTCCGAAGGAATCAACCTCAAAATGCAAACTTCTGACCAAAAAGATGAAGTCATGCACAAAAAGCCTCTCCCAGGCAAGTCGCATTTTTGGAATTAATGAGTATAAGCTGCAATGGGATTTTTGGTAGTGGCGGAAGATAGGAATTTCTTACCCGCTTGCAGGTACTTTTTCCCACAAAGTCAAAGTCATTTAAGCCGTGATAGGAAAATTAGAGGTGGCAAGCAAAGGAATTTCTTATCTCGCCTTGCAGGTACTTTTTTCCCATGAAGTCAAAGTCACTTAAGTTACAATGGGAAAATTAGAGGCGTAGTAGCAGGCAGAATTTCTTACTTACGCCTGCAGGTACTTTTTTCCTGTTAAGTCAAAGTCACTTAAGTTGCAATGGGAATATTAGAGGCGGCAGGTAGGTGGGAATTTCTTACTTGCCTTGCAGGGTAAAAATTCCCATTATAAAATAAAATCACTTAAAGCACCATCGAATTTCTTACCTGCCTTGCAAGGTAAAAATTCCCATTATAAAAGTCAAACAACTTAAGTGAAAGAAGGGATTTTTGGAGCTGTAGTGCAGGGTAGAAATTCCCATCAAAGTTGACTTCCTATTTTTGGAAATTACCCTTGCTAAAAAATGCAACCCACCTTGGGTGAATAACAATGCAATTAATAATATTTATTAATGGTTTATTCACCCAATTTTAGTGCCATAAATAGAAGGAAAGTCAATGCAAGTGGAAAAGCTAAGGAGAAGTCAAGGATGCATGCTAAAAATAAATAAAATAATTTATTTAAAAGCAACCGACAACATGCATAATTGGGCGCCCAATTTGGGTGAATAAACATGATTGTTTATTAATTAAATTGCTAGAAATAGGAAGGGCAATTATTAAAAATAGTATGCTTGAGGATTATATAAGCATGGGCTGCCATAATAAAGAAGCAATTAATTCTTTTTGATGAGGATTGCAGCCTAGACAGGTTTTGGCGCCAAAAGGAGGATTTTGCATTAAAGTTTATTTCCACTGCCAGAAGCTTCCAGTTTTGGCGCCTAGGGTTGGAATAACCTAATTTTGGTCATTCTGAGCATCTGCATGTTGGTATATGTGCCCGGGTGAATTAAATAATATTTTTGCTTGCTTTGCATGCAAAGCAAAACCTCAAATTTTAGGGCAGCAGACTTTATATGCAGATTTTGGTGATAAAAATCAAGTATTCATGCCATGGACTCCATCTTTGTCTCGAATAAATTGCGGTATTCATCACAGTGCTCAAATCAATGTCGTGCATTGAATTATCTTCCAAATCAAGAAATTGTCGATCTCGCACAAATTGATGCAATGGCAAGGGATTCCGGCATAATTAAAAGAAAAAGAGTTCGATAAAGATTGTTCCAGCCATGATAAAACATGATGAAAGAAAAGGATCAACAAAATTATGCATAGCTTCCAAATTTGCTAAAGTCAATGATATAGACACATGCCCCGAACTTATCACCGATTTAATTGATGAGATCCAGATTTCATAATTGCGCAAAGGCTTTCAAAAAAATTCATCCTCTTGTTTCTAACACAGCTCGTGTGGAAGTCATTGCATGGAGAATTCCTTTCAGAAGCTTGTGCATGTGCTCCCAATCTTCCAAATAAGCCTTCATTGAATTTACTTGTGTTTGCATTCACCCAGAGTGCTTTCCAGAATTTAAAATTGCTCATATGCAATTTTAAATAAAAGATGATGAGTTTTGTCTGAATTATTTATGGCAAACATTGCATTGGTGCATGTACTGAAGAAGAATTACAAAAGCTTCAAGGATAGAAGGGAAGACAGGTCAAAGGCAATACCCACAAGCAAATCACATTCATGCATAGCTTCCAGATCCAGTTTGGTGAGAATCAAAGGCAAAAGAGTCAACCGCATGCAGAATATGGAAAAAGAACAAGACTGAAGTGTTGCAGCTTTCTTCTAATTTCTTTTCCTCTTTCTTCTTCTTTCTCTTATTTTCCTCGACAAAGTAATTGAGCAATCAATTAAATTATAAAACTTAAGTGATTGGTTTAAAAGTCATTACTTGAAGAAGTCAATTACTTGGAAATAGGTGGTAGACATGCAAAATAGAATGTTCTATTTTTCAGTTATAAATCATGCATGTCATGCAAAGAGGAATTCCAGGAGGAAGATTGCCAATTGTTTCCCTTTTCATAGCTTCCACATGCGGGAATTCATTTAAAGCTTTTTATTGATTTGCACGCATGCAAATGACATGTAACAAAGTGTGGGAACGAAGTCCCTCCTCAATGAAGGTGAGGCTTCCTTTATTGAAAACCAAAACTGTATTTACACTGTACATTCAAAATTGTATGTGGGGGTGTTTTGGAACATCAATGGAAAGAAAAGTGAATGAGGGAGATGGAATGGAATGAAGGAAAGGAATGGAAAGGAATGAATGGAAGGAACATGCAAGATTTAGGTAAAAGTAGAGCCTAATATTGCATGGAGAAGAACAAACAATAACTAACACAAATAAAATAGAGTTTGATCAGCTAAACGAGAATGAGTAAAAGGAACACACATGAGCAAGTAAATAACAGAGCTTGATCACTGTGAACAAGAACAACAACTTAATAACGTTGACAATAAGATCAAAGACAATATTTGCATGCAAGATTTAAACATCTAACATCTAATGAACATAAGAACATCAAATGTTACAAGAGACAATGAATGAGACACAAAGTTCGTATATTTCATTAACTCCAAAATGTTTTCACAAAAGAACACAAAGTTTCTTCTTGAAACAAAGCTTGCACACAAAAGTATTTTCTTCTCCTCTCTCAAAGTCACCCTTACAAATGAGCCCCTAACTTCCTTTTATAACCCAAAAGTTGGTTACAAAGTAGTTAGGATTTTAAATGCACATTAAATAGGGCACTTAAGTGACTTTGACTTTTTCAACCAACTTTATTAAAAAAAACTAAAAATAGAAATTTCATAAGTTTCCTCAAAAGTGAATTTAACAATAACATCATTTAAAATACCACTTTCAAAATATTCGACAAAAACCAATGCCTTATCCATTGGGGGTGGGGTCCACCTATCTCAATCGTATGAGAAATGGACTCTCCCACCCATGAGAAAATATAGGAAATCATCCTACCATGTTGCTGGCAAAACAAGGATCTTGATTCTTTGCCAATTCAAAAGATTTGAGCTTTTGCAATGTCTGGTGCATCTTTTCTTCTTCCGAAAAACAACTCGGGAGAAGACTAGCCTCACAAAGTACCTACATTTCAAGAATCTTACCTGGTATGGTATGCAGTCTGAAACTTTAGATTGGATCTCGCATAGGTGTTTGATTCTGAAACATTGATCCATAGAAGAAGTGGAAAAAACATCAACAGAGTATACATTTCATGTATCAATTTTGTAAACTGCTCCACCAGATGTTGTATTGAATTCCTTTGGCTTTGTGTTCATTTTGAAGGTGCAAGGAATCTCTTCGATGAAGACTTGAATGGAAGAGAGTGCGGTATAGGCTTCATTGTACAAACTATCAAACTGAATTACCAAGTCTTCTAGAATCATTTTCCTGGCCTTAACATGATTTAGCCATAGAATTCAGTGTCATACGATGATCAAACTCAAGTATCCTCTCGAGGCTAAGAATGTAGATTCCATGCGAGCAAGATCCTGAAGACTTGGAAAAATCTGATCCAGTGTGATTAATTTCAGTAATGAGGCACTCCTTGAATGGAAACACTGGATCAAGGTAGGCATAAATATTCTCAGATATTTTTATCACCTCAGCAATTGTTTTCAACCCACCACTTTCTATCTTAGAAACCCATGACCTTAGAGTGTGCCCTAGAGTGATCACATCCTTCGATTGATTGAGAATTTCTTGATCCGAATAGCCACCATCTCTGGAATAGGAAAAGAAGACTCAATTGGGCTGATCAAATGTTGAACATATGAAATCAACTGATTCTTTTCTTCCTTGAGTTGGGAAATTTGAGATTTGTATCTCTCCAACCTTTTAAGCACACTATTCATTGAATCCTTTTCCATAAAAACATCGCTTTCAAAAGTGGTCTTACCAAGGGCTATCTTGGATACTTCATAATCAAGTGGTTGTCATGTCCCCACGATCCTTCTCAGTAGTAGGAACTGCAATTTCTGCAAACTTATCTCCGCTATCATCAATCACTACTCTGGAGAAGACCTTAGGCTTTTTGGGCACAACTTTATTGGAGAGGGCAGAAAGAGACTCCAAATCAATGTTGGCCACTTTGACCAATCTCTTTCTTTTTTTATTTCAGAGTCAACCTAGGTCGGTGTTTCATTCATTAATTCGACACAAAAAAGTCGAGAACTGGAAGAAAAATCATCTTTGCCTTTCTCATGACTAAAACCAGTAGGCAGTTGTTCTGTGGCCTCAATCCTTGGTGAAGTAGCATCTGCAACACATTCTTGATTATCCTCATGTTCTTGTGGAATATCCTTATCACCTGGATGTTCAAAAGAATTAGATATCTGTACCACTGGGATTTTCTTGGACTCTGGTGTATGACATTGATGATTTGGATCTTTGGTAGGTCTATTGAACTCTCAATGATGTGAATAGATGAGTTTGGGGTAGAAATACCCAAACACGTTCTTTTCCTTCCCGAAGATGCACACTTTTACCGATCCTTGAGACACCGCTTCTTTATTAGAGACAGTTTGGGTAACCACCGACTTTGCCTCTGAGATGTGTGTGATGATGTTGGTGGAGACTGGTGTGAAGAAGTTTGCACCACCTTTTTATGTGTAAATCTTCCTTTCGTTGGCAAAACTCTGTATTTTTGACATATGTGCTTGAAATGGGAGAGGATTGGCTATTTGATTCTCATACCACATCATAGTCCTTTTTAACATAGGTTGATTCATGACATCTAGAGAAGTTTCATCTCCTCTACTCCAATCAATACCAGGGAGTGGAGTGAAAACTATCTTGATCATAGGTAGGATCCATAAGATCAATCCCATTATCAAGCAAGGGTCAAGGGAGGATCCCTCAATCCATAATTTTCTATCTGAGCTAGTGTGAGATGAGAAAATTATCATCGTCTTACCTCCCTGTCATCCGCACATTCTACCCAATAGTCTTCTATGTTTTCCTTGTGCTTATATCTTGCTCCTAGGGATTTTTCCATGGATCCTTTAATATCAATTGAGCCCTAGCTTGTGAAAGGATGTATAGTTATGAGAGAAAATTCTTTTTCCATAAGTTCTACACTAGTGGGAATTTGGACATTTGTATTCCCCAATCTGAATTGGGAAATGAATACCTCCTTTGCATTTATCCACCAGTAGGAAATGGATTTTGAAAAGCTGACGTGAAAGTTCCATCAATGCTATTTTATCACTGACATATTTAGGAAGTTTGTAAGGAGCTCCCACAAATCCATCAACTCGTATATAGGAGTAAGAGGGAAATTGGATAAACCAAGTTCCCCATTGTTTTATCACCGCCTTGGCATCTTCTGAAAATCTTTCCTCTGGGTTTCTCCTTAGTGACCGGATTATATAGAATAGGAAAGCATCGTTTACCCTTCGAAAATGGTGAGAACCATTCTTGAACTCCAGCTGTGGGTAAAAGTGAAAAACACTATTCTTACCAGACCCATTGTACCTCTAGTTGTTAGCCCTGAAAATATCCTCCTTCTTGCTACAACATAAATCAAATAAGAGGTCATATAAAAATGACCTATCATCCTTACCTCAATCAATTGCTTATGGAGAGTATTGCTAATGATACTTGCCCAATCAATAAACATCTTTGCATCAAGAATGATACAAATGAACTTGTACATCCAAGGATGAAAATTTCTGCAGAAGGAAGACCAAAAACCCACCGAGGAGAGTAATCATATCCCCTATTTCTTCATGAAATTCTACCCAAACAACTCTTTGGGAATTCTTGAAGTGTGAGTTTTTGGTTTGACCAACCAGTTTTTACTAACCATCTTCGACCATCTCAAAGGATTTTCATCCCAAAATGTTGTGTCGATTCTTGCGTAATGTCAACATTTTCTTCATGGAGTGGCACTCTTAACAAATCTTCCATATGATCTGGAGAATTGAGCAGGAAAGGTTCATTTCTGTCATTAAAAATTCCCGACTGTGGTCATAATGTTCAACACAAGCTAGGACAAATTCGGGGCATTGTATGGCAACGGAAATGCTACCGCTTGAGGTAAGCCATAACGATAAAGCCTTTTTGAGAAAATAGTCCTCCCTTCCCATCTTACCCTATCACAGAATCTAAACCATATCTACGTGACCCATATCGGTATCCAAAATATTATCATATGTTGAATTTAAGGATGATGTTGGAACTAACCCTTGATATGCATATTTTAATGCCAACTTATTGGAACGTTCACCCATTATTTATTTTTTTTTTTTTTTTAAGAAAACATGGAAAGCCAAAAGAAAACAAGACACTAGAAAGGTGTCGGGTCTAAGTCTCTGGACCACCGTTGCCGCAAGAATAATACGACTTTTTGTATTAAAAATAAAAAGAGATTTAGTGAATGCCGAATTCAAAATGACCACACAAAAATATTGAGGCAAAGCTCAAATCACCATCCGAAAAATAATACAATTTTAGATCACTTTTACACTTTTAGCAACGCATTGAATCTTCGAAGCTCCTTATTATTATTTTTTAAAAAATATTCACGGTGTGTGCGTGAATATCTCCATCCACCCTTGACACGAGAAAGTTGTTGTCTCCTCAGCATGTGTAGCACCATGAATATCTTCTTTTTAAAATAATAAATAATAAAAAAAAAACTGCATTGAACTTCCATCAATTGTGCATGCATGGATTTCTATTTTGGTTTATATTTTAATCTTATTCCTCACTCAAAAACATGCGTGGAAATTGGCTTTAACTGCTGTTTTGTTTCTCTTTTCTTCTGCAGGCGTGAGACACCTTCAACTTGCGTGGAAATTGACAATGAACAGCAGTTAAAATGTGGGCCTCTGTTTTGGCATTTTACCTTTGTCTTTTCAGCAGGCTACGTGGGCATTATCTTCATCTGGTGCGTTGAAATTTGTCTTTAATCCTGCATGGATAACTCTGCAGTGAACAACTTCTAAAACAAATTAATCACGTGGTCTTTCACCTTCAGGGAATGAAATTTCATATCAACCTAACTATGGCATGCGTGGACTGTTGTTTTGGCTGCATGGATTCCTCCCCGATGCATGGATTTATTCCTCCTCTTCCTGATTTTTTTCTTTTTCTTATTGCATGGCATGGAATTTGAGAGAAAAATGCAATGAGTGAGCTTGGTTATGGGCAGATATATCCTCTTGGTGCGTGGAAACTATCCTTGGGTCTGCATGGAAAGATTGTTCTCTGCCTGAAGGCTGCGTGAAGGATCTTGACTGGCTTCTAGTTGCTGCACAAATTAACAACAAACAAAAACAAACTAACAACTATGTGGAATTTCACCTTCTTTGTGCATATGGGATTTGTTTGGGATTCCAGATCAACCTTTGCACGTGCATGAAATTGCCTTCACCTTTGCAAGCGTGGATCTCAGAAATTTCTTGCTATTGCTTCCCTCCAATGGAGACAACTACCTAAAACTCTCAAGGTTGCTTGGCTCTAGCTAATGCCCGTGGTAGGTTTCCGTGTGAAAGCCGGGTAGTGTCTGTAGAATAAGCTTTTCCTTCTTCTGGCTCTGGATATCTGCAATATCTCCTTGTTTCTCCTTCTTCCAATTTCCTCTACTTTTGCAACCTCTTGTAACCGTCTCCTCATCAATTCCCAGGATGATAGAAGCAAAATTAAAATTGTCTACTGAAAATTGGAAGCGGAAGAAAAATTGCCCCGACACTTGCTCACGACAGTTACGACAATTAATAAAAAAGAAGAAAAGTTCTCCCAAGTTTGTCAACAACTTTCATGAGTATTAAATTAATATTTATTAATTAAAAACCCTAAAATTTAATAAATATTAATTTTATTAAATAACAGATAAATATTAATTAAATAATTAAAACACAAGCCAGGGCGTAACGGAGAAGGGCTTATTCAAAATGAATGAAATGAAAGCCAGAATGACCATGAGAATAAGACGATATGATGAGGATAAAAATTACGTGAAAGAACACTTTGAAATTTTTATATATATATTTTTAAAAATTTTGTGAAGTCAAAATTAGCTGATAACAACTGGCTCTTATTGGGGACAAGGACTTCACGGACGCAACAACGGACCCAAACCCAAATATTCAATGAACACGATCCCAAAAACGATGAGCACAAAAACGGGATGACAAAAGAGAGGAAACCGAAAATAGGGAAAACAAACAAACCAAAAAAACCTAATTACCTATGTACATACGGGGGACAACCCGTTTTCAATTTTGATAGTGCTTGAGATATTGCCCATCTGTAGGGAAAAGGCAAATGAGTTCCATCGGATACGCCAAGTAATAAGTGTTATCTCCACAGAAATGTTTGATCTTGAACGGGCCTAGCCACAGTGAATCAAACTTCCCGTGCTTTCCTTTTGGTTCATGTCTTTTGTCCCAGAGAAGAACTAAGTCATTGATTTGAAATTGTCTCTCCCTAGTTTTCTTGTCGAACAATTTCTTTACCTTGATTGATGTTCCTCGATCCTGTTTGCCACTTGACTTCTTTGCTCTTCAAGCTTGCTTATGAACATGATCCTTTTATCTAACGCATTGGCGAAGCATTCATCGTCAACTTCCTGAGCCAATCGTAATGCTGGTAACTCCAATGTGATGGGAATTTGAGCATCGGTTCCATACAAGAGTTGGAATGGAGACATCCATTTGCTCTTTTGGGAGTTATGCGGTCAGCCCACAATGCATCATATAACTTTTTGTGCCAAGTTCTTTGATTTTCTTCGACTAACTTCATGCACGATAGTAATGATGTTTTTGTTACTGGATTCTGCTTGACCGTTTCCCTAAGGGTAGTAATCTGAATGAATGAGATAAAGATATCCCATACCCATAACAAAAACCTATCATCTCTAGAAGAAAAATTTGAGGCATTTTCCATCACGATCTTGTGTGGAATTCCATAACGAACCAATATATTTCTTTGATGAAGTCACAGATTACCGCAGTAGATGTTTGTTTCACTCGGTATAGCTTCTACCCACTTTGTAAAGTAGTCAATTGTAGTGAGCACGTGAGTATGACCAGCACTAGAATTAGGATTCAAAACCCCGATGAAATCTAAACCCCATTGTTGAAAGGGTTCTTCAATGACAACTGGCTTCAAAGGCAAAGCTGCCAATTTTGGTCTTCCAACAAATTGTACTGACAAGCTTCGCATTTTGCTACCCATTTCTGAGCATCGAAAACATAGTGGGCTAGTAATAATGTGCTCAGTAAAATTTTATGAGTCAGTCACTGGGCCAGAGAAATGACCACCGCAAGCATGATTATGAAAGGCTTCAAGAACCTTGGTTGTTGTTCCTTATCGACACATCTGAGGAACATGCCATCAATTCCTTTCTTAAACAAAGTGTTGTCCCAAATGACGTACCTGACAACTCTTAATTTGATAGCTCTCTTTTCCTTAGCTGTCAGATTCTCAAGACATTCGCCATATGTGAGAAAGTAGGCTATATCATAATACCATTCATCTATGGTACTAACAAAAACTACCAATGGTAAACCTTCTTCAACTGGTTCTTCTTCAGAGTCATCTCGTGGCTCATTCTCTGCGATGAGTTGGCAAAGTCCTCTTCCACGAACTAACTTGGTAGGATTGATATCCAAATCATACTCCTAAATCTTGGAGACCCAATTACCTCTTTTAGATCCTGGTTCTTGTTGCGTCAGCATCGATTTAACTCATGGTGTCTGGAACTAAGACTTTGGTATGCGAATTCAACACATAGTACCTGAAATGTTTTAAGGCTCTCACCACCACGTACGCATGCCTCTCAAGGGGAGTGTAATTAAGTTCATGTTTCTTGAATCCAAAGCTCATGAATGCAATAGGAGATTCGATTCCCTCTTGATTGTGTTGAGTCAAGATGGTAGAGATTGTGTGCGTGAAGCATAGCAATAGATTATAAAATCCTTTTTAAAATCGGGGCACACTAATGTAGGAGCTTTCATGATAGCACCCTTGATTTGCTCAAATGCTTCTCTACCTTCCTTCACCATTTGAAGGATTCTTTTCCTTTCATCATATCAGCAATTTCTTTGGTTAGCTCGGCAAAATCTGGCACGAACCTTCTCAAAAAATTCACCTTCCCAAAGAATGAGTGACTCCAGCTTACTTGTAGGAAAGGAAAGATTCTTGATAGCTTGAACACGCTCAGGATTGATTTTAGTTCCTTCTTTATAAACAATATGACCTAGGAGTTTCCTTCCGTAACTCTAAACACGGACTTCTTTGGATTTAGGAGATCTTATGAAGTCTAGCACCTTTGCAATATTTTCTCTAAATCTCTTAGGTGATCTTCTCGCTTCTTTGAGAACACCGTCAAGTCATCTAGGTATATCATGATGATCTTGTCTTTATAATCTACGAATGCCATATCCATAGCCCTTTGAAAAGTTACACTGGCATTGATCAAACCAAAAGGCATTCTTCTATACGCGAACATACCCTGGGGGTGGTGAATGCGGTTTTATGTTGGTCTTCTCTAGCCACTTCAATCTGATTATAACTAGAGAAACCATCTAGCATGATAACATTTCTGATCCAGTTACTACCTGCAGAATATGGTCCATGACCGGAAGTGGATAATTATCCTTCAAGGAAGCTTGATTAAGATTGCATGGAAATCCACGCAAATCCTAATTTCCCATTTTTCTTGCGAACCAGTACAATATTAGCTATCCAAGTCGAATGTCGAATAGGAAACACTATCCGTGCATCTAACATCTTTTGAACCTCATGAAATATTGTCCCTGCAATCTTGGGATTATATTGTCTTTGCTTCTTGAATGGAACTGACACCAGGTTTCAAGGGTATGGCATGCTCCATTTCCCTAGGTTGGAAAGACTTCAAGTCTTCATATGAGTAAGCCAAGACGTCAAATATTTGGTAAGGAGGCTTATGAATTTCTTGCGCTCCTCAGGTGAGCAACACTTACCGATGTTGACCAAGCGAGGTTTATCCTTGGTACCAATGTTAACTTGCTCATAGTCAACAGAATTCATAGGTCCTTCTCTTTTTTCTTTGATAAACCTGTCATGTTTATCAAAAAGTTCTTCAAGTGAAACCAATCCTTTTGGAATTTTATTTCCTTTGAGTTGAATGATGCCATCACCAAGATCTTCGTTCTCAACTCCTTCTTGAATGGGTGAGGTCATCATTCGCGAAATGCAAAATCACTTCCTTCAAAGTACAATTGTTCAAAATTATCCTTTTTTCCAAGAAGGCAATAATTTGTTGATCATCATTGAATACTTGCCAATTTTCTGCATTGTCAGAACACTTGGCCTAAAAACCATTTCATGGTGTATTTGTCTTGATCAAACTCTAAATGAGGAATCATTAATGAAGCTGAGATTGCTAGAGAATCTGCTTTGTCATTCTTTTCACGAGGGACAAATTTTATGGAAAAAGCATCAAGACTTCTATCACGTCCCACACTTTATTTCTATAGTGTCTCAAACGATCATTCTTTACTTGAACTGATTTTTAACTTGTTTCACAATCAACTCCGCATCTCCAAAGACTTTCAAATTTTTTATCCCTTTCTCTTCTGCAACTTGGAGGCCAAGGATTAATGCCTCGTATTCTGCAATGTTGTTAGTATTTGAAAATTGGAGTTTGTAAGAAAAAGGAAATATTTTACCATTCGAGATATGAGCACCACTCCTGCACTGGAACCTGTTGAGCAACAACTTCCATCAAACTCAAGAGTCCATATCTCATTAGAATCTTGGCAAGTGACCTCAGTGCATGAACCTCTGTAGTCATCATATAATTACCCATACTTGAGTTTTGAAACAAGACTTGTGCACGAGGATCATCGGTTTTCGTCACCGTGAATTTTTCGCTTGAGTTTTTGGCATTAGCTTCTTCATTTCTCCATTGATAGGGATCATGGCGTGAGACTAGTCCATTTGAATCTCGCCACCCAAATCTCTGCAAAATTTCCTGCTCAACAACATACCATATGAAGCAGGAATGTCAACAACTAGAATGGTTACCTTAACTCGCTTATGAGGAAATTGGGCTAAAACCATTTGAGCGTCTTTAATCTTCCCGATCAGAGGAACTTGTCTCGTCTCCATTGAGTAACAAGATCCGAATGTTCTCGTACAAGTCAACCCAAGAGCATGTGCTACTTTTTCAGGCATCACATTATCCGAGGCTCCATAATCTATAATGCAATTACTTAATTTGCATCCGTTGATCATAAAAGGACACAAAGAAAGGTTCAATCTTTTCATTTGAAGGTGTAGTGGCCGCCACAATATTTTGAGTCTTCCCATCTTTGGGAGTTTTCAGAATTCCTTTAGAGGAATGATCAATAGAGTCGCCTTTGATAAACTGGACCAATTTCTCTGAGTTGATCCTTATTGGATTTCAAGTACTTTTCCTGTGCCATGGAAATTTTTGTTTTATTGATATGATCAATGATATCAAATTTAGGAAAAGTAACTGTAGTTGATGTTTCAGATACTAGTTCTTTCGAACTTGATGATGGCACACTTTTGACCTTTGCTTCGGGCTTGGTTGATACGGATGTGGAAGAAGAAACTTTCTTCGTAGCTGATTTATCAATTGATTGACTTGACAAAGGCCCTCCTTTCTTTAAGATAGTTTTGACCTTGAAACCTCAATCACCTTGGACTCTTTAGGAGTCTCATTTGTCTTGGATTCTTTGGAAGTTTCCTTAGTCTTAGATTCTTTTGGAAGTTCCTTGGAAACCTCTTTATCTCCCACCTTAGTGGTATTCTCGCTCCTTTTTCTGAGAGCATGTGAAGACAATGAAGGATTGACTATTCATATCTTCTATAATTTCTTTGTATTCATCTTCTTCTTTTGAATGCTACTCAAAGAAATGATTATTACTTTCTCCTTAGATCTTCAACTTCAGGTTCAAATGTTCCAAAATCCGGCTCTTCCTCATCAACCTCGACGACTTCAACTTCATCATCACTTTCTTCAACAACATCACATTTTGAGTTAGTTATGGGAGCTGCTTCAATAGCAAGCCTCGTTAGAGCACCTACAATCTTGGCTTTGTTGGGAACGTATCCTTTTCTTGGGATGTCTTTGTAAGGAGCAGGTTTACTACTTTGAGCAACTTGATTTTTTCAAAGCCAGCACATCATTAGCCAACTTAGTGAGTATAGCTTCTGAAGCATTGGGGGTTTCTTGACTCTTTCCCTTGAGGGAAGTTTTCTTGAATTTTCCTGCCATGATTAAGTCATCCTCAATTTCTATGGCCAAGGATTGAGCAAGTTCCAAAGTAGCCACTCTAGCCCTTCTCAACTGATAGCACACTTCTTGGTTGTGCGTTAATAAAGAAACATTTTTGTCCATCAAGGTTTGGACGAATCCCGGCAGAACTTTGTTCACCATTTTGTTGAACTTAGCCACAAAATTCCTCATGGGTTCTGTTGGCTCTTTCTTCACTTGAGATAGTTGGGCAAGAAGAGCATGTTCATCTTCTCGTCTTGAATCGATCTTCAAACTTAGTTTTCATATCATTCCAATTTGTAATGCATCCATTTGGAAGATGATGAAACCAATCTGCGGAAACATCATGCAATGTTTCGACGAAGAGGCGAATAACAACATCTTCATATTCTATTGAAAAAACAGCACATGCAGCAAAGAAGGTAGAAATATGGTCATCTGGTGACGTCTTCCCATCTCCGTCGAACTTGGGAAGAATCTTCCTCGATCCTCGTGGGAGTTCATGTCGAGCTGGTAAGGCCAATGGGCCTATGGCATTTCCCCATGGTACGTTAACTCGCCATCTTGGGAAAGGTGGTATGCAAAGGCAAAACAACGTGAGCAAGGACAAGTGCTTGACTTGTAGTGATTCCTCCTTGCTTGCTCTTTCAGGACTTGATGTAAGGCTTACAGATCTACGAGGTGTGTTATTCTTTGGAGGAGATAACTTGAAACCAAACTTTCCTTCAAGTCAAAAATGGGATCAGATCGACCTTTAGCTTTTTCTCCTCGCGTAAACCTCTTTCCTACCAGTTTGAAATCTTTACTGTGAAGGGATCACTGGCATGTTCTTGATCGGCTCTAGCCTTTTCTCTTCACTCTCTTTCTTGAGCTATTTGCGCCTGAATAACTCTAGTAACTCTCGCGGCTTGATCTTCTTCGTTATCTAGTACTGATGCGGTGAGATGAAAATGATAGTTTTTCGTGCGCTTTTCCCAAATAGCTTGCCTCAAATTTGATGATATGTCTTCTTGAGTATCTGCAAAAAGAATATTTGGTTGCAAGATAGGTGGGTTACCTGTAATAGTCATACAAATTATTACCTTGGTGGAAGAGGACCGCGTCGGTGAACAACGATCAACACGTGTCCAGGAGGTCTTCTAGCCACAAGTGCGGGTGCTCTTCTTCTAAGGTCTTCAATGTATATTTCTCTGTCAATGGCTCTATCAACAGCCACAAATTGCTGCAAGCTTTCATGGTTTTCCCAAGCTACTGTTCAAGGTTGCAGCAATGTCTCCTTGAAAATCTTTGTCGGGCACAAGGTTTGGTTGAAGAGATGGAGCTTGTGCAGAGGGGATAGTCATAAATATTTAACCAAGCACTGGTTAACGATTCCTGAGTCCCCATTAGAGTCATAAAAACTGTTAGCATATATGGATTTGCACGCATGCAAATGACATGCAACAGTGTGGGAACGAAGTCCCTCCTCAATGAAGGTGAGGTTGCCTTTATTGAAAACCAAAACTGTATTTACACCTGTACATTCAAAATTGTATGTGGGGGGTGTTTTGGAACATCAATGGAAAGAAAAGTGAATGAGGGAGATGGAATGGAATGAAGGAAAGGAATGGAAAGGAATGAATGGAAGGAACATGCAAGAGTTAGGTAAAAGCAGAGCCTAATATTGCATGGAGAAGAACAAACAATAACTAACACAAATAAAATAGAGTTTGCATCAGCTAAACGAGAATGAGTAAAAGGGAACACACATGAGCAAGTAAATAACAAAGCTTGATCACTGTGAACAAGAACAACAACTTAATAACGTTGACAATAAGATCAAAGACAATATTTGCATGCAAGATTTAAACATCTAACATCTAATGAACATAAGAACATCAAATGTTACAAGAGACAATGAATGAGACACAAAGTTCGTATATTTCATTAACTCCAAAATGTTTTCACAAAAGAACACAAAGTTTCTTCCTGAAACAAAGCTTGCACACAAAAGTATTTTCTTCTCCTCTCTCAAAGTCACACTTAAAAATGAGCCCCTAACTTTCCTTTTATAACCCAAAAGTTGGTTATGAAGTAGTTAATATTTTAAATGCACATTAAATAGGGCACTTAAGTGACTTTGACTTTTTCAACCAACTTTATTAAAAACAACTAAAAAAGAAATTTCATAAGTTTCCTCAAAAGTGAATTTAACAATAACATCATTTAAAATACCACTTTCAAAATATTCAACAAAAACAAAGGCCTTTATACATTGGGCATGGGGTCTACCTATCTCAATCGTATGAGAAATGGACTCTCCCACCCATGAGAAAATATAGGAAATCATCCTACCATGTTGTTGGCAAAACAAGGATCTTGATTCTTTGCCAATTCAAAAGATTTGAGCTTTTGCAATGTCTGTGCATCTTTTCTTCTTCCGGAAAACAACTCGGGAGAAAACTAGCCTCACAAAGTACCTGCATTTCGAGAATCTTACCTGGTATGGTATGTAGGTCTACAACTTTAGATTGGATCTCGCACAGGTGTTTGATTCTGAAACATTGATCCATAGAAGAAGTGGAAAAAACATCAACATGAGTATACATTTTGTTGGCTAGATTTTCTCGCATAACATCAAACCTAGGCGCTTATGAGATAAATCTCCTCATTTAACCGGTGAGGATCCCGTGTCGATTTGTCAATAAAAATGTGTTATTATCTATTAGGGGTTTTACTTTAACCACTTAGTTCATGAACCATAACTAAGAAGTTCTCAGCAAGTAAGCAACTGTTTAAGAAAGGAAAGTTATAGAAGAAAGAAGTAAAGGAAATACAGAGAAGAAATGGGGAAGATGTGCATCCCAATTAGTAAATAGAGCTAATTACATGCACATAGAAGAAACTTAAAAATTATAAAACAAAGGCAGCTCTAGATCTAGATCTAAAATAACACAAAGTTTATCAAGAGATCTAAGATTCAAAGCAAGAAACACAGTACACCGTGACACAAAGTTCTCCTGAAACCTGCTCCCTTGTATTCCTTTGCTCCAAGTTGCTCTCAGGAGTTCAGCACAAAGTCTAGAACTCGATCGCTTGCTTACAAATTCTCGATCGATCCTTAACCCGAGGTTCTTCTCCTACTTATAGAATGGAGGGAAAGTACAAATAGAAGACTCAAACTGAACTAAAGCATGAACAAGTAAAGATGACATTTGACAATCATCCTCAACTAACTTCTTCTTAAGTGACACATGTATCACTTAACTAATAGAATGGTTCCACATGACTTCAAGTAATGGTCAGAAACCAATAACTTAGAAGTTTTACAATTTCATCCGGGAACATAGAAAATAGAAGAAGAAAGAATAGAAGAAGTCATGCCAGCTGTAACATTTATGTCTTCTTCTTGTTCTAATATCGGATATACTTGTCGAACATGTAATTCAACGATCTTTCCATCTGTTTTAGCCACTGCTTCCTTCTCTGTCTTGAATTGCAGCAACCCTTCATTCAACACTTTGCACGCACGCTTTCCACGCCTTCCAAACTCGGCCCAAATCTCGCAATGTTCGCTCAGTAGCGCCACCACCTACCGATAGAATTCATCATGAAAGGCTTGGTAGCTTTATCAATTCTCTTTTGTACCATCAGAAGAGAACCTTCCAGGGAATTAGGCACTTCGTTAGAAACAATCCGCACGTATGAAGTAACACCTCCGTCCACTCTTTCCTCAGTGAAAGAAATGATACTGTCTGGTAAATCTGATGTTCTACTCTCAAGTGCCTGCATCCTCTTCAGCAAAACTCTGCAGATTTCCAAGCGGAAAGATACTGCAAACTCTAGCTGCTTCCCCTTCTCGACTGATCCGTCTGGTACAATCTGTTCCGCAATCAATACATCTCTCGGCAGCTTGTTGATCTCGGCCAAAATACTCAGGTTACTCTCTGCAACTGTATTCATGCCTTCTATGCTTTCCATCAGTTGCTTTAGTTGATTTGCTGCATCGTTCATAACCTTTAGGTGGGCTAGCACTTCCTCAAGTCAGTACGTAAGCTTGATGAATAATCGATCCTTCCATTCGTCAATAGCCTTTACTTGATTGCTTCATGTCCTCCATTTCCCCGCATAAGATGATCACTCACCTCCTCTGAAATGGGCTGAATGGAAGGTTTAGCAACCTTGGCTATGATCTCACATAATTGAGATACTTGCTTCTGCAGCTCTTCTTTCTCCGCCTTTTCACCGTGTCAATCCTAAGGAATAAAGCGTCTATCAATGTCTGCGTGTCCTGCTTCAATCCTTCAGTGGTGGCTTGACCGAGTGGTACTTTGGTCACTGTCACATCTTCCGCCGTGAGCTCCTCCTCTATTTTTCCTTCCGCTGAATTGATATCTCAAAGAAACTTCTCTCCCGAATTCTCAATGATCAACCTAGAAGTTGCTTTAGCAACTTTAGGCCTTCTGTCTCTTCTACTCAAATCCTGGAGTAGCTGCAAGTCGTGCTCCTCTAAGTTCATCTCCATTCTCGCTCAACCAACTGCAAAGCCAACCATTCCGAGAAATTACTTCTGGAGAGTGAGAAGTCGCCGAGTGCACTACCATCTCCCGCCTCGCATCCTCTCCGCGCTGTAAAGTGCCACAGTGCCATGGCTGCCATCCTCTGAAATCATCCAAGACAAAAGCTCTTTCGAACTCTACCATCTACAGCTTCAACATCTCCTCTGGAACGGGTGATGAACGAAGTGGCTGAGGAGAGAAGACGAACGTCGCCGGATTCAATGAAGGCATGGAAACGTCCTGCTGCTGCGGTGCAATAGTTGGTGAAGTACTGGGTACTGGAGAAGCCGGAGTCAAAGCTATGGTCGTAGAAGTGATCTTCTCTTTCTCTTGAGATCTTCTGTGTACTTTCAACTTCTCGACCTTCTCACGCTTTCTCCTTCATGCTTTTGCTTGAGGGAATCTCCTGCCCGGCCGAAGTTGCCCGTGATTTGATTCATCAATGCTTCATCAAGGCAATATCCCTTCATCAGCAACCAGTTTGAAGTATTCACCAACACAGCTCTCGACCTTTCTTCAATTGTGTTGTAGCCTCCCATGTTATTCTGCAGTATGGCTTTATCTCCTCCCATTTGATGGTAAGTGTCAAGTACCACATTCCCATCGTCTTTAAGATCCGCAGGTATCCGTGCTAGTCCAAAGTCGAACACTTACTTTGCTGACAAATGCCTGCTGAAATCTCTCTTTCTAACCTCGTACTCACTTCCGCACTTCATCCGTAAATCTTCTAACGAAGGCACATGTGCGTGCATCACGGGAGATTGTCTTCCGCTACTCCAAATGGATCAAAGTTCAGCCGCAGCAGGAAGAACTCTTGCTCATACTCGGATAACATTTGCGCTTCCATCCCTCGAGCTCGTGAATGCTAATGCACTAATATCCCACAATGATCGGGAAGAAGCCCGTAGACTTGTGCCGCTTTGATCAAGGTCGTGTAACTCCACAAGTTGCCCGCCACCCATGGCGATCAATCTATCATTTGGGTACCGGGCATCTTTATTGGTTCTCCGTAAAAGCTCGTAACCCCGAGGTATGTGAAATCTGCAAATTGAATGAATAGACTCGCAATCTTGGACACGGCTTCCCACGCTTCCTTGCTTACCCTGTTGGCCTTCAAGTCTTTGTCTAGCCTGCAGATGAAATTGTAGAAGAAGTCATCGTTGATCACTTTGAAGTCTTTCTCTTTGTAGGTGCAAGTAAGTCGTGGGTAGCACTCGAAAATGGGGTCTTTGGAAGAACACCACATCTATCCAAATTGGAAAAGACACCTTGTGAAGTCAGCAGCATACACCAAGTATGAAGTCATCTTGAAGTCGAAAGTACGCTTCACGCCCGGTTGCTCACCGATGTTGCTGCTAATAATTTCCAACCAATTGATTATAGAATCAACCTTGTTGATTTCAATGGTCCTGATGAAAGCATACATCCATGTACGGAAAGTGTAGGCATTCGCTTCGCCATTCATCCTGCATAGCAATTTGACGACATCATCTGCCTCCTGCACCAAATTGGACCGTGGAAGAGTTCTCGGGAACTTTGAAGGGGATCTAGGCTTCTTCATGAACCGGCTATTCATGATGCTCACACAATCAGCTCTATGCTTTTCCCACCTACTGTCAGCATCCTGAATGCTAATAGAAGTCACCACCTTTCGTACTGGAATCTTCAAACAATAATTGATGAACTCTGCGTCCAAACGAATTATTGTCTTTCCCGAAGCATCACGTACTGATCTGGATGAAGGATGATAAGATCTAGCACACTCCATCACGAACTCTGGCAATTGGGCTGTACATGGAAAAGCTGCAGCTCGGATAATTCCACTGCTTTTGACCGCACGCATGAGTGAAGTCTTTCCCGCTCTGGATCTATCAATCAAATCAGCAAGAGGTTCCGGGCCTAGATCTGTGTCTCCTATGTCTGCAAGTTTGGAAGCAATGCATGACTCCATCGTGCTTTCTTTTTCATCTCCTTCGCCATGGCTTTGTCTATCTTCGTCTGAATAATTCTTTTTCTTCTAACTTGGCCGGATTTCTTCAATACTGGTGCAGATCTGGACAATTCTTCAGATTCGGAGGATATTTGCAATGTGTTGGACATTGATAAAAACTCCTTTTCTTTTGTAAAGCACCTGTAATGAATTCCTGCAATTTATTCAGACAAAAATGGCCACCGGAGCATGAATAGTGAATTTAAATTATAAAAATCTGCACTTTTCAAGCCTGCTGCCCCAAAAATTGGTGTTTAATTTGCACATAAAGAGAGCATGAATCCTTTCAATCAACACCTGAGCTCCTGTAACACCTGTGAAAACAATTATGCAGACAAAGATCAACCTCCTCTAAAGCATGCGCCAAATCTGGAAGCTTTTAGCCTTGTTAGCACTTTGTCTGAACAAAATCCTTCCTTTAATGGGGGCGCACTTTTCCTCTTGGCTGCAATTCTTTACCTGTGAATTAAATAATTCACCCATATGGCTGCCCATGCTTATATAACCTTCATAATTCTATAATTAATAATTGCCCTAACAATTAAAGGCAATTAATTAATTAAAAATCATGCTTTTCTCTTTTAAAAATAGCATGTTTAAGGACAGCCATCCAATAAATTAAATTAATCCAATTTAATCCTTCACACAACGCACTTCACTTAAGCTTCACAGTGTGCTTTGACCATAGCCACTGAAAATAGAAATTAATTTAATGTTTTAATGCTTTAAAAAACATTAAACAATTCCCAAATGGGGCGCACTTTTTGAGAGGAAGAGGGCAGCCACTAAATAAATTAAATTTAATGCATTTAATTCCTTTCTTTTATTCCATCTTTGACTTGTTGACCTCCTCCAAGCTTGGGCGCACTTTTTGAGAGGAAAGATTAATTAAAATAATCAATTTAATCCTTTTATTCTCTCACCAAAGGGGGCGCACTTTTTTGCACATGTAATTCTATTTTTAAGAATTTTTTATAATGGGATTCTTTACCTTGCAAGGCAAGCACCAAAATCCCATGATCCACTTAAGTGATTTGACTTTGACAATGGGATTATTTACCTGCATGCAGCGTGCACTAAAATCCCATGATTTCACTTAAGTCACTTTCCTTTTATTTTATCATGGGAATTTTTACCCTGCAAGGCAGGCAATAAATTCCCACCTGCCTGCAGCCTCTATTTTTCCCACTGCAGCTTAAGTGACTTTTATAACACGGGAAAAAGTACCCTGCCAGGCAAGTATAAAATTCCCACCCTGCCTGTGGCTTATATTTTTCCCATCGCAGCTTAAATCCTTTGTTTTCCAAAAATGCGCCCATCCCCGCAGGGGCTTTTCTGTGCGACTTCGCTTTTTCCAGTGATCCGACTCTCATGACGACTTCTCCTCACGGGCATAATGTGCGTATATGTTTTCCAGCGCTGCTCCAGGCCAAAAATCGGGCTTACCCGGCAAAGGAATTGCTCCAGAGAAATTTCACAGAAAATGAAACGGGACACCACAAAAACACGAAAAATTGCCAAAAGTTACAAATAAAGCCCAAAACTTAAAATAAGTTAAAACCCTTCTGGCACATAGGAATAATAACATATTCGCTCATAATAGAGTTAAAACAGAGCACAAATAGCCTCATACGGGGCTCAAAATAATTAAATACAAATTTCCCGCAGACAAATCCCGACGACAGAATAAAACAATTTTGGGCATCTGGGTATTTGGCGAAAAAGGCTAATATGGCTCTTTAGGATTATCTTGACGCAATACAAGAACTTTCAGGCAATAAAAACACAAAATGACCCATTATTTTAAAAGTACGAAATTTTTTCGGATAGGGTAGTCACAGATTTCAGGGTGAAATCGAGTGACCACATTTCATGTATCAATTTTGTAAACTGCTCCACTAGATGTTGTACTGAATTCCTTTGGCTATGTTCGTTGTGAAGGTGCAAGGAATCTCTTCGATGAAGACTTGAATGGAAGAGAGTGCGGTATAGGCTTCATTGTACAAACTATCAAACTGAATTACCAAGTCTTCTAGAATCATTTTCCTGGCCTTAGCATGATTTAGCCATAGAATTCGTGTCATACGATGATCAAACTCAAGTATCCCCTCTGAGGCTAAGAATGTAGATTCCATGCGAGAAAGATCCTGAAGACTTGGAAAAATCTGATCTAGTGTGATTAATTCTATAATGAGGCACTCCTTGAATGGAAACACTGGATCAAGGTAGGCATAAATATTCTCAAATATTTTTATCACCTCAGCAATTGTTTTCAACCCACCACTTTCTATCTCAGAAACCCATGACCTTAGAGTGTGCCCTAGAGTGATCACATCCTTCGATTGATTGAGAATTTCTTGGTCCGAATAGCCACCATCTCTAGGAATAGGAAAAGAAGACTCAATTGGGCTGATCAAATGCTAAACATATGAAATCAACTGATTCTTTTCTTCCTTGAGTTGGGAAATTTGAGATTTGTATCTCTCCAACCTTTTAAGCACACTATTCATTGAATCCTTTGCCATAGCAACATCGCTTTCAAAAGTGGTCTTACCAAGGGCTATCTTGGATACTTCATAGTCAGTGGCTGTCATGTCCCCACGATCCTTCTCAGTAGTACGAATGTCAATTTCTGCAAATTTATCTCCATTATCATCAATCACTACTCTGGAGAAGACCTTAGGATTTTTGGCACAACTTTATTGGAGAGGGCAGAAAGAGACTCCAAATCAATGTTGGCCACTTTGACCAATCTCTTTCTCTTTTTTATTTCAGAGTCAACCTAGGTCGGTGTTTCATTCATTAATTTGACACAAAAAAGGCGAGAACTGGAAGAAAAATTATCTTTGCCTTTCTCATGACTAAAACCAATAGGCAATTGTTCTGTGGCCTCAATCCTTGGTGAAGTAGCATCTGCAACACATTCTTGATTATCCTCATGTTCTTGTGGAATGTCCTTGGATGTTCAGAAGAATTAGATATCTGTAACACTGGGATTTGCTTGGACTCTGGTGTGTGACATTGATGATTTGGATCTTTGGTAGGTCTATTGGAACTCTCACTGATGTGAATAGATGAGTTTGGGGTAGAAATACCCAAACACGTTCTTTTCCTTCCCGAAGATGCACACTCTTTACCGATCCTTGAGACACCGCTTCTTTATTAGAGACAGGTTTGGGTAACCACCGGCTTTGCCTCTGAGATGTGTGTGATGATGTTGGTGGAGACTGGTGTGAAGAAGTTTGCACCACCTTTTTGTGTAAATCTTCCTTTCCTTGGCAAACTCTGTATTTTTGACATATGTTCTTGAAAAGGGAGAGGATTGGCTATTTGATTCTCATACCACATCATAGTCCTTTTTAACACGTGTTGATTTATGACATCTAGAGAAGTTTCATCTGTTCTACTCCAATCAATACCAAGGAGTGGAGTGAAAACTATTTGATCATAGAAGGATCTATAAGATCAATCCCATTATCAGCAAAAGTCAAGGGAGGATCCCTCAATCCGTAATTTTCTATTTGAGCCAGTGTGAGATGAGAAAATTGTCGTCGTCTTACCTCCCTGTCATCCGCACATTCTGCCCAATAGTCTTCTATGTTTGCTTTGTGCTTATATCTTGCTCCTAGGGCTTTTTCCATGGATCCTTTAATATCGAATTGAGCCTTTGCTTGAAAGGATGTATAGTTATGAGAGAAAATTCTTTTTCCATAAGTTCTGCATTGTGGGAATTTGGACATTTGTATTCCCCAATCTGAATTGGGAAATGAATGCCTCCTTTGCGTTTATCCACCAAAGTAGGCAATGGATTTTGAAAAGTTGACGTGAAAGTTCCATCAATGCTATTTTATCACTGACATATTTAGGAAGTTTGTAAGGAGCTCCCACAAATCCATCAACTCGTATGTAGGCTAAGTGTATGAGCTCCACAATCGAACCTCCAAAGTGATGCCCTTCTCACAATGACGGGTCCTCCCTTTAATGGGTAATCCCACTATTAAAATATAGTCTCCTCTTAACAATAGAAAAACTCTCCTTTCTTAGAATACAAAAGCTCCTCGAGCAAAAATAGACTCATCCAGATTTTAAAACAATAATCATCAAAATAACACAGTCTCCTCACCCACAATAGAATCTCCGAAGGTGAAATCTAGTACAATAACATTACTTTCCCAAAATAGAAAACACAGTCATTCGGATACTAGTCCATAACGACCATGCTACTTGATTGTGACCTATGGGCTAGCTTGATTTTTAGCCATATCTAATCTTGTGGTGGAGTGCTCATCTTCTCATGCATGTTAGAACAAACAACACAACACTAATGCATGACACATCATACGAATCCTTTAAATGTGTTGAAGCATACTTGAGCAAAGATAGCTATAAATATTATTATTAACTGTCTTAATTTATTTGATGAATTCCACAATCCCTACTTGCAATTCTAATCAAGATATAAATCCTCCACACCCATAATAGTCTTCTAGAAATTAAACATCCAATAGAAAATTAAACTTAGGATCGTAACTTTAAATTCTTTAGTTACATGATGTCATTATATTATTTTAGTTAGAAATGCAAAAAGGGCTATAATTTCCAAAGAAAAAAACTAATTGTCAATTTGTTAATATTTTAATGCAACATATTAGTTACATTGTTATTCTCTATTTGTTAATATTTTAATACAATGTATTATTTACATTTGGAACAAACCTCTCTTGTGATATATAACATATGATTAAGTGAGATCCACAACAACTAATTTGTATAGCACATTTACGGTATAAAATTGACAATTTTATTTTAATTTGAAATTTCAAGAGAGACTGGTTCTTGTTAACCACTACTCATGAAAGATGGGTCATGAAGATTGACTCAATATTAACATGCATTTGATTCTAAATAAATGATATTTAATAATGATGCACTGCAAAAACACCAAATGCATAAAAATCAAAGACCTAGGAGCTCCACAATGAATGGTTCATAAGGCACAATACTTGTTGAAAGTTTTGCAAATGAGGTAGCAAGCTAAGTGGGCCTAATTGTGGTGGAACTGCCTGGTTAAGTGTACTTGAGTCGAAACAATATTGGGATGGTTGACCTTCCATGAAGTCTTAATGTTTCACCCTTGTAAGTATCACCTAGATGCAGTGATTGCCAAGTGGTCCATTGAAGCTCATGAGAGATGGGTTCTTTTGAATAACTACTAATGACTGGTGGGCTGTGAAGATTGACTCGATATTAATACTCATTTGATTCCCAAAAAAATTGTTGTAGGTAATGTTACACCAGAAAGAAACTCAATGGATTAAATTCTATAAAACACTTAAAACATCTAATGGAACCTTGATGTGCCTTTGGTGAGATTGACCTATTTGTAAATTTTGGCTTCATTATATGATTTGACCTATATTTATTAAAATTATTTTCACTTGTGTGGTCAAACAGTACAATAGGGGTGCTTCTGGCAAAATCCTTGAATTGCAACTTCATTGACGCTGATAACTTTCACTCTGTTGAAAATAAAGGTACTTGCTACTAGGATCTTATTCATGCTATATTAATTTTGTTTTTCTTACTATTGGTGTTTAGGTAAGACTATTTTATCACTTTCCTAAATTCTCAACAAAATAAAGAATTGTGTACTTAATCTTGTAAATCTCAGTATTTATAGAAACAACAAAGAAATCTCTGCTATATTTGTACTTTATACAACTCTTAATATGTATGTTTTAAACTTTTTTGACCTTGCAAAAAGGTCATGCTAGAAATTGCATATTGTTACCATGATTAACTTTAAACATACCATTTTATGAACCCAATGGTTTTTTATTTGTAAATGTTCTTTTTGTTGTTGAATTGTTTATCATTTAAGATATTTATGGTTTTCTATTATAGTGTACTTGCTGCATTGACTTGTAAGTGGTTACAGATTTATGTACACGATCATTTCAAGATTTTCACTATAATTGTTACAAGGCCGATATTCTCAACATGAAACCATAACATAGAAAAGCATGTGTTATAGAGAGAGTTAGCATACACAACATTCCTAGTGCAAAACTAGGTATAAAATGATCAACTGTCACGGTGTTGAATCACCCCAATAAAGAAAGACCTGTGATAATGACAGACCTTCCACTGGATCTCCATTCCCTAGGTCCAACTAACTTATTTTACTAGCCACTTTTTGTAAACCAAGCTCTTTCTCTTCCCACTTGGTACCCTTCATCTTCACAAAGTGGTTAGGGTATTCTTTATGATGACCAAAACATTGTAAAGACATAGAATGTAGCAAATCCTTGCTAAGAAGATGATGAAATGGCTTACCATAGGTCGTGTCCTGAAATTTCCAGCGAGCTGAAGATTAACATGAGCATCAAAAGAGGCCCTCATTACATGGGCATGTCTCCCAACAAGGTCACCCGGAATGCTAGCTTCATTAACCCCATGCGATCCTAATTTTCCTTCATTCTTAGCACCATGAGGATTGCCCCTTTGCCATGATTTACTATGGAGCATCAAACTTGCCCCAAGGTCATCTTTTCCAACAAATTGCCCATGAGCATAAATCTGAAATGGCATGATAGAAAGCAACAAATTTGAATTATCCTCATACCTTTGGTGGTCTTCATGAGAAATTGTTGTAGTCTTCTCCTTACCCTTTGGCAATTGAGCTTCTTCAACACCTTGCAAATCTGATTTTTCTTCAAACCCTTGTCTTCGTGGTGTTGCCCGGAGAATCTGTCAAGAGTTCCACTTGGGCAAGAGTGTTGGGGGTTTTAGGACTCCCAAGGATGCTCCATCTTGGTAACCAACCGTTCCGATATATCTACTTCCTTCTTCACCTTAGAAAGATGGCCATCCTCTCCATCATGTAGTTGATTCGCCACAAGCTCTTTTACTTGTTTTTCACGAGGAAGGGTTTTTCCTTCAAGGGTTGAGTGGCTTCTTGGTGTAGTGCAGTTTTTAGGCCTTGTGTCAATGCACACTCTCTTGTTCTCTAATTCCACAAACTCCGCAAAAAAAAGGGCATCATGCATCCTTTTCGGAAGGGCTTGGTACTCTTCTGTTAATTTGTCAATCCTTGAAACCTGAGCGAACCACCACCCTGCATATTTTGGATGGCTAAAGTAAGCCTATCCAGTGCATCCACCATCGTTCCTTGTGTTCTCACGATCCTTTCGACTTGTTTTCCATCCTTCACAGGCTGGGAGGATGATGCTCTGATACCACTGTAATGTCCCTTTTTGGAAGACTTCCGAAAAATGTGCAAAGCTGAAGATAAACAACACTTTAAAGATTTTTAGTGAGTTGTTAATGAAAAGAGTTTGCGAGAATCGAATCGGAAATGAGGCACCACGAAGTAGTGCTCCAACGAAATCGTGAAAGCTCCAGCGATAACATCAATAATGGAAGAACTTGCTCATAGCTTGCAGGGAAAGACAGTGGAGTGTCTTGGCATGCTCATAAATGAATAGAAAAGGGGTACATATAGGGTGCTGAGTAACCCTAGTGCATGACACATATGAAACCCTAAACCTAACCCTAAACCTAACCCATGTGAGATGACCCTCCAACATGAGAGGAGGACACATAGGATAACTCACACTAACACCCCCCCTTCATCGAAGCTGGGGTAGCGGTTGTGATGAGTCAGACGGAAGAGAAGACACTCCTAAACAACTAAGAAAGATGTGCCAATGGGGCCCGGCAACTAAAGGCCTGATAAGGTGCCCATATACAAACACAATCTTCCTAGAAGAAGAAGAAGAAAAGAAGGACTAAATAGCCCTAAGAAGATGGGCAGCTGCAGAAGACCTCACCCCAAGAAGAGACCGTAAGTGAAGAAACTTCATCTCAGTGAAAGGCTTGGTGAATAAGTCTGCAATCTGATCAATTTATCTGAATGTACTGAATGTCGATGATACCATCATGAATAAGCTCCCATATGAAGTGCATATGGATCTCAATGTGCTTTGTCCGATGCTTTGAAATGGATTTCTACAAATAGAGATAGTGCTCGTGTTATCACAGTAGATAATGGTAGGCCACCGAAAGTGGATGCCAAACTCTATCAGAATACCCTATAGCCAAATAGCTTATGTGGCAGCGTTAACTGCTCCTCTGTATTCTACCTCTGTAGATGATATCGCAATTACATTCTGCTTCTTGCTAGACCAACTAATAGGACCCGAACCAAGAGAGAAACTGTAGCCAGAAGTAGATTTCCGATGATCTAAGTCACCGGCCCAATCAAAATCTGTGAATCCAATCAAGTCAATATCAACCCCTCCATGATAGTGTATGCCATCAACATAAGTGCCACGAACATAATGAAGGATCCATTTAGCTGCTTTCTAATGCAGCTCATGTGGCTCCTGCATGAATCTGGACATGATCCCAACAACATATGATAAATCCGGTCGAGTGTGAGTCAAGTAGATCAAGCTCCCAACTAACTGTCGGTAAAGAGTACCATCAACCAAGGGAGTAGAGCAATCTGAAACCAACTTAACCCCGGAAAGAAAAGGAGTAGGAGAAGACTTGCAATCGGACATCTGAAACTTAGGTAGCGAAATCAAGAGCATACTTAGGTTGCGAAATCAAGATTCCCGTCGGATTGTGAAATCTGGATCCCAGGAAGTAATGAAGCGGAGACCTAAGTCGAGTCATGGAAAACTTGTTGGCTAAGGCGATCTTCACAGAATCAATAATAGAGGAAGAGCTTCCTGTGATCAACAAGTCATCAACATATAGAACAAGAATGAGTATGGAGTCATCTTGCCATAGAATATAAACATTTGGATCAGAGTGACACCTAGTAAACCACGATGTAAGTAAGAGAGTCCATCTTGGCATACCAAGCCGAGGGGGCTTGTTTAAGGCCATAAAGAGACTTCTTTAACTTACAAACGAGGGAGGAATCTTGGACATAACCCGGAGGTTGTTCCATATAGATCTCTTCCTCTAGGTCACCATGAAGGAAGGCACTCTTAACGTCCATTTGATGGACTTTCCATCTGTTTTGTTGCAGCGAATGGTAGGGTCGATCGAATAGAAGTCATCTTCGCAACCGAGCAAAGGTTTTACGTATAATCAACCCCAACTATCTGGGAGAAACCCTTAGCTACTAATCGCGCTTTAAACTTTTCGACATCTCCATCTACTCCATACTTTGTTCGGAACACCCACTTACACCGAATGATTTTTCTTCCTTTCGGAAGAGTGGTGAGATCCCAAGTATCGTTCTTCATGAGAGAGGAATACTCCTCATCCATGGCGAGAATCCCACTCGGGAATACCGAAGCCTCCCGAAAAGGCGTGGATCGAAGCGAGGTGAAGAAAGAGTGGGGTCCAACAAAATCTGAGTGAGTACGTCTCATATCCGAAGTATCTCCAACTAAATCTCCAACACTTTGCAAAGTTTTCTTGGCCCAAAGGGGACCAGGAGGATCAGGCTCAGAGTCGGAAGATTCTTCACTTGAGTGAGAAGGGACATAGTCCTCGTCATCACTACTATCAGAATCAGAAGACTCAAAGGTTTGATGGTCGGGAGGATCCGGAAGAGGAGCACGCTCAACAGTATCATCATCTGATGAGTCAGAATCCGAATCAGTGAGCTGAAGAACCTCAATAGGTGGAGAAGTAGAAGTCGAAGAAGACTCATCGAACTTAACACTTCTCTCAATATATAGCTCATGAGAAGTAGAATTCATCAATCGATATCCCTTCACGCCATCAGGATACCCTACAAAGATACAAGGTTTGGATTGTGGTTCCAAGGCCTTGCGTTTCTTCTTGGGAATCCGAGCCATAGCCTTGGATCCGAAGACTCGAAAGTGCTCAACATCAGGCTTGCATCCAAACCAGGCTTCAAAGGGTGTCATCCCTCTTACTGCCTTGTGTGGAACACGGTTCTGAATGTAATTTGCACAATTCACTGCTTCGGCCCAATACTGCGGAGGAAGAGACTTCGAGTGAATCATACAAGTGGCCATCTCCTTGAAAGTACGGTTCTTTCTTTCTGCGACTCCATTACGCGAAGGGCTATAAGCAATTGTATGTTGCGAATGAGATCCCTTGAAGTACAAAATCCATGAACCTATTGTTTACATATTCACCTCCATTGTCGAGTTCGAAGAACCTTGATAGACCGTTCCTTTGTTTCTCAGCAAGAGCCTTAAAGTCCTAAAAATGTTCAAAGACTTCAGACTTAAGCTTAAGAAAATATACCCAAGTATATCGCGAATAGTCATCAATGAAGGTTAGCACATAAAGAGCTCTAGTAAACGAAGGAGAAGGAAATGGACCAAAAACATCATTGTGAACAAGATCCAAGGGACGAGTGGCTCTCCAAGCTTTTCCTTTGTCAAAGTTCTTTTCAGGATGCTTTCAGTCTGACCCTCACAAAGACCCTTAGAAAACTTGACGCGAGGCAACCCATTGACCATTTCATTTTGACTCAATTGTTCAAGATAGCGATAATTTAGATGTCCAAAACGCTCATGCCATAGCTTACTAACCTCATTTGCATGAGTGAGCAAGGCAGTGGGTGTAGAATCAGAAGTAAAGTGGGAGAAGGTGTATAACCGTGAATGGTGATCTGCCTTTCCCTCAGCCACTGTAGTGTCATTGTTAAGCTCACGAATAATCACCGAGTTAGGACCAAATTCCACTCGCATTCCTTCACCAAGATGAGTAATTTGGTAAACCGATAGGAGATTGGTAGAGATCAGGAACACTCAACACTTGGTTAAATGTTCCCCATCCATCTCTACTAGATCCACTACCGAAACCGACACTGTCGTGTCATTACCCATCGTGATTTGGGACATTCCACAAGGTTCGATGTTGGAAAACTCAACATGCGAAGAACCCATGTGGTGCGAGGCACCGGAATCTATAATCCATGTTGATGAAGGAGCAACTTTGGCTACAAGGGCCTTTCCTTTCTTCTTATCATTTTTAGCACCTTTTGCAGCAGAAGACTCGGCCTTCGGAGCATTTTGTTTTATGGATTCAGGAACACTTATTTTATTTTCTCAAGTAAATGAGATAAGTGATCAATTTGTTTCTTAAAATAGTGTTGCTCATCGTGACCAGTCTTCTTGCAATAGGAACACAAATACTTGCTTTTATGCGCCCTAGGCTCAGAAGTCGAAGTGTTTGTGTCATTTTTAGGTTTGATCTTGGTTTCTTTCTTAGGTTGATCCTTAGTTTCTTTCTTCTTTTCAGTCTTCTTTCCTTTACTAGTACTTGCTACAAGGGCATGTGACTTGGACTTGAGAGACCCCATTTGAATGAGTTTGTCTGTTCTCGAATGAGTTGGGATGAAAAATAGTCAAAGGGGCATTGTCAAGTATCGCCCAAAGCAACTTTTGTAGCGTAGAAAGTTGACATGAAGACAAATATTCGGGACCTAGCTTAGAGAGAATCGACAAGATCAGTTGAGAATCTTTCTTTTCTACTTGACATCCTTTTAACAATAATCTAATGTGGACAAATTTTGAGAAGAAGGCTTGTAGGTTTTCAAAGTCACTAGGATTTAACCCTAGTAGTTCGTTTTCCAACTCATGCGCTCTCATGTCATCTAGTTGTCCAAACATCGCATCCAGCATTTTCCACGCAGATGTAGGTGTTTTAGATGCCTCAATGTGGAAGAGCAAGTCAGGAGAAACGGACATGCAAAGAAGACCTAAAGCTTCATCACTACGGTTTAACCACTTAGATTTTTCAGGTTCGTCATTTGGTTCAGTCTCAGTTCCCATGGTGATGCGGTATAACCCTTTACCCCTTAGTTTCATTATTATTTTCGATCTCCATTCGAAAAAGTTGAACGGCGTAAGCAAAGGAATTGAAAGTGCATCCATAGTGAGAGAGAGAGAAAGAAATGCAGAAAAGAAACACAACCACCCAGGACAATAACAACCCCCTGCTTTCGGCACTTTATAGTTTAGTGCATTGATTACAATCGGGTCCGTGCGTGCGGTTTGAAACACTTGGTAACTCGTCTTGCAATTAGCGTAATAACACGCAAGAGAGGAGACCACAACAGTGTTTCATGGAGCGCAACAAAAAAAGGAACACCGTAAACAAGCACAAGCAAAAAATAGAAAGGAGGCAAAAGCCAACCCTGGTGGTGAGAAAAAGCGTCTCACGTCACACGAAAGAATCCCTTTGTCGTAAGACTGTGGCGGACGTGCTCACAAGTCCATAAAAAAAAGGAATAGAACAAAGCTCAAAAGAATGAGCTGAAATAAGCAATACAAAGACACCCCCCAGAATGCGGCACTTTATAAAATTAGTGCGTTTACAAAGCTAATGATCCCATCATCTAGAGTGCGAAAAAACATGCAACTTTGACTAAAGTGCTCTAAACCGAGGAACGAGTCAAAAGTTATAGGAAAAACCAATTCCCATGATTGATGAGAAAAAAGCCAATAAGCCTACAAACGGATTAAAAAGTGCCCTAAACGCATGCAAAGGGTGTCTTATGTATGCTCGTTGGAAATGACACGGAATTTGAGATAGGGTTTGTTTGTATTGCGAGGGGGGATTAGCCACCTGCCAATCCCGGACCTCACCCTTCGTCTTCGGCACTCGACGGAAGGTTAAAAATACAAGCCAATAGACCAAATTATAATGCCAAAGAAATATATTGTTTAGATAATGTGAAATTAAATTAGATCTAATGTAATTAAATCTAATGAATTTTGAAAAAGGCTTTAATTAAGCAAATCACTGAAAAAAGCACTTTTTTTGAATATTTTCTAAAACAGAAGATTTAGAAAGAATGCGTTTTAAAAAAGAATTTTTAGATGAAGATTTTTAAACTAATAAAGATTGAATGCGTTTTTAGAAAGTATCTTTTAAATAAAGAAAGATTTGGTGATTTAAAACATACTAAAAAAGAGATTGTTTGATTTTGTGTTTTAAAGGAAGCTTTTAATCAAACAGAAAACTCGGGCCGTTTTTGTAAAAAGCAGTGGTTTTTTTTGTTGTTTTGAGTAAGATTAAAAGAAAGAAATGAATTTAAACTTACCAAAAAAATTTTAGTTTAAGTGTACAAAACAAAGCATGATGAGTGTGCAAAGCGCATGCAAGTGTAGGAGTGTATAGTCGCGTTTTTTGTTGCCAGCACAAAAAAACACCCTTTCAAGCAAAAAAACGTGGCTGGGTTGTTGAAAAAACCCTTGCAAGCAAAAAAAAATGTTGTGTTGTTGAAAAATGCCCTTGCAAGCAAAAAAACGTGGTTGTGTTGTTGAAAAACATTGCAAGCAAAAAAACATGGTTGTGTGTTGAAAAATGCCCTGCAAGCAAAAAAATGTGGCTGTGTTGTTGAAAAACACCTAGGAATGATCTTACAGTCCACGCATGATAGTTAACAACCTGTACATAAGAGTTTACAACCCCTTCAAGCAAAAAAATGTGGCAGAGGTTAAAAACACCTAGGAATGAATGAAAAAATACAGTCGTGAAATAGTCCAAAAATGGTCAGAGGGACAGCAGTTCGTTGATGAGCAACCACGACTGAAGAACTCAAAGATCTTGCAACCACAGACAACATGCATAGACAAATATCCTGCAAAAACCAGAGATTTTAAAAAAATTTCACTTCCATTTTAATAAATGAAAGGAATCTCTATTTTGGATTTTGATACATCCAACAAAAAAAAGCGTTAAAAAACCTGATTTCTCAAGGTATTTTGAAAAAACTGCACATGCACAAAAAAAAAACACAAAAAACTTTCCGAGAAAGCTTGTTAGAGATATTAGCAAGATAATTTCTAGAAAATAGTGATCAAAAGACTTGCATGCAGAGTAAAATAACGAAACCAAGTAAGAGTAATAGCAACAAAAAACAAATCGAGTGCACGTTTACCCGATCTCAGCTCTGATACCATGAAAAGAGTTTGCGAGAATCGAATCGGAAACGAGGCACCACGAAGTAGTTGCACTCCAACGGAATCGTGAAAGCTCTAGCGATAGCAAGGAAAAAATTGATCAGTAATGGAAGAACTTGCTCAACAGAAACAAAGCTTGCATAGAGGAAAGAAAGAATAGAGAAAGGGGTACATATAGGGTCTTTGGAGTGTCTTGGCATGCTCATAAATGAATAGAAAAACCCTTAGGAGAAACAACCCTTTTTGGGGTTTCAAACCCACTTTTGATGCCCTATAGGGTCTTTATGATTAATACCAACCAAAATATAAAGGACAACTGATTTTTAATGCCTCGATGAAGATATAAATTTTCTATATTTGTTCCCAAGACAAGTTCCACTATCAAGGGTTTTCGTCCTTGAAGTGGTCTCAAACAAGGGTTTTCGTCCTTGATGAGAGAGAGGAAAGGTACAACCTTTACCCAAAAGAAATAATAAGATTCAACATATCCATCAAATGGCCAAGCATCCTCCTTTTATAACATAAGGGGTGCTACATCACAACTTATGGCCAACCTTATAATAAGTACCTTTTAATTATCTAATTTGTATTTGGAGCCTACATGCTCAAAATACTTTATATTCTAATTAAATAAGTTCTTCTATTGGAGCGCTTGGCTTCCCAATAGGAATACATGATAATAATGAAAATATCTACTTAGAGAATGTTATCCAAGTCTTCCCCTTGCTTCTTTCCTTAAACCCACGGGGAGGAAGAATGGGTTAAGGTCTTCAATTCCGCTAATCTCCAAAAAGGGACATGACACTCATGTATTATTTGTAATAGTCACAAGGAAACGGGACCCTCTTAGCACACAAGCACCCCAAGCATTTGTTATTGGTGGGGAGGGGGGATGGTTGGACGAATGGTGTATATAATCCACTACTTTGGGCTTCTCACCCTCTAGATATTGTTTATGAATATTACATTCAAGTGAAATAGTATGTGTATGCACTTTGGAAGGTGAGGATATGCACCATACTACAAAATTGTAGGTAAAAAATTAAACTTTATTGATGGGATCATATGCTCATAAATGGTATCCTAGGATTACAAATCAAATGACAGCTTAAAAGTATACGTAAAACTATGTTAGTTGCTAATAGAGACAATCAAATTGAGGAGTATTTTGATCAAGAACGCCAAAAATTTAACTAATGACTTGCATTTGATCTCATGTTCCTTGTCTTATTGTAGCAATCAGTGTGTCCTATCTCTTAGACTAGTGTCTCTCAGTTTATTGGGAAAATGCCTGCAGTTTCCCAAAAGAAATTTCCTTTGGTTGTAGAAGTCATGTTATGGGCGGGGATTCAAACGTAAGTCTCATTCGAAGTTTAATAAGTGTGCTCTTTGACCTTTTTATTGGGATGTGTTTATGTAAAGTTCTTAACACAGCTATATTGCATTGAAGAATTTAAAATTTATGCTCAATGGTAGCATAAATTGGATTGTCATTACTCGAACATGTTGGGTCACTGACAAATATTATAGCCTGTTGGTTTGTTGGTTGGCGAATTGTTTATTTTCTATGTAAGAATCATAAATTGTTTTGTCATCACTTGAAAGAGTTTGGTCACTGGCAGATATTAAAGCATGGTCGTTTGTTTGTTGGTAATATGCTGCCTGCCTTTATTAGAATCATAAATTATATTGTCATGACTTGAAAGAGTTGTCACTGGAAATATTTTAGCATGGTTGTAATTTGTTTCGTTGCAGAAAAGATGCACAATGGAATCCCATTAACAGATGAAGACCGCATACCATGGCTAGAAGCAGTCCGTAATGCTATGGTAGATAATATTATCAAAGGTAAGAGTGTTATTGTTGCATGTTCTGCTCTTCAGCCCAGGTACAGAGAAATTCTTTATACAGCTGATCCTGAGTATGCATTGGGTTTTTATGATGGTGTTTCAACTCAAAAACAAAGCATGTTTCATTCTCAAGTGACGAAGGGAGACTGTGTTCAAAATCCTTGTACTTGAGAAGAGTTGTATTTGTGTGTCTTCAAGCTTCAGCAGAATCAATTGCATCGCGATTAGAAACCCGGTCAAAAGAAGGCGTGCACTTTATGTCTCCAACTCTTCTGCAATCTCAGATAGACTTATTAGAGATTAATGACACAGAAGGTGTATTTTGCATAGATGCAACATTGAGCCCTGAACTTATTACAAAGGATATCCGGAGGAAACTATCAAAATATCAATTGTTATCTTGAATGAGACAGTTTGCACTTTGTTGAAGTGATATATGATGTGTTTCTGCTCCTAAGCGTGATACAAAGGGGCTCTTCTTAATTTCTAATTTAGGGTCCTACATGCTTAAAGTATGAATGTTTCAACATGAAAAAATCAACTGCAAAAGCTTGTATCCAGACCATCGATTTTGTGCTATGTCTTTTGTAATCTATGTTGAATTTGAAATGAGAATCAATCTCTGACCGATAAATCAAAAATACTTTACAGTGACAACTTAATTAGCTTATTCTCCGGTGGATGTGTCATCCAGCTTGGTCCGCCCTTTCCTTTATTCATTTCTAGCCTATCGTGTCTCAAAAGCAAAAGTTCTGAATGGCTTGGTCCCTCCTGACTTGAAATCTAGAACCAATAAACTCCAACATAAAAGCTTCTGAAAAATTCTGTGCTTTGTTTTTGCTGTTTTATTTTTCATTATATTTGGTACATCACTTCAGACATGGATTGTTAAGCTTTCTCCATACATTTAGATAGATTGTCCTCTATACTAGAATAATAAACAATTTACTGACTTGAAATCTTTCAATAGTTTATTGTATTTTCCCCTGCAATATTCTATGTACTTTGTTTTTGAGAGAGTTTTACAGTATAAGGCTTCTTTCAGCACAATATAACTTTAGAATCATGAATAGTGAATTTCATTTTGCAAATATAACTGTGAAGCAGTTTACATAAACTGGGATGAGATCTTCAAAAAAGTAAAGTGGAAAATTTGATGCACCTTGACATATTAATATAGTTCCTCATGGCACATTGGTGTCCTGACATTTACCAATCTGACAAATGATCCGTAATGAGAAAGATGCTAATGGCAGGTACACATTCCTCGTAAATCAGGTTTGTAACTAGACTTGATCTCAAATTTCATAGGATTGTAAGATTGTTTTATCATCTATAGAAAAATAATTCTTTGTACACATTCTATCCTTCAATCACATACTCGATTTATGGGATATGTTATCAAAAAATTTGAATTGAGTCAACCTTTTTCTCTCAATTCCCTAAGAAATATGCCCACTAATGGATGGGACTAGAGGACAGTTGGGGATGTCACAAAGGCAAGAAACAATTTTGGGGTCGGGACATTCAAAAAGAAGAAAAGAAGAAAAAAGTTAGAATGCTTTAAAAATTGAATTCCCCATCATAAGCTCTTGTTTAATAGGAAAGTGGTTTTACATCACAATTGCAATGAATTTGCCAATAAACATTGCAATCGGAGACAAATAGATTTAAAACATTCAATTAAGATCTAGTTGTATAAAAATATTCCTGAAATAGTAATAACTGACAAAGGTTTTAAAGGAATATCTGATTCGTTGCAAATCTAGGGACAATCATTAGAAATAGACAATGTAAGGAAGATCTAGATGTCAAGGTCAAGAAGACCTTAAAAAATCAATTGAAATAGAGAAATTTCCCTATAACCATTAAATGACTTTCTTGAGACTATTAGGGCACCATTATTGAAATCCCCAACTAGAAAAAACTCATTTAATGATCCTATTTATCCACTTCAAGGCTCTGAAAACCTTGTTTGATTTTCTAGAGTTCTCGCAAGGATATCTAGAAATTGATCTCCTTCTAAATCCTATCAAAGCAACAACACCTTGCAAGAGCACAATTGTAAAATAGTGATTTTTTTGGGGCCACGTGTAATCTCTTCATTGTTATGAGGTCCTTAGAGATGCACAATTCTCAAAGTAACTATAATGTTTCTATGCCCCTATCTTATAGTGTAAATTGGGATGTGTATTAATGATTAGAACCTTTATTTAATTCATATAATCATATCTAGTGCTTTAAATTAGTAGTAGAGTTGACGTAGATGGCTTTCATATTATGTGCACGCACGCATGTGAGTTATACTTAGATTAATTAATTTAGTTTTATGTGCAAATCAAAATATACCAATATCAACAATTCGTAAGATGGAACAATAAGAACATGTGCTAAATAGAAGAAGTCGCAAGATGGGAGATGCACTTAACTATTATGTTATCCTAGAAGCTTATCCGACTATGACATAAGGATGAAAGGACTAGAAATGATCTCGCACTTGCTTCGCTTTTGGAGGTGTATGATGTGTAGGGATGAAGTTGTTGGTTATGTTTGGAACCATTTGGTGGTTCCATATGACTAGTTGTTGGTGTTATGTAACTTTATGTATTTGTGCGAGCTATTGCAATGTGTTTTCTTGTGAAACCTAGGTCTCGCAAATGTATGAAACCCTTTGTATGAATCAAAATAACTTTAAACCCTAACCATGGGTAAAAACCTTACAAAAAGGTTAGTGGTTGGGTTGAAGTGCAATCCATACACCACCTACATTTATAAATCTCATTTTTTATACTTGCTAATTGTTTCTTATTTGTAAGGGTTGTTGATGCATTTTCCCCCTTGAGCGGGTGCCTCAAGGGACTTGCCTAGAGTAGGGTATGATTAGACTTGGTCTCTTGGGCTAGACCACAACATTTGAGAGATGCTGATATTATGTCATAGTTCCCCTACCTTTGCCTTGTTCCTCTCTTGATGCCATCGGCTTCTATGCAAGCTTTATGCACGATTGTTCTTGTTATGATCATCGCTAATTTCACACTTATCCTCCTCGAAGCCATCAACCCTAGTGCAAGCTTCTTACACGACTGATCCCATCTAGAAATTTTACTAGAAACTTCTTTTCAAGCATCCTTACTTCACAATGGAATGCTTGGTGATTCTACCACATCTTCTACCAAGCCAACTATGTATGACAACATCAACAACGAGCTCCTTATCACACATATTGATTTTCCATGACGCTGCTAATTTTAAGAAGCCAAAACCACCACTCATAATGTACAAACCAAATCTAGCATCCGAAATCGTGTCTTTGAATATGAAGGGGAACATGAAGATATCCTCAATTTTGATTATACTTCCTCTATGCGATTTTTTTTAAACAATTTTCTAAATATATAGGAGAGTCACCCGACATGTTGCAAAAACACATTTAAGACTATCTTTCTAGCAAGTTAGATTCAGACATCAATCATACTGAGCCTCCTCCAAATGAAGCAAACAATGATCCAACCAATAAGACAAATCCTCCTTCAAATAACGATCATACTCAACTCATTGACCGCTTTAAGTTAGATTGATCAAAATCAATTCTTCCGAATGCAAAGCATTCTAGCTCAAATTACTAGTCGATCGCCAACGGTCTCTTAGAACACAAGAAACCAAAAATCAATCCCCTCCTCTTTTGGTTGAAATTAATGGTGTACCCATTTCCCAACCTCGAGATAAAAATGTAAAGTCCTTCAAGTCGTTCATTTCCCCTCCTCTTCTCGGTTGGAGTTAATGGTGTACCCATTTCCCAACCTCACATAAAAATAAGGTCCTTCAAGCCGTTCAAAGAAACCCTCTCGCTTCCTACATCACTTCCATGTATATCGGAGGGACCACCCTTTCCATTTCTTATAACGACTCTGCTAATTCTACTCTTCATATCAAGGCCTTTGGAAAATCTTTACAAAGATTTCGTCAAAGCTAAATCTTATGCCGCCACCAACTTATTAGCTAAGACACTCACGTGTAATGCTATGGATTGGTACCATACTCTTCTCACCGACTCTATTGTCGAACTTGAAATTTTGGAGACTCGCTTTGCCAATGAATTTTAATATCATGACCTTCTTGAAAACAACATTATTGCATTCATCAATTGCAAACAAATAGACAACAAATTTCCCTAAGATTTCATCAAACATTGGAAGACCTTATTTACTAATTTTGAACACAACATGCCTATGGGAGTCTATTTTAGCTATTCCTTAGGGCACTCGAACCTCACCTTCAATACAAGGTGAGATCCTTCTCTCCTACCTCTTTGGAAGAAGCATTCAAGCAAGCCAAATGCCAAGATTACCTCATGAAGGAATTTGAAAAGCCTTCTCTCAAGAAACAACCACCCAAGAACATTCAAGTCCTCATGCATCCTAGAAACAAGAATGCCATTGATGACAGAGTCACAAACACTCTTCCTCAATGCACTTCTTCTAATAGGACTATCCATAACATTAACTAATCTATCTCGAAATCACAAGGAAAATCTCTTTCTTCCTCTTGTGTTGATTGTTACCAACTCTGTCTAAGGAGGAGTTGAGATGATGCCTACCCCGACCATTCACCATGGCTATAAACCCTTCTCGACCTCTTCCTCATTGGCATTGCGAAATAATTTTTGTGGGTAGCATGCTAATTGGGGCCATTGTTATGATAATTGCCATGCTTTTCAATCTTTCGCATATACTTCCTCCTTGGAAACAACTTTGATCATGAGGCCATCACTTGAGAAAGGTTAGATGAGGACATCAACGCACATGACAAAGCTCAACAACGTGATCGACATAAAGTGGTTCGTCAAGCTAATGAGTTCCTTAAAGTTTCCAATGATCCACTTCTCAATACTCTAAGTCCGACCAACATAATCATGGTCTTGTTTTGAACAATAATGCAACTACTAACGGTGTTGATACTTCATATCCCTCTACTAGTGCATCCATGGAGAACATAGTTAATATGTAAGGTGCCAAACAAACTATCACCTATATTGCACCTTCATATCCTTCATCTGTCAAGATTAAAGCTTACAGAGTCATATATCCATGTTCTTCAAACCAAACATCTCATGTTTAAAATATTGTCCCCGATCCCACAATTTAGATAAATGCCATCAACCCATGTGCATACATTCCTACAAGATTGATCTTGTTTGTGAGCACATCATCTTCCTCAAATGCCATTGACCCTTATCATCATACACAATCAATTCCTTATGTTTCCAATCATGTTGACCCCTGGTGATGATATTTCTACCTTGACCAATCTCATATAATTGTTAGGAAAAATCAAAATCTAGAGCTATCTCGCAAGCCCTCCTCTTCATAACCTATTTAGATCGAGCCTCCCTGGTTCAAATTGTTGCACAATCCAACCACGAAGATTGGGACCTTCTTGCGAGAACTCTCTTGACTCCCAAGTCAAATCCCGTTTTGGAGCTCATTCATACCTCACCTAAACATCCTTAGTGTTATATGTTAGCCCTCTTTCTTTATGAACATCCCTTTTCCACCCACATTGGGGCGAGGACCCTACCCTACATGGTTTGGAAGAGAACATCATGTGTCAATACAAATACCTATCCTTTATGACCAAAATTTCTATAGATAGTTCCTTATGCATTCGGTTTCCTCTTGATTCCTTGATTCCCAATGAGCTTCTCTTTCGTGTAGACAACCCTCCCCTCTTCATCTTCGGTCGATTGGCTGCACTATAGTTAAGAGAGACCTCATAGAAGAAGGTTCTCGACACCCGTGTCACTTTTCTTGACTTCATTAAAGCACTTCGCTACTATATTAACAACCTAAAATCCACCAAAAGCACGTGCTAGGGTTATGATCATAGACAAATGCCCCCTGTGGGTTGTATTTGGCTCCCTATCATCAGTGCCTCCTCCCACCCTCTATGTCAAAGTCATAATATTCAACTCCCCTTATAATATCCTCTCGGGTAGACCATGGACTCGTCGCATGCACTTAGTCGCGCGTCATCCTGTCTTCCAATATGTTATGTTTGTACACCCGGGAACTATCTATAAAGTACAAGGTGATACTAATCCTTGGAACTTTGACCTCTTCCAACAATGTGGGACATTTAAAATTCCTACCTTTGAAGAACTCCCCATCATCCCCTTTCAAGAATACAAACACTTTAACTATCTTGTGGATTCCCTTCGTTGCTTATAATGGTCATTGCGAGGCCATGAGTTGCACTTTGCCCGACCTTCTTGACTTAGATGATGATGAGCCTAATGAAATCAACCTTAAGATCAATACTTCGATCTCCCCATGCCATTATATCACAATTACCTCCTACTCTATGACCTCGCTCACGTAAGAAGGACGCCGATTGAGTCCCTATCACTATTATTCATGTAGAGCATCTTATACAACTTTGAGACTATTATCGATTTGTGTACCATTGATGTTACCATTCCTGCTTATGATGTTGGTTATTTTGTAGATGATCTCTTCTTAATAAGATACACCTAGTCTAAGAATGCGAAAGTTCCTCATTAGGAATCATTGCAATCCAATTTTAATCACAACATCAACACCATCACGATTTATTCCCAAAGCATTCATACTTACATTGATCCTGAGACCAATGACCTCATGCATGATGAGGACACACTTTGAATTTGATTTTAAGGATGAGCTCATGATCTATAACCCTCTCATTGGCAATCTAATGCTTGAGCCACAAGCTGCTCCCTTCTATGGCCTCTCTACGCCTATGACACCTATCATGACACCTTCTCCTTCTACTTCTCCACATGTTGCTATTGCTATAAATCTACCTTCCATGACATCACCTCCAACTCTTCTTACAAATTTGGCTCCTCACCCACCTATCTGCTGAACATACGCCCATGACATGAGGCTTTTGGGCACGGTTTTTGGGTTAAAGATCCTATCAATGACATATGAAGAAACACGAAGCATAACTAAGACAAGACAAACAAAAGAAAACCATGCAACCCTCTTCACAGCACAACTATTTTATTCTCATCATGGATTTTTCTCACATACGAGAGGATATATGGGTTATTTCCCAAAAGCGACGAGTTCGAGAACCTTCTCCCCACACCTAATTGTCGAGCCCGATCTCCTCCATCATGTCCTTCTATCCCATCATCTAGTTCTCACCACACTTGTTATTCTCCCCTTGTCCCTCCCTTTACGATATTCACCATGATGTTTCACAAGATCTATAACCAGATTGAGGTTCTCTATTTTCCACACAATCAAAAGTCCACAGTGATCAACCTAATTTACAACCTCAAGGACCTCGTGATTCATACTTAACATCAAATCCTCTATGATGTAACCGACATCATCAATTATGCAAGTCAATATTTCACACATCATCATTGATTCACTTGATTTTACTTGGTATATTGCTATTTATATCTTCTCGGATGGCTTTATCTTTTCCTACTTGGGCTTATCATCTACCGCTTGGGTTCTTAGACCATTGCTTCCTACCTTGGATACTTTGGTAATTTATCTATCATCTCCCACTTGGCTTCCTACAACCATTACTTTTTATCTTGGTGTTGGCGAGAAAATTTCTTGGTTGGACAAATTGGTGGATTTCCTTTGCACACGCTCTAGGACTAAGTCCCTCTGCTTGAATGGGGAAAATCCATTTATTGTGTGTGAACAAAAATGAAATTATGTGGTTGGCCTAGAGGTTGGGGATCTAATAGGGACATTCCATTGAACTTGCAACAAATGCTTGCAATTTCTTGTAAGGGAGGAATTTGTTGAGTAGGTGGGAAAAGAGAGTGAGAAATTAGGAGGGGGATTAATATTGCAGGTAGAAATTTCAGATGCCTACAAAGATTAATCAAAGCATATCATCACACATAATTAGAAAGAAAACAACCTTTCTACTAACACCAAGACAAGATGGAATTATGAACAACAAAGTTTCATTTATTCCCTCATCAAGAAAGCATAAAATCCTTTCTTCTTTATTGACATTTTGGCAAAGCTATACATTGAGAGGAATGTAAGAACATATGTGAAAGAGAATACATGAAATTAGGCATCTCTTTTTCTTATCACAAGTAGTTATCTACTCTTGAACATACAAAATTGACAACCTCCAAGAACGAGGAAGTCATTACAATTTATAGCCTTTAGAAAGACTCTTCACCTCACCCCCATGCGAATTTTCATTTTCCCTTCACAACATGTGACTCTTCGTATTCCTAGGAATATAATTAAGTCCCCGTTTAAGGGTGACTTATTAGAATGCCAACTATAGTCACGTTTAAATGAATAGGAAAAATAGGAATAAGACAATGAAAAGTGCAAACCCAATGAAAAAATAGAACATGAAGGAGGAGGGGGAAGGGGGGAGAATAGAGAGAGAAGAAGAGAGATAACCAGTCTATTGAAGACGCCACCCTTGCTGACTTTGCTTCGTTGTCTAGTGAATCTTTTCCAAGCTCAACTGGAAAATTTCCACTCCCTTGAACTCTCTACTATACTAGGCTGCCACACAGTTGAACTATTTCAACTTGAGGAATGCAGACACAACTCAAGGACTCGAGCCAACCATCCAAGATGTCATTGATGTTCTTGCTTTTAGTAAACCAAGATTGATGTTTCTTTGCAATGTTTGATATTGTGGCTCTGATCTCGGTGAGAGACTCCAGTGTATCCTCATTGAAAGAAAAGGGGTCCCCACTTCTTTCTTGACATACTCCTCAAATGGCTTCAACAATTCATCTATTGAGGTGTTCTCATCAATGGCGGGAACTCCAAGCTTCGCATTCTGGTGTTGACATCGCCCGCATTTTGGAGGTATGTTCCTCATTTGAATCTAACTCACCAATAACATGATTCAACATCTCATACTGAGAGAGGAGATTCCTTTCTCATACACGTGACAATTTCTTAGATGGAGAGTCAAACACCTTCCTGTTTACCAGCACCTAAAATTGAGCATCTCCCATCTCCATCAACGGGGATACTTGATCCCAATATTCTTTTTCTTTCTCAATCTCATACCTCGTCATCCAGACTTTGTTGGCGATTATGCACATATACCCTGACAATGAGATCATCTCTAAAAGAAATACTTTCCCTTTCTCCACGATCTTGTTCACCCATTTATCACTGGCTCGTTCCTACATGGTGAAACCCCTGCATCTTTCGAAAAGACTTCGGATAAAAGCTACTGATGGGAGTAACTTATTCAATTGGGAGAGGTGAAGAAGCATTCGAGTCCATGAAATGTTACATGTACGAGGTGATTGTTTGCACATGGTCTTCCAACTGATCAATTTTCTCTTTGTACTCCTGGTTCCTCGTGAGAAGGTGAGTGGAAGACTTTTATAACAGATGTTTGTCTCCTCGTGGGTTCTTTGCTAGGCCTAGGGAAATGGTGTTAATCTCATAATCGGTCGGGGTCATTTTTTCAATGGTCTTGAATACCCTTGGCCTGACTACTTCCACATACTGATTTCCTGAGGCATGACTGAAAAAGAGAGAAGATGCTTGAGAAAACTTTTACTTATTCCCTTTGACCAATGATGATATAACAAAGAAATTAGGGATAGTCACATGTTGGACTATACGGGCCTCCTTTGTGATCATTTCTTGCATCCAAGGAATTATTTAATTCGTCCCATGCTTAACAACAGGCATGAATATTGTTTCCTACCCAGGGTAAGAAGGTACATCTCATGCGGGAGGAGAAAGAATGACAGTGAAAGGTGGAACGTTAAGGGGACTGCTGAGGAACTAAAAGATGGAGTGGATCATTCTCCCCAATCTCCATTTCTACCACATGATCATCCTTTGTTTAGATCTTCTTGTGTAACCTTTTGTAGTAGGGGTTTCTCATTCCACTTCGTTGCGTGTTTAACTTTGTCCAAAATGGACCGAGCACAAGTCTTCTCCATGACCTTTAAAGATGAATGATTGGATGCCCGCCTTTAAAGAGTGGGGAAATTCCCTGATGCAATGTAGGTAGCCTTCTTCTTTCTAACCATTCCTTTGATCTCTAGATGATGACCTCAGTCCGCTCACTTATATCTCTTGATTCACGCACGCTCCACATCACATGTGGAAGGGGCGAAGCCTTTACTGCTTGATACTTTGGATCGTATAGATTAGTGCCATCATCTTGAATTCCTTCTTTCTACCAATCAAATATGAATATTTTCATTTTCCAGATGGTCATCTACATGTGGTCTCTTTCCTTGACTTCAAAGTCATCTATGCAATTCACCCAATAATCTTCGATCTGCAGAACATGATATGACTAAGGAAGGTGAAAAGTGTCTGGATCACTTCGGATGTCGAAGTCTTCCCTCGGGGTGTATGAATACAAAATCAAAGGTTTGAAAGAAGCTTCCAAGTGTGCGGCATCACTGACACTTTTGCAAGAGAAGATTCCAACGGAGATGGGGAAAGAGACATTCTTCCTCTTGAGCTTCTTTGTGAACATGGGAAGTCTGTCTACATAGCTCAAACAACACGATATTATCGGTGAGATAATGTGGTAGCCTTTGCAGAGAAATATCGAAGTTGAAAACTCGGATGTAAAATAAAGTGATGAATTGGATGAAATATGACCCATATCTTTTGATCAAAGAAGATGCTTGTTGTGAAAACCTTGAGCGAGGATTTCCCTACGTGTTCTAATGGAAAACACTTTGTGAAGGCATCATCACCCTTGTGAAGTACTTGTTACTATCCTTTAAGATCAGTCAGTGGGTACCTTTCAATTTCCTAGGCTTTCTCGGGAAATTTTTTTCAAGTGCCAACCCTTTGAATGGTCTCGTAAGAGTATATACCAAATATGAAGTCATTGAAAACTTATTTGAGACTGGTAACTAGAGTAATTGATGATGTAAGTTATCGTTGATGATTTTCCCCAATCTATTCTCTTCTTTCCTTCAATGATAATGAGCATGAATAAGGCCATCCAATCTTGAAAATATTTCATGGTTTCTTCTCCCATCACCCAACTGAGAAGGATGATCACATCTGAGTAGCCTTTGTGAAATTCATTCCGTGAGAGAGACTTTGGCATGCAGGAAGGCTTTCTTCTTTGTTTTAACCACAAACCTAGTGTGAGGCCCTGAAGGTAGGAGTCTATTTTGGACCATTCACTTGCTGCAACATATTTTGAGATGATGGCCATATTGTTCTAGGTTGGAATTTTCATTGAGTGAGAGATGGCCTTGGGAGTGATAACTGCCATGGTTGAGTTATCATTTGCTCATATGGTTTAGGTGTCTAGCTCATAGTGATAACAACATTCCAACACCAACTTTGCACTTTGCACTGACACTAGATGGCCACTTGCTGCGTACAACCCACTTGTGAAAACTTCTCCACTGGATTTCTAGGTCCACCAAGCATTCGATCCTTAAGGTCTTCTAAATCCATGTATGTGACATCAATGTCCCCCATGTTGGTATCCAGATTTAATCTCCTTCACAACTTGAACAACATCATAAACTTGCACAAGACACTCAAGGGTAGATAGATGTTTTGTATGTCATTTGTAGCGGGATGCACCTATCTGCTTGTTTGCATTCAAGAATTGAGGGAGTGGATAGCACCTTCAAGAGGGTTTTGATCTAACCCTCACTATTTTAGGTTGTGCCTATCAACCAAGGCAAGAGAACCTATATTGCAGCCCTTATATGGTAAGGAGATGGAGATATCCTTATGTTTTGCATATGACATAGAAGAGGCCTTGTGAAAACATGATCAAGTATCCATTATCCAAACTCAAAGGAGTTGTCACTACTAAATGATGGAAATGTTTTCAAAACAAAGCTAGAGCTGCTAAAGACATGATAAAACCCTGATCAACTTTGTGCATTTTAGTGAAAGGATTGAATTCTTTTGTGGACACACAATGCAGATGTAGGGGTATTGTAGGTAGGATGAGTTAGTTTAAATGATATTCTGATGGGAGAAGTTTGGACAAGACAAGATAAGGAATTACCCACTTCTTTGGGAAGCTTTGCAAAATAATTGCAACACCTAAACAATAGAGATGTTTCAATGAGTTTGAAGTACTCTTTCAACCAGGATGTGTGCACAAATGGAGGCCCAAATCTGCACTATTCCACACAAACTTTGATAACCTGCCAAAAAGGCTTGAAGCAAAATATCAATGAAGCATTTAGAAACCCTTGTTAGATCATGACTTAAGGTACACCCAAAAGTTTACAAACACCCTCAATTTACAAGGAAGGTAAGATGAATTTAAATCATTTATCTTCACTCAAATGAATGCTCTTATGAATGGAAGATTTGCAGATGCCTTCAAACCCTCTACAAGAAATGAGACCATGTATGACCAACAAAGATCCCAAACACAAGATTGCAACATGAGCATGAAACACAAATTGAAAACATACTGAAACACAAGTGTATGCAAGCTTTGCCAAGAGATAAAACCAGTTAATCCATAAATTTGATCAAATATATCAGCAAGGGAATGTTATTAAGACAATATCAAAGCTTGTTGATGGCTTTACAACTGAAACCAACTCAACATGATGAACATTTGATGCAAACAGGAATAAAAATGGCTCTCAGGTAGTTTCTCCAAAAGAAATGGAACACTTCCAGTTTTCCTCCTGAAAATTCTTCTCTCTTTCTCCAAAAATCCCAACGACTCTACAAAATGCCTCCAAATTACATAATATACCCTATGCCAGCTTGGATCCTTGCATCCCAAGCAAAGAATATGCTCAAGGGATCAAATTTGTTACAAAACTCTATCCATTTCATGAAAATGACATCAAACTGTAAAACAACTCGCAAAATGCCAAAGATGCACAAATATTTTAAAATATTGCATGGATTTAGATCCTTATCCATCCTAGGGTCACGTTTTGGCATTCAGACATGCCAGCATGCTTTTGCAATCATTTTCACCTTTTTCCCTCATCATTTTTAACTCTGTAACTTTTTTTTTACCTTTCACGTGTTTTTCACGGGTTGAGGAAAAATTTCATCAAAAACATCATAGGACATCAAATTAGCTCAAAAGAATGGTGCCATTGCACTTAGAGGCGGTCGAGGGGATGCGATTTCATATAAAATTTCATGCAAATCGGTGCAAAAATGACGATTCCAAGAATCTTGGAGCTCCAATGGCGGCAAGAAATGAAAACACTCAGCAACCATTGATTTAAAATCAACTTTAAATTTCTGCCCTCCACATGTCTTGATGAGATTCATCATGTAGGCTAAAAAATATCTTCTTTGACTTTTGGATGAGGTGGACACGTGTCCAAATACCATTGGACCGGGCCTCTAACCTTAAAAATGCATTTCAAACCTTTTCTGACCTCGGGAAAATTTTGAAAATTTTCCCCGCATGCCCCCTGGACACGCCACGTGTCCCAAGGTGGACCCCACCATGAACCGCGGCCAATTCCATGAATTTTTCTCCTTTTTTTGAAAAAGGAAACTTTTCTCCAAAACCTCTGCGGGCCCGAACACCCGCTCCATCTTCTGCCACGTGGCGGTCTCCCATTCGTTGCGGAACCGACCCTCCAAGTTTGCCTTCAACCATCCGCGAGCACAAAAACATTTGTGGGCCCGCGCTCTCCCTTTTGCCCTTTTGAATAGTGCCACGTGTCCCCCCCTGATTGGCTGTAGGGGGACACCTCCAAATTTTCATGGGTCAATTTTTTATTTCAAGATTTTTCACTGAAACTCTGCAAACTTTTCCACATTTCCTCCACTCTCCAAACCTCCACCAAACTTGGGACATGTGTCCTCTTCTAATTGGACACGTGCCTTCGGGTGAAGTTTTTCTTTTGTAACCCTAAGCCTAAAAACAAGTTAAAATTTCAAAGTCTTCAAAACTTTCCGCCACCCCACATGGCCTTTCCTGGACACGTGTCCTCTTCTTATTGGGTACGGGCCACCTGGTCAAAATTTTCCCCTTAACACCTTAAGCCAAAAACATCAAAATTTTCTCCAACTCCCCCGCTATCCGCTTGATCTCCCTGCCACATGTCCGCTTCCCATTGGGTGACGGCCTTCGGAAAAAATTGGATTTTGAGAATTTTGCCAAAAATGGAAACAAAATTCCTAAGTGACTTCCGCCCCGCCACTCCTTGACTAATCACATCGTGCCACGTAGGCACATCACTGTAGCAGGCGGGGCTCCGGACCAAAATTTTCCTTGTGTCAAAATTTCAAAAAGTGACAAGTTATAAACTTTTCCCGCACATCCTCGGCCAATAGAAACCTGCCACATCAGCAATATGTTGTAAGGATGAATTTGACAGCAAATGACACCTGTATGCCCGTCAAAACGTAAAAATGCAGGGGATGCCCTAGAAATCGAAAAAATTGATAAGGAAGGCATATTTTTCAGTTTTTAAATCAATTGAATCATGTTTTATCATTGTTTTTGGCCTGGGGATTAGGATTCTAGCAACAAATAACTTGGGTTTGATCTGTTTCGAATTTCTTGCACGTTTTGACAAAGAAAAAATCGAGACAGCCCGTGGGAAGGAAAAATTTAGGTTATAGAAGGGGGGAACTTGGAAATTTGTTCAAATATAGGGCAACACAACAATATTGAGGGCATTTTCAAAGCATTCAACTGGAAAAGATGAACTGCAAACCCCCAGCTCGAGAAAATGAACGTTTCTTGACAAATTGGGCAAAAATGGATATAGAAAATTAGGGCAAATTGTGTAAAGTGAATATTTGCACCAACACGCCACACCTGAGTATTTAGATGAGAGAGCCAAGATGGGTTCAAGACTTACAAATTTGAATTTCATGATTGATGATGACACCCCTTCTATACCTAGAACGAGGGCTTACTATTTTTAGAAAATTACCTTTTTTCCTTTTTCCACTTTTGACCATCTCTTTTGTTGCCCTGGATGTTTCTTGTGAACATTACCTTGAAGAAATATGTCCTTCTTAAGAGTTTACTATTTATAGTAAGTGCTTGTATAGAGACTTACTATTTTTGGAAAGTTCCCTTCCACACCTTAGATTGCGACGAAACCAACTTCACCGGGATAGGTTTCTTCTCTTGATCTCACGTACAAAATTTTCATCTCAATCCGATCACTAGAATGGTGGGAAATAAAAAATATGAAATTAGGGCATGAAGTCGGGAATTTTTCACCATAAAAATTCAGCTACATGCATGCAATTACAATCACATGTGTCCGAAGGTTCATGGAAATGGAGAATAATGCAAAAACCCCACCTCGATTTGTGCACCGGTTTGTGAGATATGAAAATTTCACTTTTGCGGGTTACTGAGTCACTCAGAAAATAATGCATATGAAGCTTTTAAAAATTTGCAAATTTTATGGAAATATTTCTACTGCAATCATGGAAACATGGAGGGAGGAATGTAAGAGAATCAATGGAGGTGAAAGATTTTGGAAAAGTTTTTCTAGAGTTTCGGGTAGATTTTGAGCAAAATGGGGGGAAATGAAAAATGCACTATCTCCTTGGTTTTATATGCCTTGGGGGGAATTTTTTTATTCCCCTTATCCCATTGGAAAGGGATGAAGGGGACACAAAATTTCACCCTAACCCTAGGAGGATAAGTGGCGGACATGCACAGACAGAGGAGAGAGAGGAGGGAGCTTATTTCGGTACTCGGGGATGAGTTTTTGGTCATGTGAGGAATCATGCAGGAACGAGGTGGGGGAAGGGGGGTGCATTTTTCTATTCCCCTTGTCCCCTTGGAAAGGGAATAAGGGGACAAAAAAGTGCACCTCATAATCATATTGCCACATGGCACTGAAAAAATTGACTAAGGACGAAGCTTGTACCTTGGAAAGGAGCTTGAAAATGACGTTGCGGAGCTCGTGGAGGTATTTTTGGGAATTTATTTATATGAATTTGACTATAAATTTTTGAGAAGGATGGGATGGTTCTTAAAATTTTGATTCAACTTGTAACCTCTTCAAAAATGGATTTTGTTTATCGATTGTCAATTTTACCTTTCAAAAATGAGTTGTGAAAGAAATGCATGGGTCTTGTGAAAAATATGAAAGTACCACCATGTAGGGAATTGAATCATATTTCCATTGATATCTTGTTTGACCTCTAAATCATTCTGAAGCTCCCAGAATCATCTTCTGAAGCTCATGTGCTTTTTTGTAGTGCAAGCTCCTTTGACCTCAAAAACCCGTTTTTGCTTGAACTTGCTCCTGAATCTCTATATATTTCCTAAATATTCCTAAATCACTTGCAAAATGATATTGGCTCATTAATACCACTCCTTGATGAATTTAGGAAATGCAATTTTCTTTGAAGAATGTGCACCCACCTTAGAAAGGCTAAAATAGCCATTCTAAGCCTGTTAAAAGATCTGCCTCAAGAGACATTGCCTCAGAAGAATATTTTGAACTTGTTTTCTTCTTTCTAACACTTAGGAAAGGCTGGAACAAAACATATGGACACTTTGAAAGGATGGGGATATGCCTAAAAAGGGGATGAACTAATCGGGAGAGTTTCGAGAAGGTTTACAATAAAAATTTTGACACTAGGGTATAGTTGTCATTTTCTCAAGTGGACTTTTTTCCTTGCAAACACACATGACAACAGCTTGCATCTCATCTTGGAGAATTGTTCTAGATCGAAAAAAGTGAGGCAAGGATGAGAATGAAATACAAAATCTCAGTTTATAATTCGGACCAATGCCTTATCCATTGGGCTTCACAAAGTCATAATAAACAACAAATATACTGCAAGGAGTACACACACATACAATAAAAAGGAGACACACAACACACGAAAGGGAAAGAAAACACACGACGGAAAGGGAAACACACACCTAAATCACCTATGGTAAAATGTAGGGGACAACCTACTTTCATTGCTTGTATAATTTCAAGTATTTCCCATTGTGGCAACTCAAATGTGTACTATCCATATATGATATATATAAATTCTCTCCACAAGTTTCTCAAATTTGGAATGGACCAAGTCCATAAAGAGTCAAATTTCCCATGGATTCCTTTAGGTTCTCTTCATTTTTCCCATAGCAAGACAAGGTCTCCAACTTTGAAATCCCTAGCCTTTGCCTTCTTGTCAAACAACTTCTTGACCTTTAGTTGATGTTCTTTTATACGGTTTACCACCTTTAACTATCTTCTTTGAGCTTCTCAAGAATAAAATTATTTTTTCAATGGAATCATGATATTGACCATCTTCCATTGCCTGAAGAAATCAAAGTGCTGACATCTCAACGATGACTAGAATCTCTACATTGATCCCATAGAGAAATTGGAATGGTGACATACCAATTGCTTTCTTAGGAGTTATTTTATCCACCCACAATGCATCATAGAGCTTCTTGTGCTAATTCTTCTGATTTTCATCAACCATCTTATGGACTATGGTCACAATGCATTTTTGCTCAACTCAGGCCTAACCATTCCCTTTCGGGTAATAGTCTGATGTATGTGACAAAGAGATTCCATAACTATAGAAAAATTCTATCAACTCCCTAGAGGAAAAATATGTGGCATTATCAACCACAATCTTTTGGGGATCCCGAAACAAACAATAATGTTCTCCTTGATGAAATTGCACACCATTTTTCCAGAATTGCCCTACTTGGCTATGATTTCTTCTACCCACTTTGTGAAATATTCAATCATTGTGAGCACATGGGTATGTCTTGCACTTGAGTGAGGATTTAGAACTTCGATGAAATCCAAGCCCCACTGTTGAAAGGGTTCTTCGATCACCACCGGCTTGAGAGGAAGTGTAGCGAGTTGTTGTGGCCTCCCGAAAAATTGTTGGCATGCTTCACACTTGGAGACCCATTCTTGGGCATCTGCGAACAAGGTAGGCCAATAATACCTACCATGGAGGATTTTGTGATCGGTCACCATTGCAAAAAATTTCCATCACATGCCTGATCATGGTAAGCCTTTAACAACTACTCTTGTTTTTATTTTTCTATGTACCTTAGGAAGCATCCATCAAATCCCCTCTTGTATAGCACATGATTCCACATGACATACTTGGATGACTTAAGCTTGAGGGTTCTTCTTTGTTTGTGATCAAGTTGAGGGGGCACTCACCATTAAGTCGAAAAGTAAGCAATGCATATACCACTCACTTGTTGTATTTATGAAAAGGACTCGAGGAATGTCCTTACTTATACATTCAAGCACAAACATTCTCATGTATCATTATTTTCAAACGTGCTTCATCTTCTATAATCAATTGACACCCATTTCCTCTAACCAAGTTTGAAGGTTTGATCTCCAAGTCATATTATTGAATTCTCGCCACCCAATTGACCCTCTTGGTTCCTAGATCTTATTGGGTAAGGATTGACTTGATAGCAGAGCCTGTGACCATCACCACAATGTGGGAGTTGAGAATGTAGAACTTGAAGTTCTTTACCACTTTGACCACAAGATAGGCATGCTTTTCTAGTTGGTTGTACCTCAACTCATGATTCTTTAGAGGAGAGCTCATGAAAGAAATGGGAGCTTCGAGTCCTTCATTCTTCTGGACCAAGATGGTCGATATTGTGTGCTCTAAAGCATAGCAAATACAGATGAATTCTTTGGCAATTGCCTTTGCTATTATTATTTGATTCCCTCAAATGCCATTTTTCCTTCCTTGTTCCATTTGAATCTTGCTTGGGGTTTCATCATGACAATGATATGCTTGGTCAACTCAATGAAGTTTTGGACAAATCGCGAGAGAAAGTTAACTTTATCGAAGAAGGAATGAAATACCTTTTTGCTTGTTAGAAAGGACAATTATTGGATTGTTTTATACTTTTGGATCAATCTTAGCCCCTCCTTTTTCACAATGTGTCCAAGGAGTTTCCCTTTAGTAACACCAAAGATGCACTTCTTAGGATTCAGAGATATTTCGTGTTTCGAACATCTGATGAACACTTGTTCAAGGTGCTTTATGTGATCTCCCCTCTTCTTTGAGAATACTGTGAGGTCATCCAGGTATATTATGATGGATTTCTTGAGGTCCTTGAAGGTCCATTGTTCTTTGGAAGGTCGCTCCCACGTTGATCAAACTAAAAGGAATTTTTCTATGTATGCAAAAGTGCCCCAAGGTGTTGTGAAGGTTGTTTTGGATCTTTCTTCTTCTACCACCTCAATTTGGTTATACCCCAAGAAACCATCAAGCAATGAGAGAATTTCCAATCCTGTGACCACTTGTAGGATGTGATCCATGATTGAAAACAAGTAGTTATCTTTCAAGAGAGGCATGATTCAAGTTACAAAAAGTCTACGTAAATCATTATCTCCCATTCTTCTTCCACACTGGGACAATGTTTTCTACCCACGTGGAGTGGTGGATAGGAAGATGATCCTGACATTCAACATCTTCAAGACTTCTTCCTTAATGGTATCCAATTTTTTTGGATTGTATGGTTGTTTCTTTTCCTAAAAGGCTTGGCTTCAGGCTTTAGTGAGAATAGAGTGGTGCATTTCCTTGGGTTGGAATGATTTGAGTTCATCATAGGAATATTCCAAGACATCAGAGTACTTCCTCAACAACGAGACAAACCTCTTTTCTTTAGGTGAGAAACACTTTCCAATATTCACCATCTTGGTTGCTCTATGGTGCCAATATTTTCCTTTTTGAAATCAATAGTACACCATGATGACTCTTTTGCTCTCTCCTTGATGAACCTATCATGCTTGTCAAAAAAATCCTCTAGAGACACAAGACCTTTTGGAATCTTGTTCCCTTTGAGCCTGATTACCCCCTCTGAGTCAACTCCATCTATTCCTTCCTTTTCCTCCTCTGCCACTAACTCCCGATGTGGATTGTCACTTCCTTCATAGAAGAGACTATTGAAGTTGTCTCTTTTCTCCAAGAAAGAGAGGAGATGACTTTCGTCATTGAAAACTTTCAATGATTTTTGTTTTCTAGAAAACTTGGTCTAAGTACCATTTCGACAGTCACTTTATCCTTATTGAAGGATGGGTGTGGATTCACCAAAGAAGCTGAGACTGCTAAAGATTTGGCCTTTTCATTTTTTTCACAAGGAATAACTTGAATGGAGAAAGCATCAAAGATTCGATGCAGTCCCAAACTCGGTTCCTAGTAGTGCTTGAGTCTCGGTTTCTTGACCTATATTGTTTCTTACCTTTTTGACGATTACTTCAATGTCTCCTAGACATTTGAGCTTCTTGATGCCCATGGATTCTACAACATCCATTTCAAGGAGAAGGGCCTCATACTCTACAGTATTGTTGTTCTCAAATTGCAACTTGTATGCAAATGGAAAGAACTCACCCGAGGGAGAGGTCAAGAAAATGCCAGATCTAGACCCTACACTGGAATGGATTTCATGAAATTCCATGGTCCACAATTGATCTTCTTTATCTTAAATAAGGAGAGGAAGATTATCATCTCTTTCGGATGTGAGGAAGTAGTTACCCAACCATCTTGTCTTGGAATAAGATGTCAACTTTTGGATCCTCTAAATTTTGAGACATGTACTTCATTTTCTACATGGGTAGAAAATTCTTCATTTCACCCTTCACTGAAATGGTGGTGGAGGACCAATACATTCATATTTTGCCACCTAGGTCTCTGTAGAAACTCCTACTCAACAACATATCAAAATATGTTGGGATGTCCGCCACCAAGATAGTGAGCAAAATTTTCTTGTCTGAGAAGTCTTCTAGGGCCACTTGAGCATCTTTGATTCTTCCCACCAAGTGGCACTTCTTTAGACTCCATAGAGTAGCAAGATCCAGTTTCTCGTGTTAGAGTAAGTCCTAAGGAATTGGCAACTTTGATGGGCATGATGTTATCTGAGGCTCCTGAGTCTATGATGTAATTATTTAATTGGTATAATTTGATCAAGAGGGATAGGTAGAAGGGTTCCACATTATTGGTTTTAGATGCACTTAGTGTAAGAATGTTTTGTGTAGGAGGCATGGGTGATGTTGGAAATAGACCCTTAGAATTGGGATCCACAGTGTTGGGATTTGAGCTACCACCCTTGATATAATTGAAAAGCCTCTCAAATTGCTCTGTTTGTGTTTGCAAAAAAATAGACTATGTAATCTGAACTTTCATTTATTCATATGTTTGATGATATTAAACAAAACTGAGGTGGATGAAATTGATGTCCCTAGGATAGTGGAAGTTTTACAAGGTGGAGGTGATCCTACTTTGGAATCTTGTGCACTTTTAGTGGATGGGATAACATGTTAGGAAGGAGTGGTTGACTTTGGTTTAGCATTAGGTGATTTTGTAAGATTATCCTTGGGTGAAGGATTAGCTTTAGATGTAGGGTTTGAGCTAGGGGAAAAAAGAGGACTTACTTGTCATAGCCGCTTGCTTCTTTTTCCTAAGATTGGGTCTGTTTCTCCTTTGCTAATTCTATTAATGAAGAGAGTAGGGATCCTCTGTTGATTATCTTGTTTTGTAGGACTACCACCTAAGGAATCTCTTTTTTTTCTTCTTTGTAGCGGTTGTTGAGGAAGAATCTCCCTTTTGATATTGGGAGGCGTAGATACGCACACAAGAAGCTTGATGCCTCTTCATCATCATCATTCATCATCACCTCTGAAGAGTACTCAAGGAAACCAATTTGAGAATTGTCTTCAACTTCCTTGATCTTGAGTATATTGTCGTCTTCATTTTCTTCTTGTCTCCTCCACTTCTTTTCTTCTTCTACATCATAGGTTACATTGATTGAAGGTGCCTTTGAGGGAAAGTCTACATGGGGATCCGGAGTAATCCTCTTCTATTTGGGAGATTTGTCTTCTTTGGAACATTTCTCATGGTACTTTGTGTGAGTTTTTTTGAGTTCATTTACATCATTAGTCAATTTCTAGATCGGGGGTATGTAGAAATGGAACTAGAACTTTGACCATTTTTCTTTCCATTTGGGTTCCTCACTTTTCCGGATAGAATTAGGTCATCCTCTATTTCAATGGCATAATCTTGATCTTCCTTCAGAGTTATAGGTAGGGACCTTCTAGAATGAACCCAACCTTAGGCATCTGAGTGTTTATGAAGAATATTTTTACATTATCATCAAATGGAATTATCCTCTTGAACAAGCTGTTGTATCGAACTACAAAATACCTCATGGTCTCATTGGATTCTTTCTTCATCTATACAAATTGCACTAAGAGGTCCTGACAATCTTCGATGGATTTGAATCTATCCTCAAAGGAAGTTTTGATATCATCCCAGTAGGTGATTGATCTGGTTGGTAGGAGGTAGAACCATTTTTCTTCTTTGCCTTTCAGGGATTCCACAAACAATCTGACCAAAACACTTTCATGTTCAACTCCTAGCACACCACAGGTGGTGATGAATGCTTGCCACATGTTCTTCTGGGAGTTATGAACCATCTTCTATGAACTTGGGAAATATTTTTCTTGAAACCTCATGGAAATTCATGAATAGGTTGTGGGAGGGAAAGTGTACATGTGTTCCCCCCATGGCACAATTGGTTGAGGTATCTCTTCGTCACCCATTATGGCTTCACTTTGCTCTATCTCTCTCATCTTTACTCTCGGCTCACACTATTTCTTAGCTCTTCGCTTCGCTCTTGCTTTGGCTTTTTCTTGCTTGCTTTCTTTCTTTATTTATGCTTTTAAAAAGTCTTCAAAGTCTTCGATGAGGTTTGGAAAATCTATGTCCAACGGATTGACACCACTTGGACCACCAATGAGAGAAGTTTTGGGACGAAGGGAGTGTCATGAATTTATGACTAGTTCTTTCCTTCTTTGGAGCTCTTCAAATATGGGGTCAAGATTTCCTCCTTTTCTTTGGGACCTGGTGTATCTGCGATCAACCAACTTGTAGACTTTGAATTGACTTAAGCTCTCCTTTGTTGCACTTGAGATTGTCTTTCTTTTCTAATTCTTCACCACGTTGCTCTTCAGAATATAACACCCTTGTAGCTATGAAGTAGTGTGAAATTTTTTCTCTATTGTGCCAGATATCTTCCCTCAAGTCAGATATGATATCTTCTTGGATATGGAATAATAGTTACGGGTCTTTGGACATGAGGGTTACTGAAATAGCCATTGGTGTGAGACATAAGGCTCAATGAATTTTCAAATTCCCTTTGTTTTTGGGATATTTAATTTTTTTGTATTTTTGTGATTCATATTTTGGGTGCAGAATATTCCAAGTTTGCCACATGGTGGGTGCCAAAAATTATTGGTGAGAAATTTTTTCAGTTAGACAAATTGGTGGATTTCTGCCAACACTTTGGGACTAGGTCCCTCTTCTTGAATGGGGCAGCTCCATTTATTGTGTGTGAATGAAAATGAAATTATGTGGTTGGCCTTGAGGTTGAGGATCCAATAGGGACACTCCACTAAACCTGTGGAACAAATGCTTGAAATTTATTGCAAGGGAGGAATTTTCTGAGTAGGTGGGAAAAGGAAGTCGATATTATGGTGGAGGATTAATATTGCAGGTATAATTCATATTCTTGCAAAGATTAATCGATAATATCATCACACATAATTAGAAAGAAAACAACCTTGCTACTAACATCAAGACAAAATGGAATCATGAACAACAAAAAGTTTTATTTAGTTCCCTCATCGAGAAAAGCATAAAGTCCTTTCTTTGTTATTGACATTTTGGAAAAATGTACATTGAGAGGAATGGAAGAACATATGAGAAAGAGAATAGAGGAAATTAGCTATCTCTTTTTCTTATCACAAGTATTTATCTACTCTTGAACATACAAAATTGACAACCCTTAAGAATGGGGAAGTCATTACAATTTATAGGCTTTAGAAAGACTCTTCACCTCCCCCACATGAATTTTCATTTTCCCTTCACAACATATGACTCTTCGTATTCCTAGGAATAAAATTAAGTCCCCTTTTATTAATTAAGGGTGACTTATTACAATGCCAACTATAGTCACATTTAAATGAATAGGACAAAATAAGAATAAGACAAAATGAAAAGTACAACCCCCAATGAAGAAATAGAACATGAATAAGGATGGGTAAGGGAGAGAGAAGAGATATAGAAGAAGAGAGATAACTAGTCTATTGAGATGTTGCCCTTGCTGATTGCACTTCACTATTTGAAGGATCTTTGCCAAGATCAACTGGAAAAATCTCCACTCCCTTGAACTCTCTGCTATACCGGGCTACCACAGGTGCAACTATTTCGACTTGAGGAATGCAGACACAACTCAAGGAATCGAGCCAACCATATGAGATTCCATTGATGTTCTTGCTTTTAGAGAACCAAGATTGATGTTACTTTGTAATGTTTGATATTGTGGCTCTGATCTTGGCGAGACACTCCAGTGTATCCTTGTTGAAAAAAAAGGGTCCTCGGATTTTTTCTTGATAGAATCCTTAAATGGATAAAACAATTCATCTGTTGAGGTATTCTCATCAATGGAGGGAATTCCAAGCTTCTGCATCTTGGTGTTGACATCATCTTGCATTTTGGAGGCATGATATTCATTCTAATCCAACTCATCAATATCACGATTCAACATCTCATATCGAGAGACAAGAGTCCTTTCCCATACACTTGACAAGTTCTTAAATGGAGAGTCGGGCACTATCCTGTTTACCGGCACCTGAGAATAAGAATTTCCCATCTCCATCAAAAGTGGATGTACTTGATCCCAATGTTATTTTTCTTTCTCAATATCATCCCTCATCATTCATAATTTTTTGGTAGTTACACACATGTACCTATACAATGAGATCATCTCTTGAAGTAGTACTTTCCCTTTCTCCATGATCTTGTTCACCCATTTGTCACTGGCTCATCCTTGCATGGTGAAACCTTGCATCTTTCAAATGGATTCAGATCAAAGCTACTGATGGGAATAAATTATTCAATTGGGAGAGAATAAGAAGCATTCGGGTCCATGAAATGTTGCACGACAAGGCAAGTTTTCGCACTTGGCCATCCAACTGATAATTTTTCTCTTTATACTCTTAGTTCCTCGCAAGAAGGTGAGTGGAAGACTCCTAGAATAGATGTGCATCTCCCTCATGGGTTGCTAGACCTAAGGAAACAATGCACATCTCATAGTTGGCCAAGGTCATTTCTTCAATGGGTTTGATTATCCTTAGTCTGAATACTTCCACATATTGATTTCCTAAGGCACCACTAAAAAAGCAAGAAGTTGTTTGATCAAAAATTTCTTCTTCCTTTTGACCAATGCTTTGATAGTTGAGAAATCGGGAATATCCCTATTTGGATTATGCGAGCCTCCTTTCGATCATTTCTTGCATCCAAGGGAATATTTAATTTGTCTTAGGCTCAATAAATGGAATGATTGTTGTTTCTTCCTTGGGGAGAGAAGGAACATGTCATGCGGGAGGAGTATGAGTGACAATGAAAGGTGGAAAGTTCGGGCTATTGAGGAACCGAAAGGTGGACTAGATCATTGTCCCCAAGCTCCATTTACATCATAGGATCATCCGTTGTTATGACCTTATTGTGTAATCTGTTATCCAAAATGCGCCCCTTGCTCATTTTGGGCTAACTCCCTTTATTCTTTCCTCTTTTGTGCCTTAGTCATAATTTTTTATCTTTCAGGCACTCAAAACCTTTTGAAAATGACACCACTAGATAGAGCTCTTTCTCGGCTTTTCGAAAGGTAAAGTTTTCTTCCTAACTCCATGTATTTTTGAAGTTATGGCTCAAGCGGAGTTTTGTGGGAAATTTTCCCTAGGGAATTTTTCCTTTTCGCCCAAGTTTGAAAATTTTGAAAAGGAAGGCCCGCCCCCAAAACCGAGCCAATGGAAGGAGGCCACGTGTCCCACGGGGCATCGTGGGTCGAACCGGTGGAAGAAGTCGGGAAAATTTCCCAAAATGTTAGTGCAAAGAAAATTCTTGGCCCCAAGGCCCGCCGACCAATTGAAAGAAGCCACGCGTCCTCGGGTCAGCGGAGCGTGGGGGAAAGTTGGGAAATTTTCCCAAGGAAAATCCAGAGGAAAATATTGAAAGGAAAGCCCGCCCCCCAAAGCCTAAGCCAGTAAAATCATGCCATGTGTCCAAGTGGTGGTAAAAATACAAGGCGAGGCTCATAGAGAAAATAAGCGGGAAAGACCCGTGTCCAGGTAGAATCACGCCACGTGTCCAGTTCATGGAGGGTGGTCGGAAGTGGAAGAAAAGTTGAGATGGGAGGCCCGCGACGAATCATATCATGACACGTGGCCTCGAGGCTTTGGCCGACAGAGAAATTTTGGAAAATTTTCCAAAGGCCAAAATGATGGAAAATGAAGCGAGAAGAGCCCGCATCCAATCAAAACGTGCCACGTGGCACCAAACCGGTGGGGCGTGGAGATTTTGGGGAAATTTTCCCAAATGCAAAAAGTGGGAAAATTTTAAATTTTTGTCCCGCCAACCCATTTTCGGCCTTGTTTTTCCCTAAATGTTCAGAAGGGCATAACTTTCGATCTAGAGCTCAGATTTCCACGTTCTTGGTGGCGTTGGAAAGGTATTGAAATTATCTACATGATGGAGGGATCATTTTTGCATTTTGATGAAGATTTACGGATAAAAATGGAGAAATGTCCCTGGCACGAAGAAGTTACAGAAATGACGTTTCAACCACCATTTTTAATGAAGTATGGCTCGCATTCTCTCCCAGCATGGTCAAAAACATTGGGGAATGAACTTTTGAGGGTGCCCATGCTATTTTAATGCAATTTGGTTGGTGGTTGAAAGCTCCTCTCACTTTTTCCCACGTTTCTCTCTCCTGGCTCGAATTTTCATTGTTAAAAGCCAGATTTGGCTCATTCTGTAAGGGTTGGACATTTTTATGTTTTGTAGGCTCCTTCTTTCACCCTAGAAAGTGATTTTGTGGAATATTAGACCTCTTTTAGACTGCAACATGTCTTCTGCCTCTCTGTAGTTGTAATGTATGTATTTTGATATTGGAAATGACAATGCAAGCTCTGTGAATGAGTTTCAGTCCTCTTCTTGTGTTGTTTGATTCATTCATGATCTTTCATTATATCTTATCAGTTTGTGCATGATGTTTTGCTACATTTCTGTAATCTGTGTCAATTTGTAGAAGTAAAATGTTCACCACTCCTTTGGTGTATCACCTTATTTGGACTAGGTTTTATTTTTACATTTTCTCAACCCTGTCTCCTTGGTAAAGTTTGATTAAGTTATAGGTAAACCCTCTGCAGAATGTTATGCACACTTGAATAGAGGAGTTGAGGAACCAACCTCTAATCTGGAGGATCTTTTCCAGTCCCTACAATTCCCACACTTGTGTGAAAAGATCCAATGTTGTGCAATCACACTGGATGCTAAAATGTCAACTAGAAATATGATAGAACATCCAGAGGGTGCTGCTAATTTGCACTAATAGTTTTGGCATGCCCGGTGGGACCTTAGAGGTATTCATCTTCATTGCAACAAAATTGATGTGCATTTGTTGCAAGTTTCTTTCTTAAAAGAGCCCTGAATTGCACATCTGCGACTCCAGGAAGAAGAATCAATTGGTTTTAGCAGTCCAGACTTGAAAAACTCATGAGAAGAATCTCCACAAGGTCAAGAGTTGGAGAAGAAGAAGTGTTGTTTGAGTATCTGCAATTATCTCCAAGAAGAAGACAAAGAGGGAGGAGAATTCAAAGGTCTCCATCTCCACCAAACAGAACTCTATCAACTCCTCCACCTGGTAGACCTTTCATCCAATCAACAAGGGTTCTAAGGCCAATCAGAATGGCACAACACAACCCATATGTCAATTTCACCGGCAAAGAGCCCACTTGCTCTCAATGTACAAAATCCAATCCTAGTTGCAGCATTGAAGAACATTCCATGCTTTATCAGAGAATCGGATCACTCCTGGTGATCATGTCAAGGATATTGCTAATATTTGTGCAATCCATGAGATTGATGAGATACAAGTTGCTATCAAACTGTTGGCATCTTGGTGTCACCCAGATTTAAAATTTCATACTTTTAAAATAATGGGTTGTTTTGTGTTTTTATTGCCTTAAAGTTCTTATATTGCGTCAAGATATTCCCAAAGAGCCATATTAGCCTTTTTTCGCCAAATACCCAGATGCCCAAAATTGTTATATTTTGTCGTCGGGATTTGTCTGTGGGAAATTTGTATTTAATTATTTTGAGCCCCGTATGAGGCTATTTGCACTCCGTTTTAACTCTGTTATGATCGAACATATCATTATTCCCTTGTACCAGAAGGATTTTAACTAGGAATAAGTTTTGGGCTTTATTTGTGACTTTTGGCAATTTTTCGTGTTTTTGTGTTTTCCCGTTTCATTTTCTGTGAAATTTCTCTAGAACAATTCCTTTGCCGGGTAAGCCCGATTCTTGGCCTGGAGTAGCTGGAGAACATATACGCACATTATGCCCGGAGGAAGTCACCATCGGAGGTCTGGTTCACTGGGAAAAGGCAAAGTCGTGCACTAAAAAGCCCCTGTGGGGTTGGGCGCATTTTTGGAAAACAAAGGATTTAAGTGGATCATGGGAAAAATATAAGTAGTAGACAGGTGGGATTTTATTTCACGCTTGAAGGGTACTTTTTCCCATGATGAAAAAATCACTTAAGTCAGTAGTGGAAAAATTAGAGGCGCAGGCAAAGTGAATTTATTGCTTGCCTTGCAGGGTAAAAATTTCTATGGTATAATAAAAGAAAAGTGACTTAAGTGAAATCCCACTGTCAAAGTCAAATCACTTAAGTGGATCATGGGATTTTTGGGGCTGCCTTGCAAGGTAAAGAATTCCATTGTCATAAATTCTTAAAAATAGAATTCTATTATTCTAAAAAGTGCGACCCATCTTGGGTGAATAATAATGCATTAAATAAATATTTGTTAATATTTATTCACCCAATTTTAGCACCTAGGCTTGTGGAAAAGTCAACAAAAGTAAAGGGAATAAATCAATTGAAATAGAATTCCAAAATTAAATAAATTTAATTTATTTAATGTAGCCCCCTTTGAGAAGGAATTAATACTTTTTAAAGTATTAAAAGATTAGATTAAATTATATTTTCAGTGGCTATGGTCAAGGCACACTGTGAAACTTAAGTGAAGTGAAGTGTGAAGGATTAAATTGGATTAATTTAATTTATTGGATGGCGGTCCTTAAACATGTTATTTTCAAAGAGAAAAACATGATTAATTAATTAATTACCGAAAATAGGAAGGGCAATTATTAATTATAGAATTGTGAGGGTTATATAAGTATGGGCTGCCATATGGGTGAATTATTTAATTCACAGGTAAAGAATTGCAGCCAAGAGGAAAAGTGCGCCCCCATTTGAAGAAGGATTTTGCTCAGGCACGGTAGTAACAAGGCTAAAAGCTTCCAGATTTGGCGCATGCTTTGAAGGAGGTTGATCTTTGTCTGCATAATTGTTTGCATAGGTGTTACAGGTGCTCAGGTGTTGTTGAAAAGATTCATGCTCTCTTTATGTGCAAATTAAACACCAATTTTTGGGGCAGCAGACTTGAAAAGTGTAGATTTTTATAATTAAAATTCACTATTCATGCTACGGTGGCCATCTTTGTCTGGATTAATTGCAGGAATTCATTACAGGTGTTTTACAAAAGAAAATGAGCTTTAATCAATGTCCAATACATTACATATATCCTCCGAATCTGAAGAAATACCCAGATCTACACCAGTATTGAAGAAATCCAGCCTCGTAAGAAGAAAAATAATTATTCAGACAAAGATAGACAAAGCCATGGTGAAGAGAGATGAAAAAGAAAGCACAACAGAGTCATGCATCACTTCCAAAATTACAGACATAGGAGACACAGATCTAGGCTCGGAACCTCTTGTTGAATTGATAGACAGATCCAGAGCAAGAAAGACTTCACTCATGTGTGCAGGAAAAACTTCACTCATGCGTGCAGATTAAAAGTAGTGGAATTATTCAAGCTGCAGCTTTTCCATCCATAGCCCAGTTGCTAGAGTTTGTTATGCAGTGTGTAGATGTAGATGCAAATCCATATGCAGATCTAGATCTCATAGTTGCAAAAGCTTCTAGCATAAAGGCTTCATCCTCTTGTTTCGAATGTAGCCCGTGAATAAGTCAGTGCGTGGAAAATTCCTTCCAAGATCTTGTGTATGTGCTCTCATCTTCCAGTTGAAGCCTTCATTGAACTTGCATTCACCCTGAGTGCTTTCCAGAATTTTTAATTGCTCATATACAATTAAAAATAAGGATGATGAGTTATCTACGGAAAACATTGCATTGATACATGTACTGGAGAAGAACTGTAAAAGCTTCAAGGATAAAAGAGAAGATAATGTGAAGGCAAAATTCCAGCTTGCTTCTAATCCCAGCTGCTTGCAATTCCAGCTTGTTTCTAGATCCAGCTACTCCCAGATCTAGTTTGGTGAGAATCAAAGACAAAAGAATCAGCTGCATGTAGACATGAAAAAAGAAAAGACTGTAGCTTTCCTCTTCCTTCTTCTTTCCTCCGAAAAAGTAATTGAGTGATCAATTAAATTATACAACTTAAAGTGATTGGTTTAAAAGCCATTACTTGAAGAATTCAACTACTTGGAGATAGGTGGCAGGCATGCAAAATAGAAGGTTCTATTTTCAGTTGCAAATTATACATGTCATGCAAAGAGGAATTCCAAGAGGGAGATTGCTAGTTGTTTCTTTTCCGACTTCCACATGTGCCAGTTCAACTAAAAGCTTCCAACTTGTAATTGCCCCTCTACATTATATAAGTAGAGGAAGAACCTTCCTGTTAATCATCGAATTTGTAAGCAACAATAACTGGGTTCTAGAATTTGTCTTTGAACCCCGAGAGCAACTTGGAGCAAAGGAATATAAAGGAGCAGGTTTCGAAAACTCGTGTCACGGTGTATTGTGTTTCTTACTTTTAATCTTAGATCTCTTAATAAACTTTGTGTTATTTTAGATCTGGATCTAGAGCTGCCTTTGTTTTATAATTCTGTGTGTTCATATCTATTAAGTTTCTTCTATGTGCATGCAATTAGCTCTGCTATCTACTAATTGGGATGCACATCTTCCCCATTTCTTCTCTGTATTTCCTTTACTTCCTTCTTCTATAAAATACTTCCTTTCTTGAACAACTGCTTACTTGTTGCAGAACTTCTTAGTTATGGTTCATGAACTAAGTGGTTAAAGTAAAACCCCTGATAGATAATAACACATTTTTATTGACAAATCTGACATGGGAGCCTCACCGGTTAAATGAGGGAGATTTATCTCATGATTGCCTAGGTTTGATGCTATGCAAAAATCTAGCCAATAGTTTTTGGCGACTCCACTGGGGAACAACTATCTTTGCAGATCAAACCTTATCTTTTGAAGATCAGATTGTTTTCCATACAAATTTCAACCTGGCTGAACGTCCATTCACCCGATCCGTGAAGGCGCAAGGAAGGACTGATCATTTCTTCATACTATAGGATAAATTCAATTTCAATCATCCTCCTCAAGTTAGAAGCTGCAGATCCAGTATTTCACCAGGAAGAAGAGTGCAAACACATCTAGATCCGGATCATCTTCAGCATAATCTGGCAGCCAAAATTATTCATCAAGTCTATTCTCAAAGAAGACGCGCTCCTTTCATGATGTAGAATCATCCACTTGCCCCTGCAGCACCTGTTCCATGGGGTGTAGCCTTTGGACCTTTGAATCTGACTCCTCCTATGCATGATCTACCTAAAGGGACGAGAAAGAATTTTCCAAAATTCTTTAGAGATGGCAAGCAGAATCCAGATGACCACTTGGCTGCATTTTTATATCCTGTGGAGTGCTTGCAGTCGAACATGAAGATGTATCTGTCAGACTCTTCATAGAGACTCTGCATGACTTGGCTGAGAATGGTTTTACCGGCTAGCTCCTGGTACCATAACCAACTGGGCTACTATGCGGGATGCATTCTTGAAAAGATTCAAGGCAATCAAGATTCCAATACATTGATTACTCAGCTCACTCAGTTGAAGAAGGAGCCACATGAGCACATGCGGGATTTTATTGTAAAATTCCAAAGATTATTGTACAAAATTCCAGCTTCTGCTTCTTTGAATGATGAGAATCAAAAGGTGTTTTTCATCAAAGTTTTGCTTCCTAAAATAAGCTATCAACTATGAAGAGCACGTCCTACTTGATTTGTTAGCAGCTCAAAACATGGCGGTTGAAATTGAATATGACCTCATCATGGCTGGAAAGATAAAGAGCAACACTTCTAGAGATGAAATTTCATCCTCTGCTACTACTTCCAATTTACTACTGCAAAATTTAGCAAATGAGATGATGCAGATGAAGAAACAAATGGCTCAAATGGCTCAAGGAAACAATACTGCCCCTACTCGGAATTTCAACAACAACCGAACCGCATTGTTGGTTCCCAAAGATTAGAAATTGAAGCTGCTCCCAGAAACAACGTGGAGATGAATGAAGAAGACTAGGAAGCTGACACTGATCAGCTCGAGGATGATGATTTTATAGGACCTGCTGGCGACTCCAACATTAATTACCTGAACTACAAATTTGAACATGACGATGAGAAACTTCATGAAGATGATCATGGTCATACATATGTAGTACTTACAAGATCACAAACTCACCAAGCTGAAGCATTAGCAGACGAGCAAAGAAGGGGCATCCCTTTGCCTTCTTTCTTAGCTCCTAGAAGTAAGCATGTGAGTTCTTCATCTCAACCACAAAAAGCAGCTCAGGTATCTGAATCTATTTCTTCTTTTGACATTATTGATCATGCCAAGAAAACTAAAGTTCAAATGTCAGAAGCTAAATACTTGAGAGCCTTTCCTAAGTAGTTAAATAGGCTGGTCAAGTATGTACAATCACCAGGACAATCCAATACATCAAAAGGCCTTTTGCCTAAGCCCAAGGATACTCCTCCACAAAACAACAGTGTAGTTATTAAACCCTCACCATCTTCTAAAAGGGTGGAACCTTTCTATGTTTCTCTATTGCTTAATGGCTTCAAGTTAAGGAACTGCATTTTAGATTCAGGTGCGTCTGACAATGTCATGCCAGCTAAAGTTGCAGATGCTCTTGGGCTTACCCCGGCGAAGACCATAAAAAGGTTTTACTGCATGGAGAGACAAGTCCCTTTAATCAGACAAATCAAAGATGCACAAGTCATTGCAGCGGCTTTTCCCGACAAAAGATTAAAGATGACAATCTTAGTTGCAGATATTCTTGTCTCCTACGGGATGTTGCTGAGTAGAAACTTTTGCAAAGATCTGGGAGGAGAAGTAAAGATGGATTGGTCCTATGCACATATTCCTATCAAAGGAATTAATTAGAAGCTGGAGCCGGAAAAGATGTCCAGGTACATAGTCACAAAATCTGAGGATCCTAGATCTCAAATTCTTTTTCAGGAATCTGACCATGGGGTCTATTTCTTGGAAATGGATAAAGACATTCCAGAATAAGAGCCAACAAAAGAAGAAGAAAAATTTTGGACTTTGGAGTTTAAAGGCACCTATTGTTCTTTTGGATCAGGAGCTAGCGCTCTACTAATATCTCCAGATCATGAGATATTCCCATACTCCCATAAGCTAATGTTCGAGAACACGAATAATATGGCGGAGTATGAAGCATTGCTTCTAGGAATGGAGAAAGCTAAAAAGAAAGGAGTAAAACTCCTCAAAGCCCAAGGAGATGCTAAACTTCTAGTAAAGCAGGGTCAAGGGCAAAGTCAAGTCATAAGAGACAAGCTGAGGCAATAAAGAGATAGAGTACTTTCTACTATATTTGATTTTGCAGCCTTCTCTATTGACTTCATTCTAATAAATTAATCCAGTTATGGTGATAGCAGTGGAATGATCCAACCAAAAGGTAACAAAATCCCCAAGGATTTAGTTTCCTTAGTGGAGACTTTCAACAAGCATGATCAGTACCTGAAGAAGAACAAAGAATATGGTGATAGTTCTTCCTTCGAAGTGCAACAAGTGAATCTGGGAACGAGAGAAGTTGATGCAGACTTACCTACCATGGAGAGAAGAAAGGATGAGCCACCACAAGATGAAGTTGATAAGGACTTTCCTAGAGTATTTGACAAGAAGGCCAAAGAAAGGAAGTTCAAGATCGGAGATTGGGTACTCTGGTGGGACAAGAGACATGAACCGAAGGGCATGCACGACAAATCTGATTCACTCTGGAAAGGGCCCTTCGTGATCAAAAGAGCTGCTAGAATGGACACTTTCTTCCTTTCCTACCGGGATGGAATTGAGTTACCATTGCCTTTCAACGGCAACATCTCAAGGTCGTTCATGAATCAAGAAGCGGGGTAAAACCTGTATGTACATAAATAAAACTTTGTTTATTTTTTCTTGTTTTGTTTTTGTTTTTGTGTTGTGTTTGTTTGCCTGACCCGTGCCCAAAAGACAAGATACGAAACCAGAGATGCTGGGATCTCATCTTTTCCCTTGTCATTCTGACAGAGAAAAAGATGTCCACAGACGGAGCTGATTGGTGTCACCCGATTTAAACTTTCATACTTTTAAAATAATGGGTTGTTTTGTGTTTTTATTGCCTGAAAGTTCTTATATTGCGTCAAGATATTCCCAAAGAGTCATATTAGCCTTTTTCGCCAAATACCCAGATGCCCAAAATTGTTATATTCTTTGTCGGGATTTGTTTACGGGAAATTTGTATTTAATTATTTTGAGCCCCGTATGAGGCTATTTGCACTCTGTTTTAACTCTGTTATGATCGAACATATCATTATTCCCTTGTACCAGAAGGATTTTAACTAGGAATAAGTTTTGGGCTTTATTTGTGACTTTTGACAATTTTTTCGTGTTTTTGTGTTGTTCCGTTTCATTTTTTGTGAAATTTCTCTAGAATAATTCCTTTGCTGAGTAAGCCTGATTCTTGGCCTGGAGCAGCTGGAGAACATATACACACATTATGCCCGGAGGAAGTCACCATCGGAGGTCTGGTTCACTGGGAAAAGACAAATTCGTGCACTAAAAAGCCCTTACGGGGTTAGGTGCATTTTTGGAAAAGAAAGGATTTTAGTGGATCATGGGAAAAATAGAAGTAGCAGGCAGGTGTGATTTTATTACCTACGTTGCAGGGTACTTTTTCCCATGATGGAAAAGTCACTTAAGTTGTAGTGGAAAAATTAGAGGCGGTGGCGGGCGGGAATTTATTATCTTACTTACGGTAAAAAATCCCATGGTGAAATAAAAGAAAAGTGACTTAAGTGAAATCATGAGATTTTATTGCCTGCCTTACAGGTAAATAATCCCATTGTAAAATTCAAATCACTTAAGTGGATCATGGGATTTCTGGGGCTGCCTTGCAGGGTAAAGAATCCCATTGTCATAAATTCTTAAAAATAGAATTCTATTATTCTAAAAAGTGCGACCCATCTTGGGTGAATAATAATGCATTAAATAAATATTTGTTAATATTTATTCACCCAATTTTAGCACCTAGGCTTGTGGAAAAGTCAACAAAAGTAAAGGGGAATAAATCAATTGGAAATAGAATTCCAAAATTAAATAAATTTAATTTATTTAATGCAGCCCCTTTTGACAAGGAATTAATACTTTTAGAGTATTAAAAGATTATATTAAATTCTATTTTTAGTGGCTATGGTCAAGGCACACTGTGAAACTTAAGTGAAGTGAAGTGTGAAGGATTAAATTGAATTAATTTAATTTATTGGATGGTTGTCCTTAAACATGCTATTTTTAAAGAGAAAAACATGATTTTTAATTAATTAATTACCAGGAATAGGAAGGGAAATTATTAATTATAGAATTGTGAGGGTTATATAAGCATGGGCTGCCATATGGGTGAATTATTTAATTCACAGGTAAAGAATTATAGCCAAGAGAAAAAGTGCGCCCCCATTTGGAGAAGGATTTTGCTCAGGCAAGGTGGTAACAAGGCTAAAAGCTTCCAGATTTGGCGCATGCGTTGAAGGAGGTTGATCTTTGTTTGCATAGGTGTTACAAGTGCTCAGGTGTTGTTGAAAATATTCATGCTCTCTTTATGTGTAAATTAAACACCAATTTTTGGGGTAGCAGACTTGAAAAGTGCATATTTTTATAATTAAAATTCACTATTCATGCTACGGTGGCCATCTTTGTTTGGATTAATTACAGGAATTCATTACAGGTGTTTTACAAAAGAAAGGAAGCTTTAATCAATGCCCAATACATTGCATATATCCTTCGAATCTGAAGAAATACCAAGATCTACACCGGTATTGAAGAAATCCGGCTAAGTAAGAAGAAAAATAATTATTTAGACAAAGATAGACAAAGCCATGGTGAAGAGAGATGAAAAAGAAAGCACAACGGAGTCATGCATCACTTCCAAACTTGCAGACATAGGAGACATGGATGTAGGCTCGGAACCTCTTGCTGAATTGATAGACAGATCCAGAGCAGGAAAGACTTCACTCATGCATGTAGGAAAAACTTCACTCATGCGTGCGATTAAAAGTAGTGGAATTATTCGAGCTGCAACTTTTCCATCCACACCCGATTCTAGAGTTTGTTATGCAGCAGGTGCAGTGCAGTGTAGATGTAGATGCAAATCCATATGCATATTTAGATCTCATAGTTGCAAAGCTTCCAAAGACAAAGGCTTCATCCTCTTGTTTCGAATGCACTTGTGAAAAAGTCATTGCATGGAAAATTCCATCTAAGATCTTGTGCATGTGCTCTCATCTTCTAGTTGAAGCCTTCATTGAATTTACATTTACCTTGAGTGCTTTCCAGAATTTTTAATTGCTCATATGTAATTAAAAATAAGGATGATGAGTTATCTACGGCTAATATTGCATTGATACATGTACGGAGAAGAACTGTAAAAGCTTCAAGGATAAAAGAGAAGATAATGTGAAGGCAAAATTCCAGCTTGCTTCTAATCCTAGTCAACTGCTTGCAATTCCAGCTTGTTTCTAGATCCAACTACTCCCAGATCTAGTTTGGTGAGAATCAAAGACAAAAGAATCACATGTGTAGACATGAAAAAAGACAAGACTGTAGCTTTCCTCTTCCTTCTTCTTTCCTCCGAAAAAGTAATTGAGTGATCAATTAAATTATACAACTTAAAGTGATTGGTTTAAAAGCCATTACTTGAAGAATTCAACTACTTGGAGATAGGTGGCAGGCATGCAAAATAGAAGGTTCTATTTTCAGTTGCAAATTATACATGTCATGCAAAGAGGAATTCCAAGACGGAGATTGCTAGTTGTTTCTTTTCTCGAGACTTCCACATGTGCGCTTTAACTAAAATCTTCCAACTTATAATTGCCCCTCTACATTCTATAAGTAGAGGAAGAACCTTCAGGTTAATCATCAGAATTTGTAAGCAACAATCTGGTGTTCTAGAATTTGTGCTGAACCCCTGAGAGCAACTTGGAGCAAAGGAATACAAAGGAGCAGGTTTCTAGAAAACTTTGTGCCATGGTGTACTTGTGTTTCTTTCTTTTAATTTTAGATCTCTTAATAAACTTTGTGTTATTTTAGATCTGGATCTAAAGCTGCCTTTGTTTTATAATTCTGTGTGTTCATATCTATTACGTTTCTTCTATGTGCATGCAATTATCTCTACTATCTACTAATTGGGATGCACATCTTCCCCATTTCTTCTCTCGTATTTCCTTTATTTCCTTCTTCTATAAAATACTTCCTTTCTTGAATAGTCAACATACTTGCTGCAAAAACTTCTTAGTTATGGTTCATGAACTAAGTGGTTAAATTAAAACCCTTGATAGATAATAATACATTTTTATTGACAAATCGACATGGGAGCCTCACCGGTTAAATGAGGGAGATTTATCTCATGATCGCTAGGTTTGATGCTATGCGAAAATCTAGCCAACACATCTTCATTCAAAGGGAAGGATTTGCAATGGTTCAGAGCCTTGCTTGTGCTCTATCCAAAATGGAACTAGTTATGTATAGCCCTCCATGAGTAGTTTGGAGAAAAGGGAGATAACTTGTCTCTTTTGCAACAATTGACAACTAGCAAGAGAGCTCCCAATGAGTACCTGACTGACTTCAACTTCAGATTTCAAAGGACTTGGGAGAGAATTCCAATGGCATAAGGCCAACAAGAGAAGGTGTTTTTCTATATTACCTTAAAGCTTTAAACTCGATATTTCTATGTTAATTCAATCGATGAGAGGCACAACTATCCCTACTACTTATAGAATTGCCATTAGAGATGAAAATTGTTTGATTCAAGTTAGTAAGCTAGCTCCTAGGCCTCCAATGCCATTGTATCCAAATTTAGAAAGTCCAAGCACTAGTCAAGCACCTATTTTAGCTCCTATCCCCACTCCTAGAAATCAGAACTCAAGCGAAGCTTCTACTTCATCTTCTAGTGCCTCAAATGAACTTCAAGAAGTCATGAAGCAATTACAAAATTTAGGTAATGAGCTGGTTACACTCAAGAGGTAGCAAGCCCAAAGTTTTAGACCTTCTTATCAGCCTCAAGCTCAAGCATAACAGCAGCCATACCAGCCTCAAAGACCACCCAATCCATCTGCAAATCAAAACCAAGCAAGGCCTCCTGCCAACAGACCATTTCATCCCTATAATCCCAATGCTACATCTGCCTCTAAAGCACTAGTGCCAATACAAAACAACATAGCTCAAGAGTATGATTGGTGTTTCTGTATGCAATGAACCTCACAACCCTATGTGCTTCAATGGTGCCCTAAATCAAGCATTAATGGTAACAACAACTGGTGTGGAGGGTGAAGGGAGTCAAGGAAATAACCAACAACAAGAACCACCCCAGCAACAATCAGCTCCAAATGATACCACACTTGTAAATTGGCAGGCATAAGACTTTTGTGGCATAAATCAAACAATATCTCAAAGTGTTGCAGCCAACACAAGGTCAAAAAGGAGAAATTTGGGTGAAGGACAGCCATTGGCTCCAAGTAATCCACAACCTTCCACCACTCCACAAACTGTTGGCAAACAAAATGCAGTTCCAAACATGCAAGGACTGCCCAAGCCAGCTCCTAGACCAACTCAGATGCCAGTTGTTGCTGCCCATGTGCAAGGAATGAATGTGCAGGCCAAAGGGAAGCAGAGAGATGCTTCATCTCCATTCAACATCATTGATCAGATGAAGAAGACAAATGTAAACATATCAATGTGGGAATCACTATCCATCCCAAGCTAAAGAGATTTGCTACAGTGCTTTATGAAGGACTGGTCAACTTCAAATCAACAGGTCTAAATGCAAGAGAAGGTACTCACAAATGTTGCCCAGCTTGAAGGGAATCATGGAGGACAACAAGGTAAAATTTTGAAGCCCCCTCCATTCTATGTTTCATTGATCATTGGGGACCAATTAGTACATAATTGCATGATTGATTCCGGGGCAAGTAGTTCAGTAATGCCCAAGCAAATAGCTGATTAGTTAGGGCTCCAATATGAAGTCATATCTAAAGGGATAGTGCAATTGAATGGGACATCGTGACGGCTTGATGGAGTGATTAAAAACTTGAGTCTTACTTTGCATGCATGCCCCAACATTGTTGTTTTACAAGATGTCTCAGTGATAGATCTTCCACCACTCTTTGCCCTATGTTTGTCAAGGGATTTCACAGCTAATATTGGAGGTTACTTATCTGCTGATTGGTCACACATGTTGTTCAGAACAAGATATGGAACCAAGGCCACAATTAGATCTAAGCCTATTGCAAACTTTCACATTGAGCCTCACACTCCAAGACAAATCAATACCAACTGTTCAGCGTTTGATTAAGAGGATTATCTAAGCACTGATGAAGCTGACACCAAGGTTGGAAGCATCCCAGATTTGACTCTTGATGAATGGGAAAACAAGGTGCATGCTTTTGATCCTTATCAAGAAATAGAAGAATCTGAGCTAGGAGTCTATTGCATGCATGAAGGAAATCAACCTATTCCTAGCATCACCAAGCTGACCACAAGGATGACAATGAGGTATGGCAGTTGTTCTTTAATGGATCAAGAAGTAGACAAGGTGCAAGAGGGGGAGCTATGCTTGTTTCACCTCAAGGAGTTAAGTACTATTCAACTTTTAGATTTCAGTTTGCATGTTCTAATAATACTGTTGAGTATGAAGCTTTGATACAAGGATTGCATTGGTCAATCAAAAGAGGGATAAAGAACTTGCAAGTCTTTGGTGACAAAGTGAGCTGATTTCCAACCAAGTTAGAAGGCAACATGCTGCCAAGAATGATCTGCTCAAGTGCTACAAAAACAGGGTGTGGGACCTCATTGAATATTTTGATGGCTTTAGCATTAAGTCCATCCCTAGGAAAGAGAACAAAGCTCATTGACAGTGCTCATAGAGTTAGAGCAGCTTTTGATGTTGTTGAAAGCATCAAGAAAGACAAAGTATAGTCAAACATTCATGTGATTATAAGGTCTTCAAAGGCTGGATAAACAATGTAAGTTGGCAAGTGTTTGAAAATGATCAACAAATCATCCATTTCTTGCGAAGAAGAGGCTGAGTTCTCACTAAAAATCAAGAAAAGTTAGAACAGCAATATGGTGATCAAGTGGTACAGCTAAGAACCAACAAAATACCAAAGGGACTTGTCACTTTGGAGTCCATTTTCAATCCTATGATTAGTTTAGGAAAGAGAAAGCGAACATCTAGGTGAAGGGAGAAGATTCAAAGTGCCCATCTTAGTGGAAGAAGGCAAGTCACTCCAAATTGGTAAAGTGACAACTGAGCAAGAAAGGTATGAGTTCATACAGCTTTGTCAAGAATTCCCTGATGTGTTTGCTTATAGCTATGAAGATTTGAAAGGTTTCAATCCCAAGTTAGCTCAACACACCATTGAACTAGACCCAAGTGCTAAACCCATCAGGAAAAAACAAAGGCCAGTCAATCCACACATGGAGCCTCTCATGAGAAAAGAATTGAATAAGTTGATAGAGTCAAGTATCATATTCCCTATCAAACATTCTAGTTGGGTAGCCAACTTGGTTCTAGTTAGAAAGAAGAGTGGAGAAATCAGATTGTGTGTTGACTTCAAATATTTGAACAGAGCATCTCTCAAGGATCATTACCCACTTCCTTCTATGGAGCAGATTTTACAAGTTGTTGTTGGCTCTGAAAGGTTTTCATTGCTTGATAGCTATTCATGGTACAATCAGGTCATGGTGAAGGAAGAGGATCAATTCAAGACAACCTTCACAACCAAATGGGGGACTTATGCATATAGGAAAATGCCATTTGGGCTGTCTAACGCTAGAGCTACATTCCAAAGGGCAATGGACATGGTGTTCAAGGATTTGATTAACAAAATGGTGCTGATATATCTAGATGTAATCACTATATTTTCAAAAATGTAGTAGACCATCTCTTTCATTTGAGACAAGTGTTCCAAAGGTGCAGAAGATTTGGGGTATCCTTGAATCCTAAAAAGTGTATTTTTCTAGCTCATGAAGGAAAGCTCCATGGCCACATTGTCTCCAAAGAAGGATTAGCAATTGATCCAGAAAGAGTTGAAGCCATAGGAGCACTACCATTTCCAAGCCACAAGATAGCCCTCTAAAGTTTCTTAGGAAGGATAAATTTTGTTCGCAGTTTGTCCCAAATTTTACAGCCCTAGTCAAGCCTTTCACCAAGATGTTAAAGAAAAGCATAGCTTTAAAATGGATAGTAGAGGAAAAGGCAAGTTTTGAAGCAATCAAAGAAGCTATCTCATAGGCTCCAACTCTCATTAACCCAGATTTCTCCAAGGATTTCATCCTCTATGCAATTGGAGGTGATGATACTATTTCTACAATTTTGGTACAGCAGAACAAAGATAATGATGTGCAGCCAATTACTTTTTCAGCCAAAGCCTGGAGGACTATGATGTGAGATACTCTTTCATTGAGAAGCATGTTCTAGTAGTGATTAGGATCTTGAAGAAATTTAAGCATCTAGTTTCAAACAACAAGGTTCAATTGCTGGTTTCTCATGTGGGAGTTAAAGACTTCCTCCTCAACAAAGACCTGAATGAAAAGAGAGTAGGGTGGATTACTCATGTCATGGAGTATGACATTGAGATCAAAGTCACCAAGTTGGTCAGAGGAAAAGGATTATGTGAGTAGTTGGTCTTGAGCAAGCAAACGAAAGCATGCAATGAGAAAGAGGTTGTTTTGGCGTTGCAAGACAACCATGAACAAGGAAGCATTCAAGAAGAAAATGATGGTGTCCTCACTCCTTGCTGGACCCAAGACATAATACACTTCCTACACACAGGCCTATGCCCTCCAGAGATGAATAAAACCAAAAGGAGACACTTCAGATTGCAGGCTGTCCCATATGCCCTTGTTGATGGTGTTTTATTCAAAAGAGATGTGAATGGAGTGTTGCTGAGATGCATTGGTACAAATCAGATTCACAGAGTGTTGGAAAAGTTCCATGGTGGATCAGTCAGGGTCATTTTGCACCAAGAGTGACACTCTCAAGATCATGAGGGCTAGCTATTATTGGCCCAATATTTTCAAAGGATCAAGTATGCATGGATCAAGAGGTACAAGAATTATGCATTCTTCGCAGTAAGGAGAGACTATCTCGCCCTTCCATTGCATCCAATTTCAGTTGACCAGCCATTCATGCAATGGGGTTTGGATTTCATTGGATTCATTAACCCAAATTCAAGCCAAGGACACAAGTGGATTCTAACAAAATAATAGATTATTTCACCAAGTTGGTCGAGGCGGTGGCACTCGAGAAGCAAATGAATCTAGCATCCTTGACTTCTATGAAGAGATAACAACCAGATTTGGCATACCTCGCTACAATAATATCTCGATAATGCATTGGCATTCATTAGGTCCAAGGTAACTGAATGGGCTGTTAAGAATGGGATCTACCTAAACACTTCATCAAATTATTATCCTCAGGGTAATGGCCAAGCTGAGTCTATAAACAAGAACTTGTTAAGGATCATCAAGAGGACTCTTGATGAAAATTAGAGGTCTTGGCATACTAAATTGAAATCAGCCTTGTGGGTTGATAGGATAACCCCCAAGAGATCTACAGGTAATTCTCCATTCAAGCTTGTTTATGGAAGAGAGGTAATTTTTCCCATGACACTTGAGTTGCCAATGTTGGAACTCATGAAATAGTTAGAGTTGTTAGAGTTAAAACCCATGGAGGTTAGGTATGCGAATTGATGGAGCTCTAAGAAATCGAAATCGGGCATCCCATGCAATGGAGAAGAATCAAGCTTTGATCAAGAAGACCTTTGAGAGAAAGGCCAAGGATAGATCTTTCCAAGTTGGAGATCTAGTATTAAAATGGGATGTAGACAGAGAAAAACCGGGAGGCATTCAAAATTTGATGCCATTTGGAGTGGCCCCTACATGGTCACAAAGTGTAAGGACAATAATGCCTTCCAATTATCTACATTGGGTGGTGAAGAATTGCAGATTCCAGTCAATGGAATCCATCTGAAGCATTACTACTGAAGGAAATTCTCCACCTTGTACATATTAGCTTAGGTTTTCATTCCTCCAAGTGCTTATGCACATTGTTTTGTTGTAGTTTAGCTTTTCTTTCCCTAAGTGCTTTGGCACAAACTTGTCCCAAAAAATGTGTTTTGCGGGCTTTGCTCCAATCGAGACGTTCGCCCTCCTCTTCCTCCTTGCATTATTCTAATCAATTGAGGTACCAAGTATAGAATTTGATGACGCATGCCCAATGGATTGCTTGAGCAACCGAACTTCATCCAATAGGCAAATGACCCCTTTGAGTCGCCAAAATTTTTATCCAAAATGAACCCCTTGCTCATTTTGGGCTAACTCCCTTATTCTTTCCTCTCTTGTACCTCAGTCATAATTTTTTTATCTTTCAGGCACTCAAAACCTTCTAGAAACAGAACCATTGGATAGAGCTCTTTCTCAGCTTTCCAAAAAGGTAAAGTTTTCTTCCTAACTCCATGTATTTTTGAAGTTATGGCTCGACAGAGTTTTTGTGGGAAATTTTCCCTAGACAGTCCGTCGGCCAATCAGAAGCTGCCATGTCGGCATCGGAGCAATTGGGAGGAGGGAGAATTTTTTAGGATTTTTACCAAGTGTTGGTGTAGTGGGAAATTTTCCCATGTAAAACCGAGCCAATGGAAGGAGGCCACGTGTCCTCGGAAGGGCGGAGGCGGAGGTAAACTTGAAATTTTTACCAAGTGTTTGGCGGGGTTCAAAGAGAAAATTTCGGCCCAAGGGCCCGCCGGTGAATAAGATGTGGCCACATGTCCAGGTGGGGAGAAGTTGGAAAAATTTCCCAAGGGTTGGCACAAGTAAAATTTTTGGCCCCAAGGCCCGCATCCAATAGCATGGTGCCGCGTGTCACCAGGTGATCGGGGGTCAGAAGTGCGAAGGAATTTTTCCTTTTCTTCCAAGTTTGGAAAGTTTGAAAAGGAATGCCTGCCCCCAAAACCCAAGCCAATGGAAGGAGGCCATGTGTCCCACGGGGCGTCGCGGGTCGGAACCGGTGGAAGAAGTCAGGAAAATTTTCCAAAATGTTAGCGCAAAGAAAATTCTTGGCCCCCAGGCCCGCCGACCAATTGAAAGAAGCCACGTGTCCTCGGGTCGGCGGAGTGTGGGGAAAGTTGGAAATTTTTCCCAAGGAAAAATTAGAGGAAAATATTGAAAGGAAAGCCCGCCTCCTAAAGCCCGAGCCAGTAAAATCATGCCACGTGTCTATGTGGCGGTAAAAAATACAAGGTAGGCCCGCAGAGAAAATAAGCGGGAAAGACCCGTGTCTAGTAGAATCACGCCATGTGTCTAGTTCAGGGAGGGTGGTCGGAAGTGGTGGAAAAGTTGAGATGGGAGGCCCGCGATGAATCATATCATGACACGTGGCCTCGAGGCTTCGGCTTGCCATGGAAAATTTTGGAAAATTTTCCAAAGGCCAAAACGATGGAAAATGAAGCAGGAAGAGCCTACATCCAATCAAAATATGCCATGTGGCACCAAACCGGGGGCGTGGAGATTTTTGGGGAAATTTTCCCAAATGCAAAAAGTGGAAAAATTTTAAATTTTTGTCCCGCCAACCCATTTTCGGCCTTGTTTTTCCCTAAATGTTCAAAAGGGCATAACTTTCGATCCAAAGCTCAGATTTCTGCGTTCTTGGTGGTGTTGGAAAGGTATTGAAATTCTCTACACGATGAAGGGATCATTTTTGAATTTTGATGAATATTTGTGGGAGAAAATGGAGAAACGTCTTGCACGAAGAAGTTACAGAAATGACGTTTCAACCACCATTTTTAATGAAGTATGGCTCACATTCTCTCTCAGCATGGTCAAAAACATTGGGGAATGAAATTTTGAGGGTGCCCATGCTGTTTTAATGCAATTTGGTTGGTGGTTGAAAGCTCCTCTCACTTTTTCCCATGTTTCTCTCTCCTGGGCTCAAATTTTTCATTGTTAAAAGCCAAATTTGGCTCATTCTGTAAGGGTTGGACATTTTTTGTTTTGTAGGCTCCCCTTTCACCCTAGAAAGTGATTTTGTGGAATATCAGACCTCTTTCAGGACTGCAGCATGTCTTCTGCCTCTCTGCAGTTGTAATGTATGTATTTTGATATTGGAAATGACAATGCAAGCTCTGTGAACGAGTTTCAGTCCTCTTCTTGTGTTGTTTGATTCATTCATGATCTTTCATTATATCTTATCAGTTTGTGCATGATGATTTTTTGCATTTCTGTAATCTGTGTCAATTTGTAGAAGTAAAATGTTCACCACTCCTTTTGTGTATCACCTTATTTAGACTAGGTTTTGTTTTTGCATTTTCTCAACCCTGTCTCTCTTGGCAAAGTTTGATTAAGTTATAGTAAACCCTCTGTAGAATGTCATGCACACTTGAACAAAGGAGTTGAGGAACCAACCTATAATCTGGAGGATCTTTTCCAGTCCCTGCAATTCCCACACTTGTGTGAAAAGATCCAATGTTGTGTAATCACACTAGATGCTAAAATGTTAGCTAGAAATCTGATAGAACATCCAGAGGGTGTTGCTGATTTGCACTAACAAGTAACCTTTTTTAGTACATGGATTTTGATTCCATTGCCTTGCACTTTAAACTCTATCCATAATGAATTGAGCCTTAAGTCCTCTCTATGACCTTCAAAGAAGAATGATGGGATGCCTACCTTTGAAGAGTGGGGAAATTCCCTGATGCAATGAAGGAAACCTTCTTCTTTTGAACCATTCCTTTGATCTCTTGATGATGACCTCAGTCCACTCACTTATATCTCCTGATTCACGGATGCTCCATGTCACCTTTTGAAGGGGAAGCCTTTCTTGGTTGATATTCTAGATCGTGCATGATCAATGCCATCATCTTGAATTCCTTCTTTGTACCAAATCAATCTTTTAATTTTCCCGATGGTCATCCACATGTTGTCTCTTTCCTTGATTTCAAAGTCATCTATACAATTCACTTAATAATCTTCGATCTATGGAACATGATATGACTTAGGAAGGTGAAAAGTTTCTGGATCACTTCGGTTTCAAGTCTTCCCACTGGGTGTATGAATACAAACTCAAAGGTGCAAAAGCAAATTCCAAGTTTGCGGCATCACTAACACCTTTGCAAGAGAATATTCCAAGGGAGATAGGGAAATAGAAATTCTTCCTCTTCCATTTCTTGAGATTACTATGAACATGGGAAAGTTGTCTACATAGCTCGAACAACAGGATCCTATCACTGAGACACTGTGGTAGCCTTCATAGAGAAAGATTGAAGCCGAATACTCGGATGTAGGAGAAAGTGGGAAAGTAGATGTAATATGACCCGTATATTTTGATCAAAGAAGTGCTTATAGAGACAACCATGAGTGAGGATTTCCTTCTACTGTTATGATGGAAAACACTGTGAAGGCATCGTTTAACCTTGTGAAGTGTTGGCTACTCTCCTTTAAGATAAGCTGTGGGAATCTTTCAAATTTTGGGGTTTTCTGGGAAATATTTTGTGCAAGTTCCAACCCTTTGAATGGTCTCATTCTTGTAAGAGCGTATACCAAATATGAAGTCATTAAAAAATTATTTGAGACTGGTACCTGGAGTAAGTGATGATGCAAGTTGTCATTGATGATTTTCCCCCAATATATCTCTTCTTGCCTTCGATGATAGTGAGCATGAATAAGGTCATCCAATCTTGAAAATATTTCATGGTTTATCCTCCCATCTCCTAACTAAGAAGGATGATCGCATCTGAGTAGCCTTCATGAAATTCACTCTGTGAGAGAGACTTTGGCATGTGGGAAGGATTTCTTCCTTGTTTTAACCATGAACCCAACATGAAGACCTGAAGTTAGGAGTCTGTTTTGGACCATTCACTTTCTACAACATCTTTTGATATGACAACCATATTTTTCCAATTTGGAGTTTACATTGAGTGAGAGATGGCTTTGGGAGCAAGCAATGCTAGGGAAGAGTTATCATCTGCTCCTATGGTTCGGTGTCTTGCTCATAGTGATGAGAGCATGCCAACAAAAACTCTACACCGAAATTAGATGGAAACCTTCTAACGTATAATCCGCTCATGAAAAATTTATCCTCCACTAGATTTTTGGTTCCACCAAGCATCCGATCCTTGAGGTCTTCTAGATCTATGTCGGTGACATCGCTATCCGCCACACCCGAGTATTTAGATGAGAGAGCCGAGATGAGCTCAAGACCTGAAAATTTAAATTTTATGCTTGATGATGACACCTCTTCTATACCTGGATGAGAGATTACTATTTTGATAAAATTTCCTTTTTCATTTTTCCACTTTCGACCACCTCTTTTGTTTCCCTAGTTGTTTCTTGTGCACACTGCCTTGAAGAAATCTTCCTTCTCTAGAGTTTACTATTTATAGTAAGTTCTCGTATAGAGACTTACTATTTTTGGAAATTTCCATTCCACACCTCAAATTGTGATGAAACCACCTTCATTGGGATAGGTTTCTTCTCTCGATCTCACGTACAAATTTTTAGCTCAATCCGATCACTAGAATGGTGGGAAATAAAAATATGAAACTAGGGCATGAAGTCGGTTTTTTTGCCATAAAAATATGGTACAATGTAATTGCAATCACATGTGTCCTAAAGGAACCTAAAAATTGAGAAGAATGTAAAAAATCCCACCTTGATCTATGCATTGGTTTATGAGATATGAAAATTTCACTTTCAAGCGGGTTAAAGAGTCACTCGGGCGAAAAGTGCATATGAAACCTTGAAAAATTTGCAAATTTTAGGGAAATATTTCTGTTACAATCATGGAAACATGGAGGGAGGAATGTAAGAGAATCAATGGAGGTGAAATATTATGGATTTTTTTTTCCGAGTTCCAGGTAGATTTTGAGTAAATGGGTTGAAGATGAAAATTACACACTCTCCTTGGTTTTATATGCCTTGGGAGGGGGCACATTTTTTCCCCCTTATCTCCTTGGAAAGGGACAAAGGTGACAAAAATGCACCCTAGCCCCAAGAGGACAAGTGGTGAACATGCACTGGCAGAGGAGAGAGAGGAAGGAGCTTATTTTTGGTACCTGGGGCTGAGTTTTGGTCATGTGAGGAATCATGAGGGAGAAAGGTGCGGGGAGGGGGTGCATTTTTTCACCCTTGTCCCATTGGAAAGGGATGAAGGGGACACAAAAGTGCACCTCAACCTCATGTTGCCACGTGGCACTAGAAAAAATTGACTAAGGACGAAGCTTGTACCTTGGGAAGGAGCTTGAAAATGACATTGCCGGAGCTCTTGGAGGTCTTTTTAAGAACTACTTCATATGAATTTTACTAGAAACAAAATTTGAGAAGGATGGGATGGGTCTCAAAGTATTATTCAGCTTGCAAACTCCTCAAAAATGACCTTTTTAATCAACATTTCTAGTTGTACATGTCAAGAATGAGTTGTGGAAATAAATGCACGGGTCTTGTGAAAAATATGAAAGTACCACCATGTAGGGAATTGAATCAGATTTCCATTGATATCTTGTTTGACTTCCAACTCGTTCGGAGCTCCCAAAACATCTTCCTAAACTCGTGTGATTTTTGCAGTGCAAGCTCCTTTGACCTCAAAAACCCACTTTTGCTAAACTTTCTCCTGAATCTCCAAATATTTCCTAAATCTTCCTAAATAACTTGCACAATGATATTGTCTCATTAATACCACTCTTTGATGAATTTAGGACTTGAAATCTACCCCAAATAATGTGCACAACCTTATAAAGGCTCAAAATAGCCATTCCTAATCCTGTTGAAAGATCTACCTCAAGAGATTTCCTCGGAAGAATCTTCTGAACTTGTTTTCTTCTTTCTAACCTTAGAAAAGGTTGGAACAACACATATTTACACTAAAATTATGGGGATATGCTTGATGATGGGATGAAATGATTTGGGAGAGTGTCTAGGAAGGTTTACAATAAAGTTTTTGACAATAGGGTATAGTTTTCATGTTTTTAAGTGAAATTTTTCCTTACAAAACACATGACAACACTTGGATACTTTGGTAATTTCCTACACTCTTGCACTTGGATTTACCTCACATTAGTTGGGATTGGCCTTCTAATTGGTCCCCATTCCATCCAATCCTACAATAATGCACTACTGTCAGGATAAGGGGATGCATGAATATTTATTAACCTTATTAAATATTAGGTTAAAATTAATTAATACCTACAAACATAAATGTGCACATAAAAGTAAATAAATAACAACATAAAGTAAATAACACATTGACACAACATGTAACATGAAAACCCCAATGGGGTAAAAAACCACGAAATAATTATTTCCACTATATGAGAAACTATTACAACTAGTCTAATAAAACTCCCTCCTCACTTCTACTCCATATTTTTACCAGGATCATCCGATATATTTGATATATAATATCTATATCCTGAATATGACCTATGGTCATATTTAAATAACCCAAAGGGTTATGACCTTATTAAGTGATGGGGCACACCTCCCGATTTAATGTTAGTTAATTAAATAACTAACCACATAATATAAATTTAATATTTAAATAATAAGAATATAAATTATTCTATATTATTTAAATATAAACTAAATATTATGATTCACTTAATATTATAGTTCTAACACTCCCTTTAATATTAAGTAAGGATCTACATGCCAACATTACATGTTTGTACAAAATGATTTACAAATCCATAAACCTTCGATCTTACTTAGCAGCTTAGCCTTCTAACCTCTGTTTTTGAATTGTTTTGTGTCCTCTGCTAACTTGTTCTTGCAGATTTTCTATCTCTGAAGGATTTTGCTTGTTGGATTGCTATATTGCTAAAAAAATACATAAAAATAAAAAATTACAAAAAAATAAAAAAGGAAATGTGAGTCCTTTTCCTTCTTTTTGCTTTCCGTAATGCATATTTGTTGTCTATCGTCATCAAAATCAATCATTTATTTTGGGATTAAAATGAACATTGCATCTGCTTGATCATATAACTTTAATTAGGAAGGTTAATTGATTGCATTCACTTGATTCTTCCCCACACACAACCAAATCACATCAAATATCAAATTTTCATCAAACACTCCTACCCAGGTGATAACTATTGGCATTTTGTCACTGTTAGGAAACTGACTTGGTGTTTTAGCCAAGTATAAACAATTGGTTGTCGATATATTGGCTAAGCACCCGAATCCCTTATCACTGTAGGACCATGAAGTGAGGGGGTAGGCCCTAATACTAGGCCTTGTACTAACACTAGCACATATTTGAGCCTCATGTACCTTCAGGTATATTGAGGACATCAACCTTAAATAGTTCAACCAACCATAGAAATCCATTTCCTAGGACCCCATCAACCATTTTACACATTTCATCTTTTCTTAATTAATTCAAGATAATCTAAAAATTCATTCTTCTTGATTTGTTTGTTGTTTGTAATCAACCCACTTAGTTATCTTTCATTTGTAGGTGATTGTGTGTTTGTTAATCATGGTACTTACAAGACAACAATCCTATGTCCAAACATTCGAAAACATGTCTAGTCCATTCCAACAATCTACACCATTACACCATCAAACTCCACAATCTCAACCAATTATAAATCCAAATCAAGAAATATCCACACCTCAATATGAAAATAAATGAATTTGGGAGGAAGAAAATGAGTGTTATAATGAAAGTATCCAAAAATACCTTTTAGATTTTGCATGCCTACTCCATCATCAAAGCTCTCATCTATCTTAGACAGAAGAGTTGGAACCACCACATCCCCTAGCTCTCAATCTGCATCATCTGAAATCCCTGATCCTCCTAGTCCTCACTTCTTTGATAGTGGGGATCCCATCTTTTCAGAGATTTTAGATTCAAACCCCATGGCCCTTAATGCTTACCTTGCATCTAGGGGTATCCAAATTCAACCATCAGTACCTAAACCACCTCTATATGTTCCTGATCCCTTGTGTGGTTTTTCCCATCTTATTGACCCAACTCAGGAACCTGTCATTCAATAATTACACCCATATCCACCTCATACTCAACCTAAAACATCTAATGTCATGTCTTCCATTCTTGTTTTCAGTCTTCATATGATTTCTTCTCAAGACACATCCACTCAACAACCTACATCTTCACCTGATCCTTCCATTAGTTCCACACCTCTTCAAAACAATCCTAATTCTTCTTCATCTACCCCTCCAGATCCTCGGACATTCATACACATATCATAAATTCTATTTCTATCTCTATCACTATATCTCAGCCACCACCTTCTCAACAAAACACCAACCCCATTCAAAACATCACTATGTCCATTCCTACATCTTCACCCGATCCTTCCATTGGTTCCACACCTCTTCAAAACAATCCTAATGCTTCTTCATCTACCCCTCCAACATCCTCATACATTTAGACACCACACCTAAGTTATTTTGTTGTCTCTATCACTATATTACTGCCACCACCTTCTCAAAAAACATCAACCCCATTCAGAACATCACTATGTCCATTCCTACATCCATCCCTCTAGTTAACACTAGTGCTATTGCTAGCACCCACCCCGTTATTTATCATCTTCTACTCCTCTTATCTCACAACATGTACCTCAACCATCACAACCACTCATTTCCATACCCCAATCTATTCCTATTCATAATATACCACAACAATGCCATCCTCTGTTGCTTCTTATATGCACTTCCAGCAGACGTCCACTTATTCACAACCCCTTACCTATACATCCATTCCTTTCCAACATATCCCCCAACCATCACAACCTCTTATTAACACATCTATTCCCATCCCCTATCAATATGTGTAACCATCACAACCATCGAGTGTCTTAATCCACTTACAATATCCCCATTAACATTCCTTATCAACAAAATGACGAGGCCATAAATAGGCCATAAATTACCATTATTTTGTCCTTCCAAGTTACCTTTGAAAGTGGATTTAAATATAATCTAGGAACTTATAGTTTTCTTAAGATAGAATATAGGATATATATCTTGTTCATTCTTTATAAATCTTTTGTTATCTATTTTGTTGACTAATCCTATTGATTATTTGGGAAAATATGCAAAGTCTTGTGTATGCAAGCCATAAAGGAAAGATAATGCTAGTATTGGGAAAACTGGAATTGATCATGAAAAGTATATTTAAAATCAAATATGATTTCATATTCAGATTCCTCTCGAAAAATTATGTAAGTTCAAAAAAGAATCATCTCAATCCGAGGTCGCATGTAAAAGTTATAGTTGTTTTGAGTTAGTTGCGGAACTCATAGAGTTAGTTCCAAAACTTGTAGGTTTAGTTTTGGAACTCATAGATTTAGTTCTAGAACTTATATCAATTGAATGGAAGTTAGTTCTAGAACTTTCAATTCATGGAAAAATCAGATTTAGTTCCAGAACTTGCATAAAAGAAATGATAGCTTTAGTTCCGGAACTTGCATCAACGAAATGCCAATTTTGAGGGATTGTGAAAACTCAGAGATTCCAATGGGAAATATGAGAGATATTTTTGTTCATAGAAATGTGTTTAACTAAAAATCATTCATATTTTCTACAGGTTTTACCAATGAAGAGAGATCTAACTTTTAGTGAGTCAGTAGTTCGAGGAAACGTGTATCAGACGAGCACTAAAAGTTCCATAAACAGAAATAGAAAAGTCAAATGGAAAATCTGAGAGAGGTTTTTGTTCATAGAAATGTGTTTAACAAAAACCTCATTCAGATTTGTTACAGGTTTTACCAATGAAGAGAGATCTAACTTTTAGTGAGCTGTAGTTCGAGGAAACGTGTATCAGACGAGCACTAAAAGTTCCATAAATAGAAACAAAAATTAAAATAGAAAATCTGAGAGAGGTTTTTGTTCATAGCAATGTTTTTAACAAAAAAATCATTTAGATTTTCTACAGAGTTTTACCAATCAAGAGAAATCTAACTTTTAGTGAACTGCAGTTTGAGGAAAAAGTGTATTTGACAAGCGTCAAAAGTTCCACAATCAAAAAAACAAAATCAAATGGAAAATCCGAGAAAGGTATTTGGTCAAAATAATATTTTGAGGAAAATACTATTTTCAATAATGTAGAGGAATAAAATCATTATGATTCTTGTTACCAAAAGCAAGGAGAAGATTTGGGAGTAAATCTTCCTAAAATAAATGAGATAAGATTTGACTTCAATAATATATCTCTCTCCATATTTTGTGGAGATGGAGATCTTAGTTGTTAGGATTGGAATAAAGATAAGATCAGATTGTATTTCCTAAAATAAGGAGTTGGTTGGATGCATAAATTATAAATGCAACCTTCCACACTTAGATATGTAATTTCTTTTCCCCAAGTAATCAAGATCTGTTCTTTCTTTCCAATATTTGGAAGTAAAGTTTTTCTGCAAGTTTTGAATTAAAATTATGAATTAAATCCTCTTCCAAGGAATGAGCTGGCCACTCATTCCAAGGAAGATGGATCAATGTGTTAATGTTTATTTCTTTATTTCTGCAGTTTTCCTTTTGTTTTAAATTTCTATTTTTTTATGTTATGTAATTTCTTTATTTCTGTAGTTTTCCTTTTGTTGTAAATTTCTATTTTTTATGTTATGTAATTTCTTTTGTGAACCTGCAGGTGTCCTTTCCTCTTTCCTTTATTTTCAATTTAGCAATTTCAATTTATGCAAGTGTGCCTTTATTTCTGCAAGTGTGCATTTTAATTCATGCAAACTTTATTTCTGCAAGTGTGCCTTTTAAATTTCTGCATGTGTGATTTATTTTATACAAGTTTGGATTGTGTTTAAAGATTTGTTTTCCAAGATCTTCTCTTAATGCATATAGCCTTCGAACACCAACTGTATTGACATTATTAATGGCGAGGATTGATGAACCTCATCACAAAATATCCCTTATCAAAAGAATATCCCTCAGCATTATCAATCATATCCCCAGCCTAGCCACTTTTCATTCAATCAACCTAGCTCATCCTTACAACAACCATCACAACTAGATCCCCTTCAAGATCTCATGAAAAAAATATCCAACCTTGAAGCCACTTCTTTAGGTTCTAAGAATGTGCTCTCATATGAACAAATATGCAATGAGCCCATTCACCCCTCAGTACCTTACAAAGCATATCCGCCTCACTGGGAACTTCTGAATTTTATCAAATTCTATAGTAAAGAAGATCCCCAAAAACACATTCATTCTTTTCTCCATGCTTGTTATCTCATATCCCATGACCAAGATCTAATGCTTTGAGGACTTTCCCATGTATCTTGTCGATCCTTCCCTGGAATGGTACAATAAAATCCCTCAACACTTTCTCATTCACACAAATTTTCCTAGAACACTTCTCTATAAATATCACCTGTAAAATCACCATCAATGAACTTTACACTGTTAAGTAATTTGAAGATGAGTCCATAGCCAATTTTGTTTCCCGTTGGAGGGGTATACTCAATCAAATATCATTCACACTTCTGCAGACCAAAATAATTGAATTATTCTATCGTTCATGTGCTAAACACATCTCATCTACACTTTAAATCCAATCATTCCAAATGTTTGACGAAGCTTTCACCATGGCCCGTAAGTTAGAATTACGAGCCCTCGAAGAAGGTAGAGTTAAACTATGACCTAAGAAACTAAAATCCAAATTTTCATCTAAATCATCCTCCAATCCTAACAAGTCCAAATCATCAGCCAACGCCATATTTTTAAATCCCCCAAGAAAAAAATCACTACCGAGCATTCCCTTCCACAACATAGCTACACACCCATTGGAGAGACCTATAACACAATACTCGATAAAATCCTCACTTCTAACATGATCTCTCTTCCACCCATCTACCCCATTAACAAATTTGTATCTAAGCCCTCTTGGTATAGGGATAATGATTATTGTAAATACCATAGGGTTAAGGGACACAACATCAAAAAGGATCATTCATTCTCGCAACATCCTTCAGATTTTATCGATAAGGGTGAGATTCATTTAGATATTCCGAACACACCCCAAAATCAAAATATCAATGTGTTTAAATAACCTTTCCCGAATCATTCTCCATCCCCAATCAACCACAAAAAAACAATGTTCATGTTCATCATACCATCAATACTATCAATAATACTGTACCTACCCTTGAAATCTTATCTACATCCATTGGATCAAACTCTACATCTACTAAACCTCAATCCAAAATCACTAAATCTACATACACTAAAAATACTATTGAAACTACACCTTCATCTTCTTAATCTACATCCACATTATTCACACCTCCTCAATATGTTCCTAAACCCACATCTGATAAACAATTAGACACACCCCTAATCCTATCATTGAAAATCAACCCTCCATATCTACCACCTCAACATCCACACCTCACTCATCTAAGAAAACCATGAAGGGAAATAAAAACAAACCATTGTCCAAGTATTTAAAAGCCCGTATTATGCCGTCACAGATCAGTATCATTTACATGGCCCTCGAACTTTCATCCCACCCCCTTCTAAGAAGATTATTGCCATCTCAACCCCGAAACCAACCCATCAAGCCACTATATTGGGTCCTTGTCCCTCAACCATTACTCCATCTAAGAATCCCCCTCAATAGATGACTAAACAATCTGCTTCCAATGCCATGTCTCACCTGGACATCAAATCAAAAGATACCCCTTTACCATCCACATATGTGCCTAAGGGGCATTATGCGATCCTCCTACATGATATCCTTAAAAATCACTCATAACATTACCACCTCCTAAACTATCAGACCCTTATGGATGGGATCCCTCTTGGTATGACTTCAATGTCTCTTACAACTATCATAGGACACAAGGAAATTCTATAGAGGACTGCAAATCCTTTCATTTAATTGCTAATACAATTTGAAACTAGACCATCCTTCCTTCAGACCACACACAAAACCAACATCTCCACCATCATCCAAATCCAAAGAGTCCACATCCAAAATTTCTCCCCATTAGGTTGATGTCATTCACATAACTACCCACTCACGAAACTACAATAGTGATTCATCAAAACCAAAGAAATCCAATTTTTGTAGCCATACCCCCACCTCTTGAGCTAGATACTTATTCTAACAAACCCAAAGTATCCATCTCTATAGCTCCCAAATCATCCGATCAAACCACATCATCTAAAGCTAAGGTTTCGATACTTGTTACACCTCCTTCATCCACCACAAAAAAAGGTCGTTATTAAATAGTTTGATAAGGATCCCATCAAAATGTCACTTTATGAGCTAGTTCAAACATCACCTTCCCATAAACAAGCCATGATCAAAGCCCTCCAATCAATATCAGTACCAGAAGATGACCCCCTCTCTTTCAAAAACTTTGTAGGGGCCCTTAAAGCATCTGCCACCATATCATTTGAGTCATCTGAAATACCTTTGCTTAGACCAGAAGACCATGAATTACCACTCTTCATCACCTCTCAAATCAATGATGTCCTCATTAAGAGGGTCATGATTGATGGAGGCACAACTATTAACATCATATCATCCATTTCCTTTAATCAACTTAAATTACCTCACACCATCATTTCTCAAACTCCAGTTTACTACGAGCCTTCAACGATACAATAACACCCATGTTAGGCATCATTATCTTACCTCTTAAAGTCAGTGTTAAAACCTTACTAGAACTATTCTACATCATAGAGGAGAGTTCCAATACAACATGTTGTTAGGATGACCTTGGATATGTAATATGTGGTGCATTCCTTCTACACTCCACCAGTATCTTAAGTACGAACACGAAGGTCGACATTCACCGTACCTATAGATCCAAATCCTTTCACCAATTATAACATGATATATTGTCCAAATTACATTCTCATACCTAAATCTACATTCAGATCTTATAACAAAGCATCTACTAGTTCAACCATCCCTTCATACAAGATACCGAAAGATTCTTTCCTTGGTGATGTTATGCAATGCCTCACGTTAGGGAGTATCGCCTCCTCATGCTTAACTCCATACCAACACCTAAGATGTATGGTATCCTTGACAAACAACCCATGTACGAGCCCAATGTAGGAGATGTTATCTCCTATGGTCTCGTATATCTAAAAACAAACCTTGTCTATGGGGACTTCGATTTCCCTTCATCTCAATCCATTGAACAACATCATTCCATGCCATTTTCATCATATTTTCAATCTCTATACAATCAAAATTTTTCTCGAATGTATCTTCACCATTGTTCCTGGAAAGGTTTTGGCTTTGGGTATTATGAAGAAAGAATACATGACTTAATTGTCCAACATTATCTTAAACCACATGAAAAATATGGTCTAGGATATAAAATACCCACTACTAATTCACCCGAAAAAACAACATCCATACACATCATTGAATTTGAACCATCATCATCCACCAAGTCAGATGATCCCATGGACACTGATGAAACCATATCCATCCCACCTAACTTTTTTTAGTCAATATTATTTCCTTAGGACCCTTAACTTATCAATCCAATCACGTCACCAAACAACTTCCTCTCATCTAGCCAGAAATGATTGAAGAAGATTCACCCACCATCGATATCCTTCAATGTCACGATGATCAAGACATCCTTTCTCATATGGGAGTGGAGGATCACTTCCTTTAGAAATCCCTACCACTTGACACATCAACCCTTCTTAATGAATCCACCATTGACATTAACTTAGGAACCTCTCAGAACCCTGTATAGTTAAAGTCGGTCAATCATTAAACCCACAAGAACTAGATGATTTCACCACCTTCTTATCAAAATACATCCAAGAATTTACCTGGTCATATAATGATATTCTTGGTATTGATCCTAATATCATTGTACACAACATCGTCACCTATCCTAATACCAAACCAGATCAAACACAATATTTGTAGGATGCATCCCATGCGACTCTCCTTATTAAAGAAGAGTTACAATATATTTTATGTACTAACTTCATCATACCCATCGAATATCCACAATGGGTCTCTAACATCATTCCTCAGTAACCAAGCCTCAAGAAAGTTACATATCTAGTACTTATTTCTAGGATCTCAATCTTGCATGTCCTAAAGATGATTTTCCCCTTCCAAACATTGATCAACTTATCAACCTAACAACTGGCCATGAAATGATCTCCCTCATGGATGGATTTTCTGGTTATAATAAAATCCTCATCGCTACCAATGATCAACATAAAACATCCTTTATCACCCTTGGGGAACCTTTTGGTACCGTGTTATGCCATTTGGTCTTAAAAATGTAGGAGCCACTTATCAATGTGCCATGACCTATATTTTCCATGACCTCATCCATAAAACTATCGAAGATTATGTTGATGATATTTTAGGAAAATATAAATGATACAAAGATCATCTTGCCATTCTTGAATCCATCTTTACTCTCCTTATTATGTTTTTCCTTCATCTTAATCTGCAAAGCGAGTGTCTTTGATTTTATCACTGGAAAAGTTTTAGGATTCATCATATCTATCTGAGGTATGGAAGTGGACACAACCAAGGTTAAATCAATCATCAAAATGCATCCCCCATCCAATCTTAAACAATCGTAGCCTCCAAGGTAAATTGTAATCCATTCGATGTTTTATATCACAACTTTTTGATTGTTGTCAACCATTTCATCATCTTCTCTGTAAGGATGTAGAATTTCAATGGGATTCTAATTTCCATAAGGCCTTCGACGAAATTAAACATTACCTTCTATCACCACCTGTGCTTACACCACCTCACGAGGGGGATCCATTCTATTTATACATATCTACTTTAGAACATGCCTTAGGAGCTATGCTTGCTCACCATGATAACCAAGGTTGTGAACATGCCATATATTATATCAGTCGCACACTCCACGATTATGAAACTCATTACACTAAAGCTGAAAAACTATGTTGCACTTATACTTTGCCACTTCTAAACTATGTCACTATCTCCTTAATCACAAGACCTATGTCATTACTAGCTTCAATCCACTTAAAACCATGCACTCTAAACCATATCACAATGACCGTATAACTCGATGGATTATGCTTATGACTAAGTTTGACCTCGAGTTCATATCACATAAATATATCAAGGGCTAGGCTATTGTACACTAGCTTGCTGATGCACCCCTTCCTGATAATTAACTCCCTCATGAATAGTATCTAGATGAATCAATTAATCATATCGAGGAATTAAAATTCATTCTTGTAACAATGAACCTCTTCTTTGATGGATATAAATTCCAACATGGGGGATTGGTGTCATTCTCATACCAACCTGGGGGATTCTTATTCCACTATCATTTAAACTTAACTTCAATGCACTAATAACATGGCAGAGTGTGAAGATTTAATCATAGGCCATATGGTCACTATTCTCTTAGGTGTTCACATATTAGAAATCTACAAAGATTCACAACCCATCATCTATCAAGTCAAGGGAGATTATCATAGTAAAAATGAAATTTTATAGAAATATAAAGCCAACATTGATTTTCTCCTCGACGCCTTTAATCATTATACCATCCAAACCATCCCACGATCCTCTAATAATTTTTTAGACACTATGGCCTCTTTAAGAGCCCTCATTCACCTAGAAACTGAAGAATCAAAATATAACTCTAAGTATCTATAGTTGTTCAATGATTGGATCATCCCTCGCATCAATCAACATCAACTTCCCTCTATCAATGTCATCGAAGATAATCCAATAGACTTTTGGTATTCTCAAATCTATGATTATCTTTCTGAATCTAAAATCCCCTCTAACTTATCATGAAATGTTAAATGATCATTTCCTTAACGTGCCACTCGCTTTGTCATAATATTTGGTATCCTCTATAAACGTGGCTTTGACACTTTTTTAAGATTCCTTAAATCTAATGAATCAACCAAAGCAATCGAAGAAGTCCATGACAATATTTTTGGAGGTTATTTTAGTGGAAATGCTACCACCAAACATGTCTTGTGACTAGGGTACTACTAGCCTACTATCAACCATGACTATTGTGCATATGTTAAGAAATGCGTCAAATGACAACTACATTAAAATCTCATCCATGTCCCCAATCAAGCATTACAACCCGCTTAGGAATTATGGCCTTTTTCTCAATGGGGGTTATATCTCATTAGTAATATCAATCCTAAATCATCCCAACAACATCATTCTATTATCACAACCATCGGATATTTCACTAAATGGGTTGAAGCTATCCCTTTAACCTCAACTAAATCAAAACCTATCACGAACTTCATATATACATACATCATATGTCGTTTCAACGTTCCACATAAAATTATCACAGAGAATGGAAAATATTTTAAAAACAAATAACTTAAGAAATTCTGTGACACGTTTAACATAAAACTCAGATTTTCGTCACCATATTATCCTCAAGAAATGGACAGGCTGAAGCCTCTAAAAAAACACTTGTTAAAATCCTTATGAAAACAATCAACAAAGCAGGCATGAATTGGCATCTCCAAATCCCATTTTCTCTCTCGGGATTATTGGAATAGAATCTATACTCGTATAGGTGATATGCTCTTTTCACTTGTCTATGGCTCTGAGGTTGTTCTACTCCTCGAAGTTCAAATTCCTTCACTTCGTGTATCTCTTAAATATTTCATTCCCGACAAATAATATCGATAAGACCACTTAACACAACTTGAATTATTAGATGAAAAACATCTAACATCCCTCAAACATCATCAAGTCTATCAAGAACGTGTTAAAAAAAGCCTACAATAAACATGTCAAAGAATGTGACTTTAAAATTGGTGATCTCGTTCTCAAGGAAAATCAAAATGTCACTACCTTAGAATGGAGTAAATGTGGAAAGTTTTCCCCTAATTGGATCGGTCCATATGTCATCACTCATAAGTATGGGTTGGGAGCATATTGCCTTGCCTCCCTTGATGGTGAACCTGAAAAGGAACCTTTGAATGCCTTACACTTGTGGCATTTCTACTTGTTAAATGATTGATTGTCATGACAATAGTTATATCCAACATCTTATCCCTTTGTCAACCATCCATCTTATCACAGTAATGATTTGAAATCATGTGGTTCTTTCCATCATTATCCTTAATACACCTTAAAGATGAGCACCACGACTCTATTCATCACATCTTTCACTATGGATAAGTTCCTCCTTCACAAGAACCCCACAATCATTACATTCACCTACCTTGTACTAATCAAAAACATGTCATGGGGCACATATGTATAGGTCACATGTACACATCTTCTCCCCTCCTTGAAATGGTCTATTAGGGTCTTTCCCTTAGATCAAAGTAAGTCAAGAATATCTATGGATGATATTTATCAAAAATAAAATAAAATGGAATAATCCCTCGAAGGAAAGATATTTGAAATATCAAAATCATACTATCAAAAAGTAAAAGTAGACTGATCCCTCGAAGGAAAACTACCAGTCAAAATCATAGACCAATCCCTCGAAGGACGACTATCTTGTAAAATAAAAAATAAAAAATGTAGACCATACCCTCAAAGGATGGCTACCCATGTAAAAAGGATTCCCGCATCGATCATCCTTCAAAAGAATCAAAAACATCCTAGGAAAGCTTCCAACATCGATCAACTTTCCCATCAAAGGAAACTTCCCGCATCAATCAATTTGCATCAAAAGAAAATAATATGTAAAGCTGGGGGAATTTCTTTATGAACCCATTGAAAAGGAGAACCATCTTCCCACATTGATCTACACATACAAAAATCTCCTTTCATGTCCTAGGAAGGTACAACCACATCATTCCACTCTTTGACTAAGATCTTGTGTAACTACCCATTGACTATCTCATTTAATATTTATTGCTAAGGCTATAAATGCAAGTTCTTTCACATTTATTATACCCATCACATATGTATCAAATCCAATCAAGGAAATCATTTAATTTTTACCCTATCTCATTAGTCACATTTTGATAAAATCCATCATGAGATCACATTTTGGGTCATGTCATACACAATCATTTAAATCTCTACTTAACATTTCATCACATGTCATAAACATACTTAACATTTTTAAGTCAACATTTTCTATCACTATATCCAATACATCTACATTAAACTCATATATCAAACATCCATCATAATCTAACACATATAAATCACACAAATCATACATCATGACATCAACGAATAAAAACTAAATAGAAAAAATAACCACATCAATATATATCATATATATATATATATATATATATATATATATAATCAAAATAAAAATACATCATCAAAGAGTCTCAATACATCATATATATCAAAGGCTTCATAAATATCCATATACATATCAAATCAAACATATACATATCATCTCTATCATGTAAAATGGATGTCATCTATAAAATCATTAACTCGAATAACACTATCATCTCCACCTTGAGCACCTGCATTACCACCTACACCTCTATCACCACTGACTCCTCCCTCCGGTCTCTGGGCCACTAACCAACACTACCTGCACTCACACTAGGGATTCTCCTCTTTGTGCTAGATGATCTGCATACAAAGTAGCATTCGAAAACTATGTATCACCATATCCTCATAATATGCCAACTCGCATGTAAGGAATGATAATGTGCCACATTGACCAAACCTATTTCTCCCATATGACTTCTCACCGTGCACAAGCTGTTAACTTTACACCGGATATAGAAGACCCCGTGATACCTAGGGCCTTCTTCAAAGCATCTCATTGTTGCTGATGATATCAATCTTGGCCTGCAATAACTTTGAGTCATATAATCATGAGCCCATCTCGCTTAGTCATTGCATTGTCCCTATCCATAATCAATGCATCTTGAAATCCCTTTAGATCATCTCTTTCTGACACTATCTCTCTCTACCTCATCTTTGGCCTTATCACCATCATCAACTCTACCACTTTGCACATTGTTAAATCCCTAGCTACATCCTCATCCTCCTCACCCTAATCATCACTAATATGAATGGTCTCCTGTGATCCCTCAAATTGATCATGCACTCTCCTCATTCACTGTACTACTACTTGAGTCCTCTCAAATGCTCTAAATGCTCAAGTCAACCAAAGTCCATACTCAGATGTTACCCCACATAATCTATAATCACGATATCTCCATCATCATTTGGGCCCATGGCCTTATACTCCCAACCAATAGTAAAGGTTCTACCCGATGCCTTGGGAGTCTTTGTATCTCCCTCGTCTCGATCTATAATGCATTGGCTCCTCAAGAACATCCTGTACTAATCCAAATTTCCATCTAACATAGATGAATCGAACCATATTGTACTCACCCCCTCTCTTCGCTGTACCCATGTGTCTTGTTTTATACTAGCAAGATCATGCTCATAATCAATTCAATCATGAAAATATAAGTATGGTCTCCAAACGACATCTCCAATCTATAATCCTGTCACCATATCTTTGTAATAACTCACCTTCCTCTTCCTCTTTAATCTACCCATATCTTATCTCCACCTCATAAAACTTGCATGACTATCCTATATCCCCATGGTAATCCCCTGTGGTGAGTAATGGATATATGATCGTATGTCCAACATGGTAATAAGAAAGCAATATCAATCTCATACCTCTTGTGATCCTTCCAGGCCTACAACTCTCAGTATGTCTGTGCAAGTAAAGTGGGTGCCAACTTGAATACAATCCAATGCTCCATCATCTCAGCTACAATCCTAGTCATCATTCAAAGAAAGCTACCTCCTTTGGAATCGGTAGGGAAAAACATGAAATATCCATCATCATCATAGTCATCCTAGTACATCCCTCTCTCGATGGAAGATATAAATCTTGATATGAAAAACCTACATAAAAACAATTCACATCATCTCGACTCATCCTTGTATAACCTCCTCATAACATCTAATATCTCAAGCTCTTTAATAGTGTATATACACTTTGGAAGGATTCCACCTCTCCATCAATGCTAACATCAAATCCAGTATCATGTACTCTCCTATAATACCTCATACCTCCCAAACCCATTGCCTTCACATGCTCCCAATTCTCATCCAACATGTCATTTCTCACCTCATCTAAAATGATAGGGATCTTGTCACGGATCGTACACTTTGCGTCCACCTGCATGTGCAAACACATAAAAACATTAGAATACATATCATCATCAAAAATTCAAAAACTTCATAAAAACTAATAACTACCACTAAAAAGTATCAACTGCTACTGTAACAATTGAATTGCCAGTGATTCATCTCAATTGTTGGCGATTGCATGAATGGTCGACGATTCTGCGATTCGACATTTGAAATCCGTACACTACCATATTCAACAAAATTCCTAAAATATACCCAGAAAATCAAAATTCCAACAAAAACAAACATAATCTATCTTATCTCTTCCTGAGTAGGTTTTCGATGCCTGTTGGAGGACACCATTGCACAAAAATAAGTATTTTTCACTCTTTCTTCGCTCTCGTAGTCATCCAAGTTCATTTAAAAAAATGAATTGTTCACCACCCAAACCACCTTTTATACCCCCAAATCAATTTTACCTAATCATCGACATTTGTTTAATCGACGCCGATTCATAAAAATTACCCGTAATTAGTGTAACCGCTAGCGATTTGGCTTGTTTTACACACTTATCAATGTTTTATAAAAATCAAACACTTTATCACCTTTTTCAAATCATGTTACCTCTTTCAAAGGATCCCTAATCCTCAAATTATTAAACATCAAAAAAACAAATAAATCTCAAGATATGTCATATGTCTATGGGACACAAGCCCTCTAGCTCCCCATCACTTGACTTCCTTGTCATTACAACCTACCTTCATGGATCATATGTCCATAGGCATCAAACCCTTTGGTTCCCCTATCACTTGATCCCGTGGTAGCATACCTTGTTTTGGTACCCCTTAGGGTTGGGGAATTTTTTTAACAAAACACATGTCACACCTATCAAACCAACCTATCAAATTGGTGTTCCTTACATTGTGTTGTAGTCACCCCATTTTGAGGGGGGATCACCCATAAAATTGACTCGTATTTGTTTTTTTCTAGCACTTTGCCAACATCAAATTACTAGACAAAAAGGGGCAAATGTAGACACCAAAAATTTGCACCCTTCATCCCCTTTATCATTTATTAATCCAATTCATCATTTACACTCGTAAATCACCTTATCCTAAGTCATAACCCCTTTTACCACACGTAAATTTCCTTTCTACAACTATAAAAACCACATTCTTCAACCATCTAAAACAACCCTAAAATCAAAATTAAATAAAGATAAATCACATATAACCTATTTCATAACCCCCTTAACCATCACACTTTATCCCCAACAACTTAGAAAACTATTTACCCAAATCCAAAACTAAAAAAATCTATTTGGAATTAGTTTTAACCACTTTACCCTTCCAAACCTCGAAAAACTAGAATCGCTGGTAATTTAGGTAATCATCGGTGATTATAAATAGTAATTTTTCAGCCTTCATCCAGGATCCTCAATTTTGATCTCAAGCTCTTTCTTTCAACAACATTCTCCAAAGATCCTTCACATCATCACTTAGCACAAGGATATCAAAATTATCATCAAGTATCATTGTGAACCATCATCAAACATTTTCAAGATATTTCAAAGCTTATGTGGATCAGCTTTTCAACATTCAACTTGCAGATTGCACCAGCCATCTCAAGTCATCTTCTAGCAAGGTTTGAGGCTTCTTTTAGCTCCATTTCAACCTCTAGGTATTCTTTTTATGTTTTATCATCTCTTTAACATCATTTTTAGTCATATGTTACTCTGAAACACTAATAGGATATTTAAAACACTTTATTTTATTAAACTATCAAAAATCCCTTGATTGCCGGATTGGCCTAATCGCCAATGATTCCTATCAATTTTACCCCTTTGTCAACTATTATCAATTTTTATCAAATTTATCATATCTATCATATCATGCCTATTTATTCTAACATGTTTTTAAGCATGGCTCACTATTAGATGGAAATTGGTGGTCAATCACATGAAATCAAAAGCATTCACTCAATTTCAATAGTCGACAACCTAGTTACTAGGAATAATTTGACATCATTCATGAATTGAATATGCCTGCAATTTGATTTGCTTTGATACCTAACAAGACATCAAATATAAGATTAAATTCTTACACGAGATCAAACAGGAAGTTGATGACTTCTGGTTTGATTACTTTGAACGATTAAATCACATCCACACTTCATTTTGCCACATTCGAAGCTGGAAAAGACTTTCCATTTGATCTTGAATTCTAGTCATCTTTATCTACTATTCTTGTATCTATCTATCTTGTATCCATTTATCATTTATCATTTATCCATTACAATTCACTTGATTATTTACAAAGTGAGATGACATCCTTCGAGGAAGCCCTTTAGATTCCTAGAATCGGCCTTTTCCGAGCAACTCACCTATCTATCTATCTAATCCATTTTGTTTAGTGTCTTTAAGCGTAAGTTTCTTTACAGGACAAGAGCTTGTACACACTTTTGGATAGAGTGCAACTTCTATCAACATCAAGCATCAACAACCATCATCTATGGGTATCGTTGAACCCTAGGTTTTCGAGGTAAGATTTTTTTATTATTTCACTTTGTTAATTCAAGTAGAAAGGTAAAAACATCTCTAAACAATCAAATTTCTTTTTAATGAAATAAGACCAAATCATACGAGTGAAATCATCAATGAATGTGATAGCATACAAAGAACCATTAAGAGATGGAACTTCTAGGGGTCCTCAAACATCACTATGGACAAGTTCCAAAGGTTTAGAAGAATTATCATCATGATGACTGTGAAAGGGGTTAGCAGATTGCTTACCACATAAGAATCCTTCACACGTTTCATGATTTTGGGAAATAGGTGGCAAACTAGTCACTAGGTTTAGTCAAGACACATCGTACATGTTCCTAAAGTTTACATGACCTAGTCTGTCATGCCATAATTACATGTCACTTATTTGAGTTGTTAAATAAGAAGCAGAAGGAAAACCATTAAACACATACAAACCATCTCTTTGAATTCCTTCAACTACAGTAACATTATGTTCATTTTTAATAAACCATTTATCTTTTAATAGTGTTACACTATAGTTATTTTGAATCAATTGAGAACAAGAAAGAACATTCATTTTAAGTTTAGGAATTAACAAAACATAATTAATAAATACATTTAAAACTTTTTCTTTATCCTTACCCTCGAACATCAAGAATGGAATGATCACCCAAATACATATGATCATTACACTCACTAAGTTTAGATAGGATATCATATCTAAAGGTCATGTGCCTAGAGGCACAACTATCAAATATCCACTCATTTCCTTTTGCAGTGACAAGGGCGGAATACAAAGCAATTACATTAGATTTTTGACTATTTTTCGATTCTTGTTTTGGTTTTGATTTTGATTTTGGTCGATTTGTTACCCTTTTATTTTTGAAATTTGTTATGTTATTTTTAAATTTACAATCCTCTTTCTTATGGATAAGTTTACCATCACAAATAACTCTTACATTTCCAGGTTTCTTATCTTTTCTAGGAGGTTTAAAAGTTGGCTTTTGGTTTTTGTTGAATCTAAAGGTTTTACCATTTGATTTCTGAGTGAGAAGTACTTGAGTGAAATTCTCCTTAGAATCAAAATTTGACATTACTTGTTCTTCATGTATGATGGGAGAACTAAGGGTTTGCAAATATGGAAAATCTTATTCTATTTGATATTTAGAATTTAAATTTAACTAAAATTTCTAAATTTCTCATGAATATTCAATGAATAATGAAATAAAGCAATTTATCCCGAATTAAGTTACTTTTGCCACATCTATCTAACAATGACTTAATATCTTTGATTTTTTCTAAATTGTTTATCACTTTTTCATTGACCTTCATGGGAGTTTTCATAAGCTCGAAAATCATTTTGATGATTTTTGACAAATTCGCACCTTCATGTATCGATTACAATTGAGCCCAAGCCTCACTTAGACTTTCTTAATTCTTGATATGAAGGAAAAATCATCTTGTACGCTTTGCAAAATGATGGACATCACCTCTTGTACTTTCTGTTGATACGTAATGATGTTGTCCGCATTTGTTTTTCTTCGGTGGGAGCTCTCTTAGTTCCATTCACAAATTCCCATAATTTGTGAGCCAAGAATTTTGCCTTCAATCGAATCTTCCAAATGCTTGTAATTGTTCCCATTCAACATCTGAGATTTATCAATTGAAAATTGATTAGACCCCATTTTTGCATAAATGGAAATAAATAATAAACAAGGATTAAAATAAGAGTTTAATAGAAGTCCCCTATCATATATTTATCCTCCTAATCAAACACCAATCAATTTACGCCAAAAAGGGATCTTGTTTAATTGGATAATCTATACATGAATATGTTAGTATGATATAAAAAAATCAAATGTAATTGATTTTTTTAGTTCTAAAAAATGACAATGATAATTTAGCCGCCGTATTAAGTAAGAATATATCATTTTTAAACAAAATGATTATATTCTTTTACTATTTTTCATAAAAATAAATAACTCTTATATTTTTTGAAAAGCAAAAGAAAACAATAATTCATATATATTTGAAAAAAATGGTTTTAAGAAAAATTTGGAGCTCTTTCTCGTTATTAGGTATGAATTTCTATAAACTCGACTGAGTTAGGATAGCCAACTCGCTGATATTTATCACTAAGTTAACCATATTTTATATATTATTTTCAATCGAATATAAATTCCAAACCATGTTTATAGCCAATATTTTAAACTATGCAAATTAACCAAGCCTTATCTACCAACCAATTGAGCCACATATGCATCTGCGTCTGATCCTCATAGAGACCACATAACACAACACAATGAGCCACTCGGGAGAGCCATGCCCGTAAGGGATTTAAACAAAATGCGGTGGTGTAACTATAGTCACACACCGCATAGGATTTTAAAGCCTTTTCCATCCCTACAATGTTCCCATGTGGGACTAAAAATGCCCCAAGGTAAATAGAGTGGGGGCATGCGTAGGATGAGGTGGTAGAGTGGGAGCCACAACGACATGTGGCGGTCGGTGGTAGGGTGGACGTAGGGATGTGTAGAGCGTGCCAAGTGGTGAGGGGTAGAAGGGAGTTTGGAGGAGGTTGCCCCTTATAAAGGTTTGATTTATATATATTTGGCCTACATATCCTTAGTCTTAGGTTATATAGTTTAGGTTTTATATAACCTATAGAATATAGTTTATAGTTATATATATATTATTAATTTTATAAAATACCAGAATAAAACTATAGAATATAAAAAATATAGTTTATATTGATTATAAACTATAGGTGCAATTGTTTTTTACGGGGGTCCATACAGGACATGAGATAGGTTTTTGAAATTCAAAGTGAAAGTAATTTTTTTACATTACCAGGGGACAAGATGATCTAACCGACCAATAAGAAAATTTAAAAATCCTATTTTTTGGATTCTTGTCTCCTATGTGAACTAGGTTTCACTTGAATTTTTTTACTTTCTCTTTTGATATCTCAAATTAACCTGCACACTTTTACAAACTATAGGAAAATATTTCACAAAAATTTATTCAAACCTTACCTTTATTTCCAAGCCCTAGTAATTCTTGAATTCCATTTTTCACGCGTGGTTGAAATCTCCAATTGAATTTCCACTTGTGCACACCACATTCATTCCTACCATACGAGAGGGAAGGGGGGGTTAAATAGGATACTAACCAACTAACCACCTAACTTCCCAACCGTTGCAACATTATAATTAAATTAAATTATTTAATCCTGCTCTGGTACCATGTCAGGACGAGGGATGAATGAATATTTATTAACCTTATTAAATATTAGGTTAACATTAATTAATACCTACAAACATAAATGTGCACATAAAAGTAAATAAATAACAACATAAAGTAAATAACACATGGACACAACATGTAACATGGAAAACCCCAATGGGGTAAAAACCACAGAAATAATTATTTCCACTATATGAGAAACTATTACAACTAGTCTAGTAAAAACTCCCTCCTCACTTCTACTCCATATTTTTTTACCAGGGATCATCCAATATATAATCTCTATATCCCGAATATGACATATGGTCATATTTAAATAACCGAGAAGGGTTACGTCCTTCTTAAGTGATGGGGCACACCTCCCCGATTTAATGTTAGTTAATTAAATCACTAACCACCTAATATAAAGTTTATATTTAAATAATAAGAATATGAGTTATTCTATATTATTTAAATATAAAATAAATATTATGATATAATTAATATTATATTTCTAACACTAGCTACTCTATTATAATCATTTTAAACTTTTTTATTTCATTTATCTTAGTCATGAATGTTCCTACATTTGTGCATATATAATAAGATGACAATATAAAAGTAAGCATACATCAACATAACACAAGTAAATACACATGACATCACAAAACTATATATATATATATATATCATTTTACACATTAGAAATACAATCTACATCTAAAAAAATACAACACCCATGCCTCTGAGCCTTCTCCCTCAGTCAAAGGTTGTGTAATACTTTTATTCGATGGTGCTTGACTCATAACATGTAGGGGTCATGCTAATGATGTGGCTCTAGATCAAACCCAAAGCAACCTCTCCTTGATCTAGGTATGCAAATATCTAACTCTGAAATGAGGGTTGTATTAGTCTCGATGAATAATCGCTAGATGTGTATCTAATAGTCTCACTTCTTGCTCTTGTGCTAAAACCAATTATCCTCAAGAAGGCCCTACATAAGGGAAATCATATCTCCCGCATTAATTTTTACTTAAGCATATCTATACCTCTTAATCTCGCAAAGGCACCTCGCCCACAAGCCTAAATACACCCATTGAGTCTATAATCACCATTTATATTAGATCTACCATCATAGACGTCTCTCATTAGGTCCAAGGTGTCATCCAAGATCTCATGGTTACACTATCAATCAACGAGTTCCAATAAATTGTGGTCTGATATGTAAAACTAAAAACCAATATAACTCATTATAAATACACACACACACACAACATTCTAATATACTCTATCATCACACTCGACAACAAATCTACTTATATCACTCTAAATATTACCTAGTTTCTCCACTACGATGGTTCCATATATTTGACCTCTTAACACCACCCCATCATCCTCATATCTCAACGAATAGAATCTTACCAATTGAGTCCACCTATCTTGGGGAAAAATATCATATGTGGTCTCCTCGAGCCTCTTCTCTTTGCTCTATCCATTACATCATGCATGATGCTACATGGACACCCATATTTGATTAATATCCTTGTCCAAGCCTCCATAACTTCCATTCAAAATGCCACCCTTTGAGTATCTCTACTCTCTCATCCTCTACAGTAACCTATCTGTCGGGAATGTCCCCTAACTATATAACATGAGGTCCCTTTACACCGCTTACTCCCTTCTATCATGGCCACTTGAAACTTGGTTGTGGGGCACACCTAACTTAGATTGGTTGCAATGGTGGCACTAACACCTTTGGTCATGCTCTCCATCTAGTCAATAATCTAAGAGAGGTAGGGATACCGCATGAGTTAGGTGCCAAAAATGCATAGGAACTCTATTAACTAGGTGTGTTTCCACCCACCAAATGTAATGTTGTGTAATCTCTAATGTACCCTTAGAAACCATCATAGTTGTCTAACTGGGCCTGATCAATTGTCTCTATATAGGGCTACATATCACATGGTCTTGTATAACCTATATCTGATGCTTGTACCTAAACACTACCCTAATTTCTGGCCCCGTCCCATTATTGAATCCTCAGGGAATCCCCTGCTACATATAGTGGTGTCCCTGTAGGCCTATACATTGGGAAAAACTCATAGATCTAAGATGCTAAATACATGATGAGTCCCACTACCCTCAGCTTCCACACATGAATCCTATACAAATCATGCACCATTTTCACCCATGTGGCTACTCCCCAACTAAGATTTATTTTGAATTGAAAGGAATATATGCATACCACAATCCTAAAAATGATACTAATCCATGTACATTTGTGGCATAAGATTGGTGCAACAACCATGCTGATAATCACCTTCCAAATATCCAAATTTTGAGAAATAAAAAATGACACTCAATTAGACCATTAGTGACCCAGGATGATACTCCTCATTTCCTATGGCCCATCATGATAAGGTCCTCTCTATGGTGATTGATGACACATCAAAAATATCCACACTCCCTAAACAAGAAGCCCAAGAATCATGTGTAAATTCTAAATGTCACGACGACCTCTATAGTCTATCCTTCATCCCTCCACTTGAATGTGTTGGAATTGAATTCCTACTAGAAAAAATCCATCTCGTATCAAATCTAGATTCAATGGGATCCATACCATCTACATAATTCCTCTAAAATTGAGGCTTTGTAATTGCATTACATCCTGTGTACATTAACTACACAATAATTCAGTAGCCAAGCCACTTCCATTGACCTCCATAATTAGATCCTCCGTAGAATATGCAAAATATCAACCAATAAGAAACTATAAGATCTCAATCCATAATCATAATAAAAATATAACTCAATTTACCCAAAAAATACAAACTACTTCCAAACTACTTCAGCCACCATGGCTTAATTCCATTGGCCATTGGGAAAACATTACCCTGGCATAATGCCATCGATTAACATAAAAATATCCACTACCTATACACCATCATCCACCCAAGCTTCAACACCATTGTTCATGTTGTGAAAACACAACACTATCGGTCATGATATGATTGGTCATTCTAGCATGACCAATCCCATCTCAGATCAACAGCTTCACGACCTTCTTGCTAAGCAATAAATTCATAAACCTAACTTAATGAGTTTAAAAACCGTAATGCTCACAAAGACACCTAAACCTTGACCTAATCTAAATTTTTACTATCTTTGAGAAAACATTTCTAGTCATAATTTATTAGCATACGTTTTTGTATTTTTCTCCTAGATACCCTTTCCCAAATTAAAAACAAAACTTACCATGGGATTCCCACTGTGTACCCTTACTTGACCACCTTGTTTTCTATCTTGCACTCTTGCCATCATCATTAAAATAATTAAAATTGGAAATTTTTAGTGCTTAAAATATCTTGATGTCAATTGCCAAAGTGACAAATCAATTTCTCCCTTTACTATTTATAACAATTTTTACAATTGATTTCAACACGATTCCTTTTAACCTTCAAACCTTCATATATTTTGAATGAAAAAACCTAAAACAATTCTATAAATTTTTCCATGATAATGGCAGCAAGCTGATCATTTTAAACATACCTCTACCAAATCCAATCAAAATCCCCATTTTTCATCATTTTGAAACTTACATGCATCATCTCATGGCCTCTTAGCTAGGTGATTTATGTTTTATTTTACTAATTATCTTATAGTTTTATTTTTAGTATTACTTCTTCAAGGTTACAAGTAGCTATTACATCCACCACTTGAAAGTTGAGTGACATCGATATGTAAGTATGAAGTAGGTATATTTCATTTAGTGGAGTTCATTATTTTTGTATAAAACTTTCATTACTACTTTACTTTCAACATTTAATTCGAATTTTAGTGTTACATCGAGTTTATTTTTTGAAGACCATCTTATGTTTCACTATTGTGACACGTGTTGATCTTTGGTTTGGGAATATATATACACCTCATTTTTATGCTTACCAACCATTTCTCTTTTACATGGGTTCTAATGCATTTTCCTCCTGACAGTGCCTTAAGGGGCCTACTAGGATTATGGTGTGATTGGAATTGATCATGTGGGATAGGTCACAACATTTTAGAGATTTCAATATTATGCCATAGTTCCCTTACACTTTCCTTGTTTCTTCTCTTTATTTACATATTACATCCATAATTTCTACTTATCTCATTATATCCACTTAATTATGCTTATTGCACGATACTATCCATACTTTCGGTGACCTCATAAATTTTTCATTTCATCTATTTATCTTCTGGATTCCGATCACATGTTTTTCAACCCTTTATCCTTAAGATTACTATAAGGCCAACACCATCACCCATGGGCGATGGTTTTATGTTTTATTTTTCCAAATCTAGCACCATCACCCATGGGCATTGGTGGGGTATATATACCATCCCTCCTTTCATTTAGTTCAACAATTAACAATCAATACAACATTCATAAATGCACTACTTGATAATGCTAGCACATTTTCACACTATTTCAAATCTAGTTGTTGGAATTGAGGATTTGGAGCTTTCCTTTTTGCATTTGGGTCACCATAGTGAGTTAGGACTATAAGTATTCTTGTTGAGCTTTCCCCTTCTCCATCCATAGTGAATATCCCGTTGCTATTGTCTCTAGGGAATATTATGCATCAACAAATCATAAACATGCTACAAATAAGTATTTCTAACCCTTCTTAGTATTTTATTGCTGCAAGAGAATCCAAGGTCTATGAAAATCCTTAAAAATATTGGATAAGTGTGGGTGTGCACAAGGTTTGAGAGCATGTGAATAAGGTGGAGGAAGCACAATATAACAAGAGGTAGATTACGTGGAAGTGCATGAGAATTTTACACAATATAAATTAGTAAGGAGTCCAGGTAATAATAGAAGTGGGTGCACAATAGTGCATGAAATTTTTAGCAAAGTAGTATAGAAACAAGAGAATAAATTGTGGTGATGTGCGTAGGAATTTTGGGAGTGCAACAGAGTTTGAATCAACCTTGTTTATTGGAGGTATGTAAGGATTAAAAGAGAAGTTATGTGCGATGTAAGTGAGTGTGTAGAAGGTGTAAGAACATGAAAAATAATTCACAACAGTTAATATTATGAAGAAGGTACATGAATATGTGAAGGAAGGCCCATAAGCCCAAGGAAAGTGCACAAAAGGAAGTAAAGGTATAGTTTGATGCAAAGAATGTGTGACATAATGGAGAAAAGACATGGTAAAGGAATTCAAACTAAAAGTGCACAAAAATTTGGTGATTGGAAGAAAATACAAAAGAGATGTCAAAAGACATATAACAAATGATGACAGAGGATCCCAACAACAAAATACGCATGGCATAACAAGGAGATGTATAGATGAATGTAGCTTAGTGCATTTAATGAGCTCAAATTCAAATTTGAGTTTAAGTGGGAAGATTTGGAAATATTTAGAAGGGAATAACCAACCCAAAGGAGGATTCAAACTAGGAGAGATAAGTGGGAAATATTAGATGTAAAGGAAGGGAAAGTTCACCATTTCGGGCTAGTAGACAACCATAGAGCATGATTAAAAGGAGGGAGAGAAGCTGATGTTGTTAAATGTACATGTAAGGTAAATGAATCTAGTAAAGGTTAGGTCTTAGTGTGATTTATTCTATGTGTCATCCTCTCATGTTAGAGGGTCATCTCACATGGGTTAGGTTTAGGGTTTCACTTGTGTCATGCACTAGGATTACTCAGCACCCTATATGTACCCCTTTTCTATTCATTTATGAGCATGCCAAGACACTCATTGTCTTTCCTCTATGCAAGCTTTGTTTCGTTGAGCAAGTTCTTCCATTACTTGATCATTTTATCCTTCTTTATCGTTAGAGCTATCACGATTCCATTGGAGTGCAAATACTTCGTGATACCTTGTTTCCGATTCGATTCTCGCAAACTCTTTTTATGGTATCAGAGCTGAGATCGGGTAAATATGCACTTGATTTGTTTTTTTTTGCTATAACTCTTACTTGGTTTTGTTATTTTACTCTGCATGCAAGTCCTTTGATCACTATTTTCTGGAAATTATCTTGCTAATATCTCTAACAAGCTTTCTCGGAAAGTTTTTGTGTTTTTTTTTCTTGTGCATGTGCAGGTTTTTCAAAATACCTTGAAAAATCAGGTTTTTAATCTTTTTTTTGGATGTAACCAAATCCAAGATAGAGATTCTTTTCATTTTTTTAAATTTATTAAAATGGAAGTGAATTTTTTTAAGATCTCTAGTTTTTGCAGGATATTTGTCTTTGCATGATAGTCTGTGGTTGCAGGATCTTTGTGTTCTTCTGTCGTGGTTGCTCGTAGACAAACTTTTGTTGTGCATGGTCTGTGTGGACTGTTCAAATTTATAGTTCAGCCTTGTGGACTGTGCAAACTCTTTTGTGGGCTGTTGTGAACTGTTGTATAACTCTTTGCATCTACCAAATACCACACGCGGCCTACAATCACTACTCATTCATGCGCAACCTGTAATTTTTTTACCTACACATGCATTTTAAACAACTCAGCCACGTTTTTTTGCTTGAAGGGGTTGTCCATTCCTATGCGTGGACTGTAAGATCATTCCTAGGTGTTTTTAAACAACTCTACCATGTTTTTTTGGTCTGAGCAAGGTAAAACGTGGTCATGTGAACACTCCCGCACGACACTGAGACTCGGCCTTTTGCTTTTGCCTAGTACATTTTTCCTTTTTGATAAGTCTTTATTACTTACTTCTTTTAAAAACTTTTGGGTTCCTTTTTTAACCGTGGTAAGTATTACGTCTGCAAAGTTCTACGACATTTTTTTACATATCTTTCTTTATTTAAAGGTTCCTTCTAATTCCTTTCAAACCTTTAAAAAAATCATGGCCTTTCTTTTGTTTTTGGTCCGATCAAAGTCAAACGTGCTTTTCTTTTAAAAAATAAAAAATCAAGAAAACTCTTTGCAGCATCTCCTTTTTGGGCGGCCTGTTCATCCAACACGGCTGTTCTTCTTCTTTTTTTGGTAAGTTTTCAATTTCTTACCTTTTTTATTCATGCTAAGTTTTTTTGGTAAAAAAATCAAACATTTTTTGGTAAGTTTTAAAGTTTTCTAATCCTTACCGTGGTTTTTTTAATATATGACAAGTTTCTAAAACCATTTTAGCAATTTGTTTTAATTAGAAGTTTCATCAAATATTTAAAAGATCTAAATTAAAATTCTAATCCTTTTTTATCTTTTTTAGATCTTAATTATTTCTTGTAATTAATTAGATTTAATTTAATTAAATATATCTTTTATTAATTTCACATTATCTAAACACTATATTTCTTTGGCATTATAAATTTTGATTTTTGGCTTGTTGTATTTCTAACCTTCCATTAAGTGCCGAAGACGACAGGTGAGGTCCGGGATTGGTAGGTGGCTAATCCCCCCTCGCAATACAAACAAACCCTATCTCAAATTTCATGCCATTTCCAATAGGCATACATACAACACCTTTTTCATGCATTTAGGGCACTTTTTTAATCCATTTGCAGGCTTATTGGCTTTTTCTCCTCAATTGCAGGAATTATTTTTTCGCTTTATAACTTTTGACTCATTTCTCGGTTTTGAGCACTTCTTTAGTCAAATTTGCATGTTTTTTTGCACTCTAAATGATGGGATAATTAGATTTATAAATTCACTAATTTTATAAAGTGCCGCATTCTCGGGGGTGTCTTTATATTGCTTAATTCACTTTAGTTTTTTGAGCTTTGTTCTATTCCTTTTTCATGGATTTGTGAGCACGTCTCGCCACAATATTACGAAAAAGAGGTTCTTTCGTGTGATGTGAGACATTTTTTTCTCACCACCAGGGTTGGCTTTCACCTCCTTTCTATTTTTTTGCTTGTCGTGTCGATCTGTTGCGCCCTACGAACCTTGATTGTTGTCTCCACCATTGCGTGTTATTACGCTAATTGCAAGGTGAGTGACAAACTGGTTCTCGAACATAGTCACATCTGGTTGTAATCAACGCACTGAACTATAAAGTGCCGAAAGTAGGGGGTTGTTATTGTCCTGGGTGGTTGTGTTTCTTTTCTGCATTTCTTTCTCTCTCTCTCACTATGGATGCACTTTCAATTCCTTTGCTTACGCCGTTCAACTTTTTCGAATGGAGATCGAAAATAATAATGAAACTAAGGGGTAAAGGGTTATTCCGCATCACCATGGGAACTGAGACTGAACCAGATGACGAACCTGAAAAATCTAAGTGGTTAAACCGTAGTGATGAAGCTTTAGGTATTCTTTGCATGTCTGTTTCTCCTGACTTTCTCTTCCACATTGAGGCATTTGAAACACCTACATCTGCATGGAAAATGTTGGATGCAATGTTTGGACAACTAGATGACATGAGAGCGCATGAGTTGGAAAATAAACTACTAGGGTTAAATCCTAGTGACTTCGAAAACCTACAAGCCTTCTTCTCGAAATTTGTCCACATTAGATTATTGTTAAAAGGATGTCAAGTAGAAAAGAAATATTCTCAACTAATCTTGTCGATTCTCTCTAAGCTAGGTCCCAAATATTCTATCTTCGTGTCAACTTTCTACGCTACAAAAGCTACTTTGGGCGATACATGGACGATGCCCTCCTTTGACTGTTTTTCATCCCATCTCATTCGAGAACATGACAAAATCATTCAAATGGGGTATCTCAAGTCCAAGTCACATGCCCTTGTAGCAAGTACTAGCAAAGGAAAGAAGACTGAAAGGAAGAAAGAAACAAAGGATCAACCTAAGAAAGAAACCAAGATCAAACCTAAAAATGACACAAAAACTTTGACTTCTGAGCCTAAGGAAAAGAAAAGTAAGTATTCGTGTTCCTATTGCAAGAAGACTGGTCATGAAGAGCAATCTTTGTTTTAAGAAAAAAATTGATCACTTATCTCATTTACTTGAGAAAATAAAATAAGTGTTCTTGAATCCATAAAAAAGTGCTTCAAGGCCGAATCTTCTGCTACAAAAGGTTATAAAAATGATAAGAAGAAAGGAAAGGCCCTTGTAGCCAAAGTTTCTCCTTCATCGACATGGATTATAGATTCGGTGCCTCACACCACATGGGTTCTTCACATGTTGAGCTTTCCAACATCGAACCTTCCGGAAATGTCCCAAATCACGATGGGTAATGACACGATAGTGTCGGGTTCCGTAGAAGTGGATCAGCAGAGAGATGGATGGGGGAACATTTAACTAAGTGTTGAGTGTTCCTGATCTCTCTACCAATCTCTTATCAGTTTACAAAATTACTCACCTTGGTGAAGGAATGCGAGTGGAATTTGGTCCTAACTCGGTGATCATTCATGAGCTTAACAATGACACTACAGTGGCTGAGGGAAAGGCAGATCACCGTTCACGGTTATACACCTTCTTCCACTTTACTTCTAATTCTATGCCCACTGCCTTGCTCACTCATGCAAATGAGGTTAGTAAGCTATGGCATGAGTGTTTTGGACATCTAAATTATCGCTACCTTGAACAATTGAGTCAAAACGAAATGGTCAACGGGTTGCCTCGCGTCAAATTTTCTAAGGGTATTTGTGAGGGTTGTACCCTTGGAAAGCATCCTGAAAAGAACTTTGACAAAGGAAAATCCTGGAGAGCCACTCGTCCCTTGGATCTTGTTCACAACGATGTTTCTGGTCCATTTCCTTCTCCTTCGTTTACTAGAGCTCTTTATATGCTAACCTTCATTGATGACTATTCGCGATATACTTGCGTATATTTTCTTAAGCTTAAGTCTGAAGTCTTTGAATGTTTTCAGGACTTTAAGGCTCTTGCTGAGAAACAGGTGGAACGGTTTATCAAGGTTCTTCGAACTAACAATGGAGGTGAATATGTAAACAATAGGTTCATGGATTTTTGTACTTTTGAAGGGATCTCTTTGCAACATACAGTTGCTTATAGCCCTTCGCAGAATGGAGTCAGTAGAAAGAAAGAAACATACTCAAGGAGATGGCCACTTGTATGATTCACTTGAAGTCTCTTTCTCCACAGATTGGGCCGAAGCAAAGAATTGTGCAAATTACATTTAGAACCGTGTTCCACACAAGGCAAGTAAGAAGAGGGATGACACCCTTTGAAGCATAGTTTGGACGCAAGCCTGATGTTGAGCACTTTTGATTCTTCAAATCCAAGGCTATGGCTTGGATTCCCAAGAAGAAATGCAAGGCTTTGGAACCACAATCCAAACCTTATATCTTTGTAGGGTATCTTGATGGTGTGAAGGGATATCGATTGATGAATCCTACTTCTCATGAGCTATATATTGAGAGAAGTGTTAAGTTTGATGAGTCTTCTTCAACTTCTACTTCTCCACCTATTGAGGTTCTTTAGCTCACTGATTCGGATTATGACTCATTAGATGATGATATTGTTGAGCGTGCTCCTCTTCCTGGATCCTCTCGACCATCAAATCTTTGAGTCTTCTGATTCTGACAGTAGTGATGATAAGGACTATGTCCCTTCTCACTCAAGTGAAGAATCTTCTGACTCTGAGCCTGATCCTCCTGGTCCCCTTTGGGCCAGGAAAACTTTGCAAAGTGCTTGAGATTCAGTTGGAGATACTTCGAATATGAGATGTACTCGCTCAGATTTCGTTAGACCCCACTCTTTTTTCACCTCTGCTTCTGATCCACAGTCTTTTTGGGAGGCTTCTAGTATTCCTGAGTGGGATTCTACCATGGATGAGGAGTATTCCTCTCTCACAAAGAACAATACTTGGGATCTCACCACCCTTCCGAAAGGAAGAAAAATTGTTCGGTGTAAGTGGGTGTTCCGAACAAAGTATGGAGTAGATGGAGACGTAAAAAATTTTAAAGCACGATTAGTAGCTAAGGGTTTCTCCCGATAATTTGGGTTTGATTATACAAAACCTTTGCTTTGGTTGCGAAGATGACTTCTATTTGACTGACCCTAGCCATTTCCATAACAAACAGATGGAAAGTCCATCAAATGGATGTTAAGAGTGCCTTCCTTCATGGTGACCTAGAGGAAGAGATCTATATGGAACAACCTCTCGAGTTATGTCCAAGATTCCTCCTTCATTTGTAAGTTAAAGAAGTCTCTTTATGGCCTTAAACAAGCCCCTCGGGCTTGGTATGCCAAGATGGACTCCTTATTTACATCAGGCTTTACTAGGTGTCACTCGATCCAAATGTTTATATTCTAGGGCAAGATGACTCCATACTCATTCTTGTTCTATATGTTGATGACTTGTTGATCACAGGTAGCTCTTCCTCTATTATTGATTCTATGAAGATCACCTTAGCCAACAAGTTTTCCATGACTGACTTAGGTCTACTTCATTACTTCCTTGGGATCCATATTTCACAATCTGACTCGGAATCTTGATTTTGCAACCTAAGTATGCTCTTGATTTGCTAGCTCAGGTTTTAGATGTCCGATTGCAAGTCTTCTCCTACTCCTTTTCTTTCCAGGGTTAAGTTGGTTTCAGATTTCTCTACTCCCTTGGTTGATGGTACTCTTTACCGACAGTTGGTGGGGAGGTTGATCTAATTGACTCACACTCAAATGGATTTATCATATGATGTTGGGATTGTGTCCAAATTCATGTAGGAGCCACATGAGCTGCATTAGAAAGTAGCTAAATGGATCCTTCATTATGTTCGTGGCACTTATGCTGATGGCATACACTATCATGGAGGGGTTGATATTGACTTGATTGGATTCACAGATTTTGATTGAGCCGGTGACTTAGATCATCAGAAATTTACTTCTGGCTATAGTTTCTCTCTTGGTTCGGGTCCTATTAGTTGGTTTAGCAAGAAGTAGAATGTAATTGTGATATCATCTCCAGAGACGAATACGAGAAGTAGTTAACGCTGCCACAGAAGCTATTTGGCTACAGGGTATTCTGACAGAGTTTGGCATCCACTTTCGGTAGCCTACCATTATCTACTGTGATAACATGAGCACAATCTCTATTTGCAGAAATCCAGTTCAGCATCAGCGGATGAAGCACATTGAGATCCATATGTACTTCATACGGGAGTTTATTCATGATGGTATCATTGACATTCAGTACATTCAGACAGATTGATCGGATATCAGATTTATTCACCAAGCCCTTCACTGAGATGAAGTTTCTTCACTTACGGTCTCTTCTTGGGGTGATGTCTTCTACAATTGCCCATCTTCTTAGGGCTGTGTAGTCCTTCTTTTCTTCTTCTTCTTCTAGGAAGATTGTATTTGTATATGGGCACCTTATCAGGCCTTTAGTTACTGGGCCCCATTGACACATATTTCTTGGTTGTTTAGGAGTGTCTTCCTCTTCCATCTGACTCATCACAGCCGCTGCCCCAGCTTCGATGAAGGGGGTTAGTGTGAGTTATCCTATGTGTCCTCCTCTCATGTTGGAGGGTCATCTCACATGGGTTAGGTTTAGGATTTCACTTGTGTCATGTACTAGGGTTACTCAAAGACCCTATATGTACCCCTTTTCTATTCATTTATGAGCATGCCAAGACACTCTCACCGTCTTTCCTCTATGCAAGCTTTGTTTCTATTGAGCAAGTTCTTCCATTACTGATCATTTTTTCCTTGCTATCGCTTGAGCTATCATGATTCTCGTTGGAGTGCAACTACTTTGTGGTGCCTCGTTTCTAATTCGATTCTCATAAACTCTTTTCAAGGTCTATAAGAGGCACACCAAGAGTTGTAAGAATTTCCATGAGAGTTATGTATGCTCCACAAATAATAATTACATGTAGATGTCATAAAGGATTCTAAAATACATAGAAATTTGTAACTTATTTGTGTAGTCCACTATGTGACTTTGTAGTGAGAGGAATATCCTTGTAAAAAGTGGTATTAAAGCACACTAATTTCCTTCAAAAGAGGAGAAGAAATTAAAAAATCATCGAGTGTGAGGCAACTAGCAAGAGACATTGTGTTATCCATTGTGCAAAACGGTGGGTAGAGAATGCGAGAATGACGCCAAAATACAATAGTGAAAGAGTTAAAGGAGATAAGATGTTAACTAGAGGAGGTGAAGTAGAACTAGCCATGATGAGGATGTTGGAGGAGATAATGAAGGATATAAAGGGTGTAAGGAGCATATTTGAGGAAAAAGACCATTGAAGAGGTCTTAGAACTTGTAATGTTAGCGAGGAAGAAAGGATAATGCACAATTAAAATGTGCAAGTGATCCATAAAAGACTCATTGAAGATTCATCGTCATGTGTAGAAGGTGAAATGGAAGTGAAAGAGGAGAAAAGACTCATTGGAGAGTCGGTGATGCAATAAGGAAGATTTTGTATGAATCACATGAGCAATGTGCAAGAGAAAGAAGGTCAAAAGTGAAAAATATTGGTGAAAAGAGATTGACTCTCAATATTCAAAGTGGATGTTTCTATGTATGCAAGAGATAGGGCATCACTTAGTTGAATGTCCTAAGGCATGATGAGGATATATCCAAAAAATAAGAAACTAGTGGATGAAGGATACACATAGAGATAAATCCAAGGCACATAGATGTGAGGATTGTTGAAGAGAAGGCAAGGTGTTGAAGAAAACAAGGATGAATTTGCATAGAGATAAGTGACCTATATTCCACAATATTTTCATGGATCAATAAAAATTTCAATTTTTTTAGAGTCATGGACAAATTTTCTATGTTTTAGTCATTATTCCCCTATTGTCGAGTCCTTCTTGAAAAATATTAGGCCATTTTTGTAAAAATGGGCGAATTAAGGTAAATCAAACATTTGAGGAATAAGTGGAACAGTTCCTATGTTCCACTTGTTCCTTTTTTACCACCAAGACTAATTTTCATAAGGGAATTGGATAAATCGATGTTTGTTGGCACACTTAGAATAGTTCCTTCGTTCTTAAACATAAAATATTTAGACATAAGATAAATCAAAGTTTTGTGGCACTATTTGAACTGCTCCATTGGTCCTTGAGTTCCTTGAGTCCTTGATAATGTTCCATCACCGAATGTTAGGTAAATCGATCTTGGAAGACATAGAAGGAACAATTTTGTCATTCTTTGAGGTCTCCGCATTCCTAGCTTCACCGCCTTAAAGTCAAAAATTGGGTAAATTGGCCTATGGTGACACTCTTGGAACCATTTATATTTTCCCCTAACCTCTCGATTCATTGATTTAATGGCAATTTGGGGGATTTAATGTGGACATATGATTAAGGTTGTTCGCTCATTCCCATCCATTTCAAACCTTTGCAATTTATTGATTTGATCTCTACCTTTTCACTTGCATTATACTCCCAACCATTTTCCTATTAGATCTCCACCATTTGCCAACCAATTTCAAAAATTTCAAGTGTATCCGAATTATGGAGAAAGCACCTTTATCCTCATCCAATAAGTAATAATTTTTGCCATTATTTTCCCTTATTTGATTTGATAGTAATAATTTTCACCATTGTTTTGCCTTGTTTCATACTATTTATTGTTTAAGGAGATGTTGTATTTATGATGACTTATCATTTATTACTTACTTGATTGGTTTTGAAATAAACCAAGTGATTTCATCTTGTGGAAAATGAAATCATATTCTTGGGACAGATAGATAAACATGTAATTGGGTAAGTTATTTAAGTTTCATTATTATTATTCCTGTCCTAAGACTATATTGTGAAAGATTCGATAAGGGATAATACCTTGGATCAATTTCAGTGATCCAAGGCATTCTCCTTGATCATTTTTATTATTATTCGATTGTGTTTTGATAATTTTGTATTAGACTCTTGATATTTTCTCACCCACTTGTATATTCGGACTTGTCAATTGTAAATGTTGGCATCAATGTGCTTAATTGGCTTATAGCCTTTAGTTATACTACTTCCTAATTCAATGCTTGAGTTGATTTAAGATGAAGGCTATAAACTAAGTTATCCTAATGTATTAAGGGCCTAAGCTAAACTAATCTAAGGTGAGACTATAAACTATGTTACTTAACATATATATCCTAGTGCATTTGATTATTACTATAACCTAAGTTAAGGTTAACATGCTATGTAAAGAGCTCTAAACCTAACTAAGAACCTAGACCTAACCTAAGACTTAACTATGGTAACGATCTACTTAAGGACCTAAAACATAGTTAAGTTGTGCACCAACCCATGTTGTAATGAGAATTTAATGATAGTAAATATGGCATTATCGTCACCTTTGGAAAAACCAAGTTTAAACTTGGCATGCACTCGTTATAACAATGTAACTAAGAATTTAGTGAATAGAAGCTTAAGCATTTAGTTACATGCTAAATTTGGAAATGGTTGGTGGACTAAGATGGAAGATTGGAAGTCCCGCCATGAAATTAATGATTTTAAATTTTGTGGAAACCAACTTGGGGAAAATATGGCATTTTTGGCAAGGAAATAGGTATAATGTTTCATTTTGCATGCGGTTTCTTGAGAAATTTAGCTTTGCATTTCGATGTTTTCATTTTTGATCTGGTTTTTTGATTCTCATTCATTTATGAACTTGTTATATAGAGAGTATAGGGAGAAAAGTTTGAGATTTCAGTTATAAAATTAATGAGGAAAATGGAGACTGTTTCTCTGTGCATTCCGTTTGAAGTTTTGGTGAAATCTTGCGGTAGAAACTTAGAAGGAAAGTTGGAAATCTTGGAAAGGAGTTTTGAGAGCACTACCAGGCATGATAGGCTCTAACTCATTATAATATTGTGCTCTATTTAACTATCTCATGAAAAGAACTCTGCTCTTCATGTGGAATTATATTTCAAGTTTTGGGTTGTGATTTTTGTATTTCTTTGTGATTATTTTGTTATGTTATTTATATAATATCTATAATTAGTTTTACACTTTGACAAATCAATTATAGGTCATTGAATAGGAGTGAGAAATGGTGTTATTTGAGAAAGAGAGTCTCTCGATTACTCGGTTTTGTATTTGGTTGGAATAAAGTTTATTCTCCATTTTTGTTATGCATGTCTCGAGAATGATTTTGTCTTGGGGTTTATATTGCTACTTGAAACTTAAATATTTCTTATTTGGGTTTTAGTTTAAGGATACATGGTTAATACCCACAAGGAAATACTTTTGGTTTAGGTGTCTAAATGGAAGCATTGTTTTGTTACTTTGAATCCCCACCTTATTCGGTTAGATATTTTAAAATATTTTAATACTTGCCCTTATCGAATTGATTATACATAAAATCAGGGTTCTTTTTTTTTTTTTTTATAGGGTTATTTGATATTGTACATGATCTTGATTTGGTTTTATTGACCAAACTCGTGATTTTAGTTTAGAGACTTTGTAAGACTCGATTAAGAGTTAAAACCCAATTCTGGGTCTTAACATTTGGTTAATATGAACTCCTTTGCTTTTAGAGATGTTGATTGGTTATTTTGTTAAATCCAAAGTCCATTTTGGATGAATTCAAAGTCGTGATTGGGTTGTTAAAAAAAGAAAGATCCATCGAGGATCTTGTATGGGTTTTAAATTTTATCTTGGAACTCAACTTCATTTTCACTTATGAAATCTTACCTGTGAATGAACTTAGGATAGGGTGCGCTTTTAATGGGTCACTTTGGATCCTTTTATCTTGACTGTATTAATCAATTTCTTAGGTATATTCTTTAAAAGAGTTTAATTTAGTCTAAACTGAATCCTACAAGGTAAGTTAGGAGATACAAATGATCTTGAATGGAGTCTTTGACTCACTATGGAATAATGGGTTACTCTCTTGATTTTCAATGTTTTCAAACTTTGTTGAGATAATTCGTTGGATAATGAATGTTTAGTTGGGCTTAGAGGATTAATTTCATTCATGTTTATCTTGACTTCTCACTATATATGATAGTAATTACATTTGTCCTCTTAGGGACAATAAGATGCTTGTAATGTTTGAGAGGCCTGGATATGTTTGATAACATAATTGTCTATTATTGATTCATATTTTCTATTATAGTGAAGTCTAGATAAATTATAAATGAAATAACCATTCATAATGACTATCCTAATGGGTATAGCAATGATTAGGTAGCTTAGATGCAAATACTTGGTCTTTGATTGAATGTTTGGTCATTATATGATCTGTTTTTCCTCTTCTATGATATAAAATTATAAATTTGTACTCTATTGTCATGTATTCCTTATACTTATGTTAAGTCTTAAAATAAAAGTAAACTTATACTTTGAATGTTGGAGTGGAATCTCTTGACTGTAATAATCAACTCAGGATGGTTGGGTGGTTTATTATTGAAAGAATAGGTTATCTTATGAGTTCCTAAATGGGTTATCTAAACTAGATGGATGATACATAAGTTTCAGTCATATAATTATGGGGTTATAAGACTGTAACTTATGGATATTAACCTTCTTTAGTTGACTATGATATTAATTTATTACTATTGTTAACTGTGATACTTAGTTAAGTATGATTATTAAATTGTTGAGTAAATGATTTTAGGCATGCAAGTATGGGATTACATGACTAAAATCATGTTGCTCTTGTACTTTTGTTTTGTGATAAATATTGATCAATGTACCTTATTATACTTGGGTGAAAGAATTATTAGTGATTGAGGAAATGTACTAAGTATATGACCGTGATTGACTTCTTTTATGTTTCACTTATCTTGATTGTACTTAGCATGCTTAGTAAATAATAGTTTACTTCCTTAGAACCTTAATACAATTTCATTAAAAAGCAAGGTTTTTTTTATGAAATTATTAAGTAGAGCACACTATTCTAAAGAGTTGGTGCTTATCATGCTCATTTCATGTGAATTGACTCATGCTAACAATTTTGCAGATGGACTTCATGAAAGATAAAATAAGAAGACTTATAAAATTTGCATTTGTTCTATTGAGTGAAGAACGCGTTGAATGAAATAACTGATTATTGTTTTCAAAGTTGAATTACTTCGGTATAGGAATGAGAAAGGACCTTGGACATTCATTGTAATTGTTTGAAAGAAAATATTATGATTAATTTATGAACATAATTTAATACTTATTTCTAAAAAGTATTAAAGTTAGATTACTTGTTACATTATCTTGATTGGAAATAAATGTTTGGAAAAAGATGAATTTAGTAATTCTGCATTCAATAAAGAAAGGTAGTTTTGTGTAAGCTACTGATATAAAAGCATATGTATAAGTCAAGTTAAATGCTACATGACTTATATGTTTGAATACTATTATGAATGAAATAAAGTTTTACATGGGATGCTTTGTATATTGAACTTAAGTATTAACTAATGAAGTGTTATATACTTGAAGTTTGAATAAGTTATTATTGGATGATTACCTAAGTAACTTATGAACTATGTCAAATTGCTAGGACTATATGGATTAAGTTTATCTAGTGAATATGAATAAGTTATACCTTAACAATGAAGGGTGGCTTATGTTAGATGATCTCCTTATCTATGTGACTTCTATTAATTAAGTAGCTGTGATGAACTTAGGAATTATATTAAAGTTATGATAAGAGATTACTATCATGATATAATAATTATTAATTGGAAGGCTAGTAAACTCTAAAGTTCATGAATGATATGTTAAGTTTTTGAATGCCTTATGTTTTCCAATTGATGGAATATGTATATTGTTATAAGTAATAAACATACTTTGATCTACTAGATAGGAAAGGTAAATATTTCTCTAAGGAAATATACATATGTATGACATTATGAGGTTGTTTCCCTATAATAAATACAATGAAATGCAAACATGACACTTATATGTTTATATGGAAAATGAATGCTTTAATAATTAAACATAACGACGTCATCAATCTACAATCCTACACATAAGTGAATTAAATGTTATGACCCTTTCTTAAGGGAATACTCATTTCAAACCCTAAATGATCCTTAGGCACGACACCTAATGATAAGATTAATAAGGGTGAATTAACAAGTGTGAATTAAATGGATTAATGAACTTGTTAAGTTATGATGTTTCACTTAATGGAACTCAACGAACTGTCACAACTTAGTTTTTGCTACACAGTACCCATTCAATGATGCAAGTCATTATTTGGTTACTGTGGAGCAGCCACTAAGGTGTGATTATCCACCTAGCTCCCTTAAGTGTTACTTTCATAAAATTTAGATCCATGTCTCTGTTATACACTAGTTAGTGATAACAATATGGCCTAGTGTCAATGTCATCTTAGGATGACTACGGGTGATGAAGTGGATCTGAAGCAACATAAGTTGATATGGATGAACTTGATATCCTTAGTTTTCATAAGCATACTATCAACACTAGTTTATGTGTGCTATCTCTACTTAGTATATAACAAAGACATGGATGTGATTGACGTAAGTCAAGATAGTCTAATCTAGATAAAATTTTTGAGTGAGGTGAAAGACATATTCCTATTGATGAGTATTCCATCTTGGAATAAATACATGACATACATGTCTTGAAAATTTGGCCAAAGTATCGCAAGTTACTAGTTGCGTTGTCTTGATTTCACCTAGACTAAAGATGCGTGATGTCAGATGGGTATCCATAACAAATACTCAGATAGGCACTTTAGTTGTTAACACTTGATTCACCCTTGATGGAATAAGGGAACCACAAGTATACTTGGTATACACATGAGATATTAGTTTAATACCGAGTCATGAAATGAGAGATCGGTTTGGAACCAAGTCATTACAATTGCATATGGTTATTGTTATGAGATGGATTAACTAAAGTAATGTTTGTTCTACATTATGTGAATTTATAACAGTGAACATTAAGTTTTATGTTGGATTTAAATATACGGATATTTAGATTGAGAAAGCATAAGGTAAAGTAAAAGTAAAAGTAAATTCCCCTGTTAATGAAGTATTAAAATGATGATGTTACACTCAAACCAAATAGTTTAGAGATCCTTAGGGCCAACTCATTGCTCAACTAGATGCACATCATATTAATTTAGCCTTTGGTATCCCCACTTTTGATACTTCTAAAGTATTGACACTATTTGAAGCCCAAAAATAGTTTTATTTGAGTCCAAATCAGTAAAAGAATATGATTGCAAAGTCTTGGTTGAAAAAGAAGAAGAAAGGACCTTCAAAGTTTCCAAATACTTTGTAAAGAAGTGAATTTAGTGAAGAATTATCTGACATCACAACCCTTATGGCAAGAATGATGAATCTTCCTTTAACCAAATAATTTTAGGGTTAAATGTGCAACTTCATGGTAATTATCCTCCTGCTAAGAAAGATAATTCAACTTCCTATTTGATTATTAATACTTCAAGACAATAGTTTTTTGAAATTGCCAGAACTACAATTGATAAAAGTGATCAAGAAATTTATATAACTAATTTTGAGCTTACAAGGATATATCCGGGGGATTCTACTCCTGAAGGGGATGTTCATAATTTGAAAGAAACAATATTTAAGATTATTGAAATAACAGAGAAAGGAAAAAAAACTCAAGAAAAAATACATGAGAAAGTGCAAACCATCTCTACTTACATCAAGGATTTCCTCTCTCCCAATTCTAATCCCTTGAACCCTACTCCCTTGGCCTCTCTTCAAGTTGCTACTATAATAACTAACATTGATATGGAAGCAATATCCAAAATGCATAAGAATATTATTCAAGGGAGGGCTATTGAAGTATGGGTTGAAAAGATACTCATGATTATTTTGTAATTCATAGATGAAGGGCTCGAAACCTATGAAAAAATAATTAATGAAAAAAAAGAGTAAGCGTAGGGATTAAGAGTATTGAGAAGGAGACACATATTTGGGTTAATGTAATCAAATATCTTCACATCATGGCTCTCACAAATGAGAAAATTCTTCTTTCAAAGAAAATATTTGATGATGCCAAGAATAATGTATCACACACGATCATTCAAAGTGTGGAATGGAGAATGAATGTTCTTGAGGAGGCTTCCATGGATTTTTAAAATATTATTCAAAAGGGAGAATTTTTGAAGTCTGAAATATTTTTTGATCTTAGATCTCTCTATTCTAATCTCTTCTAGGATAATTCTTCTCAACAGAACTCAGTGGATAAAATCAAGGAAAACTTCACCAAATCGATTAAAGAAGATTTTTTACAAAACTAAAAATCTTAGCAAAGACAAGATGGAGGAGAGATATGAGTCGAACAATGTGATAATAAAAGATTCAAAAGGAAAGCTTCAAAAGGACTGGCTCAATATGGTGGAACAAGATATGAAATGGAGAATTCCTTGTGAAGTTGGATTACCAATCTTGTAAACATAATTGTGCCAAAGGAATCATAAATAAAAGTTGTAGTGACAAATTTCATGATGCACGTGTTGAAGCATAAAGTCCCTAATTCTTCTATTTCTTCTCTTCCTTCTTTACATGACACTCAAAAGTAATTATTATGTTTCACTATTGAATTTTATTTTATAAAATTAAATTAAATGTAAAAGTCATTTAAAGTGACTTAACTAATTAAGTGATTAGTCACTTAATTAATAATTAGTTATGTTTAGGTAGTTATTTCCCCCTCTTGCCTATAAAAGGCTTATTTTTCATTTGTAAAGGGGTTGGATGCTATATAGTTGATGGAAAGGAATTTTTTTGAATACATAAGAGAAATCATCTTTTCCTGCTATTTCCATATTTTTCTCACATATCTTTGTTCATATTTTGCACCATTTATATATTTTGGGTTATGAAACTTTGTGTTCATCTTTGTTTATCAAGAGTTATTGAACTTGGGGTCAATATATATCTTGTTTAAGGCAAAGAATCTCCATTATATGTGAATGTGTGTATTATGAAGATTTATCAACATGCAAGAGTAAAATAAGATCTAATTTCTCCTTATTTGAAATGTTATTTTTCCTTCCTTCACTACTATCTTGAAACTGGTTTTTGTTCTAACTTCGTTTTATCTTTGTTCAACCTTATGTGATTACACAATAAAATTAGCATCCTCAAAATAAATTTCAGAGATTAATTGTATATTCTGTAAATATTTTAGGATTAGTTTTGATCCAAATAAGGGAACCTCCCCATCAAGAGGAGGGACTATCGTCCCCTAAACTATTGGTTTCATGCTCAACTATAATTTTTTCAGCCAACATTTTTTAGAACCCCCATGGGGCACATTTGCACTTTTGAGTAATTTCCATTGGATATGATGATTCACCATAGGTAGGTAGTAAAGGGTTTCAAATAAATTTTAAAACTGGTTGATTGTAGATACACATGAGCTAGCAGGGCACAAGGATTTCAAGATCTCACTTTCCACTTCCAACAACAACATTCTTTCAAGTTATCTTTAGAAAAGAAAGGGAAAGGAAAAATATCTGTGAGCACACCACCTAGTGAAAGGAAATATGGACAACCTTATCAAGTAATTATAACTGAATACTTGGTCTTGTCAGGAATCACTCTTCCTTTACAAACTATCTTTCCTAGAATGGATACTCTAGTAGTTCCATGGGGGCAGAATATTGGGCCCTTGGCTCTATCCCAACCTCCTAATGAGTTACCCAAAGGGAGTTGGAAAACTTCCCAAAAATTATAGGAGATAGTAAATTTCACCTTGATGAACATTTTACAACATTCTATGTTTACTATGGGGTTTTTGGTGTTTCTCATGAGGATGTTTTAGTTATGCTATTTGTTGAAAGTTTGCAAGACAATGCTGTAAAGTGGTTTTATCATCTACCTACCAATAATATTACTGACTAGAATACAATGAATAATAAGTTTGAAGCTACGTTTAAGCCATCGAAAGAATATCATGTACTCAATTTTCTCAATTGAAGAAGCAACCTTATGAACACATGATGGATTTTGCGACAAAGTTCAATAGACATGTACATAAAATTGTAGTTCCTACTCAAAAAATGCATAAAACTTAAAAGTGTTTCTTCATAAATTCCCAACTCCCTAAAGTAAGTTTCACATTACGAAGGGCTAGATTACCCAATCTTGGGGATGACTAGAAATCAGCTATAAGTGTACAAGATGATCTTATTATGTTTGGAAAATTGGAAAAAGAACCCACAAAATCCAAAGCTTCAACAAAAGGGTCAACTAGTTCTGATCGGTTAGGTTAAAAACCATCCAATAACCCGATTGCTCTAAAAACATCTCTCGAATACCAAGTACAAAGACATTCCTAGGAAAAATTTTCAACCTAGGAATCATTTATCTACAACTCAACCTAAACTAGCCATTGTATCTCCTCATGTAAAATCTTTAGTCAATTCATCTTGTGAATTATAAGAAGCATATGAAGAAGTTATTGTAGAAGAAATTGAAAATGTTGAAGAGGAAATCAAGAAGTTGATAAAACTATTGAAGATTCAAAAATTGTCTTTGTTACTTATGAATCAAAAGAGTATGATTATGAGGAAGTAGTAGGAGATATGAATAGTGAATCCTATGTAGTTATGATAAGAGAACAATGAAGAAATAAGAAGAATATTGTTTAGCCGCAGAATAAAGAGAAAAAAAAAGAAGCTCCAAAAGTCATACCTATGATTGCAAAGTGAGGATCTCCTATACCTACCACAACAAATTAAGTACCCCTATCTCTCCGAATCTTGTTCCTAAAGTCCCCATGACTCCCAAAGCAGATAAACATAAATCCCCTATTGTGTCTAATCTTGAGGCCTCTTCTTCATTATCTTTTGACATAATTGATCTTATTAAGAAAACTGAAGTCTAAATTTCTGAAGTAGAATACTATCAAACTCATCCTGAAGCTTTTTCTCAAGTTACTAAATTCGTTAATGGTAAGTCATCTCAAATTTACTCCTCTTCTAAAGGAATTTTAACTACACCAAAATCCCCATCTCTATAGAACCTATTGGCCTTCACTCCTCCACACTAGAAAAAAATATCCTTTCTATGTAACCTTATTGATAGTGTAGACACCTATTTTTGGCTATAGCACCCCATTGTCATCTCACATTAACGTAATTTCCATTCTCGCTTCTCTCTTTCTTAAATTAAATGAAATCCTATCTATTAGTGCACATTATTTGATTAATTATCAAATGGGATCCATGTAGACCCATTTGATAATTCAACTTTTGGCATATCCCCATCCTTCACAAATTATTCAATCCATGGGTATTAATACACCCATACGACACCCTTTTTTAAAAATAGAATCTTTTATCTCACCCACCATGTCAATCATGCTCCCCACTCCATCTAATAATTCAAGTCGTGGTCCCCACGTGATCACATCATATCCCTAACTCAAGTTACTTTACTCAACCCCGGTTACTTGTTAACCCCAATCTAACCTCACATCTAAGCTATAAATATGGGTTTTTCCCCATATTTCAGGGAAGAACCGAAGACTTAAAAGAAAAGGAGGAGGATATATTTTTCAAGAAGACTTGGAGATACCTAGGCCTAGAGAAGAGAAGAAAGAGCTTAATTAAGTTTTGCTAGTTTAAGGAAGAAACCTTTGCCATGGTTCATTATCTTGCCATCTTGATGCCCGGTTCATCTCCATAACAGAGCACAAGCTAAGTTCCCTCGTCATTTTAGTTACTTTTTGTTTTATATTCCATTACTATTGTTCATGATCTATTATTATCTTGTCTGACACGGGGTTGACATCCTCCAAGGGAGTTAAAATCCTCTTACAACCGACACATCGCTTGAGCAACCCCGCATATTATGATATAATCTTATCTATTTCAGTTTTCAAATCTATCTTATTTGCACCCGTATCATCCATCGTCATCTCCAAGGTACTAAGCCCTTATATACTCAACGTTGTTTAGTGTTTCTTGATTACTCGTACACTCATTTGGACAGGAAGTTGGAAACATAGATCAACATTTGGCATGCCAGGTGGGACCAGATCCTAGATCTGGTCATTTTTTGTTATTTTATTCATCTTTTTTAACTTGCTTGTTTGCAATATCTTAGTATTTGTCGATTTTAGGTCAGTACGTCCACTTGAAATCACCTAGGAGGTATGTGCTCTTTATTTTCTATTTACTGCATGGGAACAAATCTAGAAATTAACTGTACTTAGTTGTCGTCATGTGATATATATTTTGCATCTTTCATTGTTTTTACTCACCTGTTTACAAGGTTTAGTATTATTGCCCTCTGTGTGGTGTCATCTTTCCATTCAATGGTCTAAGTTGTCTCGGAGGTACGTGCTTCAGGTTTTTAATTAACTTGTTATGTGGTCATTATAATCATTATCAAATGCATTTTTATTATTAATCATAATGATATTAATATAAATTACATACATAATTAACAATTAATTAGAAAAAATAAAAACATTTTTTTATAAAATACATTAAAATTTAATTAAATTTTTTTCTTTTAATCCTAGCTATCTTAATTTACCTATGCCCTAGCTCTCACCCCATGTCTTCTCTCCTCTAACATGGCCATCTCAACCACTTTCCTACCATTACCTTCTTTCCCCCTAATTAACCTACTCTTCTCCTCACCGAGCCCACTCGTTCCCTCCATCGACCCCGATCTCCATACTCCCCTCTGCCTGAGCTCCCATCCAGTTTCCTCCCCACACAGACCCTCCAATATATCTCCATAATCCTCTATGATGATCCTAATCTCCCTTCTATCCCACTTTTCCTTTGCCCGTGAGGTCCATTCCCTTGAACCCCCACATACCTCTCATCTTCCACACATCTCCTTTCCTCTTATACTACTCTCCCTTCCACCTTATTCCCACTACTCCCCCTCCGCATTGTTCTCCATCTTCCTTCCACCTGTCTCTTTCTTCCCACGAGCTCCACTCTCCTCTTCCCATCCCATCTCCCATCCACACTTCTCCACACATCCTCTCAACCTCCCTTCTCTCCTCTCAGACCTACTCTTCCATTCCGACTACTATGACCTCCCATCTCCTTTACCTCGGTGGAATCTTCTCCCACCACTCACTGAGCTCTTGCAAAGTTCTCCACTCCTCTCCTTCCCACCGAAATCACACCACTTTCATCCACATGCTGTACTACTCCCTTCCTCCCATACCTACGCTTCACTCTACTCACACATACACTAACTCCCCGCCTCATGCACTACTCCCCATCTCCCATCTATCCCACTCCTCCTCTTCCTGAGTTCCCCCCTCCTTCTCCTACTACACGAGACCTCATCTCGCTAACATCTCCCATCATCTATCTCTCCCTATGACTCCCCGGTGAGTCCTCCATTCTGACACCCTGCACCGACTTCCACCACCCTTTCTATCCACATGTCTTCTCTATGTTCCATCCCTACCATCTCCTCACTACCCACCCATTCACCACTTCTCTCCACACACACAACTCTCTTATGCCCATGCTACTATCCCCTTCTCTCTATGATTCTTCATTACTGCACCTCTGTCCAGTTTCTTCCCACGTCCACATCAGCTCTTCACACCTCACCACCATTTACACACCACCCATCCTCCTACAAATCCCCACCCAGCAACTCCCTCATCTGCAAGGCCGAAACAAAGGACTTCGCACTCCCCAATGTTACAACATTTAGTATAATAAATACCAAGAATGATCCAAAATGCTCAGAGGTCATGACTGCATTGAACCCAACAACTAGAACAAGAGCAGCCAAGAGTGTATCTAAAACCACCAGAGGAGCATAAGCAATATACGACCGTGATGAATATTGGCCAGTGATAATACATAAAAAACATGCATTGGGATAAGATTTATTATAAAAGTGTCACCTCCCTAGGAACAAACCATATAAAAGTAAGCCAAAGCATTCAACGTAGCATAAAAGAGAGAGCCAGTGTTGAGTGTCTTAATATATAAATAGAAATAAAAGGAGATAGAAATCAAGTGTTCAGTGTTGAGTGTCCTCCTTTTCCATTTCATATACACCTACATTGACATCGAAGGAACCTGTGAATAAATTTCTTCAATCTTCCCACTCTTTAATCTGCATTTCTAAACAGTGCTCACAACACCTTTTTCTAAAGAAGACTTTGAATTGATTTTCCATCCACTATTGTTGAGTCAAGCTACCTTTTGGAAACACTCTTCCCCACGTAGAATGACCCATTGGCACTTGTTGTGGTGGGAAGTCAATTTTTGGTCCCACATGTGGGTGAGTAAAGTTGAGACACCTTTTACATGTCTGACTGAAAATAGTCCAACTGTAGCATGGACACGCACCAATAATCTATAAAGTGCTCGTGTTGTGTGTGTGAACTGTTCCACTTGAAGAACTAAATACATTCCTCATCTCAAATCAATTTTGAATCAATTAATCTACTCCAAGTTCTTTTCATAAGGTCCATTTCATAGCTTCTTTCATAGATTATTATTATTGTGGATAGTTTATAGTATATCTTAGCATTTATTTCACCGTTTGTTTTATATGTTTATTAGTTCATAGTTTCTTTGATCATTTATTTTAATAAGAATACCAGTTCTTAATTTATCTCTTAGTTTATGATATATTATTAGCTTTCGTAGCTTATTTCCTCTTATTGTATACAAATGTTGGTCTACAACTTTTTCTTAATTAATTAGCTTCATTATTGTTATCTTGTTTTCTCGATAAAGTAACTTTTTGACAACATCTATATCTTCTTTCTTAACCATATCAACTAATTATATTTATCTTATTTTCCAGGTGAAATCAAAAAATTCGTGACCATCCAACAATGCCGTCAGATATCACTTGCTTTGCAAAACAAAAAAACACTCATTTTTACTGGCCTCATCCACAACTCTAAACGGTGATATTTCAGTACCCAGATGTTCCTAGACACTAATTAGGGCTTTGAAAATACACCACTATCACACGCACTCAAATAACAATGATAAGATATTCTCCGGCATTCCTCATTTTTCTTTATTTTCTCTTTTCTGCATCAAAATTTCCCTTTCCTGAGTGTTTGTATGCATCGAACGTCACATTTCATTTTGGTCTAAAACAAACCTTCTGCATCCTTCCTGATCACATAGCTTAAGTAAAAGAATTTAACTCTCTGCATTTCACTTATCACACACTGCCTGAGACTACACAAACATAATTAACACATCAAAACATTCCTCTCACCTGGTTAACTAATTGGGACTTAAACACCCAACAAGAAACCGTCTCAGACATCTCCCAATCCATAACTACCTAAAACCAGCCTTAGACTCCTTTAGGCACCTTCATTACTTACTTTTATTTTCTGTTCACATCCTCTAAATTAATCATGATGCTAAAAATATTCTGCTTGATTTTTTTGTCAACAACATACATAAATAGATGTTTCTCTATTTCACACCTATTGTTGCTCTCTCCCAAATCGAGACAAAAAAATCTACTCTATCCAATAAAGTTACTTCCTCTGACGATCTCACCCAACAAGATACTAAACTCAAAACCACGCCTTCAGTCACTCAATCTCTAGTCTCCATGGTCTCACCTCATGAGAACCATGTCATACAAAATTATCCCACCTTGAAACCAACCCTCATATCCCTCGTCAAGCCAGTCTTCCTAAATCGATCACAGCACCATCTCCTGCTCCTCTAGATATACTCAAATCTCCTCCTAGCCCCATATATGACTTCTTACTCTAGAAATATCCTATAATCTCTCAATCCTCCCAATCTCGAAATTAGTGGATCGTATTCCACCCACATCCCATTTGACAATTCCATTAATAGGCCTTCCCAACCATCTCCAATTCTTAACACCTATATCCCTACTCATTTTCATGCCCCTATTTATCAACACCAACTTATGCAACAATCCCAACCTATGACACATCCTTAAACATCTACATATCCACAAATTAATCAACTGTCTTATCAAACCATTTCGTAAACATACTATCTACAAACTTATCAACCGCCTTATCAGACGCTTCACCAAACACTTACACACCCACAAACACATCATTCACCTTTTCAAACTACTTTTCAAACCACACATCCGATATAATCTCAACCTTACAATACCTCTAATAATTCAATTCATGCCTTAATGAATCAGGTTGGCTAGTTTAGAAACCCTTACCGTACCACCCAAAAACACCTTATCCTATGAATAAATCAGTAACAAATTGATTCATCCGTCGGTTCCAATTAAATCCTACCCTCCTCATTGAAACTTCCTGCATTTAATAAGTTAAATAAAAAGAATATCCCCAACACCATATCCTCACATTTAAACATGCATGTTGTCTTATTGTGCATGATCATGATCTACTTCTTCACATTTTTCCCATGTCTTTATGCAGTCCTGCGTTGGATTGGTATAACAATATCTTGTGAAATTCCATATTCTCTTTCACCCAACTTGTAAAATTGTTCTTAGAACACTTTTCTATCAATATCGAGATGCAAGACCATTATCAGCGATCTATAAACCATTCAACAAGTATGAAAACAAACATATTACCGACTTCGTCGCATGATGGCATGATGTTATAAACCAACTATCCTTCACTATCCCACAAACCAAACTCATCGACTTATTCTCGCATTTGTGTGCCAAACATATATCATCCAATTTGCAGATCCAATCATTCCAAACCTTTGATGAAGCTTTCATAATGGCTCGCAAGCTCAAAACCCATGCCATTGAGTAGGGTCATCTTAAACTAAGTTTAACTAAACCAAAAATTGAATCCACCAAACCATTCACACATAATGACGAGTTCAAGGTTGCGGCCAAAATTTTGGTCATTGAACCCTCATCCTTATCTACATCAATTACATGGTCTTAACAACAATCTCCTTAATCAACAACCGGCTACACTCCTTTAGGAGAATCATACAGTTTTGTATTTGATAAGTTGATGAGTGTAAAATCCATCCAACTTCCTCCCATACGACCCATGGACAACTCGTAAGCCAAGCCTATTTGGTATCATGAGGACCACTTCTGTAAATATCATCGAGTCAAAGGTCATGACATTGAGAGATGTCATTCCTTTAAAGATTGTGTCCAACAACTTGTAAATCAAGGGGATATCCAAATCGATGCCTCCACAGAATAAATTAATTAACCACCAACAAATCACATCACCCCCTTTACATATCAACTATCAAACGCTTGTATGGTTGACATTATCAATCAAGATCCCATCTTATCACCAACTCCACATGTTCCCACAGTGGACATTATTCCCATCCCTTATTTAGAGCCTGTCACACCTACATCAACTTTTACTACTTGTCTTTGAACCTACACCTTCTCCTGTCCTTATCATGTCTACATCAAATTCAACTATATCATCCATTTCCACCACTTCAAATACACCCCAATCTACCACATTAAATTCATCCTTAGCACTTACTTCAGCCCCACTCGTATCCACACATATCCCTACATCTCCCCCACCTATTTCTTCACCCACATCTACCTCAAATACACCTACATTACTCGAACCATGCCAATAAAACCCGGTTCTACTATATGCCCTTACAACCCAACCTTCAACATCAACCTCATTAGCTAACGTATCATCCTTACCCCTCAAAAAATTTATGAAATAACTACTCTATTCTACTTCTACATCCAAAATGCTCCTACCTTTGCTACATTACCCATACCCATAAGGTCTACTCCATCAGTTATCACATCACTCACATCTTCACATATTCCAAAAGTGCCTACATCTTTATCTATCCCAATGACTCCTATACGTATCATATCAACAAGTCCACCTAGCTCTACCTTGACAACCTTTCCCATGGCCACATCACCCAATCTATCCCAATACTCTTTATCTAATCCTTATATCACACCAACCCAATCCTCTTGAATCAGTAACCCTATCAAATATATCCTTGAATCACTTACTGTACCAACACATCCACATAAATCAAATAAATATGGTTCACCTTCCCCATCTACAAAATCAAATCTTCCCATGCAAAAACATAAAAAATCCATGTCTCACATAGCTATCATTAATAAGATCATACAAACACCTATCTCTTCATTAACATCTTCATCTTGTTTTGAAACAGTTTCTCCATTAATACCCACATCCACCGTAATTAGATCCTCTGGTTGAAATTATTTTCATTCATGCTAGAGGTAAATCTTCTCGGTTAATGTCTAAGGCTCAAGGAAAACATCCTTAATAGTCCCTGTACCTCTAGGAAACATTCAGGTTTTCCCTCTTCTCAACAATCTAATGTCACAACATCCATGTCAGGATCAATCTTTCCATCTATGACATCTTGCAATAATCAATCCACATCCAAATGATACCATCCTTCAACCAAATTTGATTTGTCCTCCAAAACACAAACTTCACACATCCAATCTACATCTACATTTTCTCCTAACTCAAAGCTGAGATATCCTATCAAAACCTACAAGAGTTTCCTTCCCCATGACACTTCAATGGGGTCATATGCAAATATCTTTCGACATTTAACTCAAACATCTAACATCAAAATTTCTCCTATTAAAGCCTTCAATCCCTATAGTCCCAAGCCATCATGGTTCAATCCTAATTGTAGTTGTGCTTATCATCGTACCCCAGGTCATGACATTGAACATTGTAAGGCCTTTCGGTCAATCATCCACAACCTTATTGAGAAAGATGATTTCCTCATTCAGGAGAAAGTTCCTTCTCCATCTACCTTGAATCCAATCCATATCCCATCTATCGGATCTCCCATGATCCCTCCATCAACATCATCCCTTAATATCCATCCATCCCATGTCATTCCTCCTAAGGAATTCCCTCCATTGTACGTTAATGCTGCTTATCTTACTAAGCACACTTGTGGTCTCTGATTTTTTACCCCATCCAAATCTAAAACAATCTCATCTAAGCTCTTTCGACATCCTTTACCTCCTTCACATTTAACTCATTAGGGAACAACCTTCCCTCGCCCTTGAACACATCATCTGTAAAATCCCTTGTTACTAGGGGACTTCTCTCTTTGACATTGTCTTGTCTACCTTATTCATATTCATCCAATCTAAACTATTTCTTCCCAAATCCTCATCTCATTTAAAGCCCTCTTTTGAGGCCATGATTATCCTTCTATGTTTATGTTTCTCTTAGGGCATCATTTATTTTCATCTAAATCCACCATTGTGGTCATATGTTTATTTCCTTCAGGACATAGTTTTTGTTTCCTTCTTGGCTATCATATCATCTTATTGCAACTACATTGTCTTCCCTCTCGTGGTGGTAAACCAGAAATGGAACCTCTTAATGCATTGCATTTTTGACCACTCTACTTTTAATATATCTACCAATGAGAACTTAGTTACATCCTTATATTGTTCAGCCATCTTTAGCCCCTTCCATTTGTCATTGTAATAATCTGAATTATATGGTTCACCTTCACTAATTTGATGTGATCATGTAACCATTACATCCATTACCTTCTCATTCTCCTATTGCAGTCATGCGAAGGGTCCAGGGTGTCTCTTATACATTCCTTATCCCCTCTTAAGTGGTTTACTTAGCTATTCCCAGCTCTCCCCCATGTGAAGCTAAAATTTACGTATGTAAAAGGAAAAATAAAAGTTATTAAAAATAAACCGATCCCTCAAAGGACAACTATTCATGTAAAATAGAAAAGAACAAAAAATAATACAAATAAAAATCAAAGTAAAATTAAAAGAAATAGACCAATCCCAAAAAGGATGGCTATCTTATTATTCTTGCCATCCCTATTATTTATAAAGTAGACCATACCCTTGAAGGATAAATACTCTGTTATTATGGCATCTAGAAGGTTTTCCACATTGATCAACCTTCCTTTATCAGTATTTTCAGAAAGCTTTCTACTATTGTTCTTTCCCTTTCCCAGAGCTGGGGTATAGACTTAAGGAACACCACCTTTGGAGATCCCTCTTCCCGCATACAAGTCACATCTTCGATCCCTTTTTCATTTCAACATTAGGATTACGAGAATCTTTCATCCATATTTCCCTCATGATCTTTTGGTATAACTAACTATCGATGGTTATGTATTAACACTGCTATATCGGTAGTAAGTGCAATGCATTGAGTGGTAACCCTTTCTTGTTTATCTCCAATCTAGTTCGAAACATAGTTTCCATGTACAACCTTGCTACAAATATGTTCCATTCATCTCATCCAGATCATATTTTATAAAAATCACATCAAATTTCACACTTTTAATTTTATATCTATCCATCATCTCCATGGATGCATTTGCAAATACGCTCTTCGGTTTGTGAATTCTACTTGATCACCATTGCAGTTTGCAAATCCTACTTGAGGGTCCTTCTCAAGGAAAGTTCATTATCCTGCAACTCCTTATCTCTCAATATGTTCAACACCATATTTGATCTATTTCTCCTCACTCTCCATGTCCAATCATCACCATTTGTCTCCACATCATCATTCTTACCTTTTTTCCCCTTGCACGACCCCGGATATCTTACTTGTCTTTCCTCTTGAGTTTCTCTTTTACACTTTTGCTTTCGGTTTGACAATCTTTCTTAACCATCCATATAGCCAAAGAATCTTAGTTAAGGTATATCTTCTTCCTTGGATCCTCCCACTTTGTAGAAGCCTCTCCAGCATTTCCCTTTCAATAGATGATGATCACCACCACAAACGTCTTTCCACTCCTCCTTTTAAGCTTAACACTCTTACATCATCACTATCACCACGTGGGCATCCCGATTAAGGATTTCCCTTAAAATCTCCATCTACGTTGCATATGTTCCTCCATCCATTCATGTCAAACTCCTTTGTTTCTTTGTTATCACTTTAATATCACTTCCTTTCATCTCAAGTTCCATTTTGGTGTACACTACTCGGTATTTTCATCATTCTCCTTCTTCTTCGGTTTGGCGATCCTACTTAACCATCTCACACGGGAAATCTTACTTAAGAGTCTCTCTTAAGAATGGTTGGCCATATGATCCTTCCATATCCCATCATATATTCCTCATCTATTGTCTCCCACCTCTCATCTTACTCATCCATTCCAACTAACCCTTCCACATTTGCATCTAATACAATGTTATCTTTCTCCTTCCATATCGTCACTACCGGTTTGGTGATCTTACTTAAATTATCTGTGGCATGATAATCTTACTTAAGAGTCCCTCTTAAGCATGATTTGTCATCCTGAACTCCCAATACCCCAAATTCTCTCCATTTACATTTTCTCATCATTCCACATCATCATATCCTCTCACCTCCTCTTCCATTCCTCTGAACACGAATTCTTATTGGTCCCTTTTTCATCTCCATCATCCGTCACTAGGTAATCTTACTTAATCATTACTTCTCCATTCATTTCGTGTCTTGTTTCTTCATTTATCTCTCATTCATTCTCATCCACTAAATCCTCTCCTCACCTTAATCTTCCTATGCATATTTATCCCTCCTTTCTTTACTCATTCCACTCTTGTCTTCTAGAGTTCTCCCACATATCTACCCTCATATTTACCTCATTATCATTAGTCTTCCCCTAACATTCTTTCATCATCATCTTCCTTTTCCACGTTAGTAATTATCGGTGGAATTCTCCTAAAAATAACGCATCCCCATTTTGCATAGTCTAAATCCTTTTCTTTGACCTCCTCCATTCTATCTTCATTCCTTCCTTCCTCTGTGTCCTCTGATCATTATCAGAGGACTTCTCCTAAAATCCCTTCTTTGGAATTCCCCCTCCCATTATTCATTTACTTTCTGCCTTGTCTAATCTTTTGTCCCATCTTTTCCTACTGATCATTATCGGTGGATTTCTCCTAACATCCATTCACTAGCATTACCTTTCCTATCCCATCCTTTCTTTTTCCTCACCAACTCTCTATCTTCCTCACCACCTCTCTATCTTCCATTCTTCCTTTCCAATTTCTTCACTATCCTCATTATACACCCTCTCTCTATTTTCTCGTCATCAACATATCCTCATCCCATGCATCTCCATTTGTTTTCCAATCGATTTCATTCCTTCCCTCAAGTTTCTCTTTACGTTCCTTGTGCTTCTCACTCTTTATCAAATATCTTCATTCTTGGTTCTCTTTCTTCTGCATAATTTTCTTCGTTGTCTTCTCCTCCTTTCTAATCTTTGTCTTATTTCACTTCCTCTACATCATCCTTCTCCCCATTTTACCTCACACTTCCTCCTTACTTCCCCGTTGAAAACCTGACTCTTCAGCGTTATCCCATTTCCTTTATCATCTCATCATCCACATGCATTTCCATGCGGTCAGTTCCATATTCTTTGCCTTGGATTTCCTCACTATGATTTGTTTCCTTCAATTTTATTTTCTCTATCATCTCTTTCATTTTCCATTACCTCTCTATTTTCCTCTACTCCATCCTTCATCACGCCTTTCATCTTGAATAACTCTCTCCCTTTTTCATAATTTCATCCTCTACTTTGTTCTTTTCTTGTCTTCTCTTTGTTTGTCCTTCTTCATTTCCCCCTTTCTCTATAATCCTTCTTTGTTATCTTCTTCCTCCCCTTTCATTCCTTATTTTCTCCTCCTTCTTCATCCCTCTATTCCATATCCCTGTCGCCTTCATATTCAATCTTTCTTGCTCTTCTCATAATCAACCAATCCTCCTATCTATTCCCTTTTCTCTTTCTTAATATCCCTTACATCTGGCATTCACGGTGAATGCCAATGTTTCTCTATTTATGTACCACCATTTATCTATTTCATTACCATTCTTGTTCTTCTCTTTGTAACATTGACCTCTTCTCTTTTTGAGAACCCTATCACATCTTTTATCTTCGTTAGTCCTCTCGTAGGGACATCATCATATCCATTTCTAAGAATCTCTTCCCATCTTCCTTTGACATTTTTTTCTTGGAAGATACCATAACAACCATCACCTATCTAATCTTGTTCTCTTCCATGAATATTTGCTCTGCTTTTGTTTTGTTGCAAAAGTATCTCTATCATACTTATCAAAGAAACAAGACTTCTTTGTCTTCTTCACCTTCTAATTTTCTAACACTTATGCATCTTTCCTATAAAACATGATTGCCATCATATTTCTCACCCTTCTATCTTGTCTACTCATCATAACCACATTTATGAGTATTCCCCACAGGGTATCTTTTTCAACATCCATCTATGTCTTATGTTGGGGCACCTTTTAATCCTTATACTTGTCAACACATATAACTCACTTTGTGTCCTTCTCGTGCCCTATCTTTGAGGGCATCATTATCTTCATTCTCATCCATTTTTAGAAGCATGATTTTGATTTATTTTACACGATTACTTACAAACAAAGGATTGCGCATGTATTTCACATTCGATTGTACATATTTTGATGTTGTACTATGACCCATTGGTCATCTTGGTTTACATCCATATTGCAATGGTCTTCACCCACTCACCGGTCTATAGAAAATTACCTTTTATCTCCATTGAGATTGTAATTGTTCTCTACCAATGTGATATTGAAGTCACCACCATACATTTTGTTTTTCATTGTTATTGCGATCCTTTTTTGCCTGAGGCATCTTTCCTTTGGTCATATCTTCATCCATCTTTAGACACATATTTCATCTAACCCTTTTTGTTTTTGTCTCATGGCTTGCTATCACAAACCACTCAACAAAAAGGGGCAAATGTAGACACCTATTTTTGGTTATAGCGCCCCTCCATCATCTCACATTCATGCAATTTCCATTCTCACTTCTCTTTTTCTTAAATTAAATGAAATCCTATCTATTTTCTCACATTATTTGATTAATTATCAAATGGGCTCCATGTAGACCCATTTGATAATTCAACTTTTGGCATATCCCCATCCTTCACAAATTATTCAATCCATGGGTATTAATACACCCATCTGACACCCTTTTTTTAAAATGGAATATTTTATCTCACCCACCATGTCAATCATGCTCCCCACTCCATCTAATAATTCAAGCCGTGGTCCCCATGTGATCACATCATATCCCTAACTCAAGTTACTTTACTCAACCCCGGTTACTTGTTAACCCCAATCTAACCTCACATCTAAGCTATAAATATGGGTTTTCCCATATTTCGGGAAGGACCGAAGACTTAAAAGAAAAGGAAGAGGATATATTTTTCAAGAAGACCTGGAGATACCTAGGCCTAAAGAAGAGAAGAAAGAGATTAATTAAGTTCTACTAGTTTAAGGAAGAAACCTTTTCCATGGTTCATTATCTTTCCATCTTGATGCCCGGTTCATCTCCATAATAGAGCACAAGCTAAGTTCCCTCGTCATTTTAGTTACTTTTCGTTTTATATTCCATTAATACTATTCATGATCTATTATTATCTTGTCGACATAGGTTAAAATCCTCTTGGGCCGACACACTATCCAAGCAACCCCGCATATTATGATCTAATCTTATCTGTTTCAGTTTTGTAGATCTAGCTTCTTTATATCATACATCTATCTTATTTGCACTGTATCATCCATCGTCATCTCCAAGGTACTAAGCCCTTATATAATCAACGTTGTTTAGTGTTTCTTGATTACTCATACACTCATCTGGATAGGAAGATGGAAATAAAAATCAACATATAGAGGGACACAAATGTAGCAATTGTATCATATAGTCTAGCACATCTCATAATGTTATGCCTACAAAAGTAGCTCATATACTTGGTATCAGTCTTATTTGAGATTTTGGCTCATGCTATTCCATTAAAACTAAAGAAGTTTCGGAGTAGGTTAGATAAAGGATGCACAAGTTACATTTGTATCTTTTCTAGAAAAATGAGTCAAGACTACCATCCTAGTAGATGATATTTCACCTTCTTATTGAATGCTTATTGTCTAAAATAACACCTCCCATGTTATTTTCACAACATGTGAAGTCAATTATGCATTGTTTGGTCACAAAAACTAGGGGACCTTATTTCTCATTGCTTCGCTGACTTCTTGAACAAAGGGGAGTTGAACTCAAGCATACTTAGGTGAAATATTGCAGGGAGTTGGCCAAATAAAAAAATAAAAACATGGTTTTATTCCTTGGATGTCGCGATGCAAGGTTGGTGAAATTTGGGAGCCATAAAGGAGAAAAAGGGTTAAGTTTAGGGTGGCCAAAGTAATAATCCCTAAAAATATCCTATTGTTCCATGGGTTTTTTGAGCGTATAGTCTTTGTGCGGGTTTTCTAAAATCCGTAGAAAAAGAAAATTAAGTGAAAGACTTAGATGGAAGGAGTCAAAATAGTAATGGGACAAAGGATTCTATTTTTTCATCATTTTCTCCCAAACCATGGAGAAAATAGAAGGAGACGTTCATATTTAAAAGTTGTAGATCATTTAGTGAAAAGCCACTAAAATTGGAATTCCCATGGAACCTTAAAATGCCACCTAAAAGGTAGAATTTCTACAAAACAAATAAAATTCAAAGGCCCTCTGTGAGTTTGGAGAGTAAACGATAAAGTCATGGAAAACAAAGGTAAATGTTTTTGGCCATACCTTTCACGGAGAATGTCCAAATTATGAAAAATTGGTGGCATTAGAAATGTCTCTTCTAGGGAAAAAAATTTAGCATAAGGAAATATAGGACTTGATTTTTTTTAGAGGGAGAAAACTAAAAACACGAGTGTTCATGGTGAATCTTGATTGTCAATTATGTGATAAACACAATAAAATTGGAAGAAAATAGGGTTTAATGATACCTACGGCGACAATATAATGTCAGGATGAATGGATGTAAAATATGTGAGGGAATCCTCCTTCCAATAGATGAAAGAACTTTGTATGTAAAGATAGTTGAACAAAATAGATATTAGATAGAGATTGGACAAGTCACTCAAAAAGGTCACTACTAGGAACCAATGGGCTTCCTCAAAGGGTGTCAACACATTTTTACAATTAAGTGATATGGTATGAAAGTAAATTGAAAATATAAGGAATGAATAGAATTCCAAGGGGATATAAAGATCTTGATCCACGTGGTAGGTGGCCTAGACAAGGGCTATGGTGATATCAAAGTACATGAAGTATTTTAACTACAACTATTTAACAACATCCCATTTTTGTATTATTTTGAGTTGGTCTTTGATGTCTTTGATTTTAGGTGTCAAGGCAATGGCACAAAGGATGAGTTCATGTGAGACATCAAACTATTCCCAAAAGAAAGGTTTTTGAATGATTGGAAGATTGTAAATGCTGGAAATGGGGTGTGACTCACCTATAACCGTCATCTACATAGAGGAACATCTTGAAATACGTAGATTAAGAGGAATACCAAATGATAAAATGTCAAATAGTATGTAAATGTGATTAAAATGATAAAATGATAGACATTTCTAAATATTTAGGTAGAATCACTAGTGATTAAGATAAATCACTGGAAATTGTTGAGAAAAAGATTAATTATTTGATAATATGTAAATTGGATGCGAGAACACTTGATTAAAAGGTTGATTTAGGCTTGTAAGTGATGTTTAAAGAGCTTGTAATGTAATTCGATGGAAGTACTTACCTTTACTATGGAAAATGGATGTGAGCTAAAGGAGCCTTACAAGAGTTTGTGAGTGCTCCAAGGGTCTAACTGGGTTGCTAGAGATATCAAAATGTTAATAGTGATGTTGTCTAGGTCTGAAGTGGAATAAAACTTTGACGTAAATGTCTCAAGATAAGTTTCAAGGAGGTTTAGCATTGTTTTTATAATCACCAAATATTCTATTAGGGTCGCTGGTGATCCTAAATTTGTGGGGAAAACCCACTTGTAAGTTGTTTTAATCACTTCCAAATAAGGTTTTCAAGATAATAAACAAATGGAGATGGTTTGGGAGGTTTTTGGGAGAGTTATGAGGCTTGGTGATTATGATAAAAATGGGTTTAGATAGTTTATGGGTGGTTAGGGAGGTTTTATGATAGGTAAATGGATTTTATGGGGGAGGGTAGAATGTGCTTAGGTTAGTGAGATAGGTTTTATAATTTTCGAATGAGGGTGTGAGGAGTGTAACCAAGAAACATGTGTTTACATTTTCCCCCTTTTGTCATGTCGTATGTGATGGATAATCTAATGGAAAAAAATGATTGGAATGATTAGATGTGTTGGATAGGTGGTCCCTCCTAAAAATAGAGGTCGTTGTGATGAATTGAAATGGTCACCGATTTGAATAGTTTTCTTGATGATGTAGGTTGTTGTAAAGTTGTGTTTATTTTTATATGCCACAAGGGTGGAATAGTGCGGCCAAAGAGTCAAGTGCTAGGGGATCCAATGGGTTCATCACCTATAGATGTATGAATCATAAGAAATAGCCATGGAAAATGATTCTGTAAGTATATAGTATCCACAGTGTATTAAGAGACATATGATTGATAAAGTATGTTGCCAAAAAGGTGGGCTTATGGGAATTTGAATTCAAGTGTTAGGGGAACCAATGGGTTCTCTAGCTATAGACGTATGACTCGATGATGGGAGGGGAAATTTTTCCCTAATGGATGTGACATCCGAAATGGATTTGGTAAAGGTAGGATTTGTATAGATTGATTGATTTTTATTTTGTAGAGAGTCTCGAGGTTGGAGGGAGGACTAGATAGAAATCTAGATAGGGACCCGAGATAGAGCTCAAGGGATAAGTTTTGGGGGAATTGTTCATTTGATGAACATTCATGTATCCAGTATCTTTGTAGATATGATTTTGATATATGAGGCTCTTTTGAAGCCCTTACTGATGATGTATATTGTTGATACATGAGTTATTTCAGGCCCTTGATGATGTATAGATAGACATACATAATATATATATATATATATATATATATATATATATATATATATATGATTTTATCGTTAAGTTATGTTTTGTGTTTTTAATGTGATGGATATAGATGCAATTGATGATGATTTAATTAATGATTTATATTATGGAAATATATGAAATGTATGTTTTAGATTATATATGTGTGTGTTATCATATGATTTTGATGCTTTTAGATGTTGTCATGAATAATGATAATCTTGTTGTATGATTTATGCACTTATATGATAGATAAGATCTTATTGTAAAACGATTGCCTCTTTACTATTTTGGATACATATAGTGTATGATGGTAAACTGATTTAAATGTATGATACTACACATATAGCCTTGAACTAGATGTCAATGTATGAATCAAAATGGTTAGTCATACTAGGATTATAGATAAATATGAGATAGTTGGATCTGTTTGTTTTGAAAAGGGAAATGTTTTGTGTATAACAAGCACAAGGAAATGGGTTCTTCTTGATAGTTATTATGGTTTTTCCCTAGGTTTGTTGTAATTTGATATAAGTTGATCGATGTGGGAAGCTTGCATTTATGGAAAGATAATAAATGTGGGAAATTTTCCTGAGATAGTTTATTTTTGATTTTTTTTATGAGGGATGATCGATGCGGAAAACCCTATTTTTGTTATGAGGACTAATTAATATGGGAAGTCCTTATTGTTCACTTGATTGGATAGCCATAATTTGAGGGAGTGGTCTACGATTTTACTAAATATTGATTTAATAGTAGTCCTCTTTTGAGGGAGTGGTCTACAAATTTATTTGACATGATTTAATTTTGATAATTGTCCTTTGAGGGATCGATCTATATTTTGATTTTGATCGAGGAAACCCTAGGGTAACCACGTAGAAGGGGATAGTATAATTATTCAAGCCATAAATATGTTTTTATCATGTTTTTCAATAGGGTAATATAGGTGGATGGTGAGAGTAGTGATTGTGGGGTTCCCTAGTTGTGAACGAAAACTTTTCCATGAGGAATATGTTTTGAGAAGAGCCACACTACCCATATTCAAGGTCCTAACATGTTGAAGGAAGACCAAATGATTCCATATCATTACAAGAGTGATGAAATGTGTGGGTTGATGAGGGGATATATTATTTTGGTTGTTGATCAAAGAATACTTGGCAAAAATCACACAAGGAGTTCGCGTGGGGTAGAAGGCCAGGATTGAAGGTGTGGAAGGACAGGAAGGACCCACACGTGGAAGGTAGGTTCAGATTTCAAGACTTATCTGATTTTGGGCATGAGGATATAATTTTGGAAGATGGCGTGTGGAACACATCAATGATGCATAGAAGTGTGTGCCAAGCATTGTCTATATCTATAAGAGCACTTCAAACGTCTATGTATGGAGGCAAGCTAAGAATGGAATGAACACTTCAGTTATCTATAAGAGGGCTATAGATAGCGCACTTGCATGTGTGGCTATAATTGTAAATGGTGTGTGGCTATTAATAGCATGCGACCTATTTCTAGAGTAGTTAAGTGGTGAAGGGAAAGTCCCCACCCTATATATATGATGGTTAGGTGCATAGTAAAAGAGATATCTATATGATGTATCGGAGGATATAGGCATGTATGTATGATTCTGAATATGTGTATCAGATTCATATGTGCCTTAAGATGAATTGACAATATTGTAAGGAGCTTATATAATTATTAATAGATGGAGGATATTGGCTAAATCTAAGTGTCATTCTGTGTAATTGAGTAGTGCATATTAGTGTTTAATCATGATTACTTGTTTAAGCTTGTTCTTTCATAGATCTGTGGGTAGCATGCACTATAGAATGATGGATTAGTCATGAGTCTATATGGTTCTTTCTTCATTATGTGTCATCCTATTATAGCAACCCTCAAGAGGGACCTGGTACCTTTGCATGCTTTGATTGAGCACTCAGTCTAGGCTTAGTGATGTTTCAACATAACTAGGGTGTTATATTACAAATTCTAGGCTGCATCATTAGTTCCATTACCGAGACCTCTTTTCATTGTTTTCGGGATGGTATGCAATGAAGATGTACCGATTAACTCTAGCAAGTACTGAGGAAGGGATACATGATATGGAGGAAGAATATGCATGATGGTTCAGGAGTGGATCTGAGTTTAACGCACGTGCTTGGGTAGAACAAAACCTATATGACAACTTATATGAGAGATTGTTTGCTATCTTTCCAGTAGAACTTTACGAGTGGCTTACGGCTTATGCATCTCAGTGGAATTGGAGATATCACGTACTTGTTTGGACACAGGAAGAATTTTAGGCTCTTTATGATGCTGATCTAATTTGGACTCGCGTGGTGGATACGTGGTTTTGTGGTGTTCTAAACAGTTATATTCTAGAATATTCAATTTCGATGTACTCTTGCCCAGAGGTCGCTGAATTTCAGTTTTTGAGGTATCCAAGAGGAACGTATTTACATGGTATTCCACTGTGATCAAGATCTTGATGGTAAATTTGAACCTAGAGAGTAAACTAATGGCTAACTAAAATTCACCACGCGCAAAGGTAGCAGGAATAGGTTTGGTATTAAGATGGTGGACCTAGTGGCAGAAAAGTAGAGAGAGGAAAGGTGGATTAAGTATAATGAGGCGCGAGAGGGAAATAGAGAAGAAACATTTTGTTGCAGAAAGTATGGAATTGAGGAGAGAGATGGCTCATGAAGGATTTATGGTTCATGTAGAGGACATAGATCCAGAGCATTAAGAACTCCCCCATCTTGGAAAGCATGATAGAGATCCCTTCTTGGCCTTGCATGGAAGTACGCCAAAAGAGACTACTTGGGCCGTAGTAACACATCTTAATCCATCCGTGACCTATCCTTTGTGCTTGGTTTTTCAAAGATCTAGTATGAAAAGTACTCGAAGCTAACTTGGGAAGTAGGAGAGCGGGAGTAAGCCGGGATCAAGTACATCAATGGCAAGATAGACAACCTGTAATGTTATATGGAGGAACATTCTTGGGTGCATCATCCATGCACGAATGCTGGATTCACCTTTGGAAGTGGAGCTACCTCATAGGCGTAGGGGTTCGAAGTATAGTACTTGTTGTCAAAATTTCACCCCCCAGGTAATTTTGATAACATGCATCGAAATATTCAAGTCCCGGGAAAATTGATTGATTTGGGGCCAAAAATCATGTTCTTTAGAGTCCCCTCAAATATTTTCTAAGTTCCACTGTCTGAGAGGAAAAGAGCAAGCTCGAAAAAATGTAAAAAGAGGTTGCGAAGGCAAGTAGGTTGATCTAGGAAAAATCGTAAAAATGACTAAGTCCTAGTCCTAGGGCGTCGGGACATTTGGGACAAAAATGCTCAACCAGCCGAATCGGCCGAAATGAGTCCAGAGGGTCCAAAGTCAAAAGGGACATCTGGGACAAATGGACGCGAAATGCCCGAATCGGCCGAAATGAGTCCAGAGGGTCCAAAGTCAAAAGGGACATCTGGGACAAATGGACGTGAAATGCCTGAACCGGCCGAAATGAGCACAAAGGGCCCCAAATCAAATGGGACATCCGGGACAAATGGAGGCGAAGTACGTGAAGGAGCCGAATCAGCCGAGGACCAATCAGAAGGTGCCACGTGTCCTCACAAGAGAAAAGTCAAAGGTCAAAGGGACAAGTTATCGGCGGCGAACCGAACCAATGAAATGGCGCCACATGTCCAAGTTTAAGGGGCCCACAAGCAATTTCAAAAGGAAAGCCCACGAAAGATGGAGGAGAGAGAATTTCTCGTCCAATCAGCACGTGCCACGTGTCGTCCAGATGGCGAAGAGCGGGAAAACATTTTAAAATTCGTTTTGATCTGTTCCGTGCCCTAAATCTTCAGATCGCCATATCTTTTGATCCAGAGCTCGGATTTCCATGTTCTTTATATCAACGGAAAGCTGTTGAGATGCTCTACATGATTCTGGGATCAATCTCGAGTTTTGGTGCAGTCTGAAGAGAGAAAATAAAGAAACAGCTCTGATGTGTGGTAATGGCCAGAAGTGACTTTTCAACAACCCGTTTTAATGCTAATGGGTTGCATTCTTCTTCTGCACGGACAGAAGTGACATTTTAGCGGCCAAATTAATACAAATGGGTCGCATTCTCCTCCAAAATCGGTCAAATATAGCAGGGTATGGGTTGGTAAGGTATCCTATGCCATTTTAATGCGTCGGTATTCAATGAGGAATGGGCTTACACGCTTTCCCATGTTTCATCCCCTGGGCTCGACCCATGCAATGTAAAAGCCAGATTTGGCTCATTTTAAAAGGGGTTGTTCATTCTTTACTGCTCTCGGCCCTCCTTCTTTTCTTCTCTAGGGTTGAAAATGGAGTTCGAACCTCCTCCCTTGCTCTGTAATGGCGTTTTTGCCTTTTACTAATGGAATGATGTTCTGTGCAAACTTCTGGAGCAACAAAACGTGTTTTGTGATGCATCTATCCATCCTTCCTCATTTTTGCTTGTCCTCTTCTTGCCTCTCTTCATTGCAGGTATCTGTGCATGTTTGAATGTTCATTGCAGGTTTGGAGCTATGTTCATGGAGTTTTGGGACATTTTCTGTGTGAAATCTATCCTTGGGCCTGTGATGCATCTGTCCATCCTTCCCATTGCTCACCTCTCTTTGTCCCATGGTAGTTTTGATAGATGTCCAACATTCTCCTTCTCTGGTGTATCACCGTTTTAGTGTAGGCTTTTGCTATTTTTTCCTTTCTCTCTCTCTCTCTGTCTCCTTGGCATGGTTAGATTAGGATTAGATTAGCTTGCCTGCACTGGAATAGCTTGTGGCAGGTAGTTTAGGAGCAGGAACCAGCCTTCTCTGGAGATTCCTCTCTCGGTTTTACAAGTCCCATGCTTGGAGAGAGGTTTCCATGTTGTGCAATCACACTGCTGGATGCTGAACATCAACCTAGAAGCTTGATGTGTGTCCAGGGGTGCTTTGTGATTTTGCATCAACATACTACTATCGGAGCACGGGAGTACATCTACGAGTCCTATGCCAAATACGGTGGAGGATCAAGAAGTATAGGTGGTTCTAGTGGATCATGTGGTTACGGAGGTAGAGGAAACCCGGGGGTTACGGATCGGTGGTCAAGGTCCGCAACAACCACAAAATATCTATATGGAGATGTCCCTTCATCTCCTAGAGTATAGAGGTATAGAGGATGTTGCCAAACATGTGCATATGTGTGAAATTTTGTGGTACGCTAAGGGGATTATAGCTGCTGAGAGAAAGGAAATTCCATTCACTACTACATTACAGGGCACGCACACAATTTGTATAGGAAATTTGACCCTGATCAAACTTGTGTGGATTATGCAGCACTAAGGGATGCTTTCTTAAAAGAGTTCCATATTCCTAAGTTTGAGTAAAAGAGTATAAGTGTGCTCAAAGATATCAAGCAAGGTACTACTAAAAGTGTAAGTGAGTATGATTCTTATTTTAAGACACTTCTATCTAAGTTGTCTTACGATATACATGCTAGCCAATTTACACAAAGTGGTTCATTGGAGGATTGATTACACCTTTTAGGAGGGTTCTATCACATAAGACATACATGGATCCATGTGAAGAAAAGGAAGCATATTTACGTGTTGAGGCGTTAGGAGTATTGACACTAGTGTTAATCTGTTTCTAGAGGCACAAAGTTACACTATGGCAAGACAGGTTAGAAAAGATATTGGAAAATTTAGTCCATGAAACATGCTCGGGAATTTGGTGTACTGGACTATGAAGTGGAAGGTCACACCAAGGATAGTTTTCCTCACAGATGTTCGTTCATTATTATTAGAATGTGAAATTTTCCATTTGAATCATGATCCTAGTCACTTTGTCCTTTACTACAACGCTTGATAAGGAAGAATGTATCTTTCTTTTGCAAGATTTGTAGGTCCATAACCCATGATACTGAGGATTGTCGGTTGATTGGTCAGATCCATGATGCTATAGACATTGGAGTATGACAGACAAGTATAATAGATAATTCTAAGGGTAGGAATGAGCACCAGGATCGGGATCATAATCAAATGTGCTATGATAGGAATGAGGGGCATTTTGAAGGAGGTCGTGGAAGAGGACATGGATATCATGGTGGATATGGAGGACAAGGCTATGGTGGAGGAAGAGGAGAGTTTCCTCATAGAACATGTTATACATGTGGATCCCTTGATCACTATAGGTGTGAATGTCCTAAAAAAATGCATGTTCTTTCTGCGGGAAGAACCATAGCTATGAAGAGTGCCCAGACTTATATGAGCATATGAGTAAACAATGAACCAAGAAAAAAAAGGCACTTTGGGATGGTTCAAATCTAGTGCATGGTAGAAGACCAACGATTTCCCAAGATAATAGAAGGATCGAGACATTGACATAAATGTAATGCCTGCTTCAACTATCACTTGAGACCAAGAAACAAACTAGGAAAATTATGGAATGATTATTTTTTTGATAAGAAGGGTCTACAAACAAGTAGCAAGACACTAGTTTGAAACTAAATAGGTTCTAGAATAGATTCTGATTAACCAAACACCAGATTTCCATTTTTATCTTATAACAAGTTTACAAGGTTCTAATTTGGAGGTTACAAGTTTTACTATGGTTCAGGGAGAAATTTATCCCCAGGCCTGCTCTCTATCAAGCCTTGAACTTCAACTAGATTTTTCACATACTTAGAATTATCAAAAATTTCCTAAACTAGGCTCAGTGGATAGAAAATTTCCTCACCTTTCCAACCATGTAAAGAAGTCCTCCTAACTCCTTGTAAAACTCAAGTTATGGCCAGATCGGAGTTTTAGGGGAAAATTTTCCCTTGAAGGTTTGTGGGGTTAGGGAGAAAATATCTCCGCACCCCGCCGATGCCCAAATTTCCATGTGTCAACATTTGATTGGTTGGGCCAGTGGGTCATGGGGAAAAAATTGAAAATTTTCCCAAATAATTTTTTGAAGGAAAATTTCCCTCTGTGCCTCCTGCGCTAGCTCAAATGGCCACGTGGCGCCTTGTGATTGGCCGCGGGCGGCAGAGCGGTGGAGAATATTTGGATTTTTTGCCAAAAGAGGTTTAAAGGTAAAATGAATTGTGTGGGCCCATGCCACCGAGGGTGACACGTGTCAACACCCTATTGGCTGCGGGGGTGTGGGTCCGCGGAGGAAAAAGTGAAATTTTTCCCAAAGGCAAAAAGTTATGTTTTCGAATTTTCTTTCACGCTGCCATGCCACATGTCGTCACGTGATTGGCTGTGGGGACATGGAGTTGCGGGGAGATTTTTGAAAAATTTCCAAAGGAAAATTTTTCAAAAAAATCTAAGTTTTCAATTTGAACCCATGCACCTCCCTGCCACGTGTCAGCACGTGATTGGTTGGGGGCCGCGGGGTTGCGGGAAAATTTTCCCAAGGCAAAATTTTCAAAGTGTTAAGTTTTAATAAGGGTCCGTCCCTCCAAGGTGCCATGTGTTGATTTCTTATAGGATGAGAGGGTGGTGGGGCCATGGAAATTTTTCTAAAGTTCAAAATTTAAATTTTTCTAAGGTTGAATTATTTCATTTTTGGTTTTGGATGGCCATTTTGAAGTAAAACTTCAAATGGCCATAACTTTTGATTAGGAAATCCATTTTGGGAAAACAATGACTTTATAGAAATATCTCAGAGTCCTCTTTTCATTGTAAACATTAATTTTGGAATTTGGTGAATTTTAAAGGGTCAATTTTAAGAAATCGATCTGTAGGGTTTATAAAATTGAAAACTGGCAGTTTTTCAAACTTGCAATTTTTATAAAATTGAATCCCTTCCTCCACTCCACATGCCAATCAGACATGGGGGATCAACTTAGGGAATAATTTGAATTTTTAAGTGTGTCAATTTTATCAATTTATTCAAGTTGTGTTTTTCTCCAACAAGGGACAGAAAAATGACCTAGGAAGGGATTGTTTCAATTCTGAGATGGTTGAATTGTTTTCTTGAGTTTTTTCCTTGTCAAGTTGAATTTAATGAAGCTTTAGCATGGTAATGTATAAAATTTTATGTTGATTGGGAAGTACAAAGGTGAACTGTTCTTTTAATTAAAAAATATACATTACCAGATTTGGATTTTGTACAATGAGTTGTGCCTTTAAAATTGATTTGGTGATTTGTCTTTTGGATGAGCAATAAGATTCTGACTTAACCAATTACATTGCTTCATCAATCAAACATTCAACTCTAATGGAAATGCATCTCTGAATTTTCACTTCAATATACAATTTTGCAAGAACCAATGACATTCTTTTATTGAAAAATCAAATAACATTACAACTGATCTCTTTTCCAATTTGATCTGATTTCAAATTTCAAATACAAGTATGAAATGTTCTTCACATTTTCTTTTCAAACTAAACAGAAGGATACAATTCATTTCTACATTTGAATTTCAATGTTAAATCTACAACTGTATGACAGTCTTTTCCAATACAGAGAATAGAATGTTTCATCTTTACATTTCAATTAAATTTCAGACTTCCATTTACCATACAATGGCTTCACATTACAAAATTATACAACTCATCCACACAAAGTGGGAAGGGATTACAAGAGTTTTTTGAAAATAAATGACTGTCAGACTGAATTCTTCTTTCTCCAAATAGTAGCATGATGTTTTCTTCTTCTTTCATCTTTTGATCACAACAAGGAAGGGGGAAAGGCAACGCTCTCCACCCAACCAAGACATCCAATGGGAAAATAGAATCCATCTTTCCCCATTGGCCCCCAAGCCCCAACCATATTGGAATGGAACATGATAAAACAACACATGGCAACATAACTTATTTCACATAGAACATACATTCACATGCACAAACAAAAGGATGTAGTTCTCAACTACAGCAAACAATTTCCATCAAAACAAAGGCTCCTTCTCCAAGCAAGCAAGCCAAGCAAGAGCAAGAACTATGAAGGTCTCCTTATGCCTCCCAAGTTGAATTTTGGGAATCCACAAAAAGCAAACCGCCAACATTATAGAAATCCCATAAACCTTATCCCTCCTCAACCCCTCCTTATCCCTCCTCCAAATTTATCCCTTATACCTCCCCCAAAGTAGGAAATGCAAGCAATTTCCTTTCCTAGGTGGATCCCAAACCAAAATTCCATCCCAAGAACAAATAATAATGGAAAATCCTTTATACCTCCTCTGATAAACCTCATATTCTTCTCTCCACACCATTCGCTAAGAATTCTACCTATCCCTCTGAGAATGTAACCACAAAAACCATTCAATAATTTGCATGCAAGAAGGGGAAATAAAACAATAATATAAAGGGATAAGACCCTACCTCTCTATAATGGAGATTAGCTTTCAAAAATAGGTTCTTTGTTGCACAAATTAGTCCCAAACAACAAATGCAAAGCATGCAAAATAGTCCAAGCTCCTTCCACAAGAACAAGCTCCCAATGCAAGAGGAAAATTTGACCCCAAGAAGCAAATAACAAAATTTCAACAACCTCTAATGAGGAAGCAATTCACATTTTAAAGGGAGAGGGTGGAAGAGGATGATGTGGATTCCAAGTGGGATGCCACATCATTTTTCCTCATCCCAAAATACAATCAACATCAAACAAATAAATCACCATAAATGTGAATGAAAAACCACTTACATACTTCAAATTTATCCCATACTCAAAAGGAAAAGCATTTAAAATTTGTAAGACAAGTGCAACTCAATACTTGCCCAAATTTATATCAAAATACAATAAAATATATTGATATTGACTCCTAAATAATAAACATGGTTGGTGGAGGTTTTTGAGAGGTGTGGGACAAGTTTAACTTGTCCCACAAGCCTCCAATTTAGGCTCCCAAGACCAAATCCGAGTTTCAAGGAGGATGGAGTGTTCTATACTCCAAAATCTGATTTAAACAATCCATCATTTCACTTACACAACTCTTACATCCTCTTACACATGCATTAATGTCTATGACTCTATTTATTACATGTTTTGACATAAATATTTATTTATCTATCATATGGTTATACATAATATAAATCAAATTTAATTATTAATCAAGACAATAATATTATTTCCTTACATTCCACCTCCCAATTAATTTAATTAAAATTTAACTATATGACTTCACACATTTAACTATCACATTAGAATAATTAAAATAAAGAGCACATTACAAATAAAATACATACAACAATAATTAAAAAGGAAAACATAATAAAACACATATATGCCCCAAGGTCACAATAATGGAAATCCCCCCATGGGAAATCCTAACACAACACAACACACAAATCAAACACAGTTGCCATGGTGACCCTTGTTGATTTCACACTGAATTCCAATATGGTTAGTCTCCAGTCCCCAATATTGTTGTGATTTTAACCTACAAAATGCAAAATACCTCCTTCAGCCTCATGGCCATATCAGAACATCCAAATGATATATAAACATTAAATCCAAATCACAACAATATCAAGATTTTAACATTTATCAATTAAAATTCAATTTGCAACTATATCGTCATCCAATAGATCTCTACACTAGAGCTATTCATAATACCAATGTCACATGTCTAAAATCAACATCAATAACCTATCCATGTCAACCTTTGTATGTCATCATCCACATAATAATAATAATGTCTCCATGATCATCAAGCATAATAACTGAATCCAGATCAATGTTAATCCATAGTCTAACATCTAATCATCATACTGAGAAAAATATAATAATGTCCATAGTAATCCATGATCTAGCATATACCCATCATACTACATCAAAACATAATAATATCCAAAATATGATCAATAGTGTCAGGATCAGTATCTAAACAGTGTCAAAGGAGAGTGGGCACTACAGTAAAGATCACTACACGCACTAAATCAGTGCATGTGTGAGAGGCATTACATCAGAAGCATATGATTACCACGGAGGAAGTTTTACACGTGAGGTATCTAGATCCTTGTCATCAGAAAGAAGTTTACCAGGATACCATGGAAGTGCTAAGGAATCTTTAGGGTGAGATACAATACCTAAAGGAATAAAATAAAGCGTCAGAGACAATCCAAACTAATATCGATGATCTACAAGAGGTATACAAGAGGTTACACCAAGAGAACATTATTCCACTATTGGGAATTTGGTTGAAAGGGAACACTCCGCGCACAAGTCTTGAGACCGGATGAAAATTTTTACATGTAAATATTCCCCCTAATAGCATTGATTATGACAAGGAAATTACTTTGAATGTTGTTGTGGATGGGTGGATGTTGAGTAATATATTGATCGATACAGGTGCAGAAGTAAATGTGCTGAAATTAGATGCTTGGGTACAAATGGGGAGGCCTCCATTACAACCATCATCTAATGTGTTGTTCATGATGAACCGAGACTAAGGCCAACCCCATAGGAGTTTTGAAGGATGCATCTATAACTATATAAGGGGCCAAGTTTACTGGGATTTTGAGGTATTAGCACTTGCGTAAGCGAAAATTTTCCATCCTTGCTTGGATTTCCTTGGTGTTATGAAAATAATACTAAATTGAGACTCAATAAGTGATATATCAGATTTTAAAACAAGGAGGAGAGGGTTGTGATTTCGTTGAAAGATGGGAATTCTACACCCTATGTTGAGCCTCTCAGTTAGGAGGACTTAAACAGAGTCTATGTACGTGCTATTCAGGACCCAGAGGTCAACAAGCCATCAAAAGAAGGCATTCTACAATGGGAGGATTCTCATTCTATTAGTGACACTATGAGTATTTCTTATGAAAATTGGGCTCATGGTATATATGAATTAGTCAGGCGCGAGGTGAAAAGTTTGGTCGTGTGCACAAATATATTTTGTTCGATACGATGGATAAGAATTACAGTACCATGGTATATAGGGACAAAAGCTCTACATGCCTTTCTGAAGGTAATGGAAATGTAGTGGGTAGATCCATTTACAAGGAGGGAGATGATAGTATATAAAGCTGGGGCAGGGACAGCGATGCACTAGTGGTAGTCCACAGAGATAATATTATAAATTGGGAAGATATTGGAATAGCTTTATCTACTAGGTTTATAAGGAATAAAGCACCTACGCAAATTTGTACTTATCATGGTAATCAACCTGTTCAACATCACATTCAGTAGTGTGAGAGACTCTAGACAACAGGATAGGAAGCATTACCACCATCACTCTAGGTGCATAAATTGTATTTCACACTCCAAGGATGCACACACGCTTGGTATGTATATGCAGAACTACATAGAGAAATTGGGAACTAGAAAAATTTGACTACAAGTATGATTCAGACATTTGATTATTTCTTGACTCAACCTCCGGTAGCAGAGGCATTAAAATTTGTCAAGCACTTAACTATGGGAGATAGTAAAAAAGTAGAACATATTCAAGAATTATTTGGTGAGATAGAGTTTGGAGCATGTTTTGAAAAGGAAGAAGAAATAGACTCCAAACTACTTGAGCGCACTTTCCTTGAGAGAGAAAAAGGAAAGATGGTTTACATCGTGGATGACGAGGAAGTTGAAAACTTGGATATTGAGCATTCACACGGGGTGCACGAGGTCTTGGACAATGCAAACAAGGACACATGTGCCTACCATGAACCTATGAAGATAAAGAAGGTGAATATAGGTTTGGAGGCTGAGCCTAAGGAGGCCATAATTGGAGATTACTGGTCAGACTCGAAGGTAGAAAAGATCATCGAATTACTCAGAGATTATCAAGACTTATTCCCTAGAGGATATCATGAACTTAAAGGCATACATGAATCACTTAGGGAAATGAAGATCAAACTTAAGGATAGTGCATGGCCAATTAGAAAGAGACCCTACAGGATGAATCCTAATTTGCGTGAAAAGGTAAAGGAAGAAATTGATAAAATGTTGAAATCCAAAATTATCAAGCCCTTGATGAGATAGAATGGGTTAGCCCAATGGTGATCGAGTATCACAAAGGACGGGTGGATTAGGATATGTGTGGACTACGGGATCCGAATGCTTTGCATGTGTCACAAATCCATTCCCTACACCTTTCACTGAGGAAATATAGGAAGGAGTTATAGGGTGCGAAATATATTCTTTCACAGATGGATTTTCTAGGTATCATCAGGTTCAGATAGCTCAGGAGGATCAAGAAAAGACAAAATTTACAATTGAATGGGGTAGTTTTGCCTATATTGTAATGCCTTTTGGATTAAATAACGTGCCTACTATATTCTCATGAATAGTTGTTCAGGCATTCAAATATTTTATTCACAACTTCTTACAAGTTTACTTAGATGACTGTATAGTATATGGGTTTGTGAAAGACCATTGTGATAATCTATGCTTAATGTTTGAATGATGTAGACAATTGAGTATATTTTTGAATATATTGAAGTGCATATTTACTACGCCATTTGGGATACTGTTAGGACATATCATCTGCAAGGAAGGTTTGCTAGTTGATCTAGCCAAGGTTGCAGTCATTTTAGGCCTGGAAGTGCCTACTAGTCAAAGTGAGGTGCATGGATTCTTAGGTCATATAGGGTATTATAGAAAGTTTATAAAAGGGTATGCCAGAATTACAGCACCCTTAGAAGAACTACTGAAGGGGAAAGGTACATTTTATTGGGGAGAACTACAACAACACACATTTGAAATATTAAAAGAGAGACTTACTATTGTGCCCATTCTGCGCTTTCCATCATGGGATAAACCATTTCATGTACATGTGGACACTTCTGGTATGGCCATTGGTGCTGTGTTAGCTCAACCTGGTGAAGGTATTATTGATCATCTAATTTATTTTGCTAGTAGGAAGTTGACTCCTGCTGAATGGAATTATACAACTACAGAGCGTGAAGCTTTGTCAATGATTTATGCATTGTACAAATTTCGATAGTACCTGTTAGTAACACCATTTGTGTTTTATACAAATCACATGGCATTGAAGTACTTGGTAAATAAGCCAATTTTATAGGGGTGCATATGTAGATGGGTGCTCCTATTTCAAGAATTTGACTTCACAGTTGTGGTGAAACCAGGGAAAAGCAACTCTGGACTAGACCATTTATCTAGAATCAATACGAGAGAGGAGGCACAAACGATTGAAGAAACAATGTCGGATGCATAGTTATACAGGTTGCAATGAGCACCCATGGAACTAGAAGACATTGTTGTCTTTCTATGCATAGGTATGGCACCAGAAGGGATGAAATCATTAGAAAAGAAGCATCTTTTTATATGCGCGACACCGTTTATGTTAATCAGTGGTGACCTTTACAAGTTAGGCATAGATGAAGTATTATTCCATTGTGTGTTAGAGCATGAGCAAAAGGATATCATGGAAGAAGCTCATGGTGGTATTGCAGGAGGCCATTATGCATGTGATGTGACTGCCTAGAAGATCTTAATTGCTAGATTATGGTGGGAGACACTGTATAAAGACTGTAAAGACTATTGCAAGGCGTGTGATCATTGTCAGTGCCTAGGAAAACCAGGGCAAAGAGATGAGATGCCTTTGAGACCAATTACTAGTGCTGAACCATTTGATAAATGGGCCATTGAATTTGTAGAAACTATTTCACTAGTCGTGCATAGGACTAGATTGTGCTATATCATTACTTGCACAGATTATCTCACACGGTGGGTAGAAGCAACACCTACCAAAGATTGTACGATAGCTACAACAACTAGGTTTATATGGGAGAATGTTCTTACATGATATGGATGTCCTCTAAGCTTGACAAGTGATAGAGGTACACACTTTTTGAATGAGACCATCAGGATCCTATTGGATGAGTTTATGGTTGCACACCACAAAACTACACCTTACCATCCTCAGGAAAATGGAACTGCTGAGGCTTTCAACAAAATTTTGGGCTAGAATTTGACAAAAATATGTGATGTTGGAAGAAAGGATTGGGATGACAAGGTGTCAGCTATGATTTGGGCATATAGAATAACTTACAAGAGATTGAATAAAGCCACACCATTTCAATTGGTGTTTGGTGTGGAAGCTATTCTTCCTATAGAATTTATGTTACCTTCTTTGCGCATTGTGCATGCTAGAGGTCTAGTTGATGAATAGGATTTAGAAGAATAGATTGAAAAGATGATTCAACTGGATGAGCACCAAGCCATAGCACGATGGAGTCGAAGCGTGAAAAAGCCGGGGAAGAAAAGATGGCATGATAGAAACATAAGAGATAATTTTTTGAGATTGGACAAATGGTTCTTCTTTATGACTCAAAGTTCTTGCACCATCTAGGCAAGCTCAAAGTACATTAGTTGGGGCCGTATGTTATAACCTCTATACTTAACTTAGGTGCATGCCAATTAGAAGCACTTGATGGAACATGGCTACCCGGTTACTTTAATGGGAGTAGGCTGAAGCCCTACTATAAATAAGTCTTCTTGGTGTTTGTAATAAGGAAGTGTTTCCATTTAGTCTAGGTTTTTAATTCGATATTTCTTTAATGTATTTCCATTATTGTCATTATGCTTTGTCAATTTAGTTGTTGTTTGTGTAATAAGTGTGCTTGCGTGCATGAAGCTAATTACTGTATGAAGAATTTTTATGTGTAGAGGACTGCACATACCTTCAGTGTGGGGTGGTTGTCATTATCCAAGAAAAGGACTGAGGGACTTGAAAGGTGAAAGAAATAAGATGCTACAGGTGTGCTTTAAAGGGATTTCTTCTCAAAATGTGACCAAGGATGAAGATGGATGAAGGAACAGTATAACATGAGGTAAGCGGAGGCCATGATAGTTACCAGGAGAAGGTGCAGTGATGAGGTACTCGGGCGTAGGAGCATGCGCTGAAGAGAAGTCTGTGACCAGAAGGTAGGAAGGCATGCTAGAAGGTTATAGACTGGGTGTGGAGATGTACCATGCGGAATGAATAGATTTGGTCAATGAATGAAGGGATATTTGGTAGGTGAGGAGTAATAAATGCATCAAAATTTGAAAAAATTATATAAGGAAGGGATGTAGATTCATTTTTACCATTGCTTTATTAAGAATATTTGAGAGAAGAGCCAAGTGCAGAGAGCCGAGTGATTGAATTAAGGTGCGAAGGGTGTGAAATCAAGCGTGACAACCAGATCTATGCTTTAAGAAGATTGTATCCCTGATGGTGAAGGGTTTGAGCAAAGCAAGGAGATAGAGAAGAGTTAGGTTACAAGGTTTCCACCTAGGAAGAGTTAGATTGAGCTAGGGTTTGATTTGCATAGTTTTCAGAGTGAAGAGGAGACATTAGCAAGGTAAAAATGTGCCAAAGAAGGCATTTGTAGAAGTAGAAAAAAAAAAAAGAAGGTGGTCATTGAGGAGGAAGAGATTGCACCTGAAATTCATTTTTGGAGATGCAATACCCAGAAGGGGTTATTGTTGGCCAAGAATGGGATTCACCCATTAGAAAAAGTAAGGTGAGTGAATATAATCATAGGACGTTGGAGAATAAAAAGGATCTTGACTCCTTACTCATGGTTAGAACCAACAAATGCATGGTAGATGACATCTTTGGTATATGATGATGTGGGTGAAAATATCTTGAAGAAAATTGGGGTATATCAGTTGTATGAGCTACCATACTTTGAGAAATATGAGCCCTTATACCAGTGGCTCATGAGAAGGGTTCATGAAGACTACTACTTTGTAGGATGCAGAGTTAGAATTTCATCTGCACTTGTTTCATCAGTGACAAGTATGAAGACCAAAAGAGAAGATATAAACAGTGACCTCACAGAGACAAAGTTGTTTTTGAAGACCAAACAGAGCTAGGATACAGAAGGGTCCACGTGGAATGGACATTGAAAAATTCAAGAATTGTCCAGACACAAGCTACAACACACTTGGCTACCAAGTTAAATTATCGGGAGTGGTGGTTGTTTGGTAAACACCATGTGGTTAGATGTAGCACGGAAGATGTTAGAAGGGACAATATACAACATTGCTGGCTATATTACAGAGAAAATAGTCGAGGAAGTGCACATAGGAGGGAAGATTAGCTTTAGGGCCATTCTCCTATCACTGGTCTTCATGGAAATTGGAGTACCAGATGGAACAAAGGAGAAAATATGGGAATACCCCATGGAGAACAAGTCCCCAGTTGAAATATTCAGTGAATATCTATACAAGGGGACTATGATAGATGAAGTGAAATAAAGGGTGAAGAAGTGGTATGATAGGCTCTGTGTGGCATTTTGAGAAGAATGGTGCATACCAAAGGACCTACCAGTAGTGGTAGGAAAGCAAGTTTAGTTTTTTGTATACCAACATTTCTGCATCGCATGCTTTCCAATGAAGGATGGAACTTAGAGCCCTTGGTGCAAGTTACCTTATGCCTTCACTGCAAGGTATTTTCAGGAGTCTATTCATAGGTTTATGAACACACACAAATTAAAGACAAGGTAGAATGTGACTACCATACACTACGGAAGAAGTATGTATACCCTGGTAGGAGTGCCTACATAGAGAGAATCATTTCTAAAGTGCTGAACATCAAGCCAATAAGCTTGGGTAGTGCAGATTTGGGGGTAACATGGTGTATCTCCAGTTGAAGCTGAAGATGGAGAACAAAAATATGTGGAAGGTGAGTTCACACTTCCAGCACCACCAAAAGGGAAGCACACAATGTATAACTTCCCAACACCTAAGCCTTCAGAGAAAATCGAAGTGCAGGATGAGGAGGAAGAGTGCGAAGATAGTGGTAGCTTGGAGAATAGGGGTAGGAAACATCCTACAAGTTAGAGAGAAGCTGAGTGCACTATTACACTACCTTAGCCACAAGAGGGGGAGGAAGAGGACTTGAATGCGGTCCAAGGGGAGCACATGTTTAAAAGGGTATTTAGGAGAACAAGGACCCAAGGTGTTACCCCAACCTTTGTATGCGTAGATCACCCCGACTCTCCCTGTAGAAGGAAGTGAATGTGCTAAGAAAGAGGAAGCTGAAGTTGAATGAGGAAGTAGAAGATTCTGATGAGAGAACACCTACATCCCCTACACCCCTAGAGCACACAGAAGAAAATGGTGAGGCAACAAAGGAGAAGGATGAAGAGGAGAAAAGACTAGAGGAAACAACTGTAAGAGAAACACAGGACATGGAGATGCAAGCTCCAAATTTGGAAGCTAGAGTTCCTAAGCAGCAGAGGTCTAGAAGGGTGAGTGGAGAGAACATTCCACCAGCCATGGGGTATGCAGAGGACACAGAAAGATTGTCTACACCCGCTTCCAGAGCACAATAGCGTAGAAGGATCTATTTGGCTAGGAGTTGATGGATGAAGATATGGTGACCATACAAACATGAAAGAAACTATCCTGGTCGATGCACACCCACATGGATGAGCCTGATTTTGATGTATGCGAAGAGTCATGCATGTCAAGGAAATTAAAGAAGGCACCCTAGGCTAGACACATGATAGTAAAGCCTACTTTCACATCGGCGAGCATGTCGATGAATGTGCTAGTGAAAGTTTCAGTGGAGGTGGCCAGAAGGAACATGGATAAATCTGCCATAATGAAGGAGCTGCATGAAGAGCTGAAGATGAAGGATACAAAGATAGAGTGCATAACACAGGAAAGGTACTTTGCATAGAATAAGAATGAAGTATTCATAAGCATCGCAGAGGAGATTGGGGACAATGTAATTAGAGCTAGGCCACACTTAGAGCCCAAGGTACCACAAACATTTCCTTCAGTGATACACTATGTGGGGAAGTTGGTGGACTTGGTGCTAGAAGATGAAACTCTACGTATGCAAGTGCCAAAACAATTAGAGAAGGATGTCGAATGGGAAAAATCATCAATGATGAGGAAAATCACATCGTATGAAGGGTTATTACAGGCATTACAAGAAGTCTTGAAGAAAGTGGATCAAGCTTTGAATATATACACAGCTCCAGAGGCGCTCATCAACATTAAGACCTTGGAAGAGACCAATGAGGTCCAGAAGGCCATGAAAGATGAGACCTTGGGCCACACAGAGAGGCTGGAAATGGTTAAACAAAAGTGTGAGGCCTTGACAAAGAAAGACAAGAGCCGCAAAAAAACGGCTAGACAGAGCTTGACAAACGATTGCAAAAAGATGGACCTTTTGAAAGGAAGGATGACATTCATGTCCAATGTTGTGTTGGTTTTGTAGAACGAGAAAGGGGAAATTATGTAGGATGAGTTAGATTCCATAGCTGTGGACATCCCAGAGAAAGTCAAATAAACACTCACTGAATGGCATGATTTGGAGGCTGCAATAAAGGAAGACTATCCAGAGCGATATCAGAATCGTCATCAAAGAGGTTGCTTAAATAACCTCATATAAATTCTTTATTTTTCAACATTCTTCATTCTTATTCTTTCATTCAAAATTTGGAGATGACCATTGTCGGGATGATAATGAGATTAGTGTGGGGTAATGTTGATCAAAGAATACTTGGAAAAAATCACACAAGGAGTATGCGTGGGGTAGAAGGCCAGGATTGAAGGCACCAAAGGACAGGAAGGACTTTGTGTGTGGAAGGCAGGTTTGGATTTCAAGACTTAGCTGATTTTGGGCATGAGGATCTATTTTTGGAAGATGGTATGCGGAATGCATCAATGATGTAGAGAAGTGCACACCAAGCATTGTTTATATCTAGAAGAGTAGTTCAAACATCTAATCATGGAGGAAAGATAAGAATGGAATGGACACTTAAGTTATATGTAAGAGGGATATAGATAGCACACTTGCATGTGTGGCTATAATTGTAAACGACATTCGCTATTAATAGCATGTGACCTATTTTTGGAGTAGTTAAGTGGTGAAGGAAAGTCCCCACCCTATATATATGATGATTAGGTGCATAGTAAAGAGAGATATGTATGTGTGTGGAAAGGATATATAGATATGTATGTATGATTCTGAATATGTGTATCAGATTCATATGCACCTTAAGATGAATTGACAATACTGTAAGGAGATTCTATACTTATTAATAGATGGAGGATATTGGCTGAATCTAAGTGTCATTATGTGTAATTGAGTAGTGCATGTTAGTGTTTAATCATGATTACTATTTAAGCTCGTTCTTTCATAGATCTGTGGGTAGCATGCACTTTGTAGAATGATGGATTAGTCATGAGTCTATATGGTTCTTTCTTCATTATGTGTCATCTTGTTACAATAACCCTAAAGAGGGACCTGGTACCTTTGTGCACTTCAGGTGAGTGCTCAGTCTAGGCTGAGTGATGTGCCAACACAACTATGGTGTTATACTCGTAGTGTCACTAATAATCATGAACGGGGAACTTGTCCATGATGAATATGTTATGAGAAAATCCACACTACCCATATTCAAGGTCCTGACATGTTGAAGGAAGACCACATGATTCCATATCATTAAAAGAGTGATGGAATGTGTGGGTTGATGAGGGGATATATTAGTTTGGCTAAGACCTCATGAGTCTATATGTTAAAAATAAAACGACCACAAGTGCAAGGTGTTAATAGGATCCTTTTTAGTTTTACCATCAAAGGAGAATAATGATAAGCCTATGACCCATATTTATGAGTGATAATATATGGTCCAATCATGTTGGGAGAAAAATTCCCAAATTAAATCTTTTTCATGTTAGTGATATGTTGGTTTTCTTTGAGAAAAAGATCACCAATATTGAAGTCACATTTTTGATATTTTTATTGTAGGCTCGTTTGATTTGTTCTTGATATATGTTGACGTGTTCAAGTGTGTATAGAAGAATTTCATCTAAAAATTCAAGTTGAGATAAGGATTCTTGATGAAAATAATCATCAAAGATGAAATCTTTGAGAGAAATGTGTAACGATAAAATCTAAACTTCAAGTAGAAGAACAAATTCAATGCCATAGACTAAAGAGAAGGAAGCGTATTGCACTGTAAGAGTGGAAAATTTGGTTATATATACCCATAATGAAAATGTTATTTTGAGATGCCAATTTATACCAACTTGGTCAATAGTTTTCATGATGATTTTGTTGAATGTTTTTTTATGATTCTTCTTGACTATTAGTTTATAAATAATAGGGTGTAGAAAATATAAATTTTATGTTGTAGGCATCGAAAGTTTTTGAAATTTTTATTTTTAAATGATTTTCCATTATCTGTGATAAGTTAGTGAGGAATACCAAAGTGATAGATAATGTGATTATGGATGAAGTCAATTATTTTATTTTCTTTAGTAGAGATGAGGGGGATTTATTCACCAATTTTATAAAATATTTAGTTGTAATGATGGAGTTGTGTTGTGATGAGCATGGGTTGATAAGGATGATGAGGTCAAGTCTCCATTGTGAGAAAGACAAAAGATCCTAATTTGGCTGAAGAGTGTGAGTAAGAACATGTGTGAGGTTGGAATGTTGTTGAAATTTAATAAATTTCTTAACGTATTTGAAAAAATATTGATTAAGTGTAGGCCAATAGTATCCCATGCATAGGATGTGTTTGGTGACAACCAAACTATTAAAGTGTCCACCACATATGTTGTCATGGACTTCCTAGATAAATATAAAAGCCTCTAAAGTTTTAAGACATCATAGGATGAGGTTTTCAAATCCTCTTTTATAAAGGTTACCTCCAAGTATGACGTAATGAGATATCCCTTGGTAAAAGGACATGTTGCCATTTACGGATAGATCTCGGTGATAGTAATCGGTGGAAAGATAGTTGTATCTCTTATGGTACCAAATATCATATGAACTATATTTTGTATGATTGATGGTTATGAGATCCATGCTAGTGTAAGATGGTTTATTGAGTTTGTGTATGATGACAAATAATTTGGAATCGTCAGGTGATAGAGGAATAAGAGAGGAAATATAATACATTGTGTCTATGAATTTATTACATGAGTGAGGGTTTTTGGATTTCATGATGGTCAAAAAGTTGTAGGAGCTCTTCAAAGATGGTTTTGTATTTATGAAGGATCTCTTTTTCGCATTGATAGATCCCTTTGATTTAGTTGATGACAAGTTATGAGTCACCATAGATTTCAAGAATTTTTACATAGAGAAAGAAGACAGTCTAAAGCCTCATGACAAGATATTCATATTCTTCCATATTATTAGTAGATTCAAAATTTAGTTTGAAAGATGACGTAATAGGATTGTCCCAAGGGGAAATTATGACTATTGTGGTACCCCCCTCCCTACATTTAGACTCATCAAAGAACAAGGTAATTTTGAGAGGGGATTTGTCTTGATCAAGAGCATTGATTGATTTGTGAGGGAAATGTTCATAGAGTGGTTGATTAGTAGGAAGGGGAGATTTTACAAGTTGATCATTAATGACTAAATTCTTAATAGATTTTTAAGATATGAATTCTAGCTAAAATTTAGACATGAACATGAGCCATCTAGTGATGCAATCATTGTGATATGGTTCGGAATGTATAGATTTTAGTGGATTGAAATTTGTGACTACATATGTTTTGTGATTAAGTAAATAGTGATGAAGTTTAGAAGTTACAAAGTACAAGGAAGAACATAACTTTTTGAATTCTAAATAGCAAGTTACATACTCATGAAGGGTATGACTTATGTAATTTACGGTTTTTATTTTACTTATCCATCTTGATGCATGGTCATAGATCCCAAGGAATGATCAATTATAAATATATTTTTAAGCGGATGAAAATAGCCAAAGTATTGGGTGCACAAATGTAGGGCGTGGGACAAACACATGGCGTGATGTTACATTAGGGTTGACACACCTAGGATTAGGACTTATCCATTTCAATTACGAAGGATATATTTGGATTTATCATTCAGGGAAAACAAATACAAGAAGCCTTGCAGCGTCTGCAATGGTATTTTGGGAGAAATCATTAGTTCGAGCACCATGTATAGTTTAGGCTAATAATAGGATTTCTACTTATATTTATCTATATGAAGTCTATTGTTATAATACTTGCATGTTTTGTAAGGCACATGGATATTATTTAGCTTGTGCCTATTTTGAGATAGTGCATGGGTGGTGAATGGAAAGTCTCCACCCACTGTATATATGTATTGATTTGCACGGTTAAGTTTGTGACAATTTGTAGAGTTATGATGCTGGTTTTATCACGTGCATGACTAAGGTAGATATTTATGTAATGTAAGAAGCTTTTGCGTTTACAATATTTAATACAATGGTTCATATTGGCTAGATAATGGTGTTGAACATGACTGAATCTGGTTCTTGCATGGTAAATCTTGTTATAGTCATTGTTTAGTTCATCTTACATATATTCTAAGATCTAGATCTGGTTTATGCACTGTGTGTTATTTACTATTGGTTATGAATCTAAATACCTATATGCACCATCATGCTAACATTCTGAATAAGAAACCATAAAGAGGGACCTGGTGCCTTTGCGTGCTTTGGGTGAGCGCTCATCTCAGGCTAAGTGATGTGCCATCATGCCTAGGTCATTTACAGTGAATTTTAGGCTACATCATTGGTTCCATTATCGGGACCTCTTTTTTAAGTTGTTTTCTAGATGTTGTGTGATGAAGACGTACTAGTTGACCTTAGCAAGTGTTGAGGAGTGGATAGTAGATCTAGAAGAAGAGTACGCTTAGAGATTCAACACTAGATTTGAGTTTGATGCATGCTTGTGGGTTGAGCAGAATTTATATGACTGATTATATGAAAGATTCTTTGTTATCTTCTCCATAGAGTTATACAAAAGGCTAGTTTGTTACACATCTAAATTGAATTGGAGGTTTCACACACTTTTTTGGATGCAAGAAGAATTCTAGGATCTCTATGGTTATGATCTAATTTAGACGTGTGATGTGAATACTTGGTTCCATGGTGTTCTAAATATATATATTTTGGAGTACTCAATTTCCACTTAATCTTGTTTAGAGGTAGGCGAGTTTAATTTTTACGTTATCTCAACGAGATCATATCTACACGTAATTCCAATGGAAATCAAGATCCCGATGGTAACCCTACATTTGGAAGAGAAGCCTATGGCTATCTAAATCCTACCACACGTGGGGAAGGAGCAGTGTGTGATGAAGGATAAGCAGACCTAGAGGCGAGAGGAAAAGAGAAGAAATGTGACTTATGTAAAATGAAGCATGGGAGAGGGATTTAGAGAAGAAGCATGAGGTTATAAAACATATGGCATTGTGGAAAGAGATGGCTCGTGAAGGATTTGAAGCTCACGTAGAGGACGTGGAGCTAGAGGATCTAGAATTCCCCTAATTGGGAAACCATGATAGGAAAACCTCATCAGCCTCTTATGAAAACATGCTAATAGAGACAACACAAGCCATGGGAGTGCATTTGAATCTTCCTAGCAACCTAGCCCTTGCACTTGGTTTATTACTTTCTAAATGTACAACTAGTAGTCAACAAGCTAGTTTAGACAGGTAGAGTAGTGTTGTCTCCCAAAACCACTTTTCATTTTCCAAGTTAAATTAGAAATTTCGAGCTCTCACCCTCCTAAAGTATTTAAGCCAAGTTGAAAGTTTGAAGAAATAGCAAAATCCGTGCCCTAGTGTTGTTTAAATCTTTATTTTGCTCATTTTGAAAAATTCTCCATCTCCCGTCTATGCATGTAATATCCTCTTTATAATATCCTTTTTTGATCAAAATTGTTCACTTGTTCTATGGCCTAGGTTGTTAAATCATTGTTTTTCCTCCATGCCTTTGACTCATGAAGGAAATTCAAAAATTGGACTCAAAATGATGAAGTTCTCTTCCTCTGTGTATTTTTCCCATAGTCGAGAATGATGGGTGTTTTCTTCCCCATTGAATTTTGGCCCCATCATCCATGGGTACATGGACATACCTAATTAGAAGTGGGTTGGTGGAGAAATTTGTGTTTTTGAGCCTCTTTGTAAAAAAGGTGAAAATTTAAAAAGTGACCCGCAACCTTGAAACCCACCAATTTGTCCACAATACAAATTTTCTCGCTAATAGTTTTGGCGCCCACCGTGGGGTAGATTTTGCAGGATCTACAACTAAAAATGACCTCAGGGTCATAAAATATGAAAAAAAGAGATTCTAAAAGAAAACTTTCTGGAGATTGAATAATCACACAAACTACATGGATGTAAATCATGTCTATTATGGGAAATCCTCCTGTTGAGAGAACCGATTTACTCTTTCAAATACAAGAAGACATTACTTCTGATTTGAGAGAAGATATTTGGCATAATAGACAAAGTGTCAATCAATACTTCATTTCCATAAGGATTTTGGACCTGGAAGAGGAATGTGCTATCGAATTGGAAAGGCAGAGACAAATTCCAGCACCCCAGAGAAGAGCATAAAATTTCAAGTTGGCTGATAGAAGATACACCTAGCAACTAAGGCAAGGAGGAAAAATTGATCCCACATTTGAAGAGCTTGAAAGAGAGGCAAGAGATGAAGAGGAGATAAGGGCTCAACTTGAAGAAATAGAAAGACTCCAAATTGAAGCAAAAGAAAGAGCAACAACAAAAGTAGCCTTAGCAAGATTGGAGGATAGAAACAGAATAGAATGGGTGATCATGAGCATGAGGAACATAGGCCTAATGTACCATGGGGAAGAAATACTGGTCCACTTGCTCTTCTAAAACCACTTCATGAGCTCCCAAGAGGCTTAAGAAAGAACATCCCAAAATTCAAAGGGGATGGTTCTTAGCTCCCTAAAGAACATGTAGCAGCATTCATCACTACTTTTGGAGTGTTGGGAGTTGAAAATGAAGATGTTTTAGTTAGGATCTTTATGGAGTCACTCCAAGAAAGAGCTGCTGAATGGTTCTACATGCTTACCCCCAAGATCTGTCACATGCTGGGAAGATATAAGAAGTGCATTTGAACATAGGTTCAAGAGCACAGAAGATTGTCAGGATCTGCTGGTCTAATTGGTTCAGATGAAGAAGGAGACCTCTGAATCAATGAGATATTTTGTAGCAAGGTATGATAGGTTGACAAGAAGGATCCCAGAAGATGTGGTACCCCTAAAAACAACTTGAAAAGGTTCTTCATTAGTGATTTTCCATCAGATGTTGGTTTCTTCCTCAAAAGAGCCGAACCAAGAACATTGAGGGAAGTTCAAGAATTTGTAATTAGGAATGATGATGATCTAATTATTTCTAGAAAAGTGAAAGGACCAAATGGGAAGAAAAAAGGTCAGAGTTCAAATTCAGTCACCACTGATCCAATGTTCCAAAAAATGGAAAATGACCTAGTTGCTTTGAAGAAGCAGCTGTCACAAATCACAATGAGGAATGCTCCAAGGAGACCAAATCCTCTTGATAGACCAAGAATTGCTCCACCTCCTCATAGGATTGCTCTTGAAGCACCACCAGTCAATGCCATTTGTGACACTAGGGAATCAGAAGAAGGAACAAACATTGAGGAAATTGAAGAAGAAAACATGGATGACTATGAAAACTATCTTGAAATTGAAGAGGTTGGCATGCACAATGGCTTGATTGAATACGTTGATGATGAGGAGGAAGGTGATGAAGAATCTCCAAGTTTTTCATGTGATGTTTTCACTTGTGCACAATCCAAGAATGGTGTTTCATCCTCGGCGATTTATGGCGAGAGTACGAAGAACAAAGAAGATAGCTCTTCAAATCCTCCACTAAACAAGATCATCAATAGGGGATAACCATTACCACCTTCCATGGAATTAGCTAGAGAGAAATCAGATTCACCAGTTGTCAAGGATCACATTGTTGTGCCAAGTAAGTTATCTGATTCTTCTCCCAACTCAAAATCTGTTAAGAGCAATTCTCTTCTAAATGCTGGTTTTGCAAGAACATCTAAATTTCAATCAAAGGCTACACCCCATCTCCTTCCAAGATAATTGCTACATATGAAATGGATAACCCAAAACCAAAATTAATGATGCATCTACCATTTAAGTCCTCATCTACCATAACTTCATTTGACTTTGTAGAGCATGCTAGCAAAACCAAAGTCTAGCTCTCTGAAACAAAATACCTACAAACACATCCTACCCAATTTGATAGATTCATCAAGTCGATCAGGGTGGTAACCCTTCATCCTCAATATCTAATTCTAAAGTCTTACTTCCCACACCATCCACACCATATTCTCAAAACATGCTAGCCCTCGGTGCCTCCACAACCAATAGAGTTGAGCCTTTTACTGTCACTTCTCATCAAAGGTTTCCGGTTGAAATAATTACATTATAGATTAAGCCTTAGATAATATGATGCCAACAAAATTTTCAAATGATCTTGGCCTCACTTTGACCAGGGTAAATGGCACATACTATTCAATGGAATCTAAACAAGTTCCATTGGTAGGAAGGATTAAGGATGCTCAGGTTGCACTAGCTGATTACCATGACAAGAAGATACTCCTAACCATTTTGGTGGCAGACATCCCAACATATTTTGGTATGCTATTGAGTAGAAGTTTTTGTAGAGATCTAGGTGGAGAAATAAAAATGGATTGGTCATCTGCAACTATCCCAGTGAAAGGAGAAATGAATAAGTTGCTTTACTCGTCAAAAATAAAATTCATAGTAAGGAAGTATAATGATCTAAGAGATGATATCCTTTTTCAAGATTGTGGGCTTGGAAATTGCCTCTTTACATCACGGAAGGAAGATGACTTGACACTTCTCATGGAGGAAGAAGAAGACTGAATATGGACAATGGATTTTGATGATAGTCATTCCAGAGCATGTTTAAGAGCTGGTGTAGTATTATACTCTCCCTCCAATGAGGTATATCCTTTTGCTTACAAGTTGCAATTTGGCAATACAAATAATACAATAGAGTATGAAGCATTAATATTAGGATTGAATACAACAAAGGACATGGGAATCAAGAAATTGAGATGTAAAGGTGATGCAAAGGTTGTGGTAAAGTAGGTCTACCAGCAATATCAGGTGAAAAACCCCAGACTCAGGCACTATAGAAATAGAGTGTGGGACTGCATTGAATTCTTTGATGAATTCTCCATTGAAGCTATCCCTAGGGAGAAGAATGAAAAGGATGATTCTCTAGCAGTGTCAACTTCCTTAGTGACACCTCATCCTTCTTTTGACAAGGATAAAGTGACCATTGAGATGGTGTTCAGACCCAGTGTACCAAACAATGCAAATCAATGGAAGGTCTTTAATGATGACAATCAAATCCTAGCCTTCTTAGAACAAAGGGATAACTTCAATAATATTTTCTTTGAAGGAAGTGAAAACCCACACTGTAAATTAGTCCCCAAAGAAGAGAAGGAAGGAATTAATGGCATTAATGAAGAGGAGTAGTCAAACTGAAAGGAAACAAAATCCTCAAAGGCCTAGTTTCTTTAGAATACCTCTTTGACAAGCATGACAGGTTCAACCAAGAGAAAGAAAAGCAGTCTTCTCGGTGTCCATTTGATTTTGATCAAGAAAACATTGGCACTTCAGAGAATCCAAGGATGATTAACATTGGTAAATGCTTCTCACCAGAAGAGAAGAGAAAGTTTGTTTCTCTACTAAAAAGTACTCAAATTTCCTATCCTATTCCTATGATGAACTCAAATCTTTTTAGCCAAAGGAAATGCATCACTCCATTCCTTTGAAGCAAGGAGCTAAGCCCTTCAGGCAAAAAAAAGGCCCTACAATCCAAATATTTCTGATGTTATCAAAGAAGAGGTGACAAATATGCTCAATGCTAGAATCATCTTCCCCATCCACCATTCAACATGGGTGGCTAACATTGTGCCAGTAAGGAAGAAGAATGGGGAAATAAGGATTTGTGTAGACTTCCAAAATCTGAATCAGGCATCTCTCAAAGACAATTACCCTCTTCCAATCATGGATCATATTTTGCAAGTAGTCACTAGATCTAAAATTCTCTCTTTTCTTGATGGATTCTCAAGGTACAACCAAATCAAGGTGGCAGAATAAGATTGCAACAAAACAACCTTCACAACAACTTGGGGCACTTTTACTTACAACGAATGCCTTTTGGATCAATCAATGCTTAGGAGCCACTTTCCAGAGAGCAATGGAATTGGCCTTCAAAGATTTGAAATATTGCATTTTCATTTACCTTGACGACCTCATGGTTTTTCCAAAGAGGAGGGAAGATTATATCTATCATTTGGAGCAAGTCCTTATAAGGTGTAAAATGCATGGCATTTCTCTAAATCTAAAGAAGTGCATTTTTAGAGTCACGAAAGGTAAGTTGTTGGGACACATTATGAATAAACATAGAGCACACATTGATCCCGAGAGGATCGAGAGCTATCCAAGCACTAGCCTTACCAACTAGCAAGAAGGAGTTAATTCATTCTTTGGAAAGGTAAACTTCCTTCATCATTTTATGCCTGAGTTTTTTGAACTGGATAAACATATATCTTCCATGATGAAGCCTCAAGCAGGTTTCAAGTGGAATAAGGAAGGAAAAGAAACATTCAAGAAAGCCATTGCCAAAGCTCTAACTCTTGTATCTCCGATTTCAACAAAGAGTTCATCATGTATTGCTATGTATCAAAACATATAATCTCTGCTATCCTTGTTTAGAAAAATGATGAAGGTTTGGAAGCACCCAATGCTTTCATGAGTTGTTCTTTGAAAAATCATGAGATAAAATAAAACCAATTGGAGAATCATGCCTACGCATAATGGTCTAAGCAGATTAAAGGTTTCAGATTCTACATTCTTAATTCTCATACAATGGTGATGGTTCTTGGAAGTGCAATCAAGTCCATTTTGACTCAACAAGATCCTAGGGATAATAGAGAAGTTGGATTGCAAAGACACGGGAGTATTACTTGGAGATTAGAACCTCTAGTATAGTAAGCGGAAATGGCTTGTGCAAGCTGATTGTTGAAGATAAAGCTATCAAGGCTTAGCGGGAGAAAAATATGGTGTTTGCTCAACTAACCTGTTCAGAGACAATCCATAGGTGCTCTTTTCACCACTACTTGATAAGTGGTATGTTGACATTTATTACTACCTCAATTATGGAGAATGACCTCCTCATCTTGATTACAAACAAATAAGGAAAATCAAGCTAAAGGTAGCCAAGTTTGTGATCGGGAATAATGCACATTACAAGAGAGGCCTAGATGGTTGTTTCCTCAGGTGTGTAGATAAGGAGCAACAAGAAAAAATTTTCTCAAGGAATATCATGATCAAGCTTGTGGTGGACATTTCTTAGTAGTTGTCACTGCACATAATATCCTTAGAGGGAGATATTATTGGCCCTCCATCTTTGTAGACACTTAGGATTGGGTTTCCAAATGCAAAGCATGTCAACAATTTGTTGGAAAGCCACAACTAGCTGCATTGCCACTCAGGCATGTGGTGATTGAAGAACCATTTTAGAAATGGGGGCTATATTTTATTGGTGTTCTAAATCCTCATTCTAGTGCAGGGCATACTTATGTACTCACTACAACTGATTACTTCACTAAATGGGTGGAAGCCATCCCGACCAAGCAAGCCAGCTTTGAAACAATTTACAACTTCATCAAGGATAATATCATTGTTCGTTTTGGAATACCATAGAAAATTGTTGTAGACAATGCCACCTATTTCTCTTCCAAGGAGCTCACAGAGTTTTGTTATGGATTTGGAATCTCCCTATATCACTCTTCTAACTACTACCAATAAGGAAATGGGCAAGATGAGTCAAACAATAAGAACATTGTGACCATTGTTCGTAAGCTAGTAGATGAGAATCAAAGGAACTGGCACAAGAAGTTATATGATGCATTGTGGGCCAATAAGATCACTCCTAAGAAGGTAATAGGTATGTCACCTTTCCAAATGTTCTATGGAGTTGAAGTAGAGATTCCCCTCATAATTGAGATGCTAGATCTCAAGTTGTTGCAAGAAATAGAAGATGGTCAATACAAAGATTCCATTGACAAGAGGATCCTCTTCCTAGAGAAGTTGGAGGAAAGAAGATGCCAAGTGGTGGATAGAATTGAAGAACACCAATTGAAATTGAAGAAGATATTTGACAAGAGGGAAAAGGAAAGAGAATTCAAGGTTGGAGATTTTGTCCTACTTTGGGACAAGAGAAGAAAACCAAAGGGCAGCCATGGAAAGTTTGATTCATTGTGGTTGGGCCCATTCCAAATTCATGGAGCTTGTGGTGAGAATGTTTTTCTCCTCTCATACTTGGATGGAACACCATTTGAATTGCCTCAAAGTGGGAAATACTTGAAACTGTATCATCAGTGAAAGCGGGTTGTCCCCGCATTGTACCATAAGTGATTTTGTAGGTGTGTTTTTCCCTTTTCTATTGTGTGGTTTTGGTTTAGTTTTGTTTGGTTTTTGTTGTGTGTGGTTTGGCTTGTGTGTTTCCTCCTTCCATTATTTCTTAGAATTTTACATGACTCTGCAAGGCCCAATGGATAAGGCACTGGTCAACATTATACGATTTAAAAATTGAGATTATGGATCCTCATACCATGTCTTCGTCATGCTCAATCCATGCCATGTCCCCAAGCTAGAGCCAGTTGTTGTCTCCCAAAAACCACTTTTCGTTTTCCAAGTTAAATTCAAAATTTTGAGCTCTCACCCTCCTAAAGTATTTAAGCCAAGTTGAAATTTCAAAGAAATAGCAAAATCTATGCCCTAGTGTTGTTTAAATCTCTGTTTTACTTGTTTTGAGAAATTCTCCATCTCCCAATCATGCACATAATATCCTCTTTAGAATCTCCTTTTTGATTGAAATTGTTTGATTGTTCTATGGCATGGGTCATCAAATCATTTTTTTACCTCCATGCCTCGGCTTATGAAGTAAATTCAAAAATTGGACTCAAAATGATAAATTTCTATTCCTCTGTGTATTTTTCCCACATCGGGAACGACGGGCATTTTCTTCCCAGTCAAATTTTGGCCCATCATCCATGGGTATGTGGACATACCTAATTGGGAGTGGGTCAATAAACAAATTTTATTTTTTGAGTCTCTTTGTATAAAAGGCAAAAAGTTAAAAAGTGACCCTTTGACCCTCGATCGGCTATAAAGGGAAAAATTAAAAGGTGAAGCCCTCCAGTTAAAAAGTCAAAGCAGTGAGTGGGCCATCGGGAACTTTTGGAAATTTAACCAAATTCCCAAAAGTGAAGTAAAATTTATAGAATGCTCTGCGGCTCCACCAAGGTCTCAGGCCTATCGTTGAAAATTCAAAGCAGTAGAGAAAAATGGCGGAGAAATTTGTGTTTTTGAGCCTTTTTCCAAAAAGGTTAAAATGTTGAGAAAAGGGCCATGACCCAATTTCCAATAAGAGGATTCCATGTGTTAAGAGTTCAATCGCGATGGCGGGTTGGTGGATAAATTTTGTTTTTGAGCCTCTTTGTAAAAAAGGTGAAAATTTAAAAGGTGACCTGACCCGATCTGCTATAAAGGGAAAAAGTCAAAGTTGAAGCCCATAGGGAAAAATTCAACGTGAAGCCCGCCATTGAAAATTCAAAGCGGGAGAGCGGAATGGCGAAGAAATTTGAGTTTTGAGCCTTTTTCAAAAAAGGCTAAAATGTTGAGAAAAGGGTTGCAACCCCATTTCCAATGAAAACGTGCCACATGCCTAAGTTGAAAATTCAAAGCAAGAGAGCGGAATGGTGGAGAACTTTGAGTTTTTGAGCCTTTTTCCAAAAAAGGTTAAAATGTTGAGAAAAGGGCCATGAACCCATTTCCAATGAAAATGTGCCATGTTCCAAAGTTGAAAAGTCAAAGCGAGGGTGCGGGCCAATTTATTCCAAATTGACAAATCTATAAAAAATTGCAAAACGCAAAGGGCTTTCCCGTACCCACTCCAATCTCTTCCTACCACATGGATGGCCCAATTTCAAAGTTATAAGAGAAAATCAAATGTAACGTTCATGTTGCAAGATCTGGTGTTTAACCCGCCATGAGTGTTTTCTTCGCAATGGAGGAATTTGAAGAGGCGTAATTATTTGTAAAGTTATAACTATTTTGGAAAAGGATATAATGGCTCCTCAGAGCCATTCTAAAAGGTTTGTGATTGATTTCAAAAAGACCAGAGTGCTCTGTACCTGGAAAAGATAGAAAATGCCATACTTCTTCTATTTTCCCTTCTCCTTAGATTTTCCTCTATTCTCAAAGCTCTATACAAATTCTGCTTTAGCTTCAATAATAAAAGAAGGAATTTTTTCCTCTTTGATTGAGGGATTGATTGGTACCTTACGACTAATGAATTTCATTTGGTCTTGTAGCTTCCCTTGCAGATTTGTTTTTCTTCTAACTACAAATGCATGTAAATTAAATTTTTAATTAATGTGTGTGGGCATCTGATATTCTACTCACAACATTAGTTTTCTCCTACCTCCATTTCCACTCCCCTTCCCCTTTCCAAGAAAAAGTTTCTTCTCTAGTGAGACATTGCTAGCTTTGCCATAGGGTCAGTGGAGTGCCCTTGTTGGATCTCTGGTCAAAAGGCCACCATTGAAATCCACCTTTTTACATGCACCTATGGAAGTTGCACCGTTCAAGTAGAGGGACTTAGATTCCCATAGTGTTGGTTTGAAACCCACCAATTTTTCCACAAGACAATTTTTCTTGCTAAAAAGTAGTAAGAGGTAAATTTGACTTATCAGTAGGATCACGAGTAAATCAAATAACAAGTACATTTATGGCTAGGTAGATGTCTTCCTTGTTATTTGGAGGTCTAGTTAGAGGTACCTTTTCAGGCCCATCGTCAACACTAAACACGGGCGTGAAAATGTTGGACTCACACATATGGATTAGTGTAACTGCGGACTATGGGAGTTCGGTTTAGCACCACTATTGGGACACAAGGTAGTGCATCCTCTTGTTTGATTCCTGTTATAGGGGGAGGATCAACTAGAACAGCTAGATCGGTATCTGGTGGATCTATAGGTGGAGGTAATATAGGAGGTTCTAGATTTGGTGGGCATGGTCCTCATCAACCCCAAAATATTTACATGAAGATGTCACTCCATCTTGTGGTGGTATAGGGAATAGAAGATGGTCTGGAGCATGTTCATATGTGTGAGAGGAAAATTGATGTGTGAAAGAAATTACAACTCTAGAGTATAAGGCTATTCATTTTGTAACTGCGTTATAGGGATGCACACACAACTAGTATAAGAATTTTGACCCTCATTAGACTTGTGTGGATTATACGCCATTACGAGATGCTTTCCTTAAAGAATTTAATATCCACGAGTTCAAGAAGAAAAGTATAAGCGTGTTCAAGGATATCAAGTAAGACTCTACTAAGAGTGTCCGGTAATATGATGCCCATTTCAAAACACTCTTATCAAAAATATCATATGATATCCATGTAAGTTAGCATGCAAAATGGTTCGTCGGAGGCACGATCATGCCTTTTAGGATGGCATTCTCACATAAGAATTATAGGCCCACTCGAGGAACTTGAAGGAAATTTACGTCTTTGAGGTAGTCGGGAGCATAAACATTAGAGTGAGCCCAATCTTGGAGGCTCAGATTGTGGCAATGGAAAAATAGTTTGGAGAAAATATCAACCAATACAACACATGAGACACGCACTATAATTTGGTGCACAGATTATGAAGTAGAGGGCATACTAAGGATAGTTGTTCTCACATATCGGTGTGATACTTGTTGTTAGATTGTGAGATATGTCATTTAGACCATCATGCAAGCCATTGTCCATTATTGAAACATGTGATACGGAAGAATGTGTCTTGCTTTTACTATAAGATTTTCTGGTCTAGAACTCACAATAATGAAGATTGCGGGTTGATTGATCGATCCATGATGTCATCGATATTAGTGTACGAAAGATTAGAGTTGCGAATAACTCTAAGGATAAAAGTGAGAAAAATGATCATGATCACACTCAAGGGCATTATGATCATAATAAAGGGAATTTTGAGGGAGGCTGTGGTAGAGTTTGAGGATATCATGGTGGATTCGAGGCCAAGGCCACGGTGGTGGAAGAGGAGAGTTCCCTCGTGGAACATGTTATATGTATGGATCTCCCGACCATTACGAGGCATGAGTGTCCTTAGAACGTTACTTATTATTTTTGGGAAAGAAACATAAGCTGTGGAGAGTTCCTGAACTTATATGAACATCTAATAAAGAAGCCAAACAAGAGAACAAGGGCGTAATGATGGTTAGAATACAACGCCTCATGGAAAACCAATGAATGTTAAAGTTAGCACCAGATATTGAGGTAGTACCTATGAAGATTACTACACCCACTAAGGTTGAGTGTGCTAGAGAAATGTTGCAATAGAAGCCTACCTTTAATAAGGAATAGGTTTTACATGAAAAATACCTAGACCCTACACATCAAAAGAAGGTTTTGTAACGCCTTAATTTTCACAGTCAAAAACAACAATAAAAATACCAGGTTAATTTTTTTTTGACTTACATTGCTCACTACATAACGCCACAAGGGCTCGAAGTAAAGAATACTCAAAGACAAATACGACACTTACAAGTCATTGACTCACATAAACACATGACAACACCATAGACATGTCGATGCCACACTTTTCCCAATGAATGAATACTAGAAATGACCCAACCACAAGAAATGACTCAAGGATAGGTAAACCCACAACACATCTTTTCTTTAATTGCATTTTATTTACGATCAACATTCTAAAAACATTATAGTGCAAGGAAAAATTTCTCCTTTTTCCATCTACATATTCTTAAGTTCATTCCACATTTAATTTACAGTTTGACCATTTTAAGTTAGCTTTTTATCCTTCACGGAAATTTCCATAACTTACATACTTATTTGGCATAATTCAAATTGCATATAAATTACTTAATTATATTATTATTATGTTAAGAATATTCTTCTCCAACATTTATTCGATGTCTACATTTTTACCCTTACAACTTAGGTGAATCAGACTTGATGTCAACATTTATTCGATGTCTACATTTTTACCCTTACAACTTAGGTGAATCAGACTTGATGTCCAGAAAGCAATATTAGGATTTAAGGGAGATTTATATACAAGATAGCTTTTTCCCAAAAACATTCTTCAATCACGGTATAGTTATTTCCCTACCATAGTTATTCTAATTCAATGACTTGTGGAATTCCATTTTGATATATATATATATATATATATATATTTTTGTTTTCTTGAAGTTTGATCACACCAAGGCAATTCATATTCTTTGTAACTCATGAAAATGTTTAATTAAGTTATAAGGACTCTAAGAGTGGCATTATTCCTAACCTCAAATCTCGTTTTTACTCTTCATGCTATAATTTTTTTCATCACATTAAGGTATCATTATTACCATCACATTATAACAAAAGAGTTACGAAAGTACTTGTCTGACATCTTAAAGAAGTACATGGTTAGAAGCATTATAAACTACACATGAACCACAAGTGATTTGTGTTCAAGGTAGGGTCCCATTTTTCTACATTTCATGATTCCACATGTGAAATATTATTTATTTCTTAATGTCATAAATGGACCTAACAAGGTATTACGGGACAAGATTTTGGTTTCTTGGGTTCTCTAAAGTCAACATCTTTCAAAACAATTTTGTTTTGCAAAGAGTTACTTATAATTTTCTATCCACATGTTAACCACCAAATCAACTAAGGTTAAGCTTAGTTATAATTTTCACCAGGATTTAATCCTATTATAGATTATATTTAGGGTTAAAATGTATTTAATATATAAACCCTTCGTGAGAGATCAAGGCACTATATTGTCACAAGCCTAAGATAAGACATTTAGTTTGTGAGGGACTAAAGATTTCAATAAGAATAATGCAAGACATAGAACAAGCATATAAAGATCTCCATTTATGTCATCTGAATCCAACATGGGTTTCATTCAATGAAGAAATTTAATTTTAAATCTATCTTCGGAAGACAAGGTAGTCCACTAGGATACGAAGGAAGAGATAGCTCTACTTACTCCAAATAAAGTTTGACTGTGTCACTCCTATCAGACAAGTTTATGACAATGTCACTAAACATACCGACTAAGATGATAAACCCATTCTTGGGCTCTTGTTTACCCAAACTAGGAGGTTCCATCAAGGGTAGAGTTTAAGTTCATTCTATGGTTTTCAATGTCTTCTATGGTAAAAAGTATCACAGATGAAGACATGTTCTGCTCCGATATTATACAAGGGTTGAGTGTTTTGATTAAAACTCTTTATTACATTCACAAAGTAAGAATGCACAAGATGATTCATTAGTAATTTATTGAACACTTGAATATGCACTATAAGATATTACTTCAAATTCATTTACCTTATATATATATCAAACCTTTTTATCATACGTACTATGAATCAAATTGAATCTATGATTAAATACACATTTATGAGATATCCCTAAAAGCTAGCATCTCATACAGATTAGCAAATTATCAAATATAACCTTCTGTAACATGAGACTACATTATACATATATTCATTTTACAATGAACTATATAAATTACAATGATAATTAATGAATTACACATCACCTTTTTGCCATCATTCTTGCATCTTACAAAACCACGTGAGCATGAAATCAGCAATAAATCGCTGGCATGGCATCCACCCTAATCTAACATAATTAACATTTTTCAGGTTCCCATTTACATATAATAATAATTACAATTTGCAATTGAAAGAAAAGGTTTAGAGACATGTATTCATTACATTTCATTTCACTTCATTTTGTAACCTAGGAGAGAGAAAGAGAAGGGAAGAGAGAGAAAACACCATTTTGTCAAAAGTTCTATTTCACACAACAAGTTACACTATAGAGTTTTTAAACAGTTATTTACATGTGTCAAAAGTTTCCACGGTGGTTTGGCAACCCGACGAGGGTCCCACAACTTTCTATTTTTACATTTTCTTGCTAGCTACAAAAACATTCAAAATGGGCTCGGAGGCTAAGAAACTACTTTTAAACGTTGTCTTCTAATGAGAAAACACACCATGGTTAAATTTCTACGTGTCCACTTATATACCAAGAGTTCATAGCAACTGACGGAATTTAGAACTGGCTAACGGTTTATGTTTGGCGGCTAGTTTTCAGGGCCACTGGTCGTAATTGACCCAGTTGCAAATGAACAAAAGTTAGCTTAAGGGCTCATAAAACCACATCAAAACTGATGTTCATTGGATGAACGTGCAATGAGAAACTTTCTACAAGTTCCCCTATATAAGGAGAATTCATCAGAGTCAATGGGACTAAGAACTAGAAAACCATTTTCAAATGGAGGTAAGTTTTCTAGAGTGACAAGTCATAATTGGTCTAGTTTGACCTTGTAAAATTCGACGGAGGCCTACAAAATGGATTTGCCAAACTATACAGAAAAATGCTTTTCCCCAAACTAAATGTTCCATGTAATTGTCTAGTAAGAACACTAGAGGTTTGCGAAAATGGATGATAATTTCTCTATCCAGGTTTCAAATGGTGGTTCAAAACGAAAACCAACTTTATAGTTTTAGTAGCTTCTTACAACTACAAAAATGGTGTAACATTGCTCCTAATATGGCATCAAAATATCACAAATGTTCATTCGGGGTCAAACCAAAGGTTAAGGTGACTCCTCACATAACCAGGTACACGAATGAAGCTTAACATCCCATTTTTGGAGTTACGAAGGGTACTTAATGAGTCTCTGAAAAATGCAAAATTATCTATTTAAACAAGGAGATGGTCAACATTTTTACTGGGAAGTCAATTTCATCTTGTCGATAAAACAATATTGTAGCGATCTAGTTGGGTAGGAAGTTTTCTAAATCACCTTAGAATGAGGGTTGAAGTTCATGGTTTAATACAAAAGGGTTATTTTGATTTCATGAGTTACGACATGACATTTTATTGTTTTGCAACAAGTTAATATAAAATAATTAAATGTATTATAATCCTAATATTTTAAAATTATATTAAGTTGCAAATGAAAAATAAAGTACAAGAGTTATGAAATATAAGAGGAGATGAACCATGCCTAGAGATATTTGTGTCCGCAGTGTATGAGGTAATCCACGTGGGTTCACTCACACTCCAATAGGCTTCATCCCTATACTAGGAATTTTGTCAATTAGTTTGCATGCATTCTAAAAACTTTTCCACTTTTGTACATGTTGCAAAATGTGAGTAGAAGTTATCGATTTGAGTTCCACATCAGCTTGCTCACATTGTTTGCAACCTTGGAAGACCTTGTCACCCAAACCATTCCTTGGAAACAACGAGTCAAGGTTTAGAAGTGCACAACTTTGTCAAGCCATTCTCAATAGTCACGAGGCACGAGTCAACATAAACAACCCAAACCCTTCTATAAACTAATGGCCAATTCAAAGGTGAAATCAAGCTCCGAAACAATGCTACCCAAGTTAGACAATGAATATGAAGCTCAAGATGGGTGTTAAATAGCTAGAAACGAGTTCCTCTCTTCTTAGCACCAAGCCATTGATGATATGAATCAAGCCACAAGAAAACCAAAAGCCCTTAGCTCATTCCATCAACATGCCGGAGGATACATGACCAATATTGAAATTCCCGGCTAAAGTAATACAATGATGATCTCGAATGCTAAGAAAACCCTAAAAAAAAAGCATCTTGAACCATGGTGGTAGGTAAGATATTTGCATAAAAAAATAGATCCATTACCATTCCAAAGTTGATGCAAAAACAGATTGGTGAAATCTTTAACAGATAACCATGAGCACCTCGAAGAAATAAGAAAATCCATTGTAGCTAAGAGTAGAATATAGATCCAACAAATAACCAAAGTTCTAAAATTTTAGCAATGATGTCCACCACATCAAATTTTTCAAGAGTTTCTTAGATAGAGCCTTCAACCACGAATGAAAAACAAAATACATAGCTACACTTAGCAGAAAACTAGCTCATGAAGCACAATAATGGACGCCCCCAATTTTTTTGGTTAAGAAGAAAATAGGGGATTCAACATCCCCACACACATACCATTTCTAGCTTAAAACATTTCCAACATTTTTCAGAAATGGATGTCTACGGCCTGCTCTAGAGCTCATGGTCAAAATGGTGACTCCATTGGCAGCGATAAGAAAATGCAGGGGATGGTCAACAAAGAGTTTCAAGCAGAGGAAGAGTGCTTGTAGAGACATAAGCGAGATAGCAGGAAAGGGAAATTTCAATGTCATAAACAATATAACTACTTTAATCCCACGCAAACTGCACCCACTCCTCCAACCACCATTAAATGTGTTCATCCACCAACTCACAATTAATTCCCACTTCTGCCCACTTCAATATATATTTTTTAATTTATAACAAGAATTGTTTTATTTTATCACCCCTTTAAATTTTGATGGAAAATAATTTGGGAATTACATCTCCTCCCCTTATAAGAGCATCGTCATCGATGCAAAACAAAACTGAATCTTGAAGGATACCTAGGCAAGAAAGTAAAAATGACACATGATTTTTAACAAATCAAATTGTTGAGTACAATGCGATTAGAAGATTTAAGACAAGTCTTACCGGTTTCTTAATGTTACGTGAAGATTGATAATTAGTTATATTTTACTTAACTACTCAATTACTATTTTCTTTTAGAATATTTCTTAATCTCAATCTCTTAATATTGTTTGTTTATAATTTCAATTGTCTTATGTTCATGGGTACCTAACAGTAATTGGCCTCAGGTGACGCAAAAAAGTCAACACAACACAAATGATCCAGAAACATCTTGCTACATACTTTCAAGACTATATCACATCATGAGAACTTTAATTCCACCATGGAAAGAAATCAAGTAGTCCACATAACAAGGAATTTCTAATAATTATGTCATAGACATAGTTCCAACACACACATGAGACTAACAAATAAAATCATCACGCTGATACATATATAATGGGTAGCACATGACCCAAAATTCCATGACTCTATCAACATAGTGCCAAGATAATATCCAATAGTCTATAATAATCCAAGAGGATTGTCAATCCTCAATCATAATAATGTGTAACGAGACTCACAAGAGTACACAAAAATCACTATACCAACTCCACACATCACAAGACATCACAAAAACAATATCCATCTATCCCCCAAATCATCACAAAATAACTCCATATACCTCCCAAAGTATCACCAAGAAACTCCATATACCTCCCCAAAGAGAAATAATCATAGTGCCAAAACCAAGTCAGGTCACTCAACCATAGAGCCCCATTAAGAATATCAGGTCACTCAACCATAGAGTTCCATAAAGAATATCGGGTCACTCAACCATAGAGGCCCATATCCTTTCTCCTTTTAGTGAGGCCGAGTCACCCTATGGCCCTTGGCATGTAGAGCCTTGTCACCCCCACCCAAGTGGTGTAGTGGCATGTAGTTCAAAAACTACACGATGCTATGACCTCCTTGGGGCATACCCCCATACAAAGAAATGGGCCCATAGGTTCCACCACCCCATGGTGAATCCCATGACCCTATTCCAAAACATTATGACATTAGAACCAGCATAACAATCCATTCAAATGCCAAGTGGCAAAAATTATAAGCCTTAGGCTAGGCTACAAAACTTTTAAATATGAAAAGATAGTTTAAAACTAAGAAAAAAATGGATAATTAGCCATGGTTAGTGAAAAATCCAAATGTTAATGCAACAATCAAATAAATTCCCAAAATATAAGAACATGTCAATTAAGAAAACATTGGTTCTAACAAGAAAAGAGATAATGATCAATTTACGAATAAAATATGTATTGAGAAATAACACATTACAATCACTATGTGGCCTCATACCACCACCAAAGGGGTACTCATCGACTTGTTGGAACTTGGACATCGAGCCTCAACTCGTAAAAAACAATATACATGTAACCGGAAATGAGTATATCAAATAATGTAGCTATCATCATCTCTACCTGAATCATCCCTCCAAACTCCCACGAGGATCAACATAGTCAAAATTACATAGGATTTTCCAATGAACAATCTAATAGGAAGAAGCATGGAACTCTAGTTACATAAGTTGAGCCTAAGGTGGTGCACACCCACAATATATTGAGAAATCTCAAAGTATACTAAACAGATAGAAGTGGGTTTTCAGTCTATATAAGACTCCACTTCCTCACTTGTACTCGGCTCAAGATTATGAAAACCTGGTCCACACCTCCTCTCTCCACACATACACTCTTGACAATTTCTCCCCTTAGGGTTGTCTAGTGTAAGGTTCATAACATACACCTAACTACATCATAACACAATGGCGATTCACACAAATTAACCATAGTGTCTTACACATGGTATTTATATGGGGTATAACACAATCATTACTTTCATGGGTTCTGATACATCACATTACCACATTCTGCAGCCAAATTACAATCACTATGGAATAGGGATCATACACTCACTATATGCCCCTATATCATGACAAAAATAATCACATATTACACAAATCATATGTATGAAGCCAGAATGCAATGTCTAACATTACAACATATAGTCAATTGAAAATACAACATGGTGTCACACACGATTCATCACAACACGGTGATGATATCACAATAAAATCCAATTCACTTTACAACAATTTATCATGTAATACATCAATACACCTTCATATCACATAATGCCAAAATTCTCCAATACTCCGAAATCGACAATAACATTTTTTTACACACAATAAGGTGGTTTAACACCCATGAATTCCTTATTGAATCCATGAAATAGAGAGTGAATAATCTCATCACAAGCACATCAACATGATAAAAAATACACAATAAGTGACATACACAACATGTGCATTCACAATTTCACAATTACAACATAGTTCACATCACACTTATATCACATTACTCTTCCAATATATACCACCATCACAAATCCAATCTGCCCCAGAGGTTCGAGAGTATGAACCTTCACTCTGATACCAAATGTAACATACCCGATTTTCACACTCAAAAACAACAGTAAAAATACCAAGTTAATTTTTTTTGACTTACATTGCTCACTACACAATGCCACAAGGGCTCCAAGTAAAGAATACTCAAAGATGCATACGACACTTACAATTCATCGACTCACATAGACACATGACAACACCATAGACATGTCGATGCCACACTTTTCCCAATGAATGAATACTAGCAATGACCCAACCACAAGGAAAGGACTCAAGGATAGGAAAACCCACAACACATCTTTTCTTTAATTGCATTTTAGTTACGATCAACATTCCAAGAACATTATAGTGCAAGGAAAACTTTCTCCCTCTTTTTTTCCATCTACATATTCTTAAGTTCATTCCACATTTAATTTACAGTTCGACCATTTTAAGTTGGCTTTTTATCCTTTATAGAAATTTCCATAACTTACATACTTATTTGGCATAATTCAAATTACATATAAAGTACTTAATTATCTTATTATTATGTTAAGAATATTCTTCTCCAACATTTATTCGATGTCTACATTTTTACCCTTACAACTCAGGTGAATCAAACTTGATGTCCAGAAAGCAATATTAGGATTTAAGGGAGATTTGTATACACGATAGCTTTTTCCCAAAAACATTATTTGATCACGATATAGTTATTTCCCTACCATAGTTATTCTAATTCAATGACTTGTGGAATTCTATTTTGATATATATATATATCTTTTGTTTTCTCGAAGTTTGATCACACCAAGGCAATTCATATTCTTTGTAACTCATGAAAATGTTTAATTAAGTTATAAGGACTCCAAGAGTGGCATTATTCCTAACCTCAAATCTCATTTTTACTCTTCTATGCTTTAATTTTTTTCATCGCATTAAGGTCTCATTATTACCATCGCATTATAACAAAAGAGTTACAAAAGTACTTGTCTGACATCTTAAAGAAGTACATGGTTAGAAGCATTATAAACTACACATGAACCACAAGTGATTTGTGTTCAAGGTAGGGTCCCATTTTTCTGCATTTCACGATTCCACATGTGAGATATTATTTATTTATTAATGTCATAAATGGACCTAATAAGGTATTATAGGACAAGATTTCAGTTTCTTGGGTTCTCTAAAGTCAACATCTTTCAAAACAATTTTGTTTTGCAAAGAGTTACTTATAATTTTCTATCCACATGTTAACCACCAAATCAACTAAGGTTAAGCTTAATTCCAATTTTCACCCAGGGATTTAATCCCTATTATAGATTAGATTTAGGGTTAAAATGTATTTACTCTATAAACCCTTCATGAGAGATCAAGGCACTATATTGTCACAAGCCTAAGATAAGACATTTAGCTACGAGGGACTAAAGAGTTCACTAACAAGAATGCAAGACATAGAACAACTATATCATGATCTCCATTTATGTCATCTGAATCCAACAGGGGTTTCATTTGATGAAGAAATTTAATTTTAAATCTCTCTTTAGAAGACAAGGTAGTCCACTAGGATACGAAGGAAGAGATAACTCTAGTTCCACCAAATAAAGTTTGACTATGTCGCTCCTATCAGAAATGTTTATGAAAACGTCACTAAACATACCGACTAAGACGATAAACCCATTCTTGGGCTCTTGTTTACCCAAACTAGGAGGTTCCATCGAGGGCATAGTTTAAGTTCATTCTATGGTTTTAAATGTCTTCTACGGTAAAAAGTATCACAGATGAAGACATGTTCTGCTCCGATATTATACAAGGGTTGAGTGTTTCGATTAAAAATCTTTATTACATTCACAAAGTAAGAATGCACAAGATGATTCATTAGTCATTTATTGAACACTGAATATGCACTACAAGATATTACTTCAAATTCATTTACCTTATATATATATCAAACCTTTTTACCATACGTACTATGAATCAAATTGAATCTATGATTAAATACACATTTCCTAGATATCCCTAAAAGCTAGCATCTCATACAGATTAGCAAATTATCAAATATAACCTTCTGTAACATGAGACTACATTATACATATATTCATTTTACAATGAACTATATAAATTACAATGATAATTATTGAATTACACATCACCTTTTTCCATCAATCCTGCATCCTAAAAAACCATATGAGCATGAAATCAGTGATAAATCTACGCATGGCATCCACCCTAATCTAACATAATTAACATTTTTCAGTTTCCCATTTACATATAATAATAATTACAATTTACAATCAAAAGAAAAGGTTTAGAGACATGTATTCATTACATTTCATTTCACTTCATTTTGTAACCTAGGAGAGAGAAAAAGAAGGGAAGAGAGAGAAAACACCATTTTGTCAAAAGTTCTATTTCACACAAGTTATACTATAGAGTTTTTAAATAGTTATTTACATGTGTCAAAATTTTCCATGGTGGTTTGGCAACCCGATGAGGGTCCCACAACTTTCTATTTTTACATTTTCTTGCTAGCTACAAAAATGCTCAAAACGGGCTTAGAGGCTAAGAAACTAATTTTAAAAGTTGTCTTTTGATGAGAAAACACACCATAGTTAAATTTATACATGTCCACTTATATACCAAGAGTTCATACCAACTGATGGAATTTAGAAGCTCAAGCATTGCAGATTTACATTTGGCGGCTAGTTTTTCGGGGCCATTGGTCGTAATTGACCTAGTTGCAAATGAACAAAAGTTAGCTCGAGGGCTAAAAAATCACGTCAAAAATTGACATTCGATGGATGAACGCGTAGTGAGAAACTTCCTACAAGTTCCCTTATATAAGGAGAATTCATCAGAGTCGACGGGACTGAGAACTAGAAAACCATTTTCAAATGGAGGTAAGTTTTCTGGAGCGACAAGTCGTAATTGGTCCAGTTTGACCTCATCAAACTGTGACCAAAGGCCTATAAAATGGCTTTGCCAAACTATACAAAATTTTTTTCCCCAAACTTAATTTTCCATGTAAGAGGTTCGAAAAAATTGATGATAATTTCTCTATCCGGTTTCAATGGCGATTCAAAATGAAAACCAACTGTAGCTTCCAATATGGCATCAAAAATATCACAAATGTTCATTCGGGTCAAAACAAAGGTTAAGGTGACTCCTCACATAACCAGGTACATGAATGAAGCTTAACATCCCATTTTCGGAGTTACGAAGGGTACTTAACGAGTCTCTAAAAATGCAAAATTATCTATTTAAATAGGAAATGGTCAACATTTTTATTGGGAAGTCAATTTCATCTTGTCGATAAAAAAATATTGTAGCAATCTAGTTGGGTAGGAAGTTTTCTAAATCACCTCAGAATGAGGGTTGAAGTTCATGGTTTAATACAAAAGGGTTATTTTGATTTCGTGAGTTATGACACGACATTTTATTGTTTTGCAACAAGTTAATATAAAATAATTAAATGTATTATAATCCTAATATTTTAAAATTATATTAAGTTGCAAATGAAAACTAAAGTACGAGAGTTATGAAAGATAAGAGGAGATGAACCATGCCTGGAGATATTTGTGTCCGCAGTGTATGAGGTAATCCATGTGGGTTTACTCACACTCCAATAGGCTTCATCCCTGTACCAGGAATTTTGTCAATTAGTTTGCATAAGTTCTGAAATTTTTTCCACTTTTGTACATGTTGCAAAATGTGAGTAGATGTTATCCATTTGAGTTCCACATCAGCTCCTCGCATTTCTTGTAACCTTGGAAGGCCTTGTCACCCAAATCATTCCTTGGAAACAACAAGTCAAGGTTTGGAAGTGCACAAATTTGTCGAGACATTCTTGGTAGTGATGAGCAATGAGTCAACATAAACAGCCCAAACCCTTCTACAAACTCATGACCAATTCAAAGGTGAAATCAAGCTCTAGAAACAATGCTACCCAAGTTAGACAATGAATATGAAGCTCAAGATGGGTGTTAAATAGCTAGAGACGAGTTCCTCTCTTCTCACCACCAAGTCATTGATTATATGAATCGAGCCACAAGAAAACCAAAATACCTTAGCTCATTCCATCAATATGCTAGAGGGGATACATGACCAATATTGAAATTCTCGGCCAAGAGTAATACAATAATGATCTTGAATGCCAAGAAAACCCTCAGAAAATAAACAACATCTTGAACCATGGTGGTAGGTAAGATATTTGCGTAAAAAAATAGATCCATTACCATTCCAAAGTTTATGCAAACACAGATTGGTGAATCCTTGAACAAATAACCATGAGCACCTCAAATAAATAAGAAAATCCATTGCAGCTAAGAGTAGAATACAAATCCAACAAATAATCAAAGTTCTAAAAGTTTAGCAATGATGTCCACCACATCAAATTTTGCAAGAGTTTCTCGAAAAAAGCCTTGACCCACGAATGTAAAACAAAATACATAGATACACTTTGTAGAAAACTAGCTCGTGAAGCACAATATTGGAGGCCCCCATTTTTTTGGTTAAGGGAAGAAAATAGGGGATTCAACATCCCCCACACATGTATCATTTCCATCTTAAAACCTTTCCAAAATTTTTCTGAAATGGATGTCTACGCCTACTCCGAGCTCATGGTAAAAATGGTGACTCCATTGGTAGTGATAAGAAAATGTAAGGGATGATCAACAAAGAGTTTCACACAGAGGAAGAGTGCTTGCAGAGACATAAGTGAGATAGCAAGAAAGGGCACTTTCAATGTCATAAACAATACAAATACTTTACTCCCAAGCAACCCGCACCCACTCCTCCAACCACCATTAACTATGTTCATCCACCACTCACAAGTAATTCTTGCATCTGCCCACTTCAATAATTTTTAAAATTTTTTTATAACAAGAAGCGTTTTATTTTATCACCGCTTTAAATTTTGGCGAGAAAGTAAATTAGGCATTACAGTTTATTAGGAAACCATGGAGGTACTCAAAATTTTGTAGGGTGAAATATAATTTTTAAAGGAGCAGTCGTAGAATTTGGAGCAGAAGAAGGCAAGCGAACCTTTCCAATAAGATGTTGATGATACGAAGGAATTATGCAAGATGTTGCATCAAGAGAACAATATTCCATTACTAGGAGTTGGTTAAAGGAAACACTCTGCGTGTTGGTATTCGAATGGACAAAAATTTTACATGCTAATATCCCTCCTCATAGCTTGGATTATGACAAGGAGATCACTCGAATGTTGATGTGGGTAGATGGATTTTGAACAATATTTTCATTGACACGAGGCACGGAAGTGAATGTGCTTAACTTAGATGAATGGGTTTAGATGGAAAAACCTCCATTGCATCCATCTTCTAATGTAATGTATATGGCAAATTAGACTAAGTCCACACAAATTGGAGTATTGAAGGATGCATCCATTACTATACGAGGGGCCAAGTTCATTGGGGACTTTGAGGTCTTAGTGCTTACCAAAGCGGACAACTTCCCATCTCTACTTGGGCACCCTTAGTACTATGCAAATAAGGTTGATCAAAGATACAATAAGGGATATATCAGTTTTGAGAACAAGGAAGGTAGAGTTATTATCCATTTTACAGATGGAAAATCTAAACCATATGTTGGTCCTTTAAGTGAAGAAGACCTAAAAAAATTATGGGCACACCATTTGAGATCGGGAAGCACTTGAGCGATCCCTAAAGGAGTTCTCCATGTGATGATGCATAGTCAGTTAGTGATACTACAAGTATTTCCTATGATAATTGGTCCCATAGAACTTATGAAATGGGTGGGCATGAGGTAAGAAGTGTAACTATGAATGCAAGTAGGCAACACTTGTGTTAGGAAGTTAGGTAACAACCCATGTACCCGATTACACTTTGAAAAGGAAACCACGAGGTATTCCAACAAGCCATGGAAGTCTAATGGAAGGATCATGTGGATAGAAGGAATATGTTAGTTTATACTCTGTATGGGAAAATAACACGGTGGATGGTTCATAGGGATAATATCATAGAATGGAGAGAGATGAGAGTTTCCTATCCGCATGAGGTTTATCTCGAAGTAATGCACCTACTCAAATATGTGAATATCATGGTAATATCCCTATTCAAAGCACCATGCTCGGTAGTGTGAGAGACTCGGAAAGAGTGTAAGGAAGCTTTATAACCATTTTTGTGTGTACACAAACTTTATTTCACCTTGCGAGGATGTGCACATGTATGGTACATGCATGCGGAGTTGAATAGAGAGAATGGAAATTGGGAAGACTTGACTGCATGAATGATCTAGATTTTTGACTACTTCTCCACTAAAACTCTTGTGAAAGAGGCATTACAAGTAATGAAGCGCTTGACTATGGGAGAAAAAGGTTGAAGAACTCATTCGGGATTTGCTTGGTGAATTATACCTAGAAGAACATTTTGAAGAAGTAGATGAGACACATGCAAAACCATTTGAGCATGCTTGCCTAGAGAAGAAGAAAGGAAATATGATCTACATAGTGGATGATGAAGAAGTGGAAAATTTAGACATAACTTATTCGGTGGGTATGCGCAAGGTCTTAGATAGTACAAATGAGAAGGCACACGACTACCATGAACCTATGAAGATGAAGAATGTAAACATTGGCATGAATGCTTAACCTAAGGAGGCCATAATTGAAGATTACTAGTCTTAATCTGAAGTGACTAAGATAATTGAGTTGCTACACAATTTCCAAGACTTGTTTCTATACGCTACCATGAGTTGGAAGGAGTGCATGAATCTTTGGGAAAGATGAAAATTAAGTTAAAGGAACTTACGTGTCTTGTTAGGAAGAGACATTACAGGATGAGCCCTAACATGCACATAAAAGTTAAAGAAAAAATTGAGAAAATGTTGAACTCGGCATCATTGAGCCCATATAGGAATCAAAGTTTGTTAGTCATATGGTAATATAAATAAAGAAAGATGGAATAATCAAGATTTGTGTGGACTACGGGAGGCTGTATGCTCCATGTGTGATTGATCCTTTCCCTACACCATTCACTGAGGAAATATTGGAAGGCGTTGCAGGGTGAAAAATTTACTCTTTTACAAATGGATTCTCTGGGTATCATCAAGTAATAATTGCTAAATAAGATCAAGAGAAGAAAACTTTCAACACTTTGAATAGGGAAGTATTGCATACATGATGATTATCTTTGGATTGAAGAACACACCTATAGTATTTTTGCATATTGTTGTTCAAGCATTCTAGGATTTTATTCACAAATTCTTGCATGTTTACTTGGATGATTGGACCATGTATGGGCTTATCAAGGATCATTGTGAAAATTTGAGGTTAATTTTTGAGAGGTGCAAATAGTTAAGAATCTCTTTAAATATCAGGAAGTACATATTTGATACACCTTTTGGAACTATGTTAGGTCATATCATCTGCGAGGAGGGCTTGTTGGTAGATCCGATTAAGATTGTAGTCATTTTAGGCTTAGAGGAACCCACCAGTTAGAGTGAGGTACATAGATTCTTTGGCCACATAGGGTATTATAGACAATTTATCAAGGGATATGTTAAAATTGAGACACCTCTAGAGGAGTTTTAAAAGGTAAAGGTACATTCTATTGGCCAGAACAGTAGCAACGCGCATTCAAAGTGCTGAAGGAAAGGATTAATAAGGCACCTATTTTACATTTTCCTTCATGGAATATACCTTTTCGTGTACATGTGGATGCTTCTAGCATGGCCATTGGCACAATTATAGCTCATTCTGAAAAAGGTATTATAGATTGTCATATTTGCTTTACTAGCATAAAGTTGACTCCTCTGAGAACAAAATTATACAACTATGGAGTGCGAGGATTTGTCAATGATCTATGCATTGCATAAGTTTAGATAGTACTTGCTAGAAACTCCCTTCATTTTCTATACATATCACATAACATTGAAATACTTGGTGAAAAAGCTTTTTTTATAAGGGTACATATGCCGATGGGTTCTATTAGTCTAGGAGTTTGACTTTACAACTGTGGTAAAGCTAGGTAAGTAAGTAATTCGGTCAGATCATTTATCAAGGATTCAATCAAGAAAGGATGTGCGAGTATTGAAGATACTATGTCGGATGCACACTTATACATGTTAAACCATGAGGCCTTGGAATTAGAGGATATTGTTGTATTTTTACACACAAGTATTGCACCTAAATGAATGAAAGAAGTAGAAAATAAATAACTTGCAATTCGTACCACACCTTTTATGTTGATCCATGGTGACTTATACAAACTAGGATGAGATCAAGTATTACACCGGTGTGTGTACTAGAGAATCGGTGAATGAAAATCATGGAGGAGGCTCATGGTGGTATTGCATGTGGACACTTTGTGCATGTGATTCCACCACATGTAATATTCTACTAGCTAGTTTACGATGGTATACCTTGTACAAGGATTGAAAATACTATTATAAGGTGTGTGATCACTGTCAGTACCTTGGGAAACCTAGATAGTGAGATGAAATGAATTTGAGTCCTATTACTAGTGCAGAACCTTTTGAGAAATGGGAAATTGACTTTGTGGGTCCTATTTCCCCAACTACCCACAGATTTGGATGATGCTACATCATCACTTGTAAAAATTATCTTACAAGGTGGGTGAAAGTGACACCTACAAAGGATTATACAACAACAACAACAACAAGGTTCTTGTGGGAAAATATTCTTACCAGGTATGGATGTCCTTTAAGTTTGACAAGTGATAGAGGAACTCATTTCCTTAATGAGACCATCAGGATATTATTGGATGAATTTATGGTTACACACCATAAGACAACATCTTATCACCCTCAAGTAAATGGGACTGTTGAGGATTTCAATAAGATATTGAGCCAAACTTTGAAAAAAATTGTGTTTGTTGGAAGGAAAGACTGGGATGATAAAGTTTCTGTTGTGCTTTGGGCATATAGAACAACCTACAAATGGTTGAATAAGGAAACACCCTTTCAGTTGGTGTTTGGCATAGAGGTAGTTCTGCCCATGGAATTCATGTTACCTTCTTTGCATATTACGTGCACAAGAGGACTAACTAATGAGAAAGTATTGGAAGAACAAATCAACAAGTTGATACAAATGGATGAGAGGCATGTAATATCACAATGGAGTCAAAAGCAAGAAAAATATAGGAAGAAGCAATGACATGACAGAACATCAAAGAAAAAAAAGCTTGAGGTTGGGAAGATGGTACTCCTTTATGATTCAAAGTTTTGTGCCACCCAAGAAATTTTAAGGTGCATTGGTTGGGACCGTATGTTATCACTCATATACTTGACTCGGTGATTTCCATCTAAAGGATATTAATAGAACATGGTTACCCGGTTACTTTAATGGGAGTAGGCTAAATCCGTGCTATAAATAATTCTTCTTGGTGTTTGTAATAAGGAAATATTTCCATTTAGATTAGATTTCCATTACTTTATTTCCTTTATATGTATTTCCTTCATCGTCATTATACTTTGTCAATTTTGTTTAGTGTTATGTGTAATAAGCACACTTTCACACTGGAAGCTTGTTGTAATATAAAGTATTTTTATGCGTAGAAGAATACACATACCCTTAGTGTGGGGTGGATAAAGAAGGTTAGTCTAGTACAAAAAAACTCATGAGTGACCATAAAGGGAACATCATTTGAAAAGTGATTAAAAATTTAGGAGGATTGCTCGAGTTAACACCACGCATAAAGGGATGAGTGCTCGGTATAAAGATAGGAGGCTGACATTAGAGACTATGTATGTTGGGTCACATTCGATAAAATACTTTGGCATAAGTAACCATAGGTAGAGGATATCTGTGACAGATAAGTAGTGGCATGCCGAAATTTATGACCGAGGTGTAAAAATTTGAGGCATGAAGGATTGGGGCATGGGGAAAAGAGGCACAAAATTCACTCAAAGTGAATTAATTCCGTGTATTATGGTAGGTGGATACATTAAAGAAGATGATTTTTGAAATTTTTAATAAAACCGATGTTTGCAATGAAATTTTTACCTTGCGAGTTCAAAGAAATTTTCAAAGTGTGAAGAAGAGATAAAGACAAGGAGCATTCTATAGATTGATTGTACCTAACAAGATTCGAAGCACATTTATTGAGCATCTAGGTAGAGAAATACTCAAGAAGGTACGCAACAAAGTGTTTTAGACATGATTTGGGTTTGCAACATCTAGGGTTTTCCTAGACTTATGGATTGGAAGGAACAAGGGACAAACATGGGAGAAGGAAGTTGATGACCAAATAGAGGAATGACTAGTAGAAATGATTTACCCATAAGAGGTGATCAAGGGGCGGCCATGGGAGATAAAAATAATGCAGTGTAAGGCTTTGGAAATCAACCACCAAACCAAGAAGTTCTTGAGGAAATTTCCATAGAGGTTTATAGGAAAAATAACTGACATTTAGCAAATGACACTATAGTTTTGGACACCTCCATGAAGAGGTTACTCGAAAGTGTGGGGGTCATGAAAATCCTGGAGTTTCCCTATTTTGGGAATCTGAGAAATTTTACCAATGGCTCATGTCGCACGTGCATGAGGAATTTTTCTACTTCATGGGAAGGAGAATGAGGATCACCACCAATTTGATTGGAAAGGTGATAGGGTTGTGTGACTTGGGCTCGGAGATCACCAACGATTTATCTAACAATGAGGGTATTGATTCAATGACAATCATACATTAGTATAAGAAGGGGGTCGAGCCTTTAAAGTAACCAACATTGTAGACACGGCCACTAGGATTGAAACACACTTGACAAGAATAAAATTGGGTAATGAATGATGGAACAAGGTGAATATGTGTTGGTTACATATAGGGCATAAGATGGTAAGCAAGAAATACTAAAACATTGTGGGGTACATTTCAAAGAGCCTGGTGAATGAGGCACGCATATAGGAAGATAAATTTGAGAAAATAACTTGGGGTGCCATCTTTTTCATGATTATATTAAATGAAATTGATGTACCTGATGGACCAAGGGAGAAAAATTGGGAATTTTTGTTGGAGAATAAATCCCCAACGAATAAATTTTCCAAATACACTCTACACAACTATTTTTAACACGTATAAGGAGCACTTGGAGAAATAGTTTAGGAGGCTATGGAGGGTGTTTGAAGGAGAATGGAGTATTCCATGTGATTTTCCCAAAGTACTGAATGGATAAGTTAGGTTTGTAGCCTACCAACACTTTAGCTTGGGGCACTTCCATATTCAGTCAGGGGATAAGATCCCATGGTGTAAGTTTCCCTTTTCTTTTACTGTAAGATATTTCAAGGAGTTAGTGAAAAGGTTCCATGATGCATGCAAGATCCATTTTGACGTGGAAAAATTAGATGTAAAATATCCACATTCTACGTAAGAATTATGTATGGAAAGGGAAAGAGGCCTATGTGGAAACCATGGAATTAGAAAATGTGGACATCACACCAAAGAGTTTGGTCGTAGGAAAAATTGATCCAGATGGAATGTAGATTTATCTAAGGCCAAGGTTCAAGGATAGAAAGGTAGTAAAGGGCATGAATATGAGACTCCCAGGACCTCCAAAGAAGGGGAAGATAGTACTAACCTAAAGGCAAGTTGCATCAATGCCCCTACTCGGAAGATCCCGAGGTTATCGGGTTAGAGAGCATCCTTGAGAAGGAGGAACTAAAAGATACGATGTATTGGTTCATATAACGAGAGTTATGCATAAAAGGATCACATCTAGAGACAACTTTGGCACATGGATTTCACATCCAATAAGAATATCATTACGTAACTCCTGTGAAGGATGAGGAAGAAGAAAGGAGAAATCGTAGAAAATTTTTTTACTATAAAGGATAGTGAGGAGAAAGAGTCCCCTTATAAAAGCATGTAGGATAAGGAGAACACCCCTAGCATTGAGATGTAGGAAGATGAAGATATCGGGGACTTGGTCGTATATGAAACTATTGACAAAAGTATGAGTACCCATGAGCAGCACTCGGTGAAGGGGGCAGCAATGCCAATGGGGATATAGAAGTCCTAGAACTCCATGCCTAAAGTAGAAGAGAAAGAGGGGAAGTAAGCTAGAAGGAAAGAGGAGAAAAAAATGATGTAGGAATTAAATAACCATAAGGGGAAGGCGCGCATGTTCATGAAGATGTGGGGGAATAAATAGGTTAGTATGGAGGTGAAGAGGTAGTAGGAACTCAAAAGTTGGGCTACTTAGATGACCAAGCAAAAATCATTCGCTCTCGCTTTGAGTACCCTTCCTAATACAAAATTGTATGGTTGAGATTGGATGGAGCCAAAGATGGCCAATATGTGCACTCACAAAAAATTATCATGGAGCATGTAGACTCAAATGGATGACCCTGAATTTGATGTTTGCAAAGAGGTGTGCATCTCAAATAAGATGAGGAAGGTGCCAAAAACATGCCATATGACCATAAAACCCACAAAATTTTCTTATGAACAGGTGAGTAATGCATTGGTTAAAGTGTCCACTATAGTAGTAGACTAGAATGTTGATAAGATAGAAAAAATATAGATGCTCCTTAAAGATAAGAACGATAAGGAAAGTGAAATCAAATGACTTGGCCCAGAAGCATGATAATGCAGTGGCTAAGGCAAAAAATGTCTAAAAGATGGCTGAGTAGATTGCCAATGAAATCTTGCACAAAACACCTAATTTTCAGGAGAAGGTTCCCAAAGAGTTCAATGTGGAACTGCATTAACTCCATGTAACAATTCATTTTCTTGTAGAGGACAAACTAGTACACCTCCCCCAACCAAAGGATGGTACAGAAGAAGCATCCATGGTCAAGGATTTAATTGCAAGGAAGATATCCAGCTATGAGGCTATTTTGGAAGCCTTAAGGAATGAAATTAAGAAGGTAGATTCCGTGTTGGCCATATGTACAACACCTTATAACTTAGTTCGGAAATAATCAAAACAGAGAGAAAATTAAGTTCAATAGGTAGCAAAGAATGAAACACATGAGCACAAGGAATGAGTTACCCGGTAGAAATGAAATGTGATGCCTTTGGATGCTTTGCAAGGAAACAACATATGGATCGAATCAAGATCATTGGGAAGCTCATTTCCATAAAGATGGATGTCATGGAAGGAATGGTCTCATGTATGGCTAACATCCTTATAATTTTGAAGAGTGAGTGTGGAAACATGACTTTGGATGAGTTTGATGGCATCATTTTGGATATCCTTGATAAGGAAAAGGCAACACTTAAGGACTAGTATGAATTTTTGGGGAAATTCAAAGTGAATATCCAAAGTTCATTCTACTAAAGAAAGACTAGGGTAAAAAATAAGATGGCTCAACATATTCTTTATTCTTTCATTTATTATCCTATATTCTTTAGAGAGAAAAGTTGATTACCCATTTCAAAGGTGATAATCCATTTTAGTATGGGGTACTATTGGGCGGATGAAAATAGCCAAAGTATTGGGTGTGTGAATTTAGGGCACGTGATGAACACATGATGCGATACTACTGATAGGGTTGATGTTCCCAGGATCAACACTTAGCTGCTTCTGTTGTGACGGATATCTTTTGAGTTAGCATGTTGGGAACATAAAGGCAAGAATCCTTGCAACACACTCAATGGTATATTGGGAGCAAGCATCAATTCAAACACAATGCATAGTTTAGGATAATAATAGGATTTCTACTTAGAGTTATCTATTGGAAGTATATTGTCGAATACTTGCATGTTTTGTAAGGTGAATGACTATTATTATCATGTGACCTATTTTGAGATAGTGCATGGGTGGTGAAGGAAAGTCCCCACCCCTATATATATGTATTAATTTTCATAATTAAGTGTGTGTCAATTTGTAGAGTTGTGTTGTTAGTTTTATCACGCGCATGATTCATGGAGATATTTATGTAATATAAGAAGCTTATGTGTTTTACATTGTTTAATAAAATGGTTCATATTGGTTGGATAATTTTGTGAAACATGATTGAATATGGTTCTTGCATGATAAATCTTGTTATAGTCATTTTTAGTTCATTTTACATATATTCTAAGATTTAGATCTAGTTTATGCATGGTGTGTTAATTATTGTTGGTTATGAATTTGAATACCTATATGCACCATCATGTTAACATTCGAATAAGCAACCATAAAGAGTGACCTAGTGACTTTACGTACTTTAGGTGAGCACTCATCTTAGAATTAGTGATGTGCCAATGCGCTTAGGCCATTTACGGTGAATTCTAGGTTGCATCATATATTGATAGAAAGGATCCCCTTCTCACATAGGTGTTAGCATAGGTGGTGATAGTAGATAATTTTGAGGGTGTCGAAGGATTGTTGACAATTATTCTTCCAATTGAAGTGGACATATTTTTGTAAAAGATGATGAAATGGTTGACAATGGTATGATAATTATGAGATGAAATGATAGATAGATTGAAGTTTTCCTTAAGGGATATGAAGATTCTTGAGATTATATGGTGAAGAAATTTCAATAATGACTTCAAGTTTAGTGGGATAAACTTCAATTCCCATGATAGAAACTATGAATTCAAGGATTTTTCCTGTGAGAACTCTAAAAATGTATTTGGAAAGATTAAGGCAAAAGAAAAACTATAAAAGACGTGTAAAGATCATGTCAAGGATGACTATATTGTCTCTTAAGTGTTTGGATTTACCTAAGAGATCATTAACGTAGTCATTTATGGTTTTGTGAATGAGATAATGAAAGATGTAGGTCATAACACATTGATATGTATCTCCTACATTTTTGAGCTAAAGGGAATTACTCTATAGCAGAAGGTTCCCCATGTGTTGATAAAATATGTCTTATGTTGATCATCTGGTGTGATTAAGATTTGATTGCAACCAGAAAAACCATCCATAAGAGATAACATTTCGTTTCTGCTATTAAATTGATGAGTTGGTCGATGTTGGGTAGAGGAAACTATTCTTTGGGGAAAGTGAGATTCAATTCTTGAAATTCTGTAAAAATGGGAAATTTTATAGTGGCTTTTAGGATGTGTATGATGATAGAAACCCATTGTATATAATCCATGGGTAGTATGAAGTTAGCTGAAAGAAGGTGTTGAAGTTCTTATTTGATTAGAAGTGCAATATGAGGATGTATCCTACAAATATTTCTTCTTCATGGGTTCAACATACGGGGTAATGAAATTATTCTTAATGATGATGTTTTGGTCTATACAAAACATCATTTTAGGACCATGCAAAGACTTAACTATGTTTGGATAGGAAAGTGGCAAATTCTTGGATTTTACGTGAGTCTAAGGCTTGGATGATTTTGAAAATGTGCAACTCTTGTGGTGTTTTGATGTTAACATCGACAATGGATTCATTGAGGAGGGTAAACATGTTAGATGGAAGGGTATTCTAAAGATAATTATCCCTATTACTCGTATAATTTGGGATGGTATCGTCATTGTGATAGTGGAGAATGTCAATGGTACGAGCCTCTTATTCTATCATATGAGGTAATCTTAAAGGGATGTATTCAATTTTTTTGTTAATCGATAAGTTAATGACCCAAGTGAAATAATTTTGAGTAATTTTTTTAGGAGGGATAAACATGGTATAGCGTAGTCTAAACAGGGATTCTAACAAGGCTGATTGGGATGTTGACATTGATGGGGTTAAGTCGGAGGAGGAAGGTTTTAATCCTAGACCATGTTTCTTATAAGGTTTGTGGAAGTCCTCAAAGGGGAAGTCATGGAGACCTTATTCATAACAAAGAAGGCCAAATTATTTCTAGGCACAATGATGGTGATAAGTCCGGAAAAACTAAGGCTTATCCAATAATGATAAATTTGAAGAGAAAGGTTTTGCATGCGGTTGATTATCGAGATGGGCCAAAAGGAGATCGATGCCTCCATACACCGACTATGTTCAAAGGAATAGAGGTCCAAAGGAAATGATGTTTAATACAATAGGATTATAAAGTGGTTGTTTGTTGGGCCTCCCATATATTTTAGTTGTGGGAAGCATGTTAATGGTTAGGAGGCAATACTCCCCCGGTGAAAGGTGTTCCATGACATTATTGAGAGAGTCATTGTTTGGTCCTTTAGATGTTGGGATCAAAGAAATTATGGAAGCCTCATTTGAAAATGCATGATCTTGTAAAGGAAGTAAGATGCTATTTGGTCTATATGTTATGTGGCAAGCTTTAAGTGGATTTGGATCGAAGATACCATGATGGTCTTACCTTCATGTTTATATTTTAGACATCAGTCATGCAGAGTGGATATGAAAAATGCATGAAACTTATCTAGGGGTTACCCAAATTCATTTTATACTAGAAATCTCATTCTATAAGATAGAAAAGTTCATGGAGGATTTTTGGACCTATTTTGATGGGCGAGGCTAGTTGTTCTCAAGGTAGGAGTGATAGTATCGTTGAACGCACATAAAATGAAGGGTGATTGGGTGATAATGGTGTTTGGTAGTTAGAGTTATTTTAATGCATGATATTATATGATGTTTATGATTGCACCATTATAAACCATGACTCTTTTAACAAGACTGTCATTGATTTTGGTGGTGAAAAAAGAGGAAGATCATGGTCTTCTAGTTGGAGTGAAAAATATAAGAGTCACTTGAATGAAATGGTAGTTTACATATTTAGGGCACCAAATAGGTTGGAACAATTTTGGGATCGTTATAAGGAACTGAGATTGATTGTTGGTATTTGATCATGGCATGATGATGTTGGGGAGAGTTAAGAACAAGATCACATAGGGATATTTTAACTAGAGCTTGGTTTAGTTATTCAAGAAAAATATTTTAAATAGATTTTTTTGACTAATTCGTAGGAGTTGCGAGTATAGAAACTTTAGTTTTAGATTATTACAAGCTAGGTGGTTCAAGAGGAGCCACAAAGATATATAATTTGGTTCTATCTTGATTTTGGACCTTTAAGTTGAGTGCATGAGCTCTAGTAGTTATGTAGACAACATCAATCTAAAAATGCAATGGATTACCAAAAGAGGACACAATTTTGTCAAAGAATTTTCCAAATGATTTCTTTGGATTATATGATTTAATAACCTTAGGATCATGTGTGATGCGATGTTTTTATTTTTTAATTTGGATTGAGATGGTCTTTATTGATTATGTGGAGTCCTTTATTAGAAGGGATTTGAACGATGATGTGAAGGAATTTTCAATATTTAGTTTAGTTTCCTAATATCTAATGGTAAGCACAAAATTCATGCTAATTACACCAATAAGGTTTCCATCCCTTAGGGTCAGAGATTTTAATAGAGGCAATACAATAGTTAATGATCAAATGAGTTGTTCAAGGGTTTTAACATAATACCCTATTGGAGCTTGTTGAGATGACATTGAGGGTATATGATCGTGGGTGTCATCAAATGGTTTAGAGATAGATGCACATAATGCGTGTCCGAGACGACATGTCTAGGTATTACTTTAGAGACTAATTTGGATTTTGTGACAGTGATTTTAAGATTAGAGGATGGATGTGGCCCAAATATGGAGGGAAAGGGGATTGTGCTAGTTTGGAGATGGTCATACGATATTTATACTCTGTTAGATAGGAAAATTATTGGTTTTGATGTGGGATTACTAGGGTTTTGGTTTAGCATGTAGTGATGTGGTCGTTAAAGGAGCTATTAAAAATATCAATGAAAAATTTATTTTCTTGTGATGTCAAAGGGGTAGTATCAGATATTTATGTGGAAGTGGATGTGATGGATTTTGAAGGTTGAGACCTAGATGAACTTGAGATCTATGCAATGATGACAACGGTAGAGACGATGATGCATTGGGTTTGGGTGAAAGCTCATTGATGGTATTGATAATGTGATGAGACCCTATAAAGGTGGTATGAGGTTGGCTCTTTGGTTCAAGGATGATTTGGAAAAGGTTGTTTAAACACATCCAAATTTTGATTAGGAGGTGCATTTGGGTTATCAAGTTGTAACTCACCTCGATCAATGATATCTTGAAGGACATTTCTAAATGATCAACACCTTTCAATGTCATGTCCTCAGACTTGGTGATATTTACATTAATCATTTTCTCTATACTAAGAAGGTTTAGATGTGGAAACATCAACGAGACAGATAGGAGGAAGTGTAATCATGCAAGTGGAAAGGATTTTGTCAAATATGGAACTATACGATTCCCCTAATGGAGTATATTTTAATTGAGTTTGGGATTTTTAGAGTCTACACGACCCTTAGATGTAATTTTATAAATAACTTCCTTTGCGGAGCCTTTAAATTTTTTTGTGCTAGAAAAAGCCTTGGAGGAGGGGTCACATTTTGGTTTCTTAGATCATAATTTTACCCTACCATCCTTGAGGGATAAAAGTTTCAATTTTTGGGCCATGGTGAAGGCTTCATCAAAGGTTTGGAATGATTAAATTTGTAATGTGGATGATATATGTTTGGCACATGATTGAGCGAATAACTTGATTATCTCTATCTATGAAAGGGAGAAGGTGAGTTGGTTGATAATCCTTTGCCATCTAGCGATGAAATATGCGATAGAACCATCTTAAAATTGTTTCATAACATAGATATCAGTGATAGAGATATTAAAGACTATGTTAATAGAGAAATGTTCTAGGAACAGTTATGTGAGTTTCTGAGTGAGAACAAGGAATTTTAGGGAATACTATTGTACCAGTCAAGGGAAGCACTAATTAATGACTTGGGAAAGGTTTTCAACATCAAATCTTGATCTGGGTGATGAAAAAAATCATGAAAAAATTCCTTGATAGGTTGTTGTGGATCCTTATTACTATGAAATTTGATAAATTTAGGTTGTTATTAATGAGGAGGATAGGCTTTGAATGGTATAGATGGACTGATAGGTTCATTGAAGATCTGTTCATAAAAAGAGTGCTCTTAGGTCCCATGGTAACAACTTCAAGGCTCACGATTCTACTTAATAATGCATACATGGGATCATTTTCAGTATGTTGGATATTTTAATTACATGGGTTGGATTTATTATGGATAAGGGGGATTGACTATTGATATATGTGATACGGTATGGTATGATGCTTTGAAAGGAGGTTAACCCCTGGATGTTATGAGGCTACCAGAGACCAAAGTTTGTGAAGATGATTGAAAATATTTATAAGGTATAGGGATATATGTGTTAATGAGAGGATGTGTCGGTTGTGGTATGTATTAAGAGGATGCATAACTACACTTTGTGTGATGATGGAAGTAGATTCATGTGTTGAGAAGGATAAATTACTATAAATGACACTCATATTGATAAGAAGTGTAGATCTAGGGATTGATAGGACTAGATTTTTAATTGAAGACGTAGGTTATTATGATTAAACAAGTTGAGATATGATCAATGGATTTGTAGAGAGAGGACACCAACCGAGCTCATAGGAGGAGGATAGGTGGAGAAAATGTTTCTAGATGTGGATTGGGAGGTAGTAGTATGAATTTGTGTACATTACCGATGCGATGAAGGAGCCAATCGGTAGGTTCTGTTGTCTATTTACGTTTTGTGAGGATATGAAAATAAGGTCAAATATAGTAACATGAGTAGATGAAGCATGTGTTTACTCTCATCTATCACTAGTAGGGGGTAAGGAAAGATTATTTGGATGACGGTTTGGTAATCGGGGTTGTAATGTTTATAATAATCACACTTGTCGACTTGGGTAGATGGACGATGTGATGGATAAGGATTGGTGTATATGATATGAACACATTTAAAAATAAGATAACCACTAAGTGTGATAGGATTTGTGTCTAAGAGATTTGAAAAGACTGGGTCACCACTCTAGAAGAATTGAGGAGGGTTAAAGTATGGAGATTTTGAAATTTCAGATTGTGGGAATGTGGTGGTTCAATATTTGTTTCTAAGGGTTTTTATAACTGATAGAATGTGTTTTGGATGTTTTTCATATGAGATTGGGTTGACTTCAAGGATTTCTGAAGTGGATCTACCATAGTTGAGATATTTTGAAAGTGATCCTTTAGTCTATTCAGAACCATGGACTAATCAAACAAACATAAAAACGAAATATGGTTGTTTAAAATAAATGAAAACAACACACATGCAACTACATTTTAAGACTATCTTAATTAGTACAAAATATGCAAAAAAGAAAATATGGTTAATGAAGGTACTATAGAAGAGGCTAGCTAAGATCCCGACCAATTTATGTTTAAGTTCAAGGTGTTGTTCCAAACTTATGACTATACCTTATACACCCAAAAGTTAAAGTTATTTTCCTCAACTCTAAAACATATAGCCATGAGGTGGTTCATGGGCCTAAAACCCAACTCTATCCACACTTGGGAAGAGATGGAGACAATATTCTTGGATAAATATGAATATTATTCTAGGGTTAGGGATATAAAGGAATAACTATTTAGGATACAACAAAAGGAGGATGAGAGTGTTGAGGACTATCTTGATTGATTTCTCTTCCTTCATGAAGGTGTGGTACAAGTCTTGATATTACTCTTGTAAAAACTCTATTCCTTAAAGGATTATATGAAGAAACACAAGAGGCCTTTAATTTGATGGGAAAATGAGATATGAACAAGTTGGAATTCACTGATAGCATTGACCTTTGTAGAAACTATTCCCAGAGACTCACCTAAATATTTAAAAACAAAAAGACAATATTACAAATGAAGACATATCTAAACTATTAGAAGAGATTAAAAAATTAATAATGGATCTCTTATTTCATATTAACACAATTGTGGATAGATAAAAATCTAGGAATACAGAGCCATTGTTCATGTATTGTCTAATATGTAGAAACAAACATGGGGTTAAGGATTGTTACTTAGATAAAACACACATCCGCCTTGTATGTGATCCGAAATGTGCCATTTATCAATGCGGATTTGTTGCCCTTTCTACGAGAATCACATAAACCAAAATTCACAAAATGAAGATGAGGTTAATGATGTGGCTCAGAGGTAAGGATGGAATTTTCTAACAAATCAAATCCAAATTCCTATGTACCAAAAACACAATGGGTTCCAAACCGGTGGAACACACTATGGTCATACCCTCAACTTTGGGTTTAAAAAGTCCCATAGGAATGCATTCCTTATTGGAATGCATAACCAAATCATTATTCTCAACCATGGACTCAAAACTCAAACATTCCATCTTTTTAACAATTCAACCCATAATTACAAAAGTAATGGAATGCACCCAAATGATTGGGCAAATAATATTATAATCAAATAAGACCCTAGAGACAACAAGATTTTTATCTGGGCCTACCACTATTTCTCTATCTGAAAACACCTACCCAACGATGAATTCCATCTCAAACCATGGTAAACCCAAAGAATGTCGGGTAGGGAACTTAACTTGCACCGTTGAATCTGCAATATTCCCATAGTGAATTATGTGGATTATAGAAACATATTGTTATGGTTGGGGAAGGTTAATTCAAAACCATCATATCCAATTATAGAGGAATTCCATGAAGATAGAGAAATTAGAAGAGAAATAAACCAAAACATTTCTTGAGGAAACATCTAAACCAAGTGCAAATATTCCATTTCCATCCAAACTTTTGAAAAGGACAATATTGTAACCCAAGAAATACCGAATTTAGAGTTATTCAAGGGCTAAAAAAATGAAGTATTGGAATTCCTCTACTACAATCTCTTAGAGACATCCTAGAGTTAAATAAAACTATCAAAGAGATTGGTGTTAACACTATATGTAGAAGGAAAAATCAGCCTAGAACAATCCACGTTGATGGAAAATTGACTAGCATATTAGAAGGGAAGATGACCCCTCCAAAATATGGTGACCTTGGGAGTCCAATTTTTATAGTTTGTATTGGAGATGTGAAGATTCAAAATGTTTTAATTGAATTAGGGGATATAATCAACGTGATGAATACGATACCCTATCCACATTGTCTCTTCCTGATTCACAATAAACTCCAATAGTGTTATAATGAATGACCAATCTATTGCCAAATCCAAAGGGATCATATAGGATGTGATCATCATAATTGAATCATGGGTTTATTCAATATATTTTATGGTTATCAAAACAAAGAATAAGAAAATTAGATATCCCCTGATCTTAGGATGCCCTTGGTTAGGAATCTGCAACTCTTATTGATTGTAGGATAGGGAACATGGTAATTAGAAATGGAAATGATTCAAAGAAAATATCTATATATCCAACAGAAAAACCTTTCACCACTAAGGAAAAACAATGGAGGAAGGATGATTTAGAGGAAGCATAGGATTTTCTTTCCTCACTAGATGTGGTTATAATTCAAGAACACTAAAAGCAATCTGAAATTGGGATCCTTATAAACTGCATTCACAACCAATAGAGATAAAGGATGATATAATAGATTAAAACCTACAACCTATAATATGTCCTATCTCTCTATACATAGATTTGAATGAGTGTATCTTCCAAAAAATAATTGAAATTCACATATTTCTTCCCCATAAGTTCCCTTTGAATTCATTGCTGAGAGAACACCTAGTGGTAAATTCTCTCTATCTAGACACCAAACAACTACCTATTTTTCTGGAAAAACATTGTCAATTAATAGTTGGTTGACTAGTCAAGAGGAGAATACCCTATTCAAGATTTTATTCTCTCATCTTTAAGATTTTACTTTGGAATATAGTGACATGAAGGGTATTCATCCTAGTATTTATACACATCACATTTATAAAACTGATTCTAGACTATTCAAGAAACCAAAAGGGAGGATAAAAATTACCTTAAGAGATATTGTAAAAAATGATATTGATAAACTTCTTTGGGTAGGATTTATCTATCCAATTTCACACAACTAATGGGTTTCTCAATTAGTTATAGTTCCTAAGAATAATGGTAAACAAAGGGTTTTTGTGGATTATAGGGAGTTGAATAAGGCAACGCGTCGAGACTATTTGAATTTACCTTTTATAGACCAAGTCTTGGATAATATATCTAGAAGAAAGCATTTTTCATTCCTGGATGGTTTCAGTGGGTATAATCAAATCATAGTGGCACTTGAAGACCAAGACAATACTACTTTCACTTTCCCACAGGGGAATTTTTCTTACAGAGTCTTACCTTTTGGCCTATGCAATGCTCCTATTATTTTTCAAAGAGTCGTATTGGCAATTTTTAGTGATCTCACTCATGATTCTGTGGAGATTTATATGGATGATTTTACAGGTTATGAGGTAAAATTCCAAGGGGAAATCGATAATTTGAACAAATTACTCTCTAGGTGTGAGAAAAATCAATTATATTTAAACCACGAGAAATGTATGTTCATGATAGAATAAGGGATAGTCTTGGGCCATCATGTTTCAGCTGATAGAATTAAGGTAGATCTAGACAAGGTCAATATCATTATGAAACTTCCATCCACCACAAGTCAAATTGAAGTAAGAATCTTTCTAGGACATGCGGGCTATTAGAGAAGATTAATTTCATGTTTTAGTAAAATAGCTTCTCCGCTATTTTCCCTTCTAACAAAAGATTTTGAATTTGAATGGACATAAGCATGTCAAAAATATTTTGACATCATCAAGGAAAAATTGACAAATACCCCAATTTTAAGAGGTCCAAATTGGAATTTGCCCTTTCACATACAAATTGATGCTTCTAATGAGGTAGTAGGAGTTTTGCTAGGAAAACAAGAGGAAGGAGAGGTAATGTATGCCATCTACTACATTAGTAAAAACCTCTCCCCTCTTTGAAAGGAACTACACTACCATAAAGAATGAGTTTCTTGCAATTTTTTATGAAATTAACAAGTTTCACCATTACATTATAGGATATGAAGTAATTGTTCATACAAATCATTCTTCCATTAAATATTTAATGAATAAACCTTTGGTGCATGGCAGAATTGTTAGGTGGATTTTTTTATTGCAAGAATTCAACATCAAGATTATTGATAAACCAAGAAAATAAAATGTGGTAGCTAACACTCTTTCAAGGCTAACTATTTTAGGTATAGAGGAGAAGGTCAATGATGTGTTGAAAACAAATATATGTAATTGGGTACATTTATAGGTCCTATAATCATTCTAACATATACATGATCCATAAGGAAGAAAAATAGTAATTGACAACTTCCTTTAGCCTTTTTATTTGCCTTTTATAATTTTATTAGATTCATACATCTTGTACTCTTTCCGACATTTAACGGCTTTATATTTCTATGGCCTTGGAAATTAGTGCCCAATTGGGACATTAACACTAGGAACTCTGTCCTCCTATATACTTCTTCCATACTTACCTTTTTCTTATCCTTTTGAACCCCTTTCAATTATTAATTATTTTTACTACTTTGGGTTGGCCTTTTAGTTGTCAATTACGAAATTCAAACAAGGAATCATATAAATACATAGTTATGTTTTCAAAATAAGGGACCAAACACTAAGAATTACATACTATCACCTAAGCTTGCATCCAACTACACAAGAATCACTCCAAATCATCCATCTAACACACTCATTAAAGGGACAAAGGTTTCATTCTTCTACATACACAACATATGAGGGGAAGTATATTCTATTTCATTCCACACATTCTATACAACTACTACATTCTAGATTTATCACGTTATCATTATGCAATTTGCAAAAGGGAATCCTAGGGCATCATTACACACACTTACACAAATAAGTACATGGAATATGAGATGTAGTGTGATTCTTGGTCACAATTTCACTCTTCGGGTGACCGTCTGAGTCAGTCCAACTCCCCATTCTACATTTTCCTTTTTAGGTTTGATGTGGTTTGTGGGTATGTGTAGGTGAACTTATTTCTTTCATGTTATAGGTAAACTTGAAGATCAGAAAATGAATTTGAAGTGACAGACATGAAATGACAGAAAACATCATCCGACCCTAAAAGAACCATATCCACAACATTTACCTAGACAATAGCACCCAGATCTAGACACCAACGCCAAACGCTCCCATCCTCTCCCAAGTTATTTTACCATGTGCCGTTTCAAAGTCCATAACCCTCACCAAACCTCAATGAAACACTTCTTAGTCAGTTATAACAATTCAATTTCCCATATCACTTCTAAACTACTCAAAAATCAGCTAAGTCTCTCTATCTCCCTCTCTTGCTTAGGGCTTCACATTTACATTCTTGTTTTCTTGTGTGTTAACTATATATTAGAATTTGTACACCATTTACTACAATAGTTACTCCACAATCAGATTTAATTCAATTTATATAAAATCATTTTGGAAAACCCAACATAAATCAAACACTAGGATATTTATTTTTCCTATTCTGATCGGATCTTATTTCATGGCTCCTCAAGTCTCCCTGTATCGCTTATTTCAAATGTACCCACCTTGCAAATATTTTATCTAAAAAGACCTAGACACTATGTACCTCCCTCATATTACACCACATGCATAAGTAAGTTCCATCTTTTATCATATCTTTGATGACCCTATTGTTATTGATACATAACCAATCAATCCATTTGCAAGTCAATTCAAGTTTTACATTATTTATTTTAAGATAAAATTCAAGCTATGGAAACCATGATTACATCTCTTTTAGCTGAAATCCAACATCTTAAAGATGCTTCTCAAGATCATGCTAGTTATTCATCTACACCTCATCCTACTCCTATGTCTTCTACATGTGCTCATATAAGTGAACCCCAAGTCTTACTACTATCAACACCTCTCAAGTTTGATCTAAATGTTAAACAACATGATATTCTTCCTAAGCTCCTCAATCACTAGTTGATCAACTTACCAAATACTAATTAATACCCTCCTTATCATCTTTCCAAATACAAAGGTCTCCCATTTTGCAATTATCACAGACTTAATGGACATCATGACAATGATTTCTATGCTTTAAAATGAAGAATTAAGAACCTTGAGCATCAAGGTTTTATTTCATTTTCTACACAACATTCTACTACATGTTCATCTCCAATTGCTAAATCCCACTGGGATCCCAAATCCAATCCCTCCATGTCTAATGAGCATCATGCCATAATTAATAATGTTCCTTCTTTAGTTAGTTAAGAGCTTCCTATCCAATCCAATGTCATACCACCTTTAAAAATACATACCCCATCACCTCCTCCTATCAAGTCTTTTACAACGTTACCAATTCCAACTAAGCAACCACCTCTCAAAATCTGTACCCCATCACCTTCTCCTATCAAGTCTTCTACAATATTACCAATTCAAACTAAGTAACCAAATTTCAAAATACGTTCCCCATCACCTCCTCTTATTAAGTCTTCTACAACATTACCAATTCCAAATCAACAACCAACAAGAAAGCAAGGCCAACCAATTCACCCTATGATATCTAAACTCTTTAAAATTCCTCCTGTTAACCCACAATCTAACCCTGGTCCAACTCTTGCTTTTACCTCTCGTCATGACAACAATATAATTTCTTATGATACATTTCAAAATCCTTCACCATTGCAATCTCTCTCTTACATTTTCACACATATAGAGCCATCATTGGAACACTTGAGGGGCATTGAAATTTCTCCTCCTCTCCCATCACTCTCGGTTGTATGTAGTGTCCATTATCACACTTCACACTCCGATCTTCATATATAATATTTCTCAAAGCACTCCTACATCTTTTGTACACACATTATTCCATAAAAAATTGATGAAAAACTCTAGTTCTATGGTTCAAACTTGACTATTGAGGAAAAAATTCTTCCATGAACCTCGCATCATACACACTTTATGCTCTGTGCTTCATGATATATCTTTCTTACATCTAATATCACATGTCACACTCACTTTTTGATGACACACACTTATTATATGGTTCATTCTTGGTTGTTGAGGGAGCATTTATAATGAACCTCATCTCATGCACATCCACTAGGGGGAAACACTGCTCATATCATTTGCACACCTTGCATATCACAACATCACACTCATACAACATTACATGTTGCACTTTAATTACTATGACATATAAATACTTAGTATGTCATTGTATTTATTATATACACATACATGTTAACTTGGTCTCTTGGAAGTGAATTCAGATCTCTTACAAATATTTACATGATGCATGATGCTCAACACTAAATCCTTGCTAGTCCCATGCTGAGGCTCCTGGGGCATCTAATGTGACTACTCTCACACACTAAATGTTATATTGTCAAATTATTTACTACTTATTCTTACTAGCACTTTTTGATGATATATACATGCTTTGACATACTATTTATCTTTCTAAAATACTAATGGGTGCTTCATGTGTAGAATTTACCTTGCAAGACTATATACAACCATGGTTATCGAATACATTTTTTAAATATTGTTTTCTATTATTTGTTATTATTTTTGGGCTATGCCCTATGTCTTTTTGATCATTGTATGCTTTTTTCCACTTCAGATCTGATTGTCTTGTGACTTTGTGAGTGATGTACCATGTATGAAACTTACATTTTGTGGTCCATCTTATCTTCCTACTTGCTTGTTACATTGTCTTTTATTGCATGCAAGCTATTGTTACAACTAATAATTTTTCACTAGCCCATCTTGTTTTCATGTGCCTTGGTTTCTACCATGAACATACCTTACCCCCTACAGGTATGAACACTCGATATGCATATCATCTTCAGTCATCTTCTTTGGGCCAAATTCTACTACAATCATTGCATGCACCCCAAATGAGGGGGTAATCTATTGGTTGAAAACCCCAAAATTACATTAGCTAAGAGATACATTACCAAAAATCACAATACAAAATCAACACCGGAATACAAGTCATAGAATGGTCCCGCATCAAACTTAGACCTCACACACAGAGTGGACACTAGCACCCAAAGAATCGATAGTAGTACACGGAGCTTGGGTCCTCCCCAGGTGTTAACATCTTGGGGTAGAAACAATCAATTTTACAGTTCAATATGATCTCCAATAGCTTTGAATAGTTTTACAATAGCAAACACTTGTCTCTAGTTACATATTTCAGGTTTATCGCAACACTTTAGTTACAATAAGAACTAATTAGAACTAATTGTAACAAATAGGTACTTACCATATTTATTGGTAATTATTTAGGAAACATCATAGAAGGACGGAAAAGATAGAACTTTCTTCCCAAAAATATTCTCATGTGGCATAAAATCACCCAAAAAACTTGCACCGGGCTTGAGATCACCCAAAAAAATTCACTTGGCATGAGATCGCCCAAAAAACTCGCTCTTGGTGTGAGATTTCCCAAAAAAATCACCCTTCACAACATTTTAGGACATCTTTATATCCTTTACACTCTTATACATCAGGTGCACACTTTCCTTTATTACTACCTTTTCACACTTTTACATACTTATACATACTTTACTCAATATATTTTCATATACAAGACTTTGACTACTCTCTCACTCTTATTTTATAGGTCTATCCTTGATACGTAACAAGGAACATATTACATCATCGACACAAGTTCCAAAAGTATATTACACATACACTTCACCCCTAGGGTCTACTTCCCTTTCATGATCTCCACACTTCACATTGCGATCACTCCATGCTTCACTTCTCCACTCGGAATTCTATCGATACACACCGCTCTACAAGGTTACAATGTACACATATTTTATCTACTGTATGTTATCTAGTATTCAATCAACAACATAAAGTGGGGGAAATGTAGACAAAAATCTACACACTTGAGTACATTTCTAGGTAATAAAAATATGCTAGCATTTACATGATCCCTAAGAAATAAAAATAGTTATTAAAAACTTCCTTTAGCCTTTTTATTTTCCTTCTATAATTTTATTAGCTTCATACATCTTGCACTCGTATTAGCATTTGAATGTTTTATCTTTATATGGCCTCGTATATTAGCACCAGTTGGGACACTTGCGCTAGGTGCTCTTGTCCTCCTAGGAGCTCCTGTCCCTCTTTACCTTTTTCTTATCTTTTTGGACCCCTTTCACTTCTTAATTATTTTTTTCTACTTTAGGTCAGCCTTTTAGTTGTTAATTATGAAATTCAAACAAGGGAATTATATAAATACATATTTATGTTTTCAAAATAAGGGACCAAGTACTAAGCATTACATATTATCAACTAAGCTTGCATCTAAAAGAACAAAAATCACTCCAAAGCATCCATCTAGCACACTCATTTAAGGGAAAAGGGATTAATTGTTCAGATATACACATTATAAGAGGGGAAGTATATTCTATTTCATCCCATATATTCTATACATCTACTACATTGTAGATATAGTCCACTATCATTGTGGAATTTACACAAGGGCATCCTAGGGAATCTTTACACACGCTTACACAAAGAACTACAAGGAGTCTAAGATGTAGTACATGTGATCGGTCATAATTTTAATCTTTGGGTGACCGCTAGGTCAGTTTGAATCCCCATTCTACATTTTTATTTTTATGTTTTATGTGGTTTATGGGCATGTGTATGTGAACTTATTTCTTACAGGTTACAGGTACACTCAAAGATCGATCGATCAAGAGAGATGGAAAAGAAAGGAAAATGAACATCATCTAATCCCGACAGAACCGCATCCACAACATTTACCCAAAACCAATTCTCAAATCCATACACCAGCACCATGTTCTCTTGTCCTCTTTAAAGTGCTTATGTTCTGTGTAGTTTCAGAGTCCAAAACCCTCACCAAGCCTTAATGACAATCTTCTTAGTCTGCTCCATTAGTTCACTTACCCAAATCACTTCCATACTTCTCTAAAATCATATTTCTCTTTCTATCCCATCTTTTTTTAGGGTTTCACATTTACATACTTGTTTTCTTATTTCTTTAATGTATATTAGCATTTGTAAATCATTTAGTATAGTAGTTACTATGTAATTAGAGTTAATTCAATTTATATTAAATCATGATGATTTTTTGGATGAACATCTATTTGTAATCTCAATTTTCTCTCCTTGGTTTATAGACATGGCTAATTACTTAACCACAGGGAATTTCCTATCTTTTCTCACATATAAACAAAGAAAATAATTAATTGAACAAAGTGTGATGTATACATGTTTAATGAAATTCTTTTCAAATGTGGACATGATCATGTATTATGAAGGTGTGTAGTTGAAGATGAGATATTTGATATGTTGAGTTGTGGAGCTCAATTACTTCAGATTAGCATGCAATGTGAAACTTTCTAAAAAATATAGTAACCATCATCGCTTAAGGAGGGACCGCATCGATCACCTACGACAAACATCGATTAGGAAAGGGGAACCGACATCGCTTAGGGCTAACGAGCATCGCTTACCTGTGGGAGTGTTTTAATTAAATATTGGGAATTAGATCTATTTTTAGCATTAAAGTAGATCTATTGATTCTAATTACATGGCTAAGTGCCCTAAGTATATATAATCCTATCTAAGCATGAAAGCTAGGGTTTAGAAGTAATAAATAAGAATAGCTTTAAAAAGGTGAGAATAATTGTGAGAGAGAGAATTCTTAGAGAAGAAGCAAAATCTTGAGGGAAATAAAACATTGTACATCTCGAGAGTCATGGAAGATTGTAAATCTTCAATTGTATATCTTGTCAAAGATTTGAATAATAGATTGGCTTGTTTCTTGGTGGATGTAGCCCACATTGGATGAACCATATTAAATCTCACGTTGATTTATATCTCTTTTTTTATATTTCTTTTGGTAGAATATCCAATTTTATTTGCATGTATGCTTAGATATGATATATTATCTCGTATAACTAGTGTACTAACCCTAAAAATTGCTATCGATATTTGTTTGAGGGTTTTGTGTGTTTTAAGGCTGATTTACTCACGAGAGGGTTTTAAGATTGAGTGGGAGCTACAACAATGGAAGAAGAAAATAAATACAAGGTAGAAAAGCTTGATGGATGAAATTATCTATTATGGAAGATGTAGATTGAGGATTATCTGTATCAAAGATATTTGTATTTACCATTGGATGAGAAGTCTAGACCTATGAAGATGACTGATGAAGAATGGAATATTCTTGATAGAAAGGATTTTGGATCTATAAGATTGAGCTCAGGCATCCATGGCTTCTAATATTACAAGTGACTTCTATGATAGGGTTAATGAAATCTCTTGCTAACTTTTATGAAAAACCTAGTGCTTTAAATAAAGTTTATTTGATGAAGAAACTATTTAGTTCTAACATGCATGAATGTGGATCTACATCTAGTCATTTGAATGATTTCCAATCTATTGTAAATCATTTAAAATTGGTTGATATACCATTTGATGATGAAGTGAAAGAAATTTTATTCTTATGTTATTTTCCTGATAGTTGGGATAACTTGGTAATGGTTGTTAGTAATACAACATCTACTAATAATATATTTAAGTTTGATGATGTGGTTAGTATAATATTGAATGAATAAATTCATAGGAAGATTACAGAGGAATCATCATATGGGAATGCTTTGAAAGTAGAAATCGGGGAAAGTAAAAGGAGAGATCCAAGAGTAAGAGTTTTGGGCCCCTAAAATATTGACTAAGTACAAAAGGTCACATGAGCACACAAATCCTAAGTTGAGGGTGGGCGCGTAGGATAAGGCATGTAAGGAAGGGTTCTAGGATGGTTTTAGGACCCGTGATACACATAAGAAGAACAAGGTTTTGGGACTTATCCGTATTTGGTGTATTAGGTATGACACAAGAAAAGCGTGACCCGACTACGCATGTAGAGTGGATAAGGTGCCATCCCGTGACAGGTTGGCCTAGGGAGGAATATTACTCGTAATGGAGGATTCTAGAAGACCATCATGGAAAGGATTGGAGATCTCAAGCTTGGAAGATAATGCTCTCATGAGGGACCACATATGGACACTTGGCGATAGATCCGAAGCCTTAGAAAGGTGGGTTGGCTTCAAGGGGCCTATAAATACAAGCGCCCATCAAAGAAAGAGGGGAGAGATCAATAGAAAGTGGAGCTCTATATGTAACATTCCCATTTTAAGACTTTAGAAACAAGGGAAAAATTTTTTTATACATAATGTGATCTATTCTAAATAAACATAATTTAAAACACACATTCCATGCCAATCAATCTCATAACAGAAAACCATATGCAGCCGTAATTGACTCAATGAACTATAGATCTATCATGTTAACTTGAATTATTGAATACTTAATATATACCAAGTATACTTGGTTCTCTTACCCTGTTCTAGGTAATCGAGTGTTCTACTTTAAGAAACCTATCTGAATATTTGTTATCAATATTCATCTCAAAATGCATTCCTTAAACTAGGTGACATAAGACAACACGACTAGCAGCTTGTGGTACTTTGGCCAAAGATTTCCAACATACTATTCATGTTACTATTCCTAGATGACATACTCGTCTAATCAGAATACATCCTTCACCCCACTCATCTGTTATCTAGAATGGTCTTCACTAACTTCAATCATTCCACTTGTCCAAGGTTTGACCCTAACGTAGGTTAGTGACATAATTTAGAATAGGGAATCACTCGCAATGACCTAGGGTATATAGACATACCCAATCGACCTAAGTCGATTGGATGTGCCTAGTTACCCTAAGTCATTGTGAGTCACTTCCTATGCTAAATCATAACTCTAATATGACCTAGAGAGAAACTAAGTTCAAGTCCAAATTTGGGTAGGTCTAGATGAACCAATGTTGAAGGGTGTTGCAACATGTCAACTGCAACCATGTATCCTTGTGAAGACCCAAGTCTTCATGAAGGTACAGTTCTATAGTTGGCGTGTGCCAACATCCAACAGAACTACTTCATCATGATGTACACACCTCAAAGAGGTCATTTCCACTTAATTAGTTTAGGATTAAGATTCAGATTACAACAACCTTACATAACCCTAATTCCAACAACCTTTAAGGTTTCCATCCTTATTTGAGTTGGTTAAATAATATGGAACTTCATAGACTAATGATTTCTTTATGTTCAATTAAATTTTTACTTAACATTTTGTTATTCGAAAATAGAACCAACATCCATCATAAGATTTTCTTAAGTAACTCAACCATTTATAGGAGGTGTAAGAACTAAAACAAGTTCATCTAGAGTGGACTTCATAGATATGAAGTCTAAATGATTTACGAACACAAACACCATTCATTTATTTTACATCCTTTTGAGAGGAGAAGAACCTTCCTCTTTATGGTTAAGTGTTAGGGTTTATTATACCATTTTACCTTTCAAACTTTCTTATAATTTAATTGTATGTTCATTTTCCCTTAATAAACCATACTAATTTAGGTAAAATAACATCAATACATGCAACTTAGCAAGTTACATTCAAGTAAGGGAAATTGTACTATTTCCCATTCATCCAATTCATTAAATGAAAACAGAAATAAGGATCCAATCAGATATGAATGATAACAACAAGATAGGATTACAAATTTCCTTCATATAATGCACAAGAGAATTTACACAAGTTAAAGTAACTTCCAAACTTTTTCCATTCATTATGATAAAATACACATTTTACAAGACTATGCATTTCAGACATATTGCATGTCAAACAACATCAAGATCATTAAAGATTACAACTTTCCTTCCTTCAATACATCTCAATAATGAATCAAAATTCTCTATAAAAGATCCAGACTTTAAATCAACCAATACATCATATAATTTATTGCCTTCCTTTATCACTTACAAAGTCCATCTATAAAAATTGCTAGCATGGGTCAGTTCATTGAATTGAGCATGATAAGCACTAAGCATTAAAATGAAGTGCCTTCAACTAACTAGTTTCATAAAACCAACTCTACTTTTATGAAATAGAAAGGCTGAGCAGATAATAAATCATAAGTTATAACGACCATAAAAGAACAATTAATCAACCTGAATTAACATTTAAGAAAAGATCATGATATAATTAGTAATCTACAACATAATATCAGATAAGTAATGTTCCAACCAATTACTTATCTATATCAAATAAAAGTAACTAATAATTATTTCCTTCATAATTCAATTTGAATTTGAAATATAGAAACTAACTTTATTATTTATCCAAACAGAGTTACTTTCAGAAGCAAGGGCCTTCTTGCTCAACTTTACAAAGTTTCATAAAGAGACATGTACAGTCAAGCTCATTCCAGCATTGTTAGTATTTTAGGATGAATCATCTAACAACTGAAATAAATAAGAGTTTCACATTTCAAATGTGACATCCTAATTCCAAAACCAAGACATAGCCTAAGTTCTCAAGTTAGGCCTCACATTAACATTAGAAAAGTATTCATTCAATAAACAACATCTCACACCAATCACTATAACAGATATTAAACACCCTTAATACAAGTTAAGTGAATAAGAAAGTAGTAACAACAACTACATAATTGCATTCATAAAAGTAATGCAACTTAGCCAAATAAATCCACTACAAGATTTACACAAAAGAAGGATGAATGACTGAAAATAAATAGTTTAAAACTTCCTTTCCCATTTGGTTAAACTAAATTCCCATTCACAACTCAGAAAAGGGAATTCAACACTTAACTCTTATAGTTTCACAAGTAAAGAAATTTGAAAGAGGACTAGTATTGACCCAGTCATAACATCCCTTAAATATTAAAAACATAGACATCATGCTTAGAGCTATTACACTACTCATGAAACTAAAAATGAAACTAAAAATTCAAGTCGAGATTGAAAATTAAGGCTCACCCATCACCAAAAAAATTAGTTCAATATCATTTTCCACATCAAGAGATGCAACAACAAAGTAGCAAAACATCATACAGAAAAATAACAGCCTTCAACAATCATCCAAAAACATCTAAGTTTCAATCAAGAGATCATAACCTATCCATTCCTACAAGATGATAGCACAATAATAGATAAGGAGGACTTACAGTCGCATCCTCACAAAGGTGAGTGAACACATATTTTGAATGGATAGAGAAGGATTCATCAAGAATCGATTCTAGAAGATGCAAATGAAAGGACTACATGACTTAGCTAAAGGTGCCCAGTCAACTTAAAAGATGATTAAGTTTTCCTTTCATTTTTACCATAGGCGGGCTCAACTGAACACTCCTACAAAATTGATGAGACATTTGATTTCTTCCAACTTACATAGGAATCAAATAAATCTAAAAAAATTCCTCCAAATAACATAACCGCCAATTCAAAAGTCAAATATCCATTCAACATATCTTCATGAAGTTATAACAATCAAACTTTCACAAGTTACTCTAACAAGTTTAACAAGTGGTCTACCCAGATCAGAATGGGTAGGTTCAAATCAACAACATCTAAGTCCAAAAGCAAAATAGACAGGAAGATTTGACCTCAAGTAAGCTCAACTGAGCTATGGAATTATAATCAAAATATCAACTCGGATAAATCCAGTTCCCAAAATATCTTCAAACAAAAAGAAATTCAACTATTTACCTATAGCTCAATCTCCCAAAATCTTAAAGGAAGACTCAAACATAATTATTCAGAAGAGAAGACTTCATCCACTGCTGTATTCAACAAATAATTCCGAAACCAAATAAACCCAGAAGCCATTTCATAGAGTTTCAGAAGAGAGAGAACCAAATCCAAACAACAAGGTTTTTGAGTCAATACCTCCTTCTTGTTTCCACATGGACTAGAACCATAAAACAATAAATCCAAACACCATTACATACTCAGCTTCCATCGAATACAAGGTTCAAAGAAATGAAGGTTTACACAAAGACAGTTAAAAAAATTACCCATTCACTATTTTCCACACAAGTTTGAGATCACACAATTATGAATCAAAGTATATTGATATAGTCTCAGAAGGTGTATTAAAACTTCAACAAAACAAGATGCAATAGAGAAGGGTAACCTTTTACCTTCTATTAACAATCAGAGATAGCCAGTTCAAAGCTCAAAGCAACAACAAATTTCCTTAAACCCTTTTTGAGAAGGTAAGCAAGAATACAAACTTTATCAACATTACTCAAGTCATGACTAGTTCTAAAGTGTGAATCACCATTAACTCACTCAGGGAAACAACCCAATGACAATATTATCATGTAGAAGTTCCTCAATCAAAGAACACAAAGATTCTTTCAAGAAAGAAATCAAGTAACCATAACAAAATAAAAACCAACTTGTTTTACAAGAGTAGAGTTGTTTCTATGAAGACATTTAGAGAAAAGCAGAACAACTTAATGGATAGAGCCTATCATGCCTGATAGTGCTTTTGTCGATTTGAAGAAGATTTCCAACTGCCAGCCTCCAAAACTCTTTCTTCTCCAAACAAATTCAACAACCAAAAAATTCCTTCTCAAATGCCTCTTATACTTCCATTGGATCAAAAATAGACTAAGGGAGTTAAAAATAGTAACAAACTGAAAATAGAACTGCTGGTTCAAGAACCAGATAGCTCCATGCAGAGAAAAAATTGAAATTCTTGAAAGACCAAACAACCCCCACAAATCCACTCGCATGGTTTCCAAGGCGGTTTTTTCACCAAAACTAATGACCATAAATGTCATTAATTTCCAATCTCCTACCTATTTCTCCATGCCACCACCAGTTAAATTTGGTGAGTCTAATTTCAACTTCTACATGCATCACTTATCTCTAGTGATGATTCCACATAGGATTCCGCCAATTTTTCCCGCTCTTCCTAAACCGGCAAGAATCATCCATTGAATTCAAAAATAAAATAAAATAAATTAATTAGGAACCGTCGCCATGCCTTCCAAATTTCCCCTAGCATTAGTTTAGGATAATTATCATTAGCTTAGGGTATGACCTTAGGCTAGTTTAGAAAATATTTACCTTAGGTTATCTTAATATTGCCTTAGGTAAATTTTCCACCTTAGGATAAGCCATTCTTCATACCAATATAGTATTAGGTAATAGGTTATAAATCTACCTATCATCACCTTAGGTTATTTCCAAATGCCTAACTTAGAAAACATGAAACTTAGGTTAGGATGAAAAAGATTATAATAGGCATATATATATGGTAGATCCAGTTTACCTTAGGTTAGAATCCTGTTAGGATAGATCTTATAGATCTAGGACTTAGGATTTACCCTCAATAGTCTTGAATTAAACCTCTTTCCAACTTACGCCATTCAACATTCTCGCAAAAGTTGACAAGAAGATCTCGAGCACACAACTTATAGCAGAATGCATAACGTAAACTTCCAAGAAGATCAATGAAACTATAAACCTACAAAGGTTCAGTATTTTATTTCCTTCAACCTCTGAATGTTAGTTTTCCATACAAATTAGTTAAGAAGAATTAAAACATACCTTGGATCAATGGAATTGATCTAAGGTTTCATTATTTTATAGAGATAAATTTACAAACAAATTTACCATTTGAACCTTACTTATCTCAAACAAAATGGATTCCTTGCAAGCAACAACATTTAAACAATTGAATCCTAGAAAATAAATAATTTATATATGGCAATCATGATTTCAAACAGTCAAAATAATACACTTTCTTAGGAAAAATCACATGTCAATGCTTACATTGCAAAGAGGAGAAGTTAACAGCTTTATAAAAGGTGTTACACTACATAAATGTTGCAAGGGGTTATATTGGGTTGGGTAAGTAAAATATAGGAGAGGGCTGTATTAAGGGGCTTGGGATATTAAAATTTTATTCTTGAGAGCTAAGGAATGTAGATCCAGCTTATGATGTATGACTCCCGACCGCTATACTTGTGATGTTCTATAATGATTGTAATGAGGTTACCAACTTATTTGAATATGATCGTTAATGATTCTAGCCCATACATATATCTTCATAGTTCTGTTTCATGTATGTTTATGGAATGAATATGAATATTTATGCATTTTCCTTTCTATTTTGGTTTAGTCCTATAATCTGTTAAGTATCTTTCTATTTAAAATGACTACATTGATCTAGAAGCCGTTCTGAGCTCTACGATGATTGCATGTCTCATTTCCGCTCACTCTCTTTAAGTTCCTATCATAGATGATGTTTCCCACTAAAATCACATAAATGAGTGACTCGACACCCGCCACCCGGTGATAGGTTGAGGCGAATGGGATTCCCTTGTTCTTTGGTGGGTGTAAAAATGACTACATCTTGGTTCCATTGTCAGGACATCTTTTCAAAGTTGTAGTAGGAAATAACATACATCATAATCTATGCAATGAGTGATGATAGTATGCCTAACTCTAGAAAGTGTTGAATCATGGTTTAAGAGCACGAAGGATGAATTTGCTCAAATATTCAGCACTGGGCTTGAGTTTGATGCACGTAGATGGGTAGAAGAGAACCTCTACCATGAGTTATATGAAACATTTTTCTATGGCTTCCCAATAGAGCTGTATGAATGGATCTTGACATATGCATCTAGATCAAGATGGTATTATAGATCACACGCGTGGACCCAAGAAGAGTACCGAGGCTACATGATTCATATCTAACATGGACTCGTACTATGGATCGTTGGTGGAAAGGAAAACTGGCTAGCTATACCCTGAATACGCTATTTCCATGTATTATTGTTCATAAGTTACTTAGTTAAAGTTTTTATGGGATCCCGAGAGGATAATTTCTACGTGTTATTCCTCTGGAAATGAAGATCTTGATCATTACCATGAGTTTAGAGGAATTTTCAATGGATGGCTAAACCATTCGAGCACTAAGTGAGGAAGATAGGGTGGAGGAAGATGGTAGATATTGTGGACTCGAGAAAGAAAGGGAGGAGAAAGAACTAAAGTATAGTGAAGCATGTGACAGGAGATTGTTAGATAATGTGAGGTTACAAGTGTGATGGATATATGGAGGTAGACATTGTGGGAAGGATTTGAGGTTCATGTAAAGGATGTGGAACCTGAGAAGTCTATGTTACCCCATCTTGGCAAGCGCATAAGAGAGAACCCTTCAACTTCTAATGAGATTTCATCACGCAGAGAGAGGAGATTAATTGGCTTGCATCTAAACCCACCTAGCAACCAAACCCGGTGCTTGGTTTTCTAGATCAAGGGAGGAATATCATTGACCCAGTTGGTATCGGTAGAAGTGATAGATATGCACCCAGAGATACAATTTTTCATTTGGGACATCTATGGCTGCACATACCATTATAGTATTTGGGGGAATTTTCAGAGAAGGAGAAAATACACAAGGCTTAGGTAATGCATTGGGTAGTGTCATGGGACATACATTTGGTAGTGGTAGAATCTCATAGATGGTTGGCAGTAGTTTAACAGACATTGGGTACCCTAGGTGTGATTGCTTCAGGACCATTACTAGCTATATGGAGGATCTGGAGGTGGAATAAGGGGCACAGGACTGGTGGACCTAGTGGATCCTAGAGAGGAATAAACACCAAGGGAGGTCAAGGAACTGAATCGGGATAACAAGGGCCCCAACCACCTCCCAAGTCTTCTTTGAGATGCCTTTACATTTTCTAGATTATAGAGGTATTGAAGATGCTCAGTGGAGAATGTTAACAAGTGTGTGCTCCTATGGCGCGCAAAGGGGATCACAACCCTAGAGAAGAAGGCTAGTCGGTTGTAACGACGTTGTAAGGGCACACACATAGCTGGTATAGGAAGTATGACCCCATCATATGGGGGTAGATTACACCGTGTTGAAAAAATCCTTCCTAAAGCAGAGTTCCACAACCCCAAGTTTGAACAGAAAAGCATCGGTGCCCTTAAGGAGATTCAATAGGGAATGGAAGAGACTGTGTGGGAGCATGATACATGGTTCAAGACCATCCTATCCAAGCTATCCTATGACATTCACCCTTCGTAACATGCTCAATGGTTTGTTGGAGGGTTGATAACACCTTTTAGAAAGGAATTAACTTGTAAGACTTTCATAGAACCATGCGAGGTGTTAGAAGCTTGTCATGCATCAAGTCATTGGGAGCATCAAAACTAGTGTTAGCCCATTTCTAGAAGCTCAAATCACTACTATGGCTAAGCAGCTAGAAACTTTATCTATGAACTTGGCTCATGAGACTCGCAATGGAATGTGGTGTATAGATTGTGAAGTAGAGGGGCATGCCAAGGATAGTTTCCCAGGAAAATACTACGTGACATAGTAGTAGATTTTGAGATTCATCATGGGGACCATGATCATGATGCGAGTATATGTCCCTTGTTACAAATGCGTAATAAGGAAGAATGTATCTTTCTACTTTGTAATATCTACACCTCTCGACCCATGATACTAAGGATTATAGGATTATTGACTAGATCCACAAGGCCATTGATCTTGGTGTGCACCAAACTAGCCTTGCAAGTAGTTCTAAGAGTGATGATAACCATTATGAGGAGTGCGTCAATGGAGGTGCACACGTAAGGGGATTTTTTAGAGGATTTCGTGTTCATGGTAACCATGGAGAAAGAAGTGAGTTCCCATGTGGAACCTATTTTAATTGTGGATCTACAGACCACTACAAGCGCAAGTGCCTAGACTTATTGCAGTGCTCATGGTGTGGGAAGAAGCACAAGTATGAGGAGTGCCCTGAGTTGTTTGAGCATTGAATTAGTAGCACCGGAAACACAAGGGCGATGCAATGGTGAGAATTAAGAAGGATGACACACAATGGATGCCACAGGTGACACATGATGCAGGCTTGGAACCTATTATGGTAACAACAAGAGTAGAGGCCATGCGCGTAAAGGAAATGCCAAGGCAGAAGAACCTAGTTTCAAGGGAAGAAGTGGTACATGGGAGGTACCCATACCATGTGCATCAAAATGAGGTATATCAAGAAACCATGGACATCGTTCATAATTTACAAGGATAAATCTAGTATCTAAAGGAGCATTCAAAGAGGTAGGAGTAGAGAAGGAAGGTCAAGGCACTAAAGGATGACCTAGATGAGGTCAAAGAAGTATGTAAAATGCTAAGGCAAGAGAATAATATTCCCTTTTTAGGAGCATGGTTGAGAGAGAAGGTATCACATTCCGTATAAAAGCATGAGAGGTAGGTATTACATGCAAACCTTCCCCCACATCCTTGACTATGATAAGGAGATCATGTTGAATGCAAGTCATGGATGGATGGCTCCTTAGTAACATCCTCATTGACATAGGCGCAAAGGTCAATGTTATCACCTTGAATGCATGACATCAAATGGGAAGACTTGCATTGAAGCCATCTTTGAATGTGCTTTATATGAAAAAAAAACAAAACAAATTCCCATCGATGTCTTACAGGATGTAGCTATCACCATTCAAGGGGCTAATTTTACTAGAGAATTCAAAGTCTTGTCGCTCACTAAGGTAGACAATTTCCTAGCATTACTTGGGTGCCCATTGTGTTATAAGAACAATGTATCTATTATGTTCAAAAAGGGATTCATAAGCTTTGAAAATGAGAAGGAACAAGTCATCATACCCTTGGAAGATGGAAAATCGACACCCTATACTCGAACCATTAGGAGAAGAGGTCCTAGATAGAATATATGTGCTCTCAATCAAGGACCCCGAGATAATCCATCCCACAGGGGAGTTATCCATTTGAGGATGCCTAGTCTTTAGTGATATCACAAGCATGGCATGTGATAATTGGGCATAAGGGACCTATGAGTTAATCAAATGGCATTTGAGAGGATCGATGGAAAAAGTGACAAGGGCATGCATAGTCTTGTGCCTAGGAGGAAAGAAGCCACCTAAGTATTGAGGAGGAGCCTTCCCTGAGATATTTTTGTAGGATATGGAAGCTCATTGGAATAAGGAGAATGAACGAAGTGGGATGTTAAGTTATGTATTACTCGTAACTACTATGTGGTGTGTGACACATCGAGATAATCTCTTCGAGATGGCATGAGGTGAGACTTTCCTTCTCTATAAGGTTTTATAGGAATAATTCACCCTCGGATATAAAAGACTACCATGGAAGAGAAACCAATTCCTCCCATATCCAAGCATGTGAGATATCTTGGATGTTAAGCAAAGAAGCATTACCACCTTCATTATGGGTTCACAAGTTGTACTCCACCCTACAAGGTTGTGCAAGCGTGTGGTATATCCACTAAGAGATTCCTCACCGCACCGGTAATTGGCAAGAATTGCAGATGATCTCATTCAAACATTCGAGTATCGTGAGTACAAAACCCTTGTTGGATAAGGCATTATAGGTTATCAAGCACTTTACCATTGGGGATAGTGTTATGATGGAAGATAGAATACAAGATTTTCTAGGTGAACCTGGCCTAGAGGTGCGCTTTGAGGAAGAAGAGATAGAAGAGATACAATTTAAGTGCGCATGTACAAGGAAAGAAAAGGGGAAGATGGTGTATGTTATTGATGGGGAAGAGGTAGAGAACTTGGATGTTAACCACTTTATAGGGACATGTAAGGTCATAGATAGTGTTGATAAACAAGCGCGTACCTACCATGAACCTTTAAAGATAAATAAGGTTAACATTGGCTCAGAAGAAGAGCCTAAAGAGGCTATCATCAAAGACTATTGGTCAGATAAGGAAGTCTCGAAGATCATTGATCTTTTACATGAGTTTGAGGATTTATTCCCGTGCAGGGTATCATGAACTTAAAGGTGTTCACCATTCTTTGGGGGAAATGAGAATTAAGTTGAAGGAGGGTGTGCACCTAGTCCGAAAGAGACCATACCAAATGAATCCTAACCTACATGTGAAGGTCAAAGAAGAAATAGATAAGATGATAACATCAGACATCATTGAAGTTGTTAAAGAGTCGGAGTGGATAAGTATAATGGTGATTAGTATCAAGAAGGATGGAAGGATAAGGATTTGTGTTGATTACATGGACCTGAATGCAATGTGTATCATTGATCATTTTCCACCCCCATTTACTAAAGAAATCTTAGGAGTGGTAGGACATGAGGTCTACTCTTTCACAGATGGATTCTTGGGCTATCACCAAGTAAGGATCATGAAGGAGGATGAGAGGAAGATGACTTTCACCAATGAATGGGGAATTTTTTCCTATACAATCATTCCTTTTGGGTTAAAGAATGTGCCTGCTGTGTTCTTGTGTATTGTGGTACAATATTTCTAAGAGTTCATCCATAAATTTCTTCAAGTCTACCTGGATGATTGAACAATATATGGGTTAGTGAAGGACCATTATGACAACTTAAGGTTAATGTTTGAAAGGTGTCAATAGCTGAGGATATCCATCAATATTAAGATATGTTTCTTTTCTACCCTGTTTGGAAAATTATTGGGACACATTATATGTAAGGGGGCCTACTAGTAGATCCTACAAAAGTTGCGTAATTATGGGATTGAGGAGCCTACTAGTCAAAGCACGGTGCGTGGATCCCTCGAGACACACGAGTTACTATAGGAAGTTCAATAAGGGATACGCCAAGATTGTCATGCCTTTAGAAGAGTTACTTAGACATAAAAATGCCTTTCATTGGGGAGAGGCGCAACAAAAGGAATTTTACACTTTAAAGGATAGGCTTGTCACCACACCCATACTACGATTCCCCTCTTGGGATAAGCCCTTCCATGTTCATGTTGATGCCTCAAGAACCACCATTGAGTATTACTTGCATATCCTAGTGAAGGGATTGTTGATCATCCTTTGTGCTTTGCAAGTAGGAAGTTGACACCAGCGGAGCAGAATTATACTATAACTAAGCACGAGGCATTGTCAATGATCTATACACTTCACAAGTTTAGAAAATATTTATTGGAAACCCTTTTTATATTTTACACTAACCATATGACATTGAAATATTTAGTGAACAAGCCCATTCTACAAGGGCACATATGTCAGTGGGTACTATTGTTCTAGAAATTTGAGTTCACAAGTGGTTGTCAAGTCGGGAAAAATTAATTGGACCTCGATGATTTGTCTAGAATCGATTAAGGGAGGAAATGCAAAGCATTAAGGATACCATGTCGATGCACAACTATTTAGGTTGTGGCACATGCCCTCAAACTTAGAATATATTACAATATTTCTCAAGATAGGTGTAGCACCGAGAAGGGATGAAGGAATTGACAAAAATGGTTGGCTATATGCTCCACACCCTACATGTTGATTAGTGGTAGTGGGGATTTATACAAATTAGGATGTGATGAGATTATACGTCGGTGTGTGCTAGAACACGAGTTCCTATCCATAGTAGAAGAGGTGCATGGAGGTAGTGCGGTGAAGACTATGCAGTGACGCCATCCGCACGTAAGATATTAATGGCCGATTATTGTGGGAGACCCTATATCAAGATTGCAAGGAATATTACAAGGCGTGTAACCATTGTCAAGCACATTAGCAAACCGGGAAAGGAGATGAAATTCCTTTGCACCCTATTCCCAGTGTCAATCCATTCGAAAAGTGGGCTATAGACTATGTAGGCCCTATCCCACCAAATACCAAACGTAGGACCGGATCAAGGTATATAATCACTTACACATATTACTTGATAAGGTGGGCGTAAAGCACTTCCACTCGAGGATTGTACAATAGCTATTGCAGCAAGGTTCCTATGGGAAAACATTATTACAAGGTATGGATGCCCTTTGAGTTTGACTAGTGACAGGGGTACACATTTCTTGAATGAGATAGTCAGGATTCTATTATCATAATTCATGGTGGCCCATCACAAAACTACTCCCTATCACCCTCAAAAAAATGGAACTACTAAGGCATTTAACAAAATACTTAGTCACACGCCCGACTAAGATTTGTGATGTTGGTAGAACAGGATTGGGATTAAAAAGTATTAGTTGTTCTTTGGGCATATAGGAAAACTTACAAGAGGTTAAATAAGGCCACACCATTTCAATTGATGTTTGACACAGAGGTTGTCGTCTAGTTAAATTCATGTTGCCTTCTCGTATAGTGCGCAGGGAGGATTGGTAGATGAATAAGCGCAGAAGGAAATAATTAACATGTTAATGAAATTAGATAAAAGACAATCACTCGCTAGGTGAAGCTAGAGGACCGAAAGATAAAAACAAAAGGCATGGCATGATCATCACATTAAGAACAAGAAGTTTGAGGTTGGGAATGTGGTCTTACTATATGATTCAAAGTTTCTGTGCCATCCTAGGAAGTTGAAGATGCATTGTATGGGTCCCTACATCATCTCGTACATCCTTGATTCAGGTGCATGCCATTGTAAGCAATGGATGGGACAAGATTGCCATGACACTTTAATGGGAGTAGGTTGAAGCCCTACTATAAATATAGTCTTTTTGGTGTTTGTAATAAGGCAAAGTGTTGCACGCTAGTTTAGGTTTTCCTTTCTTTGCATTTTCTTTTCTTGTGTTTCCCTTTCTTGTTTTTTGTGTTGTGCCTTAGGCATTGGTAACCTCATTACTTTTTTAAAGGTTGGGAATGTGCAGAGGATCATGTATTGTTTTAGTGTGGGGTAGAATAATGTGGAGGAAAGTACAAAGTGTGAAGAACCAGGAAGGATTGCGTTGGAAATCTCGGTTGGATGGCCTTGGGAAAGGAAGTGCATGAAAGGAAAGGTGAAAAAGGATGGTTGGTGTTAGGGTAAGGCTACATTGTGGATCCACGTACAAGAGAAGAAGAAGCAAAAAAAGCAACATGAGGTAGGTGAGAGAAAAAATCATGATAGAAGTACCTTCGGCATTGGTGATGTGTGCATAAGAGTCTCCTATCAAGATGGATTGGTTACTGTCAGAAGGTTTGGGGATTGTCTGTGCAAGGTTGGGCAGGTGAGTTAAGGTGCTAAAGTCAGGTTTTGTTGAAAAATATGCATTAAGTGTTAAAGTACGGTGGTAGGTAAAGTAGCATTTAATGCTAAAAAGTGGGAAAAACTATAAATAGATAGTTGAGCATTTCATTATTTACATTATAAATACGAAGAAGGAAGAACTTTTATGAACTATGGTTTCTAGAGTTGATCTGTGTGAAGTAAAATTGGAAAAGTTTTACCGTGAGTGACTAGTTTGGATCTGCAAACTAGGAGGGAAATAGTTCACGGGCATAGAGAGAATTTTGGAGAAGCACCATATTGTGAAAGGGATATTCCAATGAGGGTTTGGAAGCTAGGGCACGGGTTAAAAGGATTTTCTTCACAAGTTTGAGATCTAAGCTTGGAAAGGGTAGAGAAGTTTGAGCAAGAGAAGTTGAATTGTAAAGATAACCTACAAAATGGCACCTAAGAAGGGCAAGGAAAAAAAAACTACCACAAGTACCAATGAAGAATGGTATACGAAATGCAATACCCAAATGGGGTTTTCCTTGGAAAAGAGTGGGAGTCCCATTTAAGAAAAATTACAAAGAAGCAATTATAACCATCAAACAAATGAGACCGAAAAAGAAATGGCGCTAGAGTTAGTGTGCCTAAATAACAAGAGGACACCGTAAAGGTTACCCATGTATACCGATGAAGTAAAAGTGAAGTTGGAGAAGGTGGGATTGTTGCAACTCTATGAGTTTCCCTACTTTGGGAATCCTGAGTGCCTCTATCAGTGGCTGATGTCGCGCGTACACAAAGATCACTTTCACTTCGCAGGGTGTAAGATGCGCATAACTCCTCAGCTAATTTCAAAATTCACAAGTCTCATCTATGAAGGAGAAAGTATAGAGGATGACCTATGCAACAAATAATCCATCAAAGAAACTATCACCACATATGCATACAAGAAGGGGTTAAGGTACTTTGATATTGCGGATATCTAAGACCCGGTGATGAGAATGGTCACGTGCCTAGTAACCAAACTTAATGACCAAGAGAGATGGATGCAAGTGAACAAGTCATGGATCAATGTTTGTAGAAGGATATCGTAGGGCACCATCTACAACTTGTCTATGTACATCACGGATGAGATCATTAACAACACGCAATAGGGTGACAAGATACTTTTCAGTAATGTCCTCTTAACTATTGTGTTTTTAGAGATCAGAGTGCCAGATGCAGTAGGTAAGTTCATTTGGGAGTACCCCAAGGAAAACCCCTTTCCCGCAAAGAGATAAAATACACTTGCGATAACATGATGACCGTTCAAAAGGTGTGGCTTGAGAAGTGTTATACGCACTTGACGAATGCATTCGGGGCATAGTGGAGGATACTAGAAAAACTTCCAACGCTCACAGAGGGATAAGATGAATTCATGGTATACCAACACTTCTACATTAGCAGATTTAAGTTGGTTGATGAAAGCATGAGCCCATTTTTAAACTTCCATTTTCCTTCACCACTCAGTACTTCTAGGTGGGAGTAAATAGATTCAAGGAATCCAAGAAGCTGAAGTTTGACCTTGGAAATATGGATCGAGACCATAGGGAGATGCACAGGAAATTGTTCTACCCCAACAAGTGTGTGTACATGGAAAAGTATGTATCACATGAAGTTCAGATGATGAAACCTTTGACTCTACCTATTGCTGGGAGGTCCGCACGTGTGTATACCTTTACATAAGGCCCAAGTTTGAGAAGGAACTTATCTTGAGAAAGAGATATCTATACCTGAAGACCCAACAGTAAGAAGAAGACTGTGCCCAAGAAAAAGGAGACAGAAGAGGTAAAGAAAAAGGCACCAAGTGTCCAAGATACAAAAACAGTGGGTGACCTAGGAACAAGCACTAGAAAAATTACTTACACATGCAAGAATATGTCCCCGGAGTCGAGAGGAGGCACTAGAATAAGAAAATCTTATTACAGAGGAGAAATCACTAGAGGAGGAAGAAGAGAAAGTAGAATCTCCTATACTAGAATCCCCAGTTAGGAAGAAACAAAAGGTGATAAAGGAGGCTGATTCGGAGGACACAAAGAGCTTGGAGAACTACAGGGGTGAGAGGGATGATGATGAAGAAGATGAACCTAAAGGAGACCAAGAACCACTTGTTTTCAACATGCACGATTCGGAAGAAGAAGGCAAAGAGGAGAAGAATGACTATTACTTTATGTGAAGGAAGGGAAGCCAGGAGGAGGAGGGTGCCCAGGACATGGGATGAGGTGAAGAGGTTAGCATAAAGAGTCAGAGGACTCCAGGCCTCACTAAGGATGAAGTAAACAAGGCAACAGAAAAAGAAGAAATGAAAATCATTGAAGCCTTGATCGAACAAGAGTTGGAGTGCAGCGCTGAAATAGTGATGAATGAAGATAAGGAAGAAATCACAGGAAATATCATGGTAGCATGGGAGGCCCCAGTCTAACGGTAATTGTTCCTAAGGGCACACACATAGGAGGGAAGTGCTTAGAGATCCAGAGACCAAGAATGAGCTACATTGATGATCCAAACAAAGGTGTTGCGCACGCGCTTCCAAAGCACAACCCCAATAGATAAAATCTTGGTAATGAAGTCATTTGATGAAGAAGAATCATACCCTCGGATGAGGAAAATGATTTCTTGGGAAATTGAGTCCCACATCGATGAGCTAGAGTTCAAGGTAAGCCAAGGGGCAATAATTAAGTTACCTAAGTCAAAAGGAGATAACCCCTTGGTGAGCGCTCAACAGCTTTCAAATGAGCAAGTATGCAATGTGTTGAATAAGGTATCACCGAACTAGAAGCCAAGTTATTTGGAAGGAATGATAGGGTAAAATTTCTAGAGGCATAGCTAGAAAAGAGGGAGGAAGAGCTAGAAGATAAGACTAAGAACTTAAAACAGGAGGAACTATTTAGCATGTAACTAAAGCGTGAACTTTGGGAGGAAAAGGAAAGGGTGTGCGAGGTATACAAAAAAATAGAATCCATCATAGATGTCATTATTTTGAAGCATCCGGATCTGGAACCACCCATGCAAAAGTATGGATCTTACCTTGAGTGCCTTAAAGAATTAACACACATCCTTACCATGGAGAGCTAGCCTCGGCTTTAGAATCCATAGAAGAAGAAGCGGCGCACCTAGAAAAAGAGGAAAATTGAAGGTTGCAGCAATAATTTTTGAGTACAGGGAAGGTTATTGCTGATGTGAAAATTACTACCCACACTATCGAAACCACATATGAAAATTGCGTAAATAGAGATAAAGTGGTGAGTATTCTGTCACCACACATAAGGGATAGCTCAAGGAATTCCAAGAGAATAACAAAGTAAATAGAGCAGAGTGGGAGAGGATCCTAGACGAGGTTGAGAAGAAGTCAGAAGCCATTGAAACCTTACGAGGTTCAATTAAAAACCATCTGAAGGAGTTGTACCCACAGATTACAAGGAGGATGGATGCGCTTGAGGACATGGGAAAGGAATTGGAAGGAATGGTTGAAACATTGAACACTCAAGGAAATGGAATGGGTTTTGAGGAGGTAAGAACTCTAGTCGGAAACCTCTACTAGAGAGCACAAAATGAATTCGATTCCTGGAATAATTTGGAGGCTGACTTGCAAAGATATTTTCCTACCATGTTGATATAATGACAACACTCCCCATTCTTTCATTCTTTCCAATTCTTCATTCCCTTATTCTTTTTCCAAGACATTAAGTCCAATGTAGTTCTTTCTTTGAATAAGTATTCCCGAGGGTGGAGAATAGGTAAAGTGTGGGGTGATGTTGGGCCCTTAAAATATTGACTAAGTACAAAAGGGTGCATGAGTGTGTAAGGCCTAAGTTGAGTGGTGGGTGCGCAGGAGAAGGTGTGCAAGGTAGGGTTCTAGGAGGGTTTTAGGACCCGTGATAATCACCGAAAAATAAGGTTTCAAGACTTAGACATGTTTGGCATATTAGGAAGGACACAAGAAAAGCATTACCCGACTACGCATGTGGAGTGGATAAGGTGCCATCTTGGAGATAGGTTGGCCTAGGAAGGAATATGACCTACAATGGAGGATTCTAGAAGACCATCATGGCAAGGAGTGGATATCTTAGGCCTGGAAAATCATGCTCTAATGAAGGACCACATATGGACACTTAATGATAGATATGAAGCCTTAGAAAGGTGGGTTGACAGTTTAAGGGTCCTATAAATACAAGCTCCTACAAAAGAAAGAGGGGAGAGATCAATGGAGATTGGAGCTCTGTAGAAATGGTGTGAGGGGTTATATTGGGTTAGGTAAGTAAAATATAGGAGAGGGATGCATTAAGGGGATTGGGATTGTAAAATTTTATTCTTAAGAGCTAAGGAATGTAGATCCACTTATGATGTATGACTTCAGTCTTCCATACTGTGATGTTCTCAGAATGATTATAATGAGGTTACCAACTTATTTGAATATGATCTTTAATGATTCTGGCCCATAAATATATCTTCATAGTTCTATTTCATGTATGTTTATGGAATGAATATGAATCTTTATACATGTTCCTTTCTGTTTTAGTTCATTCCTATAATCTATTAAGTATCTTTCTATTTAAAATGACTCCATTGATCTAGAAGTTGTTCTGAGCTCTACGATGATTTCATGTCTCATTTCCACTCACTCTCTTTAAGTTCCTATCATAGATGATGTTTCCCACTAAACTCACATAAAGGAGAGACTCGGCGCTTGTGCATGCCTCGTTTGAGCACCTAGCACCCACTGGGTGATAGGTCGTCATGCATGGGATTCCCTTGTTCTTTGGTGGGTGTAAAAATTACTATAAAGAGTAATGGGAAATAAAAGTAAAGGTATAGAAGATCTAATTCCATATGTAAGAGAATTACTTGTTGGAAATGTGGAAAGAAAGGAAATGCAAAGAAAGATTTTTGGTCAAAGGATAAAGAGAACCAACAACTAGACAAAGGTAAAGAAGTAAATATTGTTACAAAGAGAGGTAATGCAAGATGCTCTTATTATTTTTTTAGATAATACAATTGAATCATGGGTTTTAGATTCAAGAGATTATTTCCATACAACCCCTAATAAGGGTTATTTAAGAAATTATGTTCGGTAAATTTTGGGCATGTTTATTTGGGTGATGATGGAACCTTGTAGTATTATTGGTAAAGGGGAGTTCATCTAAAATTACAGAATGGAAATATATGGGTATTGAAATATGTGAGGCATGTGCCAAGCCTTAGGAGGAATCTTATTTCGTAGGATAACTAGGTGAAGTTGGTTGCATAGTTACATTTACAAGAGACTCTTAGAAATTTACCATGTAACATTCCCATTTTAAGACTTTAGAATCAAGAGATTTTTTTATAATGTTCACTATTCTTAATAAAGCATTATTTATAACAAACATTCCATGCCAATCAAATTCAATGGATAAACATATGCAAATTAATGACTCGGTGATTCACCGATCTATTCATTCCATAACTCAGTAAGCTTCCGATCTATTTATGTTATCTTATGTTTTGAATACATATGGTATGCTTCGTATACTTTGTCATCCTACCCTACACCGGGTAATGAGTGATCTATTTAAAGAACATTTCTAAATATTTGCTACTAATATTCATCTGATATCACGTTGTTTTAAACTTGGTGACATAGGACAATGCAACCAGTAGTTTGTGATACTTTGGCAAAAGATTTATAACATATTGTGTATGTCACTATTCCTAGATGGCATACTCGTCATATTCGAATGCGTCCTTCACCTCACTCCTCATTTATCATGATTAGTCTTTACTCGACTACCGTCACCACTTATTCTAAGTGTAACCCTAGCCCTAGATAGGAACATAACCTATTATAGGAAGACACTCAAAATGGCTTAGGGTAAGTGGGACTACTTGGTTGACCTAAGTCGACCGGATGTGTCAACTTACCCTAAGCCATTAGAAGCTAATTCATATCCTAAATATGCTCCTATCTAGACCTAGAGGGAAACTAAGTTCAAGTCCGAGTTCTTATTGGGTGTAGATATAGATGATCAACGTGGTAGGGTGATGCCACATGTCAACTACAATGTTGTATTCTTGAGAAGACCCAAGCCTTCCTAAAAGTATAGCCCTGTGCCAACATACTACAGAAACTACCTCATCGAGATGCACATACCCCTAAGGAGATTGTTAATACTTTGTTAGTTTAGATTATTTCTGGATTTCAGCAACCTTGCCAAACCCTAACCAAACACTTAATAAGTTATTTCATAAATTTTCTTTATTTAGTCCATGAAGAACATCATTATACTTACGGTTGTTTTTAATGTTTGATCACATAGTTAAATGGCCAATTAACCGTAACCAAATAACGTTATCAAGTTTCATTTAAGAAGTACAATAAATTTTAGACAGGTTCAATGTTCGAGTATATATCCAATTAAAGTATACTTCATACAAAATGAAGTCTAATAAATTGTAATCACATTAACATACCTTTTTGGTTTATATTAAATTAAGAAAGATAAATATTCTTTATCTACATGTTAAGTGTTAGGGTATATCCTACCCAATATCCATATTTCTTAATGTATGTTCATCACACATTACATTACTATGTTATATAGTTTAGATAAAGAATATCATATTCTGCAACTTAACAAGTTGCATCATAAGTAGGGAAATTGAACTAAATCCCTTTATCCAACTTATCAAGGATAACCAATTAAGCATATAAATAATATGAAGAATATCAACAAGATAGAAATCCATCTTTTTCATACAAGTACAAGATAATTTACACAACCAATACAAGTAAATTCTCAGCTTTCAATTCATCTTTATAACTTATACATTTACAATCCTTATGCACTTTAGGCATACTGCATAACAACCACCTTCATCCTAAAATAATACTACTTTTATTTTTCAATACAATCTTAAGAATGAATCATAATTCTTCACAAGGAATCAAATTTAAATCAGCCAATGCATCTCATAATTTTAGCCTTCTTTTATCACTTACGAACTCCATCTGCAAAATTGCTAGCATGGGTTAGTTCAATGAACTGAGCATGATAAACACTAAGCCTTAAAATGAATTGCATTCCACTAATTGTTCCATTAAAACATCTATGCTTTAATGAGACAATTAATATATCATACATACTAGTATAAGTAATAACAATCGAAAAAGAAGTACATTAACCAATCTGAATTCCCTTCTAAGAGGAGAACAAAATATAATCCACAACATCTACCTTACAGAATTAAATTTTAATTGATCCTATCAATTATCCTTAAGTAAACAACAAATCATATCATCTCATTGTTCCTAATTCTATCATAATAGAATACAACATTTATCTTTGCTTTAAGCCAAAAGAAGGGTTTACAACATGGTTCTCATTAGGATGATTCATCTAACTCCTAAGCAAAAGAAGAAGAATACCCATTACAACCTATGCCCAAACACAAAACATCCGAAAACGAAAAAGATTCATAACATGAATATGACTGCCTCATCTTAAAGGACAACTACCTTAAACTTCAGCATTTAATATATTCATCGAACATAATCTCATTTCAATCCAATAGTGAATATAGAATCAAACATTCAACCAACCGGTTTACATTCTCTGTTCAAAGAAACCTAATAATCTAATCTCTTTCTACCTTAGATCAGTCAAATGATATGTACAAGAAGACTAATCAACAAAATAAATCTCCATTTCCTAAGAGAATAATTAACGGAAGGTTTCAATCAAATGAACTTAACCAAACAGCCTAGAAAAGGAAATTTTCATAATATGATTCAATCCTTAAATAATCTCATTACACTTAACAACAAATTCCCCTTTCTAATCCAAACAATAAGCTCATACACTAGCTCCTAGAAGAGAGAACAAAGCAAAATCAATGTAAGAAGAAAACGTACTGCAATCTCCCTAACATTCTTAACCATAATAAAGCATGAGTTCATTTTTTTTCAGTTCAGAACAACATAGCAGTAAAGTTCAAAAACAACACACTATCCCCAAGGAATCAAAATTTCCTTAAACTTTTAAAAGACTCGGGTATTCACTTAATAGACCCAACAAGAGGTGTAAAAACCCAAATAGAAAACTAACTCTGAATTACCCATGAGCTCACCAAGACAAAACTATATTTCAACATATTATTATCAAAGAAAACAGATCGGGGTTCCAAGAAGAACAATAAACCAACAAGATATTTTAGTCAAGATCTTGAAGAGATTACCCAACAACCCAATTAAACCACTCTTCTAGTTTTTCTTTGAGCAAGTAGTTCGATTCAAAAGAGTTATGAGCTTAAACCATAAAAGCAAGTAAAAACCCAATTCAATACCAAAACCAAATCGAACATGTCTATAATACGACTAGTTCAAAACTTGAAAATACAAAATCTAAGCACAATGTTGAACAAAAACTTCTCACAAAGGTTCAAGACCACTCAAGAGAATATTTACAGGTTCAGGGCAACAACATGTTCCCATTCCAGTTTATATCTTAAACAAAGAAAACCCAAAAAGATACCGAAGAGAACCGACACCTCATTGCAGTTACAAATTCCACACACTAAGTAACAAATTAAATGTACAAAGGTCAAATCACAAAATCTCCAATATAAGTTCATATATACACCAGTATCTTAATACAAGGTAGTATATAATACAAATACCTATTAATTGTTCGAATATAGTAGAGGGATTCCATTATCTCGTTTACATCTTATCAAAAGTCCTATCTCCAACTCTAATGAAACACAAGTTTCTCACCAAAGTTTGAAACCATACAAGTAATAAAATACGAGTGTTGTATACGTTATGAACTCCCATTAATAAATTCCCAAATAATATAGGAATAAACATGAGTACAAAGCTATATACAGACTTCAAACAATAGTCCAGGATTAACCAAGCTTCCAAACATGGTTCAAAGTAATAAGAACCTCCAAAACAAACTCATATCAAATACTAACACCAAATCAAGCTCAATTAAATGCAAACTCTAAGACAGATTAAACGAACACAAGCTCAAACATAAGATCCTAAAGAAAGATCAGATGGAACTCAAGGTTCCCAAAAACTCAGAACCAAGTAACCAACGGCAACGAAGGTCAGTCATAGCCTCAACCTTTCCAATACTAGTTCAAGAAATGACATGCACAGCCATAGAAACAAGTTTCTCATGCATGCTTAGCTATTTAACCCTTACAAAGAAAGTTTCTAGGACATACACTAATTTTTACCAAGGATTCAAACCCAAATATACCAAAGATTACAAAACCCAGCAAGAAAATAACCAAATAAAATATGCAAGCCAAGAATCTCAAAAGAGAAAAGTCATTTTAATGAAACATTTAGAAGAAAGTAAGAGATATTAATGGTTAGAGCCTATCATGCTTGATAGTTCTTCTACCAAATAGAAGGACACTTCTAGATGAGCTTCCAGCTCCTTTTCTCCTCCATGAAAGATCAACCAACCAATAACTTTCCTCATAATAACTGATATACCTTCCCATGATTGAAAATAGACCAAGTGAGTTAAAAATAGCAAAGAAGTGCATGTCAAACTGCTGGTTCGCTCCATGCGAGAAAAAATCTTAAAAGCACAAAAAAATAAACAACCTCCCACAAATCTACCTTCCAAGTTTCCTAGATGGTTTATGAACAAAAACGAGACCAATAAAATCCATTAATTCCAATTTTCCCGCTTATCTTTCCTTTCCACCACCTCCCGAGTCCGGAAAATGCCAATTCACATTTAACATGTAATTTCATCTTTAGTGAAAGTTCCACATAAGCCTCCACCAAGTCAACTAGCCCTTCTTTAAAAACCGGCGATACGTATGCCTTTAAGAACCTTATCAAAAATTAAATTCCATTGGAACCATCACCTTAGAGGTATGCGACCCATTAGTTTCCCATTAAAATAGCTTAGGATATATCCTTAAACTTAGGTTAGTTTAGGAATATTTACCTTAGTCCTTAACACATTACTTTAGGTAATTCCAACATGAGGTTAGATCATATCATAACCATATAGCATTAGGTTTTAGGTTAATTTAGATAGCCCATAACCTTTCCATAATCCTTTAGCACAAATCTTAGGTTAGGATAAAAATTCAATTAAGTAACATAGCTAGGTAGTATATATATTCTTACCCAAAGATAGGATTTTGTATGATAATCCTTTAGTTTTAGGATTCTCAATCCTTCCAATGTCATGAATAGGATGTATTTTATTTACGTCAAATGGACTGCCAAGATCAATCTTCAGGACCTAAGCACAACATACAAATGAATAGAAAAACATTCATAAAGATTAAAGAACTTGTTATAACAAATTTAATTCCATCATATCCCTCGATTATGGAATGTCAATTTACCATTCATTCAACTCGAGGAGGTTTAAAACATTCCTTGGATCACTGAAATTGATCCAAGGATGAGTCAAATAAAGAGATAAGTTTGTAAATTTTAAACCAGATTGTAACTCACCTACAAGAAGTGAAAAATGGATTCAAGTAAGCCATTCCATTCTAGTCTAATGATCTTAAGAATAGAAAAGATTTATCCATATCAAGCATGATCTCCAACAACCCAAAGAACACATCTTTAGAAGAAGATCACATGTCAACACTTGAAATGCAAAAGAAGAATATAACAATTGTTGAGGGTGTTACACACCAAGGGTGCTTTTGTTGTGGCAAGAGGTAAGAAGGTAGGAATGTTATATTTATCTACTTGTGTTATTGATTCCTTTTCTGCATTATCTACTTCAGATTCAAATGCATGCATGTGGCATAATTAGTTGGGCCATATGAGTAAAAAAGGAATGCAAATCTTAAAGGCTAAGGGTAAGTTATCAGATTTGAAAGATTTAGATCTTGATTTCTATGAGCATTGTGTCTTTGGAAAGCAAAAGAGAGTGAGATTTCTCAAAGTTGGGGCAACTAAGAAGGAGAAAAAATTAGATCTTGTACACTCATATGTGTGGGGACTAGCTCATGTAGCTTCTCATGGAGGATCCCAATATTATGTTACTTTCATTGATGATGCTACAAGAAAGGTATGGGTTTATTATATTAAACATAAATCTGATGTTTTTGAGACTTTTAAAATATGGAAATCCCTTATTGAGAATGAATCAAATTCAAAGTTAAAGTGCCTTATATCTGAAAATGGTGGTGAATACTACAACAAGGTGTTCGATTATTATTGTTCAGGTGAATAGGATACGTAGAGAAAGAACGGTTCCAAGAACACCATAGGAGAATGGTGTTGCAAAAATAATGAACAGAAAAATCATGGAACGTGCTAGAAGTATGAGGATACATTTTGGACTACCCTTGCAGTTTTGGATAGAAGTAGTTGATACAGTGGTTTATTTGATTAACCATGGGCCTTCAAGTTCACTAGATGGAGGAATACCATATGAATATTGGACCGGAAAAGTGGTAGATCTATATTTTCTTAAAGTTTTGGTTGAAGCTTTTGTGCATGTTGATAAGAAAAATAGAAAAAAATTGGATGGAAAATCTAAGAGATGCACTTTCATTGGTTATGGATATGGTGATTTTGGATTCCTTTTTGGGATTTAGAGAATTATAAAATTATTAGAGTCGTGATGTTGAATGGAATGAAAAGAGAATGTACAATGATCAAATCTTGGTACCAAGGATGAACCGATTAAGAATTTTGTGAAAGAAAATGAACTCTCATATTTAAAAGTAATACTGATAGGGTTACATAGTAACCAAAGTGTCCCTTGAACCCCGATCGACATTAGTCGGTGAACCGGTATCGATTCTGAGAAGATCCAAACCAACATCGGTAAGTAGAATCGACGTCGATTCTGGTGACCATCATTGGTCACTAACAAATTTGGATAAAAAAGTTGAGGAGGTTCAAAATGAGCCTCTGGTACCCCAAACTATTGTGAGAAGGTCACAAAGGGTAAGTAAACCTCCTTTAATATTTACACCTTCTCTATTTTATTTATTATTGACTGATAATTGTGAACCAGAAATTTTTGAAGAAGCAATACAGGATAACACCAACATCTAGTGGGAGCATGAAATGGATGAGGAGATGGACTCCTTGGAATAGAACCAAACTTGGGATTTGGTTAATCTTCTAGTAGGTAAGAGGACATTGGAGAACAAGTGGTTACAGGATCAAGGAAGAAGAGGGTAGTCGAAAAGATACAAGGCAATGCTTTAGTAAAGAGATTTGCACAAAAATTAGGTATTGAATTTGGTGAAATATTTTCCCCAGTAGTAAAGATGAATTCTATTCGTACTATATTGAATTTAGTTTTATTAGAATATTTTCATTTATAGCAAGTAGATCTGAATATGTATTTCCTTCATGGTGATTTGGATGAAGAAATTTATATGCGAGTCGCTTGGGTATGAAGTCAAGGGTAAGAAGAAATTAGTGTGCATGTTGAAAAAGAGCCTATATGGGCTTAAGAAAGCTCCAAGGAAATGGTACATGAGGTTTGATATTTTTATGCATGAGCATGGTTACTTAAGATGTGAATTTGACCATTGTGTTTATTTCAAGAAGCTTAAAAAATTGAGCTATGTTATTTTGTTACTATATGTGGATGATATGCTTATTGCAGATCTAGTATGCATGACATTGGTGAGCTTAAGGGAAAGCTAGCTCACACATTTGCTATGCAGGATTTTGGAGTGGTAATACATAGAGACAGGAAGAAAAATAAATTATATTTTTCTCAAGATTATTATATCTATAGGGTGTTAGAAAGGTTCAAGATGAAGAATGCAAACCCTTTTAGTACACCTATGGCTAGACACTTCAAATTGAGCGAAGGTCTATGTCCTTCATCACATGAGGAGGTAAAATACATGACATGAGTACCATATGATTTAGTAGTTGGGAGTCTCATATATGTTCTGGTTTGTACCAGGACTAGAAATTACACAGAAGTGGGAGTTGTGAGTAGATATATGGCCAATCCAGGTAAAGAGAATTAGAAAGTAGTCTAATGGATACTCAAGTATTTGAAAGGGACATCTAGCATGAAATTATGCTATAGAGGTTCGAGATATTTTATTATGTGGCTATGTTGATTCGGATATGCTAGATATCTAGATCGTAGGAGGAGCACTCACCGGATATATTTTCACAAAGTAGGTGGGATGACAATTAGTTGGATTTCAAGATTGCGTAAGGTTGTGACTTTGTCTTCTAAAGAGGAAGAGTATGTTGCAGCTACAGAGGCTAGAGCAAGGAGATGATATGGATGATTAGGTTCATGGAAGAGTTAGGAAAGGAGCAAGATGATTGTAAACTATTCAAAGGATGTGATCAGTGCAATTAATTTGGTAAAGAACTCAACATTTCATTTGATAATGAAACACATTCAATTGAGGTATCACTTCATATGACATGTATTGGAGGATGGCAAGTTAAATTTGGAAAATATTCATACGAGCAAGAACCCTGTGGATATGCTAACGAAGCCATTAACAAAGAAGAATTTGGAGCTACAATCCACTTTTGTTGGTCTTTGAGTTTGAGACTTGAAGAGGAAGAAACAAATCTAAGGAAGGATCCAAGAATGATACTATATAGGTATGGTGTAGTAATTAATCTCCAAGTGGGAGATTTTTGAGTTGTGGAGCTCAATTACTTTGGATTAGCATGCAATGTGAAACTTGCTAGAAAATACAGTAACTGTCATCGGTTAAGGAGGGACTAGCATCGGTCACCTATTATCTACATCGATAAGGCAAGGAGGTACCAACATCAGTTAGGGCTAACCAACATCAGTTATCTGTGTGGGAGTGTTTTAATTAACTCTAGGGAATTAGATCTATTTTTAGCATTAAAGTAAATCTTTTGATTCTAATTACATGGCTAAGTGTCCTAAGTTTATATATTCCTATATAATCATGAAAGATAGGTTTTAGAAGTAAGAATTAAGAAGAACTTGCAAAAGGTGAGAATAATTGTGAGAGAGAGAATTCTTGGAGAAGAAGCAAAAGCTTGAGGGAAATAAAATATTATACATCTGAGAGCTGTGGAAGATTGTAAATCTTCAATTTTATATCTTGTCAAAGCTTTAAATAATAGATTGGCTTGTTTCTTGGTGGACGTAGCCCACACTCGGGTGAACCATATTAAATTTGGTATTGATTTATATCTCTTGTTTTTTTATATTTATTCGCATAATATCCACTTTTATTTGCATGTATTCTTAGATATGATATATTATCTGTACAACTGGTGTGTTAACCCCAACATGATATACTCAGAGCATGTCATGATGAACCATCAAGGGAACACTATTTAGTCAAAAAAATGATCCATAAAGTTCGGGATATGTGTACTATTGGAATTATTTTCATAAGGATGTCAAAAAGTATGTATGGCAATGTGATCAATGTCAAAGGATGGGAAAACCAACACTTACAACTGAGATGCCACTTCAACCTCAAGTAGTTCTAGAGCCATTTGAGAAGTGGGGATTAGATTTCATTAGACCAATTGACCCACCTTCTCAAGGGAATGAGTACATCTTGTTTTGTACAGACTATGTTACAAAATGGGTTGAGGTATAATCTCTCCAATATATAAGGGATGATAAAGTAGAAAACTTCTTATATGAACACATTTTCAATTTATTTAAAACACCAAGATCAATTATTTTAGATAAGGTACCACAATTCAGATCAAGTGTAATAATTTATTTTGTGGAAACATATCAGTTAAGGAATAAGAAATCATCCCCATACCACCCTCAATCCAATGGTCAAGTTGAAGTCACTAACAGGGAATTAGAGAACATTTTGACCAAGATAGTAGATCTCTCAAGGAAGAATTGGGTTCAGAAGTTACCCAAAGTAGTATGGGCTTACATCACCACTTGGTAGAAAAACCACAGAATCCATTCCATATGAGTTGGTATATGGGAATAAACCTATATTTTCCATAGAATTTGAGATTCAAACCTTAAGGAAATTTGTTGCATTAGGAATTAAATTATCAAAAGAACAATAAGCAAAAGTTCTTTAGTTGAATGAATTGGATGAGATGAGGTTACAAGAACTACACCAAATAGAGATAATCCAACATCAAATAAAAATGTAGCATGACAAAAATATAAAGAACAGGAAGTTTCGAAAGGGATTGGGATATTTTATTTGATTCAAAATACAAAGAATTTAAGGAAATTTATAAACAAGATGGATGTGTCCATACCAAATTGATGAAGTATTCAACAATGGGACCATGCAGCTGATCCTAATTGATGGTGAAAGAAGATTGATGTTGGTTAATGGTCATAGACTAAGGATATACCAAAATCTAGCATCAAAGGAAGAATTCAAGAAGATGCTACAAGATAATTTAGCTTTGAATTGCTTGGAAAAGGTTTCCTTGTCCAAGTCAACTCAAGGTTGAATTGATTTTCAATAAAAAGAATAAATAGGGATCATTGAAAACCAAAATGTCAGCCATAATCCTATGGTGTGATTGAAAACTAGAAATGGTGGCCATTCCTTCTAAAAAATAAGAATCATGTCATGAATAAATGTATCGAGACAATGTTGGAGAGAAAAAATGAGAATCTAGTGTTATTAGAAGATGTGACAAATGATTATCAATGAGGTATGTGCCATTACTCTCCTTTAAATGTTAAAAATTTTAATTATAGGATGTTAATTATTGCTCTTATGCAAAATGATGACTCCCCATTTCTAATGTTCCCACACGCATCCCACATCCTAATATATTTTTCATGCTCCTAATTGATCGCTCCCACATTCCAATTTATTCTCCAAACTACCCGATTTTTCATCATAATTGGTTAATTTTACCCAATTGGTGTTTTTATATAAAAACCATTTTCATTCCCCTATTTTTCCCTCATTGTCACTTCTTCACCATTGTCATTTCACTCCTGCACTATCACTATTTCCATTCTTGTGCTCTAGTATTTTTTAGTCCTACGCCACTTCCAATTTTGTTTCATACCAAAAATGGGGATTAGGCTTCGCCACAAATAGTCAATCTTGGTTGAATTTTTATTAGACGGAAAACTAGTGGCATTCTTTGAGAAAGCGAGATGGTTGGATTTCATGCTTTCATATGAGGAATTCAACCCCAGGATGACTTAATAATTTGTTGCAAATCCTTGTAGAAGGACACTAAAGAGTAAAAGGTACAAAAATATTATTTAACCCCTCCATTATTAGTCAAATTTATGGTATTCCAGGGAAGAGAAATTGGTAAATTTTAGGATTCCTTACTCTAAAATTATTAAAAGGTTTATTGTTGGAAAGAAAGAAAACTGGAACTAGTATTTGATAACAAAGGAAGGATAAGGGCATCAAAAGAAGAACTTTCCCTAAGCCATGGGCAGATGTGGAAAAATGGGTCATAAAATATTTCACTTGTGAGGGACAATATGAGGTTATCCTAGGCCTAGTCTTAAGAATTCTTATCCACCTACACCATGGACAAGCCAAATAAAAATAAAATTAATCTCCCATAGTTCCTATTTGACTCTCTTTCCTCTGCCACTGAGAAATTCCGTTGGGGTTCCCATATCTAAAGTTCTAAGGTATCATTCACCTTATTTGTAAGCATCACTTCATCAAGAAGTGTAATGGGCTCAAAAAGTGGGTCAAATTCCAAAATAAATATGCCCTTGAACCTGTTATAGTTCTAGAAATAGGGCCCTCCATCCCAGACCAAAGAAAAGGATTAGGTCATCTATACCAACCCAAGCTATTGAGGAACACCAAACTAAAAATGTCTATTCATGGGAGGAATAAGAGGCATCAACTAAAATGAAAACCTTAAACCAAACATATCCTACTCATCCACATACCTTTGCATCCCCTCCAGACCCCATTTTTGAAATAGACACTTTGTGAAAACAACAACCATTGCTACAGAGTCACTCCTTCCTAACAAATTAAATACACCTATGATTGAAGGTGATCCTAGCTCACCTATTGATACTTAAACCTTTATCCCTCAAGTTTTATCCATTTCTAAAGTGGAATATGAGCTACATCAATCTCAAGAAAGGATTAACCAATCGCAACTCATCTTGCAAGAAAAAAACGTAAGCATTTCCCAATTGAAGGAAAATATAGATAATAGAGTTTAGAAACTCTAAAAACATGGAGAATAAAGATGGAATAATCCAAATTTAAAAGGATATAGAGGAAAAACAACGAGATAATTCAATGATTAAAGTATTGAACTAAAGAGTGTCTATTGAAATTGTACTTTTAAAAAGAGAGAAGGAGAAAAAAGAGCCTGTGGAAATCACTAAGCAAATGATTCAAAAAAATTTTGTATTTCCAAAAATAATTCTATTAAGAGTGACGGTTAAATAGATGCAATAGTGCTACGATATCGGAATTAAATGATGAGAACAAGGTATTAAGAGAAGAAAAGAAAATACTCTATGATAACATGTATGTTCTCTACCAATTTTATGAACAAGCACTTTCTTTTAGAGCAACCTCAAATTTTAATGATTTATTCCTAAAGGAATAGTTTTTCAAATGGAAATCCTCTAGAATTTGTTCAACTGAATCTCTTGAATTTTAAAATGATAAAAATATTCATGGGAGCACATGCAATATTTGATACAATTAGGAAGAATTTGTTATCCGAATTTTATGTTGACAAATTTCTTCTCCCCGAATGGGTAGAAATACCAATTGAATTGAATGTACGGGAGGCACAATCAAGATCTTTTATTTCCACTTTGAGGAATCAATCCATATGGAGTGATAAATTGGGAGAATGCATGAAAGAAAAAAGTAATATAGGAATCCTAATGAAGCATGATCTTCCATTACTAGAAGGATTATTGAGGAGATATACTACTCATATTTATTGCTTGTAATTGGTGGAAAAATCCAAAGAAAACATCTCAACTTGTGTATCCAAAGGTAGGGGTATGTACTTCAAAATTTTAATATTTATTTATTTTCTTGCCAACAATGCTATGTAATACTTCCAGAATTTTGAAAAAGAAAGAGGTTATATCTCCAACTAACCTCTAGTGGTCAGTAAAGAGGGAAAAATACATGCAAAATCATACTAGAGATGCAAGAAAACCAGTTAGGTATGAGATTTTGACCACCATTGACATTAGCACTGGTTCCTAGATGGAATAACACATAAGTTCATCTAGATAAGAGCTATAAAATATAGAAGGAAATAATAATAAATTTTTCTGGGTTCTACAATACAAAAGAAGAAGAAACAAGGCTCACTTTCACTAATGAATATAATTATATGCAGATTATAGAGGCCCTAGAAAAAAACTATAGTAGGAGGACCTGCTAATCCCTAAGTGTGGGGGAGTGATGAGCCTTGTTAATTCCTATGTAAACCTCATTTTTATTTCATCATTTTGTATTAAGACTGATATTAACATTTTGTAATTAATAATTTAATATATTTAAAAATAAGTTTTGTGCATAAACCTTGTTCATTTTCATCTTATCTATGCTTCTTTGAATGAGTTGAAATAAATTTGTATATGTGCTAAAAATGTGAATAAAGGACCTATCTTAAGCCTAACACATGAATCACTTAAGCATTAGCATAAGAATCACCTAAGCATTGGTGCAAGACTTGCCTTAAAGCACATGAATTACAATATGTAAGCACAAATCATATGAAGGAAGTAAATGACTTGGACAACAAGGAGAATAGATGATCTAATCAACACATTGGTTACATGATGGAAGGAACATTAAATTCATATTATCATCAAGCCATCACGTGACTTGCATAGATTATGAGAGTAAAATTTGACATTAAGTTAGATTGGAAATGTGGGACAAATGGGCCTCACAAAATGATAGTCACCACTAGTCGAGGGATTTGTATGCCTGAGATTTAATATCCTCTAAAATTGCTAAATAATCTCAACTAAGATTTAATCAAGGACTCCACTCGAGTTAACAAGGCAAAATCTAATCCAAGTGTGACATGCACTTGTTCTTTCAAACTTGTAACTCCTTAACAAGCAGTTCTTGTAGAAATTTGTTAGTTAATTATTAGTTAGTTATTGCAAATAATCAGTCCTCTTTTAGAGTGACAAGGATTGTGCTTATTATAAAAATAATTTGTAGTAGAATTAGTGTGGTTGGTTGCTAATGAAAGAAGTATTGTATTACATTCAATAAAGTGCATGATTTTGAGTTAAATCACCTGGTGTAATTTTCAATCTTGAAACTAGATCAGAGGGAAGGAGCAAGGGCCAATCCTCCCCAATGTGAAGGGAAGCATTGATTTTTATTCAAGTATTTGTTTATTCAACATTTTCTTAGTTAGAAGAATTCCAGCACTTTAAACATTTCAATTTGTGAAATTAGTAATCTTTGTTTTATCATAGAATCCATTCTTTGAACACATTTAGAAATAGTATTTGTTTAAATTTAGTAGTTAATGCATACTTATGACCCTTTCAACCATTATATTTATTACAAATACTCATGGAAAACTCCTTGGAATTAAAATCATTGGCTCCTAGATTTATCTCATGGGGAAGAGGAATAAGGCACAAATGTGTAGGGAGATGTGGAAATGGAGTCAAACCCATGTGAAACATCATTTAGTAGCCAAGGGGTGGGGTATTCCTCCTCTTTCCTATGAACCCTTCCCAATGGAGTGATAGGGAGGCACCTGAACAAAGGGTGTGGCTGATATCCCTACTACTTTTGAATCTTCCTTAGTCATGGTGAGAGGACTTGAGATGTGGTCAAGGGAGAAGATGGCATGACCGGGTATCAAAATGATATCTTGGATCTATCGAAGTAAATGATTAGGGTCAAGCACAACCACCGAATGAAACAATCACTCGAAAATGTGGTCACTTAAGTACTGCAAGCACCCGAAGACCAGATATGGACCGCTAAAGAAAGTTTTAGCCTTGACCCACACATTGATCCCAAGGTCTTGCACAAGTTTTTTACATGTCGATGATGGGGATCTTAGATTGGGTGTGAGAACACACAAGGTGTACGCATTGACAATGTGTTCTCCCAGGTGGATCTGTAAAGTATGAATAGACATTCTAAGATCCATGTAGTGTGTTAAAATGTTTGCAAAGTTTATTCGGATGTAGTGGGGATAGTAAAAACTTGAACTAAAGAATGGGGAAAATATTCAAAGGTAATTGGGGAAATTTAGAAAAAAATGTCAACTATCATATGTTTCCATTATTACATGAATGCGAGTGAAAAAATGAATGAGCCTTTTACAAGAGACTGGTTTGCAGGAAGGCTCCAGGTAAGCCAAGATCTAAATTCCTAAAAATCCATCTTAGTACACCTAAGGCTAGATTGTCCCATGTAAATCATGTTGAATAGTTTGGATCAAGGGACCCCCAATATTTACAAATCATACCCCCAAATCCTACTCATTCTCAGTAGGGATATTTTTATAGGTTTTAGAAATGATGCTTTTAGGTACCCCCAGAAAACGTCAAATGCTCACACCCTTCCTAGAAAAGAGCTAAGTAGTAACATGATACTTTCACAATTGAATTACAACCACAATTCACACAAAATCATAACAAAAGACACATATCACTTCATCCTCAACATCATTTCACAACAAAAATAAAGAAATATCACAAATCTTGATAAATTTTCCAAGTGAAACCCATTAAACTTAGGAAAAACAAGGGAGACATATATTTACGCTCTCAAATCCAGTTAATGATTGTACACATGTAATCATCTTAACATAGATTCTTGATAATTGAGTTACATAGCAAAAACCTTCATCAGAAAATTGTGTCGTCTCCTAGTTGGCAATGTTTCTACAAATTACCTTCAATTTTATCCTCAAGAGCTTTCCACCTTTTTTCACTAATAATCTCCATTTCCACCTAGTTTTCCTAGAATACCAAGTGGATACCAAACAATTGAAATCTCATTGGCTTTCCTATTTCCAATTTGTTGATGATGATCACTAGTGTTTGAAAAATATTATTACCAACCCCTCAATTTGACCATGGAAATCACAATGCCCAACCTTTTTCTTACTCAACATGGGGAAGAGAAACTCCCAACTACACTAGAGAATGAAATAGAGAAGCGTATGAAATCCTTAGAGGCTGCCCTTGTTGAGGTATGGTCCATGATAGGAACCCAATCCTTTCCTCTCAAGAAGAGAAGAACCATGAGAGAGGGTTCTTCTAGTAGAATTCCTCATTTCCCCATATCTCAGCTCTCCTCAGGTATGAAAACCAAAGCATATATAAGAGGGGATGTTCCCTTTCTGAGTGGGTAAACTCACCTGAAAGGAGAATGAAATTCACCCAATTTTTGAATGGGCCACAATTAGGAACTATATAATTGATGGAGATGGGTATGTATCAGGGTTTGGTGATGATTTCTAATTTTTGTTTAGCGCAATGGCTCATGACGACTTCATTCAACATAGGGATGACCTGCTAAAATGTATTCCAAAGTGCCTCTAGGATTATATGTGCCAAAGAAAAGGATTGATGTTTATGTTTTTCCTTTTATAAATCCATCTATGTATATGTATGTGTATATGTTTTTTCAAGGGCAGGGGCCCCTAAAATAGAACCCCATTTTGTTCACTTTGTAATTGTTTCTCTGAGTTTCCTTTCTATTTTTAAAATGTATGATGTGTGCAAATATTGTTTCTTTAAAATCATTTAGGCATATCTTGCATTTCCTTATTTTATTTTCTTGCAAAAATAACACCCTCGAAACGGACATTCTACCTTGTGGATACATCTTCATATATCACACATAACTACACAAAATCATGGGAGAAAGAAGTGGGCCTTTGTCACCTTGTTTGCCCTTAGAAATTGGGAAAGACTGCATTTCTTTATTCCTTTCTATCTTCAATCGATGGCCAAGTCCAGAACAAAACTCATGAATTTTTTTCAAAGATAAAAAAGTAAATTAGACCCCAGTGCCCTGAAATTTTATTCACTTTATAAGCCAGGTAAGGATCTTTTATCGAATATCAGGGAGAAACTACTTTTTCAACATTCTTGGGTAGGGTCCAAAAAGAGATAACACTCGTCCAATTTTACTATAGAAGATATAGCCTATATCAAATTTCCAAGGTAACTTTAGATTATCCTTTTAGGTTAGGCCATACAGCTCTGGAGATACTTAACCTTTGAGCTTCATGGAAAAATCACACTCACCATACTTCCACTTAGCCAAACACATCCGAAGTACCGACCTTGCACCAAAATACAATCTATTTTGTACCTTAAGTATGTAGAAATTTAAGAACCTTCATAGTAGTGATAAGACCAACTATATACTTAACCACCCCATTATAAAAAGACAAACCCAAATATGAGAGATACAACTCAAAATCAGTTCTCATCACGTATTTCTCCTGAAAAGGATTTAGAGAATAGAACAATTAGAAAAATAATATAGTCATGTATGGGTACCAATAATAATCATGAAATAATTAAATTACGTGCCTCAATGATGCTCATCAAAAGGATACCCCTCTTGTAAAGGTTTGATCATATGTGGTGATAAGAGATATTGTTTGAGGGCGTCGCGAGCCTATTCAAAATTATTGTCCCACTTGAATTGGATATCTTCTTGTAAAAGATGATGAAAGGGTCGACAATGGTATGATAATTTTGAAATGAAATGATGGATAGATTGAAGTTTTCATTGAAGGCTATGAATTTTCTTGAGATTAGATGGTTAATAAATTTTAAGAATGGATTTGAATTTAACAGGGTGAACTTCAATTCCCTTGATAGAAACTATGAATCCAAGGAGTTTTCTTGTGAGAAATATAAATACAATTTTGGTGGGATTAAGGCGATGGAAGAACTATAGAATACTTGCAAACATCATGTGAAGGAAAACTAGATGGTATCTTTGGTGTTTGGATGTACCTAAGAGATTGTGGAGGCAATATTATAGTGTTATTTGAATGAGATCATGAAATATGTAGGTCATAACACACTAATATGTAGCTCCTACATTTTTGTGGCCAAAAGGAATTACTCTATAGTAGAAGGCTCCCCATGGGGTGATAAAATATGTATTTTGATGATCATATTATGAAATTAAGATTTGTTTATAACCAGAAAAACCATCCATAAGAGATAACATTTCGGGTGTGTCTATTAAATCAATGAATTGTAAATATTGGTAAGAGGAAAATCATCTTTGGGGAAAGTGAGATTCAAGTCTCAGAAGTTTGTAAAGATGCAAAATTTTATAGTGTATTTAGTGATGGATACAATGTTATGAACCCATCGTGGATAATCAATGGGTGGTATGAAGTAGGCTAAAAGAAGGAAATAAATTTCTTCTTTGATTAGATTTGTAATGCAAGGATGAATTTTACGAAGATTTTTACTTCATGGTTTTGGCATTTAGGATGGTAACAATATTGTGGATGATGATGTTCGGGTTTATACTTGAAATGTCATTATGGAACCATGTAAAGGATTGACTATTTTTGGATAGGAAATTGGTGAATTATTGGAGTTCACATGAGTTTAAGCATTGGTAAATTTTGAAAATGTGCGGATCTTACAATCTGTTGATGTTAACATCGATAGTTGATTCATTGAGGAGGGTAAATGTGTTAGAATCAAGGGTCTTCTAAATATAATTCTCTTTATCACCCATACAGTTAGGATGGAATCCTTATAGTGAAAGTGGAGAATATTTATGGTAGGAGAGCCTTTTTTATCATATGAGGTAATCTTAAGAGGATGGATTTAGTTTTACTGTTAACTTTGATAAGATAATGGTCTAAGTGAAATGGTATTGACTAAAATAAAGTTAAGAGGGATAGGCATGGTATATTAATATTCTGAAGAGGAGTCTAATTTGGGTGATGATGGGGTTAATTGGGATGATGACGTTGATGGGGATGAGTTAGAGGAGGATGGTTTGAATCCTAGACCATGTTTCTTATAAATTTTTTGGAAGTTATCAAAGGGAAGTCATTAATACCTTGTTCATAATGACCGAGGCCACAACCTTTCCATGCACAATGATGGAGATAATTCTAGGATAACCAAGGCTTATCCAATAATGAGGAGAAAGTTTTTGTGTGTAGTTGAATCTCAAGATGGGCCAAAGGGAGGTTGATGCCTTCATATACCAACTATGTCCAAATGAATGGAGGGCTAAAGAAAATGATGTTTCCTATGTTAGGCTCATAAAGTGGTTGTTTCTTAAGCCTTCCATATGTCTTAGGTGTGGTAAGTGTGTTAATGGATAGGAGGCAATACTAACCTAGAAAAGGAATTTCATAATGTTATCGAGAGAGTCATCATTTGGTAGTATGAATGATGAGATCAAATAACTTGTGGAAGCTTTGTTTGAAGATGAAATATCTTGTAAAAGAAGCAAAAAGTCTTTATGTTTGTATTTAATGCAGAAATATTTAAATGGATTTGTATTGGAAGATACCATGATGATATTACCTTTGTGTTTGTATTTTAGACATCGATGTAGAGTGGATGGGACATAAAAATGGTGTGTATTTAGGGACTAAACAAAATCATGTTACACAGAAATCTCCTTCTATGAGATAAAATAATTCATGGAGGATTTTTGAACCTCTTTTTATGGGTAGGATAAGTGTACCCAAGGTAGGAGCGACAATATCGTTGAACACACGTAATACGAAGAGTTATTGTGAGAAAATTGTGTTAGGTAGTTGGAGTTGTTTAAAGGCATGAGATGATATGATGTTTATGCTAGCACCATTAGTAATCATAACTCTTTTAACAAGAGTGTCACCGATTTGGGAGGTGATAAAAATAGGAATATCATGGTCTTCTCGGATGGAAGGAAGAAATATCGAGTCATCGAATGCAATGAAAAATTACATTTTTAGGGCACCAACTAGGTTGGAAAATGTTTCAGATCATTGGAAGGAACTGAGTTTGATTCTAGGGCTTCAATAATGGTATTTTGGTGTTGGGTAAAGTTCTAAAAAATCTTGTAGAGGGATATTTTAACTAGAGCCTATTGTATATGTATAAGAAACATATTTTAAATAGATGTTATTGAATGATTATAAGGAGTTAGAAGTATGGAAAATTTGAATTTATATGATGATGGTTTAGGTGATTCAGGAGGATCCATTGAGATAATGAATTTGGGTCTATCTTTATTCTAGGCTTTAAAGTCGAGTGCACAAGCTCTAATGGTTATATTGAAAACTTCAATCTAAAAATATGATGATTTACTAGAAGAGGGAACAATTTTTTTAAAGGATCTTCCAGATGAATTATTTGGATTATTTGATTTAGGAACCTTAGAAGCAGGTTTCATGTGATGTTTTTCTTTAATTGATTTGGACTGAGATGGTATTTATTTATAGTGAGGAGTCCTTTATGTTGAAATCGAGAGGGTGGTGAATCAGTGTCTTCTCAAATTTACTTTATCAAATTAGCTATGATTAACACATAAAACCACACATAATAAATTAACAAGGAAGTACACACAGAGACACCAATTTTAATGTGGGAAACCAAACTAGGAAAAACCCACTAAAACCAAGAACTAGGCTTAGGACCAAATTTCCCTATATCAGTTACATTGATTTCATGGTTGAGATTCTACTCAACCTGGAGTCTGTAAATCCTAAGTTTTACCAAGTTGCTACTCAGTCTGGAGGATTCAACCCCCTATAATTTAACCAACTACAACTGATCTTTAGTAAGCTACTACTTACAAGGAGGCTACAACCCCTATATGCTAAGTTGCAACTTCAAATTTTTCTGTGTTTTGGTTACAATTTTTTTACCATCTTACATATCCGATAATGACCTCTAGATTAGCTTACTTTTCCTGTTCTACTCCTAATTCATATTTCTTCAATATGTTGCAAAGTATTATTCATCTTCAAGGAAAAAATCTCTACAAATTCTTCATATACTAAGCTTCATGTCCTTCCTTCTAGTTTCTTAGCTATAATAGTTTGCTTCTCACCCTAGTTAATGCTTACAACTTCATAAGATGATTCCTTACATACTGAAAATACCTATGAAATTCATCTTCTTCTCTACCCTCAAACTTATCTTTAGACCATGCTTGAATCTCTTTTATACACAATAACAATTGCTTCATTTCATTAACAAATTTTTTTCAAGAAACTCACATCATTCAATATACTTTTCTCTTTCACAACCTCTCAACCTAGTGTCTTGTCTTCATAAAATCTCCAATCATCTTCAAATTTTTGACACCCTATATAGTTCTCTTCCTCAACAACCTACTGTTTCATAGTATTACTTGTATATGTATTTTCAAAACTATTGCATATTCCTTACAAGTTATTTTATGTCTTCACTTCATCTTGCATGTATATTTTCTGTCATCTCTTATATATTCAAAAAAACCAAAACCTTTTTAATTATTCCCTTCAACTTCTCACATTTATTCAAGACTTTAAAAATCTACCTATGAGAACTTTTTAGTATTACCCACTTATTCTCAAGTGTAAGGGAGATGACAAAATATTAACTTTTATGCCACACAAGGTTATTCACCATTTATCTTGTTTCATTTGGTAACTTATGATATGTTTTACCTGTTAGAATACCTCTATCTTCTATATATTCAAATAGAAGACCACAACACACAAAAATCATACACCCTCTATCTTCACATTCATCTTCTATATAAGACACTTTCATTTCAAATCTTTGTTCAAGTTCCTTTACTTCGAGAGGATGAATTTTCAATTCTTGTCTTTTAGTGTTATACTTTTGGATTTTTACACTTTGTGTTTCTCAATCTAGACCACCAAAAATCATTATTTTCAACTCATATACCTGACATATTTCAATAACCTTTGTCTCGACTTGTACAAAATAATATGGAAAAAAAATTCTTGTGTAACTGAATTGCACCTTGCTATACTTTTGATAGGTCTCTGCAGCTTCAACATGACACTTAACACATTTTCAAACCCTAGTAATATCATCTCAAGGTTAAATGTGCCCCTTTGTATCATTTGGAATATGTTCATGAATATCTTGGAGTTCCAAAAAAGATGAATTAACATTTATTAAGTTTTCCATCTCTACACAACATTTGGAGTTTGACCACAAAGCCACTTTGTCATGAAATTTGAAGTTCAATAACACCAATGTTCCACAAGTTTGTATTATGATTTAGAGTTTAAAGATCTTGAAGAATAGAGCATGCAATATATGACCTATTGTCATCACTTGTAACAAAAATATAGGTTTAGGTCATGAGCATTCATCAATCGCATGGTTTGGAGATACACCCTTATGAGCACATTACCTTTCAAACTTCCCCTATTTGTAAGAAATTAGATACCTTGTCAATCTAGCCATATTTACTTGATCTTCATGGATTTGTATAGTTAGGGTTTAGGATTTCAAACCATAGCTTGTTGTTTGAGGCCCTCCTATAAATTAGGTTTACCTTTATCACAAATAAAATCAAATGATCACTTTCATTTATAGGTAAACCGTAGAGATTCCAAGCATTTAGGCTGCACATGAAAAGTGAGTGTATATGACCAATGTATAATATTTACATCTTCAGGACTATCACGGAGGAATGAATCACCAATTAAGAGGAGAAGACCTTTTATGATTTTATTGTGAAATAAGAACTTCAAACATGATGTATACTCCTTTTCCAATGTAAATGCAGATTTGAGTAGAGAAAATGACAATTCGCCTTTAGAAATCAATCTTGTTTAACAAGCCTACATAATTTAGATGAGATGAAATTGGTTTTAGACTTATGTTCTCAGCATAGAGACATTCCAAGGAGTCCATAAAATTATCTCGTGACTTATAGAGGTAAATTATGATCATCTCTAAAAGGATTAATTCAAAAACTCTCTTTCTTCAAGCTCTAAATCTTCCTGTAGGGGTACATCATACTTTTAGATCAAATGCACTTATCACCTAGATTGTCACCTAATTGGACCAAACCAATCTTGATATTTTTCTTGAATTTATAAAGAGAGAATCTTCCTGAACATTTAATATAATTGTATGAACTTCTCTTCAACTTTTTCACTTTTCATTTTCAGGTATAATTATCAAACAAAGTAAGCAATGTCAAGAATTGCATGAAGATCGGGACTTCATGCACTTTGTTTGTGTAGACAAATTTTTCACAACTAGATTATAGATTTCTAACTTTTAGTCAATCTTGTGACTACACAATTCAGAAACACTATAGGAGAAACTTTTTCATTACCTCTAATGGTATGAATACGATATTTTAGAGAGAAATTTGTATAAGCAACTCGGATCACAACCCTTTTGATAGAGATCTTGTAGGATATCACTATAACATTAAGTCATATACTTCAATACTTAACATGAGAGAATACCAGTAGATCCCCCAAATCACATGTGACATGAAGAGATAATTTTCCAACTTAAATGCACATATTCATGTTTTAACTAACTTGCCACCCACCAAAACATGACAGCTTTTACACACAATTTGCAAAACAAAGTATAATCTATACCGTACCTTCACACTTGAATTAAGAAATATTTCTAAGACAAATTGGGGAGATTTTTATATCAAATTGAGATGATTTACTAGATTTCACAAGTCAATTTGAGTCATAGCAACTCATTTTGTGCTTATCATTTCAAAAGGCAATCCTAGAGAGAAAACTTGTTAGAAAATAGTTCATAACTTATTTATTTCACAACCAATTTCCCTCAAAAAATTTCAAAACTTGAGGCTTAGAGTTATCTTCAAAAATTACTTCTATGATTTATCCAAAAGGCTTGAAAATTTTTCTTGGATGCTAAGAAGCCAAGGTTCTCAATGTGCATTGCTTAAGGGACCATTTTTAGGAAAACTCACATAACTTCCACACACATCTTCAAAAATTGATGAAATTTGGAATGAAGCACTAAAAGACATCCCTCTACACATTCCATTATATTTTTAGCCATAAATGTTTTTGTAAATCTCAGACCTATCTCATTTTCATCAGTCTCCACTAACAGTTCTTAAGGCCAACTTTGGTGAACTTTTGACTTTTGTCTCAGGAAGATAAACTAAGCCTTGTTGTTGATCACACATGCCTAAGGTATAACTCCTAGGCTTCTCCCATGATCACATGGTCTTGTCATGACTTGTACCAACCTTTCACACCTCATCAGTCTCTAGAAATAGGCCTAAATGAGATAGTTTGAACCGAGACTATAAGATCTTTTGCTCATACTAATCTCCTCATGAATGCCATGTAAATCACTTGTGCCAAGTTTTAACCCCATTTTCATAACTCCACTAGACTTCTCCCTCACTGAAAAGCCTAGATCACACTAAAACCATCCCGAATCCACACTAAACCATTGAGAAGGAACTACCAATCAACTTTCATGCTTCTTACAGAGCCTTACTTCTCCACTCACTAATTTTCCATCAATGTCACTTGACATCAATGAAAAAACCAATGACTAAGGTTCAAAACTTTATTAAAAAGGATTTGAATGATGGCATGAAGGTATTTGTAATAATTATTGTAGTGTCCTAATATCCAATGGTAAGCACAAAAGGCTTGGTAATGGTATCAATAAGGTTTCCATCCCTAAGTTTTGGATATTTTATTAGGGGTAATATAATAGTTGATGATTGAACGATATATTCAATGATTTTATCATAATACACTATTGGAGCTTATTGAGATAATGCTTTGAGGGTGTAGGATCATGGGGGTCATCGATGGTTCAAAGATATGCATGTCTAAGATGACATGTCTAGGTATTACTTTATATACTAGTTTGGATTATGTGATAGTGATTTTAATCTTAGAGGATGGATGTGGCCCCGAGATGGAGGCCAAGGGGATAGTGTTGGTTTGGATATGGTCCTGCAAGAGTTATACAATGTTATACATGTAGTTGATTAGCTTTGACATAGGATTACTAGGTTTTTAGTTCATTGTGCGGTGACATGGTTGTTGAAGGAGCTATTCAAAATATCAATGACAACTTTATTTTATTGTGATGTCAAAGAGTTAGTATTTGATATTGTTTTGGATGCGGATGTGATGTATTTTGAAGGTTGAGACCAAGATGAGCTTCAGATCCATGCAATGACAACATCGGTAGAGACCGATAATGTGTTGGGTGTGGGTGAGAGCTCACTTATGGAATTGATGATGTGGTGAGACCTTATGACATTGGTTTGAGGTTGGTTTCATGTTGGAGGATAATTTTGAAAAGGTTGTTGAAACACATCCAAGTTTTTATTAGGAGGTGCATTCATGTTATTAATTTGTAACTCACCTCAGTCAAAGAGATATTGAAGGAAATTTATAAATGATTGGCATTTTTCAATGTCATGTCCTCAGACTTGGTGATTGTATGATGGAAAAGTGACAAGCGAGCGTGGGAATCTACAAGTAACTTTTCCTCACACCTGACCTCTCGAGGTCATGCTGAGACAGTCAGTGGGGATGGAATATGCGTGGGATGCAGACAAACTAGTTAGGCAATCTGATGTCTTTGACGCGCACTAGTGGAAACTATGAATCTAGGGCAAAGAAGGCCCTCCTAACATGAACTGGTGTGATAGATTGATCGGTAAGGATGATTGCTCGAAGGATCCAATCAATATCGAGCTCTGGCGTGATTCGGTCTATGGGTTGTGGAATACATGGAAAATAACCAGGGATAGTTTCATGTATATCTCCAGATAGGGTCATAGGGTGGATGATGGGTATAGCGGACTCTACGGGTGATTCTCTCGGCCTAGTCCGAGAAATTCTTAGATTTTTAGCTACTATGTCTAACAAGGATAACTGTTCGATGATGATAGGTGGAAGTGGAGTAGATCTGAATACTAATGTACATAGGCTAGCATCTATGTCTCGATTCACTGTGTGATTAGTTGGGCTGTGGGATTTGTGGGTCACAACCGTAGATTCATGGTTGTTGTGGACCTGCTATGGTCATGTGTGGAATCAGTCCCTAATCCCTAGTATCCAATAGTCATATTCTTTTTAGCCTCTATATTATGAGTTAACAGGTTGTGTGATCTTTTGAGTATCTCACAGTGTTTGTGCAAACTGCAATTCTTAAGTTGGTATCTATATCTGTGAGAGTGTCTCCTGCGTCTGGCTATGGGACCAAAGGATCACAACCGAATGTTTTCTCTCTTTCAAGCCCTTCTACAGTCATGCGGATATATATCTAGGGTAATCTGTAGTTTGGTTGATTTGACCAAAATGTGTGTGCTTGGTCGTCTTCTATGTTTAACCTACTTAACTGGAGGTTGATCTGATTGTAAGTTTTCTGTTGTTTGGAAGACTTGGATCCTAAGATTCTGATCTATATCGTTATTGCTATGATGAGATTTGGTTGGGGCATGATTTTTTTGAATACGTATTCTCTGGGCTCTTTAGGTCCCGTGATTGTCATACGAAAGCAACAATGTAAACCCAATTGCAGCAAAGTAAAATTGACTATGTGAAATATATCTATAACATATATAACTTCTCTATTTTTGTATTTTTCTGATGAATTTCTATGAATAAAATTGAAGGAGCAACTATTTTTAATATACCTATAAATTGACAATTAATCTAATAACAAATTTAAAACAAACAAAGCAACCGAGTATAGCTACTTGCCTGTGTAGTTGTAAATATATTCTAAATAATGAAATAATTGATCTATTCTATTTGAAAGACTCTCGATCCTACCTCAGAAGTGAGGAATGAATCATAGTTTGTTAGAAACTATCAATCCCCACACTTACCCCGCAATATCGAAAGTAAAATTGACTCAAATAAAGTGATTGGCTACTCTATTTGATATTCTTCTAACTAGAACTTTGAAAGCTAGAACCCTGGATTTTGCGTAATGTGGTGAATCTGATGGTGTGTGTGGTTTTGTCCCCTCAGTGTGATCTCCTCGTTCCTTCGTGCTCGCATGGATCCAGAAAAGCGTGTAATGCTAGCATCAACAGAAGTAGATTTTGGAACAAAGGCAACTTAGGATACAGACTGAATACAATGTGAGTAGGAGAGGGATAGTGCAAGAGTACAGAGCTTGGCTTATGCAATTCCTAGCAGGATTTATTGCGAGTCATGCAACATAAAACGTCTAGAACCTAAAACTATCCTATTTGATGAGTAAAACCTGCAACTTTAATGGCTTCCTACTGAGAATTAAACTGCTCTATTTCAATGGATTGCATGAAGTAATGACAACATTTGCACAAGATGGATATGTGGCTTTCTAATAGCAAAATAACATTAACTAAGCATGCAATGAACTAAACTATGAATCCTAAGCAAAATAAAATACTGAACTACTGAAATGAGAAATTGAGAGGTAAATTTGAGGGGCCATTTCCTTGAGCACAAGCCAACTGTTTATAGCATTTACATTCACCCAAAGGTAAAAACCAAATTGATCTCTTAAACCATAAACAAAGACAAAAAACTATTCCAGGGAACCAGAATCATTAATGCAAGCCAAAGGCGGTGAAAAAGTTGGTAAACATTGAAATTTACGTGAGTTGCATTAAAAAGAACATTCTAGAAAATGCATAAAGCACCGCCACCACCGCGGGGTGGCGGTTATAGACCGCCACCTGTGCAAGGCAGATATTTCACACCAAGAATAAAACAAAAAGAAAATAGGGACAAAGAGAACAACAAAGCACACAGGGGCTAAGTGGGGCATGTAGGATGTTAACACACACTTGGGGAGCTTTTTCGGATCCCAAACACCTTGCGAGGAGACCTGTATCATCATTGGGGCACGTGTTACATTGTTCCGGTAGTGTAGTACCTTACAATTTTGGGTACATACATATTGCCCCCTCGAGAAGCGTTTTAGCCATGAAGAGGCGTAAAATGGTGGGTCCGAGTATGGTGGTCCCGAAATGGGAAGTTAGAAGTTATACCTGATACGTCCATGTGTCGAAATGACGCTATCCAAAATTCCCGCCACCTACAAAATGAAAAGAGGAATCAAGTGCAGATAAACAAAATAGATTGGAAAATAAACGCTAAAATAATGGGAAATGAGGACGTACCATTTGTGTGGGGGTAAGAACTTACCTCCGTTGGCGCTCCAAACCTGTGAAAAGGGGATTCAAAAATGAGTCAGGTTGCTATATATATGAAAGTGGGCCCATTTTCCTATTCATTTGTGCGTGTTGATTTGGTTGGTTTTGAGCTCTGGGACCCACGGTGATGGTTTCTTATGAGAGTAGAGTCAAAATGTTCGTGACGAGATAGTGATCATGCCTCCGCGAGCAGATCATCGACCCGCAAGATCACAGGTTAGTTTTTCTCAATTTATCATTTTTACCCCCAAAATTTTAAAATGTTAAAATCTTTGTCATGGGGGGGTTATTTTTGAAAATGTTAGGTTCAAAAGGTCTATCTAGGGGGTACCTACTGGGTAGGCTTTGTTTTAGTTAAAATAGTCCCTTTTTTGTTTTTTTAGGCTTTTTAAGGTATAAAACCCGCGTGGGTTTTTAGGACATAACCACCACCCTAAATAGGGCGGTGGTCACATGACCGCCACCCTATTTAGGGTGGCGGTTACAAGACTGCTACTTTTAAGGCAGTGGTTACAAAACCACCACCCTGCTCAGGGGTGGCGGTTCCTAACAGAAATGCCAAAGGAACACTTGTTTAAAATTGTTTTTGCATTTTTAGCATCTTTATGTGTTTTCATGATTTTTCTAATGTCATTCGGATGCTAACTTGCTCTGTTTTGTGTGTTTTTGGGTGTATGCAGGTGAGGGAGGAGTACATTTGATGGAGTCGAGAGAGAGTGTGACTGGCTCCCAGTAGTGTTAGATGCCCTTTCACAGGATGAGGTGGACACTCTTCAGAGGGCTGGCATACTACGTATATCACACGTCCCACATGTTGCTCCATCCAGTCACATACTTTGTGACTTATTTTCTTATTGGGATGCTGATCGGAACACCTTCTGGTTACTAGGGGTCCGAGGTGAGTGGACCATCACTTTGGAGGATGTTTACCATATTCTGGGGTCCCGATCATCGGGAGACGACTTACTCTTGAGACGGTAGGTTCACGGGCCCAGATAGCACAGTGGGCTTCTTACATGGGAGATGCAGTTATCTCCACTGGCTCGAAGAAGGGGGTGAGGGTCTGATCTATTCCTAGCCTGCCCATCCCCTTGATTCACCAGGCCATTATGGGGATCCTTTCCTCGAGATTGATCGGGACAAGGGAGGAGACACACTACTATATTGCTGGTCCCCCATTATTGCATAGATCGAGGGACATGGCCGGATTTACGCTTGGGGAGCTGATATACTTGGGACTACCTACCATGACTTGTATAGGGTAGTCCATTTACAGGGATCTTTGAGCCACCCGACCCTGGTTATGAGTTGGGTCTATGAGTGCTTCATCTCCTTCAGCAGAGGTGTAGAGGTGGTAGATCCCAAAGCTGTGAGGGCAGCTAGATGGATAGACATGTCGTGCTCATAGCACCTCACTAGCCAGTTGCTTCCCTAACCACTGATGACATGGAGGCCACACCGTATCAGGCCATGGCAGGTTTATGGGGTGAGGAGGCTCTTACTTTGATCTCCTGCTCCACCACAGGGCAGCTTGTTGACAGAGTAGGGAGAGTGGAGATACACCCCTTTGGCCGAGTTCCTCAGCAGTTTGGCCTACCTTATATGGGTATGCTTCCCCGGTAGTGCTAGTATACAGGTCAGTTCGAGAGGCCAGAGGGGGTCCTAGAGGCTAGGGTTGGACAGTTGTTACCCCTGGCGTTCCTATTGTAGCAGCTAGGCGGGTAGTACGTGCCCGAGGGAGAGCCGGTGCTCCTCAGGCACCCTTACTTCAGATTGCCGCCGGTCCCGCTCATAGCAGTGACAACCCTATTGACATAGACTCCGAGTCTGAGGAGTTCACAGGGGGGAGATGGAGGAGGAGACGGAGGAGGAGACTGAGGAGGACAGTGATCCTGAGTGGCATGACACTCAGGATATCATGCAGTAGAGAGGGCAGAGCAGAGTGCAGAGAGGGTGACTCTGGTTTCAGAGGAGCCACTCTCCCAGGGCCATGGTGGGGAGGATGAGTCATTGCTGCAGGATGCTATGTTGCTCTAGCCATGGGAGGAGTACCTCGGTCAAGTGGCGGCAAGGTATTTGCGGCAGTGCTTTGACCCTAGAGATCCATCCTGGAGGCCCAGTGATCCGAGTAAGTTATCTTCCCTTTGCTTTGAGTTAGGATTGCTTTAATTGCCATCTCTCCTTTTGTTTACACTTGTGTTTATTTCTTGCTTTATTTCTAATTCATTTTCTCCTTTGTTTGCAGAGACCGCCGATGAGTGGCGAGACCTGATTTGCAAGGTATGCACCGATACCCTGATGATCCCTATGGAGAGGACCCATGCAAAGCATCTCATGTGGATGCAGGGGATCCTCAAAGCCAGCGAGGAAGACATACGACATCTTTTCCCCCATCTAGCATGTGGCCAGGATGGTATCTACCCTCCGTACTGAGCTGGAAGGGTATAGGACAATAGAGCGCCTGATGAGGAGTCATTCTCATGGCGAGATCACAGCTACCCCTCGGGATCGTGAGCCCTCCATGCACTTAGAGCACCGGCGTAGCCGAGTCCTAGGCATGGGCATGTACCCTCAGAGGGATCTCATAGGGGTTGAGAAGCCACTTGGCTCTCTTAGATTTTTGTATGATGTTTTGTATTTCCCAGGATCTTTGAGCATTTTGACCATGCTTAGCGCATGATGGCATTGTACAGGAATTTTGACCATTTATATATATATATTCTTTTGGATCAGACTCTTGGCATCTATGACCTTGCTTCCATTTCTGTTTCCACATGTAAACTATGATGTTATGCTTATATGCTTTTTAGAATGTATGCAATGGAGAACAAATGATACAAGTGTTTACTTTCTTTTTGTATTTCATGATGCTGATATATGATAATGTAGATACAATGTGATTTTGAAATTTTAGTTTCTTTAAGCAATTTTGATACCTCATATCTGTTTTGGCAAAGTGGTGAAGATAAGCCAGTATGATGAGCAGATAAACTTGCCCCACTCCTAACTCCACGCAACTAGTAAGATGCGAGGGCTCGTCACCGAGAGCTAGAAAGGGCACAAGTTATGAAATGTGTTGAAATGATGGTGATGAAAGATAGAAAAAGCTTTGGTGGAACCAAATTAGGATGCTACAAGCCTACTCTACTCGAGTGACTCCATAGTTTGGGATGTAACTTGCTTTGCGGTTTATCTAGACTTAGATCCATAGATGGCCACATGGTAGACAAAATCTGGTTTTTAGGATTTTTAACTCTCTTGGAATTTTGGACATCTGATTCATTTGTTTTTGACTCAAGACTTCAAGATTTGAATTGTTTGTTTATGACCTTTAACGTTTGTTTGTCAAGAGGACCCCCTACACCTTGCCCCATGCTACTAGTAAGAAGCGTGGGTTTATCACCATAGGAAAGGCATAGGTGAGTAAGGGCATTTCCATCCTTTCCCAACCCTATGTCACTAGTAAGAGACACAAGCTCATCACCAAAGGTTGGTGGGGCAAGGAAATGTGTAAATTTAAAATTTTTTGTTTGATTTATATTTGACTTGTTTATTTGAGTAAAATGTCAGCATGCTCTTACTTCCAAAGAGATATTCATACGGGATAGATGTGACATGATGAAGCTTCTAGAATAGACCATAGGCAAGACACCTATCCTAAGAAGAAACCAAAAGTGAGAACAAGTATGCAGACCTTGGTATGGTTACCGTTAAGACTTTGTCATATCTAGCTTTATTTGATGAAATGATTCCGAAATAGTTGATGATATCATGGAAATGGAGAAGTATGATTAGAGTGTTTATGCCAATGCCATCAGAAGTTTGTAATGAATTGCTTTGAGAATAAATTCCTTGATCACAAAATTGTATGCGAAACAAGCGGACAAAATGATCCTAACTATATGAAGATGCAATGTAGCTATAATTATACAAGTAGTGCTGGTTGCTTATGCATAGAATCGTTTAAGGTGTAGGGAATTGACCGTTTCACCAAATTCTTCACCTTCTAGTGTGCATAAGAGATATGCACCATTTCCATAGTCCTTCATGACTCGGTATGGGCCCAACCATTTGGGCCGAAACTTCCTTCCTTCGCCGGTCTTTTTATCGATCTGGTTGTCTAGCCTTAGAACTAGATCACCTTCATATATGTCTCATTCATAGACCTTCTTGTTATAGTGCTGGCACATCTAGTCAGCATAGACTCTATGCTACTGTTCAGCATCTAACCTAGCTTCATCTAGGCTTTCTAGTTGGGAGAGACATGCTTCTCTGTAAGCATCTTCATCTAGGATCCCTTGTAATGAGATACGGAGACTGGGTATTTCAACCTCAAGCGGGAGAACTGCTTCTACCCCGAATACTAGCGAGAAAGGAGTCACTCCTGTTGGTGTTCTTATTGAGGTTTGGTGGGCCCATAAGGCTGGATATAACTTCAAATTCCAATCTCATTTGTTTTCTTTCACCGTTTTAAGAAGAATGGCTTTTAATGTTTTGTTTGTTGCTTCAGCTTGTCCATTGGCTTGGGGTAATACAAGGAGGCCGTATGATGGCTTATTTTAAATTTATTGCATAATTCGTGAACTTCATCATTCTTATAAGAAGTCCCATTATCTGAGATAATGATTTGCGGGACACTGTACTTGCAAATGATTTGGTTCAAAATGAACTTGGCGATTACAGAACCCGGTATAGTAGTAAGAGGCATAGCCTCTACCCACTTGGTAAAATATTCGGTGGCCGTGATTATGAAATTATGGCCGTCTGTAGACGAGGGAGAGAATTTCCCTATCAAATCGAGGCCCCACATAGAAAAGGGCCATGGAGTAGTGATTGGTTATAGAGCTTGTGTCGGCATGTGGATCTCATGGGAGAATTCTTGGCATTTATGACACCTTCGTACAAACTCTACTACGTCGTGTTCTAGAGTAGGCCATAAATAGCCCATCCGATGTATTTTATGAGTAGTGGCATAGCCACCAAAGTGGCCTCCACACATCCCACTATGAGATTCGTGGAGAATCTTCTTGGATTCTTTTGTGTTAACACATCTTAGAAGCATTCCATCAAATGTTTTTCAATAGAGAACTTGCTCTATAATGACGTATCTGGCTACGATAATGCGTAACGACCTTCTTTGTTGTGGTGTAGCACCTTCTGATATGTATGGTCCATGATATAATTAATAATATCAGTATACCAAGGACACTCAGAGATGGGAGGTCTGGTTTCGATGTAGTATACGCATTCATTAGGAAAGTCTAGATCTACTAGATCACCTCCGTCTAGTGGGTTATCAGCTAACCAATCCGTGATGATTTGTCCTTTAATGGATTTTTGATTTATGAATGTTAATTCAAATTCACCCATTAAGGTTATAAAGTGTCCAACCTTTTTAGACAAGGACCCTTGCATGAGGAAAGTTTGTAAATGCTTTGTCTTTACAATGACCTTTGTTTCTTGATTTAGCATGTAATGTCTTAAGCGTTTGGTTGCAAAGACTATGGCAAGGCATTCTCATTCTGCCTGTGTATAACATGTTTCATAGTCAAGCAACATTCAGCTAATGAAGTAGATTGCACGTTCTCTCTTGTCATCGTCTTCTTGAGCCAGCATACAGGCTAGTGAGACATTGGTAGCTCACGAATATAAAATTAATGGGCGGTATGGCTTAGGTGGCCTAAGCGTAGGTGGTGATAACATGAAACACTTAACTACATCAAAAGCTTCATTGCAATATTTGGTCCAATCAATAATGTAATATTTCTTGAGTAGATTGTTGATCGGATGAATGGAAAAACTTAAGTTCGGGATGAATCTCTGGATTGCACTAAGCTTTCCGAGAAATGACCTGATTCTTGATTCATCCAAAGGTGGGACCATTTCGAGAACAGCCCTAATTTTGGTTGGGTCAACATAAATCCCGCGTGATGATACAATGTAGCCTAGGAGCTTTCCTCTGTTACACCAAAGACTCGGTTTTACTGGATTTAGGGTGACTCAGTATTCTATCATACGTGAAAGAATGATGTGAAGCACTTTCATATGGTCACAATGCTTCTTGGCCTTGGCCAACAAGTCATCTACGTAGGATTCCACAATTTTATGAATAAGGTCATGAAATATATACGTCATAGCGCGCTGGTATGTAGCGCTAGTGTTCTTGAGAACGAATGGCATAACAACATAGCAATAGGTTCCCCAAGGAGTTACAAACGTGGTTTTAGCTTGATCTTGTTTGGATATTCTGATTTGATTGTATCCTGAGAATCCATCCATAAGAGACAAAAGCTTAAATCTAACTGTTGCGTCAACAGTGACGTCTATGGATGGTAACGGGAAGTTATCCTTAGGACAGCCTTGTTAATGTCTCGAGAAGTCTATGCAATGCATATCTTCCCATTCTTTTTGAGAACGGGAATGATATTAGATACCCATTGAGAGTAATCGACTGGCTTGATGAATCCTACTTGGAGGAGTTTCATTACCTCCTCTTTCACCATGAGAGCTACCTTAGGTTTCATTGGTCTTGATTTTTGTTTAATCAGCTTTGCATCTGATTTAGTGACGAGGTTATGTACCGCAATGTGTGGTGCAACCCCTGTCATTTCCTTATAATTAAATGCAAAATCCTTCCGATGTTCTTTGAGGATTTGAGTGTGTATTTCTACTTCCGATGGAGTTAACGAGGATCCTAACTTCAATATCCTTGGTTCATCCTCTATTCCGATGTTAATATCGATTGTTTCTTCAATTAGAGAAGTGTTACCTTCTTCAAACTCAGGCGGGGCTGGAGGTAGTTTCAGATCGTCTCCATTCTCGACTGTGTATATGCTAAGTTCCTTTTGTGGGGGAAGCTCTGTCATGGGATTTCCGAAGTAGGAAGATGAATGCGGGATTAAGGATAAATCTACTAGGTGATGGGTGAGATGTAATGCTGCATAGGTGTTTAAGTAATTCAGAGTGGTTGTATCACTATCAATGTGGTCTAGGATAGTAGATTTGTTTTCATTTCTATTTGTTAAAAGAGGATTTGACATTTTTTTACTAATGGTTTGGTACAAAGGGATACCATGAAATGGGTATCTTCCAACTCACTATTTGGAGTGAAGCGTGACGTCGAGGTCACTATTGAATCGGTGAGAATATTTTTCTCTCGTGGGATTGCTTCAATTGATATGAAGTCAAACTCCTTGCTTAAATCCAATACAGCTATTTTATAGAGTTGTAAGTGCTCAGCTCTGGTTTCATACATCTCAGAGACTTGGTTTGCTACCAATTGTGAGTCTCCTAACACCTTGATATTATTAACACCAATCCTCTTAGCTAGGATGAGGCCAAGGAGGAGGGCTTCATACTCAGTGCCATTGTTTGTACATTCAAAATTTAGTTTAAAGGCAAATGGTAGGAATTTTCCCTTGGGAGAAGTAAATATTACACCTGCCCCAGCTCCGTAATGACATCTAGCTCCATCGAAATGGAGATTCCAATACTTACTTGGGAATATGGGCATTGGGATATTTGTTGTGTTAACATCTTCTACATCTACCATGTAGATATCCACTGCTAGAAGAGAACCAACACCTAGGGTGTACCCCATGCCTATAGAATCAAATGGTAGGAACATTGGTAGATCTTACTCTAGAAATTCAACAATTTTTGCAGTAGTTCCTAATGATATTGTTTCTAAAATATTAACCTCATCTTTGAGGGCTGGGATCATCTTGGCTAGGCTCATAGTCTCAAGATCTATCGTAGGTACCAACTTTTCTTCCGGTTTCGGGCCGGTAGGTTTATTAAGTTGGTTTGTTGGGAGTTCAAACTTTGAGTGCATGCCTGGTCTTTTCTTTAGGTCAGCCAGGTGTACATCGAATGGTTTTGGATCACCTTTGGCTATGAACACCTTTCCTAAATGCAAGAATCTTACTTCTTGAAATAACGTAGAAGGGATTGCCTTCATACGGTGTATCCATGGTCAGCTGAGGATCATATTATAGTTAGTTTCCTGATCTATAATATAAAACTCAGTCAGGATTATTTTGGGTCCTAAGGTGACCGGTAGTATTATAGTTCCAATTGAGGTGGCTTTAAGGCTATCATAGCCTCTTAGCGTATTTCGAGTTGTGGAACAATTCGTTTCTCCATACCCTAGCTTTTGAAGGAAAGAGAAGGGGACTATGTTAACCGCTGCCCCATCATCAACCATCATGCATTTCACATAATTGTTATAAACCCATACTTGCAAATGTAAGGCTAGATCACCTCAGCGTGCAATCTCAGCGATCTATTGGCATTTTGTTTATTTCAAATATGAATTCAGTATCCCTATCCGGCTGCCCCGGAGGGTGGATATCAAAGTCTATATGGTTTACCTGTGTTTGGGAGGTGGGGTGATGTTAATTAGATGGCCTAAACCTAATGCCTCTAAAAGAGTAGCCCTGTGGGTAGGAGAATTCTTTAGTAAGTCCAAAAAAGAAATGTGCGAGAAGGTTTTTGTTAGATCACTAATTAAATCGTAGGCACCTATGGGTCTTACTAACATTTGTTGGATGTTATCTATCTCCGGTAGGTAACTTGGACTTGGCTGAGAGGAATACTCTCATGTCCTTGTTACAGCCTCCATGGGTAGTTCGGCGTCTAACTCCACTAAACCGACTATCTTGGGTCATGGTTGACTTCCTAATTGTGGCGCAACTAATGGATTTAGTGAAGTTGAGGCTTCATGATCATGGTTTCCTGTCATTACACCCTTGTTTTTCCCATTTGAATTTAACCCGTTGTTGTGATTTGGGAGTGGATCATTGAAGATCTTAAGGGGTGCATTTTGAGGGGAAACTGCCCCTGTAAAAGTATTTGGTGCCGGTGACGTAGGATCTGCCAAGAACATATCTATGAAAAGTTGTCTTTGTTCCTCTGGAAAATGTTGCATGAATTTATTGTAGTCACGGCATGTTCTGGTGTCATGGCCTCAGATTTTGTGAAAACCACAATACAAGTTAGGATTGTAATTCCTAGTCTACTGGTTTGGTGTATATTGTGGCCCAAAACTCTGATCAAACCACTCCTTATTAGGATTAAAATTTTGCATTTGTTGTTTTTGCTTTTGGTTCTAGTTTTGATAACCAGATTGAGTTTTGGCTTGGACCCTGTGTAGGGTTTTGCCATTGTTGTTGTTGTTGTTGATGATGATTGAAATCCACTGCATTGATTGTTGGGGTAAAGTTGTTATTTCGTTGGTTGTTTACTAATGGTGGAGTATTCACAACATTTACCCTTTTGGCCCGATCGCTACTCCATGATTTTTATTAAGGATTTTAGGTTCTTGATTGGTATTTGTGGTGATAGAATAAGTCGTAGTATTCTAGTTGGAGGTGATTAACCTCCCATTTGTTCCATACATCTTACGACCGCTATCTATTACTATTTGATCTATTCGGAGAGCACTCTCAAGTACTTCATCGTAAGTCCTGTTGTATATATCTTTCCCCTCGGGGAGATATAGGCAAGCAGAAGATGGAGAAATCAAAGAAGCTCAAATCCTTGACATCGCCCAAGGTGCACTGTATGTAGCGCACAGCATGGAATGTTGACAGGGCAAATGGCGCACCCAAGGCGCACAAGTAGGCTCACAAAGCATGGAATGTCGACAGGGCAAATGGTGCGCCCAAGGCACACAGAAGTGGCGCATAGCATGGAATGTCGACAGGGAAAATGGTGCGCCCTTGGCGCATAAAAGAGGATGTCGACACACACACGGATGCACCCTTGGCGCACCTTTAGGAGGCGCTGCATTTTGAGCGCTGACAGGAAGCAGACCCTGGTGCAGATATTCAGATGGCCATAACTTTTGACTGGGAGCTCAGATTCATGTAAGGTTGGACTTTTTGGAAAGCTTACGAGGTCCTCTGTCCAACTACGACTGGATATCTTTAATTGGGTGAGAAAAAATTCTTAAAAATGCAAAATACAGTTCACCACTTTTGGGTTCGCTGGGGTTCTCACCTACCACCATAATGAGATAGTTAAGTGCATTCTAGAGGTGGTTGGGGCAGATTTCAATTTCCTCTCTATTTTCTCTCTCATTCTTCCTATAAATTGTAAGGAGGGGCTTCTTAAAAAGGTTGGACATTCTTGTTTTGCCCTCCCCTTCTTCTCTTTGGCGGTGAATCAGTGGAGTTCGAACCTCCTATCTAAAACTATAATGCAACCTTGTCTCTTGGCATTTTGTGGTATATTGTATCAATCTTTGGAGCAAATAATACATGTCTGTGGATGATTATCAACCCTCTCTATGTTCATTTGCATCTTTCTAATCTTTCACTGCAAATCTGTTATCTGTGCATGATCTTGCATTACATTTTAATAGTTTGTGTTTATTGGCAAGACAGTTGTTCTTCATTCCTCGGTGCATCACCTTTGTTAGTTTAGGTTTATTTTTATGCATCTTCTTACCCCTGTCTCCTTGGCAAGCTAGTTGAGGTTTTGAGTAAACCCTCTACATTTTTACGTGTGCATCTGAACAGAGGAATAGGAACCGGCCTTCATCTGGAGAGCTTTTCCGATTTCGCAAGGTCCCACACTTGGGAAAGGCTCCATGTTATGCAATCGCACTGAGAGTCCCAACCCATCAGGTATCAGACATTCAGGGGTGCTGCGATTCGACATCAACAATTTTGGCACGCCCGGTGGGACCAAGAGGTCATTCCATAGATTTGAAGGAACTTTCAAGAAATTCGAATTAAAAAATTGCAGGTTTTACAATTTCATATTTTCACCTTCCGGCTGAACTTTGAAATCAATTTTCAAGGACTTAACTTGCTCAAAACAAGTCAAAATTTCACCAGTTGATAGATCGGGGGATAATCTTCAAAAGGGTATTCTTAGATTTTTGAGATTTTGACTTTCAAAATTTCATGGTTTTTTTATTTTCAGATTTCAGGTTTTCGGAAGTCTGGCATTTTTGGATTTTCGGGACTGTCATTCCAAATCAAGTTCCAAACTCTAAAATATCAAAAATACAGGTCTTTCAAAATTCTATTTTTTAAATATTGTCAGGTTTGGTGTGTAACTTGGCAGAATCTAGCCTTTTGAGGCTCACTTTCTAACACATCTGGCGACTCCGAAGGGGATAGAATTCAGCGGTGTAGCAGCAAAAGTTGCCCAGGCATATGAGAAGAATTCGAACCAGGTCCAATACTCGAGAAGAGGGGCTATTTTTCCACTTGCAACTTTCACCAGGTAGAGGAAGGAGAGGAAGAAGACCACAAAGATCACCATCTCCACCTAACAGGACTTTGTCTACACCTCCACCTGGTAGGCCTTTTCTCGCATCGACCAGGGTTCTTAGGCCAATCATAATGGCACATCTACCACCGAATCCCTTTGTCAATTTCACGGGCAGTAGTCCACTTGCCCTAAATGCTCAGAATCAAATTCCAGTTGCAGCACTAAAGAATATACCCTATTTTACAGGAGAAAATCATACTACTCCTATTGATCACATCCAGGATATTGCTAATGCATGTGTAATCCACGAAATAAATGAAATGGATGTTGCGGTCAAGTCATGTTGGCTTCATCTTTCAAAGGAAAGGCATTACAATGGTTTAGGAGCCTTACAAAGCGGGGGTCTATTACAATTGGAACCAACTTTGTTCACTCTTTGTAGCCAATTCGGGAGAGGGCAGACAATTTATCTTTATTGGAACAATTGACAACAATCAAAAGGGCTCCTAATGAACAAATGATAGATTTCAACTTCAGATTCCAACGGACATGGGATAGGATTCCAATAGCCATTAGACCAACCACCGAAGGAGCATTCCTTTATTTCTTAAAGGCTATAAATTCAGACATAGCCATGATGATCCAATCAATGGGAGGGACAATGCGCCAGGGCCTACAACACGCTATCGGAGCAGAGAGAACTATTTGATCCAAGTCCGGCAAGATTGCACCAAGGCCACCAATGCCTCTCTATCCGGATATGGGAAATCCTACAACCAGTCAAGCACCAGAGTTGAATCCCATTCCAACTCCTAGAAATCAAAGCAATAATGAGGCGTCGACTTCTTCAAATACTTCAAAGGAATTACAGGAGGTCATGAAACAACTGCAGAACCTTGGAAATGAACTAGTGACTATCAAAAGACAACAAGCTCAAGGTGCTAGACCGTATCAGCCTCAAGCACAGTACCAAGCTAGGCCCCCATACCAACAAAATAGACCACCACCTCAGGCTACAAATCAAAACCAAAACCAAGGACAACCTCAAGCTGCCAGGCCATTTCGACCGTATGATCCAAATGCAACGACATCCTCAAGAGCCTTGGTCCCGACACAAAATAACATGGCACAGGAGTACGACTGGTGTTACCCTTGCAATCTACCTCACAATCAATCAGCATGTTTCAATGGTGCACTAAATCAAGCCTTGATGGTGCAAACCATTGGTGTTCCTCAAGAACCAAGCCAGGAGGAGAATCAACAAAGAGAAATGCAACAAGAGGGACCTCCAACGAAAACCACATTGGCAAATTGGCAAATGCAGAAGACTTCGTGGAGTTAACCAACAGCCTTTTCAAGGCATGGCTGCCAACACACGGTCAAAGAAGAGAAATATAGGAGAGGGACAACCGTGTGATCCAGTTGTTTCTCAGTCCACTCCTACACAACAAGGGGTCGATAGACCAAACACAGCTCCAAATGTGCAGAATCAACCTAAGGTACTGTTGTGAGAAACACATGCACTGTTCAAGCTCCAGAAAAGGTTGCGCCAAGCAAGGGACAGCAAAAGGACAATTCATCCCCCTTCAACATCATCAATCAAATGAAGAAGACACATATGAACATTTCCATGTGGGAATCACTTTGCGATCCCAGGCAACGAGATTTTATTACAAGCTGCAATGGCTAATTGGTCTCGCCATAAATGTATCAAACCAAGGACATGAGAAAGTTCTCACTAATGCAGTGCAACATGATGGGGGCCAGACAAGGAAAAATCTGAAGCCTCCACCATTCTATGTTTCATTGATTATTGGAAACCACTTGGTACACAACTACATGATAGATTCAGGAGCAAGTAGTTCAGTGATGCCAAAGAAAATAGCGGATCAACTGGGTCTGAAGTATGAGCCAGTGCTGAAAGGAGTAGTGCAACTAGATGGAACAGCAGTAGGAACAGTTGGGGTCATCAAAGGGTTAAGCCTAACACTACATTCCTGTCCTAATGTTACAGTTCTACAAGATGTGTCTGTGATTGACCTTCCGCCACTCTTTGCGTTGTGTCTATCAAGAGACTTCACTGCAAAAATCGGTGGATATTTATCTGCAGATTGGTCACACATGATTTTTAGGACAAGGTATGGAGCCAAAGCAACAATCAGGTCAGAACCAATTGCCAATTTCCATATTGAGCCTCATGTACCAAATCCTATCAATGCAAATTTCTGGCTTTTGATCAGGAGGAGTGTTCAAGTGATCTAGAAACAGGTACTAAGGTCGAGGGAATTCCTGATTTAACTTTGGATGAATGGGCAAACAAGAGTCATGAATTTGACCCATACAAGGAAATTGAAGAATCTGAATTGGGCGTGTATTGTATACATGAAGAAAATTCACCCATTCCCGACATCATTCAACCTGAACAAAAGGATGAAAACAAAGTTTGGAAATTATTTTTCGATGGTTCGAGAAGCGCATACAGGTCTTTAGAAGTGGTGCAATGTTGATTTCACCACAAGACATCAAATATTTTTCAGCTTTTTGTTTCCAGTTTTCCTGTTCAAACAACACGGCTGAATACGAAGCATTGATTCATGGAATTCATTGGGCCAGGAAAAGGGGCATAAAGAACTTGCAGGTGTTTGGAGATAGCGAGCTAATCGTCAACCAAGTTAGGGGACAACATGCTACAAAGAATGACTTGCTGAGGAGCTACAAGAATAGGGTATGGGACCTCATTGAGGATTTCAAGCTTTCAACATTGTGTCCATACCCAGGAAGAAAAATGAAGTCGCAGATAGGCTCGCAGCAGTTGGAGCAACGTTTGATGTGGTTGACAACATCAGAAGGGGAAAAACATAGCCACATATCCATGTGATTATGAGGCCAGCAGTTCCAGATAATAACACAAGCTGGCAGGTGTTTGAGAACGATCAACAAATCGTCAATTTCTTACAAGAAGAGGCTGAATTCTCAGCTAGGAATCAGGACAGATTAGAGCAGCAGTATGGGGATCAAGTAGTGCAGCTGCGGACAAATAAGCTTCCTAAGGGTTTAGTAACATTGGAGTCTATCTTCAACCCTAACGACCAGTTCCGTAAGGAAAAGGCTAACATACAAGTCAAGAGAGAAGATTCAGAGCCAATTCCGGTTGGGGAAGGCAAAACACTTCAAATTGGTAAAGTGGCCACTGAGCAGGAGAAATCAGATTTCATACAGCTTTGCCAAGAATTTCCAGATGTCTTCGCTTGGAGCTATGAAGACTTAAGAGGATTTGATCCAAATTTGGCACAACATACCATAGAATTGGATCCAGATGCTAAGCCCATTAGGCAGAAGCAGAGACCAGTCAACCCTCACATTGAACCTCTAATGAAGAAAGAGCTAAATAAGCTAATAGAGGCAAGCATTATTTTCCCGATCAAGCACTCAAGCTGGGTTGTAAACTTGGTTCCGGTCAGGAAGAAGAGTGGAGAAATTAGGTTGTGTGTGGATTTCCGAGACCTAAACAGGGCATCTCTCAAAGACCATTACCCACTTCCTTCAATGGAACAAATATTGCAAGTAGTATCCGGTTCAGAGAGATTCTCTCTCCTAGATGGCTACTCAGGGTACAATCAGGTGATGGTGAAAGAAGATGACCAATTCAAGATGACTTTCACCACCAAATGGGGGACCTATGCCTACAAGAAAATTCCATTTGGGCTATCAAATGCTGGGGCCACCTTCCAAAGGGCAATGGATATGGCATTTAAGGGGTTGATCAATAAAATAGTTCTGATATATCTTGACGACATCACTGTATTCTCAAAAAATGTAGTGGATCACCTCTGTCATTTGAGGCAAGTATTTCAGAGGTGTAGAAGATTTGGGGTATCATTGAATCCCAAAAAATGCATATTTTTGGCTCACGAGGGAAAACTTCTAGGCCATATTGTTTCAAAGGAAGGGTTGACGATTGACCCAGAAAGAGTTGAAGCAATTCGAGCATTGCCATTGCCAAGTCACAAGAAGGCTCTTCAAAGCTTCTTAGGAAGGATCAATTTTGTCCGCAGATTTGTTCCAAATTTTTCTGCTCTTGTGAAGCCAATAACACTGATGTTAAAGAAGAGTATGGAATTTAAGTGGACATCTGAAGGCAAGGCAAGTTTTGAGGCAATAAAGGAGGCTATATCTCAAGCTCCGACTCTCATCAATCTAGACTTCTCCAAGGACTTCATGTTATATGCCTTTGGTGGTGGGGACATGATTTCTGCAAACCTGGTACAACAAAACAAAGGAGGATTAGAACAACCAGATTGCTTTCTTGATCAAGGCTTGGAGGAATACGAAACTAAGTACTCTTTCATTGAAAAGCATGTCCTTGCAGTAATCAGGAGCTTAAAGAAATTCAAGCACCTAGTCTCAAACAACAAAATCAAATTATTGGTCTCTCATGCGGGAGTCAGGGACTTCCTTCTAAACAAGGATCTAAATGAGAAGCGTGCGGGGTGGATCACTCGTGTCATGGAATATGACATCAAAATCAAGGTCACCAAACTAGTACGTGGAAAGGGACTATGTGAACAGCTAACCTTAAGTCAACAGGTTGAAGAAGGTGATGAAAAGGAGACTACCTTGGTACTACAGGATGGTAAAGAATATGAAAATGATGATGTGCCTACTCCTTGTTGGACTCAGAATATGATACACTTCCTATAGATAGGACTATGCCCTCCAGAAATGAGCAAAGCAAAGAGGAGATACTTCAGATTACAAGCCATTCCATATGTGCTTGTTGATGGTGTTTTGTTTAAGAAAGACATCAATGGAGTTATATTGAGGTGCATTGGGACAGGTCAAATTGAGAGGGTGTTACGAGATTTTCATGATGGAGATTCTGGAGGACATTTCACCCCATGAGTAACAGCTCTCAAGATAATGAAGGCAGGGTATTATTGGCCGACAGTCTTCAGTGACTGCTATACATGGATAAGAAAGTGCAAGAAATGTGCACTCTTCACAGGAAAAGAAAGACTAGCAGCACTTCCATTGCACCCAATTCTGGTTGACCAACCATTTATGCAATGGGGATTGGACTTCGTCGGGGTCATCAACCCAAACTCAAGCCAAGGCCACAAGTGGATTCTCATGGCAACGGACTATTTCACCAAGTGGACCGAAGCAGTAGTGCTCAAAGAGGCAAATGAGTCTAACATACTAGACTTTTATGAAGGAATAGTGACCAGGTTCGGTGTGCCGCCACTATCATATCAGACAATGCATTGGCATTTATAGGTTCCAAGATTACAGAATGGGCTGTCAAGAATGGAATCTATTTGAGCACCTCTTCAAATTATTACCCGTAGGGTAATGGACAGGCAGAGTCCATGAACAAAAATTTGCTAAGAATCATCAGGAGGACTCTGGACGAAAATCAAAGAACATGGCATACCAAGCTAAAATCAGCATTATGGGCTGACAGAATAACACCAAAGAGGTCTACAGGTAATTCCCCTTACAAGTTGGTCTATGGAAAAGAGGCGATGTGCCTATATCATTAGAACCGCCTACATTGGAGTTCATGAAGCAGGTTGGAGTTGGGCCGAGTTCGAACCAATGGAGGCTAGGTATGCGAGTTGATGGAATTGGAAGAAATTAGAGAACATGCGTTCAAACAATTGAGAAAGATTAGGCCTTAGTAAAAGATGGTTTTATAAGAAAGCGAGAACAAGGATCTTCCAGGAGGGGACCTAGTTCTCGAAATGGGATGCAGATCGGGCAAAACCAGGAAGGCATTCCAAGTTTGATGCCATTTGGAGTGGCCCCTACATGGTCACGGGATGTAAAAGTAGTAATGCCTTCCAATTTTCTACATTGGATGGAGAAGAACTCCCGATTCCGGTTAACGGAATCCATCTTAAACATTGCTACTAAAAGGAAAAGGTTTACCCTTGTAAAAATTAGCCTAGATTTCAATTCCTCTAAGTGTGTATGCACATTGTCTTGTTGTAGTTAGGTTTCAGTTTCCCTAAGTGCTTTGGCATAGGTTTTGTTGCTCCTAGGTTGGATTTCTACAGTTCAGCGTGCTCTCGAAGAAGAAGTTGCGGTATCAGGCTCGGGATCAGATATCAGGTTGGTTTCAGGTTATTGCTTACGACTCCATGCCCAATGGATTGCTAAAAGGCCACTGATCTTCTACCTAGCAGGCAGGTGATCCCTTTGAGTCGCCAAATTGTTGTATATATCTTTCCCCTTGGGTAGATATAGGCAAGCAGAAGATGGGGAAATCAAATAAGCTCAAATCCTTGACATCGCCCAAGGCACACAGAAGTGGCGCACAGCATGGAATGTCGACAGGGTAAATGGTGCGCCCAAGGCACACAGAAGTGGCACACAGCATGGAATGTCGATAGGGAAAATGGTGCACCCTTGGCACATGAAAGAGGATGGCGCCCAACAGCGCCATGACACACACACGGATGCACCCTTGGCGCACCTTCGAGGCGCCGCTGCATTTTGAGCGACGACAGCAGAGACCACAGTGCGATATTCATATGGCCATAACTTTTGACTGGGAGCTCAGATTCATGTAAGGTTGGACTTTTTGGAAAGCTTACGAGGTCCTCTGTCCAACTATGACTGGATATCTTTAATTGGGTGAGAAAAAATTCTTAAAAATGCAAAATACAGTTCACCACTTTTGGGTTCGCTGGGGTTCTCACCTACCACCATAATGAGATAGTTAAGTGCATTCTGGAGGTGGTTGGGGCAGATTTCAATTTCCTCTCTCTTTCCTCTCTCATTCTTCCTATAAATTGTAAGGAGGGGCTTCTTAAAAAAGGTTTGACATTCTTGTTTTGCCCCTCCCTTCTTCTCTTTGGCAGGTGAATCTGTGGAGTTCGAACCTCCTATCTAAAACTGTAATGCAACCTTGTCTCTTGGCATTTTGTGGTATATTGTATCAATCTTTGGAGTAAATAATACATGTCTGTGGATGATTATCAACCCTCTCTGTGTTCATTTGCATCTTTCTGATCTTTCACTGCAAATCTGTTATCTATGCATGATCTTGCATTACATTTTAATAGTTTGTGTTTATTGGCAAGACAGTTGTTCTTCATTCCTCGGTGCATCACCTTTGTTAGTTTAGGTTTATTTTTATGCATCTTCTTACCCCTATCTCCTTGGCAAGCTAGTTAAGGTTTTGAGTAAACCCTCTGCATTTTTACGTGTGCATCTGAACAGAGGAATAGGAACCGGCCTTCATCCGGAGAGCTTTTCCGATTTTGTAAGGTCCCACACTTGGGAAAGGCTCTATGTTATGTAATCGCACCGAGAGTCCCAACCCATCGTGTATCGGACATTCGGGGTGCTGCGATTCGACATCAACAAGTCCTTAGTGGGAACTTTTGGACTTCTTCCTTCACTTCTCTGTTGAGAGAATGAAGGAATAAATCACATAGTTCCATTTGGTCCATATTTGGGGCACTGGCTGAAGAATAAAGAACTGTACGCCACCTCTGGATGAAATGAGCAACATATTCATTGTGTTCCTGCTTAATGTGCAAGAATTCCCTGATTCCTATTCTTAATAGTTTTTTCATGTCAAATGCCTTGATGAACTCTGAAACAAGTTGTTTAAACAAATGGATGGAAGCCTAAGTTATTCTATAATACCAATCGAGAGTGATACCTTCCAACATTTTTGGGAATATTTTAGCAACAACCCCATCCCAAGGGAGTAGTTCTCGAATAGCTGTGGCATAAGCCTTGATATGTGCATTCGGATCTCCCTCACCTTTGTATTTGGGAAAATCAGGGAAGAGGTCTTGGAAGCATAATGCTTTATATGGTGAAGTCTAAGGGTTCTTTCAAATATTCTGAATAAGTCCCTATTGCATAGGTTTCGACCATTGATGGTGCCTGCTGAGGGGGTGGCAGTGGAATGGGTTGTTGGTATGGCATAGCGTATGTGTTGGCAGGGGCATAAGGAAGCCCCTGTGTTTGAGAAAACATGTTGGGAGAGGAGAACATGTCCCCTTGTGGTGATTTGGAGTACATGTTTAAGTATGAAGAGGTATTGTCTAGGAATGGATTATTTTGTACTAGACCGGAGGTATCGGAATGGTGTTAGAAATGGCGGTTCTTGTTGGTGTTTGTTGTGAATACTGAGGAGTCATGCCTAATGTGCCCATTCCTATGAGGAGGTCTACTTGGCTAGGATGATGTGGAGGATTAGAATTTCCTACCTGTATGAATTGAGAATGGTGATTTTCCTGAGCAAGTTCCAACCCCCTAACTTTTTCTACTAGAGTTGAAATGACCTCATTTGGTGAAGTCATGATATTTTTCCTTAGTGGCATTTGTTGTATATCCTGATGTTGTATAGGCATGTGATATCCTGCTATGAATTGATCGCCACCCTGCCAAGTTTCCCCAAGGGCATTTCCTATATGTAGCAAAGATGGGAGGTATTTTCTTGAAAAGAGACCTCGGGTTACGTTTGTAAACTCCCTATGGGTGGGTACATACTCCGAGAGCGTTGTTCATTCCTGGCATGACGTACCGAATGTTCATCATCTAACACCAGGTATGGGTCAGATTGTCTACTAATTTGTGGTCTAAGTAGTATCTGAGGAGATGAACCAGATTCTCCTGTGAACGTCATATTGTTCGAGCCTGAAGGCTCTGTTTGTTGTGTTTGAGTGAGCTGATCCAACTCCTCTGTTTGGAAAGATGAGCTATATCTGATCCTTGGAGATGGAGTTTGTGTTGATAATTGGTTATTTGAATAGTTGTCACCCCATACTGAGAGTGAGGGCGATGACTATCTATTCAGTTGAGCGTAGTATGCTTCAAGACCTAGGAGAGGTCTACCATATGCATCGAATCCCGACATATTCGGGGGGTATATGAATACCCGTAGAATAATGGGTAAGAGCGAAGGTGGAAGGAAGAAGTGAAAATAAAAGAGGAAGAATTGTTTCATTCACGTCAGGTTCACCAATTTTTTTGGTGAAGCTGATGTGAAGGCGAATGAGGTAGAAAAGATGAAAAGCAAAATAATTTGACAACACAAGTAATAATAAGATTCCAGATTTAGAAAGTAGGAACTTTCACGTTGGGTTCACCAATTTTGTATGATGGAAAAGTGACAAGCAAGCATGGGAATCTATAAGTAACTCTTCCTCACACCCAACCTCTTGAGGTCGTGCCGAGACAACTGGTGGGGATGGAATATGCGTGGGATGCAGACAAACTAGTTAGGAAATCTAATGTCTTTAACGCGCACTAGTGGAAACTGTGAATCTAAGGAAAAGAAGGCCTCCTAACCTGAACTGGTGTGATAGATCGATCGGCAAGGATGACTACTTGAAGGCTCCAATCAATATTGAGCTCTAGCGTGATTCGGTCTATGGGTTGTGGAATACGTGGAAAATAACCTAGGATAGTTTCGTGTATATCTCCAGATAGGGTCATAGGGTGGATGATGGGTATAGCAGACTCTATGGGTGATTCTCTGGCCTAGTCCAGAAATTCTTAGCTTTGTTAGTTGTTATGTCTAACAAGGATAACTATTCGATGATGATAGGTGAAAATGGAGTAGATCTGAATACTAATGTGCATAGCCCAAAGATCTATGTCTCGATTCACCCGTGTGGATTCACTGGGTGGATTTGTGCGTCACAACCATAGATTCACGGTTGTTGTGGTCCCGCTTATGGTCATGTGTGGAATCAGTCCCTAATCCCTAGTATCCAATCATCATATTCTTTCTCAACCTCTATATTATGAGTTAACAGTTGTGCAATCTTTTCAGAGTATCTCATAGGCGTTTGTGCAACTTGAATTCTTAAGCTGGTATCTATATCTGTGAGAGTGTCTCCTGCATCTGGCTGTGGGACCAAAGGATCACAACCGAACGTTTGCTCTCTTTCAAGCCCTTCTACAGTCATGCAGATATATATCTAGGGTAATCTATAGTTTGGTTGATTTGACCAAAACGTGTGCACTTGGTCGTCTTCTATGTTTAACCCGCTTAACTAGAGGCTGATCTGTTGTAAGTTTGTCATTGTTCGGAAGACTTGGATCCTAAGATTCTGATCTATATCAGTTATTGCTGTGACGAGATTGGGTTGGGGCATGATTGGCTCGAATACGTATTCTCTGGGCTCTCTAGGTCCCGTGATTGTCATACAAAAGCAACAATGTAAACCCAATTGCAGCAAAGTAAAATTGACTATGTGAAATATATCTATAACATATATAACTTCTCTATTTTTGTATTTTTCTGATGAATTTATATGAATGAAATTGAAGGAGAAACTATTTTTAATATACCTAGAAATTGACAATTAATCTAATAACGAATTTAAAACAAACAAAGCAACCGAGTATAGCTACTTGCCTGTGCAGTTGTAAATCTATTCTAAATAATGAAATAACTGATCTAATCTATTTGAAAGACTCTTGATCCTACCTCAGAAGTGAGGAATGAATCATAGTTTCTTAGAAACTATCAATCCCCACAGCTTCCCTGGCAATATCGAAAGTAAAATTGACTGAAATAAAGTGATTGGCTACTCTATTTGATATGCTTCTAACTAGAAATTTGAAAGCTAGAACCTAGATTTTGCAGAATAGTGGCAAATCCGATGGTGTGTGTGGTTTTGTCCCCTCAGTGTGATCTCCTCGTTCCTTCATGCTCACGTGAATCCAAAAAAGCGTGTAATTAGAGCATCAACAGAAGTAGATTTTGGAACAAAGGCAACTTAGGATACAGACTAAATTCAATGCGAGTAGGAGAGGGATAGCACAAGATTACAGAGCTTGGCTTATGTAATTCCTAGTAGGATTTATTGCAAGTCATGCAACATAAAACGTCCAAAACCTAAAACTATCCTATTTGATGAGAAAAACCTACAACTTTAATGGCTTCCTACTGAGAATTAAACTGCTCTATTTCAATGGATTGCATGAAGTAATGACAGCATTTGCACAAGATGGATATGTGGCTTTCTAATAGCAAAATAACATTAACTAAGCATGCAATGAACTAAACTATGAATCCTAAGAAAAATAAAAGACTGAACTACTAAAATGAGAAATTGAGAGGTAAATTTGAGGGGCCATTTGCTTGAGCACAAGCCAACTATTTATAGCATTTGCATTCACCCAAAGGTAAAAACCAAATTGATCTCTTAAACCATAAACAAAGCCAAAACACTATTCCAGGGAACCAGAATCATTAATGCAAGCCAAAGGCGGTGAAAAAAGTCTGGTAAACGTTGAAATTTACGTGAGTCACGTTAAAAAGAACATTCTGGAAAATGTGTAAAGGACCACCACCCTGAGCAGGGTGGCGGTTATAGGACCGCCGCCCTTCCAGGCGGCGCTTCATCAACATCAAGAATAAAACACAAAGAAAAGAGGGAAAAAGAGAACAAAAAAGCACGCAGGCTAAGCGGGGCATGTGAGATGTAACACACTTGGGAGCTTTTCGGATCCCGAACACCTTGTGAGGAGACTGTATCATCATTGGGGCACGTGTTACGTTGTTACGGTAGTGCGAGACCTTACAATTTTGGGTACGTACAATGATATTTATAATATTTTTTTCTCTATAAAAAGAAGGTTTAGATGTGGAAACATTAATGGACTAGATAAGAGGAAGTGTAATCATGTAAGTGGAAAGGATTTTTTCAAATTTTGAATTGTATGATTCACCTAAGGGAGTATATTTTTGTTAAGATCGGGATTTCTCAAAGTATGGACAGACCTTAAAAACAATTTTCAAAACAATTTCCTTTTTGGAGCCTTTAGATTGGTTTTTGCTAGAAGAATCCTTAAAGGAGGGGCCAAGTTTTGGTTTCTTAGTTTGTAATTTTACCTTACCAACCTTAAGGGCTTGAAGTTCCAATTTTTGGGCCATAGTTGAAGGATTCATCAAAGGTTTGGAATGATTGAATTTGTAATGTGGATGATATGTGTTTGGCAATTGATCAAGTGAATAACTTGATTATCTCAATCTGTGGAAGGGATAAGGAGAGTTGGTTGATAATCCCTCACCATTTAGTGATGAAATCAGTGATAGAATCATCTTCAAATTATTTGATAACATAGATATTAGTGATAGAGATCTTATGGGATATGTTAATAGAGAAATGTTCTAGAAATAATTATGTGAGTTGTGTGAATGAGAAAGGTTCTCAACATCAAATCTTGATCATGGGTGATGAGATAATAGGTATGATGAAATTCCCTGATATGTTGTTGTGGATCCTCCTTACTATAAAATTTGATAAATTTAGGTAGTTCCTAATGAGGAGGATAGGATTTGAATGGTATGGATGGACTGATAGGTTCATTGAAGATATGTTCATAATAAAGACTACTCTTAGGTCTCATGTTAGAAGCTTAAGGCTTAGTAGTCTATGTAATAACACCTACATGGGATCATTTTGAAGAGGTTGTTGGATATTTAAAGAGGATGGGTTAGATTGATTATGGATAAGGGACTTAAATGTTGATATACATGATATGATGTTGAAAAGGAGGTATAAATGTTATGATGTTATGAGGTTACCGGGAGACCAAAGGTTTTGAAGAGGATTGAATATATTGATAAGGTATAGAGATATGTGTGTTGATGAGAGGTTTTATTGGTTGTAGTATATATTAAGAGGATATATAACTCGTACTATGGGATGATGGCTATGGAAACCTGTTGTGAGAAGGGGAGATTACTAGTAATGGCACATGCGTTGATAGGTGATGTAGATGTATGGATGAATATGACTATATTTTGAATTAACAAGCAGTAGGTTGTTGTGATGAAATAGGTTGAGACTTGATCAATGTATTTGTAGAGAGAGAGGACACCATCCGAGCTTGCGGGAGGAGCATCAATTGAGATGACATGGCTAGGTGTGGATGGGTAGGTAGTAGTATGAGTTTGTGCATGTTTTAGGATGACAAAGGATCTGATGAGGCGGTACTGCGTTATTTGTTTTATGTGGGGATATGTCATTAAGGTCAAAAATAGCAACATTAGTGAAAGAATCATGTGTTGACACACCAATATCACTAGTAGGGGTAGAAATATATTTTTTGGATGACAGGTTGATAATCAGGGTCATAAATTTTAGAATAATCACACACATCAACTTGAGTAGATGGACAATGTGATGGAAAATGAGTGGTGTATATGATAAAAACATCTTTATAGTAAGATAACGACTAAAGGTGACATGATTGGTGTCTAAGAGCTCGCAAATCTTTGGGTCGCCACTCTGGAAGAATTAAGGAGGGTTGAGGAAAGGAGATTCTAACATTTTAGATTGAGTGCTAGAAACACCGTGGTTTGAGATTTATTTCTAAGGGTTGTTATAACTGAACAGATGTGTTTGGGATGTTTTGCATATGAGATTGGGTTGATTCTAAGGATTTTTGAAGTGAATCTGCCATATTTGAGAGGTTTTGAAAGTGATCTTGTAGTCTATTTAGAACCATGGAATAATCAAACAATCAACAAAAAAATGAAATATGGTTATTTAAAATAAATAAAAACAACACACACACAAATAAATTTTTAGATTATCTTTATAGTTACAAAATATGTGAAAAATAAAATATGGTTAATGAAGGTATTACTGAGAGAGATAACTAAGGTTGGTTTAAGGTAAGTTTAAGGATGAAGTCCTTGATATAACCAAAGGTAGGAAATGCCAAGTTATGTGTTAGTGTTGGTACAAGGTGTGATATTGGGGCCTACCACCTCACTTCATTGTATTGTAATGATAAGGGTGCCGAGTGCTTAGCCACTATACCACCCACCGATTGTTTCTACTTAGCTAGAACACTAATTCGATTCCCTCTTCATGATGAGATCCAAGTAGGTAAACCTAGAAGGAATTGTTTAGATGCAAGTTTGATTTAAAATGTGGTTTTGTTATGTGTGGTGTAAGATTCTGAATACAATCGTTTAACCCCTAATTAGACTATGTGAGAAAACATATATGAAAGTTCATTTTAAGATCCAAAAGGAAATTTTTATTTTGATGAAAATAGACCAATAAAAAATGCAATGATTGGAAGAAAATGAAGGAAAAGGAATGTACCTATATTCACTATTTCCTTCTGATTTTTTAAAATTTATTTTTACATGTTTTTGAAGAAGTGAGAGAAAATCACTCCAAACTGCAAGGTTAGGTGATTTGACATTAAACAAAAATATATGAAATCTAATGAAAAAAGACCGAGGTCTCACCAAGCATGCCAAAATGTTTGTGGTGAATCATAGTTATTAATTATGTGATAAACACCATAAACTTAGAAGACAACAGGGTTTCACAATACCTACACCAACAATATAATTTTTGGATAAATGAATGCAAAACATTTAAGAGAATCACCCTTCCTATGGATGAGAGAACCTGCATGAAATGATAGATGAACAAAATAGATATTAGATAGATATTAGATGAGTCACTTGACAAAGGATGATCCCAGAACCAATGGGATTCATTGAAGGTGTCAACTCATTTTTACAATTAAGTGACATGACATGAAAGTAAATTGGCAATAAAAGGAATGAATAGAATTCCAGTGGGATAGAAAGATCTTGCTCTGCATGGTAGGTGGCTCAAGGCGAGGGCTATGACTAACTCAAAGTTTAGGAAGTAGTTGAACCATAAATTTTCAACGGTGTCCCATTATTTTTTAATTATTTTGAGTTAGTATTTGATGCCTTTGATTTTAGGTGTCAAGGTGATGGGAAAAATTACAAGCTCATGTGTGATCTCATATTGTTCTGAGGCAAAGGATTGTTGAACAATCAAAATATTGTAAATTCTAGTTATAGGAATGACTCACCCGGAACTATCATCTACAGAGAGGCACATCTTGAAACAAGAATATTAAGTGGAAGACTGAATGATAAAATGAAATAGAGTATGTAAATGTGATTAAAATGATAGAGATTTCTAGCAAGGTATAATCATTGGTGATTAAGATAAATCATTGGAAATTTCTAAGAAAAATATTAGTTCTTTGCTAATATGTAAATTGATGTGAAAAAATATATTAAAAGGTTTGTTTAGGCTTATAAGCGATGTTTAAATAACTAAAAATGTAATTAGAAGGAATTATTTACCTTTACTATCGAACACAAACTAATAAATTTAAAGAATCCTTATAAGAGTTTATGATTTCTCCAAGCGTCTAACCTGGGTCAGGAGATATCCAAATATTGATGTTGATGTCATTTAAGTCCGTAGTAGAATAGAGTTTAGCTGTAAACATCTCAAGATCCATTTTAAGGAAGTTTTGTGTTGATTTCTTAATCACCGACGATTATTTTAGGTTGCTGGAGATCCGTAATTTGGGGAAAATCCACTTAGAAGTGGTTTTAACTAGTTCCAAAAAGGTTTTGGGATAATGGATAAATGGAGATGGTTGGGGAAAGTTTTGGGGGCAATTAAGAGGTTGGGATATTAGGATAAAAATGGGTTTAAATAGGTTATGGGTGGTTTTAGGATAGGTAAAATGATTTTACTGGGGGGTAAAATGTGCTTAGGATAGTGAGATGGGTTTTAGGATTTTTGAATGATGGTGTGAAGGTTGTAGCCAGGAAAAAATTGTCTACAACCGGACTAGAAGGATAAACATAAAATTCTAATGAATCCAAGCATCCAACCACCCAACCAACTAATATTTAATGTTTTATGGTGCCCATCCTTCCATCTATAAAACTTGATGGTGTGTGTAAGTAAGCAATATGATGTCTATTTTTAAAAATGCAAGAAATGATGGCACATGATCCTTGGTGGGTGAATTTCATTAATTTCTCGATTGACTTCACATTTTCACTTTCTCTCTCTCTCTCTCTCTCTCTCTCTCTCTTCCTTTACATTCTTCCATAAATGTAAGTTCTTTTACAAAAAAAAGGGTTCTTTTCTATGGGATTGAAATATTTTCCTTAGATTTTTACATTTTTCATGCATTCAGACCTCTGCAACTACATTTTACAAGTTATTCTCAAGCCTCTACTCTATAAATGCAAGTGAAAATATTTGAATGATATGAAATTGTGGTATTTTATTTTGAATACTTTTTATTTGATGTAAATATCTAACCCTCTTGTCTTCTTTTGAATTTATTGGCTTGTCCTTGTAAAAATTTGTGTTTATCCTAGATTCTTACATTATGGTTCTATTTGTATTTCTATAGGTCATGTATGAACCCTATTTTAGTTTTGGTGCATCATCTTTTTCATTTTGTAGTTCTTTTCCTTTTCTCTCAACCTAGAATCCTATGAGTTTTTAGTTTAGTTTTAGTTTTAGTTGCATCTTGAAGTTGTGGGTTAGTTTGTAATGGGACAGACATAAAGAACCAACCTTATTTGGAGGGTTGTATCACTTTACAAGTCCCACACTTGGAGAGAAAACCATGTTCACAAAAAGTGTTGATGTTCATACATGAGCATTCAAAGGGTGTCAATTTTGTGTGTTAATAGTTCTCATGCCCAAAGTGGGACAAAACTAAAGATTTTATTTTCATTTCACTAAGATTTGGTGTGTATCTTAGTGATATAAAGCCTTTGGAGTATTTATACAACACATTTAGAAGATCCAATCACCAAATATATTGGTACAAGTAGAAAATTGTCTTTATCTTATGAGAAGAATTCAAACAAGGTCAAGGATAGAAAGTTGTGAGACTTTTGATTATTTACATGTGTCACTAAGAAGGGGAAGAAGAGGTAAATCAATCTATAGATCTCCATCACATCCGTAAGGATTTCTATCCACTCCTCTTGGTAGGCCTTTCTTGTCCTCTTTTAGGGTTTTGATACCCATCACATTTATGGCTCATCAAAGGAATCAAGCCTTTGTCACATTCAATGGAGGAATTCCTCTTATTCTAGCTCAATATTATGACATCCCATTTATAGCCTAAAAAGTCTTCCTTTATTCACTGGATAAAACACTACAACAACCATTGAACACATTAAGGATGTTGTAAATATTTGTTAAGTATACCATGTAACATAAGTACAATGTAAATGCCAAATTATTGGTGATTTATTTTAAGGTAAAATCTCTACAGTAGTACAAGGGCTTGAGAGTAAATTATATTACCACATGGGATGAGTTAGCGGAATATTTTTGCAAAATTTTTGAATATAAATCAAATCATCTATCTTTAGTATAACAAATGCAAACAACAAAAAGGGAACCTAATGAGATAATGTCTGGTTTTAATATCTAATTTCAAAAGACTTAGGATAGAATTATGAAAGTGGTAGTACCTAAACCTCAATATGAATTCCTTTATTATCTAAGGGATTTAAATAGTGACATTTTAGTCATGATTCAACCCATGGGGTAGAAATTTACTAGATACTTATGATATTGTCATTAGAGTGAGAATAGTCTCATTCAGCTAGTAAACTTTCCCTCGGACCTCTAATGCCAATATTTCTAGAGAGGTAGATATAGACACAAAGTTTTTTCTGCTGAATACTTCCCATATACCCCTCACATATACACCTTAAAACATTATGTTGGCTATATTTTCTGCATAGCTGAAAACCTAGGCAGTCATGAGATAAATCTCCCTCATTTACTGGTGAGACTCCCGTGTAAGATTTTTTAGTTAAATATGCTAGTATCTATTTGTGGGTATTACTTTAACCATGCAGCTCATGAACCATAGCTGTATAGTTTTGCAGCAAGTAAGCAACTGTTAAAGAAAGGAAATATTTGATGAAGAAGAAAATAGTAGAAAATAGGAAAGAAAGAGGGAAGATGTGCAACCCAATCAATAGATTACAGAGTTGATTGCATGCACATAGATAGAACAGATAGATATTAACATACAGAATTATAAGCAAAGGGAACTTTCAGATCTAGATCTAGAATAACGCAAAGTTTATGAATAGATCTAAGATAGAAAGTTAGAAACAAAATGCATCGTTGACACAAATTTCTCCAAAAGTATGTTCCTTTCTATTCCTCTCGCTTCAAATAGATATCGGGGTTTCAACACAAAGTATAGAACACAAGAATGCTTTGCTTAAAAATTCTCCTTTTAACCCGTAGGTTCTTCCTCTACTTATAGAAGTTAGAGGGGAAATTACAAATAGGAATCTTTTAGTGAACTAGCACATGTGGAAGTTGTAAAGGAAACAACTAGAAATCTCCCTCCTAGAATTCCTCTTTGCATGACATGCATGATTTGAAACTAAAGATAGAACCTTCTATTTTGCATGTCTTCCACCTATTTCCAAGTAATTGACTTCTTCAAGTAATGGCTTTTAAACTGATCACTTAATTTTTATAATTTAATTGATCACTCAATTACTTTATCTGAGAAAATAAGAGAAAGAAGAAGATAGAGGAAAGCTCAAGTCTTGTCATTTTTTCATATTCTCGCATGCAAATGATTCTTTTGCCTTTGATTCTCACAAACTACATCCGAAGTAGTTGGATCTGTAAGCGGCCGGATCTGGAATTGGATGGATCTAGAAGTAGTTGAATCTGGAAGCAAGTGAGTGTGACTTGCTTGTGGGTATTGCCTTTGACTTGTCTTCCTTATCCTTGAAGATTTGGTAGTTTTTTTCTAGTACATGCATCGGCAATGTTTGATGTAAATAACTCATCATTTTTATTTTTAATTGCATATGAGCAATTAAAAATTCTAGAAAGCACTCCAGGTGAATGCAAATTCAATTAAGGCTTCAACTGGAAGATTGGAAGCACATGCACAAGATCCTGGAAGGAATTCTCCATGAACTGACTTCTACATGGGCTGCATTAGAAACAAGAGGATGAATTTTGATCCTAAGCCTTTACAATTATGAAATCTGGATTTAGGTCTAGATCTAGGCCTATTGACTTCAACAAATCTTGAATCTATGCATGATTCCACAGAGCCTACCCTTTCATCCCGCTTTGCCATGGCTGGATCAATCTTTGTCTCGAGAAACTCTTTTTATTTTAATTATGCCGTAATTATTTGCAATTGGTGAAGATCTAGAAATTTCTTCATATTCGGAGGACATAATCAATGTACCGACATTGATTTTCACTCTCTTTCACTTATATGAGCACATGTAATTAATTCAGACAAATATGGATTCCAGAGCATGAACACTTGATTTTTATCATAAAAATCTGCATTTAAATCCCGCTGCCCTAAAATTTGAGGCTTTACTTGCATACAAAGCAAGCATAAATATTTTTAGCTTCACCTGGCACCCATACCAACATACGATAATTAACAAGGCATAAAACAATCTCTTCCAATCCTAGGCACCAAACTTTGAAGCTTCCCAACAATGGAAAATAAACTTCAATGAAAAAATCCTCCTTCCTTGGGTGCCAAAATTGTATCAGGCTGCAATCCTTTGCAAAAAGAATTAATTACACCTTCAATTATGGCATCCCATGCTTATATAACCCTTAGAATTCTATTTCTAATAATTTTCCATGTTATTCCTGGTAATTAATTAATAAACAAACATGTTTATTCCTCCAACTTTGGTGCCCAAATTTGCATACTCATGGTTGCCATTAAATAAATTAATTTAATTTATTTTTATCCCTCTACTTTCACTTAACATCATGCTTTGACCTCATGTGCCAAAATTATGAATTAAATCCATTAATAAATACTTCAAAAAGTATTACTTCTCCTCCAAATGGGTCGCACGTTTTAGCATTCTTGGGGGCTGCATTAAATAAATTAAATTTATTTATTTTTAGCCTTCTTCTTCCAGTCTTCCTTGAATTCTATTCATGTGTTGAATTTTCCTCATCCTTGGGCACCAAAATTAGGAATAAAAACAATTAATAAATGCAATTAAAGTTATTCTTTAATGCCCAAAGGGGTCACATTTTTTGACATGGCTGATTTATATAGTTAAAAAGTCAATTTTGATGGGATTATTCACCCTGCACTGCAGCTTCAAAAATCCCATTATCCACTTAAGTTGTTTGACTTTCACAATGGGATGTTTTACCTTGGAAGGCAGGTAAGAAATTCCCATCAATGCCTTAAGTGTTTTTTTTTTATTTCACGATGGGAATTTTCACACTACAAGGCGGGTAAGAAATTCATGTCTACACGTGCGACTAAAAATCCCACTACAGCTTAAATCCATCCATTCCCAAAAATGTGACTTGTCTAAAAGAGGATTTTTTGTGCATGACTTTGTCTTTTTAAAGAGAACTTGACCTCTTGAGGATGATTCCTTTTGGCATGGTGTTCGTAGATGATCTCCAGATACTCTAGGCAAGAAAATAGACTGTACTGGTGAAGGAATTGACCTAAGGGAATTTCACAGAGAAAAATATGAGAAAAATAAAAAAAATGCAAAACGTTGCCAAAAGTCACATACAAAGCTCAGGATCCATTCCTAATGAAAACCCTAGTGGTATATGTGAATATTGACATGAAAACCTCAACGGGGATAAACCAGAGCACAATTTACTTCAAACGGGGCTCAAAATAATTAAATAAAATTTTCCCGCAGATAAAACTTGACGAAGGTATAAAACTATTTTCAAGCATCTAGGTATTTGTCGAAATTGGCTCCTATGATTCACCGGGAATATATTGGTGCAATACAAACATCTTCTCGCAATAAAAACACAAAAACGACCCATTATTTTAAAAGTAAAAAAAAATCACATGGGGTAGTCTCGTGATTTCAAGGTGAAACTGAGACACCACATTAAACATATCATTATAAAACTATCTAAGTCATTTTCCTACCCCGTAAACTCAACTCTTACCTCTCCTAAATTACTTTTACTTCCTAAACCACTTAACCATCTACAAACCATCCCAAAACTATTTTATCCTAACACCATAACCTCCCAAAATCACCTAACCTCCTCCCTAACCATTTTACCTCATCCCCATACCCAAAAATCCCGATTGGGAAGTGTTTGAAACCATTTCTCATTTCTTTCCCCAAAATTTCTGGATCACCAACAATTCTAACAAATCTCCAACGATTATAAAAACATTCTAGCTCCTTTCTCGAGGCTCTTCATAATTCTCTTAGACATTTTTGTACCTTTATTATCAATTCCAATAGTGAATCTATGCCACTCAGGTGATCCTCAATCCCAATAACAACAACAATAACATTAAAATACTACAATCACATCAATCTTGGAAATCTTATCTCCATGAACCTTTCTAAGAAATAAACAACCAACAAAAACAACACCATTATTCTTCGTAGACATTTCATTAATCATCTACACTATAAGGTAAGTCACTTTGATCTTTTACCTGTCCTTATAGCTACATAAATATTTACAAATCAATCTTTTTGACCCTTGTTTTCTTAAAAATGTCAATTTTCATGAAAACCATTATTTTCACAACAATCATGAGTGATTCCATTGAATCACCCACAATTTGGCTAAATCACCAACGATTCCTTTGAATATCCTATGATTCCCGCTCTTTCAAAGATATTTTTAGTTAATCATATCATCATTTTTTTATCAATATCTCTGGATTTAACTTTTCTTTTGAAATCATGCATCTACTTTAGATGACTATTCCAAGCCAGTCACACCCTATGAAAAATCATTTATGACCTCCTAATTTCCCAATAATATTTATTTTGGGAGTAATCTAACATCCTTCATCATCTCACAATGTGTTCCATTCGCTTGGTTTCGACATTGAGGATATTGAAGATCAATTTGAGTTCATCCTCAAGATCTAATGAGAAATCATGGACTACCGGGTAGGATTATTTCAAAGTTGTCTAGATATCTTCCACATTAGCCTAGGTCACCTATGAAGTGTAACATGACTTGTCTTTCAACTTTGAGTTCTATCTCCATCCTTATCATTATCATTTTTTATAATTTTATCGTTATTGTCAATTCACTTAATTGTTTACAAACAATCTCGGATCCTCTAAGGAAGCCCTTTTGGATTCCTAGAATTAGCCTTTTTCTCGAGCAAACTTATCATCCCACTTATCTAATATATTTTATTTAGTTGTCTTTGATTACAGGGATCTTCACTTGGAAAAAGGAGCGCTTATCCACTATGACATCGACCATCCATCAAGTATCAATATAAGTCACTACGGTGTATCGATAAACTATGTCATCTTCTCGAGATCAATTAGTTTTGTTATTCCATTTTATTAATTTAGAATAGGAAAGAACAAAATATCTAGTATATTCTAGCATGCCTAGTGGTACCTTGTCCCCTTTATTTTTCATCAAAAATAACTTATATTAATCTTTTGGTTTTTTTCTCTATAATTGTTGACAATCCAGTCAAATTTCTGGCAATTTTGGTGAATCACCCATGATTCCTTCAAATCATCGATAATATTTGTAGATTGTTTTTTATTACTTAACCAATTTACCTTTAGGACTATTTTTTCTTTCTTTCTTTTTTGCTTCATATAACCATTGTAGGTTCTGTCTTTTGAGGATTTATTTTATGCATGTAAGAGAACGTTTAAAAAAATAAAATTTTAAAAAATAGAAAGGAAATGATCACATTTATGCCTTCTTCATTTCTTTTTCTTTCTAAGTATCACATTTTTTTATTGTCCTTATTGAATTAACATTTATTTTTAGATTTAAAAATAAACCTTTCATATATTTCGATAACATAGTATAATTTGGAACTTAATGAAATGCATTCACTTATTTTCCCTCACACACAACCAAATCATATTAACTTGCATAAAAAATCTTCTACCCAGGTTGACCCACTTGGATTTCATCACCAAGGAGATAAACCAACTTAGTGTTCTGACCAAGTATAAATAATTGGTGGGTTGTATATTGGCTAAGCACATGACACCATTATCACTGCAGGACCATGAAGTGCAGAGGTATGCCCTAATATCATGCCTTGTACCGACACCAACACATATTCTGGCCTCACGTACCTTTGGGTATATCGAGGACTCTAACCTTTAAAAATCAACTGAAACTAACCATATATTACCATTTCCTAGGACCCCATAAACCATTTTTCACATTTCATCCTTTTTAAATTTAATCAAGATAATAAAAATTTTCTTGTGTGACTTGCTTGCTTGCTTGTAATCAACTCTCTAGATTTAGTTTTCATTCCATTGATTGTTTTTTTCATGGTCCTGACATGATAACATCCTATCAACAAAAATATGAAGGTATGGCCAAATGCTTCCAATAGTCTATCAAAAATATTCAAACCCACATTGATGATGTCATATGTATAATTAACCAACACCAAACATCTTTATGACCTCTACCACATAATTGAGAACCTCCACATTCCCATAGAAGTCAATCTACTTCATATGAAATCCCTTATACATCTATTCCTTGTTTCTATGATAGTGGGGATCCAGTCTTTATTGATATTTTGGATTCAAACCCCATTTCCCTCAACACTTATCTAGCTTCCCGAGGTGTTCTTATTTAGTAGTATACACTTGAACCACAACCCTTGTCTCCAAATCCACATAGGACTTCTCTCAACTTGTTGATCCTAACCATGAGTTGATTATCCAATAAGTACATTGTTATCCCAATCGCCGCTGATTCAAGAACATCCAATTCCAAGTCTTCACTCTTATCGTCACTTTCAACCTCAATGTTGTATCCTCATAAGATAAAACTAATAAACCATCTTCATCTTCATCAAACCCCTCATCCAAATTACAGCACTTCATCCCAAAATAAAACCAACACGGATTCTACCACGCCGAGCCCTTTTATTTCCTCCACCATCCAAACTCCTCCTATAAGTTCAATATCCATCCCATTAAACATATCTCAACATATCTCCTCTCAACAACCTACATCAACTATCCAAAATATATTTATGTCTATCTTGATGTCAAAACCACTAATTAACACAAGTTCCATCTCTAGAGTTCACTCCTTTTCACAACAATCATCAACCTCTCCTACCTTTTCCCAACACATACCTCAACAATCTCAACCTCTTATCCAATCCTATATCCCCTTTCAACAAATACCTTAACCATCCCCTCTACTCATCCACACCTCTATTCCTTTCCAACACATACCTCAATAATCTCACTCCTTCATTCCCACCGTGATCCACTTTCAACACATACCCTAACAATCGCAAACCCTCTTAAACACATCTATGCTGATTCAATATCATTATATTCAATCTTCACAACCCATAGCCTCACAACCTACATATAATATCCCTATGAGTACTCCCTTTCGACATAACATTCATTTTCCTTACCAACCATACTAAAAACCAAATCCATCTGCATACAATCAACTTGGCCCTTTATCATTCAATCCCCATCAAAAAACATTACAAAATGAACCTTTGCAGGCATTGATAAATAAAATTTATATCCTTGAAGTTACATCCATGGGTCTTAAAAACACATTATCCTAGGAAAAAATTTACAACAAACTCATCCACCCATCACTACCATATAAAACATATCCTCTATACTGGGAAATTCCTAAGTTCCTCAAATTATACAACAAAGAATACCCTCAACAACATAGCTAGGCATTTCACCATTCCTTTTACCTCATAACACATGACTAGAACCTCATGTTGAGGACATTCACCATGTCATTATCTGACCCTTCCTTAGATTAGTATAACATTATTACTCAATACTCACTTTTAGCATTCACTAGCTTGCGCAAATTTTCGTAGAACATTTTTTATTAGCATTACATGAAAAATTATTATCATTGACCTATACGCCATAAAACAATTTGAAGATGAATCTATTATAGATTTTGTTACTTGTTGGAGGGGCGTTATCAAATAATTATCATTTTCCCTCACACAAAATTAATTAATTGAATTATTTTCTCACTCCTATGCCAAACACATTTCATCCACATTACAAATCCAATCCTTCCAAATGTTTGACGAAGCCTTTACTATGGCTCGCAAACTCAAGCTTCGTGCTCTTGAAGATGGTAGGGTTAAACTTAGATCAAAGAAACCTAAGCTTGAATATTTTTTAAACCATCCTCTAGCCTTGACTAATCCAAAACATCAGCAAACGTAGTTATTGTGAAGACTTCTTCTAAAGAACATGTAACTTCCAAATGCACTCATCCTCAATGCAATTACATGCCTATCGATGAATCTTACAGTGTAGTCTTTGATAAACTCCTAGATTCCAACATGATCACCATTCCTCCCATCCATCCCATCGACACATTTATCTCAAATCTGTCTCGATATAGAGATAATTAACATTTGGACATGAAATCTAAAGGGGTCATTCATTTAGGAATGCCCTTTAAGATCTTATCGACCAAGGTGCGATGTAACTAGATAACCAAAACGTACCTCTAGATTAGACTTTGGATGTTTTTAAACAACCATTTACAAATCACCCCATCGACCGCTTAACCACAATATAACGTCATCCTTTCCTATCACACTATCAACATATTCAAAAACCAAACATATGAACCATTAGCATCTCGAGGCTTCTATCACGTAATCACCACATGAATCATATGTTAGTAGTTTTGTCACAAAAAAATAGATGAAACACCCATTAACCCTATTGAATTAAGAACATCCCCTAAGACTCGACCTTGAAAAGATTACACATTCACTTGCATCTATTTCATCCCCTCTAACAAGATCTTCACAGTTGTACAAAAGAAACCCATATTACAATATGTGAAAATCTCTTACGATGACCATGTCACTCAAAACTATATAAGAAACCTTAAAAACCCGTCACACGATCATGAATTCCTTTATCCAAAAATGTGACAATCATATCACATGATCATCCCACTTCCTTAATACAAAACTGAACTCATTTTGTTTTATTTTGGGGCCACACACCCCTCATCAAAATTTTCAGTCACTGTCAAACAATCATAAATCATCCCTCAATAGAAATATAAGAATACCAAATCAAAATTGACCTTTCCAATACCTTAAAATCTAAAGAGTCACCAATTCCATCAATATCCACCCCTAAAGGACATTATACCTTAATCCTTGAAAATATTCTTCAATAATATATCATAACATTACCTCCTCTTAAGCCATATTACTCTTGAGGATGGAAACCCTCATGCTATAACTTCAAAGATTTTTATGATTACCATCACACACCAGGATATCATACAAATAATTACAAGGCCCTTCATGCTTCTATCGTAATTATTACTAGAAAATGCCTCCTCCTCTAGATATAAAACCATAAAAAAGCATCCCACAAAACATCTACAACCACAACATCTAAACCATCGTCTAAACTCATGACCACCAAAGTGGCGAATGTTCTAAGAAATACCCTCCTCATCAAATTGACACAGTACGTATCACCACTAGAGCACGTACCCATGACCCTAACACTACCAATCAAAACAATTCTAAAATATCTATCTCGCTCACTCCCGAGTCATCTAATCCAACACCCCCACGAAGGCTAAGGTATCTATTATTTTTTCTCCTCATACAAAACCACTACCCCTATACAAAATAGCATTATCAAACAATTTCATCAAGATCCAATAAAAAATTCCCTTTATGAGCTTGAAAAAACTTTGCCTCAAAGCATCGACAAGCCATGATGAAAGCACTCCAATCTATATTATCACCCTTAGACCATCCACTAAATTTTAGAAACCTAGTTGGTACACTAAAAATCCTTTTCCATCTCATTTGACAACTTAGAAATCCCATCATTACAACTAGAAGACCATGACCTCCTACTTTTTATCACTACCTAAATCAATGACACCCTTTTTAAAGGGTCATGATAAAAACGGTGCCAATATCAACATTATATCATCACACACCTTTAATAAAATTTAATTACCCAACACATTATCTCCTAGACACCACTCAAGTTGTGAGCCTTCAATGACACCATCACCCCCACATTAGAAAAAATTATCCTACTAGTCAAATTTAGCATTAAAACCCTCCATGAAATCTTCTATCATGTAGAAGGAGAGTTCTAATATAACATGATATTAGACCAACCATGGATACACACTATGCTCTATATCCCATCTACACTCCATCAATGTATCAAATGTGAGCATGAAGGTAAAAATTTCACTGTCCCCACAGATCCAAATCCTTTCAAAGCTTGTCATATGACATATCATCCGAATGATGTGCTTGTTCCTAAATCAATTTATGGATCATCTAAAAAAATCATCCATGATCTCATCCATTCCATCATCAAAAATACCACATGACACCTCCTTTAATGATGTTATGTAATGCCTTTTACTTGGGGAGTATCACCTCCTTACACTTAATTCACTTCCTACACCAAATACATACAAAAGACCTAACAAAAATCCCATGTATGAACTTAATGTCGAGGTTTCATCTCCTATGGTCCATCACATCTAAAAATGAATCTTTTCTATAGAGGGATCGAGCACCCCTCTACACTTCCTTCTTATCAACATCATGCCAAACCATTCATATTAGATTTTAAATTCCTATATAACCAAGTCTTTCAAAAATGTATCTCCATTTCGTGTCTAGAAAGGATTCAAATTGGGATGTTATGAACAAGGTATCCATGACTTGATCATTGAACATTCTTGTAAACCACATGAAAAATATGGGCTAGGTTTCAAAAACTAGCCTTGAAGTCCTCAACTAGTGCCATGTCCACACCCATCATAGAATCAAAACCATATTCATCAACACATGATGACCCTATAGATATTGATGACACCATTTCCATGCCATCTAGCTTTTTATAGTCAATAATATCACCTTAGGACAACTGACTTATCAAAATAATCATGATACTAAAACCCTTCCTCTCATCTATCCTAAAATGATAGAAGAGGAATCATTCATTGTTCACATTCTTCAATGCCAATACAAACAAGCCATCCTCTCACACATGGGAGCAGAGGATCATTCTCTTTAGAAAACCTTACAACTTGACACATCAACACTTCTCAATGAATCCACTATCCATGTTAATATAGGGACTTCGTAAAACCTCACATAATTAAATTCATTCAAACTTTAGATTCAAAATAATTAAAAGACTTTACCACCTTCCTATCCAAATATAGTCAAACCTTTACATGGTCATATAGTGATATGTCAAGAATTGATCCCAACATCTTCTACAATATCATCACTTATCTTAACACCAAACTTGTCAAAAAAATTTACATAGGATGTACCTTCACGTATCTCTTCTCATAAAAAGAAGAGTTACAATGTCTGCTATCCGCTAATCTGAGCATAACCATTGAGTATCCATAATGGGTTTCTAATATTTTCCCCGTGACCAAGGCCTCGGAAATTTATGCATTTACACCGACTTCTGGGACCTCAATCTTGCTTTCCCTAAAGACGAATTCCCCTTCTAAATATCGATTAACTTGTCAATATAACCTCGACCAAAAACTATCTCCCTTATGGATGGCTTCTTTTATTATAACCAAATCCTCATCGCCACCGATGATTAAAAAAATATCCTCCATCACTCCTTGGGGACTTTATACTACTTGGTAATACCCTTTGGACATAATAACGTCGTTGCCACTTATCAATGTAATATGACATACATCTTCCATGATATTATCAGAAAAACTATAAAATACTACGTATATGACCTTGTAAGTAAATCAAAACAATGTGAGAATCATCTCTTTTCCTTGACGTAATATTCACTCATCTTATTCAATATTTTAGTTGTCTCAACCCCGTTAAGTGCATGTTTAATGTTCTCACCGGTAAACTCTTAGAGTTCATCATGTCTATTCTGGGGTATTTAAATAGACCCACCAAAGATCAAATCCATCATTAAGATTCCCCCTTAATAAAACCTCAAACATCTTCATATCTTTTAGGGTAATCTTCAGTCAATTCATCACTTTATCTCGCAGCTTTCGGATCATTGTCATTATTTTCACCATCTCCATCAAAAGGATGTAAACTTTATATGGGATCAAAATTGTCAAAATGCCTTCAATGACCTCAAACAATACCTCCTATCACCACCTGTGCTCACACCTCTACATGAGGGGGAGGGATTTTACCTCTACATATCTTCTACTAATCATGCCCTAGAGCCATGCTTTCTCATCGAGATCAACATGGACATGAGCATACCATTTCCTATATGAATATCACTCCTCATGAATATGAAAATTGTTACATACAAGAAGAAACATTGTGTTATGCCTTGTACTTTGCAACATCCAAAATCCTTCACTATCTACTTAATCACAAGACTTACGCCGTTATTAGATTTCAATATTCTTAAAACAATGAACTCTAAACCATATTACAGTTGACCGCATCACTTAGTGGATTCTTATTATGACCGAGTTTTACCTTGAGGTCATCTAGAAGAAATCTATCAAGGGAAAATATATCACCAATCATCTCATTGAAGCTCCTATACCCGACAATCGACTACCTCACAAACAGCTTCCCGAAGAATCTATCAACATTATCAATCATAAATATGCCCCTCTTAAATGTCATTCTTCTTTGATAGATCTAAATGATAGCAAGTGGGAGGTGTTGGTATTGTTATCATACCTCCCTCGGAATCCTATTCCTTTATTGTTTAAACTAAATTTTGAATGTACTAACAACATGGTAGAATAAAAAGATTTAATCATGGGCCTCTAAACCACCATCATGCTCGCATTTAAATCTTTGACATCTATAGAGATTCATAAATTTTCATCAACTAGATAAAAGTAATTTATTAATGTAAAAATGAAATTATACAAAAATATAAAGCCATTGTTGAGTTCCTTTTAAAAGCCTTTTACCATTATACTATCCAAATAGTTCCATTATCTTCTAACAAATTCATAGACACCTTGACATATTTAGTTTCTCTCATCCCCTATCGGCTGAAAATTTTGAATTATTATTTTTTGTACACAGACTTGATCAACCATCTCATAAAAATTAACTTACTTCTATCAACATCATTTAAAACAATCCAATAGACCTCTGTATACTCAATTATATAACTATCTTTCAAAATCAAGAATTCCCCCAAACCGTCCGAAAATGCTAAATGATATTTTCTCCAAGGCACTAATCACTATGTTATCGTAGGTGGTGTTTTTTATAAGAATGGATTTGATGGCCTCTTATTAAGATGCCTAAAATCTCATGAATTTAATAAATCTATTCAAGATCTGTGTTGGTATATGTGGTGGAAATTACAAAGGTACAACTATCGCTAAGTGTGTCCTCCGAATGGGCTACTACTAGCCTATTATTAATCAAAATTGTTATTTGTATGTCAAGAAATAAATTAAATTCCAAAAAAATTGAAACTCACTCACATCCCTAGTTAATATTTAAAACCCTCTCAAGATCTATGACCCTTCTCACAATGGGTGTTAGACCTCATTGGCATTATCAATCCTCATTCATAAAAAAACATCACTCTATCATCACCATCACCGAATAATTCACTAAATGGATGGAATAAATTCCTTTAACATCTACTAAATCTAACAATATTGTATATTTCATATACCAGCATATCATATGTTGCTTTGGTATCCCTATTAAGCTAATCACTCGATCATGGAAAATCCTTCAAGCATAAAGAAGTTAAAAATTGCACAACACATTCAACATCAAATTAAAATATAAAAAAATCTTTTCCCCTCGAAATGGTCTACTAGGTTTGCCATCAACATAAAAATTCAAAACTCAAAAATATATATGGATGTATCTTATCAAAATAAATATACTGATACCTTGAATGATAAATATCAAAATCATATTATAAAAAAACAATAAGTAGACTGATCCCTCAAAGGACAACTGCTTGTCAAAATTATAGACCGATCCCTCAAAGGAAGGCTATCAAAAGTAAAAATTAAAAATTAAAAAATTGTAGACCACTCCCTCAAAGGATGACTACCTATATCACTCGTAAAAGGATTCTTGCATTGACGACACCTTCAAAATAAAGTAAAAATATCAAAAGCATCTTAGGAAAGCTTCCAAAATCGATCAATTTGTGTCAAAATAAAATATATATAGATGTGGCATGTCCTTATGAAACCATTAAAAGGAGAACCTACTCTCTAACACAACCTACATATGTCTACCCTTCTCATGTTCTAAGAACGTATAAATTTCACTTCCATCCTTATCTAATATTTTACATGTAACTACCTAGTGTTAGTTTTGTGTTAACATTTGTTATAATGCCAAAAAGTGCAAGATCCTTCATCCTACATTTTACCATCACATATATATTAAATCTAGTCCAAAGTAAATCATTTAAAAATTTATTCCCATCCATGATTAGAGAAAATCGATCAATTTGTGTCAAAATAAAATATATATAGATGTGGCATGTCCTTATGAAACCATTAAAAGGAGAACCTACTCTCGACACAACCTACATATGTCTACCCTTCTCATGTTCTAAGAAGGTATAAATTTCACTTCCATCCTTATCTAATATTTTACATGTAACTACCTAGTGTTAGTTATGTGTTAACTTTTGTTATAATGCCAAAAAGTGCAAGATCCTTCATCCTACATTTTACCATCACATATATATTAAATCTAGTCCAAAGTAAATCATTTAAAAATTTATTCCCATCCATGATTAGAGAAAATTTTACACATTAAATTCATATCATAATCAAATTTAAATTCTTAAAAGCATAATGAAAAAATTGAAACACATATATTATATCTCAAACCATATCAACAAGTAGTTAATACATTTATCAACATCTAAAAAATTAACATCAAATTATCACATCCAAAAATCATGTCAAAAATACATCAACATATAAGTCAATATCATAAATCACACACACACACATGCACACACACACACAGATATATATATCGAAGTGTCACTACACATCATCAATCTCAAAAATATACATCAAATACAGGTCTTTATGAAAGATATGTATGCATCAAAATATCACATCTACTAGGTAAAATGAAAACTTGTTAACCAAACATCTCCACAAGCACTTTGCTCCCCGACCACCACCCTTACCTCCATTTGGTCCTCTATTAGGACCGCATCTATCAAAGCCTTGTCTTTGGTTGACCCACACTCACCAAGTTTCTAGTAGGTCCTTCCCACCTCTGTGCCTGGTATGCTACAAAAATATCATCGGTAGCCTCCATATAACTATATCCTCATAGTAATCCAACTCATCCCATACCGACTAGTAGTTAGCCAAGAAAACACTACTAGGTGGTCCCATCCGACCAAGAGCTTGGGCCCTCACTACCTCCAACTCAACCCCGACACTCGAAATCCTTATAATAATAAGATCCTTTCTCAAGGTTTCTTGTTATTGTTAGTATCCATCCTAATCCACTATGGCCTATTAAAGATATTCCTATACATTATCCACCACTAGCCTAGCCCATCCCGCTCACCCACTAAACCATCTTGCTCACCTACAAACCCATCCCTCTCTATGATTAATGTTTTGCACTCAACGAATAACACGGCCTTCTTGGTATCTAATCGAGCAATAATAGCCTCTAGCACTACCTTATTCTTAACATATCCAAAATCCTCACCGCACCTCCCTCACCATCATCACTTGCTGCCTAAGGGGCCACCTCTACATGAGCCTCGTACTCACCTATCATCTCACACAGGTTGTGCACGACACCATGCAAAGACATGCCTCTTTAATTATTACATCATCTACCACTACGGAGACCTCCTAATCATCAAATCCCATATTCCCCCTCATCAATGATGGTGTGAACTATTGTAACCACCGGTAATGGTGTATCTACATCTCCGTCATCATGCCTATAGGGTACAAATTCCTTAGGAACATCTTGAATCAATCCAAAATTTCACCCGCATGATTGAATTGAATCATATCTCACTCTCTGGCCCTTGACCCCGATGTAATGTCCCCATTCCTTCAACGAGGGTCTAACAACCATTTTTAGTTTGCGCACCTTGGTCATACCCAAGGGGTGTAACACCCAATGTTATTCAACTTCAGAATTAAGGAATTTTTTTGAAACAAACTCCCTTATCCCCATTACATTCCTTTAATGATTTTATGATGCAGTAATAAAAATCCAACAAGTAATCAAATTTTACAATCCGTCCAATAACATTCCAAAACCATGTGCAACTGTAAAGGTCATTTAGATCTACCTGATCCCATTTAACTTACTCTTTTTGAGTATGCATAACTTGTCTACAAGTGGTAAACCTATTTAGTTAGATTTGTGAACTAATGTAATTACTGAGTGTCTACCTAAAAATTATACTACTAAAATTCATCCGGCGCACACACACAATAAGGAACCAGTGATATGACATAATCTATTAATTAATTACACTACTTAGGCCAATTTTTTAAAGATATGATTTGCATGCTTTGTTTTATGACTACATTTAAGTCACTCAAAACATGTCCCATAAACAATAAGTTATACCGCACCATTATTTGGATTTATCTTATTTTTTAAGCATATTAACTTATGTTTAAAGCAGGCCTAGAGTCTAGGTCTTCACTCTCGCTATAAGCATATGATGAATATACCAACTTAGGATCCCTATGGGACAGATAATGATTCTCTTTGACTTGTGTCAAATAATAATTATTACCCTTATTGTATCCATTCCAAGATAGCATGATCAAAGTATGACCATTCCAAGAAACGAGACTTAGATTCCATGTTAACTTAACACCTAAGACATTATTCTTAAGTTCAATGATAAGAGTTTAAATCGAACATATGATTGATGACATTCATTAATAACACATTTATTAATGTTGTTTCATATTGCAACTCATAGAGTCACCTTATGACTTTCGTCGTTAAGTAATTATTTTAAATTAATCATCTTATTAGGGATAGGTTATCATCATAAGTCCTACTTGATAATGTCACTCCATTTACAACAAGGTCAAATCAAGTAATCATTACTTATGATTAATTACATCATAAACCCGCTAAGTTTTATTCAATTATTTATTTCATATTTGATGATTTGCAGCAGTCGTATAAATGTACTTTACCATCATTAAGTCACTTAGCTAGTGTCTTATCATGTACAATTTTACCAATCAACTAATAATTAGATGTACTTGTGGTTATTAAATTTGACTTGTGTCATTCGAGTCTCAAAAATAGTATCATATTTCACAACTCTTGTACGATTTATAAACAACGTTATTTAATAACTTTATTAATTAATCATTAATCAATGATATTATGATTACCATTTAAATCATTTAATAAAAAAGATTAAATGATGAACAAGTACAATTAATTAATAAGAACCAATCAACTTCTTAATACATTTAAGTATGTCAGTTTTCAAAAAGCAACATCACAATCTACACCATATAATAATAACAAGAATTATCATAATCTAAAGTACAATAATTTTGTGTCCAAAAGTACAACATTTATTTTCAAGATAATATAATTGGCCTATGACTTTATAATGTAATGAACAAATTTCACTAAATATAATTACATTATAAAATGTACATTTAATAAATGTTTACATTCAAATCATAGATATATCGCATATCAAGTATGCATGAATAATCCAGTTATCTTCCCGAATTACTTAATCCTTTCCAAAATTTGAAAGATAAAAATAATAGATGTACATGGTTAGTTCAACGAACTAGCATGGATATATGTCCCCCTGTCTAGATGTTTAATAATGAAGTAGTTGAATTTATATTGAATGATTGATGCTACCAACAAGTAACCATAATTACAAACCAATATATATTTTAGAACAAGAAGACAATAATACTCTATCATCAATATTTCATAATCATTACAAACTAAGATTCTATAGTTTATAAACTTTAAATCTTATCTATCTTAAATATCAATCAAAGATTGCCCATTATTATAAGTTCAACATGGAATCATCATACAATTATCTTAAGTGACAATGTCGCGATCAAATTTTTTTCAATACAATTCAGCTATAAAATGTACATTTAAATAAATGTTTACATTCAGTCATAAATATATCACATATCAAGTATGCATGTAACAATCTAAATTATCTTCTCAAATACTTAATCCTTCCCGAAATATGAAAGATAAAAATAATAGATGTACATGGTTAGTTCAACGAACATACATGGATATATTTCCCTTTGTCTAGATGTTTACTAATGAAATAGGTGAATATATAATGACCGATTAATGTTATCAACAAGTAACAATACTTACAAGTCAATATATATTTCAGAACAAGAAGATAATAATCTATCATTAATCTTTAATAAACATTATAAACTAAGATTCCATAGTTTATAAAATTTTAATATTATCAATTTTAAATATCAATCAAACAGTTCACATTAATCTAAGTTCAACATCGAATCATCATACAATTATCTCAAAAATAGGAACAACCAACATTCACCAAATCATTAACAACTATGAATTACTTATTTCCAATTCATATTCAATGAATAAAGGGTGAGAGATATGGAGATCGATTAGTCCATCTCCCACAAAAAAAAAACATTTCCTACCACCGAACGATTCAGCAATAATTGAATTCATTTGACAGTTCTTCAAAAGGATAGCCAAAGCTTAAAAATCATAAGTTCAAGCTTATAAAATTGAATAAAAACTAGTTTCCAGTATTACAAAGAATATAAATTCTTGAATCCAAAAATAGAGCCAGTAGGAGAACATTTTCTTCTAAGTAACATTCTCACCGACTAGTAATCAAATAAAGAGAGTCCAACCAAACTGTCCTAATTCCCACCTAAGAGACTTAAAAATATACAACTCCTTTTAATATCTGGTTCATATTTAACCCATCTTAATCAAGTCGAGACTTAAAAAAATGTCACCCTCTTAATTTATTATCTCAAGTTTAATGCAACTTGACATCGTAGTGACTCGTTGTCATGATTATAATATATCAAAACAATCAGTCTTGAAAATGAACCCGAAGGTATTCCAAATGAAAAATATATTGCAGTACTTGGGTTTTTATTGAACCCATATTATCTTTAAACAAAAAATGTCTTTATATGCACTTATCTATTTGTGAAAGCTTTGGTTTCTAAGCCATTGTTGTTTGACGTATCAAACCATTTTAATAAAGAGTTAACCACCTGAACCAAATACAAAAATCCAAGTATCAACCTAGATAGAACTTGTAATACAAAAGACTAATGATAGAAATAAAATCATATTCATTTCACAATGAACCGAGTTCCAAATTGACTCAAGAAGAGTATGTCCCAACTCTTATTCATCTTCATGGTGAGTCAAGCTTAATAGCTCTCCTTTATCTAGCCATATATCCTACGAGAAAATTAAATCCCAACTAGGTTTAAGATTTACAAGATCATCACGGCTTATCCATAGGGTAAATAGTTACCCATAAACCATTTAAGAGACTAAATAAACATACCTGAGTATAATACCAAGGAAAAAGGCATTAAGCCACTAAAATAACTTAACCAAACTCAAAACAAATACCCAGTCGAACTAACACACGCTTACAAGAAGATATGGGTAGTTATCGAAAAAACCCACATGTAATTAGCCAAGAAAACAATACATTAAAATAGTCATCAAGCACTCAACAATTTCCATAGAAAATATCTACATAGGTGGAAACATAACCATCCGTGTTAAACTTTCTCGAAACCACTTGAATTTCCCAACAAGATCCTTCTATTCCTTATTTCAAAATCTTGAATAATAACTTGAATGCGAATGAGAAATAACCCAAAACCATCCACCATAAATACTGTTAAATCCTCCATTATCTCTCCTAAAATAACTCAACAAACTACCAAAGTGAAATAAAATGCATGCATACCTTAGAGAAGAATCAAAATAGTTCAAATGCATGCAAGAGAGGTAAAAATGAAAAAAAAATTGTATGGTGGATTTTGGAGGAAGCCTCCCATTCCTTGAAATCCATGGAGATGAATTGAATGCAATAAATGTTTACAAGTGCCACGTATTGGCCTCCCCTAAAATATACTCTCAACATGTCGTCTCCCACCAATGACCAACTCTACGGTTTTGAATGGACATAATTCAATCAAAACATTAACTTTGCATTGGTCGTAATTCAACCAATTGACCAAGTAACTTATTAACCATGCAATAAGCCATTTGACTCATAATTGAATTGAATAAGAAAAAATATAACCAAAGAAAATTAACCAATCAAATATAGTCGATGTGGTTTAATACACAAAAATAAGCATGACCTTAACATTATGTTAATGGTCTATATTTTTAATGATTTTTCTCATACGAATGTGATCTAACCATTCATTAAAGAACTGATGCATTTTATTAGGGATAAAAACCATAAACCATGCACAGATATCCAAAAATTCTTATCCATGTCTACACGGTCAAGGGTGCTTTAACAATAATTAAAAATAAATAATGCCATCAAAAAAATAGTTAGCATGATTGTGAAAACATACTATATGTATCAGTTGATCTAATTTAGAGCATCAAATCCATATATCCTACAAACACTTTACGATCACAATATACATCAGTTAAATAACTTAATCCACATCTTGTTATATCATCGAGATACTTATACATGTGCTTGATTAAGATCAAATTTTACCTATTCCATTAGAATTTTGCTTCTCGCTTGCTCTATTGATGATCATCAAGGTCAAAATAGTTATCACAAGAAATAATATATTACAACTATGAAAAACTTCATCCATGCATGATAATTGATACTTCTAATCAAGAAAGTAAATTACATTATCAATAAAATGCATAACAATAAGAAATCCAAACACAAAATCATCAAACTCAGCAAGAATACAACTCAACACACAAACAAAAAATAGGATGATTTCATAACACAAATTACGAGTGCTTGGAGGTTAGTAGTGTTACATGATCAATTTTGTAAATATGCGTAATCATGTTTATCCTTTTCAGGGTAAACATGCATACACATAGCTACTATGCTTTGGATAGTAACTCTTCTTGCTCCCAAACCTTCATGAATCAAGTAATGATAATAACCTATCTCTTAATATCATAAAATGAAAATGTGGGATGTGACATACTTTCCCCTTAATGAATCATCATCCTAATGATTTTACACACTAATAGCAACAAAATAAACCACCATAGATTTATATCACACAAGAAAGGAAAAATAATCATGCATTTTCATCTTAATTAGAAATTTTTCATATTTTCAAATCACATGCCATTTATTTATTGTTTGTAACAACCTTATAAAACACCTAGTTTTTTTACGTTATGTCTAAAATTGGCAATTTTTGTTATTTCAGATATTAAAATTAATGAGAATATATCAAATGTATCTTACCATAGTGAAAAATATCAGTTTTTAAAACTAACAAAGATAAGGAAACTCTATTTTCATCTCTTCAATATCATCCCAAGTCACACTTTCTTCAGAATATTGGTCCCATTGGACCTTACATTGTAAAACTTATCTATTTCTCAAATGTAATCTATGGGTATTCAAAATTTTAATTGGTTCAACTACCACAATTCCCAAATCTTGAACCTGCAAAGCATTCCAATTAAGCACATGTGATACATCTGAAACATACTTCTTAAGAAAGGAAATATGAAAAACATCATGCATTTTAGAAAATGCGGGAGGCAATGCCAAATGATATGCTACCAGACTTATGATTTCCAAAACTTCAAAAGGTCCAACATATCTTGGTGATAACTTGGCAACCTTTCCAAATGTTATAGAACTCTTTTTGGGATTAACCCTTAAGAATACTTTGTCTCCCACTTCAAATTTCTTGTTTATTCGTTTCAGATCAGCATAGCTCTTCTATATCAGAAGCTTCTTTCAATAGCTCATGGATGAGATTCACATGCCTTTCCATTTCCTTCAACATTTCAAGGCTCACTAATACTCTATCTTCATCTTATCCCAAATAATGGGTGTTCTAAAACATATACCATATAAGGATTTAAAAGGATCCATTTTTAGAGATGCATGGTAGGTTTTATTGTATGTAAACTCAACCAATAGAAGGTATTATTCCCACTTGTATTGTTGATCCATGTAGTACATCCTAAGCATATCCTCCATAACTTGGTTAACCCATTTAGTTTGTCCATCTGTTTCTAGATGGTATGCTAAAATAAAATTCATCTTTGTCGTCAAGGCTGAATTAAAAGTTTTCCAAAATCTAGATGCCATCCATGGATCCCTATCCAAAATTATTAACTCGATCTCTCTCGTAAATCTGAAAATCTCATGCATGAATCTTCTTACAAGTATGAGGTAATCATATTTCAGATTTCCCAATATAAAATGAACTACTTTCATTAACCTTTCCACAAAAAGTATCATGTCATATTCATTTTTGACATAGTCATCCCCGCATAAAATCCATGCTTATAAATTGTCATTTATTGTCTGAATGTTGTGATGATATAAAATACCAACATGGTGTAAATGATCATATTTAACACACTAACATTCCAAACAGTGAGAAATATAGTTAATCGCATATTTTTTCATTCCTTTCAAAACATATTGTTGTTTTACATAAGAAATTATTTATGTTATTCCAAGATGCCCGAGTATGGTGAAGCATGAAATTATTTCATAACTTTGACCTTAAGTCATTTCCTGAAGGTACATAGACTCTACCTTCATATTTCAAGATTCCCTCATTGTCAAATTTGTATCCTTTATATATTTTATCATTAGAATCTACTGCTAAATAACATTTAACATGTTGGTAATAAGAATAATATTTCATTTACTTATTTACAACATATTTGAATTGAGTTATAAGGGTAACAATCATGGAAACATGGTTCCAATGACATAGTGCATCTTCCATTTTATTTTCTTTATGCTTTATATAGCTTATACCAAAATCAAATTGTGATAAAAATTCAAGTTGTATTCGTTGTCTAACATTTAAGTTAGGCTACGTGAAGATGCACTTAAGTCCCAAATGGTCTATTTTCATTTCAAAGGGATTTCCCAACAAATAATGTCTCCAAACTTGGAGTGTGTGTACTATTTAAGAAAGTTCTAAATCATGGGGAGCATATTTTATCTCATGCCCCTTTAATTTTCTTCTCTCATATGCCATCGCATGGTTATTTTGGAGAAGAATTCTACCTAAACCTTCACTAGAGGAATATGTAACCATGATGAAGCTTTCATTGGGATCCAAAACCTTCAAAATTGGTTTTTAGTTAGTTTATCTTTCAAAAATTAAATGCATTTTCACATTTTTCAGACCATACAAATTTCTTATCCTTTTTCTGCAGAGATGTTATTGAAGTAGAAACTCTAGAAAAGTCTTTTACAAATTTTCTATAGTATCCAACCAGCCCCATGAAGCTTCTAACTTCATGTACATTCTTTGGTGCTGGTCATTCTATTATTGCCTTGATTTTTGATGGATCTACAAATATCCCTTCCTTGTTTATGATGTGTCCGAGGTATTGCACCTCATTTTGATAGAAGGAACACTTAAAAATTTCCCATAAAGTTTTCTTTTTCTAAGTATGTCCAACACTATCCTTAAATGCTCATTATGCTCATCTATGTTTTTGGAGTAGATCAAAATGTCATCCAAGAAAACAATATAAAAGTATATAAGTATTCTTAGAATATATTGTTCATCAAATTCATGAATGCAGTAGGTGCATTCATGAGTGAAAATGTTAAAACCATGAACTCATAGTAGCCATACCTTGTTCTAAAGGTCGTTTTATGTATGTCTACATCCTTAATTCTTAACTGATGGTATCTTGATATTAGATCAATTTTAAAGTAAGTTGAGGCATCATGCATCTGATCAAATAGATCATCTATCCTTGGCAAAGGATATCTATTCTTTATTGTAGATTTATTTAGCATGTGGTAATCAATGCATAACCTTAATGTACCGTATTTATTTTTGACAAAGATTACCGGTTCTCCCCAAAGGGATACACTTGGTCTGATAAGTCCTTTGGAAAACAATTAATTCATATGTACCTTGATCTCCACAATCTCATTTGTTTTCATTGAGTACAAGGCCTTTGAAATTGTTTTTGTTCTAGGTTTAATGTCTATCGTGAAGTCAAATTCACATCTTGGAGGGAGTCCAGGTAACTCCTCCATAAAAGCATCATTGTATTCTTGTAATAGTGGATAATCAGCCAAATAATTGCTTCCTTCTTCACTATAATTAGAATTTTTGACTACATATAACATGCAGCCTTTTTTTTGTCTTTTTAAGTTACATAGACAAGATTTATCTCACTGTTATATCTCTTTTTATGCCCTGAATGACTGTTATTTTTTACGAGTCATCTAAACATATTATTTTCTTCTCATATCAATCAACCATTGCGTTATGTTGTGACAACCAATTTACGCCTATAATGACATCATAAGAACCTAAAGACATTAAGTACATGTCTACTTCAAAGTAAAACCAGGAGAGCTCTAATGCAACGTCAAAAGGTATTTTTTCATTATGTGAACAACATTGTTCCCACATTACACAGTCCATGAGTTATTCATATCACCATATTTTATTTTTAATTTTTAGCTAACTTATTTGAAATAAAACATCCAAGATAACCAAAGATCAAAAATAATAGTCACAGGTAAATCATATAACTTACCCGATACTTCAATCAATGTGGCTTGCTTTTCAACTTGCCTTTTTCTACTCGCAATATGTATCTTATGTTGCTGATTGTTTTCTTTGTTTTTTTTAGGACAATATTTTATGTAGTGATCACCATCACACTTAAAAATCCTCCAACTGGTCCTTTTATTTTTTTTTTTCATTTGTAGCAGTAATGTTTTTACCATTTTTCATATTATTTATAATGATTTCACTTTGTTGTATATTTCTTTCCATTATTATTTTTATTTCCCACCTTATTCCACCAAGTTTTCTTTAGTGCTAAAGGTGATGGTGAGCTAAAGTTTTTATTCCTTTTCTCATCACGGTGAGCAGATATAGCCTACAATTTCTTCTCTTGATGGATGAATTTTTCAAAACTACCTCCATTTTTGAAGGCCCATGCACATCCACTTCCCTTCCTATGACAGGTTGAGTCCCATGATGAATTTCCTTATTCTAAATTTTTCATCAACTTGATATTGAGGTATATATTTTAGAAAATTAGTGAACCTCTCCTAGTATTCTATCACAGTTAGTTTTCCTTAAGTTAACATCTAAAATTTAGACATTTTCTGATCATAATAAAGTTACTTAAACTAGTGATTCCTAATGTAAAAATTGAATTGATCCCAGTGATGTTGGTTACATCAACCCCTAGTTATACCTTCCTATTGTCCCACCATGAGGAAGCCTCATTGGAGAGCTGATATGCTCCCTAAAATGCCTTAGTTTCCTCATATATGTTTTGAATAGTGAAATAATTCTCCATCTAGCTGAGCTAGTTCTATGTTCCATCCCCAAGCGTTATCCCATCAAATTTTAGAGGACTAATTCACTTGATATAATTTGACAATTCTACTGCCAAACATGTTCTTTTATTCTCAGGTTGGTTCTAGTTTGCAACATTTGGGTCTACAACTTTTGCATTATTGTTTACATCATTAACATTATTATTTGCAACATGTGCATTATTATTTGCAAGTATGAGCATCATGATTTACAACATTATTTTTTTCTGAATTTTCATTTTTATTTCCAATGTTATTGGTTGTTGAACCCTCAGGTTGTTCAATTTCCTCATTTTACATCTCATCATCCTCCACTAGGATACGTTATTCTAAAACAACAATTATGTTTCAAGTTTCTTGCATTACAATAAGTATCTCATCCAATTTATGGGTTGTAGTAGCCTCATTTCATTCGGTTTATTATTAGCAACACTGGATTTTTTCCTAACCATATTGTTCTGTTAGAAAAGAAACAAGTTCAGTGTTAGCGTAAGGACCCATTTTGTCCAAGAGCTATTTAAACCTATAACTCTGATACCAAAATATAACACCCAATGTTATTTAACTTCAAGATTAAGGGATTTTTAAAAAACAAAATCTCTTATCCCCATTACATGCCTTCAATGATTTTATAATGTAGTAATAAAAATCTAATAAGTAATCAATTTTTACAATCCATCCGATAACATTCCAAAACCATGTGTAGTTGTAAAGGTCATTTATATCTACTTGATCCCCTTTAACTTACTCTTTTTGAGTATGCATAACTTGTATGCAATTGGTTAACCTATTTAGTTGGTTTGTGAACTGATGTAATTCCTGAGTGTCTACCTAAAAATTAGATTACTAAAATTCATCCGGCATCACACACTATTAACAAGGAACCAGGTGATCTAACAATGTATTCAACAATTACACTACTTAGGCCAAATTTTTCAAGCTATGCTTTGCATGCTTTGTTTCATGACCACACAAGTCACTTGAAACATGTCCCATCACCAATCAGTTATCCCACATAGTTATCTGGATTTATATTATTAGTTAATCATATTAATATATGTTTAAACAAGCCTAGATTCTAGGTATACCCTCTCGATATAGGCATATGCTTGACCGTATTAACTTAGGATCGATATGGGAAAGATAATGATTACTCTTTGACTTGTGTAAAAGGATAATCATTACCCTTCCCATAGCCATTCCAACATAACACAATCGAGTATGACCATTATAAGAAGTAGGACTTAAATTCCATGCCAACTCAACACCTAAGCCACTATTCTTAAGCTCAATGATAAGAGATTAAATCAGAACATAGGATTGATGACATTCATTAATAACACATTTATTAATGTAAATTCATATTGCAACTCATCATCGTTAAGTATTACTTTTAAATTAATGATCTTATTAGAGTTGGGTTATCATCATAAGCCCTACTTGATAATTTCACTCCATTTACAAAAAGTTCAAATCAAGTGATCATTACTTATGATTAATTACGATGTAAAAACACTAAGTTTTATTGAATTATTTAGTTCATATCTTTTGATTTAGAAGTCATACAACCGTAGTTTAGCATCATTAAGTCATTTTAGTTAGTGTCTTATCATGTACAATTTTACTAATCAACTAATAATTCTATGTACTTGCGGTTATTAAATTTGACTTCTTTCATTCGAGTCTAAAAAATAGTATCATATTTCACAACTCTTGTATCGTTGTCTAGACAACGTTATTTAATAATTTTATTGATTAATCATTGATATTATGATTTCCATTTAAATAATTTAATAAAACAAATTAAGTGAAGAACAAGTAAAATTAATTAATAACAACCAATTCATTTCTTAATACATTTCAGATGCCAGTTTTCAAATCAGCAACATCACAATCTACAACATATAAGAATAACAAGAATTATCATAATCCAAAGTAGAATAATTTTGGTCCAAAAGTACAACTTAATTTAAAGATAATATAATCGGCCTAGGACCGTTATAATGTCACAAACAAATTTCAATCAATACAATTAAAGTATAAAATGTAGATTTAATAAATGTTTACATTCAGTCATAAATATATCGCATATCAAGTATGCATAAATAATCTAGATTATCCTACCGAATTACTTAATCCTTTCCAAAATCTGAAAGATAAAAATAATAGATGTACATGGTCAGTTCAACGAACTAGCATGGATATATGTCCTCATGTCTAGATGTTCAATAATGAAGCAATTGAGTGTATATTGACCGATTGATGCCACTAACAATTAACCATAATTACAAAGCAATATATATATTAGAACAAGAAGACAATACTCTATCATCAATATTTCATAATCATTACAAACTAAGATGCCACGATTTATAAACATTTAATATTTTCCACCTTAAATATTAATTAAAGAGTGCCCATTAATCTAAGTTCAAAATTGAATCAACATATAATTATCTCAAAAATAGGAACAATAAACATTCACTCAAGTTAGGTTAACACTCTTATAATAGAAATCGACCAATTATTAACAACTATGAATTTCTTATTTCCAAGTCATATTCAATGAAAAAAGTGGATATATGGAGATCGATTAGTGAGTCTCCCACCAAAACAATCCATGCCTACAACTAAATGATTCAAAAATAGGGTAAGTGCACGAAGTTGGGGGCCAAAAGCGCAAAAACCTAAAAAAGTAAAACACGTGCACATTCTATTATAACGTGATCACCTTTTAAATTTTCAGGTTTGGGATTTACCGAGGCATAACACATACATGTTATAATGTGTACGTGTTACATAACGTGTACGTGTTATGCCAACTATACAGAAAAAAAAGAGGCCCGAGTCTCTATCATTTTAACTCTCTTAAACACGAGTTTCAGAGCTTAACCGTGCCCTCACATTTTTTCATTCAACTGGATCTCAAGCTCAAAGGATCATTTCTAGATCATCGGGAAGATATGAATCAATGATGGTGTCCTGAGAAGAGGTAAGCACAATTCTTTTCTCAAAATTGCATTGAAATATGATAATTATAGATTAAAATTTGAATTGAATACATATTTTTTATTGTTACAGTTAGAGGTCGAGGGAATCAACCACAACCAAACCCTTCTATTCCTGTCATCCCTCCCGACACTCCCATAATTTCTCAACATCCCCGGGTAGTCAAGAAGATTTAGCAGCCCACATAGTTGAAAACAAAACTAAAATTGAGGATTTAATCAAAACAATGAGGGATTCACAATATACAAACCCCCACCGTGCCTCTCTTGCAAACACATTGGAGACATTACTTGTTCAAGTTGACATGGAAACGGGCAAATTGATCGTTGGATAACTTACAGAGAGGGTTGTAGGGTTTATTATTCCAAAAATTATCATATGTGGATGTAAAGAAAAAGAAATTTCAAAAGACCTCATATGCGCCTTATTCACGGACCCCCACACTAATTTTCTTGTTCCGTTGTCATGTAAACGGTTTCCCATCCATTGGTGCAATAATAATTTGATTAAAAATAATTTTTGGGACCGATGGTGGATGGTGTTTGATTTTCCACCTTGTAATAACAACGAGGTGCCACTATACTTTCTAAGGAAACTCTATTGTGAGTTTATCCTCAACGAGATCCCAAATTATTTTGATTTTTGAGATTTCCAGGGCCGAGGAAAAGGATCTACACAGATCGACCAGGTGCACAACGTGCACCTATTCAGTAGGGTAGATTCCCCACACAGAAAGCCCCCTCACCCTGAGATTGTCCCTCAAGCAATGAAGGAGACAATAGAGATTGATACACTCCACGTTCTTTAGGGGCTATTTGCAACCCTTGTTCGACATACGAGGGATATTTCTGAGCCAGATGCTCATAGAGGTACACAAAGTATTCCCTCAGGGAGTACTAGCATGAGGCCACATAGTTTCTCGTCATGTGGTAGCATATTTTTGGGGCCCGAGGAGGAATATACTTTCATGCGTACTTGATTTTGGTACACACAGTGCTAGGGGTGAACATGATAATGTCACTATGTCAGATGTCCTTTTGAGTGAGACATTTGGATTACATTCATCAATGATCACCTTCACAGGTAAATTTGTTATGTTTTGTTATGTGTTTTACAAAAAGTTTGGAGTACTTGATTTACTTATATATGTTAAATTTTTGAAATAATTGTATTTGTACATGTATATGCATTGATATTACAGCACGCGGGAGGTGCATCTTCATCCCGACCACAGGCGGTGAGCACCATGCATACACATACATTCACAGAGGTAATCTAGAATGTTAATTATTTAAAAGTTTCACATACATATGTATATATATACATATTTGCATGTATGTATGTATATATATATATATATATATATATATTAGTTTTGAATTCAAATATATGTATGTTCTTGTATGTCCATCTAACTCACGTGATATACATGTTTGATAAAGATGTTGACTTCACTAGACACCCCACCATCTCTGCAACAAGTAGATAAAGGTGTTGCCATGATGTGATTTCATTTGCGCAATAATTCACTAAGGTATTCAAACAACACGTAAATTTTTTAAATTTCTCATGTAATTCATATTATGTTAAATTACATGTTAGTAATGTCTTTCATTTTAGAATTATTAAATTATGTTAATAATGTCCTTCATTGTGTATATGCAAGAGTTACCTCTAACGGTAGTAAGCCCTATTCATTTGATTCACAGCGTGGAAGGGTAAAAACAATAGTTCTATATTGATAAAATTAGTTAAAATATTATCATTATGTACATACATGTACTTAGTTCTATTTTTGCTAATTCTGATGTTAGATTTTCTGATCTCATGTGTATATAGGGAACTTCAACCCCCTCCATTTTGACTTTGAGGGCACAGACTCCTCCATCTCATTGTATTTGTACCCCCATTCGTACTACAGGAGATCCCGATGACTCATCTGAGCATGAGATGCAAATTCAGCATGATCGACAACTTGTGGTAAGTTTGTGTTTATGTAAATACTTTCATTTTAGCATGGTCTTAAATACATGTTGAAAACATATATAAATTAAATTTTGACAAAAAAATGTTTCCATTTACAGGATCATCTACATGTGAGTATTTAGTGGAAGAGGACTCAAAGCATGGGCTCAGATGATCCAAATTCATCTCATAGATCTCCATCTTCGTCTAAGGGAGGGCCTTCTTCAAGCAAGGCCAAGAGAGGGATATATTTTGATGAGTAGGAAATATATATGTCTTACATGACATGACATTGTGGCATTGTATGTACGCCTATATGGCATTTGAACTTAATGGTATATGACCTATTTGGGCATTTTTGTATTTATTATGCACATTAAAATACTATTTGGAACTTTATAATTTTGTATGAGACCTTACATTTATGAGATTATTTTCACATGAAACTAATATGATGTGCACTTGACAATATTTAAGACAATATGGATTATTTTTTCATTTATTGGTGATGTACATGTACTAGAATTTTCAATGTATAATTTGCATCAAACTTTGAAAATCAATATTTATATAATGTATGTATATAAATATTTACCTAATATGAGTAATTATTCATTCAATTTATCAATGTGTATATGTGTATTTACCTTACTTGCACTTCTTCTTGCTCATGGTCTCTTTGTACTGGTTCATATCTTATCATTCACTTACTACATTCTTCTATTCTTCTTAGTCTTCTACCCAGTTAAAACACCTGAGATTCATCACAATTTGATGCCTTTCATCTGTTGATATTTTGAGAATGTCTCTCCATATACATTACTCTAATGCTTGAGAATGTCTCCAGATGTAATGACATTCTTATTCGGACACTCAATGATTCTTGATTGTCTAATCCTATCCAATTCGTGTTATACCTTTAAATCGGTAGGCATTTCAAGTTATTTGGAAATCACATCACACTGTTCACTAGGCTTGATGACTACCCCTATCCTTTTGAAGGTGATTTTGAAAGAATCCATGGGTTTATCATAGCATAAATTATCAATGAATGGAAGGTAACTAAGCTGTAGGCCAACTAAATCCCATCCAAAACTAAACAAGAAAAATTTACTAGGTGAATGATAACTCCCATTTGTTCTTAGACATAGCCCTATCAAATTCATTCTTAAGCCAATCTAGTCATTTAGGGCTCTTAAGGGACTACTCTAGAATGAGGTAGCCTTAAAGAACGGGTAGTGTAGGGAACCAAAAAAAATCCTCCACTAATATTCACCTAGACACCTCAACGTGCTGGCATAATTGGTTCGGTCCCACGAGCTTCTGTTTCCAAACTACAACATCTGGGAGCCCTACGCGACTCGAGACTCGGCAAAGTATTTCATGCATTTACAAATAATAGGATAGTGAGAGAACTGAATGGAGATGGAGAAAACTGGGAGAGTATTTCATAGATGGATAAAAATTGGAGGTTTTTGATTTAACGAGATGTCTCTAGGTGCAACAAAGTCCAAGAAATCACATGTCGAAGATATCATGTGTTTTGGTCTCAGTGATATTAAGAGACTACGCCTGAACGAGGTAGCCTGAAAGCACGGGGAGCATAGGGAACCAAAAAAAATCCTCCACTAGCATTCACCTAGACACCTTGACGTGTTGGCATAGTTGGTTTGGTCTTATAAGCTACCTTTTGAAAATACAACATGTAGCAGCCTTACACTGACTTAGACTACACTATTTCACATGTTTGTAAACACTAGGACAACGAGAGAACCAAATGGATATGGATAAAACCATGATAGAATTTTTATAGGGCCCCGACATGGAGGTCTTGGATCTGAACGAGATGTCTCTAGGTGCCACAGAGTCGAGAAATCACCCATCGAAGATATAACATGTTTTGGCCTCAGGGCTCTTAAGGGACTACGCTCGGATGAGGTAGCCCGAAAGCATGAGTAGCATTGGGAACCAAAAAAAGCACCCAATAGCATTCACTAGGCCATCCAGATGTGTTTTCCTAGATGGTTTGGTCCCACAAGCTACCGTTTGCAAACTACAACGTCTAGGAGCCCTACACTGACTGAGACTACAATATTTTACACATTTGCAAACAATAGGACAACAAGATAACCAAATGGAGATGGAGAAAACCATGAGAGGATTTCGTAGAGGGCCCCGACATGGAGGTCTCGGATCTGACGAGACATCTCTAGGTGCCACAGAGTCTGAGAAATCACCCGTCAAAGATATAGCGTGTTTTGGCCTCAGGGCTCTTAAGGGACTATGCCCAAACGAGGTACCTCGAAAGCACGGGGAGCATAGGAAACCAAAAAAATCCTCCACTCTCATTCACCTAGCCACCCTAACATGTTAGCATAGTTGGTTCGGTCCCATGAGCTTCCGTTTGCAAACTATAGCATCTCTCACAGCCCCACACACATTTGACTTAGGCTATAATATTTCATGCGTTTGAAAAAAATAAGACAACGAGAGAACCAAATGGATATGGAGAAAACCATGAGATTATTTTGTAGAGGGCCCCAATGTGGAGGTCTCGGATCTGACGAGAAATCTCTAGGTGCCACAGAGTCTGAGAAATCATTCGTCATAGATATAACATGTTTTGGCCTTAGGGATCTTAAGGGACTACGCCTGACGAGGTAGCCCGAAAGCACGGGGAGTGTAGGGAACCAAAAAAAATCCTCCACTAGTGTTCACCTAGCCACCTCGATGTGTTGACATAGTTGGTTCGGTCCCATGAGCTTCATTTGCAAACTATAGCTTTTGGCAGTCCCTGACACTCGACTTAGACTCGTAATATTTTTCGTATTAGGAAACAATAGGACAATGAGAGAACCAAATGGAGATGGAGAAAACCATGAGATTATTTCATAGAGGGCTTCAACATGGAGGTCTCAAATCTGATGAGACATCTCTAGGTGCCACGAGTCCGATAAATCACATGTCGAAGATATAACATGTTTTATCTCAAGGCTCTTAAGAGACTATGCCCGAATGAGCTATCCCGAAAGCACGGGGAGCGTAGGGAACCAAAAAAAAGCATCCACTAGTGTTCACTAAGAAAACCCAATGTGTTGGCATAGTTGGTTTGGTCCCACAAGCTTCCATTTGAAAAATGTAGTGTCTGGCATCCCTACACTCACTCAAAATGCGTATTTTCGCGCCTTTGCAAACAATAGGACAATGAGAGAACCAAATGGAGATGGATAAAATTGTGAGAGGATTTTGTAGAGGGCCCCAATATGGAGGTCTCAGATTTGACGAGATGTCTCTAGGTGCCATGGAGTCTAAGAAATCACCTATCAAGATATAGCGTGTTTGGGCCTCAGGGCTCTTAAGGGACTACGCCGGATGAGGTATCCTAAAAGCACGGGGAGTGTAGGGAACCAAAACGAAGACTCCATTAGTGTTCACTAAAAACTCAAGACATGTTGGCCCAAGCAGTTTGGTCTCACAAGCTACCATTTGCAAAAAATAGCATCTCAAAGCCTTACACCGACTCTGAATCGCACTATTTCATGCATTTGTAAATAATAAGACAACGAGAGAAACAAATGGATATGGATAAAACCGTGAGAGAGGCTTTCATAGGGCCCTCCCGACAACTTTTCCATGTTTTTAATGAAGAGCTTCAAACTTTCATCAACAACAATAGAAATATAACCTAAATAGTCAAAGTAATAGACTAAATCAACATTCTATTTCTCACATATAAAATGAATTTCTTCCTTCAAAAAAGAAACTATGGGTGAATTCTCAATCAAAAATAAATTACAATTCTAAATGAGTTTCGTGGCTGAATTATCAATACTTCATTGGATTTTTTTTGCTTGCAGTATGTTGCTTTTGGAAAAAGCTGGTTTGATTTGTAAGTTGAAGCAACTGGGATTAATAAAAATAATCAACTTGGCATGGTGTCCTTAAGATTATCCATGATTCTATTGACTACATCACATAGATCTTCCATTCCAGTTAAGTTGTGATCCTTCCATGCTTCCCATTTTTCCTTTTCTTCTGCTCGTATCTTCTCTTTAAGTTCTTCCAGATGTTTTTGGGTAATCAAATTGACTCTTTATGACTTTCAAGAGGCATTTATTCTTGAACCATAGTGACATCTTCACCTAATTGTTTTTCTTCACGATTTTCATTGTCATCTAAAGTTGAAGACTAAAAATTTATATGGCCTTCGGCTTATTTTTGGGCACAAACAACCTTTTGGAATGTCCACAAAAATTCAGCTCTTCATTCTCTGTTTGATTAAAGATATTCATTATTTCAAAATGAACAGTTGGAACATAGGTGGTCTCCCCAAAAAAACTAATTTCATAGTCTACATAGTTTCATCCTATGGCAAAATCATTGAACATTGGTGGTTTCCTCCATCTGTGCTTTCGGGCTACCTCATCCGGGCGTAGTCCCTTAAGAGCCCTGAGGCCAAAACATGCTATATCTTCAATGGGTGATTTATCCGAATTTGTGGCACCCAGAGACATTTTGTTAGATTCGATACCTCCATGTCGGGGCCCTCAACGAAATCATCTCGTGGTTTTCTCCATCTCCATTTGGTTCTCTTGTTGTCCTATTGTTTACAAATGCGTGAAATAGTGTAGTTTGAGTTAGTGTAAGGCTATTAGATGTTGTATTTTGTAAATAGTAGCTTGTGGGACAAAACCATCTAGGCCAACACATCCAAATGGCCTAGTGAATGCTAGTGGAGGATTTTTTTGGTTCCCTACACTCCCCATGCTTTCGGGCTACCTTGTTCGGCGTAGTCTCTTAAGAGCCCTGAGACCAAAACACCTTATATCTTCAACATGTGATTTCTTGGACTCCATGGCACCTAGAGATGTCTCATTCAGATCCAAAACTCCATTTGAATCCCTCTATGAAATTCTCTCGTGGTTTTATCCATCTCCATTTGGTTCTCTCGCTATCCTATTGTTTGTAAACGCGTGAAATAGTGTAGTCTGAGTCAGTGTAAGGCTACTAGATGTTGTATTTTGCAAATGGTAGCTTGTGGGATTGAACCATCTAGACCAACACATTTGGATGGCCTAGTGAATGCTAGTGGAGGATTTTTTTGGTTCCCTATGCTCCCCATGCTTTCGGGCTACCTCTGTCCGGGCATAGTCCCTTAAGAGCCCTGAGGCCAAAACACACTATATCTTCGACGGGTGATTTCTCAAACTCCGTGGCACCTAGAGACGTCTCGTCAGATCAAAACCTCCATGTTGAATCCCTATACGAAATAATCTCACGGTTTTCTCCATCTCCATTCGGTTCTCTCGTTGTCCTATTGTTTGCAAACGCTCAAAATAGTGTAGTCTGAGTCAGTGTAAGGCTGCTAGATGTTGTATTTTGTAAATAATAGCTTGTGGGACTAAACCATCTGGGCCAACACATCTAGATGGCCTAGTGAATCCTAGTGGAGGATTTTTTTGGTTCCCTACACTACCCGTGCTTTTAGGCTACCTCGTCCGGGCGTAGTCCCTTAAGAGCCCTGAGGCCAAAACACACTATATCTTCGACGGGTGATTTCTCGACTCTACATGGCACCTAGAGATGTCTCGTTAGATCTAAGACCTCCATGTCGGGGCCATCTACAAAATCCTTTCATGGTTTTCTCCATCTCCATTCGGTTCTCTTGTTTTCCTATTGTTTGCAATTGTGAAAATCTTTGTAGTCTAAGTCAATAAATAGGGTCAGATGCTGCTATAGTTTTCAAACTGGAAGCTCATGGGACCAAACCAACTACACCAACACATTGGGGTGGCTAGGTGAACACTAGTGGAGGATTTTTTTGGTTCCTTATACACCCCATTCTTTTGGGCTACCTCGTCCGGGCGTAGTCCCTTAAGAGCAATGAGGCCAAAACACACTATATCTTCGATGGGTGATTTCTTGAACTCTATGGCACCTAGAGATGTCTCGTCAGATCTAAGACCTCCATATTGGGGCCCTTTATGAAATTATTTTATGGTTTTCTCATCTCCATTTAGTTATTTTGTTGTCCTATTATTTACAAACACACAAAATACTACAATCTGAGTCAGTGTGCACATTTTCGACGCTATAGTTTGTAAACAAAATCTCATGGGACCAAACCAACTATGCCAACAGATCAAGGTGGCTAGGTGAATGTTATTGGAGGATTTTTTTTGGTTTCTTATGCTACCCTGTGCTTTGGCTACCTCATCTCCGCATAGTCCCTTAAGATCTACGAGGCCAAAACACGATATATCTCGACAGTGATTTCTCAGACTCCGTGGCACCTAGAGATGTCTCATCAGATCTGACACCTCCATGTCAGGGCATTCGAAGAAATACTCTCATGGTTTTCTCCATCTCCATTCAGTTCTCTCATTTTCCTACTATTTACAAACGTGTGAAATATTGTAGTCCAGTTCGATTCGTAGTATGTACGATTTTCAAACGCTATAGTTTGCAAATGGAAGCTCATGGGACCAAAAAAACTACACCAACACGTTTGGGTGGCTAGGTGAATGCTAGTGGAGGATTTGTTTTGGTTCCCTATGCTACCCGTGATTTTGGGTTACCTCATCTAGGCATAGTCCCTTAAGAGCCTTGAGGCCAAAACATGTTATATCTTCGACGGGTGATTTCTCAGACTCCGTGGCACCTAAAGACATGTCGTCATCATATCCGATACCTCCATATAGCTCTACGAAATCCTCTTACAATTTTCTCCATCTCCATTTGGTTCTCTCGATGTCTTACTTTTTACAAACACATGAAATACTACGCAGGTCGAGTTAGTGTAAGGTTGTACATTTTTCCAATCACTTGAATAATATAGGTGGTTCATACAATATAGGTGGTGAAATGAGAATTTTAATAAGATATTTTTACAATATATGTGGTGAAATGAGAATTTTTGTTTGTTGTTCCTTTCTAATATTTAATTTCTCTTAGCTTCACTTGGCTTCGAGAATAATAAATTCTCTATTGATAATGCCAACCACATGAAGGTGGAAGCTTTTTTGGCACCACTAACCTACATAAACATGTTAGTAAGTAATTAAATAGAATTTTAAATCATACAAAATTTAAACAAAATCATTTAAGTAAATATTCAAATTAAATTCATAAAGAACATACCTTTGAAAATTCAATCCAATGAACCAAGGATCAACTCTATTCTTGACAGTAGCAAGAATTGCTTCATGATCTAATTCACGAACCTTCCACAAATTCTTGTTTGATGGCTAACCTCGATATTTGATCAATTTAATATTTGTTACAAGGACCAAATGTGAATAGTGAAGTATCTTCCGATGTACTTCATAGTCTTCAAACAACCAAATGTTTGATTTTTTGATAGGATATCATCGAAGCCAAGTTCCAATGACTACCATTGACCCAATGGGATACTCAAGGTCTTCACCATCAATGAAGTCAAAGTCAAATTTTTCCCCTCTACACAACAAGACAAGAAGTAGTTTGTTCCCTCTTCATTAAATTTCATCGCAATAACTACAAAAATGTGCCCTATGTATCACAAAGTAAAATTATTCAGTCAATTTAAAAATACATTAAGAGTTGACCATTTAATAATTTATAAATCTAAAACATGGCATGTACATATATGTATGTACCTTGTTGCACTAAATCAGAGACTTGGTCAAAGTCAAGTGATGTTTGTCATTTGATCTGAAGACCCTGCAAGTTGTAATGCTCATGGAACTTGATGTGTGTTGAGTGGAATTAGAGGTCTACAAGTCCATTCATCCACCCACTGTTGTGACTCACATTCATTCCACACGTAAAATCAATGCATGATATACAAAAACATGTCATGCACCTAGTATAAATAGTCCAAGTATTTGCATCTGAACTATGGAATGAGTGCATATCACTTGATCCTACAACTTTGTCATACAATCTTCAAAGTTTTCCAGATGTTGTTCCTCTATCAACAAAAATATCTATGAACCATTGATCTCTCTTGAGATTCATGGCCCATATTCTTGACACACCAATCAAAATTTTTTTTTCATCTGTAAATTTAGCACCATCCTTGAACTTTAACTCTTCTCTTGCAAGTGCTCTTTTCACACATGCTCTTGCACCATCATGCTCTCCTTTTCCATGCCCTACCTTAGTAAAAATCTAGATATGTTGTACATTTTTTTCTTTGTGCATCCTTCTTAGCCAATAAAACATTCGTGCATTCTTGAATTGTGATGTGTAGTTGTCCGACCAAATGTAATGTTGATCGAAACTAATGTTCCTCTCATTCAAGTTTGCATAAAACACCTAGAAACACCCTTGTACATATTCTGTAGAATGTGTCTAATCATCACTGATGTAGAAATGATACTCTCTTAATATTTTTTGATCTTGCTCAATGCTTTTAGGAGAGTGCATGAATGCTATATGCATGAAAATAGAAACTTGCACTAAGTTATAATATTAAGACTGAACCTCCATTTGTGGCTGCAATGTGTAATTCTCTGCAAATTCAACTACTGAAACAATAGTACCAAGTGGGAATGTGTCCTTTCTTAACTTGAATTTTTCATCCAACCATCGAGCTCTATGTGTGTGCCTTGCATACTCATAAAAAAATTCTCTCTCTGAATTTGACCATATATTCTGATACAGGTAATTGTTTTCTAACAAGCTCACACCTCTTAGATTCTTTTCCATCTTTTAATTGATATGCCACCAATTTATATTTGGTGAAATCAACCAATTCTTTTCCTATTGAATATGTACTCTCCTCATGGATACAACTTTTTCAGATTTGGCAAGCCACCACATACATTGCACATTCCATCCAAACATGCTTTGTTATAAAAAAATTGTCTTGTTGATTTTTCACAAAATATTATTAGAATAAATTCCCTTGAAGATTTTTGTGGGACATTTAATCCACACTCTTGCAACATGATGTTAGTATGCAAAACATGACGTATTTGACAAAAAAATATCATAATGCATTGAAAATTCAACATGATGCCTACAACAACAAGTGGTACGTGAGTGATTGATTTTCACATAAAAGGGTTTTCTCATTTCAAAGAATCTTTGGCTAATGTTAATTTGTGGATTTTCATTCTTAAACTTAGAGAACAATTCTATTTGAGTCATATCTAAGAAATGTTTTGCACACGATTCATGATTACGAGAACCTATTCTTCTTTTTATCAGTATCTCTTCTATTCGGTGACACCCTTGTGTTCTCATTCCAAAATTTTACAATTAATTCTTTTAGAATATCATATGTATTCTTGTATTTTTGTGGAAGTTTGCTAGAGAAATCCCAATAGTTAGTGTTATTGACTGACTCAAGACGTTTATGTCTCTCTATTGCTTTCATTAGTGTTTTTCTGTTTAGCTTCAAAGCATTACTTGTTTTTCTAATCAAGCATTTATTAACTATTTTATCACTTACTATACAATTAGTAAGTGCATGCCATGTAGCATTACTATATTTGGTGTGTCTTTTTCCACCTACAGTTTGGTATGCTTTATGTATGTTTTCAACAATTGACGCATTTTGATCAACAACATTAGATGTTCTTAACCCTAGGGTCTTCATTATAGGTCTCATCTTAATTAATTTCATCAATGTAACAAATAATTGACATCTTTATGTGTCATTTAAATTCTCAAAGTAATTATCCCAAATTCCACTAGCTTTTCTTCTCGCATTTCTTTCAAACATTTTGTTAGGCATTGGTTTTATAATGTTTTCATCAATTTCAATTAAGTGAATTGGTTTTCTTCACAAAATGGAAGGAGGTGTTCTTAGAGGTGAAGATTCATTTACAAGGTTACTTTCTTCATTCAATGTTTTCATACAAATTTCAAGGTTAACATTTGGATTCTCAGGTAAGGGTTCAACAATTGGATTCATATCAATTTCTTCATCCATACCAACATTATCATTCAATTCAATATCATTATTCATTGTAAAATCATTATTCATTACAAAATCATTATTCTCTACATTTTCATTATGTATTTCATCCCCATTTTCTAATACATTAGCTACATTTGATATAGTGGATGTACCTTTCCTTGCTCAAAGTTTTTGCATTCTCTTCAATTTCTTTATTCTCTTCTCTTCCAATTTCTCTAGTGTCTTGTTCTTGACTTTCCTCTTGTCCTTAGCTCGATGTTTATCACCCATGATTAGAAAAAAACAACTAGTGGGGTAGGGGACAAAATGAACTACTAAAAATCGTGCAAGAATGTAGAGAAAATTATAGACAAAACAAAATGTTTGCATAATTCTCGTGAAAGAGATGAAAGGGACGTTGGGGGCCACAATATATAAACAAAGAAAAATGTGCACGCATTATAACGTGTATGCATTTTATATTTTTTTTTTTTCTCTTTTTCCAAGCCATGCCTCAAGGCTTGGGATCTAGTTTGGATCCCCAAGCTTGAGGCATGGACTTGTACAAACACAACAAACAACGTGTTTTTGCAAGAAAATGTAAAAATGCCACTTCCTCTATGATAAATCAAAATAAAACAATCGATCCATTTTAAAAAAATTATACCACAACGTAGAGTAGAGTTTATTCTTTCTAAAATATAATTTTTCAAATTTTCTGACTAATATAAGGTTTCCATATTATTTATTTTCTAACTATGCCTTTTTATAGCTATTTTTGAAGTGTAAATATGTCTATCTTTCATGGTGTATCTTTTTTTTTGGGTGATCAAAATTTTAAAAAAATTATACTAGCCCAAACTAGGCATAATTCTATACATATTAAAAAAAAAAAAAATCTAATTTTCGATTTTTTTTTTTTAGGTAGTTAGGGGGGCGCACAGTCGAAGCTCTGTTATTTTTCAAAACATAAAATTTTTGTACTAGAAAAATCATAAATAAAAATATTCGCTATAAAAATCTTTAAAAAAATGGATCCCAAACTAGATTCTCCTAGTTATCTTTCTACCAAAGGGTTTTCAAAAATACTAAATGGTGCTCAAAAAATGGTGGGGTGCACCAAAGTCACTCTATTATGTTTTTTAACAAAACCAGGAGTATTTTTGGTATTTTAGTTGTTTGACCCACTTAAACTTATCTGTTTTCAATAAAATTTAGTAGGTTAGAAACTAGACTCAAAATGCTATGATTCATATTTCTACAACATCTTCTAGTTTTGAGTGTAACTATTTTGAAAAACTAGTACAAGTTGAAGTTTTTTTTTAGAAAAATGTGTCCACTTAAGACCCCCTTTTAGCCCCCAACTTGGTGCACTTACCCAACAATTGAAGTCATTAAAAAGTCCTTCACAAAGGATAGCCAAAGCCTAACAAGCATAAGGTTGATCTTATAAACTTAAATAAAACACAATTTTTTATTATTACAAAGAATACAAATTCTAGAATCCAAAAATGGATCCTGTAAGAGAACATTTATCCTAAGTAACATTCTCAATAACTAGTAATCGAATAAAGAGATTCTAACCAAAAAGTCTTGATTCTCACATAAGAGGCTTAAAAATATATAAATCCTTTTAACATATGGGTCATATTTAACCCAACTTAGTCATATTCAAGACTTAAAACAAAATGTCACCCTCTTAATTTTTGGGCTTGGGTTTAACTCATCTCGACATCGGTAGTGACTCGGTTTACGATTACAATATATCAACATAGTTAGGCCGAAAACAAACACGAAGGTATTCCACATGAAAAATATATTGCAGTACCTAGGTTTGAATTGAACCCATATTATCTTTTTAAAAAAGTATTTATATGCACATATCTATTTATACAAGCTTTGGTTTCAATTCCATTGTTACTCAAAGTATTAAAAGAGTTCAATAAATAGTTACCCACCCAAACCAAATACAAAAATCCAAGTATCAACCCAGATAGAACTCACAATATAGAAGGATAATGACAGAAATAAACTCATATTTATTTCACAAAGAGAAGACCAAGTTCCAAATCGACTCGAGAAGATTTTGTCCCAACTCTTCATCATCTTTGTGGTGAGTCAAGCTTAATATCTTAGTTTGATCTAGCCATATATCCTACGAGTGATCCGAAAATGAGTGTGTTAATTTTTCACTTTTAACCATTTCAAAGGATCTTCAATTTTAATAAACAAAAAGGCCTTAATAATCCAAAATATTGATTAAAATCTGATTTAGGACTGATTTTAAAACTAAAATTAAGTTTACAATTTACTCAAAATTTCACTATTTGATCAAAGCCCAAAATCATTGTTTCTTGATTTACTTGATTTCTCTGAATTATGTAATTTTTATTAATGGTTCCTCCATATTCATATTATGAACTTAATTAATTGCAAGAAATCAGAAACTGAAAATAAAAATCAGAAAACAACACCAGATTGTTTATGAGGTTCAAAATTCCTACGTCCCCGGGTTCGTGGTGAACCGATCCATTAATAATGTTAATAATGAAAATATAATAACTTTTACATTTAACCAATAATGAATCAAAACCTAAAAATGTGTAATTAGAACTTTAAAGGAATTTCATGTGGCCCATTACTTTCCCTTTACCTTCCTGATCCACTTGCAGTTGTGTCTTCCTTGGGTTCTACACCTTTGTGTGACTTCAACAGAGAAAACATCTATCATTAAATCTGCAAAACTAAAAAATTATCACACCACCATGATCGTCTCAAAATTCTAAGAAACTTTAATTTATAACTTGAGACCTAGATGTGAGCATAAGTTCTCTAAAAGTCAAGTTTTCTCCAACCATTCTATTATGGCATACACGGTCCTATAACCCGCACTTTGTAAAAATGTCTACGAGCTGATTTTATATTGTTTGGAGGTCTATGGCGCAATGGCTGGTGCTTATCTTTTTACCTAGAGGTGCTAGGTTTAAATCCCTCTTAAAGCACTTTTGACTTTCCTATGAATAGGAATGATCCCACATTAGGCGCTTGAGAGGATAAGTTGGCATATATATATGGCGTTGTTTGTTACTAGCATTGGCTTATTAGCCACATAACTAGGCGCCTATGTTGGAGGGGATGGAATATGATAGTTTTGGCACATGGATATGTGCATGGAATATTAAATGCATATTATTTGGGGGAATAAGTGGTCGGAAAGTTGGAAATTGATAATGGTAATTTTAATAATAGTTGGAAGTTGAATAATGCGTTGGAAATTAAATGTTAATGTGGCCAATGTGGAATAATAAATGGGTGTGGCTTGGTAAATATTTAATTAAAATATACACATTATCCCACATGTATCCCGAATTAGCAAAATGAGGTAAATATAAGCAAAATATTTGTAATAGGAATATGATAAGGAGGCCAAGACACCCCTCCATAATTGGGTGTGTCAAACCTAATTGAGCGACCCCGGTAGTAAATGGCGAGGCCCACTTATCTGTCATCAAGTGTCCAAGACCGGTGTTTAATTACAATTTTACTCTTTTTTCCCATATTACCATGTGTCACATTTTCACCGGTCCACATATCAACTTGTTGACCAAGTGTTGACCTTTATGTTGATCGAACTTTGACTAGACGTGCTGGAGCTCGAGTGTCCAGTTTTCACGTTCTTGTAGTTTTCGAAAAGCTCTATGAAGGATATATAACACTGTCGTGGTTTAGGGAAATTTAGGGAACATTTGAAACTGAAATAGATCCTCGATCAACGATAAAATTAAACCCTAAATGGTTTAAGATTTACGATCATCATGACTTAGTCGTAGGGTAAACAATTACCCATAAAACATTTAAGAGACTAAAAAAACATATAGATTCTAATACCAAGTCTGAAGGAATTAATCCACTAAAATAATTTAACCAAGCACAAGACAAATACCCAGATCGAACTAATACATAGTTTCACGATATTTGTCGTTATCGGTCAACACACACAGACAACTAGTGAAAAAAAAATACATTACAACAATAATTAAACATTCAAAAATTTCGATATAAAATATCTAGACAGTGGAAATATAACCATGCATGTTAAACTCTCCAAAAAACTTGAATCTCCTGAATTATTCTTTTATTCCTTCCTTCAAAAATCCCAAATTTTAACTTGAATGCATAACAAGAAATAACCCAAAACCACCCACCATAAAGACTATTAAATCCTCCATTATCTCTATTGGAATATCTCAACACATTATTGGTAAAAAAATGCACGCACAACTCGGAGAAGAAGCAAAAAATCTTGAATGCATGTAAGAGAGGTAAAAATGAAAAAACAAATTTTGCATAGTAGCTTCTGGAGGAAGCCTCCCATTCCCAAAACCCATTGGGACCAATTGAATGCAATAAATGTTTGTAGGTGCCATGTAGTGGTATTCCCCTAAAATCTACTCCTAACATGTCATCTCCTGCCAATGACCAACTCGGCGGTTATAAATGGACATATCCAATCAATCAAAACATTAAATTTGCATGGGTCATAATTCGACCAAGTGACCAAGTCACTTATTAACCATGAAATAAGCCATTTGAATCACAGTCAAATTGAATAATAAAAATATAACCAAAGCCAATTAACCAATCAACTATAGTCGATGTGGTTTAATAAACAAAAATAAGCATGGCCTTAACATTATGTTAATGGTCTATATTTTTAATGAGTTTTCTCATACGAATGTGATCAAACCATTCATTAAAGAGCTGATGTATTTTATTAGGGTTAAAACCATAAACCATGCACATATATCCAACCAATTATTCATGTATTCTGACAAAGGGTGTTTTAACAGTAATTAAAAATCAATAGTGCAATCAAAACAAATGGTTAATATGATTATACAAACATACTATATGTATCAATTGATAAGATTTAAAGCATCAAATTTTCATATCCTATAAACACTTTAGGATCACCATATACATTAGTTAAATAAATTAATCTACATCTTTTTATATCATCAAAATAGTTATACATTTGCTCCCGATTAAAATAAAATTTTACTTGTTTTGTTAGCAGGTCTCTTCTCACTTCTCTATTGATGATCATCTAGGCAAAAGAGTTAGCACAAGAAATAATATATTATAACCATGAACAACTTAATCCATGCATGCTAATTAATACTTCTAATTAAGAAAGTAAATTGCATTATCAATAAAATTCATAGCAATAACAAGGCATTCAAACATGGAATTATCAAATTCGAGAGAATACAACTCAACACATAAGAAAAAAATAGGATGATTTTGTAGCACAACTTGTGAGTTCTTAGAGATTAGTAGCATTACGTGGTCAGTTTTAAAACTATGCGTAAGCATGTTTATCCTTTTCAAGGTAAACATGCATACACCTAGATGCAATGTTGGTTGGGTAATACTTATTTCTCCCAAACCTTCGCAAATCAAGTTACAATAATAACTTATCTCTTACTATCATGAAATGAAAATGTGGGATGTGACAAGGGGCTAGTTGATGTTGGAGGCTATTGGGTATGGATTTTTATTACCACCTTGATTTATGTTAGATTTTATCATTGACACTAATATTGCATAACTTGGTTGGAATTATTGTTCTATTTTTTCATTGAGGGGGACTCATGGTACTTTATTATTCTATTTCTTCTATGGGGTCACTTAAGTCACTTTTTGTCACCTAGGGGAAAAAGTAACTTAAGTTACTTTATGTTCATGTGGGTTTTTCCCTAAGGGGTCGATTAGGGTTTTTTGGGACCTTTGTTGTATTGGAAGCTTATACAAGGTGATGTTGGGAGAAGAAGAAGTCATTTCATGCACACACATATTTTGGTATTTAAGAAAATATTGTTTTCATTTCTCTTTTCTTAAGGAGTAAGATCCCATAGGAACCCTAGCTTCGGTGGTCAGAGATACACTCCTAACTAGTAGAGCACTCTTTGGTGGTGAAATATCCACCCTAGTTTGCTAATTTGGAGGCCATTTAGAAAAGATTTTCAAAAATATTCTTTAGGGTTTTCAGAGGTTGATTTCAGAGGTTGAGGAGGATCATTTTCCCATATATTTTAGCCATTTGTATCTCAAATTTTTCCCAATGCATAGGGCAAGTTTGGCACAACTGTTGGAAGAGTTTTGGAAGATTTTTAGCCCTTTTCATAGGGTGACATCATCCCTAGCAGATTGCAGCTTATATTTCTAGGGTTTCACAGGTGCCCATTTTTAGATTTAGAGGTTGGGATAATTTCTATATATGTTATAGATGATATTTATAGAAAATTATATTTTTATCAGTTGTATTTAGGTAGTTATGGATTTTTAAGATATTTCAAGAGGTTAGGGCATTCTAAAATTTACTCGAAGTTATCTATTATTAAGAAAAAATCACAAAAATATTTTCTACTTTTTTTATTAGATCAAAAATCTCTCTATAAAATTTAGTTTGATTTGGAAAAGTGGTATGCAAGTTATCATTATTTTTCAGCTTTGCTACCCTATTTGGGGTTTTATCCTAGAAAAATTATAATATCATTTTCTACTATTTTTCTTAATTTTTCAAGTCATAAGTTATATCCCACTAGGTATATTTCAATGGTATCAGATCCAAATTTCCTCAAGCCTACTTTGGTGTGAATGAAAGTTTATTCCAAGAGAAATACACTTTGCAAAAAGAAGGGCATAAAAATGGGGTATAATGATGAGTCAATGAAATGATGAGCTGAACGAAGAGATGATGAAAAAATATTTATCAATATGGTTAAACAAAAAGAGGCCACTAATATTTATTTGAACTATCTCACTAAAAGGTTATCATAAGGAAGAGTTGAGAGTCACCCTGAAATATGAGAAAATAGTAACATGGGGAATAAGGGTGAAGAGGTGAAAATAACCATTTAAGGGAGCACACTCCTCATTCCCATAACACACATTTGAGAATGCATGAGCCCACATTTTTGAAAGATTGAAAAAATATACAAATGTGACGATAATAAGAAATTTTTAATGATGAGATATGTTGGTTGAAATATGAATCCTTGAGTGAAGGGTTTAAAACTAACATGCCTTTTATCGAAATCTTGTAAGATGAATATTGGTAGTAGGCCCAAGAGGGATCACACTACTTAGGTCCAAGAGTTATGGAGGATATTGGGACATATTTCCATCCCACACTTTGATGGGTCTAAGAAGTGTACAGTGTAATCTTGGATTCAGAATTTGAAAACATGCTTTGACTTGAATCCCATGCACAAAGATGATACAATTAATTTTGTAATCCTACACCTTAAGGGAGATGCACATGACGGGTGGCATCATGATCTTATTACATAGGGGAACATATATATTTTTACCTTTGTAGAGTTCACACATAGGTTAATGAGAATGTTTGACAAGAGGGATAATGATAGGTATTCTCGAGAGTTGAATCATTTGAGACAAACAAGTTCTTTAGATATGTACATTACATAATTTCAAAGGTTATCAAGTCATGGTTCTTGATGTTTTAGAGATGAGATTGTCTTCACTCATCATAATAGGGTTGATAGATGCTCTAGTAGGACTTGTGAAGGCATTTGAGACTTCTTCATTGCATGATGATATTAAGAGAGCATGATATTTGGAGTTATCTAATCCAAAGTCAAGGTTTCTACCTTGAGTTCAACCGAGGGTACCTCCATCTAGAACAAATGGTTTTTAGCGAACGTACTTGCACCCATGATGGATATGACTAAGAAACCATTCATATCCCGAGAGGTTAGAGATGAGTTGAGTCAAAAGAAAATATGTTTAAATTTCCATACACCTTGGGCTCCGGAAATTATTGCATGGGGAAAGGAAAGGCCCAATTCATTGACGTCTTTGAGGAGGATGATAGTGATGGAGATGAGGAGTATGAGACTCAGATATTAGATGATGGAGATAGATATGCTTTGGGTAGTTCTAGAATTGAGTAGGAGGATGAGAATTTCCCTCATGATACTATTGCCACTTTTTCTAGTACCCCGAGGTACAAGGTATTCAGGGTTAGAGGAGTTCTACAGAGTGAGAGAGTAGTGGTGCTCATTGACAGTGAGGATACCAACAACTTTATTGATGCATTATTGGTTGAGAGACATGGTTTGAAGATAGAGTATTTTGAGGCTTCAATATGGTTGTAGCCAATGGAGATTCTATGAGGTGCACACAACGAGTCCTACAGTTGATCATTACGATGAGTAATTATACAATTAATAATGAATTTTATATTGTTGGTATCAGAGAGACCAATCTTGTATTAGTAGTACAATGGCTCTAATATCTTGGAGAGTTCTTGACTAATTTTCAAACTATGGAGCTAAATTTTAGGTCTAAAGGGAGGAATTCGATCTTAAGGGGATTATCTACATATGCACCCAAGGTGGTCACAACCAACTAGATCGAGAATATTTATAGGTACAACATGGTAGTTTGGTTAGTAGGTGCTTGGTTACAACCAATAAGTTAGAAGATAGTTGACTAGAGTATGTCCAGGCCTATGGGACAAACCTAGTGCATTTTTTAGTGATATAGCTCAAGGTGTGCCTCCAGAATGGGGATTTGAGCATGTGATTGAGCTTGAGGACAAAAAAATAATGATTAATACTCCTTACTATAATCCCAAATAGTTGAAGGATGATATCGATAGGACTATAAATGAGTTCATAGAGATGGGGCGTATTAGACCTAGTTTTGGTCCCTTTACTTCTTTAATATTATTGGTGAAGAATAAATATAGAACCATGTGGATGTGCATAGATTACCATGCATTGAACAAGAAGACAATACAAAATAAGTTTCAGTGCCACACATTAATGAGTTATTAGATGAGCTACGGGAAAACTATTTTTCTAAAATATATTTTTATCTTGATATCACCAGATCAAGGTCAGATAGGAGGATTTGTATAAGATAGATTTTAGATGTCATTATGGTCACTTTCAGTTTCTAGTGATGTCATTCAATTTTTCTAATGTACCAACGACTTTTTAGTCTGGTATGAACCATTTTTTCAACTTCCATTTATGGAAGTTTGTATTGGTATTATTTAATTTAATATTGGTCTACAAAAGGACTTGGGAGGATCACATTAGACATATTGATGAGGTGTTTGGTATGTTGAAAGATAACTCGCTATACATGAAATATTATAAGTGTGATTTTGGTATGACATAGTTATTATATTTTGGATATGTGATTTGTGGAGGTGTAGTTAAGGTTGATAGGAAAATACTTAGGTGATATTATATTTTCCACTACCTAAGACATTGACATAGTTAAGAGGGTTCTTGGGGCTATACACATACTATTAGAGGTGTTTGAAGAACTTCTCTTTCTTGAATGAACCATTGATAGATTTAACCAAGAAGGGGCCTTTTGTTTGGTTAGAATTAGCATGAAAATATTTTTATCACCTTAAGGGGGTGATGAGTTCATGTCCCGTTCTTGCATTTCCATATTTCTCTTGTCCATTCATACTTGAATGTGACACATCAGGTGAGGGTATTGGATTAATTCTTATGCAGGATAGGCACCCCATTACCTATGAGAGTTGGAAATTGAGCCCTATGGAGAGGGGGTACTCAATTTATGACAAAGAGATGTTGGCCATTATGCATGTTTTGGATATATTTAGACAATACCTTGTGGGAAACAAATTCGTGGTTTTTATGGATAAAATAGTTTGAGGTTCTTCTTGGGGCGAAAGATCTCAATGAATGCCATTAGAGATGGGTGAATAAGGTACAAACATACGACTTTAACATATATTACACAAAAGGTAAGAATAATGTTGTTGATGATACATTATCTAGGAGGCCTCACCTTACTTTTATGCTTAGTACTATGTCTAATATTTAAGAATATTAGAAGGCTCGCATAATTTTTTATTATTCTAAAATTAGTTTGTATGTGAGATAATGGATGACATTATACAAGATGATAGATACAAGATCTTGGATGACCTCATATACTAAAAGGATAGGATTTTCCTTGTACCAGAATCTTAGATGAAAGAGAAGATCCTTCGAGAAGTGTATGATACACCCCTAGCGGGACATCCTTAGTAGTTCAAGATGTACAGGTACATCGGGAGAGATTTACATGTGTGTGGTTTGCCAAAAAACCAAATCCAAGCATTCTTTTCTAGCACGACTACTACAACCTCTTTCTATTCTAGAGCAAAAGTGGGAGAGCATATCCATTGATTTTATCATAGGGATTCCCTCAGTACACGGGCATGATTGTATATATGTGTTGGTTGATATGTTAACCAAGTCCGGCCATTTATTTTCTATTCCTAAGGGGAATAAGCCACTATATGTGGCTTAAATATTCTATAAAACTATTTTTAGGCTTCATGGTTTTCCTAAAAACATTGTCAGCGACAGGGACATAATCTTTATGAGAACTTTTTCATATGATATATTCAGACTTGTAGGTACAGAATTGAATCTTGGCACTAGTTATCATCCATAGAAGGACAGGAAGATGAAGATAGTAAATAAGTGGATAGAGGTATATTTGAGTATCTATGTGACAAGACATAAATGTGTGTGAATTATATGGATACACATGGGTGAGTATTGCTACAATACTACCTACCGGATGAGATTTGTCATGAATATTTTCTCGAATCATACATGTATGATGCTATATCATTCAAAAAATTATTATTATTAGATATATGATCTCCAAAATCTTGTGATTGGTTACAAGAGAACCAACATATTCTGAAGGCCCTCAAGGAGAACCTCTAGAAAGCACAAAATCAGTAGAATATTTGTATAGATAGGCACAGGGTAGAGAGGTCTTTTGAGGTGGGAAATTTATTCTCCCTACGTTTTTAACCCTATATGCAATCCTCACTTAGGAAGAGTGGGGTAAATAAGTTGAAACCTTAGTTCTATGGACCATACATGATAGCATAAAGGGTTGGGGCTATCGTATATGAGCTCGAGATTCCTAAAAACAAAAATATACATAATGCTTTTCATGTTTAATGCTTCAAAAAGGCATTAAGGCAACATATTGTGTGTTATATGGATTTACAAACATTGGACGATGAAGGGAAGATGGTTTTTGAACTTGAATCTATCATTAAGGCGCAATAGAGGAAGCTCAGGAACAAGATGATCACAAAGTACTTAGTGCGGTGGAGAGACTTGCCACTTGAGGATGATAATTAGGAGGGAGAGAAGATATTACAACATCCTAGTTTACATTTACTTGGAGATAAGAAAAATTTGGGAAGGGAGGACCGTATTGTCCCTATTCCTTCACCGAGGGCCTAACATCCATTTTTCAATCTTATCCTTGGTCATAACCAAGGGGCTAATGATGCAAGAGACTATTGGGCATGGATTACTTATTACCACCTTGCTTTATGTTACATTTTATCATTGACATTAGTATTGGAAAAAAATCAGAATTATTGTTATATTTTGTGATTGGGGAACTCATGGTACTCTATTATTGTATTTCTTTATTCGGATCAATTAACTCATTTTCAGTGCCTAGGGGAAAAGTAACTTAAGTTAATTTATGTTCATGTGGATTTTTCTATAAGAGGTTGATTAGGGTATTTTGGGCCCTTTTTTACATTGGAAGGTTATAAAATGTGGTTTTAGGAGAAGAAGAGGTCATTTCATACACACACATCTTTTGATATTTGAGCAACTATTGTTTACATTTCTCTTTTCTTATGGAGTAAGATCCCATAGAAACCCTAGCTTCGGTGGTGAGAGATCCACTCCTAGCTAGCGAGAACACTCTTCGATGGTGAAATATCCACCCTATTTTGCTAATTTGGAGGCCATTTAGAGAAAAAAATTTAGACATATTCTTCGGGTTTTTAGGAAGTTTTTAAGAGGGATTTTAAAGGTTAAGGAGGATCATTTGCCCATATATTTTATAAATTTACATTTCATATTTTTCCCAATGCTTAGGGAAAGTTTGGAGGATTTTGGAATATTACAGCCATTTTCATAGGGCGACATCATCCCTAGGAGATTCCAACTAGTATTTCTAGGGTTTCTAAGTGCCAATTTTAAGATTTGGAGGTTGGGATAATTTCTATATATGTTGTAGATGTTATTTCAATAAAATCATATTTTTATCGCTTATATTCGGTAGTTATGATTTTTTTAAATATTTCAATATTTTAGGGAATTCTAAAATTTACTAGCGAGTTATATATTGTTTAGAAGAAAAACAAATTCTAGTGTTTTTTATCATATCAATACTCTCTCTATAAAATTTCATGTGATTTAGACAAGTGTTTTGTTAGTTATCATTATTTTTAGTTCACTTCCCTATTTGGGGTTTTATTCCGAAAAATCATAATATCATTTGTTATATTTTTTTCTTAATTTGTCAAGTTATAAGTTATATCCCACTAGGGATATTTCACTGACCCACATATCTTGTATGGTGGCTATAAGATCACCCTCCTCTCTCTCCCACTCTAGAAATCTGATATATAGTCTCCATCTCACATCTCCAAAGCATGTAATCTAGTGAGAAGTCGATGGTAGTGCTCCTTGTCATGCACTCGACACTACATTCCCCTATTTGATCTCCATCAAACAAAACCAGCTATCCCTTCCAACATCCTTACACCTCCCCATGGAAAAAATCTAGGATGAGCCACTACAATGTGCTCAAATTCTCAATAATGTAATAGAAAACCAAAATCGATCCCAAATCTCTTCCCTATCCTCTAAGACCATATTTCCCTGTAAGTATGTTCAAGTAAAGTAGAGCCCATACAAATATAGTCCTTTGCTCCATCATATTATCTAGGACACCCATCATCATCCATGGACACCGACCGCATTGACAGAGTCGAGAAAAATATAACAACTAATTGTAATAATTATCAAAGTCATCAAAACATGACCCTATGTCTCAGGACTATATACAAATCCCCGTAAGAAAAACCACCTAATGAGAACTCTACTCCATCAACATCTCTACCATAAAATCTCCTCATCACTATCATTGTATCTGTCTCATTAATTAGATATATACCCTCCCCTACATAGGAAATCATAAATTATTGTGTACATCCTCTAGGGTGATGGTTGTCTCACCCATCGACAACTAAAATGTACAAGTAATGGGATCCCACCTCTCCAAATAATGCCAATAAAAATCCATGCTACGTAAGAATCCTCATGTAATGGCGTATCACACCAAAACCAACATCCTCCAAATGAGCCCAATCATCATGTGACACCAGTCTTCACACATCATATAAAATCAATGGGATCTTGTCTCGGATTATCAACCTATCTCTCGCCTTTATCCAAAAACACACAAAATATCCATTAGAACCCCATGTAATTTTTTTTATCAAAACAAAAACATAAAATCTAAACATAGCAGATCACTAACGATTTCCTACAATTGCCATCGTTTATCCTTAATCACAGGTGACTCACCAAAATCGCTAGTGATTCCTATGACTCGACAAACATACCATGACATGGGCCTAAAAACCTAAAAAATCTAAAAAATAGATAAAAACACACAAAATGACAAAAAGGTACTTCCCTCTCCCATGAGGGCCTTATCTATCTCTCGTGATCCGCCTACATCATCCATTTTGTACTTATCACTAAGAAAACACTAAACGAGAGATTAAATTACTTCTATCGTGCACGGTAAGAATGAAATTACTACTCGGTTAAAACACAAAGATATATATGGTGTCTATTTTTCCCACCTTGGAATTGTCAACAATTCCTTATAATCACTTGGTGACTATCGACAATCACCGATTTACCCATTTAAATTTCTCGTGATTCATCCCCCAACTATCAAAACCCATTTTTAACTATCCAAATTATTTTTCAAACTCTCAAAATTGTCCAATTAGTACCTTTTCAAACACATGCCTCCTTTTGAAGGCTCAAACTCTTTATAAATGTAATCAACTATATGCCCATAGGCTTCAAACCCCTTGTTTCCCCATTATGACTTAGTGTCCTAGTTATAAAAGCCCGCCTTTATAGCTACATCATAGCATATCCAGCGGATTACCCTCTCGCCCTCGCTCCTGCGAGCCATATGTCTATAGGTTGTGAACCCTTTGGCACCCCTATCATTTGAATCTATGATCATGTCAAACCCATATTTTATAGATGTATTTTTTCTATACTAGGTCTTGGGAAACTTAAAATGAAATGCACATTAAGTTATCTAAACAATTCTATCAAACTAGTGATTATTTGCACTTCGTCGTAATCACCCCTAGTTTGAGGGGGTCACCTGTCTCGAAAAATATAATCTATATTAATCATGCTTTTCTATCTATTTTCCTATCCCAAAACACTCGATAAAAAGGGGTAAATGTAGACATCATGATTTTTTCATGTTCCTACTTCCCGCATACCCCTTGTATATACACATTAAAACACTAAAAATGTCACTATAATACTATCTAAGTCATTTCCCTCACTCGTAAAATCAACTTTTACCTCTCCTAAATTACTTCTACTTCCTTAAACACTTAACCATCTATAGACCATCCCAAACCTATTTTATCATAACACTCTAACCTCCAAAACTTTCTTAGCCTCCTCCTTAACCATTTTCCCTCATCCCCATACCCAAAATCCCATTTGGGAAGTGGTTGAAACCACTTCTCAACTCTTTCCTTTAATTTTCCGGATCAATGATGATTCTAACAAGTTGCCATCTATTATAAAAATAAGTTCCAGCTCCTTTCTCAAGGATCTTCATAATTCTCTCGATTTCTATGCACCTTTTTATTCGAGACCAATAGTGATTCTCTCGCCACTCCGGTTATCCTCAAGCCCAAAAACAAAATCAAAATCCTACAATCACATCAATCTTGGAAGTCTTATCTCCATGAACCTTTATAAGAAATCAACAACAACATCATTCTTCTTCGCAGATGTTTCATTACTCATATACACTACAAGGTAAGTCTCTTTGATGTTTTATTGTTGTTTATATCTACATAAATATTTATGAATCAATAATTTTGACCCCTAGTTTCTTAAAATTGTCATTTTTATGAAAGTCATTGTTTTCACAACAATCATCGAAATTCCATTAAATTACATGTGATTCCCTTGAATTTCCAACGATTTAGCTAAATTGTCAGTGATTCCTTTGAATCACCTGTGATTCCCTTATTTCAGCATCTTTTTAGTTAATCATATCATTTCATCAATTGTTATTAATATATCTGGATTTATCTCGTCTTTTTGCAAGCATCTATTTTCTTTAGATGGTTCTTCCAGCCAATAACACCCTATCATAAGAATTTATGATCTCCCAATCATCCATTAAAGTTTATTTTAGGATCAATTCGACATCCTTCACGAGCTAACATTGTGTGCCATGTGACTCACGTCGACATTGAGGATATCAAATACCTTTTCGAGTTCATCAACGAGATCCAACAAAAGTATAGACTACTCGCATTTACGATTATTTTGAAGCCATCCAAATATCCATCACATTATCTTGTTCCACCTACAAAGCAAAACATGACCTACCTTTCAACATTGAGTTCTAGCTCCATCCTTATCATCATCATCATTTATCATTTTATCATTATTTTCAATTCACTTAATTGTTTAGAAATGAGCTGACATCCTCCAAGGAAGCCTCTTGTGATTCCTAGAATCATCCTTTGTGGAGAATATCATCATTCCATTTATCTAATATATATTCTTAGTTGTCTTTGGTTACATGAATATTCACTTAGTGAAAGGAGGATCAGGGTTATCCACTATGACATCGACCATCTATCAAGTATCAATATCAATCACAACAGTATCAATATCTTCTCGAGGTTAGTTATTTTTGTAATTCCATTTTATTAATTTAGAATAGGAAATAAAAAGCTCTCTGGTATATTAGGGACATCCATTCCTTACCAAAATCATAAATTATCTCCCATTCCATCCCAAAGAATCCAAAGTTCAAGTCAAGAATCTACCTCTACAATTCCTTAAAGTGAGTTGCAGGAGGTCATGAAGCGATTGTAAAATTTTTGAAATGAGTTGGCATCCCTAAAGAGGAAAAAAAATCAGAATTTCAGACCTTACTTGTCCTCATACAAACCGAACATGTCTCCTTATCATCCAAACAAACCACCATTCTAAGTAGCTCTTTAAATCAAGTTACACATGTAAATCCATTTCAATCCTACAACCCAAATGCGACTAGTTCATCTAAGGATTTTTTTCTAATGGAGAATAACTTTGTGCAATATTATGAGTGGTGTTTTCCTTGCATCTTCCCCTTCACAAAACAAATTACCCCAATGACATTTTTAAAAAAACATTAATTGTACATAATGCTTCTTGCTCTCAATATGCATCTACGAAGGAAATTTACAACATGAAAGTACTCAAGAAATGCCACCGAGTGATACTCACTTGTAAATTAGAAATTGAGAGAGTTATATAGAATTAGTAAACTATAGGAGAGTAATCAAACACCTTCATCAATCATAGCCATGAACATCAAGTCAAAAAAAAAATCGCAAGTGGAAGAAAATAAATCCACCCTTTATTTCACCAAATCTACATCCCCAACTCAGATGACCCAAAGATTTGTATGGGGTTAAAACCTCAATAAACGATATACATAATGTAGTAAAATCATAACACACTACATATCCATGGCACATTTTGGACCCATACAATGTAAAAAATACATGAAATAGGGAGAATCCCATGTTTAAGGGGAATTTTCAAAATGAAGAATTTATTGAATAAAAAAATCCACATAATGAACAAACAAGGAAGGAAGGTAACATTTCTCTATTATAGAATCCAATGACTACTCCTTTCAACATCCTAGAGAAAATGAAAAATACCAATATCATCATTTCAATGTGGGAATCTCTAACTATTATTGGATAGAGATATCTTCTACAAGATGATATGGTTGATCTTCTCATGCCACGTGAAACACCAAAATAGAAGGAAAAATTTGTTCTTACCAATTTACTTTAGCAAAAGGATTACTAATCACGTAAAATAATGAAGCCACCACCTTTCTATGTATCTTTCATCATAGATAATCAACTGGTACACAATTTTATGATCAATTTAGGGAAATAAGTTTAGTGATACCAAAACAAATAACGATCAACTCGTTCTCGAATATGAGTCACTATCTAAAGGCGTGGTGTAATTAGATAGAACCATGATGGGAACCATTATAGTTGTCGAGAGGTCTAAGTATCACACTACATGCATTTCCTAACTTCTTAATTCCGCTAGATGTGTTCATCATTAATCTATCCCTATTCTTTTCCTTGTTCCTCTCAATGGACTTCACCACTAAGATCGGTAGATAATTATCCATATACTGGTCTCACATACTCTTTAGGATAAGGTGTGGTACCAAAGTTACTACAAGTTCAAATCATATTTCCACATATCACATAGAACCTTATACGCCAAACCCCATGAATGTAATTTCCACCATTTTTAATCAATAAAATCACTCAAATGTCAAAGAAGAAGATACTTAAATTGAAGGTATCCCAGATTTACTACTTGATGAATGAGGAATTGAGTATTAAAATGAATAAGTTGGCCTTGACATCTATTTTCTCGCATGAAGAAAGTTCACCTATGCCTAATATTGTGAAATCAAAAGATGAACAAGATGATGACATTTGGAAAATGTTCTTTGATGGTTCAAGAAGTAGACAAGGAGTAGGAGGAGGTGTGGTGCTTGTATCTACATTAGGTATGAATTATTACTCTACCTTTAGATTCCAGTTTATTTGTTCTAATAACACAATATAGTATGAATCTCTCTTACATGGCCTGTAATGGGAAAGAAAAAAAGAAAAGAAAACAATTGTAGACCTTTGGGGACATCGAGTTAATTCTAAACTAATTCAGCAGGGATGAATACGTTTAAGAATGATCTGCTTAGACCTTACAATCATAAAATATAGGTACCTTCTAGAGGACTTTGAATATTTCAATATTCACACCATGCCAAGGGGAAAAAATTATCCTACAAACATGTTAGTCATGGTGGGAGAAATATTTTATATTGCTGAAGATGTCAAAAGAAGTAAGATGCAACTTCATATAAAATTAGTGGTGAGGCTTGTTGTACATGACAACAACACGAATTGGAAAGTGTTTGAGAATGATCAAAAGATCATCAACTTCATCCAAAAAGAGAATGATTTCTCTTTAAGGAGCCGGTCATGTTCCTTTTTGGAGGATTATTTTTAAAGACCTTAACCCATTCTCTCCCAAGTGGGTCTAAGGAGAAAAAAAGGGTAAGATCTCGTATTATGTTTTTATTATTATTTAGGTAGTTACCACTTATTTTCATATATCCTATTGAGAAGCCTAGCACTCCAATAGAGGAACTTAATTAATTAAGTAACAAAGGTATTATGGGAATGTAGGCTCCAAATACCCTTAAAATATTTTTAAAAACTTACTTTAAGGGGTCATACATAATTTCTTATGTTCATAATAACTCCTTGTGGCTATTTAATGAGGCCATTTGGGCATTAATGATTCATGTTTTGGATATTATTATTATTTTGGTGAAAATTTTCTATTGTATCCCTTTTACTCTCCTCTCTCTCTCTCCTCTCTCTCTCTCTCTCTCTCTCTCTCTCTCTCTCTCTCTCTCTCTCTCTCTCTCTCTCTCTCTCTCTCTCTCTCTCTCTCTCTCTTGGATGAAACCCCTTGGGTTGAGGATCTCATCCAAGGATGAAAATACTTGGTTGGGTTGTGAAGGATGAAAACCCTTCATGAGGTTTTGGTATGTAAACTAGTTTTAAAGGAAATAAAGTATCCTTTTGTTGCATATATTGTCTCTTTTCTGAAAATTATATTTTATTTCAAGTGAAGAAACATACATTGAGGTGGTAATTTGGTATGTGTGGTGACATTTTGGCAAATATGAAATTATCATCTTATTCTCTATATTTTATTAAGCCAAGATTTCGAGTTTGGTGAATTTTGGTGATGTTCTACTATTTTTATCAAGATTGGGAATGTTCATTGGTTATGGTTTTGTATTTTCTTAAATTCGAATGAAAATATTATTATTAACAACTTGAAGTGATTGCTAAGGGTTTTCTAATAATTTTGACATAAGTTTGGAAGGAATTTTGCAAGGTTTAACTCCATTTTGAAGGTTTTTTCACCTAGGGAATCCACTTGCCTAAGAAGTGTATGATTTTAGTTTTTTTAGGGAAAATATCTATGCCATAAATCAGATTTGGTAAATTTTTTCCATTTCTTAATTCCCCCAAAAAGGGAAATAATAGAACTAGAATAAGTTTGAAATACAATATAGAGATCAGATAGTCCAACTATGGTAAAAAAAGCTACCCAAAGGCTTGGTTTCTTTGGAGTCCATTTTCAATCTAGATGATCAATTAAGAAGATATAAAACATGCATGATGGTGAAATTTGAAGACTATGAACCCATTTCACTTGGAAAAGAAAAATTTCTCAAGATTAGAAAAGTGTGTACAACACAATAAAAATGTGATTTTTAGAGCTTTGTTAAGAATTTGTTGATGTATTTGCTTTGATATATGAAGACCTTAGGGGTTTCGATCCTAATATGGCACAACATACCATTGAGATAGATCCAAAAACCAATCCCATTAGAAAAAAATAGAAGCTTGTCAATCCACAAATTTATTAAACCCTAATCATTGGTGTTGTCATTGATGTCAAGTGGAATTGATGGAAAAGGAGTGAAAGGTGAAGTGAGACCTTGTAAGGGACATGAAGATTGATTGGTAGTGCCTTCTGAAGATGTTTGGAGCTCACAAAAGAGAGTTCAAGATGGTCTCAGTGCTCTGCAAGCTTGGTTGGTTGAGGTAGGAGTCTAGTGGAAGCATGGACATGAAATTTATGGCTGGTTTAGATGTGATATATGTCAAGTATGATGGTATAAGCATGATAACAAGATCTTACAGTGAGTATCAGGTCAGTTGGTGGAAGTCTCAAGTCAAACTGATTCATTTAGGCCTATTTCTTGAGCCTAATGAGGTATGAAAGGATGGTATAGGTCATGAAAATACCATGAGAGAATGGAAGAAACCTATTAAAGTTTTCTATTTCATATTTGAGCAAAAACAAGGCTTTCTTTAGGTCCTGAAGGCAAAATTCAAACGTCAACAAAAATTGTCTTTGAGGACAAGTAGTGAATGATGAGGTAAGTGAGATGATTTGGAAGATTACATGAATATTTAAGGTAAATAACCTCATATAACATGTAGAGGGGTGAGTTTTGGTGCTCCATGACAAATTTCACCAATTTTTACAAAGGTATATGAACGTTATGAGAGTTTTTCTAAAACTATTTTCTTGAGAAGATCATTTTGAGTTTCGTGGCTTCTTAGCACACATGAAAAAATATAGTGTGTCCTTGAGATAAATCATAGAAGTAATTTTGGTATTGGATTCAAATCCTGAGATATTGTAAAAATTATCAAGTCATTTGGACATGTTTTTGAAAAGATATTAGCATTTTCAGATAGGTTTCTTTTCCTTCCTGATATGTGTCCTGAGTAGTCAAGGTCAAATTGAGTTATTATGTTATTTAACCAATATTTTAAGAGATAAAAATTATCTAAGGATCTCTAATAATCTCCTCATTCCATGATGATGACCAACACAAAGTGACAAGGTTATCCTTTTGGGTGAATTCTTTAGAAACAATAGAACAATAACTTTGCTCCTCGAAGTCGACTAGTACAGTCTTGTACAAGATCCAACAATGGTGAAATAGTTTTAATAAGAGATTAAATCCTCTTCACAGGTTTCTAACAAGATGTTTGATAAGTGGAAATGGTTTATAGGTGAATTTTAAGGCATGAACTCAATCCTTATATGTTGTCCTGGAAAGGAGTCAAGAAATCTTGCTTCAATCTTCATCGAACCATTATTCTGAGTTTTCCTCTTCAATATCATACTCCTAATAATCATTTTCATCATGAACAGTGATTATAGAAACTCTATACATCACTAGTATGAACTTTTTGGGCATAAGAATGTGTTGATTTGTCAATCTTTCCTGTGACAAAGGTTTTTGGGAACATGTACTCAGAGCAACAATGGGAAGCCTATAGAAATGATGATATAATGTGGTCTATCTAACTTCAAGGTGGCCCAAAATAGTCATGAAGAACATTGACATGCTTCAAAGTCATTGAAAATTCCTAATAAGTGAAGGAATAATATTATAATGTTCTTAAAACAAGGTTTATTGTTTCTTACTAGTCGAACTATGATAATCTTTGTCCCTAGGAGCATATGAAGGATTTTCAAGGATGAATGTTGTGTGGAGAAGGTGGAGAATGGTTTCACAAGGCCACATAAGCTTAAAGTTTCAAGTTTCATTCAAAATTGAAGGAGAAATAAACTTTTCTCTCTCCTTAGGCTATACATAGTCGAGTTACCTTGATTTAGGGTTTTCAAGAAAGATTTTTGATCGAATGTCAAGTTTCCACCATCCAAACTCCTTGAAATTTTGAGAAAAACTCTGTGGAATGCATACGAGGCTAATGCAAAAAGAAAATTGTGAATTCATCAAGTGTGGAGTGAGAATTTAGTAACAAAAATTCTAAAACCCATGTTAGTCAGATTAGACAATGAAATAAAGGTTTTCATCATGTTTTTTCATAATTTCATGCAAGGGGAAGTTATCTACTATATTCTTTAAGCTCCGGGAGGATGAGCTAATTCTGGAAGTTTTTTGAACAAGCCCCATTTATTTTTAAGTTCAAAATTATTTGTGACAGTGTAATGGTGGCCTGCACAGTTGAACACAAACTTATGTTTTTGTTCAAAAATGTTGCTCAAACTATCTTGTATGATGGAGTAGGATACATTGACCCTTGTGAAAGACTAACAATCCTATGAGCATACCTTAGAAGCTCAATTAGCTTGAATGAAGGGATAAAATAAGTTTTGATCAAGTTTCCAAAAGAGGGCAATGTTGAATATCAAAGGACAATGTTGTTCAAAGTGCACCAACTTGTCTTACTTGAATATGATGAAACTCATGATCTCTTAAACTTACAAGAATATCAACCATCCCTTGAACTTTGCACAAGATCAAAGGAGTAGGTCCAGAGACACATGTTTGTCTTATTCATTCAAGGTGGTCAATGCCTTTCAAGTTGTCAATGGAACATGAAGGGAAAGTCCAAAAGAATTAGAAGTTGAATAGGTTCTTAAAACCACCACTGAATGGCTTGAGCTATTTCTAATACAAGATGGTTGAAGATTCAATTAGATAATAAGAAAAAGTTGTGATGGAGTGAGTTGAAGTATACCTGATATACGAGAGATGGAAACTATTTTGTGTGGATGTTGAATGACATAGTGAGCTAAGAAGATAGATATGGAATGACTGATTCAAAGAGAAATTAAAGAGTAGATTGGAAAATCAGATATGAAATAAAGAAATATGCTAAAGATTAGAAAAAATGAATAAAGAGAGAGAGATATATACATTGATGAAGGCTTGATAAGAACTTGACAAGAAGTATGGTGAAATTGCAGAAGATAGTGTGCTAGCAAGGTGATCATGATCAATTGAGTAAGAAACAAGAAGCTAAATGATCAAGTTGTAAAAATGTTAATGTATTCTTCCTAAGTGGGTGCTTCGGTGACATGAGTATTTCTCCCTGCAAGTTGGAGCTTGTTAAATCAGCCTAGTGGGTGCTTGGAAACCTTCCAATGGGTGCTAGAAGGACTGTGAAGTAGGTGCTTCTTAGGTTGAGTGGGTGCTCAACAAAATTAGAAATAATTGTATGTTAATAATGGGTGTTCTTAATAAAAGGCCTTGATTTCAAATGGGTTTTCTCCCTCTAAGGGTTTCCCACTATAAATTTGGTGTCATGTATATTTATCTTCTTACATGCACCTTGATTTGTGTTCATAGGTTGATTGTTAACTCTATTTATGAAGTTTTAGAAGTTCTGATTTGATCAACACTAATTCACCCCCTCTCAGTGCTTGTGATATCAAACAATATTGATCCTCTCATGAAGAAGGAATTGAACAAGATAATTGAGGAAAACACCATTTTTCTCATTAAGAATTCCACATGGGTTATAAATCTAGTCCTAGTGTGGAAAATAAAGGGAGAGATCGAGGCAGTATTGATTTCATAGATCTAAACAAAGCATCCTTGAAAGATGACTATCCACTTCCTTTTGTAGAGAAAATTTTACAAATGGTAGAAGGGTTAGAAAGGTTTTCCCTATTGGATGGCTACTCAAGATATAATCAGATTATGGTGAAGGAAGAGGATCAATTCAAAACAACCTTCACCACCAAGTGGGGAACCTATGCTTATAAGAAAATTATTATTTTTTTGTCTAATGCAAGAGTAATATTTCAAATATCCATGCATATTTCATTCAAGGGGATGATTAATAACATAGCTCTTATTTATCTTGACGAGATCACAATATTATCCAAGGATGTAAATGACAACCTTTTTCATCTCAAGAAGTTATTTGAAAGGTGTAGATAGTTTGGGGTTTCTCTCAATCCTAATAAATGTATCTTCCTAGCACATGAAGGTAATCTCATGGGCCATATTGTCTAGATATAGAGACACTAAATGTCATTTCCTAGTCATAAGAAGGAATTGCAAAGTTTATTAGGAAGGATCAACTTTATTAGGAAGTTTGCTCCAAACTTTTCCAATATTTTCAAGCTAAAGACATCTCCTCTCAGGAAGATCATGCACTTCAAGTACACCACAGAAGGTAAGAACAAATTTGAGGCTATCAAACAATAAATTTTACAAGCCATAACTTTCATCAATCCCAATTTCATAAAGGATTTCACCTTATATGCCTTTGGAGGAACATACACAATTTCCGCCATGTTGGTGCAATAAAACAAATAAGGTCATGAACATATAATTAAATTTTTCAACCAGACCCTTGAAGTTATGAGGTAAGGTATTTTTTTATTGAGAAACATGCCTTAACTATTATAAGGAGATTGAAGAAATTAAGGCATTTAGTGTCTAACAATAAGATCCATCTCATGGTTTCACATGCTGGTGTGAAATATTTTCTTTTGAACATGGATCTTAATGAGAAAATATCTGGTTGGATAACCAAAGTAATGGAATATGACATTAACATTAATGTGAATTATCTAGTCATAGGAAAAGGTTTGTGTGAGTACCTAGTTTCAGGGCCACAACGTGAAGATGATACTAGTTTAGTACTCTAACACAATCAAGAAGAACCTACAGATGTTTTGCATGCCCATTACTGGACCTATAATATAAATTTTTAACCCAAATAGGCCATTTTCCTCAAGGATTGAGAAAATCCAAAATAAGGTATTTTAGGATCCAATCCATCCCTTATGTTTTTATTGATGGGATTTTATTTAGAAAGCATGTGAGTGGTGTTCTCTTGAGTTGCATTAAATAAAACCAGACGAGATATTTTTTGCATGAGTTTCATGATGAAGAGGTAGGAGGTAATTTTGCTCCAAGGATAATAATGCTCAAGATCATGAAGGGTGGTTATTATTAGCCCAATCTCTTCAAAAAATTCCATGCACGGGTTAGGAAATGTAAAATGTGTTCCTTCTTCATTGGAAAGTAAAAATTAGTAGCTCTTCCACTTCATCCCATCTCAGTGGATCAACCATTCATGCAATGGGGGATAGAATTCATTGGAGTGATAAATCTGAATTCTAGTTTAGGACACAAGTGGATTTTGACAACCACAAATTACTTCACCAAATGAACAGAGGTGATTACATTGAAGGAAGAAAACAAAACTAATATCCTAGACTTTTATGAATGTATTGTAACTAGGTTTGGTGTTCCTTCCACACTCATATCTCGATAATGCTTTCGTATTTCTTGGCACAAGGATCATTGACTAGGCTTTCAAGAATGGAATCTACTTGAGTAATTTTTAGAACTAGTATCCCCAAGGTAATGGGAAATCTGATTTGACCAATAAGAACCTCGTTAATGATCATAAGGACCTTGGAGGAAAACCAAAGGACATGACACACTAGACTAAAATCAGCCTTATGGGATCCTAATAGGATCATCCCTAAAAGGTCAACAAGAAGTTTACCCTACAAGTTGGTTTATGATAGGGAAGAAAGGTTGTCAAGTATATATGAGTTAATAACATTATAACTCATCAAATAACTAGAAATGTTTGATTTTGGAGCACTAGAAATTAGATACACAGATCTCATAGAGCTTGAAGAATTGAGAGACCAAGCCATACAAGCAATGGAGCGAAATTAGACTTGAGTGCATAAGTGTTTTGATAGAAAAATAATGGCTAGGAGTTTTCAAGAAGGAGACCTTGTGCTTAAGTGGGATCAAGATAGAGCCAATCGAGGTAAGCATTCAAATTTTGACACAATTTGGAGTGTCCCTTATGTGATCTCCAACTACAAATCAAACAATGCTTTCCAATTGTCAAAATTGGATGGAGAAGATATTATGATCCATTTCAATGGTATATATTTAAAGCATTGCTTTCAAATAAAAGGTTCTACCTTGTACATATTAGTTTAGTTTTAATTCCTCCAAGTGTTGTTAAGCACATGTTTTGTTGGTAGTTGTAGTTTTATTTGAAATAAGTTATTTATGCATACTCTACATGTTCCATTTGGATATGTATGTTTTTATAATTATCCATATATATTTTCCCCTTGGTTACTATTGTATTTCCAGTTTGGAACAATTTTCATGGCTAAAATGAGGTATTTTGGGCCAGTCTTCAATGATTATTCACTAAAATCCAAAATCAATTACATTCAAAATTTCTCCTTGGCCACAAAATTTAATATTGGGATAGGTTGTGAGTTGTATCCATAAATCCTAAGAAATTAGTCTTTAGGAACACTTACAAATTAGTTTTAAATTCATGTGTAAGTTCAGGGGTGAAGATTATAAGTTCTATGATCAAATTTTAAATTTTTAAGAGATAACTCCATGCCCAATGGATTGTTGAAAGGTAATTGATCATCTTTATAGAAGGAAGATAGCCATGTTGAGTCACCATTTGTTATCAAAAATAACCCCTAGAAACCTATGAAATAAAATTTGGACCTAGGTAGTGTTTGGTTAGAAAAAGTTGCATGACCTTATTTCTCAATGTTCTATAGACTTCTAGAATGTAGTGCTTCGTGGGTTTCTAAGAACCAAATAATAAAGGGGAATTGAACTCAAAGAGACCTAGGTGGAATCTTTAAAGGATTTAGCTAAATTAAAAAAACATTAGTTTTGTTCCTCGATGCCACGATGAAAGTTTGATAAATGTTGGGATCTGCGAAGGAGCCGTAAAGGTTAAGTTTGGAGTGGCCAAAGTAAGAAGCCACATAACACTATCCTAGTGTTCTATCCATTTCTTGAGCATATAGTGCCTGTAGGTCTTCTAAAACCCATGGAAAAAAAGAAACTAAAGTGGTATACTTAAAAGGAATGAATCAAGAAATCAGGGATAAACAATTTTGTTTTTCTGTAGAATGTGTGAACTAGTGATCTATAGGTTTTCTCTTGACCCATAGAAACAAGGGAAGGAGACGTTTATATTCAAAAGCCACAAATCACTCGGTGAAAAACCACTAAATGTTAGAAGTCCTGTGGAATATTAAAATTTCTCATAAAAGGTAGAATTGATACCAATCAAAGAAAATTCAAAGGTCCTTTGTGTGTTTCGAGAGAAAAAACGATAAACCCACGAACAAAGCGGTAATGGGTTTTTGGCCATACCTATCGTGGAAAAGGTCCAAATTGTGCAAAGCCGTGGATTTCGATCAATCTCTTCTCGGGAAACATATTTGGCATAAGGAAACATAAGATTTTATGTTTTTGGAGGAGAAAAAATGTAAACACGGAATGAAAGGAGAAAAATGAAGTTCCAATGAAGCCAAATGTCTAACCACCTCAAAAACAAATATTTAATTTTTACAAGTGCTTATCCTTCTGTCTGCAAAGTATGATGGAATGTGTACATAAGTAACAACATGCCCATGCTTAAAATAAAAATAAATGATGGCACAAGATCCTTGGTGGGTGAATTCCATTCATTGTTTAATTAAATTTACGTTTTCCCACTCTATCTCTCCTGATTTCACATTCTTCTATAAATTTAAGTTTGTTTTCCAAAAAAGGGTCTTTTCTATAGTATTGAAAGCTCTACCTTAGAGTTTTACATTTTCCATGACTTCAGACCTCTGCAACTACATTTTTCAAGTTATACTCAAACCTCTCTTCTGTAAATGCAAGTAAAAACATTTTAATGCTATGCTACTATGGTATTTTCCTTTGAATACTTCATATTTGATGTGAATATCTAACCCTCTTATCTTATTTTGAATTTATTCACTTGTCCCTTACAAAAAATCTATGTTTATACTGGATTCTTACATGGTGGTTTTATTTGTGTCTCTATAGGTCAGATTTGAACCTTGTTTTTAATTAAAGGTAAAAGGTTTTGGAGGGACCTTACCTAGGAGTACAACCAAAGGCTCAACAACCAAGATGAGCAATAAAGAGAAATGTGGTTTTTTTGATAGATGGGCCACACCCCAGCCAAACAACAAAAACATTAAAATAACTAAGGTAGGGGTCGATTGTACAATAAGCCCTACAACAAACATACAACAATAAAACAGTAACTTTACAACAACACCACAAGAACAACAAAGAAAACAAAGATACAAAGGCACTAACTAATAGATTTATTGTAAACCTTGAGAGCAATCCTGCCTAACTAATAAAGATTCAATGCAATTTCAAATTTGGGATCCCAGTTGGATGCTTTGAACTTCTTAGTGATCTTATCGTTCTTCTAAGATGAGGCCAAAATGCCACTGATGTTGCAGATCTGATGAATGTGAACTTGCATAAGGTCGAGAACTACTCTGTGGATGGCCAAGTAGTTGTGCTTTTCTTCAAGAGATTTGATTTGAACCCTATTTTACTTTTGTTGAATCACCTTATTTCATTTTGCATATCTTTTTGTTTTATCTCAACCCTAAATCATGTGATTTTGTAGTTTAGTTTTAGTTGCATCTTGATTTTGTAGGTTGGTTTTTAGTGGCCTAGCATAGAAGGAACTAGCCTTCTCTACGGGTTTGCCTTGTCACATACTGCTCGCATTTGTTGTGAAAACGTAAGCCATAAGATGGTGAATTATTTATGAAGTCATGGGAAAAAACCCTATTGTATAGTTGAGTATACAGCTACACATACACGTGTATATCCTAAAAAGGATATACGCACTTACATGCAAATGTATGCGCAACCACATAACAACGCTTTTTGTCCCGTGTTCATAAAGAACTTGTCATTTATAAATTATTCTTGTTTTGTTTTGATGCTTGAAAGTACTTATCATGCTAAGCATGCTAATTCAATTTTGGAAGACATGGCTTGGAATACTTTTGTATATGTTCTCAATATTATAGAGCACTGCCATCTTTGTCTACTTAGTTGAAAGTGATAATTTTTTTAGTAGTGTATTGCTTTGTTGCTATACTTGTTATTTTTATTCTAGGTTGTCTTACTCGCTGTATTTAATGGCTTGTAAATTAAATTAAATTCATACAATAGTAAGGTATTACTTTATTGTATTGGTATTACTTCGTTAATTAGCAATAATTGTATGATGATTAATCATCTTCATATTGGATTCGATGGTTAAGGACAATATTACGGTATATAAAAATATCCCTTTTAGAGCTAGAAATGATTTTGGTCATCTACAATTAATGCTTAACCGATGGTTATAAAGCCTAGTAAAACAAGTAAAGGTAAATAGATAAAATTGAAATGGTCAATTTTGGAAGGAGAGCGCTTTAGGGTTTTGGTGGTGAGTTTAGGGTTCTGCATGTCAAGAACAACGAGTTTATCTACACTGAGAGATATGTTTTCATTAACGCATTTATTCAACCTCTTTTCTAGAGCCTAGCCACTTGGCGGGCTTTAAATATGACTTCACTCGACTCTAGTCTAGTTATTTCAACTACGATGGAGAGCGGTGATTCTACGAAAAATGGCTCCGGAAACGCCCTCACAAGTTTGTGCCAAAAGTATTCCACGAGGTAATGATACTTCCCCTAATATTGTTTTACCGCTTTTAGAATTTGATTCCACCTGTAAATGGCTAGAACAATTATGCTTAATAGCGTATTTTTTGGAAGGACTCCCTCTAAAAGTATTGTTAAATCATGGGTTCAAACTACTTGGACAGTGCATGGTATTAAACTGGATTCTATCCAAAACCTAACCCGTGGTTTTTTTTTCCTTCGTTTTGCTGATCCTAGTGATGATTCCCTTATCTTGCATAAGCAGAAAACCTAGTATGTAAGAAGCTCCCTGCTGGTTTTGTGAACCTGGTCCAGGGACTTTGTAGTCTCTGACCAGATGGATCTTAAGGTCCCCGTTTGGGTTGAGTTCTTAGGGCTTCCTATGCCTTGCTGGCATTTTTTAGAGCGTATTGTTGCCACTCTCGGCCATGTTATATACACAGAGCCTAATAGGTTTTTTGCAGCTCATCCGCAAAAGAGGGTTTGCATAGAACTAGATCTTTCAAAGGACCTGAAAGATTCCATTACCATCCAGGTTGGTGATGTGTATTTCACTCAGAAGGTGGTATACATCAATCTTCTGAATACTTGCTTCCGCTATTATTAATATTCTGAGCATAAAATTCGGGATTGTCCCTTGTTGGCCACTCACCAAGCCACTTCAAAGCCTCTGGGTGATCCTCGCCCTCAACCTGAAGAGGAGGGCTAGCACACAGTGGGTGGCCGAAAAGCCAACAAGAACAAAACCACTCCTGTTGGGCCTTTGCAACATGGTTCAACTATTCAAGCCGAAAGGCAATTCCAAATGCTTCCAGCTCAACTATAAAGCAACCTTTAGATACCAAGTTTCCTCTGGTTCATACGAAGGTAATTACTAGCAATATGGTTGGTTCTTCAAGAAAATTGGCACCTTTGGCCTCAAACACTCAGCCTGCTCTTTTACAGCATGAGGGTGGTCTTCAACCATTACTCGTTTATAATAAAGTGGTTTCTCTACGAAAGCAGACGGTTCAGCGTTCTCGTATCCCTCCTCGCAAGTGCAAAAAGGGGGAGTATAGCCCTAACAACCGGTGGGCTACTCAACTGTCTGATTTTTTTACAGTTAACCAACAATGGTTTTTACATAACATTTTTGGGGCCTTGATGGTTTGAGTGAGCTAGACTCATAAATGCATCTGGACAATGTTTCCTCATGAATTTCTACTCATGGAATGTTCGGGTCTCACAGACTCCACTCACAAATACATAGTGCGATATTTTAGGAAAAGCTTCCTGGATATGGATATTCTGTGTTTACAGGAAATCAAAGTTACATGTTTTTTGCTTGATTCTGTCACCAAGACTATTTGGCCTGATAGTTTAGCTATCCCTAGCAACCATGTAGTGACAGAGGTGGAATGATCACATTTATTTCTCCGAAGTGGCGGCCGCATTACGTCAATCATGGATGTGACCCTGACAACCATATTCTCTGGGTGTTATTCAATATTGAAAATCTCTCCTTTGGGATTATTAATGTTTATGTGCCTAATGACGTGTCAGAAAGGACATCACTTTGGCGGTGGGTGGTGACCTTCCAAATGCACACTTTGGTTAATCAATGGAGATTTTAATATGGTTGAGCATCCCAATGACAAAATGGGCCTTTTACCCATGAGGTGGTCGGCAAAGAAAGGGAAGCTTGGTTTTACATGCATAATAAATTTGGGTTTTATGACCCTAATTATTTGCGTCACACCAACATGCTGCCATGGTACACTTGGTCTAATCTTAGAAATGGCCAAGATTGGGTTTTTAAAAGGCTTGATCATGCCATGATCTCTTTACAACCTTTCTTTAAATTTTCTAGTTGTTATTCTCTTCCAGTGGAAGCGTTGCCAACCGTTGTTCTTTCCGACCACATTTCGATTCGGTTCCATATTGAATGGAATTTTCAACTGCCAAAAATTAAAAAGATGCAGTTTTATTTAAATATTGCTTTACTGCATCATGACCCCACTTTGGCACACATCTGCCAAATTTGGAACCTTGCACCTTGCCCTCTTGGTAAGGTGGGTTGGATAAGTTGGTGGAAAGACGTTATAATTCGGCTCACTAAATTCCTCTGGATGTATGGTGTTCAGCTCGCTAAATTCCGACGGCGGGCCTATTCCACCACCTCCACCAAGCTGAGCTACTTGACGGTGGTGCTCGAATAGGCTCCTTTCAATGTGGCTCTACAACTCCAAGTTGCTAAATTGTGGCAAAAATACACATTACTGATGATTACACAACTCGGGGTGCCTAAATTAAAGCTTGGCTACACTGGCTTAAAATTGGAGACCGTAACACCAAAGAGTTTTACCAGTGGCTCAAAGCCAAGCACATGAACCAACAAATTTCTACCATTGTTGATGTTGGTGTTCGGATTTTAGACACTCCTCAGATGGTCCAAGCCTTTGTTAGGCACTATGTTCAGGTTTTCAAAGCACGATGAGTCTCCTGAGTGAAAATTTGTGCTCGTTGAATGCCTCTTAGTAGTTCCTTTGCTTACTCTAGAGGACTTATATGAAGTTGTTTCCCTTATGGCCAATGATAAAGCTCCTGAATGGATGGCTTCCCTTATGAGTTTTATAAATCCCTTTGGGACATGGTTGGCCGTGATCTGCTACAAGTCTACCTCGAGGCTCTCTATTTAGGGTCCCTCGGTGCCCTTATTAATGGGATCACATAAAGTTCATCCCGTAAGCAGGAGACCCAGAGCTCATCAGCAATTGGCGAATGATTACCTTGCTCAATGTTTCATACAAGATCATAGCTAAGGCTTTAGCTCTTCAGCTTCGGCCCATCTTGCCCATTATTGTCAGTCCTGAGTAGACTAGTTTCATACAAAGCAGGTACATTCTGGATAATATTTTGGTTATCTGGGAAGGTATGGAGTGGGCAAGAACCTCTAAACAGCCAGCCATTTTTGTCAAAATTGACTTTGAAAAAGCCTATGATAGGATTGAATGGCATTTCATTCTGGCGATGCTTGAAGCGTTGGGCTTCAGGTTCGGTTTTCATTACCTCTATCAAAATGCTTTTTACAGATGCCATGACCTCTCTATCTATTAATGGTCATACTTTCGAGTAGTTTGGGCTCTTTCGCTCTATTAGACAAGGTTTTCCTTTAGCGCCTACTCTTTATGTGCTAGCCATTGAAGGTTTTGGGTTCCTCCTTGCCCATGCTCATGATCAAGGGCTTGTGAGGGGTATTCAACTCCCTTATACGACTCCCCTTCAGCTTGTCAATGGACATTTTGCAGATGACTCCTTCCTCATGCTCTTGGAGGAGGAAGCAAATATCAACAATGCCATGCAATGTTTGGACATGTATTGTTTAGCTTCAGGTTCTAGTATCTAATGGAGAAAGACCCAGTGCTTCAGGCAATCTTTTCTCCCCAAACCTAGTTGGTGAATCATTTTGATTGGAAATATATCCAACATGGAGAAATTTTTAAATTTTTGGGCATTCCCTTTGCTTTCGATGCTTCTCCCAGTCAACTTTGGCAATATGTTATTGATAGGGTTTCCCGCAAGTTGGAGTACTGGATTACTAAGCCCCTTTTCTTTGGCAGGAAAATTTCAGATTTGCTCCAAGATATTGGCAGCCACACATGTTTATTATTCTTTGTGTTGGGTGCTAGCTAAAGCCTCTTACAAGAAATTGGAGAAACTCCTTAGATATTTCCTTTGGGCTAGCTCGGAGCTTGGCAAAGGCTTTCACAGAGTTTCCTGGGAATATTGTTGTCTCCCTAGGGATTTTGGAGGTCTTGGTCTGACTGACATTGGCCGCCAGGGGTCTGCTCTGGCAGCCAAGTGGATCATTCGGGCCTGCACTGGCAACGAAGCTTGGAAAGTGTTGATTCACAATTGTATTTGTCAAGGCTCCCCTCAAGGGTGCAAAACTTGGCAAGGGCTAGATTTTCATAGTCTTCTCATTATCAAAGCCCCGGTTAAGGTTGTGGGCACCTTTGTTGTCAAAAGCATATGGAAAGCTTGGGAGTTACTCAAACCCTTTTTAATATGGGAAGGGGATGGATTCAGAAATGGGCTATCCATTAATGACCACAACATTTGGTGGTCTCCTCTCATCAATTTTCATGATGTGTCGCTTGCCCAAGTGCCCTGGGTTCATGCTCTTAAGTCAGTATCGACGAGGCTTGTGCACTCTTAAAGACATATTTTGTAGGAAGACCAGATTGCTTCTCACTTGGCCTCAAGCTAAAGCCAAGTTTCGGCTTGCTCTGGCTGACAAAGAGTCTTATCAGGAATTTCTTGACTCCATTCTTGCCGAGATGCTTCACAAAGTTGGTGTCGTCTCTCTCAGGCCTTGGTGGAAGGATTGGAAATGGTTTCCAGATACCCCTTTCTTAAATTACTCCCTAGGCAAAGGGTATGCTCTGCTCACCCCCAGGCTACCGATGGTGGCCTTGCTTAACTCCAAATGGTCCATCAATTCTGATGGTCATCCTAGGAAGCTAGATTTCATACCATTTGGAAAGCCATCATTTAGCCCAAGCTAGCCTATTTTGCTTGGTGTCTGCTTTATCAAGGTCTCCCTCTTGGGCGTAGATTAGCTCATTACGGGATTGCTCCTCGGCTATGCCCTTTTTGTGGGCACATTGAGATGCTCATACATCTGTTCTGGTACTGCCCAAAAGCTCAATCTATTCGGGCTTGGATCCACGATTTCTTTCGGCCATTTAGACCAGCTCAATTTCTTTGGCAACATGTTTTGTTGGGGATTCTATTTCCACCCCCATGCTTATGCGCAAGTGTGGCATACTTTCAGAGTGGAGATCCTTTTTTTATATGGAAAGAACACAATTATGTTGTTTTTGCTAATTTTGCAGTTTCTTGTATTCTTTCGCATTATGATAAGGCCATGCTTATCTCAAATGTGTTCTTACGCATCCAGTGACCGGGCCTGAAAGGTGGATGTGGAGGTGCGGCACCTTCAGACCCTTTTGGATCATTGGGCCAATGCTCCTTGCACTGTGGCGCGGAGAACTCCCTACCTCCCCTTCTGGGAGTGTTCGTTCAAGAGGGCATCGTGGTCGTGGCCATTCGGTTGACCAAGCTCATCATCATCACTCTCCCAGGCGGCAGCCCGAGCATCGGTGTAGCCCTATCAACCGCGGTGGTGTGGGGTCCCCTCACTGCCTGCAAAACAATGGTTGGGGTTACCACCACCACTCCCTGCCTCCTGTGTAGAGGGATGGGTGGGATTCGGCAAAGTTCCCAGGTTGGCTCTTTCCATTTCTCCTAATCAACAGGAAGACAAAGATGAAGAAGTTGCTTCAGGTTAGCCGCCCCTTTCGGATGGCAACGATCTTCCTGGTAGTAACTTGGAGGATAAGGGGCCTCCACCACCCCCTGCCTCTATGTTTGTTGCGGCGGCCTAGTTTTTTTCCTTTCGTTTTCTGGCATTGTTGCTATGTTTGTTGTTGCCCTTTGGGCTTGATACTTTAGTCTCCTAGCCGTCACGGCTAGTTTGTTCGTGGGGTGTGCCCTTTACCACCCATTTTTTTTGTGGATAGGCTGTAATATTTTATAAAGTAATATAGACTATTTCATCAAAAAAAAAAAAATTGAAATGGTCTAGGACCTTGGTTTATTGGCATTCTATTGTTTGATCAAAAGGTCATATTTCATTTCATTGATTGTTAAGGTTATAATTGGGTTCTTTTAATGGTTGCTAATTATTAATACTTCGATTGGTAAATAAAAAGGGGTCTTAAACTATGGAAATGAAGTGGTATTGACGTTTTAAGGAATACTGATAATTATACACTTTGACCACGTGTTGTCTGAGTTGATGATAATTAGAGTTAGGTCGAATGGCATATAACCTTATTGTTTAATATGATAAAAGTTCAAATCAACCCATGCAGGTTTGAATTAAAAACTAGTTTGGCTATTATCTTGGACCGCTTGAAGCATTCCCCACCGCCTGTTTTGGAGGGATTAATGGATGAATTTAAAATGCCACTGCAGTGGAAAGAACATTAATTTCCTTGAATAGAGCGTGAAGATTCTTTGAGAAGGTACCAGGATAGTATGCTGGGCATTTCACTTTTGATATGTAGTTTCAGCTTCAGCTGTATGTGGTTTATTGACGAGCTCTTCATATTGTGGGAGATATGTGCATGGAAGTATGAAGGTTACTTCTAGGTTGATAAAAATATATTTCCCTGCTTATCGTATTTTATTTTCTGCATATGTGAACATCTGTGGAATTAATGTGTAGTGCTTTCTCATTTCTATTGATGGAAGTGATTTTTCTATTGTGTTCCTCGAGTCTATCTATTAGTAAAACAGTAATGGAGGGATTATTGTACATCAAGTTCGTATTTGGGGTCCGCAAATATTTGTTGAAACTGAGCCCTTAATTATTGTTAAATTCCTTTCTTGGTTGGAAACGCGGATTGGAATAAGTTAATCGTTTGCGAATACTCCAGGGAATTTTGTGTTGGGCGATTGTTCTTCTATCTTGAACTTTTAGATTAAGTTCGTATCCTTTTCTCTAAGGTTGCATTGTGGATTGGGAGAAATACGTTCTGGTAGACTCCTATGTTTTTTTTTCCATGAAAAGATTAAAACGTGCCTCTGCAAGTTCTGGTATGGGATTAGCTTGATGACTTCTGTCTTTTGTAACACTGCACCCAAATGTTCGATTTGAAACTCTATTTTTACAATCTTTAGTTTTTAGAAGGGGGAGGCTTATTAAGTGAGCACGCTAAAGTTTACAGGCCCTAGGTTCGTCCATGTCATCAATCAGGAACATTAAGTCTCTTGATTGGCTCAATATAAGACCTCGGAACCATTTTTGCCTGCATTATAACCTTGATCAAATAGTATTCATGTGAATGTCTATCTTGATGTATTACGGACTCGAAATTTTTATGCTTATTATATATTCCCCCTTGACTCCTCCATAAGTTGGGTAAATTATATTGCATGTATTGATAAATAAGTGGCAGAACTATGTGACTCAGAAATCAGAGATTATTTCTATCTTGGTTGTCATGATAAAATGATACTGTGGGAACTGAAGCCTGTTGCTTGTTTAATAGATTATATATTTATATATCTAATGGGAATGTTTTTCGTAGATAAGTAGAAGAGAGGATTAGAAGGATATTCTATTGTTAACTGTAAAAAATGACATTACAGTCTATCTTGTCCTGTGATGCTTGATTTGTTTAGTGTCAATTCAAGTAGTGGAAAATGAGTTGTTTCTCTTCAGTGTTCTGCAAATAATTATACTGATTGGTGAACAAGGTAGATTATGTGTGTATATATATTAATTGTTCCAAACTAAGTGAAAGGAAGTATGTGATGATCTGACCAGGTTTTCATTTTGAATTAATGAGTTGTTGAGTTGCTCTTGTGATGGTAAGTTATTGATGGTATAAGCTTGGCTTACTTTTCCAGATTACTTTAACAAAGTATTCATGGTTACCATCAAAAGCTATTGTTTATTTATCATAAAGATAAACCATAAATGATTATTTATGCTGAAATGAAACAACCAAATGTAGGGTAGTAATTCCATGCCAGTTCAAATTAAACTGACCATATTTAAATTACCATTTCTAGATTTGCAGGGTCTTATATGTATCACAGAAATGGTAACAAATCTAGATTTTGTCATACTTAATTGATGTTATATTGATTTATGCAAATGTAATAACTGTTCTTGTAATTGTATTTAAGCGAAATTATTTACTTCGCAAGAGATAAAGGGATTTAAAGGCTTGTTATATCATTATGTACTTTAAATGAGGTTTTGTCCTCCATTTTATGAATAAATGTCATTGTTTTACAACATACTTGTGTTTCTATATAGTGTACTATTGCCAAAATTTTGGTAGGGTATCAATGCATAAATACATGTACAATTTGGTGATTACTTTCGTGTGATTTGTTAATTAGTGTATGCTATGTTGAAACATTAAAATACGACAAAATAGTTACACATGTTAAGATACAATTGCAATTTATTTATTATAATGAATCATTTAACTACGCGTAAAAGTTATATGCAAATTGATTAATCATATGTCCAATGATTAATCACATAACGAAATCAACAACCTAATGTTGTGAAAACATGAAAGAGATAGTCATAATAGATGATATCTTGTTGTTAGGTTTTGATTACTAATAAAAACCAAATGACGCTTAATAGATTAATTTTACTTTATTTATCACGAACAAAGAGCTATGATTTAATTAAGGTGGTATTTATGCGTCGAAAGGTGTTTTGACAACATCCTCCAATAAATCTTTGAATGGCTATGGGAATGGTGACGATGTGCGATGATGCAAGTCATCAAGCATCCGCAACCATTCCCATAGGTATTCCAAGATGGTTCAAATCCGTGTGTTCTCGTAGGGCTTCGCGGAAATTAATTACCGAAAGTTGTAAATCAATTAGTTAACATAACGATTCTTAACCGAAGACAGAAATCATAACGCAACACTCCTATCTCACGTTTCATACCCGTACTATTGGGATGACTACCAAAAAGGGACAGACGCGTAATGGATTAGGTCATTACGTGAACACACCTTATCCTGTAGGGATCCCAAAGTGGAGCTTCAGGCATGAGCGACACACCCGAATGCCGGGTTAGGATAATTGTAGCTTCGGCGTGTGAACTTAGTAATTAAATACATGATTACCTAAGAATTTTAATAGTAAAACTAATAACTTAAACAATGGAAATGAATCCTGATGACTATGACTAGAATGATTGTGAGGTGAAGGGAAGACAAGTTTTGTAGGCTTATGTGCGGCCTCGAACCACTTGCTAAAGACAACGCCAAATAACTATGGCCACGTAGTGTGGGTAACTAGATGCATTTTATGTTCACAAAGTCCTCTTGTTGTGGTACCAAAATTTAGATGATAGTTGCATGGCGGTGACTTTCTCAAGGATGCTAAGAAGACTCACAAGTTCTCTCAGCTTGTAATAAGGCTTAACCAAATGATATATTGGGTATATTGGCTTGTAATGAGTGTTTGAGGGGGATTGAGTAGGATCTGTAAACCCTTGTAGTTGCACATGGTTATCATATATTGTCTGATTGGATTCTAAACATAAATTAATGTTGGATTAATTCAACAGTTGTTGTAAATGTTGATTACTCATTTCAACGTAAGATAACTTAAGGGATTTATAACTCTTGTATGCTATAATTTAATTGTTGTGTGTTAAATTCAATGAAGGCATAAAATGTATTAAATGAGTTAGTATAAATAAAAATTTCCCTTAGTTTTAGATGAAGTCAATAGTGGTGTTACATGTCTCACTTGAAATTCCCACACTTGAGACAAACCCATGTTCACCAAAAGTGTTGATGTTCATACATGACCATTCAAATGGTGCCACTTTTGTGTATCAACAATGATTTTGAGAAAAATATTTTTCCAAGATGTGGGAGGGGAGATACAAATGGATTGGTCTCATGCTTTGATTTTCGTAAAAGGATAAATGAAGAAACTACTACCTAAGAGACAAAAAATATACTATTTAGAAAATGGATGACCTTAGAGTAGAAGTTTGGTATCAATATCTTGGTCATGGAAACTATATGGTTATGTTTGACTCTTGAATAAATTCCCTAAAGTTCCTTTAGGATGATTCAAATGCCATTCAGATTCTTGATTTTGATGGAATTTGTTCCTCTACTAGTTTAGGAGTAAGGTAGTGCTCATCTCACCTTCTAGAAAAACTCATTCATTCTCATATAAACTGCAATTCTCAAATACCAATAACACCACTAAGTATGAAGCTCTTCTACTTGGTTTGACAACACAAAAGGAAATGGGGATCATGAATATTTGAGTAAAATGTGATGCTAAACTTATAGTGAAATAGGTTCGAGGCATTTTTCAAGTTAACAAATGAAAGATTAAAGCATTACAAGAATAAGGTATGGGACTCAATCATTTTTTTTAAAATATTTTTCAATCAATTGTGTATTAAGAGAGAATGATTCAAGAGTAGATGCTTTAGAAGTCTCATGTTCTTTATTTTTCCTCATCTAGATTTTTATCAAAACAAAAATACTATTGAAATGATCTTCAAGCCTAGTGTTCTTGATAATGTAGAGAACTTGACATTTAAGGAACAAAGAAGGCTAGTCTAGGTTAGCTCCATAGAAGAGCACCTAAAAATGTAAAAGCTCCATTAGAGTGTGTATAAGATCCATTGAGAGTAGTTTCATGTAGATTCCATAAATCATTTACATTAATATAATTTTACAACCCGTTGTGTGACTTTGTAGAGGAGGTAGAATTTGTGAGACATTTCCTTGCACCAAATGGTATTAGAGAGAGGTTAATTTCCTACAAGTGAGAAAGAAAAAGAAATTTTGTCGGAACATTGAATGTGATACAACTAGTCAAGGTATTGTGTTATCCACTATGAGAAAAGTGGATAGAGGAAGTAAAATAGAACCTAGGGTGGAGTGGCTATAGAAGATCAAGATCTGACATATAAAGGAAACATGCCACAAATAAGAAAGGATGTGTCGATGTAGTAGTTATGGATATTTTGGAGAAGATGTTTGAGGAGATAAATGGTGTAAGGACCACATAGAGAGCATAGAAGAATACCATCGAAGAAAAGGGGTCTTGTGGATCAAAATGCCTAGAGGGAGCCGAAGGACTTAAAAAGATCAACACTACAGAGAGGATTGTGTAAAGAGAGTTCTAATTGAGTGCCAAGTAAGAGAAAATGTGTGCACAAAGGAACAACCAAGGTTGTGTGATAAGATCACAAGTGGGAAGATAAAGTATGTGCAAGAGTATTGCATCAAAGGATGAGGCTACCAAGAAGGATAATATGGTGATTGTAGAACATGAACACATGGAGGATTATAGAAACCTATAGATAGAGGAAGAAGGAAAAGATAAGGGAAGAGTAAGGAAATTATGCAATAAAAGAGAGAAGGGTGTGTAAAATGATTCCTAGTATAGGACGGAAGAGAACAATGGGTTGCACAAAGAAGATATCCGAAGGGAAGGACATATAGGGTACATAATTGAGTGCATGGGAGAGGATATCCCAAAGGGAATTGTAGGTTGCGAAGAATTCATGAGAGGAGAAACTCTAAGGACAAGAGTTGAGGAGTGTGTAAAAAGGGTTCACACAATAATGAGAGAAAAATAGTAGAGGAAATTGAGTGGGAGAATGAAGATTTCTTGATGTAAACTAAAGAAGAGAATTTTACAGAACTAAATACGAGAGTACACATGAAAGAGAGTACACCGAGGAAAAAGGGATTCAATGTAGTCATTTTTGCACCCCACCAAGAACAAGGGAACCTCGTGCACGTCGGCCTACCACCCGTAAGGCGCCGGTGGTCACCTGAGGTGCGTGAGAGGGAGTCGAGTCTCTCTTTTATGTGAGTTTAGTGGAAGGCATAATTCATGATTCTGACTTAGTGATTTAACAGACATGAAAAGCTATAGAGCTCAGAATGGCTTCTACACCCCTTCAGCATAATAACGAAACAAAGCATGAAATAGAATTGACTAGAACTAGGAAGTTGTAAATCCATAATTAGAATAACATTCAAGTAAGGTTCATGACTATACAAGATCAAAAGCATAGTAGAAACATGCAGATAATACAGGAAGGAGATCTTAATACAAACATAGTGGTAACCTTATCATATTCATTCATAGTCTTACTACAAAGCATCATAGAGAGGCAGACCATGGTCATACACCATATCTAGATCCATACATGTATGCTCACAAAACAAAATTTTCATTCCCCCTTCCCTCATTACATCCTTCCTAGAATCATCTACCCATTCTATCTCATAGTTCTCGCAGAGCTCTACTACCTCACTTGTGTCTCTGTTCTTTTGCCAAGGGCACATGTATAAATAGGCATATGAGCTCTAACAAACTCCTCTACAACCTCAGATCTAGCCCAAAGTGTCAAGGTGTGGGTCGCCCCAGGTGCATGCCTCTCCATGTCATGATTAGCTTTTTGGATCTTCCTATCACAAGGTATGTTCCTTCCAGGACACTCTGTCACTAGGCTGGAACCTTATCCAAATGGAACACGTTCTTCATGTGTTCTATCCAAAAGGCCGAAAATGGCTAAGTCCCGAATTGTTCTTCGCGTGCGTGTGCGTCCTTGGTTCTCCAAGAACCCCTTTTGAATTCTACCTTGCGCGCCTTCACTTGCATGCTCTCCCCAGTCCGTGCACACCTACGCGCCTTTAAGATTTGGTAGCTACATTAGGGGCCCAACATTACCCCACACTTCACCTATTCTCCATCCTCGGGAACCTTTTCAAAGAATGCAGTACAAAAATGCAAGGCCTTGCCTTGGAAAATAATGGAGGGAAAGAATAAAGAATGGGGGAGAGAAAGAATAGAGGGAAAATTTCCTAAAGAAGAAGAAGGGGAAAATTTTTCGCAGGTTGGCCTCTAGTGTACTCCAAGCGCTGACTTCATCCTACGCTCTAGTGCAGATATCACCAGACCAAGGTGCTCACCTCGTCAAAGGTTAACCCTTCCCCCTTTGTGTTAATGGTCTCCACCATAGTCTCCAGCTCCTTGGCGTGATCCTCCAGGGCATCCATCTTCCTTGTGATGACCTTATAGAGCTCTTTTAGCCGGGTTTTGATTGAGACTCACCGGTTCTCAATAGCTTCAGACTTCTTCTCCACTTCGGCTAGGATCTTTTCTCGCTCAGCTCTATTGCCCTTATTCTTTTCCTTGAAGTCCTTCATCTCGGCCTCATCGCTGGCAAGCAACATGCCTATCACCTTGTCTTGATCCGCGTAATGGTCGTAGGCAACCCCCGCAGTTTGTGCAGCTATTTTCACGTCAGTGAGCACCTTATTGTATTCAGCCACAAGCGTGATGACATTTAGCTTGTCCTCCTTCTCCAAGTGTGCAACTACCTCCTCTACTAACTCCAAGGCCAAAGGCTGCCTTTCCATGGTGAGGATCTGAGTCAAGTCCTCTAGGCATTCTAGGGAGGATCCATACTTTTGCGCGGGAGGGTTAAGGTCCGGGTGCTTCATGATAATAGCTTAGGAGATGAGCTCCACCTTCTTGGAAACTTTGTGTACCCTGGCCTTTTCCTCCTGAAGCTCCCTCTTGTAGTTGAGCACTGATTAATTTCTCAAGGTTGAGGTCCTTCGTTAGCTTGACTACTTTTTCCTTCCTCTTTTCCAACAGTCCTCCAAGACTTTAACCTTGTCATTCCTGCAGAAGAGCCTAGCCTCAATTTCTATGGAGACTTTGTTGAGCGTGTTACACACTTGTTCATCCGATAGTTCTTTGTGTGTTTATAATGGGGTTATCCCCCTTTCCTTCAGACAACACTAAGACCGCTCCATGGTTAACTTTGAACTCAAGCTTGTCAAGGTGGGAGTCGAACGCCCATGATAGCATCTTCCTTATGCATGGGTACCCACCCTCAGGGTCAAAGGATTCCATGGCGGTGAGCTCCTTGGTGGGCACGGTACTCTGAAACACGTGTAAAAATTTGTTGGGGTCATCAATGTATCCCATCGTTGTTCTTCCCCCTTCCATGCATTTACTTCCCGTGTGCACACCCTTGGGAATAGTTACTGAAAAGAGTTGGGCCTTTTGTGCTACCCACACTCTTCTCCCTCTACTCTTCTTTGAACTCGCCAAGTACGAGCTCCGCGCTACGCTCTAACTCCTCTTCGACCAAGGTATTAATTATCTTCTCTACCTCCCTTGTCACTTTCTCATCTACTTCCTCCTGAGTGAGCTTGGGCATATCTGGCCCCTTAGTACTTGCCCCTTTGCTCCTTTCTTCGTTACACACACCTTCCTCCCCTTGGGCACCCTTCCTCCTTACAAATATGAAAGCATCATTTGTATCCTCTGCTCCCTCTCCCTCTCGAATCATGGACATCAATAGGCTCTTAATTCAACTCCAACTCTTCCCCTTCATCATCATCCTTCTCACCTATATAGGCATTTGGGTCATCTGTATCTTTAGACTCTTGTTCCTTCATCCCTTGTTCTTCTTCCTTTGCAGAAAACTATGGAGTCGGGGATGTTGTCCTCTCTTCATCCGAGGGTTATTTGAGGGATGATGGCTTCACGATCTCTCGGGGTCTTCTCCCCCGACCACCGTTCTCCTCTTCTCACCACCCTTTGTTCTTCCTCCTCTTCCCTCTCCTTGCTCTCCTTGCACTTGGCACCGGCTTCTTTCTTCGCATAGGGTTATCCGGATGGATATCTCATTTTCCACGTATGTGCCCTTTTAGAACTTTGGTCTTATGTACGGTAGATCCTTATGGCATTGCTCCCAATAATAGGTAAGGTCAATGACCTTACAATATGCACATCCTGCGACATGTATCTTTCAACGTATGCACGTTTCTCTTGGTAGACCAGCTTCTTTCTCATTTCCCTGTGTTCTCTGTCAAGGGTGGACAACTCCAGGTTTAATTTCTTTGATTCCTTGTATCTGTTTACCCCCGCTTGGAAAAATTGGGTAGTAAATGAGAATGGGAGTTTTCACCATGGACTCCAACTACCATCCACCAAGATGAACTTGCTAATGCAGAAGTGTTGGTAGACCGCGAACTCTGCTTCTCCTTTGGTTGCCACGGGAGTTGTTCCGGATCCACCATTTAGCCCCAAATGCATTCCTCAGGTGCTTATACCATTTTTCTAAGTGCGCCTTGTGTACCCCTATCATTGATTCACATGTGTATTTCTGGAATCATCCGCGGGTGAAGGGTCTTCAACAGGGTATTCCCACACGAACTTGTCAGAAGCATCCGACACCCCGATTTCTAAGAACACAATTGTCAACAAAATGTTCCCAAATAGGATTTTTCCCCCATTCTCCATGCTGCTTATGATTTCATCTACTATGTACTAGGAGATGTTGTATACGGTGCCCTCCATGACCTTCTTACAGACATTCAGCTAGGGCTTGCTCACCTGGGTCCACCTTTCTTGTCCATTTAGCTTGGAGACAAGGTGCGTAGCCATCTTCATCACCGGATCACTGATATCCAAAATGTCATAGTACCTTGATCCCTTCTTCAATTCCTAGGATGTTATGGTTTCCCTGATTGCCTCCTCATCCTGGAGGTCATCTATGAGCACGTCCCCTGCACAGGTTAGGCTTGTGAAGTGTGAAATTAACTGGGGAGTTATGTAAAATTTTCACCTGCCGCAGCGAAAGAAGTCTTCGTGTACACACATCATTAGCCATTGGTACAACTTCTCGGCTTTCAAATATGGTAACTCATAAATTTGGAGAAGCCCCACCTTCTCCATTTTCACCTTGATCATGTCACTATAGATTGACAACCCATCAGGTGTTCTTTTATTTGTTGGGCGCACCAGCTCCAACGCCATTTCCTTCGTGATTATGCTTGACCGGTGATTATAGTCGATCACGGTCATCTATCTTATGTGGGACTCCCACTCTTGCCCTAGCAAAACCCCATCCGGGTATTGCATCTCTGAATACCATTCTTCATTCGTATCCAAGGGTATTTCCTCTTATTTCTTCTTCCCTTTTCCCTTACCCTTTCCCTTCTTGGATTGTTCTACAGGTTTTCCTACTTGGTTTTGTGGCCATCATTGCACCCTTTTCTTTCATTCCAGTTAACTTGTGAGTTTGTTTGAGAGTTTCCTCCGTGCGCCCCATGCCTTAGAACACAAGCCCTAATCTTTGATTTTCCTCCTTTGATCATGATGCTCTTTCACAACGTTCCTCACACCCATGAATCACTTCGATCTAGTTTTTAGATCTAATGGACCGATTGTGCTTAAGTTTTTGGGATTTTCCTTCACATGAGTCAGTCCTCAAAACCCTAGCTCTTGAAAGAAAATCACTCTTCTTGTTTTCACAAAGTGAAATAATGAAATGCCCACTCTTGTATTTATAGGTTTTTCCACTTTTACGCATTTAAGGCCAGGATACCTACCACCGTATGAGCATGTTTAATATGGAATTTCCAAACAAAACCTGACTTTAGTGCTTCTCCTTACATGCCCAATCCTTACGCGAAATTTTTTTCACTCGTGCCCAATCCTTGTGCGAAATTGCTTCCACCCGCGCCCAATCCTTGTGTGAAAAATTTTCCAACCTTCTAGCGTGCAAACAATCCATCTTGATAGAAGACTCTTGTGTACGTGTTACCAGCACCAAAGGCACCTCTTCCATCCTCATGATTCTTTCTTTCACCTACCTTGTGTTTTTTCACTTTTTCTCCTTGTGCATTGGATTTCTAATGTAACCTTATTTTGCCACCCATCTACCTTCTTTTCTCCTAATGCATCTTTTCAACAGGGCCAATTCAAATGGTCTACCAACCCAATCCTCTAGCCAGAATAACTCCATGCTTCCCTTTATCACCTCACCCCACACTAAATCAATGCGCGGTCCTTTGCGCATTCATAAGTTTAAAAAGTAATAAGGTTACCAAGACCCCAAGGTGTAAAAAAAAACAACAACGTGAAAGGGAAATACAAAAAGGAAAAGCATAAAAGGAAATTCTAAGCTAACTGGAAAAACTACCTTATTTACAAACACCAAGAAGCATTATTTATAGTAGGGCTTCAGCCTACTCCCATTGAAGTGTCCAGGTAATTTTGTTCCATCCAGCGCTTGTAACTGGCACGCGCCCAAATCAAGGATGTATGAAATTACATAAGGACCCAACCAATGCACCTTCAACTTTCCAGGATGGCATAGAAATTTTGAATCATATAGCAATACCATCTGGCCAACCTCAAACTATTTATTCTTAATATGGCGGTCATGCCATGCCTTTTGCTTTGCCTTCTTAGTTGTTTGGCTCCATCTTGCTAGTGAGTGCCTTTCATCCAACTTTATCAATTCATCTATTCTTTCTTCTAGTGCTTGTTCATCGTCCAACCCTCCTACGCATGCTATATGCATCGATGGTAGCATAAATTCAACCGATAAAACAACCTCTGCGTCAAACACTAGTTGAAATGGTGTGGCCTTGTTCAACCTTTTATACGTTGTTCTGTATGTCTAAAGAACTGCTGATACCTTGTCATCCCAATCCTGCCTACTCACATCACATACCTTAGTTAATGTGTGACTAAGTATTTTGTTAAATGCCTCTGTAGTCCCATTTTTCTAAGGGTGATAAGGGGTAGTCTTATGGTGGGCTACCATGAATTCTACCAATAGAATCCTGATGGTTTCATTTAAGAAGTGACTGCCCCGATCACTTGTTAAACTTAATGGGTACCCATACCTACTGATAATATTTTCCCACAAAAATATAGCAGTCATGGCTGTGGTGCAATCCTTAGTGGGCACGGCCTCTGCCCACCTTGTCAGATAATTAGTACAGGTAATAATATACCATGAGTTAGTCCTTTGCACAGCTGGTGAGATTGGTCCGACAAAATCTATTGCCCATTTTTCAAAAGGTTCCACACTAGCGATGGGGCGCAAGGAAATCTCATCCCTTCTTCCAGGTTTTACCAAGGTGTTAGCAAGTGGTCATAGGCCTTACATAACTCAATGCAATCTTAGTGAATCATCTCCCACCATAGTCCTGACTAGGTACTTGCACGCGATTGTGTTCCCCGCATAGTGTCCTCCAACAATCCCACCATGGGCTTCTTCTATTATGGCCATGCGTTCATGTTCTAATACACACCGGTGTAAAACCTCATCATGACCCATGTTATACAAATCCCCATTGATCAACATGAATTGCGTGGTGCGTATGGCTAACCTTTTTCTTTCTAGTGCATTCATTCCTTCGGGCACCACTCCTTCCTTGAGAAAAACAACAATGTCTTCTAAATTTGAGGGTGTGCGCCGTAGCTTGAATAGTTGCGCATCAGGCATGGTTTCCTCGATACTTTGTGCATACTCTTCCGAATCAATAATTGATAAATGATCTAGCCCATAATTGTTCTTTCCTGGTTTTACCACCACTTTGAATTCAAATTCCTGAAATAAAAGTACCCAACGACATATGCGCCCTTGCAACACTACTTTGTTTACTAGATACTTCAAGGCCATATGGTCAAGTGTAGAATGTGAAGGAGTTGCTAAAAATATTACTGAATTTGTGGAGTGCGTAGATCATTGAAAATGCCTCGCGCTCGGTCATTGTATAATTTTGTTCTGCTGGTGTCAACTTTCTACTTGTAAAACACAAGGGGTGATCAACAATCCCCTCTCTGGTTGAGCAAGAATGGATCCCATTGTTGTACCAGAGGCATCCACGTGGACATGGAAAGGTTTATCCTGGATGGGAATCGTAGAATAGGTGCGGTGATAAGCCTTTCTTTTAGAGTGTCAAATGCCCTCTGTTGTGCCTCTCCCCACTGAAAGGCACTCTTATGTCTGAGAAATATTTCCAAAGGTGTGGCGATCTTGGCGTATCCCTTAATGAACTTTTTGTAGTACCCAGTGTGTCTAAGAAATCCACGTATGGTGCTTTGGTTGGTGGGCTCCCTAGTCCCACAATAATTGCAAATTTCACGGGATCCACCAATAAGCCCTCTTTGCATATGATATGCCCTAACAATGTTCCAAAAGGGGTTGCAAAAACACATTTATTGATGTTAAGGGAGATCCTCAACTGTCGACATATTTCAAAGATCAGCCTCAAGTTATCACAATGGTCCCTAACCAATCCATACACTATCCAATCATCCAGATACACTTGAAGGAACTTATGGATGAAGTCCTGAAATGCTTGTACCACTATGCGTGAAAATACAGTGGGCACATTCCTCAATCCAAAGGGCATGACCGTGTATGCAAATATTCCCCACTCAGTGGCAGAAGTTGTCTTATCTTGGTCTTCCTTGGCAATCCTTACTTGGTGATATCCCGAGAATCTATCCGTAAAGGAATAGACCTCGCGCCCAACAACTCCTTCCAAAATCTCTTTAGTGAAGGGGGTGGGCAAATGATCTATGATACAAAAAATGTTCAGTTCCTTGTAATCCACACATATCCTAATCTGCCCATCCTTCCTTATGCTGATCACCATTGGAATTATCCATTCTGATTCCTCCACAACCTCAATGATACCGGATGATATCATTTTGTCTAGCTTTTCTTTAACCCTTACACACATATTGGGATTCATCCTATAAGGCCTCTTCCTGACCGGTGCACACCATCTTTCAACTTTATCCACATTTCCCCCAATGAATGGTGGATGCCTTTCAACTCATGGTTTCTGCATGGGAATAAATCCTCAAATTCATGCAAGAGATCGATGATCTTTGATACTTCCTTGTCTGACCAGTAGTCCCCAATGATAGCTTCCTTGGGCTCCTTCTCCGATCTGATATTAACTTTCTTGGTTTTGAGTGGTTCATGATACGTGCATGCACATGCATCCACACTATCAACTACTTCATGCGTTCCAACCGAATGGTCAAAATTTAGGCTCTCCATCTCCTCTCCATCAACAACATATACCATCTTTCCTTTCTCCTTTTCGGCACATGTGCGCTCGAATTGTATGTCTTATGGTTCCTCCTCTTCGAACCGCACTTCCAAGCTAGGTCCACCAAGTAAGTTTACTAATCTATCTTCCGCCATGGTGCAATCCCCTAGAGTGAGGCGTTTGATAGTCTATAATTCCTCATCAATCGATTCATATACTACTTCGGTACTCGAATGTGTGAACCAAGTCAGCTGCCAATTCCTGCCAATTTCCCATTTGGTGGTGTGTTTCATAATGGATGTACCAAGCGTGTGCACAACCTTGTAGTGTTGAATACAGCTTGTGTACACAAAGGAGAGTTGTAATTCTTCCGCACCTTCTCCCCAGAACCTCTCACATGCCTAGATGTGGGAAGAGGTAGGTCCATTGCCATTGTAATCCTTGATAGTGGTGGGTATGTTGCTCTTCGAGAATCAGATAGTGAGTGAAATTCTAACTTCACGCCACTCCAACAAGTTTTCACTATGCGCGGCCCACCACCTCACTGCATTGTGCCTATCAAAACATAACTCAAGCATACCTCGTCACTCGTCCTCCCTCCATTGAGCTTCCATTTCTCTCAAAAATACCTTAGGGTATGCATCCCCAGAATACTTGGTTATTACCTTTCCTCCTAGGCACCGAACTATATGTGCCGTGGTTACCTTGGTCACCAATCCTTTCAGATGTCACCCAATCAATTCATAAGTCCCATGCACCCAATTATCACATGCTATACTAGTAGTATCACTGATAGATTGAGCATCATCAAACTGGATGACTCCTTCTGTAGGGTGGATGGTCTCTGGATCTCTTATGGAGCACACATATATTCTATCAAGGACCTCCTCTCCAAGGGGTTTAGTATAGGGTGTGGAATTTCCATCAGCAAGTGGTATAATCACCCTCTCTTCCTTGTTTTCAAAGCTTATGTACCCCTTGTTAAACCGGAGATCTGCATTATTCTTATAGCACCATGGGCACCCAAGTAAAGCTGGGAAATTATCTACCTCGGCAAGTGCCAAGACTTCAAAATCCCCAATGAACTTAGTCCCCTGAATGGTAATGGCCGCATCCTTCAAGACACCTATGGGCATTGCCTTTTTCTAATTTTCCATATTTAACACATTTGAAGATGGTCAGTAATGCATATCTTCCCATCTGAGTGCTAGGAATCCAGAGTGAGAACATTAACCTTTGCACTGTGTCAATGAGGATGTTGCTAAGCAACTATCCATCCACTACTATGTTCAAGGTAATCTCTTCATCATAATCAAGGCAGTGAGGTGGGAGGTTTGTATGCAGGATCTACCTTTCATGTTCTTCCCTAGCACGAGACACCTTTTATCTCAACCATGCCCCTAGTAGGGGAATAATATTCTCCTTCCTTAGTAGTTTACACACCTTCTTAACCTCATCCAAGTCATCCTTTAGTGCTTCTACTTGGTCTTCTTTGCTCATCTTTTCTATTTTCTCTTTTAATCATTGGATCTCCCCTTGTAAGCTTCGAATTACGTCCTTGGTTTCCTGGTAGACTTCTTTCTGGTGATTCAAATGTGGATACTTCCCATGTACTACTTCTTCCCTCGAAACCAGAGGTATCTTCCCAGGTGCTTCCTTGCACGCGTGGACTCCGCCCTTGTTGTTACCATAACAAGCTCTAGTTTTGATTCATGTATTACTCGTGGGAGCCATTGTGTGTCATCCTTCTTAATACTCACCATGGCAGTGCCCTTATCCTTCCGGTACTACTGACTCATATGTTCGTATTGTTAGGAAAATGGAGTAGTACTCACATATTTGAGCAAATATATATTTTTGTGATTATTATTAATGTGTAATGTGTAAACCGTAAATAGTTGTATTGTTATAGATTTGTTATTATAAACAAATCATAACAATATTCTAGTTATGTGAACTCACGTAAAATAGGAATGTAGAGTTATTTGTAGGAGTGTTGTTGAGAAACCTCCATATTTATAGGAAAGCATATTCCTATATATATGTTATCTTGAATGTATGAATTGAATTCAGTTTATTTATTTACGGTGTTTGTTTTCTGTGCAAAGCTCTTACCAAATCGACATGTGATATCAGAGTGACTTTTCATTCTACCTGTGATGAAAAATTAAATTATTTGGAGGGGCAGATCATTCTTGTAATGCCCTACGAATTGCGTTGAAGAATCCATTATCGTTTGGGTTGGCATAAGGAAGACGTCTCTAATCTTTTGGTGAGAATGCAGTGAGTGATAGCAAAGACTCATCGTATCCACGTTTCCACGTATCCACGTATTTCTGGTGCAGTCCACGTGTAGTACTGGAATATTGTTTTTGCACCTTGGTGTATGTGGAGTGCTCGCCTAAAACCTTCGTGGGAAAAAGCAGCCAAAATTCCACGTATTTCTGGTGCAGTCCACGTATCCACAGTTTGCAGAATTGATAGAATTGAAGGTTTCTATGGACACAGCTACACGGACACGGAGCAGTCCAAAATTTGAGAAGCTCTCCAAGTGATTTTCTATGCATGGACGTATTGCTTTTCTGCATCATTGCATTGGTTGCATCGTTCTTGAGCTTCAAACTGACGCCATTTCCTGCAATCAAAATGTAAAGATAATCACCATCGCTCAACGGTATTAAAAGAGACTTGATTCGGCCAAGCCTGCAGCTGTATTTTATACTCAGTCAACAATTGAGCTCAGATGCACAGCAGAAGCATGAAGGGGAGCCGGATTCTCGAGAGTGAAAAGAGTATGAGTAGTTAATTCTTTTTATAGTTTTCTGTTTTTTTCACTTTCCGTGAAGATATCAAATCCAATCTTTAATTGGATTTAATTTGTGAAAATATTATTATGGAGAAAATGGGTCATATTGAAAAATTTGATGGAAAAGATTTTCACACTTGGCAAGTGCGAACTCAGTTGATATTGATTAACAAAGATTTGTGGGACATTGCGGATGGAACATTCAAGAAACCAACCGATGCTGGTGAAGCGGCCAAATGGGAGAGTAGAGATCGTAAAGCAACAACAATCATTGGACTTGGGTTGTCTGATGCATATTTGCATCATATAGACCTTTCAAAAAGTTCAAATTTCATTTGGACAACATTGAACAAGTTGTTTGGATCCCAAACCGGCGTAGTAGTGAGCTTGAAGCAGAAGTTGTTCGAATCAAGATGGATGAAGGAGAAAGCATGGTACAACATATAAGTAAGTTTCGGTCTATTCTGAATCAATTGTCAGGGATAAAAATTAAAGTAGAGGATGATGATGCAAAAGCTGTTTTGTTGAATAGTATGCCATCTCGCTATGCAAACATTGTTTTTACTTTGAGCAAGATCAATCCCAGCCTAGAAGATCTAATTTCTTCACTGATAGATGAAGAAAATAAGACTGTTACACCAGAAGAAAATGCATTGTATGGTGACAATAAAAAAATGATCCAAATTATTTTCTAAACAGAGATCAACATTCACAGACTCCAAGAAAAGATTCCTTTGTCATTACTTTGTAAAAATCAAGGACATGGTATTATGTATTGCAGGAAAAGAGCACAAGATTTGCTTGAGGGAAAATTAAAAGAAAATGCTTTTATTTCTGAAAATAGAAAAGAAGAAAGTGATTGGGAAGCAGGATCCAACCATTCACATGATAAAGAAGTTGATGCTCAAGATAGTGAAGAAGACTTTCTCTTCTAAAAAGAATGCATCTATTGGAGGAAGGAGGCACAGGAGGCTGGAGGATAATTGGCATCCTCTCATCAGTTGCCAACGATGGGGCTACATGAAGTTGTGGTGACACTATGTGTGTGTGTGTGTGTGTGATTTTACTTTCATTTCTGGATTGCAGTATGATTTCAGAGTTCCTGTTTTGTGTTGAATAAGTGAAATATTCACATTGAGGGGGGGAACATGGTCTCAATGTTCCATTTTCATTTCCACCTCTTGTTCATGTGTGTAATTTGTGAGTATGATTTTTAGATCAACCCCTGATGTGAGATAGTGCAGGAGATTCAGAACAGAGTACTGAAGCAGGAGATGTTCTTGATAAAAGTAGATGGTTGATGTCATGTTCCCACTACTTTTCTGATTAGTTGGTTGATGTTCCCAGATATGGTTGATGGTGATGTTATGTTCCCAGTTCCCTTTGCATGGTCGATGTGTTCCCAAGTGGTCGATGTAGTTTCCCACCTTGGTTGATGTTCCCATGGATGGTTGATAGTGTTCCCATATCCTGGTTGATGTGTTCCCACAATCAGAGTGCACAGAGGAAGGTCAAGACATGTGTATGCTGCTCAGTCAGAAGATTTATGTTTCTCCCCATGTTCACACTAAGGGGGGGAATGTTAGGAAAATGGAGTAGTACTCACATATTTGAGAAAATATATATTTTTGTGATTATTATTAATGTGTAATGTGTAAACCGTAAATAGTTGTATTGTTATAGATTTGTTATTATAAACAAATCATAACAATATTCTAGTTATGTGAACTCACGTAAAATAGGAATGTAGAGTTATTTGTAGGAGTGTTGTTGAGCAACCTCCATATTTATAGGAAAGCATATTCCTATATATATGTTATCTTGAATGTATGAATTGAATTCGGTTTATTTATTTATGGTGTTTGTTCTCTGCATAAAAAGCTCTTACCAAATCTACACATATAACTTTGGGCACTCTTGGTACTTATGTTTTTTTCCCCACCAGAGTATTGTAGAAGATTTGGGCATTTACATTTATAATGGTTTGTGGCTCCACAATTAAAACATGTCCCACGCAGGAACTCACTTCTTCCCTCGCGGTTTCCACGACCACGAAATCCTCTGCAAAACCATCTTTCACGTGCACCCCTATCTCTGCGCTCTTCATACCCATGGTCATCTCCTTTGGAACTATTGGCAATGCCAGTATGGTGCACACCAAGATCAATTACCTCATGAATCTGGTCAATCAATCTACAATCATTAGTGTCATGTGTGGTTGAGGTACATATCTTGCAGTAATAAGACACATTTCGAGGATCGCACATTGTAACAGGGGCACCTACTTGCATCATGGTCCCCATGACATATTTCGTAGTTTATTGCTATAGTGCATACCACATTCTAAGTACATATCCCATCATTTTCCTTTGTGTTCCCTTCTACATTACAATCCATGCACCAAATCCCACCGCGAGTCTCTGGAACTATGTTGGTAGATAATTTCTCCAATTACTTAGCCATGGCAGCGATCTGAGCCTCCAAAAATGGGCTAACACCAATGTCAACACTACCAACTGCTCAACGTGTAAAGTAGCTTCCAACGCTTCATGTGGGTCTGTGAATGTTTTATTAGATAAATCCCTCCTAAAGGGTGTGATCAACCCTCCAACAAACCACTGAGCATGTTGTGAAGGGTGAATATCGTAAGACACTTTAGAAAATAGAGTTTTAAATTACGCATCATATTCTTGCACGCTCTATGCCATTCCCGGGTGGAATTCTTTGAGAGAGCTGATGCTCTTCTGTTCAAACTCAGGTATGTGGAACTCCACCTAGAATGCATTTCTTTGTGTGGTATAATTCACAATAGTCTGATGAGGGTCATACTTTCTATACCAACTATGCTCACGTCCTTACAAGGTCATCACAAATTTATTGGCCTTTCGTTCCTGGGTCGTGATCCCCTTTGCGCGCCATAACATCTCACACTTATGCACATGATCTATGGCATCTTCTATCCCACTATAATCTTGTAAGTGTAGAGACATCTTGAAAAAGACTTGAGGAGGTGGTTGAGGTCCTTGTCCTCCCAACCCAGTCCCTTGGTTTCCTCCAATGTTTCCTCCTCCACCAGATCCACTAGATCTTGAGCCACCAGCTCCACCACTTCCACCTCTAGATCCTCTTATGTTAAGTACAGGGCCGTGTTTGTTATGCCGAATGCTCTTGTCATTCCACTAAATTATGCGCCGACAGTTTGTGAACTAGTGCCACTCCTAGTTGTATTTCCTCCACCACTTCCTAACACACTTCCAAAACCCGCTGGATATGTGCCTTGTCCAAAAATTCCACCAAATACTGGAATAGTGTGTGAAGCCATAAAAGTCTCAAACGAGAAGTTTTACCTTCCAGGGTGCCGATCGGTTGCTTCTACTTATATCAAATAGATCAACTGTACTTTTTCCTCGTTCAAAAGCAATAAGGTTTGGTTGCTTTAGGTGGGGTCAGATTTGAGCCAATAACTCTTCTCTCTCTACGTGATGGAATCTCATCGGAAGCCGCAAGGTTTTCTCTCCCATGCTTACCAAGATGGGGTATCATAGACTGTTCGGGTTCCGCACCAAGTTTTTGCTTTGTTATACTTGAGCCATCTCTCCTCCCTTTCCTTTTCAACTGTTATATCAGCCATCCTTCCCCAACCTAGCTTCCTCACCAAGCACTCAGAGTGGTTTATCCGGCCATAGTAAATGCCTCTAAACCCATGTTTACCATCAAGATTTTGATCGCAAGGGGATAACACGTAGAAATGATCCTCTGGGCTCCTGCAAAAACTCAAACTCAGTAACTTCTAGACAAGAATACATGGAAATGGCATATTCTAGAGTGTAGCAAGTCAATACTCCCTTCCACCAATGATCTATAGCACAGTTCCATGTTAGATTAGCATCTTGCAAGTTCTGATATGTTTGTTAGGTCCAAGGGTGTGACTTATAATACCACCTTGATCTAGATGTATAAGCCGAGAGCCATTCAAATAACTCTACTAGGAAACAACAGAAGAAGGTTTCATACAACTCATGATAAAGAGTGTCCTCCACCCATCTTCGCATGTTAAACCCAGGTCTAGTATTGAATCTCTGAGTGAATTCATCCTCCGTGATTTTAAACCAATCTTCAACACCCTCAAGTGTTAAGCACTCTACCATCACTTTTTGCATAGATCATGATGTATGCCATGTTCCACTACAACTTTGAAAAGAGGTCCCAAAGCAACGGAACCAATATGTAGTCATTTTTGCACCCCAACAAGAACAAGGGAACCTTGTGTGTGTTGGCCTATCACCCAAAGCGTTGGGCACTCACTCGAGGCACGCGATAGGGAGCCGAGTCTCTCTTTTATGTGAGTTTAGTGGAAGGCATAATTCATGATTCTGACTTAGTGATTTAACAGACATGAAAAGATATAGAGCTCAGAATGGCTTCTACACCCCTTCAGTCATAACAGAAACAAAGCGCGCAATAGAATTAACTAGAACTAGGAAGTTGTAAATCCATAATTAGACTAACATTCAAGTAAGGTTCATGATTATACAAGATCAAAAGCATAGTAGAAACATGCAGATAATACAGGAAGGAGATCTTAATACAAACATAGTGGTAACCTTATCATATTCATTCATAGTCTTACTACAAAGCATCATAGAGAGGCAGACCACGGTCATACACCATATCTGGATCCATACATGTATGCTCACAAAACAAAATTTTCATTCCCCATTCCCTCATTACATCCTTCCTAGAATCATCTACCCATTCTATCCCATAGTTCCTGTAGTAATTCTACAAAGCTCCGCTACCTCGCTTCTGTCTTTGTTCTTTTGTTAAGGGTGCACATATAAATAGGCATCTGAGCTCTAACAAACTCCTTTGCAATCTCAGATCTGGCCCAAAGTTTCAAGGTGTGGGTTCCCCAGGCACATGCCTCTCCATGTCATGATTAGCTTTTTGGATCTTCCTATCACAAGGTATATTCCTTCCAGGACACCCTGTCACCAGGTTGAAACCTTATCCAAATGGAACACGTTCTTTATGTGTTCTGTCCAAAGGGCCAAAAATGGCTAAGTCCCAAATTGTTCTTCACATGCATGTGCTTCCTTGGTTCTCCAAGAACCCCTTTTGGATTCTACCTTGTGTACCTTCACTTGCACAGTCTCCTCGGTGTGTGCGCCTAGGGCCCAACATTCAATAAGATATTAAGTAGAGCGTAAAGAGGAGCACATGGGAGAAGAAGAGAACAAATATGAGGAATGATTATGTAAGGGAGAATAATCTATCTTAAAAGGAACCAATAAAGAGTGGTATGAGGAGGAGATTGTAGGAGTGTGCGGTGTCGAAAGAACACATAATAAGGAATACAAAAACTTGAAATATCACGAAATAAGTATGAAGACATTATGAGGAGATGGAGAGGTTTCCTTACATGAAATAGAGAAAGGAGGGGAGCATTGTGAAGATCTAAAAGTGTTATGCAATGAATAAGGTGTAAGAAGAGAAGAAGAGAAAAATTAAAGTGGTAAGGAAAAGTTGGTTATAGAAGAGGAAGAGGAGATGTGGTCTGAATCCACAAAGGAAGATTACATGAAGAAGAAGTAGGAGCACAACTAGAAGACATGACACTAAGGAAAGTGTATAATGATGAGGGCACACCGAGAGAAGAGGAGAAGATGGAGAAATAACTGAAAGGAAGTGGAGGATATGAATATGCAAGAACGTAGATAATACCTTGACTATGTAGACAAATGGATTATAGCTCAATAGGGGTTAAGAGAAGAAGAAATGAAGTATAAGCCTACAAGAGGATATCAGGAAAGGAGATGAAGAATTTACAAGAGAAATGTGGAAATAATAGTGCGTGAGAGAGCATATGTGCAAGAAAGATAAGCCCTAGAAGAGAAGTGAGAAGACAAGAAAGAGGACTAAGAGATGCACGGTTTGTGGTGGATCTAAACCCATAAGTTTTCAAAGAGATGGATTCATGAGAGATAAGAGGAATGTAAGAGAATACATTGTGAAGGAAATAATGTGTGCTACAAGTGTCACAACTAATAAGTGTGCAAAAGAAGAATGCGCGAGGAGAAGAGGTCATGGTAGAAAGGAAAAAAGAAAAGGAAAAAAGAACAAGTACACAAGGCTAAAGTGCACAAAGAAATCCCAAAAGAGAAGGACATAAAGGAAGAGAGAGAAAAAGAGAAGTGCAAAAGGAGAAAATCACAAAATAAGGAATCCCGAGAGATGAAGAGGGAAAAGGAGAATAAAATCCCTAAAGGATTTAGGTGGAAGTGGAAAAACATAAGCAAACAAAAACTTAAATAGGAGAAAAGTTAAGGAAAGAACATAATCACAAATAAGAATATTCAGTGAGAAGATTTATGAGGAGGAGGAAAGTTTGTGGAAAAAGATGCTTATAAAGAGAAGAAGGGTTATGGTGAGTAGAGACTCACAAAAGAACAAGGAGAAAAATCCATTTGGAGGAGAGGTTCAGACGGTGGTGAGTTTTAACTCACCAAAGTGGGTAGGATATCTTGTGGAGGAGTCACCGAGAAGTGATGAAAGACTAGAAGAGACACTATAATAAGTGTCACAGCCAAGATAAGGCTTAGACAACAAAGGAACAAAGACTATAAGCCTCAATAGTTTGAAGGGTGGTTCTACCACTCACTCAATCTACTTGAGGTGGACTTGAAGTTTAAGTACCTTAGGTGTTTGATGCAGGAACATCCAGGTTCAAGGTAATCCTACAATTTTTTTGCTAAGTATGGATGCATGTAGGATTTGTATAATGTGTGAGAAGGAAGATGAATTGCAATAGAATAAAGGGATGTTTTTCATGGAAATTCACTAGACTTTTACGTAATGTAATCAATAAAGGTGAAATGCACATGAAATGTGCATTTTTAGGAACACAATGATGTGTGGAAAGCTTGTGCAAGGTTAGGAAGAGTAGGTTAGGTATGAAGAATAATACGCAGTGGTGTGTGTAGGATTTTGGGAGAGCAATAGGGGAGTTGAATCAACTTAAATACTAGAGGAATGTAAGGATAACAGGGAAGAGTTGCACGTAAAACAAAAGAATGCACAAAGGGTGTAGGAAGATAAAAGAAGTTTCACAATAACATAAATTATGAGGAGAAAATAGATGTTTTGAATAAGGTGTGAAGGTTTAAGGTTAGTGTGTTGAAGAATGCAAATGTGAATCTTAGAGGCTATAGTGTGTGAAAAAACCATAAAGAATTATGAGAAGGGAAGGAAAAAAAAGTGTGTGACATAATTGGCGACTGGAAGAAAATGAAAAAGATGTCAAGATGTTTGATAAAGGCTACTAATAAATACTTAACCATCAAAGGATCCCAAAGAAACTAGGTCAATGTGGCACAACAAGAACAACTGGATGGAAGAAGGGTGGTTGAGATAATTTGTGAGATGTAATTCAAATTTTTGTTTAAGCACGAAGATATAGAAACATCTAGAAGTATCCAATGAGGAGAGAGGAGTTGGAAAAAACAAATATTTAAGGAGGTTGAGTTCACCAATTGGGGTTGTTGAACCTAGAGTGTGAGTGGCCAAGAAAAAGAGCCAAAATGTGGGATCTGCATTTAAGGAAAAAGGAGGACCAGTCAAGGTTAGGTCCATAGGGGAGCACCAAGAGTGTTTAAAATATCCATTAGAGTGTGTGTAATCTCTATAAATAACAACAATATGTAGATGTCATAAAGGATTGACACTAATTTAAGTTTGCAACCTATTTTATATCCCATCGCATGAATCAGTAGTGGAGGAAGGAGCTGCAAGATGTTCCCCTAGGAGAATAAGAGATAGCCTTGAAGGAAACTAAAATAAAGCAGTCCATAGAGGAGGATTCGAGAGTGCACATGAAAAATAGTGTACCAAAGAAGGAAGAGGTTTGCAGAGATCTCAAGGAGGAGGATGTAGGAAAGGAATTTTCATAGAAGGAAACTAAGGAGCGGTTTGAGGTTGAGACCGTAGAAGTGCACAAAGTGAAAGAGGCGTAGGAAAAGAAGAACGTGTGAAAATTACAATGCACAAATGTAGTGAATATACATTGCAAGAAGAGGGAGAATTTTACTCAAAGGAAACATATGAAATAAATAACATCACAAGGAAGTAATTGTAGAAGTTTTACATAATGAAGAGTGTGCAAATAAAAAGAGGAGAAGAAAATGGGTTCCCGTGGATAAGTTGCATTAGGAAGAGGTAGATAATATATGGCCCATGTCCATATAGTAATAATGAATGGTAAATAATTAGGATTGTGAATGGAAGAGAAGGAACTAAGGAGAGTGTGTAAAGATAAGAGCATGCTAGATAAGAAGAGAAGATGATAGAGTAACCACAAGGAAGTGGAAGAGTAGGAGAGAAGTCTCATGAGAAAGTAAATAATGACCTGTTAGTAAATAGGAAAATGGATTATGACCTAATAGGGGTAAAAATAAGGATAATTTAAGGAGTATCCTGTAAGGGGATGTCAGGAATGAAGATGAAGATTGTGCGGAAGAAATGCATAAGGAAAAGCATGTGAGAAATAAAACATGCAAAGAAGACAAGACCAAGGTAGATAAGGGTAAAGGAAGAAAATGAGACCAATAAAATGTTTTATAACATGTATAATCCCACAAAAAGAAGAGAGAAGGATGTGTAAAGAAGAAAAATATTGAAGACGACAACACAACATAGGGTGTTAAGAGGAAGTGTGTAAGGAATATCGCAACTTAAAATGTGCTAAGGAAAATGCACAGAGAAAATAAGACATGAAAAACAAGTGATGAGAAGAGGACAGAGAAGGAATTGCACAATGGAATATCTTGAATAAGAAAAGGGCATGAAGAGAGAGAGAGAGTGCAAAAGAAAAGAAGTGTGTAGAGAAGAGGAGCCCATAGGTGAATTGGGTGAAGAAGAAGAAAAGTACCAAATCCTTTTGGTGGAGGTCGATAGAAAAAGGTGAGTGGAGACTCACAAAGGAGAGAAACCAAAATGAGCATATAATCACTAAATAAAATGTTTCATGGTGAATCCTTAGGAGGAGGAGGAAGGTTAATGAAAATATGAAGCTTGTAAGAGAGAATGTTTACATCGAGAAGAGACTAGCAAACGATCAAAGATAAAGATCCATTTGGAAGTGGGGGTCGAGAGATTATGAGTTCAAGCTCACTCAAGTGCACATGATAGTGTGAAGGAGTCATCAAGAAGTGATGAAGTACTAGAAGAGACACTAAAAAAGAACCAAGGCCAGGATAAGGCTTAAAGGATGGAGTGAAAGTTATCCACCTCAATAATTCAAAGTGTGACTATACTACTCAACCAAAGATACTTGAGGTAGAACTCAAGTTTTAACTACATTAGGTATATGATGTAGGAGCATCCAAGGTTCAGATAAATCCTACAAATTTTTTGGATAAGTTTGGGTATAGGTGAGGTTGGAGAGAATTCAGATAAGGTTGATAAAGTGCAACAAAAAGAAGAGAGAGATTACGTGGAAGTGCACAAACATATTGTGTAATAGAAATTAGTAAGGAGCGCAATTTGCATAGAGTAAGTAGAAGTGGGTGTGAAATAGTGCACTAAAGTTTTGGTGGAGTAGTGTAGATGGGAAATAATAAAATGTGGTGATGTATGTATAAATTTTAGGATAATAATGGAGTTTGAATCAACCAATTTAATTATAAGCATGCAAGGACTGTGGGCAAAGGTATGCACAATGAAAATAAGTGCACAAAAGGTGTAATAACATAAAATAAGGATTGGACAATAGATAAGACTTTGAATAAGGCATGTGGATATGTGAAGGAAGGTACAAAAGCCCAATGATAGTGCACATAATAAATTGAATGAGTAGCTTGATGAAAAGAGTGAACAATAGAATGGAGAAAAGGTGTGGGAAATGAATGAAATGAAGGAGTGCACTACATAGTTAGTGGTCAAAATAAATGACAAAGGAGTGGTCAGAATATGTTTGACACAGGATGCTAACAAGAATCTAATGCTCAAAGGATCCCTACAACCAAATTGATGTGACATAATAAGTAGATGTATAGATAATGGTATCTCAACGCATTCAATGAGTTCAAGTTCAAATTTGATTTTGAGTAGAAAGATATATAAATGTTAAGAAGGGATAAGAACTCGTAAAGGAGGATTTAAAAAGGAGAGAAAATTGAGAAATTGCAGCTATAAAGGAAAGATGAGTTCACCTTTTTAGGGCTAGTAGAAAGTCATATAGCATGAGTTTGATGAGGGAGAGGATCTGAGGTTATTGACTATGCATGAAAGGTACATCGAGAGTCTCAGAGAAAACTCTATGAGAGAGTTGTAAGCTCCATAGAGAGAAAATACATGTAGATACCATAAAGGATTCTAACATAAATAGAAATTTTTAACTTATTTATGTACTCGATATGTTAATTTGTAGTGATGGGAATCACGTTGCACCATTCATCTTGTAAATGTATATTGTTATTCTACCATGCATTGCTACATATTAGAGTAGATGTATATTTTCTTTAATATATTACATTATCTTATTATATTACACCTCTTGGATTTTTCCATCCCTTGTTCTATCTCTATTCTAAATCCTAATAGGATACCTATCTCTATCTCTGGAGACCCTAGTAAACCTATATCTATCTTAGGATTAGGGTCACTATCTTCTAGAATTATGACACTAGCACTCCTTAAACACCATTGGTATCTACATCATGTGTAAAAACTTAGATTTTATCCCTACATTTGATAACCCAACTAGGAACCTATATTTTCCTATCATACACTATGTAGGAACTACTCAAGAGGATTTAAACTACATTTAGTTATCCACCTAGAGATGTGATATCTATTTAGATGCAACTATCTTCGGTACTTGATCAATTTATAATGGTTTGTATTGACTTGACATGTTTGTGATTTACCTTTCTTAGAGGGAGTAAAACTTGGGAAGATAATATCTTGAACCTGTTAGGAGTGCTTCACACTTGTGTAGGGGATGATCTTGTTGTCATGTTTTTTTGCAAGGGAAAAATTCACAGTTCAAAACATGAAAAATTTATCCCAGTGTCAAATTTTTTTCTTGTAAACCCTCCCGAGAAATCCTCTAGATCATTTCCCCTCCATGTCAGGCCTATACTAATCCTCTAGGTGCTCATATGTGTTGTAATACCCTTTCCCATGTGTTGGAAAATGAAAAAAAGTTCATGGAGTCCTTCGAGATAGTGATTCTCAAGACAAACTTAGAAATGGCTATTTTTAGCCATTTGAGGTAGGTGTGCATCCTATGGAGTAGAGTCTAAGGCTTAAATTCATCACGAAGTGGTATTAAGGAGATAAGATCATATTGAAAGTTTTCTAAGAAATTTTTAGGAAGGTTTAGAGAAAATATCAGTAAAAGTGGGTTTTGAAGGTGAAGGAGCTTGTAGTTCAAAATAGTGCATGAGCTTTAGAAGGCAATTCAGGGAGCTTTGTAAAGAATTATATGTCAACCAAGGTACCATTGGAAATCTGATTCAATGATCTAAATTATTTTACTTTTAGTGTTTTCACAAGACCAAAGCACTTCTCTCCACAGTCTATTTTTAGAAGAAAAACCTACAATCCCAATAAAAAGTCATTTTTTAGGGTGTTGCAAGAGAAATTAGATCATGGGACCCATCCTATTCTTTTCAAAAGTTTTTTTGGATTCAAAATCAAATAGGGAAATTCCAAAAAAGTCCTCCTAGAGCTCCAGAAACTTCATCTTCAAGATCTCTCTCAAGGTACGCTCTTGGAGTTAGAAAATTTTCAAGTGGACACATGTCAGCTTGAGGTTATAGCACATTTTTGTGTCCCTTCTATCCCACTTTTTGGGACAGTTGGGATAAAAAAATTCCCATGATAAATTTAGCCCCTTGATCCACCACATGACCTCGATGAAGCTTCATAATGCAAGTTAAGCTCCTTCTCACCTCTTTCTAGCCCTCCCCATCGTGCAACCACAAAGTGAAACTTGTACAACTAGGGCGAGGGAACACCTTTGTGTCCCAAATTTCCCATTCCCTTGGGATATTTTGGACACAAAAATTCACCACATAATAAAGTTATCCCATGGTTCATCATGTGACCTCAAGAAGGCCCGATAGGCTATTTTTCACCCCCTCTCCTCTTCACCTTGGAAAATCACATTCCGTCCCTTGTCATGTTATGGTGAGGGAAATTGTTTTACACAAAATTTCCTATCTCCTTGGGATATTTTGGATTAAAAAAGTCTACCCATGATCAATCCCCTTCCTAGGTTCCTCATGTGACCCGAGTCTCAAAACCCCCTGTGGTGCTTTGTGATTCCTCCTTGCATTTGCCAATTCATAAATGCATCCAATCTTGCTCCCAACACTCTCAACTTAAAGTAAAAACTTAAAAACAAAAATAAACCTCCTTGGAATCCATTAAAGTAAATTTTGAATATGGTTATGACATTCAAGCATAAAAAACCCTCTTTTGTGCCCTAATCTCCCAAACCAAGTTTTTCTCATAACTCATGCTCCCAAACTCTTTTGGCCACAAAATTTTAACCATAGATCCCTTATATGAATTACTTTAAGAATAGTATTTTAATTTCCTCATTCATAACCTCATTAATTTTTTTATATCCACATGGATTTTCTAGAAAAAAATCACCTTTTCTTAGATCTACACAACTCCAACGAATGAAATCCTTGAAAAATTGGAGCAAAGCCTTGAAATGAATTATGTAAACGTCTATAAGTGGTTCCATTCAAATCCAACATCGAGAAGAAAAATTTATATTTGTAGTAAGTCCCTACCACATAGCTTACTAAAAATAGTATGTTTAAGGAAAATCTGGTTTTTGATTTATCAAGATACTCCTTCAAGTGCAAAACATTCAAAAGTGGAAAATTTGGCAAACTTGGTGAAATTGGTAAGAATGGGCACCCATGTGAAACATGTTAAAAATAGTAAATGGTCAAGAGGAAGTCAATATTGTCTCATATGGTCTTCATCTTCATGCCTTGCCAATTCAAGATTTCATGGAGGTCAAATCTTCCATTTGTAAGAAAATCCTTACCTTCATGGATTTAGTGAGCATAAGGTGTCTCAAAGAGGAAATGCCAATTTTGGAAGTACATATAAATTTCTGTTGGTTAGTCGAATATGGAACTTAGTGAAAGACATATAGAATGTTTGCATGGAAGAGCAGACTGCATTCAAAAGTGCAGGAGGATCGGGAAGGAATCACACGTTGAGGATAGAGACAGATTTGGGACTCACCGCTTTTCCACGATGATGAGCTACTTTTGGAGATAATGTGTCGATCATGCAAACCGGTTAAAAATTACACGGCACACATTGGATATTTTTGGAGGATTGTCTACAAAGTGCTTTGCATGGTTACAAGATGAGAATAAATTTACTAATGACAGCTTAACTAGAAGAAGTCTATTAGCACACTTGCATGTGTGGCTATTATTGTAATGATATGTGGTTAATAATAACAAGCAACCTATTGTAGAAACCTAAATTTGGTTACATTCCTCTTAGCCCCGATCGGATAACCAACTTAAACATAAGTACCTAACCATGGCCCCCTTTCACCTCACATTAATAATTAATTTAATTATTTTAATTAAATTAAATACCCATCCTATGAATATCCATTATTTTATTACCTTAATTGACCTAATTTCCACCTCACCTAGACACCTCATCCAACCACCTCACCCTAGACCTATTCTTGGCATGTTTCCATAACTAACAATAACTAAGTCTTACTTTCCTTAATGAGATAAGATTTGGTATAACCCTAAAATCAATGCCTAAGATTTCTCTAACCACATTCCCACTCATTAGAAGGGAATCTTCCATTCGATCCACGAAAAACCCATTTGGCCCAAGAAATTAGAAAGATCTGCCCATTTTAGTAAACCTAGGGAATCCCACCTAAACCGATGCCAGTCAAGATGGAACCATCATCGGTTACCATTTATTCACCTTAGCAACCTTGTTTGAGAGGTTGGCACATCTTGGACCAGAAGAGATGAGATCAGAGCTACATGTAAGCAAAACCAACATCCTTTCATGCATCCAGACATTCACAGCCAGCACCAGGACAAATCCAGAAGCATTGCACTCACGGAAGCACTCTGGGATTCACTGCTACTGGTACCAAATACCATCCTTCTGATCAACTACCATTACCATTTAGACATCTAATCTACATCACAATAAGTGTATCCCTAACCAACATTGTTATTTCAGTTAGTATATTTTGTTACTCCTGTTATTAATCTACACTTTGCATGCCCATTCTTCTATCCCTTACCAACCTGTAACCCAACCATTTCCTTACCCACACCACCAAATCACCCATCCTCGCCTATTGTTCACCCTTGAATACACCTGAGACTTCTATAAACCTCCTTATCCACCCTACCATCTCTATCAAATCCCAGATCAAACCTTGCAATCAGATCTCTTTGAGTTTCATACATCCTGACCATACTAATGCTGGTTACCCATAACCATCATTGGTTCTGCATAAACCATCACCAATCATACCAGACCGACGTCGGTCTCTATGTTTTATACCCTACCCAAGAACAGAGCCAAACAACCTCCTACCCATTGACCTAAACAACCTAAAATCAGACCCTGACTAGTCCTAGTACCTTGACAGTTACCTCATCCTTTAGATCCAACTATAGCCTAGCCTGTTGTGATTGGATTTGCTTATTGTACTTGAATGAGATACCCAAATCATATCAAATATAATAGGACTTTACTTATTTCTCGCATTAATTTGTTTTAAACAATGGATTGACAACCATCTAGGAAGTATCACACTTCCGAACTAGCATATGCTAGGCAGTCCACTATCATATATCATTTAACTTCTCTTTTGTGGTCTTGTTTTCTATTACAAGTAGTTCCTCCTAGCCAAAAGGAAGCTCTCACAATCGGCACTGGATCGAGAAGTCAGAACACGTGCAACAACCATCAACCAACCCATTTAACAAGTATTCCTCCTAGCCCATAACCCTATTTGTTTCATCATTCAAAACGTAAAGAAAATAGTGAAACATTTTGGCACACCCGGTGGGACCCATCAGGGGTTCTATTGCATTTTCTTCATTTCTAGGCAAAATTCACGTGTTTTCTCCTTTCAAAATGCTTACATAGTAATTTTCTTCCTTAATAATCATATATTCTTTCTAATTTCTCTAAAAGAAGCATTTATCTTGGTGCATTTAAAAGGAATCATTCTTCTTTCTTTATTTTTGCATTTAGTGAAAGAGCATACCCTCTCCTATTCATCATTTTCTTCATCAAATGTAATATTTTCAATTTGGGCTTAAAATTGGTTGCATTACATTCTGATTTGCTGCATTTAGCTCACATTAAAATGAGGGCAACCTATATGCTGAAGTCATGCCCAGTTGATGGTTGACACAAAGAATTGTAGAAAGCACATTTTCTCTCTCTCTCTCTCTCTCGTGTCTTACCAAACTTGCACAAAATTAAAATATACACATCTTTCTTAAACAACATCTTACCTGGGAACACCTATCAGTGATCACATGATCATGATAGATAAGTACTCCTCATCTCATTATTTTTGTTGAGTCATTACCTCGAGAGATGACCCAACCCCCGCCATAACATACCCGAAACCTATCCTTTTAGATATCCTTCTTTGTAGGAAGCCTTCCTCACCAAAAACTCTATTCTAAATTCATGATTCATTATTGTAAATAGCATAAGCTCAACACATTAAAAATAACTTGTTAGGTATGTGTTTTTAGTGTTTGATTGACGTGTGTTTTGAGGTGTGAGGATACGTTTCTCCATTTTTCCATTTTGTTGCCTTACACACTCCACAATCACAGTTGGAGTATTCTGACTTCTTTTGAGTGTGTCAGAATTCATTACATCATCTCCAGACTTCTGGGTTGATTACTTATCTCACTAAAATTCACAACAATTCATTTTTCTAAATTTTTTAATTTTCACAGTAACCGACATCGATTACCCTTGACCGACATCAATTTTTCTTAACTCGCATCGATTTTCTATTCTTTTGGGTTAAATTACCTAAAGAACCCTTATTTCATTTTTTTTACTGATAGATTTCTTGTGAGTCTCTATACTCTCTCTACTTTGATAAACAATCATCATATAACTTGTTCATCTAACCATCAACAGTCTTTACCTCATTTGGTAAAACTGTTCCTGTCTCACAATAACCGACCTCAGTTACCCCTGAACCGACATCGGTCATCCTTAACCGGCGTCGGTTACCCTGTATTGAACATCAACTGATATATTACCCAAATCTACCTATAGACACCTATTTTCTTCATTCTCACTTGCTCCTTGTGTCATCTCAGGATACAACATCACCTGATATACATTCATTCACATGGTGTTGACTCACAATCAAGCTAACGCTCTTATATTTCACGCAAGTTGTCAACCACTCCCACCTAGTCCTTCACCACCCTCTCTATTTATCACCCATGGATCTAACCCTACCTACCACCATTACTACAGGAGATGAGGAGTTTGCACAACTCCTTGATCAGAATCCCATGGCCTTACATTTCTACATTTCCCATTCTTCCACCTGAGACTCCTCAAGTCAGTTGATATATGACATGCTTGTATCCATCTCTCCTACCCTTATTCTTCTTCTCGCATCAGCCCCTAATAATGCGGTGTTACCTTCACCTACTTCACCCCCAGTGGTTTCACAACTAGGACCCATACCTTCCATGACCGTTACGTCTCATAGTATCACTCGCACATGTAGTATCTGTTGTCCCCTCATCAACACCCATACCATAACCTCGTCTGCACCCATTGTCTCACAAATACCCATTGCAACACAAAAACCCATGGTTTTGGTAACCCCTACTCCATTCCAAAATATTTTCCTCTCCATCCCACAAACACTTCCCCCAATCACTACTAGAGTCACTACGACCATCCCACCTATATACACATACTATCAAAAAACCCTATCTCTTATGTTATCCATTTTGGATACATACCCTCTATATCGGTCCCCTATTCTCAACCTCCCTATTCGAATCACCATACAATGGAATGCCACCCACGTCACAGGTTCAATACCAGCCCCCTTATGCCATAGGAGGAACCCTTCCACCACAACCTACCAATGACCTCATCAAATCAATGATGGAAAGGATGCGACATTGAAGCATCGGTTCGGGCTCACGTAATTCTCTCACCTACGATGAAATATATAATGAGCCCATTCATCTGTCCATACCTATTCATCCATACCTTGTACATTGGGAAATTCCAAAATTCAACCATTTCAATAGTAAAGAAGACCCACAACAACATTTGTGGTCTTTTAAACATGGGTGTTACCTGATCGCCCATGATGATGCTTTACTCCTATGGACCTTCTCGATGTCCTTGATAGGACCTATATTGGACTGGTATAGTGGGATACCAAGACACTCTATCTACTTGTTTAATCAAGTAGCCAAAGCCTTCTTAGATCACTTCTCCATCAACATTTTTAAGAAGGTTACCATGATTGATCTTTATTCCACATGATAGTATGATGATAAGTCTATCATTGACTTTGTCACTCATTGGCATAGCCTAATTAACTAGCTCACATTTCAATTACCTCAAATTAAACTCATAGAGTTATTTACTCAGGCTTGTGCAAGACATATATCACCAACTCTGTAGGTGTAAACCTTTCGTACTTTTGATGAGGCATTCACCATGGCATGAAAATTTGAAATTCATGATATCAAAGAGAAGAAAATTCAACTTCATAACAAGAACATCACGTTCAAATAAAATGATGCCTTCTTTATCTTCGAAACCCCAAAAAAACTTTTCAAAACCCAAAGGATTTGCCAATGCCATACTTCTTAAGGCTAGCCCCCTCATCAATCAAACCTAGCCAAACCTCCTTCTAATCTCTCTCCCATCCAATCTTTCCAATTCAGATGAGAACAATGAAAGTACACTTCGATAGGAGAATCTTAATCTTCTATTTTGGAAAATATTGTTAAGGATGGTGACATAACCCTTCCACCTATAAAACCACATACTTTTGTTTTGAACCCGAGTCCCCCATGCCCATGCGGTATAAGGAACATGAATTTTACAACTATCATCATGTCAAAGTTCATAGTGACAATAACTGCATCACCTTCAAGAATATCATCCAAGAAATGTTAGACAATGGAGATCTAGTATTGGATAGCTCAAATGCACCTACTAACCAAAACCTACATATCTTCAAGAAACCATTTCCTAATCATGTCCCATCTTCCAACCAAGTCAGTGACACTTCAAAAAATAAGAAATGTCCTCACTATTTTTGAGGACATAGCAGCTTGCTTCCCACATGCCTCATAATCCTTCCATATATGAAATATTATCCTGAGCTCCACTACCCGCATAAGATCCAATTTCATCTACTCCACCCATAGAAAGTAACCCCCTTCATTTTCTCCATCACCCATGGAAGAGCCTATAATTAGCACGCCACCTTTGACCCCTCAAATTTCTGAGCAGTTGTTAGTGACACCTATCTTACTCATAGGAGAGGCATGTCCACCACCTACACCATCACAAGGAGATTCCACCTTATCTAGCCCATCCTCTCCTCTACCCATGGAGGATCCTATAGAAGTACCACTACCTTTAGATGACCATTCACCATTGGACCTTCAAGATCCCACTGATCTACTTTTGTCTCTCTTACCCATAGAGTCCGAGGCTAGCCATTTCCCTGTGTCTCAAACACATTTTATGGGAATTGCAACTCGATCCATATCGGCCCCACTTATAACAACACCATTTTCATGCTTGGTCAATCACCTGACTATGTCGATAGAGCCTTACTTTGGGGACGCCTTCTACTTCCTATTTCAACACAAATGTAGTTGTCCCTCACTGACACCTCCACTATCTATCCAAAAGTGTTTCGAGTGACCAAACCAAACACAACCACAACTATTACAATACCTTCCACGTCACCACCCATGGCCCAAATCACACCTATGCCCATAACCCAACATACATCTACACCCAAACACCTACCCTCACCTATATCATCCCCCTTACCTAAACCTATCACTACCTTGGGGGTCATACTGACAGCTAGCCTTACTCACCCACCCATCAAATTAGATTTATCCACATCTTCCAAAACTAACACTAAACTTACCCCGACCCCTAAAAAGAAGATCCAATCTCCTAGGCCTCATACACCAACCTCACCTACCACACCATTATCACCTTCACCCCTTTCGTCCATCCTAGGACCTCACCCCTCGACCTTGGCCAAACAACCCCATCCACCATGGTAAACCAAGAACCCAACAACTCATTTCCTCATCACAGGCCTCTAATATACCAAGTGAGCCACACAACTTCCACACTCACTCATAACCTTCTTACCACCCATACCTCCACTATCGTCCATAACTTCTTCACTACCCATGACACTTTCTTCTCTTTCACTCATGCCTCCTGCCCAACCTACACCACCCACCTCCACAACACCTTAGTTACCCCCGTGGGTAACCCGTCCTCTTCCACCATCTAATTTTCCCTCCACATCTCATACACCCATGTCATTATTGCCCAAAAAGATGCAACCTAAAGCTAAAAATCCACTACCCTCCAATAAGGTAGTTAAACCAACCAAACCTTCCACCGCTAGCTCTTCTACCATGCCCATACCCAAGAAGATGCAACCAAAACCTAAGACCACTCCACATGCCAAACTAGTAAACCAACCCACCCCCTCTTGTAAAGCCTCTTCCTCCATAATCAGTTGTACCTACACCCAAACCCACATTCACCTCCCATTGTGATCCACTAGCAGGATCCTATGCCAAAATCTTAACCAATCTCCTCGAAACTTTGGTCATCACATTACCACCTCTTAGACCTTACGACCCACTCAAACCCAAACCAAAAGGGTTTGATGAAACCAAAATTTGTGCCTACCATCATGTGCTAGGACACGATGTAGAGAACTGTAAGGCCTTAAAAACTACCCTTGTCTAATTATGTCCTCCCGAAGAAAATTTTGATGACGATGATCTTCTTGATGAGGACCCCATTTCACCTCCACCAATTTCCCCGATCTCCTTCCATTACCTACTCAACGAACCAAAATCTCCACCCCCAAAACTCTTTAATCCACCCCTGAGATTTGAGATTAACATGGTCCATATAAGAGAGTTGGCCAAACCACCACCCAAATGCCAATGTACCCTACTCATTTCACAAGGATCGTATCCCCCACTAGGTTTTTGTCCCTCATGCCACTATACCTTCCATGACACACCCTCTTCATCCACCTCCCCTCAGATTAACATGATCAACATTGCCACCCGTGCTCAAAAAGACAAGGGAAAGGAAAAAGCAACTGCCCATCAACCAACCCTGTACCCAACATACCACCCGCACCCATACCCAAAGTCACCATTCGAGGTCCTACATATCCTATTTCTGATGGGGTCACACATCACACAATGTTAAAAACAACTACACCAATCCCCCTCAAAATGTCTTTATATGACCTCATCCAAACCTCGAGTCACATCGTTAAGCCCTCATGGAGGTCCTTTAATCTATTTAATTCTTACCAAATGACCCCACACCCGTAGCCTCCATCATTACCCCTCACCACATAGCCTCTCTCACTAGGTCATTACCTTCCTCTACACTTCTACCTACTCACCAAGTGCCACTCTCAGCGTTTTCGATGAAGAGATCACTCCCTTCCAGTCCGATGACCCCAACCCCGATATTTTCATCTTCATCTTTATCGATAATATACGCATACGACATGTTATGATTGATGGTGGTGCTAGCATTAACATCATCTCCTCCCATGCATATGACCAAATGTGAATACCTACCAATTACATGCATGGTAACCCAATTATGCTACTCCTTCAATGATGCCATGACCTCTACCTTGGGTACTGTTGTTCTCCATGTCTGCGTGGGTCCCCGCACTATCCCAAAACTTTTCTATGTCCTAGAAGGGGAGTTCCAGTATAACTTGTTACTCGACCGACCTTAGATCTGTGCCATGGGTTATGTCCCTTCAACTTTACATCATTGCCTCAAATTTGAACACGAGGGACATAATTACACCATCCTTATTGACCCATCACCTTTCAAGACCTATAACATGCTATATCATCCCAATGATGTGCTTGTACCGGTCAAGGCATCTACCACTATCACTACTTCACCTTCACCTATATCCCATCCACCAAAACTACCACTACCTCTACTACATCTAACCTTGCTTATCCCCACTGCAATTGTAGCCTCTACCACTAACACACCTGTTTCCCCATCATCTAGTGATCCATCTATCCCCACTACCCACATACCAAATACTGATCCCTTAGAAGGTGTTTTTCAATGCCTCACTCTAGGGGAATACCACCTATACAATATTGACACCTTCCTCACCCCACAAGAGTATGGGAATATACATCAACACCCCTAGCTATGACATCTGCATCGGCGATGTTTTTACTTATGGCCCTCCCCACCTTTGCACCAATATAATGTATGGGGACTTGATATTTCCACCTATAAACCCAAACCTCCATCCCAAGCCCAACCATTTTCATTTTACCTACACTCCCTCACTAACCACCACTTCACTCACACTTTCCTCCACCGGTGTGCGTGGAAAGGATTTGGCTTTGGATTTTACAAATAGGGCTGCCATACTATCATTTACTATATCTCTCGTAAAACACAATGACCGTAGTGGCATTGGTTTTGATGCTTCACCCTCCAAGAAGGTTCACGTCAACCTCATCTAGGACATGAAATTTTCTCCATCTCATTCACCCACATTACCATCTTCACCCACGGAGTCCATAGATCCCTAATCTATTCCTCCTAACTTTTTTTTTTCAGTAAACATCATTTCCTTGGGACCACCGACCTATCAATGTGATGGCGAACTCTCCCATTCCAATATATCCTACATGATCCATGATGATACACCTTCTATTAACATCATTCAATGTTAGAATGATGAGTCCATCCTCACCTACCTTGGTGTGGAAAAGACTATTATATTCATCGGTCGTTACCCTCTCGAGATGAAAATCATGTTGAATGAATCGACCATCAAAATCAACATTAACAATCAAGACGACCCACACATTCTAAATATCATCCAATCCTTAGACGCTACTAAATAGGAAGCCTTAACATCTTTCCTTTCGGGACCATAGCAACACATTTTCCTGGTCCTATGCCGATATTCCCAATATTGACCCAAAAATTGATGTCCACAATAATGTAACCATCCTTGATGCAAAACCCATCAAACAAAAGCTGTGGAAAATGCATCCTCACATTGATCTTTTTGTCAAAGAAGAACTTCATTGCCTTCTCTTGGTTTCCTTCATTCTACCCATTGATTATCCCCAATGGATTTATAACATCATTCCTATTACAAAGGTGACATGGGGACTCTACATTTGTATAGACTTCCGTGACCTCAACTTCACCTCTCCCAAAGATGATTTCCCCTACCGTGGCATTGACCAACTAGTTGATCTCACCGTTGGCCATGAAATGTTATCACTCATGGATGGTTTCTTGAGCTACAATTAAATATTACTAGCTCCAGGAGGATCAACACAATGACTGCCTTCATCATCCCTTGGGGACCTTCTGCTATCGAGTCATGCCTTTTGGCCTCAAAATGTTGGTGCTACATATCAACGAGCCATGACTTACATCTTCCATGACATCATGCATCACATACTGGAAGATTACGTAGATGATCTTTGGCCAAATCTAAACATTGAATTGAACACCTGTCGATCCTTAAAGTCATCTTTGACCATATCATCAAGTATTGTGTGCATCTTCAACCAAATAAGTATGTCTTTGCGGTAATTTCTAGAAAAATCCTAGGTTTCATCATTTCTTTGCGTGGCATAGAAGTCGATCCTGCTAAAGTCAAGGCTATTATGGAAATGCCTCCACCCACTAATCTCCATCAAATTTGAATCCTACAAGGAAAGTTGCAATCCATTCATCATTTTATCTCACAAATTTTTGACATTGTCAACCATTTCATCATCTTCTCAAGAAAGATGTTTCATTCAAATGGGATGATGAATTCCAAAAATACTTTGAGGCCTTAAAACCATACCTTATCTAACCATCGGTACTCTTTCCTACTAAAGATGAATAGCCCTTTTACTTATATATTTCCACCAATGTCCATTCTTTGGGTACCATGCTCACTCATCGTGACAAGCAACACACAGAGAAAGTGGTTTATTACATAATCCATACCCTTTTAGACTATGAAAAACTAGATATACCCTTTCCAAAAAAATATGCTTAGCCTTAGTTTTCATCGCCACCAAACTATGCCATTACCTACTCAATCAAAAAAACTTTTTCATTACTAATACTGACCCATTACACTATATGTATGCCAAACCCTATCTAAATTAATGTGCCACATATTGGCTTATGATTCTTGCTTGACCTCGACCTTGAATTCATTCATCAAAATTCCATTAAGGGCCAGGCAATTGCTGATCAATTGGCCAATGCACCTATTTCTGGGGATCAACCATCTAACTTTGAATTTCCGATGAGTCTATAACTACCCTTTCCTTGGACAAACCCACTTACCAATGACACTCTTCTTTGATGACTCAAGTTTGAGCGTGGGGGTGGGGCTAGTGTCATCCTCATTCCTCTTGATGGTGAACCTATGCCTTTGTCTTTAAAACTTGATTTTGATTGTACAAACAATATTGCAGAATATGAAGCACTCATATTAGGTCTCCAAGATGCATATGCCTTAGATGTTAAAACAATCAATATCTTTGGTGATTCTTAGTTAGTCATTAACCAAGTCAATGGTATATACCAGTGTCATAATGAGATACTTCAAAAGTATAAGCATCACGTAGACATACTTTTGACCACCTTTGACCATTATGCACTTCAAACCACCTCACGTTCTACCAATAAATTTATGGATACCATGGCATGCTTGGCCTCTCAGATACCTGCGCTTCACTTCACTTTGACTCTAAAATATTTGTCACAATATGAAGGCTATAATCACCCTCTTATTTACCATGTGAGTTCTACTCCATCGGATCGTTTCCCACCCACATGACCTTTGGTATAAGCAATATGCAGACTATCTTTCCCTTTCCATTCTACCCACTGATCTCACTCGTAATGGAAAACGTGCCTTTCTTAAAAGTGTCTCCCATTATGTCAACATGGGTGGTCTTCTTTACAAGTGATGCTTCAATGGCATTCTCTTACGATGCCTTATAAGTTCTGAAATTCCCTACACTATCAAGGAAGTCCATGATGGAATTTTGGAGGTCACTTTAGTGGTTTAGCTATTACAAAATGCATTCTTTTCCTAGGCTATTATTGACCAACCCTAAACCGTGATTGTTGTGATTATGTCAAACATTGTGTGAAATGCCAACAACATGCTAATCTCCACCACACACCTAGTCATGCCTTATATGTCACACGAGACCTTTTTCCTTTCTCTTAATGGGGTTTAGATCTTGTTGGCGAGATCAACCCCCATTCTTCACAATGCTACCAATGGATCATAACCACTACCGAATATTACACTAAATGGGTAGAGGCCATTCCCCTCATTTCTACAAAAGCTGAGAAAATATATGAATTCATCAACCATCACATCATTTTTGTTTTGGTGTTCCTCACCGCCTCATCACTGATAATGGAAAACAATTCAAAAAAACCCTACGTAAACTATGTGATACTTTTGGCATCCAACTCAATTTCTCATCACCTTATTACCTACAAACCAATGGTCAAGCCAAATTAAGCAATAAAACCTTGAAAAAAATTCTTATGAAGGTAGTCAACAATATAGGGAAAGATTGGCATATGCACATTCCTTTCACCTTGTGGGCTTATTGTACTAGTATTCACACTTCGACTGCTGCCACACCCTTTTCTCTAGTTTACGGTACGAGGCTATCTTACCTCTCGAATTCCAGATTTCATCTCTCTACAAGACATCTCAACAACGATGAATTTTGCAATACATGTTTGACGGCGATGACTTTTGCTATTAGATGAACATTGGCTAACTTGAGTTATTAGAAAAATGTATCAAACGTGCATATGAAAAATGTGTTCACAAACAAACCTTCTAGGTCGGTGACCTCATCCTAAAAGAGAATCAACATGTAACTAAAGAGGAGATTAGTAAACGGGAAAATTTTCTCCTAATTGGCTTGGACCCTATATCATTACCCATGCCTATGGATCAGGTGCTTATTGTTTGTCTTCACTCAAAGGTAAACCTGAACATAAGCCCCTTAATACCTTGCATATTTGACCATTCTATTGTTGATATCAAGTCTTATATCACTTTTTGTCAGTTGATCACTCATCCCTTGAGCATTGTTCACCTTCCATATTACCCATTTTGAGGATCCACGACTAAACAAGAATCATGTGATTACCCATCACCATTTTAGCCTTGTCTTCAATATGAGTACCATGGCTCTACTCATAGCATGATTCTCATGGATACTTTTCATCTTCTCTAGATGGAATCCCATGGTCGTTCATCACTCAAAACCACCCCCTTTCATAATTAACTCTTGTGTACTATGGTTTTGTCATCCAAAAAAAGCCTACCCTTCCTCTATAGTCTTGTCCATGACTTAAACGTCTAAAAACAAAAAGGGATACAACTCCTTGAGTCAAACTTCCAGCAAAAGATGACTCCCTCAAAAGGGACATCTCTTCACTCTAATTCCACCACTATAAATAGAATTATCCCTTGAAGGATAGCTATATCATAGTTATTCCACAAATTCAATAAAAATATCTAGAAGCTTCCCGCATTGATCAGCTTCACAAAGACCTCAAGGAGATAATATACTCATCCCATATAGACTTCCCACATCAATCAATCTATTAAAAATAAACAAATGAAGAAAAATGAAATTTTTGTCATGGAATTTCCTATTCTTGATCCTGGGTTTCTTGTTTTGAAAGACATGTTATCATACACTAAGTTACGCTCAATCACCCATTCTCACCTCCTTGCCTTTTGGCCTAATTTCCTCTTTACTCAAGGGACTTGCCACAAACATGACATTTCATGATTATGTGACTTTCTTCACCCTTAGAATGGTCCATTATGCAACACCTTTAGGGTCTTATGTTCATGAGCCCCTCTTAGGTATGGTTGACTCATTAGGGTTCTTATCAATTAAGTGGCTCTTTTACCACCTCTTACCATTCACCTACCTCATTACTTATTGATTATCCTATACAGACCAGATCATGACACTTATATTTAAAAAAAAACCACTCAACCATGCCTACGACCTAAACTCAATCATGCCTATGACCTACATTCACCCATGCCTAAACACCTATCAATCCATTTCTTTACTTCATCACAATCTTCCCTAGCTTATGGGAGAACTACATTGGCCTGAGGTCCCTTTTTGTTGGGACTATGTAGGCAACACTCTAAGGGCATGGGGCCCTTGGAGGTTAGCTTGGCCACTCTTTACCCTAACCAATTCTCCCTTTCCCTTTCCTATTCACATTCTACCCTAGTTAGTTTCTATTTTATATCAATAGCTGGAAATTAAACCTAATAAGCATCAACTCATACACATTTTATTACATCATCAAATTATCCATTTATCATTTTCACATTTCCATTATGGCACAAATTTGGAAATTAAAACCATACCTAGTATATACATCAACATTTGTCTCTCATGTTACAAAAACTTGGACATTAATCTACCTAACTCAACCATGCCTAAACCAACCTAACTCCATCATGCCTAACTCGACCTAACTCAACCATGCCTACATCAACCTAACTCAACCATGCCTACATCAACCTGACTCCATCATGCCTAAACCAACCTGACTCCACCATGCCTAAACAGACCTGACTCCACCATGCCTAAACAAACCTGACTCCACCATTCCTACACAACCTTGACTCTATCAAGGCCTAATCCACTTGATTTCCACATATATATATATATATATATATATATATATATATATAGCAATGAAAATTACAACAAGTACACCATCCATACTATAAATACCATCATCTATAAATTGAAAAGTCTATGTAAAAATACATGTGAGCATAGATACAAATAATAATCACAATCTCTCAAAATCTCTCATATACATCCTCATCATATTTGGCACATAGGCTGGTATACATATCAAAAATATGTCAAAAACATGGATACATTGATCATCAATGATGACTAATTGTCACCCCACCTGATATCCATCCCTATCTCATCGCTTCCTCTACCTCCCCTCCGAGTCCGGGTGCCCTGCCAACCTCTCTCCACCTCACCCCGATCTTTCCTTTGATGGTCCCTTACTTAGAGTTGGCCTCAGTGCACTAGTAGTCTCTCCTAGCCCTATCATGAGGCTTGGCACCCCCTGTACTCTCTACATTGTGGGTACATGACCTGGTCCTCTCACTCGAGGCTTGTTGTGCTCTATACTCTCCATAGGATAGAAAATATATCCCTACGACCATCAGCTGATCCTGATAATACCTGACCTCACCTAAGGCATCCCTCAACCTACCTATAGGTACTATCTGTGGTGGTGCCATCAACCTCGTGTTGGGAATATGGGACTATGGAATAGTTCTATGATTTAATAAAAACAAAATCATGCACACAAGATCTAAAAATTCCCCACAAAATCTAAAGCAACAAGTATAAACTTGAATAATACAAATCACACAAAAGTACACACACATAACAAGCATGTACCATGGTTCACCCAATGTGGGCTACCTCCACCAAAGCTAGAGATCTCATATATATAATATAACAAGAGATTACAACCCATATCTTCTACACAAGATTACATGTATCTCTACAAGAGTATCTCCTCCTCCTAGATCTCCAACCGTATCTACCTTAGTACATTAAATTGTGCCTCCATACTAGCACTTGTGTCTCCTCCGGATCTCTAACCATCTACTTGAGTGCACTACAATCGTGCCTCTAAAACATAACCGAGATCTCACATACCCAAGCTACTCTACATCTCGCCAGTGTGTAGGAAAACTATCACTATATTGTGAATCTACAAACAAGACCTCTAGAAAGATCTACCAATGTGAAACCCTAACCATGCACCAAGAAGTAAGTCTCTCCTCCATCACCGCAACAAACTACAAACATGAAGACAAATTCTCTACCATTCTAGATTCATATGGATCAAAAATAAAACATGATCTCATGGATCATAATACAAGATCTCACAACATGTGGATCTATAAGAATGAGCACTAACAAGATATCACAACAACCTACGGATCTAACAAGAAGAAAACCTAAGTGCTTTACATACTATACAATCCATTATATGAGACTAAACAATACAAAGGAAATACAGGTAGAAGATAATACCATCTTCTCACCAACAATGTACCCGTACTTTCCTTCCTATTCATTCAACTTCTCTCCATGAAAGCTCTTGTCTTCATGTAATCTACTTTTTCTTCTTCATATTCTTCATCCTTTCAACCAAGGATTATGCTCTTCTTCTCATTAACTCATCTAACTCTCTCTAACCCTAGTTTTCTATCTTATATAAGCTTAGACAAAACTAGGGCAACTTAGCCATGAAATTACATCAAATAGATTTTTCAATACAAAAACAATATTAAAACCCATGACTTAAAAATAAAGTGCTTCACATAGGTAACCCTGCCTTTGGTTAGACCTAACCACACTAGTTCCTCCTTTTCACCTCAACATCAGTCCCATTGTAGAACGATGTCGGTTCTTGTATTTCTAGTTACTTTCCATTGCATGCTAACTATGAAGCAATCTAGCTCCACAACCTAAAAAGCTCCCACTTGGAGATAGAATGTTGAACTTCTATACCTGTACCTAAACATCACTATCCTCAACATACCATGAAGACCATCTAATCTTTCCTTCAAAAATTCTCTCAAAGAAAAATAAAACCAGGAAGATCAAAAAATCTTCTCAAACCAAGAAGATAAAACCATGACTTACGAAACCTCAATGAAGCTACAACTGATCCATGACACCAAGCCTCAAGCTCCCACTAAATCATAACACCATACCAATTATTGGTATTAAACAAACAAGCCAACCTAGATCCTCATGCAACAAGCTATCATGACTAACACACTGTAAGAGCTCCCACTAAAACTCAAGTTCGAGCCTCACCGTGCATCCATAGCCATACCTATCCTCCACCATGTCGTGCATGACCCCCATCAAGGATCGTGGGAATCTCCCACCCTCTGTATCTATCAATGAAAAGTAGTAGAGTGCCTCCATCAGAAACACTACCAGCCTCATCTCCTCCAGATGGGCCCGGTACATATCCCCATAGCTCATACTGGCACTATGGAACCTCAACTTTGCTAGCCCCTCACCAAACATGATCAACATCAACTCCTTAGATGCCTCTAAGGAGATAGAATAAACCTTCATCCCCATTATCAATAGCCATAGGATCATGTACACATCTTCCAGGGTGAGTATGATCTCAATCATTGGCAGATAGAAGGTATTGGTCACTGAGTCCCATCTGTCGATGAGAGTGACCATCAAACTTGGCTCCCAGACTACATACCAGTGTATCATCTGATCCCAATTAGGCCAACCTCTGTAACATGGTGCCAATCATCAGCTATCACACTCCCTCGTACCTCCATGAGCAAGGGAGGTACCCTATCCCGCATCCATAGCTGGTCCCTGGCCTACATTCAACCAATCACACACATTATTAAAACTTGATTTTACCCAACATTGACCTTTAACCCCTCCCTTCTTCCCACCCTCACCCGCTATCTATTTTACACTCTTTACCCTAACCACTTTCCCCTTACCCTTCCTAGACCTCTATCCCTTTCACCCTAACTACCATTGGTTACTCTTTCCATCCAATCCATTCTAATCGACATCAGTTCCTCTCATACCCTAATGTCGGTGTCTGGCCCGACTGATTTCAGCCATACCTTGATTTGACGCTCGGTCACTATTACCATGCCTAAACCCAAAACCCCAATTTCCTTTACCTAATTTCTTTCCCATTTTCCCTATGACCCTACCCATACCTCACCTAAGTCCCTCCCCAACCCTATTCCCCCTACCTATGACCTTTCCCACCCCCTCTTTCATTCATTTAACCACAAATTTCAATTATTTTAACCTCCCTACCTCTACCCCTCTACATTTCCTTCTTCCCATATCAAATAACAATGAAAGGATTAGATCTTACCTCATCTTGATGTCACCTCCATGGTGGCATGTCTGGCCGCTATGCTGGTGGTCCACCTAAACCTTCTCTTTCCTTCGCCATGTCAAATCTCTACCTCACTCCTCTCTACTAATCACCTCCCTCTACCTGATCTCGTGGACCCATCTATCTGGCTCTCCTCTCCAACTGGATCCCTTCACCTCAGCTTGGTAAAGCCCCACATACTTTCCTCTCGACAAGGCACAAAAGTCTCATGCTCTCGTCATTTTGATGAAAGCCAAAATGTACAAATGAATCCATATTATACAGATTTTTCCTTTTTATATACCCACATCGACCTGACCAACGTTGGTTATACCTAGACCGACATCACCATGTGCCCTAGCACACTATGGTTGGTTATACCTAAAATGACATCGATTGTGTGCCCTAGAAAATCGTGGTCGGGTTTACCTAGACCTTCACCGGTTTAGTATGACCAGAATCGGTTACTGTCACAAAATCCTATCAATACCCTTTTCCCATTTCCAACCAAAATTTACCATACCCTACCACTATTTAACCTTACCCACCTTTAATGCAACCTACCTCCAAGCCTACATTATATTTTTCCTTAATTGTGTTTAGGGACTTGTTACTTTACCCATACCTCACCCCTATCCATGCCATGACCTATCTACCTAGACCCGAAATATCCTAACATTGTTAGTGACCTATGAACTCATGTGCTCGCAATACCTTGTGATATTGTTACCCATGTTGTTTGACCTAATGACCTTATGTTTCCTATTATCATGCTATTTATCTTGACCCAACCTTTGGTGTACAGAACATACCTAAATTTTCCACACCTTACCTACGTTTTGTTTTCACATGCACCATATCTTATGCCTTGGATACCAAAATCAATTCAACCTTGTTCGAGATAAAACTAACACCTTGGAAGATGTAGATTTTGCAAGCTCTTCAACCTGGAACCATGTCGTAGTTTATAACATATGCATGTGTTTGATTACCAATACCTTTTACCCTAGCCCATTTACCTGTTTTCCTATTTTTGACCTCTACCCTTTCCCACAACATCTAAGCTCCTTTTCACCACATCCATCTTTTATCAAACCACTCACCACTTCCGTCTTCCACCTCACCAGTTCCTGGATTGAGGGGGATCACCTTCACCCACACATGGGGCACCCACTTCTTATTTTTGTTAGCATCACTTACCAATACAAGCTATGTGACAAAAAGGGAAAATGTAGACACCTAAATTTGGTTACATTCCCCTTAGCCCCTAATCGGATAACCAACTTAAACATAAGCACCTAACCATGGCCCCCTTTTACCCCATATTAATCATTAATTTAATTAAATTAAATACCCATCTGAATAATATCCATTATTTTATTACCTTAATTGACCTAATTTCCACCTCACCTAGACACCTCATCTAGCCACCTCACCCTAGACCTATTCTTGGTATGTTTCCATAACTAACGATAACTAAGTCTTACTTACCTTAATGAGCTAAGAATTTATCTAACCCTAAAATCAATGCCTAAGATTTCTCTAACCACATTCCCTCTCATTAGAATGGAAGCTTCCTTTTGATCCACAAAAAAAAACCACTTGGCCCAAGAAATTAGAAAGATATGCCCATTTTAGTAAACCTAGGGAATCCCACCTAAATTGGCACCAGTCAAGACGAAACCATTGTCAGTTACCATTTATTCACCTTAACAACCTTGTTTGAGAGGTTGGCAGATCTTGGACCAGAAGATATGAGATCAGAGCTACATGCAAGTAGAACTAGCATCCTTTCACACATCTAGACTCTCATAGCCAACACCAAGACAAATCCATAATCATTGCACTCATAGAAGCACTCCGAGATTCACTTCTATGGTAAAAAATACCATCCTTCTGATCACTTACCATTACCATTCAGCCATCCAGTCTGCATCATAGTAAGTGTATCCCTAACTAACAACATTGTTATTTCAATTAGTAGATTTTGATACTCCTATTATTAATCTACACTTTACATGCCCATTCTTCCATCCCTTATCAACCCGTAACTTGACCATTTCCTTACCCACACCACTAGATCACCCATCCTCACCTGCTTTGTTCACCCCCGAATACACTTGAGACTTCTATAAACCTCCTTATACACCCTACCATCTCTATCAAATCTCGAGATCAAACCTTGTAATCGATCTCTTTGAGTTTCATATATCTTGACCTTTCCGATGCTGCTTACCCATAACCATCTTTGGTTCTGCATAAACCATCACCAGTCATACCAGACTGACGTAAGTCTTTATGTTTTATACCATGCCCAAGAACAGAGCCAAACAACCTCCTACCCATTAACCTAAATAACCCATAATCGACCCTAACTATTCCCGAGACCTTGACAATTACCTCATCCTTTATATCCAACTATAACCTAGCCTATTATGATTAGATTTTCTTATTGTACTTGAATGAGATACCTAAATCATATCAACTATAGTATGACTTTATTTATTTCTCACATTAATTTGTTTTAAACAGTGGATTGACAACCATCTAGGAAGTATCACACTTCTCGAACTAGCATATGCTAGGTAGTCCATTGTCATATATCATTTAACTTCTCTTTTGTGGTATTGTTTTCTATTATAGGTAGTTCCTCCTAGCCAAAAGGAAGCTCTCATAATTATAATTGGATCGACAATTCGAATGCGCACAACAAATATCTATTAACCCATTTAATAGGTATTCCTCCTAGCCCATAACCTTATTTGTTTCGTCATTCAAAAACGTAAAGAAAATGGTGAAACACCTATTATGGGATTATATAAGTGGTGAAGGGAAATTCCCAACCCTTATAAATATGTAGTGAATTATGTAGTATGGGATATATACAATGATAGTATGTAAGGACTGGATTACGTGAGATTATACTATCAAATCTCTGCACGCGCATGAGAATATTATGTCATTATTGTAAGAAGCCTCGTGTATTACTACATTTAATATAATGGAGGTTATTGATCAATCAAGGTGTTAATCATGGTTATAGTTTATTACTTTGCATAAATGTTTTCATCATGGTTATCATTTAAGTCTTTATCCTCTAAATATAGATCTGAATATACACTATAGAATGATATAGTAGTCATACATCTGAATGCTTTAAGTATTTATCATACTAACATCCTGTTGTTGCAAATCAGCAGCACCCCTGGATGCAAATCAAGTTTCTAAATTGATGTTTTAGGCATCCAATGTGATTACACAACATTGAAACCTCTCTCCAAGTGTGGGACTTGTAAAAATGAGAGAGGAATCTCTAGATTAGAGGTTGGTTCCTCAAACTCCTCTGATTAGATCTATTATTTGCACAACTGCAGAGGTTTAGATCCTAATTTTATCCTAGATTGCAAGGAGACAGGGATAAGAGATGCAAAAATTGAAACTAAACTAATAAGGGTGATACACCAAAGGAGTGGTGAACATTTTTGCTCATGCAAATAGACACAAATCAGAAATTGCAACATAAAACATCATGCACAGGTTGATAAGCTGTAATCAAAGGTTTGAAATGAAACAAACAACACATACAAAGGATGAAAGCATTCACGAGCTCCGTATTTGTGATTTTCAACATAAAAATCCTTGCATTCCAACACCAAAGAGGCAGAAAAATATTACAATCCCTGAAAAGGTATGATCCTTGCAAAAAATCACTTGTTGAAGGTGAAAACAAAAGCTTCTGTGTAAAAAAGTGTTCCTACTTTGAAAAATGAGCTAAATCTGGCTTTTACAATGCATGGGTCGAGCCCAAGAGAGAGAAAACATGAAAAAACATGGGAGCCATTCCCCATTGACCAAAATGCATTAAAAACAACATGGAGGTCCTTACAAACCCATGCCCTGACATTTTTGACCATGCTGGAGAAGAATGCGACCCATTTTGCATTAAAATTGGTTGTTGAAACATCGATTCATCCCATGGGCATGTACCAGAAGCATTTTTGATTTTCTCCTCAAACTGAACCAAAATTCAAAATTGACAATAGAATCTTATAGATAATTTCACCAGCTTTCCATTGATATAAAGAACGTGAAAATTTGAGCTTTGGATCGAAAGATATGGTGATTTGAAGTTTTAGGGTAAAAACAGGCCAAAATTGGATCGGCGGGCAAAAAGTTTGAATTTTTACCCGTTTGGTCTTTGGAACATTTTCTCAAATTTTCCCCACGCTCCACCACTCCAGGTGCCACATGGCGCATTCTGATTGGGCGCAGGCCTTTCCTGACCATTTTTTCCTTCGGGTCGCTTGGTGTTTTTTCGCCCTTGGACACATGGCAGCTCTTGATTGGCTGCGGGCCTTCTAGGGAAAAATTTCCCACCAAAACTCCGCTGAGCCATAACTTGAAAAATACGTGGAGTTAGGAGGAAAAATTTACCTTTCTAGAAATCTGAGAGAGAGCTCTATCCAATGGTGCCACTTTCGAAAATATTTGAGTGCCTAAAAATAAAAAAATGGAGACTGAGGCACAAGAGAGGCAAGAACACAAGGAGTTAGCCATCCAAAATGAGCGGGGGCACATTTTGGATAACAATTTTGGCAACTCAGAGGGGTCATTTGCCTATTAGATGAAAATACTAGTTGCCTGAAGCAGTCCATTGGGCATGGAGTCATCAAATTTTCTGTTTGGAACCCCAACTGACTTAGAATGTTGCAAGGAGGAAGATGGAATATCACCTGATGGAAGCAAGGACTACAAAACATCTCCAGGGATAGCAAGCTATGCCAAAGCACTTAGGGAAAGCAAAACTAACCTACAGCAAAAAAATGTGCACAAGCACTTGAAGGAATGGAAACCTAAGCTAATATTTACAAGGTGGAGAGTTTCCCTTTAGAAGTAATGCTTTAGATAGATTCCATTGACTGGAATCTACAGTTCTTCGCCATCCAATGAAGCCAATTGGAAAGCATTGCTGTTCTTGCACTTCATAACCATGTATGGGCCACTCCAAATGGCATCAAATTTTGAATGCCTTCCCGGTTTTGCTCTATCTGCATCCCATTTTAACACTAGATCTCCAACCTAGAAAGATCTACTCTTGGCCTTCCTGTCAAAGGTCTTCTTGATCAAAGCTTGATCCTTCTCCATTGCTTGGGATGCCTGATCTCTGATCTCTTGAAGCTCCATTAACTCTGCATATCTCACCTCCATGGCCTCAAACTCCAACAGCTCCAACTGTTTCATGAGTTCCAATGTTGGCAACTCAAGTGACATGGGCAAGATTGCTTCTCTTCCATAGACAAGCCTGAATGGAGAGTTACCTGTGGATCTCTTGGGAGTTATCCTATCAGCCCATAAGGCTCATTTTAGTTTGGTATGCCAAGACCTCTGATTCTCATCAAGAGTTCTCCTAATGATCCTCAACAAGTTCTTGTTTGTAGACTCAGCCTGGCCATTACCTTGAGGGTAATATTTTGATGAAGTACTTAGGTAGATCCTGTTCTTCATAGCCCACTTAGTCACCTTGGATCCAATGAATGCTAATGCATTATCCAAGATTATTGTAGTAGGTATGCCAAATCTGGTTACTATCCCCTCATAAAAGTCTAAGATGCTAGACTCATTTGCTTCCTTGAGTGCTACTGCTTCAGTCCACTTGGTGAAGTAGTCTATGGCTATCAAAATCCACTTATGCCCTGGGCTTGAATTGGGATTAATGACTCCAATGAAGTCCAAACCCCATTGCATGAATGGCTGGTCAACTGAAATTGGATGTAATGGAAGGGCAGCAAGTCTCTCTTTTCCTGTGAAGAATACACAATTCTTACACCTCTTGATCCATGTAAAGCAATCACTGAAAATCTTGGGCCAATAATAACCGGCCTTCATAATTTTTAGAGCTGTCACTCTCGGTGCAAAATGACCACCAGCTGGTCCACCATGGAACTCTTCCAACACCCTATGAATCTGATTTGTGCTAATGCATCTCAGCAGCACTCCATTCACATCTTTCTTGAACAAAACTCCATCAACAATGGCATATGGGACAGCCTGCAATCTGAAGTGTCTTCTTTGGGTCTTGTTCATCTCCTGGAGGGCATAGGCCTGTGCTTAGGAAGTGTATTATACCTTGGGTCCAGCAAGGAGTGGGGACAACATTATTTTCTTCTTGAGTGCCACTTGGCTCATGGCTGTCTTGAACTGTCAAAACAGCCTCTTCTTCATTGCATACTTCTTTTTGCTTCCCCAAAATCAGCTGCTCACACAATCCTTTTCCTCTTACCAGCTTGGTGACCTTGATCTCAATGTCATACTCCATGACATGAGTGATCCAACCTGCCCTTTTCTCATTCAAATCCTTGTTGAGGAGGAAGTCTTTAACCCCAGCATGAGAGACCAGCAACTGGACCTTGTTGTTTGAGACTAAATGCTTGAATTTCTTCAAGCTTCTGATTACTGCAAGTACATGCTTCTCAATAAAAGAATACCTCACCTCATAGTCATCTAGGCTCTGGCTGAAGAAAGCAATTGGCTGCTCATCATTGTCCTTGTTCTGCTTGTACCAAAATGGCAGAAATAGTATCATTACCTCCAAAGGCATAGAGGATGAAATCCTTGGAGAAGTCTGGGTTGATGAGAGTTGGTGCTTGAGAGATGGCTTCTTTGATTTCTTCAAAACTCTCCTTGCCTTCTACTATCCACTTCAAATCCATGCTTTTCTTCAACATCTTGGTGATAGGTTTGACAAGGGTCAGTAAAATGGGACAAACCTTTGAACAAAGTTTATCCTCCCTAAGAAATTCTGAAGGGATTTCTTGTGGCTTAACAATGGCAATGCTCTTATGGCTTTAACCCTCTCTAGATCAATTGCTAATCCTTCTTTGGAAACAATATGGCCAAGGAGCTTTCCTTCATGTGCAAGAAAGATACACTTCTTAGGATTCAAAGACACTCCAAATCTCCTGCACCTTGTGAAGACTTGTCTCAAATGAGAGAGGTGGTCTTCTGCATTTTTGGAAAAAATAGTGATATCATCAAGGTATATCAGCACCATGTTGTTAATCAAACCTTTGAATGCCATGTCCATTGCTCTCTGAAGCTAGCACTAGCGTTGGACAGCCCAAATGGCATTTTCTTATATGAATAAGTTCCCCATTTGGTTGTGAAGGTTATCTTGAACTGGTCTTCTTCCTTCATCGTGTCTGATTGTAGCTTGAGTAGCCATCAAGTAGTGAAAACCTCTTGGAGCCAGCCACAACTTGCAAGATTCGCTCCATGGAAGGGAGTGGGTAATGGTCCTTGAGAGATGCTCTATTCAAGTCTCTAAAGTCAACACACAATATAATCTCTCCACTCTTCTTTACGACTTTGGAACCAAGTTGGAAACCCAACTTGAGAATGCTTGATTGGGAATATGATCCTTGACTCAATCAGCTTGTTCAATTCTTTCCTCATGAGAGGCTCCATGTGTGGATTGATTGGTCTTTGTTTCTACCGACAGGCTTAGTATTTGGATCCAATTCAATGGTATCTCTGAGCTAAGTTGGGATTGAAACCTTTCAAGTCTTCATAGCTCTAAGCAAACACATCAGGGAACTCTTGACATAGCTGCATGGACTCATACCTTTTTCGTTCAGTTGTCATCTTTCCAATTTGTAATGGTTTGTTCTCTTCCACCAAGATGGATACTGAATCTTCTCTCTTGACCTAAATGTTTGCTCTCTTTCCTAAATTGATCATTGAGATTGAAAATGGACTCCAAAGTGATAAGTCTCTTGGGCAGCTTGTTAGTTCTCAGCTGTACCACTTGGTCACCATACTGCTGTTCTAATTTTTCTTGATTTTTAGTTGAGAACTCAACTTCTTCTTGTAAGAAATGGATGATTTACTGGTCATTCTCAAACACTTGCCAACTTACATTGTTATCCGGCACTGAAGGCCTCACAATCACGTGGATGTTTGGATGTACCTTGTCTTGTTGAATGCTTTCCACAATGTCAAAGGCTGCCCCTACTGCTGCAAGCCTGTCAGCAGCTTGGTTCTCTTTCCTAGGAATGGATTTGATGCCAAAACCTCAAAATCTTCCATGAGGTCCCACACCCTGTTCTTGTAGCACTTGAGTAGATCATTCTTGGCAGCATGCTGTCCCTTGACCTGATTTACAATCAATTCACTTTGTCACCAAAGACTTGCAAGTTCTTTATTTCTCTCTTTATTGCCCAATGCATCCCTTGGACCAAGGCTTCATATTCAGCAGTGTTATTGGAGCATGCAAACTAAAATCTAAAAGCTGAATAGTACTTTACTCCTTGAGGTGAAACAAGCATGGCTCCACCTCCTGCACCTTGTCTACTCCTTGCTCCATCAAAAACAGCTGCCATACCTCATTGTCATCCTTATGGTTTGGCTTGGTGATGCTAGGAATGGGCTGATCTTCTTCATGTATGCAATAGACCCCTAGCTCAGATTCTTCTACTTCTTGATAAGGATCAAAAGCATGTACCTTGTTTTCCCATTCATCAAGAGTTAGATCCGAGATGCTTCCAACCTTGGTGTCAGCTTCATCAGTGTTTGGGTGATCTTCTTGATCAAATGCTGAACAATTGGCATTGATCTGACTTGGAGTGTAGGGCTCAATGTGGAAGTTTGCAATAGGTTCAGACCTAATTGTAGCTTTGGTTCCATACCTCATTTTGAACAACATGTGTGACCAATTAGTAGACAAATATCCTCCAATCTTGGATGTGAAGTCCCTTGACAAGCATAGGGAAAAGAGTGGTGGAAGGTCTATAACTGATACATCTTGTAAAACAACAACATTTGGACATGCATGCAAGGTAATACTCAAGTTTCTAATCACTCCAACTGTTGTTATTCTTCTGTCCCATCCAACCGCACTACTCCTTTGGATATGGTTTCATCTTTGGAGCCCTAGGCGATCAGCTATTTGTTTAGGCATCACTGAGCTACTTTCCCCGGAATCTATCATGCAATTGTGCACTAACGATTTCCAATTATTAATCGGACATAAAAAGGAGGGGTCTTCAACATTTTACCTTGCTTTGTCCTCCATGATTCCCTTCAAGTGGGTAGCATTTGTGAGCACTTTCTCTTGCATTTGGACTTGCTTGATTCAAAGTTGGCTTGATCCTTCATGGCAGCTTGTAGCAAATCTCTCTCGCACGGGATAGATAGGTATTCCCACATTGATATATTTACATTTGTCTTCTTCATCGATCAATGATACTAAAAGGTGATGAAGGATCTCTTTGCTGTCCCTTGGTTTGCATATTCATCCCTTGCATGTGGGCAGCAGCAACTGGTATTTGAGTTGGTCTAGGAGTTGTTCTTGGCTGCCCTTGTGCATTTACAACTGGATTTTGTTTGCCAACCATTTGTGGAGCCATAAAAGGTTGTGGATTGGTTGGAGCTAATGGCTGTCCTTCACCCAAATTCCTTCTTTTTGACCTTGTGTTGGCTGCAACACCTTGAGAGACTGTTTGATTTATGCCACAAAAATCCTCTGCCTGCCAGTTCACAAGTGTGGTGTCATTTGGAGCTGATTGTTGCTGGAATGTTTCTTATTGTTGGTTGTTTCCTTGACAGCCCTCACCCTCCACACTAGTAGTTGTCACCATTAATGCTTGATTCAAGCCTTTGTTGAAACACATAGATTGGTTGTGAGGTTCATTACATGGAAAACACCAATCATACTCCTGAGCAACATTGTTTTGTGTTGGCACCAATGCCTTAGAGGCAGATATGGCATTAGGATTATAGGGCTGAAATGGTCTATTGGCAGGAGGCCTTGTTTGATTTATATTTGCAGCTGGATTAGGTGGTTTTTGTGGTTGGTATGGCTACCTGTTAGGCTGAGCTTGGGGCTGATAAGAAGGTCTAAAACCTTGGGCTTGTTGCCTCTTGAGAGTAACCAGCTCATTGCCTAAATTTTGCAATTGCTTCATGACTTCTTGAAGCTCATTTGGGGCACTTGGAGATGAAATAGAAGCTTCATTTGAACTTTGATTTCTAGGAGTGGGAGAAGGAGCCAAATTAGGTGCTTGATTAGTGTTTGGGCTCTCTAAACTTGGAAACAATGGCATGGGAGGTCTAGGGGCTAGTTTGCCAGCTTGGATCAAACAATTTTCAGCCCTAATGGCAATGCTATAAGCCATAGGGATAGTTATGCCTCCCATGGACTGAATCAACATAGAAATATCAGAATTTAGAGCTTTGAGGTAGTAGAGAAAAGCACCTTCTGCTGTTGGCCTGACTACCACTAGAATTCTCTCCCAAGTCCTTTGAAATCTGAAGTTAAAATCAGTCAGCTGCTCATTGGGAGCTCTCTTGATGGTTGTCAGCTGCTCCAAAAGAGACAAGTTGTCTCCCTTCTCTCCAAATTGCTCATGAAGTGCTATACATAGCTAGTTCCAATTCACTATAGAACCTGAGGCAAGACTTCTAAACCATTTCAATGCTTTCCCCTTGAATGAAGATGCCAACAATTTGACAGCCACTTGCATCTCATTGATTTCATGAATTGCACAAAGGTTGGCAATGTCTTTAACATGATCACATGGAGTAGTCTAATTCTCTCCAGTGAAGTATGGAATGTTCTTTAAGGCTGAAATTAGAATTGGATGTTGTGCATTGAGGGAAAGTGGGTCATTGCCTATGAAATTGACATAGGGGTTGTTTTGTGCCATTCTAATTGGTCTTAAAACCCTTGTTGACTGAATGAAAGGCCTACCAGGTGGAGGAGTTGAGAGAGTTCTATTTGGTGGAGATGGAGACCTTTGGATTCTCCTCCCACTTTTCCTTACTCTTGGAGATAATTGCAGATATTCAAACAAAGGCCTCTTCTTCTCCAGCTCTTGACCTTGTAGTGATTCTTCTCATGATTTTTCAGGTCTGCACTGCTAAAACCAGTTGATTCTTCTTCCTTGGAGTCGCCAGATGTGCAACTTATAGCTCTTTTAAGCAAGAAAATTGCAGCAGATGCACATCAACTTTGCTGCAATGAAAATGAGACCTCTAAGGTCCCACTGGCGTGCCAAAACTGTTGTTGCAAATCAGCAACACCCCTGGATGCAAATCAGGTTTCTAAATTGATGTTTTAGGCATCCAGTGTGATTGCACAACATTGAAACCTCTCTCCAAGTGTGGGACTTGTAAAAATGAGAGAGGAATCTCTAGATTAGAGGTTGGTTCCTCAAACTCCTCTGATTAGATCTATTATTTGCACAATTGCAGAGGTTTAGATCCTAATTTTATCCTAGATTGCAAGGAGACAGGGATAAGAGATGTAAAAATTGAAACTAAACTAATAAGGGTGATACACCAAAGGAGTGGTGAACATTTTTGCTCATGCAAATAGACACAAATCAGAAATTGCAACATAAAACATCATGCACAGGTTGATAAGCTGTAATCAAAGGTTTGAAATGAAACAAACAACACATACAAAGGACTGAAAGCATTCACAGAGCCTGTATTGTGATTTTCAACATCAAAATCCTTGCATTCCAACACCAAAGAGGTAGAAAACTATTACAATCCCTGAAAAGGTCTGATCCTTGCAAAAAATCACTTGCTGAAGGTGAAAATAGAAGCTTGCTGTGTAAAAAAGTGTTCCACCTTTGAAAAATGAGCCAAATCTGGCTTTTACAGTGCATGGGTCGAGCCCAGGAGAGAGAAAACATGAAAAAACATGGGAGCCATTCCCCATTAACCAAAATGCATTAAAAACAGCATGGAGGTCCTTACAAACCCATGCCCTGACATTTTTGACCATGCTGGAGAAGAATACGACCCATTTTGCATTAAAATTGGTTGTTGAAACGTCAGTTCTGTCCATGGGCGCATACTAGAAGTGTTTTTGATTTTATCCCTCCAAAATAAACCAAAATTCAAAATTGACCATAGAATATTGTAGAGAATTTCACCAGATTTCCATTGATATAAAGAACGTGAAAATCTGAGCTCTGGATCGAAAGATATGGCAATTTGAAGTTTTAGGGCAAAAATAAGCCAAAATCGGATTGACGGGCAAAAAGTTTGAATTTTTACCCGTTTGGTCTTTGGAACATTTTTTTGAAATTTTCCCCACGCTCCACCACTCCAGTGCCACATGGCATGTTCTGATTGGGTGTAGGCCCTTTCTGACCTTTTTTTCCTTCGGGTCACTTGGTGTTTTTTCGCCCTTGGACACGTGACAGCCCCTGATTGGCTACGGGCCTTCTAGGGAAAAATTTCCCACCAAAACTCTGCTGAGCCATAACTTGAAAAATATGTGGAGTTAGGAGGAAAAATTTACCTTTCTGGAAAGTTAAGAGAGAGCTCTATCCAATGGTGCCACTTCCAGAAAGATTTGAGTGCCTGAAAATCAAAAAATGGAGACTGAGGCACAAGAGAGGCAAGAACACAAGGAGTTAGCCATCCAAAATGAGCAGGGGGCACATTTTGGATAACACATCCTACAAAAACAACCCTAAAGAGGGGCCTGGTACCTTTTCACACTTTGGGTGAGTACTCGAGTCTAGGTGAGTGATGTGTCAGATGCGTCTGGGCTTGTACTACTAAATTCAAGGCTGCATAATTGGTTATGTTTCAAGGACCTCTTTTTAGTTATTTTCAAGATGATTCACGATGAAGACATACTACTTAACCCTAGCAAGTGTTGAGGAGTAGATAAATGACCTAGAAGAAGAATACACATAGAGGTTCGATACTATATCCGAGTTTGATGCACGCACATGGGTGGAGAAGAATCTATATGACTATTTGTATGAGAGATTCTTCGCTATCTTTTTGATAGAACTATACGAGTGGTTGGTTTCTTATGCATCTAAATGGAATCGAGAGATATCACACAATTTTTTGGATGTAGGAAGGATTTTAGACCCTTTATGATGCTGATCTAATTTGGAATCACATTGTGGATATGTGGTTTCGTGGTGTTTTAAACAACTATATCTTAGTGTACTCAATTTCCACTTATTCATTCCCAAAGGTAGTTGAATTCCAATTTTTATGATATCCCAAGGGAACTTACCTACAAGGCATTCCACTAGTGATCAAAATTTTGATGGTAACCTGAAATTGGAGAATAAACCAATGGCTAACTAAACCCCACCATGTGTAATGCGGCGGGAGAAGGCTTGGTGAAAGATGGAAAACCTAGTTGTAGAGAGCAAAGAGAGGAAAGGTGGCTTAAGTATAATGAGGCACACGAGAGGGAGGTAGAGAAACAATGGGAGGTTGTAGAGAAAATGGTGTTGTGGAGAAAGATAGTTTGGGAAGGAGTTGAAGTTCATGCAGAAGATGTGGAACCCGAGCATCAGGAAATCCCCCTTTTGGGAAAGATGAAAGGGAACCCTCCTCAATCTCACATAGAAGCATAAAGCAAAAATGACCTGGGTCATGGGCATGTATCTGAATCCACTTGGACACTTTTCCCTTGCACTTGGTCTTCCAGTATCTAGTATAACAAATAGTTAGCAAGCCAATTCAAGCATTAGGAGAGCAGAAGTGAGTCATATAAGAAGCACAATGATGGCAGTGCAAATGAATTCATTTTTATATAGGAGTACCTTTTCAGGAGTATCATCCACACAGAATTCGAGCACGTAGATTTTGGAATCTCTTCTAGGAGTAGTAACATTTTGCATGGTGTCGGGGTATAGTTCACTACTACTGTTGGGACACAGGGAAGTATATATTTTGTTTTGAACCCATCTACAAGTTTGAGATCAGGAGGTATAGGTGGCTCTAGCTTCGGTGGATCTGGTGGTCCTGGAGGTAGAGGAAACACCAAAGGTTATGGATCACGTGGGAAAAGTCCACACCAACCCCGTAATATTTACATGGAGATGTCTCTTCATCTTCCAGAGTATAGGGGCATAGAATATGTTGCTGAAAACATACACATGTGTGAAATGCTATGGTGCGCAAAAGGAATCATGGCTTATGAGCATAGGGAAAGTCAATTTGCTACTACGTTATAAGGGCATGCACATAGTTGTTGATACCCAATTTTTTTCTCCTTCTTAGTCTAAGTAGCATAAAAAATATGGTATAAATCTTGAAGGCGAGATAGATCTTGATGTGTGTCGTTTTGTAGTGGGGATGTGATCTAGGCACTCAGTTTCTGGAGAGATGGATAGCACTTTGAAAGGATTTGATTTGACCCTCTCTATTTTAGGTTGTGCCTTTCAACCAAGGTAAGATAACCTATATTGTAACCCCCAAATGGTGAAGGAGATGAAGACACCCCTCAATTTATGAAAATAGTATGAAAAGGCCTTGGGAAAATATGATCAACACTCCAAATCTGACTTTCACAAGTTGTCACTCCCAGATTATGGAGATATTTTCAATGCAAGGCAAGGGTTACTAAAGACATTATATAATCTTGATTTTCCTTGTGCATTTTTGTAGATGGGTTAGATTATTTTGTTGACACACAATGCAATGTAGGGGTAGTATGGGCAAGATTGGTTTTTTTGAATGAATTTTTGTGTGGGGCATTGATAATCCAAACTTGGATATATCATATTTTTGATAACCTCTACAATAATTGAATAACTATCGGATAAAATGCTTCAAATAATTAGGATATTCTTTCAACCGAAGATGCATAAATGGAAGCCCAAGTTACACTCTTCACACAATCTTTGAGAACACACCATAAAAGCTTGAAGTAAAGAACCCAATTAAACACAAAAATCCTTGATCAAATCACGCCTAAGGTACCCCCAAAGGCTTACAAGCAACCTCTGCTGTTCAAGGAAGGTAAAGTTATTTTAAATTTGTTTATCTCTTTATCAGATGAAGGCTCTTCTAAATATGAGATTAAAAATGCCACTAAACCATCAACAAGAAATGGATATTCTGTGTGATTTCTAAAGACTTTCAATGCAATATTGTAACAAGAACTATGAAAACTATTTGCAGGCATTTAAAAATGATAACAAACATCATATTGCCCAGAAAAACATAGATTAACTCAAAAGCTTATTAGATTCATTAGTAGGGGAGAGTTTCATGAACAATCTCAGAGCTGTGTGATGGCTATACACTTGTAACCAACTCACATACATGAAGATCCAACACAAAAGAAATGAAACTGGTTCTTTGGTGGGTTTCTCAGAAAATGATCTTTCTCTCAAAATTTTCTCATGATTTTACACTTACCCCCCTTTGCATTTCATAAAAATGCATTATATACCTCTTGCCACATTGGAGCCTTCTTTCCCAACCAAAGAATATGCCAAGGGATCAAGTTTTTTACAACAATTTCTCATGATTCACTAAAAATGACATTTATAAAATTTGCAACAAGAGTTGTCAGGTGTTTAAAAAGACTAAACCATTACAAACATTCAGATCATTCTCCTTTGTAGAGGCACGTTTTTCATCCTCAAGGAATGCGGACCCCTCATCCTCTCATCATTTCATCTTATCCTTTTCCAATTTGGTTCTGCAACTTTATGATATTTCATATTTTGCATGGTCCTGAGTAAAATTTATCTCAAAAACACCTCAAATTTGTAAATTGAGTCATGAAATAGATTCCAATGATCCTAGAAGGCCAAAACGACATGGAATTGCTAAAAATTTGATGAAATTTGATGCAAAATTTATAATTCCAAGTTTCTTGGAGCAAAAATGGCAGCCAAAAATGAAAATGTATAGTTACCCTTGATCTACTTTTTCACCTTCAATTTGGGCCCTCCACGTGTCAAAATATGATTGGGAATCAATTCGGGCTCACCTTTTGACTTTTTGACATTTTTGGAAAAATGGAAAAAATTGACCTTTTTCTCCACCCCTCCGCCCTTGAATTTTGGTGATGACACGTGGCACATGGTGGGTCCCATTGGGATCATGCTTCAATTCTACGCATTTTGACCCTTTTTGGAAAATTGGAAAATTTTCACCTTTTGCCCCGCGGGCCCGCATCTCCACCTTTGTCCTTGACATGTGTCATGCTTTCTATTGCTGAAATTCCATGGGCTTATTTCATGTTTTGACCCCCTTTTTTGCCAAGGGAAAATTTTCAATTTTCCTTCCGTGGGCCTGCACCTCTGATTTCTCCCTTACCACATGTCACTTTCTCTATCACTAAAATCCACAGTGCTCAATTCTCATTTTAACTCCCTTTTTTAGCCAAAGGAAATTTTTCCCTTTTTCTTCTACCGGGCTACCAACCCGCTCTACCTACCACGTGTCTCCCTATGGCTCATTCGTGGGCCCATGGCTTAATTCTTTGTCTTAACTCTTTTTCCAAAAAAGGGAAAAATTCCCCATTTTCTTCCACAGCTCGTACTTCCCTCTGACCTTTTTATGGACACGCGTCCACCTGAGATTAGCCACGGGCCGTGTTTTAAAATTTCACCTTAGGCCTTTATGACCAAAAGGGAAAAATTTCCCTTTTCCTTCGTGGCCTATACTTCCTTGCTTTTACACCACGCCGCCACGTGTCCACCTCCTGCTTCAATTCAGACCCGCAGATTTTCCTCATCTTTTTTCCCCTTCGCCAAAAAGGAAAAAAATGCCTAAGTTCCCCGCCGGCTTCCCACTCCACCTTTGTATAGGAACATGACACGTGTCCTCCCGCAGAGTTGCGGGGGAATTTTGAATTTTTCCCAAAGCCCAAAAATGACTAAGTTTTTTAGAGAAAACTACCAATCCTTGTCCAACCGTAAACAACCACGTATGAGGAGAATTTTGAGCTTAATTTTGATGGTCAAATGACACCCGTCATTTAATCGTAAAAAACGTAGAATTTACTAGAGATGCCCGAATTTTATTTTCTCTTCGTGGGTGATGGATTTTTTGCTCAAAAAACAAGGGGAATTTGATTGTATGCACGTTTCGACCATGGGGAGGGTTTTTTGAAGGCATACATGCATGAAATGAAAAATTTGATTTTTCACGATCAAGCAGAGGGAAAACATGACATAGCCCGCATATTTGGAAAATTTAGGGCACAAAAAAGGTATACATGGGTGTTTCTTCACAAATGAGGCATGGAAAATGATTTTTCAAATGAATTAACGCATGGGAGCAGAGGAAACAACTTCATTTCACCCATTAAAACTATAGAAAACATTTCAGGAAGTGTAGAGTGAAAGGAAAATTAGGGCAAAAACATAGAGGATCAAAATGGACACAAACATCGGCTCTTGCTTAGGGATGGGCACTCCCGGTGAGTGCCATAAGAACAACATAGACCAAGTGAAAAAATAATTGATTGGGAAAATAGATTCATGAGCCAAAAATCACCAAAAACCATCTGCGAACTTTGACCCGACAAAAATGGCCGCCACATAGCAAGGAAAACCACAAATCGACAAAACACCAAAAAAGCAGAGAAAAAAACTAAACACTATACATTGTACAAGCTGGTGCATACCTCAAATTTGGGGATTAATCTAATAAATGCTTCAGATTCTTGCCATTAATAGGTAGTTCAAGTAATTCCTCATGTAAATATTTGAGAAAAAGGTATTCTCACCAATTTTGATATCAATGGAGTAAGGGCCCATCCACAATGCATCAAATTTTCCATGTTTGCCTTTATCCTCATTTCTACTATCCCAACAAAACCAAATCTCCAATATTGAAGGCCCTAGGAGTGACCTTCTTGTCAAAAATCTTTTCAACTTCTCTCTAAATCTGATATGCCTATGATGGGATGCTCTTCTCTCTTCATCTAGCTCCATAATCTGATTGATCCTTGCTTCATATGGATTGACCTCTTGATCCTCAAGCTATTGAAAAAACTGAAATGAAGATAACTCCAGATGTAAGGGCAGCAGAGCTTGAGTTCCATACACCAACTCAATTGGACTCTTACCAGTAGCTCTCTTGGCAGTGATTCTATCAGCCCAAATTGCAAATTTCAGTTGTTCACCCCATTTTTTCTTGTTCAACTCCAAGGTCCTTCTAATAATCTTCAAAAAATTCTTATTACTGGAATCAGCTTGTCCATTTCCTTAGGGATTATAGTTTGAAGAATAAGTCAGATTGGTTTCATACTCCTTACACATTGCCATCAAAGGTTTAGCTCTGAAACATATGGCATTATCAGCAATAATAATCTTGGTGCACACCAAATCTGCATATGATATTATTCAACAATAAGTCCATAACAACTTGGTGTGTTGCTTTCTTGGTGGGGATTGCCTCTACCCACTTTATAAAATAATCGGTGGCTATAAGAATCCACTTATGGCCAGCACTAGAAGGATCTGAAATCTCACCAATGAAGTCCATTACCCACTATTTGAAAGGATCTTCGATTAATACAAGCTCTGAAAAGGAAGGGATCCTAAGCTTTCATTCTTCCAAAAAATGCTTTGACAGCTTTCACATTTTCTAATTAGCATGGTTACATATTTGAAGAGAGTAGGCCACCAATAACTAGCTCTCAAAAATTTGTGTGTTATAACCCTTCCGGAAAAGTGTCCTCCACAAACTCCCCGTGGAAATCAACAATTACTTTGGGAGCTTCATCTTGATTACACATTTCAAGAGGACTACTTTAGGGTTCTTCCAAGCCAGCCCAAAATAAGTGATGATATATTTTGAGAGGCTAGCTTTAGGGCTCTTTTCTGATTTTTATTTAAATGATTAGGACAACAAAGGTGTCTAAGGTAAAATATTATGTCCTTGTACCACTCGGAACTTACCAATTTCCCACGAACATTTGCCCTTTCTTCCTCTACCTCATTCACTTCCACATTTTGCAAGTTGCTCTCACCATGAGCTTAGCAAGACCCAAACCTCTTACCAACTTTGTGGTTTGGATGTCCATATCATACTCTTTCGGTTTTTCACCCATCTACATCTTTTACTTGAGATCTCCATCTTTGACAAGATGTCTTTTACCATGGTGTGGGGAACATAAGCAACAACTTTTGAACTTAAAATATAAGGCCTCGAAAACCTTTATTGCTTTTACCAAGGTGAATGCTTGTTTTTCCATGATTGTGTACTTTAACTCAAGAGTAGCTTATAAACCCTTTCTAAAGAAGGAAATAGGCCTCTCAGCCCCATCTTCATCCTTTTGGAAAAAAACAAATGCAATAGTATTTTCGAGGTAAAGGAGAAGATTTGGAAAGGCTTCTTGTAATTTGGAGCTGCCAAGCAGATGCATGTTTAAGTGCTTCCTCGATCCCTTCAAAATCCTGAATAGCAGCCTCCTCCCATTTGATAACTTTATCTTTCTTTAACATGCATGTGATAGGAAGAGTCAACTCAGCAAAATTGGACACAAACCTTCTAATGAAATTGATTTTCCCAAAGAAAGATTGGATGCCCTTCTTCATTCTTGGAATTGGAACCCCGCTGATTGCTTCTATTCTCTCAGGATCAATCATGACACCAACCTTTGAAACAATATGACCAAGTAGCTTGGCCTTTTTCACCCCAAAGTGACACTTCTTTGGATTGAGAGAGACTCCAAATTCTCTACATCTGATCAACATTCTTTCCAAATGCTGCAAGTGATCTTTTCTGGTCTTTGAAAATATAGTCACATCATCCTTATAAAATGCAATGAAGTCATTTATATAACCAGCAAAAGCAACATCCATTACTCTTTGGAAGGTAGCTCCAAAATTCATGAGACCAAAAGGCATTCTCACATAAACATATGTTCCCAAGGAGTGGTAAAGGCGTTTTAAATCTTTCGACTCCTTGAAAACAACCCGATTTTAGCCAGAGAAACCATCCAAGGTGGACAATAATTCAAATCTAGTCACTAACTGTAGTATGTTCTCCATGTTTGGTAAAGGATAATTGTCTTTCAATGAAGCTCTATTCAAATTTCTAAAGTCTACACAAAGTCCGATATCTCCATTCTTCTTTCTCGATCGCACAAGGTTTGCGAACCCAAGATGAATACCTTGTGGGTTGAATGATCCCTCCTCCTTCAGTTTCTTCAATTCATCTTGCATTTTCATGGAGAGGAGTAGATTAATTAGCCTTTGTTTCTATCTAAATGATTTGGGATCTCATGCTGAAACAAGTCTTCTCTATATGCTTTCAGCTCTAAATATGACCAGGCAAGGCAGTCTTGATATTGTTTCAACAATTGGAGGTAGGACTATTTTTCTTCCTTGTTTAAATTGCTGCCCAACCAAACTTTTCTTGGTTTTTCCTTTATTCCCAAGTCATTCTCTTCCACATCCCTTGAGGAAGACATGTTTCTATTGATGATGTAATCAGCATTGCTAAAATTTGACTCAAGAGCAACAAGACCTCTAGGAATGGTGTTAGTTTTCAATTGGATAATATATTTTCCAAACAAAGTCTCTCTTCCTTCAGTCATACACACCATTGGTTCCCAATCAATATGCTGATCTACAAAATCACCTTGATTTCATAAGAACCTTTGCACTTGAGCATCATCATCAAACACTTGCCAATTCTTGATGTTGTTAGGGACATCTGGCCTAGTTAACACTTCAACATTGTACTCACGATAAGGTGAAATAGTGCAATATCCAAATCTTGACCCAATCACTACTAACTTGTTAGTATCGTATTCAAACTTCTATCCTACTGCACAATATTGAAGGAATTAAACATCTCAATTAGATCCCAAACTACATGCTTATACTACTTCATCCACTAATTTTTTGTAGCATACAGTTTTCTTATTTGTTTGGTAACTAGCTTTGAATCTCCCTTTGCAATGATGTCCTTGACACCATACTTCCATGCAATTCTCAGACCCAACAACAAGGATTCATACTCAGCAATGTTGTTAGTACATTAAAAATTAAGCTTGAAGGAAAAAACAAATTCTTCCAAGCTAGGAGAAATCAGAATTACACCAACACCATTTCCAAATTTGGAGCAAGCTCCATCAAATAGCAAGGTCCAAGGAGAACATACCTACTCAAGGCACTTTGACTGATCCATTTTGTGTTCTTTTCCATTAGCAAAACCAATAAAATTATCAGCATCAACATCAGTAAATAATACTATTATCCAAAATAAGCCCCTTGCTTATTTTGATTAACTTTCTTTCATTCCTTCCTTCCTTGTGTCTCAGTCAAATTTTTCCACTTTTCGGCACTCAAAATTATCTAGAAATGGCTTCATTAGATAGAGAATTTTCTCACCTTTCCATAAAGGTAAAATTTTCCTTCTAACTCCTTGTATTTGTAAGTTATGGCTCGGTGGAGTTTTGAGGAAATTTTCCCCGGGAAGGTCCAAGTGAATAGGAATGTGACACGTGGTGGCGGAATGGCGAGGTTGCGAGAGATAAGTTAGAAAAATTTCCAAAGGGCTTAGTGGGGGCACAAAGAAATTTTTTGGCCCGAAGCATTGTAAACTAATAGGAGGCTGCCGCGTGTCCATAAGGCTAGCGGGAGTCGAGGGGGAAAGTGATTTTTCAATTTTCACCAAAAATGGTAAAGGGCACAAAGGAAAATCTTGGCCCGAAAGCCCATGTGAAGGAGGAAAACAAAAATTGAAAAGGCCCATGGACCAACCGAGAAGATGCCACGTGTCCTGTTCATGGAGGAGGTCGGGGGCGCGGGGAATTTGGAATTTTTTCCAAAGTGGTCGGTAGCATAACAAGAAATATTTGTAGCAGACATGCCCGTGGGGAATGGGAAGGTGACATGTGTCCCAGTGGTGGGGCGTGGAGTGATTTTGGAATTTTTCAAAAGCTCAAAAAAGTTCATAAAATAATCATTTGAACCCATGGACTAATGTGAAGGCGAAACGTGGCATGTGGAGGGGTAGGGCACGAGTGATTTTGGAATTTTTTCCAAAATTCAAAAAGGGAAAAAATTTTAGGTTTCAAACACTGCCAAGCCAATTTTTGCCCCTGTTTTTCCCTAAATCTTCAGAGGGGCATATCTTTCTATCTAGAAATCAGTTTTTCTCGATTTTAGTGTCATTGGAAATCTATTGAATTCCTCTACATGATGGAATCTTCAATTTTGTTTTTTGGTGGATTTTAGTGAGAGAAAAATGAGAAAATGCCTCTGGCATGGGGAAAAGAGAAAAACCAACATTCAACCACCATTTTTAATGTAGTATGGCTTCCATTCTTCTCCAACATGGTTGAAAATCTTGGGGAATGAACTTTTAAGGGTACCCATGCTATTTTTATGGATTTGGTTGGTGGTTGAATCATTCATTTCATTTTTCCCGCGTTTCTTCTTCCTGAACTCGAGTTTTCATTGTTAAAAGCTAGATTTGGCTCATTTGTAAAGGGTTGGACATTTTTAATGATCTGCAGGCTCCCTCCTTCACCTTGACAAGTGAATTTGTGGAATATCAAACCTCTTTTAGATCGTAACATGTTTTCTACCTCCTTGTTGTTGTAATGCACTGTATTTAAAAATGGTAATGACAATGCAAGCTCTATGAATGAATTTTCAATCCTTTCTTGTGTTGTTTTATCTATCTGATCCTTCATTATAATTTTAGCAATTTGTGCATGATTTGTGTTGCATTTTATAATCTGTGTCAATCAGAGAAATGGATGTTCACCACTCCTTTGGTGTATCACCTTGTTAGTTTAGTTTTACCTTGTTTTCTCTCTTCTATCCTTGTCTCCTTAGCGAATTAGAGTAGGATTTTGAGTTAAATCTCTACAAATTTCATGCATACATCTGATCGAGAGGAGTAGAGGAACCGGCCTTTAATTTGGAGATTTTTTTCCCATTTTTACAAGTCCCACACTTGGGGAAAATATTCCATGGTGTTCAATCACACTGGATGCCCATTATCAAACTAGAAATTTGAGAAAACATCTAGGGTGCTTGCTAATTTTCCTAATAGTTTGGCAGGCCCGATGTGACCTTAGAGGTCTTCATCTTCATTACAAAAAAGTTGATGTGCATTTTTTGTAAGTTTCTTGCTTAAAAAGAGCCTTGATTTGCACATCTGACGACCCCAACAAGATAAATTCAACTGGTTTTAGCAGTCCAAGTCTGAAGATTCATGAGAAGGATCCAAACAAGGTTAAAAGCTAGAGAAGAGGGATTGTTTGAGTACCTGTAGCTATCCCCAGGAAGAAGAGAGAGAGGAAGAATAATTCAAAGGTCTCATCTCCACCAAAAAGAAATCTATCAACTCCTCCACCTAGTAGACCTTTCACCCAATCAACAAGGGTTCTCAGGCCAATTAGAATGGCACAACACAACCCTTATGTCAACTTCACTAGAAGCACCCCACTTTCTCTCAATGCAAAAAACCTAGTTCTAGTTGCAGCATTGAAGAACATCCCATAACTTCACGGGGAAAATCAGACCACTCTCGGTGATCATGTCAAAGACATTGCTAATGTTTGTGTAGTCCATGAGATTGTTGAGATGAAAATTACTGTCAAATTGCTAGCATCTTCATTCAAAGGGAAATCCTTGTAATGGTTCAAGAGCCTTAGGGCAAGCTCTATCCAAAATTGGAACTAGTTGTGCATAGCTCTCCATGAGTAGTTTGGAGAAAAGGGAGATAATTTATCTCTATTGGAACAACTGACAACTATCAAGAGAGATCCCAATGAGCAGCTAATAGACTTCAATTTCAGATTTCAAAGGACATGGGATAGAATTCCAGTGACAGTAAGGCCAATAGCTGAAGGTGCTTTCTTATACTATCTCAAAGCTTTAAATTTTGATATTTCTATGTTAATCCAATCTGTGGAGGTGCAAATATACTTGCATCTTATAACATTGCCATTAGGGCTGAGAATTGTTTGATCCAAGCTGGTAAACTAGTGCTTAGGCCTCCCATGCCCTTATATCCAAACTTGGAAAGCCCAAGCACTAGTCAAGCACCTACTTTAGCTCCTATTCCCACTCCTAGAAATCAAAGTTCAAATGAAACTTCTACTTCATCCTCTAGTGCCTCAAATGAACTTTAAGAAGTCATGAAACAATTACAAAATTTAGGCAATGAGCTGGTTACACTCAAGAGGTAGCAAGCCCAAAGTTTTAGACCTTCTTATCAGTCTCAAACTCAGCCTAATAGGCCACCCAATCCAGCTGCAAATCAAAATCAAGTAAGGCCTCCTGCCAATAGACCATTTCAGCCCTATAACCCCAATGTTGCATCTACCTCTAAAGCCTTAGTGCTAGTGCAAAATAATATAGCTCAAGAGTATGATTGGTGTTTCCCATGCAATGAACCTCACAACCAGTCTATGTGCTTTAATGGTGCTTTAAACCAAGATTTTATGGTGACAACAATTGGCGTAGATAGTGAGGTGAGTCAAGAAAAAAACCAACAAGGAACATCTTAGCAAAATACAACTCCAAATGAGACTACACCGTGAACCGGTAGGCTCAAGATTTTTGTGGTATGAATCAAACAATTTCTCGAATGTAGCAATTAACACACAAATAAAGAAGAGGAATATTGGTGAAGGGAAATCATTAGCTCCAGGTGATCCACAACCTTCCATCACTCCAAAAAGTGATGATAAGAAAATGTAGTTCCAAATGTGCAAGGATAACCCAAGCCACCTTCTAGACCAGCTCAAATGCCAGCTGTTGTAGCCCATGTACAAGAAAAGAATGTGCAGGCTAAGGGGCAGCAAAGAGATGTTTCATCCCCATTTAACATCATTGAACAAATGAATAAGACAAATGTGAATATATCCATGTGGGAATCACTATCCATCCTAGGCCAAAGGGATCTACTACAAGCTGCCATGAAGGATTGGTCAACTTCAAATTAGCAAGCTCATATGTGAGAGAAGTTACTCACAAATACTACTCAGCCTGAGGGGAAGCTTGGGGAAAAACAAGGTAAAGTTTTGAATCCCCCTCCATTCTATGTTTCATTGATCATTGGGGATAAACTAGTACACAATTGTATGATTGATTCTGAGGCAAGTAGTTCTGTGATGCCCAAGAAAATAGCTGATCAGCTGGGCCTCCAATATGAAGTCATATCCAAAGGGTGGTGCAATTGGATGGGACAATAGTAACAATAGTGGGGGTAATTAAATATTTGAGCCTCACTTTGCATGCATGCCCCAATGTCACTATTTTGTAAGATGTGTCAGTGATAGATTTACCACCACTTTTTTCCCTATGTTTGTCAAGGGATTTCACAGCTAGAATTGGAGGCTATTTATCTGCTGATTGGTCACACATGTTGTTTCGGACCAGATATGGAACCAAGGCCACAATCAGGTCTGAACATATTGCAAAATTTCACATTGAGCCTCATCCTCCAAGTCCAATCAATGCCAACTATTCAACATTTGATCAAGAGGATTATCCAGGCACAAATGAAGCTGACACCAAAGTTGCAAGCATACCAAATTTGAATCTTGATGAATGGGCAAGCAAGGTACATGCTTTTGATCCCTACAAGGAAATAGAAGAATCTAAACTAGGAGTTTATTGCATACATGAAGAAAATCAACCTATTCCTAGCATCACCAATCCGGACCATAAAGGTGATAATGAGGTATGACAGGTTGTTCATTGATGGATCAAGAACTAGAAAAGATGCGGGGGAGCTATGCTTGTTTCACCTCAAGGCATTAAGTATTATTCAACTTTTAGATTTCAGTTTGCATGTTCTAACAACACCTGCTGAATATGAATATTTGATACTGAGGATTGCATTGGTCAAGAAAGAGAGGGATAAAAACTTACAAGTCTTTGGTGATAGTGAGCTGATTTTTAATCAAGTTAAAGCACAACATGCTACCAAAATGATCTGCTCAAGTGTTATAAGAATAGGGTGTGGACCTCATTAAGGATTTTGAAGGCTTTGGCATTAACTCCATCCCTAGGAAATAAAACCAAGTTGTTGATAGACTTGAAGCAGTTGGAGCAGCCTTTGATGTTGTCGAAAGTATCAAGGAAGAGCCAAACATTCATGTGCTTGAAAGGCCATCGAGTGCTAGATAATAATGTAAGTTGGCAAGTGTTTGAAAGTGACCAAAAAATCATCAATTTCTTGCAAGAAGAAGCTGAGTTCTCATCCAAAAATCAGGAAAAGTTAGAACAACAATATGGTGATCAAGTGATACAATTGAGAACCAAAAAACTACCAAAAGGACTTGTCACTTTGGATTCCATATTTAATCCTAATGATCAATTTAGGAAGGATAAAGAAAACATCCAAGTCAATGGAGAAGATTCAGTTCCCATCTCAGTGGGAGAAGGCAAATCACTTCAAATTGGTAAAGTGAAAACCAAGCAAGAAAGGTATGAGTTCATGCAACTTTTCCAAGAGTTTCTTAATATATTTGCTTGGTGCTATGAAGACTTAAGAGGTTTCAATCCCAAGTTAGCTCAACACACAATTGAATTAGATCCAAGTGCTAAACCCATCGACAAAAAATAAAGACTGGTCAATCCACACATAGAGCCTCTTATGAAGAAGGAATTGAACAAGTTAATAGAGGAAAGTATCATATTTACCATTAAGCATTCAAGCTGGGTTGTAAACTTGGTTTCAGTTAGAAAGAAGAGTGGAGAAATCAGATTGTGTGTAGACTTTAGAGATTTAAATAGAGCATCCCTCAAGGATCATTACCCGCTTCCTTCTATGGAGCAGATTTTGCAAGTCATTGCTAGCTCAGAGAGATTTTCATTGCTAGATGGTTATTTAGGGTATAATCAGATCATGGTAAAGGAGGATGATCAGTTCAAAACAGCCTTCACCACTAAATGGGGAACATATGCATATAGGAAAATGCCATTTGGGTTGTTTATTGCGGAGCTACCTTACAAAGGGAAATGTATATGGCATTCAAGGGATCGATCACCAAGATAGTGCTGATATACCTAGATGATATTACTTTATTTTCCAAAAGTGTAACAGATCATCTCTTTCATTTGAGACAAGTGTTCTAATGATGTAGAGGATTTGGGGTATCCTTGAATCCCCAAAAATGTATTTTCCTAGCTCATGAAGGAAAGCTCCTAGGCCACATTATTTCTAAAGATGGATTAACAATTGATCTAGAGAGGGTTGAAGCAATAAAAAAGCACTTTGCCATTACCAAGTCACAAGAAGGCCCTTCAAATTTTCTTGGGAAGAATCAATTTTGTTCGAAGGTTTGTTCCAGACTTTGTAGCTCTTGTCAAGCCAATAAATATGATGTTGAAGAAAAGTATGGATTTCAAATAGACAACTGAAGGTAAGGCATGTTTTGAGACAATAAAAGAGGCTATCTCACAAGATCAAACTCTCATTAACCCATATTTCTCTAAATATTTTATCCTTTATGCATTTGGAGGTGATGATACAATTTCTGCAATTTTAGTACATCAGAATAAAGAAAATGTAGAGCAGAAAATTTCCTTCTTTAGCCAAATCTTGGAGGACTATGAGGTGAGGTATTATTTCATTAAGAAGCATGTTCTTGCAGTGATTAAAAAATATTGAAGAAATTTAAGCATCTAGTTTCAAACAACAAGTTTCAACTACTAGTTTCTCATCTGGGAGTTAAGGAATTCCTCAACAAAGACCTAAATGAAAAATGTGCGGTGGATTACTCGTGTCATGGAGTATGACATTGAGATAAAATTCACCAAGATCATCGAGGAAAGGGATTATGTGAGAAGCTGGTCTTGAGCAAATCAATGGAACCAATCAATGGGAAGGATGTTTTGGCATTGCTAGACAACCAAGAACAAATAGGTGTACAAGAAGAGAATGGTGGTATGATCACTCCGTGCTGGACCTAAGACATAATGCACTTCTTACAAATAGGCCTATGCCCTCCAGAGATGAAAAAAACCAAGAGAAGACACTTCAGATTATAGGCTATTCCATATGCACTTGTTGATGGTGTCGTGTTTAAAAATGATATAAATGGAGTGTTGATGAGATGCATTGGGACAAATCAAATTAAGATAATGTTAGAAGAGTTCCATGGTAGATTAGTCAGGGTTCATTTTGCTCCAAGAGTGAAAACCCTTAAGATTATGAAGGCTGGCTATTATTGGCCCAAGGTGTTTAGTGATTGTTATGCATGGATTAAGAGGTGCAAAAATTGTGCATTCTTCACAGGAAAGGAGAGATTAATAGCCCTTCCATTGCACCCAATTTTAGTTAACCAGCCATTCATGCAATGGGGTTTGGAATTCATTGGAGTCATTAACCCAAACTCAAGCCAAGGACATAAGTGGATTCTAATATAATGAGACTACTTTTACCAAATGGACTGAGGCGGTGGCACTCAAAGAGGAAAATGAATCTAGCATTCTAGACTTCTATGAGGGGATAGTAACTATATTTGCTATACCTACCACTATAATATCATATAATGCTTTGAAATTCATAGGATCAAAGGTAATTGAATGGGCTGTTAAGAATGGGATCTATCCGAGCACTTCATCAAATTATTACCCCCAAGGTAATGGCCAAGTTGAGTCTACCAACAAGAACCTATTAAAGATCATCAAGAGGACTCTAGATGAAAATCAAAGGACTTGGCATACTAAACTTGAATCAACCTTGTGGGCTGATAGGATAACTCTCAAGAGATCCACTAGTAACTCTCCATTAACACTTGTTTATGAAAGAGAGGCAATCTTGCCTATGCCACTTGAGTTTCCAATGTTGGAACTCATGAAGCAATTAGAATTGTTGGAGTTTGAACCCATGGAGGTTAGATATGTAGAATTGATGGAAATCCAAGAAATCAGAGAGCATGCAGCCCAAACAATGGAGAAGGACCAAGCCTTGATCAAGAGAGCCTTTGATAGGAAAGCTAAGGCTATAACCTTCCAAGTTGGAGATTTAGTGTTGAAATGGGATGCAAACTAAGTAAAGCCAAGAAGGAATTCAAAGTTTGATGCCATTTGGAGAGGCCCCTACATGGTCACAAAATGTAAGAATGACAATGCCTTCCAATTGTCTACATTGGATGGCAAAGAACTGTAGATTCCGTTAATGGAATCCATCTAAAGCATTGCTACTAGAAGGAAAAATCCTCACCTTATACATATTATCTTAGATTTTCATTCCTCCAAGTGATTATTCGCATTGTTTTGTTATAGCTTAGTTTTACATTTCCCTAAGTGATTTGGCACAAGATTTACCATCCCAAGGATGCATATTTTCATGCCATGTTCCGGATCAAATGATGTTCTACTCTCACAATCTTCTTCCTAAAAGTTTTCTAATGAGTTGAGAGTACCAAGCGGTTAAGTGATGACTCCATGCCCAATGGATTGCTTGAGCGAGATGACCCCTCCGAGTCACAAAAATTATTATCCAAAATAAGCCCCTTGCTTATTTTGACTAAATTTCTTCCATTCCTTCCTTCCTTGTGTCTCAGTTAAATTTTTCCACTTTTCAGGCACTCAAAATTATCTAGAAATGGCTTCATCAGATAGAGAATTTTCTCACCTTTCCAGAAAGGTAAAATTTTCCTTCTAACTCCTTGTATTTTGCAAGTTATGGCTCAACGTAGTTTTTGAGGGAAAGTTTCCACAAAATGTCTCGAGCCAATAGAAATGTGACACATGGCGGTGGAATGGCAGGTCAGCAGAGGTAAGTTAGAAAAATTTCCAAAGGGCTCGGCGGGGCGCAAAGAAAAATTTTGGCCCGAAGCCTTGTGAACCAATAGGAGGCCACCACTTTTCCATAAGGCTAGTGGGGGTCGGAGGGGCGGAGTGATTTTGGCTTTTCACCAAAAATGGTAAAGCGTGCAAAGGAAAATCTTGGCCCAAAATCCCACGCGGAGGAGGAAACCGAAAATTGTAAAGGCCTGCAGACCAACCAGAAGATGCCACGTGTCCTGTTCATGGTGGAGGTCGGGGGCATGGGGGGAATTTGGAATTCTTTCCAAAGTGGTTGGTAGTGTAAAAGGAAATATTTGTAGTGCATGCCCGCGACGAATGGGAAGGTGACACATGTCCCGTTGTGGCCGGGCGCGAGTGATTTTGGAATTTTTTCCAAAGTTCAAAAAAGCCGTAAAATAATCATTTGAATCCACAAACCAATGGGAAGGTGACACGTGGTAGTGGAGTGGTGGGGCATGGAGAAATTTTGGAATTTTTCCCAAAATTCAAAAAGGGGAAATTTTTAGACCCGATTTTTTCCCCTGTTTTTTGCGCTAAATCTTCAGAGGGGCATATCTTTCGATTTAGAGCTCAATTTTTCTTGATTTTAGTGTCATTGGAAAGATATTGAAGTCCTCTACATGATGGAATCTTAATTTTTTTTTTTTGGTGGAATTTAGTGAGATAAAAATTAGAAAATGCCTCTCGGTATGGGAAAAGAGAAAAATGACATTCAACCACCATTTTTAATGTAGTATGGCTTCCATTCTTCTCGAGCATGGTCAAAAATATTGGGAATGAACTTTTAAGGGTACCCATGCTATTTTGATGGATTTTTTTTGTGGTTGAATCATTCATTTCATTTTTCCCATGTTTCTCCTTCCTAAACTTGAGTTTTCATTGTTAAAAGCTAGATTTGGCTCATTTGTAAAGGGTTGGACATTTTTAATAATCTGCAGGCTCCCTCCTTCACCCTAACAAGTGAATTTGTGGAATATCAAACCTCTTTTAGGACTGTAACATGTTTTCTACCTCCTTATTGTTGTAATGCACTGTATTTAAAAATGGAAATGAAAATGCAAGCTCTGTGAATGAATTTTCAATCATTTCTTGTGTTGTTTTCTCTATCCTGATACTTCATTACAATTTTAACAATTTGTGCATGATTTGTGTTGCATTTTTATAATCTATTTAAATCTACGAGAAATGGATGTTCACCACTCCTTTGGTGTATCACCTTTTTGGTTTAGTTTTACCTTGTTTTCTCTCTTCTATCCTTGTCTCCTTAGCGAGAATTAGAGTAGGATTTTGAATTAAACCTCTACAAATTTCATGCATACATCCGATCGAGACGAGTAGAGGAGCCAACCTTTAATCTAGAGATTTTTTTCCCATTTTTGTGAGTCCCACACTTGGTGAAAGGATTCCATTTTGTGCAATCACACTGTGGATGCCCATTATCCAACTAGAAATCGAGAAAACTTCCAGGGGGTCCTCTTGATTTTCCCTAAAAATACTTCATGAGAATCATTGTTTGGCTCCTTAATTAGATTCAACATTTTATTTTCTCCATCGAGCTTAACAAGGCTGCCCTCAATGGGAATGGTAGCAAAAGACATATCCATTTAGACACTCCCTCCAACACATGTAACCCACTTTATTGACAATAACATACCCCATTTGGCGGGGCAATCAACAATCACAACATCCAATTTTAAATTCCTCCGGGATAAGATGCAAGCTACACAACCAAACCGTTCAGTTTGATATCTAACTCATTCATGACTTCTAAAGGCATGACATTACATGATGCACCAGAATCAAACATACAATTGTGAATTAGCCTATCCTTTATGATCAAGGTTGTGAAGAATGGATCAACATTCAATTGGGAATCAACCAAGGATGTCCCCAAATATACCTCGGTGTCTCTCAAATATATTCTACTACCGGTGGTGTTTCAGGTCAACAATGATCTGAGGAGGAGTCTCAACAACATTTATATTTCTACCTGGAGTAGTCTTCTCCTCTTTACACCCTAAGTACTCAAATGCTCTCTTATTATGCTCGGGAATCCTAAGAAAATAAATGATTCAAACACTCAATTTGATTTGGCTCAATCCTTAGGATATGTCATAGGGAACACTCTTTGGCAAAGCAACACTTTGGAAGGAAGACAAGAAGATTCATTTGATGGCAAGGATTCTTAGCGAGTTGGGCATGAGGAGGACTATAATTTTTGCTTAGGACATAAGAGCTTTTGGCAAGTGTTTCTCTCTAGGAAATTATTTTGGAATGATTGTGAGCAAGGGTGTTTTAGGTTTGGCTTGAGGCCCAACTCCTTTAACAACTTTACTTCTAGTGTTATAATCTTTCTCTTGAACGACAACAACATTCATCAACAATTGTCTATCTTCCTCCAAAGGAATACCACCATCATACTTATTAATCATCAAAGCTCTTAAGTATTCAAAGTCATTGTTAGGAATATCAAAAGCTTGCACTACATCAACTTCAATAGTATGATGGGAAGAAATACTTGTACCTATTTGATGCAATCCCAAAAAGTTGTAATAGTCCTAGCACTTATTACTTCATAGATGTTACTCCTCCTTGTGAGCTTCAAGAACAACCCACCATGCAAATATCATCATTAGTAACATCATCATTATTAGCTTCACCTTCTTGCTGGTCCACTTCACATGGAGGATGGGGTATAAAACACCTATCACACCAATCAATATCAACAACTTCTTTAATAGCAGTAACCCTAGTAGTTAAGGGATCAGGTAACACTCTCCCTTCACGTGCTTGAGGATTTATATTTGTAAACCCCATGGGCCCTTTCACTCTATCATCTACCATTTTATCACCTCTAGGATGATTGGAAAATATGTCATGGTTTGGTGCTCTTGGCTGACCTTGTGAAGTCTGCCCAATTCCCTTCTTAGCTCTGCCAACTTATATGAGATTTCTTTGACAACCCCTACCAAAATTTTCACAACCTCTTCTAAATCATCACCCTTGCTAGCTTGAGGTTTTTCATGGTTTATCATCTTTACACCATCTCTCTTGATAGGTTTCCCAACAGCCTTGATATTGTTTTTGATTTGAAGTGGCATAGTGAAAGCTTATCTCGATTGGTAGGGTTCTTGTCTCTTAAGTAATGGGCTACCTTCTTATCAAATGCATCTACGTATTTGATTAAAACATAATCATCACAAGGCCTCAAATTAATAGGCATCCTTCTCAAATTTTTGTTAAACCTTGTGTTAAAGTCATGGACTGATTCATTGGGGTTCTTGATATTCTCAAATTCAGATAAGAGAAATCTAGGATCAGTTTTGTCACCATATTACAATCTAAATGCATTCTTTATTTCCATCCATGAATCAATAGAATTATCAGGTAGAGCCTTGTACCAATCCCTAGCATCCTCTTCTAATGTATAAATGAACAACTTAATATACACATCTTCAAACTCAATCTTGAAATCTTCCATCATGTTAACAAAAAGTTTGAGATGCGATCACTAGTTATTGTATTATTACCTTGGAATTTTGGCAATCTATTTCGACATCTTATGGGACAACATTTGGGTAACCATTCATTCCTCTAAAGTCTATAGGACCAAAGGTGTTAACAAAAATGGAGGTCTAGGTTGAGCCATATTTTTGGTAGAGGTGATATTGGAGGTGAAACAAGGCGATGAGAATTGCAAGATCCTCGAGGCTCAAGAATGTGATTCACAAGACTGGTATTCTATAAATACTGATTTTCTTGGAAAATTTTAATATGATTGAAACACAAAGGTGTAGATCGAAGAGGGAACTTACCATATACAACGAGAAGGACCTTCACTAGCTAAGGAAAACAAGTTTATGAGAGGATTTCTTGAATCAAAATCACTTGAAGAAGAGTGATAATCCTCTACCAAAGGCTGATCTCTCTCACCTATGGATATATATTTTCCTGTTGTGTGACTTTTAAAAATTTCCAAACTCTTCTCCCTTCCAACTCGAGTTTCTTGAATTTGTAAACAACTTCTTAGCGAGTCTTTAAGAAAGAGAGATCTTCTTCCTTCTAGTTTTACAAAGATTATCAAAACAAAAGTAAATGACAGAATTTTAAGACAACGGTACTTTACTAAGATGAAAACAACATGGAGTCACCACTAAGGACTTTCACCCTAGTTGTGTAAATACACTAAAATACTCTGTCAAATATCTATCAACACTTGAAAATTTTGCCAAAATTTATAGATCGACTTTTCTTTCTTTGAATTTATCAACCACAAATGCAAATGAAGTGCAACAACTACTGGAAAGTGGTAAAATTTGTAGGTAGAACTTATACCTTCACTCTTTCCTTACAAATTTGATTATAAAATGATGCTTCAACAATATATTTGCATGCAGAACTTGCAAGGGAAATTACCAGGGTTTGGTATGCATTCAAATATCTCAAATATGTATGCACATGGATCAAATTGAACTAAGAGATTATCAAAATTAGAACTCTACTCTTCATTCCAATCTTATAAATCTGATCAGAAGATTATACTTAGATTTTTAATTACACATAAATAACATAAGAAGCATTACCAGGGATTTGAAATACTAAATAATGTCCCCAAAAATGGTGCCAGAAAGTGTTGGTACCTGATTTTTTTCTCCTTCTCGATCGAGAAGCATAAAAATATGGTATAAATCTTGAAGGTAGATAGATCTTGATGTGTGTCATTTTATAGTTGGGGATGTGATCTAGCTGGCACTCAGATTTGTGGAGAGATGGATAGCACTTTGAAAGGATTTGATCTAACCCTCACTATTTTAGGTTGTGCCTTTCAACCAAGGTAAGAGAACCTATATTGTAACCCCCAAATGGTGAAGGAGATGAACACACCCCTCAATTTATGCAAATAGTATGAAAAGGCCTTGGGAAAATATGATCAACACTCCAAATTTGACTTTCACAAGTTGTCACTCCCAGATTATGGAGATATTTTCAATGCAAGGCAAGGGTTACTGAAGACATTGTATAATCCTGATTTTCCTTGTGCATTTTTGTAGATGGGTTAGATTATTTTGTTGAAAAAAATGCAATGCAGGGGTAGTATGGGCGGGATTGGTTTTTTTGAATGATTTTTTTGTGGGGCATTGACAATCCAAACTTGGATATATCATATTTTTGATAACCTCTACAATAATTGAATAACTATCGATAAAATGCTTCAAATAATTAGGATATTATTTCAACCGAAGATGCATAAATGGAAGCCCAAGTTACACTCTTCACACAATCTTTGAGAACTCACCACAAAATCTTAAAGTAAAGAACCCAATTAAACACAAAAATCCTTGATCAAATCATGCCTAAGGTACCCCTAAAGGCTTACAAGCAGCCTCTGTAGTCAAGGAAGGTAAAGTGATTTTAAATTTGTTTATATCTTTATCAGATGAAGGATCTTCTGAATATGAGATTGAAAATGCCACTAAAATATCAACAAGAAATGGAGATTCTATGTGATTTATAAAGACTTTCAATGCAAGATTGCAACAAGAACTATGAAAACTATTTGCAGGCATTTAAAAATGATAACAAACATCTTATTGCCCAGAAAAACATAGATTAACTCAAAAGCTTGTTAGATTCATTAGCGGGGAGAGTTTCATGAACAATCTCGAGAGATTTGTGATGGCTATACACTTGTAACCAACTCACATGCATGAATATCCAACACAGAAGAAATTAACCTAGTTCTTTGGTGGGTTTCTCAGAAAATGAGCTTTCTCTCAAAATTTGCTCATGATTTTCAACTTCCCCGCCCTTTTGCATTTCTCAAAAAATGCATTATATACCTCTTGCCACATTGGAGCCTTCTTTCCCAAGCAAATAATATGCCAAGGGATCAAGTTTGTTACAACAATTTCTCATGATTCACTGAAAATGACATTTAAAAAATTTGTAACGAGAGTTGCCAGGTGTTTAAAAATACTTGAATCATTACAAATATTTAGATCATTATCCTTTGTGGAGGCACATTTTTCATCCTCAAGGCATGCAGGCCCCTCATCCTCTCATCATTTCATCTTATCCTTTTCCAATTTGGTTCTGCAACTTTATAATTTGATATTTCACATTTTGCATGGGCATGAGTAAAATTTATCTCAAAAACACCTCAAATTTGCAAATTGAGTCATGAAATAGATTCCAATGATCCTAGAAGGCCAAAACGACATGGAATCACCAAAAAATTGATGAAATTTGATGCAAAATTTACAATTCCAAGTTTCCTAGAGAAAAATGGCGGCCAAAAATGAAAATGTACAGTTACCCTTGATCTGCTTTTTCACCTTCAATTTGGGCCCTCCACATGTCAAAATATGATTAGGAATCAATTTAGGCTCACCTTTTGACTTCTTGACATTTTTGGAAAAATTGAAAATATTGACCTTTTTCTCTACCCCTCCGCCCTTGAATTTTGGTGATGACACATGGGACATGATGGGTCCCATTGGGATCGCGCTTCAATTCTGTGCATTTTGACCCTTTTTGGAAAATTGGAAAATTTTCACCTTTTTCCCCACGGGCCTGCATCTCCACCTTTGTCCTTGACATGTGTCATGCTTTCTATCGCTGAAATTCTGTGGGCTTATTTCATGTTTTGACCCCCTTTTTCACCAAGGGAAAATTTTCAATTTTCCTTTCGCGGGCCTGCGCCTCTGATTTCTCCCTTGCAACGTGTCACTTTCTCTATTGATAAAATCCATGGGCTCAATTATCATTTTAACTTCCATTTTTAGCCAAAGGAAAATTTTCCCTTTTTCATTTGCGGACTACCGACCCACTCTGCCGCCACGTGTCTCCCCATGGCTCATTCGTGTGCTCGCAACTTAATTCTTTGTCTTAAATATTTTTGCCAAAAAAGGAAAAATTCCCCATTTCCTTCCATGACCCACACTTCCCTCTGACCTTTTTATGGACACGTATCCACACCGAGATTGGCCACGGGCTGCACTTGAAATTTCACCTTAGGCCTTTATGACCAAAAGGGAAAAAGTTTCCTTTTCCTTCTGCGGCTTGCACTTCCCGCTTTGCCACCGCACTTTCACGTGTCCAGCCCTTGCTTCAATTTGGACCTACGGGCCTTTCCTCATCTTTTCTTCCCTTCACGAAAAAGGAAAAAAATTCCTAAGTTCCTCGTCGGCTTCCCACTTTGCCTTCGCATAGGAACATGACACGTGTCCTCCCGTGGAGCTGCGGGGGGAATTTTGTATTTTTTCCCAAAGCCCAAAAATGACTAAGTTTTTTAGAGAAACCCTAGATTCTTGTTCAACCATAAGTGGCCACGTATGAGGAGAACTTTGAGCTTAATTTTGATGGTCAAATGACACCTATACGACCATCAAAAATTTAGAATTTACCAGAGATGCCCGAATTTGATTTTCTCTTCGTGGGTGATGGATTTTTTGCTCAAAAAACAAGGGGAAGTTGATTTTATGCAAGTTTCGACCATGGGGAAGGGTTTTTGAAGGCATATATGCATGAAATGAAAAAATTTGATTTTTCATGATTAGGCAAGAGGGAAAACACGGCATAGCCTGCAGATTTGGAAAAATTAAGGCACAAACAAGGCATGCATGGGTGTTTCTTCACAAATGAGGCATGGAAAAAGATTTTTCAACTGAATTAAGGCATGGGAGAGGAGGAAAAAACTTCATTTCACCCATTAAAACTATAGAAAATGTTTCAGGAAGTGCAGAGTGAAAGGAAAACTAGGGAAAAAGCATGGAGGATCAAAATGGACACGAACAGCTTGGTACAATTTTTTTGACCTTAGTCGAGACTTGTGTAGACTATATAATGTTAAAAGAGGTTTTCCTTAAAGAGTTCCACATCCCCGAGTTCAATTAAAAGAGTATAAGTGTGCTCAAGGATATCAAGCAAGGAACTACTGAGAGTGTCAGAGAGTATGATACCAGTTTCAAAATGTTGTTATCTAAGATTTATTATGATATTCATGCAATCCAACATACACAATGGTTTGTTGGAGGTCTGATTACACCTTTTAGGATGACACTATCAACTAAAACATACACTAATATGTGCGAAGCACTAGAAGAAGCCTTATGCATTGAGGTAGTTGGAAGTATAGACACTAGGGTGAGCCCATTTTTAGAATCATAGATCGTAGCTATGGCGAAATAGTTAGAGAAGCTATCGACAAATGAAACACATGAGACATGCACATGGATTTGGTACATATTGTGAAGTGGAAGGTCACACAAAGGATAGTTGTCATTCTAGATCGGTGTGCTCACTATTGTTAGAATGAGATATGCCATTTAAATTATGATGCTAGTTGTTTCCCGTTTGTAATGTCCTCCTTTTCATAAAAAAATAAAAAGAAGATAAAATCGATTTGCACATGTAATTTTAAAATAAAATTTTATAAATTGTGCAAATCAAAATAAAATGGGAAGTTTGACTTCACCTTGAGATAATAAATATTTTTTTTTAAAGGTAAATCAAGTGACTAGGCAAGTTGCATTTTCCTGGAAGCATTTAATAATTAATATTTGAGACAAAGTGATTATTCCTAAGTATGGGTTGACCCAAATGAGTATTTTTTAAAAATCCCTATGCATTTAATATTTGTTGTTGGTGACTTTCAGGCACATTTTAAAATAATATTTCCTCCTAGATGATGGCACCAAAGATGGAGAAGAACTTTGGAGGATGTGCAAGAAAAAGCTATAAAAGAAGATGTGGTTACTCCTTTTTTGGCATGTTGACAGTTTATAAAACTTATCTTCATGCTTGAAGAAGGGATGTATGCCCACTTATGATCAAAACAAAAGGTGTTTATTAACACCACCATTTGTGAAGTGTGTGTGCCCATATAAGCTTGAAGTAATAAGTTTTTGCACTCATTTCTTTATATATATATATATATATATATATATATATATATATATATATAGAAGGCACCATTTTTGGGAGAAGATATAAGCTTGCTTTGAGGGTTTGAAGTGTGATTTATGATGAATATATTTTATTATATGCTTCGGTTTTTACTTAATGAAGTCAACTTGTTTAGGTATATGCTAAGAGTGTTTGGAAGGGATTTTTAAGTAATTATAAATTTTTGTTTTAGATTTATTAATTGCAGATCTGGAACAACATTTATTGACTCTTAAAGTGAAGAAAATGTGCTAGAATTATGTTGCAGAATTTACTCTAACCCTAGCGAATGGGTTTAGGATTTTGGGGGCTGTTTCAAGGTGTTTCTAGTACATGAAAAGATCTGATATTTATTGTGAATAGAAGCTCATACTTTTCCCTTTCTACTGCACTAGATTTCAATTAAAAAGAGTTAGTTTTTTGAAAGTTATGGATTTTCAAAGTTTTAGTTAATTTTCAGCAATATTATTTCTTATTTTACTTCTCCAAAGTATATTGGATAGAGGAGTATAAATACCAACTGGATTTCCCATCTAAACCCTCACCTTGTCTCACTCCAACCCTATGTGGGTTGTATTTAAGCTAACACTCACTGTTAGTTGTGGTAAACCTAGGAGGGTTTATCTCCTAAGGTATTTGTTTTTACTAGTAATTAATAATAAATCATTAATACCCCATAAGGGGATATTACAGTGGTATCAGAGCTTCTTTCCTCTTTTCGTGTGGGTGTTTTTTGTATGCAGGGTGATAAGAAGTTGTTTTTTTATAAGAGGAGAAATAAGGGAAATATGGATGAAGGGCCTTTCACACCGGATCAAGTAAAATTTCTACAATAGCTAATGTAAGGATGTGGTTTGGAACTTCAAAAACCATGAGTGATCAATTGACCAACCTGATCATGAAATTTGTGGTAAATGGAAAGACACCAAACTCTAATGGCAAAGGGAGTTCCCATAGTGGGGAGAGGAATTCAACACAACCCACTCCTAAGTTCTTTAAGGGAACTTTCCTTCCTAAGGAGAATCGTAGAGCTTTGAAGAACCTTCAATACTAGAAATCATTGAGGCATGCAATAAGGAATACAACACTTTGCATCTAGCCATAAGGTCCATACTTAATTTTGATGAATTTTGTGCCTTAAAGATGGGAAACAATACCAAAATAGCCCATAGGAAACCCCATGTGGATATCCAACAAAGGTTGGGAAAATTCTCTATACCAAGATTTGATGGAACCAAAAAATCACAGATAAGAGCTTGGTTACAAAATATGGAAACCTATTTCTCCCTCAATCCCATGCAAGAAGAATAAGCCCTCAAGTTTTTTACTCTTCACCTGGAAGGCATGGCACATGAGTGGTGGTTTCATGGTATGCACACCCAAGGACATGAATTGATCCATACAATGGAAGGATTTAGTCACAGGATCATGGAAATGTTTGATAGGAAAGATTCGAAGCTTCATTTTAGGGAGTTGGACCAATTGAAACAAATAAGTAGTGTTGATGAATATGTAGTGGATTTTCAAAAGGTTGCAGTGATGGTACTTGATGTCGGTGAAAGGAGGTTGATAGTTATGTTTACGAAGGCTTGATAGAGCAATTGAAAGGTTTGGTAAGAGCTTTTAACCCATTTATCTTGCAAGAATGTATTAATAAATCTCTAGATTTAGAATGTGCAGCTTATAGAGGGGATTATGGGCCAAAAGGACAGCATTTTAATAACTCCCAAATGCTGCCCAAAAGTGAATTTAAAGGACAGCAAGGGTCTGATTTATAGCAGCCCCTTAAAGTGCAAGGAGGACAGCCCTTTGGGTCATCAAACGAGGCCCCAAGAAGGCCAAACAAGCCCTATGTTCCGCCACATAGAAACTAATCCCAAAATGGTATGCAAAAAGATGAGAGAGATGAGCTAAGAAGGAAATGATTGTGTTTTGATTGTAAGGCTCCATGGGGAAGAGGTCATAATTGCAAAGGTAAAGGAAAAATTTATTTCATTGAAGTAATAGATTCAGATTTTGATTTGATTTCAGATTCTAATGATACTAACGAAGTGGTGAATGAGGGGATGATGAGCATTTACAAGAAGAAGATGAGGAAGAAATTGAAGGAACATTGGCAGCCCTTTTAAGCACTTCTAAGTATCTCCTTTTCGAGTGGAAGGTATGTTATGCAAAAAAAGGTAATCATCCTCATTGATAGTGGGGCCACTCATAATTTTATTAGTGAAAGATTGGTAACAAGGCTTAGCCTATGTAATGAAGTGTTTCAAGGTTTCAATGTTACCATAGCTAACGGATATATTTTAACATGCTCTGGACGGATTTCCAAACTTTCTATCACTATAAAAGATTATGAACTTATTGATGATTTTTACATGATTAATATGGATGACATGAATCTTGTGTTTGGAGTACAATGGTTTAATTATTTGGGGATTTCACCCTCAATTATAAAGACCTATTGCTCAAATTTATGATTGGGGAAAAGAACATCATTTTCCAAGGTATGACAAGACAATCTACTCTTTGCAAATATCCACCAAGGAAGTAGAAATCTGTTATGTATCTTTTATATCAGCTGATTGGAAAGACTTAGTCACCCTTGAGTATGTAAAAATCAATTTTATAATGATATGGTTGAAGGGTTGATTGTGGATGAAAGGTACAAGGTGATATATGGTCTTATTATTTACAAGGAAGGGTGTATTTAACACCAAAATGAGAAGTTAAAAATCTGATTTTAAAATCAGCACATGATGCCCCTACAAGTGGACATCAAGGTTACTTCAAGACCTACAAGTTGGTAAGGGAAATATGTAGTTGGAAAGGTATGAAAGGAGATTTTCTTAAGAATTTAGAGAATGTGTTGTATGCCAAAGAAATAAGAATGAACATACTTTTCCAGCTGGTCTTTTGCAGCCCCTACCTATTCCCTCTCAAAAGTGGGAGAGTGTATCCATGGATTTTGTTACTTGGATTGCCCAATGTCAATGGTAAGATTTGTATGTATGTAGTAGTGGATAGGTTCACTAAGTATGCTCACTTTTTTCCACTCCCTACTAAATTTGATGGTCCTATGATTGCTGATTTGTATTTCAAAGAAGTTTTTAAATTGCATGGTGTGCCTAAGAACATTGTGAGTGATAGGGACAACATATTTATGAGTCTTTTTGGCAAGAATTATTCCGGTTAGTTGGGACGAAACTCACTCCAAGTACTAGTTATCACCCACAAACAGATGGACAAACCGAGATAGTAAATAAATGGGCAGAGGGATATTTGAGATATTATGTTTCAGGACAGCAGTTTGCTTGGGTAAAATGGTTGCATCTAGCTGAGTTTTGCTATAACACCACACACCATATGTCTATTGGAATGTCTCCTTTTAAGGCTTTGTATGGATATGATGCTAACTCTTTCATGGATGTTCTAATGACAGATAGTAGAGTGCCTAGTGCACAAGAATTGGTACAACAAAGTATGGATATAATGAAAGCTCTCAAAGAAAATCTGCACCACGCTCAAAATAGGCAAAAATTATATGCAGATAAGCACAAGAGTGAGAGGTTCTTTGAAATAGGTGATTGGGTATTTCTTAGATTGCAGCCCTATAGGCAATCTACTCTCAAACAAAGTGGCAAGGAAAAGTTGAAGCCACGTTTCTATGGGCCCTACAAGGTTACTAAAAGGATCGGTGAGGTGGCCTATGAATTGGAGCTACCTGGGGATGGTAAGATTCATAATGTTTTTCATGTTTCTTGCATTAAAAAGGCACTTGGGAAAATTTTTATTCCTTCTTTGGAATTACCCCCTTTAGATGAAGAAGGTAAATTGATCTTAATTTCGGAAACCATTATGGAAACAAGGGAAAGGAATTTAAGAAAACGTGTCATCAAAGAATACTTGGTCAAATGGAAGGATCTTCCATTAGAGGATGCCACATGGGAAAATGCTTCAATCTTAGAGCATCCAAGTCTAAAATTTCTTGAGGGAAAGGAATTATGGGAAGGGAGGACTATAATGTCCCCCTTTTTAATAAAAAATTAAAAAGAAGATAAAATCAATTTACACATGTAATTTTAAAATAAATTTTTATAAATTGTGCAAATTGAAATAAAAGGGGAAGTTTGACTTCACCTGGAGATAATAAATACTTTTTTAAAAGGTAAATCAAGTGACTAGGCAAGTCACATTTTCCTAGAAGCATTTAATAATTAATATTTGAGACAAAGTGATTATTCCTAAGCATGGGTCAACCCATATGAGTATCTTTTTAAAATCCCTATGCATTTAATATTTGTTGTTGGTGAATTTCAGGCACCTTTTAAAATAATATTTCCTCCTAGATGATGACATCAAAGATGGAGAAGAAATTTGGAGGATGTGCAAGAAAAAGCTATAAAAGAAGATGTGGTTACTCCTTTTTTGGCATGTTGATGGTTTATAAAACTTATCTTCATGCTTGAAGAAGGGATGTATGCCCACTTATGATCAAAACAAAAGGTGTTTATTAACACCACCATTTGTGAAGTGTGTGTGCCCATATAAGCTTGAAGTAATAAGTTTTTGCACTCATTTCTTTATATATATAAGGTGCCATTTTTGGGAGAAGATATAAGCTTGCTTTGAGGGTTTGGAGTGTGATTTATGATGAATATTTTTATTATGTGTTTCTGGTTTTTACTTAATGAAGTCGAATTGTTTGGGCATGTGTTAAGAGTGTTTGGAAGGGATTTTGAAGTAATTATAAATATGCTGTTTTAGATTTATTAATTGTAGATCTGGAACTGCATTTATTGACTCTTAAAGTGAAGGAAAAAGTGCTGGAATTATGTTGCAGAATTTACCCTAACCCTAACAACTATGTTTAGGAATTTGGGGTTTGTTTCGAGGGTTTTCTAGTGCATAAAAAGATTTGATATTTGTTTTGAATAAAATCTCATAATTTTCCCTTTCTACTTGCACTAGATTTAAATTCAAAAGAGTTAGTATTTTAGAAGTTATGGATTTTCAAAGTTTCAGTTAATTTTCAGCAGTATTATTTATTATTTTACTTCTGCAAAGTATATTGGATAGAGGAGTATAAATACCAAATAGATTTCCCATCTAAACCCTCACCTTGTCTCACTCCAACCCTATTTGGGTTGTATTGAATCTGACACTAGGGTTAGTTGAGGTAAACCTAGGAGGGTTTATCTTCTAAGTTATTTGTTTTTGCAAATAATTAATAACAAATCATTAATATCCCATAAGGGGATATTACACCATTCTTACTAACACATGATAAGGAAGAATGTCTCTTGTTATTGTAAAATTTGTTGTCATGACATAGAATACTACCAAATGATTGGTTAGATCCGAGGATGTTATAGATATTGGTGTATGACGGAGAGAGTTTCGAGATAAGCTCAAAGCCAAGAATGAGCATCATGATTAGGATCAAAATAAGGCACGCTATGATCAAAATGAAGGGTTTTTGAAGGAATTTGTAGTAGAGGTCGAGGATACCATGGTGGATTCAGAGGATGAGGCCGTGGTGGTGGAAGAAGTGAGTTCCCTTGTGGATCATGTTATACATGTGGATCTCCTGATCACTATAGGCATGAATGTCCTCATAATATTACATGTTCTTTATGTGGAAATAATCATAGTTATTAGTGCCTCGACTTGTATGATAATCTTAGCAAGAAACAAAAAAATAAAACAAAGGCGCAAGGATGGTTAGGATATGACACGCCGTGAAAAATTAGTGGATGCCCAAGTTGGAACTATAAGTTGAGGCATTGCAGGTAAAGATCACGAGTGTCTTTGAAGCGTCACATGCCAAAGCTACATTACATTAGAGGCCTACCACCACTAAGGAGGAGGCTCTATATACATAGTACTTAGATCCCGCCCATCGAAGGAGGTTTACTAGGAAACCATGGAGGTACTTAGGAATCTTCAGGGTGAAATATAGTATTTAAAGGAGCAATCACAGAATATGGAGCAAAAGAAAGCATAATAAATGGTCCAAATTGATATGGATGACTTGAGAGAAGTGTGAAAATTGTTGTGCCAAGAGAATATCATTCCAATGTTGGGGAATTGGTTAAAAGTAAATACTTTACACGCAAGTTAAGACTGGATGACAGATCTTGCATGCAAATCTTCCCCCTCATAGCTTAGATTATGATAAGGAAATAACTCTAAATGTTTTTGTGGATGGATGGATTTTGAGTAATCTACTGATTAATACTAGTGTGTAAGTCAATGTTCTTACCTTAGATGCATGGGTACAGATGGGGATACCTCCATTGCAGTCATCCTCTAATGTATTGTTCATGGCTAACCAGAATAAATCCACTCCCATCAAAGTTTTAAAAGATGCATCCATTACCATACAAGGAGCCAAGTTCATTGGAGATTTTGAGGTTTTAGCGGTGGAAGAGTCAAATTCATTCCGAGATCTATTGGAGTATCCTTGGTGTTATGTAAATAATGCCAATCTTTGGTTCAATAAGGGTTATATCAGTTTTGAAAATAAGGAGGAAAGAGTTATTATCCCTTTAACAGATGGAAAATCTGCACCCTATGTTGAGCCCTTGAGTGAAGAAGACCTGAATAGGATTTATGTATGCATCATCCAGGATCTAGAGGTTCTTAAGCCATGTAAAGAAGGAATCCTTCAGTGGGAGGATGTACAATCTATTAGTGATACTACAAGTGTTGCTTGTGATAATTAGGCTCATAACACTTATGAGTTGGTAGGGAATGAAGTGAAGAGCATATTTCCTAGGGACAGCAAACCATGTTATATCAAGAGAATAGGTAACAAATCGGTACCTTGTTACACCAAAAAAGGATATCATATGGTATTCCTATGTGCCATGGAAGAATGGTGGATAGACCCATTAGAGAGAAGGAATATTCTAGCATATACCCTATATACGACATCAATGCGTTGATGGGTAGTCCACAAGGATAATCTTGTAGGATGCAATGAAATTACGATTGCTCTTGCTACTAGGTTCTTCGGGAGCAATGCACCTACTCAAATATGTACTTATCATGGTAACCAACCTGTTTAGAACCATGTTTAGAAGTGTGAGAGAATCTAGACAAAGGTGTAGGAAGCTTTACCACCTTCACTTTGGGTGCACAAGTTTTATTACACTTTACAAATATGCACACGTGCTTCATATGTATATGTAGAACTCCATAGAGAGACTAGAAATTGGTAGGATTTAATTGCACAAATGACTCAGACATTTGAATTCTTCTCTACCAAGCCTCTGGTGGAAGAAGCATTAAAATTCATAAAGTGCTTAACTATGGGAGATAGTGCCAAGGCTGAAGAAATCTTTCAGAAGTTATTGGATGAAGGAAACTCAAGAGAACATTTTTTTTAAGAAATAGAGGCTGATGCCACACTACTTTAGTGCACTTTCCTTGACAAAGAAAAAGGAAAAATAGTCTACTTAGTGGAAGATGAAGAAGTAGAAAATATAGATATAAACCAGTCAACAGGTATATGTGAGGTGTTAGACAGTGCAGATAAGACCACACACACATATCATGAACCTATGAAGAAAAATAAAGTGAATATTGGATCAGATGTTAAGCCTAAGGAGGCCATAATTGGGGATTATTGGTCAGACTCTTAAGTGGAAAAAATCATAGAGTTACTACGGGATTACTAGGACTTATTTCCTTATGGAAACCATGAGCTTAAAGGCATGCATAAGTCATTAGGAGATATGAAGATAAATCTTAAAGAGGGTGTGTGCCTAGTTAGAAAGATACCATACAGGATGGACCCAAACTTACATGAAAAGGTCAAGGAAGAATTGAAATTTTTTTGAAGTCTAGAATCATCAAGCCCCTCGACGAGTTATAATGGGTTAGTCCAATGGTGATCAATATCAAGAAGGATAGTCAGATTAGGATCTGTGTGGACTACAAGAATTTGAATGTTGCATGTGTGATTGATCCCTTTCCTATGTCGTTTAGTGAGGAAATACTAGAAGGCATTACGGGCGTGAAATCTATTCATTTATAGATGGGTTCTCTAGGTATCATCGGGTTAGGATTGCCCGAGAGGATAAAGGAAAAACTAATTTTACTGATGAATGGGGTAGTTTTTCCTATACCATGATGCCTTTTTGTCTAAAAATGTTCCTTTTGTATTTTTGCGCATAATCGTTCAAGCATTCAAGGAATTTATTCACAACTTCTTACGAGGTTTATTTGGATGATTAGATGGTGTATGGATTAGTTAAAGATCATTGTGAAATCTACACTTAATGTTTGAAAGATGTACAAAATTGAGTATTTCTTTGAACATCAAGAAGTGCATATTCACCACACCATTTGGAATACTTTGTTAGGACACATAATCTACAAGGAAGGTTTGTTGGTCGATCCGGTAAGGTTGCGATTATTATAGACCTAAAAGATCTTACTAGTAAAAGTGAGGTGCATAGATTCTTGGGTCACACGGGGTATTATTGGAAGTTTATTAAAGGATATGCCGAGGTTTTTACACCATTGGAGAAGTTACTAAAAAAGGAAAAGGTACGTCTATTGGGTAGAACCGCAGTAGTGTACATTCGAGACATTAAAGGAGAAACTTACTACTATTCCTATTATATGTTTTCCTTCATGGGACCAAATGTTTCATGTAAATGTATATGCCTCTAGCACAACCATTGGCATGATATTGGATCATCCTGAAGAAGGTATTATCAATCATCCAATCTATTTTCCTAGTAGAAAGTTGACTCTTGCATAACAGAATTACGAAACTACAAAGTGTGAAGCTTTGTCAATGATCTATGTGCTACATAAATTCAGATAGTACCTACTAGCTACACCATTTGTATTTTATACAGATCACATGACATTTAAGTATTTGGTAAATAATCCCATTTTATAGGGGCACATATATAGATGGGTACTCTTATTTCAAGAATTTGATTTCATAGTTGTGGTAAAACCAGGGAAAAGTAATTCTAGACCAGACCATTTATCTAGAATACAATCAGGAGAAGAAGCACATGTAATTGAAGATACCATGCTAAATGTATAGTTTTGTAGGTTACAACTAGCACCATTGGAATTAGAGGACATTGATACCTTTCTACGAACATGCATAACACAGAACGAATGAAATCATTAGAGAAGAAACAACTTGCTATATGCATGACACCCTATATGTTGATTAGTGGTGACCTATACAAATTAGGTTGGGATGAAGTATTGTTCCGTTGTGTACTAGAACATGAGTGCACAAATATCATGGAGGAAGCTCACGGGGTTATTACAAGTGGCAACTATGTATGTGACACACTACACGCAAGATTCTACTCATTGGATTATGATGGGAGACCCTACATAAATATTGTAAGGGTTATTGCAAGGTTTGTGATCAATGTCAGCATCTTGGGAAACTAGGTCAATGAGATGAAATACCTCTACGACCTATTTATAGTGCGAGAACCATTTAAGAAATGGGCTATTGATGTTATGGGTCCTATTTCACTAGCCATGGGTAGGAATGAATCACACTATATCATTACTTGCACAAATTATCGACAAGGTGGGAAGAAGCGATGCCTACAAAATATTGCACAACATAAACAACAGCCAAGTTTCTATGTGAAAATATTATTACACGGTATGGATGTCCTTTAATTTTGACCAATGATAGGGCACCCACTTTCTAAATAAGACAATTTGAATTTAATTAGATGAATTCATGATTGCACACCATAAGACTACACCATATCATCCTCGGGAAATAGGAACTACCGAGGCTTTCAAACAAATTTTTAGCTAGAAATTGAAAAAAATGTGATGTTGGAAGAAAGGATTTGGAAGATAAAGTGTTTACAATACTTTGGCCATATCGAACAACATATAAAAGGTTGAATAAAGCCACACCATTTCAGTTAGTGTTTGGTGCAAGCAGTTCTTCCTATGGAATTCATGTTACCATCTTTGTGTATTATGCATGCTGGAGGTCTAGCTGATGAGAAAGCATTAGAAGAATGGATTGAAAAGTTAATCAAGATGGATGAGTGATGAGCCATAACATGTTGGAGTCAAAAACAAGAAAAGGCTAGGAAGAAAGCATGGCATGACAGGCACATCAGGGATAAAAAGTTTGAGATTGGAAAGATGGTGCTCCTTTAGGATTCTAAGTTTTTATGCCATCTAGGAAAAATCAAGGTACATTGGTTGGGGCAATATGTTGTCACTCATAGGTTCTTTTTAATTAGAGGTGCTTGATGGAATACGATTACCTAAATAATTCAATGGGAGTAGGTTGAAGCCATACTATAAATAAGTCTTCTTGTTGTTTGTAATAAGGCAATATTTCCATTTAGATTAGGTTTTCAATTCTGTATTTCCTTAATTTATTTCCTTCTTCGTCGTTATGCTTTATTAATTTAGTTGGTGTTTTTGTGTAATAAGCGTGTTTACGTGCTAGAAGCTAATTACTATTTGAATAATTGCTATGCACAAAGGAATACACATACCCTTAGTGTGGGGTAGGTTATTAATATCCAAGTATAAGACTATTGTAAGAAAGTCCACATGAAAGGAACAAACTGCTACAGGTGTTATTCAAGTTGGAGAATTGAAAAAAAATTACTTCTAGAAATGAGGACCATAGATAGAGATGAATGAAGAAACAAGTATAACGCGAGGTAAGCAGGGGCCATGGGAAATACAAAGGGAATGTGTAGTGGTGAGGTACTAAGGCACATAGAGGTGCACCAAAGAGAATTCCATGGTTAGAAGGTAGGAAGGCACACTAGAAGGTTATAGATTGGGCATGAAGATGTTCCATGCAAAAAGAATGAAAAATGGTCAATTAATGAGAGGATTGTTGGTAGGTGAAGAAGTAATAAATGCACTAACTTTTTGAAAATCTATATAAGGATGGGATGCGAGTTCATTTTTACCATTGTAATCATGATAATTTGAAAGATCCAAGTGCGACCAAGCTGCGAGAAGAGTATTTAGGTGCAAAGAGTGTGAATCAAGATGTGATGAGAAGATTTGTGCGTAGAGGAAGCTTGTATCCCCAGTTGTGAAGGTTTTGAGAAAAGCAAGGCATTGCAAAAGAGCTAGGGCATGTAATTTCAACTAGGGCATGCTTGAATCGAGCTAGGGTTTGGGTTTGCACATTGCAGGAGATAAAAGGTGAGTATTTGAAGTAAGAATATCACACATATTATAGATGGCATTTGAAGAAGGAACCCGCAACAAGAGTAAAAGGGAAGAAGAAGTTCAAAGTGGAGGTAGAAATGACTCCTAAGAATAATTTCTAAAATAATCGATATCTAGAGGGTGTGATTGTTGGTCAGGAATGGGATTCCCACATCCAGAAGAGTAACATCAGTGAGTACAACCATCGTACAAATGAAAATAATAAGGAGCTGGATTCGTTATTAAACACAAAGAAGAATAAGTGCACAATAGAATACATGCGGGTATACGATGTTCCTGGTGAGAAGTTATTAAAGAAAATTAGAGTCTACCAGTTATACGAGCTGCCATACTTTGGAAAGTATGAACCATTGTATCAATGGTTAATGAGTAGGGTACATGAAGATTTCTTCTACTTTGCAGGATGTAGGGTAAGGATCACAACCATGTTGATCTCAATAGTATTGAAAGGAACAAGGGTAGATATAAATGGTGATTTAAATGATAAGGCCATAATCCTAGAGACAAGGAAGGATTTGGGGTATACCAAGGGTCCACGCGGCATGGACATTGATAAACTAAAGAAGTACCCAATCATACAAGTAGCTGCACACTTAGTGACAAAGTTGAATGACCAAGAAAGATGGTCACAAGTAAACACAATGTGGCTACACATTGTGAAGAAGATGTCATAGGGAGTGATTTACAAAATATCTAGTTACATCATGGAAACTATCATTAAAGAAGCGTACACATGAGATAAGATCAGTTTCGAGGCTATTCTATTGTCTTTGGTGTTTATGGAAATCGGGGTGCCCGATGGGCCAAAGGAGAAAATATGGGAATACCCTATGGAGAACAAGTCACATGCGGAAAGATTTGGCAAGTACTTGTGTGAAGGATCAATGAGCGGATAAGTCAAGCAAAGGGTGAAGAAGTGGTATGATAGACTCTACACAGCATTTGAAGAAGAGTGGCGCATACCCAAGGAGTTGCCTTCGATGGTGGGTAAGGAAATATAGTTTGTAGTTTACCATCATTTTTGCATCGTGTGATTTACAATGAAGGATGGGGCTTGGAGCCCATGGTGTAAATTACCATATGCCTTCACAGCATGATATTTCCAAGCATCATTTCACCTATTTTCAGATGCACACTACCTAACCTTTAATGCGAGACAAGGCATATTGCGACTACCATATCTTGAGAAAGACATATGTATATCCAGGACGGACTACATACATTGAGAGGCTTATCTCAGATGTATTAAACATGAATCCGTTAAGCTTGGATGTTGGAGATGTCTCGAGAAGTGCTTGTGTATCATCAATTCAAGCCCAAGATAGAGAACAATAAGTATGTGGAGAATGAGTTCGCACTCCCAAGGCCGCCAAAAGGTAAGCATACAATGGAAAATGTTCCAACACCTAAGCCCACAAAGACAATAGAAGTAGAAGATGAAGAAGAGGAGCATGAAGATAGTGGTGGTTTGGAGAACAGAGGTAGAAGGTAGCCTTTAGATAAGGTAGAAATATAGTATGTGACTACGCCACCTTAGGGGCGGGAAGGATAAGAAGAGGATCCGGATGCGGTCTGAGGAGAGAACCATTTCAAAAGGGTATTCAAGAGAATAAGGTCCCAAGGTGCTACTCCACAATCATTGCACGAGATCACCTCGAATCACTCTACGAAGGAGACAAGCGAGAAAAAAAAAGAAGGAAGTTGAATCTAAATGAGGAGGTGAAAGGGTCTAAGGAGAGAACACACTGAATCTCCTACACCTCCGGAGGATGTGGAAGAACCGAGAGGATGAAGAAATGAAGTATGGAGAAGAAGGAGAAAAGGAGGTAGATTAGACAACACACGAGACTGCTCAAGGTACAATAGAGCAAGCTCCAAATATTGAAGCTAAAGTTCCTAAGGGCCAAGATTTAAGAGAAAAAGTGGAGAATATGTTGCACTAATCATGGGCTATCTTTGAGGACATAGGTAAAATTGTCCACGCCCATTTTCAAAGAATAGTGAAACCAAAGGAGCTGTATGGATGGGATATAATGGAAAAATATATGGTAACCATGTGCACAAGGAAGCAATTGTCATGGTCTATGCACACACACATGGAGGAACCAAAATTTTATGTATGTGAAAATTCATGTGTGTCATGAAGGTTAAAGAAAACACCTCGGGCCGGACACATAACATTAAATCCTATTGTTATGTCTAATGAACAAGTGAACAATGATTTGGTAAAATTCTCATTAGAGGTGGAATGGTGGAATATGGATAAGAATACAATGATTAGGGAACTAAGAGAAGAACTCAAAACTAAGGATGTAGAAATAGCACACCTAAAGAAAGAAAAATACTTGGCACAGAAGAAGAACACTATTTTCATCAGCATGGTAGAGGAAATTGGGGACAATATCATGAAAGAAAATCCACACTTAGAGCCTAAGGTGCCCAAAACATTTCCTTCAACAGTGCATTATGTAAGTACCCTGGTGGACTTAGTGCTTGAAGATGGACCTCTATGCATGCTAACACCAAAGAATCCTAAGCAAGAAGTAGAGAGAGAAAAGGCTTCGGTGATGAGGAACATTACATCATATGAGGCATTACTCCAAATCTTGTAGGAGGAAATGAGGAAGCGAGATCAAGCGGCCGAATATTTGTACGGCTCCGAAGCCATTCTAAGAAACAGGACCATAATAAAGGACAATGAAGTCATGAAAGCCATGAAGGATGAGATCTTAGGCTGTGTAGAATGACTATCACTTGTTAAGCAAAAGCGCGAGGGCCTTATAGAAATATAAGAACCACAAAAGGAAATTCTAGATGAGCTTGGGAAACTCATTGCGCAAAAGATGGAATTATTAGAAGGAAGGATGACTTCCATGTCCAAATTGTGTTGGTATTGTATAATGAGAAAGGAGAGATTGAAAAATATGAGCTAGAGTCAATTGTAGTAGATATCCTAGAAAAGGTAGAGGCCGCGCTCAATGATTGACATACTTTATATGTGGAAATAAAAGAAGAGTATCCAAAATTGATTCTTCCAGTTGAAGCAGAAGATGTTGCGGGTAAAATCATTATTTTCTTTTGTCAAAATTATTTCTATTATTCTATTCATATTCTTTGATTCATTTTAGAGACAACCATTTCTGGGGCGGTAATGCAATTAGTGTGGGGTAATGTTGGATAGTCGAATATGGTACTTAGCAAAATACATACATACCGAATGTTCACACGGAAGAGCAAAGCACATTCAAAAGCATGGGAGGATCGGGAAGGAATCACACACTAAGGACAGAGAAAGATTTGGGACTTATCCATTTTCATGATGATGAGCTATTTTTGGAGATAACATGTCAATCACACAAACTGGTTAAAGACTTGTGTGACACAAATTGGCTATTTTTGGAGGATCATCTATGAAGCACTTTGCATATTTATGGGATGAGAATAGATTTACTACTGACAGTTAACTAGAAGAAGTCTATTTTTAGCACACCTACATGTGTGGCTAATAATAGCATGTGACCTATTTTGGGATTAGATAAGTGGTGAAGGGAAATTCCCCACCCTTATAAATATGTAGTGAACTATGTAGTATGGTATATATACTAAGATGGTACATAAGGAATGGATTCTTGTGAGATTATATTATCATATCTTTACGTGTATGAGCATATGATGTCATTATTATAAGAAGCTTATTTGTATTAATACATTTAATATAATGGAGGTTATTGACTGAATCAAGGTGTTAATCATGATTATAGTTTATTATTACATAAATTATTTCATCATGGTTATCATTTAAGTCTATTATCCTCTAAATCTAGATTTGAATATGCACTTTGTAGAATGATATAGTAGTCATACATCTGAATGCTTTAAGTATTCATCATGCTAACATCTTGTAACAACAACCCTAAAGAGGAGCCTAATACCTTTGTGCACTTTGGGTGAGATCTCGAGTCTAGGTGAGTTATGTGCCAAAGATGCAGGATTGTCTTGGTAAATTCTAGGCTGCATCAATTTCCACGTATCAATGTGCAATGATCCTATATCAAAACATTTTTCAAGGGAATGATAATGAAAAACTCATGCTTGCGGAGGTTTCAGAAGCCCTCTCGAGTTCCTTTTTTAGCATAAATGTTCCGAAGGGAGGGATAATAATGACTACATTGTGTGAGAAATTATTTCAAGCTATCATCATGTGAATAATTTTTAAAGGAGTAGTAGTGTTTCATGGGTTGGAATGGTTGTTTCAAGTTAAAGAAGGCATCCTTCATTGTCTATAGTGGTCTAGTGATAAATTTATTCTCACTTCTTCACTCAAGGTGCCTAATAGGCTCAATATTTGATCATTCAAAAAGAGGTTTCGATGGTGAAAAAAATTAGGGCTACAAGTTTTCATCATATAGGAGGAGGATCCTTTCGTATAAAGGGCCGAGTTCTTCATCAATATTTCATGACTGCATCAGAGCATTCCATTAGATCATTACAAGAGTGGGTTCTCTTCAACACCATAGGATCTGATATTCATTGAGATCTATACTTTGGACCATTCCTTATCTTCTCTCCTCATTATTTCTCCTCTTCTCTACCTCCTTTCTAATTCCTCATAAAAATCATGATTTTTATATTGTTCATTAAAGTGAATATGATATACTTGTGTAATGTACAAGTACCTTTTGCAATTATAAAAAAGGACTTATTTTGTGTTTCCTAAGGTTATGTGAAAATTCACTTGTAATGAGAATATGCAAAGTCATGTGGGGGTAGATGAAGAGATGGATTGTAAAGCTATAAATTGGGAGAGCCTCCTCATTTCAAAGGATGGTTAATCTTATTTACTAGCTCCCATACTCTCTCTAGAAACAAGTGATCAAATTTCCTCTATTTATTTTTCTTATGTTTCCTCTCCATCTCAACTATACTCCATGAGCAATGTACTTGTTGAATGTTATGCATTAAGACTTTGTGCTTTTTGTATTTTGTTCCTTATTGATTCTCATGGTGTCTTCTCATTGAATTCATGGGTAATGTTATGGTTTTGAAACAATAAACTCTATTGTACTATTTATTGTATAAAACCCCCTCTTTTCTATTCTCTTCACATCATTCTTTTGAGCTTCTTCCTCCCTTGTTGTTTCTACAAACATTTTACCACGCTTTTGGGAAGTACCCCTATATGATCCATGGTTGAAAGACCACCCTAGTTGATAGAATAGTGTATATAATTTCAATTTTTTCCATAAATGGAGATGCCCCATTGAAGAAGAGGGACCTAGTCCCAAAGAATTGGTGGAAATCAACTAATTTGTCCTAGCAACAAATTATTTTACTAATAGTTTTTGGTACCCACCACGGGGAATATTTTTCATATTCTGCACCTAATATACAAACCAAAAAATCCAAAAAAGCATATATTAAAAAAACCATAAAAAATAAAAAATGGAAGTTCATTGCTTTGAAAAGACCACTATTGATTCCTATAAGAAACCCTTTGTATTCTAAAGTCTCCTTTCATATTCTTGTTGTAATATTTTCCTAAAACTAGGCGATAGAAGATATACCGGGTTGAATAAGTTTAGAGGAATTGTTGATCCCGATTTTGAGGCCTTTCAAAATTTGTAAGAAAAATTGGAGATAATCCTTATTTCTTCTCTCAATCCTCATCTCCATCCAATTAATCAAGTGGTACCCCGAAAATCCTATTCAAAATCTTGTTGATACTCCTCCCGCAAATGATCGGGATTCCTTGACCTTTCAACCACCATTGAAAATTGAATTTTATAGTAGAGAATAATAAGAACTGGAAGAATAATTGGGAGAATAATTTGCAAAAGTGGAAGAAGAAGTTGAAGTAGAAACAATAATGGTATATGAAGAAGATAAGCCTCCACTAATTATGCCATGTGGTAGAAACATGGGTCCACTCACACTCCCTCAACTTATCCATAAATTTCTAAGGGGATCTAGAAAGAGTTTTCCAAATTCAAAGGAGACGACACATAAATCCCAAAAGAAGATTTAACATCATTCATCACAGGATGTGGTGTATTAGGAGTGGATCATAGACATGTATCAAAGATGTTTTTCATAGAATATTTTCAAGATAAAGTGACCAAGTGGTTCTACCTCTTACCAGCTAGATCAATCACTTGTTGGGAGGAAAATAAAACCAGATTGTGAAGAAAGGATCAAATCCACTACTATTTGTCAAGATCTCCCAAAGGTGCGGTTGGTTCAAATAAAAAATGGGACCAATGAGACTATGAGGGATTTTATAGCACCTTATAATAGGTTTCTCTAGAGGATACCATTTGAATTTTTCCCTCCAATGATAATGAAAAAATATTCTTCATCAATTCTCCATTTCCTGAGGTAGGATTCATCCTCTAAAGATATTTACCTATGGATCTTGCACAAGCTCAATAAATTAGCATTGAAGTAGAAGATGACCTCATCCTATCAGGAAAGATCAAGAACCATTCAAAGGATAAGGCCCAACATCCAAAAGATGAGAGGGATGATCCATTGTTGTAAAAATTGGTAAACGAATTGAAAATGTTGAATAAAGAAGTTTCCCAACGAACATTCAATCAAGATAAAAACAAAAATCAGATTGTAGGATCACCCCTAAGGGTTTCCTTGGAGTCTCCACCTATCAATGTAATTTACAAAACTTAAGAAGACCAAGAATGACTTGAAAATAAAGTGAATACAATGCTTTCCTAAAGATTGAAGAAATAGAGAATGATATATAAATAAGATTCTCGTGAATGGGAAGAAAATGATGACAAAGATGCACTCAGTTTCTCATGTGTGGTATTCACCCATTCTTAATAAAAAAAGGAGTTTCTTCCTCCGAATCTACAAAAAAAGAAGGTTGAAGATCCTCTTGTGGAGAATCTACAAAATAAAATAATCGATCGAGGATCTCCACTCCCCCTCCATGGAGCATGCATCAAAAACTGGATCCCATGACAAGTAAGAGGTCACCTACTATTATAAGTAATTCATTCAATGATCCTTTTAAATTTAATTCTACTCCTACAAAATCTATTCCTTTAAGAGTTTCTATTGTACCTTCAAAATGAGCTTATGTCCCTCGAACATCTACTCCCTCTCCTAAGCCTACCCTAACTTCAAACAGAGTCTCTTCATCCCCATTTTACACATCCAATCCTTTTTATATAATAGAAAATTTTAACAAATATAAAGTGCATACTTCCAAATATGATTATTTGCAGACTCATCTTGAAGAATTTGAGAAGTTAGTCCATTATATTAAGACTAGTAGTGCAAATTCCAATACTATGAAGCCTAGTTCTAAAGGATTACTACCAAATCCACCTACACCTACGTCTCAAAAAAATTCTTTTTATGAGTTCAAAAAAGACTAATAAGATTGATCCTTTCTATGTCTTCCTTTAAATTTGAGAATACCAATTGAATAATTATATAATAGATTCAGGTGAATCTCACAATATAATGGCCATAAAGGTTGCCAATTCCCTTAGAATCACCTTCACTTAGGACAATGGCTCTTATTACTCTATGGATTCAAAGAAAGTCCCACTTGTAGGGAATTTCAAGTATGCATAGGTGGCTCTCACCGAATTTCTAGACAAGAACGTATCATTGACTATCTTAGTAGTAGACATTCTGGATTCATTTGGAATGTTGTTAAGTAGATGCTTCTACAAAAACTTGGGAAGTAAAATCTACATGAATTGGTTTTCTCATAATCATTCTAGTTAAAGGAGATATGGAAAAGAAAAAAATATGATATATATAGTGCAAAAGTCAAGAAATCTAGGAGCTAAAATCTTGTACTTAGATAAAGGGAATATGAATCATTTCATAACTTCATAAAAAGAGGATGAGATCCCTATCTTGATAGGACCAAAAATTCCTTTCCGATGGGTTGTTGATCATGTTAGGGAATAAGGGATAAAATATGTGGAATAATCCCTCACGAGATCGTAATAAGAGAAACTAATATGTAGAAAATATTACAGATCTCAAATAAAAGTGAAAAATAAAATAACACAACACAAAGAGACAATATTTAACGTGGTTCACCTAATTTGGGCTACGTCCACCAAGAATCACATGCTCAGATTTTATTGCAAGTCACCACTCTCTCAACACAATACCCAGATCTATTTGGAGCTATGCTCAACAAACTCTCTGAAATTCACACACAATTCAAAGCACATCTCGCAATGTTTTTCCTCCTATCATATGCATAAAACCATATAAATAGATAACTACTTAAGCAATTTTAAAAAAATGTGGGTATCAAAACCATGGGTAAAAAGCTGTCCCATAAACCTATGGGTCAAAATCCCGCCCATATGAGAAAATAATGTTTCTGATATATCGAGCACGGTTCTCAAGGCCCAATTTTTTTGGGGCTGCAACCCCGAACCCTTGCTACGGGGCTTCCACCTCAGACCCCCACTCGGGGCCCGACCCGGCCCCAAACCTCAGTGAGGATACATGAAAAGTGTACAATACTCTTAGTGTACAGTCTTCAACACTTTCACACATGAAAATAGGCTCCACAACCTAACGAGATGATGAAGAATTAAAAGGAAATATTTATTTGTAAGGGGACAAACCTGAGTTGTTAGATGATGTAAGCTATGAGTAAGATTAAATGCTTCTTGATGAGTTCCAAGATGATAAACTAGATAATTTTTTTACCCATGATGAGGAGGTGTTCTCATCCCCTTTTGAAGATGACGATTCTCTTTATCATTTCATCCATGAAAAATAGGATCCACATTGTGATAACCATTTGGAATGTTTGAAGGAAGAATCTATGAAAGAGATGCTAAGAATTGTAGAAGAAATAAAAGAACCTCATCTCAGTCTTGAACTCCTAATGGAAGCCACGGATTTATAATACATGTATGAATCTAATTTCAAATTCTCAACTAATTTGAAAATTGGTCATGATGAAATAAATCAGGGTGAAAAATATAATATCCCTCTTGTAACAATAAGTGATGGATGTAATGATGGATTAAATTTTTTCTCTTTCCATTTGAAAAGGAAGATTATTTCTATGATGAAAAAGTGGAAATGAAGAGTTTTGAGTTCATCGAGTTAAGACTCCCTTAAATAAATAAGTAGGGGAATGCAATGAGATTTGCGATGATGAATCAATTCCTCTAGATTGCTACCTTGAATTCCAAAATGAAGGTTCTGTAAATGAATGTAAAGGTGAGCTTTTGGTAGTTTTAAAAAAGTACTTGTACAAGAAATATTGAAAGTGATATATGGTATGAAAGATCCCGAGCTAAGTTTTTATCTCTTGACTCTTGTTATGGCCATGCAAGATAAGTACGAGGTTTTGTTTTATTCATCATTAAATTTCCAAACAACTAATAATGGAATAGAACAAAAATATGAATTCAAAGACTCTTATGAAAGAGTTGTTGTTGGAGCTCAAAATTGTACTCGTCCTAGATCGTGGATACATTGGGGATTTTAGGAAACATGGGGTTGTCTCCATGTTGTGGGATTTACGCTTGAGAAAGACCTCTAGAGAAGTTCAACTTCCTCTACCTATATCTACCGCTAAAAACATTCCTAGAAAGTAAAATGCAGCTACCTATCACTACCCTACTATTCCAAGGGACCAGGTGAGAAGGAGATGTATGGAAGGGAAAAATAAGCTAAGGGGAGGTGATAACACCAGAAAGAGGGTGATGAACACACTCATCTTGAGAAAAAATGAAGGAAAACATGCACGAAGAGGGAAGAAAATGTGCCACAGTCTGAAACATATTTACACACCTATTTTCATGGATCACAACAAATAAAGTCCCTGCAAGAGATATAAAATATGCACAATGGATCAACAATGTAAAAAAGGCAAGAAGATGTAATAAAAATTGAGCTAAGGTAGATAATAGCCACAAAACACAACTTTTATTTCTTCCAAGGGATGCACAATTGATTAAAATGGTGATAGAGGAAAATATCCGCATGAAAATGGCTCAGATTTGAGGCCTCCAACTCAAAATGCTAAATATAAGAGTTTTGAACAATGTCTTAAGAAAACTAATGGGTTCCATCCACCCTTTGACAATGAGAAATGCTAAAATATTTATATAAGGAGAGAAGAGGAGGAGAAAGAGGAGGGAAAATCAGATCTAAACATCTAACCACCAACAACTAACAATGAATGCTTGAAAATATGTCTATAGGAATGTTATATGTTCCTCCCCATGTTTATTTTTCTTTTGGAAGAAGAAAGGAGACCAAATCAAAACCGATGTGGGTGGTTGAGTTGACTAGATGTGTGCATTAATGGCTTGAATAATTTTTCCCTATTCTCTACCTACCAAATCCTGCCAAAATATGATTTTAAATGACCTAGAGTGTAGCCCACTTCAAAATATTTCAATCAAGCCTAGACATGTGGAAACGTAAGAAACATGACACACTGATTGGATGAAGGATTCAACTGACGAGTTGTTTATTTATTTTTTTCATTTTTCCACATTTTAGGAACTCACTTGACAAGAGGATTTGGAAAGAAACTTAAATTTTATGATAAATTATATGTTGTACACTTCATGTGAAAAAATCCATGTAACATGTAGTGATTGGAATAGAAATTTTTACTTGGCACGTGTGCAAGAGAAAGATCCAAGAGAGGAAGGAAAAACAAGTCTACAAACACACACAAGAGAGTTGTGCATGAGGTGGGGAAAGATGCATATCTATAGAAGTGTGCATGTATGTGGGAGGCATAGGAATCTAATCAAATGAGCACACGATGACAAGAAGGAAGAAAAATCTGAAAGGAGAATGTAAAGGAAGAATGTTGAAAGGGATTGAGTATGTGTAAAGTAGTTCGTAGGACTGGGAAGAAGGAGCATGCACAAGAATTATCCAAAATGGAAGACAAGTACACAGAGGTGTGTGAAAATGTGTGCAAGACTATTGGAATGAAAGCACATGTGCAAGGAGTGATCGTGGAGGGAAAATTGAAGGAGATAGAAGAATAAGGAAGAGAGACAAAAATGTGTGGAAATAAGTGAAGCGAAGAGAAAAAAAAAAAGAAATAAGAAGGAAATGCATGCAAGGGCATGTGCGAGAGAAGTGCAGCCATGCAAAAATGCCAAGGTATAGAACCAAGAGCACACACAAATTGAAAACTTGAACTCAGAGCCAGAATGGAATTGTAACTTGTCTAATTAACTAGGGTGGTTATTTTGGGAAATAGTTTGATGAATATTGGGGCCATATTCTTGCCGGATGAAAGAGATTAGTAGTATTAGAAGAATCTATTGAGTATGAAGTCTTCCCGAAAACATGAACTTCTCGATATATGTAACTTGAAGAACACCCTTGAAGTCACTTAACAACATTTTCGAATGTTGTATAAAACCGTTGATCTCATATGAAGATGTTTTGACTTGGATTTTTTGAGAGTGGAAACATGTTGAATACTACCAAACTATTGGAAGACTGCCACCCTGGAAGGAACAAAAGAGTGTGCGCAAGAAGTGTGCAAGAGAAAAGAATTATGTATAAAAAACAATGTGTGCAATACACACTTGGAGGAATTGAAGCTACTCTAATATGTATAATGATGCAATATGAATTAATGTAAGTGCTTGAGGTAAATCCCATTGACTGGGATTGATAGAGAATCTATATCAAGATGAGATAACTTGGAATATTTATCCTCCTTGCAAGAATCGATGATATATGCACCACTCTAAAGTGCATCAAAATTTGAATTTCACCTGGTTTAGCTCTATTAGCATCCCATTTTAGGACCAGATTACCCACATTGAAAGCTTGAGGCCTATCCTTTCTATCAAACCAATACTTGGTTTATTGATGACGTTGTTCTAACTTGATTTTGAATGAGTTTATTAATTATTCAAGTTCAACCAACTCTGCCATTTTGATTTCTCTTTGAGTTATGTCATCAAACTCCAATTGATGGGTAATTTCTAATGAAGGAAACTCTAGTGATAAGGTAATCTCAAATGTTTTTACCATAAACAATTCTATAAGGTGAAGTACCTATTTCCATCTTCATCGTGATTCCATCTACCCATCTTGCCGCACACAAGACCTTTTATGCCACTCCCTTTAGTTGATATTCATTGTTTGTTTCATGATTCGATCAGGTTCTTGTTGGTAGAATTTGCCAAGCCATTTCCTTGAGGGTAGTAGTTGGAAGAAGTATTTAAATAGATTCTAATAATAAGAGCCTAATCGGACATTCTTGTACCAAAGAAGGATTTTGCATTATAAGAGTTAATGATATAAGCAATACCAAACCTTGTTAAAATTTCGTCGAGAAAGTCAAGGGTGAATGACTTAGTTGATTCCTTGAGCACAATTTTTTTCCATCTTGTGAAGTAATCCATAGCTATCAACATCCATTTGTGACTAGCACTAGAAGGAGGGTTGATCATACCTATGAAGTCAAGACCCCATTACGCAAAAGAATGATCCACTTGGATTGGCTAGAGGATAAGTGCTGCCAATTTTTTATTTCCTGTAAATAAATCACATTCTCTCGCCATTTTGACCCACTTGTGCATATCAAGTAAAGAGGGTAGGCCGAGAAATAGCCTACCTTAATGATCTTCAATGTTGTTTCTTTGGTAGAGAAGTTTTCACTAGAGAATCCATCATTAAATTATGCTAACCCTTTTTCAACTTGCACACCATCAATACATCTTAGTAGCATGCCATCAATGTTTCTTTTGAATAAAATCCCATTGATGAGTGTATATGGAATAGATTACATCCTTAGATGTCTTATTTTTTCTTTATTGAGTTCCACCAGATTAAATTTCATTATTACTAAGTTTTGGTGTGTAACTTAATGATTTCCAACCTTTGGAATCTTTTTTCAACACATTTGACAACTCCCAACATCTAGATCTACCGATTTTAGCAATCAGTGAGCCCTATTTATGAGAAGAAAACACACAAGATAGAGTGTTTTAGTTGAAGGATCATTTGAATATCACTAGTTTCATTTAGGAATAAGAAGTAGAGGATCTTCTGCATGCACATCTATATCTTTTATGCGTAGGACACAATCTAATCCTCCTCTTGTTAGACCTTCCACATGCTCACCTAGGGTGTTTAGACCCTTTCTAGCCATGACGTAGAAAATATTCCCTTTTTAACTTTACTTACTGGTGGTTTTCCTTTGGATCTTGCCATACAACATGATATATAAGTGTATATGCTTAAAAGTATTCCATTTTTCACTGGTGAGAATGAAGTCACCTATTAAGCACATTCAAGATATTACAAACATATGCTCTGTTCATCTAGTTACTAAAGATGATGTAGCTGTAAGACTACTTACATCCTCTCTCAAAGGAAAATCACTTCATTTGTACAAATATTAAGACCTTCCTCTATCAATAATTGGGATGGACTTGCACCGATATTTGTAACTAGTTCGAGGAGAAATATGACAATATATCCTTATTAGAACAACTCACAATGATCAAAAGAGCTCCCAATGAGCTCATGGCTGATTTCAACTTCAGATTTCAAAAGACATGGGACAAAATTCTATCCCTCTTAAGACCAAATTCTCAAGGTTATTTCCTTTATTTCCTAATATCTCTTAATTATGACATTGCAATGATGATACGATCATGGGTGGTGCGTAGCTCCCTAATTCCTATGCTATAAACATTAGGAAAAAAATTACCTAATCCAAGATGACAAGTTAGCCCCTTAACAACCTACGCCATTATTTCATGAAATCACTCATGTGCCTCACCCTCTGTTTCCCCCATTTATGAGCAGAGTTCTCAACCCGATGCCTCCACAACATATTCTCCTACGCAAATAAAGGAAGATGAAGAAATGAAATTCTTGATTATAAATTTTTCCAATAAAGTTATATCCTTAGAAAATCATCGGAGAAAGCCTTTAGAAATATCTCTAATCAAAGATTTAATCAAATCAATTACCCCTTTAGAAATCAATATCTAAATAAGAGATATGGGAAGAACCAAAAAAGTGATAGATGACATGCCAATACGTACCTTCCATTACAAACAATTCCTCTGCACAACCTCTTCCAAAGGCCCAACGCAAGCCAAAAAATAGCTTGATTCATAACAACATGGTCCAAGATAAAAATTGGTGTTTTCCTTATAATATTCCTCACATTAGTAAAAATATTCAAATTCCTTGCATGTGCAAGCTTACATGATTCAAAATTCAAATTATGAGCCTTCCAATAGCATGCACGAATGAAAAAAGAAGCACTAGAAGTTGTCCCTGAAACCAATATTATGTTCTTTGGGGCTAAAGACTTCTATGCAATAAACCAAGCTATGGAAAACTCAAACAGATCATGTGCACAAAGGTTGTTAATAATATAAGGTATAAGAAGGGATTCCAGAGTTTGATGTGCAACCTTTTGCTCTTTCCATTCGATCGATCCTCGGAAGAAAAGAGATGCGACTAATGCACCCAAAAGTTATGGTGTTCATATTATCATGTGCGAGGTTCCACGTAACATCACAACATAAATGGCATGCACCCATCCATTGGTAGGTCAAGCCTCTATGTAAGCTAAGGCCCTTTCCTCTGCACTTGAGAAATCAATAAAAGATTTTGTTGTGCCTCAAACGCATAAGTATATGGGCCTTCCATTCAACATCGTGGACTAGACAAAGAAGAAAAATGTGAATGTCAAAATGTGGGATGCCCTTGCTATTTCATCTCAGTGTGACCTATTGCATGAAGCTTTGACACAACTCTGCTGATCTAGCTATCAAAAGACCTCATGTTGTTGTCAATATTTTTAAGCACCAGAGAAGTAAGTAAACAAATTTATAAAACTCCGACCCTTCTTTATGTCTTTGATAGTAGGAAAACACCTCGTCTATAATTATATGATTGACTTAGGGGCTAGTACTTCTATCATGCCTAAGAAAATTGTTGATGTCCTAGGTTTTAAGGACAACCCCATGTCTAAAGGAGTCTTGTAGCTTAATGACTCAAATGTTACTACTTAGGAGTTATCAAGGATCTTGAATTAACGCTACATATATATCCAAGCCTAACGATAATTCATGATGTTCCAATCATTTATTTTCTTCCATTTTTTCCATTTTCCTATCAAAAGATTTCAAATCCAAGGTGGGTGGCTACTTGTCTTTGGATTAGTTTCGTATCTTAGAAAGAACAAGGTATGGGACCCAGGTTTACCATACAAGATGAGATTATATTTTCCTATAATTTCGAGTCATATAACCATCCCCTATCCTTGTTAATTTCCTCATTCAAGAAGGATAAGAAAAAGATTTAGTTTTAGATGAATAACCCCTTCCGCCTCCATACCTGATATACTATTAGATGAATGGGATAAAGAGCACTATGAATTTGATCCTTATGATACAACTATTGAAACTAGTCTTGGTATTTACTACATCCTTATAGAATAATATGTGCTTCCCTGCCACACTCAAGCAAGAAATTGATGAGGATTATGGATTGCGAGAAATGTATTTTGATGGCCCAAGAAGCGAAATGGTGCAAGCCCATGTGTTTTTCTTATATCTCTTAGATATGAGAAGTTCTTAATCATGCACAAGTTGTAGTTTTCATGCTCCAAAAATGTGGCATAATATGAAGCATTTGTGTATGGTCTTCATATTACTGAGAAGAAACAAATTAAGGAAGTGAAGATCTTTAGGGTTGTTGAGTTGGTTATCCACTAGGTCACAAATAAGTGCACAACAACAAATAATAATATTTTGAAAGCTTATAAACATAGAGTTTGGGACCTCTTAGAGGGATTCAAATCTCTAAATCTGCAGATGGTGCCATGGAAATTGAATAGAGAAGATGATCGATGGGTGCCCTTGGTTCACAATTCTCACATACTGAGTATTTTTTCCAAGGTAGTGCATAACACATCAAGATGGTGGTCAAGCTATCTATTCCATACAATGAAGTTAGCTAGAAGGTGTTTGATAGCGACACATAAATTATCCAGTTCATTAAAAATGAAGTTGAGTTCTCTTCAAACATGCAAGATAAATTGCATGATATGGTGACCAAGTGACTTAACTTAAGACAAATAAGTTTCCTAAATGGATTTTAATCTTAGATAAAATATTAATTCCTGATGATGAGTTCAAAGGTGAATAAAATTACATGCACACAACACAAGAAGACTACATTCCACTCACTATTACGTCTTGGAAAGATTTTCTTCTTGGTAAAGAATGCACACATGATGAAAAGTAGGCCTTTATTTCCATATGCCAGAAATATAGTAACATATTTTCATGGGAATATGAATACCTCAAATGATTTGATCCAAGTGTTTCTCAACACTCCATTGACCTTGACTTGAGTATCAATCCAATCAGAAAAAAGAAAAGACTCATCAATCCTAAGATAAAGCCTATTATGAGGAAGGAGTTATCCAAAATCATTGAGGTAAAGATAATATTTCCTATCAAATACTCTACTTGTGTAGCGAGTCTTGTTCGAATGCAATGCATAAAAAAATGGAAAAAATAAGGTTTGACATCGATTTTAGAGATTTAAATAAAGCATCTTTGAAGGATCATTATCCTTTACCTTCTATGGACCAGATTTTATAGATTGTGCCTAGTACAAAAAGATTTTCCAGGTTGGATGGGTATTTTGGTTTCAATTAGATCATGGTCAAGGAAGAGGATCAGTTCAAAAAAATATTTACAACTAAATGGGGAACATATTTTTATCATAAAATGCATTTTGGTTTTTCAAATGCAGGTGCAACATTTCAAAGAACCATGGACCTTTCCTTCAAAGGATATATCAATGAGTTCATCCTAGTTTACTTGGATGACATAATTTTCTTCTCGAAACAGAGCGTGGATCACATGATGCATCTCTAGAAAGTCCTTGAAAGATGCAGAGAATTTTGGGTGTCTCTTAACCCCAAGAAGTACAACTTTGCTGTTACACAAGGAAATATTTTGGGCCATGTAGTTTCAAGAGAGGGAATTGTTGTTGATCATAAGTGTGTTTCTACCATCCTTTCTCTCTCATTTCTAGAACACAATAAGGATTTGCAATCATTCCTAGGAAAGATCAAATTCTTAGGAGGTTTATCCATAACTTGTAGGTTTGGTCAAGCCCATCACCCTCATGTCAAGAAGGAAACAACCTTCAAGTGGATGACAAAATGAAAATAAAGCTTTAAAAAAATCATGCAAGAAATTTCTTGTGTAATAACACTCATCAATATAGATTACTCAAAGGATTTTATTCTCTATGCTTATGGAGCTGATGCTAGAGTTTTTGTTTTCTTAACATAGGTAAATGAATAAGGAATGGAAAAACTAGTGGATTTATTTAGTCAAACATTGAAGGATTATGAATTGAAATACAATCACACATAAACATAGGTATTTATCATCATGTGTGTGGTGAAGAAGTTGAAAAGTATGCTCACCATAAATCACATCAAGGTGCTAGTTTCACACTTTGGTGTAAGAGAATTCAACATGGGAGTAGAAATCCGTGAGAAAAGAGCAAGATGGGTGACCAAAGTCATGGATTATGATGTGATGTGATTATCAAAGCCACTAAGTTAGTTAGAGTTAATCTACTCTGTAGGTATATTTCTAAGGATGCGCATAAAAAGCAAGAAGCTTCATTATTTTTGGATGAGGAGCCTTTGCATGCTAAACTGAGCGGAATGAAGATCCTACCATTCACACCTGGATGGAGTACATGGTAACTCTTCTCTCTTCTAGGGCATGCCCTTCGGGACAAAAAAATAAAAAATAAGACATATTAGGATGTAATCTATCCAATATGCACTCATCTATGGACTTTTTTTCAAAAGAAACATTGATGGCATACTGCTAAGATGTATTGATGACACATAAGTTGAAAAAGTGTTAGAAAAATTTCACGATGGCTTCTCTGATGGAAACTTATTTGTCAAATAAATAATGTTGAAGATCATTAAGGCATGATAATTTTGTCATGCCCTCTTTGCAAATGCGAGTATGTGGGTCAAAAAATGCAAATAATGTGCTTTCTTTGTAGAAAGAAAAAATTGGCAGTGCTTCCCCTTAGAGCAATCCAAGGATTATCCTTTGTGTAATGGGGTATTGACTTCATAGGTATGATGAACCCTCCTTCTAATGCTGGTCACAAATGGGTGTTGACAACTACATTACTTCACCAATTGGACATAATATGTTGCGCCCAAGGAATCAACCAAGTCATTCATCCTTGAGTTTCTCGAAGGCATTGTAATAAGGTTTGGTATTCCTCAAACCATTATTAATGATAATGCAAAATCCTTGGTGTAGGAATATTTGATTCTTCTCTTAGTCTTGGAATCTATTTAAATACTTCTTCCAGCTACTACCCTCAAGGAAATGGATTGGGATAGTCTACTAAAAAGAACCTAACTAGATCCATAGAACAAACAATGAATATCAACCAAAGGGAGTGGCATACAAAGGTCTCATGTGTGTTGGGTAGATAGAATAATGATGAAGAAGGAAATTGGAACTGCACCATACATAATTGTTTATGGTAAAGAAGTTAGAATTCCTTATCACTAGATGTTCCTTAATTAGAGCTTTCCCAACAATTGGATTTTGAGGATGTAGACCAAAGAGACATCATAATGGAAGAGCTGGTTAAACTTGAAGAATTACAAAAATATTCCATAATCAAGTTAGAAAAAAATCAATGATAAACCAAGTAGTGGTTTGACAGAAAGGCTAGGCCTCAAGCTTTCAAAGTGGGTAATATGGTCCTAAAATGGGATGTCGATAAAGCTAAACTAGGGCATCATTAAAAATTTGATGCACTTTACGGTGGCCCATATATCATCTATTCTAGAAAGGAGGCTAACTATTTCAAGTTGTCTCATCTTGATGGAGATGCGCTATAATTCCCAATCAATGGGATTTTTCTTAAGCACTTCCATTAAGTCCTTTTGCATAATTGCACTTATTAGGGTTGTTTTAATTCCTTTAAGTGCACATTGCACACACATTGTATTTTTGTACATAGTTATTTTCTCTCACGTGATTCTCACACACACTCTTTTTTATTCCAGGATGGTAGTATTCCAATAGTTTTGTAGTATTCATCAATTTTCCACTCTCATAAAATCCAAGTCAAAACATATTCATATGAGAGTAAGCGGTTTTAAACAAAGTTCAAAAATATTGTTAAGTGACTTGAGGGTGTTCTTCAAGTTGTAGATCAAAATTTCATATTTTCAGGTAGAATCCATGCCTAATGGATGCTTCTAAGGGTATTGATCTCTTTCATCTAGTTGGTTGATGGCCCCAAAAATCACTAAACTATTTCCCAAAATAACCACCCAGTTATTTAGATAATTTGAGCCCATTATGGCTCTCGGTTCAATTTTTCAGTTTTGTGCACCCTTGAATCTATACATTAGAACTTTTGCATGGTTGTGGTTCTTGGTGCACCCCCTCACACACATTTCCTTATTCTTCCTTATGCTTTCTCTTCCCTTCAATTTTTTCCACACACTTCTATCTCTCTTCCTTAATCTTCTTTCTCTTTCCATTTTCCCTCCGCGATCACTCCTTGCATGCCTACTTTCATTCCAATAGTCTTGCACACCTTTTCACATGCATTTATGTACATTCCTTCCATTTTGGCTAAGTATCACTTATTCTCCTTCTTCTTGAGTCCTATGCATGTATTCATGTGAACTCATTCCCGTTCCACATTCTTCCTTTATGCTCGCATTTTCACATTTCATCCTTCTTGTTACCACGTGCTCATTTGATCGGATGCCCATGCCTCTTGCATACAAGCACACTTATACGAGATATGCACCTTTCCCAAATCTAGATGCAACTCTCATGCATTATCTCATGGACCTTTGTGTCCATCCTCTTACACCTCTTGCTCTTGTACATGTGCCAAGTGCAAAATTTTGTACCAGCTTATTGCATGCCACATGGAATATGTCGATGAAGTGTAAAACACGCAACATATCGAGAAATACCAGCTACGTGCCAAATCCTCTTGTCAAGTGAGTTCCTGAAATTTGGTAGAAAATTAAAAAAAAAACAATATTCAGCTAAATCATTCATCCGATCAAATTGCACCTGTGTCTTGCATGTTCAACTTGTACTATATATCTTCTTATTATCATAACTTCTCTTTGTAGAGCTTAAATATCCACGCACTGGCTTGATTGAAAGATGTTTATGTAGGCTATAATATAGGTAATTCAAAATCATATTTTAGTGGGATTTGGTAGGAAGATAATGGGGAAACAAAAGTCAGGTCATTAATACACACATCTAGTTGACTCAACCACTAAGATCTATTTTTATTTGGTATCCTTTCTTCTTACACAAGAAAAAAAAAAAAACATGGGGAGGCATATATGATAGCCCTACAAAAGGATTTATAGGAATTAATTACTAGTTGTTAGTGGTTAGATGTTCGATATGGGTTTCCCTCCTTTTTATCCTCTTCTTCTCTCCTTCTTCTATAAATAGTTGATTTTTTTTCATTGTAAAAGGTTGGACCCCATTAGTTTGCTAAGGAAATTGTTCAAATCTCTGCTCTTTAGCATTTTAAGTTACATTCCTCAAATCTAATCCATTTGTATGTATATCCTTGCCTCTCTCACCACTGTAACCAATTGTGCATCACTTGGAAGTAATAAAAGTTGTGTTTTTGACTATTCTCTGCCTTAGCTCAATTTTTACTGCATATTATTTCCTTCATTTTCATTGTTGATCTATTATGCATATTTTATATCTCTTGCAGGGATTTTTTTTTATTCCACACAAAAATAGGTGTGTGAATGAATTTCAGACTATGGCATGTTTTTTTCCTCTCTTTGTGTGTTTTCCTTCATTTTTCTCAAGATGAGTGTGTTCATCCCCTCTTTCTCTTGTTATCATGTCCCCTTAGCTTAGGTTTTCCTTTTCATGCATATTCTTCTCATCCTGGTCCCTTGGAATCATAGAGTATCTTTATTGGTAGAAATAGGTAGAGGAAGTAAGAATTCTCAAGAGGTTTGTCTCAAGCATAAGTCCCATAACTTGGTGATAGTCCCATGTTGCCTTAAAGCCCCAGTGCATCTTGATATGGGGCAGGTGTAATTTTAATCTCTAATAGTTTTCGATAATAATGAACATGGAAAGGAGATACACTTCGAATATTCAAGAATTTCAGTCAAAAATCAGCCTTGGGGCAATGACAAGATGAAAAACGAGAAAATAATAGCATGGGGGAATACCGAAGGTAATTTACAATTTGAGACTGATTCCCAAGATAGTAATAATAATGGAATTTTTGAGTGAAGCTCTGAACATCAAAAGGATCATGTAGGATCACTCCTCCCAAGTATACAGGTAGTCATGAAAGAACCTAGATTTCATAAGTAGTTGAGGAAAGGAGGCTACTTTCTCAAACCATCACAAGCTTTGTGGAATATCATCACTTAATGTTACTTTAGTGAAAGTGGGTTGTCCCCTGCATATAACACATGTAACTTTAGGATGTGGGTTTCCCTTTCTATTGTGTGTGTTTTTACCCTTCCATGCATGGTTTGTTTCCTTTTTGTCATATGTGTGTGGTCTCTTTTAGTATATCCTTATTTATTGTTGAGACTCTGTATAGCCCAATGGATAAGGCACTAGTCCAAGTTATATATTGAGATTATGGAGTAAATTATCATCTTGTACTCACTTTTTAATCCAAAATGAGTCCCCAAGTGAGAGATATCTATTTTCATGTGTTTTTTAAGGGAAAAATTCATAGTTGAAAACATGACAATTTGATCCTAGTGAAATTTTACTTTCTTGTAAACCCTCTAGAGAACTCCTCTCGTATCAGTTCCCCCTCTATGTCAGGCCTTTCCCAATCCTCCTATATCTCATATGTGTTGTAATAACCTTTCCCATAAGTTGGAAAAATGAAAACAAGTTCACGAGTCCTTTCGAGATAGTGTTTTTCAAGGTAGACTTTTCAGTAGACTTATAATGGTTATTTTTTAGCCTTTATGAGGTAGGTGGGCACCCTCAGTAGTATATTTGAAGGATAAAATTAATTGGGAGTTTGTATTGAGGAGGTAAGATCATATTTTAAGTTTTTGGGAAATTTTAGGGAAGGTTTGATTTTTTAGGGACAAGTTCGGTGAAAGAGGGTTTTGAAGGTGAAGGAGATTGTAGTTCAAAACAATGCTTGATTCCAGGGGATCTCAGAAGAGTTAGAGGTGAAAAATTTACCATTATAAATATGATTCAATGGTATAAATTATGGTTCTTTTCAATTTTTAAGAAGACCAAAGCGCTTCTCTCTACAGATTTGTTTTGGAAGGCCTGACAACCTACAATTTTGAGAAAAATGATGTTTTAAGGGTGTTTTCATGCGGTATAGATCATGGGACTCAACCCTTTCTTCTCAAAAAAATATTTAGAGTTAAAATCATATAAATAAGAACCCAAAAATTCCTCTCGGAGCTCCAAAACTTCATCTTCAAGCTCTCTCTCAAGGTACACTCTCATGATTAGAAATGTTTTCAGGTGGAAATATGTCATCCTAAGGTTAAAGAACATTTATGTGTCCCTTATGTTCCATTTATTTTGGATATTTGGGACCAAAAGTGTTCCCATGACCAATTAAGCCCCTTGGTTTACCACATGACCCCGATGAATCTCCATAATGCAAGTTAAGCTCCTTCTCACCTCTATCTAGCCCTCTCCATCATGAAACCACAAAGTGAAACTTGTCAAGATAGGGTGAGGGTGAATTTTTTTATCCCAATTTTCCCATCCCCTTGGGATATTTGGGAGAAAAAAATGAACCCCATGAAAAATTTATCCCTTGGTTCAACATGTGACCCCAGGAAGGCTCCGTAGGCTATTTTTAGCCCCCTCTCTTCTTCGCCTCAAAAAAATGGATTCTCGCCACTTATCATGATATGACAAGGGAACATTTTTTCCATAAAATATTCCATACCCTTAGGAAATATGGGACAAAAATTTCTCCCATGAGAAATCCCCTTCCTAGGTTCCTCATGTGATCTAGTCTCACCCTTAGGTGCTTTGTACTTCCTCCTCCCATATCCCACTTGAAAATGCATCCACTATTTATCACCACCACTATAAAATTAAAAGCACAACTTAAAAACAAAAATAGACCTCCTTGGTATCCATTAAGTCACATTTTGAATCTAGTTATGACATTAAGGCATAGATAACCCTCTTTCGTGTCTTATTCTCCCAAACTAAGTTTTTCTCATAACTCATGCTCTCGAACTCTACTAGCCACCAAGTTTTAACCATGGACCCCTTGTGTGAATTCCATTAAGAATATTATTTTTATGCCCTCATTTATTCCTTCATTTATTTTCTATTTCCACATGAATTTTCCAAAAAAAAATCACCTTTTATCGATCTACACAACTATAGCAAATGGAAACCCCTGAAAATAGGAGCAAATCCATGAAATGAATTATGTAAACTTTGACAAGTGTTTTCATTCAAATATGACATCAAGAAGACCAATTTACATTTTTATTAATTCCTTACCACATAGATTACTACAGATATTAAGTTTGAGGAAAATTTGGCTTCTGGTTTCTCAAGATACTCCTTCAAGTGTAAAACATTCAAAAGTGGCAAATTTGGCAAAAATTGGCAAAATTGGTAAGAATGGGCACCCATGTGAAACATGATAAAAATAATAAATGGTAAAGAGGAATTCAATATTGTCTCATATGATATTCCTCTTCATTCCTTTCCAATTCAATATTTCATAGAGGTTAAATATTCCATTTGCAAGCAAATCCCTACCTTCACAGATGCGGTGAGCATAAGATGTCTCAAAGAGGAAATGCCAATTTTGGAAGTACATGTAAATTTCCACCTATCAATGTGTGGTGATCATATATCAAAAACTTGTCTCAAGGGAATGATAATGACAAAATCATGCTTGTGGAGGAGTGGGGAAGCCCTCTTGGTTCCCATTTTTGGCCTCAGTGTTCTAGGGGAGGGATCATAATGACTGCATTGTGCAGAAATTGTTTCAAGCTATCATCATGTGAATAATTTTTCAAGGAGTATTGGTGGTATTTCATGGTTTGGAATGGTTGTTTCAAGTGAAATAAGGCATCCCTCATTGTCTACAGTGGTCTAGTGATCAAGTGCTTCTCACTTCTTCACTCAAGGTACCTAATAGGCTATAATTGTTGATCATTCAAAAGAGGTTTCTCATGGTGAAAAAAGTTCAAATCTACAAGTGTTCATCATTTACAAGGAGGCTTCTTTCAGTATAGAAGTCTAACATTCTTCATCCAAAGTTCATGACTACATCATATCATTACATTAGATCATCATAGGAGTGCATTCTCTTTAACACCATTAGAGCTTTTCTTCATCAAAATCCATACTTTGGAGCATTCCTTCTCTTCTCTCCTCATTATTTATCCTCTTATCTACCTCCTTTATAATTCTTCGTTGTAAATAATCATGAATTTTTATCTTATTCATTAAAGTGACTATGATATACTTGTGTAATGTAAAATTCCGTTTTGCAATTATAAAAAAGGACTTATTTTTTGTTTCCTAAGGTTATGTGAAAAATCACTTGTAATGGGAATATGAAAATCCATGTGGGGGTAGATGAAGAGATGAATTGTAAAGCTATAAATTTTTATAACCTCCTCATTTCAAATCATGGTTTATCTTGTTTACTAGATACCATATTCTCTCTAGAAATAAGTGATTGAATTTCATCTATTTAATTTACTTATGCTTCCTCTCCATCTTCACTATACTCCATGAAAAATGTACTTGTTTTTAACTAGAGGTAAAAGAGGGTTGAGGGGACCCTACCTTGTATAATTTTTTTACAAGAAATGAGAGCTAAGGCCAATGGTATAGACATTAAATACATATTAAAGAAAAAACATAGATAAACTAGAAGCTAACATAATCCAATCTAACATCTTTGAAAGTAACAACAAAGATAAAAATAGATACCTAACACATGGATTTAAAGAACAACAACTAATGATTCTTTTATCAGGTATCCCATAGTTTGCATGTAGTTGTTCCACTCTTTAACTAGTCTAACAATGGTTTCCTTCCAATATTCATAATCAGGTTTAATGATTTTTGTTTTGGAAAAAGTGCCATCCTTATCCAATTTATTAACTTTTTCATGGTATGAATCATTTCAGCCAAGAGCTTTAGGTGATGAATAGTTCTCTTCACATTCAAAAGGTGGACATCCTTTATTTTCATGACGATTTCCTTCATTTTCAACATTTCTTCGTATTCACTAAGCACTATGGTGGTGAGATTATCCACTTTATCTTGGAGTTCCCTCAAGTCAATGGAAACCATACAGATCTTGTTCATGTTGATGTCCTTATCCAATCTACAGGTTTTCAAACTCTTTAAAAAAACATTATATTTCACCAAATAATATTGCATTGTGAATAATATTTTCGAGAAACTTTGAGAGCATGAAGAATCTCAATAGCCTTATCAGTTTTGTGGGAGTGATTGTTAGGAATATATTCCTTTTCCATCCTTAAAGGAGGAATAACCATCTATTCTGCTAGTTCATTTCCTGTATCCTCTTGAGTCTCCTTTTTCGACCCATCTACTCTCCATCCGATCAAAACCCTCTTTATGATCCCCAGGACTCGAGATAACGTCAATATTTCTATTTACCAGAAGAATATTCCACTTTATTTTTCTTCCTTTCACTTTCCTTAGCCAAACTAGATCTAGTCCTTTTGGCCACCACTTTATCATCATCCTCTAGTCTAGGATTTTCCAGCTTGGCACCAAATTTTAAACTTTTCCCAATTTTCAGAGTCCTTAATTTTACTAGAGTTTTAAAAAACCTTGATGCAGGGAAGTTAAAGGTACCTTTACAAACCTACTCCATAGACTTAGATAGAGAAATATAAAGAAAATTTGGTAAATTATACAGTCTACCATTTCTAATATGGTTTAGCATGGGAAAGTAGTAACCATAAGCCACCTTCAAGTGTGATGTATGACATAAGAAGAAGGGAAATTTCATCATACAAGGAAGGTAAATCCTCTCTATTGATTTCATTGAATTGCTTTGAACAACCCTTACCTTGAATAAAATGGTCCACTTCAAGGCTATAATCCGATTTGGGTTTGTACACACACCTACCCTCTAGAGAAAGACCGGTAACTTTGGAAATGGACCTTGATGAGATTTTGAAAGATAAATCTAAACACAGACTTGGCCTTCATTCCATGAGCTAGCAACCTGTGCACTCAAATATTCATCATACCCATCATTTTAAAAAAATCTTAACAACCCAACTTTATCTAACAATGTCGTAACCTCCTTTGACATTTCAAGCATAGAAACAAACTTTGTTCTCACTAAATACCCCCATTGTGTTTTTAAGGCCCTTTTTACTATCCTTAAAAAAATTCCTTTCCTTGACTCCTTGACAAACTGATTTTATAACTCAAGAATGAGATTACCAAGAAAATAATTAGAAGATACGCCCCTTCTTTCCATACTTTGGAGTAATGAGATATAATTTTTTGCATGAGTACAACATGTAAATCCATAATTTCCAGATTCACTTTCTTATCAACATCATAGTTCTTAATATTCATCATGATAGGGGTATGAGTTTGGGGTCATAGTCCCCTTCAAGAATTCAAAGTGTATGTTCATCCAAACTTGCTAAATTATCAACCACATTAAAATCTTTTTCCACCACACCCTTTTTTACAAAGATATCAACCATATTATTTCCTTCATGGTATATGTGTTTAAAAGATATGGAAGTGAAGGAATACATTATGCTTTTGGAACTCTTTATAAAATCTTCTATAGTCAAAGATATAGAGTTTTTTCCTTACATGCAAGATATTTTGTTCATAGAATCACCTTACACAAGGAAAGATTTAAAACCTCTCTTTTTCTAGTTTAACTCCCTAAAACATCGTCACTATCTCATCCATATGGTTCATTTGTATTCCCAAATTGAAAAAGTATGGAAGAATAAATTGACCTTTGAAATCTTGAAAAATACCACCTCCACTTGCTTTCCCTAGATTCCCCTTGGCTGTTCCATCAGAAATTAGTTTTTTGAAACCTTCCAGGGGGTTAATCCATTTAATTCATTCTCTTGGATTAATTTTCGTTAACTAAGTAGTGCATGTAATAAGCCAATTACATAAAATATGTTTTTCTTTTCAACTATTTCTAATTATTTATTTTTAAGGATAGAGAAATTTTTCTTAACACCTTGTATAAATATTTTATAAATAAGTGTGTTTGAAAGACTCTTCCCTTTGAAAATTCTCCTATTTCTTTCTTTCCATACTTTCCACCAAACATGTATAAGGCTCATGATCCAAATATTCTTTAGACCTTTGATTTTAAAAGCATCGAACCATTGGACCTAAGAAGATTTGACCTCATTTGGGCTTACCCAATTAACTAAGAACAAAGTAAGAATAATTGATAGAATTTGGAGAGAGAAAGTGCAGTCCATAAATAAGTGATTGACCGTCTCAATATTATTTTCACATAAAACACATCTCGCTAACCATGTGGAAGCCTCTTTTATTAAGTTTGTGAATAGTTAGAACCTTATTTATCACCATAAAATATCTCAACATGTTAACCTTGGATATAACCTTTTTGTTACAAATTTTGCCACTAATGCATCCTCTTCACTAATCTCTCCCTCAAAAATTGAGCGTATGCAAATTTGAGTGATAAAATAACATTTTCTTCATTGTACCAAATGATTATGTCTTGATCATTTTTGTTGTAGGATAGCTAGTTATGTAGGAAGTCATTGAAAATTTCCATTTCCCCTATGAGGTCCTATCTATCAAACTCCATATGTTTTCAAGTTTGAAAACTCCTTCTTCTGAAAAAGTAGTTATTAACCATAATCCCATATTTAACTTCCCACATCTTAGATATTAGAGGGAATTTGTCTTTTAAATTAAAGTTGTGACCCCACTTATCTTTCCAAAACAAAATTTTAGTTTCATCTCCTATTTTACATATGCATCATTTTTCCACAATTTCCTTTGCCCATTTTATGGCTTTCAAAATACTTGAACCATTGAAATATGAATGTTTAAAATTACATCTCTCATCATCGAAATCCTCCCAATATTTACTTTTTAAGATCTTTATCCAAGCCCCTTCTTCATTAATTAGTCTCCATCCAATTGTGGATAGTAAGGATTTGTTCATTTTAATCTAGTCTCTTAGGCCTAGACCAGCCATCTTTTTTGGTTTGCACACTCTTCTCCATGTCACTAAATGAATATGATCCTTACTTTCAGTTCCTCTCCATAGAATTTTTTTTGAATACTTTCAAGTTTTTCAGTGATTTTCAAAGGAAGCTGATAATGAGACATCACATACGCCGAGATACTTTGAAGGGAACTTGTAAGAAGTGTTATTTTACCAACTTGTGATAGAAGATTTTATTTCCAACCTACCAATTTATTTTCAAACCTTTCGATTAGGAAGTTCCATTCCCCACTAAGAGGTATCTTATCTCCTAAAGGAATACCCAACTAGAAGGAGGGAAGAGATTTGATATCACATCCAATAATTTTAGAAATCTTCTTTCTCCTACTATTTGTTTTGTTTAGGAAATAAACGGATCTTTTTCATAGTTCACAAGGTACCTAGAAACCACCATGTAGTAATCTAACATCTTATAAGCCTTTGCTTCTGGGACTTTGGATTCACCAACTAATATCATTTCATGTAAAAATATGGGTTTGAGACATTATCCACTCCCCTAGCAGGAGATATACCTTTGATCCTTCTATTATTAGCTTCAAATTTGAGTCTCCTACTAATAGCCTCAACCATAAGAATAAAAATAAAAGGGGAAAGTGGGTCCCCTTCCTTCAAACATTATGAACTTGGAAAGAAGGCATTGGGAGCCCCATTGAGAAGGATAGAAAACCATGCACTTGAAATGAAAGCCTTAACCAAACTCTGAAAAGAATTGTCAAAGCCAAACTTTCTTAGAATTTTATCAAGGAAACTCCATGAAACCTTGTCATATGCCTTAGCCATATCTAATTTAAGGATCATAACATCATTTTTATTGAGTTTTTTTGAGTGAATAGTCTCTTTAATAGTAATGATCCCATCTTGAATTTTTCTACCCATTACAAAACCCCCTTGTTGTTCAAAAATAATGGAAGGAAGGATTAGTTGCAATTGGAGGAAAGAATCTTTGTGCAGATTTTATAAGTTGTATTACATAAACTTATAGGGAGAAAGTATTTGAATTCCATAACATTTCCACATTTTGGGACAAGAGCCAAAAAGGTGTAGTTCATGTCTTTAAGAATTTTATTATGGTTGAAAAATTCCTCCACCACCTTATAGACATCCTTTTTAATTATCTCCCAAAAGTGTTGAAATAACAAATCCTGAAACCTGAGGGACGGGCCTGGGCCTTAATCACACTAAGGTGTGACCATAATTTCATGCTCTTCCATAGGAGTTATCGAGAGATTTTTTTATCTTTCTCCAATACCAGGTTAAGAATGAAATTAAGAAAATCATTTTCATTTTCCAAATTAGGACTACTGTGATTATTTAATAGGTATTTAAAGAAAGAAATAGCTTCATATTTAACCTCTTCATTATCTTCCTGAATTGGCCCCTCTATTTCTCTAACTTTGTCAATTCTATTGAATATCCTTCTCTTGAGAGCTGTCAAGTGAAAAAATATTGTGTTTTTGTCACCCTCTTTGAGCCAAGTTATTCTTGATTTTTACCTCAAAACGTCTCTTCCTTCAAAGAAGATACTATGGTATTTTGACAGAAGGGTTATTTCTTTTTCAAAATCTTCCATTTCGTGCTCCTAAACACACTCTTTTCTCTTCTTCTTGATATTAAGAATGTCTGTTTTTAGTTCATATTTATTCTAGAAGATTTTTCCAAAGCTCTTTTTGTTCAATTTTTTCAGATTCATTTTAAAATTCTACAATTTTTTGGATAATCTAAACATAATAGTTCTTTGAACATTTAATTTCCATGATTAGTTAATGAGATATTTTATCTTCTCACTTTGAAGCGATATTTTTTCAAATCTAAAAGGTGTTTTCCTTCTTAAGGGATATTTTATTGTCATAATAATTGGGTTGTGATCATATCTGATCCTAAGAAGAGAGAATAGAGAGATATCCTTCTTTAACCACTCTTCCAAAGCCAAGACCCTATCAAGTCTCACTTGAATAAGTTGGGATCCAAATCTTCTATTTGACCAAGTATATCTACTGCCCTTGAGATCTATATCCAAAAGATTAGAAGTGAGAAGAATTCATTAAAATCCTCCATCCCAACTGTATACTCCATGGATGCCCCTTTTTTCTCCGATGGATAAATCGAGTATTAAAATAGCCAACCATAAGAAATTCAGATCCCGAGATGATATTTGTGAAATTTATGAGATGTTGCCACAAATTTTTCCTCTCCTTATGTAGATTTGGGGCATAAAATTAGAGAGGACCCATATTTTACCATTTCCGGGTTTCTTATCATAACCGCCATATGATTTCCTCTTTTTATTAAGAGAGAACCCTATAAGTTGGAAGGATTGCTTATAATAGTTAACCATCTAGAGGCACCATTAGAACTAACAACAATGGCCTTTGAGTTTTTCCAAAAGAACTTACAGGAATTTAGAAAAATTTCCTCCTTCATTTTCATTTCTTGAACCACTATTAAATCTAGATTCTGAATTTCTATCAAATATTTAAGGATCCTCCATTTTTCTAGGTTGTTAAGCCCTCTTCCATTCTAGGAGATGCAATTCATTTTATAAGATTGAATTTATTTTTCCTAAAGACATTTTGATCCAAACAAGTCTGTTTCCCTGAATCTATATCCTTCTGGGTATTCCTTTTTCTTGATTCAATTTTATTAGGTCTTCCCTATTTTCTATTAGGAGTCTCAACATTAATTTGATTCTCACTATTGAAATATTCCTTTTACCAGATTTTGAAGTTGTCCCTTTTGAAGATTCAACCTTTGTAATCGGTGTAGCCATTTTATTTTCCCTCTTTTCTTCCTGGTCCTTTTGGAAGATTTTTTTACATTCAAGATTTCATCTCATTGTTATATTCATCAAATATTAAACTATTTTATTTCCTTTCAATCCTTTAGATTTAATATAACTTTGTTTTTGTTTAACCAGGCTTTGGGAATATTCCACAAAATTTTTTCTAAAATAAAATATTCACAATCTTGTCCACCCTTGTTTCTGTTCTCCATATTAGGATCCTCACTTGTCTTACTATTAGAGACTTGAAGAACCTCTTTATTAAAAGAGGAAAGCTTTAGCTTCCTAGTAGGCATTTGTTCTTTATCCGATTGCCCTTCTTTTTCCCCATGAACTTTGAGTCTAACATAGAAAGTATTTTGTTTCTATTTTTATTAACCACAAGTTTGAATGTACTTGTTGAATGTTATGCATTAAGACTATTTTGTTTGTGTAATTTTATTCCTTTTTGATTCTCATGGTATTTTCTCATTGAATTCATGGGTAATTTTATGTTTTTGGAAATAATAAACTCTGTTGTGTTATTTAATGTGCAGCAACCCCTTATTTTCTATTCTCTTCACACCATTTTTTTGAGCTTCTTCCTCCTTGTAGTTTCTACAAGAATTTTTCCATAAGTGTAGGGAAGTACCCATGTTCAATCCTCGCTGAAAGACCACCCCAAGTTAATAGAATAGTGTGTATAATTTATCTATTTTTAATAAATTGAGTTGTCCCATTCAAGCGAAGGACCTAGTCCCCGAGCATTGGCAAAAATCAAGTAATTAGTCCTAGCGACAAATTATTTCGCCAAAAGATCCTAATGTGAATTTTTTTTTTAGATATATTTAAGATATTTTTGAGTTCTTTTGGAATACTATTTTGTAGTGTTTCTCTTGAAATTTATAGATGGATTCTAGGAAAGTAAATGACTGCATTTAACTTACTTATATAGGGTTTCCTAGGTTTAAATTTAGCATTAAAGCTGACCCATGAGGAAAATACCCACCATAAAAGATATAAAATTAAGTAAATTATTGGTTGGTGGTTTGAGACAAAATCACTAGTTTCAAACCAAACCGTTAAGTGGTTTGGTTTCTATTTTCTAATCTGTGTGGATAGGGAGTGAGGCGCTAAAAATTTATGGGCACTAAACTTAGCAATGTTAGAATGATATGGAGTAACAAAAAATTATATATGTGACCAAGTAGTGTAATGAGGAGATAAATTTATTTAATAGTGATAAGGAAAAACAAGCTCGAGATCAAAATGTATGTAAAAGTCAAGATTTATGGATTAACCAAATAATGACATTATCAAGTGTTGGGCCCCAAAATATTGGCTAAGTACAAGAAGGCACGTGGGTGGGTGAGGCCTATATGAAGAAGGGTACATAGGGTGAAAGCACGAAGGATAGGGTTTTAATAGGGTTTAGTAGAACCCAAGGTGCATGTGTAAGGCAAGACAAGATTTGGGACTTAGCCATATTTGGTGTTCTAGACAGTACACAAGAAAAGTGTGACCTATCTAGCATGCAAAGTGGATAAGGTGCTAGCTTGGTAGCTGTATGGTCAAGGAAGGAATATTCCATGCATGCGATGGAAGGATCCAGAAAGACATCATTGCAAATAATGGAGATTTTAGATCAAAGGAAGCATGCTCCATTGGAGGACCACATGGACACTTGGCAACTAATCATTATCTTAGGAAGGCATGACGGTGGAGACTAAAGCTATATATAGAGATGCTCGGATAGAAGAAAGGACACCAAGAGCAAAATCATACAACATTGGATTGGTGAAGCTCCACAGGAATAATGAAGGATACTTTGGGTTGGGATTAGGAGAACTATATGAGTGAGGGCATATTTAGAGGGATGGGTCTAAAATGGGTTTTTGTAATGTGGAAGCATAGCTTAGGTTCTTGATGCATGAATCTGATTTGTATTGTTATATTGGTCTGGTATGGACTTAATGAATGTAATATGGTCATGTAACTGGTTAACATGAATATAAGGTTTTGTTCAAAAGAATATATTTTGTTTATGAGCATAAACCCTAGTTCCTTTACTTTTTGTTATGAATCAATTTTGCACTTTGTTTGATACTTCTCTTTTGTTATCTGAATGGTTGCATTGATATGATAGCTCATTCTAAGCTCTTAAAATGAACACATGGTTCTTTTCTTTCCTTCATTAAGGATGTATTATCACAAGACTCACATAAAGGAGGGGGATCGACACCCACGTATGCCTCGAGTGAGCACCCAAAGGCCCACCGGGTGATAGTCTAACACACATGGGATTAGATTGTTATTCTAAGAGTTTAAAAATGACCACATCTTGTTTCCATTACTCGGGACCTCTTTTCAAAGTTGTTTTGAGAAGTGGCATACATCTTGGTCCTTGTGATGGGTGATGACCAAATGTCGACCTTGGAAAGTGTTGAATCATGGTTCAAGAGCATGGAGGATGATTTCTCTTGAGGATTCGACACTGGACTGAGTTTGATCCATGTAGATGGGTAGAAGAGAACCTGTACCATGAGTTGTACAAGAAATTCTACTATTGTTTTCAAGTAGAACTATATGAATGGATTTCAGCTTATGCATCTAGATCAAGCTAGTACTATAGATTGCGAATATGGACCCATGATGATTACAAGAGGTTGCAGGAATGTAGATTTAACTTGGACACATGTTGTTCATCACGGGTTGAAAGGAGTCCTGACTAGTTATACTTTGGAATACATCATTTCTACATATTCTTTCCTAGAGGTTATTGAGTTCATGTTTCTGAGGGATCCCAGAGGATATTTTTTACATGTTATCCCTTTGAATATGAATATTTTTATCATTACTCTAAGTTTAGAGGCATTCCCTATGGCCATCTAATCTTCTCTGAGTGTTGGGAAAGGAAGCTAGGGTGGTGGAAGATGGTGAAGATTGTGGCTGAAAAAGAAAGAGAAGAGAGACGACTCAAATATAGTGAAGCTCGTGAAAGGGAGATGGATAGACAATGTGAGGTTGCATGTGTGATGGATCTATGGAGGCAGACATTATGGGAAGGATTTGAGGTTCATGCAGAGGATGTGGAACCTAAGTAGTCTATGCTACCCCATCTTAGAAAGCACAAGAGATAAGTCCCTTTAGATTTTGATGAGAGTTCGTTGCATAGAGAAAGAAGAGCCATCGGCGTGCATCTGAACCCACCTAGTGACCAACCCCTGGTGCTTGGTTTTTTAGATCAAGGGAGAAGTATTGTTAACCTAGTTGGTATTAGTGGGAGTAACCAATCTGTGTCTAGGAGATATAATTTCTCATTCGGGACATCCATGGATGCGCAAACCATTCTCGTATTTGGAGGAATTTTTGAACGAGGTACAAATACAAAAGGTTTAGGTATCACATCTAGAATTGGTGTGGGACACATAATTGACAGCGGAAAAATATCACAAACCATCGGGGTGTAGTTTAGTGGGATGTTGGGAACACTATACGCAACCAAATTAGGACATTTTCTGGCTACAGAAGGTGGATCTAGTGGTATAGGAGCTAGAGGACCTAGTCGACCTAGTGAATCTAGAGGATATGGTGGGTCAAGAGGAACAAGACCTGGTTGATCTAGTGGAGGAGAAAACACCAAAGGGAACTAAGTCTCTAGATCAGGAGGACAAGGGCCATAACCACCTCTGCTAGTATTTTTTGAGATGTATTTGTACTTACCAGACTATAGGGGTATTGAGGATGCTACAGAGCATGTCCACAAGTTTGAACTACTATGGTGTGCAAAAGGGATCACTACCCTAGAATGGAATGCAAGTCGATTTTCAACGGCATTGCGGGGCGCATAAATAGTTGGTATCAAAAGTATGACCACCATCAAACGGTGGTAGAATACACTACATTGAAGAACACCTTCCTAGTATAATTCCATATCCCTAAATTTGAGAAGAAGAGCATCGTTGCTCTCAATGATATTCTACTAGGATTGACAAAGAGTGTGTAGGAGTATGACGCATGGTTCAAGACTCTCTTATCAAAACTATCCTATGACATTCACCCTTCTCATCATGCTTAATGGTTTATTAGAGGATTGATAACATTGTTTAGAAGGGAAGTGCCAATCAAGAGTTTCACGGACATACGCGAGGCCTTGGAAGATGCCCTATGTGTTGAGGATGTTGAGAGCATTGATCTGGTTTTATCCCTTTTACTGAAGGCTCAAATTATCAGTAATGACCTAACAATTGGATAAATTGTCTACAAATTCAGTGCATGAGGTTCATAGTGTTCTTTGGTGCATAAACTATGAAGTGGAAGGACATGTAAATGATAGTTCCCCTCAAAATATGGTACACACCATGGCGGTAGAATGTGAGATTTTCCATGGGGACCATGATGCAAGTAGATGTCCTCTACTACAATGCATGATCTATAAGAATGAGTCTTGTTATTGTAATATTTGTACCTCTATGAACCATGATACAAAGGATTGTAGGATGAGATTCATGATTTTATTGATCTTGGTTTGCGTAAGACTAGCCTTGCAAGTACTTCCAAGGATGATGATCGTCGCTATGAAGGGTGCATAGATAGAGGAGCACGTGGAAGAGGTTTTCATAGAGGATTTGATGGTCGTAGTAACCACATCAGAATAAGTGAGTTCCCGTGAGGAACTTGTTATAACTATGGGTCTACAGAGCATTATAAGCGTGAGTGTCTTGGCCTATTATAGTGATCATGGTTAAAAAAACATAAGTATAAGGAGTTCCCTGAGTTGTTTGAGAAAATGAGCCAACAACACCAGAAATACAAAGGCACTAGGATGGTAAGTATAAAGAAGGCCGAACCACAGTGGATGCCAAGAGTGGTGCATGAGTCAAAATTAGAACTGTCTTGGTGATGACGCAGGTAGAGGCCACGCATGCCAGGAGATTCCAAGACAGAAACTACTTGTTAGGGAAGAATTAGTACATGGGAAGTATCTAAACCCTACTCATCGGAAGGAAGTGTATCAAGAGACTATGTATGTGATTCGAGTTTACAAGGAAAGATCCAATATCTAAAGGAGAATTCAAAGCGGTTGGAGCAAAGGAATAATGTTGAGACTCGAAGGTAGACTTAGATGAAGTCAAGGAAATATGTAGGATGTTAAGGGAAGATAATATTATTCCTTTGCTAGGAGAATGGATGCGGGAGAAGGTACCACACACCGAGAGCAAAAAAAAAAGGAAGGTTTTGCATGTAATCCTTCCTCCTCACAAACCTTGACTATGATAAGGAGATTAATTTGAATGTAGTTGTTGATGGCTATCTTTTGAGTAATATCCTCATTAACACGGAAGCAGCAGGTCAATTTTCTTACCTTAAGTGTTTGGCATCAAATGGGAAGGCCCAAATTATATCCATCTTCAAATATGTTGTATATGGAAAAGAAGACAAAGGTAATGACCATTTGAGTCTTGAAGGATGTGGTTATCACTTTTTAAGGATCCAAGTTCACTGGGAATTTTAAGTCTTGATGCTCACCGAGACGGATAATTTCCCAAAGCATTAGTGTGATGCCCTTGGTGTTACAAAAACAATGCTAACTCTTGCGGTTTAACAAGGGGTATGTAAGTTTTGAAAAAAGGAGGAATGGGTCATCATCCCCTTGAAAATGGAAAATAAACACCCTATACTAAGCCCTTGGGGAAGAAGTAATTGAAAATTTTTATGTGCGCTCCATCAAAGACCCGAGATAATTCATCCCACGGAGGGAGTTACTAGTTTAAAGATGCTCAGTCCTTGAGTGATACTACTAGCATCGCATGTGACAATTGGGTGCATGGGACTTATGATTTGATTAGGAAAATGTTGAGAGGATCTATAACAAGGGTAACAAGGGTGTGTTCGGTCAAGCACCTAGGAGGGAAGAAGTTACCAAGGTACTCTGGAGGATCCAACCCTGATGATTTCTTACGAGAAATGGAGGCTCGATAGAAAGATGAGGTAAAGAGAAGAGATATGCTCGACTATAACCTTCTCAGAACTATAATGTGTTGGTGGGCTACACATTATGAAAGCCTTCTATAATATCATGAGGTAAGGTTTGCATTCTCTATTACATTCTCAAGGAGCAACGTGCCCACTATAATCCATGACTACTATGGTAAAGAGACTACCTCATTTCATGTCCAAGCATGTGATAAGGCATGGATAAAAGGTGAAAAACATTTATTTCCCTTTTCATGGGTGCATAAGTTGTATTCCACCTTACAAGGGTGTGTGCACACATGTTATGTTCATTCGAAGATGCGACACAAAATAGGTAATTGGCAAGAGTTGGCAGTGATCTCATTCAAGCTTTCGAGTATAGGAGTAAAAATCCATTCATGGATAATGCGTTACAAGTATTCAAGCACCTAACAATGGGAGATAGAACTATGAAAAATATAGAATACAAGAGATAGTAGGAGAACCTAGTTTAGAGATGTGTTTTGATGAAGATGAATTAAAGAAAGTACAACTTGAGCGCGCATGTATGGAAAAGAAAAAAGGAAAAAATGGTCTATGTGATCGATGGTGGTGAAATGGAAATTTTGGATGCTAAGCATTCTCAAGGTACGCATGAAGTCATGGATAGTTCGATGAGCAAGCACACACCTACCATAATCCCTTGAAAAAAATATGGTTAACATTTGGACATAGACAAAACCTAAGGAAGCTATCATTGGGCATTATTGGTTAGTAAAATAAGTTTCAAAGGTCATTTATTTGTTACACAAGCTACGGATTTGTTCCCTCATGGGTACCATGAAATCAAAGGAATACACCATTCCTTGGAGGAGATGAGAATCAATCTGAAGGAAGGTGTACACCTAATTCGAAAGAGGACTTATCGAATGAATTTGAATCTACGTGTAAGGGTCCAGGAGTAAATAGACAAGATGATAGCATCTCGATAGCATTAAGGCTATGGAGGAATCAAAATGGATAAGCCCAATGGTCATTAGTATCAAGAAGGATGGAAGAATAAGGATCTATGTTGACTACAGGGACCTAAATGCAGTATGTGTCATTGATCCGTTCCCAACCCCCTTTTCTAAAGAAATTCTGGAGGGAGCATCCGAGTGCAAGGTCTACTCTTTCACGGATGGGTTCTCAGGATATCACCAAATAAGGATTGCAAAGGAAGACCAGAGAAAGAAAACTTTTACCACTGAATGGGGAGGTTTTTCCTACATGGTTATGCCTTTTGGATTGAAGAATGTGCCTGTTCATTGTCGCGCCTCGTGGTACAAGTATTTTAGGACTTCATCCACAAATTTCTTTAAGTCTACCTAGATGACTAGACTTTCTATGGAATAGTAAAATACCATTGTGAAAATTTTAGGCTGATGTTTGAGAGATGTTGGTAGTTGAGGATATCCCTCAAAATAAAGAAATGTGTTTTTCTACTCCATTCGGAACCCTGTTGGTACATATTATATGTTAGGAAGACCTATTAGTCGATCCCACTAAAGTTGCGATTATTGTGGGATTGGGGGAGCCTACTAGTCCAACCACGGTGCGTGGATTCCTTTGACATATGAAGTACTATAGGAAATTCATCAAAGGGTATGCCAAGATTACCGTGCCCTTGGAAGAATTACTAAAACACAAGAGTGCCTTTAATTTGGGAGAGGTGCAACAAAATGCATTTAACACTTTGAGGGATAAAATCGTCACTTTGCACCCATATTATTCTTTCCTTCTTGGGAAACCTTTCCATGTGCATGTTGATGCCTTAGGAACAACCATGGGAGAAGTACTAGCATAATTGGGTAAGGGCATTGTTGATTACCCCTTGTGTTTTGCAAGTAGGAAGTTGACACCATTAGAACAAAATTATACCATTACCAAGCGTGAGGCACTGTGAATGATCTATGCACTGCATAATTTCATGTAGTATATGATGGAAACACCTTTTGTATTCTACACAGAGCACATGGCATTGAAATACTTGGTGAACAAGCCCATTTTGTAAGGGCACATATGTCATTGGGTCCTATTATTCCAAGAGTTTGAGTTCACGGTGGTTGTAAAACTAGGGAAGATAAATTCAAGGCCTGACCACTTATCAAGGATTGACTCGGGGAGGACATGCAAAGCATTGAGGATACCATGTCAGATGTGAAAATTTTTAGGTTGAGGCGCATGCCCTTGGACTTGGAAGATATCATTGTATTCTTTTAAACTAGTAAGGCACTAAAAGGGATGAAAGTTCTAGAGAGTAAGCGATTAACAATATGTGACACACCCTACATATTGATCGGTGGAGATCTATATAAGTTAGTACGTGATGAGTTTTGCACCGATACATGTTGGAAAATGAGCGCATGGCAATTATGGAGGAAGCGCGTGGTGGGATTACAGGAGGAAACTATACGGGAAATGCTACTCGTATGGAAGATTCTAATGGAAGGGCTTTGGTGGGAAACCATCTACTAGGATTTTATTGAGTTTTGCAAGGCTGTGACCATTGTTGGCACCTTGGAAAACCTAGAAATATGTATGAAATGCCTTTACTGACCAATAACAAGCGCCGAACCATTTGAAAAATGAGAAATCAACTTTCTAGGGCCAATTTTTCCAGCCGCGTGAAGGACTGGTTCATGCTACATAATTAATTGCACCGATTACTTGAAAATATGGGTAGAGGTAGCAGCTACAAAGGATTTCACTACAATGAAAACTACTAGTGTAACATTACCATTTTAAGACTTTAGAAACAAAAGATTTTTTTTTATAATTTTCTCTGTTCTAAATTCTTAATTTAGAACACGCATTCTTTATCAACCATTCATATAACAGATACCCATATGCAGCTATAATGAATCGATGTGCTACCGATCTATTCATTTCATGAATCAGTATACTTACGATCTATCATGTTTAACATTAAGTATTGAATACTTTTATGTATACTACGTATACTTGGTTCTCTTTCCCTATTCAAGGTATTGAGTGATCTATCTAAGGAACCTATCTGAATATTTGTTACCAATATTCATCTGCATCATGAACCTTAGACTAGGTGACATAGGACAATGCAACCAGCAGCTTGTGATACTTTGGCCAAAGATTTCTAACATACTGTTCATATTACTATTCCTTGACAACATACTCGTCAATCCGAATACGTCCTTCACCCCACTCTATTGTTATCTAGAATGTCCTTTACTGACTTTTTCAGTTCACTTGCCCAAGCTTTAACCCTAGTTTGAGTTTACAACATACATTATGATAGGGGGAGGCTCACTAAGACTTAGGGTACGTTGGCATACTAGGTCAACATAAGTCAACCCCATGTGCCAAGGTATCCTGAGTCTTAGGGGGCTACCCCATATCTTAGACATGTTACTAACTAGACCTAGAGAGAAACTAAGATCAAGTCCCAAGTGTGTAGATCTAGATGATCAATGTAGAAGGGTGTTGCCACATGTCGACTGCATCATTGTATCCTTGAGAAGATTCTAATATTCTCAAAGGTACAACCCTTAGTTGGTGTGTGCCAACATCCTACAGAACAACCTCATCAAGATTTACATACCTCAAGGATTTTATTATAAATTTAATTAATTTGGATTATTAAAACCATATTTCAACAACCTTTCCTAACCCTAATCCAACACTCCTAAAGTTATTCTCTAAAATAGATTCAATTGGTTGTTAAATAACTTTCATAGCTTAATATTGCCTTTAATGTTATTTACTAGACTTAATAAGCCGTCAACCATAACAGGATATCAACATCATAAGTTCCATTTATTCTGACTTAACCGTTCAAGGAAGTGTAACAACCATCTAGGTTGTAACTAAACAAATTTATTAATGAATTCTAATAATTAGGAATCACATCTTCCATTTTATTTGCATTCTTAAGATAGAGGAAGAATCTTCCTTTACATGATTAAGTGCTAGGGCCTAGCACCCCTAAAAATCATTACAAATTCAATAGTTATTACTGAATGTTCATTCCATATAATATTACTATATTGAATTGTTTAGTTATGACATCAAATTCTGCAACTTAAGAAGTTGCATCCTATTTAGGGAAATTAGTCCAATTCCCACTGTCAAACTTATCTAAGAATACTCTATTAAGCATATAAATAATATGGAGAATATCAACAAGATAGGATTCCATCTATGCAATGAAAGTACAAGATAATATACACACCCACTGTAAATAAATTCTCAACATTTAATTCATCTCTAAAACTTATACATTTAGGTATGCTACAAGACAACTGCCTTCATTACAAAAGAATACTACTTTTTATTTTTCAATACAATCTCAAGAACGATTCAGAGTTCTTCACAAAAATCAGACTTAAATCAGCCAATGATCACATAAGTTTATGCCTTCCTTTTCACTTACGAAGTCCATTTGCAAAAATTGCTAGCACGGTCAGTTCAATGAACTAAGCATGATAAGCACTAAGCCTTAAAAATAAGTGCATTCCAATAATTGTTCCATTAAAACAACTCGCTTTAATGAGAAAATTATTACATCATATAATCAATATATCAAAAGCAATGGAAAGGAAGTACATTTTAAACAATTGATTTCACTTCCAAGAAAAGGACATAATATAATCCACCATGTCAGCCTTACAAATTAGAGTCTAATTGATCCTATCAATTATCCTTAGGTAAACAACATATCATAACATCTCATTGTTCCCAATTTTTCATAAAAGAAAAAAACATTTATCTTTACTTCAAGTCACAGGAAGAGTTTAAAGCATGGTTCTTATTAGGATGACTCATCTAACTCCTAAATGAAAGAAGAAGAAGAACCATTACAAACTATGCCCAAACACAAAACATCTAAGAAACAGAACAAATTCAAAACGTGATTTAACTGTTTCTTTCAAAAGACAACTACCTTAAAACTTAACATTTAAGATATTCATCTGAACAGAATTTCCATTTAATCCAAGAAGGAATAGAGGATCAATCGGTCTACCTATAAGTTTAAATCTATTTCACATATAGAAGTTAACTTTTAAAGATCTGAAACAACGTTCAAAAATCAAAGTAGACTCATACAGGAGATAATCTCTACTCAAGTTCATCCAAGGAGAATTCTCTAATTTACTCATCTCAAACCAACAAGTAAAGTCATGTCAAACAACAGTCTACCAAACAAGCTGGCATTTCTAGCTAAATAAAACCAAATAGTATAATCTCTTCCAACATCATTTCTACAAATGATTGGGTAAAGGAAGACCAAACAACTCATAAAGAAATATCTATATAAAAGGAGAATCAAAACAGAAAAGTTCAACCAATGATCTATCCAGTAATAAGAAAGCACACTGCCATATTACTTACACTTCTTTACTTCCAATGAACATGAGTTTCAATTCCATACCCAGAATGAAATACAAATAACAGTCCTAAAAACATAGTCTGTTCTAAATGAATCACATTCCTTTCTTTTATAAAAACACAAGGTGTATTTACTATATCCAACAAGAGATAGAAAAATAACCAATCAATAAGTTAAACATGATCAGAAGTATTAACAAACTCAGACTGAAATCCCATTATCCTTAGAAAATGTTCCAGTTAAATCCCAAGGATATTTAAACAGCTCGATTTAATCTACACTCCCAGATTTCCTTGTGTAAGTAGTTTGATTAGAAAATTTATGAGTTTTAAACTCTTTAAGAAGTTAAGAAAACCCAATTCAAATACCAAAACCAAATCGAACATGTTGATAATACTACTAGATCAGAGCTCGAAAGTACAAAATCCGAGCACAATGACAAACACAAGCTTCTCACAAAGGTACAAGACTACCCAAGTAAATATTCACAGTTCAGGGAAACAACAAGTTCCCATCCAAGTTTAAATCATTAACAAAGAAAACTCAACATACCAAAACAGAACCGACACATTGTTCCTGCTACTATTTCCAAACACTAAGTACCAAATTTCATGTACAAGTGTCCAATTACAACAACTCAACATGATCTCGGACATGCTCATAACTTAGTATGAGGCGGATAAGATACAAATATCCATTAACAATTCATATTCAAAACAAGGAGTCCTATTCCTATCTCAAATGAAACACGAGTTTCCAATGAGAGTTCAGAATCAAACAAATAACAAGATAAGAGTGTGATGAAATCATGAACTTCAATTAACAGTCCAAAATACCACAAGAGTAAAGCATGAGTACAGAGCCACCTACGGCTTCAACAACAGATCCCAAGTTACCCAAGGTTTCAACAATGGTTTAGAATAACTAGAGACTCCAACCCAAATTCATATCAAAACACAAAGCCAAATATAATCCCAAATAGAACTCAAGTTTCTCACCAAAGTTCGAGCCCCAAAAATGAGTAATAACATACAAGTACCATGTACATTATGAACTAACAGTAACAATTCAAATTTTCATAAGGAACTAAGACACAAACACCAAGCTATATACAGGCTTCAACAACAGTCCAGGATATCCAAGATTCCAACACTGGTTCAAAACCACAAGGACCTCTATCAACAGTTCTCAATAAACACAAAACTAAAACCCAGTTCCAAACCAAATACGAACTCGAAAACAAGATCTACTTAAGACACAAGCTCAACAAAATCTCAACACAAGCTCACGATCAAACAAAACACAAACTCCAACAAGATCAGACGAAACCCAAAGTTCTCAAAAACTCTGAACCATATCTAAATAGCAATGAAGGTTTTCTAAATAGAATACTTCCATTACCCATTCCAGAATGAAAAATTTGAGTTACAACAATAAGTTTTTGCATGCATTCTCTTTTTTAAGAACTATACATGGTAAGTTTCCAAACAGAACATCATTTACCAAGGATTCAAAACCAATATCACAAGATTTAATAAACCCAACAAGCAAATAACTAGATATGATGTGCAATCCAAGAATCTCAAAAGAGTATAATCATTTTAATGAAACATTTATAAGAAAGCAAGAGATCTTAAAGATTAGAGCCTATCATCCCTGATAGCACTTCTGTCAAATCAAAGAGAACCTCTAGCCGAGCTCACAACTTCTCCTCTTCTCCATGAAAGATCAAACAACCACCTTCTTCTTCCACACTACCTCTTATATATCCCATGAACTGAAAATAGGTCAAAAATCTCAAGAATAGCCATTAAGTGTATTTCAATCTGTTGGTTCGAAAAACTAGAGAGCATGTAGAGTGAAAATTGTGAAACATGCAAGGTGAAATGACCCCATACAAACCCGTTTGCATGCTTTCCAAAATGGTTCAAGCACAAAAACTGAAAACAATAAATTCCATTAATTCCTATTTTCCTATCTATCCTTCCTTGCCACCACCTTCCAAGTTTAGCAAATGCCAAAACAAATTTAACAAGGAATTCCATTTTAGTGAAGTTTCCACATAATCCTCCACCAAGCCAACTAGCCCCTGCCACAACTAGTGGTACCTCTATGCAATTAAAACCTTATCAACAACTTAAATGCCTTGGAACCGTCGCCTATAATACATGCGACCACCAATTCCCCCTTCTTGCCCATTAGTTTAGGGTAGACATAATTGCTTAGGTTAGATCTTAGGTTAGCTTAGGATATGTAACCTTAGGACATAACCCAATCAATAAATCACCACCTTAGGTAGTTTCCACATAGGTTAGATTAATTCCAACACAATATTTTTTAGGCATTAGGTTAGATCATCACACAACCATTAAGCATTAGGTTTTAGGATAATTTCAATAACCTAGAAACCTCTCCATAATCCTTTAGTAAAAGCTTAGGTTAGGATAAAATTTAATTAATTAACATAGCTAGGTAATATATATATATTCTTACCTAGCTTAGGATTCTGTAGGACAGTCCCTTTAGTTTTAGGAACCAGAATGTTTCCTATGCCATGAATAGGCTATAGTTCATTTACGTCAGCATTGTCCTACCACGATCAAACTGAAAATATCCAAACACAACATACGACTGAATAGAAACACATTCACACAACAATCAAAGAACTTGTAATCAATCATAGTTCAGTCATACGTCTTTTAATTCATGGAATGTTGATTTATCATTCGCTCAATAGAGCAGATTTAAAACATTCAAGTGATCCAAGGATGAGTCAGATTAATATATTAGTTTACAATTCTTAAATTAGATTGCAACTCACCTACAAGAAATGAAAAATGGATTCAAGGAAACCATTCCAATTCAGTCAAAGGATCTTAAGAACAGAAGATGATTTATCCATATCAAACATGATCTCCAAAAATCAAAAGAACATATCTTTATAAGGAAAATCACATGTCAACACTTGAAATGTAAAGGAGGAAAATAAAAACTGTCAAGGGTGTTACAACTAGATTTTTATAGGAGAACATAATCAGACGCACGAATGTCCTTTGAGCTTGACTAGTGATAGGGGTACACATTTTCTCATTGAAACAGTCCAGTTATACTAGAAAAATTTATGGTGGCCTATCACAAGACTATCCCCTATCATCCATAGGAAAATGGAACTACTAAGGAATTTAAAAAAATATGAAGTCACACATTGACCAAAATACATAATGTTAGAAGACGAGATTGAGATGACAAAGTATTAGCCGTTCTATGGGCATATAAGAAAACCTACAAAAGATTGAACAAGGCCACACTGTTTCATTTGGTTTTTGGCACAAAGGTGGTTTTTCCAATTGAATTCATGTTACCATTGCTGCGTATAGCACACACAAAAGGATTAGCTAATGAACAAGCACTCAAAGAAAGGATCGATAAGTTGATGTAGTTAGACAAGAGATGATCACTTGCTAGATGGAGTTAGAAGACTAAAAATCTAGATAAAAGGTATGGCATGATCATCATATAAAGAACAAATAGTTTAAGGTTGGGCAGATGGTCTTGTTGTATGATTCCAAGTTTCTGTGCCATCTTGGGAAGTTGAAATTCCATTGGTTAAGACCATACATCATCTCATACATCCTTGATTCAGGCGCATGTTAGTTACAAGCGCTAGATGGGATGAAGTTACCTAGTCATTTCAATGGGAGTAGGTGAAGCCCTACTATAAATAACCCTTCCTTTTATTTGTAAATAAGGTAATATTACTAGTTAGCTTAGGATTTCCCTTTATGCATGATTTTTCTTTTCTTGTGTTTCCCTTTCTCATTGCTTGTTCCTTTCCATTTGTGTTGTTTTACACCTTGTGTGCTTGGTAACCACATTATTTTCTAAGGTTTTGTATGTGCAGAGGACCGCACATCTATTTTAGTGTGGGGTGGAGTAGTGTAAAGTAAAGTATAAGCCAATAGTAAAATTTAAATGGCCCAGTAGAAGGAAGCACATAAGATTGAGAAAGCGCGTGAGAAAATAGTGGATAATTAATTTTGGTGTCAAGAAGGATGTAAAAAATACCATGTACAAAGGATGAAGAGTGCTAAAATAACATGAGGTAGGCAAGGACAAAAATTAGGTAAAGGATAGAAGAAGTGCCTTCAACATTGTAGACCCGCACATAAGAGTCTTCGGTCGATTGGAATTTTGCATGCTAGAAAGTTGTAGAAGGTATTTCATGCAAGATTGGGCATGTGGGTAAGGGTGCTTAAGGTCAGCCTAGTGGAAAAAGTTGCATTTAATGTTAAGTATGTCGATAGGTGGTATAGCATTTATTGTTGGAGAGGAGAAAAAAATTTAAGTATAAAGTCGGGCACATTATTATTTACCTTGCTTTTACAAATTTAGATATCTTGTGAACTAGGGAATCCAGAGAGATTTGTGTAAAGGAAGAAGAATCATAAAGTGCATGAATAGGGTTAATCTACAAACTATAGTGGAAAGATTACACAAGTGTGGGGATAGTTCTTTTCAAAATACACTATCTTGTGGAAGAAGTTGTTCCTAGTTAGGGTTTGGCAGATAGGGCATGGAAGAAGGAGGATTATTCACGGAGTGGAGCCTTAGAGTTGAGAAAAGTAGTAGATCAGAGAAAGAAGGAGGGATTCAAGTTGTATCCCAAAAGAAAACATGACACCAAATAAGGTGACCATTTTTCCAAAGAAACAGAAGGGCAAGGGAAAAAGAAAGAAAATTGCCACCATCGTTAGCTCTAATGAAGAATGGTATGTAGAAATGTAGTACCTAGATGGAGTATTGTTGGGGAAAGAGTGGGTGTCACACTTGAGACAAATGGTTGTGAGTGATTAAAACCATTGCACAAGAACTACTAAGAAAGAAATTACATTAGAACCGGTTCGTCCAACTAACAAGAGGACACCGCATGACGAATCCCAATATATAGTGACGAAGTAAAGGTAAAGTTGGAGAAGGCAATACTGTTGCAACTATATGAGTTTACTTATTTTGGAAAGCTCAAAGAGATATATCAGTGGTTGATTTCATTCGTGTACATGAAGACCACTTATATTTTGTAAGTCATAGATATGCATAAACCATCAACTTATATCCAAGTTCACCGCCTAAATTATGAAGGGGAATCCATAAATGATGACTTGGATGATAAGGAGGTCATTAAGGAAACTGTGGAGGCTTATGACTACAAAAAGGGTTTATGGTACTTTGAGATAGAAAAAATCCCGAGACCTATTATGAGGATGACCATGGGCTTAGTCACCAATATTAATGATCAACAAATATGGACACAAGTAAACAAGGCATGGTTAAATCTATGCCAAAATATCTTAGAAAGGATAGTATATAACTTGTCCGCCTTTATTGTGGATGAGATCATAACTAGCACACAGAAAGAGAAAAGATATTATTCAAAAACATTAGCCTCACCATCATCTTCTTAGAGATTGGAGTTCCCGATGGGCTAACGAAGTTTTTGCAAGTATCTAGAGATAATTCATCACCTGTGAAAAGGTTTGAAAAATATACTTTTGAGACCATGATGGTCGCTCACAAGGCGCACCTAGAAAAGTGGTACAAATGAATGCATGACACATTTAGGGTAGAGTGGAGGATCCCTAAGTAGTTTCCCACACTCATGGATGGAGAGGTAGAGTTTGTAGTATATCAACATTTCTGCATTGGCATGTTTACATTGACAGATGGGACTAAGAGTCCATGGTGCAAGCTACCTTTCTCCTTCACTGTGCAATACTTCCAAGTAGGGGAAAACCAGTTCAAGGAGGCCAAAAGGATAAAGTTTGACCTTAGTGAGGTAGACCAATACCACCACAAGCTGCACCAGTAGAGTTTTTACCCTAAGAAGCACACATACGTGGAGAAGTATGTCTCCCAAAAAGTACAAATATTGAATTCAATAACACTTCGATTTCCAAAAGGGATACAACCAGGGTATATTTGTGCATAAGGCCTAAGTTTGAGAAAGGATCCTATCTGAAGAGTGATGTCTCCATTCCAAAAGACCCCACAGGGAGGAAAAAACCTTAGAAGAAGAGGCACCAGAGCATGAAGGGACTCTCACACATAAAGAATCACCAAGGAAGACATCACCTATTAAGGAGAAAGAGAAGGAAGAATATCCTATACTGAAATCAACAGTTTGGAAGAAGTAGAAGGTGGTAGAAATGGAAGACTTAGAGGAAACAGAGAGCCGAGAAGCCTACATTGACGACATGGATGATGAATATCCCGAGGGAGGTCAAGATCCTCAAGTATATAGTGTACACGACTCTAAGGAGGAGGAAGCTAAAGAGAAGAATGATGTGGAGGAAGCAGTTAAACCAGAAAGGAGGTGAGTGAAGAAGTAAACACCAAAATTAGAGAACCCCAAGCCTCACTAAGGAACAAGTGGAAGAAGCCATGGAAAGAGAAGTAGCGAGCAACATTAAGGACTTAGTGGAGCGGGAGTTGGAGTAGAGCGTAGATGAAATTTTGAAGGAAATTGAGGAAGAAAGCGTTGAAAAGAGCATGAAAACATGGGTGGAGACCCTAGCCTAGTAGTAAACTTTCTAAAGGCTGCACAAATAGGTGGGAAGAGTGTAGTGGTAGCACAAGGGAAAGGAATGGGATACACCAATGATCTAAGCAAGGTGCTATGTGTGCACTTCCAAAGTAGCATACCAATAGAACAAATCCTAGCTATGACTTCGTTTGATGAAGAAAGTGCATATCCACGAACTAGAAAGATTGTATTTTGGGCATTTGAGTCCCACATATATGAACCTGAGTTTGAAGTAAGTCGAGAGAGTGCCGATGAATGTTCTAAAGATGAAAGGAGTAAATCCCTTGGTGAATGCTCAAAAATTGTTAGATGAACAGGTATGCAATGAGCTCAACAAAGTTTCACTATAGATTGAGGCCAAATTGTTTGGAATAAATGATAGAGTGAGGTTCTTAGAGGAGTAATTGGAGAAGAAAAAGAAGGATCTCATTGAGAAGAGAAAAGATTTGAAGAAATAAGAGCTTATTAGTGCAGGTTATTAAGGCATGAGCTGAGCGAAGAGAAAGAAAAGGTGCGCAAAGTCTCTAAGAAGGTGGAGATGATTACATATGCCATTGTCTTAAAGCATCCTGACCTAGCATTGCCTAAGCAAAAATATGAAGCATATTTGCAGTGTCTAGAGGATTTGACTTGCATCCTCAAGATGTGTTGATAAGAGAAAACACTTACCTGAACTTGCACACGAGTCCACGTGGAAGAACAACACAGGATCAAAGGCAAGAAGGTATAGGAAGGCATCACACACGGGGGTGTAGAGTCAAACTTTTAAGACTTAGCCAATTTTGGAGATTAGGTCTATTCTTAGAGATTGGTGTATGGAGCACACAAAGTGATGCCGAGACTTGTGCGCCTCTCTTCATGGATATTTTTGAAGAACATGTCAACTCACTCTTACATGGGCATAAGCTAAGAATAGATCCACCACTTTAGTTAACTTTCAGCACTCTATAGATAGCATACTTGCATATGTGGCTATAGTTGTAAAAGGTGTGTGTCTATTATTAGCATGTGACTTATTTCTAGTAGAGTTAAGTGGTGAAGGGCTAGTTCCCCACCTATAGATATGTAATGAATTACTTAGTAAATAGGGAGATATACGAGAGACACATGATTTGAAGAAAGAGAGATACATGAGTACATGACCTTTGGATAATTGTAATGATCCATACACACATGTCTGGTATTGTATGAATCTTTTGTACTATTGGTATGATGAATATATAAAGAATATTGGCTGAATAATAGTGTCTGATATGTTTTGTCAATGTATATTGTTGTTATCATGATGATTTACATTTAAGCACTTATAGATCTAGTTCAGTATAATGATGAATAGATGGATTAGTTACTAAAAATATATGTTTACTACTTTATCATGCTACCATTCTAGCTATAAAAACTCTTAAGAGGGACCCGATACCTTTGCACGCTTCGGGTGAGCACTCAGCCTAGGTTGAGTGATGTGCCAGCGTGACTAGGTGTTAACTAAGAATTCTAGGCTACATCATTGGTTTCATTGTCGGGACCTCTTTTTCAGTTAGTTTTCAAATGGTTTGTGATGAAGACATACCGGCTAACTTTGGTGAGCATTGAAGAATGGATTCACAATTTGGAGGAAGAATACGCACGAGAGGTTTGACACTGGATCCAGATTTAGCACACACACTTGGGTAGAGTAGAATTTGTATGATAGTTTATAAAAAAGCTTCTTTTCTATCTTTCTAGTAGAATTGTATGAATGGTTGATTTCATATGCATATAAGTGGAATTGGAGGTATCGCACACTTTTTGGACACATGAGGAATTTAAAACACTATATGATGCTTTGACACTGTGGACTCGCATGATAGATACCTAGTTTCGTGGTGTCCTAAACAACTATATTTTGGAGTATTCAATTTCGACTTATTTGTGCCTAGAGGTAGCAGAGTTCTAGTTCCTACGGTATCCTAGAGGGATGTATTTGTAAGGTATTTTGCTGGCAATCAAAATACTAATGGTAACGTTGAACTTAGAAGCTAAACCCATGGAAAGCTAAAAGAATCTCCATGTGTGGGGGCAGGAACAAGATTGGTGAAAGATGACAGACCTAGTGGCAGCACAACAAAGGGAAGAGAGGCAACTGAAGTATGATGAGGCACGCGAGAGGGAATTATGCAAGAAACAAGAAATTACAGAACAAATGGTGTTGTGGAGAGAGATGGCTCATGAAGGATTTGAGTCTCATGGGGAGGAAGAAGAACAAGAGCATAAAGAACTCCCCCATATAGGAAATCATGTAGAGAACCCTCTCCGACCTCACATAGAAGCATGCCAAGAGATATGACCTAGGCCACGGCAGTGCGAGATCTAAGCCAACTTTGTTGACCTAGACCTTGCGTTTGGTTTTCTAGTATCTAGTACAATAGGTAAAATAGTTTTAATTTAGGAAGTGAAAGTGCGAAATAGGTTAGACAACAAGTACTTCAATGATAGCATAGATAGCTTTGTTATTCTTTGGGGGTATGTTTTCAGGCTCATCATCTACACAAAATATGAGTGTGCCGAGTGTGGGATTCACCTCTTGGAACTGGGACTACTTCACAGACTGTAGGGGTCCAGTATAGTACCACTGTTGGGACACAGGAGAGTGCATCCATGGGCCCTATTCCAAATCCTAGAGGAGGATCGGGCAGTTTGGGCAGTTCTAGTTCTGGTGGTTCGGGTGGTTTTGGAGGAAGAGGAAACCAAGGAGGTTCTGGGTCGGGTGGTCAAGGCTGCATCTACCATAGAACATTTATATGGAGATGTCCCTTCATCTCCCAGAGTACAGAGGTATCAAGGATGTTGTTGAACATGTTCATATGTGTGAAATATTGTGGCGTGTGAAAGGTATTATGGCCTCTGAGTGTAAGGCAAGTCAATTTGCTACTACATTATAGGCGCGTGTGCACAACTGGTATAGGAAGTTTGATCCCAATCAAACTTGTATTGACTATGCAACATTAAAATATGCTTTCTTAAAAGAGTTCCATATCCCAGAGTTTGAGAAGAAGAGTATAAGTGCACTCAAGGATATAAAGCAAGACACTACTGAAAGTGTACATGAGTATGATGCCCATTTTAAAATGCTTCTATCCAAACTCTCTTATGACATTCATGTAAGTCAGCATGCACAATGGTTTGTCGAGGGATTGATTACCCCATTTCAAAGAGCACTTTATCGCATAAAACTTATACCAACCCACGTGAAGCATTGGAGGCTACTTTATGCACTGAAGCAGTTGGGAGTATTGACACTAGAGTTAGTCAATTTTTGGAAGCCCAGATAGCAGCTATGGTGAAATAGCTAGAGAAATTATCAGTAAACTCAACTCATGAAACATGCTCAAGAAACTGGTGTATAGATTATGAAGTGGAAGGCCACACCAAGGATATTTACCCCACGAAGTGTATGTTAATTGTTGTTGGGTGTGGGATTTGCCATTTAAATCATGATGCTAGTCACTGCCCCCTACTACAACGCGCAATCAGAAAGAATGTATCCTCCTTTTGTAAAATTTGTAGGTCCACGACCCATGATACTGAGGAATGTAGATTGATTGGCTAGATCCATGATGCCACTGATATTGGGGTAAGACAGGTGAGTGTGGTTGACAATTCTAAAGGGAAAAATGAGCTTGAGGATAGGGATTATAATAAAACACATTATGATAGGAATGACAAAAGGTTTGAAGGGGTTCGTAAAATGGGATGAGGATACCGAGGCGAGATAAGGAGGATGAGGCCAAGGTGGAGGAAGGGGTGACTTCCCTCAAGGAACTTGTTATATATGTGGTTCACCTGACCATTATAGGCGCGAATGCCTGCAGAATATTTCTTGTTCATTTTGTGGAAAGGGGCATAGTTATGAAGAGTGTCTGGACTTGTATGAGCATCTCAATAAGCAGCATAAGCAAGAAAACAAGGGTGAAAGGATGGTTAGTATCCAACGTGTGATAGAGAATCAATGGATGCCCAAGTTAACACTAGAACCTGAGGATGTAACAGTCAAGATCACCATGTGAGCTGAGGTGGCACGCGTAAGAGAGGTGTTGTAACAGAAGCCAACAATCACTAGGGAGAAGGTTTTGCATGCTAGGTATCCAGATCCAGCTCATTAGAAAGAAGTCTATCAGAAATGATGGAAGTCCTTAGAATCCTCCAAGGTGAGATAAAAGGTTTGAAAGAGTAGTCTCGAAATTGGAGCACAAGGATACATCATAGGCCCTATCAGATATTGATGACATCAGAGAGGTATGTAGAACGTTGTGCCAGAGGAGTATATTATTCCTTTATTAGGAAATTGGTTGAAAAATAATACTCTGCGCATGGGAACCGAGACTAAAATACACATACTTCATGTGAATCTTCCCCCGATAGCATTGATTACGATAAGGAGATCACTTTGAATGTTGTTCTGGATGGTTGGCTATTGAGAAATATTTTAATTGACATAGGTGCGGAAGTAAATGTACTTACATTGGATGCATGAGAACAAATGGGGAGACCCCATTACAGCCATCATCTAAGGTATTGTTTATCGCAAATGCAATGAAAGCTACTCCCATAGGTGTTTTGAAGGATGCATCTATCACTATACAGGGGCCAAGTTCATGCATGTGGAAGTAGATAACTTCCCGGCTTGCTTGGCGCCCTTGGTGTTATGCGAATAATACTAATTTTAGGTTTAACAAGGGTATATCAGCATCGAGAACAAGGAGGAAAGGGTTATAATACCGTTAACCGATGGGAAATCCATGCCATACGTCGAACCTTTAAGTGAAGAGGACTTGAACAAAATCTATATACGCGCTGTTCGGACCCGAGGTCCTGGATCCATCTAACGAAGCAATCCTTCATTAGGGAGATTCTCAATCAATCAGAATAATACTACCAAAGTGTTGCTTGTGATAATTGGGCTCATGGCACTTATGAACTGGTGGGGTGTGAAGTTAAGCATGCGGTTTCTGCAAAAGGGATTTCACTGCTTTTGGTGTATAGGTCACTCAAGATTTGCTATACGGGATCCAAAGATTTTTCTTGGTTCTTACAGGCCATGGAAACAAACTGGGCTGACTAGCTTAAATGATGAGATATGCTATCATATACTTTGGGTGGGATGGCCACGCTACTGGTGGGTGGTCCACAGGGATAATCTCTTAGATTGGGGAATGATTGGGACCGCCTTATCAACCAGGTTTTAAAGAAGTAATGCCCCTACAAAGATTCTCCCTTATCATGGTGATTAACCCTCAAAGATCATATCCAACAGTGTGAGAGACTCTAGATAGTAGGGCAGGAAGCATTACCACCCTCACTTTGGGTGCACCGGTTTTATTCTACTCTACAAGGTTGCACACGTGCTTGGTATGTATACACTGAATTACATCGCAACACTGGCAAATTGGTAGACTTTGACTACAGGGATGATCCAAACTTTTGACTTCTTTTCATCTACACCACCAGTGAACACAACTTTAAGCTTTATCAAGTGCTTAACCATGGGAGACAGTGGGAAAGTGGAAGAACTTATTCAGGAATTATTTGGTGAGACAGAGATAGGGGTACATTTTGTGGATGAAGAAGATGATGTCATACTACTTGAGTGCACTTCCCTGGAAAAAGATAAGGGGAAGATGGTTTACATAATTGATGAGGAGGAAGTTGAGCACTTGGATGTGGATCATTCACATGGAACATGTGAAGTGTTAGCTAGTGCAGATGTAGATGTGCGTGCATATCATGAACCTATGAAGACAACAAAGGTCAATATAGGCACAAAAGTTGAACCTAAGGAGGTGATAATTAGGGATTACTGGTCAGAATCAGAGGTAGAAAAGATCATAGAGTTACTTCGATACTATGAGGACTTATTCTCAAGAAGATATCATGAACTTAAAGGCGTACATATATCACTCGAGAGAGATGAAGAGAAATCTCAAGGAAGGTGTGTGCCTGTTAAGAAGTGACCATATCGAATGAGCCCAATTTGGATTGAGATGGTAAAAGAGGAGATTGACAAGATGTTGAAATGCAGGATCATTCGACCATTGGATGAATCGAAAAGGGTCATCCTATGGTGATAAGCATCAAAAAGGATGGTAGGATTCAGATTTGTGTTGATTATAGAGATTTGAATGTAGCATGTGTAATGATCCCTTTCCTATGCTATTCACAGAGGAAATATTAGAAGGAGTGGCTTGGTGCAAGATATATTCATTTACAGATGGGTTTTCTCGATATCATCAGGTTAGGATTTCCCCAGAAGATCAAGAGAAGACCACCTTCACTACTGAATTGGGAAGCTTTTCCTATATTGTGATGCCCTTTGGATTGAAGAATGCACCTGCTGTATTTTCAAGGATAGTGGTACAAGCCTTCAAGGATTTTATTCATAACTTTTTACACGTCTATCTTGATGATTGGACCATTTATGGGCTAATTAAGGATCATTGTGACAATCATGCTTAATGTTTGAAAGATGTCAACAATTGAGTATCTCATTGAACATCAAGAAGTGAATCTTTTCTACTCCCTTTGGCACACTTTTAGGACACATTATCTACAAGGAAGGGTTGTTGGTTGACCCAACTAAAGTTGCAGTCATCATAGGCTTGAAAGTGCCAGCTAGTTAATGCAAGGTGCATAGATTTTTGGGTCATACAGGGTATTATAGGAAGTTTATAAAAGGGTATGCAAAATTTTCCATGCCCTTGGAGAATTGCTCAAGGGAAAAGGTACATTCTACTGGGGGGAGTCACAATAGCACGTGTTTGAGATATTGAAGGAGAAACTTACTATCACGCCTATCTTGTGCTTTCCTTCATGGGATAAACCTTTTCATGTTCATGTGGATGCCTCTGCATAGCCATTGGTGTCGTCTTAGCTCAACCAGGAGAAGGTATTGTGGATCATCCCATTTGCTTTGCTAGTAAGAAGTTGACCCTTGTAAAACATAATTATACCACTACAGCACAAGGCCTTGTCCATGATCTATGCCTTGCACAAATTTTTTTTCAAAGTAGCTACACCATTTGTGTTTTATACAGATCACATGTCATTAAATTATTTGGTGAACAAGCTCATATTACAGGGGCACATATGTCGATGGATACTCTTATTTCAAGAGTTTGAATTTACAGTTGTGGTAAAACTAGGAAAAAGTGATTCTAGACTGGATCACTTGTCTAGAATTCAATCAGGAGAAGAGGCACAAAAAATAGAAGAGACCATTCCTGATGCACAACTTTACATGTTACAATGTGCGCCATCGAATGGAGGACATTGATATCTTTCTAAAGACTAGTATGGCACCGCAAACATGAAAGCTTTAGAGAAGAAGTAATTTGCTATTCGCGTGACAACATTCATGTTGATCAATGGTGATTTGTACAAATTAGGTAGAGACAAGGTGTTACTTCATTATGTATTGGAGCATGAATGAAAGGATATAATGGAAGAAGCAGATGGTGGTATTATAGGTGGCCACTATGCAGGTGATGTAATAGTGTGCAAGATCCTACTTGCTGGTTTGTGGTGGGAAACATTGTACAAGGATTGTAAAGAGTATTGTAAGACCTGTGACCATTGTCAATGTCTCGGTCGACCAGGACAAAGGGATGAGATGCCTCTACACCCAATTACAAGTGCAGAACCCTTTGAGAAATGGGAAATTAACTTTGTCGGGCCTATTTCACCAGTTGCGTGTAGGACTGGATCGCATTATATCATCACTTGTACAAATTATCTTACTCGATGGGTAGAAGCAACACCTACAAAGGACTGTACAATGGCTACAACAACAAGGTTCTTATGGGAGAATGTTCTTACAAGGTATGGCTATCCTTTAAGTTTAACAAGTGATAGGGGCACACATTTTTTAAATGAGACAATATGAATTCTTTTAGATGATTTTATGGTTGCCCACCATAAAACTACACCCTATCACCCTCAAGAAAATGGGACTGCTGAGGCTTTTAACAAGATTTTGAGCCACACATTGACCAAGATTTGTGATGTTGGAAGGAAAGATTGGGATGATAAAGTATCTGTTGTTCTTTGGGATTATAGAACAACATACAAAAGATTGAACAAATCCACACCTTTTCAATTGGTGTTTGACGTGGAAGTTTTTCTTCCTATAGAATTTATGTTACCTTCTTTGAGCATTACGTGCACTGGAGGTCTAGCTAATGAGCAAGCTTTGGAAGAACAGATCAAGAAGATGTTTTAACTAGATGAGCACCGAGCCATCGCACCTTGGAGTCAAAAATAGGAGAAAGCCCGCCAAAAGGCATGACATGATCACCACATCAGAGAGTGGGACAAATGGTACTTCTGTATGACTCCAAGTTTTTACACCATCTAGGAAAGCTCAAGGTACATTGGTTGGGGCCATATGTTATCACTCATATACTTGAGTTAGGTGCTTTCCAGTTAGAAATAATTGATGGCACACGGTTTCTGGTTACTTTAATGGGAGTAGGTTGAAGCCCTACTATAAATAAGTCTTCTTGGTGTTTGTAATAAGGCAGTATTGCTAGATAAATTAGGTTTCCCTTTATGCATTTCCTTAATGTATTTCTTTCATCATTGTTATGCTTTGTCAATTTAGCTCTTTTTTGTGTAATAAGCATGCTTGCGCGCATGAAGCTAACTACAATATGAAGCATGTTGATGCACAGAGGACTGCACATCCTTTTCATGTGGGGTGGATTGTTGGTGACTCTCAGGTATATGCTACGAAGATGTCATGCTGTGGGTGTTGAGAAAGAAGGTTGCTAAGGGTAACGAAAAAGATTGCTTCTCAAGATAAGAAAGGATGAAGATGGATGACAGAACATATAACGCGAGGTAAGCGGTGGCCATGGTAACTACCAGGAGATGATGTACAGTGACAAGGTACTTGGGTGCTAGGGTGCGCGCTGATGAGAAGTATGTGACAAAGGGTAAAAGGGCGCACTAGAAGGCTATAGCATTTGGCGCAAAGGTATACCACGTGGAAATGATAAAAATAGGTCATAAATGAGGAGAATTTGGTAGGTGGAGTAATTAATGTAGTGAAAAGTATAAATCTATATAAGGATGGGATGTGATTTCATTTTTACCCTTGCAAATATGAGAATTCGAAAAAGAGCCTACACACGAAGAGCATAAGCTAACCAATTTAAGGTACGAAGCAAGCTAACCAGGTGTGGAAGATAGATGTGTTTATTGGAAGGGCTTGAATCCCATAGGAAAAGGGTTTGAATAAAGTAGAGTAATGGAACAGAGCTAGGGTGCACAATTTTGCAATTACAAATTAGGGCATGATTGAATTGGGTTAGGGTTTGATGAAAACTACTCAAAACACACAGAAATTGGTCTAGAAAATAAAACCTACAAAGAAGAATGGTACCAAAGAAGAAAGTAGCACCAATAAAGGAGAAAAAGAAGGTGGTGGTGGAGGAAGAAGAAGAGATGGCCTGGAAAGTAGTTTTTCCAAAATATAGTATCCTAAGGAAATTATTATGGGCCAGGAATGGGAGACCCACATCCGACAGAGTAAGATAAGTGAATATAATCACCGGACCAACAAAAACTAGAAGAAACTAGATGACTTGCTCACTTCTCGAATGAAAAGGTGAACTGAGGATGGCATGCCAATATATGATGATGTCGGGAAAGGCTACTGAAAGGGAATGGTGTCTACCAGCTATATGAACTCCCATACTTTGAAAATTATGCACCGTTGTATAGATGGCTGATGAGCTGAGTCCATGAGGAATTTTTCTACTTTGCAGGACGAGAGGTAAGATTGACACCCATTCTTATTGCCACAGTAACTAGGTTAAGGGAAATAGGTGAAGATATTAAGACTGACCTAGCTGACAAGAGTGCCATCTTGGAAACATAGAAAGCACTAGGCTATCAGAAAGGACCACGCGGAATGGACATTGACAAGCTAAAAAATTGTCCAGTAGTATAGGTAGCAGCACACTTGGTCACAAAATTGAATGACCAAGAACATTGGTCCCAAGTTAATTCTATGTGGTTGCATGTGGCAAAGTGCATGTCAGAAGGAACCACTTATAACATTTCGGCTTCATTGTAGAAAAAATAGTAGAGGAAGTGTGCACGGGAAATAAAATAAGTTTTGGTTGTATCTTACTAAGTTTAGTCTTCATGGAGATTGGGGTACCAGATGGCCCAAAAGAGAACATATGGGAATACCCCATGAATCATAAGTCTCCAACTGAATGATTCAACAAGTATCTTTGCAAGGGGTCAATGACGAAGAGGTGAAGGAGCAAGCAAAGATGTGGTATGATAAGCTCCGTGCAACATTTGGAGAGGAATGGCACATACCCAAGGATTTGCCTTCGGTCCTTGGGAAGCAGGTATAGTTTGTAGTCTACCAACATTTCTGTATTACATGCTTTCTAATGGTAGATGGGTCGTGGAGCCCCTGGTGCAAACTTCCTTATGCATTTCCCACACAATACTTCCAAGCTTCAGTTCATCAGGTTCACCAACACACGAAGGTTAGTGTTTAATGCAGAAAAGGTGGACTGTGAATACCACACCCTACGGAAGACATATGGATATCTAGGGAGGAATGCGTACAACGAGAATAATATCTCAGAGATTTTGAGCATTAAGCCAGAAACACTGGCCATTGCGGATATCGAGGGCGCTAATATATCTCCAACTGAAGCCCAAAATGGAGAATAACAAGTATGTGGAAAATGAGTTCATGCTTCCAGGGCCACCAAAGGGGAAGCATACCATGGAGAACATTTTGGCACCTAGGCCCTCTAAACCCAAGCAAGATGATGAGGAAGAGGATGAAGAACACGAGGATAGTGGCGGCTTGGTGCGAAGGAGGAAGCAACCATCTGCCAAGAGAAGGAGCACACGACAACTTCCCAAGGAGAAGGAGTTACGGGGAGGAGCAGGGTGACCAAAGATTTAAAAGGTATTTAAGTGCACAAGGGCACAAGGAGAAACCCCACAAGTGAAGGAGCCAGAGGAGAAGAAAAGAAGAAAACTCAGGCTAAGTGAGGAAACAAAAGAATCTGAGGAGAAGGCACCTTCATCTCCTAGAAGAAGAGCCTCAACACAAGGAGGAGAGAATGGAAGGAGAAGAAGGGGAACAATCAGAGGCTACATAGGACAAGGGTGGGGATACATCTAGTATTCCTAACCTTGATGCAACCATTCCCAGAGGACCCCGATCCCGTCGAATAGGGGAGGACACCAAGGCACATACCATGGGGTATGCAGAAGACCCAAAGATGATTATTCATGCTCGGTTTCAGAGCACCATTGAGCAAAAGGATTTATTTGGATGGGCACTCATGGATGAGGACAAGGTGACTCTGTGCACAAGGAAGCAACTTTCATGGTCTATGCACATGCATATGGACGAGCTTGACTTTGATGTTGGTGAAGAATCATGTGCGTCAAGATGGATGAAGAAGTCACCTGAAATGCACCACATGAAAATTAAGCCAACGATGATGTCAGACGAGTAGGTGAGCAATGCTCTAATAAAGGTATGTTTTGAAGTAGTAAGAAGAAACATTGATAAATCTGCTACCATTAAGGTGCTTGACGGAGAAAATGAAAGCCAAGGATGTGGAGATAGTGCACCTAGTACAGGAAAAGGACTTGATCAAAAGAAAATATGACACTTTTGTTAATATGGTAGAGGAAATTGGAGATGATGTTCTAAAGGTACGCCCACATCTGGAATCCTAAGTACCAAAAGAATTTCCTTCTGTGATGCACTATGTGAAAACAATGATAACATTAGTGTTGGAGGATGAAAAGGTGCATGTATCAACACACCAAGGACCCCAGGGAAAAGTTAGAGAAAGCGTAGGCTACAGTAGCAAGGAAGATTGCTACGTATGAAGGCCTACTGCAAGCCACCCACGACAAACTAAAGAAATCTGATCATGCACTAACAATATGCATAGCCCATGATGCACTGATCGTAGTGAAAACATTGGAGGAAAATGAGGTCCACAAGGCTATGAAGGATGCTACCCTAGGCCATGCTGAACGGTTAGTTCTGGTGAAGCAAAAGCGTGAGGCACTAGCTGTGGCATAGGCACCACATAAGGAGAGGTTAGAGGAGCTTGGAAAGCTCATTTCTCAAAATATGGATGTATTGGAGGGGGTGTAAACCTCTATGTCAAGCATAATGCTTGTGATACAAAATGAGCAAGGGAAACTCACTATGGAAGAGCTGCAGTCTATCATTACAAACGTGCCTAAGGTGGCAAGAGCGGCATTGATGGCATGGGAGAACCTAGAAGCCGATATCAAAGAATAATATCCAGAGTTGCTACTTCAGGATGAAACGGAGGGGCCTGAGGCTTGAACAGTTTTGTTAGCTATGTATACCTTATTCAAAATTTATCCATTCTTTATTTATTCAACCATTCTTTATTTATCCATTCTTTGTGTAAGTTTTGGACATCACCATTGTTGGGGTGATAATGAGATTAGTGTGGGGTAATGTTGATCAGAGAAAACACTTAGCTGAACTTGCACATAGAGTCCACACGGAAGAACAACACAGGAGCAAAGGCACGAAGGTATAGGAAGGCGTCACGTGTGGAGGTGTAGAGTCAAACTTTCAGACTTAGCCAATTTTGGAGATCAGGTCTATTCTTAGATATTGGCATGCGGAGCACACAAAGCAATGCCGAGACTTGCGTGCCACTCTTTGTGGAGATTTTTGAAGAACATGTCAACTCACTCTTGCATGGGCATAAGCTAAGAATAGATCCACCACTTTAGTTAACTCATCAATGATCTATAGATAACATACTTGCATGTATGGCTATAGTTGTAAAAGGCGCATGGCTATTATTAGCATGTGACCTATTTCTGGTAGAGTTAAGTGGTGAAGGGCTAGTTCCCCACCCTATATATATGTAATGAATTACTTAGTAAAAAAGGAGATATACAGAGACACATGCTTTGAAGAATGAGAGATACATGAGTACATGAGACTAGATAATTGTAACAGATCCATGCACACATGTATGGTATTGTATGAAGCTTTTGTACTGTTGGTATGATGAATATATAAAGAATATTGGCTGAACAATAGTGTTTGATATGTTTTGTCAATGTATATTGTTGTTATCATGATGATTTACATTTAAGCACTCATCCTAGGTGAGTGATGTGCCAATGTGACTAGGTGTTAACTAAGAATTCTAGGCTACATCACAATGGAAAAATGACTACTTGCCCTATAATCGTAGAAGAGGCAATCGATGCAAAAAGAAAATGAAGAGAAGCTAAAGGTTGTCGAGATCATTTCTTGATATACCAAACTCCTTATAGAGGTAATCCAATTTGGGTTTATACACAAACTTGCCCTCTAGAGAAAGACCGAGTAACTTTGGAAATGATCCTCGATGGTATTTTGAACGAGACATCCCGAACACAAACTTGAACTTCATTCCACAAGCTAGAAACCTACGCACCGAGATCTTCATTATACCCATCAAAATTTTAAAAATATTAGCAACCCATATTTATCTAACACCATAGCAGTCTCCTTTGATATTTTAGGCATAGAAACTAGCTCTGTTCTCACTAAATCCCCCATTATGTTGTTAAGAGCCTTTTTACTATCCTTCCAAAAAAATTCCTTTCCGTTACTCCTCGAGAAACTAATTTCATAACTCGTGATTGAGATTACCATAAAAATAACTAGAGGATACACCCCTTCTTTCCTTACTTTAGAGTAATGATATATATTTTGTTGCAAAGAGCACCACATGTAAATCCATTATTTCCAATTTTATTTTATTTTCAACATTATAATTCTTAATATTCATCATGGTAGGGGTACGAGTTTTGGGTCATTGTCCCCTTCAATAATTCAAAGTTATGTTCATCCAAACTTGCTAAATTATCAACAACATTAAAATCTTTTTCCACCACACCCTTTTTTGCAAAGATAACAACCATATTATTTCCTTCACGGTATATATGTTTAAAAGATATGGAAGTGAAGGAAGACAATGTGCTTTTGGAAATATTTATAAAATATTCTATAGTCAAAGATATAGATTTTGTGCCCTGCATGTAAGATATTATGTTCATAAAATCACCTTACACAATCAAATATTTAAAACCTCTCTCTTCCAATAGTTTAACTCCCTAAAACATCATCGTTTCCTCAGCCATATGGTTCGTTTGTATTCCCAAATTGAAGAAGTAGGCAAGAATAAATTGACCTTTGAACTCTCGAAAAATACCACCTCTACTTGCATTCCCTAGATTCCCGTTGGATGTTCCATCAAATTTTTTTTTTATGAAACCTTCCAGGGGGTTAATCCATTTAATTCATTCTCTTAGATTACTTTTCATTGGCTGAGTAGTACATGTAAGAAGCCAATTAAATAGAATATGTTTTTCTATTTCAACTATTATTAGTTCTTTATATTTAAGGATAGATAAATTGTTCTTAACACCTTGTATACATCTTTTAGAAATAAGTGTTTTTGAAAGACTCTTCCCTTTGAAAATTCTCCTATTTCTTTCTTTCCATACTTCCCACTAAACATGTTCAAGGCTCGTGATCCAAAGATTATTTAGACCTTGGCTATTAAAAGTGTAGCACCATTAGACCCAAGAATATTTGACCTCATTTGGGATTACCCAATTAACTAAGAACAAAGCAAGAATAACTCGATAGAACTTGGAGAGAGAAATTACAGTCCATAAACAAATGATTGACCATCTCAATATTATTTTCACATAAAACACATCTGTTAACCATGTGGAAGCCTCTTTTAGTAAGGTTTTCAATAGTTATAATCTTATTTATCACCATGAATGTAGTTCCCACTTCCCTTTGACACTTTTCGATACTGATTTTGATACTATTGATCATATTATAGACACTATTATGTTTTATTTCAGTATGATAGTTAGATGTTATATCATGGATTATTATTGATCTGATTCATTATTATGCATGATGGTTACTATAGGCATTTCGATGTGTGATTGATGATATAATTTTGACATGGATATATTATAAATGTTGATATGGACTCATGACATTTGGATATTTGAGTAGATCTAGTATGGTAGATTTTGATGATGATATAGTTGATTTAATTAATTAAAATGGTAATGTTGTATTCTTGATATTGTCGTGATTCATATGATTAGATGATTTTGAAATGTTGTTTATATCATTTTGGATGTTTTGATATGGCCACGAGGCCAAAGGAGGTATTTGTATTTTGTAGGTTAAAAATCACAACAATGTCGGGGATGGAGACTAACCATATTGAAATTCTAGGTGAATTCAACAAGGTCACCATGGAAACTATGTTGTGCGTTGTGTGTTGAGTTATGTTAGGATTTCCCATGGGGGGGAATTTCCATTATATGTGACCATGGGATATGTGTTTTAATTATGTGTTCTTTTTAATTATTGTTGTATGTATTTTTCTTAGTAATGTGTTCCTTCTTTTAGTTAATTTAAATGTGATAGTTTTAATGTGAGAGTCATATAGTTAAACTTTATTTAAATTTAATTAGGACATGGAATGTAATTAATAAAGTTGTTGATTTTAAATAATAATGTTGGAAGAGTGTGTACATTAAAATGTAAGACTGTGTAAGAAATTTGTAAGAGCATGTAAGGTAGATTTTGGAATGTTAAACACTTCATCTCCTTAGGAATTCGAAATTGTCCTTGGAGGCCAAATTTGGAGGCTTGTGGGACAAGTTAAACTTGTCCCACACCTCTTAAAATGATCCACCAACCATGCCTATGGTTTGGAGGTTAAATTTAGGCATTTTTAATGCTTTTGAAGTGACAATTTGTAAGTTTTAATTGCACTTCCCTTACATATTTTTAATGCAATCCTTTTGAAGTATGGGTCATTTTGGAGTGTGTAAGTCATTTTGTCATTTTTATTTATTGTGTTTTGGTGAGGATGTTGAATTTCCTCTTGGGGTTGAGGAAGAATGATGTGGCATCCCACAAGGATCCACATCATCCTCTCCTCTTCCCTCTCCTTTAAATTCAAAGCTTCTTGCTCATTTGAGGTTGTTGAAACTTTGTTATTTTCCTCTTGGGGGCACATTTTTGTTGCTATTTTGGAGCTTATTATGGAGGAATCTTGGAGTATTTTTCCATGCTTATACTTTTTTGTGTTTAGAATGCACTTTGACATAGTGGAAAGCTTGTGAGCTTGGAACAAACTCCATTATGGAGAGGTAGGCATCTTGAGCTTTATTTTTAAAATTCTTTCCTTCTCTTAAATGCATTTTTGAACGGTGTTTGTCTTTGCATTCTTGGCTGGTTGGGTGGAATGCTTAGGGTAAGGTGTAGGAGAAGGCTATAGGGATTTCATATGGGTGGCATAAGGGATTGTCAATGGAATTGTTTTACTATGGAGGGAGTTTTAATTTGGGATCCACCTTGGAAAAGAAACTACTTGCATTTCTTACTATGGGGGCATAAGGGATAAACTTGGGGGCATAAGGAGGGGTGGGTGATATAAGGTTTATGGGGTTGATATGATTATTGATAGTTTGCATTTTGGTGGATGCCCAATTCCAAATTGGGAGTCATAAGGGGTTCCCATAGTCCTTTATCTTGTTGGCTTCCTTGATCAAGCCTATGTATTATATGTATGTTTCCAAATGTAGTTGGGAGCTGCTGTCTTATTTTGAACTGTGCATTTTGTTGATTATATGCAATGTGAATGTTGATTGTATGTGATAGAAGACTTTGTTGCCATGTGTTGATATGCATGCTCCATTTCAATATGGTTTGGGATAGGGGGCCAATGGGGAAGGATGGATTCTCCTTTGTCATTGGATGTATTGGTTGGGTGGATAGTGTTTCCTTTCCCCCTTCCTTGTTATGATCAAGTTACATAGAAGAAGAAACAAGCATGATGTTGTTTGGAGAAGAAATTTCACAGTTTGACAGTCATTTCTTGTGAGTAAATTCAATGTAACCTTTCCCACTTCGAGTGGATGAGTGTATAAATTTTGTAATGTGAAGTTATTGTATTGATGATAGAAGTTTGAATTTGAATGGAGAAATGTAAGGAAATATATTTGTTCTCTTTTTTTTACAAAGAATGTAAATGATATTCTATGCTTTGTATCTTGTAATTTGAAACCAATTCAAATTGGAAAAGTGACAAGTTGTAACAGTGTTATGGAATTATGAATAAAGGATTGAAGTAGTTTTCAAAATTGTAATGTGCACTAGATTTGAATTGTTGTCCAAGAATGATATCTCTATTTTGAAAAGGAATAAGAAACAATGTTGTTATTGTATGTATTGTATTTGAAATCAAATAGAAAAGAAAGTTGTAAAATTGTATTGAAGATCAATGAAGGATTTCATTCCTTTCTCAAAAGTGTTTTACCTTGTTCATATGCTATCTTCTCCATTGGAAATATGAGTTTTACTTGCAATGAGAAACCTCTATTTGAAATGTTGAAAGAAGAATGCATATGGAATGAAATTCAATGTTATTTTCCTTGAAAAATGTATATTAAAACTGAAATCAGAAATGTAGTTTCATTTAGAATTGGATGGATGATTTAATAAGAAATGTATTTGACTAAGTTAGGAATCATATGCACATTAAAATGATAAAATGGAGAATTCCAATTTAAAGAAATAGTTCACTGTAATATACTTTATCCTAGAAACTCACATTTTAATAAAAATGAACAGTTCATTCTTGCTCTAAACAATAAGTTATGAAACATTGAAAATTACACTTAGTACTACCTAAGGAACTCAAAGTCACTATAAGCTCATCACGAATGGATCTCCAAAACTTAATGAATTTCAATTCGGAGCTTGCATAGTCATTTTTCCGTCTATTGCCAGAAAATACAATCTTGAAAATATTAGATAAATTGACTTCCCTAAAACACTCTAAACCCTCCCTAGACTAATCCTCCATGTATTTTTGACATGTTGAGTGAAGGAAGAGTTATAATTTTACCAAAATTATAAGTTGAAATTGTCGGTTTGTGAAATTGAAGCTGCAGTCGTTTTTACCAAATTGACCCTTAAAAATATATCAGAAAAGTAAATTTTATATTCTCTCAGTGCAAAGAGGGCTTTGAGAGATTTTAGAAAATTCCTTGTTTTCCAAAACTGAGCTTTCTAGCTCAAGTTATGACACTTTGAAGTTTTTGTGCCTTGGTAGGAAAATTTGGGAAAATTTTCCCTATCGGTCCCGCAACCCAAAAATTTCCCATCAAAATTGCCTTAGATTTTTTTTTGAAATTTTGGGCTTGGGAAATTTTTTACTTTTCCCTCCGCTGGCTCGCATCCAATCAGAGGCTGCCACGTTTCCTCCATGGGCTGAGTTTGAGGCGCGGAAAAATATTAGCCCTTAAAACTTTTTGAAAATTTTTGGGAAAATTTTCACTTTTCCCTCCACCACTGACCAATCAAAGGGTGCCACATGTCCCCTTGTGGCTATTGCGCAGAGAGGGGTTCTTTTAAACCCCTTAGTTTTTTTTTAATTTTTTTGGGAAAATCTTCCATGTTGACCCCGCTGGCCCATGGCCAATGAATGCATGCCATGTGGCACCCTGGGGTGGTGGCGGGGGTTCGGGAGAAAAATTCATTTTTGAGCCTTTGGGGAAAATTCCTAGAATCCTCCGATGGCCCGTAACTCCACCTTCACCCATTCATTCCCTCCTCCTATGGGCATGCAGATCCACACATCCTTTCTTCTCTTTTTTCCCCTTGGGTGCTAAGCACTAAATCAATCTGCCGCCTCGCCCTTCCCTTTTCCCTTTTTTTTTCCTTGTACCAGGACCTAAAACGTGTGCCCTAGGGACCCATGGGGGTGTGGAGCATATTTTTACTTTGAGCCATGTGATCGAGAAAAATTCCCAATGCCACCCGTGACCCGCCAACCCACCCAAGGTGCACTCCTCCTCCTCTTGCCACGTGTCCCTCTGGGAAAATTTGACCCCGAACTCCACCCACTCATAACTTGAGTTCTACTTGGAGTTAGGAGGAATTATTTATATCACCGGAAAGGTGAGAAAATTTCCTATCCATTGGGAATGGTTTAGGGAAATTTTGGAAGCATTAAGTATGAGAAAAATCTAGTTAAAGTTCTGAGCTTGTTAGAGAGCAGGCATGGGGGTAAGATTACTCCCTGAATCTAACTAGAACATCTAACCCTAAAATTTAAACCTTGTAAATGTGTTATAAGTTCATAAAGGAAACTTGTGTTTTGGTAAGTAGGTTTTATTCCTAACCTATTAGTGAAAATTGATGTCTTTCAACTTAGTTGTAGACACTTCTAATAAAAAAATAATCCCATAATTTTCTAGCTAACCCTAGGTTGTTTCTTGGGTCTCAAGTGGTTTTTGAACGGGCACTATAGTTTGGTATCAGAGTAGTGGTTCAAAGGCTTGGACCATTGGGCACACTAGAAAACTTGAGACATGAAAACTTAAACCTAGTACACTTGTAAATCTAGAAAACAACTTAGCAAGAATTTGTATGTTTTAGTAAACATGGAAGGTGTATAACTTAGAAAAATGAACTAAATCTCACTTTGGTCTGTGTAGAAGGCTTAGATAGAGTGAAAGTAACCTTCACAAAGACTAAAATTCACCACCACCACCACCACCACTGGATTAGGGTGTAGTATTCATTCTACCTCAGATTCTACAGACCCTTCAGGATGTTAATACTGCTCTATGTAGAGGATTAGGTGAAGGGCAGACAACTATTCATGATAGAGATCCTTCTATCAAGGGTCAGGTATGTCCTCAATATAGCAAGGAGAATATGGGAGAGAATTCCCATGTGGAGTCAACACGAGTAGAGTCACCACCTAGGAGATAGGGTGACAGAGTTCCAGAGCATAGAGAGAGGTCTCGAAGCCCTAGGCTTAGGGATGACCGAGTAGAGAGACCTAGAGGCCGACAGACCATAGCAACAGATCACATCAGGGAGATCTTGAAGCTTAAGCCCTCACACTACTCAAGTGCTACAAGTGGATTTTAGGAAGAGGCCTGACTAGTGAGGTTGAGTGGTTGCTTAAAGCTTTATGCTTGTTCTAACAACATGAGAGTTCATGTTGTAATCCATCTACCGAGGGATTAAGCGAAGTATGGTGGAGGATAGAGGAGCGAAGCTCCATGTAGATTCGAGAGACAATGACCTAGGAGATTTTTCAGGAGAGATTCAGAGCAGCTATTTATCATGGAGGTTCATCCAATAGAGGATTGATGAGTTCCATGACCTCACAGATTCTCTTTTGGTAGAAAAGTACAAGAGTAGATTTCTAGATCTACTTCGTATGTAAAAAGTATATGCGGGATGAGTAGGTAAGGATTCATAGGTTCATCTAGGGCCTGAATTTAGATATTGGAGGTGTAGTGTGGATTCACTATTCATAGACTTTAGCAGAGGCCATCGAGAAGGCCCATATTGTAGAGTAGACTCGGGGTAAAACCCAACAGGCTAGAGACCGAGTCGGGAGTTGTATTCAGCGATATAGGATGGTAGATTGAGAGGTTCAGTACCTCTTCCTCTAGGTGGTCAGCATTTAGCACAGTCATCCTTTAGGCTATAGCAATAGCATAGAGCAACAACAGTCCCACCCACGTATAGACCTCCATAGAGGGCTGATGTACTGAGAGGACGGGCGAAGTATGGGGCCTTCTCCTGGGGTCCCATTAGGACATAGGGTGGACACGGAGATCACTCGGCTAGAGCATACCAATAGAGGCCCCAACAGACCACAGCTGGATCATTAGGATCCACACCATAGGCTTCTAGGGCACCTACTGGAGGTAATGGTCCTTGGAGAGGATCAGGTGGTTGCTTTGGATGTGGAGTAGCGAGACATTTTTGGAGATATTTTCCTTAGAACCCTAACAAGGGTAAGGCACTGATTTCTGAGCTAATAGTTGGTGACATGGGACATAGCCATAAGATTTATGTAGTGGTTGAGAACTGCCAGGTAAAGCACCAGAGCACAGTCATTGAGACCACAGGTAGCATTGGTGGTATTCCTACCTCTGTATTGTTTGATTTTGGTTCTTCAAGTTCTTTCATTACACCATCTTTAGTAGAGCGATGTAGGTTGGTGGTAGTTAGGCAAGGTCTCAATTGGGATGTTGAGATGGCTTCTGGATCCAAGATCTCTATGGAATCCTTAGTTAAGGAGTGTGTAGTGGATTTGGGACCTTTCACCACCACCTCGATCTCTTTATTCTTCCTTTGGGCTCGTATGGAGTTATCTTAGGTATGGATTGGCTATCTCGCACATAGGGCTAGGATGGATTTTATCATAATACTATAGATTTTTGAGATGATTTGGGAGTTGAGTCGGTGATCTCGGGGTCAAGAGACTTGTTTCTATTAATACCATTCTCACTATGCAGCTTAAGCGATGTGTGCGATGGGGTTGTTAGATATATGTTATTACAATCGGTGACAGTCAGAGGATGGGTCTAGTGGACCATCACTAGATGAGCATCCCATCTTAAGAGATTTTTTTGATGTATTTCTAGGGGAACTACCAGGGTTACCACCTCCACATGAGATTGATTTTCATAAAGACCTAGTTCCTGGAGTAGAGCCTATCTCACGAGCACCTTATTAGATGACCACCCCAGAGCTCTATGACATCAAGTTGTAGCTTGAGGGCCTTTTAGAGAAGGGCCTTATCCATCATAGTGTATCCCCTTGGGGTGCACCGGTGATCTTCCCGAAGAAGAAGGATGGATCATTACGGTTGTGTATTGATCACTACCAATTGAATAAGGTAACGATTAAGAATCGTTATGCTCTTCCTCGTATTGACGAATTGTTTGATCGGATGAAGGGAGCCATGGTGTTAGCTAAGATTGATCTCAAGTCGATACCATCGTTGAGGATTTTGAGGCACACATTCAAAATACTTCCTTCCACACGTGATATGGGCACTATGAGTTCACGGTGGTGCCTTTAGGTTTGACGATGCCCCACGGTGTTCATGAGTTTGATGAATGGGGTATTCAGAACCTTTTTAGATCACTTTGTGCTCATCTTCCTTGATGACATCTTGATATACTCATGTACATGTGATGAGCATGAGAGGCACCTTCGATAAGTTTTCCAGTGTCTTTGTGAGCAGTAGCTTTACGGGAACTTGGAGAAGTGTGCTTTCTTCCAGAGAGGTGCAATATTTGGGTCATATTATTTCTGGGTAAGGTATTACAGTCGATCCTTCCAAGATTAGAGCCATTATGGATTGGCTAGTACCCACTACAGTGATTGAGGTGCGCAGCTTCATGGGATTAGCAAGATACTACCAGATATTTGTTTAGGACTTCTCTCAAATTACACACCTATCACTTCCCTTTAGAGGAAAGGGAAGAAGTTTTTTTGGATGGACAGATGCAAGTAGGCCTTCAAGACACTAAAGGAGTCCCTCACTACAGCACCCATTCTTACAGTGTCGGATCCATAGGGTGAGTTATTTGTTTTCACAGATGCTCCTTTAGTAGGGCTTGGAGGTGTGTTGATGCAGGATGGCAAGATTGTAGCTTTTGATTATCGCAAACTCAAGGATCACGAGCTTAATTATCATAGCCATGACCTTGAGCTTGCAGAAGTTAAGCATGCTTTGGTTAGATGGAGAAATTTTCTTCTTGGATGAATTTTCACACATAGGACAGATCATTTTATTCTTCGCGACCTCTTCATGTAGCCCAATCTAAACGATCATCAATGAAATTGGATGGAGTTGCCTTGTGAGTATGGCATGGAGATCTATCATGTGAAGGGGAATGAGAATGTGTTAGTAGAAAATCTCGGTAAGACGAGAGACATGTGGCTATGGCTACCTCGGTGAGCATAGATTTATGGAGTAGGATTCTTCAGCAGCTTCCTCTTGACAACTTCTCCATGATAGTACAAGAAAAGATCGAGTCACAGAGACCCCTTGAAGGGAAGTTTGATGGATTTTCCTTAGAGGCAGATGGTCTTCTCAGGCACAGAGGCCGGATATATGTTCCCAAATATGGATGCTTGAGGTAGGACATCTTGGTAGAGGCACATTGTGTACCCTATTCAACCCATCCTGGGATGAAGAAGATGCACGCTACCTTGAGATAGTTGTACCACCGAGAGGACTTCATTGAGACATGGCTCGGTTTATGTCATGGTGTTTAGAGTGCCAAAGGGTTAAGGCCAAACATCAACATCCATCAAGTCTTATTTATCCTCATGCCATACAAGAATTGAAGTGGGACACCATTTCCATAGATTTCATCTTTGGACTACCTTTGTTGATATATCACCACGATGCCATTATGGTCACACTTGATAAATTGACAAAAGTGGCTAACTTTTCTCTGGTGAAGACCACTTATACAACTAGCGTAGTGGCATGAGTATATTTGGATGAGATTGTCGGGTTGCATGGGATCCCATAGAAGATCATTTTTGACCGCGATACTTTTACACTTCACATTTATGGACTACCATGTAGCATATCCTCGGACAAGGATTAACTTCAGCACAACATATCACCCCAGAGAGATGGACAGGTGAGTGAGTAAATAAGATTTTGGAGGATATGCTCAGGGATTTATGTGATGGATTAATAGTCTAAGTGGAAGGAGTACCTGTAATTAGTGGAGTTTTCCTACAATAATAGTTTTTAGAGTTCTATAGGCATGGCTCCTTTTTAGGAATTATATGGTAGAGAGTGTAGGACACCCCTTAGCTAGGACAGGTTAGAGGACAGAGTATCCCTTGGACCCACTCTTTTGCAGGACATGGAGTAGCAGGTAGTGTTGATCAGGCAGAGATTGCAGGAGGCACAGGACATGCAAAAGAAGTATGTAGATCAACATAGGACTGATCATAGCTTTGATGTGGGCATGAAGGTGTTCCTTCATGTTACGCCACACAAGATCCCTATTCACTATGGAAAAGGTTATAAGTTAGCTCCTTGATTCATTTGTCCTTTTGAGATCTTGGAGCGTATCAGCCCTTTGGCCTACCATCTAGCATTGCCACCCAGCTTGTCTCGCATACATGATGTGTTTCAAGTTTCTCTACTTAGGAGGTACATTACAGATCCTTCTCATGTGTTGGACAAGATGTTATCAGAGGTGCAAGATCGGGGTAGGTGACGGTGGAGCTCGTCTATATCATAGATTGCGGGACCACAGGCCTTTGAGGCGAGAGATTGATCGAGATCACGGGTGCGGTGGGACAAATATGATGAGACCGCAACCACTTGGGAGGATGTAACAATATTATGAGTGTAGTTTCCCAATTTTTTCCAATGAATTCCATGAGGAAGTCGAGTCTAAGGGGAGGGGGATGTAGTGCCCACTTCCCTTTGACACTTTTTGATACTTGATTTTGATACTATTGATGGTATTATGGACACTATTATGTTTTATTTCAATATGATGGTTAGATGTTAGATCATGGATTATTATTGATCTGGATTAAATTATTGTGCATGATGGTCACTAGAGGCATTTCGATATGTGATTGATGATATAATTTTGACATGGATATATTATAGATGTTGATCGGACTTATGACATTTGGATATTTGAGTAGATCTAGTATGGTAGATTTTAATGATGATATAGTTGATTTATTTAATTAAAATGGTAATGTCGTATTCTTGATATTGTTGTGATTCATGTGTTGAGATGATCTTGAAATGTTGTTTATATCATTTTTGAATGTTATGATATGGCCACAAAGCCGAAGGAGGTATTTTCACTATGCGCAGTTAAAAATCACAACAATGTCAAGGGACTGAGACTAACCATATTGAAATTCTGCGTGAATTCAACAAGCTCACCATGGCAATTGTGTTGTGCGTTGTGCGTTGAGTTATGTTAGGATTTCCCATGGGGAATTTCCATTATATGTGACCATGGGATATGTGTTTTTTTAATTATTGTTGTATGTATTTTTCTTAGTAATGTGTTCCTTCTTTTATTTAATTTAAATGTGATAGTTTTAATGTGAGAGTCATATAGTTAAACTTTATTTAAATTTAATTGGGACATGGAATGTAATTAATAAAGTTGTTGATTTTAAATAATAATGTTGGAAGAGTGTGTAAGTTAATATGTAAGAATGTGTAAGAAATTTGTAAGAGCATGTAAGGTAGATTTTGGAATGTTAAACACTTCATCTCCTTAGGAATTCGAAATTGTCCTTGGAGGCCAAATTTGGAGGCTTGTGGGACAAGTTAAACTTGTCCCACACCTCTTAAAATGATCCACCAACCATGCCTATGGTTTGGAGGTTAAATTTAGGCATTTTTAATGCTTTTTGAAGTGACAATTTGTAAGTTTTAATTGCACTTCCCTTACATATTTTTAATGCAGTCCTTTTGAAGTATGGGTCATTTTGGAGTGTGTAAGTCATTTTGTCATTTTTATTTATTGTGTTTTGGTGAGGATGTTGAATTTCCTCTTGGGGTTGAGGAAGAATGATGTGGCATCCCACAAGGATCCACATCATCCTCTCCTCTTCCCTCTCCTTTAAATTCAAAGCTTCTTGCTCATTTGAGGTTGTTGAAACTTTGTTATTTTCCTCTTGGGGGCACATTTTTTTTGCTATTTTGGAGCTTGTTGTGGAGGAAGCTTGGAGTATTTTTGCATGCTTATAATTTTCTATTTTTAGAGTGCACTTTAACATAGTGGAAAGCTTGTGAGCTTGGAACAAACTCCATTATGCAGAGGTAGGCATCTTGAGCTGTATTTTTAAATGCTTTCCTTCTCTTACATGCATTTTTGAATGGTGCTTGTGTTTGCATTCTTGGCTGGCTGGGTAGAATTCTTAGGGAAAGATGTAGGAGAAGGCTAAGGGGATTTCTTATGGGGGCATAAGGGATTGCCAATGGCATTGTTTTACTTGTGGAGGGAGTTTTGGTTTGGGATCCACCTTGGAAAAGAAACCTTGCATTTCTTACTATGGGGGCATAAGGGATAAAATTGAGGGTATAAGGGTTAAACTTGAGGGGCATAAGGAGGGGTTGGGTGATATAAGGTTTATGGGGTTGATATGATTATTGTGATGATACGGTTTGGTGGATGCCCAATTCCAAATTGGGAGGCATAAGGGTTCCCATAGTCCTTTATCTTGTTGGCTTGCTTGGTCAAGCCTATGTATTGTGTGTATGTTTTCATATGCAGTTGGGAATTTTTGTCTTATTTTGAACTGTGCATTTTGTTGATTATATGCAATGTGAATGTTGATTGTATGTGATAGAAGCCTTTGTTGCCATGTGTTGATATTCATTCTCCATTTCAATATGGTTGGGGCTTGGGGGCCAATGGGGAAGGATGGCTTCTCCTTTCTCATTGGATGTCTTGGTTGGGTGGAGAGTGTTGTCTTTCCCCCTTCCTTGTTGTGATCAAAGTTGCAAAGAAGAAGAAATAAGCATGTTGTTGTTTGGAGAAGAAATTTCACAGTTTTGATAGTCATTTCTTTTGAGTAAATTCAATGTAACCTTTCCCACTTCGAGTGGATGAGTGTATAAATGTTGTAATGTGAAGTTATTGTATTGATGATAGAAGTTTGAATTTGAATGGAGAAATGTAAGGAAATATATTTGTTCTCTATTTTTACAAAGAATGTAAATGATATTCTATGCTTTGTATTTTGTAATTTGAAACCAATTCAAATTGGAAAAGTGACAAGTTGTAAAAGTGTTATGGAATTATGAATAAAGGATTGAAGTATTTTTCAAAATTGTAATGTGCACTAGATTTGAATTGTTGTCCAAGAATGATATCTCTATTTTGAAAAGGAATAAGAAACAATGTTGTTATTGTATGTATTGTATTTGAAATCAAATAGAAAGGAAAGTTGTAAAATTGTATTGAAGATCAATGAAGGATTGCATTCCTTTCTCAAAAGTGTTTTACCTTGTTCATATGCTATCTTCTCCATTGGAAATCTGAGTTTTACTTGCAATGAGAAACCTCTGTTTGAAATGTTGAAAGAAGAATGCATATGGAATGAAATTCAATGTTTTTTTATTATTGGAAAATATTTTTTTGAAAGGGACTATACCCTTTTACAACAATGCTCTCAAAATCAAAATTTAACCCCGAAAGCCCAACACCAAAAACAGCCAAAAACCAAAGCAAAAGCGAATAAATGCTTCAAAGCAACGAAAAAACAACAAGGCAAAACACAAATTGTCCAAAGCAACTATGTAGAAGGCCATTTTCCCGGATGTAATGATAATAGCACAAAAACAAGAATCGGACCTTGTCCGGAGTGGTGGGGGATTTAGATTTGGCGTTACCCTTCTTTTTCCGATCCACCACTGTCCAATTTAGATTTCCAGCATCTAATGCAATCGAAGCATCTGCAATGGATTTGGTGTGAAAGTGACCCACAGACAAAACTTCCTTAAATACCGAATCAGCAATCAGGAGCATAGCACATAGGTAATTTCTCAATGTTGGCCTGTGGAGCAGCCACGATGGGTGAGTCAACTTGCAAGGGGGCACTAGAATCCTCACCGGATCTGAGTTAATTGTGAGATGTTCAGGGAGAGAATCCTTCCACCAGGTAGTTTTGTTCTTTCATTTGGAATGTTCACAATCGTTTGTAGCATGACCAGTTTGGAAGCAATGCCGACATCTGAAGGCAAGTCTCTCATAGTCAATCCTCTGTACCCAGAGCCTTTCTCCAATCTGAAGATTGATTTCTGCTGGTAAGGGTTTGGAGGTATCTATATCAACCAGTATTCGAGAAAATGTAGTATGAGTTTGAATGGAGGTCTTACCATCAACTGCCACACATGAGCCGAGAGTATCACCTATAGCAGTGAGACAAGATTTGTTCCAGAGTTGTAACGGAAGTCCTGGTAAACGAACCCAAATCGGGTAGGTATCAAACGACTCCTTTAACGGATCGAATGACGGATACCATGGTTTGGACATAAGCCCATGTTCCCCCCAAACCCAATGCTGGCTAAAAATTAAATCCCTATCAGCAGGGGTTTCAAAGACAGAATGAAATTCAATGTTATTTTCATTGAAAAATGTATATTAAAACTGAAATCAGAGATGTAGTTTCATTTAGAATTGGATGGATGATTTAATAAGTAATGTATTTGACTAAGTTAGGAATCATATGCACATTTAATTGACAAAATGGAGATTCCAATTTAAATAAATAGTTCACTATAATATACTTTATCCTAGAAACTCACATTTTAATAATAATGAATAGTTAATTCTTGCTCTAAACGATAAGTTATGAAACATTGAAAATTACACTTAGTACTACCTAAGGAACTCAAATTCACTATAACAGTCAAGAATGGACCTCCAAAAATTAATGAATTTCAATTCAGAGCTTGCATAGTCATTTTTCTATCTATTGCCGGAAAAATGCAATCTTGAAAATATTAGATAAATTGACTTCCCTAAAACACTCTAAACCCTCCCTAGACTGATCCTCCATGTCTTTTTGACATGTTGAGTGAAGGAGGAGTTCTAATTTTACAAAAATTATAAGTTGGAAATTATCGGTTTGTCAAATTGAGGCCTGCAGGTCGTTTTTACAAAATTGACCTTTAAAAATTTATCAAAAAGTAAATTTTATATTCTCTGTGCAAAGAGGGCTTTGATAGATTTTCAAAATTCCTTGTTTTCCAAAAACTGAGCTTTCTAGCTCAAGTTATGACACTTTGAAGTTTTGTGCCTTGGCGGGAAAATGTAAGAAAATTTTCCCTAATGGGCCCATGACCCAAAAATTTCCCATCAAAATTGCCTTAGAGTTTTTTTGAAATTTTGGGCTTGGGAAAATTTTTAATTTTTCCTCCGCCGGCCCGCATCTAATCGAGAGGCTGCCACGTTTCCTCCATGGGCTGAGTTTGAGGTGCGGAAAAATCTTACCCCTTAAAACTTTTTTAAAATTTTTGGGAAAATTTTCACTTTTCCATCAACCGGCTTATAGCCAATCAGAGGGTGCCACGTGTCCCCTTTTGGCTATAGCAGAGGCATGGGTTATTTTAAACCCCTTAGTTTTTTTAAATTTTTTTTGGGGAAAATCTTCCATGTTGACCCCGCTGGCCCACGGCCAATGAACGCGTGCCACGTGGCACCATGGGGTGGCGGTGGGGGTTTGGGAGAAAAATTCATTTTTGAGCCTTTGGGGAAAATTCCTAGAATCCTCCCACAGCTCGTAACTCCAAATTCACCCTTTCATTCCCTCCTCCGGTGGGTGCGTGGACCTGCACATCCTTTCTTCTCTTTTTCCCCCTTGGGCGCTAAGCGCTAAATCAATCTATCACCTCGCCCTTCCCCTTTCCCTTTTTTTTTTTTCCTTGGGCCAGGACTTGACACTTGTCCCCAGGGGACCCATGGGGGTGTGGAGAATATTTTGACTTTGAGCCATGTGATGAGAAAAATTCCCAATGCCACCCCGTGACCCACCAACCCACCCAAGGTGCACTCCTCCTCCTCTTGCCACATGTCCCTCTGGGAAAATTTGACCCTAGAACTCCGCCCACTCATAACTTGAGTTCTGCTTAGAGTTAGGAGGAATTATTTATATCACCAGAAAGGTGAGGAAATTTCCTATCCATTGGAAATGGTTTAGGGAAATTTTGGAAGCATTAAGTATGAGAAAAATCTAGTTGAAGTTCTAAGCCTGTTAGAGAGCAGGCATGGGGGTAAGATTACTCCCTGAATCTAACTAGAACATCTAACCCTAAAATTTAAACCTTGTAAATGTGTTATAAGTTCATAAAGGAAACTTGTGTTTTGGTAAGTAGGTTTTATTCGGAACCTATTAGTGAAAAATGATGTCTTGCAACTTAATTGTAGACACTTCTAATAAAAAAAAATATCCCATAATTTTCTAGCTAACCCTAGGTTGTTCGGTTGTTGTTTGAACGGGCACTAGAGTTTGATATCAGAGTAGTGGTTCAAAGGCTTGGACCATTGGGCACACTAGAAAACTTGAGACATGAAAACTTAAACCTAGTACACTTGTAAATCTATAAAACAACTTAGCAAGAATTTGTATGTTTTAGTAAACATGGAAGTTGTATAACTTAGAAAAATGAACTAAATCTCACTTTGGTCTTTGCGAACGCTTAGATAGAGTGACAAGAATGTTCACAGAGACTCGATTCACCACCACCACCACCACCACCACCGGATCGGGTGTAGCGGTCATTCTACCTTAGATTCTATAGACCCTTCAAGATGTCAATACCGCTCTACGTGGAGGATTAGGTGGAGGGCGGACAACTATCCATGATAGAGATCCTTCTATCAAGGGTCGTATCTCCTCAATATGGCAAGGAGCATATGTGATAGAATTCCCATGTGGAGTCAACACAAGTAGATTCACCACCTAGGAGACAGGGGTGACAGAGTTCCAAAGTGTAGAGAGAGGTCTTAAAGCCCTAGTATTAGGGATGACCGAGTAGAGAGACCTAGAGGGTGACAGGACCACAACAACAGGATCACATCGGGGAGATCCTAAAGCTTAAGCCCTCACACTACTCGGGTCTGCAAGTGGATTTTAGGAAGATGCCCGGCTAGTGAGGTTAAGCGGTTGCTTGAATATTTATCCTTGTTCTAACAACATGAGAGTTCATGTTACAATCCATCTACCGAGGGTTGAAGCAGTAGTATGGTGGAGGACAGAGGAGCAGAAGCTCCATGTAGATTCAGAGACAATGACCTAGGATATTTTTTAGGAGAGATTCAGGAGTAGGTATTTATCACAGAGGTTCATCTAGTAGAGGATTGATGAGTTCCATGACCTCTAACAGGCTTCTCTTTTAGTAGAAAAGTATGAGAGTAGATTTCTAGATCTACTTCAATATGTAAAGTATATGCAGGATGAGTAGGTAAGGATTCATAGGTTCATCCGGGGCCTAAATTTAGATATTGGAGGTGTAGTGCGGATTCACTATTCATAAACTTTAGTAGAGGCCATCACGAAGGCCCATATTGTAGAGGAGACTTGGGGTAAAACCCGCGGAGATAGAGACCGAGTCGAGTTGTATTAGGAAGATACATGATGGTAGATCGAGAGGTTCAAGTCTTCCTCATGGTGGTAAGCATTTAGCACATCATCCTTTAGGTCACAAAGAATAGAAGAGCAGCAACAACAGTCCCAGCCACCGTATAGACCTCCATAGAGGGCTGATGCACAGAGAGGACAGAGTATGGGGCCTCCTCCTAGGGGTCCCATCAGGACATAGGGTGGACCTAGAGATCACTCACCTAGAGCTCGCCAATAGAAGCCACAACATACCATAGTTGGATCATCAGGATCCATGCCATAGGCTTCTAGGGAACCTACTGGAGGTGATGGTCCTTGGAGAGGATCAGGTGGTTGCTTTAGATGTGGAGTAACTAGACATTTTTGGAGAGATTGTCCTCATAACCCTAACAAGGGTAAGGCACCGATTTCTGAGCTGATAGTTGGTGACATGGGATGTAGCCACAAGATTTATGTAATGGTTGAGAACGCCAAGTAGAGCACCAGAGCACGGCTTATTGAGACCACGAGTAGCATTGGTAGTATTCCTACCTCTGTATTAATTGATTCTGTTTCTTCCGATTCTTTCATTACACCATCTTTAGTAGAGTGATGCAAGCTGGTCGTAGTTAGGAAAGGTCTCATTTGGGATGTTGAGATGGCTTCGAGCCAAGATTTCTATGGACTCCTTAGTTAAGGAGTGTGTAGTGGATTTGGGACCTTTCACCACCACCTCAAATCTCTGTATTCTTCCTTTGGGCTCGTATGGAGTTATCTTAGGTATGGATTGGCTATCTGCACATAGGGCTAGGATGGATTGTTATCATAAGACTATAGCTTGTGTAGATGATTTGGGAGTTGATTCAGTGATCTCGGGGGTCAAGAGACTTGTTTCTATTCATACCATTTCCACTATGCAGCTTAAGTGGTGTGTGCGACGGGGTTGTTAGATGTATGTTGTTATAGTTAGTGACAGATCAGAGGATGGGTCTAGTGGACCATCACTAGATGATCATCCCATCTTGAGAGAGTTTTCTGATGTATTTCTAGGGGAGCTATCGGGTTTACCACCCCCACATGAGATTGATTTTCATAAAGACCTAGTTCCTGGAGTAGAGCCTATCTCACGAGCACCTTATTAAATGACAACCCCAGAGCTCTATGACATCAAGTTACAGCTTGAGGGCCTTTTGGATAAAGGCCTTATCCATCCTAATGTATCCCCTTATGGTGCACTCGGTGATCTTCGTAAAGAAGAAGGATGGATAATTATGGTTATGTATTGATTACCACCAGTTGAACAAGGTAACGATTAAGAATCTTTATCCTCTTCCTCGTATTGATGACTTGTTTGATCAGATGAAGGGAGCCATAGTGTTCTCTAAGATTGATCTCAAGTCAAGCTACCATCAATTGAGTATTTTGGAGGCACACATTCATAAGACCGCCTTCCGCACGCGATATGGGCACTATGAGTTCACAGTGGTGCCTTTTGGTTTGACGATGCCCCCATAGTGTTCATGAGTTTGATGAATGGGGTATTCAGAACCTTTTTAGATCACTTCATGCTCATCTTCCTTGATGACATCTTGATATACTCACGTACATGTGAGGAGCATGAGGGGAACCTTCGACAAGTTCTCCAGTGTCTTTGTGAGCAGCAGCTTTATGGGAACTTGGAGAAGTGTGCTTTCTTCTAGACAGAGGTGCAATATTTGGTCATATTATTTCTGGGGAAGGTATCGCAGTCAATCCTTCCAAGATTAGAGCCATTATGGATTGGTCAGCACCCACTACAATGATTGAGGTGCACAGCTTCCTGGGATTAGTAGGATACTACCAGATATTTGTTCAGGACTTCTCTCGGATTACGCACCCTATCACTTCCCTTTAGAGGAAAGGGAAGAAGTTTGTTTGGATGGAAAAATGTGAGTAGGACTTTAGGACACTGAAGGAGTGCCTCACTACAGCACCCATTCTTGCAGTGTCGATCCACAGGGTGAGTTCTTTGTTTACACAGATGCTTCTTTAGTAGGGCTTGGAGGTGTGTTGATGCAAGATGGTAGGGTTGTAGCTTTTAAGTCTCGCAAACTCAAGGATCACGAGCTTAATTATCATAGCCATTACCTTGAGCTTACAGAATTTTTAATGATTTGGTTAGATGGAAAATTTTTCTTCTTGGATGAAGATTCACACTCAGGATAGATCATTTGATTCTTTGCCACCTCTTCACGTAGCCCAATCTAACCGCTCGTCAACAAAATTGGATGGAGTTGCTTTGTGAGTATGACATGGAGATCAATCATGTGAAGGGGAAGGAGAATGTGTTAGTGGACACTCTTAGTAGAAAGAGACATGTGGCTATGGCTACCTCAGTGAGTATAGATTTACAGAGTAGGATTCTTCAGCAGCTTCCTCTTGACAACTTCTGCATGATAGTACGAGCAAGGATCTAGTCACAGAGACCCCTTGAAGGTAATTTTGATGGATTTTCCTTAGAGGAAGATTGTCTTCTTAGGCACAGAGGCCGAATATATGTTCCCAAATATGGAGGCTTGAGGTAGGACATCTTGGTAGAGGCAAATCGTGCACCCTATTCAGCCCATCCCGGGATGAAGAAGATGCACGCTACCTTGAGATAGTTGTACCACTGGAGAGGACTTCGTCGAGACATGACTTAGTTTATGTCATGGTGTTAGAATGCTAGAGGGTTAAGGGTGAACATTAGCATCCAACAGCTCTTCTTTATCCTCATGCCATACAAGAATGGAAGTGGGACACCATTTCCATGGATTTCATTCTTGGACTACCTATGTCGAGATATCACCATGATTCCGTTATGGTCAAACTTGATAAATTGACAAAAGTGGCTAGCTTTTCTCTGGTGAAGACCACTTATACAACTAGAGTAGTGGCATGAGTATATTTGGATGAGATCATCAAGTTACACGGGATCCCATGGAAGATCATTTGTGACCGCGATCCTTTGTACACTTCACATTTATGGAATACCATGCAACATGTCCTCGGGATGAGGATTAACTTCAGCACAACATATCACACTGAGACAGATGGAAAAACCGAGCGAGTAAATAAAATTTTAGAGTATATGCTCAGGATGTATGTGATGGATCACTAGTCTAAGTGGGAGGAGTACCTGTACTTAGTGGAGTTTTCCTACAATAATAGTTTTCGAGTTGTATAGGAATGGCTCCTTTTCGATGAATTATATGGTACAGAGTGTAGGACACCGCTTAGGCTGGGATAGGTTAGAGGAAAGAGTATCCCTTGGACCCACTCTTTTGCAAGACATGGAGCAATAGGTAGTGTTGATCAGGCAGAGATTGCAGGAGGCACACGACATGTAAAAGAAGTATGCAGATCATCATAGGATTGATCATAGATTTGATGTGGGCATGAAGGTGTTCCTTCGTGTTAGACCACACAAGAGCCCTATTCACTATGGAAAAGGTTCTAAGTTAGCTCCTTGATTCATTGGTCCTTTTGAGATCTTGGAGTGTATCAGCCCTTTGGCCTACCATCTAGCATTGCCACCTAGCTTGTCTCGCATACATGATGTGTTTCATGTTTCTTACCTTAGGAGGTACATTATAGATCCTTCTCATGTGTTGGACTATACATTATTGTAGGTGCAAGATCAGGGGCAGGTGACAGTGGAGCCCATCTGTATCATAGATCACAAGACCCTGGGCCTTCGAGGTAGAGAGATTGATCAGATACGGGTGCAGTGGGACAAATATGATGAGACTGCAACCACTTGGGAGGATGCCACAGTATTACAAGTGCAGTTTCCACATTTTTTCCAGTGACTTCCAAGAGGAAGTCAAGTATAAGGGGAGGGGCATGTAGTGTCCACTTCCCTTTGACACTTTTTGATACTGATTTTGATACTATTGATCGTATTATGGACACTATTATGTGTTTTATTTCAATATGATGGTTAGATGTTAGATCATGGATTATTATTGATCTGGATTCAATTATTATGCATGATGGTCACTAGAGGCATTTCTATATGTGATTGATGATATAATTTTGACATGGATATATTATAGATGTTGATCTGGACTTATGACATTTGAATATTTGAGTAGATCTAGTATGGTAGATTTTGATGATGATATAGTTGATTTATTTAATTAAAATGGTAATGTTGGATTCTTGATATTGTTGTGATTCATGTGTTGAGATGATCTTGAAATGTTGTTTATATCATTTTTGGATGCTCTTATATGGCCATGAGGTCAAAGGAGGTATTTGTATTTTGTAGGTTAAAAATAAAAATAATGTCAAGGGACTGGAGACTAACCATATTGAAATTCCAAGGTGAATTCAACAAGGTCACCATGGAAACTATGTTGTGCATTGTGTGTTGAGTTATGTTAGGATTTCCCATGGGGGAATTTCCATTATATGTGACCATGGGATATGTGTTTTAATTATGTGTTCTTTTTAATTATTGTTGTATGTATTTTTCTTAGTAATGTGTTCCTTCTTTTAGTTAATTTAAATGTGATAGTTTTAATGTGAGAGTCATATAGTTAAACTTTATTTAAATTTAATTGGGACATGGAATGTAATTAATAAAGTTGTTGATTTTAAATAATAATGTTGGAAGAGTGTGTAAGTTAATATGTAAGAATGTGTAAGAAATTTGTAAGAGCATGTAAGGTAGATTTTGGAATGTTAAACACTTCATCTCCTTAGGAATTCGAAATTGTCCTTGGAGGCCAAATTTAGAGGCTTGTGGGAGAAGTTAAACTTTTCCCACACCCCTTAAAATAATCCACCAACCATGCCTATGGTTGGGAGGTTAAATTTATGCATTTTTAATTCTTTTGAAGTGACAATTTATAGGTTTTAATTGCACTTCCCTTACATATTTTTAATGCAGTCCTTTTGAAGTATGGGTCATTTTGGAGTGTGTAAGTCATTTTTTCATTTTTATTTATTGTGTTTTGGTGAGGATGTTAAATTTCCTCTTGGGTTTGAGGAAGAATGATGTGGCATCCCAAAAGGATCTAAATCATTCTCTCCTTTAAATTCAAAGCTTCTTGCTCATTTGAGGTTGTTGAAACTTTGTTATTTTCCTCTTGGGGGCACATTTTTGTTGCTATTTTGGAGCTTGTTGTGGAGGAAGCTTGGAGTATTTTTGCATGCTTATACTTTTCTTGTTTTAGATTGCACTTTGACATTGTGGAAAGCTTGTGAGCTTGGAAAAAACTCCATTATGGAGAGGTAGGCATCTTGAGCTGTATTTTAAATGCTTTCCTTCTCTTGCATGCATTTTTGAATGGTGTTTGTGTTTGCATTCTTGGTTGGTTGGGTAGAATGCTTAGGGAAAGGTGTAGGAGAAGGCTATGGGGATTTCATATGGGGGCATAAGGGATTGCCAATGGCATTGTTTTATTGTGGAGGGAGTTTTTGTTTGGGATCCACCTTGGAAAAGAAACTACTTGCATTTCTTACTATGGGGGCATAGGGATAAACTTAGGGGGATAAGGAGGGGTTGGGTGATATAAGGTTATGGGGTTGATATTATTATTGATAGTATGAATTTTGGTGGATGCCCAATTCCAAATTGGGAGGCATAAGGTGTTCCCCATAGTCCCTTATCTTGTTGGCTTACTTGATCAAGCCTATGTATTATGTTTATGTTTTGAAATGTAGTTGGGAATTGTTGTCTTATTTTGAAATGTGAATTTTGTTTATTGTATGCAATGTGAATGTTGATTATATGTGATAGAAGCCTTTGCTACCATGTGTTGATATTCATGCTCCATTTCAATATGGTTGGGGCTGGGGCCAATGGGGAAGGATTGCTTCTCCTTTGTCATTGGATGTCTTGGTTGGGTGGAGAGTGTTGCCTTTCTCCCTTCCTTGTTGTGATCAAGATACATAGAAGAAGAAAAAAGGATGCTGCTATTTGCGAAGAAATTTCATAGTTTGTGATCATTTCTTTTGAGTAAATTCAATGTAACCTTTCCCACTTCAAGTGGATGAGTGTATAAATGTTGTAATGTGAAGTTATTGTATTGATGATAGAAGTTTGAATTTTAATGGAGAAATGTAAGGAAATATATTTGTTCTCTATTTTTACAAAGAATGTAAATGATATTCTATGCTTTGTATTTTGTAATTTGAAACCAATTCAAATTGGAAAAGTGACAAGTTGTAACATGATGTTATGGAATTATGAATAAAGGATTGAAGTAGTTTTCAAAATTGTAATGTGCACTAGATTTGAATTGCTGTCCAAGAATGAGATTCTGTTTTGAAAAGGAATAAGAAACAATGTTGTTATTGTATGTATTGTATTTTATGTCAAATAGAAAGGAAAGTTTTAAATTTTTATTGAAGATCGATGAAGGATTGTATTCATTTCTCAGAAGTGTTTTACCTTGTTCATATGCTATCTTCTCCATTGGAAATCTGAGTTTTACTTGCAATGAGAAACCTATGTTTGAAATGTTGAAAGAAGAATCCATATGGAATGAAATTCAATGTTATTTCTATCGAAAAATGTATATTAAAACTAAAATCAGAGATGTAGTTTCATTTAGAATTGGATGGATGATTTAATAAGCAATGTATTTGACTAAGTTAGGAATCATATGCACATTTAAATGACAAAATGGAGATTCCAATTTAAAGAAATAGTTCACTGTAATATACTTTATCCTGAAACTCACATTATAATAATAATGAACAGTTCATTCTTGCACTAAACAATAAGTTATGAAACATTGAAAATTACACTTAGTACTACCTAAGGAACTCAAATTCACTATAACAGTCAAGAATGAATCTCCAAAACTTAATGAATTTCAATTCAGAGCTTGCATAGTCATTTTTCTGTCTATTGCCGAAAAAATGCAACCTTGAAAATATTAGATAAATTGACATCCCTAAAACACTCTAAACCCTCCCTAGACTGATCCTCCATGTCTTTTTGATAGGTAAAGTGAAGGAGGATTTCTAATTTTACCAAAATTATAAGTGGGAAATTTCCAGTTTGTCAAATTGAGGCGTGCGAGATCATTTTACAAAATTGATCCTTAAAAATTTGTCAAAAAGTAATTTTCATATTTTATGTGCAAAGAGGGCTTTGAGAGATTTTCGAAAATTCCTTGTTTTCCAAAAACTGAGCTTTCTAGCTCAAGTTATGACACTTTGAAGTTTTTTTGCCTTGGCGGGAAAATTTGGAAAAAAATTCCCTAATGGGCCCATAACCCAAAAATTTCCCATCAAAATTGCCTTAGAATTTTTTTTTGAAATTTTGGGCTTGGGAAAAATATTACTTTTCCCTCTGCTAGCCCGCATCCAATTAGAGGCTGCCACGTGTCCTCCATGGGCTAAGGTAGAGGTGCGGAAAAATCTTACCCCTTAAAACTTTTTGAAAATTTTTGGGAAAATTTTCACTTTTCCCTCCACCGCCTGCAGCCAATTAGAGGGTGCCATGTGTCCCCTTGTGGCTATGGTAGAGGCGCGCAGTTCTTTTAAACCCCTTAGTTTTTTTTTTAATTTTTTTTGGGCAAAATCTTCCATGTTGACCCCAACGGCTGCAATTTAATGAACACGTGCCACGTGGCACCATGGGGGTGGCGGTGAGGGTTCGGGAGAAAAATTCATTTTTGAGCCTTTGGGAGAAAATTCCTAGAATCCTCCTATGGCCCATAACTCCACCTTCACCCATTCATTCCCTCCTCCCATGGGTGTGTGGACCCGCACGTCCTTTCTTCTCTTTTTCCCCCTTGGGCACTAAGTGCTAAATCAATCTGTCACCCCGCCCTTCCCTTTTCCCTTTTTTTCCTTGTGTCAGGACCTGACACGTGTCCCTTGGGGACCCATGGGGGTGTGGAGCATATTTTTACTTTGATCCATGTGATCGGAAAAATTCCCAATGCCACCTCGCGACCCGCCAACCCATCAAGGTGCACTACTCCTCCTCTTGCCACATGTTCCTTTGGGAAAATTTGACCCCAGAACTCCGCCCACTCATAACTTGAGTTCTTCTTGGAGTTAGGAGGAATTATTTATATCACCGGAAATGTGAGGAAATTTCCTATCCATTGGGAATGTTTTAGGGAAATTTTGGAAGAATTAAGTATGATAAAAATCTAGTTAAAGTTCTGAGCCTGTTAGAGAGCAGGCATGGGGGTAAGATTACTCCCTGAATCTAACTAGAACATCTAACCCTAAAATTTAAACCTTGTAAATGTATTGTAAGTTCATAAAGGAAACTTGTGTTTTGGTAAGTAGGTTTTATTCCGGAAGCTATTAGTGAAAACTGATGTCTTGCAACTTAGTTGTAGTCACTTCTAATCAAAAAAAAATTATCCCATAATTTTCTAGCTAACCCTAGGTTGTTTCTTGGGTCTTAAGTAGTTGTTTGAATGGGCACTACAATGAAAGAGCTTAACATGTTAACCTTGGGGATAATATTTTTGTTACAAATTTTTCCAGCTAATTCATCCTCCTCACTAACCTCATCCTAAAAATTGAGCATATGCATATTTGAGTGAGAAAATACCATTTTCTTCCTTGTACCAAATGATTTTGTCTTGATCATTTTTGTTGTAGGACAACTAGTTATGTAGGAAGTCATTGAAATTTTCCATTTCCCCTATGAGGTCATATGTATCCAACTCTATATGTTTTCAATTCTAAAAATTCCATTCTTCTAATAAGTAGTTATTAACCATAATTACATATTTTTCTTCCAAAGATCCTAGATATTGGAGGGAATCTATCTTCTAATTTAAAGTTGGGAGCCTACTTATCTTTCCAAAACAAAATTTTAGTGTCATCTCTTATTTTCCATCTGCATCCTTTTTCCATAGTTTCCATTGCCCATTTTATGGCTTTCAAAATACTTGAACCATTGAAATATGCTTGTTTAAAATTCCATCTCTCATCTTCGACGTCCTCCCAATATTTGTTTTTTAAGATCTTTATCCAAGCCTCTTCTTCACTAATTAGTCTCCATCGGATTTTGGCTAGTAAGTGTTTTTTCATTTTAATCCAGTCTCTTAGGCCTAAACCACCCATATTTTTTGGTTTGCACACTCTTCTCCATGCCACTAAATGAATATGATCCTTACAATCAGTTCCACTCCATAGAAAACATTTTTGAATACTTTCAAGTTTTTCATCCATTTTCAAAGGAAGTGATAAAGAGACATCATATACACTGAGATACTTTCAAGGGAAATTTTAAGAAACGTTATTTTCTCGACTTGTGATAGAATATTTTATTTCCAAACTACCTATTTCTTTTCAAACCTTTTGATTAGGAAGTTCCATTCCCCATTAAGAGGTCTCTTATCTCTTAAAGGCATACCCAACTAGAAGGAGGGAAGAGATTTGATATCACATCCAATAATTTTAGAAATCTTCTTTCTCCTACTATTTGTTTTGTTTAGGAAATAAATGGATCATTTTTGTAGTTCACAGCTACCCAAAATCCTCCAAGTAGTCATCTAACAATGTATTAAAATCCTTCACTTCTGGTACCATGGCTTGACCCACTAATATCTTGTCATCTACAAAATATTGGTTTGATACATTATCCACTCCCCTAGTAGGAGATATACATTTGATCCTTCTATTATTAGCTTTAGAATTAAGTCTCCTACTAAGCTCCTCAAACATATGAATAAAAAGAAAATGGGAAAGTGGGTCCCTATGCTTCAAACCTTGTGAACTTGGAAAGAAGCCACAGTGGGGCCATTGAGAAGGATAAAAAACCATGCACTTGAAATACAAGCCTTAACCAAAATTCAAAAATAATTGTCAAAGCCAAACTTTCTTATAATTTTATCAAGGAAACTCCACAAAACCTTGTCATATGCCTTAGCCATATCTAATTTAAAGATCATAGCAACATTTTTACCAAGTTTTTCTAAGTGAATAGTCTCTTTAATAGTAATGATCCCATCTTGAATTTTTCTACCCATTACAAAACCCCCTTGCTCTTCAAAAATAATGGAAGGATCAATTACAATCGGAGGGAAAGAATTTTTGTGCAAATTTTATAAGTTGTATTACATAAAATTATAAGGTGAAAGTATTTGAATTCCATAAAATTTCCACATTTTGAGTCAAGAGCAAAAAGTGTAGTTCATGTCTTTAATAATTTTATTATGGTTGAAAAATTCCCCACTACCACCGTATAGACATCCTTTTTAACTATGTTCCAAAAGTGCTTAAAGAAAAAGCACGAAACCCACCCGATGCACTGGGCCTTATCTAGACTAGGATGCTTGACTGTAATTTCAACCTCTTCTATATAAGGAGTTACTTGAGAGAATTTTATTATCTTCCTCCAACACCATGTTAAGAATGAAATTAAGAAAATTATTTTCATTTTCCAAATTAGGACTACTATGACGAGTTAACAAGGTCTTTGAAGAAAGAAATAGATTCCTCTTTAACCTCTTCCTTATCTTCCAAAATTGGCCCCTCTGTTTTTCTAATTTTGTTAATTCTATTGAAGCTCCTTCTCTTGAGAGTGGTCAAGTGAAAAAATCTTGTGTTTTTGTCACCCTCTTTGAGCCAAGTTATTCTCAATTTTTTCCTCAAAAATGTATCTTCCTTCACTAAGATACTATGGTATTCTTACATTAGGGTTATTTCTTTTTCATAATCTTCCATTTCTGTTCCTGAAACATACCCTTTGCTCTTCATCATCTGGACATTAAGGATGTCCATTTTTCAGTTCATATTTGTTCCATTTTTTCAGATTCATTTTAACATTCTGCAACTTTTTGGATAATCTAAACATAGCAGTTCCTTGAACGTTTAATTTCCACCATTCGTTAATGAGATATTTTAGCTCCTCACTTTGAAGCCATATTTTTTCAAATCTAAAAGGTGTTTTCCTTCTTGAGGGATATTTTATTGTCAAAATAATTGGGTTGTGATCAGATCTGATCCTAGGAAGAGAGAATAGAGAGATATCCTTCTTTAACCACTCTTCCGAAGCCAAGACCCTATCAAGTCTCACTTGAATAAGTTGGGATCCAAATCTTCTGTTTGACTAAGTATATCTACTACCCTTGAGATATATATCCAAAATATTAGAAGTGAGAAGGAATTCATTAAAATCCTCCATCCCAACGATATACTCCATGGATCCCCATTTTTTCTCCGATGGATAAATGAGAGTATTAAAATCCCCAACCATAAGTAATTCAGATCCCGAGATGATATTTTTGAAATTTAGGAGATGTTGCCACAATTTTTCCTCTCTTTATGTAGAGTTGGAGTATAAAATTAGAGTGGACCCATATTTTACCATTTCCTAGGTTTCTTATCATAACCACCATATGATTTCCGTTTTTATTAAGAGATAACCCTATAATGTGGAAGGATTCCATAAAATAGCTAACTCTCTAAAGGAACCATTAGAACTAATAAAAAGGCCTTTGAGTTTTCCCAAAAGAACTTACAGAATTTAGAAAACTTTCCTCCATTTTCATTTCTTGAACCACTATTAAATCTAGATTCTGAATTTCAATAAAATATTTAAGGATCCTTCATTTTACCAATTTGTTAAGCCCTCTTCCATTCCAGGAGATGCAATTCATTTTATAAGATTGAATTTATTTTTCCTAAACACCTTTTAATCCGAACAAGTCTGTTTCACTGAATCTATCTCCTTATGGGTATTCCTTTTCCTTGATTAAATTTTATTAGGTATTCCCTATTTGTTGTTAGGAGTCTCAACATTAATTGGATTCTCACCACTAACATCTTCCTTTTACCAGATTTTGAAGGCGTCCCTTTTGAAGATTCACCCTTTGTAACTAGTGTAGCCATTTTATTTTCACTCTTTTCTTCCTAGTCCTTTTGGAAGATTTGTTTTACATTTAGGATTTCATTTGCTGTTAGATTTATCAAATCTCCAACTATTTTATTTCCTTTCAATCTTTCAGATTTAATAGAACTCTTTCCTTGTTCAACCAGATTTGCGAATGTTCCACAAAAAATTATTCTAAAATAAAATCTTGATAATCTTGTCCACCCTTATTTTTGTTCTCCATATTGGGATCCTCACTTGTCTTACTATTTGAGACTTTAATAATCTCTTTATTAAAAGAGGAAAGGTTCAACTTCCTAACAGAGTTTGTTCTTTATCCGACTACCCCTTGTTTTTTTCCCATAAACTTTGAGTCCGACATAGAAAGTGATTTGTTTCTATTTTTATTAACCACTAATATGAATGTACTTATTGAATGTTCTGCATTAAGACTATTTTTTTAATGTATTTTATTCCTTTTTTATTCTCATGGTGTTTTCTCATTGAATTCATGGGTAATTTTATGTTTTTGGAAATAATAAACTTTGTTGTGCTATTTATTGTAAAAACTCTTCTTTTTATTCTCTTCATAACATTTTTCGAGCTTCTTCCTCCTTTGTAGTTTCTACAAGAATTTTTCATAGTTGTAGTGAAGTACCCATGTGTGATCCCTGGTTGAAAGACCACCCCAATTGATATAATAGTGTTTATAATTTCCCTATTTTCAATAAATGGAGCTGCCCCATTCAAATAGAAGGAACTAGCCCCGAGCATTGGCAAAAATCAACTAATTAGTCCCAGTGACAAATTATTTCGCCAATAGATCCTAATGTTAATTATTAATTTATATATATTTAAGATAATTTTGAATTCTTTTAGAATAATATTTTCTAGTGTTTCTCTTGAAAGTGCTAGATGGATTCTAGGAAGTAAATGACTGTATTTAACTTACTTATATAGGGTTTCCTAGGTTTAAATTTAGCATTAAAGCTGACCCATGAGGAAAATACCCACCATAAAAGATATAAAATTAAGTAAATTACTATTTGGTGGCTGGAGATGAAACCAACAATTTGAACCAAACCATTAAGTGGTTTGGTCTCTATTTTGTGATCCTATGTGGATAGGGAGTGAGGCACTCAAAATTTATGGGCACTAAAATTGACAATGTTAGAATGTTGTGACTAACAAAACAAATTATATATGTGACCAAGTAGTGTAATGAGGAGAGAAAGTTATTTAATAGGGATAAGGAATAACAATTGAGATCGAATGTATGCACAAGTCATGATTTAAGGATTAACCCAATAATGACATTATCAAGTGTTGGGCCCTAGAATATTGGCTAAGTATAAGAAGGCACATGAGCAAGCATGGCCTATATGAAGAAGGGCACACATGGTGAAAGTGTGTTGGATAGGGTTTTAGCAGGGTTTAACAGAAGCCAAGGTGTGCGCATAAGGCAAGACATGATTTAGGACTTAGCCATATTTGATGTTCTAGACAACACACAAGAAAATTGTGACCCTTCTAACATGTGGAGTGGATAAGATGCTAGGCTGGAAAATTTATGGTCAAGGAAAGAATATTCCATATGTTTGATGGAAGGATCCGTAAAGACATCATTACAAAGAATGGAGAGCTTGGATCAAAGGAATTATACTCCATTAGAGGACCACATGGATACTTGGAAACGGATTTGTTATCTTAGGAAGGCATAACGGTGGAGACCAAAGCTATATATAGAGATTCTTGGGTAGAAGAAAGGACACCAAGAGCGGCATCATACAACTTTGGATAGGCGAAGCTCGTGGGAATAATGAAGGATCCTTTGGGTTGGGATTAGGAGAAAAGTAGGAGTGAGGACATATTTAGAGGGATGGGCCTGTAATGGGTTTTTGTATTGTGGAAAACATAGCTTAGGTTATTGATGCATGACTCTAATCTACATTTTTACATTGGTCTGTTATGGCCTTAATGAATGTAATATGGTTATTGAACTAGTTAACATGAATATAAGGTTATGTTATAAAGAATATATGTTGTTTATGAGCATAAACCCTAGTGCATTTCCTTTGTGTTATGAATTAGTTTTGTATTCTGTTTGATACTTCTCTTTTGTTATCTAAATGGATGCATTGATATGATAACTCATCCTAAGCTCTTAGAGTGAACACATGGTTATTTTCTTTCCTACATTAAGGATGTATTCTCACAAGACTCGCATAAGGGAGGAGCTTGGCACCTACGCATGTATTGGGTGAGCACCCAGCACCCATTGGGTGATAGGCCGATGCGCATGGGATTAGAATGTTGTTCTGATGGTTTAAAAATGACTACGTCAGTGATAAAATACCAAATTTTAGTGTACATATAAATTTGATTAATCTTCACAAAATGACATAGAAGTAATTGAAGTTGGATCCTCATTTAGATTATTGAATAAATATACTAATTTTACTATGAATAGTAGTTAATTTTAACACTTCTATAGAGAAAAATAAAAACATATATACATAATTGTAAAATACACAATGGAAAGATCCAACTTGATTCTACCTAAAGGTAGAATGTTCAAGTGAGTGTAGGGATGTGAAATTAGCTCAAGAAAGTGTCATCGAAGTGTTTAAAAGAGAAGGTAACATGAAATAAGTGTTTAGACATTATTTCCAAAGGAAGAGACTGCCATTTGGTGAGAGTGACTAGGATTGTTTAGTATCTCGTTTTTCTTTTCTCTAGAAAAGAACTTGAAAATGATGCATAATAAAATGTATACATAGTTATCAAACTATACCAACCTCATAATCATCTTAATGTAGGTGATTATTGCTCCATGTATCAATACTTTGAAGAGGGATCAAACCAAACATAGTCCTCTCAAATTTGATGTGAATTTACAACTATAAAGAAGAATGTGTAATCTAGAGCAATCCTTTAACTCTTGACACTTGGCACCATACAACTTCAACCCTTTGTACTCCAAATTATATCTTAATGGAATACTGGGGAAAATTTTAAATGTGTGTATAATTTTTGTAAATTGTTCTCTAAGGTGTGTAGGTGTTCCCTAGGTGATAATGACCTATGGGATCATTCGTATATATAGGAAATTTTTCATTACTTTTATTCCATAGATGACTCATGAAACATGCCTAGGCTGACCTATTGAAAGTACCAACATTTTAAAACTAATAACTAGCCACTCCACTTCATTATCATCAAAAGAGGACACTTCGATGGAAGATAGTTTAGAGGTAGAGAACACGGATCAATGATTTGAAGGATATTTGTGTAGTATTTATAAGGTATTCCTCTATAAACTAAGATGATTATGAGTAAACATGACTAGTGGATAAAGGTGGCTAAATCGACATTTAGGTAAACAAATAGAAGGAAATTATGTTAAATATTCATATATATGTCACTTATCTAGGTGTTCCAACGAGTACCAAAGCTTATGTAGTCAAGTGTCAAATACCAAATTTAGTTATCTAAAAATTCCCCTTTTTAATTTAGTATTGACATTATATTTAAAAGGATAAAAATCAATCATGTGTTGGTGATAAACACTATGGGTGTTAATATGTGTAGCTAAAGTTTCCCATTGTTCTATGTGAAAATATGCAAGGAAACATGTGTAGATTAATGTTTCATGATGATAGAAAAACTAAAATATATGAATCACTAAAACGTTTAAGTTAGAAAAGTAAAGGAATAAATACACTTGATGGTATACAAACCAATTTGTAACTTGTTGAATTTTATTAGAGGGTGATTTGGGATGAATATGCCCCTAAAAGGTATAATTGTTACACTAAAGAGGTGGGGGATTTAAATGCCCCAACCAAAACTATTAAATGGTCATGCTATAAGTTGAGAGACATAAAATTCCCAGTCACACTACTTTGGATGTCTTAATAATCCAACTTGTAATGGAAAATGGGTTCCAACCTTATTATATTCCTAGCTAAAGAATAAAATAAGGGTTTACAATGATAACAACCTCTACTTATGGGATCCCAAACTAGACCCACATGAAAAATATGGATGTCTCAGTATTTATGGAAATGGTTACAAAGTGTTCTTATCTAGTACCATTTTTCACCATAAATATCCAAATTTAAAATATATTTTGTGAATATGGATAATATATATGCCCCATGTGATCAACTATCCCAAAATATATAAGATTTTTCCAAAAATGTGAATATAGTCCTTCAAGATGGATGAAATGTTGGCATGTGGTCCTAATAGGTGTTGTCATTGATGAAAAATAACATTAATGATAAATTTAATGGTGTATTATGATGTTATGATGATGTGCTTGATTTTAACATATTTTTTCAGTTGTGTTTGTGCTGATGTAGTGGGATTCAAAGTGAGGTTCTTGCTCTCGCAAGCCTATACAGTGGCTAGGTGATGTGGCATAACAAAGAGGAGATTATTGGATGTTTTGCAAGAATCTTGACATGATGGATAGTATGTTTTGAGGGTACTTGGGACCTAACAAAAATGGCATGGTGTAGGTACATATAGTTAACTATGTTACATGTGCTCATTGTGAGCAAGTATGGTAGTTTGGAGGTGTGACAGGTGGTTTTGGAGCCATATGAGCTTGTAGAGAAATTAATTAAGGTATATAATGGAATATAAGGTATTTTTGGGTCATTTGAAGAGGTTTTATCATCATTTATTTCTTTATTTTAGTTGACCCTAGCTTATACAAAGGAGAAACATCCATGCTAACATAGATAAGTCGTAATGATTGGAGAGATTGAGGTATGGATTTGAAATTATGATGATTGGAGATGTTAGAGGGATGATTAATAGTGATTTGTGAAAAAATTAGGTTCCCATGATATGTATTTTGTAAGATATGACAATTTATGTGAGACAAGGTGAAAATCAAGTGAATATCTAGCTCAAAGTTAAACTTCAAATGCTCATTGTGAATAGCATGCTTAGAATGGGACCTTTTATATTTCAGAGAATATTATATGGAAATTTTATAATGTTTTAAAAAAATAATGAGTTCAGTATATCATCATGATTTTACGAATGAATGTTAAGAAGGTAAATGGTCTAAACCCTAGTTAAACCCTAACTAGGAGCTACTTGCGAAAAAGTGAGTATACTTAGCATGTTTTGATTTATATTGAAAAATTAATGATTAGATGTTGTATTGGAATCTTATATATTTCTAGAAATGTATGATATATCTTGTGATAGTATGTGAGCCCCACCTAAAAATAGATGTTTCGAAGAATAAGGTTTTAAGACAAGGTTATCCAAAGGAGTAACATAAAAAATTGATTATTCAAGTATGTATGGGAGTTTTTATTGATGTATATGGAGAGGTTTCAAAGCATGTTCATATAGGATCATGGTTTTTGAGGTCCAAATAGGTTGACTGGTCAAAGGGTAGTGTTGGGGTCTCAAATAACAATGCTCAATAAAATGAGTATAACTTGAGCTACATGTGGAGTTTTAAAGTGATTAAAGTTTTTCAGAACGAGGATTCAGATATATTTATAGTGATATGAGGTTTTCCTCGTGATTAGGTGATTTTAAAGTGTTTTTGGGTCATTATTTTGATAGGAAGGTTTTTGGTAGTTCAAGAAAAGATGTGTGTTGGTGCACATTTGAAGGTGTTTAAAGCAACAGATGGATTGGGTGATGCTTTCTATCACCTATAATGTAAATAGGGATGAATTTTTCATCCAATTAATCCATTTTAAGGTATTTAATTTATGTATAAATGTTTTTATGAGCTAACCTTAGGAAACAACTTTTCGGCACATTATTTTAGTGAAGGAAAACATATCTATGGTTTGAACAGTGGCACATTCATGTCTTATAACTTGTTTAAACATGTTATAAAGGTTTCTAAATTTATATCAAGTGGCTACATGGCATGTTTTTCTCTTTTTGAAGTTATTTGGTGATCAAATGAAGGTTTCAAGATGTTGAAGGGTTTAGGAAACATCATTACGAGAATTACAAGGGGAAACTGGGCCCATTAAATGAAATAATTTGATTGGTTGATCAAATGTATGACCATTTATGAATGTAAAATGATATTTTAATAATATTTAAGGGTTTTTGGTCATTAATATGTATACATTTGATGTAAGGTCATTTTTATCTTTGTGCCCATGGGGTTTTGAGCCATTTTTAGCACTTGTAATAAGGGTTTTAGTTAGAATACCTAATTGGGTCACTTGTGACTATTATATTTCAAATTTTAAATTTTTCCTTGATGTATGGGTCAAACCAAAGGAGGGAAAAAGGTTTTTCCTAAGTTTGAAATGAGGAGAAGCATATAAAAACATGTTTTTGGGTGATTTTGGAACTAGTTAGTTGTGTGCAAGTGGAGTGACCTAGGTGAAAGATTTTTATTGTATTTGAGAATTAATTAAGGATGATTCAAGTTTTCTTTAGGTTGAGAAAAATCTGATAACATGAGAGTAAGGGTTTGATGATTTTTAGAGTGATTGAAGAGATTATTTTGTGAAGATTGGTCACCTAGCATTTGATTAAAGACGTGTGAGCTGAATATTTGATATCCATCAGTAATAGAAAAATATCAGAGATAAGATAAAATTAATGTGGTTTAGTTAGTTTTTATCATCTTTGGGAGTTGTGGCATATTTTTGGAGTTGGTGCTCCTTGTAGGGTTGGTGTTATACTAAACTAGGGGTTGGTGCTCCTTGTGGGGTTGGTGCCTCACTAAATTTAGAAACATATCAATATAATATTTTGTTTCAATGGGTTTTCTTCCCTTTAGGTTTTCCCACTTACATCTTGTGTTCTTATGTTGATTCCTTATTTCATGGCTACTTGTATGTTTATGGTATATGATGTGCACACATTAAGTATTGATTAATTGGATATTGTTTTAGAATGGTTATGTGGTTTTGAGTATTCAGATATGAAATTCAATTTAAAATATTTCAAGGAATGATTTACCCCCTCCCCTGCTAGTCCATTGTGCTTCTAATATGAAATCCATGTATTATGTGATTGAATGTCTCTAAAAATTATATACAATGTCCAAATCTAATAAAAATCCTCAAATTGTATAGAATATCCAAATATGTGATTAAATTTTCTAAATATTATATGAATTGTCTCTATCAACTCAATTTTACCAATACAATGTCTCTAAAATTAAAATGATATGTATGACATAGTATGAATCTCTAAACAAGTCCATTGTATGAACCATTCTAAAATGAGGGATAAAGCCTATCAATCACTCATCTCAAAAGAAAGAGTTATGAAAATCATATGTTATATGAAAAGATAATATTAGAGTGTAAAATGTACTACAAAACCAACATGAATGGATAATGTGTGATTGCACAATCCTATTGTAAATGTATAATGTAGATAAGACAAAGTGTAGAAGATATAGTGATATTTTGGGATAGATAAAGAATGCAAAGATCCTCTTTTGTAATAAACAATAAGAATAAGGGAATATTATCTAAAAAGTAACCTCATTATGTATAAAATTATGTAAGTGAAATGCAAAAAGGCTGATATTTGAAACTAATAGAAATATATTTTAATTCCTTCCATTCTAAAGCATGTCTATGTTCTAATTCAAATTAATTATTCATGATTATTTTATGCACTTTTCCATTCAATGTATATATTTTCCTTTGAATTATGTTGACTCTATAGTTATTGTATAATTATTAAATCAAGATTATTCATTCTTGCATGTACTATTAGATGGAGTAAATATGAATTAATCTAGGCTATAACCTATTACAAGTCTTGGTGTTGTGATCTAGGGACCTTTCCTAACAATGGCTCCATTTTTGATACTTTGAAATGTTAAGATGGGTACCAAGATAAAGAGATGTAAAATTATGTTTGTAAGAGAAGATGAAATTATTTATGGAAGTTGAAGAGAATCTCATGAGATTTACTGCTAAAAAGATCCATTTGGACTATATAAATGGAAACATTCTTGATATTTATGGTGTGAAATTTCTGAACACTTAGCCACCTAGTTGTTTTAGTTTGAATTTTATTACTTTAACATAGACATAAAAGAATATGAATGGACGAAAGAAAAAATGAACGTTGCAAAAATTGGATGTTCCATGGAATTGTGTTTTAGACCATTAGATGCAAAATACAATTTATGGGTATGTAATCTGAGATTGTTGTCCATTTTATTTATTTATATTCTAATAAAATACAAAAATAGATTAAGAAGAAAATTTGATAGATAACTTCAATTCTTAGTTAAGATCCTAGCTATGGAAAATGCCCTCGTGCCAATTCCATGCAAAGTATGGAGTATTTTGAAAGGAACCAGAGGGGTGTGATCATAGAAGAGGAAGATGAAGGGGAAAAATTAAATAGGAATCCTGAAAGGTCTCAAAAGGATCAAATAGAAGAAAAGAGGAGAAATGAAATATCAGAGAGATAAGCCAAAAACACAATAGATGGGGAATTTATAGTATTTTTGTAGGGAAGATGAAACCAACTATGAGTAGGAGTAGAGAAGGAAAGGTGGCCAAAGAAGGAGGAAAGGTTCCTCATAGAGAACCTAAAGATATTACCAAAGGAGAAATTTGAAGTGAATGAGAGGGTATGTAATAAGGCATGGGACATGATTTCATAGCTAAGAAGGATATCGAGGAACCAAATGAAAAGGCTGAAGGTAGAAAAATAGATGTAATGAGGTAGATTTGTGAAGTAGTTAGTATTGAAACCAAAGAAACCATAATGGATACCATGGTACTATAAATGTTAAGAAAGTACAATCAATACTAAAGAAACCAAACATGATCCATAGAGGCCCATAGAAGATGACAATACCCCTCTTCTAGTATATATGTCTCTACAACTAGATAAAGAATCTATTATGTGGGGTTTGTCATCCATTTTCAACCCCAGGGTGAAAATGGAAAACAAGGAGGTCTTTGAGTCAAACACTTGTCGTGCCACGAGGGCATTCACCCGAGTAGCGAGCGGTTTCATGATTCGATATCTTACTATACTTATTCGGGAGAAAATTATGTGTTTCGAGATGTTGAGGTCATAAGAGTATTTTCTTCTCTTATGGGTTTTGAGCCTTAATAGATCAGTTTGGAAAAATGAGGACAAGCTCAGTGGACCCATGCAGCAAAAAAGGCACAAAATACCGAAAAATAGCTCCTTGTAGCTCAACACCATCATAGTAATCCCCTAGCCTAGAAAGGTTCTCTAAAAGATCATAGATCAGAAGAAATGTAGTTGTGGGGGTCCAAAGGCTATAAAGAGGCCCACCTAACTCAATAAAGATGGTGGGCAAGTTGAAGGGGAACTCTATCGAGCTATTGAGCAATGCAAAAAGTGAGCTCGCCAAGTAGCTTGGTGAGCTACTCAACAAGCTATGTTGAATGGCCACCATTGGGGTGAGGTGGGGAGCTCAAGTGACCAATATGAGGGCTATGTTAAAGGGTGCGAGTGTATAGTTTGAGCAAGTTAAAATGGAGGGACCCAGCCGAGTGAGAAGAGCTATGGAAGAAAAAGTGCGAAATGACTGGGATGTAAATCTTGAACTCAAAGATATCAACATAAATTTTAAGTAGCTTGGTGATGAGCCTAAGGTCATAGAGTGAGCTTTTCCAAAGAGTTGTATGTGTGAATGAAGAATATCGGGCGAGGATGGAGGAACTCACCAATTGTTGAGTAAAATTTGAGTCGAAATACATGGTGAGATCGACTCAATTGAAGCATGGGGAAACATTGATATTGTGGGTGACGTGGCAAGGGTGATGGATCTGATATTTTTTAAAATTTGCGAGACAACGAAGCTCGACGAGCTCTCTCTAGCTTGCCAAGTCATGAATGGCTTGGTGGATGGTTGATTGACTCATGAGGGAGTTCATGACCCCAAGAGGTGAATAGGATATAGAGCCATGTCGGAAAAAATAAACAAAGGATCAATGTAATCGGGGCTTATGGCGCAGAGAAAAATAGGGGCTGAGCTTGACCTTGAGCTTAGTATGGTGTGATGCTTTAGGATGGGCCAACTCATATGGGGGTAAACAAGCATGACACATGGTGAAGAGCTCACACACAAAGGATGCCCATAGAAGGAAAATAAAGGTTAGAATCACGGATTTTACTTGTGCAAGGATTAGGATTAGGGACAAGCTTGGTATGGAATGAGTCGTCTGCACTTTGAGTTGTGAATGGGATCCCCAAGGAGAAGTGATGTTCTCAAGAAGCATTACTTTAAGTAATTCCTCCCTTATTCTATGCTAAATGAAGTCAAAGCACTTCGATTCACCAAAATGAAAGATGGTTTGGCTGAGATAAAATAAAACATGATTTGCAAGTAAAGGTTGATGCATTCGATGCATGTAAAGGTGGTTGCGATGAAAATAATGCAAAACAGTGAATGGCATGTGAAATTCTTAGTCAAGTGAGCCGCATACAAAGTAAAAGACAATGCAATAACCGAAAAAAAAAATAGAAGTAAATTCGCTCAATGAAATGAGGGGCACAAAAAAAAATGTTGAGTATTGTTTTGAAAAGTGAACACTCAAGTTGTGAGGAGCTCGGTCACCAAAGTAAGGAGAGTTCCAAACAACGATCTGGCTAGAAATCGAGCTATTGCACCGAGTCGAGAAACAAGCTAAATGATGAGATGGATCGCAACCCGGGGCATTAGATTAACTCTTTTCCCCACATAAATAGAAATGTAAAAGGTAAAGAAAATTCATGAATCAAAACTAATTTAATCCCCTTAAAAATAACAGAAGTAAAGTAATGTGGAAAAGTCGATGAACTAAGGGTAAGGTGAAGTAATGCACATCTTGAACACCATATAAAGTGGGAAAATGATGAAGTAAAGTAACAAGAAAATACAAACTACTTTACTTCATAAAATAAAGAAAAGCAAAGTAGATGGATAAGACTAATGGTAAAGGCAGTAATTAAGGTTCAAATCACCGAGATAAGGAGAAGCAATAGTAATGGCCCCTGGTTTTCCCACTGAACTACAAACTTCAAGATGCCATAAAATCTAGCTGGGAGCTCCATTTCACGAGTTCTTGGACTTTATGGAAAGTTCTCAAAGCCCTCTAATCACTGCAATATTCATATTTTAAATATATTAAAGTTGAGGTGTTCAAACATTGTATTAATTATTCTACACGCCCATGTAGAGTAACAACTACCTACCACCATTAATGAGGCATGGAGGTCAATTTATCCTTTTGTAAGCAAGGGTTTAAGATGGAATGGGTCCAAAGGTAACCCATGCTACCTTCACATCAATAATTGAGTTTTGAGTGTTAAGCAAGGCATGCATTTGGGTCTTTCAAGATTCTCTATCTTCTCAAATTTCTATAAATTGTAAAGGGATACATTATTGTAAAGGTTGTTGGTCATTTTCAACCCCATGATCCCCTATACTCATTTCCTTCATTTGCAATATTATGAATTTCTTGGGGATTCAAATGATTTCTCCTAAAATCTGTAATGGCATCTTGCCTCTCCCTACATGCAATGTACTATGTATATTTCAAGGAGCAATAAAATTATGTTTGTGTTAAATTTTCTAGCCTTTGCATGATTTTAGTGTTCTCTCTTACCTCTCATTGCAAATCAGGTGTTATGTGCATATTTATATTTCATTACAAGATTTGGGTGTTTTTTACTTATTTGGGAATGGTGGATGTATGTGTCTTGGTCTATGGTGCATGACCACCCTCTCCAAGTTCATTCCTTCACTATTTTGTAGGCTGGTAAAGTATCTAAAACTCCTTTTCTTGGTGTATCACCACTTCTAGTGTAGGTTTTATTTCATGAAATATCTCTCTTTGTCTCCTTAGAATGTTAGAATAGGTTTAGATAGGTATTTTCTTGCATTATGAGTAGTTGTGGAAGGTAGGATTAGGATGAGGAGCCGAACTTATCCAGAGAGCTATCCCATTTCAAAAATTCCCACACTTTAGGATAGCTCCATGTTACCAAATTACACTGAATGCCCCATTCAAATACTACTTATTCAGGGGTGTTGTAATTTTGTTATAACAAGATTATCTAAATGACTTATAGAAGTTTACAATTTTACAAGAATTTTGAAGAAGATTAAATCAGTCATATGTAGTATAGATAATGTTGCATTTAAGATCCAATGATAATTTTTAGGGAATTAGATTTATCATTGTAAAACCACCTATTATGTAGAATTACAATAAGGAGACACTATGAAAAGAGTGTATAATGCAGTAGTAATAGTTATGTAAGTCCAAAATATAGAGATAGATTCCTAGAATATGAAGAATTTAAAAAGGGAATCCATAATCTAATAACGATAGTATAATTACTAGTGTGAGTACCAATAAACCAAGTGTGCATTTTCATCCAAATCATAGTATAAATTGTACTACCATACCAAGTCACCATGATGTTAGTTGGAATTGGGAGGAAAGATGAATCTTTATCCTAATCCCTTTAAAATCTTGGAGCCTTATGATGGGTTTTCTCATCCCGAGAAATATATGTTACCTTGTGATATGCGATGGATCATGGATGATACCACAAATAAGTTTGAAATTGTGAGGGAAGTACATGGAAGAGATTTGGATTTTATATTTTGTAAAATTATTAGTGAAAAAAATTTATAGGAAGTGTGTAGTGCACTCACACAATAATTTAAAAGAAAGAAATATGCGGGGAGACTATTAAGGACTTGAAAAATATAAACCGAGATCTTGATAGATTTTATCATCGAATATTACATGATGTTTTTGATGTGATGAATAAAGAAAATTTTAGTTTCTATGAGTCAATCAAAACAAATCATTTTGTAGGTGAATTTCATAGTAGATTCATTTTGTAATTGTGAAAAAAATTCAAACTAAATTTAAGGCCATTAAATAAACTATTTAGATGGAGAAGATTAAGGAATGTGGAGAAAGTGATAAATCTAACAAGAAAATAAAAGTAAAATTGGATGGAGTAATGTAAATATTAGAGGAATTACATGAAGGAAAGAAACCAAGGCTTGGTATATGATGTGCACAGTGAAGAGATGAAGGCCGCCATAAGAATGATTGCACTAAGAAAAAGTTTAGGGATGAGGAGAGTATTGAAAAATATGTAAGATATGTACAAACTCACCTAAAATTTTCACCTACTAAAAACCATGTCATACAACCTCGAATGTGGTATACATATTTTTCAAAGCTAATACACATGAAGCTAAGGATTGTATAAATTTAATGGATTTAAAGCAAGAAGTTACTAGGAATGTTTTAGCAAGTAAGTATAAACATAATTGGACGCTAAAGAAAAATAATTTGTACCATAAATATAGATGGTTTCCTCTCCTTGATTTAATACATAGTGGGATCCTTCTTCACCATATACAGACATGCAATGGTTATAAAAATATCCACAATACAATCTGAGTTAGGATCCATCATATTCACAAAATAATATGGCTTGGGAACCTCCTTTACAACATTAATTGTCTGGATGGATTTCACCTCAATTAAAAACACCCTATAGAGGATATCAAGGTCATAACTATGTATGGAACTCCTCGTAAATGAAATATGTTGTTGAAAAAGAAGGATACCAGGGATGTTACCGAAAAGGAGGGTGGGACCCCAACCAAAATGATAGGGAGTGATTTTATACCTATTTGGAGAACCAAATCACATTGCGTGAAACCATCCTTCGAATCCAAAGTAGGATGTTTTTTGCATATAGTATAGGGTGCATGCACAACATAACACAAAATATCATCCCACATTAGAGAAACATAGAAAATAAAAGTAATTGTAAATTTTAAAATGATTAATGCAATTCCTAGAGAAACTGGTAGCATCCAAGTTATTACCAAATTACAATGGAAAGAACAATGCTCGAACATGTGGATATATCAATGGAGCCCCAAGTATGACATCCATACAAGGAAACTCAGCATGATGCAGGAGGGAAAAGTAATTGCTTGAAGAATAAAAAGGATTTCTCTAATCAATCCAAAACAGATATGTCAATGTGTAAAATATGGGGAACAAGAAGTGCATATTTATGGAAAAATGATGAGAATTTTAAAATAGGAAATAGTGATTCCCACACTACAAGATCTGTTGGACATAGTAAATGTCCTTTATGATGAGTATATTATGTAAATCATATCTATCTTAGTTAGGAATCTATTATAGAATGCATCAAGTGAATCCATATAATAAAATAAACCTATATGTTATGTCAAGACTAAGAAGTCATGGAATATTTATACTCTATTAAATATAATTCTAGGAGGATATAAAATAAAAAATGTGGTGTTTGATTTTGAAGCACAATCAACATGATGTCAAGATCAACTTGGGAATCCATGAGATACCAAATTTTATCTTATATTATTATTACTCTTAGACTCATAGATTACGAGAGAGTAGACCCAATTTGATGGCTTAAGGATGTGGAAATATAGGTGGGATACCTAAGTTTAAAAGGGGATTTTGAAGTTTCTGATATGAAAACAAATTAAACATATTATCATGTGTTGACTGAAAATAAATGGGCATATGATGGAAATACAAAAATCAACACGATAAAATTTTAGATGAAATCCCACTTATATAATTATATTATCATCATACCAATTAAAAGGTCTAAACCAAAACCATACACTATTAAAAAAGAAGTAATGTCTTCATATGCACATGATGTTGAAAGTTGGATTAAGTTTCGACATAAAAAAGGGCTACAAATCCACAATATAAAAGGAAATTGAATGAAAATGAGTTTATGAACTTGGATATTCCTATCACTCCATAAACTAAGAATCCATTTACACATGAAGAATTGCAGTGAAAAATTAGGTCTTCAACTAAGTTAGAGATAAAAAATTATATGCATTTGCAAAACATGATCAATATTATACTAAGAAAAATGTAGAAATCCATATCCCATTAAATATAAAATGTTTAATTGGTGGGGATTAATATGTAGGTTTGAACTATTGGGTGCATAGAGAGAACAAAGTGAGGCCAATGAGGATAGTTTAGGTCGAATAAAAATGAACTCCATAATTCTTTGAGATCTCTAGTATAGATACATTCTTGGTTGAATTTTAGAAGCATGTACCACAAGAAGACATGACGATTAGAGTACTATATTATGAACTAAAGGAAATAAAAACCACATGGTGGGTTGTGCATAGAAAAATAATCCTATATATATTGAGGAAATAGGAATGATGCATTCAATATTTACCCTACCACCAAATTAACAAAATATTAGTCTAAATAATGCACAAAACAAAGTGTATAAAAATTCATTTTCAAGGATGCATTAATGCTTTGAAAGTAAAATAAATCAAACCTAAATGGTGTGTGTAGATATTCTTTGAAACACTTACACCACTACCAAAATCTTGGTATTTTCATTGGGAGAGGAGAGAAATGCATAATTAGGTATAGGTGCAATAAAATTTTATTCACACATTAACACGGGTAGATAGAAACCTGTGGTAGATGTGACTCTTCAAAAAATAAAATAAAAATTCATGCCATAAAACTATTGACTTAGAAGGAGGAGATGAATTCCTAAATCCCAAAGAAACCAAGGAGAGGAATTATGTAGATGACAACAATAGGAATAAAATAGGGAAGATGGATATGTATCAAAAAGTAGATGTGTGTCATAGAGTAATAGATAGAAAGGGATAAAAAGAGGAACCTAATGATGAGGATGAAATGGAATTAGAAGAAATTTTTGAATTTTAATGCATTGAATCTGTTATCCAAAATGTGCCCCTTGCTCATTTTGTGGCTAACTCCTTTCATTCTTCCCTCTCTTGTGCCTCAGACATAATTTTTGCTTTTCAAGCACTCAAAACTTTCTAGAAATGACACCATTGGATAGAGCTCTCTCTCAGATTTCCAGAAAGGTAAAGTTTTCCTCCTAACTCCATGTATTTTTGAAGTTATGGCTCGGTGGAGTTTTTGTGGGAAATTTTCCCCGAAAGGCCCGACCAATGAGATGCCGCCACGTGTCCAAGGAAGTGGCGGGGGTCGAGGAAAACTTGGTTTTTTACCAAGTGTTTTGGAAAAATTTCAAAAGGAATATTTTTCCCCACAAGCCCACCGACGAATCAGATGATGCCACGTGTCCAGGGGAGAAATTTGAAAAATTTGGCTAAGTGTTGCACATGGAAAATTTTGGAGGGAAGGTCCACGCCAATCATATTGTGCCACGTGTCCTATGGCGTGGGAGTTTCGGAGGGTGGAGGAGAAGTTGGATTTTGGCGAAGTGTTTCACCAAATTTCAAAGAAGGAGTTTTTGGCCCAGCTGCCCCCACCAATCAATCATGTTTCGACACGTGTCCTCGGGGTCATAGCTACGGAGCGTGGGAGGGAATTGGGATTTTTCCCAAAGTGTTGGCACAAAAGAAAATATTTGCGCCAAGCACCCACAACCAAGTAATGTGTTTCCACATGTCATGGAATGGTGGAGGTGGGGAGAATTTGGGAAATTTTCCCAAAGGAAAAGCGAAGGAATTTTCCAAAGGGAAAATCTCACCCCCTAAATGCAAGCCAATGGAATCTCGCCACGTGTCCAGGTGGCACCAAAAAATTCAAGCCAAGCCTGCATGGAAAATTCAAAGGGGAAAACCCACATCCAATGGGGTTTTTCCACGTGTCCAAAGGGGAAAATGATCAAATAGCCGGCGGAAAATTCAAGAAGAAGACCCACACCTAATCGAAAGATGCCACGTGTCCTCAACTCATCACCCAAATGCAGAGTTTTATTGGAAATTTTTTCCAAGGGAAAAACAATGAAAAATGAAATAGGATAGGCCCGCTCCCAATCAGAACGTGCCATGTGGCACCTGGAATGGTAGAGCATGGGGATTTTTTTGGGAATTTTTCCCAAATGCAAAAAGGGTGAAAAATTCAAAAATTTTGCCCGCCAACCCGATTTGGCCCTGTTTTGCCCTAAAACTTCAAATGGCTATATCTTTCAATCTAGAGATCAGTTTTTCATGTTCTCTATATCAATGGAAAGATGGTAAAATTATATACAAGATTCTGAGGTCTTTTTTTCATTTTGATGGAGTTTGGAGAGAGAAAATAGAAAAACACCTCTGGCACATGGTCATGGACAGAAATGACGTTTCAACCACTATTTTTAATGAAGAATGGCTCGCATTCTCTCCCAGCATGGCTAAAAATGTTGGGGAATGGGCCTGAAAGGATGCCCATGCTGTGTTGATCATGTTTTGGTCAATGGTTGAATCCCTTCCACATTTTCCCATGTTTCTCTCTCCTGGGCTCGTCCCTTGCACTGTAAAATCTATATTTGGCTCATTTTCAAAAAGTTGAACATTTTTTGTATATAGCGAGCACCCTTTTTCACCTTGGAAGTGATTTGGTGGAATATCGACCTTTTCTAAGAACAACCTATTTTTTTACCTCTCGGGTGTTGTAATGCATGTATTTTGATATTAAAAATGACAATGCAAGCTCTGTGAATGAGTTTCAATCCTCTGCTTATGTTTTTTGATTCCTTTTTGATATTTCATTACATGTCATCAGTTTGTGCATGATGTTTTGTTGCATTTCCATGATTTGTTTCAATCTACAGAAGTAAAAATTCTCACCACTCCTTTGGTGTATCACCTTATTAGCACTAGTTTCAGTTTCTTTTTTTTGCATTCTCCATCTTTGTCCACATTGGAATTTAGAATAGGATTTTGAATTTGAAAACCTCTATATAACTTGCAAGTGATAAATTTGATCAGAGGAGTTGAGGAACCAGCCTTTAATCTAGATATTCCTTTCCCATTTTACAATTCCCAAGCTTGGGGAAAGGATTCAATGTTGTGCAATAACATTGGATGTTTAGTATGATCAAACTAGAAATCTGATCAACATCCAGGGGTGTTATTGATTTGCAACAATAGTTTTGGCACACCCGGTGGGATGTTAGAGGTCTTCATCTTCATTGTAACAAAAATGATGTGAATTTGTTGCAAGATTCTTTCTTAAAAGAGCCCTAATTTACACATCTAGTGACTCCAAGGAAGAAGAATCAACTGGTTTTAGCAGTACAGGCCTGAAAACTCATGAAAAGAATCACCACAAGGTCAAGAGTTAGAGAAGAAGAGGTGTTGTTTGAGTATCTGTAGTTATCTCCAAGAATAAGGCAAAGAGGAAGGAGGATTCAAAGGTCTCCATCTCCACCAAATAGACCTCTCTCAACTCCTCCACTTGGTAGGCCTTTCATTCAATCAACAAGGGTTCTAAGGCCAATTAGAATGGCACAAAACAACCCCTATGTCAACTTCACTGGTAGCAGCCCAATTGCTCTCAATGCATAGAACCCAATTCTAGTTGTAGCATTGAAGAAAATCCCATACTTTACTCCAGAGAACCGACCACTCTTGGTGATCATGTTAAGGATATTGTCAATATTTTTGTAATCCATGAGATCAATGAGATGCAAGTTGCTGTCAAACTATTGGCATCTTCATTCAAAGGGAAAGCTTTGCAATGGTTCAGAAGTCTTGCCTCAGGTTCTATTCAAAATTGGAATCAGCTATGTATAGCCCTCCATGAGCAGTTTGGAGAAAAAGGAGACAACTTGTCCCTTTTGGAGCAGCTGACAACCATCAAGAGAGCTCCCAATGAGCAGCTAACTGATTTTAACTTCAGATTTCAAAGGACTTGGGAGAGAATTCTAGTGGCAGTCAGGCCAATAGTAGAAGGTGCTTTCCTCTATTACCTTAAAGCTTTAAATTATGATATTTCTATGTTAATTCAATCCATGGGAGGCACAACTATCCCCATTGCTTATAGCATTGCCATTAGAGCTGAAAATTATTTGATTCAAGCTAGCAAGCTAGCTCCTAGACCTCCAATGCCATTATTTCCAAGTTTAGAGAGCCCAAGTACTAGCCAAGTGCCTAATTTAGCTCCTATCCCCACTCCTAGAAATCAGAATTTAAGTGAAGCTTCTACTTCATCTTCTAGTGCCTCAAATGAGCTTCAAGAAGTCATGAAGCAGCTGCAAAATTTAGGTAATGAGCTGGTTACACTCAAGAGGTAGCAAGCCCAAGGTTTTAGACCTCCCTTCCAGCCTCAAGCTTAGCCTAACAGGCAGCCATATCAACCCCAAAGACCACCCAATCTAGCTGCAAATCTAAATCAAGCAAGGCCTCCTACCAATAGACCATTTCAGCCCTATAATCCCAATGCTACATCTACCTCTAAAGCATTAGTGCCAGTACAAAACAATATAGCTCAAGAGTATGATTGGTGTTTCCCATGCAATGAACCTCATAACCAATCCATGTGCTTTAATGGTGCCTTGAATCAAGCATTAATGGTGACAACAATTGGTGTGGAGGGTGATGTTACTCAAGAAACATTCCAGCAGCAGTCAGCTCCAAATGATACCACACCTATAAACCGGGCGTGTAAGATTTTTGTGGCATGAATCAAATAGTTTCCCAAAGTGTTGCAGCCAACACAAGGTCAAAAAGGAGAAATTTGGGTGAAGAACAGCCATTAGCCCCAAGAAATCCTCAATCTTCTATCACTCCACAAACTATTGGCAAACAAAATTCAATCCCAAACACGCAAGGACTGCCCAAAATAGCTCCTAAGCCAACTCAAATACCAGTTGCTACTGCCCATGTGCAAGGAATGAATGTGCAGGCCAAGGGACAGCAAAGGGATACTTCATCTCCATTCAATATCATTGATCAGATGAAGAAGACAAATGTAAACATATCAATGTGGGAATCACTATCTATCCCAGGCCAAAGAGATTTTCTACAAGCTGCCATGAAGGACTAGTCAACTTCAAATCAGCAAGTCCAAATGCAAGAGAAAGTGCTCACAAATGCTGCCCAGCTGAGGGGAATCATGGAGGACAAAGCAAGGTAAAATGTTGAAGCCCCTCCATTCTATGTTTCATTGATAATTGGGAACCGCTTAGTACACAATTGCATGATTGATTCTGGACAAGTAGTTCACTAATTCCCAAGAAAATAGCTGATCGATTGGGGCTCCAGTATGAAACCATATCCAAAGGGTTAGTGCAATTAGATGGGATAGCAAAGAATAACAAATTGGAGTGATTAAAAACTTGAGTCTTACTTTACATGCATGCCCCAACATGGTTGTTTTGTAAGATGTCTCGGTAATAAACCACCACTCTTTACCCTATGTTTGTCAAGGGATTTCATAGCCAAGATTAGAGGTTACTTATCTCGCTGATTGGTCACACATGTTGTTCGAACGAGATATGGAACCAAGGCCACAATCAGATCTCGAACCTATTTCAAACTTTCACATTGAGCCTTACACTCCAAGCCAAATCAATACCAATTGTTCAAATAAGTTTGATTAAGAAGATTATCCAAGCAATCGATGAAGTCGACACCAAGGTTGGAAGAATCTCATATCTAACTCTTGATGAATGGGCAAACAAGGTGCATTCTTTTGACCCTTATCAAGAAATAGAATAATCTAAGCTAGGAGTCTATTGCATGCATGAAGAAAATCAGCATATTCCTAGCATCACCAAGCCGGACCACAAAGATGACAATGAGGTATGATAGTTGTTTTTTGATGGATCAAGGAGTAGACAAGGTGTAGGAGGGGGTGCTACGCTTGTTTCCCCTCAAGGAGTGAAGTATTATTCAGCTTTTAGATTTTATTTTGCATGCTCTAATAACACTACTGAGTATGAAGCCTTGATACAAGGATTGCATTGGTCAATCAAGAGAGGAATAAAGAACTTGCAAGTCTTTGGTGACAGTGAGTTGATTGTCAACCAAGTTAAGGGGCAGCATGTTGTCAAGAATGATCTACTCAAATGCTACAAAAACAGGGTGTGGGACCTCATTGAAGATTTTGAGGGCTTTGGCATAAAATCCATTCCTAGAAAAGAGAACCAAGATGTTGACAGGCTTGTAGATTTTGGGGCAGCCTTTGACGTTGTTGAAAGCATTCAAAAAGACAAGGTACAACCAAACATCCATGTGATTGTGAGGCCTTTAGTTCCAAACAACAATGTAAGTTGGAAAGTGTTTGAAAATGATCAGCAAATCATTTATTTCTTACAAGAAGAGGCTGAGTTCTCACTAAATATAAGGAAAAGTTAGAGCAGCAGATGGTGACAAAGTGGTATAGCCGAGAACCAAAAACTACCAAAGGGACTTATTACTTTGGAGTCTATTTTCAATCCTAATGATTAGTTTAGGAAGGAGAAAGCAAACATCCAACTTAAGCGAGAAGATTCAAAGTGTCTATCTCGGTAGAAGGAGGCAAATCACTCCAAATTGGTAAGATGACAATCGAGCAAGAAAGGTATGAGTTCATACGCTTTGTCAAGAATTCCCCGATGATGTGTTTGCTTGGAGCTATGAAGATTTGAAAGGTTTCAACTCTGAGTTATCTCAACACACCATTGAATTGGATCCAAGTAATAAGCCCATTAGGCAAAAACAAAGGCCGATCAACCCCACATGGAGCCTCTCATGAGAAAATAATTGAATAAGTTGATAGAATAAAGAATCATATTCCCTATCAAGCATTCTAGTTGGGTAGCCAACTTGGTTCCAAAGAAAGAAGAGTGGGGAAATCAAATTGTGTGTTGACTTCAGAGATTTGAATAGAGCATCTCTCAAGGATCATTATCCACTTCCTTCTATGGAGAAAATTTTTGCAAGTTGTTGCTTTGGCTCGAGAGGTTTTCATTACTTGATAGCTACTCGGGGTATAATCAGATTATGGTAAAAGAAGAAGATCAGTTCAAGATAGCCTTTACAACCAAATGGGGAACTTATGCATACAGAAAATGCCATTTGGGTTGTCCAATGTCAGAGCTACTTTCCAAAGAGCAATGGACATGGCGTTGAAGGTTTGATTAACAACATAGTGCTGATATATCTTGATGATATCACTATTTTTCAAAAAATGCAGCGAGACCACCTCTCTCATTTGAGATAAGTGTTCCAAAGGTGTAGAGGATTTGGAGTATCCTTGAATCCTAAAAAGTGTATTTTCTAGCCCATGAAGGAAAACTCCTTGGCCACATTGTCTCCAAACAAGGATTAGCAATTGATCCAGAAAGGGTTGAATCTATAAGAGCCCTACCATTTCCAAGCCACAAGAAGGCCCTTCAAAGTTTCTTGGGGAGAATAAATTTTGTTTGGAGGTTTTTCCCAGATTTTGCATCCCTTGTCAAACCTATCACCAATATGTTAAAGAAAAGCATGGATTTAAAATGGACAGAAGAAGGAAAGGAAAGTTTTGAAGCAATCAAAGAAGCCATCTATCAAGCACCAACTCTCATTAACCCGTATTTCTCCAAGGATTTCATCCTCTATGCATTTGGGGGTGATGACACTATTTCTGCAATTTTAATACAATGAGAACAAAGACAATGATGAGTAGCCAATTGCTTTGTTCATCCAAATCCTAGAGGACTATGAGGTGAAGTATTCTTTCATTGAGAAGCATGTTCTTGCAAAGAATCGGAGCTTGAAGAAATTCAAGCATCTAGTTTCAAACAATAAGGTCCAATTGCTGGTTTCTCATGTGGGAGTTAAGGACTTCCTCCTCAACAAAGACTTGAATGAAAAAAGGGCTGGTTGGATTACTCGTGTCATGGAGTATGACATAGAGATCAAAGCCACCAAGTTGGTAAGAGGAAAAGTATTGTGTGAGAGCATTTGATTTTGGACAGATAAAAGGAAGCATGCAATGAGAAGGAGGTTGTTTTGGCGTTGCAAGAAAGCCATGAGAAAGGAAGCACTTAAGAAGAAAATAACAGTGTCCCCACTCCTTGCTAGACCCAAGGTATAATGCACTTCCTAAGCATAGGCCTATGCCCTCCAGAGATGAACAAGACCAAAAGAAGACACTTCAGATTGCAGGCTGTCCCATATGCCCTTGTTGATGGTGTTTTGTTCAAAAGAGATGTGAATGGAGTACTACTGAGATGCATTGGTACAAATCAGATTCATAGGGTGTTGGAAGAGTTCCATGGTGGACCAGCTGGTGGTCATTTTGCACCAAGAGTGACAGCTCTAAAGATCATGAGGGTTAGCTATTATTGGCCCAAGATTTTCAATGATTGTTATGCATGGATCAAGAGGTGCAAGAATTGTGCATTCTTCACAAGTAAAGAGAGGCTAGCTGCCCTTCCATTGCATCCAATTTCAGTTGACCAGCCATTCATGCAATGGGGTTTAGAATTCATTGGAGTCATTAATCCTAATTCAAGCCAAGGGCACAAATGGATTCTAACAGCAACAGATTATTTCACCAAGTGGACTGAAGCAGTAGCACTCAAGGAAGCAAATGAATCTAGCATCCTAGATTTCTATGAGGGAATAGCAACCAGATTCGGCATACCTGCTACAATAATATCAGATAATGCATTGGCATTCATTGGGTCCAAGGTGACTGAATGGGCTGTCAAGAATGGGATCTACCTAAGTACTTCATCGAACTATTACCCTCAGGGTAATGGCCAGGCTGAGTCTACAAACAAGAACTTGTTGAGGATCATTAGGAGGACTCTTGATGAAAATCAGAGGTCTTGGCATACTAAGTTGAAATCAACCTTATGGGCTGATAGGATAACTCCCAAGAGATCTACGGAGTAACTCTCCATTCAAGCTTGTTTATGGAAGGAGGCAATTTTGCCCATGTCACTTGAGTTGCCAACATTAGAACTCATGAAATAGTTGGAGTTGTTGGAGTTTGAGCCCATGGAGGTTAGATATGTAGAATTGATGGAGCTCTAAGAAATCAGGAATCAGGCATCCCAAGCAATGGAGAAGGATCAAAGCTTTGATAAAGAAGACCTCTGATAGAAAGGCCAAGAATAGATCCTTCCCATTTGGAGATCTAGTGTTAAAATGGGATGTAGATAGAGAAAAACCGGGAAAGCATTCAAAATTTGATGCTATTTGGAGTGGTCCATACATGGTCACAAAGTGTAAGGACAACAATACTTTCCAATTGTCCTCACCGGATGGTGAAGAACTGCAGATTTTAGTCAATGGAATCCATCTAAAGCATTGCTATTGAAGGGAACTCTCCACCCTATACATATTAGTTTAGGTTTTTCATTCCTCCAAGTTCTTGTGCACATTTTTTTGCTTTATGTTAGTTTTATCTTCCCTAATTGCTTTGGCAAAAGCTTGCTATCCCGAGAATGTGTTTGCAGGAATTGCTCCATCGGTGATATTCCATCTTCCTCCTTGCAGTGTTCTAGTCAGTTAGGGTATCAAACAAAGAATTTGATGACTCCATGCCCAATGGATTTCTTTAGGAAAATGGTAACTTCATCCAGTAGGTAGATGACCCCTCTGAGTCGCCAAAATTGTTATCCAAAATTTGCCCCTTGCTCATTTTGTGGCTAATTCCTTTCATTCTTCCCTCTCTTGTGCCTCAGACATAATTTTTTTCTTTTCAAGCACTCAAAACTTTCTCGAAATGACACCATTGGATAGAGCTCTCTCTTAGATTTCTGGAAAGGTAAAGTTTTCCTCCTAACTCTATGTATTTTTGAAGTTATGGCTCGATGGAGTTTTTGTGGGAAATTTTCCCCTGAAAGGCCTGCAGCCAATGAGATGCCGCCACATGTCCAAGGAAGTGGCGGGGTCGGAGGAAAACTTGGTTTTTTACCAAGTGTTTTGGCAAAATTTCAAAAAGGAAGATTTTTCCCATAGAAGCCCGCCGACGAATCAGATGATGCCACGTGTCTAGGGGAGAAATTTGAAAAATTTTGGCTAAGTGTTGCGCATGGAAAATTTTGGAGGGAAGGTCCGCGCCCAATCATATTGCACCACGTGTCCTATGGCGTGGGAGTTTCGGAGGGTGGAGGAGAAGTTGGATTTTTGGCAAAGTGTTTCACCAAATTTCAAAGGAGTTTTTGGCCCACTGCCCGCCAATCAATCATGTTTCGACATGTGTCCCTGGGGTCGGAGCTGCGGAGCATGGGAGGGAATTGGGATTTTTTCCCAAAGTGTTGGTGCAAAAGAAAATATTTTCCCCAAGGGCCCACAACTAGTAATGTGTTTCCACATGTCTTGGAATGGCGAAGGTGGGGAGAATTTGGGAAATTTTCCCAAAGGAAAAACGAAGGAATTTTCCAAAGGGAAAATCCCGCCCCCTAAATGCGAGCCAATGGAATCTCGCCACGTGTCCAGGTGGCAGCAAAAATTCAAGCCAAGCCCACATGGAAAATTTGAAGGGAAAACCCACATCCAATGGAGTTTTTCCATGTGTCCAAAGGGGAAAATGATCAAATGGCCCATGGAAAATTCAGGAAGAAGGCCCGCACCCAATCAGAAGATGCCACGTGTCCACAACTCATCAGCCCAGCAGAGTTTTATTGGAAATTTTTTCCAAGGGAAAAACAATGAAAAATGAAACAAGATAGGCCCGTGCCCAATCAAAACATGCCACGCAACACCTAGAATGGTGGAGTGTGGGGATTTTTTTGGGAATTTTTCCCAAATGCAAAAAAGGTGAAAAATTCAAAATGTTTGCCCGCCAACCCGATTTGGCCCTGTTTTGCCCTAAAACTTCAAATGGCTATATCTTTCAATCTAGAGCTTGGTTTTTTGCGTTCTTTATATCAATGGAAATCTGGTAAAATTTTATACAAGATTCCAGGGTTATTTTTTCATTTTGATGGATTTTAGAGAGATAAAATTGAAAAACACCTCTAGCACGTGGTCATGGACAAAAATGACGTTTCAACCACCGTTTTTAATGAAGAATGGCTCGCATTCTCTCCCAGCATGGCTAAAAATGTTAGGGCATGGGCCTGTAAGGATTCCCATGCTATTTTGATCATGTTTTGGTCAATGGTTGAATCCCTTCCATGTTTTCCCACATTTCTCTCTCTAGGCTCGTCCCTCGTGACCGTAAAATCTATATTTGGCTCATTTTCAAAAATTTGAACATTTTTTGTGTATAGCAGGCTCCCTTTTTCACCTTGGAAGTGATTTGGTGGAATATTAGACCTTTTCTAAGAACTGTAACCTATTTTTTTTTGCCTCTCAGGTGTTTTAATGCATGTATTTTGATATTAAAAATGACAATGCAAGCTCTGTGAATGAGTTTCAATCCTCTGCTTATGTTGTTTGCTTCCTTTCTGATCTTTCATTACATGTCATTAGTTTTTGCATGATGTTTTTTTACATTTCCATGATTTGTGTCAATCTGCAGAAGTAAAAAAAGCTCACCACTCCTTTGGTGTATCACCTTATTAGCACTAGTTTCATTTTTTTTTTTTTGCATTCTCCATCTTTGTCCACGTTGGAATTTAGAATAGGATTTTAAATTTCAAAACCTCTCAGTATAACTTTCAAGTGATAAATCTGATCGAGGAGTTGAGGAACCAGCCTCTAATCTGGAGATTCCTTTCCCATTTTACAAGTCCCATGCTTGGGGAAAGGATTCAATGTTGTGTAATCACACTCGATGTTTAGTATGATCAAACTAGAAATCCGATCAACATCCGAGGTGCTGCTGATTTGCAACAACAGAATCTTTACTAGTTGAAAAATAATTTCATAAAAAGGAAGAAGAACATCTACATAATCTAAATCTATAAGAAAAATAAGGTTCCAAAATTGTAGAAGATACTAGAGTTAAAAATGCTAAAATATACAATTAATTGGTGTGAAAAAGGATAGAAGACACCAGTCCATCATGCACAATAAATTTATCTACTACTATTGGAAACTATTGGAAAAAAATTACATTGTTTATATTCCAAAATTACTACAAAATTATGAAGACATGTTCCTCATTATATCCATAAATATTAAGGGAGTGGATCCATCATTAGGAGAAATGCACATAGAATTAAAACATGGAGTAAATATTGTCAAGAAGAGGCCTTATAGATTGAATCCAAACATGAAGGAAATGGTTAAGGTAGAACTAGATTGTATGGTAGAAGCATGATTAATCTATCCCATAGAGAAATTAGATTGAGTGACCCTAATCACCCAAAAAAATAAAATGGGAGAAATTAGAATTTGTAGTGATTATATATCCCTACATGATACATGTGTTAATGATCATGTAAGGACCCTTCTTCATAGATTTATGAAATCACAAAATAAATGACCAATGAAATGAAAATTTGAAAATAACTAAAAAAAATTAGATCACAAGCCACTTCGAGGGGGAAACATCCTTTGAGAAATATTATATAGGGGTACCTATAAGGTTCTTTCGAAGATTAGGAAACATGGGATCACCTCTCAAGCTGTGGGACTTGGGCTTGAGGTGAACCTATAGAGAAGGTCAACTTCCTCTTCCTAAACTAAGAGTTGTACTATTCATAATGTAGTTAAATGATTATCTAAACCTATTCTAATAATTTCATGGGTTTTAGGGAAAGATATTTGCAAGAAATGAAACTATACTAGGGATGGTGATGCACCAAATAAAGGGTGTTTCTAGACTCAAGAAGGGTTGATTTGAAGAGGGTGTGTGCACCACAAGTCAACTTTACCTACTACAACTTAGAGAGGGTACAAAATACCATAGACTAGGAAGCACGTGTTCCCTTTGTTAAACTTAATCAAACAAACAATATATCAGTCTTCTAGTGAAGAAGGATGAAATTGAGAAGGGTGAACAAACACCACAAATCAACTACATACATTACTCCACCACTTGATAAGCACATAACTCCAAGAACCTGTAATAGAAACTTGAACTTACACAGTGTACCTACAAGCATGAGAAAGGCACAAAGAAGCATAAAAGGATGAAAGGACCAAGATTAGTCACAAAACACACACTTTTATTACTTCAACAACATGTAAAATGCATCATACATTTAGAAGAGGCAATAATTTCCATTACAGTCTTGAAAGGAGGCTTGAAAGTTCCCTCAACATATAAGAACAACTTGAAGAAGAAGGAGGTTTATTGAAAACTATACAGATTTCTCGAAGTATAACTTGTCCAAACCATTGGAATGAGATTCAAAATTTCATTTATAGAAGAATTTTTGAGTGAGAGAGAAGAATTCATAAATTCCTTCCTAAATTGAAGGCACATTATTGTTCGCTTATCACAGGAGTTGGTTGAATCACTTAAGAAGGTTCCATTATGTGCCATCAATTTCCTATACATAAAATCCTTTCAATTAATTAAAGGAATATTTAAATAAAATATTTTAATAATAATAATAAATATTATTAATAAAATATTTAAAATAAAAATATTAATTTAATTAAAATATATGGTGGGACCCCAAGACCGGTTCAATTTGAAGAAAATGGGGGGCCATGAAAATAGGGAAAAAATATCCCAACTCGGTGGTTAGCTCGCCGAGCCAACTCACCGAGTTGGGCATGGGCTCCTCCTTTCTCCACCACAACCAAGTTGAGTTCCTACTATTGTGACCATGATTCTTCAATGAGCTCACCACCAAGTTGAACTCCTACTACCGCAACCGAGTTGAGTTCTTATATCAGAGCCCCTTTGTATATACCGACAAGCTCCTTGTTGGTGTAGGATTCTTAACTCAACCTTCGCAATGATTGAATCTTCCACTGCCGAGATATTTCCATCATGGCTCAGCCAACTCATGCTTGTCACCCAATCGACCGAATCACTCTATGTAATTTGGTTTGACTTAGCTCATGTCTGACTCATCGAACATGAACTTGAATGTCTTAAACTCCCCACCAAAGTTCCTTAATAGCATTTATTAATTGATCAAGCTACTGGCCTTCCCTTGATATTCGGCCTTGTAGACTCACTCGACACCATGAAATCTCTAGCACTAGAATACCTTTCATCATGATCTCATTGATCGGATTTAGTTTAACTCAACGGTCCTTTGAAATTTCCTTTGATGCTCAAGCCCACTAGCACATTAACACCGAGCTTCTCAGCCTCAACTTGACACAATATAGACACATCATTAGGCATCCCGCCTTCTATCTCGAAACGAATCCTCTCGATTCCATGATTATTTTTAACTCACTAACTCCCGTGGTTGATTTACTTATTAGCTCATATTTTTCTCGAGTTATGAATTGAACGGATCAATGACTTGATCACTTGCCCTCAAACTCTTTCCCCACCCATCTCCTTGTTGTGGATTATGAGCTCACCAAAATTTCCCTCCATCTGTAAACTACTGCAATCCGAGATACTCATCTTTATAAGCTCGAATTTAAATACCCATAGGGAACTTGTTGAAAAACTTGGGAATATCAAACAAGTGATCCTATCCAATGCATTGGTGTACGGATTAGTTACTCAAAGATAAACTCTCTTCATGCCTTGAAAATTTCATCACTCTACTACTCAAATTTTCTTAGGAAATCTATCCTTCACAACACTTGTATATCTTAGTTTAACCATCTAATTATTTCCTTCATCACCGAGCTCCCTTTAGAATTATATCCCGATGTCGAGCCTTCCTCCACGATGTACCCATATTCGACTCATCTTGGTTGGGTGAATTTTGAGACCACGTTTCATTCGTCAACTTTTTCATTTTCTTGGTCCTGACTCATTTTTTCCTCCAAATGACTTGTTCTCATGCATGAATCCATATCCATTCAACTTTCCATGATTACACCATTTGAAGGCTCACTCTATGTTGGAATTTCCCTGAGTATGAGATCATCCTTCACGAATTGTATTTTACATTAATCTTCGAGATATTTCATGGCTCACCAAGTCGGTCGCCTCTCTCATGATCACTAAGCCATCGAGAGATCAAACTTCCATGGACTTAGTGGTTTCATGACTCAATGAAAAACCCAACTTGCATTACCAATGCCTCGATCGAATGACTTCTCCAAATTGAATCTTAATTCAATAGAGCATCTTACCTATTTGTCATGTATGGCCTGTAACATCTTTCTCCTGGCTCGACACAATCAACCTGAGCCTGAAAATCCTATATGAATCTTATCTTCTATGTTCAACTACCAAGATGTGAACTCATTCTACAATGGAAACTCACTCCATTCTAATCCTGTAATAACAAGCTCAACATCAAGCTAATCATTCTATAAATCATCATGCTCGGACTATTTCCTATGACTCACCTTTCACAAAAATATTATCACACCAATGCACCACTTTCTCCAACCATATTCAGAGCTATGTGTCCCCTACATTCATTAGATGACTGGGTCTTATGTAGAGTTTCCAAGTTTCTACCAACCTCCCACTTAACTTGGCTTGGATGGCATCTTAGTGGAGGACTCGACACACCTTGGCCACACTTGCATGAATCTCCATGGTTGGGAATTCACATTTGCCCACCATCATTGGAACCCCACCTAGAGAATTATCCATGGATACCTAGTAGAAGCCTTATGATGGTTTTCCGAATGTAAAATCTCCCCTACAAAATTTTTGGCTTGGAATTCCATCCTGTTATCTCCACTTGGCAATGAAACTTCAAAATGCCCCCATTGAATGTTATGTATGTTATGCCATCATGCCGTAGTCTAACTTAATGTCGACCCTTGGCGTTACTCTCAGCTCGGTTTAGAGCTCGTGACCGACCTGTGCCTCCAAGCTCTTCACTTTTTATCCTTACGACTCTTGCAAATTTTCAAGCTCTTCATTAAATTGATCTATTGAATGATTCTTCCATTTACTTGTCCCATGGCCATAGTGATACCACCTCATAGCTAAAACTAGAAATAACCTTGTTCAAGCTCCCCATGTATGTGAACAACTCATCCTCTCATGTTGGCTTCACAAGGCTCAGTCTCACAAGTACATACCTCACTCATTGATTTTTTTCACTTTATCCGCCTGAACTCTCTACACATTCCTTGAATTCCATGGGAACTCGATCGAGCTTGTATTAACTAAAACCACCTTAGCTTGGAAATGATTTTTTTGTGATCCTTGCAGTGCTACGACTGAGTTTGAACTCTTCTCATCACTCCTAAATTCATCATCGGAAAAAAATACAAGCTTGGATTGATTTTCCCTTTGAACTATTAAAATAGATAACTCACCTAATCGAGCTATTACCATGCATCGAGTCATGCATGAGATCAATTCAGATCATTTTCCCTAATTATTTGACCAATTTTTTAATTAGACCTTACCACATGATTTTTGATACTCAACTCATGTGTAAAATTGGATAACATTTTTGGCAACCTCTTGGGGATGATTTCTTGCTAAGCATGATTCCAGTAGCCTTAAGTCATCCATTTGGCATGGAGTCTATATAATAATCCCAAACTAATTTGGTTCTTTGTGATGGATTTAGAAATTCCCTTGAGCATTGCCCATGTTGGATCTCCCGAATGCTAAACATGAAGTATATTGCATCTGATAAATATTTGGCATTTATGGCATACTGTAGAATTTTGACTAAAGTAGCATTATGAAACTCTTATGGAAACTTTGAGCCTTCCTTCCCTTGAGAAACTTTTGAGGATGATACATTGTACAAGAAAAACACAAAACACAACAACAAGGAAAGTAAAACAATAAAGCAACACACAACAATGTGTATAATCACTTGGAGGAAAACATCTAACTAAATTTTACAGGGGGTGGAACGCTCTTAAAATCAAGATTTGTGATGTATCCCATTCACATGAATGGGAAATTATTCTCCATTGAGCCTAGATAGAAAAAATGAATTCAACTCATTGCAAATTTTAATAACATATGGACCGCTCTAGAGAGTGTCAAACTTGGTGTGCTTGCCTGGTTTGGTTTGATCTTCAACCTATTTGAGAACTAAATCTCCTTCTAGAAAATTCCTGCTAGACGATTTCTTGTCAAAATATTTCTTAAAATGAGCTTAATGTTACTCCAAAGTCTTCATAGGCTTGTTTCGTACTTTTTCAACTCTATGAGTTCAGTAAACTTTACTATCATAGAATCATTCTCCATAACTTCAAGTTGACGAGCCAACTCCAAAGAAGGTAATTCTAAGGAGAGCAGAAGTTTTTCTTACCTTCCATATATGAGCATGAAAGGATAATTTCCAATGGCCTTTTTAGGTGTGATTTTATCTTCCCATAAGGAATTGTTAAGTTGTGTATGCCAAGTCCTCATGTTAGTCTCCATTGTGTGCTTGATAATCCTTGTGAGGTTCTTATTGCTAGAATCACCATATATTTCCTTGCGAGATAGTAATTGGATGAAGTATTGAGGTATACCCCATTTTTAACATCCCATTCACTTAGCTTCAGACCAAGAAAATCCATTGCATTGTTTGAAATAATTTTAAATGGAACACCTAACCTTGTCATTATACCCTCCAAGAAATCAAGAACTACCTTCTCATTTCTCTCCTTCAATGCTACCGATTTTATCCATCGAGTAAAATAGTCCATTGCGATAAGGACCCATTTATTTCCATTACTTGAATATAGGATTAATCATTTTGATGAAATCCAAACCCCATTGAACAAAGGGTTATCACGTGCTCATCTCCTTTTGATTCTATGTCCGCATCAAGTTGTTGACACAAACCTTTTCCTCACGAAAAGTTTGGTAACTTTTATATGTATGTCATACTCCATCACCTTTGTGATCCATCCAACATGGTTTTCATTCATTGAAAAAAAAATTCATTCATCTCTTTGTTCAAGAAAAAGTCCTTGACACTTGGATGCAACACCACTAGATGAATTTTGTTTTTAGACAACATGTGCTTGAATTTCTTCAAAGCTCGAATAACCGCAAAGATTTTTTTCCAACGAATGAATATTTAAGCTCATAGTATTTAATGGATTTATGAAGAAAGTAATTGTTTGCTCCATCAAATCATCATTTTTTGGGTGAGGATGCCTAAAATGCTCTCTTGACTTGCAAAAATCATAAATGATAAATTCTTTATCAAACACAGGGTTCACCAATGTCGGAGCTTGAGAAATGGCCATTTTGATGGCTTCAAATCTCTTCCTTATTTTCTTCATCCATGAGAATGGCATATTTTCTTCAACATGGCTTTAAGTGGCTTATCCAATGTCGTGAATTGAGGGATGAATCTCTCGCACGAATTTCATGGTTTCTAGAAAACTCTAGAGACCCTTCCTATAACTTGAGAGAGATAACTACATAATTGAATGAATCCTAGCTGGATTGATTAATAGTCCTTCCCCTAAAACAACATGCCCAAAAAAATTTCCCTTGCACACTGCAAAAATACATTTCTTGGGATTAAGTGAAACCCCGAATTCCTTGTACCTTCGAAAAAATTCTCTTAGATGTGTGATGTGGTTTTCCGCATGCTTAGAATATATAGTTATATCATCAAGGTATACCAAGATAATGTCATTTATTAGTCCCTTAAATTCCATGTCCATGGATATTTGAAAATTATCCCCATCATTGGACAATCGGAATGGAATTTTATTATAAGCATACGTGCCCCACTTGGTAGTGAAATCCATTTTGAATTGATCAACTTCTTGGACTAGAATTTGATTGTAACCTGAATATCGATCGAGCAAAGAAAATATTTGAGCTCCTACCACCGTTTGAAGGATTTTATCCATTGATGAAAGAGGATAACGATATTTCAAATAGGCACTATTTAAGTACACTGAAATCCACGCACAACTCGAATCTCTTCATTCTTCTTCCTTATGGCCACCGATTGGCTACCTAAGAGTAATGCTTGATGGGAAAAATTATACAGGTCTCGATGAGTTTGGTTGTATCCTTTCTCATTAGTGGCTCAATTTTAGGATTAATTAGCCTCTGTTTTTGATGGACTGACTTGGCATTAGGATCCATTTCGATGGTATGTTATACTAGACCCGGATCAAAACCACGTAGGTATTCATAGATCCAAAAAATATTTCCTAATACTCTTGAAATTTTTGATGAAAGATTCTTTCTCTTTGAAGTGCATACTTTTCCGATCTTCTAAAACTTTTCATTCGTTACCTTGACTTCCTCAAAATGTTCTTATTTGACCACCATGTTAGAGCTTTGTCTTTTGTCTTGATAATCTGAATTGAAAATGGATTCTAGGGTAATTAAGGCTTTTAGTAGCCTTTTTCTTTTCAATTGTATGATTTGATCACCATATGATTCTTACAGCTTATCTTAATTTTTTCGCAGAAAAATCTGCCTCTTCTTGTAGGAAAATAACAATTTATTTGTCACTTTCAAGCACTTTCCAACTACTCACATTATTAGGAACTGCGCAGTTGAACCACCATTTTGACGAATTACCGCCATTCTTTCATGATATCAATAGGTATGTGGTATTGCGATCCAATTGTAGCAAGCCTATCAACATCTTGATTTTGATTTCTAGGAATTACATGGATCTAAAAGCTTCAAAATCCTCAATCAAATCCTTGATTCGGTTCTATATGATCTTAAAATATCATTTTTGGATGCACTATGTGCCGTCACATGATGAACAAGTAAATCACTATCTCTGAAATATTTAGGGCTTTGATTACCCTCTTTTGAGCTAGCTAGATTCCTTACACAAGGGCCTTGTATTCAAAAACATTGTTAGTGCAACTAAATTGCAACCGAAAAGATGAGAAGTACTTATCTCCCTCTAGAGAAATTAGCATGATGCCATCACCGGATAAATTCTTACTTCTCGAGCCATCAAGAACAATTTCCACAGTCCTTTAGAAATTCTTGGTTTTTGACAAGTTGTGGTATGATCGTATCTTCTTCATGAATGTAGTATGTACCCAATCCCATCTCTTCTAACAGCAATAAAACCAACTTCTTCAACCGCCAACACATCAAGCATAGGGATCATCGATGATATCCACTTACTTCATCTAACAAAGTATCAGGGACTTCTTCAATAAGAGTGGATGGTTCATGATCAACATCTTCTTCTTCTAGATCACCAATGGTATAATTCCCATTTATAGGACTAGCAATGTAGGATTTTATGTGATTATGGAAGATTGGTTTCACCCTTATAGTTACTTTGGTTCTATATTGAGTTATGAGAATCATATGTGAACCAATCAACTAATGAGATAACCGCCCATCTTGGTAGTGAAATCTTGTGCTAGGTAGATGGAAAAGAGAGGAGGGAGATCAATGACTGATATGTCTTAGGTGAATGAAAAACTCGGGCATGCATGGATGGTAAGTTGAATTCCTTTTATAACTCCAATAGTTTTAACAGATGTGTAGTCCAACTGAATAACTCCTCTTACAACTAGCACATATTATATGCCTAGTACATATGTAATTTGTTTGGGCATAACCAAGCTACTAGGCACCAAAATTTATCATGCAATTATGCACCAAGTGGTTGTCAATGATCAGGGAAATATAGAATGGTGGTGGTTTTTTTCCTTAGGAATACTTTTCCCTTCCGGTTGACACAAACTTATAGCAGTTGTTGTTCCATGACCTCGAGGATCCTTCGGTTGTACCAAAATTGTTTAAAGCCTCTCGCAACAAGTTCCTCTGAGAGGGATTGAGAGTGCGTCCCACATAGTAACACTTAGGTTAGTTTTATTCATATATTCAACTATGATGAAGGGAATTGATCCTAATTTGTTGACACTTATTTGGGAATTGGGATCCTCCTTTGGAAAATGCTTGTTAGGTACCATGATGCCTAATGAACCTTCTTTCCTTACAACTTGGCTAAGCTGGTGTTTCTGGAGGTTTCTTTCCTACATCTTTATCAACTACCGCTTGTGGCTAAGGATGTGAAGTGGATTTTGATCAGCTTTGGAAGGTTGAGGTTCTATTTCTCTCTTTTTGGAATGAGTTTTTGCTGCCACTGATGAGGAATCTATATTCAACCCACAAAAATATTTTGTTTTCCAATTTAGCAAAGTGGTTTCTTCAGGTGCTTGTGGTTGATCTGCTATTTCCTACGTAGATGAATTTTATGTTGGCTCTAAAGGGGAAGATATGCTTTAAACCATAAGGTCCTAGCTAAGAACTCCATTAGGACAAATATTTTGATTGTGGGATTGAGAACAAGGATAACACCATTTGTAGTCTTGAACTAGATTATTCTGGATGGTTACTATGGCTTGATGAGCTAGCAATAAGAGGGTTCTGAAATTTCAAAGGCCCGACACTCACAACTTTATTTATAGATTGATTTTTTGGCTGATTATTCCCTTGAAAAGAGGACAGGTTATCATAATACTACTGATTTTGTGGCTGGTATGCATGATTAAATTGAAATTGTTACCTATTGAGTAAAATGAGCTTGTTCTTAAAAGTTTGCAGCAGTGACTTGATTTCAAATAAGTAATTTGAAGAGGAAGGGGAAGAATGAGCTGGTTGCTTGGAGGCTGCTGGAATAGGAGAAATGGTAGACTGGTTGTTCGAAAGATCCGAGACAATGGCATCGGTGGTCATGGAGCTATCTTTCAACCGGATTAAGGAATTCTTTTCTATTATAAGAACTTCATAGGCATCAGGTAGTGTAGTCCCTCCCATGGAATGGATCATAACTACTACATCACTATTCAAGGCTCGTAAATAGTACAAGAATGCATTATTTGGAGAAGGCTTTATGAGTGCTAGAATCCTATTCTAGGTCCTATGGAATTAGGAAGTTGAAATCACTCATGTATTCTTGGGGAGATCTCTTTATGGTAGTGAGTTGTTCCAAAAGTGATAGGTGATCACTCTTGTCTTCAAACTATTTACAAATATTTTCTCCTAACTTTTCCCAAGTGGTTATAGTACCAACACTTAACCCTCAAAACCATTGAAGTGATTTTCCCTTGAAAGTAGGTAGCAAGAAGTCTAACCACAACATTTTCCTCCATGATATTATGTATTGCACAAATGCTAACTACATCAAGAATATGTTCTACTAGAGTAACATGAGTTTCCCTGTGTAAAAGGGTAAAATTTTGAGTGACGTAATCGATATAGGGTCACATTGAGCCAAAAAAGAGGATTGCTTGCATTGAAAGTGGGAAAAAATTGGTTCCTCGCCATAACAATGAAAGATTGATTGTTCCTAGGTAGAGGAAACCTTTCGTAAGGGGGAGTTGAATGACCCCTATGAGGTAAAGCTACAACTGGTGATGTTGAAATGAATCTTCTCCTTATCTTTGGAGGAGATAAGGATAGTTTGATATGCTAATAATTTACTTTCTTTGAAGAATATATTGTCTGAATTATTTTCATAAGTTAACACACCGAGATTTGGAATCCAGAGATATATAGAGTTGCAGGTACTTTGATTTTTGTAAGTGAGAAGAGAAGTACCAACTCTTTCCCCACTGGGCATGCAAAAATTGTTATCGCAAAATCACTACACCATCCAAATGGCTAGAATGTGATTAGAATGTTTAGTTTGATTGGGAAATATGGGATCACCTCTCAAGCTATGGGACTTGGGCTTGAGGTGAACCTCTAGAGAAGGCTGACTTCCTCTTCCTAAACTAAGTGTTGTACTAATCCTAGTGTAATCAAATGATTATCTAGACCTATGCTAATATTTTCATGGGTTTTAGGGAAAGATATTTGCAAGAAATGAAACTATACTAGGGATGGTGATGCACCAAATAAAGGGTGTTTCCAGACTCAAGAAGGGTTGATTTGAAGAGGGTGTGTGCACCACAAGTCAACTTCACCTATTGCAACTTAGAGAGGGTACAAAATACCATAGACTAGGAAGCATGTGTTCCCTTTGTTAAACTTAATCAAAAAAACAATATATCAGTCTTCTAATGAAGAAGGATGAACTTGAGAAGGGTGAACAAACACCACAACTCAACTTCATGTAGTACTCCACCACTTGATAAGAAAAAAACTCCAAGAACCTGTAATAGAAACTTGAACTTACACAGTGTACCTGCAAGCATGAGAAAGGAAAAAGAAGTATAGAAGGATGAAAGGACCAAGATTAGTCACAAAACACACACTTTTATTACTTAAACAACATGCACAATGCATCATACATTCAGAAGAGGTAATATTTTCCATTAAGTCTTGAAATTTCCCTCAACATATAAGAACAACTTATAGAAGAAGGAGGTTTCTTGAAAACTATACAATTGTCTCAGAAGTCTAACTTGTCCAACCTATTGGAATGAGCTTCCAACTTACATTTATAGAAGAATGTTTGAGAGAGAGAGAAGAAGTCACAAATTCCCTTCCTAAATTGAAGGCACATGATTGTTCATTTATCATAGTCGGTTGAGCCACTTGAGAAGGTTCCATTATGTCTATCAATTTCTGTTGACCTAATCATCTCAATTAATTAAAGGAATATTTAATAAAATATTTTAATAATAATAATCAATATTATTAATAAAATATTTAAAATAAAAATATTAATTAAATTAAAATATATGGTGGGACCCTGAAGACTAGTTCAATTTGAAGAGAGTGGGGGGGCATGAAAATAGGGAAAAAATATCCCAACTAGATGGTTGGATCGCCGAGCCAACTCACGAAGTTAGGCATGGGCTACTCCTTTCTCCACCAAAATTGAGTTGAGCTCCTACCACTGTGACCATGATTCTTCAACTAGTTCACTACCGAGTTGAACTCCTACTGCCATGACTGAGCTAAGTCCTATATCAGAGCCCCTTTGTATATATCGACGAGCTCCGTCATTGACTCTTGCATTGCCAAGCTATTTCCCTCATAATCAGCTAACTTGTGCTTGTCACCCAATTGAATGACTCGTTCCATGTAATTTGGTTCACCTCAGCTCATATCTAACACATCAAACATGAAATCAAATGTCTTGAACTCCCCATTGAAGCTCCTAAATTACCTTTATTAATAGACCGAGCTATTGGCCTTCCCTTGATATTCGGACTTGTAGAATCACTCGACACCATGAACTCAATTGGACTGAAATACCTTCCATGAAAATATCATTAATTGAATTTATTTTAACACAACGGTCCTTCAAAATTTCCTTTGATGCTCGAGCCCACTAGCATGTTGACACGAAGCTTCTTGGCCTCCACTTGACATAATGTAGACACATCACTAGGCATCCTTCCTTCTAGCTTGAAGGAAATCCTCTAAATCCATGATTTTTTTGAGCTCGCCAACTCTTGTGGTTGATTTACTTATTATCTCGAATCTTGTCAAGTTTTTACTTGAGTGGATCAATTACTTGATCACTTGCTCTTAAAATCTATCCTAAGCTCATCTCCTTTTTCGGATTCTCGAGCTCACCAAATTGTCCTCCATTTGTAGATTGTTGCAAAGCCGAGCTACTTATATTTATCAGCTCATATTTAAATACCCATATGGAACTCATTGAAAAACTTAGGAATATCGAGCATGTGATCCTATCAAATTCATTGGTATACGATTAGTTACTTGAAGGTCATCTCTTTTCATGCCTCACATATTTCATCACCCTACTACTCGTCTTGTCTTGGGAATTCTATCCTTTGTAACACTTGTATAGCTCAGTTTCATGAGCCAATTATTTCCTTCATGATCTAGCTCCATTTAGACTTATATCCTGATGCCAAGAATTCTTCCATGATGTCCTCATATTCGAATCATCTCGATTGGGTGAATTCTAAGACAACGTTTTGCTTGTAAACTTTTTCATTTTCTTGGCCATGACTCATTTTTACCTCCAAATGACTTGTTCTCATGCATGAATCCATATCCATTCTACTTGCCATGATCACACCATTTAAAGGTTCACTCTATTTTGGAATTTCCCTAAGTATGAGCTCATCCTTCACAAATCGGATGTTATATTAATCTTCAAAATATTTCATGGCTCAACATCAAGATAATCCTTTGTTAATTCATCATGCTTGGGAATATTTCCTATGACTCACCTTTCACAAAAATATTATCACACCAATGCACCACTTTCTCCAACCGTATTGAGCTATGTGTCCCCTGAATTCATTAGATGATCGGGTCTTATGCAGAGTTTCTAGGTTTCTACCAACCTCCCACTTAACTCAGCTTGGATGGTGTCTTAGTGGAGGAATCGGCACACCTCTACCATAATCACATGAATCTCCATGTGTGGGGAATTCACCTTGGCCCTCCATCATTGGAACCCTACCTGGAAAATTATCCATGGATCTCTGCCTAGTGGAAGCCTTATGATGGTTTGCCAAATGCAAAATCTCCCCTACGGAATTTCTAGCTTGGAATGCCATCCCATTATCTCCACTTGGAAATGAACCTTCAAAATTCCCCCATCAAATGTTCTGTATGTTATGCCATCATGCCATAGTCTAACTCGACATCGACCCTTTGCATTACTCTCAGCTCGGTTTAGAGCTTGTGACTGACCTATGCCTCCAATGAGCTCTTAACTTTTTATCCTTATGACTCTTGCGTAACTTCAAGCTCCTCATTCAACTGAGCTATCAAACCATTCTTCCATTGACTCATCCCATGGCCATAGTGATACCACCTCACAGATCAACCTAGCACTAGCCTCATTTAAGCTCACCATGTATGTGAACAACTCATCGTCTCGTGTTGGCTTCACCATGGCTCGGTCTCATGAGTACACACCTCACTCACCGATTTTGTTCACTTGCTCCACTAGAACTCGCTACACATTCCTTGAATTCCATGGGAACTTAGATGATCTTGTATTAAATAAAACCACATTGGCTTGGAAATGAGTTTCTCTTTATGATTCATGTGGTAATGCAACCGATTTTAAACTTTTCTCATCCCTCCCCGAATTCATCATTAGAAAAAATATGAGCTTGGCTTTATTTTCCCTTTGAACTCTTACAACAGAGAACTCACCTAACTGAGCTATTACCATGCATCGATTCATGCATGAGCTCACTTTGGATCATTTTCCCCACTCAGTTGACTGAGTTTTTAATTAGACCTTACCATGCCACTTGTGATACTCAACTCATGTGTTTTTTTATTTTCCTAGATCAGTGCATTAGGTTATTGATATACTCAAATTTGAGTTGTTTACACTTTCCATCGTTAAGATTTACATTTTAATTTTGTGAGTTTAGTTACTCAACTGAGTTGACACCAAGTCGATATCGAGTTGAACATTAAGTTACCAACCAAGCTATCACCCAAGTTGAAACCGAGTTTGTATCAAGCTGAGATCCATCTTAACTTTCTTACTCTGTTGAGCTTAGTCTCTCAAGTTCACTCTACCGGGATTCTAATCTGCGCTCTGTTAGTCTTTCTCAACCAAAATTGATACTGAATGACATAATCTCCCAAATTTTCTAAGTCCTCCATGAGCTAGCACTAGGTTAGCACTAAGCTACACACACCTGAGCTAGTGACAAATAACCTTGTTTGAGGCTAGGTGAGATCATTTATCAATTTATTAATTATTTTAATCATGTTATCTTGATAACCACCAAAAGTGGGTCTATTGAAGCCAATAATAGGACCTGTTGTCCAAATTTTCCATCCATGCAAAATTGGATAACGGTTTGATAGTCACATTTTTATGAAAGATCGTTAAGAAGCTAAAGTGGTTTGAAACCTTAGCTAAACCCTAACTAGGAATTTTTTTTAGAAAAGTGACTATATAATCCCTATTTTGATTTCTAGTGAAAAGTGATGATTTAATGTTTTAGAGGACTCTTATATATTTTTAGAAAGGTATTTTAGTGCATGTGGTGATATGTGGGCCCCATTTGAATTTTATTATTTCTAAGATTTCAAATTTTGGAAAACGTTTCCCAAATGAGGTAAATTATAAATTAGCATTTATGATATCCCAGGAGTTTTTATCTATTTCCATTAAAGTTTCCGGTCATGATTGAGGTGTAAAATTGCAAAGTGTGCCCTATTTATGAAGACAAATGTTTTTGGGTAGTTTGAGACACTGTGGGTAAAATTGAAATTGTAGGAGATACAAATGCATTTAGGACTCCATTAAAGTTGTTTTGTGATTCTATTCCAAATAAATTTCCAATGGTATATCAAACTTAAGGTATGCAAATGTTATGACATGATATTTGAAAGTGAAGTTTGAAGAATGCTCATTCTAGCAAGGTGCAAATGACTACATGAGGTAATATGTTGATTATGATTTTATAAATAACAGTGAAGGTTGTTTATAGCTTATAAATAATATATAAGTATGTTCCATGTTTTTTAATTATGGTAGTGAGTTTTTAGAGTGATGGAGTGTGTTGGGCTCATACTCAGTTCTTGAGTCCAAGAAAGATTAAAAAGTAGTTTGTAGAGATTGGCTTGGTTAAAGGCCTTCCACTTGGAGTTGGAAGGAGTTATAATATGTTATGGAAATAGGATTAAGATATATTTCCATTTATTTATTTCTTGTCTCATGATGATTTGTTTTGGTCAGTCATTTAAGTTTGTTTGTGAAGACATTTTTATTCTCGTATTTTAGGACAATTCTACTTTGGGTCTGAAAGCTTGATTTGTTTGGAGCTTCAAATGGATGATTTTATGATTTATATCACATGGAATGTGAAGAGGGTTGATTTGGAATCTATTTAAGGAATTTTTAGGTCTTTAAAGTGACAAAAAGAGTGTTAATCAACTGAGTTTGTAAAACATATTCTTTGAAAGCTTGAATGGGTGAAGGAAAACGTAGCTTTGGTTTGAACATATGATTGTTTCATGTAATCTATATTACTTAAAAGTGTTATAAAAGTTTTGGGATTTCCATTTAGTTGTCACATGCCATAGTTGAGGTTTTATTGGGTGGTCTAGAGTCCCAAAGGTAAAATCAGGTTGTTAGAAACAACTCTTTTGAGAAGGTAATGAGTGAGTGTGCCCATTAAATGAAATAATTTTATTTGATAATGTATATGTGTGAGAATTTATGTTTATGTTATGTTATATTACACATTATTGGTGATTTTGGAATCTTTAAAAAGTATGGTTTTGATGTGAGTGGATTTTTCTCATTCCAATGGTAAGGTTTTGAGGCTTATTGGTGCATGATAAGTGGTTTTTGGCATGGCCGAACCATATGGGTCATATGTGACCATTTTAATGATTCAAATTTGATTTAATTAAGTTTATTTGGTCATGAAAGAGGTATAATAATTACCTATTATGTTTTTAGGAAGAATATAAGCCTCTAAAGGTGATGTTTGGATTCATTTTTGAACTAGTGCTCTTGGAGGAAAAAGTGTGACCCATGTAGAAGTGTTTTTAGACATGTGTGCATTATTTTAAGGCTTAGTAATATCATGATATGTTGAATACTTATTTAATACATGAGATCAAGTGTTTATAGAAAAGACAAGTTGTGAAGGAAGAAGATAGAGCAAGTTTGAAGACTTAGGATTCGAGCAAGCGTTTATGAGTTGAATGAGTGGTATTCATCATTGCGGCAGAAAAAATCAGATATAAAACATGTTTAGGTTTCGAGTTAGTTCTTAATCATCTTAGGGGGTTTTATCCTCCTTGTAGAGTGGGTGTTTCACTAAATTAGGGGTTTATGATCCTTGTAGGGTTGATGCTCTACTAAACTAGGGGTTGGTGCTCCTTGTGGAGTTGGAGCCTCACTAAATTTGAAGCATGGATAAATAAAGTAAATGTTTTAGTGGGTTTTATTCCCCTTGAGGGTTTCCCACTTAAGTCTTGTGTTCAGATATACTTTCTTACTCTTTCTCATGTGTGTGGTTGTTTCTATGCTTAAGTAAACACACATATGGTTCATGGTTGTATAAATGATGATGAATGATAAATGGTAAATGAATTGAAATTTTTAGGAATGATTCACCCCCTCTCAGTCCATTTTTCTTCTAAAAATTGGTATCGATTAGGTCCTTGAGAATCAATTTTAATTACTTATAGGAAGATCCTAGAAGCACAAATGGGTAAGTCAACTGATCTTTAGAGGAAACAATATGAGATTTATTAGTCTTTGGTTTTTGGATTGCAAGATTAAATGAGTGAAATTAAGAAATGTCACGATGCAATTACCAAGGATTTGAAATCTCAAGTGGAAATTTTGTCGAAATCCGTAAATTTGAAAGAGGATACTTTCTCCGGTATGAAGAGAGGATGAAAGATTTGGAACGTGATCCAAACGATGCTTCTAATAGGTTGAAAATGTATGGCAAGTTAGATAAGATATCTAAATCTCTTGATGGTATCTTAGAGGGTCAAAGAGCTAAAAATGACATAACAAGCCTAGAGTTTGAAGTCAAACATGTGGAGAATGATGGTGTTTCTAGACCAAGCACTAAATCAGATGAAAAATTGATCAAGAGAGCTCATCCAAGTAGGTATAACTTAGTTAGACAACCTAATGCTATGAGTTATGGTTCTTCATTCAATATATATTGCTATGTTTGTCATGATTTTGGTCATAGAGCTAGAGATTGCAAAATGAGGATTCTCGGAATAATGAAGGCATATTCAAGGGTGAATTCCTTCATGTTGTGAGTATGGACATAGAGCCAAGGATTGTGGATGGAATATTATTTTTTTGAAGCAAGAAGAAAGATGAATGTTGTAGTGTGTCATAAGTGCCACAAATAAGGTCATAACGTTAAATTTTGTCTCCAAGGTGGGACACTAAGAGGTATTAGTAGGTTTCAAGAATAAAGTCAGTCCTATGATTGAATCCAATATTTTCATATCGGACCTAAAGAAAAAGGAGTTTTTTCAATCCAAAGAGGTCAAGAACACTAACTCTCAACCTTATCCAACAAATTTTGCCAAATAAGGTTCTTGTGGCATCAGGAAGAGTTCAATTTATCTCAAGGAGGGATGTTTGATTTAGTTAAAGAAGATCACATGTGTCTTCATGCTTCAGTACTTGAGAAGATGAAAAATATTGGTCTTTGGGATACTTAAAAAGTAGTTAGGTATGTCATTTGATCTATCTATGAGTATTGAGTCAATTTTTCATTGATAGGTGTCTGTGTGTGTGTTGTTGTCTTCCAAGGAGGGTCGAAAATGTGTTTTAAGGTATGTGGTATGATTTAAGATATGTCAAGTACATTCTGAGTTTGGTAGTTTATGTGTGAGTCAAATTCTGAATACAATGGTAAATAATTCTTGTCCAAAGAATTCAAGTTTTGTATTTTTTATTCCATGACTTTATGAGTTGTCATCCAAATGGGGAAGTTTATGTTGTCTTCCAAGAGTTAATTTATGTCAATATCATGTGTAAGTGTGTTATGTGCTTAAAGTTCATATGAGTCATGTGGTGTTTATCGATGCACTATTTATTCTCATTATGTCTCCAAAATTTTTCATTATTGAAGCTTGTAACAATGTTCTTGTGCATCAAAACAATGAATATAATGTATTAGGATTGATCTAAAGTCATGTTGGTTTTCAAATGTCAAAATTGGTAATTTTTGGTAGTCAAAGTTATTCTAGGTCTATGATAGGTCTAATTTTTGTCAAGATGGTCCACAGTCCAAAACTTATTTATCAAGGTATGAATGAATGAAAGGGTTGTCTATATGCACAGTATGGGATCTTAGTGAGGTTTTATGAATCATGTTCATGGTATATATCACATCTTTATGATTTCAAAGTTGTTGAGAGGTGATTAGTACTATGAAAGATCAATTCTTAGTTATCTAAGGTCGGGCATCTCAGATTGGGAAATCATCAAAATTGTATGTAGGGGTATGAAGAGACTCTAAACTATCAAATATGAGCTCATATAGTTCAAAAAGGTCTAGATAGGAACCTAAAGGTGAAGGAATTAAGGATGTTTATTTTAAGCACAATCATAGCCTGGGCATGAGGTTTTACAACATGAAGAAAACTTTGCAATGACTTAACACATGTGAGGTATGACCACGAAGGTCTTATTATCTTGTCAAAATACATAGGTAACACAATATAAAGAGGCTATGGTGATGTTAAATGTTGTCTCAATCAATAATTTTGGGTTTTGAAGTTTTATCATGTCAAAATTTCTAGGTATAGTGTCCCATGAGGGATTTTACGGCCATTCAATTCTAAATTGGTGTGTTGAACCTTAGATTGATGAAATGTAAAATTATTCAGAGGACTGTAAGGTCATCTTGAGGTAGAGTGCATGTGAAGACGAGCTCAAAATTATAAAATTGGTATTAGTTATTCAGATCTAAGGGTTCTCACTCAAGACCAAATTTATGCGAGAAGAATCAATAAGTCCTTAAGACTGTGTACAATCAATTTCAAGTCTACAATATTTGTAATTGTCATCTCATTAACTATGAAAAGATAGTTGAATTGGAGGTATGTAGGACTGAGTATGATTTAAGGTCAATGATAACTTGTCCCAGGTATGTACACAACTTGTGTGTATTTGTAAAAGTATAATCTTTCTCTGTGTATAACATTGTGCTCAAATGCAGTCAAAAATATTTTCCAAAGTTTGAGACTAATGAATAGAAATTTTTGTGTCTCTACAAAGAAGAAATATAAGGATTTTGTGTCATGAAAACCTAGAAATTAGTCCACCACGTAAGTAAATTAGAAAAATATAAATTGTTGTAAGTCCGAGTATCAAAAATCATGTGACTAAATATATAAATAGAATCTATAGGTATGAAAGTGTTAAGGGATCTAATGTATCCGTGATGTGCCTTAACTATATCATGCATGTGTTTACTTGAAAAAGGGTTTAGATCATCATATAATTGTGTGGCGTGCATCATTACAGTTTAATAGGGTAGTTAAAGATATAATTTATAAGTTCTAGCCTCCATAATGACTAAGAATTAGGGTGCAAAGTGTCCATAATCTCTATGACAATGAGAAAGATAGTTAAACATAATGGAGAGGTTATTAAGATGGCAAGGAAGGATCTTCTCGATATAACATGGTAGAAGTGTTGGAAAACATATCTCGAGTCTAACAAATCAGTGAATAAATGAAATCTCACAAGTGTTTCTCGAATCGTAAACATGTCCATGAGGTCAAAGGAATTGTATACACATTTAGGGAATTTATCACATTTTATGAGTTGGAATGTGAAGTTTTTAGTGGGCTATGCTCTGTCTCGTGTCAATTTAATTTTTAAATCTTACGTATTAGTATATTTACTAGGTTTTTTTCAAGGGTTTGAACTTATAAACCCTATTGATTACTCCAAGTTTCTTAATGAGGCCAAGTAGTCTAAAAGGGGCTCTCTTAGTGGTCTATGGGATCTTTAAGGATAACCATTCCATTGTTAGTGTGCACTTAGTGAGACAAGGTTGAAGGTATGATCATTGAACTATTTAGTACACGTTGTGAGTTCTAAGTCTCTTTGATACAACATATGCATGGAAAATTTATGACAATATACTTTAACAAAAAATTGCTCTTAGGACATTTTTCAAGTCTCTAAAACTGTGATTTATCATTTTTTTGAATCGAGGCTCTATATCAAGAAAAAGTAAATGTATATACTGATACCTATGCAAAGTACTACTACTCAATGTAAATGCATTAAATAAAATAAAATGGTAGGAGACCTGATAAATCTAACAGTAGAGGAAAAACTTAATGTAAAACATATCTTCCATAAGGACCAGAAAGAAAAAAACAAAATGGCTTCTCTAGTTCTTAAGGGTGAATCTTCAAAAGGGACACCATATAAATATAGAAAAAAGGGAGAAGTCAGTGGTGAGAATCCAATTAAGATTGAGACTCCTAACAGAAAACGGGGTAGACCCAATAAATTAGACTCAATAAAAGGAATACCCAAAAGGATATAGATTCAGGGAAACATACCTGTTTGGATCAAAGGTCTTTGGAAAAAAGAAATTCAATCTTAGAAAATGAATTATATATCCTAGAATGGAAGAGGGCTTAACAACCTAGAAAAATGGAGGATACTTAAATATTTGATAGAAATTCGAATCTATATTTAATAGCGGTTCAAGAAACTAAAATGAAGGAAGAAAGTTTTCTAAATTCTTGTAAGTTATTTTGGAATAACGCTAAGGATTTTTCTATTAGTTCTAAGGGTGCCTCTGGAGGGCTTGTTATTGTTTGGAATCCTTCCACCTTTGAGGGATCTCTCTTAATAAAAGGGACAATCATATGGTGGTCATGATGAGAAATCTGAGTAATGGTAAAATTTGGGTCTTCTCAAACATTTATGCTCCTACTCTTCATAAGGAGAGGAGAAAATTGTTGGAACATCTCATAACTTTAAAAATTATTATCACTAGATTATATTGGCTTTTGGCTAGAGATTTTAATACTCCAATGTCCCCCTCGGAAAAAAAGGGGGGTCCATGGAATATACAATTGGGATGGAGGACTTTAATAATTTCCTTATCTCATATAATCTTTTGGATATTGAACTGAAGGGAAGTAAATATACACAATCAAAAAAATAGTTGGATCCCAACTCATTCAAGTGAGACTTAAAATGTTTTAGCTTCGAAGAGTGGCTAAAGAAGGATATCTCTCTATTCTCTCTTCTAAGGATCGGATCTGATCATAATCCAATCCTTTTGTCTATTAAAGAGCCCTCTATAAGAAAAAACCCCTTTAGATTTGAAAAAATGTGGCTTCAGAGTGAGGAGCTAAAATATCTTATTACTGAATGGTGGAAATTAAATGTCCAAGGCACAACCATGTTTAGATTATCCAAAAAGCTTCAGAATGTTAAAATGAATCTAAAAAAATGGAATAAAAAGATCTTTGGAAATATCTTCCAGAAGAAATTTGAATTGAAAATGGACATTCTTAATATTCAAATGAAGAGTGAAGGGGGAGCTTTAGGAGTAGATAAGGAAGACTATGAAAATGAAAGAAATATTTTGACTGAATACCATAGTATCCTTGCAAAGAAGAGACGTTCAGAGGAAAATTTTTCATATAACTTGGCTCAAAGAGGGTGACAAAAAAACTAGATTTTTTCATTTGACCACTCTCAAAAGAAGAAGTTTCAATAGAATTGAGAAAATAAAGATAAAAGAAGGGATAATTCTAGAAGACAAGGAAGAGATCAAAGATGAGGCTATTTCATTTTCTAAAGAACTATTAACTAATCCCATGAGACCTAATGTGGGAAAGGAAAATGATTTCCTTAATTGCATACCTTCCCCAGTGTCAGAAGAAGATAACAAAATGCTTTCAACTACTCCTTCTATGGAAGAGGTGGAATTTATGATCAAACACCTTAACCCAGATAAGGCTCCTAGCCTAGGATGGGTTTCGAAATTTTCTTTCAACACTTTTGGGAAATAATAAAAAGGATGTCTATAAGGTAGTGGAGGAATTTTCAAAAACAAGAAAATGCTTAAAGACATGAACTGCACTTTTTTGGCTCTTGTCCGGAAATGTGCAAATGCTATGGAGTTCAAATACTTTCACCCTATAAGTTTGTGTAACACTACTTATAAAATTTTCACTAAGATCCTTGCCCTCACATTGCAATTTCTCCTTCCTACTCTTATTTCTGAACAACAAGGGGGGTTTGTAATGGGAAGACAAATACGAGATAATATTATTATCATTAAAGAGACTATTCAATCAACAAAACTCGGTAAAAGGCTTCTATGATCCTTAAAACTTGATATGGCCAAGGCATATGAAAAGGTCTCTTGGATCTTCCTTGATAAAATACTTGTAAAGTTTGGTTTTGATATTTTTTTTTGGATTTGGATAAAGTCTTGAACCTCCAATGGTTGGCTCTCTATCCTTCTTAATGGGACCCCTTGTGGGTTCTTTCCAAGTATACAAGGTTTTTGAAGGGGACCCACTATCCCTTTTCCTTTTTATTCTTATAGAAAAAGCTTTGAGTAGGAGACTCAAATTTTAAGCTCATATTGGTAGGATCAAATGTATATCTTCCACTAAGGGAGTGGATAATGTATCACACTAGCATTGTTTAGATGACATGATACTTGTGGGAAAATCTATGATACCTAAGAAAAATATTTTCAATCGCTACTAGATGACTACGTGGAGGTTTCTGGACATCTTGTGAAATACAAAAGAATCTTGATTTATTTCTTAAATACTATGGAAGGGAGGAGTGATAAGATTGCTGAAATTTTAGGATGTGATAAAATTCCTTCCCTTCCTTTTATTTGGGTATTCCTTTAGGAGATAAGAGACCAAGTGGGGAATGAAACTTCCTTATCAAAAGTTTCAAAAAAATTGGTAGAGTGAAAAGAAAATCTTCTATCATACGCTATAAAAATCACTCTTCTCAAAAATTCTCTTCAAAGTCTATCGGCATACGTGATGTCCCTTTACTAGCTTCCTTTTAAGATAGATGATATAATTGAAAGTGTAAATTTTTTTTTCTATGGATTGGACCAAAGCAAAGACCATATACATTTTTGGCTTGGAGAAGAGTGTAAAACCTAAAAAGATAGGTGGTCTAGGTCTAAGAGACTGGACAAAAATGAATAAATCATTATTAGCCAAAAATGGATGGAGACTTATTAACAAAGAATGAGCATGGAAAAAAATATTAAAAAATAAATATTCTAATGATGCCAATGATGAGCGATGGATCTTTGAGCATTCCTCTTTTAATGGCTCAAGATCTTGGAAAGCCATAAATTGGGAAAAGGAAATTGTGGATAAAGGATGGTGATAGAAAATAGGTGATGGCAGGAAAATTCTATTCTAGAACGATAAATGGGAAGGAAATTTCAAGTTAGAAGATAAATTCCCTCTTATATCTAAGTTGTTGGAAGCGAAATATGGAAGTTTGGTTAGAAACTAATTTTTAGAAGAAGGGATTTTTCAGTCATGGAAACCAATGAAGTTGGATAGATAGGATCTCACTGGTGAATTGGAAAAATTTAAAAACTTTCTTTACAATCAGTTGTCCTTTAAAAAAATGATCAAGACATAATATTTTAGCATAAGGAAGAAAATGGATCATTCTTAGTAAAATTTTCTTATGATCAATTTCTGAAGGTGATATTAGCAATGAGGATGTACTTGTTGGTAAAATATGGAACAAGAATATCACCCCCAAGGTCAACACTTTCAGCTGGCTTACTATTAACAATAAGATCTTGACTATTGACAACCTTACAAAAGGGGTTTCCACATGGTGAACAAGTGTATCTTATGTGAAAATAATTTGGAGATGGTCAATCATTTTTTATGGAATGCACTTTCTCCCTCCAAGTTCTTACAACTATTTTAGCTTTGTTATTTTTTAGTTGGGTTAGCTCTAATGAGGTCAAATTTGCTTGGGTCAAATGGTGTTGTCCTTTCAATATCCAAGGCCTTAAAATCTCTGGGTTATGAGCCTTGGACATGTGTGGTGGGAAGTTTAGAAAGAAATAAATAGGATAATTTTCAAAGGAAAGAGTCTATCTAACAAGCTTATCTCTAAAAGATGTATACAAGTTGTTAAGAACAATTTCTCTATCCTTAAAAATAAAGATCTGGAAATTTTGGAAAGAGAAAAACATATTTTGAGTAACTGGCTCCTTCCATGTAACATGCAACCTACTAAAATTAATCTCAGAGAAGGAATTAAATGGATCCCTCCTCCGGAAGGTTTCATTAAACTAAATTTTGATGGAGCAGCCAAAGGGAATCCGAGGAGGGCAGGTGGAGGTGGTATTTTTTGGGATTCCAATGGTAAATTTATTCTTTCCTTCTTCTTTAATCTAGGTATTCAAATGAATCATGTGGCTGAGGTAGTGACTATGTTTGGGGAGTTAAATTGGTTTAAGAGAGAGGTTATAACTAATTGATTGTAGAAGGTGATTCTATGAATATAATATCTTACATGCTGTGCAAAAACTCCATTTATTTATCCATAGAAGACTTCATAAAAATCAATAAAAGCATAATTTCATCCTTCAATTCTATATATTTAAAACAAATTTACCTAGAAGGAAATAGAGTGGAAGATATTTTTGCAAATAAGGGGGTGGTTGCTAAAGAGTTTAATGTTGTTAATAACCTTGCAAGTTTGGATGAACATGCTCTTTGAACTCTCAAAGGGGACCTTAACCCTAAACCCATATCCATTTTATGATGTACTTTATAAATTGTAATGATGGTAACAATACATTTTAGGAAATTATGGATTCAAATGTTGTACCCATGCCAAATATCACACCTCATATTTTCAAAGGATGGAAAGAAGAGGTGTATTTTCCTATTATTATCTTATTTATCTTGATCATACTCTGTGAAATTGGTCTGTGAGAAGCGAAGAAAAGGGAATTTTGAGTTGGAAGAATGGAACAAGGGCTTCAAAACACAATGGGTGGATATTTAGTTAGAACCAAGCCTAATTCTATGCTATACATTTTGAAGGAAGTTGCTACGATGTTAGATAAAGTGGGTTATTAGGTTTCTTTAAAATTTTCAATGGGTATGATGAAGATCTGAGTGCAGAGGTTTCTAGTTCATGGAATAAAGGTCGTGTCTATGTACATGATGTCTCTTTTACTATGTCCCCAAATTTCATTTCCAAAATCACCGGCCTATCCTTGGAAGGAAGATGTGTTTTCAATCCCAAAACTAACTACAACCTGGAAGTCGATCATTTTATGGAAGGTAAGGGTTCTCTGAAACAACACTTTAATGGTATAGCTAGAGAGGATTTACCCTCACCATATGATGAAATTATTCTTTCTATCATGTCTTATATTACATTCACTCTTCCTTATCCATTTATGGTTACCACTTCCCCATGCTTAATCATATTAAAAATGGCAGACTATATAATTTCCAAACTTCCTCTACTTGTCTTTAGTGAAGTATGTTAAGGTGCAAAAAGGTACTTTTACTTATCCCTTGCACAAAGGCCTCCTCAAAATCTTGGTAAAAACTAGGAAGAGTGAAAAACAAGCTTCCAAAATGGAAATTCATAGTCTGACGGATGAAAATAAACCAGTGGCCAAAATTGGGAAGAGTGAAAAATTAGGGGCCAAAATGGAAACTCATAGTCTAGAGGATAATAATAATTTGGTGGCTAAAATAACTAGATCTAGCGTGGCCAAGGAACATGATAAGAATAAATTAAAAATGGACGAAGCTCCTGATAATCAGGTTAATATCGAAGTCAACTTTGAATAAGGGGAGTGTGAAGAAGAACATGTTCAACTCGGACAAGAATAGGGTAGGGCATATGAGAGGTTCAAGAGGACACAATTAATGAATAGGAAGATCCCATAGTCATCCCTCCTCTAAGGATGGAAAAAGAGGAAGAAATACCTGATAACCATTCCCAAAACACTGATGAGGCTATAGAGAGCCTTAATGCCCTTAAAGTGGCTCAAAAAAATTTGTTCTTGGCCCAAGATTCTTCTATAAAATCTAATTTTTTTCTTAAAGATTTTGAAAAATGCTGTTTGGATACAGATATCAATAGGCATAAAATAAGCATGGTTACCATTGACTTGAGGGAGATTCAAGAGAAGGTCGAAAAACTCACTGCTATTGTCCTCAATGAAGACCTTAAAAATGCTAATGAAATATGTGCCTTCATGGAGTAGGAAATGTTAAAAATGAAGGAAGTCATAATGCAAATCAAGGATGTCCATCTCTTGAATGTGAAAAGTATGATCCATCACCTGAAGCTCTTGGCTGAGATGCTTCATACCATACAAGAATCAAAGAAGATGGATAAGGAAGGTATCATGACCAAAAATCCATAACATGATTATGAATACTAGAAGGCTACCATTGAAAGTCTGGTTAAAGAATGGAACAACTTCATTCAGACAATGGGAGACATGATAAAAGAATGAATGAATATTTCTATAGTCTGTATAGTTTTTTTATCTTTGATGTTAGTATCCTTTTCTATTATTTTCACTATTGTTAGTATGATCTTTGTCAGCTTCTAGCCTTTTTGTCTTTGGTGTAATTTGGATTCAATGGTTATACCCTTAGCATCATTTTTTGGGTTTTTTAACTTCTCATATTGTACGGGGTAGGGTCCCCTCAACCCTATTTTACCTTTAATAAAAAAATTACTGCTATTTATCCCTCTTTTCTATGTGTGTCCATTGTTGACATCATTTTGGGAAAAGTGTAAGGTCTAAAGGAATCACGGTATGGATGCATTTGATGACACATCTTGGAGAATGGTCATACATGTGAATTAGAAAGTCTACAAAGTCTCTTGAAGATGAATTTATGAATAATTACATGTGATAAGTGGGATGTAACATGAATATGAATCATCTCAGATGTGTATATGTCAATGGATGTATAGAACTTACCCTTAGGGTTTTGAATGTAACATTAGAGAGCTCAAATTGTTGATGAATGCAAAAATTGTAACAAAGTGATTAAAGTAGTTTTATTTGGCAAAGACATTGTGTTGATAGAGAAATATGATTGATTTCTTGAAAATGTGAATGTCTTATCATGCTAAAACACTTGTTTTTCTTGAAGGATATTTGTTGTGTCACGGTATGTATATTTCTCCATAGCTAAATTTAAACCTTGATCTACAACAAGACAAGCTTGATAGTGAATGGTAATGTATAATATATGGTATGATGGTTTAAAAATCATATATTTGACTCAAGAAGGATGTTTTGGGTCATAATGATATTGTAAACAATAAAGAAAATCTTCACAAATGTGTCTAAGTGGTTTTGTTCCTTCGAAAGGAAGAATACAAGGTATGAGATCAAGTTTTTGAATTTTTAGTTAAAATTGGATGGTGCAAGGAAAAGGGGAGTGATAATAAGATGTATCATGAAGTTTTTGGATTCCTAGAAGCTTGCAAAGTTTGTTTAAAATGGACTAAAGTTGGTGTTTAGGGACACGTGGCCCTTAAGTTAGTCAAGATAGAGATGAAGGCAGGTTTTGAGTTATTAAACATGAATCAAGTCTAGAAGATGGTGGTGAATGAGAATGAAGAACAAAAATATGTGTAAATTCTCATGGGGAGCTTTGTTGAGGCTCATTACAAGTCCATAGGATTTTCATATGTCAATTGAAGGAGTCAAAAGGTCAAGTTCAGGTCCCTGGGGGAACTTATTGGTCAAGTAAGTCAATATTTTGCATTTTTTCAATGTTATTGTCTTATGTTTTAAGTTTCCATGTTATAGTAGAATTTTATCATTTTTCATAGATAAAAAAGGGGGAGAGAAACATCATAAACATGGAAATGAGGCCACGAAGGTGTGTTTGTCATGTTGGTTTCCATCAATGTTTCTGATGGTGGTTGCCATCAATGACAAAGGGGGAGGTTGTTGGCCATTGTATGCTTGTTCTATCATTTATGTCAATTCCATTTATGGAAAAAGGTTTCATGAGGTCATGTGAGTCTTTTTATGGTATTATTTAGTTGTTAAGCATGAAGATTGAGTGGTTTGGTGAGTTATGTAACATCCTGGTGGATGGTTGAGTATGTTGAGTCATAGTTTGAGGTCTCGTAGACTATATGGAATGTATCATGAGGTCATACATGGTCTATATGATATTTCATGAGTATACATGGGTTTTTATGAGGTTAACAAGGTGAGTTCATGGTTTATCAATCTTGAGTCAGGTCATTCCAAGCTTGTTTCTAGCCCTGGAGCATGCATAATGAGTTGGAGATGTGATATTTGGACCAATTAAGTATTATCTAAACATTTATAAGTATATTGATGGTATAAAAGGAATGTATGGTGAGTTTCAAGTCTACATTTAGTGGTTTGGTGCTTCTATGAGGTCATTGGGAAGCAAATAGTGAGAAACATAATGTAAGCATGAGTAAATGAGATTGGATGGAGAGTTTGAGACATATATGGGATATATGGTGAGCATGGAAAGTTAGATAAGGTTTTCATGGTGCTTCATGATAAATTTTAGGTTATTCTGAAGAATAGTTTGAAGGTTTGCAAGGTTTGGAAAAATTGGGTAAGTATCAATGGCCTTTTATAGAAAAAGTGGACCTTCTGATGCTCGTTGTGAAGTGTATGATTTTCATGGGGACCTAAGATCTTTGGTTTATATTACAAGGTTAGTTATGAAGGTTTCATAAAAAATAATGAGGTGGTTTTATCGTCATGGTTTTATGAATGATTGTTAAGAAGGCAGAGTGGTTTACAACCCTAGCTAGGAAAAACTTGCAAAAAGTGAGTATATCAACTTTGTTTTGATCTCTAGTGAAAAAGTGATAATTGTATGTTGTATAGGACTCTTTCATATTTAAATAAAGGTATGTTATATCATGGTGATATATGGGACCTACTCAATTTTATTTTTTCAAAGACTTCCATTTTGTGGAAACTTTTCCCAAATGAGGTAGAGTATAAAATATCATTTATGATATCCTAGGAGGTTTTATTGATTTACATGAAGGTTTAAGGTCCCGATTGAGGTTAAAACGTGTAAAGTGTTCCTTATTTATGAAGAATTGTTTTTGGGGCATGTTGAAGCACCCCGTGGTAAAATTGAAATTACAAGAGATACGGTAGAGTTAGGACTCCATTAATTTTTTTTTTTATGCTAATTAAGATACATTTCCAATGTTATATCAAAAGTGATATTTTGTTAAGGTATGAAAACATTATGATCTGATATTTGAAGGAAAATTTTGAAGGATGCTCATTCTAGCTGGGTGTAAATGACTATATGAGGTAAGATGTTGATTCTGATTTGATCAATCTTGGTGAAGGTTTTTTATGGATTATACATGATTTATAAGTTTTTTACAAGATTTTTTAAAGTGTGGAAGTTATTTTTGGAGTGATGGAGTGTGTTGGGCTCATACTCAGTTCTTGAGTCTAATAATGGTTAAAAAGTAGTTTGTAGAGATTGGATTTGTTTAAGGCCTTCCAATTGTAGTTGGAATGATTTACAATATGTTATGGAAATAGGATTCAGATATATTTCCATTTATGTATATCTTGTCTCGTAATGAGGTGTTTTGGTCAGGCATTTAGGTCAATTTGTGAAGAAGTTTGTAGTCTAGATTTCGGACAATTCTTCTTTGGCTAAAAGATTGAGTTGTCCGGAGCATAAAGTGGATGAGTTAATCATTAATATCATATAGAATGTTAATGGTTTTATTTGGAATATATTTAAGGAATTTGGAGGTCTTGAAAGTGAAAAAAATATTGTTAATAAGCTAAGTTTACAAAACATGTTTTTGGGCAGCTTGATTTGGTGAAGGAAAAAATAGCTATGGTTTGAGAATATGATTGTTTAATGATGTATAAATTTATTATAAATCTTATAAAGGTTCTAGGATTTCTATTTAGTTGTAACATTCCATAGTTGAGGTGCTATTTGGTGGTCTTGAGGCCTAAAGGGAAAATAAAGTTGTTGGAAATAACTATTTTGAGAAGGTAATGAAAAAGTGGGCCCATTAAATGAAATATATTGATTTGATAATGTAAATTTCCTACCATGTATGGTGATATTATGTTATATTAAAAATGTCTGGTGAATTTAGAAGCTTCACCAAGTATGGTTTTGATGTGATTGGATTTTTCTCATTCGAATGGTAGGGTTTTGAGGCTTGTTGGTGCACGATAAGTTGTTTTTGGCATGGCCGATCCATATGGGTCAGATGTCACCATTTTAATGATTCAAATGGGATTTAATTAAGTTTATTTTTTCATGTAAGAGGTATAGTACCAACCTATTATGATTTTATGAGGAAGATAATCCTATAAAGGTGATGTTTGGGTTCATTTTTGAACTAGTTCTCTTGGAGGGAAAAGTGTGACCCATGTAGAAGTGTTTTACGAGTATGTGTCCATGATTTGAAGGTTGAGGAAGAGCATGATAGGTTGAATAATTTTTGAAGACATGAGAGAAAGTGTTTAGAGAAAATACAAGTTGTGAAGGAAGAATATAGAGCAAGATTGAATACCTAGGGTTTGAGAAAGGGTTTATGAGATGAATCAGTGATCTCCTTTAGTTGTGGCGGTAAAAAATAAGAGATAAGACATCTTTAGGTGGCTGATTTAGTGCTTATTCATCCTAGGGGGTTGTAGCCTTCTTTTGGAGTGGGTGATTCACTATAGTAGGGTTTGGCGCTTCTTGTAAGGTTGGTACTCTTCTAAAATAGGGGTTGGTGCTTCACTAAATTTGAAGCATGGATAAATAAGGTTTATGTGGCAGTGGTTTTTCTTCCCTTGAGGTTTTCCCAATTAATTTTTGTGTTCATGTGTTTTTCTTTCTCATGTGTATGGTTGTTTTTATGCTTAAGTAAACACACATATTTCATTCTTGATTCAATGTTTATATAGATGATGATGAATGATAAATGGTAAATGAATTGAAATATTTATAGGACTGATTCACCCCCTCTCGGTTCATTATGCTATAGATAATGGGGAAGCACTAGATGACCCTTGTAATGTAGAGAAGCACCATCCCATGAATAATGTGGTATTGTAGAGGGGTTACTGTCCAATTATTTAATGAGGGGATGTAGGAAGAGATAATTTTCATACCCTTATTACATAGATTCCAACTAGTATGGAATTGGCATAAATATGGTAGACAAGGAAACTTGGTCGTCAAAGGTGCATGAGAGAGCATCAGATACAATATTAACTTTACCCTTCTTGTAAGTGATCTCACAATCCTAGCCCATGATTTTGCTAACTCATTTCTATTATGATGGTGATGATATCCATTTTTCAGGGAAATGTTTCATACTCTATCAATTGGTTTTGATGTAAAAATGATTCCCAATTAATCATGACCTCTATTTTTGTACTGCATGTAGGATTTCCATCATCTCCTTTTCATATGTAGACAAATCCAAATTTCTACCAAAAAGGGCTTTGCTAGTGAAGGAAATTAGATTATACTCTTACACAAGATCAACACTCAAGCCATTGCCCCATGCATATATTTCAATGGTGAAATTTTTGGTGAACTCTAGCATGGCCAAAACTGGTGTGTTACCCATAGCCTATTTGAGTTCCATCAATGCCTGGTCATCTACTACATCCCATGTGAATACATTTTTCTTCAATAAGGAATTCGTGGGATCCATAATATTTCTAAATTCCTTGAAAAACTTGTGATACTATATAGTAAGGCCTAGAAAACCAAAAAGAATCTTGAGTGTTGTTGGTTGAGGCCAATGCTACATGGAACTAATTATTTTTAGATTAATGCGAACCCATCAAAAAAAAAAATTGTGCTTGAGATATTCAAATTCATCTTGACTAATAGAACACTTGGACTACTTGATACATAATTTATTGTTAATATGATAAATATTCTCATCTCATGTGAGGCTATAGATAAAAATATCATCAAAGAAAACCAAAACAAATTGATGGAGAAAAGGCTAAAAGATTTAATTCATTAATCCCTAAAATGTTGACGAGACATTTATAACTCCAAATGGAATGACTAAGAACTCATATTGAACATCATGAGTGTAGAAGGATATCTTTGGAATGTCATAAATATGCACGTAGATTTGATGATACCCTAAATGAAGTTCCAATTTGGAAAAAATCCCCATGGAGCTCATCAATGACTAGAATTGGGAATTTATCTTTAATAATGAGGTGTTTAAGGGAACATAAGTCAACAAAGAGGCACCATGACACATCCTTTTTGTGGACAAGAAGCATTAGGGAGGAGTATGGGCTAGTGTTGGGGTGAATAAATCTAGACTTGAGTAGTTCTCGAACTAACTTCTCAATACCAAAATCTTGATAATGGTATGGACATATGCTGCTAGGGTTCTTCTTAGAAGTATTTGAGTGCAATTATATTTAGGATGTGAAGGGGGAAAACCCATTGGTTCTATAAAAAAATTGTATTCTTGTCAAGGAGGGATTGTAAATCATCATGGTAGTTAGTGGTAGTCGGGGTTGGAGTTGAATGGAGTGCAACTGGGAAATGATCCCATGTGAGCATTGCTTAAAAGTATTTTCATACGATGATAAAAATGATGCTAGCAGATCCTAGAAATAACCCTTTTAAGGTGTTCTTTTGGAAAATATATGTGAACTACATCGAAAGCTAAGATAAGTACCATAGAATAGGGACCAATGTGGAGCCACCAAACACCTAAAATTAGATCACATCCTCCTAAGGGTAGGGCAAACATATCTGAGCAAAGAGTGTAATCACCTATCGTGATACACACATTTCGACACTTCCCTTTACATGGCAATGTTCCCCATTAGTGATGATCCTTGAGAATTCCCATTTAAATCCCCATTCTCATTATCATCACTTTATATTAAAATAATATTAACATAGTGTAATTAATACTCTTATATACTTAAAGAGATGTTTTTGTGCATAAATCTTGTTCATTTTCATAGTTCATATGCTTCTTTTGATGGGTTGATATAGATTAATTTTTACATTAACAAATGTGAATGAAATACCTTTTATAGTCTTGGCACATGATCACATAAAGCATAGCGTAAGAATCACATAAATTCTAGCATAGGACTCACACAATGGACTCATTCACACAACACAATGAGAAACTTATCTAGTTAGCATATTATTTATATTATTCAAGGAGAACCTAATTAGCATCAACATCTAGTTAACACATGACTTGCATAATTAGTGGAGCATATAATCAACATAAATCTAGTTTGAAACCCAATTAATTGAGTGGAAATTATCTTGCAAACAAATAGATTGTCTCCTTCAACAAGATTAAAGTAGAAGTTGCAAATCCTTATTTTGTGGCGGCCACTACTATGCGAAGAACTCAACTACTTGAATTATTTTAACGTTAGTTATCTCCAAAGTATCAATTGGATGATGTTAAATATGACTCCACTTACATTTAAAAGGACAAATATAATAATAAGTTACATGTAATTTTTACCTCCACCTTGGGACTCCCAATTATGTTGTTTTTCTCATCCAGATATGTTAGTTAACTATTTTATGTAACTTTTGCATTATTATTAAAATAAAAAGTTCTCTTGAAGAACTTAACTTCACCCAATATATAAGGTGTATGTATTATAATTAGAGGAAGTTATAATTTTATCATAAAAATATTGTATTAAAATATTGATCAATAAATGACATGATTATGAGTTTATTTTTTATTTTTCTAATCGAAATGTTAGAACTAGATTAGAGGGAATGAACAAGGGACACTCCTCCCAAATCTGAAGGGAAGTGTTATATATATTTTTACTTCTTGATTAATTAGTAGTTTGATCTCTTTTATGCATTATAACATTTATAGTATTTGGAACTATTTTTTGTTGAACATGTGTTATTTATTTTGAATTAAAAATTTAGGAATCTTTGTGATTTGTTTCTTTCATCAATATTTGATAAAATAAGAAATAATTTTTGAAACACTAGTTTTTTTATTTCTTAATTAATTTATATGCATGCTCAATATAATTTCAAACATGCTTTGTTGCAAATAGCCTCGAGACTTAATCGCTTCCTTGGTGGTCACAATTATTGAATGATTAAAATATGAGTATCAACTACACTCATAAATTTTTGGCACTGTTGGTGGGGATTTCTAAATGTGTTACTAAAGATACAAGTACTTACTTTTGTTCATTCTAATAACCTAGTAAGTTTCCATTTAAAATTTATTTTTCCATACTTTTTCTTTCAAATATAAAAGTTCTTATAGTGATAATAAGTGTCTTTTCTGTGCTTTTGGAGTATTTGGAACATGGTAATCAAATAAGCACTTATAATTAGTAATTGTTAGTAGGTATGATATAATTTTATATTCATACCTAGAGATCATAGATGTAGGTTTCTAAGAGTAAATTTTAATAAACCCTCAAAATTTACTCCGTGGAACTAGTTGAGCAACAATGAAGGATGACATATGGACCGAATAATCCTAATGGGGAGAACAATGGTAATCAACCATTAAGAAGTAAATTAACTTATCCCATAGAACTGCATCCCAATTCCCAAGTCCCTATGAAGAATATATCCCCCTAAATTTTACCAAATTTTAGGGGATTAGTTTTAGAAGATCCTAATAATTTTTTGTTTTAATTCAAAGTGTTATGTAAAACCTATGATTATACCTCTGACACTCAGAAGATGAAGTTTTTTTCCTAAACCTTAAAAGATACAACCATGAGATGGTTCATGGGCCTAGCCCCCAACTCTATCCATACTTGGGAAGAGATGGAAACAATCTTCTTGGAAAAATACCAAGATTATTGTAGGGTTAGAGACCGTAGGGAATAACTCTTCAGGATACAACAAAAGGAAGATGAGAGTGTAGAATATTATTTTCCTTTTCCTTCATATGAGGTGTGGTACATGTCTTAACATCACCATTTTGAAAACAATATTTCTTAAAGTATTGGATGAGGAAACTCAAGAGGCTTTTAACTTAATCGGAAAAATAGATATGGAAAAACTAATGTTTACAAACATCATCGATTTGTGTAGAAATTATTCCTAAAATCACCCAAATCAGAAAATAAAGGAAATATTTTCAACGAAAACATATCAAAAATAAGAGAAGAAATTGAAAAATTAAGAATGGATCTCTTACTGCAACTCACGATAAGGAAACATCCAAGAACAAAAAGCCATTGTTCATATATTGTCCTAGATACAGGGATAAACATGGGCTTAAGGATTGTCCATTAGATAAAACAAATGTTTTCCTTGTTTGTGATTTGAAACATGAAACTAATCAATGTGGATTGTTACCCTTGCTAAAAATTCATCTAAAACAGAATACAAAAAGTGAGCTTGAGGTTAACTATATTTTTCAGAAGAAAGGAGGTAATTTTTCTTCAAATCAAAACCTACATTATGCCCCAAAAACCCAATGGTTTCAAAATCAATGAAACATGCCATGGTCATATCTTTAACCTTGAAATCAATAAGCTCTAAAATAATGGGGTCCTTAGTGGAATGAAAAATTAAACATATTATCAATAAACATGGACTCCAAACCCTAACAATTCCTTATCATTCAAACATTTCAACCCAAAATTCTAGAATAAATGGAATGCTTCTCAAGGATCCGATCAAGTTTTATAACCAAAGAAGACCCTGTGGAAAACAATAATATTTGTTAAATAGAACTATAATTTTTTTCCCAGCTAAACAACATGTACCTCTAACTATGGATAATCCCAAAATGTTAAGTAGGAAACCCATTATACACTATTGAAACCAAAATAATACCCACAATATATTCCATTGATTGTAAAAACATACTACTACACTCATGAAAGATATCTTCTAAACCTTTATCCCAAATCATAGAAGAACTTTTAGAAGACAAAGGACCGAGAGAAGACATAACCTACACCTTATTTTGAAAATACATATTAACCACTTTTAAAAATTCCATTCCTGTCCAAATTTTTGAATAAAGACAATATTCAAACCAGGACTTGAGTCAGATTTGATCCAAGGATTAAAAATTAAGCATTGGAATCCCTCTTTTATAATCTATTAGAGATATCCTAGAGCTAAATAAAACCATCAAAGAACTATGTGTCAAAAATTTAGGAAGGAAGAAAAATCAACCAAGGAAAATACACGTCGATGGAAAATTGGCTAGTATATTGGAAGGGAAGATGAATCCTCCCAAATATGGTGATCCTGGAAGTCCAATAGTCATGGTTTGTATTGGGAATGTTGAGATTCCAAATGTGTTGATTGAATTAAGATTTGTAATAAATGTAATGATAACAGATAATTTTTCAACATCATCCCTTCTTGATTTACAATCAACTCCAGTAGTCTTACAAATGGTTGACTAATATATTTCTAAACCTAAGGGAGTCATAGAGGTTTTAAAAAATTCAATTGAAGCATGGGATTATTTAGTAAAATTCATGGTTATCAAGATTAAAAACAAGAAAGTTAGATATCCCTTAATCCTACGATGCCCATGGTTAGCCACAACCACAAAAATCATTGACGACATGAAAAGACATATGAAAATAACTAATGGATGTGATGCAAAGAAAATATCTCTGTACCTAGTTGTAAAACCTTTTTCCATCTCATAAAATCCATGTACAAATGACTCAGAGGAGAATGAGGATGTTATTTCCTCACTGACTTTGGTAATAATACAATAACACTCGTGACAAGATCTATGATTGGGATTCTTCTAATCTTCATTCACAAGAATTAGAGGAAAATTTAGACATCTTAGATGAAAACATGTAACCAATAATCTTCCCTTTCACAACGAACATTGATATGACTAGGTGAATTTTCCATAACATCTCTGAAATCCATATTTTTTTCCTCATAAATTCCCCTTGAACTCATTACTAAGAGAGTATCTAGTGGTAAATTATCTCCACCCAAATACTAAATAGTTACCTATTTTTCTAGGGAAGACATTGGCAATTAATATCTGAAGCTAACTAATCAAGAGGAGAATACCCTATTTAATATTTTATGCTCTCATCCTCAAGATTTTTCTTGGGAATACAATGATATGAAGGGTATTCATCCTAAAATTTTCACACATCACATCTATACCATTGATTCTAGACTAGTTAGGTAGCCCCATAGGAGGATAAAACCTTCCTTGAGAGACATGGTAATTAGTGAAATTAAGAAACTACTACAAGTGGGATTTATCTATCCAATCTCAGATAGTCAATGGATCTCCCCATTGGTCATATTGACTAAGATAAATGGAAATTGGAGAGTCTATGTTAACTATAAGGATTTGAATAAATCTACTCATAGAGACTATTTCCCTTTACCCTTCATTAACCAAGTTTTGGATAACCTATAAGGGAAGATATATTTTTCATTTTTAGATGGTTTTAGTGGATAAAATAAAATTATGGTAAAACTAGAGGACTAAGATAATACCAAATTCACTTGCAATGGGGGATATTTTCTTATAGATTTTTTCCTTTTGGTATATGTAATGTTTTTGCCACTTTTCAAAGAGAATGATTATTTCACTAAATTGGGACTTATTCCAGTCCCAACAGAAAAACAATATAGCCAATATTAGAATCCAAAACTACTTGTTTTGGACTCCAAAATATTAAATATTGGAATTATCTGGATTCCAAAATCAAACCTATTGGATTCCAATATCGCATATCTTGGTATCAAGAATCACATAGATTGGAATCCAAAATAACATATATTGGAATCCAAAATCACATATATTGGAATTTACTACACTCCAAAGTCCCATATATTAGAATCCAAAATGTCAAATATTGGAATCCATTATATGGGCTAGTGTCCGCTAGGCATTATCTATGCTTTGGACTAAAAAAACATGTATATGTTTTATACGGGCTAGTAGCCACTAGGCATTATTTATGATTTTTATGTACAAAATATGTTTTTGTTTTGTAAGGGCTAGCGGCCGCTATCATTTATTTATGCTATGTTATATACAGAAAATGGTTATGTTTTAAATGGGCTAGCAACTATTAAGAATTATTTATGCTTTTTCATAGGGAAGATCCAAAAAATAAGTTCCCTCAAATTCTATTTTTGATCAAGTATCATCCCGAACATATTCTCTTGTCCTTTAATAGTTGCAACAAAGGCCACCAAGTAGTGTTAAATTTAACACCCATTTAGATGTTTCTTTTATCATTTTAATCTATAAAATAGTTGCAAATATTTGAAATAACATGTCACATATGACTTGCATATTTTAGATATGACCGTCAATTTTTATAGATTATTTATATATTAATTATATTAATTTTTTTAAATAATTAAGTATATATAATATAATTTAATATTTATTTTATGAAGAGTGTAAAAAAACTATTTTACAAATTTTCAAGGGAAATTTTTTCTGATAATTCACCACATAAGTTATTCAATCAAACTCATGTCATCTTATAATAATTGAAACTATAAATCTAGCCAACTTATATTTCATCAATCTCATCATAATATAATAGAGTTACATAGTACTTTCATAATAACATATGTATGTATATATTATTGATAATGTTAAACAATACCATCATAACAACATTATGAAAAGATAAATAGTTATTTAGAATTTTCTTGCTCCAAGTATTTGATTCCCTCTACCACATTCAATTCCTGAGACACTATTTGTGATATTTTTTTGTACAAATCGACCATCAACCATTTATCTTTTGTATAATATTTGCATCTACTTTTCATACCCACCATAAAATTTTCAGGAGGGTTTCCCTTTGCACCTAATGTAATACACAAAGTGTTTTTCGAATCTGTATGAAAAATAATTTCTAATCCAAACATTTTCTAGGTCTCTTATTGTTATTCTCTCAACTATGTTGAAATGTTACTTTCCCCAAGTGAGTCTTGGATTTAATATGGTTGATATTTTTTTATTGAATCCCATTGATATCTTTTTAACATTAGTAGAAATGAGATTGTTAGACTAGAATCGTAGTTCACAGTATGGTGATAATAATTTTATAAATTCTAACAGGCCACCTTGCAGGTTGAAAGCTTTCATACCAAACTTAAATGGTATCTTCCTATTGTATGTTTTGTTTATCCCATATAGTAGGTCCTCCATATCCAAAATAAGTAAATAAATCTTATCGCTACTTGTAAGGAAGTAAAAAAAAAAAATTCTTCGTTCGTTTATCAATTACAACCAATTGAAATAAACAACATTTTAGCTTATGACTAATAGTTACCGATTGAGATTGCGTCTTATATTACACCACCTTTACACACTGCTGGATTTATTGATGCAAGATCTATTTCAAATAAACAATCATCAATTCATAATATATTTCTTCCTATTGAAAATGCAAGCATAATGTATTTGAAATAAACATTAATCAATTCATAATCGATTTCATGTTGTGGCAAACTTAAATGGATAAACATAGTGTTTTCTAAGGTGATATGGTAAGTACAATATCAATTATTCTCTGTCTTATAATTCAAATTTAGTGGTCATTATACTATGATTATATTTGTCGAACCACCCTTTGGCGGAGAACAGTCCTCAACTATTGATGAGGATTTGTGACCACTAGGTTATGCCATCATTGGCTGAACTACACTTAATTGGAAAACCTTTAATTAATCTAGTCAAGTGTGTCTTTACATACATACGAGCTGAATCAAGCCGTATGTAGTTTTGTTTATGATGATGTTGAAGCCAGAACAATGTTAATTCAATTTAAGTAGTCATTATGCAAAGAGTGAATCGGTGAAATATTGTACACAATATGGAGTTGTAAATTAGCTAGATATTGATGAATGTAATGTTTTCTAGTTAAACCATTTCTATATTGAACATGGATGCATAGAGTCTCGCTAAGCTCTATATAGTCTATTTTAAATTGTTATCGTAGCTTACAAAAGGATTTCCTTAAAATTTTTCTTCAAACCTAAGACAAACATATAAAATAATGTTTGTTAGTCATCATTTCGTATAAATTTGTATACATAATTTTTTTTGTAAAATACACATGGATATCATATCATTTCCTATAAATTTGTGGGCCTTATTGGTTGTATGCATAATCATTTATTGTCTTATAAATTTGTGGGGCTTATTATTGGTTTTGTTTGTAAATTCATGCGATTAACATATTTGAATCTCATGGTGTATTCATGGCCAATGTGCCTACATCCTCCACATCTGTTATTTCAATCAGTAAAAAACATAACTTTGTTAAAAAAATTGAAAACCATGGAAATTGAAGATAGAGATCATTAATCATATTTATAAAATGATTTAAAGTAAATAACCATGTTGAATTGGTTGTGTAGCATCATGGTGAAATGGTTGTAAATCACATTTTATAGATTTTTGGTTGTCTTCATAAACAATAATTTTATTAGTATATTTAGGTTAAAATCCATTTTAAAAAATCACTTACTGAAGTTGTTTTCAGAGACGAAAATTTCTTCATATGATAATAGTAATGTTTCGAAAAATCACTTAATTATATGCCTCAACAATAAAAACAATAGATAGTTTGGAATCTACCAATGCATGGAGTGTGACACTTCCACCATAAAACACTAGTACTAGAGAATTTATGAAACAAAATCAAGTGAACATCTCATCCCAAAACTCATACGATCTTTCATAAAGAAAAGGATGGATGTTTCCTTGTAGGCCAATTTTACTTGCAGTTACCAATTTTTGTGGCAGTTTCTCCATCCAATCCATAGTGACCTCTTCTCTATAATCATTTTTATTATCGCGGTTATGCACACAAGATATTTTGTACATAAGACAAAAACTTTTGAATATCCCATTGCTATTGTAGAGTCTATAGAATCCATCTAGAATTGATACTCCAATGTCTTTAACCTTTTCCATGTATCTTTCTATAACGTCGCTTAACATTTTTGAATAAACAGTTGGTATTAGAATAATAATAATACAATCTAGCACAATGGTTCCAATAACTGTTAGAAGCTCCATTATGACATCAGAAGAAATATCACTGCCAAATTACAAAAATCAATGATCACATCAGACACCAAATTTGGGTCACAATCCATTTGGACCCTTTCAATTTATCCATTATATGCATACATCTAGCCATGACCCCTTCTACACATCAATGATTAATTTAATTACCTATAATTAAATTAATCCTCATCCACCTCACCCTAGACCTATTCCAACTTCATTAAATGACCAAGACCAAGTCCCCACACTCCCTAACCAACTAGGACTTGTTCTAACCCTAATCATTATGAAATTTTATCTCTCTAACCACTCTCCCGCTACATTTAGCGTTATCTCCCACTTCTGACCCGGACCTAAAACTTCAATCATGCCAAATATGGGAGCAATCAGGCTAATTTTAGAAAAATTGACCCTTTCTCCCTAACCAATGATGGTTATCCCTTGTCCAATGTCAGTCCCCTAACCTCTCGATAGTTACATTAAATAAGTGTTTCTAACTCTTTGTACAAGTTCTTAAATTAATTTATTCATTTAATATTTGGCATTCTAACTCTCGAGCATTCAAGCTACTAGACGATGAATTAGAGAACATCAGGTATTCACTAGTAGCCAATCTATTCCTCCACAACCTTGGATCACCTACAACAGGAACATAAGCTCTGCTTTACTTCAACAATGGACACAACCTCGTTTCATTTCCAAATCTCATAAACCACCACCACCTACAAATCTATGGGTTCTAAGATAAGTAACTCACTCTTATTTGTTAGTTCAAGTTTTGATCTTAAGTCTTTTATTCATTTCTATTATCCAACTCTCCTCTGTCTCGAATACCACCCTTCACCCATCTACCATATATTCTACCAACCTAAACCATTTTTCCCATTCTAATGCCTCTATCACCCTTGTTGAATATTTGTATAAATCATACCATCCTTCCCAAACTCCCTCAACTCTCTGTACAACCACAGAGAGATCCAAAACACCTATTTTTAATATTCTGAAGATATTACCCCTACCAACATTGGTTACCAAACTAGCATCGGTCATTTTCCGCTTTAACATCAGCTTGCCTAACCGATACCACTCTCTCGTGACTAGTAATTTTTCCTACAACAATGAGTTTATATCTTTCATCCAATAACTCGTAACGTAACCAAACTTTAGCTAGACCTTTCCTAATACCTCAATGAACTTTCCCAACTAGAACTATACCTTTCCTAATGCTATATTAGTTTTTACTTCAATAATTTTCTTAATCTAGTTTATTGATAATGGTTTGAGACACATAAATCAAAGTGTTAATAATAAAACCTCTATTTCTCACATTCATTTTCATTAATTTGATAAAATCAATGGATTGATAGCCATATATGAAGTGTCACAATTTTTGAACTAGAAATCGCTAGGCAAAGTCCACTACCATATATTATTTACCTCTTTCTTTGTGGTCTTGTTATTATTTTACAGTAGTTCCTCCTATCCAAAAGGAATCTCTCACATTCACCTGATCAAATTCAAAAACATGCACAACCTTCTCCCAACTATTCACAGGTATTCCTCTTACACCCATTACATTTATCTATTTTAACAATACTTTGAGGTGAAACATTTTGGCACACCCGGTCAAACCCCTTTTTATGGGTTATTTGCATTTCTTTATATAGGGAATTGTGTGTTTCTTTATTTTATGAAAAGTTCACATTAAATTTCTCTCTTGTTAACCTTCTCTTCTTCTATTTTTCTAAAGGAAATTTGTCATTTGGTGTTTAAAAATAATTATTCTTCCTTTCTTTTGCACCTACATTTTAGTGAAAGAGCATTCTCTTTTCCTATTCCCATTTGCTTCATCGAATTTCATTATCAATTTGGGTTTTAAAAATCTACGCATTTCATCCTTGTGATTCTTGCATTAGATCACCTAAATTTATTTACAATCTATATACTAGAGTTCATGACCAGTTGATGATTGGCAAGAATTAAGCATAGTTCACACTTTGTGCACACACACCCCTATCCAAATCACTTTAACAATTTACTCATTTCTTAAACATCTTCCTTCCTAGTAATTTCCACCAAAGGTTAATAACCTGATTGATGGTGGATCCAACTGGTGTTCTAACTAATCATCATATCGAGTTCGACCTCATGTATTGTGAAGTACACATTGGGAAAATTTTATCTAAAACACACCTAATACCAACCATAGACTATTTATAGGGAAATTTTTTTGACTAAACATTCTACTCTATTCATAGTCAGTTTTAAATGGCATAAGCCACATAACATTAAAATATGAAGCATATGATTGACATGTTTTGTTATCTTTTGACCATTAAATTACATTTTGAGGAGTGAGGTTGTTTCTTCTTATTTGTATTTTCTTTCACACCCCACCATCATTACTAGTGTATTCTGATTCATTATGGGTGTGTTAGGACTCATCACCGCCATACTCGGTTGTTGTGTTGGTGTTTTATTTAGACTTAATCATTTTCAAATTGAATTTTTCATCATCTTCTCATATTTCACACTAACCAACATCGGTCTAGTGACCAAAGATCGATTACCTCTTCATAGCAACATCGCTTAATTGAATGACATTGGTTACCTTGTTGTTTTTGTTATTTTTCCCAAAATAGTATTCAATTCATATCCATTCATTTTATGTGACCTGTTTCTATCATTTTACACATTTCTAAGTCTCTGTTACCATCAGTAGAGTTCAAGTTCATCCGATTTACACTCTTCATCTCCATATTTCTAAATATGTCATTTATTCTCAAGAAACTAGAATTAGTCCAATGATATCGGCTACCCCATCTTACCGCCATCGGTTACCATATTGAAGTTGGTCTCTATGTTTTGATTTTTCTATCAAAATGACCGATTTTCATTTTCCATATTTCTTCTATATTTTTTTCTTGTGTTTCTGAACCATCTAAAGACCTCGAGAATACTCTGTCCCTACCACTATTCACATGGTTTTGACTTGCATACAAGCCAATGCTCTAGTTTTCCACACTAGCTTCTAACCACTACCTCCTAGTCCTTCACCACTTTCTATTTATTCACCCATGGACCCCACTTCTCCTATTTCTATAAATACAGGTGGCAAGGAGTTCGAAAAACTCCCTGATCACAATCCTTCAACCTTACAGTATTACCTCACCCATTCTTTTGCCTACGACTCATCAAGAAAACTCATAAACAAGATTCCTATCTCCATTCCTCCCACTCTCTCCCCCACTTTTGTATCAACCACCACTAGTGTAGCATTACCTGCTTCTATCTTACCAACCGTCATTTCTCATATCACCCCTACATCTTTGATATCTACTACACCTATGGCTTATATCACACCTTCGACATCTATTGCCCCTTCTACTTTTTCCATCCCATCATCTATAGCTCCTAGTGTAGGGATTCCTAAATCATCAGCCGTTATGACCTCACAAGCTCTAGTTGTGTGAATCCCTTTTAGATTTTGGTCATGTTTATATTTTCTAATCTGCAACCTATCGCTATGAGGGTCTATACATAGGTCCCTCCCACCTATATCTTATCCCAACCACAACCTTTCACCAACACTTCCCATCCCGGGTATATGCCATCATCATCTACTACTACTTATATCCCCCCTTCTCATTTTGCTTACTTGACACCTCTATATACTAGTGTGCCTTCTACATCTTACTCATCATATCCACCTCCTTATACTATAGGAGGTGCATCTCAATCTAATCTAACCAAGTATTTGATCAAAATGATGATGGAAAAGATGCAAACCCTGGAAGCATCTATCTTTGGATCACATAATATATTGACTTACGTTGAAATATGTAATGATCCTATTCATCCTTCCATACCCATTCATCCTTATCCCCCACATTGGAAGATGCCTCAATTTAACCGATTTAGTAGCAAGGAATATCTATAATAACATTTATGATCATTCAAACATGTATGTTATCTAACCACCCATGATGACGCCTTGCTTTCTAGGACTTTCCCCATGTCATTGATAGGACTTGCTTTAGATTAGTACAATGTTTTACCTAGGAACTCAATCTTTTCTTTTACTTAATTGGCCACAGCCTTCCTTGACCATTTCTCCATCAAAATCACTAAGAATGTCACCATGAATAATTTGTATTCGAGGCATCAATATGAAGACAAATCTATCACGATTTTGTCACACATTGGCGAGTCTTTACAAATTATATCACCTTTCAACTTCCAAAAATTGATCTAATAGAGTTGTTCACCAGGGATTGTGCTAGACACATCTCTCCAAATATTTAGGTCCAAACATTTTAGACAATTGATGAGGTGTTCTGACCTAGAAAGCTATAAATTTGTGCTATCAAAGAGAAAAACTATAATTACATGACAAGAGAAATCCATTTAAATAAAATGATTCTTCTTCTTCCTCTAAACCAAAAATACTCATGCTAAAGAAAAGGGATCTGCCAATGTGGTAGTATTGAAGGATGGCCCATCTCATCCATAAAACTAACTGAAACCTCCTTCTAATATTTCTATTATTTAGAACTTCTAGTACAAGAAGGAACAACGAAGATATACCCCGTGTTGGTATCCAAATTTATTCTCCCTTTCAAGCCAAGCAGCATCACAAATTTAGCACAGAGCTTAGAGACAAATAGATCATGATGTATGTCATTTTGTAGCTAAGGATGAGATCTAATTGGCCATTTTTCACTCAAATTTGTGGGGAGATGGATAACACCTTCAAAAGGATTTACAAATTTTATGAAGAAAACCTTAGGAAAATATGGTCAATACTCCATAATTTAACTCTTAAGAGTTGTCACTTCTAAAAGATGGAGATACTTTCAAAACAAGGCTAAGGTTACTGAAGACATTATGAGATCCTGATTGTTCTACATATTTTAGTAAATAGATTTTGTTCCTTTGTTGATATATAGGGAAAACAAGGGTAGTTCAGATGGATTCATGGTTTTTGAATGATTTTTGTGGGAGATTAAGTAGGATAAAGTTGATTATACCAGATCTTTGAGAAACTTCACAATAATGGACAACTCAACAACATAAAACTTTAGAATAGTTAAGACGTTCCTTCAACCAGAAGGTGTGCTTCAATGGAGGCCCAGATCAACATGTTTTCACACAATATTTGAGAATCTAACATGAAGGCTCGAGTTAAAAGACTCAATTAAACACCAAAATCTCTTATCAATCATGCCTAAGGTACACCCAAAGACTTATAGATAATATCTTTATCAACAAATGACAGTGGAATGATTTTAAATTTGTTTATCTCATCACAGATGAAGGATCTTCTTGAAATGAAATTGCAAATGCCACTAAACTATCATAGGATGAGATCCTGTGTGATTTCACAAATATTTCAATGTAAGATTGCAATAGGAACAAAAAAACTACTTGCAGACATTCTGAAACAAAGTAAGACACTAATTGCTCCAAGATTGACACAAATTAATTTCAAAATTGCTTAAATTCATCAGTAGGGGAAAGCTTCCAGAAATCTCAGTGCTCATCAATGGCTATACATCTGTAACCAACTTGACATGATAGAAAATCTAACACAAAGGAAATTAACCAGGTATCTCAGATGGGTTTCTCAAAATACGACTTTTCTCAAATTTTTCTTATGAAATTTAATCCCCACCATTTTACAAGAGTATTCTCATTACATTTATACATTTTTCTCACTCAATTTCCCCAAAAAAGAGAAGAATATTCGAGGGACCTTTTCTTGTTACCAATTTTCCTCAGAAAGTGACATTTAACAAATTCACATCCGAAAGTTGCCAAGTGGACCAATTGTGAATGATCACATTTCTTGGGCCCTCAACTAATGACTAGGATGCCATGCCACAACATTTTTGGCAATCCTTCTAATCATTTTGATTCTTTCATGCAAGAAATCCCCTTTTAATCATTTTTCGGAGGCTTTGCACAACTGGATATGATAGGTAATCCTTTTCACCCTCGAGGCAACACCTTTTCATCTTTTACACCTACAACTTTCATCATTTCATCCTTTTCCTTTCTTTCCTCTGCAACTCTGTCCCACATCCATCTTCTCTGGTAATTCCCATTTTTGTAAGTGCCCGAGAAATTCCAACTTCAAAATATCAATCTTAACAAACCTTAGACTCAAATTAAGTTTGAATCCATTCAATGGCACTTTATAGATAGAGATGACAAGGAATTTCATCAAAAATGATGAAAAATAGTGTGTATTTGCATCTCCAAGAGTCTTGGAGAAAAAATGGTAGAAAAATAGATGCAATACACAACAACTATTGATTCTTCCCCTTTTCTACTTTATATTACAACCATCCACATGTTTCCTTGATGCAACTACAAAGGAGAAGTACAGGGGCAAGTTTCCAAACAAGCACGGGCCTTCCACGTGCCTTAGGCCCAAGAAAATGCCTTTTGGCCTTTAAAAAGTCTCAATATAAAAGGAGCCAGAAAACCTCCACGTGTCTTCATGGCACTCTTTTGATATGGTCCCAAAAATAGAGACCCCAAACAAGTGCGGGCTCACCACGTGTCTCAATCAGGAAGAGTTGTTAAAAAAGTTGAAAGATCAACAGAAGGTGACCATGTGTCTAGGGTCCGAGACAATTTTCCTTGGCCATTGAAAAGTCCAAGCAAGGGTAGAGTGAGTGGAAGCCTCCAAGTGTCCTCCTGGATGCTTCTTCAAAATAAAATTTAGGGGCTGGTCCCCAAATAGGCGCAGGTCCTCCACATGTCCTAGGCCTTTTGAAAATTGCTTTGAAAAGTTTAAGTATAGAGTGGAGCCGTCTGAAGCCTCCACATGTCTCTCTGTCACACTTGTTAAGGTGGGACCCTAAGGTGATCCTCAAATGAGCGCCAACCCTCCACATGTCCATGGTCCACCAAAACTATACTGGCTACATGAAAAATTTGTCTAAGTCTGGGAAAGGCAAAATGAAACCTCCACGTGTCTCCCCTGAACGCAACTCCAAGGCCAAACCAAAAGGTCAAATTTTTAGATGAGCACCGACCCTCCACATGGACAATATTTTGAGTCGAAGCGAGCCTTAGAGTTTTTAAAGTGCCCCACCGAGCCACATCCAACCAAAAAGGGCCACATTTCCATTGATGCTAAGAAGTAAATTTGACCGGGAAAAATACACCATCAAACCATAAAATGTAGGAAAATCACCATTTGAGCCCGAAAATGAATCTTTCTTCAAGGACAGAGAATTTGGAAATGATATAAGGCCCAAATATGATCCTCCAAGCCACATCCAATCACATTTCCATAGGTATTTGGGACAAAAATGACAGGGACAACAAAACGTGATTATGGAAAATGGAAGGAAAGGAAAAAAACTCGAGTTTTACACCCAAGTTACATTCTTTCACATGGATAGAGGAATGAAAAAAAATTCTAGACTTTTAAGTGATCCTCAACCAAGGAAGGGACTGATCATGGCAACCAAATGGAGGACAAAGTTTTTATGCATCAATACAGGAGATAGAGAAACGACAGAGCCCACAAACTGAGAACTTTAAGGACAAATGGGATGAGATTAATTTGAGCACCAACATCAGCTCCGACTGGGATGGGCACTCCTTATGAGTGCCACAAGAACAAATAGTAGACCAAGTGCCAAAAATAGTCCATTGGGCAATGGAGTCAAAGAATAAGCTTGCAGAGTAGAGAAACCATAACCACCTCCCCAAAAATGAACCGAGAAACCAACAAAACCAGGTCACCAAGGACCAAAATGAACAAAAACAAAAAACACAAAAGAAGAAAAAAAAAGAACTATACACTATACAATGGAGTATACCTTGATTCTAAGAAATCAATCAAGGAAATGTTTCAAATGCCTTCCATTAATAGGTAAATTCAAGTAGTTCCCATCTAAGTCTTTTAGGAAGAAGGTATTTTCACCAATTCAAATCAATTGAATAAGGGCCCATCCACAATGCATCAAATTTACCATGCTTTCCCTTATCTTCATGCCTGCTATCCCATAATAGCACAAGATCCCCAATGTTGAAAGCTCTTGGAGTCACCTTCTTGTCAAATAACTTCTTCAACTTTTCTCTGAACTTCACATGCCTCTAATGGGATGCCTTCTTTCTTCATCTAACTCAATAATCTGATTGATTCTGAGCATCATATGGACTAACTTCTTGATCTTCAATTTTTTGAACAAACTAAAATGAAGACAATTGCAAATGAAGGGGCAGCAAATCTTGAGTTCCATATACCAACTCAAATGGGCTTTTACCAATAGCTCTTTTGAAAGTGATTCTATCATCCCAAACAACAAACTTTAGTTGCTCACCCCACTTCTTTTTGTTCAGCTCTCCAAGGTTCTTCTAATGATCTTCAACAAGTTTTTATTGTTGACTCAACTTGTCCATTTCCTTGGGGATTGTAGTTAGAAGCATATGTCAAATTGATTCCATACTCTTTGCACATTGCCACCAAAGGTTTGGCTCTAAAACTCATGGCATTATCAACAACAATTTTAGTGGCACTCCAAATCTGCATATGATTTGATTCAACATGAAGTCCATGATAACTTGGTGTGTTTCTTTCTTGGTGGGGATTGCTTCCACCCACTTAGTGAAATAATCAGTGGCTACAAGAATCCATTTATGACCAAAGCACTAAAAGGATCAAAATTTCCCAAATGAAATCCATTCCCATTTCTTAAATGGGGCTTCAATCGACACATGCAAAAGGAAGGGAGCCTGAAGCTTTCATTCTTCCAAAAAATGCTGGCAAAACTTTCACATTTCCTAACCAATAGAGTTGTATATCCTTGAAGAGAGTTGGCCACCAATAACCATCCCTCAAGATTTTATGTGTTGTAACTCTTCCAAAAAAATGTCCCCACAAACTCCTCCATGGAGATCAGCAATTACCTTTGGGGCTTCATCCTCAACAATGCATCTTAAGAGCACTCCCTCCGGGTTCTTCCAAGCTAACCCAAAATCAGTAATGACATATTTTTGAGAGGCTAACTTAAGAGCTCTTTTATTATTTTTACTCAAATATTCAGGGCAGCATAGATGTCTGAGATAAAATATTATATCCTTGTACCATTCAGAGCTTACCAAATTTTCAAGGACATCCACCCTTTCTCCTTCTACTTCATTCACCTCAATAGTCTGTAAGTTTCTCTCAACCATAAGCTTAGCTAGGCCTAAACCTCTTACCAATTTCATGGTTTGGATATCCATGTCATATTCCTACAACTTGTTCACCCATCTGCATCTTTTTCTTGAGACCTCCATCTCTGATAAGATGTCTTTCACCATGGTGTGGGGAACATAAGCAACAACTTTAGAGCTCAAGATGTAGGTCTAAAACCTTTGTTTCTTTCACCAAGGAAAATGCTTGCTTCTCCATGATGGTGTACTTCAACTCAGCTCCTTGCAATGCCTTACTAAAAAAGGAAATTGGTCTCTCAACCCCTTCATCATCCTTCTAAAAAATAGATGCAATGGTGTTTTCTAAAGAAAAAGAAAACACTTGAAAAGGCTTCTTGTAATTTGGAGCTGCCAAAATAGGGGCATGCTTTAGTGCTTCCTTGATCCCATTGAAAGCTTGAATGGAAGCTTCTTCCCATTTGATAACTTGGTCCTTTTTTAGCATGCTAGTAATGGGGATGGTCAGCTCAACAAAGTTAGACACAAATCTTCTGATAAAGTTTATTTTTCCAAAGAAGGATTGAACTCCCTTCTTAGTTCTTGGAATTGGAACCTTGTTGATGGCTTCCACTCTCTCAGATCAATCATGACCCCTTCCTTTGATACAATGTGACCAAGAAACTTTTTCCTTTTGCACTCCAAAATGGCACTTCTTGGGATTCAATGATATGCCATACTCTCTACACCTTAACAACATTCTCTCCAAGTGTTGTAAGTGATCATTTATTTTTCTGAAAACACAGTTACATCATCTTGATAAACAACAATGAAGTCATTAATATAACCAACAAAATGCTACATCCATTGCTCTTTGGAAAGTTTCTCCAACATTCATTAAGCCAAAAGGCATCCTGACATAGACATAAGTTCCCCAAGGAGTAGTAAAGGTAGTCTTTATTCTTTCTGACTCCTTCACAACAACTTGATTATAGCCAGAGAAACCATCCAGAGTGGATAACAATTTAGAACCAGTTACCAATTGTAGCATATTCTCCATGTTTGGCAGAGGGTAATTATCTTTCAATGATGCTTTATTCAAGTTCCTAAAGTCTACGCACAACCTTATATCACCATTCTTTTTTCTAACAGGTACTAAATTTGTAACCCAAGATGAGTACCTTGTGGGCTGAATGATCCCTCCATCCCTCAACTTCTTCAGTTCTTCTTGCATCTTCAAAGAAAGGAGCAGATTGATGGGCCTCTTTTTTTCCTGAAAGGCTTGGCATTAGATTCAAGAGGAATTTCATGTTGGAACAAATCTTCCTATATGCCTTCAACTCAGAGTAAGACCAAGCTAGGCAGTCTTGATATTTTTCAACAATTGAACATAGGACTACTTCTCTTCCTTGCTCGAGATTGCTTCCTAACCAGATTTTACGTGGTTTTTCCTTTGTGCCCAGGTCATGCTCTTCCACATCTCTTGAAACTGACATACTTCTTTTAATAATGCAATCAACATTATCAAATTTGATTCAAGAGCCACCAAACCTCTGGGAATCATGTTTTGTCTTCAATTGGATGATGTATTTTCCAAATAAAGTTTCCTTTCCTTCAAAGCAACACACACCATTGGTTCCCAATCTATATTTTGGTCAAAAACTCACTTGGTTCTACAGAAACCATTTCACCTAGGCATCATCATCAAACACTTGCCAATTTTTAATGTTATCAGGGACAAATGGCCTTATTAGTATTTCAACATCATACTCACAAAATGGAGATACTGTATACAATTCCCAAATCTGGATCCTAGCACTACTAACTTGTCTGCAACAACATTAAACTTTCTATCATGGTGCACAATATTAAAAGAGTCAAACATTTCAATCAAATCCCATACTGCATGCTTGTATTGTTTCATTCTCTAATTTTTAGTAGCATACAGTTTTCTAATTTTCTTGACAATCAATTTTGAATCCCCTTTGACAATGATATCCTTTATACCATATTTCCATGCAATTCTCAAGCCTAATAATAGTGCTTCATATTCAACAATGTTGTTAGTGCATTCAAAGTTGAGTTTGAAAGAAAAAAACAAACTCTTCCTGGCCTAGAGAAATCAGAACAATGCCAACACCATTTCCAAACTTGGAACAAGCTCCATCAAATAACAAGGTCCAAGGTAAACCTACTTGTTCAAGACATTTACATTGATCAATCTTATGCTCTTTTCCATCAGCAAACCCAACAAAGTTATCAACATCTACATCAACATACAACACTTCATAAGAAGCATTATTGGGATCTTCAATGAGGTGCAACATCTTCTTCTCTCCATACAACTTTACAAGGCTTCCTTCAATTGGAATGGTGGAAAAAGACATATCCATCTGAACACTTCCACCAACACTTGCAGCCCACTTTCTTGATAACAACATGCCCCATTTGGTAGGGCAATCAACAATAACAACATCAAGTTTCAAGTTCTTACCCGATAAGTTGCAAGTTGTACCACCAAACCTTTTACACATCCTACAACTAGGTACCTCTCTAGAATCCATCAGTAGTACTTTGCCATAAGATATTGTCACTTTAATGTTCAATTCATTCATGACTTCTAGAGGCATAACATTGCATGATGCTCTAGAATCAAACATACAATTGTGCAACAATATGTCCTTAATAATCAGTGTTGTAAAAAATGGATCAACATTTAATTGAGACTCAACCAAAGATGTTCCCAAGTAAACTTCAGGTGGTTCACCTATCTCCTCCAATGTTGGTGGTTTTTCTAGGTCTGCAATGGTTGAAGGAGGAGTGTTTACATTATTTATATTTCTACCTTGGGCACTCCTATCTTCTTCCTCCAATCCCAAATACTCAAAATCCCTCTTCTTGTGCTCAGGAATCCTAAGCAGTTCAACAATTGGGACAAAATCTTGATCTTGACTCAAGACTTGGGAAATGTCATAAGGAATGTATTTGGGCAAAGCAACATTTGGAGAAAGATTGACAAACTCATCGATGGCACAAGATTTTTCACATTTTGGGCATGGGTGGGAACACCAGTTCTACTTGAGACAATAAGGCCTTTTCCAGATGCATCTTTCTTTGGAGTTTCTTTTGGGACATTGGTGAGAACTGGGGTCTTTGGTTTGGCTTGAGGCCCTGCCCCTTTGACAACTTTACTTCTTGTGTTATACTCTTTTTCTTGGGAAACAACAACATTCATTAATAGTTGTCTATCCTCTTCTGATGGGATTCCTCCATCATACTTCTTAATCATTAGAGCTCTTAGGTACTCAAAATCATTATTAGGAAGTTCAAAATCTTGTACCATATCTATTTCTAAAGCATGAGAGGGAGGAAGAAGAGGTACTGGTGAATGCAATCCCAAAACTTGTAGCAGTTCTTGCACTTATTACTTCAGTTGAAGTTGCTCCTTGTTGTGAGCTTGTAGAGAGCAATCCACCATGCATGCATCATCATCAGTGTTATCATCATCATCAACTTCTTCAACTTGCTGATCTACTTCACATGGTGGGTGGGGTAAGAAACATTTTCACACCAATCAATTTGATTTGTCTCTTCAACAACAACAACTCTAGGCATTTAGAGGATCAGCACTACTCTATTTTCCCTAGCTTGGGGTTGTCTAGCTCCCATGGGTCCTTTACCTCTATCATCGATCCTCTGATCATTTCTAGGATGATTTGAAAATCTGTCTTGTCCTTGTTGCCTATGCTGACCTTGAGAACCTTGTCCAATTCCTTTCTCTTCCTTAGCTAGCTTGTAAGAGATTTCTTTGACAGCCCCAACCAAATTCTTTACAACTTCCTCAAGATCCACAACCTTACTTGATTGAGGATTCTCTGGGTTGATCAGTTTAACACCCTCCCTCTTAGGAGGTTTTCCAACTACTTTAATGTTGTTCTCAATTTGCAGAGCCATGGTAAAGGCCTAGCCTCAAAGTTCCAGGTTCTTATCCCTCAAATAGTAAGAAAATTTCTTATCAAATGCATCAAATACTTTATCATACATGATTCATCACATGGCCTCAAATTAATAGGAAGTCTTCTCAATGTTTTGTTAAATCTTGTATTGAAATCATGCACATCGATTCATTAGGATTCTTTTTATATTTTTAAATTCTAATAAAAGAAACCTAGGGTCTGTTTTATCACCATACTACATTCTAAAAGCATTCTTCATCTCTATCCAAGAATCAATGGAATTATCTGGAAAATATTTATACCAGTCCCTTGCATCTTCTTCTAGAGTATGGATAAACAATTTAATGTATACATCCTCAAATTCTATTTCAAAGTCCTCCATCATATTGACAAAGAGCTTCAAGTGTTGATCACTAGTGATTGCATTATTTCCTTGAAACTTAGGCAATCTATTTCTTACATCTTATGGCACAACATTTGGATAGCCAACCATACCTCTAAAATTGATGGGACCAAAAGTATTAACAAAAATGGAGGTCTGGGTGGAGGTTGAGCCATATTATTTTGAGGAGGTGACCTTGGAGGAGATGCAAACTGATGAGGAGTGAGAGGTGTGTGTGGTACAGGATGCAATTTTTAGAATGAATGCCCTCTAAAGGCTCTATTTCTTGGAAAACTCTATTAGATTTGGAAAATACCAGGGCAAATTGAGAAGAAAATGTTTCAAATACAAAAGAAGGACCCTCTCCAGATGGAGAATTCAATTCAACAAAGAGACTACCTGATTTAGAAGCACTTGAGGAAGTATTGCAATCTTCAATCACAAGCTGATCAGTTTCACCAATGGAGATCTCTTTTCTTGATGCTTGATCTCCAACAACCTTCCAAATTCTTCTTCCTTCTGAATTAGACTTTCCCAACTCTTGAAACAACCTTCTACTAGGGTCCTGTGAAAAGAGATCTTCTTCCTTCCATCTTTGTAGAGATTAATGACAAATCTTACTTGATATATGTTAAGACACTAGTATTTATTAAGAATTTAAACAACACGAGTCACCACTAAGGATTTTCACCTTAGTTTGTGTAAATGCACTATGAAAGACCTATCAAATGTCTGTCAATACCATATTCATGCAAATCTTACAAGATCTACTCTTCTTCTACCCAAATTTATCAATGATGATACAAACTTTAGTGCAATAACTATATAAGCTGGAAATATTGCACTCAGAACTCACAACTTTGAACAATTCTTATAGATCTGAATAGATAATGATGTTTCAACAATGTATTTACACTTTAAAATCTGTAAAAAGCATTACCAGGTTTGTACGTGTAAACATTTGTTCAAATACTTCAAAGATTCCCAGACAACAACAAATGCCACTAGTGTTGGTATCCAAATTTGTTCTCCCTTTCAAGCTGAAACATCACATATTTGGCATAGAGATTAGAGATAGATAGATCATGATGTGTGTATTTTTAGTAGGGATGAGATCTAACTGGCCCTTTGTCACTCATATTTGTGGAGAGATGGATAACACCTTCAAGAGGATTTGACCTATCCTCACTACTTTAGGTCATGCCTTTCGACCAGGGTGAGAGGACCCGTAGTGTAACCTCTGTTTGATGAAGGAGATGGAGATATCCTTCTTTTGCACAAATTTTATGAAGAAAACCTTGGGAAAATATGGTCAATACTCCATAATTTAACTCTTAAGAGTTGTCACTTCTAAAAGATGGAGATACTTTCAAAACAAGGCTAAGGTTACTAAAGACATTATGAGATCCTGATTGTTCTGCATATTTTAGTAAATAGATTTTGTTCCTTTGTTGATATACAGGGAAAACAGGGGTAGTTCAGGATGGATTCATGGTTTTTGAATGATTTTGTGGGAGATTAAGAGATAAATTTGATTATACCAGATCTTTGAGAAATTTTACAATAATGGAAAACTCAACAATAGAAAACTTGAGAATAGTTAAGATGTTCCTCGAACCAGAAGGTGTGCTTCAATGGAATCCCAAATAACACATTTTCATACAATATTTGAGAATCTAACACAAAGGATCGAGTTAAAAGACTCAATTAAACACCAAAATCTCTAATCAATCATGCCATAAGGTACACCCAAAGACTTACAGAACAATTCTTTATCAACAAATGACAGTGGAATGATTTTAAATTTTTTATCTCATCACAGGATGAAGATTCTTCTTGAAATGAAATTGCAAATGCCACTAAACTATCACAAGGATGAGATCCTATGTGATTTCACAAATATTTCAATGTAATATTGCAATAGGAAAAAGAAAAACTACTTGTAGACATTCTGAAACAAAGCAAACACTAATTGCTCCAAGATTGACAAAAATTAATTTCAAAATTGCTTAAATTCATCAGCAGAGGGAAAGCTTCCAGAGAAATCTCAGTACTCATCAATGGCTATACATCTGTAACTAACATGACATGATATAAAATATAACACAAAGGAAATTAACTAGGTATCTCAAACAAGTTTCTTAGAATACAAATTTTCTCAAATTTTTCTTATGAAATTTAATCCCCAACCATTTACAAGAGTATTCTCATTGCATTTATATATTTTTCTCACTCAATTTTCCCCCAAAAGAGAAGAATATTCAAGGGACCTTTTCTTATTACCAATTTGCCTCTTAAAAATGACATTTAACAAATTAAAATCCGAAAGCAACTAGTGGACCAATTTTGAATTGATCACATTTCTTGGGCCCTCGACTAATGACTAGGATGTCATGCCACAATTTTTTGGCAATCCTTCTAATCATTCTAATTCTCATGTGATAAATCCCCTTTTAATCATTTTCCAAAGGCTCTACACAACTCTATATGATAGGTAATCCTTTTCAGTAAACATCGAGGCAAAGACCTTTTTCATCTTTTATACTTGTTACTTTCATCATTTAATCCTTTTCTCTTTCTTTCCTCTCGTAACTCTTTCCCATCCACTTCTCTCTTAATTCCCTTTTTTTAAAAGTACCCAAGAAATTCTAACTTCAAAATATCGATCTTAACAAACCTATGTCTCATAAATTAAGTTCCGAATCCATTCAATTCCACTTTATAGATGTTCAAAGAGGACAAGGAATTTCATCAAAATGATGAAAAACAATGTGTATTCACATCTCTAGGATTTTGGAGAAAAAATGGTGGAAAAATAGATGCAATACAAACTAAAATCTGAAAGCGTATAGGTGGACCAATTGTGAACTGATCACATTTCTTGGGCCCTCGACTAATGACTAGGATGTCATACCACAATGTTTTAGCAATCCTTCTAATCATTCTAATTCTATCATGTGATAAATCCCCTTTTAATCATTTTCCAGAGGCTCTACACAACTGGATATGATAGGTAATCCTTTTCGCCCTTGAGGCAACACCTTTTTCATCTTTTATACTTGTTACTTTCATCATTTAATCCTTTTCTCTTTCTTTCCTCTCGTAACTCTTTCCCGCATCCAGCTTCTCTCGTAATTCCCTTTTTTGCAAGTACCCAAGAAATTCTAACTTCAAAATATCAATCTTAACAAACCTATGTCTCATAAATTAAGTTCCGAATCCATTCAATTCCACTTTATAGACAAAGAGTACAAGGAATTTCATCAAAAATGATGAAAAACAATGCGTATTCACATCTCTAGGATTCTTGGAGAAAAAATGGTGGAAAAATAGATGCAATACATAAAAACATTGATTGATTCGCCCTTTTTTTATTTATATAAAAATCATCCATGTGTTTTCTTGGTGCAACTGCAAAGGATAAATACAGGTAGGTTTCCAAATAAGCGCGGGCCTTCCACGTGGCCTGGGACCAAGAAAAACACCTTTTGGCCTTTAAAAGTCTCAATATAAAAGGATCCAGCGAAACCTCCATGTGTCTTCATGGCACACTTTTGATATGGTGCCCAAAAACAAAGACCCCAAACAAGCATAGGCTCACCACGTGTCTCAGTCAGGAAGAGTTGTTGCAAAATTTGAAAGATCAACAAAAGGCGCCATGTGTCTAGGGTCCAAGACAGTTTTCCTTGGCCATTGAAAAGTCCAAGCAAGGGAAGAATGAGTGGAAGCATCCAAGTTTCCTCCTGACGCTTATTTAAAATAAAATTTTAAGGGCCGGTCCTCAAACAGGCGTGGTCCCTCCATGTGTCCCAGGCCTTTGAAAATTTCTTTGAAAAGTTTAAGTATAGAGTGGAACTAGCGGAAGCCTCCACATGTCTCTCTGTCACACTTGTTAAGGTGGGACCCTGAGGCGGATCCTCAAATGAGTGCCAACCCTCCACATGTCCATGGTCTACCAAAACTATATCGGCCACATGAAAAAAATTTCTAAGTCTAGGAAAGGCAACGAAACCTCCACATGTCTCCCCGGTACAACTCTAAGGCCAAACCAAAAATAAAATTTTTAGATGAGCGCCACCCTCCACGAGGACAAGTTTTGAGTCGATGCAGCCTTATAGTTTTTAAAGTTCCCCATCGAGCCGCATCCAAATAGAAAGGGCCACGTTTCCATTGATGCTAAGAAGTAAATTTGACTGGAAAAATACACCCGTCAAACCGTAAAATGCAAGAAAATCACCATTTGAGCTTGGAAATGAATCTTTCTTCAAGGACAGAGAATTTCAAAATGTTATAAGTCCCAAATGTGATTGATTGAGCTACATCCAATCACTTTTCCATAGGTATTTGGGACAAATATGATAGGGACAACAAAATGTGACTGTGGAAAATGGAAGGAAAGGAAAACCTCGATTTTTAAGCCCAAGTTATAGATTCTCTTACATGGAAAGAGGAACGAAAAATCAAATATGAAATTTTTAAGTGATCCTTGACTAAGGAAGGGAATGATCATGGCAACCAAATGGAGGATAATTTTTGTATGCATCAATTTGGGAGATAGATAAAATGACAGAGCTCACAAACTTAAGAACTTCAAGGACAAACAGGATGAGATTAATCTCGAGCACCAACACCCCCATAGGATAACCTTATTCCTCTGTGTTGGAAAATTTGGTAAAAGCGGGATCCATCACTCTTCCATTGATCAAACCACATACTATGGATTTTAACCTTCCCATCCTATACCCACATGGTATAGGGAGAAATATTAATGTAATTATCACCACATTAGAGGAGATAGTAACAAAAATTGTTAAACATTCTAAAAATCTTCTAAGAAATGTTAGATAATGGAGATCTCATCCTAGAGAACCCTAACACAATGGAAAAAAAAAATCTACAGGTATTTAAGAAACCTTTTCCAAACCATACCCATTCATCGAATTAGGCCAATGAGACTTATAATAATAACACCCATGTTCACGACCTCCATGTCATCTTTGACACAATACTTGTCCCTTCTACTCAGTTTCCTTCCATCCCTTCTATTGACGAGATTCTTGCATGAGCTCACATACCCATGACGAGCCTATTTCACCCACTTCTCTACCCAAGGAGGATCCTACCTTGCCTACTCCTCCATCTATAGAGGCTCTTACCCCACTTATTCTATCACCTATCGAGGAGACCATATTACCCATACTTTTACCCAAAGAAGAGTTTATTTTATCCTCTTCTTCACCTAAGGAAGAGTCTACACCACCTACCTTTCCCCCTCCTCGACCAATAGAGGAGCCACTTTTATACTCTCTTTACACGTTGTCGGTGATGTGTCTCCTAGGGTCTACCAGGTTCCTGTTAATCTTCTTGCATCACTTCTAACTATGGAGTCGTGGCCAAAATATTCCCCATCTCACGGACTTCAGAATTATTCACCAAGATTACCACTAAAGAATCATCATCTACCTCTACTTCTATTCCATTCTACCATTTGGCCGATCGCTAGGAGTATGTTGACTACTCCATGCTTTGGGGATGCCTTCAACTTCCCGTATCGACTCAAATGTAAATTTTTTCCATAAACACTTCAACGGTATATCCTTAAAGTGTTCACGACAAGTAAATCCATCACACTTGAGCTGATTATAGTATCCTCTTCTACATCATCCTCACCTACACCTAAACCTTTACTATTACCCCAACAACCACTTGCACCCAAACCTCTACCTATACCCATACCTTCACATGCACCCAAACCTATCACTACATTGGGGTTGTGCCGACATCGAGTCTAATCCATCCTCCCATGAGGATGAATTTATCCACCTCTTCCCAAACTATCACTAGACCTATCCCCCCACCTAAGAGGAAGACCCAACCTCTTAGGCCTCGTACTGTAGTTTCTCCCACTCCTTTTTCATCTTTTCTACTTCCATCCATCTGAGGTCCCCATCCATCAACCTTGGTTAAACAACCTCCTACCCAAGGAAAATGTAAAATGAAGCAACCTACATCCTAACCGCAACCTACCATTCCACCCAAGCCTTCTAAATTTCCCACGCCTACTCCACTACCCAGGCCTTTACCTTCCCTTTAACTTACACTTTCTATATTTCCTCCTACAACTATCTTCACCGCACCTCCACTCTAACCTTGGTTGACCCATCCACTTCCATCTTCTAGCATTCCCTTCTACTTCATGCACTACCCCAACACCTTTACCCAAGAAGGTACAACCCAAGCCTAAAACCACACTACGTACTAAAAATTTAGATAAACCTACTCAACCTCCAACTCCACCTCTAACAACACCTCTTACAAAAAAGTCACCGAAATCTCCATCGAAACCCACTCTCGCTTTTGATTATGATCCTTGGCGGGTCTTAGGATAAAATCCTCGCTCGGCTATTAGAAACTTTTTCCATTACATTTCCACCTCTCAAGCCTTATGACCTACTCAAACATAAACCAAAATGGTTTCACAATACCATGATTTGCACTTAGAATTGTGTGTCATGGCATGATGTTGAATATTGTAAGGCCCTTAAAAATATAATTCTTCAAATGTGTTCTCTTGAAGATATCTTTGCCAAAGATGACATTTTGGATAAAGATCCCATTTCAACTTTTCCTATCGCCATGCAACCTTGTCCCTTTTCTATTAAGCGGCATTCACCTCCACCTCCATAGCCATATTTAACTCCTCCAACCTTTGAGATCAATATGTTCTAGACTAGAGAGCTAGCCCAAACCCTCCGAAATGCCGGATGCCATACTCATTTAACAAGGCTCTTATCCCACACTATGTTTTTGTCCCTCATGCCATTATACCATTCACAACACATATCCTCCAATTCTCAAAATAATTATGGTTTAATTTTCCACCCAATCACAAAAACACAAAGGAAAAGAGAATACTAACAACCCATCCAAGAAACTTTATCCACCATTCCATTTAAACCTTCCCTAGGGTAAACATTTGTGGGTTGTCGTATCCTATTTCGATGGAGTCAAGCATCGTACTATGATCAAACAAATTCACAAATATACTCTAAAAATCTCTTTGTATGACCTCATCCAAACCTCTGAGTCTCATTGTCAGGCCATCCTTGAGATCCTACAAACTATTGAGGTTCTACCAAATGACCCTACACCTGTTTCCTATTCACACCTCATCATGTGGCCACTCTTACTGCTTAACCAAAAACCTCTATTACTACTACCACTCTCTAAGTTTCGCCATCAGTTTCTCTGACTCGTATATTTCTCCTCACCATTTAGACAATCCCGATCCTACCCTCTTTATTTCTCGTCACATTGAGGATAATCACGTATGATGTGTTATGATCGATGGAGGTGTGAGTATTAATATTATTTCTTCCCATACATAAAAATGCACATACCTTCCTATTGTATACATAATAACCTACTTATGTTAAATTCTTTCAACATTTATCCGACTTCTATTCTCATCACCTTCATCCTCCACATTCCCGTGGATCCCCACACCACTCTTAAATGGTTCAATGTTCTAAAAGGGGAATTCCAATATAACATACTGCTTGACGACCCTAGATGTGTGCCATGGGGTGTGTACCTTTAACTCTTCACTTTGCTGCATCAAGTTTGAATATGAAGGACATCCTTACACTATTCAAGAAGATACTTCACCTTTAAAAACATAGAACATGTTGTATCAACCCAATGATGTCCTTATTCTAGTTAAGGCATATAATACCACTTCTTCCTCATCTACTACCATTACCACCTTATCTACTACCATTTTTTCTTCATCTTCAACCACTTTCACCTCATATTCTTCCACTTTGCTTCATCTACCACTTCATCTTCTACATCTTCCTCACCCAACCCATATCTCTCCACTACTTCTGAAACTTCCAAAGTTAACCCGTCTACCAATCCTTCTTCTCAAAATTCAAATAGATCATCCATTCCTGCCACCCAAGTATGAACTTTCAACCATTTGGAAGGTTAATTTCAATGCCTTACCCTAGGGGAGTATCGCATGTACAACATTGACATGTTCCAAACTTCTCAATAGTATGAAAATCTTCATTAACACCCGCATTATGATCATCATATAGGATAAGTGTTTCCAAATGGTCCTCCCCACCTTTGCACCAACTTGACATTTGGTGGACTTGATACTTCTTCTTATTCTCCCGAAACACCCACTCAAACACAACCTTTTTCATCTGACTTCTATTACCTCACCAACCGCTGCTTCGCCCACACCTTTCTTCATCATTGTTCTTTGAAGGGCTTTTTCATTGGTTTTAATGAACAAGGTCATCACACAATTATTCCTTTCACTACCCGCAAAACATAAAGACCTTTGTGGTATTGGATTTGCTGAACCACCTAGTCCTAATAAGGCTAGAGTCAACCTCATAGAGGAAGATCCACCTTCTACACCTTCGTCACCTTCTTCACCTACCACACCACCTTTGACCACAAATTCCATGGATCTAGATTCCATCCCTCCTAAAAAAAAATCATGAACACCATTTCTTTGGGAACTTTGACCTATCATCATGATGGTGAGGTGTTATCTTCCCTTCCTCTTCTTTATCCTGACATGTTGGAAGAATACACGCCTTATATAGACATCATTTAATGTCAGGATGATGATTCCATTCTCACCTATCTGGGTGTGGAGGATTCTTACATTCACATTCATTACCTTCTAAGACACAAACCATGTTGAATGAATTGACCATCAAGATCAACATTCACACTTAGGATGACCCTCGAATTCTAAATATAGGCCAATATTTAGATTCTACTGAATAGGAAGCCTTCACCTCTTTTCTACGAGATCATAGAAACTCTTTTTCTTAGTCTTATGATGATATTCCCAGTATTGACCAAAATATCATGGTGCACAATATCGTCACTATTCCTGATGCCAAACCAGTGAAATAGAAGCTTTGCAAAAAATGCATCCACACATTTCCCTTCTTGTCAAAGAATAAATCTAGCGCCTTCTTTTTGTTTCTTTCATTTTACCTATCGACTATCTCGCAATGGATTTCTAACATTGTTCCTATCACTAAAGTGATAGGGGGACTTCACATCTACATGGAATTTCATGACCTTAACCTCACCTACCCTAAGGGTGACTTTCCTTTACTTAGCATCGATAATCTTGTTAATATTATAGCCAACCATGAGATGTTATATCTTATGGAAGGATTCTCAGGTTATAATCAAATATTACTCACACAAGAGGATAAAAAACCACCATTATCACCCCTCGAGGGACCTTCTATTATCGCATCATGCCCTTTGGCTTGAAAAACATGGGTGCCACTTATCAATATGCTATGACCTATATATTCCATGACATCATGTATGACATACTAGAATATTACGTCAATGATCTTCTCATGAAATATAAAAGTCATGTCCAACACCTCCCCATCCTCAAAATCATCTATGACCATCTCATCAAATACTACATTCACCTTCAACCAAGGAAGTGAATCTTTATCATTCTCTTAGGAAAAATACTTGGTTTCATTATATTTTTATGGGGTATCTAACTCAATCCCACTAAAATCAAGGCTATTCTTGAGATTCTTCCACCAAATAACCTTCAATAGCTTTGTAGTTTACAAGCAGACTCTGTAGTTTACAAGGAAAATTAAAATCCATTTGACATTTTATTTCCCAACTTTTCGATCGATGTCACCCTTTTTATCATCTCCTTAAAAAGGATGTTTCCTTCAATAGGGACGATGATTGTCACAAAGCCTTTGAAGCATTAAATAAATACATTCTTCATCCACCTGTACTCATCCCACCAAAGGATGAAAAACCCTTTTACCTCTACATTTCTACCACTGATCATTCCTTGGGTGTCATGCTCACTCATCACGATGAGTAACATAGGGAGAAAGAGTTTTATTATATAAGTCATACTATTTTAGACTATGATACTAGGTAAACTCATATAGAGATTTTTTTCTTAGCCTTAGGCTTTGTCACCACTAAACGTCACCAATGCCTAGTCAACAAGAAGACCTTTATTGTCACCAACATCAACCCCTACATTACATGTATGCTAAGCCTTGTCAATACCAACATGCTTCACATTGGCTTATGCTCCTTATAGACCTATTCTAGAATTTATTCATCAAAAGTTTGTTAAGGGAAAAACCATTGCAAATCAGCTTGCAGTTGCACCTCTTTTTGGAAATCAATCTTCTAATTTTGATTTTCCTAATGAATCTATCTACACTCTATCCCTGGATGAAACCATTTATCAAATGGCCCTATTCTTTGATGAGTTCCAAATATCAATTTAGGGGTGGCACAGGGGTTATTCTCATTCCTCTTGATGGAAAACCTATGCCTCTATCTTTTAATCTTGACTTTAATTGTACCAATAACATGGATGAATATGAAGCACTCATGTTAGGTATCCAAACCACAATTTTCCTATATGTTAAGACCATTAATATCTTTGGAGATTCTCAACTGGTTGTCAACCAAGTCAATGGTTTATACTAGTGTCGTAACAAAATACTTCAAAAGTATAAGCATCATGTTGACATGCTTTTGACTACCTTTGATAATTACGACATTAAAATTATTCCGTGATCCACTAACAAATTTGTGGATACCATGGCTTGCCTTGCCTCACAAATACCTACCTCACCTTAAAACTCTAATTTTTTTTTCACAATACAATGAGTGTAGTCACCCTCTTATCTCATTTGTGACATAAATTTTGTAGGAATAATTGAAACTGACCCACGAGATATATGGTATAATAATTTTGATGATTACATCTCCCTTTCAATCCTTCCTCTAGATCTCACTCGTAATGGTAAGAAATCCTTCCTTCAAAAGGTTTCTCGTTACGTCATCATGGGAGGTCTTCTTTACAAGTGTGGATTTTATGGTATCCTCTTACAATGCCTCACTAGTTCTGAAATTCCATACACCATTAAAGAAATCCATGATGAGATTTGTGGTAGACATTTCAGTGGTCATGTTGTTGCCAAATGTATTCTTCACCTTGGCTATTACTGGCCAACCCTTAACCAATATTTTTACGACTATGTCAAACATTGTGTGAAGTGTCAGCAACATGCTAACCTTCACCATACCCCAATTCACACCTTATAAGTCACCAGGACTTTTGGCCTTTCTCCCAATGGGGTTTAGATCTTGTTGGAGAGATTAACCCTCATTCTTCTCAATGTCATCAATGGATCATCAAAACAACTAAATACTACACTAAATGGGTGGAAGTCGTCCCTCTCATTTCTACAAAAGATGAGAAAATATGTGAATTCATCAATCATCACATCATTTGTTGTTTTGGTGTTCCTCATCGCCTCATCACTGATAATGGTAAATAATTCAAAAACAAGACTCTACACAAACTCTGTGATAACTTCAATATTCAAACCCATTTATCTTCACCATATTATCCTCAAACCAATGGTCAAGCTGAATCAACTAATAAAACCCTCAAAAAAATTCTCATGAAAGTCATCGATGATACTGGTAAGGATTTATATATGTGCATTCATTTCACCTTATGGTCTTATCAAACCAAAATTGAAACCTTGACCACTTCCAAACATTTCTCTTTGGTCTATGGTACAAAGGCCATCCTACCTCTCGAAGTCCAAATTCCATCTCTTCATATCTCACTTAAAGATATGCTCAATGATGATGACTTTCACCAAGAATGTTTAGCATAACCCAAGTTATTAGATGAATGTTTTTTAAATTCTCTCGAAAACCTTCAAATCTACCAAACACGCATCAAGCATGCCTATAAAAATGTGTTCATGAACAAACTTTCAACGTCAGTGATATTGTCCTAAAATAAAATCAACATGTAACTAAAGTTGATAAAAATAAACGAGTTAAGTTTTCTCCCAATTGGCTTGGATCCTACATTGGCACCCATACCTATGGATCAAGTGCTTATCATTTATCTTATCTTGAAGGTAAACCCAAACTTGATCCCATTAATACCTTGCATCTTCGATTTTTATATTGTTGAATAAAGTAAAACATAACTTTATGTCACTTACATATTCATCCCTTAAGAGAAACTCTCCTTCCATTTACCTATTTCAAGAACCAATTACTTAAATAGAATCATGTTGATATCCATCACCATTCATCCTTATCTTCAATATGAGTATCAAAAATCTAATCATGGCATGATTCTCATGAATAATTTTTTTCCTTTTCAGGATGGAATCCCATGGTTGTTTGTCACTTCAAAACCTCTCTTACATATCTAACCTCTTTTGGGATATGGTTTTTCCTTCCTACAAGAGGCTTATAATCCTTTATAGTTTTTTCCATGACCTAAAGTCTAAAATAAAACTATATATATATATATATATATATATATATATATATATATATATGATATTTCAACATTCAAATCCTTGAGTCAAACTTCTTGTAAATCAGATGATTCCCTCAAAAGGACATCTCTTTCTCTCTTGTTGTTATAAATAGACTACTCCCTTGAAGGACAACTATAAAAATTTAGCTATATTGTACAAAGTCTATCCAAAAAGATGACTATTTCTGAAAAAGAAAAATAAAAAAATTATCTAGAAGTTTCTCGCATCGACAAACTTCACGAAGACCTCAAGGAGATATTCTATTTATCCCACATAGAATTCTCACATCGATCAGTTTATGAAAGAAAAGAAAATAAAAATTCAGAAAAATAAAAACTTCTGGCCATGTACTTGTTTATTATGGTTTTGAGTATCTTATAGAAGGGCACACTATCCCATAATAAGGTTACACTAAACACAATCCTCCACCTTACCTCTTTTTATTCTCTTATTCCTATTTAAGGGATGATGTATGTACTTTACACATAGTGATCACGCCACTTCTTTCACCTATAGACCTATTACATCATGCAATGTATCTAGGGACTTACGCTCAATAAGTCTAAGGATACGAAATTTATGGTCTTTTCCAACTTGGGGCATTCTGCTTCTTTTCAGTTCATCTCTTCCTACCTTGTTGTTTGTTCTAACTGAACTGATCATCAAAACCAAATCACCTATATACCTTCATCTATACCTACGCCTAACTTACCTTTCCTATTTTAACACATGCCTTACCCAACCAAGCTACCCATCTAACTTACCTATTCATCTAACTTAACCCACTCTCATTCTTCCTTGGTTTATAGGAGAACTACATTTTCCCAAGGCCCCTTTCACAAGGGCTATGTAGGAAACATTCTTAGGGTGTGGGGCCCTTTGAGGTTAGCTAGGAAACTCTTTTTCCTATAATTATTTCCCCATCCAATAATGAATTAATTAGTTATTTTCCATCAAAACAATAACTTGGAAGTTAACTCAAACACAAAACCATACATCACCCATGCACATCATCATTTTCTTTCCATAAATCCCAATAATTTGGAAATTAAATGGAATCAAATCAAACTCAAATCATATCTACTATATAAGTTCCATACCATATGTACATTGGACATTAAATCATTCAACATGCTATCATCTCAAATAAAAACAAATATCAACTCAATCATGCCTAATCACCTAGTTTCCATGACATCAATATAGTGGAAATACAACTCTTAATCACATAACCATAATCAAACCATACCTAAACATTTATTTTCCATAACATCAATAACTTGGAAATTAAAACAACATCATTCATAACCTCCTAAGTTTCCATAATATCAATATAATGGAAATATAGTCAACCATTTAATTTTTCAACCATGACCACATCATGCCTACACATATACTTTCCATGACAACAATATAATGGGAAGGAACTTACATCATGACAACATCGACTCAACCATGCCTAATCACCTAGTTTCCATGACATCAATACAATGGAAATTAAACTATCAATCACATAACTGAACCATACCTACACATCTAGTTTCCATGATAACAATATTATGGACATAAACCAAGTGCATCATATATAAATATCATCATCCATTTATACATCAAAATTTTGTATATCAATACACTAAATATACAAATATAAATACAAGTATCTAAAAACTCATATACATCTCGTATCTTTGACACACAGAATAGTATATATATCAAAAATAAAAATAAAATGTCTCCATATTTCTCAAATCATCTATGCGATGGGCTAGCACCCCTATTGCTCTCCCAGCACCCTCACCCGCCTCTCACACGTGATCTCAGGTAACCTCTCGCTTAACCTACCTATGTGGTTGGCTTGACGATTCTCTAAGTTTCTTGAAATATGAGATGTGTGCTTGTCCTGGAACTCATTTCCTACTTTTGTGATTTGTAATCACCAAAGGTCATATACTAGATACTAGCCTCAATTATCCTCTCCATATAACATTGATCCTCGACACGAATCTCTATAACTATGGATATAACCTAGGGCGGTTGCATAGCTCGGACACCTACTTGTGAACCTTGTTCATGTACCAATGGTCCTGTCATGCTATCTCAGTAGCATGGGAACTTGTCCCATTGTTGGTGCCTATGCTTGTGCTTGTACCTTTTCCTAAGCATGTATGAACCGGCCTTGTAATGTGGCGACTTGTAACATCCTGATTTTAAGAATTTAGAAACAAGGGATTTTTTTCTTACATAATATTCTCTGTTCTAAATTAAAACAATTTAGAACATACATTCTAATGCTAATCCATCCGATAACATAAAACCATATGCAGCTGTAAATGACTCGGTAAAACAATGATATCTCATTCCATGACTTGATATTAAACGGATCTCTCATGTTAACTTAATAATATGTATACTGTGGAAACTTGGTTCCTTTAACCTTTTAGTGGTACCCAAGTGTTATGTCTAATAATCCTATCTAAATATCTCATTCTTGATATTTATCTCGAAATCCTACATCTTATATTAGGCGACATAGGACAATGTAACCAACAACTTGTGATACTTTAGCAAAAATTTTTTTAACATGTTTACATTCCTAGATGACATACTCGTCGAAAGGAATATTTCCTCACCACACTTGTGCTGTTATCTAGAATGGTCTTCTCGACTTATATCAATTTAGTTTGATTCAAGGTTTCACACTAGAGTTGAGCCTATGCCACTGGCCCTATAATGTGGTGACTTGTGCCTATAATGTGGTAACCTATGCCCGGAGCCCTCGTAATTTGCCCTCCATCCCCTACCGGGTGCCTATGCTTATACCTCTGCAAGCTTCCCGTAGTCTAGTTATCTTTCCCTGGAGGGTGACCACCTATGCCTAGGCCTGAGTAAATTGTACCTATAATGCAGTCACCTTCACCTGTAATGCATCCCTATGGACTATGATTGTCACTAAGTTTGGTTTTCCTGGGCTTGGTGGTACTTCCTGTAGTTGGGCTACCCACCGGGCTGTACCCATCAATAAAACATGCATCATAAATCTATCTATCTGTCACCCGCTCCTCCTACCCTATTGGCCCTGTCGGATGAGGTGGAGATAAAGGTCTCTCCACATCATCTCTGTGATACTGTGGAAATGATGGAGGTACATCCTGCTCAAGCCGGACTTCCATTGGAATCTATTCACTAGAATCATCTCGTGCTCACCGTACGTCATCCCTATATCCACCTAACAAGCTATAGTCCCCTCAGCTCCTCTACCATGCCCCCATAGGAAGGAAAATCAACATATGGGTGCCATACAATATCCAAAGCATACAATCCCTCCAAGATCCACTTGTAGTACGTCAAATCACGTGATGCCTCATCTATGCGCAGATGTGCCCCTACCGACACCCACCTCCTATACCTAGCTCTATAAAATCCCCGATGTCAATCCTATCATGGAAGACCCTATGGGTGCACACATAATATGTGCTTATATGCCCGGAAATGCATTAATCATGTACAAAAAAACCATACCGTTGAATCCTATGATATGCCCATAACTCTCTATACAATTGAACCAAGTAGGTTGTCACACATGCAAAACAAACCCACTCCTCAATCATGTCCTCTAACACCCCCATCAAATCCCAAGGATATCTTCCACCCTCTCGAATCGAGAGGTGCATAACATCCTACCACCACCATCATCAGAACCACAAATCTGGTCTCCTAAGGATGTGCCACATACATATCACCATAGGCGATGCTGAAATTGTGATATCTCAAGTTGGTCATAGCCTCAACAAATGCCGTGACCATAGGATCAAACACCTCATCTCATGAAATCATATATAATGGCTCACTAACAATAGACAACTTCTAAATCCTTTAAAAATCCTCCAATTCAATATTCATCTCGAAAGTAGGTAAATGAAAGGTGTTGGTAATTGAGTCCCATCTATTGATGAGAGAAACCATCAAGATATGTTTCCGTAAAATGTTCCTGTATCACCTAAAAGCACCAAGTTCAACCTCCTGCATATGGTCCCACTCATCCTAAGTCACATTACCTTGCATTTTTATAAAAAAGGGGTGGCACTCTGCCTCTCATCATCAATCGATGACGTTCATGTGTCATTACCATTTACACTTATCAATCAATCGCCTCCTTCTAATCATTTATTATTTCCTATCTAATCACCTCCCACCTATGATTTTTCTAGCCTAACAACCCTCTAACTCATTCACTCACATACCCTATATTCTATCTTACCTAAACACTCCCATCTATTCTGATTCACTACTTTCCCTCCTTCACCATTTTGACTTAAATTTCCTTACCCACTCATTCATACATGCAATAACCCTAAAACCCACCCAATTTTATTTTTCCCAAACTCCTAACCTATCCACACATATTTCACTACACATTCACCCACCTTACCCTTACCTTTTTTCCATCCCAACCCTCATTTTTAGGCCTTAGCCAATTTCAAAATTGATTGAATTTGGTCACCTTGACTAATCTGGTCCCCATTTAACCCTAATGATGCCAAATAGCCCACCACTTGACACCGACCAAACCTTGACCAACGTCAATCACTAGTTTAACCACTGGGCCAAACCTTGACGTCCCCATTTTGTAAAAATATGACAAAAACACCTATATTACCTACCTATTCCACCCCTAATTCACTTTCCATTCATATCTTACCTACTTAGCCTAAGATTCATCCTACCCATACCCCATTTCACCTAATTTTCAACACAATTTCAAATTTATTTTAAACCCCAAATTCCTCACTATTCTACCTTAGTTTTTTCTAAAAACACAAATGGATTTTGAAGCCTACCTCTACACACCTCTGTTTACGTGGTGGGATCTCCGGTCTCGAACCGGTGGTTATCTAACTCCCTCTCCAACCTCGGTCATGCCTTAATCCACTCCTCGGCTCTTGACTAACCACCTCACTCCGATCGATCTCGTGGGACCGTTAACTTCCTATAATCACCTAATGCCGGTTATCCAACACAACCACCTACTACTCTCTTCCATTTTCTCCTCTAAATGTTCTCTCCTATCATTTTACATAAATAGAATATACCAAATGAATTCATTTTAGACATATTTTTAATTTTTATCCCCAAATCGACTTGACCGATATCTGTCTCATGTCCTAGTGGACCAGCATTAGTTATCTCTTACCAACTTTGGTTCACCATCAACCGGTATCACCACCTTACCAACCCCTTATACCTAATTTTACCCAACATTTTGGTGCGATTCCAATTTCTTGCAACTTGAGCCTTACCCCACCTTCAACCCCACCTACTTGTCATATTACCTCACACCCGACCTCAATATCATTTGGGGCATGTTTTTTCCTATACCTACAGCCTTACCTACGACCTCTCCTATACACATATCCTAAACCTACCCATTTGACACTCAAATTCGCTTACTTGCTATACCTTGTGATAACACTACACGTATTGTTTAGCCCACCAAAAATTACTTGCCTTATGTCATGATGTTTATCTTGATTAGACCAAACCTTTTGGTGATTTGGAACCCACCTAATGCCCATTCCTGGATCTATCCCCATTTTTTTTCCAAGACTGTATCCTATACCTTAGATGCTTGGATGACATCAACTTTGTTTGGATAAACTATCAACCTTTGACAATGTAGAGGTTTTGTGCTCTTCATCCTAGTTCCTTATCACATTCTATACATGTGTGTGTGTTTGATTTCCCCCTCCTATTACCCTCATCGATATCCTCATTACATGCAGCCCAACCGTACCTCATTTTTCATTACTTATTACTTTATCAAACCACTCACCAAATCATCCTATCACTTGATCAGTTGTTGGTTTGAGGGGGATCACCTCAACCCATACCTAGGGTAACTACCACTTGTTTTCTTCATCATCTCTTATCAATACAAGCTACATGACAAAAAGGAGAAAATGTAGACACAAAATTTGGGTCACAATCCCTTTAGCCCCTTTTAACTTATCTATTTGATGTATACACCTAGCCATAACCCCTTCTATAGTTCAATATTAATTTAATTACCTATAATTAAATTAATCCTTAGCCACCACATCTGGCCACCTCATCCTAGACCTATTCCAACTTTAATAAATGACCAAGACCAAGTCCCTACACTCTTTAACCAACTAGGACTTATTCTAACCCCAATTATTATGACATTTTATCTCTCTAACCACTCTCCTACTACATTTAGCATTATCTCCCACTTCTGACCCAAACCAAAAACTTTAATCACACCAAATCTGAGAGAAATTAGGCTAATTTTAGGAAAATTGACCATTTCATCCTAACCGACACCATTTATCCCTCAATTGGTGTTGGTTCCCTAATTGCTATCGGTTACCATAAATAATATTTTAAAAATATTTGCATGGGTTCTTCAATTCATTCAAGCTTTGACATTCTAACTCTCGAGCATTCAAGATACTGCAGACGACAAACCAAAGAACATCATGTCTTCATAAGTAGGTAATCTCTTCTTCCACAACCTTGCATCACCTATAATAGGGCACATAAGCTTTGATTTTTCTGCACTAGACACAACCCTATTTCATCTTCAAATTCTCATCAACCACACCACCTTCGGATATACAGGTTCTCAAATAAGTAACTCACTCTTATTTTTAGTTTAAGTTTCTATCTTAAGTCTTTTATTTATTTCTATTATCCAACTCTCCTTTTCCCTGAATACCACCCTTCACCCATCTACCATCTATTATACCAGCGTAAACCATTTTAACCATTCTAACACTTTTATCACCATTGCTAAATATTTGTATAAATCATACCATCCTTCCCGATCTCCCTCAACTCTCTGTGAAATTATAGAGATATCCAAAACACCTAGTTTTAATATTCTAACCATATTGCCCCTCTACGAGACCAGTCACCCAACTGATGTCGGTCATTTTTCGATTGGCATCATCGTTTGCTTAACTGATACTAGTCTCTATGACTAGTAATTTTTCCTAGAACAACGAGTTTATAACTTTCACCCAACATTCCAGAATGTAACCAAACTTCACCCAGACCTTGTCTAATACCTCAGTGACCTTTCCCAACCAAAACCACACCTTTTCTAATAATGTTGTGACCTCTCCCAACCGAACCACACCTTATCTAGTGATAAATTAGTTTTTACTTCAAGACTTCGCTTAATCTAGTTTGTTGATAAATTTTTGAGACACCTAAATCAAAGTGTTAGGAATACGATCTCTATTTCTCACATTTATTTTCATTAATTTGATAAAATCAATGGATTGAAAACCATCTAGGAAGTGTCACACTTCCTAGAACTAGAAATCACTCGAAGTCCACTGCCATATATTGTTTAACTCTCTCTTGTGGTCTCGTAGTGCTTTTATAGGTAGTTCCTTCCATCCAAAAGGAATCTCTTACATTTAGTATGATCAAATTCAACAACACACACAACCTTCTCCCAACTATTCATAGGTATTACTCCTACTCCCATTACATGTCTATATTTTATCACATACTTTGATGCGAAAGACACACATTCAACATTGAAAGGATTAGTCAAAGGAATCGTTGATAAATTTGATACATTTACAAGAAAAATTATCTATGACCTTCACCTTTGCTAGTATATTTCATTCTAGTGACATCACATAGTTGGCTAATATTGTCTTAGTCATGACGAGAAGAAATTCTTCCACCTCATAATATGTTTCCGTTCTACCAAATTTTCCCCAATATGGGAATCAAAATTTATTTATCCATTTCTCTCTTCACCTAATAGTACAGACAACTAGAGGTAGTGTGATTCATGTAATTTAAATTTTTTGATTACATTCGATTCAGTGCAGAATGTCAATACAATATTATCCAGATGATTATTTCTCAAATAATTTAAAACTTGTGCTCTCATTTTGTTGTCTCCTTTTATTCTCCGAAGTAAGAATCAAATGTCTCTACTATTACACTAGCCTTAAAAGACCCAATTGATTTAGTATTCCTTTTCAACCCATGTAATTTTGATTTAGATGGGTCTATCTCTAATTTAGTCAAATATGTTCTCCTCAACATAGTAAACAACTTGGCATGTTTTGGAGGTGAAAGAAAACCTTTTCTATGCAAGAAATGAAAAATAGAAGATGTTTTCTCATTTCTATATAGTTTTATAAATACTATAAATATACCATTTTGAACAACAAGTTTTATCGAATCTATTAGAATCCCCAAATTCCAACCATATTTTGAATAGGAATATGGTTTGTTGTTTATGGAGGCATGCATTTCCCATTTCCTAAATAAAGAAACATCCAAATCCATATCCAAAATAAGACACTTATTTTTTTTAAAGTCAAAGCATTCCACTTGGACACGTAGTGTCCCAAATTAATAACTTCTGATGATATAACAATACCAACTTCCTCGTGATTTTCATCTATAACAAAAAACAACCACAAGTTGACGTGGTAGTTTTTAGGGAATTAATTTCCACAAACCATTCCTCGTCTCTTTTCTTCCAAAAATACTACCTGTGATGAATGGAATTGTTCTGAATGGAGTGTGAACAATGGAAGAAATTTTACCTATATTTAGATTAAAATACATTAATAATTAGGTCATTTCTGAAATTTAAAGTGTTTTTCTCACATTTTCTGTTAAGGAATTTAAATACTACCCTAACGAAAAACCAACCTCTAGAGTTCTTTACTATGTATCATAAATGAGTAATTAACTTAATGGTTAATGAATACTAGTCTTTGATAGGACATCTTATGTATCCTTCAACCGGTTACTGATAATTCGTATTTTGTGGATCAAATCAATAATAACAAATTTTTCTAAAAGTATGAAATTGAATTATGATGCATTGAAAGATACAAAACCATTTTCACCTTTTGAAGTATTACATATGAGCTGAACAAGCTATAACATTATATATATGGCATGATAGGAACATTAAAAAATACACACCTTTGTGGTAGATAGAATTCTAGTCAACATATAAAAGAACAACCTAAAACAATTTTTAAGCCATTTACACCTTTTTAATGATAAACCATAGAGGACATTAAGATGTAATATTTGGTATTTCGAAGAGAGTTTGTGGTAGCTTGGGATTTTTTGTTTTACAATACTATGTGATTTATGTGTATATCAGTCATACTGTAGTAGTGAGGATTAGATGCCTGTAACAAGACTAATGAACATGTTTAAAGGATAACGGTCAGAAGATCTAATGTTTGGTATTTTGAGGAGAGTATTTGAGAAACAAATCACATTAATGGAGTTAGTGATAGCTCATAATTTTTTGTTATATAAGACAATGTGAAATATATGTATATCAAACATACTTTATTCATTGTCTTAATGTCTATAACTATTCTAAATATGATATTTTAAGCATAGCGCTTGGTCGGAAAGTCCACTACAAGCTATAAAAACAAACGGGAAAGGATTACACTTTTCCTAAACATAAGTATGGTCCTCCAAAAGAACCGTTATCGTGGAAACAATGTTCTCTATAGGGTCATGGTGGGTTAAACCTATTTGAGAAAAGATTTGATTATTAACAATGTTTTTTGAGTACTACTAAAACAAGGGTCTATTATCTCTTACTTTGACTATAAGTTATATTTACAATACTAATTGAATAAATTTATTCCAAATTGTTTGAACTTATGTTAACTTATTTATAGTTCCAGTTTTCTTAGGTGAAACATTTACTTTGTCTATACACTTTTGGCTCGTATCCATGGAAGAAACAAGTGATACACTACAAATAATTGATAGGGATCAAGCCATATGTATTTTCCATAAAATATATTATTTGTAACATATAATTCACAACATTTCATATCACAAAAATTGTTTACCTAATGCTTAATTTCATTAATTATGAAAAGTAACGACACAATGGATGCTAGTTTCAATAGTTTCTTTTATTGGAAATTACGGTAAAATAATAAATCATGACCTAGCTGAGTGACCACGAGGCTCCTACCATTATGGTCATTGTAAACACTATCTATACAACTTTGAATCACTAGTGTTTTTCATTAATTATAATTATATCATGTTGGTTGGAATGTACCTGGTAGAGACAATAGCTGCACTATATACCATATAAAGGGATTAAGCCTTATATAGTTCCCATAAGGTATATTGTTTGAAAAGATAATTCACATCGGATCTTATGGGAGAAATTGCATAGCGAATGATAAGATTTTTTTCCTTATTGAAATTAAGGGCATAGTGGATGCTACGTTCAACAGTTTAATAATTTGAAAATAATGATAAAATAAAAGATCGTGCTCTAGTTTAGTAGTCACTAGTCTCCCACCATTACTACCAGTCATTATAAATACCATACGTATATAGCTTTGGGTCACTATTGTGTTTTCATCTATTATGTAGTACTTAAAAGACTTATTTTTTGTAACATATAATTCAAATCTATTTTTATGAGAGAAAATTCCTATTGACCACTAAAATTTTGTATGTATTGAATGGAAAGCCATAACTTATTGAATTGAATGGTATAGCTTAGTAGCTGCTAGGATCCTACCTTAACCTCTTTTCAATATAAACACTATCTTTACATTTTTAGATCGCTAGCATTAATATGTAGTTCCCACAAGATTCATAGTTTTTAACTCATATTTTATATCGTTTACAATCAAATAAAATACTTAGCGGCTGCTAAGATCCTTTACTTATTAACAAAAATGGCATATCAGACCCTAGTCTCAAAAAAATTTTGTTTTGAAAATATCCATAAAATAACAACAAATCATGGTATAGCATAACGTCCGCTAGGCTCCTACCTTTACCTCTTCTCATTTTAAACACTATCTTTACAATTTTGGATCCCTAGCCTTGGTATGTAGTTCCAATAAGATACATGATTTTCCACTCAAACTTTACATCATTTCCTATAAAATAAAATGCTTTGCGCGCTTAAGCTCCTTTAATTATTGACAAAAATGACATATCAGACCCTAGGATCAAAAGTTTCTTATTTTAAAAGTAGACATAAAATAATAAATCACGGTTTAGCTTAGCAGCTACTAGGCTCCTACCTTTACCTCATTTTAAACACTATCTGTAAAGTTGTGGATCACTAGGCTTAGTATGTAGTTTCCATAAGATACATGGTTTTCAAGACATATTTCACATCGTTTCTTAACAAATAAAATGCTTAGTATCCACTTTTATCCTTTACTTATTGACATAAACGACATATCAGAACCGAGGCTCAAATGTTTCTTATTTTTAAAATATCCATAGAGTAACACTATCAATATAGTCATTAATCACTAACGTTATTATGTATCCCGATAGCTTGTTTGAACTTGCCACATGGCACATTTTAATTGGATAATTAATTTACATTAGTGCACACTATATCAAACAATGTGGAAATCAATTTTGATAAAGCATGAAATGTAAATGTATTTATATTATTATAATAATCTTCAAAACTATTTTTATAATTTATTTCTTATGTTGTTTTTAATATATTTTTTTGATATGCTTGGTTCAATTATATGTTGTGTAATATATTTGTTATTATGTTTATATTACTATATGCTATAGAAAATGTAAAATATTTATTTTTAAATTTTTAAATCATGGGAAAATAAAAATAGAGAAATTTGAAATCCCCAGCATTTTCGGATATTTAAAATTTCAATAGCCACCCTTTTTCTTTTAGAGGGGAAAGTGAAAATTTCAAATTTTTATATCCCGCTTTTTTTATATTTTTAAAATTTCTTTTGTGGAATGTGCTAAACAAATTATTAAATACCTCGGAGAAATATTGAGTATGGTTTCATATTTTTTCGGTCAATTAGAAAAAAATGTCTTCAAAATAAAAAAATATGCACAGAACCATAGATTGTAGGGTTGAGTGTTCAAATCCCATTTTTTTTTGCATGTGATTATAATATTGTTTGCAAAGAAAGGAACACAAAAGAAGAACATAAAGGATGCACACAAATGATGCACACGAAGGAGGATAACAACAAAGGTTGCGAAAATAATCGCGATGATTGTTTGAATGAGATAGCAAATGGAGGTTTCACAGACAACATAAAGCATGAAATAATCCCAAATATTACTAAACTAGGTATTTATAGTAAAGGTGTAACTTTTTTATTGCGAGATATATTAGTTTCTCTATAGTCGATTGGTTCCTATGTTTTACATGGCAACAATTTGTGATCCACACATGCCCTTATTTTTCCTACTAAATCATGCTTCGCATCGATCTTTCTTTCTAGTTGCTTTTGATATCCATGCCAAACTTCCTTTTTCTTCATGAAAAATCACTTTTTTGTGCCTTAACAAAAGAAATTTTAATCACTTTTCTACTCTAGTATATATCTTTGTTTAATGCTTTCCCATTTCTCCATTCTATGTCTCTCTTTGGATATTTTCATTTTGAATTTTTTGTTCTCATTCATGCAATTTTTTTTTTAGGATAATGATAGCTTCCAGCATAGTCACCTTATTTTTAATTTTATTTTGGTCGGGAGACCAAAAAATAGTTTAATGTTGTTCATAGAGATGATGCAAAGAAACCTCGTTGATTAATGCATATTACATTTTTTACATGGTTTCCGCTTAGATATTTTAGGAAAATATATAAGGTTAAAAAATTAATTAAAAACCATAAAATTATATTAAAAATTCAATTGTATGATAATTATTTCTAATTATATACGTGTTTCCATGTAGAATTAACCAAATGTAATGTCTTCATCATTTTTATGGTATGTACATTGGAGTTAAACACATTATATATGCAATAATATTATAAAATCTAATTTTAATCAATATGCATTTTATAGTTACTATATTATTCCTTTTGAGCCTGCTAATCTATACAAAAAATTAACATAGATTTGAGGCTTCCATGATATAGTTGGTTGTTTCGATAACCTATTTACAAAACCCCAATTCTATTTCAAATTACATATAGGACTTTACACATATATTTATATATCCATTATATAAATTATGTATTTATTTGTTATCATTTGTATCTTTTCAATATGATTTCTTTTCTATGAATAAAATATACCATAGGAAAATTTGTCTACCCTAGCATCTCACAAAGCTATAATTCTAATTTGGAAAAAGCATTTGTTTTCCTTGGCCCCTTGTGGATCAATTGTTTTTATATAGGAAACACAACATTTTTTGGTCCTAGCATCACTTTTGTTCTTTGTCACTTTATATTCACAAATATTAACAATTTAGATTTATAAAACAACTTCTTTTTTAACATGATATATTTACCTTTAAGAATAGATTAGCACCACTAGGATAAAATGAGTAGATGGTGTCGTATGTAAACAATTGCTTTGTATATTATCAGACACAATTCTGAGTTTCCATATTTTTTCATAAATGTAAAATAACTCTGCCAGAATCTTGTAATAAGTAGATAAAACTATACGTTTACCTGTAGAACATATTAAAGATACGATTTTACACATATATTTATGTATCAATTATATAAATGCCAAATTTATTTGTTATCTTTTATATCTTTTCAATATGATTTCTAGAAAATATTAAGAATTTAGATTTATAACATAGATTCATTATGAACATGATAAATTTCCCTTTAGGAATAGCTTAACGACCACTAGGGTACAACGAGTAGATCACGTTGTATTTAAAAACTTGTAGTATAACTTCTTGGTCGCTAGTCCAGGTTTCTTTTCTTGTCCTAAATGTAAAAATATTATGCCAAAATCTCATAATAAATATAGATTTCTAGACGTATATTTGTGTAACACATGAAAAACATGATTCTAAACGTACACAACTTCATTATGAACATGATATATTTTCCTTTAAGTATAGCTTAGCGGCCGCTAGGGTATAATGAGTCCAAGTCTATATGTATACTATTATATAAATTCTAGATTTATTTTTACCATTTATATAAACTCATTTTTGAAAACAATCTAAATGAAAAATGTTGCCTACTCTAGCGACTGCTAGGATATAATTCTTATTTGGATGATGTCTTTGTTTACCTTTGCACTCAAGGATAGGTGGATTTTTTTATAGGAAACAAACTTTTTTTGGGTCAAGCGATCACTTTTTTATGACTAAGAATAGCTTAGTGGCCACTAGGCTTCATCGAGTATATCTCATTGTATAACATTAATACCTTATCATGGGTTGGATTAAACAAATTAAATTAAAATAGTTTGAGCTAAGTGAGCGCTAGGTACTTCCACACTATAATATTTTGAGATTAGTGGGTGCTATAATCTATCCAGTTACCCAATTATATTTTGAGCTTAGCATCTCCTAGCTTATGACACAACATAATATATGGATCTTATCGATTGTCTATATTTTAGTAAAAAAATTAAGATATTATAAGCATATTGGTGGGTAGGTTATGCCAAAACATAATAATACGATCTTAGTGAGTACTAGTATTAATAGCTTAGTGGCCACTTGGTTATGTATCATAAACATGATATGTTATTTTAAATTAAGATATTTTGAGCTTAGCACCCACTAGGTTATGCTACCACATAATCATTAGAACCTAGCGGTAGTTAGGATTTAAAAACTAAATTGAGGTATTAAGAGCTTAGTGGCTGCTAGGTTATGCCACAACATAGTATTTGAGTATTCAATTCACTAGCTTATGTATCAAAAACATTATATGTATCGCAAAGAATATATATATAAATTAGTTGAATTCATTCTATGATTTTAAGATTTTAAACTAGGATATTTCCATGATCTGTCTTCAAAAAATTACATGAGGTACCAACCCATGATAAGTCTTCCAAAAGTAGACTCACATTATGATTACAACTAACTTATCTTAATAAATATATGGAAAAATATGGAGAAGAGTTGTAATCATCTTCACTTCACCCATAAATACTTCCTATATCTATACACTTCGCTATACAGACAACCATTCCAACCCTTAATCAAAAACTAAAGACTAATACATCTAAGAAATATTAGGCCATTCAGCCTCTTGGTTCCACCTCATTGTCGATATCGACATCCGAGTGCCCTTTACTCTGATAAGAGGAGGAGGTAGACAAAACATTTCGACATTTTCACTTTAGCGCAAGTATGGAGTTTAACTACCTATAGACCACACGTAATCACTTACATCCCCTGTGTAAAGGCATGGACATGATACTGAAGGCTAAATAGATGCTCTTTCAACTTCTCATTCTTCTTATGTAAGATAAACTACCTCGAAGAGTTAGACAATACGTATTCCATGCACAACCCTTACGTCATGTCAAAAACATTCCTCCATCATTTGGAGTTATTCAAAGCCAACCATTATCTTACATATTCTCTCACAAATATAACTATCATCTTCTTCTTTGAATCACTTTGTGATCGACCAAACCTTCATGAGACAATTATGCATAGATCAATTCTAATTTTTTTTTCCATCTAAGAAGTAAACGATTCCTTGACATACTTTCCTTTCATAGCTCTCTACCTCTTCCTACTAGGACCACACTCCATGTTACCCAAGAAACCACCAACACCCCTATCACCATCGTAGAGAGACAAGAAGCACAATGAAAAAGACGAAAAGAGGAAAGGGGTAGTGAAATTTCCATCTACCCCAGAGATATAAAGACATGAGTGCACAACACACGAAAGGTGGTAAGTGTCACAGTATCGAAGATCATAAATTAGATATCCTTATCATAAATATCACTCTTCCCATTAAAACTCTTAAATTCTCAATGCTATCTTACATTTCGCGTGCATATAACCCTTAATCAATTCTGTATATCACACGAATGAAATCTATCAATGACATAAATGAAAACTAAATTTGTAGATGACATATCCTCTTGTTACCAAAAAAAGGTTACCTCTTCGAATAATCAAACAATATTTATCAAAATATTATAAGTAGTTGCGTTTTGAAAAATTAGCGTAAGTTGTTTTGAGCTTATTGACCTCTAAGTTAATCAACCATGTTAACTTTGGAGAAATGTATAGCAATCAAGATCTGTATAAATTAGTCGACTTTATTGTATGATTTTAATATTTCAAATTAAGATATTTCAAGCATAGCACCCACTAGTTTATGCCACCACATAATCTTTGCAACCTATCGGTGGTTAGGATTTGATAAATTAAATTAATATATTTTCAACATAGCAGCCACTAGGTTATGCCACAACATAATATTAGGATCTTAGCAGTCTCTAGGTTTCAACAAAAGAAAGTAAGAACTTAAGAATATAAATATTTTGAGCTAAAAAAACAATAGTATTTAACAAACAAAAGAAAGACATTGACTTTGGATATCTTTATAGCAATCAAGACCAGTATAAATTAGTTAAATTTTTTGTATGCATTTAAGATTTAGAATTAAGATATTTCGAGCTTAGCACCTACTAGGTTATGCTACCACATAATATTTGGATACTACGGTGGTTTTAGATACTTTGAGCTTAGCAACCGTAGCCTTTACCACAACATATTATTTGGAGATTTAATTCGCTATGGTTTAATAATTCATAGTTATGATATTTTATAGCACCTTGAACAAATTACAGGAAGATATTTTGAACTTAGTTGACACTATTTTAAAAAATGACATAAAATATGGAGGTTACGATTGATATGATTAAACAAATTAAATTAACATATTTTGAACTATGCAGAGACTAGATACTTCCATAATATATTATTTCAAGCATAGTGGTTGCTATCATTTAACATGTTACTAAATAATATTTGAGCTTAAGCGTCCACTAGATTATGACACAACACAATATTTTGTGCTTAGCACTCACTAGGTTTAAACAAAATAAATAAGATATTATTAGCTTGATTATTGGTGGGTTATGCCAAAACATAATATTTGGATGTTAATGGTGAATGGGATTTAGAAAATTTGAATCAACGAGTTTGGTCTTAGTGATCATAGGTACATAAAAATATATTATTTTGATCTTTCCATTTCTTTGGGTTTTTCCACAACATGTTATTTGGTGATTTCATCACTAAGGTTTAATAATTCATAATTAAGATATTTTACAACATCTAGAAAATTAGAGGTATATATTCATAAATTTTATGGTGTTAAACACATAATATAATATTCCGACTTTAGTTTTTGTAAGAAACTAACTAGTAAGAGAATTATATGTTTATATTAGACAAAAATACATTATTCCACACCATAAATTTTTGGAGCTTGGTGATCACCAGGTTTTATCAAAATAAAGTAGGATACTATGATCTAAGAAGCCACTAGGTTATACCAAGACATAAAATTTGGAGCATAACGATCTTAAGGATGTAATAAAACTCATTAATATATTAGGAGCTTAGCCATGACTATGATATGTCAAAACATAAAACTATTTGGAATTAGAGTAAAAGGGTTTTTACCCAAATGAACCACATACTTGCATTAAAAATCCCTCACAAATAGGTATTATAGTGAAACAAGAAGAGAACAATCTTGTATGCAACAAAAAACAAAAAACCAAAAATTCCCAAACCAGACAAAGCCAAATTACATTTTATGGATATTCATGAGAGTAGTTGCTTCATCCTTAACATCAACAGTAGGGCTTCCTTGAACTAGCACATCCACTAACTTAATGTGTTCTAGGAAGTCTTCATTGATTTTCATCTAGGTCATGTCCATGTGAATTTTCCATTCCTTGATAGTAGATACTAATTATAACATAATATTCAATGGCCTCGTGTAGATCAGGAGATATCTTCTCTAAATGATCCCTATGTTACTGTAGCTACGGTGGGGGATCCCATTTTATCTAACAGAGGAGAATCAAGGTAAACTAAGAAGAGATTCTATATTAAATCTAGAATATCTAATTCCATGCTAAATTCCATGCAAAACTATGGGAGGGAAGCCACACATTCTTTTTGATCAAGTGAATTGAGTTGATTATAACCATTATAATGTGAGTGGAGACGAGAGGAGAAGCCAGAGAAGCATCGACAAGAGGTGGATAGAAAGTAAATTTTAGGTCAAAAAGTGGTTTAAATACCTTAGGATATTTCTTTGAGGGGTTTTAAGGGTTAAGATCCACTAGAGAAGACGAAGGAGTGATAATATTGAAAGAATAAGGAGTGAAAGATTTAGGGCTAATGATCATGATGTTCAAATCAGAGTTAGAAGGGAGACGAAGGTGGCGGTGATGGAAATGGAAAGATGGTGATGGTTTCGAGAAGATGAGGGGGACACGAAACTACTTTCTGGATTAGAGGGGAAGTGCAATATTTTTTTGGGAAGATTTAATTTTAAAGAGAAAATACAAAAGGCCTTAGTGTAGGCATGGACCTTCATCTTCTTTTTCTAGTTGAAGGGACCTATCAAGCAATTGAAATAGAAAATACACAAAGTTTAACTTCCAATCATGTCAAAGATGTGCAGGAAGGAATTTTTGAGGTCCATAGATCACTTTGCAGCGTTGTTACAACGTGAAGTACCTCCTAAATTTCTCATCAACCCTATCCTAAGGTTTTGGAATGAAGTCCTGTTTATATCCCGAGTGATACATTATCATATTTTCACTAGGATACTATAAATCATCTATCTCCTCCTAAAGTGAGAATTTAAAATAAATTTATCTCTCCATGGGGAGCCCTGTCAGTAGTCGCAATCGATCACAAAATAAAAAATATCTTACCCACTTTGACTCTTCCTTTCTTCCAGGTTGCTAGCACACTGCTGGTCACTCAGACAAAGTGACCAGATAGTCTTTCCATAAATAACATAATGCCATCCTAATACAAAACATTCCATACTATCTATTCGGCCTTGACGTTTTCACAAGAAGAAGGCTCAATGTGTTTTACGATGCCACCCATAGTGAACAGGGCTATTCTGATAGTGATTTCCAAAGGCCCAATATAAACGATGCTTAAATAGAGATGTCGAGCACCTTTATTCCAATCTTCAACATACGTCTCCAAGATTTCTAATTGAAATCTAACATATTTAGTAATAGTCATTAATTAGTCCTTCCCATGACATAAACACAATCTATGAATTCCATAAATGCCCAAAAACCCACAAATGTTGTATCCTCTTACCTCCGCCAAAATAGGTTATGCCTTAACATAACCTAACAACTTTTATTATAATGTTAGTTAATGTTCAACCAACCAAAACATTAATTAGTTAATGTTCATGCAATTACTGCATTTAGTGGAGGTTGAAGGTTTGAATGTTAGTGATATTAGATGTATTTAGTTAATATATGTTATAAAGGAAGAATCTATAAACAAAATGAAGCAATGTGAAATAACTAACATTCTAGACATTATTTCATATTGTATAGATTATCGAAAATAAATAATAAAGCAATATCTTATTGTAATTTCATTATTGACACATCTATTTGTTATATTTAGGTTATCCAAGGTTGTTTACTCTACACATGGAAATGAAGTGGGTAAGATGATTAAAACAATAAAAAACCAAAAAGGGGTATTCATGGTTCTAGTGTTAATCTAGATAGGAGGACTAAAATGATGTAAATGAACTAAAGTGGTATTGAAATAAATGTAAACAAACTATTCTAAGTGAAATCGAACCCTAATATGTAAGAGGGAAAAGGGAACTGACTTAGTTGATTGATGGTGACTATCATAGGTTGTCGTACATCTCAGTAATTAGAACTAACATTATAGAAAAATACTCGAGGGCCATGTGAAGGGAAGATATAGACTGCTAAAGTGAAATGGGCACGTGGGAATGTAATTGGGTGCCTGGGCACTCCCGGTCTATAGTATTGGTGCTTGGAATAGTATAAATGCTCAAAACCTAATTTGGCATGGTCGTTAACTGTCTCTAAATACTTTTTGTTTTTTGCATAGGATATATTGGAAGAACCGAATGATGTCTTACACAAGAAGAAGAAGAATGGGTCAAATCGGCCTCAACCGCCAAACCGATGGACTTATCATTGATCGTTGCACTACATTACGGACCTTGATATAGTTTTGGTTAGTGTGTGTATCTTGTGCCCTGGGTTCTCTTGTGCCCGATTGAACTTTTTGAAATAGTGAGCTATGGTAGCAATAAAAGATGTAGATATTAGAATAGAATTAATAAAATCCATCCTCCTCTAAGAATGTGTGTGATGCGAATTTCCTAGCTTGAATGTATGGTGTTATGTGGATGTAAGTGGTGTAATGGATGCAAACCCTAAATGGAGTGATAATAGTGATAGGATGCAATGATCTAGGACCCTAATTACAGTCTTATTAGCTTTATATTTATAGGGCTCTCAAGTTTAATTGCGTAATTAATCCCGACAAGGATGACTGAGAAGAAGATAAGGATGACCAATGGCTAGAAGTGACCCAAAAAGGAGAGAAAGAGGTTGTGCATAGACCGAGGTTCCCTGGGTGGGACCAAGGCACCTTGAGGTGCCCCAAAGTACAACTGGGTGCCTTGATTTAGGGATGGAAACTTGGGGTAGTTAGAAAATGGGGTGATAAGTATCTGGAAAGAAGAAATAAGAGATAAGAAAAAGGTGGCCAAAAGGTGGGATTAATTAGTACTTTGTACACTTTAGAACCTTCTAAATAGTAGTATAAGACTAGGCTAAATATTGTCTAATGTGCAATATTTGTGTCTATATTTGTCCCCAATTTATGTGTGCGAGCGAACAACTCGGTAACATAAAGTAGATAGAAAATCATACCTGATGTCCATAAAGAGTCTGGAAGAAAACATGTCGATGGAATAGAAGCGTAGAATGCCAAAAATAAAAATGTGGAGTGTGGATTCTAAAGATGTAAAATGTAAATAAAAGTGATGAGAGTGAACATAGGGTGGAACGCATATGTAGTTACTGCATGTGTGATGTATACTTACATGGTTAGTATGGAAAGTACTGTTGTGGTGTGTTGTCATTTTCATTGTTGTTGTCCCCAATTTGACTACTTGTTTCTCATACGACGGACCTGCAATGAGAAAATGATCAAGTAGTCAAATATGTATATATGTAAAAATGTTTTGTAAAGTACAAAAATGTAAAGTAGGCTAAAATAGAAAGTGTAAATGGAAAGTGGAACATTTACACATAATCCATGTCAAGAAAAAGGGTGTAGATAGATCTCCTATAATGTCGCGAGTGTCGGTGATCTCACGCTACCCTAGCTGAGGAAGTGTAGGGAGGAAATTATCAATGTCCTCTAACTCTAACCACTTCTGCTGAAATTTGTTGAAGAGATATCTATATTGCACTAGTTTTTGGGTGATCCTATGCCACTAGATGGAGAAGTGTAGAGAGGCAACCCACTGTAACCCTTGATCTTATGACTGCTCTCACAGAATTACCAAAGGACACCATGTCTTGTTAAGGTCATTGTGTATGGAGTTTGTAGACTAGTCTAAACTCACTCATTGTGTGTGAACCAATGTAGATACATTGTGTTAGTAGAAACCCTTAATGATGCCCCCCCTCTTTGGGGGCACATGCGATGACCCTAGAAGGAGAATGTGGCCCCAAAAGAGGACCAACCACACTCTAACATGTAGAAATCTTCCCTATAGGGGGAAAGGAAAGCACTTGGTAGATACCAAGGTGTGCACAAAAGGGGATGGCTAGCCAATACAAGTGTTAGTCCAAACACATGCATGCAAATAAGTGTAAAATACATAGACAATGTAGAAAAACTACCAAGTACAGTAGTGTAAACATGCAAGAAAACAAACATACCACACAAAGTGGGTTTCAAACATGGGACATCACTCACGATGTCGCAAGACATGCAAGGCCATCATGGCTGTAAAAAAATAGTCAAGTGTGTACATAAGCAAAGGGAAAATCCCGCAAACAATAGCAAACAAAGCAGACAAGTAGAAACAAAAAGGGATTCATGGAAACATGTAATGTCAAAACAAGTGTTGCACATGGAACACCCGTTAGCATGTTAGAGTGAAAAAAATATGTCAAAGTGTGTAGAAACAAGTATTATAAGATGCTAAGTACAAAATGAAACAATAACACCTGTATGAGATGAATGTGGATGCCCCCATCAACCATTATAGTAAGGTTAGAAGGTGAGCATCCATGCCATGTGTAAATGTCTTGTATCTATGATCACACTAAACAAAGGTGTGAATGTACATGTGTGTATGATAATGACATATAGGAAAGAAAGCTAACATGTGTAATAGAATGAGCATGCAAAACACTAGTAAGAAAAAGTAAATGCTACCAAGACAATGTAGTATGATGTGGATGGATGGAATGGAATGCAAGATGGAATGATAGGAGCAATGTGCCCCCCGAGTGTATGGAAGTGTATGCAATGAGGTTCATTTTTTTCCCCCTCAGTAATCAAGAATGAACCATAAATGAGAGTGCATCATCGAGAAATGGTCGAGTAGTGTTGGTTGTGTCTAATGCATTGTGATGAGTGTGTATGGGGAGTGGTGATGAAATGTGACATGTGGATAAGATGTGCATGAACCCTATAGCCAAAGCGTATATCACAAATTTTTTGATCAGAGGAGTGATGATTTATCCCTAAGCATATATCACTATAAGATGAATGGATGAGGATGAGAGGTATGGAAAAATGTGCGTGGACCCTATAGCCTAAGCGTATACCACAACTTGGTTGAATAAAGGAGTGATGATTTAACGCTAAATGTATATCACTATGAGATGAAAGGATGGGAATGTGTCATATAGAAAATGTGTGTGTGGACCCTATATCAAAATCGTATAACACATCTTGGTTGGATAGAGGATTGATGATTTATACCTAGGCATATATGACTATAAGATGGAAGAAGAAGGTGATGATCTAGCCTATGACATATGTCACTATGAGATGAGTGATGAGGTTGTATGAAGCATAGATAAGTAGGCGGTGAATAACAGAAGGTGGTGATGTTAGCACTAAGCATGACCACTATGTGATGAAGAAGGTGAGGGTGGTGATTTAGCCTAAAGTGTATACCACTAATGGATGAGTAGGAGAGGTGATGATGTAGTAGAATGAATGAGAATAGGATAATAGAATATGTGATGATAGGCGGTAAGAAGATAATGTAGAATGGGGAAAGGAGTGGTGACTTAACCTAAGGTGTATACCACTACATGAGATGATGATGAGTATGGGTGATGATATATCCTAGAGTGATGGTCACTAGTCCGATGAATGTGGTATGATGACATGTCGCATATAGGTAAGGTCCATTTTATTGGTAAAACCTCGGCAGTCAAGTATGGACTGAGGAACTAGAGTGCGTCATAGGGTGGTGGGTGTAACATGTCAAACAATGTAGTGTAGATGACCAAGGTATGTGAATGTGTGGTGTAGGAAATGTAATGTAGTATGTGGGTAGGTAGAAATAGAATGTGTACTGATGAGAGATGAAACTAGACCCAAGTATAAGGAAATCTAGTGTAGGGTGTAGAATAGGTAGGATGTATGCAGGAAATGTGGGTATGGAAGGTGTAATGCAATAAGTGTGTAGATAGGAATAGAATGTGTAATGATAATAGATAAAACTAGACCCAAGTATAAGGAAATCTAGTGTAGCATGTAGAATGTATAGGATGTGTGGATGACATAGAAAACTAGACTCATATATGATGATGACTAGTGTAGCGTGTATGAGATAGATGAGGTAGAAATGAATAGTAGATGAGGTATGTATAGGATGATGTAGGATGTATATGTATGAATTTGGTAGTGCACTATGTGGGGTTCAGTGTAATAGTAATCCCTCAACAGTCCAGTGTGAACCAAAGCACTAGGGTGCATCATCGGGTAATGAGGGTGTGATAATAGATGATGGAAATGTTGATATGCAAGGAAAGGAAACATGTATGGGTGTGAGAGGTATCAATGCAAAAGTACAAGAGGAGGGGGTTTTCTAATGACTAGCCCCCTCCCTCAACTAGGGAGAAAAGAGGAATCAACCAATGAGGTCGAGGGACGGATGTCCATCGACCCATACATGAGAGGAGGATAATGGAGAAGGATGCTCTAATAATGGTGGTATAGGAGATAAGTGTTTTCCAATGGAATGAAGCTGATATGCATGCAAGGGATGTATATATTATGAATGTTGGGGCATATTAAAGTACGTAGGTGAGGGAGATCGATGAGATTCCGTGTGTAAAGAGGAGGGTGATTGATATGGGATAAAACAAGGTAGTGATTTACAATGAGAGGTGGTAATAGGTTTAGGAATAGGCCTATACCGATGTGTAGGACTAAGATAAGGGAGAGGTCGCATGGGGGCCAATCGAGGTGTTGAAGTGGGAATAAAGAGTGGAGGGCTAGGAGGGACTCTATTAATGGTGATAACTTGATTTTTGTAAATAAATTTGAGATGTAGGTGGGTCATAGAGATGATAGCTTGGGATTTATGAATCCAATTGAGTCCCAGAAGTAGGTCACATCCATGGACTACTTGACTAATAAGGCAAGGGATGAGAAGAGTAAGAGGGATAATAGTGATATGTAACTTAACAACACCAAATGGTTTGTTGAATGGATAATCAATTTATGAAGAAGGGTAACTGATAAATCACAAGAAGGAACCAATAGGGGTAACCAATTTGTGAATGGATCGACTCTAATCTTGTTTATATTGGTGGAACCAATAGATGCTTGTATGTGGACATGGTCGATGTGAACGTAGCATGGTAGTCGGCGATAGAAAAGGAGATAATTTTTATCACATCAGCGTGTGATAAATGAGAAATTCGAGAGGTCCGGGGGAGGAAGTAATTATATGAGAGATGTAGTTGGAAGAGGAATTGATGGGTTTGGTATCATGTTTAGGGGAGGGTTGTTAAAAATTTGGATTTTATGGTTATCATTGGGAGAAACTATCATGGGGGACTCAGGTAGGTATTGAATGATATCTTTGGAGTTTGAAATAATGATTGGTTGGATGCCCCGCACATTGGTGATAGTCATAGTAAGAATGCTCATAAAATTTACACCCTTTAGGTTGGGAGGGTTCAAGTTGCAAAGGTGAAGGTAGGGTGATGAGGTTACTATTATTGAGTTGTTGTAATAAGACGTTGAGTGTCATACTAAGTTTAGTAAGAGGATGTCAATATGGCTGAGGGTGTAATTCTCGAGTGGTAGAAACTACATTAACAGAATTTTGATTACTAGGTTTATGGGGAGGGACTTTGAAGAATGCTTTTAGGAGTGCATGTAGAGGATGAAGGTGAGTCCTGATATTTTAACTTTCCTATAGAGGAAAGTTTAGTCTCATGGAGATTAAGATCATGAAAAATTTTATCAAACGAGGAAACATTCTCAAAGAGGATGCTATCTTGCAGAGGTGGTAAGAGGCTATGGATGAATAAATCTTCAATTTTTGAATCGCCATAACATTAGTCATCTTGGTGACATTATTTTTGTATCGTAGGATGTAATCGAGGAATCATTCATTGGATCATTGTTAAAGTGGGCATAAGATAGGGTGGAACCAATATTGATGGAAAAATGTGTGAGAAAAGCATCAACCAAATGGGTGAAAGAGCTTACCAAATGGACTGAAATTCATAGAACCAATGCATCGCATAGTCCTGTAGACTATGCAAAAATAACTTAGCGAGGATAGTATGATCATCAAGATATAGTCAAGACATGTGACATGAAAGGCACAAAGGTGCTCTTGTGGGTCACCGTGACCTTTAAAAATGGGCAATTTGGGAGCAGTGAAGTTATGTGGGAATGGGTAAGTAACGATAGATGGCGCAAAGGGGGAATGCAACAAGGATGTGGAATCAAGCGATAGAGGTCCTCGAGTGGTAGTAACTTGCAACTATCAGATTTGATTTTGGAGATCATGGTATAATGATGTTAGATCAGGGGTATGAGATGAGGAGCCAAGTGGTATATTAGAAGCACCATGGGGAGCTGAAGGGATAGTAGTTGCAATAGGGGGAGTGGAGGTGGGAAGTGTAGAGACCATAGGGGTAGAAGAGATGGGTAGTGATGCCTCATGGGATCATTGTATAGTGAGAAGAGTGTGTAAAACATGAGGGAGATGAGTGATATTTTCATGTAAATCTTAGTGAAAATCAATAATAACATCAAGTTGCTCTTGGTCAACATTAGTTTTTGCATCATAATATTTATCACTAACGAAGGTTTCAATTTCATGTATAGGAACTTGGGTAGAGGAATCTAAGGGTTTTTAACCATGAGTGTGGGTATATTTGATGTGGATCTAAGGGGATGACAGAGAGGAGAAATAAGTTCACAATAGTGAACAGGTCTAAAGTGACCACTATGTGAGTAATGGGCATAAAAGAAAGAGGGATAAAGGATACCCTAGTGAAGGAGAAAGGGGAAAACAAAAATAAAAACCTAAAGGGTGGTATTTCGGGTTCTAGTGTTAATCTAAATAGGATGAATAAAACATTGTAAATGAACTAAAGTAGTATTGAAATAAATGTAAACAAACTATTCTAAGTGAAATCAAAACCCTAATATGCAAGAGGGAAAAGATAAATGACGTAGTGGATTAATGATGAATGTTACAGGTTGTCAAAGATTTGGAACTGGAACTTAGCAGTCTAGACAAACACTCAGGGGGCCTACAAAGGGAAAATTTGGACTATCCAAGTGAAATAGGTGCCTAGGAATGTAATGGGAAACCCGATAAATCCTAGTCTCAGTAGTTTGGGCACTTAGAATAGTATAAATTCTCAAAACCCTAATTCAGCACGGTCGCTAAGTGTCTCTGAATACTCTCTTTCTATTACACTAGATTCACTGGATGAACTAGATGACGCCCTACACAAGAAGAAGAAGGGGTCGACTAACCTCAACTACCAAACCAGTGGACTTATCATTGAGAACTGCATTACATTATGGACCCTAATGTAGTTTTTGTGAGTGTGTGTATGTTGTGCCCTAGGTGCTCTCATGCCAATTACACTTTGTGAAATAACGAGCTATGGTAGCTATAGAAGATGTAGATAATAGAATAGAATGAATATAATCCCTCCTCCTCTAAGAATGTGTGTGATGCAGAATTTCCTAGCTTGAATGTATGGTGCTATGTGGATGTAAGTTGTGCAATGGATGCAACCCTAGATGGAGTGATAGTAGTGATAGGATGCAATGACCTAGGACCCTCATTATGGTCTTATAAGATTTATATTTATAGGGCTCTCAAGTTTAATTTCGTAATTAATCATGATAAGGTCGAAAGAGAAGAAGATAAGGATGAAAATGGGTAGAAGTGACCCAAAAAGGAGTGAAAGAGGTTGTGCACAGACCGAGGCACCTTGGATAGGACCAGGGCACCCGAGGTTGCCGTGATTTAGGGATAAAAACTCGGGAACTTATAAAATGGGGTGATAAGTATTGAGAAAATACGTGGAAAAAAAAAAAAGAGATAAGAAAAAGGTGGCCAAAAGGTGGGATTCATTAGTACTTTGTAAACTTGAGAACCTTCTAAATAGTAGTATAAGACAGGGCTAAATATTGTCTAATGTGCAATATTTTTGTTTACATAATCACAAAGATGTTATAGGGAGCACAAGTAGCACTGGTGATGAGAATTTTTTTGTGAGATTTTTTGAGGTGATTTCACAAAACATTGTTTGAATGGAATGAGATAGGACGATTTTGTCAAAAAAAAATGCATCCCCACAAGTCCTCTCCATCCTAGGGTCTGATTTTTTCAACAGAGAGCAATGTGTTTAGTTCATATCAAGATAAATTTAAATGTAGATATAGTTATAGGTACATGGCAAGAATAATATTCTTATTAGGTTTATTTTCTCTTACAGATATTATTACATTCACAATTATAAGTACAATTATAGGTACATGACAAGAATAATATTCTTTTTCATCTTTTAACTAGCCTCGTGGATGTTAAAATTTCTTCTTATATTGAACCCTTACGTGACTTCGATGGTGTGGGTATATATATTAACTTGAATCAATATTATTATGTTGTAGGTCTTGTCGAAAAGTGGTTGTTTATATTACTTAAAGCGTAGTGGTCACTTTAATTTAACAAGTTAATGAATGATATTTTGAACTTAGCATCCTTTAGCTTATAAGAAAACATAATATTTGGATCTTCATGGTATTAAGGTTTTGACAAAAGATAGTGAGATATTATTTTGATTTTAGTGGTCACCGGATTTAACAAATTAAATCAACCTAGTTTGAGCTTAGGGGATGGATGTATTTGAAGTATATAATATTTGGAGCTAAAGAGTCACTATCATTTAACAAGATAAAGAAAGACAAATGGATTTTAGTTTCTACTAGTATCTCCATGTTAATCTTGTAATGAACTTCCACCTACTTAGAGGATTGAATTTATATAACAAAAAAGTATAGTAGTTTGGGATTGAAGTGAAATATGTAATGTGTTTTTAAATTCATTACTACTCGAATAGAAGTGTGACTAGCATTGTGGATGTTAAAAGTTCATATTGGAAGGATTGAAAGATTTGTTAATTACTTGTAAAATGTCTTTTTTGTACTTATAATATGTTATTGTTTTAATGAAAAATATTGAAAATGTTTCTAAAATAGTTTGATGTCTTTTAAATGTCCTAGATCAATTATTTTCACAAAAATTCATTGCTTACATGCATTGATGGAGATCAATGACTACAATGCTTAAGTATAACATGTGACATATCGATTCTTGGACCAAACATATTCATTTTCAAAACACATGTTGTCTTGTAAAGGATTTCGGAAGAAAAATTGGACTAAGGATTTACTCCCAAGGTCAACAACATGAAGATTACTCCGCCTTAACTAGAATTGAATTTCAAATATTGGAGGATAAAAAATTGTATTTATTTGAAATATTTATTACTTACTACAAAATACCTTTTATGTTGTACTTATAATATGTTGTTGTTTGAATTAAAAATATCGAACATGTTTCTAAAATAATTTTATGTCTTTTAAATGTCCTAGATCAATTGTTTTCACATAAATGATTTTCCTACATATGTTTATGGAGATCAATGACTATAATGCTCAAGTATAACACCTCACATATCAGTTCTTGGACAAAAATATTAATTGTTTGAGTATATTTTTTCTTGAATAGGACTTGTAGAGGAAAATTTTGATTAAGTATTTACTCACTAATGCCAACATGTTTTTCGAGTTAGCTATACTGAAACACGGTTTTAACTCTTTGCATGATGTGATAAATGATACAATTAATAATTGTACCATAAGAAATATCTGGAAAGATACTAAAGAATTTTTTTTGAAAGAGTTTGATAAATGTAATCATTCATACCACTAGAAAGGGTAATAAATGTGCGTATTATCTTGCCAAATTAGGGGCTAAACGTAGTAATTTTAAAGTGTGTGAGAGGGGAGATGATATCACCATTATTATTAATCTCATTAAAAACATTAAAACTTGATGTCTTAATCGGTCGTTGTTTTACCTCATTTGGATGTCATCCTTTTATTATGGTTAGCAAGATGCTTCACACGTGCAATATATATGGGGGATTTGTATTAATTTTTATCTTATGATTAATTTTGGCCATTGTTTCTTCCATTTTCAATCTCATTCGAATAAAAACATGGGAGGTGTTCATTTAAGAATCAATCCCACAAACTATGGTGACCATAAGGATAACCCCTCCTTGTGGCACATTCTGAAAATTAGGGGTTTTAGGAATTTCATCTCAAAAATTACAGGGTCTGATCCTTATCTTGTGTTGGAGTTTGGTTAGGCATGGAACAATAAAAACATAATGATCTCGTGACATGGAAATTTAGGTTTTGGTGGATTTGATAGTGCAGAAACTAAAATGGAGATGACAGGCTTAAAGATATTCAAATACCACACAAGATGCAATCAAAAATTGGGATTCTCTTCCATGGTAAATAAATGGTTTACCTTTTGGTACATGGTATAGCTAGATTCTACATCCCCGATATTTTGAATGTGGTTTACATCCATATTATGAGGTACATTACTCTTTAAGTCAATTATAGAAATATATTTACTCACTATATTACTATCCTTAATATTTCTAGGCATAAGATTTCTATGAGCCTTCCCTTTTTCTTGTTTATGTTGTTCTCTATGTCGATGCATGATTTTCAACGGAAATATTGATACTCCGATACACCATAGAAAAATTATTTTTATTTTTAATAATGGTAAATCGGTGGTAGTAAAGGAATTAGAGCCCAAATATGGGGATTCAGGTTGAAAATTGTACTCTTAGAGAGAATATGAACAAACTGAGTAGAAAAAAGAGTAAGACACCTTAGACAAATGGAAGTTTTCTGATTGATATGAACGAGGAGTCATCTAAAGGGAAAGAGAGAGAGGAGATGAGTTGGAATGTGGATTTTGATAAAATTTCTCTCAAGGTGAGTCAGGTGGAAATAGATTTGGATGCCATTGGAGAAGTTGGAACAGATATGGGAAACAATGTCATGCATTGCATTGAAACCTCTAAGAAACATTACATCACCCAAAACTCTATCTAGGACGATATGTTAGAGATCAAAAGTTTGGTTTTGGAGTTGTAGGGGCATGTGGTCAAGTTGGAGCAGGGACACAAAGTTTGTAGGTATAATCTCCACCTTATTAGTTTTGATGAGGAAGAGAAGGTTGAAGACAACATCCCTATCATGAGTGAGCAAGATGATAATATGAAACATTTGAAGACTAACTTGTCCTTTTCCTCTTGGAGTTTTCATTTGACCGTATTATTTGGGATATTTTCCCTTCCATGTTTTATGATTTTTTGTTGTATGTATCTGTTGGATTTTAGTTTGGGATAAGTTGTTTTAGCCCTTTTTGTCCCATTTCTTTTTGTTCACTCTTGGTGATGCTCATGATGCATTCTATTGTAAGTTTCTCGTGTACCTTAATCCCTATATAAAGTACCCAATCATTATGTTTATATATATTTAATAAACCTTTTTAATATTAATTTTGTTAATGAAATTTTAAATTAAACAAAACAAAGTAGTAAGTTCATGCCTCATGAATGGGAGATGTGCTAGTTGTGCGATAGTTTTCATAGAATTATGATTTTTATTAAATAGAATAAATCAATGTTACAACAAGGCCTCATATTTTTCAAATCAATACTAACTAACAAATAAAATATATATAAATAAGTTTCGTAGTTTAAAAAATTATTTAAATAAATTACAAACATTAGAAAATTGAAAAGTTATAGAATTTTTTTATTTTGATTGGTGGATTAAAGAGAAATTTTAAGTAAGATGTTTTGAGCTTAGCGCCCGCTAAGGTAACCTAATACTTCCATAATATAAAATTTTGAGCTTATGGATTGCTAGCATTTAACAAGTCAAAGAATATTATTTTTAGCTTAGCATCCGCTAGCTTATGTGACACCATAGTAATTGGATATTATCGATTGATAGAATGTAGTGCCCACATTTTTATAGCTCAATTACTTGTTGCTCATTTACTCATAGACATGTTTTGACATGAGAGAATTGATATGTTTTGAACATTACATTAGGAGATTTGGTTTGATTAGGCATGTATGGACATTTAGGTGTATAGCGTTGATTTAGCTTGATTACTATGTTTTTACATTATCTTATGATGTCATGGATACTAATTGATATGATGTTGTGTTGGAACGTAGTTATATTGATGGATACTCAATTTGTTGCATGTTGGGATTCTATGGATACATGTCATTTTATCATTGTGACTAACTTATGGTGAATTATGTATGGTTGTGCACATTGTCGCACTTTCGATTCCAGAAAGATGAAATGTTAGTCTAGAATTCATTGATATCTTATTTAGTAGTTGATTTATATTTTATCGGATAGGTGTGTTTAATGTGTGTAATGAGTGTGCAGGTGATAGGTCACAGAGAGAACGTGGGACTCAGAGCCAGCTATGCAACTTTGCACAAGCAGCCCATGGGCTAAGCCCTAGCCATGTTTATTGCTTGAGGCCTTAGCGTTAGAATTATTGTTTTGGGCACCATGGGTGACCCTCATTTGTAATGTAATATGTCTTGTAATTATTAATTTTGCTTAGGGTGTCTAGTTGTGTTGTAAGCTTGTTTTGGGGAATTAATGACCCCACTTGCATTAAGTTTTGAATTAGATTAATGATGTAATTAATCTAGAGGGTTTAGGGTCACATGTGAACCCTTGGGTGGTCCCCACATCCTCTAACCTTGTGCCAAATTTTTCAAACCCGAAATTGGGTTATTTTGGGCATTTTTAGGGACCCCTTTTTAGGTTGGGAGTTCCCTTAACATAAAAATGAGCCCTTGACCCTACCTAATAGGTAGGGAGGCTTATTTTCAAGGCTAGAGGAGTTTTCCTTCCTTTTTTCATCTTGCTTGGTCACATCCATGTAAGGGGTATGGTTTAGTGTGTTTGTTAAAAGTTGCACAAGTTTTGTTTTGTTATCAATTTAGGTAATTTGGGAGAAGAGGACTAAAAGGCATTTTACCCTTTCTCTCTTTTGTTTTGGCATCTTTGACTTTGAAGGAAGAGAGGGGTGACACATGTTACCCCCTAATTTGTAAGGATTTTTGATTTTTCCTCTTCAAATTCCCCTCATGGGAAAGGAAGAGAACTTTTTTTTAGAGATTTTGCTTGGATGCTTGGGTGTTTTTGGGAGCTAGAGTTTTCTTGGGTCAAGAAGTGGAGAATATTGAAGTTGGAAATATTTTTGGAGAGTTTTCCTTGAGGTAGGGTCTTAAGCTTTATTGTATGTGTTATATTCATGCTAGTTGTTAGATTGTTTACTTGGAAATGTGGTGGTTGCATGAGGATTTTTATTTATTGTTACTTGTTTTTGCTCCCTCCATCATATGGCATGATGGAGTTTTGGAGTTGTGGGGGAAGAGAGAGGGATTTTTCCCTCTCAATCCTCATAGGCTTGATGGGCAATCCTTGTAGGATTTAGTATTCCCGTCCAATTGGTTTGAGGTGGGGAAGTTGGTTCATTTGGCTTGAACCTCCTTCCCCATTCTTGGTAAGGAAACCCCTTTGGGGTTTGAAAATCCTTCCAAGAAGGATTTGGTGAAAGGGAGGAGGAATAAGGAGGGCTTGAATGAATTAGGAGAAATAAGGAGGGCATGGAGATCTTGTTTTAATGCAACTATTGTTGGTTACAAATTTGGATAACTTCTCTCCTCTCTTCCCCATTTGTTTTAGAGGTAGAATTTGGGTTCTCCTCTTTTTCATCTTGTAAAATTTGGAGTCTTGTTTATACTTGTCTTGTGTTTTCATGTGGATGTATCATTGTTTGTTCACCCTCAATTCTTGTGCATAGTTGTGGATTTTTGTCCTCTTTCCCATGGGCTTGGGGGAGGCTAGCATGCATCCCAACCTTGGGAAAGGCATGTAATGATGCCTATGGTTGGGTGGTAAACAAGCTTCTTCTCCTTGGTTGGATTTCTTAAAGGCATGGAAGTTGAATCTCAAAGTTGGAGTTGGTGGCATCTTGGGCTCTCATTGTTCTCTCTTCCCTTATGAAACTTTCTTGCATTGTAACCTTTAAAGTATGGCTATGTGGGAAGATTCCTTGGCATGAAAAATTTTTCATCTTGTGTATTGGACACCACTTGTAAGATTGTATTCTACTTGTATTTGAAAAACTTCCTTCAACTTGGGAAGGAGTTTGTTGGATTGTTATCTTACGTGTTATTGCATGTGTTGGATTATGATGCATTGATAAATTATGCAAGAGAAGTTTTGTGAAACACTTATACTTATTCAAAATGCATTGAATAGAAAATAGTTACATTTCTTTAGTAAGCATTGTTTTGAATATCCTTGTGATCAAGAAAGACTATTTAATGGAAAAATGTTTTTAACAAAGAAATAATATTACTTGTTGAAAGTTTTACTTGTTTAAAAATTTGTATGCTCATTTGGGATTACAATGGAAAATAAGAACTTCCTCTTGTTTAGTTTGAAATATGTTTGGATGGAATGTGATTAATTTGAAAATTATTTTTCATGCAAAATTTAATGGTTTGTTCTTAGTTTCTCATTTGAAATACTTGTATATTCCTTCACCACAAAATAGGTGAATCTTTTACTTATAAACAGTTGAAAATATTAAGTTCCTTTTTGCATCATTATAGTGGAATTAAAATCTGTTATTCTATATATTAATACCACCATTATTATCATTGAAAAAAATATCATACTCATAATTAAAATATTATTAGTATTAGTTTAATTTCTTTATTAAAATAAATCAGAATGCAGATTTTAAAGTGAAGAGTATATATATACTATGAAATATATATATAAATACATGTTTATATAAATGGATAATCTTCTATATTTATATAAGAAAAACGTTTTAAATATTAAAGAAAAAAAAATTACTTAATATATTAGTTCCACATTTGTATGGTTTTTCTGTCCAGAGGTGGGGCATTACATTTATTATCGTAGTGAAGGTTCGCACACGCAGACACTGCAGGTAATCAATCAACTAGTTAACAACATTGGTAACAACATTAATAGTAAATAAATGAACAAAATAATTAAACATTTTATGTAACCATTTAATAACTTATTCACCACCTTGAGCACGGATGGTACCCAAGAGGGGACGATCAACTAGAGGCTTGGGGCATAGTGTGCCTACATGGGAGACGCCGGCACCGAATTTGGGCCTTAGATATTAGAGGTCCCGTGCAGTTGATAAGCGTTGTGGAGCAGCATCTTCCACCATTGTAGGAGGTGAGAGATGAGATAGCATTGGGATACGAGGAGCTCAGGTGAGGATGCACATTCGAGCTGCACTGAGCATGATACACCGAGGCGGGAGAGGTCACATACCCCTTCTATTCATCATGAGAGGGTATCCTCGTACCATCGTAGCTACTCACACGCCTCAAGGTACCATTTGGGGATAGGCGACCCCTTTCACCTGTTGGACTACATCGCCAGGATCAAGATACAGGTAGTGTGATTAGAGATCTCCTTCACTTAGAGCCACCTACCTACACCGGCTCTACAGATGAATTTGGGGCTGAGTCATGGATCCTTAGCTTGGATAGTTACTTTGGCTTGCACTCTTACAAGAGCAACGTCAAGGCAAGGTTTGTCATATACCTCCTCCAAGACGCAGCGGTGTTTGGTGGACGAATGAGGAGTGGAAGCTCCATCGGCTCGAGAGATAGTGACTTGGGAGATGTTCAAGGAGTGATTCGGGGCTTGTTATATGTCGAGAATTTCATGCGGAAGAGGATCAATGAGTTTCATGACTTACGACAGGATCCGACACGTAGCGCAGATGAGAGTAGGTTCCTAGATCTTCTGCAGTATGTGGACTACCTGCAAGATGAAAAATTACAGGTTAATAGATTTATTCAAGGCCTTAATGTAGATATAGAAGGAGCAGTTAGGATTTTATCTCCTCCCACACTTGAGAAGGCCATTGAGAAGGCCTACTTAGCTGAGGAGAATAGCACCAAGGCACAAGAGCATCGAGATAGAAACAAGAGAAAGTTTCAGGAGAGGATACAAGCCTTTCAGAGTTAGAGGTCACAAGGTACAACACCACCCCGTTGAGGAGGATTTTGGCCTCTACCAGCAGCCACGAGGGCTCTACCACACCCATGGCGATAGACACAGTAGTAGGGCCACCCGTAGTAGGGGGCTAGATAGACACAAGGTTTTCAGAGAGGTGGTTCTAGAGGAAGTTTCGGTGGAGCCAGGGATAGGAGGCAGGGTACTCAACAAGCACAACCATCTCACATGTAGCAGTCTGCTAGGGTTGGACTGTAAGGATCAGTACACCAGAGTACAGGAGGGACCCCATCTCATAGGGGTATAGGAGGATGTTTCATTTTTGGATCTCCTGATCATTATGTGCGTATGTGCCCACACAAACCCAATACCATGGATGCACAAAGAGCTGCTAGATCCAAGCAGATGGTGGGTGATGTGGGATGTGCCCATCGTGTATATGTAGTGGTTGACAACCGCCAGCCGAGCATCAAGCCACAGTCATTGAGATGATAGGTACTATCAAGGGTATTTTTGTCTCAATACTTTTTGATTCAGGTGCTTTAGATTATTTTATATCACCTTCTATAGTGGACCAGTGTGGGCTAGTGGTGGCTAGGTAACGAGATAGTTGGTAGGTTGAGTTGGCCTCTGGGGCCAAACTCACCATGGAATTATAAGTGGAGAGTTGTGTACTTGATTTAGGAGCCTTCTCTATACATTTGGCCTTCGAGTTATTCCTCTCGGATCCTATTAGGTAGTGTTGGGTATGGATTGGTTCAAGGCGCATCGAGCTAAGGTGGATTGTAGAAATAAGGTCATTGAGTGTCAGGATGATCTTGGGAGTGCAGTTGTGATTTCAGGGATGAATAGACCTATCTCCTTGCATATGATTTCAGCTAAGCAATTTAAGTGAAGCATGCGTAAGGTTTGTCAATTTTTACTATCACCATCGGTGACCGATCGAGAGAGCACTCGAGAGTATTCACCATTAGATGATCATGCAGTTTTGAGGGAGTATACCGATGTGTTTCCAGGTGAGCTTCCAGGGTTACCACCCCATAGAGAGGTGGATTTCACCATTGATTTAGTACCTAGATCTGCACCAATTTCTAGGGCACCCTATTGGATGACGATTCCAGAGCTTCATGAGCTCAAAATTCAGTTAAAGGATTTGTTAGATAAGGTTCTCATTCACCCTAGTGTATCTCCTTGGGAGCGCCAATCATCTTTGTGAAGAAGAAGGATGGCTCTCTCGGGCTTTGTGTTGACTTGAGACACTCAACAAAGTCACAATAAAGAATCGTTATATACTCCTAGGATTGATGAATTGTTTGATTAGATACGGGAGTGAGAGTATTCTCGAAATTTGATCTCAAGTCAGGGTACCATCAGTTACACATATCAGATGTAGACATTCATAAGACAATGTTTCACACATGTTATGGGCATTATGAGTTCATAGTTGTTCCATTTGGTTTAACTAATACCGTAGTTGTCTTCATGAGCCTCATGAATGGAGTATTCAGGACATTTCTGGATCACTTTTTCTTAGTGTTCCTTGATGACATATGGATTTATTCTCATTCCAAGGAGGAACACGAGGAGCATTTGAGACAGGTACTTCAAGTTTTGAGAGATCAGAAGTTGTATGGGAACTTGGAAAAATGCAGCTTCTTTCAGATATAGATTCACTACTTGGGTCATATCATATCAGGCGAGGGTATCTTAGTAGATCCCTCTAAGATACAAGCTATCATGGACTAGCCATCACTCACATCAGTTACTAAGGTGAGGAGTTTTATGGGTTTAGTAGGGTATTACCATAGGTTCATATAGGACTTTCCTAGGATTTCTCACCCTATCACTTCTCTTCAGAGGAAAGGGAAAAATTTGATTGGTCAAAAAAGTGTGAGGAAGCCTTTCAGTTGCTTAAGGAAAGGTTAACCATGGTGCCCATCTTAGCAATTCCAGACCTGAAGAGGATTTTGTTATTTGTACTGATGCATCACTAGAGGTTTTGGGAGAATTTCTTATGCAAGAGCATTAGGTTATTTCCTTTGAGTCTCGTAAGCTCAAGGACTATGAACTGAATTACCCTACTCATGACTTGGAGCTTGCAGCAGTTTTTTCATGCACTTATGCGATGGCGATACTTCCTTTTGGGTAGAATTTTCATTTTGAGGATAGACCATCATAGCTTGTAGCATATCTTCTCATAGCCAAACCTCAACGCTCATCAATGGTGTTGGATGGAGTTCCTATGTGAGTATGACATGGAGGTGCAGTATATCAAAGCAAACAAAAATGTTGTTGCAGATGCGCTTAGTAGATGACGACATGTCCTTGATTCTTTTACACTTCAGTCAGATTTGAGAGGCATGATTCTTGAGCACCTTCCATAGGACATATTTTATGAGGGATCTAGGCAAATTTTGGAGTCACAGGGTTCATTAGAGGGTATATATTCTAGGTGTGTTTTAGAGATAGATGGTTTACTTTGGTTCCATAGGCACATCTACGTGCCTAAGGCCGGTGATCTACATAGCTTCATCCTCACAGAGGCTCATCAAGCCCCATATGCAACACATCTAGGAGTGAAGAAAATACAAAATGATATGAGGGAGTTATATTATTGGCTAGGTCTTTGACAGGACATAGTAGATTTTGTTTCATGTTGCCTTGAGTGTCAGAGGGTTAAGGCAAAGCATTCTCATCCCACAGGACTTTTACATCCTCATGATATTCCCAAGTGGAAATGGGATGTGATCTCTATGGATTTTATAGTTGGACTTCCTATGTCCTCTTATCATCATGATGCCATTATGGTCACCATGGATAAGTTGACCAAGGTTGTGCACTTTTCACCAACCAAGGTCACCTATAATGCACAAGCCATCACCAATTTATTTTTAGAGGACATTGTTAGGTTGCATGGGATTCCAAAGACAATCATCAATGATAGGGATACCATCTACACTTTAGTTTTCTGGACTTCCTTTCAGACCACTCTGGGTACTTAGATTAATTTCAGTTCAGCTTATCATCCAGAGACAGATGGACAGACAGAGAGAGTTAATCAGGTACTAGAGGGCATGTTAAGGATGTATTTGATGGACCAACAGAAGAAATGGGAAGATTATTTTCATTTAGTTGAGTTTGCTTACAAAAACAATTATCATAGTTCCATTGGTATGGCTCCTTACCAAGCTTTGTATGCATGACCTTATAGGACACCTTTGAGTTGGGATAGACTAGATGACAGGATTATTCGAGACCAACATATCTATAGGATTTAGAGAAATAGGTTGTTCTAATTAGACAGTGCCTTGAGCAGGCTAGAGCATGCCAGAAGGCGTATGTAGACACTAATAGGATTGATCGTCACTTCCTAGTGGGTGACAAGGTATTCTTGAGAGTTCGTCTGCATAAGAGCCCAATCTGCTATGGAAAGGGTTTTAAGCTATCACCTTGTTTTGTGTGGCCTTTTGAGATTTTAGAGGTCATTGGTCCAGTTGCCTACCTCGTAGCTTTGCCACCATGCCTTGCACAGTCCCACGATGTATTTCATGTTTTTATACTACGTAGATATGTACCAGGTGTTTCTTATGTTTTGGATTGGTCTACATTACAGGTAGAAGACAGAGGACAAGTGGAGACTGGAGCCCATACGCATACTAGAGCACCATAGGTTGGCCCTTCAAGGTCGAGACTTGGACCAGGTTAGAGTGCAGTGGGACCGATATGATGAGACAATAACTACCTGGGAGGATGCGACACCTTTGAGGGCTAGATATCCCTATCTCTTTTAGTGATTTCTAGGAGGAAGTCTAATTTTAGTAGAGGGGGATGTAGTGCCCACATTTTTATAGCTCAGTTACTTGTTGCTCATTTCCTCATAGACATGTTTTGACAGAGACTTGATATGTTTTGAACATTACATTAGGAGATTTGATCTGATTAGGCATGTATGGACATTTAGGCGTATAGCACTAATTTATCTTGATTACTATGTTGTTTGCATTATCTTATGATGTCATGGATACTAATTGATATGATGTTGTTTTGGAACGTAGTTATATTGATGGATACTTAGTTGTTGCATGTTGGGATTCTATGGATACATGTCATTTTATCATTGTGACTAACTTATGGTAAATTATGTATGGTTGTGCACGTTGTCGCACTTTCGATTCCAGAAAGATGAAATGTTAGTCTAGAATTCATTGATATCTTATTTAGTAGTTGATTTATATTTTATCAAACATGTGCATTTAATGTGTGTAATGAGTGTGCAGGTGACAGGTCACATGAGAATGTGGGACTCAGGCCAGCTACGTAACTTTACACAAGCAGCCCATGGGCTAAGCACTAACAATGTTTATTGCTTGAGGCCTTAGCATTATAATTATTGTTTTGGGCACCATGGGTGACCCTCATTTGTAATGTAATATGTCTTGTAATTATTAATTTTTCTTAGGGTGTCTAGTTGTGTTGTAAACTTGTTTTGGGGAATTAATGACCCCACTTGCATTAAGTTTTGAATTAGATTAATGATGTAATTAATCTAGAGGGTTTAGGGTCACATGTGAACCCTTGGGTGGTCCCCACACCTTCTAACCTTGTGCCAATTTTTTTCAAACCCGAAATTGGGTTATTTTGGGCATTTTTAGGGACCCCTTTTTAGTTTGGGAGTTCCCTTAACATAAAAATGAGCCCTTGGACCTTACACGATAGGTAGGGGCTTATTTCCAAGGCTAGAGGGAGTTTTCCCTCCCTTTTTTTCTCTTGTTTGGTCACATCCATGTAAGGGGTATGGTTTAGTGTGCTTGTTAAAAGTTACACAAGTTTCTTTTTGTTATCAATTTAAGTAATTTGGGAGAAGAGGGATAAAAGGCATTTTACCCTTTCTCTCTTTTGTTTTGGCATCTTTGACCTTGAAGGAAGAGAGGGGTGACACATGTCACCCCCTCATTTGTGAGGATTTTTGCTTGCTCCTCTTCAAATTCCCCCTCATGGGAAAGGAAGAGAACTTTTTGTTAGAGATTTTGCTTGGATGCTTGGGTGTTTTTGGGAGTTAGAGTTTTCTTGGGTCAAGAAGTGGAGAAGATTGAAGTTGGAAAGAATTTTGGAGAGTTTTCCTTGAGGTAGGCTCTTAATATTTATTGTATGTGTTATATTCATGCTAGTTGTTAGATTGTTTACTTGGAAATGTGGTGGTTGCATGAGGATTTTTATTTATTGTTACTTGTTTTTGCTCCCTCCATCATATGGCATGATGGAGTTTTGGGGGAAGAGAGAGGGATTTTTCCCTCTCAATCCTCATAGGCTTGATGGGAAAGCCTTGTAGGATTTAGTATTCCCCTCAATTGGTTTGAGGTGGGGAAGTTGGTTCATTTGGCTTGAACCTCCTTCCCCATTTTTGGTAAGGAAACCCCTTTGGGGTTTAAAATCCTTTCAAGAAGGATTTGGTGAAAGGGAGGAGGAATAAGGAGGGCTTGAATGAATTAAGAGAAATAAGGAGGGCATGGAGATATTGTTTTAATGCAACTATTGTTGGTTACAAATTTGGATAACTTATCTCCTCTCTTCCCCATTTGTTTTTGAGGTAGAATTTGGGTTCTCCTCTTTTTCATCTTGTAAAATTTGGAGTCTTGTTTATACTTGTCTAGTGTTTTCATGTGGATGTAGCATTGTTTCTTCACCTTCAATTCTTGTGCATAGTTGTGGATTGTTGTCCTCTTTCCCATGGGCTTGGGGGAGGCTAGCATGAATCCCAACCTTGGGAAAGGAATGTAATGATGCCTATGGTTTGGTGGTAAACAAGTTTCACCTCCTTGGTTGGATTTCTTAAAGGCATGGAAGTGGAATATCAAAGTTGGAGTTGGTGGCATCTTTGGCTCTCATTGTTCTCTCTTCCCTTATGAAACTTTTTTGCATTGCAACCTTTAAAGTATGGCTATGTGGGAAGATTCCTTGGCATGAAAAAGTTTTCATCTTGTGTATTAGACACCACTTGTAAGATTGTATTCTACTTGTATTTGAAAACCTTCCTTCAACTTGGGAAGAAGTTTGTTGGATTGTTATCTTATGTGTTATTGCATGTGTTGAATTATGATGCATTGATAAATTGTGCAAGAGAAGTTTTGTGAAACACTTATACTTCTTCAAAATGCATTGAATAGAAAATAGTTACATTTCTTTAATAAGCATTGTTTTGAATATCCTTGTGATCAAGAAAGACTATTTAATGGAAAAATGTTTTTAACAAAGAAATAATATTACTTGTTGAAATTTTTACTTGTTTAAAAATCTGAATGGTCATTTGGCATTACAATGGAAAAGAAGAACTTCCTCTTGTTTAGTTTGAAATATCTTTGGATGGAATGTGAATAATTTGAAAATTATTTTCCATGCAAAATTTAATGGTTTGTTCTTAGTTTCTCATTTGAAATACTTGTATATTCCTTCACCACAAAATAGGTGAATCTTTTACTTGTGAACAGTGGAAAATATTAAGTTCCTTTTTGCATCATTATAGTGGAATTAAAATTTGTTATTCTATATGTTAATACCACCATTATTATCATTGTAAAAAAAAAGATCATACTCAGAATTAAAATATTATTAGTATTAGTTTAATTGCTTTCTTAAAATAAATCTGCAATGCAGATTTTAAAGTGAAGAGTATATATATACTATGAAAAATATATATATAAATATATATATATATATATATATATATATATATATAAAAATACATATCTATTTAAATGGATAATCTTCTATATTTATATAAGAAAAATGTCTTAAATATTAGAGAAAAAAATAAAAAAATTACCCAATATATTAGTTGCACATTTTTATGGTTTTTCCGTGTCCCGAGGCGGGGCATTGCATAGAAATTAACAAAATAAAGTAAGATATTTTCATCATAGATTCTGTTAGGTTATGCCACAACAACATATTTTGATGTACAAAACCTATTTCCATTTTTTTGTATAAGGGTTAATATTTCAGTTTTGAAAGGACCCGCATCCTTTTACAAAAAGGTCCTTAAGGTGGAATATGACATTGAAGGTTAGAAGATAGAAATCTCGTAGGTAGAAAAAGACAAAAAGGCACATAGCCATGACACAAATAGAGAAAATTTAAATTTTGTGAAAAAAAATTAGGATAGTTTTTGCTTCCATAGTAGTGGCATCTTATATTTTCCTTGTTCTTTGAATTCTCCTTTCACAAATTTGTATTCATTATTTTTTTCTTCAAAATTTGTTTGGTTCTCCTACTCTTGCATTACCATATTTTTTCGCAAATAGATGATTATAATCCATTACCAACACATTAAATGGAAACTCATTCTTAACATGAATATCTTCTAAAATATTTTCATTGACAATGTCAACAATGTCATAGCCATTGAATTTTGCTGAGTATGTGCAATAGATGACCTGTTTGTGGACAATAATAAGGCCAACAAAACAAAATCATTTTTATAAAATACATTTGTTCTTCTATTCCCGCACACCACCATGACCATAAATTGATTCCAATATTCACTTTTTTATTGTGAAAATTGAGCCACCATCCATACAATCGGGATTATTTTTCAAGACTCAACAAAACAAGTTCTTGGTAGGTGTTTTGGGTTTTTAAAAATCCTATAAATCTTCCTCTCATTTTATTATGTATTAAGTTACACCATTTCTATATCAAGATGTGTTCCATTACATTTTCTTTCACTTAGAAACAAAACTACCATCTATAAAACATTGAATAACAAACTTGCTTCGTTTAATTATCTACAAAATCCCTACATGGATATAATCTCTAATCAGCCATGGAAAATTTTACATGGATATAAGCCCTAATCAGCTATGGAAAATTTTACATTAATAGAATTTCGTAATTTTGTAGGGATTGAAGGTAAGAATACATACCAATTTTTGTACACAGAGGAAATAAAAAAATTCCAGAATCGGAGCTAAAAATCTTTAACGCTTGTGTTGGTGAGATTTTTCTATTGATGAATAAGCTTATACATTGACAGGAGAATATAAAGGAAAATTTTAAAAATATAAACTCAAAACTATCTTCTTATAGTGATATGTAACTAAATATTCCAACTACCAATTTCGTTGGCACATGAATTTAAGAGGGTATGCGTATGATATTATATTACTTCTAATTAAATGACTAATTAATGGATGACAACAGATTACATGCTCCAAAAGGCACACATATTTTGAATTGCGCATGTACTTTTAAATGGTGAACTTTACATAGCTCAAATTAATGTATAATTAATGTCAAGGCAAACACACCTTTAATTAGTAGTTTTCTTTACAAAATGGTTAGCATTAATACTAGATTTGGTATTGAAAAGAATTAATGTAAGAATTTAATATTATATTTTGTACTATAAATAAAATCATGTATATAATACGGGTAAAAATAAAGCCCTTAATTCTTGCGTTTGCACTTGACACAACTCTTGATGCTCGTTTAGACATTTTTGTGTATTGTAGCTGTAAAATACTTGTAAATATTTGTAATAAATGTCACATGTGATTTTCATATTTAATATTTAATCACAATTATTAAATTTCTACCACAATTTGGAATGGTTTCCTTGAAATATTTCAAAATAAAATGGCTGATTGGAAAGGGGCCATACTTTCAAGTGCTAGAAAATGTCTTCTAATAAAAACACTCTACATAAGTTACCCTGGATTTACATTATGTCTCTATACAACATTCATACTATTTTTATGGACAAAATTGAAAGGATTCAGAAGCACTTTTTATGGAAGGGAACAAAGGAAAGATTCAGATATCACTTGGTGGCATGGGATCAAGTATGTACACCTAAAAGAATAGGTGGGCTAGGCATAAAGGATATCATAAAAATGAATATGGCCTTAATTGAAAAAATGGGGTGGAGAATGCTTACTAAAGAGAAGCCTTGGATTGATCTAATTAAGGCCAAATATCTATCTCAACAAAAATTAACTTCTTTCCTTTATGATGGTCAGCTACCACAAGGTTCTATTTTTGGAATAATTTGATTCAAATAAAGGATTTCATCAATCAAGGGTGTAAATGGAAAGTGGGAAATGGCAGGGATATTCAATTTTGGAGTGATAACTAGAATAGTTTCAGTTTAAATGATAAATTTGGTTATGTCAAAGATATTCTAGAACACAAGTATGGAACTAAAGTCAAAGACTACATTGAAATGGAGGGTAACAGAAAAATATGGAAGCAACTTAAGGTGGAGAGGAATGATCTAAATTTCATAATATTCTCACTTCAAGAGTAGTTGGATAACGTACTTCCTGAATCAAATTGATATAAAGGATGAACTTGTTTGGAAAAAATATTTTGATGGAGAATACATCACAAATCGGGATACAATTCCTATTTTGAAAACATCCATTGGGATTTCAAGTGGAGCAGATTTTGATGCCCGAACTTACTCCCAAAGTAAATTTCCTTTTCTAGATTGTTCTTAGAGAAATAATACTCAAAAATGACAACCTAATAAAGAGAGGATTTATAATTCCAAACATGTGTTTCCTATGCAAAAAAGAGGTTGAGGACATCAAACATCTCTTTTTACATTGTGAGTTCACTTCAAAGATTTGGAGTTATGCTTTCTCAAAGTTCAATTTTTGTTGGATAATGCCAAAGGAATTTCTTCAACCTTGGATACAGTGGAATTCTCCTTATAATCACTATATTCTTAGGAGAATATGGAAGCTGGTTATGCCCCATATTATATGGATGATTTGGAAAGATAGAAATGACATAATATTTAGAAACAACAGACATACATGTAGGACAAGATTTACTAAGATTGGTAATGCAGTTAAAGATAATATTGAAAGATTTAAACCACCTAAGAACAAGAAATATCCTAAAGATGAAGAGGTTATAATTTTAAATTAGACGATTGACATTGAAAATGTCCAAAAAATGGAAAACTCCAACCATTGACAAATCTTCAATTCATTGGATCCCTCCTCCTAATTCTTAGTATAAATTAATTTTTGATGGATCCTCTAAGGGAAACCCAAGGGAAACTACTTGTGGAGGAATAATTCGGGATCATAAATGTTGTTTAGTTTCTTTTTATCTTTGGCCGAGAATGGGAAATCGGACCAATCATTATGATGAAGCTTTATCAGCTTTATGGGGTCTAAGAATTGTTAAGGATTGCAACATTCATGACATTATTATTGAAGGGGATTCCTTGAATGTTATAAATCATCTTAATCAGATGCATCCTCTAAGTTAGACCATTAAATATTTCATTCAGAATCTATTAATATATGCCACACCTTCAAAAGTATTAAAATTTTCCATACATATAGGGAGGGCAATATGGTGGCGAACACCTTAGCTAATTATGGTACCAATAACAACTTTATCACTTGGAATAATGAGCAAAACACCCCTATTAAAGTACCAAATTCTATTACCAAGGATAAATATGAGTATCTACATCTTATGTAGAATCACTAATGAGATTACATGGAATTTAATGGAAAAGAAGGTTAGTACATGTGAGAGGAGTAATTATTTTTACAGTCATCAAAATTCACATGCTCCTCAAACTTGCAGTTGGATGCTTAAAAACCTGGTCTAGGAAAGAAAGAAACAGCTTTTTTACGGGTGGTTTTAAGCAAGAAAATCGCAACAATCACGAGATAAATGAAAATGGGGGATCTCCATGTAAGTTAGATCCCAACTGCGATCCTTCTTGAAGGATAACATTGAGCTATGGAATCTTCTTCAAATGGGGGTGTCACCAACTTTATCGAGAAAATCCAAGGACATGACCATAACATTTTGGTGCATTTTGTTACGAATTGGAAAGAAAGGAAGGTTAGGTATGGAGGAAAAATAGTGTTGGTGAATGAGGAGCTCATTTCCAAGGTTACGGGTCTATCTCTCGATGGAATCAATTTTTTTCAGCAAAAGGGTAGACAAAAATGTTGAAGTGAAGAAGTTTGCTAAAACAAGGGAGGAGCTCCTCTTTGTTACGGATGGCATTAAGGTAAGTTCCATACTAGAACCCTTTGATGAAATTACCAGAATGATGGTTTGGTTTATCTCCCTTGAAGGATGATATCACTATCCCCATAAAACACTTGGTATTTCTTAATCATTTTAGGAGGAATTTTGTTGTTTGCTTCCTACACCATTTCCTACAATCAATGGAGCATTCCATTCTTGACTTCCAAAAGTGTACTAGGGCCATTCCCCTCCACCAGGGCTCATCTTTCTCCTTCACATGAATTGCCTCATAAAATTTCCTACCATTCCTACTACCCCTGGTGCCCCGCCCATTCCCATTCACAATATTCCCAATGTTAACCCGACCACCAAAGAGACCCCATATCCCCTTGGCCATGTCCTTAAGAGAAGAAAAAGAAATGGAAAGAGCTCACAATATTTTACACATCAGTAATGTAGGGAAGGATAATTTTAATCAACAAGAGAGGTAAAATATTCTACTCATAATGGAAATGCTTGGTAAAATGAGGTTGAAAGCATTAAAAAATATGCAATAGTTAAATAGGCAAAAGGGGAAAAGAAATATGAATGAGGATGCTTGTAACATCCTCATTTTAGACAATAGAACAAGTCAATTTTTTTTTTTTTTTTGATAATTACATCCTGGTTCTAAATACCTAATTTAGAACTCACAATCAAATAACCATTCTTATAACAGATAACCATATGCAGCTGTAATGACTTGGAGTACCTCCGATCTATTCATTCCATGACTCGGTAATCTACCGATCTATTCATGAGTAATAAGAGTTGGCATTTTTATTTAACACTTCACTCTTGCGGTTCTCTTCCCTATTCTGGGATTCAGAATGCTCTGTCCAAGGAACCTAACTGAATAATTGTTACCATTATTCATCGGCATCTCATCCCTTAGACTAGGTGAATTAGGACAATGCAATCAGCAGCTTGCGATACTTTGGCCAAAGATTTGAAACATACTGTTTATGTCTCGTATTCCTTAACGACATACTCGTCAATCTGGAATATGCCCTTCACCCCATTCTTATGTTATGTAGAATGTCTTATACCGACTTCTGTCAGTCCCTCCTATCTCAACTTATTCACTCGGAAACGGATTAACAAGGTGATAACGTTATATGGATGCCCACGAGGATTAGGGATACGATGACATACTGGTTCAACCCTAGTTAAACCAGTGTGTCAAGATACCCCGAATCTCCTAGGCAGCCTTATAACATGACCACATTCCTAATCGGTCCCTGAGTAACTCGTTCGAGATCAAAGTGTAAATCTTAGCGATCAATGCAAAGGGTGTCGTCATAAGTCACCTGCATTGTTGTAACTTCGAGAAGATCCTAATCTTCTCGGAGGTACAACCTTGCAGTTGACTTGTGCCGTCAACCTTTAAATCCACCTCGAAAAGATCTACTTATTAATATGCGTTACGCACATTGAGTTTAAATTACATAAAAGACGTTCCCCTAAGGTTAGCCTCTTCTCATCCCCTCGGATTCTTCATCATAGGATGACCTTCCTCAATAAAACCCATTACACGGTGGAGATATTAAGGCCAAGGTCTCATCAAGGAGTTCTTAGAATATACATGATTCTAAAACAACGAAATGGGACAATAACTCGTAAACTTCACATGAGATTGCCATCTGAACCCCATTAGGTTTATATCAGTTCTCCTAACTGAATTTATATCATACTTATTAGTATCAAGATATAAATGATTAAGAATCCAATTAAATGTTGTCCTGTCATAATCAAGACTAGGGATTAGTAATTTAATTCAGCTTGATTAGCGTTCTGCTTAGGTTTATTTTAATCCTATCTTTTAGAAAGACAATGATTTAAATTTCAATTTTGCTTTCGATAGAACAAATTAGAACTACTAAACACTCATAAGAATTCAATCACATTTTCTTGTAAGCTTTCATTGACAATCACAAAAGTCTCCAAATTATACAAAGATAACATTGCCCCTCCGGTATATAAACCGAAGAAGGTCAACTATCAAAATAAGAATACAACACATAAGTAGCAAATACTTATTTCTATTCCTTTCAGAACTATACAAATACATTTTATGCATTCAACATACTTGATACAATGCTCAACGGAAAAGGAACATCTTTCCACATATAGTACATTTAGAAAATCAAGATGTAATTCATTATAAATCAAATTAAACAATCTGATCATCCATCTCTGCAAAACCATTACGGCATCATGGGTCATTATCAACATGGGTCGGTTCAATGAACCGAGCATGATAAGCACTAACTCTTAAAACAATTGCAATCCAATCAATTGTTTTCATTAAAACCCTGTTTAAATGATATAAAATCACCAAACAAGTAAACATGATTCAGACTATACGTTAGGAATATATCATGTCTATAACGTGTAATAATAATTTTCGTTACAGAGTAGTAGTCCTATATACTTCTCAAATATTTCATCAAAATATTAGGGATCAAGAAGAACAAAAGTATCCTAAGCAATTATTCATTGTAAATCCCAAGATGAACAATCATCAGACAAATCATGATATTCAACTTAAAAGAGGAATACCATATCAATCCTATCTTTGTCATTATGTAAAAACAATTACAGATGTTAGTTAAACAATTATATCAACTTATAATTTACAACAGAAGAGAAATAAACAAATTGTACATGTTTCCCTCTGAACTAGCTCATGACTATACCGTCTTTCAAAAAGCAAGGCATTCACTTAATACACATGCAAATAAATCAGTCGAGTCCATCAACAGCACCACTGTTTTGTTAAAACTTACAATAAAGCAACTACAGTATAGTAGCCCTCTTGCCAAACAATGGTGTCTATCTACCAAGCAGACTCAGTATGACCTTACGCAAGAAGCGACAGATAAGAAGATAAACACTGCCGTTACCTGTTTAGGTACAGTCGACAACTCCTAAATTCAATCATGCTCAAGAATGGATATCTATGCAAAGAAGACGTAACACGCCAACAATCCCTATAACAACCTACAGCCTATTCAAACCCTTTCTACACTGTAAGGCTTTTAGACCCAAGGTCGAATTCAAAGGATCTCCTTCGTTGTCGCGATCAACAAGAGACTTGAAATCATTTAAGCAATGTCATCTCCTATGACTATGCGAGAGAGATTTTTAAACGAAATCCATGTAACATGCACTGACCACATCAAACTGGAATGTAATCAGAAAGAAAACATAACATAGAATATCGTAGTCACTTCAGAACACAATCAGAGTTGAAAGTATGGTATTCACGACCTACTTTATAAAAGCCATAATACAAGATGTCAAGCTATTTAAAGAAATCCAACAAAGCCAAAAACATTACATGTTCATACTCAGGCTTATACAGAAACAGTGACACAGATTACCACGCAAGGATTTTAAAACTAAATCCGTAAACAGTATTAACAGTATAGCTTTTTCCAAAATCCGATAATAAGATATCTTCCCATACTCAAGGAACCCAACAGTGTCAAAAACACTAGTAAACTAAACAAGCTTAATTGAGGCAGGTACTGTAGTTACCTAGAAAGGTTTCAACTGAACCCGAGTAACAGTATATCAAATAAATAATAAACAATGATTCCCAACTGTGCCAACAATGATAAACATTAAAAATCAGGCTTAAACAAATTACTGATTTCGTAACAAGAATTCCCACTGAACCTCTTCAATATTCTCGAACAAGCTTACACAGAAGGAAACGTAATAAAGACAACTGACCGAGTCTCATACCTAAATTTATTACAAATTACAGAGGTCGTATGACCTGTTACTTCTTCAAGACTCCAACGAAACTCAAATTACCAATATTCAAAGATATATAAAGCTTCCACAGTGGTCCATAGTGTACGAATCATTCAATGGACTCTACAGAGTCATTTCAAATAAAATAAACATATATATATAAAAATGGGTTGAATCCCCATAACCTCCTTGCAAGGGAAAAACAACTCCAAGAAAGTTGTAATGAATACTTTGTAACATAGTAAGTTATCTCTTCACAATAACTATAAAATTTCATAATGAAACCCAAGAATTAATAATCACCACTAAATAATAACCACAACAAGCTTACAAAAATTTCAATTTAATCCGACAATCACACCAATGTCCATCAAGATCCCTCTCGACCAAGATCCACAACAAACATCAACGGCAAGTATCAAGCAACAAGCATCGACTACGAGTATAAATTGACAAGCATCACAAAGGCTGTCTGTACCATCACGAGAATAATTTATGGGCTCTCGCAGAGTAGGCCGAGCATACATTCTTTTCATATATTTCGCATATTTAAGCCAGAATGCAAAACACAAAGAAATATAGAAACAGTTCGAATATAATAAACACCCCTCAAGGGTTAAATGAAAAATCGAACCCGCAGGAAGATTCAGTGCCAAAAATCACACAAGGCTACCATAGAAACCATCTATTTCCATAAATCATTTGAACAGAGTTGTTCTAATGAAATCATTTGAAGAAGAGCAAGATTTTTAAAAGTTAGGGCCTAACATGCCTGGATATTTGCTCAAAATTCCGAAGCAGACCACTGAAAGAGCTCGGACTTTCTTTTCCTTTTCCAAGTTAGAGCCACCAACAAAATTTTGCTATTTCCATGACTTATATATTTTCCTTGCCAGAGGAAAGAGCTAGATACGCTCATACTCGCCATGCAACACCAAGAAGACTGGTGCGAAGAACCAGTGAACAGGCAGAGGGAAAACCGAATTTGTGATAAGCCAAACAAAACATTAACTTTCCAATTTGCATGCCTTCTCACGAATTCCGAGCTCGACTTCCGAGCTCATTAATTGCATTTACTCCCAACTTCCCGCTCAAACTCCACTGCCACCGACCGCCATAGTTGGCGATAGACAAATAAAATTTCAAGACCATTTTCAGTTTTGGCGACCTGCCACGTCGGCTCAAGTTAGCCGTTTCTAAAACTTCTACCAATACCTGTCCTTCATACTTATCCTTTGCATTTAATGACATAGAAAAGGCCGCCCATGGTTCGCACCCCTCCATAGGTCCCCTTACATCCTTGTTCATAGTTAGGTTAGTAACTTAGGTTAGGATTTAGGATAACACCTAGTCTAACTTCATAGAACATAGATACTAACTTAGGACATTAGCTCTTAGCCTAGGTCTAGGTTAGATTAACACTAATCTAACCCCTAGGTTAAGTTTAGTTTTAGGTTACTAACATTAATAATTCCAGTTAGGTCTACATTCCGTATGCTCAGAAAAAGACCTACAACATGCATTCTCGAACAGGGTTAACTCCTGTACTGCCATTAGGCTATAGAATTTGTATGTAACTGAATTATTACCTGGTCCATGATCAAGACCTTCCAGATATATTTAGATATCGGGAACCAATCCTTTTCACACAATCAACCTGAGTCATACTCCGGACTAGCTTATTCAATGCATCTAGACCTTGCAACCTGTTCAAGGTCTGTAATTTTAATTCATCACGAACAAACTTAAAGCAATACTTGGGTCAATTCCACTGATCCAAGGCTAGGTATTATAGGTGGGTAACTCTATAATTCATTCCGAGATCAGATTAAACTCAGATACAAAATGAAATAAATAAAAGAGTCCAATCATATTCCGACTCAGTCAAAGATCTGCAATCTACAAAGAAGATACAGTACATATCAAGCATGATTTCTCAATCAAGGAACACATCCTTTTACAAAGAAACCATATATCAACACTTGAATGCTCAGGAGGAGGTAACAACAGTTCAGGGTGTTACATGCTTCCCTCCTAAAAGATTCATCGTCCCGATGATTACATATTTGATTAACCTTCAGGTCAACCAATTTATCAGTACACAAACAATGTGACTATTTCCAATTTGAATAGTTCCAGAAATCAATGTCACAGCATATTTTATTCAACCTGAATAATGTTTGCCTTCATCTGGCTTTCATAAATACTTAAAAAAATAAGTTCATTAAAGAATGTTTTGTCAACAGATTTCATTCTGTTGAAAAAGAGAAGGAAAAGCAATTTTCATCTCTTCCATATTTTCCCAAGTTGCACTTTCTTCGTTAAACTAGTCCCACTGGACCTTACATTGCTGTATTTCACGATTTCTTAAATGCAATTGGTGAGTTTCCAGCACTCATGTGGGTTTAACCACGATTATTCCTGGGTCTTGGACCTGCAAGGAATTCCAATTTAAAACATGTGACAGATCTGAAACATATTTCTTAAGCAAAGAAATATGGAAAACATCATGCATGCGAGATAAAGCAGGTGGTAATGCTAAACGATAAGCTACAGGATTGATTATTTTGACAATTTTGAAAGGTCCCACGAATCGAGGTGACAACTTGGCAGCCTTGCCAAAAGTTATAGAACTCTTTCTGGGTTTAACAAGAAGAAAAACCTTATCACCAAGCTCAAACCTTCTATCAACCCGCTTAAGGTCAGCATAGCTCTTCTACTGTCTGCATCTGCTGCTTCCTTTAATCTTTCACGAATCAACTTAACTTGCTTGTTCCATTTACGTGAGAATCTATGGTCCAATTACCACTCTATCCTCAACACTGTCCCAACTAATAGGAGTTCTGCAGTTTCTTCCATAAAGTGCTTCAAAGGGTGCCATTTTGAGAGATGAATGATAAGTGTTGTTGTATGCGAACTCAACTAATGGAAGATACTCTTCCCATTTATCTTTGTTGATCCATGCAATACATCCGCGACATGTCCTCCAACACTTGATTTACCCTTTCAATTTGTCCATCCGTTTCCGGATGATATGTAGAATTGAAGTTTAGTTTTGTTCCAAGAGATGTATTAAGCGTTTGCCAAAACCTTGACGTCATTCTTGGATCCCTGTCAGATATAATCAATTCAGGTACACCATGCAATCTGAAAATTTCGTGTACGAATCTTTTGGCCAGCACTGGTGAATCATCCTTTAGATTTCCAGTGATGAAATGAGCTACCTTAGTCAGTTTATCTACAACTACCAGGATAACATCATGTTTATTCCTAGACATGGGTAATCCTTGTACAAAATCCATGGTTATTACTTGCCATTTGTACTGCGGTATGCTATGAGGATATAACAGTCCAGCAGGGTGCATATGTTCTACCTTAACCCGCTGACACTCCAAACAATGGGTCACAAAATCTATGACATCCTTTTTCATACCTTTCCAAAAGTATTGCTGTTTCAGATCAGCAAGCATCTTTGTGATACCCGGGTGTCTAGAGAAAGGTGAATTATGAAATTCCACTAACAACTTCTTCCTCAAGTCATTCAACATAGGTACATATACCCTATTTTCATAACGTAAGATTCCTTCATTATCAAAATGAAAACCTTTATACCTTTCATCATTAGGTTCTCAGAGTAAGCTTTGCCTTTACTGCAGAAAAGTAATTATCAGATTCTGAGGCACTCTTTACCTCCTCCTTGAACTGAGTTCTTAATGTTATAAGAGCAGAAATGTGCCTCCTACGACTTAGAGCATCAGCTACTCTATTCTCCTTCCCTTTAATATAGCTAATATCAAAATCATATTGTGATAAAAATTCTAACCACCTTCTCTGTCGGCATTGATTAGGTGAGTAAAAATATATTTCAGCCCTAAGTGATCAGTTTTCAACTCAAAAGGTTTCCCAAGTAAGTAGTGTCTCCAGACTTGAAGTGCATGAACAATGGCAGCAAGCTCCAAATCATGAGGGGCATAGTTCAGCTCATGTAACTTGAGTTTTCTACTTTCATATGCAATGACTTGATCATTTTGTAGCAAAGAACCTCCAAGGCCTTCCCGGAAGCATCCGTTACGACAGTAAAATTCCCATTAGGGTCTAGCAAATGCACTAATATAGGTGCGAGAAGTCAACCGGTCTTTCGGACTTTTGAAAGCCACTTCGCACTTGTCGCTCCATATGAATTTCTTATCCTTCTTCTCGCAATGAAGTTATTGGTGCAAATACCTTAGAAAAATCCTTTACAAATTTTCTATAGTAACTGCAAGACCCATGAAGCTTCTTACTTCATGCACATTCTTTGCGTAGGACACTCGATTATTGCCACTATTTTTGAAGGATCTACAGCAATTCCTTCTTTACTTATGACATGACCCAAATAGTGAACTTGAATCAAAGAAAGAACATTTGGATAACTTACCATACAACTTTCATTTTTCTCGGAATTTCCAAAACTATCTTCAAATGCTCATTGTGCTCCTCAACACTTTTAGAATAAATGAGAATATCATCCAAGAATACAAGTACAAACTTGTCCGGATATTCTTGAAAAATATTTTCATTAAGTTCATAAAGGTGCGGGTGCATTAGTTAATCCAAAGGGTAGAACCGTGAATTCATAATGTCCATACCTTATTCGGAAAGTTGTTTTATGAATGTCTTCTTCTTTAATCCTTAACTGATGATAACCAGATCGAAGGTCTATCTTAGAATAAACCGCTGCTCCACGCATCTGATCAAATAGATCATCGATCCTTGGAAGTGGATATCGGTTCTTGATTGTTGCTTTGTTCAACATCCGATAATCAATACACAGCCTAAGTGTTCCATCCTTCTTTTTCACAAATATCACAGGCGCACCCCAAGGTGAAACACTTGGTCTAATCAAACCTTTTGTCAAAAGTTCTTGCAACTGTGCCTTAAGCTCGACTAACTCTGTAGTAGTCATCCTATAAGGCGCTTTGGAAATAGGTTCAGTTCCCGGTTTGATTTCAATGGTGAAGTCAAATTCTCTCTTGGGTGGTAACCCTGGTAATTCTTCAGGAAAGACATCCCTGAAACTTTGTAACAGAGGAATTTGCTTCATATAATCACCATCTTCTTCTGAAGATTCAGATATCTTTACTGCATAAAGAGTACATCCTTTATTCTTAGCCTTTTTAAGCTACATAGCTGACAGTTTTCTAACTGAAATTTCTCGTTTCACACCTTGAATCTCTGCTGTTTCCAGCTGATCATCTAAACATTTTATGTTCTTTTCATAGCAGTCTACTTTTTCTTTATGGTCAGCTAACCAATTGACACCGATGACAATGTCATATGATCCCAAAGGTGTAACATAGAGATCAACTTCCATGGAAAAGTTAGGTAAGTCAAGGACTGCCCCAAAAAGACACATACTCACTGTATGAACAGAGTTATTACCATACTGTACAGTCCAAGATTTATCCATTTTTCCAGCTTTTCTTTTAAGTTTAGAAGCAAGTTTATTAGAAATAAAACATTCAGTAGCTCCTGTATCAAAAAGAATAGTGACAGGTATGCCAAATAACTTACCCGGAACTTCTATAGGTGTTACTTGCTTTTCAGCTTGCTTGTGCCTCTCGCAAAGCATGTATCTTATCTGCTGATTACGATCATCCTTCTTCAAAGGGCACTGATTTGCATAGTGATCTTTGCCACAATTGTAGCAGCCTCCTACAGGTCCCTTTTTAGGCTCAAAGTTGCCTCCAGTTTTGTAATTGTCACGCTGTCCTCCATAGGGCTTCTGCCCATTATTATAATTTTTAACAAAATTATCCCTTACATTTCCAGCAGGCTTATTTACTACTGCTTTCTTATTGTTATCTCCTGGAAACTTACTCTTGTTTCCAAACTTTTTCCATGGTCCTTTTCTAGGTGCAAGAGAGGTTGAAGAAGGGTTTGCAGTCTTCTTCCACACTTCCTCTTTATGAGCAGAAATAGCCTTTAATTTCTGTTCTTGCCTTATGGCCTTTTCAACAACTCCTTCCATAGTGGTTGGACTATGAACATCGACCTCTCCCCCTATCACGGGATTCAATCCCATGATGAATTTCCGTATTCTGAACTTCTCGTCAGTTTGATACTGCGGTACATACTTGAGGAGTTTTGTAAACCGCTCCCAGTATTCAGTTACCGTTAGCTTCCCTTGAGCTAAGTTCTGAAATTCTGTCATTTTCTGATCATAGAAAAGTTGTGGCAGCCAACGTTGCCTAAAATAGCCTTTAAATTGATCCCAAGTAATATTGGTCTCATCAATGTTTAGTTCAACTTTACGGCTATCCCACCACGAAGATGCTTCGTGGGAAAGCTGATAGGCTCCCCAAATAGCTTTGGTTTCCTTTGAGAAGTTCCTTATTGTAAAGTACTTCTCCATTTCGTTGAGCCAGTTCTCAGCTCCATCTCCTAATGTGGTGCCATCATACTTAGGTGGACTTATCCTTTTTATATCATTAGTGAGTTCTGCTGCCAATCTGGCCTTTTTATTTTCTGGTTGGACAGGTGCATTCCTAGCATTAACATCAACACCCATATCGGGGTTGTCCTCAGGAGGCTACTGATTATTATTATCAACTTCTTCATCCTCCTCATTTCCCATCACCTGCTATTCAAGTACAACTAAGCGATCTCTTGTGTCCAACAAGGCAGTAAGGATCTCATCAAGTTTCTGGGTTGTTGCCGCCCCTCCTTCAGGTGGAGCATTATTCGCAACGTTCCCCCTTGTTCTAACCATTTTCTGTTACAAGAAAATTCAAGTTTTTATCAGATTATGGACACAATAGGTCCAAGAGCTGCAACCTTCAACTCTGATACCAAGATGTAACATCCTCATTTTAGACAATAGAACAAGTCAATTTTTTTTTTTTTTTTTTTTTGATAATTACATCCTGGTTCTAAATACCTAATTTAGAACTCACAATCAAATAACCATTCTTATAACAGACAACCATATGCAGCTGTAATGACTCGGAGTACCTCCGATCTATTCATTCCATGACTCGGTAATCTACCGATCTATTCATGAGTAATAAGAGTTGGCGTTTTTATTTAACACTTCACTCTTGTGGTTCTCTTCCCTATTCTGGGATTCAGAATGCTCTGTCCAAGGAACCTAACTGAATAATTGTTACCATTATTCATCGGCATCTCATCCCTTAGACTAGGTGAATTAGGACAACGCAATCAATAGCTTGCGATACTTTGGCCAAAGATTTGAAACATACTGTTTATGTCTCGTATTCCTTAACGGCATACTCGTCAATCTGGAATACGCCCTTCACCCCATTCTTATGTTATGTAGAATGTCTTATACCGACTTCTGTCAGTCCCTCCTATCTCAACTTATTCACTCGGAAACGGATTAACAAGGTGATAACGTTATATGGATGCCCACGAGGATTAGGGATATGATGACATACTGGTTCAACCCTAGTTAAACCAGTGTGTCAAGATACCCCGAATCTCCTAGGTAGCCTTATAACGTGACCACATTCCTAATCGGTCCCTGAGTAACTCGTTCGAGATCAAAGTGTAAATCTTAGCGATCAATGCAAAGGGTGTCGTCATAAGTCACCTGCATTGTTGTAACTTCGAGAAGATCCTAATCTTCTCGGAGGTACAACCCTGCAGTTGACTTGTGCCGTCAACCTTTAAATCCGCCTCGGAAAGATCTACTTATTAATATGCATTACGCACGTTGAGTTTAAATTACATTAAAGACATTCCCCTAAGGTTAGCCTCTCCTGATCCCTGGATTCTTCATCATAGGATGACCTTCCTCAATAAAACCCATTACACGGTGGAGATATTAAGGCCAAGGTCTCATCAAGGAGTTCTTAGAATATACATGATTCTAAAACAACGAAATGGGACAATAACTCGTAAACTTCACATGAGATTGCCATCTGAACCCCATTAGGTTTATATCAGTTCTCCTAACTGAATTTATATCATACTTATTAGTATCAAGATATAAATGATTAAGAATGCAATTAAATGTTGTCCTGTCATAATCAAGACTAGGGATTAGTAATTTAATTCAGCTTGATTAGCGTTCTGCTTAGGTTTATTTTAATCCTATCTTTTAGAAAGACAATGATTTAAATTTCAATTTTGCTTTCGATAGAACAAATTAGAACTACTAAACACTCATAAGAATTCAATCACATTTTCTTGTAAGCTTTCATTGACAATCACAAAAGTCTCCAAATTATACAAAGATAACATTGCCCCTCCGGTATATAAACCGAAGAAGGTCAACTATCAAAATAAGAATACAACACATAAGTAGCAAATACTTATTTCTATTCCTTTCAGAACTATACAAATACATTTTATGCATTCAGCATACTTGATACAATGCTCAACGGAAAAGGAACATCTTTCCACATATAGTACATTTAGAAAATCAAGATGTAATTCATTATAAATCAAATTAAACAATCTGATCATCTGTCAGATCTGTATTGCTTTTACCACTTACGGCATCCATTTGCAAAAATTATCAACATGGGTCAGTTCAATGAACTAAGCATGATAAGCACTAACTCTTAAAACAATTGCAATCCGTCAATTGTTTTCATTAAACACCTTGTTTAAATGATATAAAATCACCAAACAAGTAAACATGATTCAGACTATATGTTAGGAATATATCATGTCTATAACGTGTAATAATAATTTTCGTTACAGAGTAGTCCTATATACTTCTCAAATATTTCATCAAAATATTAGGGATCAAGAAGAACAAAAGTATCCTAAGCAATTATTCATTGTAAATCCCAAGATGAACAATCATCAGACAAATCATGATATTCAACTTAAAAAGAGGAATACCATATCAATCCTGATACCGTCATTATGTAAAAACAATTACAGATGTTAGTTAAACAATTATATCAACTTATAATTTACAACAGAAGAGAAATAAACAAATTGTACATGTTTCCCTCTGAACTAGCTCATGACTGTACCGTCTTTCAAAAAGCAAGGCATTCACTTAATACACATGCAAATAAATCAGTCGAGTCCATCAACAGCACCACTGTTTTGTTAAAACTTACAATAAAGCAACTACAGTACAGTATCCCTCTTGCCAAACAACGGTGTCTATCTACCAAGAAGACTCAGTATGACCTTACGCAAGAAGCGACAGACAAGAAGATAAACACTGCCGTTACCTATTTAGGTACAGTCGACAACTCCTAAATTCAATCATGCTCAAGAATGGATATCTATGCAAAGAAGACGTAACACGCCAACAATCCCTATAACAACCTACAGCCCATTCAAACCCTTTCTACACTGTAAGGCTTTTAGACCCAAGGTCGAATTCAAAGGATCTCCTTCGTTGTCGCAGTCAACAAGAGACTCGAAATCATTTAAGCAATGTCATCTCCCTATGACTATGCAGAGAGATTTTTAAACGAAATCCACGTAACATGCACAGCCACATCAAACTGGAATGTAATCAGAAAGAAAACATAACATAGAATATCGTAGTCACTTCTGAACGCAATCAGAGTTGAAAGTATGGTATTCACGACCTACTTTATAAAAGCCATAATACAAGATGTCAAGCTATTTAAAGAAATCCAACAAAGCCAAAAACATTACATGTTCATACTCAGGCTTATACAGAAACAGTGACACAGATTACCACGCAAGGATTTTAAAACTAAATCCGTAAACAGTATTAACAGTATAGCTTTTTCCAAAAGCCGATAATAAGATATCTTCCCATACTCAAGGAACCCAACAGTGTCGAAAACACTAGTAAACTAAACAAGCTTAATTGAGGCAGGTACTGTAGTTACCTAGAAAGGTTTCAACTGAACCCGAGTAATAGTATATCAAATAAATAATAAACAATGATTCCCAACTGTGCCAACAATGATAAACATTAAAAATCAGGCTTAAACAAATTACTGATTTCGTAACAAGAATTCCCACTGAACCTCTTCAATATTCTCGAACAAGCTTACATAGAAGGAAATGTAACAGTACAACCAGGGAGTCTGTACCTAAATTTATTACAAATTACAGAGGTCGTATGACCTGTTACTTCTTCAAGACTCCAACGAAACTCAAATTACCAATATTCAAAGATATATAAAGCTTCCACAGTGGTCCATAGTGTACGAATCATTCAATGGACTCTACAGAGTCGTTTCAAATAAAATAAACATATATATATAAAAACGGGTTGAATCCCCATAACCTCCTCGCAAGGGAAAAACAACTCCAAGAAAGTCGTAATGAATACTGTAACACAGTAAGTTATCTCTTCACAATAACTATAAAATTTCATAACGAAACCCAGCAAGAATCAATAATCACCACTAAATAATAACCACAACAAGCTTACAAAAAGTTCAATTTAACTGAACAATCACACCAATGTCCATCAGTATCCCTCCCGACCAGTATCCACAACAAACATCAATGGCAAGTATCAAAGCAACAAGTATCAACTACGAGTATAAATCGACAAGCATCACGGTGGCTTGTACCCATCATGAGAATAATTTATGGGCTCTCAGCAGAGCAGGCCGAGCATACATTCTTTTCATATATTTCGCATATTTAAGCCAGAATGCAAAACACAAAGAAATATAGAAACAGATTCGAATATAATAAACACCCTCGGGGTTAAATGAAAAATCAAACCCGCAGGAAGATTCAGTGCCAAAAATCACACAAGGCTACCATAGAAACCATCTATTTCCATAAATCATTTGAACAGAGTTGTTCTAATGAAATCATTTGAAGAAGAGCAAGATTTTTAAAAGTTAGGGCCTAACATGCCTGGATATTTGCTCAAAATTCCGAAGCAGACCACTGAAAGAGCTCGGACTTTCTTTTCCTTTTCCAAGTTAGAGCCACCAACAAAATTTTGCTATTTCCATGACTTATATATTTTCCTTGCCAGAGGAAAGAGCTAGATACGCTCATACTCGCCATGCAACACCAAGAAGACTGGTGCGAAGAACCAGTGAACAGGCAGAGGGAAAACCGGAATTCGTGATAAGCCAAACAAAACATTAACTTTCCAATTTGCATGCCTTCTCGCGAATTCTGAGCTCGACTTCTGAGCTCATTAATTGCATTTACTCCCAACTTCCCGCTCAAACTCCACTGCCACCGACCGCCATAGTTGGCGATAGACAAATAAAATTTCAAGACCATTTTCAGTTTTGGCGACCTGCCACGTCGGCTCAAGTTAGCCGTTTCTAAAACTTCTACCAATACCTGTCCTTCATACTTATCCTTTGCATTTAATGACATAGAAAAATCCACCCATGGTTCGCATCCCTCCATAGGTCCCCTTACATTTTTGTTCAATAGTTAGGTTAGTAACTTAGGTTAGAATTTAGGATAACACCTAGTCTAACTTCATAGAACATAGATACTAACTTAGGACATTAGCTCTTAGCCTAGGTCTAGGTTAGATTATCACTAATCTAACCCCTAGGTTAAGTTTAGTTTTAGGTTACTAACATTAATAATTCCAGTTAGGTCTACATTCCGTATGCTCAGAAAAAGACCTACAACATGCATTCTCGAGCAGGGGTTAACTCTGTCTTCGCCATTAGGCTCTGCAAATTTGTATGTAACTGAATTATTACCTGGTCCGTGATCAAGACCTTCTAGATATATTTAGATATCGGGAACCAATCCTTTTCACACGATCAACCTGAGTCATACTCCGGACTAGCTTATTCAATGCATCTAGACCTTGCAACCTGTTCAAGGTCTGTAATTTTAATTCATTACGAACAAACTTAAAGCAATACTTGGGTCAATTCCACTGATCCAAGGCTAGGTATTATAGGTGGATAACTCTATAATTCATTCCGAGATCAGATTAAACTCAGATACAAAATGAAAGAAATAAAAGAGTCCAATCATATTCGACTCGACCAAAGATCTACAATCTGCAAAGAAGAAGATACATTACATATCAAGCATGATTTCTCAATCAAGGAACACATCCTTTTACAAAGAAACCATATATCAACACTTGAATGCTCGGGAGGAGGTAACAACAATTCGGGGTGTTACAATGCTAGTATTGGGATAGATCGAGTGATGAAATATACAAGAAATTGAACTCCCTTGATAATAGACTTGGGAAATCCAAGGATAGACATGATCACAACATGGCCATCTTCAAATCTATAGGTGATTTTCTTGATCAACAGGTCAGAAGCATCACTATGCTGAGTGGAGTTCCTGAGGACATCTGGGGTACTAAAAAGGAAAGAAACCAGGTCATCTCACAACTGAATGTAAATGACCCCACACATGTCACCACTTTGGCACTTTTTACCTCTCTGCAGATGATCAAAACAAGAATTGAGAGGGCTTCAAAGAAATAACACCTTCTGGGTAGGCTGGATGTGATCTAGTTGTTGTTTTGATGCTGATAGTATGTTTTTTTCTTTGTTTAGTTACAGTTAAATCCATGTCTTGCTTTTTCTTATTAGCTTCTCTTTTGACTACTATTGGTCTTATTGTAATATCTAGATTTAGATCCTTTTTGTTACTTTTTCATGTTTATCTAGTTGTTGAGCCTCTTTTGTAACATGGTATAGTCCCTTCAAAACTATTTTCCATTAATAAAAAATATATATTTATATATAAATTATAAAAATTTACATCAATATATATTAAAAATATATAAATTTATATAGAATAATTGGTATAAATAAACAATGTTTTGTATTTTTGAAGGGTGGTGTTGAAAAATTATCGTTACCCAAAAATTGTTTGATAGTTGAGATATCACACTTAGTCATTGTGCAAATCAAGACTCGCACCTAGAATTTTGAGTCAATACTTTAACTTAGAAGTACGAGTCGATAATAATACTTACCAATGCCACTCAAGATATGTGTGATTCGGGATTGGACTTATACATGTAACCAATCACACTTGTAAGTGCGGTCACTCACACTTATACACTACTTACCAAATTTCTAAATGACAATTCCAGTTTTTTAACTATGCTTAATATATACAAATAATTATATATATATATATATATATATATATATATATATATATATATATATATATATGTATATAATTATTTAAGATCACCTTTTAAATATGTGAGTCACACGTGCCAATTCTATAAAATATTTGAAAGTATAATAGGTCTAAAATCATGAAAAACATCAAAAAGGTTGTCAAATTTAACACCATTCAAGGATGTTCGGAAGGGATTTTCAACGTCAACATTTATTGATTTGAATAAGGTATATATGAATAGGGTAGTAGTTTTCATTTACCCTTAGTAAAAATTTCTAACACCATGAGCATCGGCCTATCACCCAATGGGTACTACATGCTCACCCGAGGCATGCACATTGTGAGAATATCTTGCCATTGTTAAAGGATTAGTTACGAGAAAAGTAGATATTCATGTAAAAAGAACAACATGAGCTATTGTATCCTTATACCCATGCATGAAAATGAGAGAAAAACACAATATGGATTATGGAGAATATATCTGATTCATAGTATGAAGAAATGACACTAGGGTTTGCACCCATGAATAAGATATACAAAACATATATATATATATATATATATATATATATATATATATATATATATAGATCAAGAGTGCTAAATAGCCACATTACATTTAGAAGACCATGTCGGGCCAAATATAATAATTGCTAGGGGATACAACCCATACAACATATGTTAAAAATAGAGATCTAACTCATATATCAAGAGCCCTAGCTATGCCCCCTTATTCATGAGTTTTACAGACCCATCCCTTAGACATGATGACCTTCTTACAAATCCCTAATGGAAAAACCCTATCCCTAGGGCCTCTTAATACTTTCTTTAGAGCTTAACCTTTCCCATGTTATGTGTCTTCATTTCTATATAGAATCTCTATATATAGGTTCAACACCCACCGCCATGCCTTTCCTTATGAATAGATCGCATGCCAAGTGTCAATGTGGTCCTCCAATAGTGCATGTTTATCCTCTTAAGAACCCTCAACTCTCTACAATGATGGCTTCAAATAATAGCCCATGTGTGTAACATCCTTTTCTTGACCTCCAAGGTTCTAGGATGGCACCTTATCCACTCATCACACCTTGTCAGGTCATGTTTTTCCTCAAGTGCCTCTAGAATTACGAATATGGCTAAGTCCTTTGATCCTATGTACTATCTCACCATGCACACTCTGTTATCTTTTAAACCCTTCTTAAACCTCTTTTACCCGTGTGGTGCCCTTCTTCTTATTTCTCCTATGTGCACGCACCTTTTGGTACTTAATCAATAATTTAGAGACCAACATCACCCCACACTAAGCTTGTTCTCCATCCTTAGAAACTTCCTACTTATTCCAAGCATAAAGAATGGTGAGACTAAGATAATTTGAATAAAGAATGAAATAATGGAAGAATGGGAAAATCTACTATAACTACAAGAGGAATGGGAACTCCTTCCTCATTATTGTCTCAATATTATCCTTGACATCCAATTCACCCTACACCTGTTAAAGAAGGTCACTCACTAGAGCATTCACCTCCTCAAAGATCAATTCATCACCCTTAGCATTCAACATATCAACAATCCCTTCAAGTTTCTTGCTAAGGTCATCGAGTTCATCCATTGTGCGAGTGACATGGGGGTATAGTTCCTTAATCTGATTTTTAACCGAACCTCGCAAGGTTTTGATTACTTCCATCTTCTTCTCAACTTTAGCTAGGATCTTATCCTACTCCACCCTGTTTCCTTATTCTTCTCTTGGAATTCTTTCAGATCCACCTCATGTGTAGAAACTAGTATACTTGCTACCCTATCCCTATCAAGTACAATTATCATATATGGCCTCGGCCCTTTGCATGGCGTTATTCATAGCAAAGAAAGAGCTCGAATACTTGAGTGACTGTCTCCAATATTATAATTATCTTCCTCCTTCTATGCACCAACACCTCTTCTATTGATTCCAATGTGAGCCTCCTTTCCATGGTAAGGATGCGGGTTAATTCTTCCAAGCATTGCAAGGTCGACTCATATTTTTACTCAGGGGGGCAATTCTAGATGCTTCAAGATAATGGCATCTGTAATCATCTATATCTTCTTTTAGACCTCACACACCTTCACCTTTTCCTCCCTTAGCTCGTGCCTTAGTTGTGTGCTGATCATCTCCTCCTACTTTAGATCCTTGCTCTTCTCAATGATCTCTTCATTCTTCTTCTCCAGCTCTCCCTCTAGGAACCTTACCCTATCATTCCTTTCAAAGAGTCTCACCTCAACCTCCACCGATACCTTGTTGAGTGTGTTAAAAATTACTCATCGGATAATTGTTGATATTTTATTAGGGGATTCACCCTTTGGTCTCTAATATCTTCATCAACACCCCTTTGTCAACCTCAAATTCTAGCTCATCAACATGGGACTCAAAATCTCAAGATGACATTTTCCTCATTCGTGGGTACGTGCCTTCTTCTTCAAATGAATACCATGCAAGGAGTTGGTCTATGGGCACGGTACTTTGGAAGTGTGCATGTAGTACCTTACTTAGATAATTCATGTAACTCATTCCTTTCTCTCGGTGCCGCTACCACACTCTTCCCTCCTATGTGCACTACTTTTGGAAAGATTACCACTAAACTAGGATCTCCATCCATGCTCCCATACTCCTTTCCTATACTCTCCTCTCTATTTCTTTGACTATTTCATTACTTGTTGTACTCTCTACCTCCTATTCCACCAAATCCTTTATTATGCTCATTACTTCCTTTCGTAGCCTCTCTCTATTTTCTCTTGGTGAGGCTTGGGGTCCTTTGATATTTGGTGTTCATCTCCCCACTCTCCCCTTTTCCTTAAGAACCTTCTTCTTCCCCATAATTTTCTTCATTTACTTCATCTGAGTCATGTAGATTGTACATGGGATGGTCTTGAGCCTCTTCATGGTCATCATCATCATTTTTTCCTCTATAGTATTCCAGGCTTTTTGTTTCTTCTGAGTTCACCTTCTCCACCACCTTTTTATTCTTCTTAATTAGTGGCTCCAATAAAGGGGATTATTCCTTCTCATCTTCTCCAGTAGGTGACTCCTTCCTCAGAAATATTTATTTTACAGGGGGCTCTTTTTTCTCTGGTGCCTCTTCCTTAGGTGTATTTTCTTTGTCCTTGATGGGGAATTCTTCCTTTGTGCATATGTTCTTAGCTTTGCACTTGACTCCTACGCTCCAATAGATTGTGTTGTTTGTACACTCGGTGCCTTCTTATCTGGTCCCTTCTCTCTCTCCCTCTTCCTCGCATGCCTTCTTCCTCTGCATGTGGTATTTTAGGATGGAGAAATCATTCTCCATGTAGGAACCTTTCTCATACATGGGCCTAATGTATAGGTATACCCTCGTTGTGTTTCTTCCAGAGAATTGGAAGCATCATAGGTTTTATCATATGCACCTCATGGGAGACATACTTCTCACATAAGCATGATTTGTAGGGTATACTACATTTTTACATAGCTCAAAGTAGTCTTGGTCCACCTCATTGAGGTTGAACCTTAGTCTTTTGGCCTCCTTGAAGTGGTTGATCCTTGCTTGGAAATATTGAGCAGTGAAAGAGAAGGGTAATTTACACCATGGGATCTTGGTCCCATTTGTCAAGTAAAACCTACCAATGCAAAAATGTTGGTATATAAAAACTCAACTTCTCCTTGCACTAGTGCTAGAAATTGTTTAGGTATTCTCCACTCATCCCCAAACACGCATCGTGCATTCACTTGTACTATTTCTCTAGGTGCACCTTATGGGTGGTCGTCATGGTGTCACAAGTATACTTATCAAATCTCTTTTTTGAGGAGGGGTTCTCATTTGGGTACTCCCATATGAAATTTTTTGGCCCATCGGGCACTCCAATTTTTGAAAACATGATGGTAAGGAGGACATTACCAAACATGATCTTCTCCCCATCATGCGTGGCACTAATGATATCCTCTGTTATGAATTATGAGATGTTGTAGATGGTTCCTTTTGATATTTTCCAAAAAAATTTAACCAGGACTTGTTGATCTGTGTCCACCTCTCTTATACATTAATCTTGGTCACTAAGCATGTGACCATCCTCATTATAGGGTAGGAAATTTTTGATATGTCAATGTATCATGACCCTTTCTTATAGTCAAAGGCCTCCACAATTTTCTTTATTACCTCCTTGTCCTCCAAATCATCATCAAATGAATCTCCTTCACAGGTAAGACCAATAAAATTAGAGATTCGTTGGGGAGTTATCCTCATTCTTCATCCCATGAAGTAGAAATGGTCTTCATGTAAGCTTAACATCAGCCATTAGTACAATTTCTCAGGTTTACTAAAATAGGGAAACTCATATAGTTATAATAATATGGCCTTCTCCATTTTCACCTTGACCTCATCATCATAGATGGGCATTCCATCTGGTGTCCACTTGTCTATAGGTCTCACTATTTCTAACATCATTTCTTTCTCTGTGGTTCTCATTCAATGGTTTTAGTCACTTATTGTCATTTCCTCACATGGGATACCCACTCTTTTCAAGTAATATGTCATATGGGTATTGCATCTCCACATACCACTCCTTGTTGAAACTAGTGGAAACAACATGTTTCCCTTTTCCCTTGCCCTTATTTTGTGAAATGGTTGCCTTCTTTGGTGCCATATTCTTGTTGGGTTACTAAAAACAAACTCTTCCTTACTCCTCTTCCTTAATATACTCAAATCTATGGCTTACCTTCATGAAAAATCCCTTTACTCCCATGCCCTAACTGCAGAACCCTAACCTAGAAAATCCTTCCACAAGATGACGTACTCTCCTAAAACCTTCTTCCCTACACCCATGTACTTTTTCCACTCTAGTTCACAAATCACACTAGTTATGCACTCAAATTTTCAAAAAAAATTTCCTTCACACAAATATTTTTGTGGATGCCCTAGTTCGCAAGAGCTCTTCGATATCATAATTGTAAGGTAAACAATAATGTGCCCAACCTTCTACTTATAGCTTTTTTCTCATCTCCCACAATAAATGTTATGCCACCTACCAACATTAATTTTTCAATAAAGGTGTATTTTTCCACTAAATCCAAATTTAAGCGCTCTTACCCTCATGCCCCTATCACCATTGAAAAAATATCTACAATCTTATGGTGAGAAAAAAAATCCTTACCAACTGAATATCCTCACGCGTGTGCTTACAGAAAGACCAAAGGAACTTATTCTATTCTTAACATTATTTTTCCCTCACCTACCTCATGTTGTTCTTGTGCTTCTCATCCTTTGTATGCGGTATTTGTAAATTTATCCTAACACCAAACTCCTTATGTCCACCTTTTTACGCGTGCTCTTCCACACTATATGCACCTTCATCGAGCCATTCAAACATAACTTCCATCTACACAAATTCCACTATTATCTTCATTTTACTTCACATTACTCCACCCCACACAAAAAAAGATGTGTGGTCCTTTACGCATACACAACCTTTTGAAAATAATAAGTGGCTACAGGTGCACAAGGCATGCAAAAAACAACACAAAAAAGAAAGGAACAAATAACAAGAAAGGAAACACAAGGAAAATAAATTCATTAAGGGGAATCCTAAGCTAAATGGAAATACTGCCTTATTTATGAACACAAGGAAGACTTATTTATAGTAGGGATTCAACCTACTCCCATTGAAATGGCCTAGTAACCATGTTCCATCCAACACTTGTAACTAGAAATAAACTAAATAAAGGATGTACGAGATGATATATGGACCTAACCAATGGAATTTTAGTTTCCCAAGATGGTGCATAAATTTGGAGTCATAAAGCAAGACCATCTTCCCAACCTTGAATTGTTTATTTTTAATATGACAATCATGCCATTTCATTCTTTTGACTCCATATAACAAGTGATCACCTTTATTCTAGCTGCATTAACTTATCCATGCACTCTTTAATTACTTGTTCATTAGCTAACCCTCCTACATGCGTAATACACAATGATGGTAGCATAAATTCAATGGGTAAAATAGCCTTCGTGCCAAACACCAATTGAAATGGTGTGACCTTGTTCAATCTCTTATAGGTTTTCCTGTATTCCCATAGAATGATTGATACCTTGTCATCCCAATCTTGTATTCCCACATCACAAATTTTTGTTAGTTTATGACTCATAAGTTTGTTAAATGCCTTAGCAGTTCCATTATCTTGGGGGTGATAAGGGGTGGTCTTATGATGGGCCACCATGAACTCTACTAACAAAATATTGATTGTTTCATTCAAAAATGTGTACCTTTGTCACTAGTCAAGCTTAAAGGACATCCATACCTATTTATTATGTTCTCCCATAAGAATCTAGTAGTTTTTGCTATTGTGTAATCCCTTGTAGGTATTACCTCTGCCCACCTTGTTAAGTAATCAATGCAAGTGATGATATAACGTGAACCAGTCCTTCACATGTGGCAGGTGAAATTGGTCCTACAAAATCAATGGCCCACTTTTCAAATGGTTCTGCACTAGGCTATAGGTCTCAAGGGCATATCATCTCTTTTTCTGGCTTTCCAAGGCACTGATAATGGTCACAGGCCTTGTAAAACTCAATGTAATCCTGGTAGATGCTTTCCCACCAAATCCCTACCGTAGGATTTTCACGCAATGTGGAATTCCCTACATAGTGTCCTCCTAGAATCCCACCATGTGCTTCCTCCATGATTATTTCAATGTGATCATGCTCCAACACACACCGAGTAAAAAATCTCATTGTGGCCTAGTTTGTATAAGTCTCCACCATTAGCATGTAGGGTGTGACACATGTGGCTAACTATTTTTTTTCTAGAGTATTCATTCTTTCCAAAGGTGCCACACCCCTTTTGAGAAAAAAAAAATATCTTCTAAGTCGAGAGGGTGTGTGCCACAACCTAAATAGTTGTGTGTCTCTAGCATACCATACTTAATGCTCTACGCTCCTCCCCTAAGTCAATCCTTGACAAATGTCAAGCCCTAAGCTACTCTTTCTTGTTTCATAACAACTTGTAAACTCAAATTCTTGAAAAAATAGACCCACCGATATATGCACCCTTGCAAAATGGGCTTGTTAACCAAATACTTCAATTTCATGTGATCTGTGTAAAATATGAAGGGTGTTTCCAACAGATACTTCCTGAACTTATGCAGCATGTAGATCATTAATAGTGCTTTGCACTCATTTGTAGTAAAGTTTTTATCTGTGGCATCAACTTCCTACTTGTAAAAAAAGGGGTGATAAACAATCCCTAACTAGGTTGTGATGGCACTATTACAATGGGTTTACCTAGGCACGAACATGCACATAGAAATTTTTATCCTAAGAAGGGAAGAATAATATGGGCGTAGTGACAATCTATCCTTTAAAGTGTAAACATCGTTTCTTTGCGCCTCTCCCTAGTGAAAGGTACTCTTGTGTTTTTGTAACTCCTCCAATGTCACAACAATCTTGGCATACCCCTTGATAAACTTTTGGTAGTACCCTATATGCCCAAGGAATTCATGCACTATTCTCTAACTGGTAGGCTCCCCCAATCCCACAATAACGACAACTTTGGTGGGATCCACCAACGAACCTTCCTTACATATGATGTGCCCCAATAGGGTCCTAAATGGAGTAGTGAATAGACAGTTCTTGATGTCAATGGATATGCACAACTTCTAACATCTTTCAAACATCAACCATAAATTTTCACAATGGTATTTCACTAGTCCATACACCATCCAATCATCAAGGTAGACCTGAAGGAATTTATGGATAAAATCTTGAAATGCCTGGACCACTATGCGTGAAAACATAACAGGTGCATTCTTTAGTCCAAAAGTCATGACTATATAGGAAAAAATTCCCCATTCAATGGAAAAATTTGTCTTTTCTTGGTATTTTTTACAATTCTAACTTGATGATATCCTGAGAATCCATCCGTGAAGGAATAGATTTCATGCCCAACTACTCCTTCAAGGATCTCCTCGGTAAAAGGGGTTGAAAAGGATCAATTACACATACCACATTTAAGTCCATGTAGTCAACATAAATCCTTATCCTTCCATCTTTTTAATACTGATGACCATGGGGCTTACCCATTCTGATTCCTCCATAGCTTCAATGATGCTTGAAGTAATCATTTTTTCTATCTCCTCCTTGAATTTGATGCAAAGATTCAAATTCATTCGATAAGGCCTCTTCCGAATCGGGCGTGCACCCTCCTTTAACTTGATTTTCATTTCTCCCAAGGAGTGGTGAATGCCTTTAATCTCATGGTATCCACGTGGAAATAATTCCTAAACTTATGCAATAGGTCAATGATCTTTAAAACCTCCTTCTCTGACCAATAGTCTCCAATAGTGGCCTCCTTAGGTTTTGTTTCTGAACCAATGTTAACCTTCTTTTTTTTTAGGGGCTCATGGTAGGCATGTGATTTCTCATCAATACTATCAATAAATTCACATATACCTTTAGTATGGTTAACATCCAAACTCTCCATCTCTTCACTATCTATCACATACACCATCTTTCCCTTATCTTTATCCATGCATGCACACTCAAGTTGCATCTCTTCTAAATCTTCCTTATCAAAGCATGGTTCCAAGATAGGTTCACCCAATAAATCTATTATTATATCTTCTACCATGTCACTATCTCCCATCATTAAGAGCTTAACATCCTGTAACACCCTATCCACTGATGGTTTAGTAATCTAATATTCAAAATCTTGAAAGAGGTCAGCCATCAACTCTTACCAATTTCCTATCTTATGGCACATCTCTGAGTGAATATACCATGCGTGTGTATAACCTTGTAAGGTGGAATAAAACTTATCCACCCATAAAGAAGGTGGAAAGGTCTCTGTGTCTTCCATCCATGATTTCTCACATGCTTAGACGTGAAACAAGGAGGGTTCCTTCCCATGGTATTTTTGTATTGTAGTGGGTGCATTTCTTCGGGAAAACCTAACAGAGAACATGATTATCAATTTGTGCCACTTTAGAAGGATATCATAATGTGTCGCCCACCCATGTGTTGTAGTTCCAAACAAGTTATAGCTGACCATCCCTCTTCTTTCGATCTCAATTTTCCACTTAGCATCCATTTCTCGTAAGAATTCATCAAGGTTGGCCCCGCTAGAGTAGCTTGGAAACTTCTTTCCTCCTAGGCACTTGACTCGAGTGTGCCTTTGTCTCCCTTGTAATAGATCCTCTTAACTAGTTCCAATTTATCTTATAATTCATATGCACCCAATTGTCACATGCCACACTAGTTGTATCACTCATGGACTGAGCATATTCAAACTGAATAACTCCTTTGTAGGGTGAATCACCTCAGGGTCCCTGATAGAGTACACATAGATATTGTTGAGAACTTCTAATCCCAAGGGCTCAATATAGGGCATTGAATTCCCATCGGTCAATGGGATGATAACTCTTTCTTCTTGTTTTCAAATATTATGTACCCCTTGTTGAACCATAGGTTAACATTATTCTTATAACACTAGGGGCACCCACGTAATGCTGGAAACTTGTCTTCCTCGATAGCGCCAAGAATTCAAAATCCCTAGATAACTTCTCCCATTATATAGTGATAACAATGTCCTTCAAGACACAAGTGGGAATTTCCTTTGTCTTGTTATCCATATACAACACATTTAAGGATGGCTATAATGGGATCCTTCCCATTTGATGCTATTCATCTAGAGTGAGAACATTGACTTTTGAACCCATATCAATCAAGATATTTTTAGCAGCCACCCATCCATAACAACATTCAAAGTAATCTCCTTATCATATTCAAGGTTGCGGGGAGGAAGGTTATCATGTGGAACCTTCCTGTCACGCCCTCCTCCAGTGTGCGGTACCTTCTCCTATAACAATTATCCTAACAAGGGAATGATATTCTCTTGCCTTAAAATTTTTCATACTTCTCTGACCTCATCCATATCCTTCTATAGAGCCTCCACATTCTTTCTTTTCTCTAACTACCTTGACTACTCTTTCAGGCATTAGATCTCCCTCGTAGGCTCCGAATCACATTCATGGTTTATTGATACACTTATTTCTGATGATTACGGTCTAGATACCTTCCATGTACCACCTCCTATCTAATAACCAATGGTCTCTAACTTGGTACTTCCTTTACGTGTGCATCCTCATCCCGCATTATAACTAGTACAAGCTCTATTTCTAACTCACGCATCACCCTTGGCATCCATTGTGAATCAACCTTCTTTACGCTTACCATTTTGGAGCCTTTTTCCCTTTGATGTTTCTGGATCATATTTTCAAATATCTCCGGGAGCTCCTTATACTTATGTGCTTCTTTCCACACCAAGAGAATTGTAACGATCCATGCATTTGTGATTATAGTGCTCAGTAGACTCATAATTATAACAGTTCCACACGGAACTCACTTATCCCTCCTGTGGTTACCATGACCATAAAGTCCTCCTTGGAAATATCTTCCACATGCCCCTCCATCCGTGCACCCTTCATAGTGATGACCATCATCCTTGGAATTATTTGCAAGGCTAGTCTATTGCACACCAATATAAATGGCATCATGTATCTAGTCAATCAATCTACAATCCTTAGTGTCATGAGTAGTAGAGGTGAAAATATTGCAATATAAAGACACATTTTTTATGGTTACGTACTTTAATAGTGGGTAGCTACTTACATCATGATCTCCATGACAGATCTCACATTCCACTATCATGACACCTATTGATATCCGAGGGAAACAATCCTTTATATGCCCCTTTACCTCACAATTCATACACCATAGACCACTGTGAGTCTCATGCACCGAGTTCGCAGATAGATTTTCTAGTTCCTTGGCCATTACAGAAATATGAGCGTCAAGAAGAGGGATAACATTGGTATCCATACTTCCAATATCCTCATCACAAAGGGAAACCTCCAAGGCCTCATGTGGGTCTGTGAAAGTTTTGCGAAAGTGCTCTCATAAAAGGTGTTATAAACCCTCCAACAAACCACTTAGCACGATGGGAAGGATGAATATGATAAGATAAATTTGATAAGAGAGTCTTGAAATGTATGTCATACTCCCGCACACTCTCTACCATACCTTGTTTAATATCCCTCAACACACTAATGTTTTTTTTCAAACTTAGAGATATGAAATTCAGTCATGAAGGAATTTCGTAGCAAGACGTTGTAATCCACCACTATTTGATGGGGGTCATATTTTTGGTACCAACTATGGGCATGTTCTTGCAACATCATTGAAAATTGACTTGCCTTCTACTCTGGGGTAGTGATTCCCATTGCATGCCATAGAATATCACACTTGAGTACATGCTCTATAACATCCTCAACACCTTTTTAGTCTGGTAGATGTAAATACATTTTGAAACATACTTGTTGAGGTGGTTGAGGCCATTATCCACCTAATGCGTGTTACCTCCCTTAATTTACTTTGGTGTTTACTCCACCATCAGATCCACCAAGTCATGTTCCTCTTGCTTCTATACCACCATATCCATGTCATGTACCTAGTAATGGGCCTGAAGTGGTCGTTCCTTGTGTCCCACTGAACTATGTGCCAATAGTTTGTGATATTGCACCACTACCAGATGTGTGTCCCATGTTGCTTCTAGACACAATAAAAAAAACTTTGCTTGCCCTTAACTTTCCCAAAAAAATTCCAAAACATATTCCTCCAAACACAGGGAATGATTGTGCAGCCTTAGATGTACCAAATGAGAAATTATATCTCTTAGGTGTATATCGGTCACTCCCACTAATACCAACTGCGTTGGTAATACTTATCTCTCTTCATTTTCAAGATTAAACGCAAGGGTTTGGTCACCAAGTAGATTCGTATGCATTTCAAAGCTTTCCTTTATCTAAGTGACGAACTCTCATCGAAATTTGAAGGGGTATCTCTCTCATGTTTTCCAAGATGGGGTAGCACAAACTACTCATGCTCCACATTCTCTACGTGAACCTCAATTCCTTCCTAAAATGTCTTCCTCCATAGATACATCACACCTATAACCTCACATTTTCTATCCAACTCCATTTCACAAGATTCACTATACTTGAGTCATCTGTTCTCCCTCTCCTTATCAACTACAAGAACCAAGATCTTCCTCCACCCTAGATTCCTTGCCCAATGCTAAGAGAAGCTTAGCCGGCCATAGGAAATTTTTACAAACTTAGTGTAATGATTAGGATATATATGGCTAAGGAGATAACATGAAAAAATTATCCTCTAGGATCCCTAAGGAACTTGAACTTAGGAACCTATGGATAAGAATACGTAGAAATAACGTATTCCACAAAGATAATTTTTCAACACTCTTCTCCATCAATGGTCAAAAACACATGTCCAAGTTAGATCAACATCTTTTAGCCTCTGATATTCATCTTGGGTCCACACGTGAGATATATAATACCAGTTTGATCTAGATGCATATGCTAAGAGCCATTCATACAACTCTATTGGAAAGTAGTAAAATAAGGTCTCATACAACTCATGATTTCTTTTACCCATTTACATGCATCAAAATCAAGTCTAATACTAAATATCCTAGCAAACTCATCCTCCGTGATCTTAAACCATGATTTGACATTATCCAAGGTCAAGCACTCTGTCATCACACATCATTCTCACAATAAATTCAAAAAGAGGTCTTGATAATGGAACCAAGTTTTAGTCATTTTTCATGTACCATTAATACAACTTTCTAAGCCCATGCGCACGACCTATCACCCAAAGGGCATTAGGTGTTCACCTAAGGCATGCGTGGGAACCAAGCCCCTCCTTTATGTTAGAATTGTGAGAAGATCTTTCCATTTTTAAAGGATTAGTTGTAGAAAATTAGATATTCATGTAAAAGCACAACATGAGCTACCATATCCTTATACGCATGCATGAAAATGAGAGAAACAAAAACATGGATTATGGAGAATAAATCTGATTCATAGTAGGAATAAATGACACTAGGTTTTGCACCCATGAACAAGGTATTCAGAACATATATATATATATATATATATATATATATATATATATATATATATATATATATATATATATATATATATATATATTAAGAGTGGAAAATAGCCACATTACATTCATAAGGTCTTGTCAAAGTTAAATATAGTAATTTTCATGGATCCAACCCATACAACATACGTTAAAAATAGAGATCTAACTCATATATTAGGATCCTAGCTATGCCCCCTTATTCATCGGTTTTACAGACCCATCCCTTAGATATGATGACCTTCTTGCAACTCTCTAATGGAAAAACCCCAACCTTAGGGCCTATTAATACTTTCGTAGAGCTTCTCCTTCCCATATTATATGTCTTCCTTTCTCCAGAGCATCTCTATATATAGGTTCGACACCCAATGCCATGCCTTTCCTTATGAATAGAACGCATGCCAAGTGTCAATGTGGTCCTCTAATGGTGCATGCTTATCCTCTTGCAAACCCTCCACTCTTTGCAATGATGTCTTCAAATAATATTCCATGCATGGAATATCTTTTTCTTGACCTCAAAGGTTCTAGGATGGCACCTTATCCACTCAACACGCCTAGTCGGGTCACATTTTTCCTCAAGTGCCTTCAGAATGTAAAATATGGCTAAGTCCTTAGATCATTTGTATTGTCTCCATGTGCATGCCTTGGTCTCTCTTAAACCATTCTTAAACCTATTTTCCTTGAGCACTTCTCCCTACGTTACCTTATTCTTATTACTCCTGCGCACATGCCTTTTGGTACTTAGCCAATAATTCATGGCACAATAAATAGTCATATATGTATGATGATATTAAGATTTATATGTGGCATAAATGAAAATAATCACTTACACACTATCTTGAAGTTAGAGGCCACTTGGCTTATGTAAGTTATCAGTTGCTTCGATTATGTAAGTTAGTGACCACTTCACTTATGTAAGTTTGTAACTTCTTGGGTTATGTAAGTTAGAAACCACTTGGCTTATGTAAGTTAGAAACCATTTAGGTTATGTAGGATAACAACCACTAGGCTTATGTAAGTGGGAAGTCGTCATGCCTAAGAGGTGAAAGTGGAATCTAATAATAGCTTAATAGGAATATAGAAATAGAAAAATTGAAGTCCAATAATAGGAAATTGGAATCCAATAATAATGAAATTTGAATCCAATATGGAGAAATTGGAACTCGAATAAGTCCAATAATGACAATATTGGAATCCAACATCACTACTAATGGAATCCAATATTGCTACAAATGGAATCCAAAGATAGCCAAAAATGGAATCTAATATAAGCAAAAATGGAGATGGATTTCTTCCAATACTTGTAATACTTTGAGTCCTAATTCACTGGAATATGTCTCGATTTATTTCGTGCTTGTTACTGTCCAAGTTAATGCACCAAACAAACCTCAATGAAATAGATACATGAAGATGTAGACGGATGAGGAAGTCGATGTAGATAAGGCAGGCGCACACGAGCAATTCGCACAATAGATCCGAGTAACTGCAAAACACCGGTGCTTGTGAGAAAAAGATGGCGTTAGAAGATATATGGGTGGGCGCCCAGAAGCGGGTCAGAAGCGATAAGCTTCCTTGGCGGATGTCGATCCACGTTTTGATAAAGAAAAGCGGCATACATGATAAAGATGTAAATAAAGACTAGATTCTCGATTGCGGTAATAAAAGCAGAACACGAGCAATGAGCGGGAAATCTGAAAAAGCGAGGAGCGAAAATAATGCTAGATTTGTGTTACACTGTGACCTTTTACACATGTCTGCGAAAATCGGCGTCGGCCCCATGTAGAATCGGCGGCGGCCCGATGTGATCGGCGGCGGCCCAGGACTGATCGCGGCGCCCAGGAGCTGTCGGCGTCGGCCCAGATAAGATCGAGTGTCAGCGAAAGCGACCCGACCAATCGGGGGCGTGCGATGAGATTCGGGGATCGGAAGGTGAATGTAGTCAGTAGGATGTGCCGAAGATGGAGAGGCAGGCTGGAGCAGTCACCGAGATGATAGATAATGGTGTATGGTGTTGATATGATACGGGCAGAGTAACGGTGCTCCTCTCAGGGATTGATTAGGACAGGATCTGCCCTAACTGAGACAATTGATGCTAAGAAGATCTCTCTTTCTCACTCTCTGTTCGTGCGTAAGTGCTTCCTTTCACTCGTTCGTCTCTTTTTCGGTCTCTTCGCTCTTTTCCGTCCCTAGAACTGAGTTCTGGGCTTGCTTTTATAATCGGCGCCGCTCTAGAAAATCGGCGCCCGACCATATGGAAGTCGGCGCCGATCGCGGAAAAGACTCCCGAGGTGCCTTAATTGATTGATTCGAGAAAAAAAGCTTATCAGACTACGGGAAAATATCCCGCTTAGGGAAGATTAAGAATAGATGTGGTACATGGGTAAAATAAATTTGGGGTAGATAAGTGATTAAGATGCATGGGAAGAAGCGTAATTAAATTTTTAATTATTTAATTACCCATGGGCAAGATATGATGAAATGAATTAAATTTAGAGATAGGTGATTAAATCACAGATTGGATAATATCCCAAGGGGATAGTTGGTGACGCAAACGTGCCCCAGGTTACCTAAGCACGTAAATGGGTAAGAGGGACACTAAATTGAGTAACCAATTTTAGGTGTCTACATTTTGCCCCTTTTTGTCAAGTAACTTGCGATAAGCAAGGTTATGAGACAAAAACAAAGGGATGGAAGAAGGGAAGAATTGTGGTGATGTGATCCCCCTCAAACTAGGGATGGGATGGATGATAAAACAGATGATCCCGAGTTTGAAAGAGTAGATGAAAAATGCAGGATGCCCCAGTTGGATAGCTGGAGTAGAGCTGATCATTGAGGACGCATTAAAAATAAACAAAAGGGCAGCAACCTAAGGAACTCACATTGGTAGGGAAAACTAGCCGGTCTCCTCATGAGACGACGTTAGTGCCTACAGACCCGCGAGTGTAAGGAGAACTGCAAAATAGCCAACATCTAAAGAGAGACACATTGGTAGGGACAACTAGACGGTCTATAAGTCGGGCAGCGTTAGTGCTACTGAGACCGCGTAACTCTAAGCGGCTAAACAAAAAAGCGAGTGCTCCACGCAAAGAGAACAAACTCGAAATAGATGATGATATCGAAAATATGTGCGAAAGACAACATGTAGCGCACAATAATGATCGAGATAGACCAGCCAAGCATCAACACTATGGCAAAGAGATTAGCGAGATGGAAGCAAGCAGCGTGGAGAAGCGTCCGCAATCCACGGGCAAAAATAGTATAAATCGATAGTGATAGATGATGATATAGACATAGGCCCGATAGATGATGAATAGAGCGTGATTGGATAGATATGAAGGATAGAGGATAGAAATAGATGTGATTAGATAGATTGAAATGTGGATAAAATAGATGTGATTGGATAGATATAAACCGATAGATGATAGATGTGATGTGGATAGAATTTTGATTGATATGTGGATAAAATTTTGATGAAAAAGAGAGATAGATAGATGTAATGTAACTTGGATGCACAAGTTTTTAGATGTTTTGATGGATAGATGGATAGATGTAGCGTAATTGTGATGGATAAAGATATAGACTGATAGAGGATAAAATAGATGTGATTGGATAGATATAGACTGATAGATGATAGAAATAGATGTGATTAGATAGATCGATATGTGGATATAACTTTGATAGATGGATGTGATGCAACTTGGATGCACATGTGTTGGATGTTTGGATTAGATATGGATAGATATAATGTACCTTGGACGTACATTGTGATGGATAGATTTAGATATAGATAGATGCAATGTACCTTGGATGTACATTTTGATGGATAGATAGATGGATGTGTTTGATATATGGATGAGATATAGGTAGATGCAATGAGAAATGAATACAGATAGAATGTTTGGATAGATAAGATGAATTTAGATAGAAGATAAATTGTGATTGAATTAACATGCGAAATGTCAATTTAACAGGATGCGAGAAGCAAAGATGAAAGCGAAACGAAACAACCGTGACTTAGAAGAGAAGATACTCGGAGAAGAAGAAAAATGATAAGTTGGACTTCCAACCGACCATAGATAGAATCCAGAAAGAAAACCAAAAGACCAAGCATATAAGGCCCTATATAAGATTAAAATAAATCTGACACTAACTAGTCGCAAACCAGATCTAGGATAGAAATGGAAAGAAAAGAAAGTAAGTATCTTGTCGGAACCTACAAGGGACAGAATACATGTCCATGATAGGAAAATAGGATTCTCCATATGATCGACAAAAGGTCTAAAATCTCAGCTTCATGATTTGGACAGAAAAGCAAACTGATCAATGTGGGAAGTTTGCTTGATATGAAAAAAGCGATCGATGCGGGAAGTCTTTCGGTGATCTTAACAAGTGTATAAAGCGCCCAAGTTTGGAAGGCTGATTGATTACAAGAAGCCTTGAATATTTCTTTGAGAAACAGCCGTCCTTCAAGGGAGCGGTCTGTATTTTGAAATTTGTATGATAGCCATCCTTCGAGGGTATGGTCTATTTGCTTTTTGATTCACTTGACAATGTATGGATAGCTGTCCTTCGAGGGATCAGTCTATCTTTTTGGATAGCATCTTTTTTTTTTTTTTTTTTTTTTTTTTTTTTTTTTGAAACTCTTTGGAAGAAGCTGAGTTTAGACCTAGATAGATCAGATGAAGGGGAGGAGAACATGGAAGAACATGTACTCATGCCCCGAGCAGATCCGATTAAGATAAGTACTTGGGACAGATGAAGTGGTGATTAAGGTATTCCTACCATGAGGAGGAACATATCCAAAAAAACGTCACGATGAGTAGAGCCGCGATACTCATATTTAAGGTAAACGAGGCAATAGGCGGAGAACCACACAATTTCAAATCACCACGAAAGTAGATGACTGGTTATTAGGACGGATGGAAGATCTGAGTTGCGACTAGATTTGTGTAAGAGAGATTTTAACAATAGAAGGGCCGTAAATGCAAGGCATTAAGAGGTTACATTTGAGGATACCATCCATGGAAGACAAACGATAAGCCCCAGACCCATATTTATGAGTGATAATGTAGGGACCCATCCAGTTGGGAGCAAACTTACCACGTTGACTCCTTTCGAGTGTAGTGACATTTTGATTTTCCTTAAGAACAAGGTCACCAATTTTGAAGTCACGGTGTTGCACATGCTTGTTGTAAGCACGCTTGACACGCTCGAGATAGACTTGATGATGCTCAAGAGCGTTGAGACGCCGCTCATCTAATAATTCAAGTTGAGCTAGACGATTTTGTCGATAATCCTCATCAGAGACAAATTCTCTGAGAGAAACACGGAGAGATGGGATTTGGACCTCCAAAGGAAGGACGGCCTCAGACCCATAGACGAGAGAGAAGGGAGTAGCACCAGTAGGAGTACGAATGCTAGTCCGATAAGCCCAGAGAGCGAAAGGGATATGTAGATGCCAATCCCTACCAGCTCGACTAGTTACCTTTGCGAGGATATTACGCAAAGTTTTATTGGAAGCTTCGGCCTGACCATTAGCTTGAGGATAGTATGGAGAAGAAAAACTGAGCTTGATTTTGAAAGCATTGCAGAGATTTTGCAAATCGACGTTCTTGAAGGATTTACCATTATACGTGATGAGCTTGTGTGGAGCATGGCGACAAATGATGTGTTGATAGACAAAATCAACTATGGGTTTAGCCTTTGTTGAAGAAAGAGGATAGCTTCTACCCACTTAGTAAAGTACTCGGTGGCGATAATGATAGAATGATGGCCTTTGTGAAGAAGCGGGGATTGATGAGACCAATAAGATCAAGGCCCCATTGTGAAAAAGGCCACAAATCCGCCGCGAGTTCTGCAAAGCTTTGACTAGGGGCGTGCGTGAGATTGGAATATTCTTGACACTTGACGCATTTCTTAGTGTATTCACAACAATCTTGATTAAGAGAGGCGATAATATCCCAAACGTAAGATGCGCTTAGCCACAGCTAAACCACTAAAATGTCCACCACAGATACCGTCATGGACCTCCTGAATAGCTTTAGATGATTCATGGGTTTTGAGGCATCGAAGCAAAATACCATCAAAGCCGCGTTTGTAAAGAATCCCGCCTAGGATAGAATAGCGATTAGCGCGTTGGACAAAAGACCTTCTACCATTGGAAGTCAGATCTGGAGGAAGCACCGAATGAGATAGATAATCAACTATCTGTTGATACCACTCATCCTGAGTATGGGTTGTGACAGCATTGATCGAAGTTAGCTGTTGAAGATAAGATGGTTGATCTAATCGTTGCACAGCCACATAAAGACGCGAGTCTTCAGTAAAAGGCGGGATAAGGGATGCTAATGAGGCCATGGTATCCGTGAATCGATTTGCAGTACGAGGAATGGATTGGATGGTGAACTTATCGAAAGATTGGAGTTGGGCAAGAACAATGTCGCGATATTTTTGAAGGATATCATTCTTGCATTGATAGACACCCGTGACCTGATTAACGATGAGTTCAGAATCACCAAAGATGTCAATATGGCGGCGCGAGAGATTAATGGCATTTTGAAGTCCTAAGACAAGAGCTTCGTACTCAGCCATATTATTGGTGCACTCAAAGTTCAATTTGTGTGCGGCCCAGGATAAGCGTACCCCGAGGAGGAATCATCACGAAACCCGCACCTCCCCTTGCTGGCATTTGGATCCATCGAAGAAGAGCTTTACTTTAAATGGAGATAGACCAAAATCGATTTGTTGGATAAATTCATCGGGAATTGAGCAAGGGGGTCTTGAGTGTCCGGAAGAGGAGCACTAGCTAGTTGATCTGCAATAACTTGACCCTTGATAGCCTTTTGCGGGATAAATTCGAGGTCAAATTCAGTCATGAGCATAAGCCAACGAGTGATGCGATCATTGTGATAAGGCTTTGCATGAATTGTCTTGAGGGATTGACATTTGTGACGATGTAAGTTTTGTGATTAAGAAGATAATGGCGAAGCTTAGAAGTTGCGAAAGAAGAGAGCGCAACATAGTTTTCAGCCCCGGAGTGCGTGTCTCATACTCATGGAGGTGCGGCGATGTAATAGACAGCTTGTTCTTTACCACAAGTGTCCGTCTGAAATCATGGCTCCCGAGCATGGTCGATCACGAGAGATATAAAGATAGAAAGGCTCCCCCTCGCGTGGAGGTGTAAGCACGGGCGGAGAAAGAAGATAAGCTTTGAGATCATCAAAGGCCTTTTGGCAATGCTCATCCCATTTGAAATGAACATTCTTACGGAGAAGATGGTGAAAAGGTTGACAACGGGTCCGACAATTGGGAGATAAAGCAGCCTTGCGATTGAAGACGTCCTTGGAGACTGCGGAGTTGCTTTAAGTTAGACGGGGGAGGCATCTCAAGGATGGCTTTTATTTTTGCGGGGTCCACTTCAATACCCCTGATGGAAATGATAAACCCTAAAAGTTTACCAGTGAGGACGCCAAACACGCATTTAGATGGATTTAGACGAAGACAAAAGCGGATAAGCCTCTCGAAAGAGAGGTGCGAGGATGAAAAGATGCTCGGCGGCGTTTGGATTTGCCGAGGAGATCGTCAACGTAATCCTCTACAGTTTTGTGTAAAAGATCATGGAAGATGTAGGTCATTGCTCGTTGATAAGTTGCTCCGGCGTTCTTAAGACCGAAGGGCATGACACGATAGCAAAAGGTCCCCCAAGGAGTTATGAAGGAAGTCTTATGCTGGTCTTCTGGTGCGATGAGGATTTGATTATATCCAGAGAAACCATCCATAAGAGAAAGCATTTCATGACCCGCAGTTAAATCTACGAGTTGGTCGATATTAGGAAGAGGAAAATCATCCTTTGGACAGGCCAGATTAAGATCCCGGAAGTCGGTACAAATTCGAATCTTCCCAGTAGCCTTAGTTACTGGTACTACATTGGACACCCATTGCGGATAATCGATGGGTTGGATGAAGTTAGCCGAGAGCAAGCGCTGTAATTCTTCTTTAACAAGAAGGGCTACTCTAGGGTGCATTTTACGTAATTTTTGCTTGGTGGTTTGATATTGGGAAGGGTAACGATATTGTGGACTACATATCGGGATCGAAATCTGGCATATCCTCGTATGACCAAGCAAAGGCTTGGCGATGTTTGGAAAGAAAAGTAGTAAAGTCCCTAATTCTTGTGGATCGAGGATTGGCGACCTTAATGATGCGAGGGTCTTGAGTCCTTATATTAAGGTCGATAGTGGCCTCGTTGAGAAGGGTAGACGTGTCGAAGGAATGGTTTTGGGAAGATATGAATCCTCTTGCCCCTAGATAGGTGAGGGCAGTCGTCATCCGCCTGATGGATAGTGTTGATAGTAGGAGAGTCGTCTCCAACTATCTCAGGGAAGATTAATGGTATAGAAGCAGACCGATTGTTAGTCTCATAGACTAAAGGTCCCAAGGAAATGGTATTGATCAAAAAAAAAAAAAAAAAAAAAAGTTAGGTGGGATGGAAATGTCATCGTCCACATCAGTGATGCTTGGTTTGGTGGGGAAGATGGTTCTTCAGTAGGAAGGGGCTCATCAAGAATAGTGACAGTGGCTTTTGAAATGGGTTTAAATCCCAAACCAAACTTTTGGTGTGGCATGAGAGTAGGAATGGATTTGAGGTCATGTATACCTTGTTCATATTTTCCAAGGCCAAAACCTTTCCACGCGCATCGATATAGATAAGTTTTTGCAAACGTGGGATTCTGTAGATAATCAAACCCTGTTAGGTAAGGTTTGGCTCTAGGAGGAGAATCCGGACAATAATGAGGTGTATCAAGACCACCGAGATGAAATTGAGTGCATTGATTGGGCGAACCAATGGTAGCGATGCGGCCAAGAGACACGATTGATATTCGGGTTGCTTGTCGGGTCTACCATACTCATTAGGTTTGAGATGGGCATCGAAAGAAAAGAGAGGAAGCTCTCCTAGTGAGAAACGCTGCAATGTCTCTTCCAGATTTCGCAAATCTGGTAGTTTGGTTGCAGGTATGGAAGAAGATGAAGCCCCATCTGGAGAAGATGCATTTTCTTTTAAAGGGGCAGACCTTGTGGTCATGTCGCATTGCGCAGAAGGAAAAGGATCTCCTGGATGGGTGTAGATTTTGCCCTCATATTGATATTTTAGGCATCGATGGAGGGTGGATGGGACCTGATGCATTGCGAACCCGGGAGCGTCGAGGATCATGTTATAGTGGAATTTTCCTTGACAATATAGAAGAGTTCATGGAGCGACTTTTTACCTACTCGGATGGGTAAGACCACAGTTCCTAGAGTGACTGCTAGCTGATCGTTAAATGATCGAAGGGCGAAAGGCGGAGGTGACACCACATTCTTAGGTAACTTAAGTTGTTCGAATGTGTGGGAAGAGATGACGTTGAGAGCAGCTCCACTATATCGATCATAACACGTTTTAAGCGATGTTATTGACTTGGGTGATGATGAAGAGAGCCTCCAAATCCTCGAAGAAAGATGAGAATTTCTGAATCCTCAAAAGAAATGGCGGTCGATGGACCATTGATCAACAACCCACTCGAAGAGTGGGGGCTCATCGGAATTTCTTTGCGATGCGGCGCGCGATTATCGATTAGAACTGGCGATGTTGTGGAAGAGGATTGGATGAGGTCAAAAAGAGACATTTTGACCGGAGCTTGGGTGAGTTGCTTCATGACACTCTCCTCAGCGGATACGGGAACTTGAGTCAGTGCGGCACGAATGGAGACCTTGGGTCGTGGGGCTGATGAGGAAGGAGACACGCCTTGGGGGCTGCGAAATGACAACCCGTGGTCTAGATGTTGGAGATGAAGATGGGTTATGATAATGTTGGGTTCTAGTGGCGATATGGATTGTGTCGAATTTGGGAAGGAGGAGATCAAGTGGAGTGGAACCACTAGAGTGCGAATGGATGGTTGAGGTTCGGATGAGGCTAGGGTAGCAGGGAGGTACTTGTTCCTCCTCCAACAAGAGGTCACTTTCTTCCAGAAGGTTCTTGACAACGGCTTGAAGAGCTTTACATCCTTCAGTGTCATGACCTGGAGTACGGTGGTAAGCACAAATCAGATCAGAGTTAAACCAGGTAGGTTTCACTCCTTTGGGGTTATAAGGCTTAATCGGAGGAAGGGTTATGGCTGAAGATTGGATAAGTTGATGAAGGATTTCGGTGTAGAATCCGGTAGACGAAGATGAGGATAGAGATAATGGAGATGGTTCTTTTACCTTAACATTGCATTGCCGGGTAAAAGAACTTGCATGTTAGGTTTAACAGTTTTATTAGGGATCCTCTTATTTGTTTGGACATTCGGAGGAGCAGTCTTGGGTGCTTGGGATGGGAGTAAATGAGACATGATTGTCTTTGGTGGAGGAGGAGTCCCTAAGATAGATTTTGAGGAGGATGGAGATGCGATAATTTTTGCGGTTTTGGAGACAAAGGGGTTGCTTAGTCGGTTCACGGATGATTTAGATAATGTCGGTTTGGAAGAGGAAGAAGCTCCCAAAATAGGTGAATTTGGAGGAAGATAGGGTGTCTTGATTTTTGGTAACAAAGATGAGGATTTTGATAGAAGAAGTGGCATCTTTTTGGTAGGTAAGTCTACTTTTAGGGATGTTGATGAAGAAGAAGATGATGACTTTGATAGGTGTGTAGAAGAAGATGCCTTCTCAGCGGGCAAATCTAATCGTTTATGAGGCGTGGAGAGAGATTTTTGTGGAAGAACACCGAGAGTTTTGATGGTCCGAAATATGGGCTTCCCCTTTTCAGGGATGGTGACAACTTCAACGTCATAAGGTGATTGTAACCTTTTTGGAGGAAGCAAATGGGGAGATATTGATGGTATAATGTTAGATTTTGGTTGTCGCGGTTTAGGTTGAGGAATCGAGTGTGCAGGTGTTGGTGTTACTTCTTTTGATTTTTCCTGAATAGGTGAAGTAGTATTAGTGATGGAAGAAGTAAGTGATGAAGAAGTTCCTTGCGAAGGGACCACTTTTGGTGTAGTGATCATGGGTGGAACTACTATAGGAAAAGAGATAGGAAGAGTCAAAGTTGAGGACACTTCCGAAGTCGGCTCGATTATAGGGATGTTTATCAAGGGCATAGTTGTAGCGGAATGGGAGCAGCAGTAGATGTGTGCTGAAGTGGAAACTCGAAGGGATGTAATTGCCTCGAGCATTGAAAGGATGTCTGATGATGAGACAGATGAGGAAGACACTGTCTCGGGTATGGATGGGAGATCGGACAAAGGAGCGGAGAGAGATGACTCCGTGTTTAGCAATGTAGGAATATCCAAAGATGGGTTATCTGAGGATGGAGGAATTCCAGTGATTGGTGAAGTGGAAGAGGGTTCTGATTCGATTGCTGCGTTTGTAGATGATGTGGTTTCAGAAGCGGATTCTTCAGTAGAAATGAAGTTGATAGTGTGGGTGTTTGGTTTTTGAGATTCTGAAGAATTATGATTTGGGGCATGATTGGGGAAGGGTTGTTTGAAAACGTCCGGTAGCTTGATTTGGGGAGCATTTGGGTTATCGAGAATAAGCTCGCCTTTATCGATGAATTTTTGGACAAGATTTTGAAAGTCGACATCGTTCGATGTCATGACCCTTGGTTCTATGATAGTGGCAAAAATCGTTTTCTCTACGTACCACAAAGGACGTTCTCGACTTTCATCAATATCTCTAATGGGTGGAAGTTCGATCATGCGAACTTCCAACATTTTCCTAAGATGGAGGCATATGATTCCCCCATGGAGCGAAGGATCGAGATGATGAAGCCCCTTTTCGAGCGAGATGAAGGGTCTCTTCGTGGTGGTTGAATTAGGAGTACTATCGGTTCTCGATGTTTTTAATACGATAGCATTGGTGGACCCTTGATTCTTATCTTTAGGAGGAAAAGAATTTGGTTTGGTGAACCGAGAGAAATCGGGTTTAGATTTGGAGCGAAGTTTTAGTTTTCCTTGTTCAATGGCACGAGATTCGAGTTTGCGTGCCATTGTGAAGGCTTCTTCGAAGGTGTGGAAAGTTTGGATTCTTAACGTGGAAGAAATGTGACTAGCGCAAGATCGGGTGAACAGCTCGATCTGTTGTGATTGAGGAAGAGAGAAGGACAATTGGTTGATTATCCCTCTCCAACGAGCGACAAAGTCTGCAATAGACTCATCGTCAAATTGGCGAATGTTGTAAAGATCTGTGATTGAGATCTTATGGGCAATATTTATTGAGAAGTTCTCAACAAACATTTGGGCCAATTGAGAGAAAGAAAATAATGAATGTTGAGGAATATTATTGTACCGGTCAAAGCGGGACCCGCTAGAGACATAGGAAAGGTACGGAGCATGAGCTCCTGATCTTGGACAATGAGGTAGCAAGCATGTTTGAATGCTCGCAGATGTTGTTGGGGGTCTTCCCGACTATGAAATTTTGAGAATTTGGGAAGTTCCCATTGGGGAGGATAAGGCTTAAAAGCCACCGAAGGATGAATGGGTTCATTGCATACTTCTTCAAAGGAGTATGAAGGGCGGGCTCCTTTTGTGGAGGCTTCCAAGTCTGCAATTTTCTTGAAGAGAAATTGAACCACATCCGATTGGGGAGGAGGTACATTGGTTTGTCCTACATGAGAAGCAAGTAGTGGGTGTGGTTGAGGTGTCAATGGGGGATTCATCTGTTGTTGGATAGGATTATAAGAGGAATAACCAGGTGTTCTGGGTGACACCGGGTGGGGTATTTGTTGTGCAGCTTGCGTATAGGCAGGCTGCGAGATAATAAGTGGTTGAGCAAATAAAGGTTGGGTGACGGATGGAGCCTGTGATTGGTGGACTCCTATGTTGGTTGATTGGATCGGGATAGATTGAGGAATATGAGTGTTGGTTGGATTGGTCATGTTGGGGAACAAGACCTGAAAGGGAGCCTTATTGCTGAATTAGGTATCGAAGTGCCGATACTTAGAGGATGGGCGAATGTCACGGTAGGCTGGAATATTGGAAGAAAGACCCCTAGAGGGCGAAGTAGGAGCCAACTGCCTGTTCGGAGGGTTGGCTCATGAAGAGGTATTGACCTTGAGAAGCGATAGAGGCATAGGCGAATTGGCGGCGATGTGCGGATGTGCGAGGCAATTTACTATAGCGAGGCGAAAGACCTCTCGAAATGGGTTGTGGAATAGTCGAGGTAGCTGCGGTGTTAGGGATAGGTAAGACTAATTGAGAATTAGTCGACATGGTAGGTGGAAGAGAAAAGGGAGGCATAGGGGCCTCACCCTTCTCCGTGGCTCGAGCAAGAGAGATGGTGCAAAGCTTGCTCTAAAGAGGCACAGGATGATCGCGAGGATAATTGTACACTTGTCGGATTGGTGGGTCTTGGTGAGATATTTGGATCGACTTGTGTACTAGATAGTCCATGAGGGCTACGGATTGCGATCGAGAGAGCACACGAAATTGAGATCCCGCGAGGAATAGACTACGAGTCGAAAGATATTTACGATGGACTAGGAGAAGCCGGACGTGATGGGATTGTTTTGGCTTGATGGAAAGGATTATACGACCATGAGGAACCCACTAACGGTGGTCAGGAAGATTGGAGGGTGCGAAACATCCACGGTGGTGGTGATTTCGGAGGAAGAAGGAACTGTTGGGCCATTTTCCTAGATTGTGAGCGGGTGATAGCCGTCATAAACAAGCGAAAAGAAGATTGTCTTAACTAATGCACAAATAGTTCAAGCGGCGCAAGTGATTATCTCCTTTAAATTTTGATGCTTTTAAGAAATGAAAATGTTAGGGAAGGCTTTTAGAAGCAGGAACTACTCGAGATAGCCAAACTAGGGATGGTTTGGGTAATGTTTGGTGAGGAGTCGAAGGCACTTGATAAAAAGACAGTCGTGGCTTGATATAGGGGCCTACCCCGCACTTCACACACCGCTGCGATAAGGGAGTCGGGTGCTTTGCCAATATATACCAAAATCTTTCGTGAATTTATAGCGCGGCCCGAGTACCGCGTAGGCTCTTCCTCTTGGATATCACTTCCAAGTAGGCGAGGCCAGGGAAGGAGTTTTGTTTAGATGCTTTATACCTAGTGATTTTGGCTTTGTGTGCAAGGGTGAAAAATAAAAATCAAATAGTGTCACTACCGATTTTGATCAATTTTCCAACCTAATTAACACTAGATGACAAAGCATGCAGCAATGAAAAAGAAAGGGTTCTTTTTAAGCACTTAAAACGAAATGTTTGATTTCGATGAAGACAATTCAAACAAGTTCTTTCCCAAATGCGATTAGGTTCTTTTTAAGCACCAAAAACTGAAGTGTTTGGATGTGATAAACAACCAACAAAGAAAACCTAAAAAGGAGAAAACACCGAAAAAGAGGAATACCTGTAGTTTTAGCTCTCGAGGTGTGTGGACTTCAAAAAGCGCGTTGTTGAGCTCTTCCCTCGAACAATCCCACGAACAAGCAAAGTGCTCCATGCGAAAAGATCAAGCAAACAACAAACAAGATCCGGAAAGATACATCCGGATAATGGCGAAGCGAAAAATTTCTATTTTAAGAAAATAGAAAAATTTCAAGATAATGACTTCGCCTAAAAGCAAGATTGAAATGATGAACAGAAATGTTCAAATAGGACTGATAGAAATCAGTGAAGAAAAGGAACAAAGTTCAAAACTAGAAAAGAGATGAACTTACCAATAAGGGACTTTGGTTCATGTCCCACCGGGCGTGCCAGAATGTAGATCAAGAATTTCGTGCTTGTTACCTGTCCAAGTTAATGCACCAAACTAAACACAAAAACCCTGAAAAACCTCAATGAAATAGATACACGATGAAGATGTAGAGACGGATGAGGAAGTCGATGTAGATAAGGCAGGCGCACACGAGCAATTCGCACAATAGATCCGTAACTGCAAAACACCGGTGCTTGTGAGAAAAAGATGGCGTTAGAAGATATATGGGTGGGCTGCCCAGAAAGCGGGTCAGAAGCGATAAGCTTCCTTGGCGGATGTCGATCCACGTTTTCAATAAAGCGGCATACATGATAAAAGATGTAAATAAAGACTAGATTCTCTGATTGCGGTAATAAAAGCGAGACACGAGCAGCGAGGCGGGAAATCTGAGAAAAGCTTGAGGAGCGAGAAATAATGCTAGATTTGTGTTACACATGACCTTTTACATGTCTGCGAGAAATCGGCGTCGGCCCCATGTAAATCGGCGGCCCATGTGATCGCGCGCGCCCCCAGGGCTGATCGGCGGCCCAGGACTGTCGGCGTCGGCCCAGATAAGATCGATGTCAGCGAAAGCGACCCGACCAATCGGGGGCGTGCGATGAGATTCGGGGATCGGAAGGTGAATGTAGTATGCAGCAGGATGTGCCGAAGATGGAGAGGCGGCTGGAGAGCGAGTCACCGAGATGATAGATAATGGTGTATGGTGTTGATATGATACGGGCGAGAAATAGCAGTGCTCCTCTCGAGGATTGATTAGGGCAGGATCTGCCCTAACTGAGACAATTGATGCTAAGAAGATCTCTCTTTCTCACTCTCTGTTCGTGCGTAAGTGCTTCCTTTCACTCGTTCGTCTCTTTTTCGGTCTCTTCGCTCTTTTCCGTCCCTAGCGAGTTACAGGCTTGCTTTTATAATCGGCGCCGCTCCTAGAAAATCGGCGCCGACCATATGGGTCGGCGCCGATCGCGGAAAAGACTCCCGAGGTGCCTTAATTGATTGATTCGAGAAAGAAAAGGCTTATCCGACTACGGGAAAATATCCCGCTTAGGAAGATTAAGAATAGATGTGATACATGGGTAAAATAAATTTGGGGTAGATAAGTGATTAAGATGCATGGGAAGAAGCGTAATTAAATTTTTAATTATTTAATTACCCATGGGCAAGATATGATGAAATGAATTAAATTTAGAGATAGGTGATTAAATCACAGTTGGATAATATCTCAAGGGGATAGTTGGTGGCCAAACGTGCCCCGAGGTTACCTAAGCACGTAAATGGGTAAGAGGACACTAAATTGGTGAATGATCATTTTCCAGATGAGAACTTATTTGTTATTTCCACAAGCTCTCCTTAGTTTTTCGATATGGCTAAGTACATGGCCACATGGAAGTTTCCATCTTTTATTTCACAAAATAAAATAAAATAGCTCATTAAGTAGAGTGTAACATATAAATGACTTGATCGAATGTTTTTAGATGTAGACCTAATTATGTCTTATCAAGTTGTGTGATTTGAAGATAAAATATTTTATATACTTAGAGCTTTTCTTAATTAGACATCAATGAGAAATTATTGAGTAAAAATAACACTTCATAAGGTTTGAGGGCTAGGTACTACTAGCCTTCAATGCAAAAGGATATCAAAAATATGTGTGGTAATGTGATGAGCTCCAATGTATGGGAAAACCAACACTATCAATGGAGATGCCTCTTCAAGCACAGATAGTTATGGAACCATTTCAAAAGTGGGGATTGGAGTTTATAAGACCCATTTATCCACCTTCTCAAGGGAAATAATATATCTTCCTATGAAAAAATTATGTAACAAAGTGGGATAAAGTAAAATCTCTCCAGTATGTTAGAGATGAAAAGGTGGTAGATTTCTTATATGAGCATATTTTTCAAATATTTGGAGCACCAAGGTCAATTATCTCATATCAAGGAGCTCAATTCATGTCAAATGTGATAAGTTATTTTGTGGAAAACATATCAGGTAAGGAAAAATAATTCATCTCCTTATCAACCTAAGTCTAATGGTGAAGTTGAGGTTACCAATAAAGAACTAGAGAAAATATTGACTAAAACAATAGATGTTTCAAGAAAGAATCAAGGCATAAACTACCTAAAGTAGTATGGAAATTAAATACAAATTGGAAAAAAACTACAATATTTACTCCATATGAGATGGTCTATGGGAAGAAGCCTATCTTTCCCATAGAGTATTATATTAAGAGATCAATGAAAACGGTTGAAGTAGGAATTGAAATAATTGAGAACATAAACAAAAAATTACCCAGTTGAATGAGTTAGATGAGATGAGATTAGAAGTATTACATCAAACTAAGGTAATCCAACATCAAAGGTAGTTGTGGCATGACCGACACATCAAACAGAGGAAGTTTCAAAAATGATATTGGGCTCTACTATTTGACTCAAAATAAAAATAATTTAAGGGAAACTTATAAACAAGATTGATGGGAATATATCAAATTCAAAAAATCTATAATAATGATATTGTGTAGCTTGTTCCAATTGACAGTGAACTAAGGGTGATGTTTGTTAATGGTCATAGACTATGTTTATACCAGAAACCAACATCCAAAGAAGAATTTAGAAAGGTGTTTCAAGTCAATTTAGCTCAATTACTTGGATGAGGTATCATTATCCAATTTAATTCAAAGTTAAATTGATTCTTGAAAAATGTGAATAAATAGGGATGGTTGAAAACCAAAAATGATGGCCATCTTCCTATGAAGGAATGGTTGAAAACTAGAAATGGAAGCCATTCCTTCCAAAAAATAAAAATTTATGAAATAAAACAAAGGTTGTTAAAACAAAAATGATAGTCACCTCAAAATCATGCCATGAATAATTGTACCAGAACAACAAGAAGAATATATAATGTTGATGGAATGTGTGACATGTGATAAGTGACAAGGTATGTGCCATCACTTATTTTCAAGTTATTAAAATTTTTAATTATGATGATGTTAATTGTTAGTTTTTTCAAAGTGATGATTACCTGCTTCCCATGACCTCTCACACGCTTCCCACACTTCCCAATTATTACTCACATGTTCTCCATTTATTCTCCATTTAGTTTATCATTCCAAAAAGGTGGTTACATCATATTTAGTTCACTTTCACCTTCGATTTTAGTTCCTGCAAAACCACGAATTACAGTCATTCATGTGCCCTTAGGATTTCCATTCCTACACCCTTAGCATTTCCATTCATGCAACCTTATCTCTTTCATTCATGCACATTTTCAATTATGTTTTTATGTAAAAATGGGTATCAAGCTTCATCATGAACCAAAAAAATCCATGGAGTTATTAACTGACTCCATGTTAGTAGAAAAGTTATTAGCAGACTTATTAATGACTGGATTTCATGATTATGTATGAGGAATTCAAACCAAAAATGACAGAAGATTTTTCCAAAAATATCGGTGAGGAATATTCACAAGTGAAAGGTACAAAAATTCTATTTAATGCCTCCATTATTAGTGAAATTTCTAGCATTCCACAGATATGACAACTAGTAAATTCTAGAACTCCTTATTATGAGATAATTAAGATATTTTATATGGGAAGAAAGGAGAAATTAGAAATATTTTTTGATAACAATGGAAAAGAAAAAGGCATAAAAAGATACTTTTCTTGAACCATGGGCTGCTATTGCAAAGTGGGTTATTAAGTATTTTACTTGTGAAGGCTAGTATGAGATTATCCTTGGCCCTATTTTAAGAATCCTCATACACTTGTGCCATGGAGAGGCCAAGGAGAAGAACAAAATCAACCTCCCCATTTCTTGCATGAATTTGTTTCTTCCTCCACCGAAAAATTTTGTTGGGGTTCTAAATATTTGAAATATCAGGGGTTAATTCATCTCATATGCAAACACCATTTCATCAAGAAACACAATGGGGTGAGGAAATGGCTTGAGTTCCAAAATAAATATGCCTGGATCTTGAAGTTCAACCAAAAAAATGAAACCCCAAGAATAGAGACTTGATAGAATTAATACCAAAGAAGAAACTAAGATCCTCCTAGTAATCCCAGACTATTATTGAACATCAAGTTGAGGATGTCCCCTCACTAGATGAATAAGAAGTCATAACCACAATTAAGGAATTGAACAAAACACCCTAGAATTCCCCATACTCCTATTCACCTCTTTGAAACCTTGTTTCAAAGGAGAATATTATGGGGAAAACCACCATTACTAAAGACCTATTATTGGATGATAAAGGAAAAAGGCCTATGATTGAAGGTGAGCTTGTCTCATAATATCTTACCAGTTAGGTCCTAGCCATTTTTAAAATTGAATATGAATTGTAAACAAAAATATGCTACACAATTTACAAATTGTCCTTCAAGGGAAAGATGAATATATCTCCCTATTGAAAATATAGAAAGGATTTCTCACTCATCCATTCCAACATTCATTGGAAGGGAAAGATTATATGATTCAATAACTCCAATGGGAGTTGGAAGATAAATAGCAAATGATTCAACAACTCCAACAATCATTGGAAGGAAAATATCAAAAATTTCAAGAAATACAACACACAAATGATAACTTAATTATTGAAATTTTAATTTTAAAGGTTGAAACAAAGAAAATAGAACTAATAACTACAATAGAGAAAATGTCTCAAACAAATTTTGTGTTTCCTCAAATTGTGGTATTAAAAGGAATGGTCAAATGGATGCATCATTGTTATGAGCTGAGGAAAGTGGAAGATGAAAATAAAATATTGAAGGAAGAAAATAAGGTCCTAAAAGATAATTTAGCAATGATATGCCATTTATATGAGAAAGAACTTTCTTATAGATCACCTTCAAACTTTTATGCCTTATTTTTGAAAGAATAATTTTACAAATAGCAAGTCTCTAGAGTTTTCTCCAATAAATATTTAGAGTTTGAAACTAATACGAAATTTATAGCCACATATTCAGTATCAGATACAATTAGGAATAAGTTATTATGTGAATTTTATTCTCAAAATTTTCTATTACCTGAGAAATTAGATGTCCTCATAATTCTGTATGTAGATGAGGTATAAATAAGGTCATTTATCTCCACACTAAGATGCCAGGAAAATTTAGAGGGACCAAAGATGATATTATACAAGAGAGGAAACCAATGCAGGCCTCCTAATGAGGCATTATATTCCACCTTTTGAGTGGTTCTTACGAGGATATTTGTCTTAAATACATTATCTTTAGCTAGTGGGCTGATATAAATAGATAATTTCCACATGTGTATCATATTTCAGGGCCTATGTATTGCCAAATTTTAATATGGAATTCCCAACAGAGGTGGGAATTTCTCCCAAAAATATACATGAAGAATGAGGTAATGTCTCCAACCAACCTCCGCTAATCATTGAGAAGAGCCAAGGAGATATGCAAAATAATGTTGGACATGCAGGAGAATTGGGTAGGTATGTGGTTCAAAATGCCACTGATAATAACACTAGTTCCAAGATGGAATAATAATCAATATCATCCAGCTGTGAGCTATACCAAATGGAAAGACACAAAGTGATGAATTTTATGTATTCAACAATCTAGAAGTAGAAACATGGACTACTTTTACTAATGAATATAATTGTACGAGGATTGTGGAATCCTTAAATAGAAATGGTTGAATCTATAACAGGAGGACCTACTAATCCTTAAGTCTGGGGGAGTGATGAGCCTTGAAAATTCCCATTTAAAACCCCATTTTTATAATCACTTTGTATTAAACTAATATTAGCATTATTGTAAATAATACTCTTATATACTTAAAGAGAAGTTTTTGTGCATAAATATTGTTCATTTTCATATTTCATATGCTTCTTTGGATGGGTTGATATAGATTTATTTTTGTGCTAAAAAGTGTGAATGAAATACCTTTTATAATCCTAGCACAAGAATCACATAAATCCTAGTGTAAGACTCACATAAAACCTAGTGCATGAATCACACAATGGAGCACAAGACTCACATAAAGTCTAGCATAGAACTCACACAATGGAGTGCAAGACTCGCACAACACAATGAGGAACTTATCTAGTCAGCATATGAGTTACATAATTCAAGGAGCATCTAATTATAATCAATATCAAGTCACCATATGACTTACATAATTAGGGGATTTCCTAATAAGCATCAGTTTAGTTTGAGACTCATATTATTTGGGTGGAAATTGTCTTTTAAACAAACAGATTATCTCCTTTAACAAGAGTAAACTGGTAGTTGTAAATCCTTATTTTTTGGTGGCCACTACTATGCGAAGAACTCAAGTACTTAAGTTATTTTGAATCTAGTTATCTCCAAAGTATCAGTTTAACATTTTTAACAAGAACTCCACTTATATTTAAGAGGAATAATATAATGAATAAGCTACATGAAGTTGTACCTCAACCTTGTGACTCCCGGTTATGTGTTCTCATACATATCTTTTAGTTAACTGTTTTATGTAACTTTTGAATTATTATTAAAATAACAAGTTCTCTTGAAGAATAACTTGACCTAATTTGGTATATAAGGCATATGTATTAGGATTGGAGGACGTTAGAATTTTAATAGAAGAAGGATTATACTAAACTATTGATCAATAAAAGGCATGATTCTAGGTTTATTTTTTCTTTTGTAATTGAAATTTTCATTGGACAAGAGGGGAGGAGTAAGGGACAGTCCTCCCAATTTGAAGGGAAGTGGTATCTATTTGTTTAATTCTTGATTACTTAGCAGTTTGATATCTTTCATGCATTATAGCATTTACAATATTTGGAACTATTTTTATGTTCAATATGTTTTAGTTATTTTGAATTAAGGATTAAGAAATATTTTTGATTCATTTCATTCATTGATATTTGATAAAATAATATGGAATTTTGATACAATAGTTGTTTAATTTTGTAAATAATATAGATGCATTCTCAATCTAGTTTCAACCATGATTTATTGCAAATAGCCTTAGAAACTGTCATGGTATGATAATTATTGAATGATTAAATTACAATTACCAATAAATATTGTCGATTAATAATCATGAATTCAAATCTAGAACATGGTTATATGAAATAATCTACCTGCTTAGCAATTCAGGGATCAATGAAATTGTGACTCAAACCAAAGTCAATGGGGATGGCAAGAGGGATATTTTTAAAGAACCCCTTGACCTTCATGGTTTAAGGGGTTGTAACACCTACTAGGGAATGTACTTTGAGATATTTTGTTGAATCTCCTAAGACATTGAGTCCTCTAGGGTATTTTTTCCTCTCAAACATCCTTGAATTTCTAGATATTGGGCTTGTTGTCTTGTTATGGTGGTAGTTCCACATCTAGAAAGTAGAGATTTTGTGTGAGGAACCATAACCCATTTTTCATCACAATTATAACATAATCCTTTGTCCTTATGATCCCATATATCTACCTCGTAATGCTCTTAACCGGGGTGGTTATGGATCGCTACTGTTCATTGTGTTCTTTACGGGTGGGAAAGTGGGAGGTTGAAGCCACATTAAGAGTTTATCTTCAACTAAGTTAGTGAATCCCAAGGCGTTCATCATGTTCTTAGGATGAAAAAATTTCACCTCAAATTGAAGTGGATATTTGAGGCCGATAAAAAATAATGATAACCCTTCAATGTGATTAGCTAGTTTCTCAAATTCAATTTGATAATCATGAAAATTGCATGTCTAGCAGAGTTTAGTGAGAGCTCCTATAAATTCCTCAAATGCCAAGGGACCAAACCTTCCTAGAAGTAAGGATGAAAAGGTTGTATTAATTTTTTTCATCTTTCAATTTTAGATACTAATGGCACCATTGAATTTATTCTTGTTCTAAGTGGAAGGAAGCGATTGGGACTTTGTTTATAGAATAAGTATTATGAAGAGTGAAGAATTTCTTAGCTCAATATGCCCATCCTGTAGGATCTGTACCACTGAACCTTTGAAATTCTAGATTGAGGTTACAAGATGTGTTAGGAGAAGGGAGTTTATTTTCAGAAGAAGACTCTTTGTACAATTTGTCAAGAAAAAGGATATTTTTATTTTTCAGCCCCCACATCATATAAGTTAACTCAAAGACTTAGGACTTCAACATTTTAATTTATTCCTCCATGATATTTGTGATTTTCTTGGTGGCTACATAGCCATTTTTTTAATGGATAGAAAATGTTTTCTAATACATGGTCAGTAATGGAAAATTTTAATGTGAACTCAATCGAAATAGGTAAATAGACCTTTACTAGTTTTTTTAGTACCTCATGGTTAGGATTGAAGAATGTAGGGGTAATTTTGGAACCACAATGGAAAAATTGGAAAAAAATTTCAAGAGGGACAAAGGAGAAGAAAATGGAGAGGAACACTATGGAAAATTTTCAAAGAAATTAGAGAAATACTAAAGAAATTATGGAAAAACTTGAAATAATCAAAAATTTAGATTTATGGATGATAAAAGTGGAATTTGGATATGGACCCTCAAGGAAAGAAATGTGTAGAATGGAATTTTAGGTGTTCCAGGAAATTTTGAGAGTCAATGGAACTATAAAATGAAAGATATATATTTTTCCTTTTTCCCTTTTTTAGGAAATATGACGTTTGCTTTGTTATTCCTGCTAACAACTTGTTTGTAAGTACATAGTTACCAACTATTATCAACTATAACCACTATATTATTTACCTATTGAATTGTTATGTTGGATATGGCCCATCTATTTTGAAGCTTAAGAGTTTTAAGGATTATCTTTGGATACTAATATTGTTTGAATGAGTATCGCTCACCAGAAAATTTCTAGTCACAAATCACCCTCAATCAATTGGGATGGGGTTGTTACAATTGAAATATCTTAGTTTACCTCACATGAGGAAATTATTCAATCATGATGGGTTTTTTCCCTTTTCACTTGCAGGTCCTCTCAATGGGAAAAATACTTCCGGTTTCCTATGGTACTCTTCAAATGAGTTTTAGGGACTATGCCCAAGTATTTCCCATAATTATGTGGATGGGTATTTACCCTTATCTAAACCTATGATAAATATGTAAGGAACACGAATGAAATAAAATATTTTTTTAAATGGCAAAACTCCTGGAAATCCTTGATGAAAATAATTCTCTAGAATATACCCTTAAGGCCAAGAAAGTTCTCTATTACTAGATGTGAGGATCCTTTTGCACATATTTATGAACTAATAAAATAAATTAACATCAAAATGAATTTTGGAAAATAAATGAAATAACTTTTATATTACATGACATTGAGAAAGCTCAATACAATAATATTTGTGGATGCCTTCATTAGGCTTCAACACTTACTTATATACTAATTATATTCTAACAACTACTACTTCCCATGTATGTGGGATAATTCAAATATGCTCAAGGGATAAATTACAAAGCATATTTTTCCATAAAAATTAATACACTAATAATGAAAAGAGAAGGGTAAGACACAAGATCAAAGAATATGCCTTTCCAACAACATTCATTGATGAATTTTTGGAAGTAGTAGTAGGACATGAGGTATATTCATTTACGATGGATTCAATATCTATCACCAAATTCCAATTATGCAATAAGATTAAGAAGAAACGATTTTATCAATCAAATGGGAAGATTTGCATACATGGAAATGTAGTTAAGATTAAGGAATGCACTTGCAGCATTCTCTAGTGCTAATTTCACTATATTTAAATATTTCATACAAGATTTCCTTGAAGTATATTTGGATGATCGGGCACTTTTATCTCTATTTAAAGATCATATATGTAAGGTAAGTTTAATGTTAGAATCATGTAGATAATTACACATTACATTAAATTTCAATAAATAATTTTACTACACCTTTTGGTGTGTTACTAGGCCACGTTGTTTTCAAAGAAGGGATCCCCATGAAATAAACAAAAATTGCAGTTATAATTGGTCTCAAACTTCCTACAAACCCCTTAGAAAGTCACACATTCCTTGGACATACTAGCTACTATGAAAAATTCATTAGGGATGTACTAGCATTATGCAACATATGGATAAATTATTATTGAAAGATGTTAAATTTTAATGGACCAAAAATGTCAAAATGCCTTCACATAATTGAAGAACAAGTTAATCAGCGTGCCAATACTAGTTTTTATAAATTGAAAAAATGTTTTCCACGTACATGTTGATGCTTTGAGAAGTACAATTGGAGTAATCCTTACAAAACTAGGAGAAAGAGAAAATAATCACCCCATCGATTTTGCAAGTAGGAAATCATCACTAGTAGAGAAAAACTAAATGACGAAAAATGAGTGTCTAGCTGTAATTTTTGCACTGCAACTCCCATCACAAAAGGAAGGAACCCCATGCTGCCAGACCTATCACCCAGCGAAAGCTGAGCGCTCACCTAAGGCATGCACGGGTACCGAGTCTCTATTTTATGTGAGTTTAGTGGGAAACATCATCTATGATTAGTGTAAGAGTTTCTAGGAGGGAAGTTAAGACATACAAGAACCATAGGGCTCAGAACGGCCTCTAGATCCTTGCAGTCACTTCAGACCGAGTGCTTTAACAGAATCTAGAACATGTATTATGGTAAAAGAAATATACAAGCATTCATACTTAGCATGAAAGGAAAGAGAACTCATGAGAGAGAAATATGCATTAGAACCATTGATATTCATGTATATATTATATCAGGTAACCTCATTACATTCATTGAACCATTACAGTGTCAAAGAGAAGCAGACCACAGTCATGCATTTCATTGGACTTATGTAACTAAGCTACCAAAATAAAATTTACAACTTCATGCCTAGTAAATTCTCTCCTTGATGTAACTATCCACTAATAGAGTCCTCATAGTAATTATGCAGAGCTCCTGCCCATGTTGTCTCTCAAACTCACACTCTCTCTAACCTACTATATCTCAAACTCATATATCTTTTACTCTGCATAGAACTTGTATTTATCACTTTCCTACACTAGCCAACTCACCCTCCAGCGCCCTCAAATCTGGTGCCAAGTGTCGAATGTGGTCCTTCATGCGAGCATGCTTCTCCAGGCCTGAGCTTTCCACTTTATCTCATGATGTTCTTCTAGAAGATTCCATCCAAGGCATGCCCCTATCGAGGCCAACTGCACCAAGTTGGCACCTTATCCATGCACAACTGGTCTTGTTATTCACGTGTTTTGCCTTGGGTGCTCAAATTGACTAAGTCCAAACCTCCTTTCATGCATCACGCGTGCTATGTGTTTCCTTAAACCTTTCTCTTGCATGCTTTTTCCTTGCGCGCCTTTCCATAACTAGGATCTTGCACACCTATGTGCCTTCATACTTGGCCAATATTCCAGGGGTCCAACATCACCCCACACTACGCCTATTCTCCATCCTCAGAAACACTTTACTCAACCAAGATGCATGCTACCTTAGGGAACCAATGTATAATCTTACACTTTATAAAATAATAAGGGAATGAAATAATTGGGGAAAGAATGAAGAATGGGGGATCATTAATTCAACAAGATAGGAAAATCCTTCCCTAAGTCTGCCTCTCTAGCTTATTCCACACTTCAACCTCACCATATGCCTTCGAAAGAGGTCACCCACCAGGGTGCTCACTTCATCAAAACTCAGGCCAATTCCCTGGGTGCCCAAAGTGTCCACGATCTGCTCCATCTCTTTTCCCAGGTCTTCAAGCTTGTCCATCCTCCTGGTAATTTGAGGGTATAGTTCCTTTAGCTGGGCCTTGATCAAACTCCTTAAGGCTTCATTTGCCTCTAATTTTCTCTCTACTTCAGCCAGAACTTTGTCCCTTTCTACCTTGTTCCCTTGTTCTTTTCTTAGAACTCTTTTAGCTCCACTTTGAGTGTGGCGACCAAGGAGCTTGCCACCTTATCTCTATCTACGCATGTATCATACGCAGCCTCCGCAGATTGGGTAGTGACCTTAACCTCTGTGAGCACTTGGCTATACTTGGAAATGAGCACTACCACCTTCAATCTGTCCTCCTCCTTCAAGTGCACGGCCACTTCTTCTACAGACTCCAGGGCCAAAGGTCGTCTCTCCATAGTGAGGATGCATGTTAGATCTTCTATACATTCCAGAAGGGATGAGTACTTCTGTGCGGGTGGTGCTAAGTCTGGGTGCTTTAAAAGGATGGCACCCTTGATAGACTCCATTTTCTTGTATACTTCCTGCACCTTTATCTTCTCTTCCTTTAACTCTGCCTTAGCTATGCACTGATCAGATCTCTTCTTTTAAGCTCTGGGTCTTCTCCACCATCTCCTCTTCCTTCTTCCCTAGTTTTCCTCCCAGGTACTCTTATCCTATCATTACGCACAAAGAGTCTAGCCTCGGTCTTGACCACACCTTGTTGAGTGCATTACAGACTTGCTCATCCGAGAGCTCTGAGCATTCACTAAGGGATTGACCCCCTTAGATTCTAGAAATGTTATGAGTGCTCCCTGACAGACTTTGAAGTCTGGCTCATCAATGTGGGACTCAAATGCCCAAGAGAGCATCTTCTTTGTTCAGGGTATGCACCCTCCTTTTCAAAATACCCCATGGCTAAAATCCTTTCAGTGGGTATAGTGCTTTGGAATCACGTGCATAGCACCTTCTTCATGTCATCAACATAGCCCATTACTTGCCTCTGCTCCATATCAAGAGTCCTCCTACCCAAGCGCGCACCTTTGGGGAAACTTACTTGTTAGAGTGGGACCTCCTCCCAGGTTGTCATGCTCTTTTTCAATATTCTCCTCCTTCCCTTCCTTCAGCACTATGTCCACACTTGCACTACATCCAAATCTTGGTCTACTAAGGATTCGAGCATTTTCTTTGCTTCTCTTTCACCACCTCAATGATTTTCTCCTTCATAAAACTTATTGCTCCCTACTTTTCCCCACTAACCTCTTCATTCCTTTCCATGTCTCTGATGTCTTCCTCATCCTGTGTGCCCTTGCACCACACGAATATAAACTCCTACTTCTCATCTCCACTCTCCTCTTCCGAGTCATAGATGCTTTGAAGACCTATGGCTCTGGTCTTTTTCAGGCTCATCTTCCTTGTCGTCATCTTCTTCACTCTCATCCCCTCTTCCACCCATGTACTTCTCCATGCTTTTGGTCACCTTTGAGTCAACTTCCTCATCTACCCTCTACTTTTTCCTGAGAGGTGGCTCCTGAACAAGGGATTTGGCCTTATCTTCTCCCTCAAGAAACTCTTCCTTGGTGAGGGGTTTCCTAGGTGCCTCTACTTTTGGTGTCTTTTCCTTCACCAGGACTTCTTTCTCCATATGTAAGTGCTTGGCTTGGCACTTGTTGTTGGCATGCTCATTATCTGAGTAGTCTGCACACTTGGTGCTTTTCTTCTCCTCTCCCTCTCTTCTTTGGTGCGGGCTTCTTCCTACCCATGGGATCCTCAGGTATGGAGACATCATTCTCCAGATATGCACCCTTCTCAAACTTCGGCCTTATACGGAGGTACACGCGTCGTGGATCCTCCAGTGATGGGTAGTGTCATCGGCCTTGTCATCATGGATCTCCTAGTGAGACATGGGTACCTGTCATCAACATTGTCATCACTGGGGTAATTTAATTCTTTCTTTCTCATCTCCCTATGCTCTTGGTCTAGACTACCTAGTTCCAGCCTTAACTTCTTTGATTCCTTAAATCTATTCACTCCCACTTGGAAGTATTGAGAAATGAATGTGAAGGAATCTTACACCAAGGGCTCCATGATTCATCTATTAGCTTGAATCTTCCTAGGTAGAAATGTTGATAAATAGTGAATTTAGCTTCCCCCTTAGTGGCTGCTGGGAGTTGTTCAGGGATTCTCCACTCTACCCCAAATGCATTCCTTAGGCATGTATACCATTTCTCCAACTACACCTTGTGGGGTGTTGTCATTGTATCACATGAATACTTCTCGAACCTCTTCACGGGTGAAGGATCCTCGGTGAGGTACTCCCATACAAACTTGTCTAGTGTGTCAGGCACTCCAATCTCTGAAAATACAATGGTGAGCAAGACATTTCCGAAGAGGATTCTATCACCTTCCTTCATGCACTTAATGATTTCTTCGTGATGTATGTGGATAAGTTGTATATGGTGCCTTCTACAATTTTCCTATAGACATGTAACCAGGGTTTGTTGACCTAGGTCCACCTCTCCTAGCCATTTAGCTTAGTCACCAGATGTATGGCCATTTTCATCACGGGGTCCTTGATGTTTGAAATGTCATAATACCTTGACCCCTTCTTGCAGGCATATTCGGTGATGGTCTCCTAAATAGCCTCCTTGTCACCTAGGTCATCTTCCAAGCTATCTCCCTCACATATGAGGCCTGTAAATTGTGAGATAAGTTGGGGAGTAATGTGCATCTTGTGCCCTATAAAGTGGAAGTAATCTTCATGTACCCATGACATTAACCATTGGTACAGGCACTCTAGTTTTCCAAAATAGGGCAACTCATAGAGTTGCTACAACCCTGCCTTCTCTATTTTGACCTTAACATCATCATTATATATCGACAAGCCCTCTGGTGTTCATTTACTAGTGGGGCACACTAATTCCAGTGCCATTTCCTTCTCTATCATGTTTTTTGGTGATTATAATCACTTACAAGTACATTTCTCAAGTGGGATTCCAACTCCTTCCCCATCATCACCCCATCTAGATATTTCATCTCTGCATACCATTCTTCATTTGTGTTTACGTCGGGTTCTTATTGTTTCACCTTGCCCTTGCCCTTTCCTTTCTTGGGTGCCATTGTCAAGGTCTTTTTATTACTTTGTTCTTCCAATTCTTCCAACCTCCGATCTCAAATCCATGATATAACTCTCTTGAACTCGTGCCCTAGTTTGTCAAACCCTAACTGGGATCAAATTAACTCCACAAGATGGTGCCTCCTTATAACCCTTTTCACACCCATGTAACCCCTTCCTTCTGGTTTGCAAACTCAAACTGGCTACTCATGCTTTGATCTCATAGGTCTTTCTTTGCACGATCGAATCTAGAAACCCTAGTTTATAAAACTCGCTCCTTTCTCTATTTCACAAAGTGAAAATGAAAGAGCCTCGACCCTTTACTTATAGTTTTTCTCTTTTTAAACATTAAATGCTACTTCACCTACCACCATACTTTTTCATTTAATGCATATTTTTCAAAATAAGTCCATCTTCAGTTTCACTCACGTGCCCAACCTTGCGCGAAAAATCCTCCAACCTTCTAGCACGTAACCAATCTAACATGACAAGAGACTCTTGCACGTGCGTAACCTATGCCAAAGGCACTTCTTCTATCCTGATTCTTGCTTTCACCTACCTCATGTTGCTTAAATGTGCTTTCTCCTTCTTAGTACATGGGATCTACAAGTAGCTTTACCTTGGAACCAACCATTCATCTTCCATCTTTCTTCGTATACCTCTTTCAATGGGCCATTCAACAAGGCTTTTCAACACAACTTCCTTGGTACCTTAATCATGTGCTCCTTCACATTTCTCCACCCCACACTTAAAATGATGTGTGGTCCTCTACACACTCAAAAATTCTCAAAAATAGCAATAAGGTTACTGGCACCCAAGGCACAAAAAAAACAACAACACGAAAGGGAAACACAAGAAAGGGAAAGCATAAAGGAAACTTCTAAACTAATTGGCAAAACTACCTTATTTATAAACACCAAGAAGACTTATTTATAGTAGGGCTTCATCCTACTCCCATTGAAGTGTCTAGGAAACTTCATCCCATCCAACGCTTGTAACTGGCACATGCCTAAATCAAGGATGTACGAGATTGTGTAAGGACCCAACCAATGGACTTTCAACTTCCTAGGATGGCGCAGAAACTTAGAATCATATAGTAACACCATCTACCCAACCTCAAAATTCTTATTTCTAATGTGGTGATCATGCCAAGCCTTTTTCTTTTCTTTTTCTATTGTTTGGCTCCACCTAGTGAGTGACCATCTCTCATCCAACTTCATTAACTCATCAATCCTTTCTTCCAGTGCTTGTTCATCGTCTAATCCTCTGCGTGCACTATTTGCAAAGAAGGTAACATAAATTCACCAGAAAAATAGCTTCTATGCCAAACACCAATTGAAATGGTGTGGCTTTGTTTAGCCTTTTATATGTTGTCTTGTAAGCCCATAATACTGCCGATACTTTGTCATCCCAATCTTGTCTTCCAACATCACAAATTTTGGTCAAGGTATGACTCAGTATCTTGTTGAATGCTTCTGGTTCCATTTGCTTATGGGTGATAGGGTGTAGTCTTGTGATGAGCCACCATGAACTCTGATAACAGGATCCTCACGGTCTCATTCAAGAAATGTGTACCCCTATCACTAGTCAAACTCAATGGGCATCCATATCTTGTGATAATGTTCTCCCACAAGAACCTTGTTGTTGTTTATTGCCATGTAGTCTTTAGTTGGGGCTGCCTCTACCCACCTTGTGAGATAATCCATGCAAGTGATGACATAACATGACCCAGTCCTACACGCTGCTTTGGTGTAATAGGTCCCACAAAGTCTATCACCCACTTTTCAAAAGGCTCCGCACTAGGAATAGGGCGCAAAGGCATTTCGTCTCTCCTTCCTGGTTTGCCAATGCACTGACAATGGTCACACACTTTACAATAATCTCTACAATATTTGTACAAGGTTTCCCACCACAAACCTACCATTAATATCTTACACGTGGTGGCATCACCTATATAATGCCCACCCACACTTCCTCCATGTGCTTCCTCCATGATGGTCAGGCACTCATGCTCTAAGACACACCTGCATAAAAACTTCATCATGTCCCAACTTGTATAAGTCTCCATTGATTAACATGTAGGGCATGACACGTATGGCCAACTACTTCTTTTCTAATGTCTTCATTCCATCCAGGCACCACACCTTCCTTTAAAAATATTGCAATCTCTTCCAAATCCAAGGGCGTGCACCAACCTAAATAGTTGCATGCGTCTAACATTTTTTCCTCAATACTCTGCATGTCCTCCCTGAATCAATTCTTGACAGATGATCAGGCCCACAATTTATTTTTCCAGGCTTTACTACAATGGTGAATTCAAACTCTTGAAACAACAACACCCATCGACATATGCATCCTTGTAGAACAAGATTTTTCACTAAATACTTTAATGCCATGTGGTCGGTGTAAAACACAAAGGGTGTTTCTAGTAGATACTATCTAAACTTGAAGAGTGCATAGATCATTGAAAATGCCTCACACTCGGTTGTGGTATAGTTTTTCTCTACTTGGTGTTAGCTTCCTACTTGCAAAACACAGAGGGATGATCAACAATCCCTTCACCTAGCTATGCAAGCACTACTCCAATGGCGGTCCCTAAGGCATCTACATGGACATGGAAGGGCTTGTCCCAAGAGGGAAAATGTAAAATAGGTGTGGTGATAAGCCTATATTTTAATGTATCAAATGCCCTCTGTTGTGCCTCTCCCCAATGGAAGGAACTTTTATGTCTAAGTAGCTCCTCTAAAGGCATGGCGATCTTGGCATATCCCTTAATGAATTTTCTGTAATAGCCCATATGCCCAAGGAATCCACGCATGCTGCTCTAGCTAGTAGGCTCCCTTAACCCCATAATAACTACAACCTTAGTGGGATCTACCAGCAAGCCCTCCTTACATATGATATGTCCTAATAAAGTCCCAAAGGGTGTAGCAAACACACATTTCTTAATGTTGAGGGATATCCTCAACTACCTACACCTCTCAAACATTAACCTCAAATTGTCACAATGGTCCTTAACTAGACCATATACTATCCAATCATCCAAATAGACCTGAAGAAACTTATGGATGAAGTCCTGGAATGCTTGCACCACTATGCATGCGAAAAGATAGTTGGTGCATTCTTCAATCCAAAGGGCATGACCATATATGTAAAAATTCCCCACTCGGTGGTGAAAGTTGTCTTCTCTGGTCCTCCTTTGTAATCCAGACTTGGTGGTACCACTGAAAATCCATCCGTAAAGGAATAGATCTTGCGCCCAATGAATCCTTCCAAAATTTCTTTAGTGAAGGGGGTTGGAAAGGGATCAATGACACAAACTACGTTCAATTCCCTATAATCCACACAAATCCTAATCCACCCATCCTTCTTGATGTTGATTACCATCGGGATTACCCACTCTGATTCTTCTACTATCTCAATGATCCTAGAAGCTATCATTTTGTCTATCTCCTCCTTAAACTTCACGCATAAATTGGGATTCATCTAGTAGGGCATTTTCCTAACCAGTGCACACCATCCTTCAGTTTTATCTTCATCTCCCCCAAGGAATGGTGAACACCTTTGAGCTCATGGTACCCACATGGGAATAAATCCTCAAATTCATGCAGTAGATCAATGATCTTAGATACTTCCCTCTCCATCTAGTAATCTCCAATAATATCTTCCTTGGGTTCTTCTCCTGAACCGATGTTAACTTTCTTTGTTTTTAAAGGCTCATGGTAGGTGTGTGCGTGAGTATCTACACTATCCACTACCTCGCATGTCCCTACAGAATGGCTAACATCTAAGATTTTTGATTCCTCTCCATCAATCACATATACCAACTTTCCCTTCTCCTTTTCCAAACACACGCACTCAAGCTATAACTCTTTTGTTTCCTCTACTTCTTTAAAGTGCACCTCCATCTGGTTCACCTAGTAATTCCAACAACCTATCTTCCGTCTGGTACTATCCCCATGGTAAGGCACTTGATATCTTGTAAGGCCTTATCAAATGATGGTTTGGTACTCCAATACTCAAAGGTTTGAATAAGGTCAGCTGTGAGCTCTTGCCAATTCCTTGTCTGGTAGCGTGTCTCTGAATGAATGTACCATGCGCGAGCACAACCTTGTAGTGTAGAATACAACTTGTGCACCCAGAGGGATGGTGTAAAATCTTCTGCGCCTTCTCTCTACCCATTCACACTCTCCTAATATGGAAGGAGGTGGGATCCTTCCCATGGTAGTCTTTGATGATGGTGGGTACATTGCTCCTAGAAAATTTGAGAGAGAGCAATTCTTACCTCGTGCCACTCCAAAAGGATCTCCTTATGTGTGGCCCACCACCGAGCTATTGTGTCAAGTAAGACATAACTTAACATCCCCCTCTATTCCTTTCCATCCTTCCACTAAGCTTCCACCTCCTGTAGAAAGATCTTAGGGAAGGATTTTCTTGAATACTTGGGCAATTCTTTTCCTCCAAGGTGCCTAACCGTGCACGCCTTTGTTACCTTAGTCATCGATCCTCTCAAATTCCATCCCATCGATTCATAAGTTCCATGTACCTAATTGTCACATATCAGGCTAGTGATATCACTCATTGACTGAGCATCTTCAAACTAGATAACCTTATTAGTAGGGTGTACCATCTCAGGGTCTCTGATTGGGCACACATAAATCCTATCCAGAACTTCCTCCCCCAATGGTTCAATATAGGGTGTTGAATTCCCATCAGCCAGGGGCATAATGACCCGTTCCTTCTTTTTCTCAAAGCTAATGTACCATTTGTTGAACTGAAGGTTTGCATTGTTCTTGTAACACCAAGGGCACCCAAGTAGTCTTTGGGAAATTGTCTCGCCTCGAGTGAGTGCCAAGACTTGAAGTCCCAATAAACTTGGATCCTAGATAGTAATAGCTGCATCCTTCAAGACACCGATGGGCATTGCCTTAGTATTTTTATTCATATACAACACATTTGAAGATGGTTGTAATGCAGGTCTTCCCATCTGATGCCATGCATCCAAAATCAAAACATTAACCTTTGTGCCTATGTCAATGAGGATATTTCTAAGGATCCATCCATCTACAACTGCATTCAACATAATCTCCTTGTCATAGTTGAGGGCTATGAGAGGGTAAGGTTCATGTGTAGGACCTATCTCTCACACTCTTCTCTAGTGCATGGTACCTTCTCTCTCAACCAGGATCCTAGCAAGGGAATGATATTCTCCTGCCTTAGTATTTTAGACACATCCTTGATCTCATCCAGGTCATCCTTTTGTGCCTCGACTCTCCTTCCTTATTCTTCCCTCCTGGATTGCTCCTTTAGACACTTTGGATCTCCCCTTATAAACTCCAAATAACATCCATGATGTCTGATATATCTCATTTTGATGTGTGGGATCTAGATACTTTCCATGAACGACCTCCTCCCTTGAAACTAGGGTTTCTATCTTGTACCTCTCTTACATGCACAATTTCTGCCCTTGTTGTTACCAAGATAGGTTCCAAACCTATATCCCATGTTACCCGAGGCATCCATTATATGTATTCCTTGTTGATGCTTGACCATTGCAATGCTATTTTCCTTCAGTGCTGCTTGATTCATATGCTCAAATAATTTTGAGTACTCCTCATACTTATGCTTCTTTCTGCACCATGAGCACTACAATAGGTTTGAGCACTCACGTTTATAATGTTACGTAGATCCACAGGTTGAAACATGTTCCACATGTGGAACTCACTCCTTCCTCCTTTGTGGTTACCTTGACCACAAAATCCTCCTTGAAAACCCCTTCCTTGCGGGCCTCTATCTACGCGCTCCTCATAATGGTGATCATCACCTTTAGAACCACTAGCAATGCTAGTTTGGTACACCCCATGATCAATGGCCTCATGGATCTGATCAATGAGCCTATAGTCCTTAGTATCATGGGTTATAGAGGTGAAAATTTTGTAATAACAAGATACATTCTTCCTGATTACGTGTTGCAGCAAGGGACATCTACTTACATCATGGTCCCCATGATAAATTTCACAATCTATTGTCATAGCACGCACCATCCTCCGGGGGAAATTATCCTTAACGTGCCCCTCTACTTCACAATCTATGCACCACAAACCACTACGAGTCTCATGGGATGAGTTCACAGATAATTTTTCCAACTACTTGGCCATAGCAGCAATCTGAGCCTCCAAGAATAGGCTAATGCCAGTATCAACACTACCAACAGCCTCGGCGCATAGGGCAGCCTCCAATTCCTCGCGCGGGTCTATAAAATTTTTATGAGATAAGGCCCTTTGAAAAGGGGTGATCAGCCCTCAAAAAACCACTGAGCATGCTGTGAAGGGTGAATATCATATGATAATTTAGACAAAGAGTTTTAAAACACGCATCATACTCCCACACATTCTCTTCCATTACTTATTGAATCTCCTTCAAAGCGTTGATTCTCTTCTACTCAAACTCAGGAATGTGGAACTCTACCAAGAATGCATTATTTAAAGTAGTGTAGTCCACCACCATTTGATGAGGGTCATACTTCCTATACTAGCTATGTGTGCACCCTTGCAACGTGGTTACAAACTGACTAGCCTTTCATTCTCGGTTGTGTGCCATTTGCATTTTCACACTTGTGAACATGTTCCGTAGCATCCTCAATGCCCCTGTAATCTGGAAAATATAGATACATTTCAAAGAATACCTGAGATGGTGGTTGGGGTCCCTATGCTCCTGAGCTAGAGCCTTAGTTTTCTCTGGTGTTTCCTCTGCCACTTGATCCACTAGGTATATTAGGTCCTATGCCTCTAGAGCCACCAAAACCACTAGGTTCAATAGGGCCTATAGGATATATTCCAAGCACCACCATGGTCCCATTTAACTATGCGTCTATGGTCTATGATAGTTCCCCACTACCACTACTATGTCCCGCACCACTCCCGGACGTGAGACTGAAAGCTTGTACACTTGCTCCTTATCCAAAGAATCCTCTAAATACTAGAATATTTATAGCCATAGAAGAAGGAATTGAAAAACTGTATCTCTCTAGGCACGGATCTATCTCTTCCATTGATATCAACTAGGTCATTAACACTTATTCTGGTTCGGAAAACCAAGTGTCGGGGCTTAGTCACTAGGTGGGTTCAAATATGCACCAAGGACTCTCCTTTACCCGTGTGACAAACTCTCACTAGAAGTCGAAGGGTCTCCCTCACATGCTTGCCAAGACGGGGTAGCACAGAGATCTCAGGTTCCACATCCTATGCATGAACCTCAACTCCTTCTCATAACGTCTGTCTCCAAATATCTATCACACTAGTAGCCTTGCGTCGTCTAGAAATCTCCCTTTCACGTGCTTCACTATACTTGAGCTATCTCTCTTCCCTCTCCTTCTCTATCATCATATCTAACATCTTCCTCCACCAAGCTCCCTTACCCAATGCTCGAATGGTTTATCTAGCCATTAGGAATGCCTCTAAACTCATGGTAACCATCAATATCTTCATAGCTAGAAGAATAACATGTAGAAACGTTCCTTAGGTTCTCGTAGAAATTCAAAATCAGCAACCTCCAAATAAGAATACGTAGAAATGGCATACTCTAGAGTGTAGCTAGCTAGTACTCCTCTCCACCAATGATCACATGGGGTCCAATGATCTACATCATGAGTCCACATATGTGATCCATAATGCCAACTTGATATAGATGTATAGGGTGAAAGACATTCATATAGTTCTACTTGGGAAGCGGTAAAAAGAAGGTTTCATACAAATCATGGTAGAGGTTCTCTTCTACCCATATGCGTGCATTAAACTCGGATCCAGTGCTAAATCTCGGACCAAATTCATCCTCCTTGCTCTTGAACCATGATTCAACATTTTCCAATGTTAACCACTCTATCATTACTCATTTCACAAATCATGATGTATGATATATCCCACTATAACTTTGGAAAGAGGTCTCGGAAATAGAACCAATATGTAGTCATTTTTACTCCCATCACAAAAGGAAGGAACCCCATGCTTGCCGGCCTATCACCTAGCAAAAGATGAGCACTCACCCGAGGCATACATAGGTACCAAGTCTCTATTTTATGTGAGTTTAGTGGGAAACATCATATATGATTAGTGTAAGAGTTTCCGGGAGGGAAGTTAAGACATACAAGAACCATAGGGATCGAGAATGGCCTCTAGATCCTTATATTCACTTCAAACCAGTGCTTTACGAAATCTAGAACAAGTATTATGGAGAAAGAAATATACAAGCATTCATACTTAGTATGAAATGAAAGAGAACTCATGAAAGACAAATATGCATTAGAACCATTGATATTCATGTATATATTATATCAGGTAACCTTATTACATTCATTGAACCATTACAGAGTGTCACAGAGAAGCAAACCGCAGTCATGCATTTCACTGGACTTATGTAACTAAGCTACCAAAATAAAATTTACAACTTCATGCCTAGTACATTTTCTCCTTGATGTAAATATCCACTAACGAGTCCTCACAATAATTATGCAAAGCTCTACCCATGCTTTATCTATCAAAATTGTACTCTCTCTAACCCATTATATCTCAAACTCGTATCTCTTTTACTCAAAGAAGCACTTGTATTTATCACTTTCCTACACTGCCAACTCGCCCTCTAGCACCCTCAGATCTGGTGCCAAGTGTCAAATGCGGTCCTTCATATGAGCATGCTTCTCCAGCCCTAATATTTCCACTTTATCTCAGGATGTTCTTCTAGAATATTCCATCCAAGGAATGCCCCTATCGAGGCCAACCTATCGCCAGGCTAGCACCTTATCCACGTGAAACCAGTCATTCTTTTCACGTGTTCTTCCCCAGTGTGCTCAAATTGACTAAGTATTGAACCTCGTTTCATGCTTCGTGCATGCTATGTGTTTCCTCAAACCTTTCTCTTGCACGTTTTTGTCTTGCACACCTTTCCATAACCTGGGACCTTGCGTGCCTATGCGCCTTCATACTTGGCCAATATTCTAGGGGTCCAACATCTAGATAACTACATAGAAAAGAAGAAGAATTATTTGGTTTCTAAAGAATTTCCATATACCATTATAAATGGATTCTTGTATGAATTAGGGAAGGATGAATTATTGCACAAAGCTAGATTAGAACATTAAAGAGAGTTAATAATTCATGAAACACACATATGCATAGCGGAGGTAATTTTAAGGTGAATTGAATATGGATAAAATCTCACAAAGTGGAATTTGGTGGAAAAATGAGTTTCACGATATACACCATATTGTAAAACATATTGATATTTATAAGATAATAGGGAAACCCAATCAAAGGGATGAAATTACTCTCAATCTGGTCTTAGCCATAAAATCCATTAAATAGTGGGGGATATATTTCATTTGGTCAATTCATCCACCATCTAGAAGGTCCAGAGACAAGTATACCATTACGACAATTGAATATTTCACAAAATGGGTAGAATTTACAGCCACAACTAATAGCGTAACAAAGAACACAACTAATTTTTTATATGAAAATATCATAACCAGATATGGGTACCCACAAAATTTATTCAGGTGATAGGGAAATATAATTTTTGAAAAACACCATCAAAATCCTCATAGAAGAGTTTATGATTATGCACCATGAAAGAAAAACATACCACCCATAAGTAAATGGAAAAGAAATGGACACAAATAAAGTCTTGGAGAGGGTGTTAGAAAAAATATGTAATGTACAAAGAGATGGTGGAAAATATAATACCCACTACACTTTCGAATATGAAACAAACAACAAGAGTACAAAGAAAACACTATTCAAATTGGTCTATGAAATAGAATAAATCATTTTGTTGGAACACATTATACCAAGTCTACATAATAAAATAATTAAACTAAGGAGTCTATAGAGAACAGTTTCAGTGCTATATTGGACAATAATGGAGGAATATAGGGAAACTGTGAAATGGAACTAAGTGGCTCATAAACGAGTTAGAAAGCATGAAATAACTACAATCTAGATAGTATATAATTTCAAATAGAGAAATAGTATGGCTTATGAAAGCATGTTTAAAGTGCACTCAAACAAATTGCACATCGGGTGGAAAGGCCCTTGTATTATTCCCCATATCATAAAGCAAGGCACAATTGCATTGTGGGATCTACGGGAAAATGTATTATTTGGAAGGATCAATGTATGTAGGATAAAATCCTATGATGGATAATTGTGAAACATCAAGAAATTGATAATAAGTGATTGTGATACATCTTTTAGAGTAGGAAAATTTAGGATTTTTCGCAAGTTGGTAAATAAAAGTTTGTATATTTAATCGATTGCGTTCTAGTTTGTGTAGATTAGTTACTGATTCAAAAAATCACCTTTAAATGGTCGAAATGGGAGTTTGGGAACTAAAGAAAAATAAAAGTGCATAAAATAAATATTTCGTAGAAACCTGCACAAGAAACAAGAAAGTAAATGAGGTAAAAAATAAATTTGAAATGATAGAAAGTTGTTGTGTCATAGAGCTTTTGTACAAATGACATATCAAGCTACTAAGATTTCAAAATAAGTGAACTAATGAGGAAATTTGGTACGAAATCAACCTAAATCTCCAAAACCAAAAATAAAGTAATAGGGTATATCAAGCGATAAGGCTTAAAAATGGCCAGCTTGTATTCAGAAGGGATATAAACAAGAGATAGAGAACCCAAAAAGCTAAACACAATTTCTAAGACTGAAAGTAAGAAAATATAGCTACAAAGTCGAACAAGTCTCAAAGTTCTAAAATTTCAAATCTAGAGATCATGTTTTCAAAGAAAAGAACCAAAACAATAATGACATACCCATTAGACCCAAAATCAAGGGCATGATAAAATAATAAAGTATGAAACATCAATCACAAAAGCATGAAATAAAGTACACAACACAAGAAAAACATATGTAAGTGGGAAACCACAATGGGGAAGAAAACCCAGTGAAAACATTCTTATATTACACAAATTAAACTTATTTATTGAAGCACAAAATTCACAAGGAGAACCAACCCCTAGTTTAGTAGAGCACTAACCATACAAAGAGCACAAACCCTTAATTTAATGAAATTCCCATCCTATAAGGAGGATAAAATGCCCATAGATGACCAAGAACAAACTCATCCACTTGATGATGATGATATCTAAATTTGTTTCTCCCAAAATTGATGGTGATCATAATTTTAGCTCACAAACCCTTTCTCAAACCCTCATTTCATCAACTCTCCCTTTCTAGCTCTTCTTGGACTTGTCTTGGATATAAAAACTTTCTCTCATGTCCTCAATAAGTATTTATCCTATAAAAATTTTATCAACCTTCAAAACATTCCTTTTATCCACCTTCAAACCCTCATATAGGTCATATTTTCTCTCTTTGGTCAACTAGTGCAAATTAACACCCAAAACATCACTTTTATATGCTCTTATTGATTCCAATTCAAAAATACTCTTTCCATCCTTTGGTTAGAATAAAATAACTTAGAAAAATCCCATATGAATTATTAAAACATTCACATATGAGCCATGTAGGTCGTCCGTGACTAAAACCATCCAACTTGCACAAAAATGCTCAAAACCCCATTCACTAGGATGAGCTAAAAACACAAATCATAAAAAATTACTTAGTAAAGCTCCCATATTCACCATACATGAGTAATATAACATATAAAAATGATACATGGTCACAAATTTACTTGAAATAATCAAATAAATCATTAAATGGGTCCACTTGCTCATATCCTTCTCAAAACATTTGCTTCCAAAGACTTGTGATTTCAAATTTGGGCCTTAATACCACTCAAGATGAGATAAACTAAGGCATTTTAACACTATATGGAAACCTCAATACATGTATAACATAGACATAAATTTTATACATCATGAAACATCTATATTCTTAAACAAAACAACTTTCCTCTTCACCAAAATATACTGCCTAGACACCAGTTTTACAAACTCAACTAGTTTTCACCCGTCTTGTCACTATCAAGTTATTTAAGTAATTAAATAGGAAAAAAAATAATCAATATTCACCTTAAAGGTGGTATAAATCATAAAATCAACATCTCATGCCTCAACCAACTCATTCTTTTAGCTTACGAAAACCTATCCCGAAATCCAACAAACCTTATTTTTCAAAATTTGACCTGAAAGATCCATCAAATCAAATCACAAAGACACAATCCATACATCATTGAAAATATATATAAATCACCTTTCTATAACATATTGTAACTCGTTTTAATTATAAGTGGAAGGAATTCAACCAAACCAATCTCTGCAAACTACTTTTTATCCCTTCTTGGACTCAAGAACTGACCATTAGCCCAACATGCTCAATGGTGGTGCTAATTAACTTGAAAAAAATTAATAGATTGTTCATTAATCTATTGTAATTTAATTAGAATACCTAGGGATGTAAAATTTCAATATTTCTAGTGTTGTATGCACAGTTATATATGTTTGAGAGGTATAAAGGTAAATTTATGTCACTACAATTAAGAAACAACAATGTTAGAAATGAACTAGATTATGGCTGAACGTATATACCATGGCTAATGAAAAAGCATGTAAAAATAGAGCATAGATAAAGGAATAAGTTAATGCCAATATAATCATGCAATGACTTAAAAAAAATAGAAGGAGATGGATAGAAAACTACGCAATTGGGTCCTACCTTGAGTGCTAATCCCTCTTAAGGCCTGTGTCTACAAAAAATTAACATAACTCAAATTTTTATTTCATCGACATGAAGATTACAAGTGGAAAATACAACAAAATCTCTATCTATGGATCTATTTATGTATCTCTCCTCCGCATATCTCTACAACATTAATATTTCCTTTCTTTATATATTTTATTACAACAGAGGCATGAAGAGATAGATTCATACTAGGAATTCTAGTTGGATTAAGTAAAATCTCTTAACCAAAAGCCTGAAAAATTACATGCATGTAAGAAAACTATTCAATAAATGTTCTCATACAATCACATAACTGAACTAACTAATCAGTCAATCAACCAATTATTGAGTTAGGAGTTAAATCAATTTGTTCTTTGTTTGAGTTCTGATACATAATTAGGTGATGGCATTTAGTATTCTTCTTGTTCTCATAACTATTTCTTCCATAAACACGTGCAGGCTTAGGTTTAGTCGCCTTATTGTGCAAGTACTTAGAATCACGGTTTCATGTTTGTGTGTGACATATTATTGATGTAGATGCCTTGATGTGGATGGGTCCCTTTGGCTGCATGTCAATTATTGTGGATGAAATCTTTGTTGTCAATGAGTTCATTTGGCTACATGTTAGTTTCTGCATATAAAAAATTATTTGTAAACAAGGATGGCATTTATAAAAATATTATTTAATAATCATTTTTAATTAAAAAGAATAAATGCATACTCATAACCCACAAAATAAAGTAAGATTTAGTAATAATTATATTAACTAATATATATGCCATGAGTTCAAGCTATAGTGGAAATCTTCAACATTATCATTAGGAAATACAAGTTTAGAGGTAAAATCAGCTAAAAAAATATAGAATATGAGGTGTTTAAAAAGGAAATAAAACAACTCATCACACCCCCATACTTAACATCTTGAATTTCCTCATTCATTTTTCTTTGGCTCCTCCTCAGGTTTCTTTGGCTCCATCTGTATGATGCTATATAATCATCTAAAATATATCAGGGTAGATGTTCCTTTAGGCTTAGTGAAGAAGTATCCTCCATTCCTTTTGTATCTTTCCATCACTCTATCATGTACTTCCTCATCTAGTTCCTTAGTACCAAACCAATGTGGTATGGGATAGTGGAATATTGGTGGATAATAACCAATGGGAAACCAAGTTTTTCCACATCCTTTGGAAACTTCAATGTATGCATTTACCCTTCTCAAGGTAGGAATGATATTAGGATAAGAGTGCATTTCTTTTCTTTACATTTCAGGGGACATCTCTTGCCAACGTGTTCTATAGGAATGTACTATTTCTCCATCATTGTATTTTATGTGGTCTATGGCTTCTTCATGAGCTTCCTGTCTCATCGTGTACACTCGTTATTTAATGTTCTTGTGTTGCATGTATTTTCTATAATTTTTGATAAATGCCCCTGTATTGGGAGATTCACCTCGATAACTAGTGGCTACTCTTTGGAAAAGTGCCTCTATTCCTCCATCTCCTTTTCTCTATATAATTCACTATTATGATAGGAACATAGTGACCTAATTGGAACATATATAATGTATATTACTAGGATCCAATCCCTTTCATATTCCAAGGAATAATTGTACATATCAACTCGGATAATAAAGCAATCAATATCATGAGGCATTTTCAGATATATTGTAAAGAAAGGTCGACTCTACTAATATCAAATGGAATATCATAGTTGATACATGTATACTTTAACTATAACATTTTTTATTTCAAGAAAATGGCATAAATGTTAGACGGTGGCCTACATTTAAATATTTCATTGGTCACTTGAACTGTATCTTCCTACTTTTTCTTGAGCCTGGAAATTTCCTTATCTTTAGCCTTAAGCTCCTTTTACTTTTCTTCAATTTCCTGTTGATGTTGGAAGATTAATTCTTCCTTCTCCCTTTGTAATTTTCCATGTAGCTTATTTACATAGTTTTCAAATTTCTACACCCATAATCTAACAAGCTTATCTCAGGTCCTATACTTCTACACGGTTTGGGAAGTACTTTGAAAATTTTATGATGATAACCTATGGTTGCAGGCTATCTTGTGGAAACATTGGGGAAACATGATCTAATATTTTCTCAGTTGTATCCTTTGTAATTGTAGGAATATCCTCTTGTAATATTTCATCGTGCTAAAATGGATGTTCTATCTCAATGTTATGAACAATATTTTCTATAATTTCTTCAACATTATGGGGAAAACCATCCCCAATCTTTATTTCATCAGGATGTGTTTTGAGTAATGCATGGTCATGGAATTATTATATCTTCTCTATATGGGTTGTATCTTCAATTTATTTTGAAATTCCTTATCATTCATGCTTCTCATGGGTCTCCCAACATTCAATGCCTCTACTTGAAGATCAATATATTTAGCAAGGATTTCTTGAACAAGTTTCTTTCTGCATTCTACCTCTTATTATCTTCCATCTCCTCCATGGGCTCCTTAATCTCAACATCAACACTTTCCTGATATTGTTCCATGGATATGGCCTAAATATTATCTTCTGCCACTTCTCTATCACTATTAAGTGTTATGGTTTCATTATTTGTGGCTTTTGATGTTTTGGTTTTTTAGTTTTTAGGCAATGAGAACACCTAGTTGGTGCATGAGTGGATTTGGAAGATGAATTATTAGAATTAGAGGATTTAGGAGTAGGCCTAGAACATTTTTTCTTACTCCTAGAGGTGGATGATTTAGGATTTTTAAAACACAAGTAGGGTTTCAACAACAAGGATCCTTTACGGGGACATAAGAACAAGGTTATATTTAGAAGTAGGGGTTTATGTTTCCAAATAGGTGGAAATTGTGGGTTCATGTTGAGAAGTGGAAGCTACGAGTTCAAATTTGTTAGTGGAGGAACTACCTACACTTCTTTTATTTCCACACCCCAATAATTCATTAATGTTCTTAACCCTTGAAAAATATTCCCATTTCAATGTAGGGTGTTGATCCATAGGGATCTAAAATAATTCTATTTCATCAAATCATCTAGCACTAGAAGGATAAAATGGATAAAATAAGTTTTTTTCAATATTTTAATAGAACTGCCACCCTGTGCAGAGCGGTAGTCCTGTAACCGCCAGTCTACGCAGGGTGGCGGTCTTGTCACTTTTGATGGAAAAATTAAATTTGATAACAAACAGTCCTAGAATTGAAAGGGTTGACTGTGTCTCTTCCCTTCCATGAAATTTACCATTCTCCAATGCATGGGAGGACATGGTAAGGGTTATAAATACATGAAAGGAAGAATATAATTGATCATTGAAGCATGAAAGTAAGTGAGTAGAGTATTTGTAGTGTTGGAGTTTAGTTTGTAGAAGAAAGGGGATTGAAGGAATAGAAAGCAAGTAATTGGGAGGAAGTGAGAGACATTGTCAATTTCATTTCATACTTATTTTATTTTCTATAAATTCATATATTTGAACCGCCAATACAAGTGGGATGAAAGATAAATTTCCCTTCTTGATTGGTTTTTTTCCTTTGGGAGTTTCCAGGATAAAATTCTTAGTGTTGTGTGCTAGAATTCATCTCTATTTGAAAATTCTTATTCTCTCAAAATATCATTTTCATATAGAAAGTATAACAAAAAAATTTTAAGTTGTGGTTTGTGAAAATTCCAAAGTAGAGGGATTACAGATCATTTTGGTATTAGAGCAAACAAGTATCCAGGATTGTGGTATTCGTTCTTGTGATTTGTATAGAAGTGACAAGGTGTAAGGGAGAAGAAGATTTACCTTGTGATCCAAACATTTATATGAAGAAGTGGAAATAGATAATTTAGGGGAAAATGGAGGAAGAGAAATTAGTGCAGTCCGTAGAATCGAGATGTTGGAAACCATGATGGATAGAATGTTTAGAAGACAAGATGAACTTGAAGATTTGTAAAAGAAATTTTTTTTTAAGAAAGACTCCATGGACTTAGTGGTTTGAGGTTTAGCCAAAAAAATTGTCATAGGAGGGAACCAAGATGAGGAAGAATATGGGAAATAGCGTTAAGAAGAGACTCCAATTACAAGAGAGAAGGTAAAATTTGATCACGCTTCCTTTAAAGTTGAAATTAAGAGCTTTGAATGAAAAGTAGATATAGAGTTTCTTTATAAATGGTTCAAGTAATTGGAGGTCTATTTTAGCATCCATAATGTCACTGAGTCACAGAGGATCACCTTTTCACATCTCAAGATGGAGGGACATGCTCTGGTTTGGTGGGAAACCCATTTGGCCGCTTGTGAAAAGAATAAATGTCCCATTATGAAATCGTGGTAAGAATTTAATGAATTACTTAGAGATAACTTATATCCTATTAGCCAAAAGACTAAAAAATGATTAAATGAAATTAGTTTTGACGAGTGGTCAAAGTGTGTAGGATTACACTACATATTTTTAAGAGATAAGCCATGTTACTAAATATGGACTTGGAGGATGAGGATATTTTGACCAAGTATTTGAGAGGACTTCACACTCACCTTTAGGGAAGGTAATCTCCACAAATCCCAAGGATCTCAAAAAAACTTGCATAAGAATATTACATCGATGATGAAAAAGAATCAAGGAGAAGTAGAGCCACGAGATAAAGTAGTCACCAAATCAGTAAAAGATAGAACATGGGAAAACAAGTAACAAAGGTAAATGGAAGAGGAAAGGTAAAAAAATTGTAACCACTTTGAATACTTGTAAATATCCTAAAAAAACTTGCAAGAATTGTGATATCAATGGTCATACTGATGTTACATGTTGGAAGTTACATCTGGAGTTACATCTAAAGAACCAAACCAAGTACTCACAGAAATCCATGAAACCTATAAAGATAGATGGGGAGGTGGAAATATAATATGAATCTAATATAGATGAAAGGCTTAGATGCATGGCCACCAAGATGGACATTTAGGAAGAGGAGATGAGCACACTATTCCAGATCAAAATATAGATCAAGAGAACTATGGTAAATGCTTTGGTTGATACAGATTCTCAATCTAACTTGATTTCTAAAGCAGTTGTAAAGAATCTTGGTCTTGAGACTTAAGATCATCCTCATCCATATCCTTTGGTATGGGTGAAGAAGGGTGTATAAATTCAAGTAACAAGAAGATGTAAGGTCAAGTTTGGGATTAATTCCCAGTATATTGATGTATTAGAGGCTGATGTTATTCCACTTGATGCATTTGATGTTGTTTTTAGAATTCCTTACTTGTAAATCGAGATGTTATATTCATGAGAAGGGAGAACCGATACATATGGGTCAAGGATGGAATACACTACAACATCCAGGCACACTAGTGTAAGTCACAAGCTACCATGGTGAGTGCTAACCAAGAAAAATGAATTATTCGGAAAATCATAATCAATTTTGTTTACTTTTCTAAAGGATAAAAAGATGGGGTAGACATTTCAGAGATTTCTAACTGAGGAATGAAGACTTTAGATAGCATTATTCAGTCCTTTCAAGAATTTATTTAGGCTCCCAAAGGATTACCACCAAAATGGGAGGTAGAGCATGAGATTCATCTATTTCTACAGTTCCTCCACTAAACACCAGGGTTGTATAGGCAATCCTTTTTGGAGAGTATTAAGGTGAAGAAACAACTCAAGAGATATTAGAATAGGGTGTGATACGTTCAAGAACCTCACCATAGGAATCACCTATTATGATGGTGCTGAAGAAGGATGGTTCTTGGAGAATGTGTATCAATTACCATTATTTTAATAAGATCACCATCAAGAATAGGTATCCACTCCCCTACATATATGATCTCTTGGACCAGATTCAACATGCCAAATTCTTCACAAAGTTGGATATCAAGTTAGGTTATCAATTTTTCCTTTTGGACTTCTTCCTTTGATATAATATGTCCCAAAATTTTCACCTTCTGGACTCCAAAGTGAAATTTTTGGGTATTCAATGAAATCCAATACTCTCTGGATTTGAGAAACATTTTTTCTAGGTGCCTCAAATGGTCAACTTGTTGTTTTGAAAAAACTATTATATCCTCCTGATATACAACTATAAAATCATTAATAAATCCAGAGAAATCCACATCCATAGCTCTCTAGAAATTTCCTCCAACATTCATAAGTCTAAAGGGCATTCTAACATAAACATATTTCCCCAAGGAGTGGTAAAAGAAGTTTTGAACTATTTAGTCTTCTTCACAACCACTTGATTATACCCAAAAACTCATCCAATGTCAGCAATATTTTAGACCCTGTAACCAATTGTAACATATTATTCATATTTGGCAATGGATAATTATCTTTGATTGATGCCTTGTTGAGATTCCTGAAATCCACACAAAGCCTTATGTCTCCATTTTTCTTTACAGATCGCACAAGGTTTGGTACCCATGAAGAGTACTTGGCAGGTTGTATGATTCCTCCATCTCTCAACTTTATCAACTCTTCTTAAATCTTGAGGGAAAGGAGGGGATTGATAGGTCTTTGTTTTTTCCTAAAAGGTTTGGAATGGGTTTCCAAAGGTTTTTCCTGTTGAAATAAATCTTATGAATAGTTTTTCAATTCAAAATATGACTAGGCTAAGAAATCTTTATATTCTCTTAATAACTTAGTATAAGTTTTATTTTCTTCTTTACTCAGATTGCAGCCCAACCAAACCTTCCTAGGGTTTTCTTGAGTCCCCGGGTTACATTCTTCAACATCTCTTGAAACAGAAATAGGCATGTTGCTTACCACTGTCAGGCATTGTCGAATCGATTCAAGGGCAACCAAGCCTTTGGTAATTGCATTCATTTTTAATTAGATCACCTCTTTCCCAAAGAGGGTATCTTTCCCATCACAAATTTCAACCATAGGTTCTAAATAAATATGCTTATTAGTGAATTCATCATTACTCTTCATAAATATTTGCATTTGATCATCATCTTAGAATACTTGCTAGTTTTTGACATTATCAAGCACATAAGGTTTAATGAGTACTTCAACATCATAGTTGTAAACCGAAGATACTATATAGTTAGATAATTGTGATGCAATTACAAAAAATTTATCATCCACCGCATTACGAGTCCTTTCATGATACAAGATGTTAAATGAATCAAACATCTCAATAACATCCTAAATTACATGTTTATACTGTTTCATTAATTTATTTTTAGTTACAAACAATTTTATTACTTGTTTGTAATCAACATAGAATCTCCTTTAACAATGAGGTCTTTAATTCCATGTTTCCAAGAAATTATTAATCCTAGGAGAAATGCCTTGTATTCTGTAATATTATTCGTACATTCAAATCTTAATTTGAATGAGAAATTGTGAGACTCTTTTTCTATAGATGTGAGGACTATTCGAGCTCCACTCCCCATAGTAGACCATGTTCCATCAAATATCATGGTCCAGGAATAATATCATCTTATAAGTGAGTAACAATATTTATACATTGATCTATCTAATTAGCATATCGTATAAAAATTTTCAAATCGAGTGTCAACAAATAATACCTCATAGGATGCATTCACATGATCTTCAATGATATGGAGCATATTTTTCTCTCCATGCATTCTTTCCAACTTTCCTTCTACATGTATGTTGGCATAATACATATCCATTTGTACATTGTCATCCATACTTGTAGCCCATTTCTTGGATAATAGCATACCCCATTTCGTGGGGAAATCCACAATAACTACATTCATGGTAAATTACTTTCCTAGATAGGCTACCAACTGAACAAATAGCCCTTTCACATATCCAATAGCTAAAACCTCTCTTGAATATTTTATGTGATACTTTCCAAATGTTGTCATTATTTTTATGTCCAATTCATTCATGACTTCTAGTGGCATGATATTGCATGAAGCTCCCGAATCAAACATGTAATTGTGAACAAGTCTATCACCGATAATCAAAGAGGTGAAAAATGGATCAACATCCAATTGAGATTCTACCAAAGAAGTACCTAAGTATACCTCTAGGGATTCCCCCATGCTTTCTTATTCCTAAGGAATTTCTAATTTAGTTATGGTAGATGAAACATCCACATTATTTACATATTTGTTTATAACCATTGTCTCTTCTTTGAATCCCAAGTATTCAAAAGCTCTTTTTCTATGCTCAGGATCTTGAGAATCTCTAAAATAAGCACTGTAGTTTTAATTTGGCTCATAATTTGAGCCACGTCACATGTGACATTCTTGGGAAAAGTTGTATTGGGAGACAGAGTAATTGTTGTTCCTAATGGGATGATATTTTTACCATTTGAGAAACATCAATGGTATTTGATTTATTAGAAAGCATAAGGCCTTTATTTGGTACATATTTCCCATGGATATTGTTCAAAATGTGTGTTTTATTTGTTGAAGATGGAATAGGTTCCTTAACCAATACACTATGAAGGTTATAATCATTTTCTTGAGCAACCTACGCGTTCATAAAAAAATAAATGTCTTATTAAGAAGGGTACCTCCATCATAATTTTTAATCATTACAACCCTCATATATTCAAAAACATGGCTAGGAAAATAAAAATAAAAATGAACCATGTATATATCGATATTAGTAGTACGAGGATAAAAATATACCCGTTCCAGACAATTCCAAAATGATTCAACAGTCCTTGTACCCATAAATTCAATAGAAGTAGCCCTTGGTTACATAGTGTTAGGACATTCCAGCATGAAAACATCACCAAAATCAACTTCCTCATTAACATCATCATCAGTATTAGAGTTACAAGGAGAATATGGAAGAAAAAAATTATCACACTAGTCAATGACGTGATCTTCTTTAACTAAAGATACCCTAATAGTTAATGGATCAGGTACTAATTTATTTTCTCTATTGTTTGGTTACTTTTTCCCTTACCCCATGGGTCCCTTTCCTTTATCATAAATTCTATGATCACCTCTGGGGTGATTCCCAAATTTATTCTATCCTTGAGGTTGATGTTGAGCTTGAGGATTTTCCCCTATTCCTTTCTCAACTCTAGCAAGTTTGTAAGAGATTTCTTTAACTACCCCTGCCAGGGTTTTAACTACTTCCTCTAACTCTCTTGATTTTCTTTTCTGAATTTTATCGGGTTTATTAAATTGACACCCTCCCTCTTTGGATTTCTTGTAGTTGTTTTGATATTATTTTCGATTTGCACTACCATAGTAAAATCTTGCCTTAAATTTCCAGGATTCTTATCTCTCAGGTAATAGGCCTCCTTTTTTTCGAAAGCACCTGAGTATTTAATTAGACATGAATAATCACTATGTCTCAAATTCATAGGCACTCTTGCCAAAGTTTTGTTAAACCTAGAGTTAAAATCCTAAACAATCTCATTAGGATATTTCTTCATGTTCTCAAACTCATCTAGAAGGAATCTAGGATCATTTTTGTCACCATATTGAAATGTAAAGGCATTTTTCATTTCTAACTATGAATCAATTGAATCATAAAGCAATAATTTGTACCATTCCCTAAAATCTTCATCAAAATTATGTATGAAAATTTTACATACAAATCTTCATGATCAATCTCCAAATTTTCCATAGCATTCAAGAAAAGTATAAGATGTTGATCCCCACTTATAGCATTATTCCCTGAAATCTGGGAAATCTATTGTAGATTTCATGGGGAACTTCATTTGGATAGCAAAACATTCCATGAAAATCTATGGGTTTGTAAGTATTCACTAGAAATGGAGATTTGGGTGGATTTACCATATTATTTCATGGAGGTGTTCTAACATGAGGGTTAAAAATATTGGGAATTACAGGTATTTGGTGTAATGGAGTATGATCTTCAAAGTATTGATCCTTTAATGATTATGTTTCACAAAATACTCTATTATTTATAATCAATAAAGGAGAGAGTCGAATAATACCCTATCAGTTGTAAATGAAGGACCCTCCTGAGTTGGTGAATACAAATTAGCACAAGGACTACTTGATCCAGAATTGTCTGAGGTGTTGGAATAATCTTCCACCAAAGGTTGATCACTTTCACCGATAGGTACAACTTTCTCTTTTGATATTTGATCACCCAAGGCTTTCTAGACTTGTTTTCTTCTTAGATTAGTCTTTCCCAACTCTAGGAACAATATTCTAGTAGGATATGATTTAACAAAGGATCTTCTTCCTTCCAAATTTATGGAATTGTCAAGTAAAACAACCAAGATTTAAATATTTTGCATTGGTTCTTGCTAAAATTATCACAAAGGATAGATCCGCCACTAGGGTTTTGCACCCTAGATGTGTTGATTACTTGAAATTACTTACTAGAAGATAGCTTCATACATAAATGAAAAAATATTTACAAATCTTTGCAGCTTTTTGTCAAGATTTTCCTAATAAAGTCAAATTTAATGGAAATCTTGCTTGTACTAGGGAAATATAGAGCAAACAAGTATGGATCAGGCTCTATTTTTGAAAATCTCAACAAAGGATTGGGTTACAGACATGTATTTAAATTAGATATGCAATAAACATTACCAGAGACATGTATTTTACTCAATTTTTGGAAATAGTCCTCGGAGTGGCGCCAAAAGTGTGTTGGTACCCAAATTACACCCACTAGGGGCCATGTAATTTTTCAATAGGTGAGTTGAAGGAATTTGAGGATGGTAGACTTAAATGTATGTTGTTTGTAGCTAGGAAATAAGTCTAACCAAATTTTTTTGACATGACCTTAGATGGACTAGGTGACACATGCAAAAGGGGATGACCTTCCCTACTTCTTTAGGTCTTTCCTTCGACTAAGGTGAGAGAGCCTTCTTTGTAGCATGTATTTGTAAAAAGGATAGATACATTCATGGTTTTTCAGTATTTGGTAATTAATTACTAGTATCAAGTGAACATGGTCAACATATAAACTATTTAACTTCTACGATTTGTCACACTAAGTAATGCAAATGTCACTCGAAAGCGGGACTCAAAGCTACTCTAGACAATGGGAGTTTTTGTTTTCTCCTACATGATTATGGAAGGAGGAAACAAAATTAATGTTTTATTTAAATGATACTTTCAAATGATACAATAGGATGAATGAAAACACATTTGTGTAGTTTGATGAGACTCAATTTTTGTTTTATGAGGATAAGGGATTGAAAAATTGATAGGTCTTCAAATAAAACTACTCACAACACTTGTTTCGAGACACATACGATGCTCCAAATAGAAAATAACAATTCATCAATTCATCATAATTTTAAATTAAAGAAAGATTTGCATTCATTGATACTCGATTAAGACAAATATTTCACAAAATCCTCAAAAAAATTAGCACAAAGGCTCATTCAAATATTCTAATGAAATATTTTTTGCTTCTAATCACATATGCCTAAGATAAACTCAAAATATTACAAAGATCCATTGAAAAAAATATTCCAATAAGGATTTTATAATTGCATTCAATATTTTAAAGTAAAATCTTACAACAAAATATCAAACAAATGACCAAAGATTAATCACTAAGGATTGGTCTAGTGTACTTCAGAGAAGCAAGAAACACGGAATTGTAGCGAAAAATTCAATAAATCGACTAAGTGTTCAATATTCAACATCCAAAGCATAGAAACTAAACCCATAGTCATACAAATTTCATTTTAAATCCACCAAATTCTAACAAGCGAAAAAAATATGGTTGATCTCAATGTCTGTTAATGACTATACATTGTAATCATCTTAACATTCTAAATTTGAAAGAGTAGAAAACTTAAAATGTACTTCTAGGAAACAGATAAGTAGTATCTCATTAGAGTATATCAAATATTTTTCTTTGCAAAATCTTGAAAAAAACCCCCTCGCACGAGGAAAAAAACCTCATACTTATACTACTAATCTATATAATTTCCCCCAAAAAAATCCTTTGAGATCACTTCTATCCTTGTTCCACCTAATTCAAAATCTACAGAAGAAACATATGTTAACTAAAAATATTCCCTTTTTTCTCTTGATTAGACTAAGTGCAAAATGGGAACCATGTAGTGACACTTGGAAGAAACATAAAATATATTATTTTGTTTTCTAGTTAACCATGCCATTCTCCCTTTCTTGCACTTATTTCAGGTGGCTTGATGTGATTTTTCTCCTACCCTGTTCTTATAGGCATCATATCCTGAAACATTTGGGTCACAAATTCTTCATTGAGTCCTGAGTGATAGTTGAATATTACTTAATTATTCAGAATTATTTCATCAATATCATTAAAGATATGTGTCTCTTTTCTTAAACTTATAAACTTTTCAATTGTTGATTCAATAACTACCCATTTATGCATGAGATCTATATCAAAAGTCATGGGCTCTCCTGATTTTCCCATCATATTTTCTCTAAAAACCTTGATCAAATTTTTAGTGTCCTCTATTACAATTCTTTCACTATTGTCTATCCCAATCAATTTATCTATCAGAGCATGAAGATGATTGATAAAATATTGTCTTATGTATTTCCCTATCAAGAACTTTGAGAGAATCTATTAAGCTTTCCACTCTTATTTTTGCCATGTTGTAATATTCATGTTGACTACCCACAAAATCAAGGGACACAATACCTTCCTTAGCAACCAGGTCATCATCTAAGTTTTTGATAGCTTCCATTTTAGGTAACATATTAGTCCACATCAGCTTCTCATCCCTGCATTTATCCATTAATTCCTTGGTTGCTTCGACCTTCTCAAAATTACGGGAATATCATCTTACAAAATTTAAAATTACTTGGTTTGCCTATAGCAACCAAAGCATTTTACCATTTGATAGTGGCCTCTTCTCTTTCACTTGGATCACTTACTCTTATGATGTCTTCATTAGTAATTTATGAGACTTCATTTCATCCTTCCTGATGAGTTCTAGTTAATTTTCTGACCAAGTTAGATAGTACCTCATTCTTGGCCTTTAAAACCCTTTTTGTCTCTTTGAACTCATCAATATTTTGGAGCTCTCCTTCTACTGCTATATAAAAACCATACTTAATTTCCTCATTAGAAGGTCTACCCAATGAAATCCTATAGACTTGGAAATCAGATGGGGATGCTTCATTTTGAGGCACAATGACTTTGGGATTTGTAATATCTACAAATCGTTCTCTTGTCTTGCTCATGGCTGCTATGGAGATAAATTTTTTCTTCTTAGGTGCTCTTTCTAGGGTGAGTATGGAAAATATATGTAAATCATCATCATCAAGTCGTATTTCCACATTCTTCTTCTTTGGGAGAGTATTGTTGATCCATTCTCTTATAAGAGACTCATGTTCATCAAGTGGTTGGGAATTTATCTTGCAGGACAATTGTAAGGGCCCTTGATGAAGATGAAGTTATTGACATACCTTCTAAAATTGTGAGTATTGGTTCCTCTTGAACATTTGGGTCTATAGCTCCACCCTGAATTTTGATTCCCTCCATAGGCTTAGATTGACCTTATATTTCTCCAATTGTAGAAGTTTTTGGTTTTCAACTTCCCTTTCTACCTCTACTAAGCCTTCATCCATATTATCACTAGGAATAGGAATCATCTCCCCAATCCTTGAGAAATAACTCTAGTCGTGGGAATATGGGATTCAAGAATCCCTGCATTCATTTCAGCTTTATGAGGCATTACTGCAACTGTGATATTTGGAGTGTCTTCTTGTGATCCATGTGTTGGAATCTCTTTAGTATGAGGTCATGTACTTATATTTTCTTTTGAAGTAGTCTCACCATGCTGATGTGGAGTGATTTGAAACATCAAGTGCAAGAACATTCATAGGGGTTGTTCCTTGGTAAGTGGGACAAATGTAGTTTCTTAAATAGCAAGGGTTTCCATCATAGTAACATGTTGCTCAATGGGTAAAGTTATAGGAAACTAGGTAGTAATAGACAAAACAACAGGAACATCAAGATTTATTACCTGTACATTGGTCTCTTCCTCTTCTAAATCAACCCATTCAGCAATCTTAGTTGTATTTCTCTTTCAACATTGGGTTTTCTTCTCCTCCTCTGGTCCCTGTAAGTCAATATGGGGAATCTCGAAAAAGTTTCCCCTTTAGGATTCTTCAAAGTGGTTTCCATCACTATCTCTTTTCCTTTGGCTCCTGGAGCAGATGTTAAAACAGTCTGTAAGGAAGTAGCATGAACAATAAGACTTTCTATCACATTTTCCTAAAGCAATCCTCTAGTTCTTCTTAGTTCTTGAAGAAGGGGAGTTATGATTCTTCTATCCTGAACACCTACATCACTTGTAATTGAAAATGATTCTAACTTCTTAATATTTTTCTCTATAAAACACCTCTAGTAGCATAAACCCTCTAAAATGAAGGAAGAACATCATCATTGAGATGACTATTCCATTATTCTCTCAACAATGGGATTTTATTGTAAATTATATCACATCCTTGAGAATAACCACATTATAAAAATTTGAATGGGATGTGCAGTACTTTCCAAGTTATATTTCCTCTCATTGAGGTTCTAATTAATTGGTGGAAAAGGTTGAGAATAAATATTGTTTTGGATGCATTATTCACCAATTATATTACCATCATCTTCTAACCCTTTAGGAGTTTGGATGACCCCAAAATCAATCATCTTATATAAATTCATTCTTGAATATTCTCTTTTTTGACTTATTTTTATCTTCACAGTTCATCCAAAATCATCTTAATGAGGTTTTTGCTCTACCTAAGTGGGCACACTGTGTTGTAAGATATTCCTTATATCCTAATTCTTTACGTCATCAAATTTATGTATCATACATCTCTTCATTTATCTTTTCAAAAATTTTGAATTCTAGGTATGAGGACAAGTATAATTCCCTATGACTATGGGAAACTTGACTCACGAGATGTTACATGTTTTTGGGAAAAACAATGATGCACTTTGAGAAAAGCTGTTTGAATAATTCCATTAATGGCCATTTGTCAGCGACACGTCTAGGTAGCAAGTAAGGTTTCCCATAAAACCAATAACTCGATATATGAGTAAGTTCTAAACTAAATGAAATAGCACCCATCTTGAGTAGTAACGACTCTCTTAGCATCGGGAAAATTTTTGAATCTCCCAATCGGGGTGATATAAGCAAATTGCATGTGTAAAGAAATGATTGGATAAAATCCATATAATGTACATAATAATTAGATAACTTCAACTGATATAAAACATCATATACCTTGGAATTGCCTAGGCTTCCTTCCATCAATAATTTTGGAAATTCTCAATGAAAAGAAATGTTATAAAAAGGTAGGAAATCATGAAAAACTCGGGCATTTTGGTCTTTTCTCCTTTATAAATTTGGGAAACTCCCATCATTTGTTCATGAATATGGTTACTTATGATTTCAGCCTAGGGAGAGGGTTCTTGTTCATGAGTATCACCTAAATGAATTAGAACATCCATTCTGAAAGAAGGTAGTAGATCCATACCCATTACTTGGTTTAATAATGTAATTACATCTCCAACCTCCTCTATGAATTCAGACCTATTCAAAATTTTCGTCATTCGGAGGTAGAGGTTCATGGATTATTTAACCAATGGTCATTCATGAATTTTTCCACTTCTTCAAATGAGAGTTCCAATGCTCCTGTGTTGAATATTTGGTGATTTCCCCCTCTTCCCTCTCTAGAGGAAAACCCAACATTCTATCAAACACCTATTCTTGGAAAGATAAAAATAACTCTCTTATTCCATCTCGGACTTCTCTAGTTTTAGCATTATAATGTTGGGAACACACCCAAAAAAAAAAATCATGGGAGGCAAAGCGGTGCGAGGTCAATACAACTATTCTCTATATCAGTCATGGAATTACTTATTTCAAGGGAGTGTAATCTCTTTTTAAAATCTTCTAAGTCTATGGACAAAATATCAGATTCTATGATTCTGTCTAGAGGAGAAATAAGGCTAGATTTTTTTTTAGGGCACCACACTAATCTTCATGATTCTGGTCTAACTCTATCGCAACTCATTTTTTCAAAAACCCCAAAAATTTTAAACAATTTCTCAAAAATATAGAGAATATAAGAATTGATGTACTTACCTTTCCACCGAAACTCTAATCAATACTCGGAACTTGACCAAGGAGGCACTACAACAAACTATGATCCTTTGTTCAATTATCACTTTGGTTATTCTTTAGTACTATCTCTTCAGAACATCAAACTTTGGGGATATCTATAGATAGCTTTAAAAATAGGTTACCTTATTAACGGCTCACAAATTTATGCATTAATGCCGAAGATTGCGTTCATGGGGAGTTTTCTTAATTCTCAACTTTTCAATCCTTTCAACCGTTGCAATATTTTCATGTCATATCATCCACATATCTACCTTACACGAGTCCTTCACATTAATGGGCCTTACTCCCATATGGCTAGTGCATTAATGAACTACCTCCTTTGCCACCAATGGGCTTCAAAATATTTTTTGTAAAATAATAGGCACACTGTTACTGTAATATGAGAAATGCATTTCCTTATCATTCCCCGTGTATGCTACATAATTGATTCATTTTCTCAGGTAATTCAGATTTACGGTATTTTTTTATCAACTACAAACTTTGAAGATTCATGAAACTTCGTTCCCCTCTTGTCCAGATTCCTAAACTTTCTCTTCGCATACCACTTTATTTTTATTTGTTGACTTTGATTGGTCAGATAGCATATGTCTTCCTTCAGGTTTTGGACTTACAACTTCATCTTACACTTTATCGGGTATAACATGCCCAGGAAAATAGAGGCACATTTCCCTATTCCAATAATACTTTTCCACATGTTTTATTTTGAGGAACGGGATGTTTCCAAACTTTACATTGTACTCTTCGTGAATGCTCCTTGGAGTATTTTATTGGACTTTTGGGAACTATCTTGTGCCTTACATATTTTACATTACTCCTGCAAACCTCTAGATTAATTCCAATTTATCGAAGGAAACCAATAATACCCTTACTAAGTTTTTGTGTCGAGACACAAAATTTAATTTACCCAAGGATTAACAAAAGACGACACATTACGGAACCTTTTCAGAATTGATATGTCAATTTAACAAATTTCACACGAAATTACATCTATAATTTAGACATGAATTTTTTTAGGCATACTTCGACTAAAAGGGAGTGGATTTAAAAAATCACCAACATCATCTCGGACTCAGGGATGGACACCCCATGTGGGTGTCACAAGAACCATATGAATATTTTTTCATATAGGCCAAGTACCTTAATCCATAGGGTGACAGAGTCATAAAAAAGCACACACATGGTCTTATAAATAGATACGCATGCACAAAAATGGTTGAAAAAACCTGCAACCTAGTCACACTTTGTAGACTATGAAAACATAAAAGGGGAAACAAAACAACAAAGTATAAAACTATACACTATACAAAAACTCATACCTCACCATGTGCGCTTAATACAAGAAGTACTTGAGATGTCTACCATTGACAAACAATTCCAATAAATCTCATTCTAGGTCCTTTAAGAAAAAGGTATGCTCCCAAATTCATATATCAATAGAGTATGGCCCCATCCATAGAGCATCAAACTTTCCATGTTTTCCCTTTTCTTCATGTCTACTATCCTATAGTAGGACTAAATCTCCAATGTTAAACTCTCTTGGATTCACTTTCACAGATATTTTTAAGCCTTTCCCTAAACTTCAGGTGCTTTTGATGAGATTCTCTTCTTTCCTCATCTAATTCTAAGATTTGATTCATCCTTTCTTCATAAGGGTTCACTTCCCCTTCATCTCCAAGTCACTGCATGAACCGATAAGAAGAAAACTACATATATAAGGGAAGAAGAGCTTGGATTCCATAAACTAGTTCAATAGGGATTTTTTTAGTAGCCCTTTTAGTGGTAACTCGATCTACCCAAAGGGAAAATTTAAGTTTCTCACCCCATTTCCTTTTATTAACTTCCATTGTTCTTCTGATTATCTTGAGAAAAAATTTATTACTTGACTCAGCTTGGTTGTTCCCCTGAGGATTATAGTTTGATGCATAAGTCAAGTTGATGCCATATTCCTTACACATAGCTACCAGTGGTTTAGCCCTAAAGCTCATAGCATTGTCTACAACTATTTTGGTAGGAACCCCAAATCAGATTATATTGTTCAAAATAAACTCCATGACCACTTGGTGAGTTTCCTTTTTGGTGGGGATTGCTTCAACCCATTTATTGAAATAGTCAGTAGCAACCAAGATCCATTTATGTCCATCACTAGAATAATATGATATCTCTCCAATGAAATCCATTCCCCATTACTTAAAAGGGGCCTTGACTGATATTGGTTGCAAGGGTAAGGCACCTGCAAATTTTAGTCTTCATGAGAAGAGCTGAAAAACTTTCATGTTTTTGAACTAATATGGTTGTATCTTTGAATAATGTGGGCCACCAATATCCTTCTCTCAAAATCTTGTGAGTAGTTACTCTTCCAACAAATTTCCCCCACATACTCCTCCATATAATTCTAAGATTTTTGGGAGCTTCTTATTCGGTTACATAACCGAGTAACACCCCTTCTGGATTTTTCAAGGCGCAACCAAAATCATTCATGACATATTTCTAGGATGACAATTAGATTTTTCTTCTTTTATTCTTATCCAAGTGTCAGGACACTCCAAATTTCTTAAGTAATAAATTACATCCTTATACTAGAACGAATTACTCACCTTTTCATGGGGATCCACACTACCTTCTTCACTGACATTTACCTCCATAACCTGAAAATTATTTTCAGCCATTAACTTTGCTAATCCCAAACATCTAACAAATTTAGTGGTCTATTTTTCCATATCATATTATTGTAGATTATTCACCAAACATAATATTTTACTGTAAATTTCCATTTCTGATAAAATATCCTTAACCATTATATGAGAAATATAAGCCACAATATTTGAACTCAAGATGTAAGGCCTAAAAATTTTGGTATCCCTTACCAAAATAAATCTTGTTTTTCCATGATTGTGTATTTCTATTCAGCCCCTTGCAGGGATTTACTAAAAATTAAATCGGCCTCTCATTTCCTTCTTCATCTTTCTGCAGTAACACTGATGCAATGGTATTCTTAGATGTAAAAGAGAATATTAGAAAATCCTTTTTATAGTTAGGACTTGCCAACACTGGGGCATTTTTCAATGCCTCTTTTATTCCAGTGAAATCTTGGATAGATCCTTCCTCCCACTTGATAACTGGGTCATTTTTTAATATGTTTGTTATGGGAATAGTTAACTCGAAAAATATACGGATAAACCTCCTGATAAAATTTATTTGACCAAAAAGGACTGAATTTCCTTTGTAGATTTAGGGATAGGCACCATACCAATTGTTTCCACTCTTTCGTGGTCTATCATGAATCTTTCCTTTCATACAATATGTCCCAAAATCATACTATCTGCATTTGAGCAACATTTTTTTGAGGTACCTCAAATGGTCACCTCTCTTTTTGATAAAATGTTATATCATCCTAATATTCAACTATAAAATCATTAATAAATCCAGAAAAGCCACATCTATAGCTCTCCGTAAATTTTCTCTAGCATTCATAAGTCCAAAGGGAATTCTAAAATAGACATATGTCCCCCCGGAGTGGTAAAAGTTGTTTTGAACTATTAAGTATTCTACACAACCAATCGATTATACCTAGAAACACCGTCCAATGTGGACAATATTTCAGACCTTGTAACCAATTATAACATATTATCCATATTTGGAAATGGATAATTATCTTTGATTGATGCCTTATTGAGATTATTGAAATCCACACAAAGCCTTATGTCTCCATTTTTCTTTTTGACTAGCACAATGTTTTCCACCCATGAAGAGTACCTAGAAGGATGTATGATTCCTCAATCTTTCATCTTTATCAACTTTGCTTGCATCTTGAGGGAAATGAGGGGATTGATGGGTCTTTGTTTCTTCCTAAAAGGTTTGGAATGGGGTTCTAGAGGTATTTCATGTTGAAATAGATCTTCTCTATAGGATTTCAATTTAGAATATGACCAGGCTAAACAATCTTGATATTCTCTTAACAACTTAGTATAATATTTCTTTTCTTCTTTACTCAGATTACAACCCAGCCACACCTTCCTAGGGTTTTCTTGAGTCCCGAGATTACATTCCTCAACATCTCTAGAAACAGAAATGGGCCAGTTGATCACTTTGTTAGTACTGTCAAAATTGGATTCAAGGGCAACCAATCCTCTAGTAATTGTATTCATTTTCAATTGGATCACCTCTTTCCAAAAGAGTGTATCTTTCCCATCACAAATTTCAACCATAGGTTCTAAATCAATACGTTTATTGGTGAATTCACCATTACTCTTCATAAATCTTTATATCTCATCATCATCTTCAAATACTTACTAGTGTTTGACATTATCAGGCACAGAAGGTCTAGCCAATAATTCAACATCATAGTTAAAAAATAGAGATACTTGTATAATTAGAGAAGTGTGATGCAATTACAACTAATATATCGGTTGGCGCATTTTGATTCCTTTCATGATACAAGATGTTAAATGAATCAAACATCAGAATAAAATCCCAAACTGAATTCACCATTACTCTTCATAAATCTTTGTATCTCATCATCATCTTCAAATACATACTAGTGTTTAACATTATCAGGCACAGAAGGTGTAGCCAATAATTCAACATCATAGTTACAAAATAGAGATACTGTACAGTTAGAGAAGTGTGATGCAATTATAACTAATTTATCGGCTGACACATTTTGAGTCCTTTCATGATACAAGATGTTAAATGAATCAAACATCTCAATAAAATCCCAAACTACATGCTTATACTATTTCATCCATTGATTTTTAGTTGCATATAGTTTTCTTACTTGCTTCACAATCAACTCAAAATCTCCTTTAATAATGAGGTCTTTAATTCCATGTTTCTAATAAACTCTTAATCCTAGGAGCAATGCCTCATATTCTACAATATTATTGGTACATTCAAAATTTAATTTGAATGAGAAATTGTGAGACTCTTTTTCGGGGATGTGAGGACTATTCTAGCTCCATTCCCCATAATAGAACATGCTCCATCAAATATCATGGTCCAAGGAATACCAACATCTTGTAAGTGAGTAACAATATTTATACATTGATCTTCAAAATTAACATATCCTATAAAATTTTCCAAATCAGTGTCAACAAATAATACCTCATAGGAGGCATTCATAGGATCTTCAATGATATGGAGCATATTTTTCTCTCCATGTAATTTTACCAACTTTCCTTCTACATGTATGGTGGCATAAGACATGTCCATCTATACACTGTCACCCATACTTGTAGCCCATTTCCTAGATAATAACATACCCCATTTAGTGGGGAAATCCACAATAACCACATTCATGGTCAAGTACTTACCTGTATAGGCTACTACTTGAACAACTAGACCTTTCATATATCCAATAAATAGAAACTCTCTTAAATCCATGGTGTGAAACTTTCCAAATGGTTTTGTTATTTTTATGTTCAATTCATTAATGAATTCTAGTGGCATGACATTGTACAAAGCTCTCAAATCAAACATTCAATTATGAATAAGTATATCACCAATAATCAAAGAGGTAAAAAATGGATCAACATCCAATTGAGATTATAATAAAGAAATACCTAAGTATACCTCTAAGGATTTCCCCATTCTTTCTTGTCCCCGAGGCATTTCCAATTCGAGTTATGGTAGATGAAACATGCACATTATTTAAATCCTTGTTTACAACCACTCTCTCTTCTTGAATCCCAAGTATTCAAAATCTATTTTTATATGCTCGGGGATCTTGAAAAACTCTACAATAGGCATTGTAATTTTAATTTGACTCAAAATTTGCGCCACGTCACAAAGTTACATACTTGGGAAATTAAATATTGGGAGATAGAGTAATTGTTGCTCCGATGGGATGAAATATGTTACCAATTTAATAACATCAGTGGTAATAAGCATAAGGCCTTTATTTGGTACATATTTCCAAAGGAAATTCTTAGGGATATTGGTCATTAAAAGGTGTTTTTATTTTTGGAAGATGAAGCAAGTCCCTTAACCAATCTACTACGGAGGTTATAATCCTTTTCTTAAGAAAGCAATGCATTTATCAAAAGTTTTATATCTTCTTGAAGGGGTACCTCCATCATAATTTTTAATCATTAAAGCCCTCAGATATTCAAAATCATGGTTAGAAAATCAAAATAAGATTTAACCATGTCTATATTGATATTAGTAGTATGAGGATAAAAAGATACCCGATCCAAACAATTCAAAATGATTCGACAGTCCTTGTATCCAGAAATTAAATAGAAGTAGCCCTTGGTTTCATAGTGTCGAACATTCCAACATGAAAACATCACCAAAAGAAGCTTCATCATTAGAATCATCATCAATATTAGAGTTACAAGGAGAATGTGGCAGATAACATTTATCACGCTATTCAATGATGTGATCTTCTTCAACCAAAGATACCCTAGCAGTTAATGGATCAGGTACTAGTTTATTTTTTCTATGGTTTGGCTGCTTACTCCCTAACTCCATGGGTTCCTTTCCTCTATTATCAAATCTAAGATAACCTTTGGGGTTAATCCCAAATTTATTCTATCCTTGAGTTTGATGATGAACTCGAGGATTTTCCCCTATGCCTTTCTCAGATCTAGCAAATTTGTAAGATATTTCCTTAACTGCCCATGCTAGGGTCTTAACTATTTCCTCTAGCTCTATTGATTTTTTTTTCTGAGTTTTTTTTGGGTTTTCTAACTTGAAACCCTCCCTCATTGGAGCTTTTTCAACTACTTTGATATTATTTTTTATTTTCACTACCATAGTAAACTCTTTCCTTAAATTTCCAAGATTCTTATCTCTAGGTAATAGGTTGCCTTTTTATCGAATCATCTGAGTATTTAATTAGACATGAATCATCATTGGGTCTCAAATTCATAGGCATTATTTTCAAAGAGGTTTTAAACCTGGTGTTAAAATCTTAAACAAGTTCATTAGGATTTTTCTTTATGTACTCAAAATCAACTAGAAGGAATCTAGGATCAGTTTTCTCAACCCATTATAACTTAAAGGATTTTTTCATTTTTAACCACAAATTAATTGAATCATCAGCACAAATTTGCACCATTCCCTAGAATCTTCATCCAAATTATGTATGAAATTTTTTCATACACATCTTCATGTTCAATCTAGAAATATCCCATAGCATTCAATAAAAGTATAAAATGTTGATCCCCACTTATAATATTATTCCCCTGAAATCAAGGCAATATATTTCAGATTTCATGGGGAACTTCATTTGGATATCCAACCATTCCATGAAAGTATTTGGGTTTTTAAGTATTCACTATAAATGGATGTCTGGGTGGATTCGCCATATTATTTGGAGGAGATGTTCCAACAGGAAGGTTAAAATGATTTGGAAGTAGGGGTATTTGGTGCATAGATGCATTCACAATTTTTCGATCTTTTCTTTGGTAATTAAGTACTATTCTTGAGTGAACATGGTCAATATATGAACTATTTAACTCCTACAATTTGTCACACTAATCAATGGAAATGTCCCTCGAGAAAGACTCGGGCTATTCTAAAGAGTGGAAAGTTCTAATTTCTCTGCCCGCATGATTACGAAGGATGAAACAAAATTAAGGTTTCCTTTCAATAATACTTACAAATGATACAATAAGATGACTGATAGAACATTTGTGTCATATGATGAGACTCAAATTTTATTTTATGAGGATGGGAGATTCACAAATTGATAGGTATTAAAAAAATCACTACTCACATAAGTTGTTCAGATACATATATGACGCTCCGCATAAAGAAAGAACAATTCATCAATTCATCACAGTTTTCACTTAAAGAAAGATTTACATTTATTGATACTCAATTAAGACAAATATTTCACATAATCCTTAAAACATTTATCACAAAGGCTCATGAAAATATTATAAAGAAATGTTTCTTGCTTCTAATCACATACACCTAAGATACACTCAAAATCTTACAAAGATCCATCAATAAAATAATTTCAGCAAGGATTTTATAATTGTATTCAATATTGTAAACTAAAAGCTCACAACACAATATCAAACAAATGACCAAATCTTAATCATTAAGGATAGGCCTAGTGTACTTCATAGAAGCAAGAAACACATAATTGTAGTGAAAAATTCAATAACTCAACTAAGTGTTCAATATTCATCATCCAAAACATAAAAACTAAACCCATAGTTAGACAAATTTCATTTTAAATCCACCAAATTTGTTACAAGGGAATAGAAAAATGGTTGATATTAATGCCTTTTAATGACTATACATTGTAATCATCTTGAAATTCTGAATTTGAAAGATTAGAAAACCTAAAATGTACTTCTAGGAAATAAATAAGCAATATCACAATAGAGTATATAAAATTTTTGTTCTTTTCAAAATTCTTGAGACAAAACCTCCCCTCTGCACAAGGAAAAAACCCTCATACTTATAATACTAATCTATATAAATTTTCCCCAGTAAACATCCATTGAGATCACTTCAATCCTTCCTCCACATAATTCAAAATATGTAGAAGAAGCATATGCTAACTGAAAAGATCCCCTTTTTGCTCATGATAACACTAAGTGCAAAGGGGAACCATGTAGTGATACTTAGAATAAACAGAAAAGATATTATTTTATTTTCTCTTTTGAACCCGTCACTCTCCCTATACTACACTTACTTCTTTCGGTAACTTTATGTGAGCTTTCCTACCCTGTTCCTATTGGCATCATATCTCTCAAACATTTGGGTCACAACTTTCTTTGTCGAGTCCCGAGTGACAAATTGAATATTACTTCATGCTTTATACTTATTTCATCAATATCATTACATATTGGTGTCTCTTTCTTCAAATTCCTTATCAACTTGTCAATTGTTTATTATATATCTACAAATTTACACATGAGAGCTATATGAAAGTCATGTGCTCTCCTTATTTTCCCATAATGTTTTCTTTGAAAACCTTGATCAAATTGTCGTGTGATACATTCTAATTATTTCGCCACTATCCATCCCAATAAATTTATCTATCGAGTATGAAGAAAATTGATAAAATATTTTTTCTTATGTCTTACCCTATTAAGAACTTTGAGAGAATCTGTTAAGATCTCCACTCTTACTTTTTCCATTTTGTAATATTCATGTTAACCACCCACAGAATAAGGGGACACAATACATTCCTTAGAAACATAGTCATCATCTAAGTTTTTGATATATTCAACTTTATTTAACATATCATTCCACATCAACTTCATATCCCTACATTTATGCATTAATTCCTTGGTTACTTGATTTCTCAAAATTACGCAAATATCATCTTACAAAATTAAAAATTATTGGTTCACCTATGGAAACTAAAGCATTTTCCCATTTGATAGTGGCCTCTCCTCTTTCACTTAGATAACTTACTATCCTGATGTATTCATTAGTAATTTTTAGGACTTCAATTCATCCTTCTTGTAGAGTTCTAGTCAATTTTTAACCAAGTTATATAGTGCCTCATTCTTGGCCTTTAAATACCTTTTTATCTCTTCGAACTCATTAGTATTTTGGAAAAATCCTTCTACTACTACAAAAAAATCATACTTCATTTCCTCAGTAGAAAATTTACCCACCGAAATCCTAGAGATATGAAAATCACATGAGGATGCTTCTTCTCGAGGCACAATAATTTTAGGAGTTGCAATATTTAGAAATAATTATCTTATTTGCTTAGAGATTCCCTAGAGATGAATTTTGTCTTATTAGGTTCTCTTTATGGGGTGAAATTGATCTGAAAATAATCAGATTATTACTACCGATCTCAGAACCTTGTAGTCTTTAATTATTTTCGATAATTTACTCCTTCTAACTAATCAATTTAATATAATGCAAGATAATAATGACAATTGCACATAGATTGATTACGGTGTTGTTCAGAAATTGCCTATGTCTCTAGGTTCGTGGTCGAACCATTCCACTAGTCAAATCTTGTAAGTTACAATATTACTTTCACAAGAAAACCTAATGGAATTTTACCTTCCTATCAGTACACCAGTTCTTCAAAAAACTTCTAATGATCAATCAAATTGTTCTTCACTTTCCGATGCATAATCTCCTTCGGCTTTGATCGGCCTTCCCAACGCTATCTATGCGACACTAGCACTCCGGTTGACGATCCGAGATTTGCAAGTAATTGGTTATGCCTATAATGGTCCTTTGATCCACTTTTTCAGCTTAAGAAGTATGGTTATGATTTTCAGAAGATGTGGAATTCTTTTCCATGTACTTTTTGTGGATTGCATAATCATTCAATGGCTAGATGCCGAAAGAGAAGGAAACTAATGAAGAAGTTGATGTTGTTAGTAAAGAACCAGGCAAACCAAAAATACCAATCTCATCATGCAAAGTCGAGAAATGGTAGAAAGAGTTCCTCATCCTAGAAGAAGGAGATTAAGAGGAATTTTTGTGCTCATTTCCAGAGGAATGGACATCGGGTGGAAAATTTCTTAAAACTGCATCCATCTCACCATCAGAGTAATGGCAAACCAAAGATGGAATGGAGGCCTATTGCAAAGGCAAAGGAAGTTTCTACTCCACCACCAGTTGACAAGTCAACCTAGGACTAGGTAATACCTAAAAGTGAAAGTCCTTTAAAATGGGTAAGTCAATAATTTTTCAATTATATATTGCATAATTCAGATTGATGAATCATATGTAGTATTAAGTTTGAAGATAAGATATTGTGAGAAAATGCTGAGAGAAAGGTTTACAATACTCGGTGGATTTTCTTACTTAGAAAATTTGATTAATGCTCCAAACATATCTCCTAATCAGCTTGTGAGTACCTGTTACAACTTGGATACAGGAATTAACTCATATAAAGCTTAGAGATTGATCTGCCATTTGTGCAGACAATAGAGTTCTCAAAAGATCAGCTCAGAACTTCATTCTGTGTAGAGGCATTGTGACCGTGTAGCAGAATGGTAGTTGAATCATCATTGGCATTGACGTCGGGTTGGAACTTCATTCTGTGTAGAGGCATTGTGACCGTGCAGCAGAGTGGTACTGATATTGTATGTCAACAAGTAGAGCTCTCAAAGGATTAGCTCAGAATGTTATTTGGTGTCAAGGAATTATGACCACACATACGAATGGCAGCTAATCAATAGAGTTAGCATCATGCATTAGAGGCTTGAGGTCTTGCAAGAGGCTTAGCATCATGCATCGGAGGCGTTGAGGTCTCAGAATAGACTTACCATCGTGCATCCGAGGCTTGAGGTCTTGAAAGAGGATTAGCATCATGGATTGGAGGCATTGAGGTCTTGAAAGGGACAAGGCATTGTCCATCATTGCCATCGGATCAATCAAAGCTCTACATAACATGGAGTTCCTTCAAACCGGTTTGGATTACGTGGAATCAACTTGGAGCTAAGAGTTGTGTTATAGAGTCAAAGAAGATCCTTGTTGTCGATATCAAGAAGCTTAGCACCACATAGAAGGAGCATTGAGGTTTCATTCGAAACTTAGCACGATAAAGTAGATACCAAACTTGCTCGTAGAGATTAGAAAGTTTGAAGGCCAACAACCAACTCGATACCAAACTTGATCCGAAAATAATCAGATTATTACTACCTGATCTCGGACCCTTATAGGCTTTAATTATTTGTCGATAATTTACTCCTTCTAAGTAATCAATTTAATATAATGTAAGACAATAATGACAATTGCACACAGATTGATTACGGAGTTCGGCAATTGCCTATGTCTCCAAGTTCGTGGTCGAACCATTCCACTAGTCAAAACTTGTAATTTACAATAGTACTTTCACAAGAAAACCTAATGGAATTTTACTTTCCTATCAGTACACTAGTTCTTTGAAAAAATTCCGATGATCATTCGAATTGTTCTTCACCTTCCTGATGCACAATCTCCTTTGGCTTCAATCGGCCGTCTCGACGCTATTTATGTGACGCTGGCACTCTGGTCAACAATCCATGATTTGCAAGTAATTAGTGTGGCTCAATGGGCCTATTGGGTAGTTTATAATTTACTCCCAATCACAAATATTTAATTTATTATTTCCTAACAAATAATAGGTCAATAATAATCAAAATAATAATGCCTAAATAATTTAGGTCTTCACACAACAACAATTTCTCATTCGCCTTCCAAGCTCTGAGCTTTTCTTCATATTTTGTGTGTGTCCCCACAATAAGCTTAACCAATAATAAGCTTGGGGTTGTGTGTTAAAAAGAACAGGTTCCCTATTTATACAAAATTAAGGCCCTTAAAAAATGCAATACATATTATCTTAAGGCTATATTTAAACCTTAGCCTCACCCGTAGCAAAATTAATGGGATTACATACCCATATAGGGCGGTTTGCATTTTTAATGGGATGAACAATCCCAATTTGGCGCATTTGCATATGAAATGGGATTAACATCCCCATGTTAGCAGCTCCTCCACCATTTTCCACGCAAGGTAAGTGGATGTATATCCCACATTTTGTGGGTTGATAATACCTTAGGCTTTATTAAGCCTTTTACACGCATGTGAAGTGGTCAAAAGACCACGTGAGCATAACACCCCCACCACCACTTCCCTCCTTCACAAATGGACTTAGCATGTGGCGGTTTAATACTAATGTATAAACATTAATATGTATAGTTTGTGGCATAATGCGTGGTATGTGGAATTTGGGAATAATGTATGGCAAATAATTACAAGGTAATTTGAAATTCGACCCACATGAAATATGGCGAATAAGACCACTTGTCGACCTATGATTGGAAAATTGAACAAATTTGACGAGCCGTGGCAAGCCATGTGTCACAGTGCGATTGGTCCAATATTGACCAGCTTGACTAGAGTTGACTTTCCCTATCTCGAACTTCGACTGACATATCTAGAACTCCCGATGTTCGTTTGTCACGTTCTCATAGCCGTTAGAGATGTTTAGGGAACTTTAAAAATGATCCCCGATCGAAATGGGCCAAGCTATGTAAATTGTCATCATCAAGATGTATTTCAAGCTTCTTCTTCAGAGAGTACTTGCTGATCCAATCTATTATAGGAGACTCGTGTTCATCAAGTGGTTGGAAAATTTATCTAGCAGGGAAAATGGTAAGGGACTTTGATGAAGATGAAGCTATTGACATACCTTCCGAAATTATGAGTATTGGTTCCTCTTGAACATTTGGGTCTATAGCTCCATCATGAATTTGCATTCCCTCCATAGGCTCAAATTGACCTTCTATTTGTCTAATTGCAAAAGGTTGCTGGTTTTCAACTTCCCTTTCTACCTCTGCTAAGCCTTCATCCATATTCTCACTAGGAATAGGAATCATCTCCCCAACCCTTGAGAAATAACTCTAGTCGTGAGAATATGGGATTCAAGAATCCCTGCATTCATTTTAGCTTCATGAGGTATTTACGTAGAATGTGATATTTGGAGTTTCTTCTTATGACACATGTGTTGGAATCTCTTTAATATGAGGCCATGTACTTATATTTTCTTCTGGAGTAGTCTCACAATGTTGATGTGGAGTGGCTGAAACATCAAGTGCAAGAACATTCATAGGGGTTGTTCCTTAGTAAGTGGGACAACTCTACTTATCAAAATAGCAAGGGTTTCTATCATAGGGATAGGTTGTTTAATATGTAAAGTTATAGGAAACTAGGTATTAATAGACAAAACAATAGGAATATCAAGATTAGTTACCTATACAGGGTCTCTTCCTCCTCTAAATCAACCCATTCAGCAATCTTAGTTCTTTTTCTCTTTCAAATTTTGTTTTTCTTATCCTCCTTTTGGTCCCCTGTAAGTCAATATGGGGAATATAAAAATGTTTTCTCCTTTAGGCTTCTTCAAAGTGGTTTCCATCACTTTCTCTTTTCATTTGGCTCTTGGAGAAGATGTTGAAACACTTTGTAAGGGATTCACGTGAACAATAAGACTTTCTATCATATTTTCTTGTACTCTAGTTATTATTTGTGCTTAAAGAAGGGAGTTCTTATTCTACTAATCCAAGCACCTACATCACCTGTAATTTACAATGAATCTAACTTCTTAATCTTTTGTCTCCATGAAACATCTCTAGTGGCATAAACCCTCCTAAATGTAGAAAGAATATCATCAATGAGATGATTGTTCCTATATTCTCTCAACAATTGGGTTGTTTTGTAACCTATATCACATTCTTTTGAGAACAACCACATTATATAAATTCAAATGGGATGTGCAAGTTTTCCAGTTATATTTCCTCTCATCAAGGTTTCAATTAATTGGTAGCAAAGGTTGAGAAGCAATATCATTTTGGATGTATTTTTCAGTAATTATATTACCATCATCCTCTAACCCTTTGGGAATTTAGATGACCAAAAAATAAATCATTTGAGATAAATTCATTCTTGAATATTCTCTTCCTTTTTTTTTATTATTGGTAAATAGTTTTTTTAAAGGGACTATACCCTTGTGTACAAAAGAGGGCGTAGAAGCTAGAATAGGAATGAGAACCAAAATAAAAAGGATCAAGATCTAATTGAGAGATAGAAAGCCCAAGCTGTCCAAGAGTAGCTACCCCAATGAAACAAACCAGAATGAACACTGCTGAAGAGCAGCCAAAAATAGCAAAAAAATAACAAAAATACAGAGAAGTGCAGCAAGAGTATCCACAATTACTTCGTGGCGGCTTTGTCGATTCTGGTTTTGATATTCTGCCAAGAGGTGAACATAGCCAACATCGTCATGTGGGTAGAGTCAGTAAAATCCAGCTGTTCAATGGTCCTTTTGCTCTCCTCTTCCATACCCCAAAGAGTTGCTGGAATTCTGCTGAGATTAGAGACGCTGCGACATCTGCTCAATAAACTCTTCAATTGCACTAAAAATAGCCATATTATGATCATGGCGAGTCTTGGTCTTCCCTAAATGGTTATCTAAGGAGTTCAGCTTTTTGTATATGTCTTCAACCTGTTTATTATCAATAACAGCCTCCTCCTCCTTCTTCCTCTTACCTTTTTGCTTTGTCAAGTTTTTTACCTCTTCTTTCAACAGCATCATGTCAGCTTCTAAGGCTTCCAGCCTTTTTGGAGCTCTCAATGTGTGCCTCCTATGAACTAGTACTACTAATACGTAGGAGGTTATGGGAAATTTCTAACTCCTAAGGAACATTCCCCACAACAGGGGTATCAAGGTTCAGCCTTCTAGAAGACCTAGTAATAGGTCTGGACGAAGTGGAAGCGAAGGGGGTGGGAGAAGAGGTGGGGGATGATAGAGGGAGCTGAGAAGGTAGGTAGAGGGGTGACAACAGTGGTGGCGGGGGCAGAAGGTGAAGAAATGGGGCTAGTGGCAGCTGCGGTTGGCAGAGGAGGAACAGAGGTAGGGGAGGATGGGATGCCAGGAGACCTAAGCAGACAAAGCTTATGCAACAAGAAGATGAGACCCTGATGCAACGGAACCACACGCGTATGCTTTTGAAACTCCAAAATGGAGTGCTCAAGAGAGTTAAGCAGATAGTGAGGGAAGCATACCATGAAACTCCTGCGGAAGTGATTGAGGAACACAAGATGCTTAGAGGGCACAGTGACAAATCTCCCCTCCAAAGAAATGTAACGCACCATCATACGGGTGACCTCATCAAAAGGCGAGGGATAGAACTGACCTGCAGGCCCACCGTGACAAAGATCAACTTCTCATTACCCTCAACAAATTTCCTCTCCTCAGCACCTCTATCAATCCTTTTATTAAAAAAGTGGTACCCATCCATGCCAAGGCCAGTAGCTTCAGCTATTAATTCCTCAGTGATCGAAATCTTCTGCCCTCCATAATCCACAATGCAATCCTTCCAATCCTTCACAAAATGAACGGAAATACTTTGGTCATGGCCCTGAATCTTCTCAATAAAATTAGTAATGCCTCCCTGGCTGAGAAGATTCCAAAGTTCTTCATTACTTTTCCATTCCGGATCCACGCTGGGCTCTATCTGGCAAGGGGCTCCTCCCATTATCACCGTGCCTAAGTGCTTGCAAATAAAATTTTCAAAATCCTTGTGAGGAGGTCTATAGCAGCCACAGATACTAGTCTACCTTTCACTATTAATTTCTGCATGATGAGAATGATGATTAGGATAGCCGTTGTTGTTCCCATGAATACCTGAGTAACTGCTGCTATGTACCTAGGAAAATCCGCATGTGTGAGCTTCAATCCTTTTAGTAGCCCACTCCAGCTCATCATCATCCTTATTACTGACTTGGGAATCCGTAAAGTCCTGTTTAAAAGCTGTTGAGAGCTCAATATTTCCCGCATGCGCATCTTTATTCTTCATATATATCCACTTTAAGGTCTCATTATACTTCATATAACCTTGATTTCCCGTCAAGATTTGCTTGAGTGCTGTTTTAAAATCAGCATGTGTGGGAGTTTTATTATTGCAGTTCCACTCCCCATGCTCATATCTCATACCCTGAATATGCATGCTCATAAGTATCCGCTTGTATGCTGCTTTGAAGTTGTTCAGGCATGTTATCTTTATTATCCCAAATCATGTGATTAACATTTATGCCATAATTAGCCAATGCATCTGCCACCTTGTTACCCTCTGGTAAGTATGCTTGATCTGAATGTTATTGAAGGTTTGGCAAATACTTATGGATTCCAAGATGAAATCCTTGATGTTCCAACTTGGAGGAGAACACTGATTTAGATGATTAATAATATTAAGCGAGTCCCCTTCAAGAATGAGGTTTTGGATATTATGAGTCTGAGAAATTCTAAGACCCCATAAAGCAGATAATGCTTCAGCAAAATGATTAGTTTGAATTCCCATTTTTCCAGCATACGTAGCAATCAAGCTACCTTTATGATCCCGGATCACTCCTCCCCCGCTGTACAATTCCAGGGTTACCCTTAGAGGCCCCATCAAAATTCAACTTATACCAGTTAAGATCAGGAGGATGCCAATGAATCAAAGATCTATCAATACTATTACCGGAATTATTTCAGATATTGTTAGCTCCAATCTTCCAGTGGGACAAGATATGTTCTTCATTTTCTGGATAACTCTTGTTCTTGGGGGGTTTAAATCTAGCAATATTTTCTTTAATATCATTAGAAATTTTACCAATACTGAGCTTAAAATTCTGTGTTTTATTTCTAAAGATAATATCATTTCTATCTTTCCATATCCTCCAAATAATATGAGGAATAACTAGATTCCAGAGCCTTCTAACAACACAATGTTTATAGGGTGGGCTCCATTGGGTCTAGAGCTGACTGAAATCCTTCAGAATCACCCAAAAGCTTTAAATTTAGAGAGGGAAAAACTCCATATTCTGGTAGCATAATCACAATGGATAAACAAATGACTGATATCCTCAGAGTCTTTTTTACATAGATGACATCTATTAGGCATTATGAAACCCTTTCTTATTAGGTTTTTAGTGGTAAGAATTCTACCTCTGAGAGCCAGCCAAAAGAAAAAAATTATTTTAGGTGTTAACTCAGTCATCCAAATTCTACTCCATTTAAACTCAGTTTGACTATTGTCGAAGAAAGTATTATATCCAGTTTTGATAGAGTAGTCCCCATCAATAGAATTACTCCAGACCAATTCATCCTTAACATCCAGCTGACTTAAGGGGATAAGATCTAACTGATCTTGAAGGGAGGAAATATTTTGGATCAGATCATCTCTCTCCACAGAAATTTTTTTCCATTTCTTTTTGTTGCCATTTCTCTCAATATAATCCTTAATTCTAGTGCCATACTTGTTTTCAAGACTGTCTTTGACCATCCCAAATCTGTCCATAAGGCTGCCATTAAACCAGTTATCCTCCCAGAATTTTATATCACAGCCATCTCCCACTTTCCATTTACTGCCTTGTTTAATGAAATCTCTGCTCTTCACTAAATTATTCCAAAAAATGGAACCATAGGGAAGGTGCTCATCTTGAAGAAAAGAAAAGACAACTTGTTGATTAAGGTATTTAGCCTTAATTAAATCTATCCATGGTTGCTTCTCAGAAAGCATTCTCCAGCCCATTTTCACAATGAGAGCCTCATTCATTTTCTTGATGTCTTTTATGCCCAGTCCTCCTATAGATTTAGGAGTACAAACCTTATCCCAAGCAACTAAGTGAAATTTAAACTTCTCCTCCATGCCCTGCCATAAGAAATTTTTTTGAATCCTCTCAATTCTTTCTCTGAAGGTAGAAGGGATCTTATAAAGAGACATGATATAGATAGGTAGATTTTGAAGAGTGCTTTTTATGAGCAGGCACTTACCAGCACTAGATAAAATGGCTCCTTTCCATCCAGCCATTTTTTTTTGAAATCTCACCAATAGATCATCCCACACCTTGTTAGAGACTTTTTTAGTGCCGAGAGGGAGCCCTAAATAAGTTCTTTAGAAGTGCACTTATTTTACAGACCAAAATTTTAGAAATTTTAAGTTGTCTTTCCTCAGGAGTGTTGAAGAAGAAAATGGAGCTTTTATCATAATTGATCTCTTGCCCAGAATCAGATTCGTAAAATTACATAATAGCCTTGATAGCCTTAGCTTCATGATGAGAAGCCAATAAAAGGAGGATTGTATCATCCGCGAATTGCTGATGAGAAGCAGCTTGATTGATGGAAGTGGGCTTTGAGCCTTTCAAAAGACCGTCAATGACTACTTTACCAATAGTTCTACTAAGACTGTCTGCCATAAGAATGAAGAGCAGGGGGGAGATGGGGTCCCCTTGCCTTAGTCCTCTACTACTTGTGAAAAATCCCACTGGCTCCCCATTAACCACCACAGAGAATCTGACCATAGAGATACAAGCCTTAATAATTTTCCTGAATTTGGCCAGAAAACCAAATTTAATTAAGACTTTGTCAAGAAAAACCCAAGAGACCTTGTCAAAGGCTTTATTCATATCGAGCTTAAGCACCATATTCACTTTTTTATTATTCTCCATAGAATGTATGGTCTCATGAACCATAATCACTCCATCTTGGATAATCCTACCTTTAATGAATCCACTCTATTACCTTGAGATTAAATAATTCATAATGCATTAAAGCCTGGTAGCAATGATTTTAATAAAAATTCTATAGATAGCATTCACCAGGCTGATGGGTCTAAAGTCTTTGAAGTCTTTTGCATCCATTTTTTTTGGGGCTAGCATAATGTGGGTGTTATTCAGCTCTTTCAAAAGATCTCCAGTTCGATAGAATTCATTCACCACTCTGAGAAGATCATCCGAACATATTTCCCAAAATTTCTGAAAAAAGTTAATGGAGAAACCATCCGGGCTTGGAGCCTTGTCACCTTCTAGAGTAAACACAACTTTTTGTAGCTCTTCAAGTGTGACAGCTTTAGTGATATCTTTATATCTCTGCTCCTCAATTTTGTCTTGGGGAATAGCCTCCAGCATGAAATAATTTGCCTCAACATTAATGATATTCCTTTCATTAAGAATTTTTTTATATAAATTTAGAGCTTCTTCTTTGATGCTATTCGGATCTTTTATAATATTTCCGTTAATTTTAGACACTTCCATGATCCTATTACAAGCTTTGTGCTTCAAAGTGGTCATATGAAAAAACTTCATATTCCTATCTCCTTCTTTAAGCCAGATCGCCCTTGATTTTAGTCTCCATAAGGATTCTTCTCTTCTGCAAATCATATGCAGCTCTGAGAGAATATTATTTTCATCAGTTTGGTCTTCAACAAATCTTCCCATTGTATTCATTTTGATTTCCAGATCCTGAAGATTTTGTTTTAACTTCTTTTTTTTATCAAACTTTCCAAAAAATCTTTTATTCCAAATTTTAACTTGTTTTTTAACATTTTTGGGCTTTTGAATCAATCTAAATAGAGCAGTGCCTTCACCATTCCAAACCCACCACTCTTTAATTTTGTCATAGATGTTGTCATGCTCCATCCACATCTTTTCAAATTTGAATGAGCTTATGATGGGATTTTTCCAATTAAGAAGATTTAAAGCAATCGGATTGTGGTCCATCCACCCAGGCGGGAAGAGAGCTATAAGTCTTGATTGAGAATCCATTAGCGAAATCGTGCCTCTATCTAGTCTAACCTGGATAAGATCTTTTCCCAACCTTCTGTTATTCCAAGTGTATTTATTCCCATGGAGATCCACATCTAAGAGATTAAGCTCAGCAATAAAATCAGCAAATTCCTCCATACCTGTGGAAAAACTGGAGTTTCCTCCATATTTTTCATCTGGGTTTAGAGGAGAGTTAAAGTCACCCATGATAAGCCAGTTAACTATACTGTGTTGGTTTCTAAAGATCTTAAGATCAGACCAAATTTTACGTCTCCCACTAACCGTATTAGGGGCATAGATATTAGAAAGGATCCATTCACCATTATTCTCAATAGCATGAAATTTAATAGCAAGATGATTAGTGCTAGCATTAAGAACCATACCAGTACAGTGCCTTTTGTCCCAAAGAGTAGCCAGACCTCCAGAGGCTCCCTGAGAGTCCATCGTAGCCATTTTAGATTTTTCCCAAAAACTCTTTTTATTAATTTCAAGGATCTTAGCTTTCATCTTAGTTTCCTGCAAAATCAAAATACTAGGACTACTAGAATCACGTAACTCCTTAATGATTCTCTATTTGGAGTTTCCATTTAGACCTCGGATGTTCCAAGAGATAATATTCATTTGGAAGGAGTGGGAGTTGGGATTTCCTGATGGCTCAATTGACGTTGAATGCCATCTGCAATGTCTCTCTCTGTTCTCTTGGATCTAAGAGCCTTTTTTGAGGGCCTTCCTCTTTTAGAACTACTTCCAAAATCTACTAGTCTTCTTGTAGAAGATCTAGTAGTTCTGGATGTTGAAGTTTCCCAGTTGTCCATTTTCTTTTTCTTATCACTGTAGAGTGATTCAGGGATCTTTTCAAATCCTTTCATTCTTTTTTTTTTTTTTAAATGACCTTTATGAATCTAGAAGTTAGCTCCTCATCTTCCTTGAATGGCGTTACTTCTCCCTCTTCTTGCTCTTTCTGATTCCTATCAATAGAGTGTGGATCTTCTTATCTTCTTAAAGCAAGGAGGTATATCTGTTGATATTTTACCATCACCCCTTGGAGTGTTTTTTGCTTCCATGTTTCTTTAGAACCCATGTTATCCTTGTCCAATATTTCCTCAATGATGCACAGAGAGTTATCTATCTCAGCTTCCTTATTGTCATCCAGGGTCTGATATAGATCATTAGGGATGATATTTATCTTTACAGATCCTTCTTCTTCATCCACCTCCATAGTCACCTTTATAGGATTTTCTAAGCCTTCTTTGATAGGTGCTGCATGTAAAGCTGTCGCTGGGGTTTTTGGATGCCAGACCAAATGTTTTCTTATTGAAGTTCTAAATCCCCTTTTTTTCCTTTTTATTATAGTTCAACTCAGTTTGGTTAGGGGCCTTGTCTTCTCTCGACTATCAATGTCAAGAACCCTGCATTCCTTTCTCAATTCTAAGTCACCCACAGGTTGTTCATTCTTTTTGTGTATATCCTCCTCTGTAGGGATCTCCTTTTTGGGACAATTTTTGGTGAAGTGTCCTATGCGATGACATTGCTTACACCTTAAATGAAATGTTTCAAATTTGATTTTTTGAATCCACATTCCATACTTGGATTTCAAGATGATGTGCTCTGGTAACTCCTGTTCCATTTCAGAAGAAATGCAGAAATGAGCAAAAGCAAGTCTGGATCTGTTTCTCGTGGGCCCATCTAGCCCAATCGGAGCACCTAAGGACTTAGTAATGTTTAGAAAAATTTCTTCATCCCAAAATTATAACGGTAGCCCAAGGAGTCTACACCAGATTGGAATGGTGTTTATATTTTCAATGTTAGGGTCAAACCCTAGATACCATTTTTTCAAAAATAGGCCCATATTACCTAGCCACCATGGTCCTCCTAGAAGCACCGATTCCAAATTAGTCTGTTGATTAAATTTTGCCAAAAAAAAACCCCGTGGCATGATGGTAATACTTAGGTCCCCCTTAGGTTTCCACTTTCTCAGAGCCCATTTTCTAATAAAATCAATATTAGGTCTAGAGCCTAGAAACTTACCAACAAGGGAAAGATTCACTTTGCTCAAAGCCCTATTAACGTAACCATCTGGGACCATCAGGCAGGTAGCACCTTCATTTTCCTTTTCCCACGTGAACTATCCTCTTTCAGGAGACTGTGGACCTACTTTTTTCTATGGTTTTGAAGAATCTTATTCCAAGCCAAAGGTGTGGATCCCAGGCGTGTTTGATTTTACAGTTTTCAACTTTTCATCCGTCTGATTCTGGTTAGAAAGTAGCCTCTCCTCAGCTAATCTTGGCCTAGAATGCAGACATTCTATAGCCAACACTGCAAAAACCACGTTGATGTGCCTTTGTCGCTTTCTCCATCACTTGCTTTCTCTTCCTTTGACTTCTCTTTAATCTTCACAATTCATCCATAAATCCTCATAATGAGGTTTTTGCTCTACCTGAGTGGGCTCAATGCTTTGTAATATATGCTTTATATCATAATTATTTCTCTCCTTAAATTTATCTATTATGCATCTATTCATTTCTCTTTCCACCATTTTTACCTTTTAGATATGAGGAAGGGTATAATTCCCTATGACTATGGGAAACTTGACTGGGGATGTTACATGTTTTTGGGAAACAAAATGATGCACTAAGAGAAACTGTCTAACTAATTCCATTAATGCTCATTTTTCACTGACACATCTGGGTAGCACGTAAGGTTTCCCATCAAAACCACTAACTCTAATATATGAGTAAGTTCTGAACTGAATGAAATAGCACCCATACTAAGTAATGAATCTCTTAGCATCAGGGGAAAACCTTTCAATCTCCCAATCGGGTGATATAAGAAAATTACAGTGCAAAGAAATGATTGGAAATATTCATATAATGTACATCATAACTTGATATCTTCAACTGATAGAAAACATCATATACCTTGGAATTGCCCAAGTTTCCTTCCATCAATAATTATTGAAAATATCTGTGAAAATCAATGTTGTAAACAAGGTAGGAAGTCATGAAAAACTTAGTTGTTCGGTTTTTCTCCTCTAGTAATCTAGGAAACTCCATCATTTGTTCATGAATACAGTTACTTATGATTTCAGCCTAGGAGAGAGGGTTACTATTCATGAGTATCACCTAAATGAATTGGAACATTCATTCCTGAAAGAAGGTAGGGGATTACATACCTATTACCTGGTTTAACCGTGTAATTTCATCTCCAACCTCCTCTATGAATTCAGACCTATTCAAATTTTTCATCATTCTAGAGGCAGACGTTCATGGATTGTTTAACCAATGGTCATTCATGAATTTTTCCCACTTATTAGAATGAGAGTTCCAATGCTCTTATGTTGAATCTTTGGTGATTGCCTCCTCTTCCCTATCTAGAGGAAAACCCAACATTCTATCAAACACCTATTCTTGGAAAGATAAAATTAACTCTCCTTTTCCATCATTGACTTCTCTGGTTTGAGGATTATAATGTTGGGCACATACCCACATAAGTTTTGGGCATGGTGTAGTGGGGGAAGTAGCAGTGAGGTCAATGCAACTATTAGCTATCTGGGCCATGGAATTACTTATTTTAGGGGAGTGTAATCTATATTTAAAATCTTATAAGTCTCTGAAAAGAAAAGATCGAGTCTCGTGATTCTTTCTAGAGAGAACCAATGATAAAACTTGGTTTTTAGGGAACCACACCGATCTTTACAATTGGTCTAACTTTACCACAACTCTTTTTATGAAAAACCCCAAACATGTTATACCCATTCTCAAAAAGACAAAGAATATAAGAACTGATGTACTTACCTTTCAACTAAAACTCCAATCAATACTTGGAACTTGACCGAGGAGGAACTGAAAAAAAATATGATCCTTTGTTTAATTCTCACTTTGGTTATTGTTGTGATCATCTTTGGTGGATAAAACCATCGAGTCATAGGAAACCTCGGGGTAGTGGGACGTGCACCATGAGGTGACCTCTAGATTTTAAAGAAGTTGGATCTTCTCTTAGTTGTGAGGTGAGGATTAAAAAGAAAAAAAAAAAATAATTTAAAGGGGGGTGATGTGCTAAACGAGCCTTCTAAGAGGTCAATCGAGACCACAACTATCTAAAAGGAAATAGTGAACAACTGAAAAGGGTGGTCAAAATGCACCACAGGTTAGAAAAGACTCACACGGAACACTACTTCAAACTACTTAAGCATAGCTTCAAAGATAGTAACAACATTGGAAGATGCACAGTTTCTACGTGAGGATAAAGGCGATCAGAGACAATAAAGATACACAAATGATGAACAGAAAACACCACAAGACATATATATTACTCCAACAATTGTGCACAATATTACATTTAGAAAAGAGGAAAGCTTGTTGTTACAAAACCCAAGAAGAAAGCTAGAGCTTCAAGATCTCTATCTTTTACAAAAGAGGGACTTGAGATAGAGAAGAACATCGATTGATTCCCAGAATTATCTCTAACTACTTCTATATATATAGCTCTATATCTTCAACCATATATATAGGAGGGGAAAAGAAGATAAGAAACTCTCCTACACTCCTTTCAACTACTTTTAATTATGACAAATGGAGTGAAGTGACAGAAAAATATTTCTAAAGATATTTCTCACACTTTTCAGTATTTGTCCCTTCTAAAAAGTGAGATTAATGCCTATTTAATGCATCTTTACTATCCTGCAACCGAATTCTTTAAAATGGACTCACCTTTTGAGGAACATCCCTTTGCCACTTTACTACATAACCAGATATTTTGATCTTTTGTGCCTTGTTTTCCGGTCTCATGACTCAAACGACACGTATTTTGTCACTACACTGAAATGACCCTTTGAATGTAGATGAATAACTTGATTCTTCATAGGTTGGCATTATTCACATGGGACTATGCATTAACTCACTACGGAAATGATGGCTATATGACCCTTCACCTCTGATATTTTGAAAATGTCCTGAGCATTTAGATCTTATATATAAGTCTCATAATCACTCATACGTGATACATGGCTTGTCACCTTTCATGACACATTTTGAACTTGGATTCCATTTCTTTCCATATCTACATGGGAAGTTGGTGCATCCTTAAGATTTCTACTGCCCTTCAAGGTTTTGGGGATTCATTGTGCTAACACTTGGCACCAAACACGGGCACACCATTTGTTCCTTTGGGGAGTAAAAGACCCCACCATATATAATGTCACAACCTTTTGGGGTGGGACCCTTTTAGTTAGTTCCACATGGAAACCTGCGGGCTTCTGAGACTTTTCCCACTTCTTTGACTCTTAAAGTTACGATGGTTGGACAATTGGCATTGTCTGTGGGATTACTTTGCGTCCTTTTGCTTTGGCAAAGTCCCGACTCTGAATAGGCTTTGAAAATGTAGGAATCTTCTTGTCTGTGGATTTTTAGATAAAAATTTTGTGAATAACTGGGACCATTATCCTGCTAAATGGAAATAATCCACAATCTCATGCTATCAATTTGAGTGCGGAAATGTGCTTTAAAGGCACTATGAAACTAAGCCTTTAGCACTTTTGATATTTTTGTAGAGCCTTCATGGTTGTTGACTACTTTTTACTCCTTCCCACCCCAATAACAAGACTTATGTAATTTATTTTTGTGAGATTAGAAAATTGAAAAGACAACCAACTATGAATTTTAGTTGCTCTGCATTTGCTTGAAGTGAATCTTGAAAAGACATCCAACTATGATTTATTCATCCAGCCGAGTCTTCCTAGGATCTAATGCCTCTTAATGGAGTAATATAAGCATGGGCCTATATAAAAGACAAAACATACATGCCTCAAATGAGTCATGCAGAGTGTGCACAAGCACTTATTTTGCTGAAAGCAATCTACTCCTACTCCTAATCTAATTAGTTTGGTACAAGATAAACAAAACCTAAAACAAGAAAGGAAAAATAGCTTCCTTTTCTTATGAAATGAGGCCATATGATTAATTTAGCTATTGATATGGCCTGTAATGAGAGTGAAAATTTACCTTTCACTCTTTCACCCGTGGTATCAACGAACAAAATGAACCCCTCCTTTAGATGTTCCTTAATTGGTTGGAGGAGTTGTAGCTGACCCTCGGGGTCTTGAAAATCATCCTCATGCCTTGAAGTGAGCATGACTAGTACTGAGTCTTCCCTTGGTCTTGAGGAGGACCTTTCTTTGGTGGGAGTTGTCTGACTCTTTACTTCTGCTCATGGTTCTCGATCATATCTTTTGGAACGAGGCTTCCTTGCAGGCTTCTCTGGTGGGTGTTATCCCTAATAGTTTTTTCAGCAAATCCAGGATCTTTGATTGAAAGCAAGAATCTCTCAATAATTATTTCTTCTAGAGTCCTAGGATTAATCATAGGGGGGACTCTGTGAGCGGAAGGCTACCTTTGTTGTGGGGTTGATGAAGTGGCAAAGTTTTTATTTCTATAGGCCCTTCTTCATCAAGCCATCCCCCAAATTTGATAAGCACTCGAGCTTATCTTCTTCCTCCTTTGTCAAAGCTTTATGCTTTTGTATGATGGTTTTTAAGTCTACAAATTTTCCATCATATGTGGCTTCATCTTATGGGAAGAATCCCATTGATAAAAAAAAATTCAGGGTAGCTACTTTGTGGGGAGGAAAAATAAAGGCAAGTTCTATAGCCTTTCTTCTACTCAGCTGGTGATACAAACCTCCTGAGCTCATATCACTTCTCACCATATGCTCCTCTTATTTTGGATTTAGAGCCATTACTTGCTGGTGTGAGAGGTATAACTGCTCAAAGAAAGGGGGAGGGTGGAATGGGTGGTTTGGAGATGGAAAAGGAAATATCCCTTGGTGGTAATGAAGTCATGATTGCACGACTTCATAGGATGAAGAGAAATGGAAGACGTGGAAAGAAAGATGAGTGGAAATGGATGAGAGGGAGTCTTGCAAGCCTTTGTAATGATTTTTCTAGACCATGTGGAGTCACTAGATATTATCCACAACTATCTTCATTGAAGTTCAAACTTTACCAAGAATAGACCGAAATGATAACATGATAAAATATCATCCTGAGTCCTCCCACCGGGTGTGCCATAAAAATGTTGACGGTGATCTTTGGCAGATCGACCATCAAAGTCATAAGAAACCTCAAGTTAGTGGGACATGCACCCTAAGGTGACCTATAAATTTTAAATAAGCTAGCTCTTATCTTTATTGTGAGGTGAGATTTAGAAAGATAATAAAAAAATAATTTAAGGGGGGGTGATGCACCAAATGATCCTTCCAAGAGATCAATTGAGACCACAATTGTGTGAAAAAGGAAATGGTGAACAACTAAAAAGGGTGATCGAAATGCACCACATGTTAAAAAAGACTCACACAGAGAACTTCTTCAAACTACTTAAGCATAGATTCAAATATAATAACAACATTGGAAGATGCACAATTTCTACGTGAGGATAAAGGTGATAAAATATAATAAGGATACACAAATGATGAACAGAAAACACCACAAGACATATATATTACTCCAACAATTGTGCCCAATATTACATTTAGAAAAGAGGAAAGCTTCCTATTACAAAACCCAAGAAGAAAGCTAGAGCTTCAAGATCTCTATATTTTACAAAAGAAGGACTTGAGATAGATAATAACATCATTGATTCTAAGAATTGTCTCTAAATACTTCCATGTATATCACTTTATATCTTCAACTATATATATAGGAGGGGTAAAAGAAGATAAGAAACCCTCTTACACTCCTTTCAACTTCTTTTAATTATGACAAATGGAGTAAAGTGATAGGAAAACATTTCTAAAGAACTTTCTCACACTTTCCATTATCTTCCCCATTCTAAAAGGTGAGATCCATGCCTATTTAATGCATCTTTACTATCCCGTAACCAAATCCTTTAAATGGAATCACCTTTTGAGGAAGATCCCTTCAGCTCTTAATTACATAACTAGATTTTTTTATATTTTGTGAATTTATTTTTGGCCTCATGACTCAAACGATGCATATTTTGTCACTACACTGAAATGACCCTTTGAATGTAGATGAATAACTTGAGTCTTCGTAGGTTGGCATTCTTCACATGGGACTATGCATTAACTTGCTACTAAAATGATGGCTATATGACCATTCATCTTCATCCTTTTGAAAAATTCTTGAGAATTTAGATCTTACAGATAAGACTCATAATCACTCATACGTGATACATGGATTGTCACCTTTCATGACCCATTTTGAACCCGGAGTCCATTTCTTACCACATCCACGTGGGAAGTCCACGTATCCTTATGATTTCTACTTCCCTTCAGGGTTTTAGGAATGTGTTGTGCCGACACATGGCACTAACCATGGGCACACCATTTGTTTCTTTGGGGAGTAAAAGACCTCATCGTATATAACATCACAACCTTTTGGGGTGGGACCCTTTTAGTTAGTTCCATGTGGAAATCCTATGGGATTCGAGAGACTTTTCCCTCTTCTTTAACTCTTGAAGCTATGATGGTTGGACACTTGGCATCACCTATGGGCCTACTTTGTGTCCTTTGTGCTTTGGTGAAGTTCGACTCGAATGGGCTTCAAAGCGTAGGAATATTCTTATTTATGGAGTTTTAGATAACAATTATTTTTAGTATTGTCTCTTCATAACATCATACTTTCGGGATATCTGTAAATAGCTTTAAAACATGTTACCTTATTAATGAATAACAAATTTATGCATTAATTAAGAAGATTACATTCATGGGGATTTTTGTAATTCTTAACTTTTCAATTCTTTTAACCATTGTAATATTTTCACATCATATCATCCGCATATCTACCTTACAAGATTCCTTAAAATTAATGGGCCTTACTCCTTTACGACTAGTGCATTAATAAACTACCTCCTTTTCCACCAATGGGCTTCAGAATATTTTTGTAAAATGACAAGCACACTATTACTATAATATGTAAAATGCATTTCCTTATCCATCCCCATGTATGCTACATACTTGATTCATTTTCTCAGGTAATTTAGACTTTGGGTATGTTTTTATCAACTACACACTCAAGAGCCATGATACTTTGTTACCATCTTGTCCAGATTCCCGACCTTTTTCTTTGTATATTGCTTTCCTTTTATTTATTAACTTTGACTAGTGAGATAGCATATGTCTTCCTTTGTGTTCCGAAATTTCAAGTTCATCCTACACTTTATTGAGTATAAGGTTCCTAGGTAAATAGAGGAACGTTTTCCCATTCCAATAATACATTTACATGTGTTTTCTTTCAAGGAATGGGGATTTTTTTGCACTTTACATTGTACTCTTTGTGAATGCTCCTTGGAGTATTTTATCAGACTTTCGGGAACTATCTTGTGCCTTGCATATTTTACATTACTCATGTAAACCTCAAGATTAAGTCTAATATATCGAAGCATACCAATAATACACTTTGTTAACTTTCGGGTGTCAAGTCACATAATGTAATTTACCCAAGGATTTAAAAAATACGACACATTAGGGTACCTTTACATGGATTGATATGGATAATGAATGAATTTCACATAGAAATTACCTTTGTAACCAAGACATGAAAATTTTCATAGGCATACTTCGACTAAAAGGGGCAAGTTTAAAACAAACACCAACAATTAGTACTTCCATTATGTTTATGTAACGTACCTGCTACACTTATGATATTGATGAATGATGTATTATAGGAATTCATAGACTCATGTGTCATTTACATTAACTTCCATGAGTTCTCAATGAGAAAGAAATGCTATGTAGCATGAAGAAGTGTGATTTTTCTAAGCAATCGCTTGTTTATCTTAGGCACGTGGTTGAAGGAGGAGAGCTTAGATTTGAACCAAAGAAGGTGGAAGCCATCACCAACTATCTAACACCAATGGGATCCACATAGACTAGAATATTTTTGGGTGTAATACAATACATGAGGAAATTCATTACGGGTTTCTACGCTATTACAACACCTCTACACATAGTGGCGAAAAGTGTAAGGGTTTTGACTAGGGTAAGTTACATGATTAGGATTTTGAGTTGCTTAAAGTAAAAAATTAGTCATACACCAGTACTTTCTCTTCCTAATTTGTAGTAGCCCTTTGAAATAGAGATGGATGTTAGTGATTATGCTATGGGCGCATTGTTTCTTCAGGGAGGTAAACCCATATGCTATCATTCTGAAACTTTTACTTCAATAGTTAAAGGCTATTCAGTATATGATAAGGAAATGTATGCACTAGTTCAGTCCATTAGGAAATAGAAGCATTATTTGTTGGATAAAGAAACTACTGTGCACACTGACCAAAAACTTCTCTAGTATTTGTAAGCATGGTCTAAATTGTACCGGAAAGGCACTACAAATGGATGGGGTTCCTTTAGTAGTTCCATCTGGTGATCAAATACAAGAAGGGTAGGACAAACTTGGTGGAAAAAATGTTGTCTAGGCCACCCAAATAGAAGAAAATATCCTTCTTAGCCATTATCTCTCAAATTGATCCCTTCACAAAGGAAGATTATGGAGATGCATATGCCCAAGAAAAATACTTTGGAGTGACATCTCGGTAGTTGTAGTCCCAAGGGGCTGAAAGGATAGGGATTGAGGATTTTTATCTCAAGTATGGATTGCTCTACCGATGGGGGAAGCTTTGTGTGTCAAAATAAGAAATACTTATATTGATGAGGGAATCACATACCTCAAAAGTAGTGAGACATCGGTGTTGGTTAGACAATTTCCCACTTGCAAAGGTACATGCATTTGCCCAATACGTAAGAAGAAGTATCAAAATTTATACATGGATGTAAACTTTTTTGTACCTGTAAGCCCAAGACTAGGAAGGAGGGTTTGTATATGCCCTTACCAGTCCCTACTCATACATGGGAGGACATTTATATGGATTTTGTAGGAGGATTACCTATGTCTAGACATTTCCATGAATATCTCTATGTTGTTTTTGATAGATTTAATAAGATGTGTATTCTTATGGCATATAAAAAACAGTAAAAGCACATGAGGTAGCAAATATTTTCTTTAGTAAAGTATGGAAACATTTTGGCTTGCCAAAGTCTATTGTTTATGATAGGGATTCTAGGTTCTTCGGGAAGTTTTGCACTATGTTGTGGGACAAGATGGATACCAAGTTACAAAGGAGCACAACCTTCCATCCACGGATCGATGGATAGATAGAGGTGGTAAACATGACTTTGGTGCATTCATTCAAAGGATATAATAGCAAATATCCAAGGACTTGGGATGAGTCATAATCCTACATTTAGCATTCCTATAACTTGGGTAGTACACACATCCACCATGAATTCAATGTTTGAAGAATTCTTGGGGTATCTACCTACAAATCCATTGGACATAGCAGTTGGGAAGAAGGATGAGGAAGAGACACGAGACACAAAGGTGACTAGAGCAAACAAATTAATTGAGAGGATCTAGAAAATGCATCTCAAAGTCAAAGAACAATTGGAGAAATCCCAAGTAAGTACAAAGCTAGACATTACTATCATAGGAGAGAGCATAAGTTTTATGTTGGAGAAAGAGTTTGGATTTATTTGAGAAAGGAGATACTACAAGGTTAGACACGGAAGATCAAGCCACTACAATATGGACCCTTCACCATATTGGAGAAGGTTGGAGAAAATGCTTTTCGAGTTGACTTTCCACCATTTATATAGATGTACTCGTGAGTGAATTGTGATAATTTACACCTATATGATCCATCCATGCTTTGATGATGATGAAGGATTACAATTGTCACCTTCCATAGAAGATTTCATCTTGGAATCACGAGGTGAATTGGAGGAGGACATAGTCTTTGCGGGAGAAGGTCAAAGAGATGAGGAGAGGTCTGCGAAGAGTCTTGATAGGTTGGAATGAAAGGGAAGACACCAAGGTAGGCCCAGGTGGTACTTGATGAAGTGAGTGAGGGAGTCATTTCCTCATCTACTCCCCCACTAAGATTTTGTGGGACCGATGGCCTCTTAAGTAGGGGACGTGTGATCCATAGGGATCCAAATCAACTCTACTTCATCAGATCATCCATAACCAGAAGGAGAAAATGAGGTTCTATCAGTAATTTAATAGAATCACTACCCTATGAGCAAAGAGTCCTTTATCCACCGGTATGTGTACGGTGGCGGTCATGTCACTTTTAACAAAAAAAAAATTGAGAATGAACATTCCCAAAATTGAAAGGGCTGTTGTGTCTCTTACCTTCCATGATGTTTCCCATTCTCCAAAGACACGGGAAGACATGGGAAGGGCTATAAATACATGAAAGGAAGAAGAGAATTGATCATCGAAGCATGAAAGTAAGTGAGTAGAGTATTCTTAGTGTTGGATTTGAGTTTGTAGAAGCAAGGGGATTGAAGGCAGAGCAAACAAGTAATTGGGAGGAAGTGAGAGACATTGTCAATTTCCTTTCATACTTATTGTATTTTTGTAACTTCATATATTTGAATTGGCCAATACAAGTGGGAAGAAAGAGAAATTTCCCTTCTCGACTGGTTTTCCTCCTTTGGGGGTTTCCAGGATAAAATTCTTGGTGTTGTGTGCTAGAATTCATCTCTCTCTGTAAATTATTCTATAGCTTAGATAATTCATTCACTAGCTCAAACTGTCATTTTCAAATAGAAAGTAGAACAACATCATTTTAAGTTGTGGTTTGTGATAATTCCAAAGTATAGGGCTTACGAGATCGGGTGCTCTCTTTCTAGTGTATATTTCACAATCAAAGTGATGAGACAATGGTGAGACAAAGTGACCTCCCCTCTGTGACTCCTACTCAATATTTTTAGGCTTTCATTCAAGAAATTGGGAGCATTAATATGTACACCATTCTTCAAATGATTCAACAAATTAAAATGGATAGTATTCAATCTAGAGGATTTACCCTTACAGGTGAAGTATTTGATAATTTAGTTAGCAACATCAACCCAAAATGGTTTCGATTTGTGAAATGTAACTTTTCTATTAGTCACAAAAATATCATCTGCATCACCAAATTATCATCGAGCTACATCTGGGTTTACCATCCTAGTGAAAATACCACCTTTTGCATGAAGCCCTATGACTTTGCAAATAAAATATTATCATCCACTTTTTTTAAGACTTTGATAGTAGCCTCTCCATATTTGAACGTAGCCATAAATTCCTTTACTATAGGTTTGTGGAAACCCTATAACTTATTGATATATCCCATCCACATGTTATCTTGAAAATAATGAAATATATATGGCTAGTTGTAGTGTTGTGTATGCTCTGTAGGCTCATGGTGAATCAAATATCCTCCCATCCTAAATTAAGAAAAAATATTTAGCTCTGAGAGGAAAAATCCTCATGGTTTGTAGCAATGATGCAAGAATTCGAGTGAGTGTAAAGTGTTTTGAGTACTTGTGTTTTTGAATTCTATGACCGAATCACACACATTGTAAGAAGTAAATGAATTAAATTTGTTTGAATGTTGCAAACATGTGAGGTGACATGGTGTGACGAAGTGGGGTGATGTGGAGTGAAAACTCATAGGGTTTAAAGGTGGTGGAGATAATTTCTATTTAAAGTCATTCATGATATGGCATAAATATTAATTAAACATAATCATTTTATTGCTACTTTATTAAAGTGAAATGAGTGCACTTATCTCGATATATGTGTTGGATGATGAAGAAACATGCCTTGTTTTAATTTTTGCCTTTTTCTACATGAAAATTTATCATTATGTTTCATGTTGAGGTGTCATGATGCTTTGTGGATGTTGTGTTTTGATTACGCAAATGTATGCAATTTTAGGTTGAAGGCTCTTTAATTACAATCAATTTATTTCTAGAGAGGGAAGATTGAATTTTTATAGTTCCATTCATCTTCATCTCTATTCACACGTGTATTTTTTCCCTTATTTTATTCTTGCAATCATAAGTTCTTCCAAAAAGAAAAAAAATAGAGCTTTGTTGCATGCTACTGCAATTGGAAATTTAGTCTTTTCACCATCTCCTTTTTTCAGAGACCATGCACTTCTTGCACAGATACACCAACTCATGTAAAATAGAAATTCTAAAAAATAAAACATGTTATTTGAGTGGTGTTGATCACCAAGAGGGATGATCACATAATTTTTATTCACCCTTGGAGTATTCGGCAAGTTGAATGGTATATTAACCAACAAGTTCAAATTAACATCTATTTCCACTTAAAATCTCATTCTTCAACAACTTCATAAGATTAACCAACAAGTTTAACTTCTAGCCTTAACTTTGATGTTCTCATCTCCATCCTATTTTTACCTCCTTTGAACTGTTGCATGAAGGTGCTCCTATCGGTTGGATTTTTGTGTAACCTCAACCAATGACCATTCACGGAAATATTTTCTCAATCTCATATGGACCTAGCCACCTTGTCTTGAGTTTTTGCATGTAGTCTTTGTAATTGGAGTAAAATAAGAGAGTCCAATCACCTTTGTCCAATTGTCTCGTTTTTCATGAATATGTAATGCCATTTGATCCTTTTCTTTTGAAATACTTTTTTCATGCACAACTTGTATCCTTATTTCATCCGAGATCAATGAGGTGGATAATCCCGTGCCTTTGATATTCAAAAAATCTATGCCTAGTTCAAGTGCAATCTTCATTGTCTTATGCTCAAATTCAATAGGGAAAAAAAAATCTTACCATACAAAATATTGAATGGTGTGAAGCATGTTGTTATCTTCCAAGTTGTGTTGAATTCCCAAAATACCTTTAGAAGTATTTCTACCCAATATTTCCTATGGAGTGAAATATTTTTATCAATATGGCTTCTATTTCCCTATTTTTACCTCAAATTGACCATTAAATTTGGGGTGATAAGGTGTAGACTTCCATATGTCTGATTTTATATTCCTTAGCTATATAAGAAATAAATTATACGGTGAAGTGTGTACCTTGATCTATAACAATTTCTCTTTGTACTCCATAATGTGTGAAAATGTGGTCATATAATAATTTAGCAACTTTCTCACTCTTGATTTTGACAATGCTTTCACCTCTGTCCATTTAGTGAGGTAATTTGTGCACACCAAAATGTATTCTTTCTACTCGATTTAGGATCCATTAGACCAATGAAGTCCACACCCCATTTGCAAATGAATGCAATACAATATGAGGTTCAATGGAATCTCATCTGAATTGGTAGGCTTACCCATTCTTTTACATTTATCACACCTTCTTATATATAATTTTGCAACCTTAAGTAGTGTAGGCTAGTAATACCTTGTTGTCAACACTTTTTGTGTTTTTATTTTTACAATAAAGTGTCCTCCACATGTTTCATTATGGTAGGATTTGAGAACATCATATATTTCCTCATCATATGTGCATCTTCTCATAACATTATCATGCCCTGTAAAAAATAGAAAACCAACTATCCAAGAAAAATTCACACTTTTTTCAATAATGTATTTCTTTTCATAATATGAATAGTTTGGAGGTGTCTTACCTGAGACTAAAAAATTACCTATACCAGCTTACCATGGTGTTTTAGTGGAAATGAAAAATAGGTTCTCATTTGGGAAAGAGTCATCCACTACTTTTTCTTCATTATTATTCTCCATTCTTGAAAGAAATTCAGCTACAACATTGTCCTCACTAGTATTATCCAAAATGGTGACATTAAAATCTTGTAAGAGTAGAAACCATCTGATTATTTAGGTGTTTACAACTGGTTTGTTGATCAACTATTAAACTGTGATGTAGTTCCTGGACTTATTGATAGTATAAACAACTACTAAGAACTCTTTCTTTGTGACTGTATAGTTGAGTTCAACGTGTTGCAGGTTCTTACTAACATAGTAGATTACATAATTTATAATTCCATCCTTATATCCTAAAAAACAATGGCATGATCTGAGGCATCAGTATGAATGTGAAATGGAAAACTCCAATCTAGTCCTCTTAACACAGGTGTTGAAAACAACATTTTCTTCAAATTATGGAATGCAATCTCACATTTCTTAGTCCACTCAAAGGTAGAATATTTTCCCAACAGGAAAAATAATGGTGTTGCAATCTTACTGAAGTCCTGATTAAATATTCTATAATACTTAGTATGTCCTAAGAAGCTCCTCACATCTTTCTACTTCTTTTGTGTTAGCAGATTTATAATCACATATATTTTTGCTAGATCTACTTGAATTCCAATAGATGATAGATAATGCCCCAACACTATTCCTTCAGACATCATCATGTAGCATTTTTTTCTTAAGGATAGGTTATGCTCCTTACATATCTTAATAATTTTTATAGATTCTTCATTTCTTCATCAAAAGTACTACCATGTACTATAAAATCATCCATATATACCTCCATGTAGTCATTGGTTAGATCTAAGAAGATTATCAAAACTGATCACTAAAATGTAGCAAGTGCATTGCATAAACCAAAAGGAAGAAAAAAATATGCAAGCATTCCCCATGGGTATGTGATCATGATATTTTCATAGTCTTCGAGTTCCATCTAAATTTTTTTGTAGCCACTATATCCATCTTGAAAATAAAAATATTTTTTTCCAGTAAGAGTGTCAAGTACCTGATCAATGAAAGGAAGTAGAAAATGGTCCTTTTTTTTTGCTGCATTCAACTCTCTATAGTCCATGAAGATCCTCAATGTTCCATTATTTTTAGGTATAATGAAAAGGGGTGAAACCCATTTACTATCTGAAATTGGATATATGAATCCAACATCCAATGTTTTTTTAATTCTTCTTTCACTATATCTCTCACTATTGGGTTCATTCTTCTTTGTGGTTGTCTTATTGGCTTGCAACAGTCTTTAATATATATCTTATATGTACATATCTTAGGGTGGATTCCATACATGTCTCCATAATCCCATGAAAATGTTTTCTTGTGTTTCTACAGAAGAGAAATTAATAGTTTCTCTTGTTGTATTCTCGAGTTTTGTTCACATTAAGTGGCTTTCCTGGAGAAATTTCCACTTGCTTAGAGAGACCAGTCATGTAACATACATTGCTACTTACAGAATTCAATATACAATCATGTGGAATAAGTTGGTGGAGGATGCAATTCTTACCTGGAACATTCATAGTGCTTTGCTTGTGGTAGGATTTGATTCTTAGGACAACTTATACACCATAATTTTCTATCTACTTATTCATTCTTCCCATAATTATTTTGTAGGACGTTAGAAATAACAACATCCTCTTCTTTCCCTTCAATTTTGAATGACTTTTCTAGAATTATGAGATACTAAAGTGAGATTTGGTCTTATTCTATCTCTTTAACCCAAATGGTTTGGTCTTCTACATTGAATGATTGTGTAGGGGGTAAAACATGAGATTATTAATATCACTTCTATTGGAGATAATCATATTACCATATTTGCATCCTATGAATGCGTCAGTGAGTTAGCAACCATGGTCTTCCTAGGATGATAGGATATCCTCTAATGCTTTATTTTGTTTAAAAAAACAATAAAATCAACATATGTACTCCTAAGAGTCTACCACTACTACTACGTCCTCCAAGACTCCTTCAGGATTAACTATTGATCTGTTTGCAAGCTGCAAGACTGTGGTTGTTGGTCTTAGTCCCTTTAACTTCAAGTCACCCATAATTTGTTTTTTCATTACATTTATTGTTTCCCCAAATTTAATCAATGTGTTCTTGATCATTGTGTCATTGATTGTGACATTTACCAAAGGACTTTGCCTAGATCTATGTATTTGGGCAAAATTGAGTTCCCAAGCATAATATCAACTAGTTGTCTAATGACCTATACAATAGTTGGATCTTTCCTCTTTCTTCCTAGTTTCTTTATGCATAGGTATTTAACCAATTTATTGTAGATGGGAACATCCTTGATAGCTTGAATCAATGGAATTTTGACACAAATGTATTTCAGCTGGTTGAAAAAATTAGAATCAAATTTTGATTTGAGGTCATTATTATTTTCTTGTAACCTTTCAAGAAATGGTGGCTCATTACCTGTGTTTTAATCTTACTATAATTTTTCTCGGTTTTTACGGATCAACATGCGTCATCTTCTAGATTTTTTTGGATCGGTATGTAGAAATTATGGTTCCTATGAAATTTCAATAATGGTGGGTCTAGATAGTGGAGGAAGTGCTCTTCCTGAGGGGATGGATACTATTAACATCAACATAATAGGTAGGGTATTGATCGATTCAAAGGAATAGGCTAGCTAAGCATATTTATTGTTATAGTTAGGTGTTGGTTGAGATGGTAGTTGGGTAGCTTTTGGTTGAGAGTTTACTCGGGGGTTTGGCATTAGATCTTATTGCTATGGATAAAGAGGTTGCTGATGATATTATTTGTAATTTGGAGGTGGGTTATTCCACTTCTGACCTCCTCTCCAAGGAATCTTCCATGATTGAGGATGTTGTTTCCATTATTGTTATGGTTGTCTGTGGAATTGAGGTTTCCACTATTGTTGATATCGGTTAGGATATAGTGCCCAATCTTGAGGGTTAGCCTAAGGTGGGAGTTGCATATATGAATTATTAGACCAATTTTGAAATGATTGCATAGAGTCTTTTGTCATACCTGATTTCCTTGGTGGCCATAATTTACTTTGAGAAATATAGAAAAATTTCCCATCCTCTATCTCTAACATCTTTAACTCAGGTGAAGCCTCCCTTTCTTGAGCAATGTTGGCCAATTCTCTACATCTACAATCATATTTATTCCTTCTACATGCATGAAAGTACTCTGTGAATGATTCTTCTCCATCTTCCTTTTTCTTTTTGGCATGAGGAGGATCTAATTGTTTATCCATGTCATTAACAATCTCTTGGTTAAGTTTTTTAAACATGTTGACAATCTATGACTTGGATATGTACCCAATTGTTTTGGTAACTAATCCACCTCTTGATCTTACATTTCTTACCCTCTTCATAGTAGCTCTTGAGTAATTTTTTTGTCTTCACAGATTTCTACAAAAGTAGCTTTTGAAATGTCTTCTTTTCCTATGAGATCTAGAGAATCCATGTCCTCCACAATGACTTGAAAAAGAGTAATTTGAGATATTTAAGTGGTAGTCTAGTGTGCCTTGACTTCTAAACGCATATCACGAACCTTTCCAAATAGTCTTCTAATGGTTCATCCTCTTTTTGTGCCATTCTATAGATTTCATCACCTCCTCTGCTACTTGGTCTGCAATAATCCTAGTACTTATCAAGGAATTTCTCCTTTATTTGTGCCCATGTAGTTACAACATTTCTTCCCAATCCCATGAACCATCTCAAGGTTGCATCCTTGAGTGTAGTAGGAAATAGCTTTAATTTATGTGCATTAGTAGTATAATCATAAAATTTTCACAAAACATCAAACTCAAACCATGGAAAATTTTAGTGGCGAATATTCATTAATTCATGAATATTCTAGTTTTTAAAATTTGAAATTGGCAAATATTTAGGGTACAAGCTAGGACCATTTCACCAAAATTTCTGGGTACAAGTTAATTATAGGGGTCAATTCTCCATTCCCATGAAATATAAATTCACTTGAATACTTTCGGTTGGTAGCATATTTTTATGCTACTAGCCAACAACATATAGTATGTTGTCGATCGGTAGCATAAAAAATGCTACCAATGAGACAAAACTTTGCATGTTGTCGGTCGATATAATTTTTTATGCTACCAACCAACAACATACTATATGTTGTCGACCAATAACATTAAAATATGCTACTCTTGACCGGTAGCGTATAAAAAAGATCTCATCTGGTAGCATTTAATAGTGATTTCATGATGTAGTTATATTAGTCATTCGTGCGAAAGATAATTTTCCTAGATTCGCTAACTATTTTCTAAGGATTTTTAGAGGGACCCTTAAAATTTTCCCGACTCAAACGAGAAGGTGTCTGGGTCCTTTGTTATTGATCCATTAAAATTGGACAAGGATGAGGGAGAAATATTATTTATATCATTAGCTACATTATTGTCAATAATGGGGAACTCAAAGGTGGTTTCCTATTTTGAACATTATGATCTAATTCTTCTATCATCTTTGGCTTCTTATGAGCAGCTTCAAAACTGTCACTTGGAGGATTATCTTCTAACAATAAACATTGTACAAATGAAAGGATGTCTTCTTCAAAATCCTCAGAGGTATATGAAGATATTTTTGCTACTTGTGGATTAGGTAAAAATCTACCATAGGAATCCCTTGGATGGTGCATGCATCAACTAACTCAACTCATCAATGGAAATTAGTGGGGGTTGGTTTGGAACTAAATTTCCTAAAACCTAAACTACTCTAAGAAATGAAAAACCTCTTCAAAAATCTTATAACTTGGCAGTATCCCTATAAATGATGCCAAAAATGGTGGTGAAAATTAACTTACACTAATTAATATGTTCATTAATCTACTGCCATTTAATTATCATACCTAGGGATGTAAAATTTCAATATTGTCAATGTTGGATGCACAATTATAGATTTTTAGGAGGTATAAAGGTAAATTACTATTACTACAATTAGGAAATAACAATGCTGGAAATGAACTAGATTATGATTGAAAGTAAATACTATGGCTAATGACAAATCATGTAAAAATATAACATAAATAAAGGAATAAACTGTTGTTAATCTAATCATGTAATGAATTAAAAAAATAGAAGGAGATGGATAACAAACTGAAAGTGGGCCCTGCCTTGGGTGTTAATCCCTCCTAAGGCTGTGTCTACAAAAATTTAATAGAACTCAGATTCTTATTTCATCAGCATGAATATTACAAGTGGAAAGTACAACAAACTCTCTATTTATGGATATATACGTGTGTGTGTGTGTGTGTGTGTGTGTGTGTGTGTGTGTGTGTGTGTGTGTATTTCTCCTCTATATATCTCCACAACATTAATCTTTCCTTTTATATATTTTATTACAACAGAGGCATGAAGAGATAGAGTCCTACTAGGAGTTCCAATTGGATTAAGTAAAATATCTTAACCAAACAACCCGGAAACTTACATGCATGCAATAGAACTATTCAATAGATGTTCTCATACAATCACATAACTTAACTAACCAATCAGTCAATCAACCAATTATTAAGTTATGAGTTAAATCAATTAGTTCTTTGTTTGAGTTGCAACACATAATCAGGTGATGATGTTTAGTCTTCTTCTTGTTCTCATAACTACCTCTTCCAATAACACATGTGAGCTTATGTGTAGTGTCCTCGTTGTGAAATCTCCTCAGAATCACAACTTCATGTATGTGTGTGACCTCTTTTGGCTATGGATGCCTTGTTCTGATCGGTCCCCTTTAGCTACATGTCAATTTACTCATGAATGACCTCTTTGTTGTGAATGATTTCCTTTAGTGGCATGCTAGTTGTTGTATATAAAAACTTCTTTAAAAACAAGGCTAGCATTTATATAAAGAATTATTTAATCATTATTTTTCAATCAAAAGAATAAATGCATACTCATAACCCAAAAAATAAAGTAATATTTAGTAATAATTATATTAACTAATATTTATGCCATGAGTTCAAGATATAGTGGAAATGTTCAGCAGTATCACCGAGAAATACAAGTTCAGGGGTACAATTGGCTAAATAGAATATAGTAGATGAGGTGTTTAAAAGGAAATAAAATGACTCATCAATCCATCACCTCAACAATCACTTCCAAGATAAATAAAATCATAGAACACCCTTAGACATTATTTATAAGAACTCAATAACCTTAAAAATGCTTGAACAAACTAGAATCATCAACTTACCTTATGTAGCCACCGATCACCCTACTAGAACAAACATCCTTCAAACTTGACCCTCACAAAATATCTCATATTTTTTTAGAATTTATCCAATCATCATTTTATAAATTTAAATCTATATGAACCAACTTCAAAGAAAAACTTGAATGGATTCCTAACTCCTATAGCTCCTACAATTCCAATTTTACCGAAATCTTCTCTAAACTACCCCAAAAATTAGTCCTCATTAATAAGGTATACTTTTCCCTTTTACACCTCAACCATGACCTGAAAACTTCATGAACATGTATGAAAACTCGGAGGCTAAAAATAATTCCATGCAACTTCTTCGAGAATCCTTCCTTAAACTGAACTTCTTCATAAACAATTACATTTTAGGTGGGGCCCAAATATCACCACACTATCTAATATATTTTTCTAGAAATCCTAAGGAGTCCTTTACAAAATCTAGTCATCACTTTTTCCAAACCAATAAAAATACGTTGGTACAAGAAATATTTTCCAAGATACTACAAGCTAGGGTTTTGTTAGGTTTTCAAACCAACTTACCTTGTTAACGATAGATCATAAATACATGTATCGGACCACCTTAATCATTTTTGAAACCTTCATAACCAATGAGTTATGATTACTACCTTTATAAACAAGTCATATTATGTATTTTGATCAAGCCATTATAGCCGTGTCTCTATATTTTCGGGCACTCTACTAAACATTATCATTACAACCTTAAACTTATGGCATAATTACTGATTAATATAGTTATCTCTAGTTATCTTTATTTTGTGGTATTTTGTATGTACATTTATTCTTATGATTTCAATAAGTTGTTTGAATGATGATATGTGTGATGCCACTCTTGGTTGTAAGAAACTTGATATATGTATAAACTCATCCACAACAAAATAACCTATCCGAGAACCCATCCACAACCAAAGGATATCATCTAAGGCAAACATCGCGCGTTATGAAGATCTTTTTGAAGGCTGAAGAATGAAAGTCACGTATATACATGCCACTAAAGGTTCGGTTATGACTAGAACAGTAGAACGGGAGATAACTCAATCTTTGATCTTATCATTTATTACAAATTATTGAAGAACTAATCAATTTAGTTAACACGTGACTAAAGGCTAACTCGATTAAGCTGAACACTTGTTATGATTTCCTTAACATGCGTTGAATCTCTTGTTGTTCTGTATATCTTCCACTTATTCTACCAAATATCTTTTACTTAGTTTGTTAAAATCCTAGTTGAACTCTTCTTCTCATGTCTTGTTGTAAATGATAAGTATAAAAGAAAGGAAAGGGTTATTGTTGGTAACAATATACAAGAAGATATATATAGATAGGAAGGAAATTTAGAGAGTATATTTCTTTTTTCTTGGGTGTAATGTTCATGTCAATTCAATAAAATATTTGAGTTATATTTATTAGCCTTTAGTTACAAAATTTAGGAGGGATTAGCACCCAAGGTAGGGCCCACTTGTTGTCTACTAAACCCCTCCATAGTTTTTTTGCTCTATTTCATTGCATATTAGCCTAGGAAGAAATTTATCTTCTTTATCTACATTATGAATTTACAAGATTTTTCTTATTCATAATGTTTAGAAACCATTTTATTTTAGTTCTAAGTTTTCTACTTTCAAGCATTGTTATTTCAAGTATTGTAGTGACAGTTATTTCTTTCCATACCTCCTAAATTCTCTATAACTATGCATATAACACTAGCATTATTTAAAGTTTACATCCCCTAGTTTGATGATTAAATGACTATGATTTAATGAACAACATATTAATTTCTGCAAGTTGATTTACACAACCATTTTTGGCACCATTCACGAGGATATTGCCAAGTTAAATGGTTTTCAAGAGGTTTTACATTCATTAGAAATAGTTTAGGTTATATAAATTCCACCTCCAAACCCCCACTAATTTATGTTGATTGAGTTGAGTTAGTTGATGCATGCACCATCCAAGAGATGTCCATGGTAGATTCTTACCCAATCCTCAAATAGCAGAGATTGATTCATTTGATTATGAAGAAGACACATCTTCCTCTGTACAAGGTTTGATAGTAGAAGACCCTCCTCCAAGTGATACTTTTGAGGTTTTTCCTAAACATCCCATCATGACAGAAGAAGTGAATCAAAATGTTGAAGAAGGGGAAACTACATTTGAGTTTCCCATCTCCAATAAAAATTAGCCTGTTGTAATGAAGAATATTTCTCCATCATCTCTTCCTAATTTCCATGGATCCATAACTAAAGACCCAAAAAATTTCTTGTTTAATTTTGATGTTTTATGTAGGATATATGATTATACAACTGATGCACACAAGTTAAATCTATTCCTACTACACTCAAGGATGTAACCTTGAGATTTTTATGGGCCTAAGAAGAGATGTTATGACTACTTGGCAACAAATAAAGAAAATGTTTCTCACCATGTACCAATACTACTACAATCCAAGTAGCATAGGAGGAGATGAAATCTTCAATATGGCATAGAAAGATGATGAACCACTAGAAGATTATCTAGAGAGATTCTAGTTTTGCATTCAGAAGTCAAGGCACACAAGATTACCTCCTAAATCTCTCAAATTACTCTTCTTAAAGGGACTCAGTGAGGAGGATATGGATGCTTTGGATTTGATATGAGATAGAGACATTTCAAAAGCTACCTTTGATGAGATTTGTGAAGCTTGTAGGAACTACTCCAAAGAAACCATGAAGAGAATAAGAAATGTTAGATCAAGGGTGGATAAACTACTAAAGGAATTGGGTACATATCTAAATCAAAGATTGTGAACATGTTCAAGAACATGAAACAAGAAATTTTTAATGACATGGCCACCCAGCTTGATGCTCTACATTCCAAGAAGAAAAGAGAAGATGCGGAGGCAACACTTACCAATTTCTTCCATGCATGCAGAAGAAAGAAATTTGATTGCAAATGTAGAGGATTGGCCAGCATTGCATAAGAAAAGGAGGATACACCAGAATTCAAGATGATAGAAATAGAGGATGGGAAATTATTCTATGTTGCTCAAAGGAAACCATGACCACCAAGACAAGGAGGTATGCCACAATATCCCATGCCATATTTTCAAATTTGGGATAGCAATTCATATGTAGTCTTATTTTCCCACTCAATTTCCTAGGCACACTAACACTTCATCCAGATAAATTTGGACACTCACTCAAAGCACAAAAAGCTACCAGGTCCCTATTTTGTATTGTCTTGTCAAGATGTTAGCATGTATAACCATATTAACCATAATAAAAGTGTATATTCCATCTTAATAATCAGATCCATGAGCTCAAATTGGAAACACACATAATAAGAAAGAATATTAGATCAGATCACAATTAAGATCAAATTTACCATATAAGTACCATGAATAGAGACATCAAAAACCAATATCCATCCACAATGATCCATTGTATTAATTCATCACAAAACAGTAGTTGAATACATCACAATACTCTCATAGAATCATGTGCACAAATTCATACCAATAACATAACTCTATTACAACTTAGAACTATATCAAACAAGGAAGAATACTACATACTTATAGGGGTGGGGACTTTCCCTTCATCACCCATGCATTCTCAAAATAGGTTACATGCTCAAAATAGTCATACACCAATAACTGCATGCTTCTACCTGGTGGCTAATAATAGATTAATCTATAATTAAACTCTATTTTAATCCTATTATTAGCAAAAACTATATGTGTATCTTGGTCTTCCACTTGTTCCCAAAATAGCTCTTCCTTCACTAAGAAGTCTTCTTATTCTCATATTTTTCTTGATCTACACTCCATCCTATTTTTCTCTCATGCCTTGCAAAAATGGCTAAGTCCCAAAATTGATTTTCTCTGTGCGCCCCTGTTAACTGCCACTTACACATACATACACACCCCTATTTTCCTACCCTCTAATACTTAGGAAATTTATCCAACCCAAAATTACCCCACACTAAAGATATTGTTTCTCTTGGGAAATAGGGTTGCTTATCTTATCCCTCTAAAGAGTTAAAGAATACAAAATGAATTATAAAAGAATGAAAGGTATTAAAGAATAATTTGGTGTGCTAACTCAGTTTGTAAGAAGTAGCTTAGGGTAATCCTTCTTGATATCAACTTCTAACTCATTCCATTCACCTAGCCCTTTCTTCACATTATCAGGTACATCACCAAGTACCTTATTCATTTCCTCCAGGGTCATATCTTCACCCTTGTGCTTTAGTTTCCTCGCTACTCCAACAAGATCTGAAATCATCCCATCCTTGTATTTCATTATTCTAGCGATTAGCATCCCCAAATATTTTATCTTCTTTTATGGGCATCCCTGGCTGGTTTAAGCACATTGCACTTCTTTGCTACCACAGCCAACCTTTCCTCTCTACCAAAAGTTTCATCCTTCTTGGCTGCAAGGATGTCATTCTCCTCATGCGGGGTCCTTTTTCTAAATATTTGTTCAAGATCCTCACAAATATTTAGTGCACATCCTACTTTACGTAACTCGTCCTTCATTTTCTGAAGTATGGAGTCATACTCCACTATCCTCTGTTCAATAAATTTCTTTATCCTCTTCCTCTTGGCTTCTGTATTTTCTTTTTTCTCTTCTGGTGTCACTTCCTTCTTCTCAAGTAAGAGGTGGAAACACTCTTGTAGAAAGTGCAAGGAAGATGGGTATATTTGATTTTTCTGCTCATCAATCTCTGGATGTGTCGTTATAATTTTTCCCCTATTTATTGAATAAAATCCAATAAATGTTGCTTCCTCTCCTTTTCTTTCTTGTGGGCCTCATTCAACTACTCAACTTGTTCCTTCAAATTCTTGTTATCCTCAAGAATGACTTGAGCATGGCCTCTTTATCCAGGTTCCTACTCACCACTTCTGCTATCATCTTAGTTAAGGCATTACTTTCTTTCTCATCATTGAATTCTATTGGCTTCATAGTCATGTGTGCAGCCTTTGACCCATTCTTCATTTGTATTTGGATGCATAATAATTCCTTCACATAAAACTATGGCTCATCCATGTGGATCTTCATGCTCCAAAATATTTGTTTCAATGTATGCATATTTACAACATGCGTTCTATCAATTCCCATCCATATAGTTTTTTCAGGATCAAGAGTACTTTAGAACCTTGTGTGAATGATTTTAGAGGGGTTATTAACGTACCCCAACTTAGGTGTCTTATACATCTCCTCAAGATTATTTCTCCCAGATGACTGATTCCCTCTAGGTATCATCATTTCGACATCATGAATAAGACCTCCACCCATTATGCCCCCCTATTTCTTGGTAGACTCACCTGATGGCTCACATGTATTATTTTATTTCTCCTCTTACTGCATCTAAGGGGCCTTTTACTCCATATCGCTCACCATATTCCACTTTTTATTACAAAATTTATTCTTCCCTCATCTCTTCATCTCCTTCTACATTACTCACTAGTATCTCCCCCACAGTATGTGTTGTCTCTTCTGAAACCTCTTCTTCACTATCCTTTCTAGGAACATACTTGTGCCTCTTCTTTGTCTTCATCATCGAGGGCTTGGTTTAACTGATGATATCCATGGTGACCTCCTTAAAGGTTATGAATATCCCACATCATGTGTCATGCACCCTATTCTACCTTGGTAATCTTATGAATCCCAAGTTCTTTGTGCCACCTTCCTCTTTCTCTGTTTCCTCACCCTTAGTATCAATTATAATCTCCTCTTCTTCTTTCCTAGGAGGGGTCTTATTGTGCAACTACTTATGTCCAACAATTGGTTGTTTTCTTCTCCCTCGAGTTTAACATGCCAACATTTTCCTCTTCCTCCTCTTTCCCAAGTTCCTCTTATTTCACTTCAGGAGGAGTGGGATCAGACTCTTGTCTCATACCAAATTTTTGTTTTCCTTTAGGAAATTCTAGGAGCTTGATTTCATTTTAAATATATTTTCCATACACTAATTTTTTCTTAAGGTAAATGTATACCTTAGTCATTTCCACCTTCCCAATCACCAAACTTGTGGGGTTGATCATTATATCATCATAAATCATGGTTTCGATATAGGAAGACTTACGGATAAAAATATGTCTTTCGAAGAGTATGGTATTCACAATCCACTTTATCTCGCATCAAACCTTAATTTGTGTGCATTTGAGAATCATTCTGACAGAGACCTAAAAGTACCAAACGATGAATGAATAGGGTAGTTTTCACCATGGACCTCATTAACCAATCTTCATTCAAAATATACCAACACAATAATGTTGGAATAATAAAACCTTTACTTCCCCTTCAACTATAGAGGGTATGTCCTTGGGGATGCACCATTCATATTCAAAGGATCTATGCATCCTTTTGTACCACATCCCAGGTCTATTTATATATTCACATTCAATCGACACATCATAGGTATAATTGGAAAACCACTCTACTAATGACTTATTCTCCTCTAGATATTTCCACACATTATTCTCCGAGCCATCAAGGACCCAAATTTAATCAAACACAATTAAAAAAATAATTTCACCCCATCTGATCTTGTCTCCTTTGTGTGCCTCCTTGATGATGCCTTCAACTATGTATGATGCAAGGTTATAGACAATACCTTCTACCATATTCTTTGTAATATGTAACCACTTCTTATTTACTACTCCCCATCTCTCCTAACCATTGAGCTTGGTCAATAAGTGTGCAACAATATTGAAATTGGGATGTGTTACCTTTGTAATGGTTATCACACACTATTATTTTGGTACCCCATCTCTTCAAAAGTAGCCTCCATGATTTCATCTTCTTTAAGATTAGAAATGCCTTTAGTGCCCGAGATCCTTAGTCTAGTTAGTTTCCTAATGAAGGGTGCAGTGTGTCATACCCTTCTACTAGCAAAATAGAAGAAATAATTATGTATTCTAGATATGATCCATTGGTAAATTCCCTCTAGTTTCCAAAAATAGCTCAGCTCATATACTTATAAAACCCTAAATATCTCCAATATCTTCTTCCCACATTGTCATATACATGTTTACCATCTTTCGTGCGCCAATCCATTTTATGTGTCAACTCCTTCTCCATTTCATCCTTTTTTTCTTGAGAGAAATTGTTATAATCCCTCACTTTCTTTTTTCTTACATGAGATTACAATTCACACCCCATGATCACCCCTTCTAGGTACCACATCTCTGAAAATCGACACTCTGGTGATTCTTATACCTCCACCTCAACTTCAACCTTCTTTTTTTCCACATGTGGTTTCCATTGGTGCTCTCTTAGGTTCCATTGCAAATTTCCAAAAAAATTGTGCTTTCCCAACCTCTCGTAAATTCAAAATCCACATGCCCTAGGAGCGAGTTTGTATCCTTCGAACCATACCTTCAATGAAATCCCCTTCATACACCTTCAAGTTTCTCAAACACCCTCTAGATGGAGCTTCACTATATCCATGTCCAATAATACATTGATTTGATTCTCTATTCGATCACTCTTCACACTTCGTACTCAAATCAATTTTCAAACAAACTTCACCACTTGAAAACTCAAAGGATGCAAGGTAGAAATGAACTTGTAAGAACCTCTTATTATAAAGTTTTTTAAAAAAATTTGCATTAATTTCTCCTCACCTACCACCTTACTTAGCTTTAATAATGCTTCCTTGCTCTTCTCACATTGTTTGCTTAATTTTTCGTGCCCCAGTAATAACCTTCTTGTGTGCTCACTACTTCTCATCCAAAACATCCTTATGCACGCCTCAATCTGCCAAAGTACATCAACCATTGTGCCTCATCCCATGTAGTTTCCCATGTTGCTACATACCTCGCATTACATTGTGCGATCATTCTTCTATGTGTGGTCTTCAATCTAAGAAAATTTCCTTAAAAAAAACTTTAATCCAAGCACCTGTAACATCTTTCTTCTTCTATGTGCAAGAATATTTTAGGATACATTCAAGTTTCAATCCCTATATGTACATGTCTAAAAATTGTATCTCCTCCACCCCACATGAAAAGTATGTGTGGTCCTCTATGCATGAACCTAATAGATAGTAATCAGCTCCTAGTGCATAAGCATGCTTATTACAACAAAAAACTAAACTAAATTTACAAAGGATGTAAATCATTAAAGGAAAGAAACTAAAGAAAATAAAATAAATGGAAATCTAATCTAAGTGGTAATAATTCCTTATGACAGACACCAAGAAGACTTATTTATAGTAGGGTTTTAGACTACTCCCATTGAAGTAACCTAGTAATAAGGTGTCATATAACACCTGTAACTATGAACACCTGATTCTAATATATTTTTACTACAAAATGTCCCAACGAATGAACTTTCAATCTCCTTGGGTGGTGAGAAAAAAGTGAATCATAAATAAGAACCACATTTCTCAACTCAAATGTTTTTGTTCTGATATGCCTATCATGTCGGACCTTCTATCTCATTTTTATGTCTTTTTTCTCTACCAAGAAATAACGCACCACTCATCTAACTACATCAATTTTTCTATGCACTCCTCAACAAATTTTCATCATCTAGTCCTCATTCACGCACAATATGTAGGGATGGAAATATGAACTCCACAGTAATACAATCTCTCGAGCCAAAAATAACTAAAAGGGTGTGGTCTTATTCAATTTCTTATAGATAGTCCTATATGCCCAAATTACATCGAGATACTTTATCATCTTAGTCTTTCCTTCTAACATGATAGGTCTTTGTTAGTTCTTTTCCCAAAATATTTTTGAAAACTCCAACAGTACCATTAGCATATGGGTGATAGGGTCTAGTCTTATGGTGTGCCATCATAAAATATGCCAATAAAATCCTGATTGTCTCATTTAATAAATGAGTGCCCCTATGACTTGTTAAACTTAGTGGACATCCATACCTATTGATAATGTTTTCCCATAAAAATATCATTTTTGTAGAGGCTGTGTAATCCTTTTTAGGTGATGCCTTTTCCCACCATGTCATATAATCTATATAGGTTATAATATAGTGCACACTAGTCTTATGCATGGGTGGGGAAGTAAGACCTACAAAGTCAATAGCCCATTTCTCAAAAGGTTCAACACTTGAAAAATGCCTCAAATGCATCTCATCTTTAGTTCCCGGCTTCCCAAGGAACTAACAATTATCACATACCCTAACACATTCATTAATATCCTTTTACAAATTCTCTCACTAAAGTCCAGCCAATAGAATCTTGCGCGTGGTGGCATCACCTATATAATTACCTCCTGCAATTCCCCATGAGCTTCTTCCATAATAGCCTCACACTTATGCTCCAAAAATATCAACCTAAAAATTCATCATGTCTATCTTGTATAAATATCCACCTATTAACTGGTAAGGTTATGTGCATATTTCAAGTTGCTTCTTCTCTAAAGTATTCATTCCCTCAGGAACTGTCTAGTGTGAAAAAATACTTGAAATGTTTACTAGTTTAGTGGGCACATAATTTAATATAAAGAGTTGTGCATCTAGCATTGTGTCCTCAATACTCTGCACATCCCTTCAAGAAATGATTCTTGACAAATGGTCAGGTCCTAAGTTACTTTTCCCTAGTTTTACAATCACTATAAATTGAAACTCCTGAAATAGTAGTATCCACCTGCAAATGCACCCTTGCAAAATAGGTTTGTTGACCAAATACTTAAGTGCCATATGATATGTAAAGAAAATAATTTTTTTTTCCAATAAGTATCATATGAATTTTGCAGTGCATAGATAATGGATAAATCCTCACGCTTAGTAATTATATAATTTTGTTCTGCAAGTGTCAACTTTCTACTTACAAAACAAATAGGGTGGTCTATAATTCCTTTTCCTAGTTGTGCCAACACTGCTCCAATCAACATTCCGAGAAGAATTAAAGTGAACATGAAAGGGATTATCCTAAGAAGGAAAGTGGAAAATAGGTGTAGTATTCAACTTCTCCTTCAATGTTTCAAACTCCTACTATTGCACGTCACCCCAAAAAAATCTCTTTTCTTTCAACAATTCCTCCAAAGGAAGAACAATTCATGCATATCCTTTAATAAATTTCCTATAATACCTTGTATGTCTAAGGAATCCACACACTTCACTATGATTATTAGGTTCTTCCAAACCAAAGATCACAACTATCTTAGTTAGATCTATTAACAAGCCTTATTTTCAAATTATATGTCCAAGTAAAGTGCTAAAAGGTGTTGCAAAGATGCACTTCTTAATATTTAGAAATATTATCAACTACCTACACCTCTCAAACATCAACCTTAAATTCTCATAATTATCCTTGACCAAGCCATATATTGTCTAGTCATCTAGATATACTTGTAAAAACTAATGAATAAAATCTTGAAAATCCTATACAACAATGTGTGAGAACAAAGTTGGTGCATTCTTCAATCCAAAGGGCATCATTGTGTATGTGAAAATTCCCCACTTAGTAGTGAAATTTTCTTCTCTTGATCTTCCTTTGATATTCACACTTGATGATAACCTAAAAAACCATCTCTAAAAGAGTAGATATCATGACCTACAACTCCCTCAAGGATCTCTTCTATGAATGGGGTGGGAAAAGGATCAATAACACATGAAGAATTTAACTCTCTGTAGTTTACATAGATTTGTATCCTCCCATCATTTTTAATAATAATAAACATGGGACTAACCCATTTAGATTCCTCAATGTGTTTAATTATACCAGACTTGAGAATTTTATTGATTTCCTCCTTACCTTAACACTTATATTAAGATTAATCTTGTAAGGAGTCTTCCTAATTAGGTGCACACCTTCTTTAAACTTGATTGGAATATCACCTAAAGAAGGGTGTACTCATTTTAACTCTTGATAGCCCCTTGGAAATAAGTTACAAAGTCACACAGGAGTTTAATAATCTTATCCACTTCCTGTTCCATCCATTAGTCACCAATAATGGCCTCTTGAGGCTCTACATTTGTTCCAATGTTAACCTTTTTTTGTTTTCATAGGCTCATGATATGCATGCACCTTCTCATCTATTGATTTCATCACCTCCTTCATACCTTCATTGTGATTAACATCCAACTTATTTTCCTCATCATCATCATTTATCATACATACAAGTTTACCCTTTTCCTTTTCTTCCCGAGGTGTGCCCCATTCTTCTTCCTTAGTATCTTCTAGGTCAAGGCATGCCTCTAAATCCAACACTTAAAACATATCTATAAAAAAATATTCATCCTTCATGTTATCCCCTAGGGTAAGGCAATTCATAATCTACAATGCATCATTAACCAAAGGCTTATTAGAAAAGTAATCAAAAGTATGAATCATACTTGAGGTCATCTCCTACCAATTCGATGTATCTCTTGTCAACTCTGTATGGATATAGCATGCGTGTGCATATCTACCTAGGGTAGCATATAAATTATGTACCCAGAGTGATGGTGGCAAGGCCTCCTACCCCTCCATCCAAATCCTCTCAAAATTCTAAATGTGATATGTGATCCTTTTTTTTCATCCTTTCAAATTCGGATAACCTATTCAAAATTTTAAGTACGGACATGTGACATTCTATCGGTTGTCAAATTTTAGTCTTGGGTATCAAAAGAAAAAGGTATTTTAGAATGGGTTTGATCATTTTACATGGATTCATGAAGCAATTTGGAGGGATACATATGATATTTCAATCTTGGGAAGCATTGCAAGTGATTCAAGAAAGTTTTGGAGGTTTTGGAGTTGATTAATCAAAAGCGCACTTTTGGGCCTTGAGGAGCATGCACCATGAAAGAGGACCTGAGCTTCAAATAAAAATTATGAAATCCATGTGAGTAATTATAAGCCCATCAAATTTCCTACGGAAATAATTTTTCATGCCATACATGGTGGAAAACACAGACATCTTGAAACGTCATACACTTTCCAAAGAAATTCATTCTTACGGAGCACATCCGGAAATCCTGAGAAATAAGGGGAAATTTGTAGGTGTTAAAGTGAAAATGTTATTTTTAGAACACCACCATTTGTTTTAGTTGGTTGTTTTCAAGTGAAATCATATAAAATTTTTCCCCAAAACTCATCCGAGAGCTCGAGATATCGCCTTCGGAAGTTGGCCCTTAGAGGTTAGGCAGTCGGGTTAGATGGCCCGGGGTTGGATGTCTATCTAACCTAGGGGTTTGGAAGAGTGTTAGATGGCCATACAACCTAGTTTAGATTTCATAAAATGACCCAATTTAGATGGTTCATGAGGATGGATGACCTGGTCATTATACAGATAGAGGATAGATGGTCATCCAACCCAGCGGGTTAGGCGACACACAAAGAAACAATAGAGGATGGATGGGTCACAAGGTTAAATGGGTCACATGATTGGAAATTAGCCTAACTCAGCCTATTTGTATGGCTCATGGTTTATATATTAGATTAAGTCGGGAGTGAAGAGATAGCTCAACGACCATATTAATGGAAGTAGTTAAGGTTGTTCAACCACATGTTAGGGATTTATTGAGGGTAGGTGAGACAAATTCCTATATATATGTAAAAACCATCTCATTTTAAGGGTCAAGTTTTCTTTGTAAACACCATTCCCAAATGGTGACTAATTTCCCATGAGTTCTAGACCTCTAATTTTTCCTCTGTAATGTAATTTCATTCCTTCTGCCATGAATATAATGAAATTAGGCATATTTTAAGCATACAAAATCTATTTTTGGCACATTTTGTCTGACCTAGTTTTTTTACTTACATGTTATCCCTTTCTTTAATATTTTGGCATGTTTATGCATTTCCTACTTGCAGGTTTCATTTTTGAATTGTTTTCATTGCATGGGCAAGTGGAGGATGTTGGGTTCTTGAACTGTGGCATGTTTTGTCTGCCCTCTCTCCCTTGCTTTCTCCCCTCTCCTTCCCCTCATGGAGAGAGTTCAACCACCCGTTTTCTAGTGCTATCACCACCCTTAACTTAGGATATCCCATTTTCTACATTTTCTTCTATCCCTAGTCCCTTGGCACATTTAAGTTAGGATTTTCTTTCGGTATTAGGAGTATTGTTTGTATTAGGATAGGTTGAGGAAGAAGACCTTCTTCAAGGTCTATCTCGGTTCCCGTGTCCCACAAATGAGAGGCAGTCTAATGTTGACTCAAATCTTGAGTTTTCTAGGACTCGGGGGTAGGTACAAATTTGAGATCCAACAGTTTTTGCACACCTGGTGGGACAAATAGTTTGAAGCTATACATTTGACAGGTATGTGTTTTGGTTCATTTTAATTTCATCAAGTTTTTGTGCTCTTGGTGGAATTTCATCCTTTGGAGGCATGTTCAAGAACTACTGATGAATCCATAGATCTGACCAACCCGTTATCTCAATTACATAACTTTCCCTTATCTTTCCATCCATATCTATCTTTCTTCCACATCTTTCCATTTTCGTTCATCCATGAAATTGTGTAATCATGGCACCATTCATTTCCTAGTATTCTTATTTACAACGAGAAAAACCATTCCCCTCCATTCCCATATTTTCAAAATCCTCCTCTGAGTCAGTTTATGATCCCTATCATCAAGAATATGTACATAAACCACCCTTTAATGACACATATGGTTATTCCTCTAACCAAAATGTTTTTCAAGAACAAGGTTATGCAGGTGATGGTAGAAATTTCATGGAAGAAATTGATTTCCAGAGGTAGATTGATGAGATGGAGATGAGCATGGTATAGTCTAGAGTTACATGCATTGTGAAGGCATCTATAGTTGGTTTTAGAAATCCCTACCCATGGACAAGATGTGCATCAAATTGGTTTAGCCTTAAGCAAAAGCAATAGTTTTTAGTTGAAATAGTGAAATAGTGCCGCGGATTGCAAACTGGGTTGAAGAAATAGAGGCTTACCAATATAGTGTTGGGAAACCCTGTCAATGGGGTAACCCTACACTTTCATCCTACAACCATCCCATTCCTCCTCCCCAACCTACATCATCTCACCTGAGTTTCATGTTCCTAGATTTTGTCTTCCTACTCTCATTGAGGATTCCCCTTCTCCATCTTCTTCCTTCCCATTCCACCTTCATTTTTATGCCCTCTTTCCTTCCAATTCTCCATCTCCTCCGAAGAATATCCTCCTCCTTCCCCTCCACCACAAACAATACAAAAATTAGTTTAAGATCCTAGTAAAAGAGAGTTCATACAAATTTTGAAGGATTAGGATTTAAATTTTGAGTCTGATAAGATATCATTGCTTTATAAGCCCTCAATATAGGTTAAGAAATAAGAACAAGTGGTGGAAATTGATTTTGTAGTAGAGAAAAAAGAAGAAGAAGAAGATCAGTATTCCATGTGCTCCGAGTGTAGTGTGCGTAGTGGAACAATATTTCTAGAAGTTGTTGATCCATCACCATTTTCTGAATCAACAAGGGAAGAAGAATAAACTACAAATATCGAAGAGGAGGAGCATGTGCAAGTGAACGAGGAAAGACCCCCAAGTGTGCAAGATGTTTCCATAGAATGTTGTGATCCTCATTTTCATATATACCTAGAGCTTGTCACTTTGTTGGGAGGATGCATTGAGCCACCATAGCTATCATTATAAATTGTAACCAAGCTGTGGGGTACTTCTTTCCATAGAGGTTAAAAATAAAATTCCAAAGCCTTGGACGAAGAAGAGATCATAGGAAGATTCTTGATTTATTTTAATGGTGAAATATTAGATCATTTTTCCACTTCACCCATGTAGGAATATAATTTTAAGGAGGAGTTTGATCTCTCAAGATTTATGTTTGAAGAGAGGAATAAATATGATGACATAATTTCAAAATAAGTCATCATGGAGGAGGCAAAATCTTTCGCATTGTTGTTTCTATAAGTAGAATAAAGTATACACCACCTTACAAGCATCTATGTTTCATAAATTCTTCAGGATGTTCCCATTCATTGGGATGAGCTTAAAAAGTGGAAAAATCACAAGGATCATTCCATTGGTTCCCAAGGTCACATGTTCAATCAGGTATTTGGCTAGCTTGGAGCTAGAATTAGAGTTTCCACAAGCCATGCTCATTTTAGAGCATGAGGAAGAGCTTCAATGCACCAAGGATCAACTACAACACCTCCAACCAAATATAGAATAATTAGAGGAGGTATTCATCACTTTTGTAGCTGATACTCTCGAAGAAGTTGGGAGTGCAAGGAATGTTTGCATTTCCACCATGTTCTTTGTACTCAAACAGATCACATGGTCACACTTTGTGAGGAAGGGATGTTACTTCTCACAACCTATGACATATTTTGTTTAAGGTCCTTTTCCTCTTATTATTTTAGGGTAGGTAGGTTTTCTTTTATTAGAACAAGTGCTTATGCACACTCTATATTATCCACCTAGAACATGTATGATTTTCTCCATTTGTATATAAGTTTTATGGATCATGGTAGAATTAGATTTTGGGGTAGCTTTTGTAGTGTATATATTTTCAGCCTCTTATAGATCGTTGTAGGTTTAGATTCTCCTCTTCCTTCCTAGGAAAAAATTCAATTTTGGGAGCAACTACAAGGGCAATCAGAAAATCCCAAAATAAGATTTAAGATCAACCAAGGAAGTTTCAGTCTAGGTACTAAGTTCACATGAGTCTAAGGGACAAGTTTTCAGAGGAAAGATTAGTTTATTCAAGGTTAGGATTAACTTCATGCCTAATGGATTCTTCGAGGCTATTGAGCTCTTCATCTAGTAGGAAGATACTTGTCAAGAGGTTGCCAAAAAATTTATCCCAATTTTGCACCCTGTAAATTCGGATAACCTATTCAAAATTTTGAGTACGGACATGTGACGTTCTTCTAGCCATCAAATTTCAGTCCCAAGTATCAAAAGAGAAAGGTAGTTTAGAATGGGTTTGATCACTGGAAACAGCTTCATGAAGCTATTTTGAGGGATATAGTTGTGATTTCAATATTGGGAAGCATTACAAGTGATTTGGGGAAGTTTCAAAGGTTTTGGGACTGATTCATCAGAAGCACACTTTCGGGCCTTGAAAAGCATGCACCATGAACAAGGACTTGAGCTTCAAAGAAATATTCTAAGACTCGTGTGAGGAATTATAAGCCCAAAAAAATTCCTATGGAAATAATTTTTCATGTCATACATGGTGGAAAAAACGGGACATATTGAAACATCATACACTTTTCGAGGTAACTCATTCTTATGACATACAAACTAGAAATCCAAATAAATAAGGTGTTATTTAGAGGTGTTAAAATCAAAAATTGTTTTAGATACCGCTTCCATTAGATTTAGTGGGTTGTTTTCAATAAAATAATATAAAAATTCACCCTAGAAACTCATCCAGGAGCTCGTGATATCACCTTCGAAGTTGCCCCCTAGAGGTTGGACAATTGGGTTGGATGGCTAGGGGTTAGGCGGCAAGGGTTTCATGGCTAGGTTTGATGGCCTAGGGGTTGGGTGGTTGTCCAACCTAGGGGGTTGGATGGCTAAGGGGTTGGATGGGTGTTGTACCAATGCTGGATGGCCATCCAAACCAAGTTAAACATCGTATGGTGACCCAAGTTAGATAGGATCATGAGGATGGATGACCTGGTCATTGTATAGAAAAAGAATAGATGGTTGTCCAACCCACCGGGTTGGATGAAAATCAAGGAAATAAGAGAGGATGGATGGGTCACGAGGTTAGATGAGTCACATGATTGGATGGCTATCCAACCCAACCTGGTTGGATGGCTCATGGGTCACAAATCAGATGAAGGCATGAAAAGAAAGCTCAAAAGCCTAGGTAATGGTGGTAATTAAGATTTTTCAACCATCTGTCAAGGATTTATTGAGGGTAGGTGAGACAAATTCCTATATATATGTAAAAAACCCCTCATTTGAAGGGTCAAGTTTTCTTTGTAACGACACCATGCCCAAATGGTGACCAATTTCCCATGAGTTCCAGACCTCAAATCTGGCCTCTGTAATGTAATTTTGTGCCTTCTGCCATGAATATAATGAAATTGTGCATATTTTAAGCATGTAGAATCTATTTTATGGCATGTTTTGTCTACCCTAGCTTGTTTTACTTACAGTCTTTCCTTTTCTTTCTTTTTTGGCATGTTTGTGCATTTCCTACTGCAGGTTCCATTTTTCCAGTGTTGTCAATGCATGGGTGAGTTGAGGATGTTGGGTTCTTGAACTGTGGCACATGGTGCCTTGTGCACAATCTACATATTTAAGTTGAAATATGTATAATTTTTTAGTTATGTACATAGTTTTTATAGGCCTTTTGTTGTTGTTGCAAAAGTTCATTCCAGCTTTAGAGTGGATTTCCATGGCAAAATCAGACATGGGGTGGTTTTAAAAATAACAATAGATTATAAAATCAAATTCAAAACAATTTTCCAAAGATGGCATTAAATTCAATCCATCATTTTCATAAATAATTATTTTTTCAAGCAGAGCATACCAATGCCAAGTACATCCTTATGTTTCATGCATCTCGGGGTATAAATTTGAATTTTTGATTAGTTTGCAAATTGTTTAGGATAAAATCCATGCCCAATGGATTGCGAGAGGACACCGATATTCTATCTAAAAGGAAGATATCCCTCTGAATCACCAAATTTTTATCCCAAAATACCCCCAGTGTCATTTTGGAATTCATAAGTTTATTTTGGGACTCGGCAGAGAATTTGGGAAAAATATTACGAACACTATTCCACAATATTCAACGAGACTTAAGGAGCTTAAAGTTCCATGGGTTCTCCTAACTCCGTGAAACATAAGAGAGCATCAATTGGAATTGGTTGGATGTGTGGCTCAAGAAATGTAATTCCCCTCATGTTACAAGCACCTCAATTGTAGTTGCATGGGCTAAAGTTGGTCCTTGGTAGGAATGAGTTTGTTATGCTAGCATTTTTCTTACAATATGAGGAATTCATAAAATGAAATAATTAAATAGAGTGTAAAGAAAATAGTGTTACCTTTTAAATAATTGAAATATTAGATGTTGTTAAAATATAAAAGTAATGGTATGGATATTTTATCTCAGGTGGTCGTATTTCCTAAGGTCAAGAGAATGATTATCTATAATTAAGAAAGCTCTAAAATTCAAGCTTCCGAGATGTTTTATTTTGGTAGGAACCAAGTCTTTATGAAATGAGGGATAATACCACTTCCATGGATGAAGAGCCTCTAATTCTTTGTGTTATCATTTCCATCCCGGAGGATGGCTTGAAAAACATTCATAACCTCTTTTCATGTTCATAAAATTATGGTAGCAATTAAATAAATTAAACATCAAAAATAATATAAGGATATGCTCTTTTAAGATTAAAATGATATTAAAAAAGGTAAAATAAATATAAATAAAATTAAAAATGTCCTTATTATCCCTTAAACTTCATGGGGATTGGGCCACCCTCATTTCAAGAAAGAATTATAGAATTTTGGGGCTTTGTGTGGATGTTTGCAAGAGGAGAAAATATATTAAGTATAGTAATGATAATAAGAATAATAAAATGTATTGTTTAGAAATGCATGAAAGTTATACAGTATGCATTCATTGGTTCAATACCTCCATGATTCGAAAACTTCTTCTTTTTCCCTCATGCTTTGTACCTAACTCCACAACCTTTCCAAAGATCCACCCAAAATGTGCAAAATGGAGCTTTAGAATAAGGTATTGACGTCCATTAGAAGGCTTCCTAGTTGCAGGATTGAGACAAAATGAAATTGTTTAAAATCATCATGATGCTCTCAAGAAAAAAATTTATCAGTTATTAAGCCAAACACAACAACCGAACCAACACTTCCTTGTCTCCACCTGGTTGCCTTTGTTTTTTTCTAAGATGAGTTGGAAATGGGGCACTTTGGACAATGTTTATTATCTTGTTTTTATTTTTGTAATGCAGATGGGAAGTAGATGAAGGGAACTTGGAATGCAATGATTGTAGATTAAGTGGTTTTTGGTTTGTTAAAAATGCTTTAGAAATTTCAAATAAAATGAAAATTCCAGTTGTAAAGTCATATTCCCTTCCTTTTTTAGTATTATACTAGCCTAGCCAAATTGGGATCATGGAGTCATGTATGCAACAAAAAGAGTAAATTTTGTAAAAACGAATTGGAAGCTTAAGATAAAATAACATTGACAGTGTAAATAAAGACACCACTTCCCTTGCCAAGAAACACACAAATTGCACCTAAATGGACGATTTAGAATAGGTCATGGAAAGCCTTGGAAGTATATGCGGGGCATGTGAATTTTTGACCAAATTTCCTGAAAGAAACATGGGAAACAATGAATTCTAGATGTACAATGTGACGCCTACATAAAGCATGTGAAATGTTTGATAAAATTTCAAAAAAATTGATGTGGTCATCTTTGGAAAACAATGATTGTAGGATATGCACAAAAAGAAATTTGTTGAAAATTCCTCAAGCATATTCCTTCAAAATAACCTTTGCATGAAAATGGTCATTTTCTAGGTTATATCTTACTAGTTATTTGTATAGCCACTATTTATTTTTGTAGTAGATTGAACGGGTAAGAACTGAAAAAATTGATATTTGAAAGTAATTATAGGAAAACAAGATTGGTGTTAATTTGTGGGTTTGAAAGTTCAACTCAAATTAAAAATATAGAGAATGGAATGAATGAGTATGCCAATGGAAACCCTCGGCATTCCGATAAACAAATTTATGGGAGAGATTGAGAATTTAAAATATTTGATTTCTAATCTATATAAAAATGCAGCAATGTGGAGGCAATATTAGAGGGGAAGACAACAAGATACGAAAAATGAAAATTTAAATATTGAGTGAAAGGGATCAACACTTGTGTTTTCTATGAATAAATAAAATTATGATGATTTGAAGATGAAGCTATCATTATGTGAGAGGAACCTTTAACATGAAATCACACAACGAACGTTGGTGAGTAGGATTTGAAAGAGCTTAAGAGTAGAGAAGGGCACTTGTTAAAATTTGAAAGGATGTAATATCCCCTTTCTCGAGACATTATTAATATTTATTTTTCATTTGCATTGTAACCCCTTGGCATGCCTAGCTCTACAAGTGGGAGTCTTTTTAGTTAGTTTAATGTGCACATAGTCTTAGTCTTAAATATTTTAATGAGAGTTTATGTTTTCCCTCCAAAAGGGAAAGGTAGGTCTTTATTGGATATTGCACCCCTTAGTTCTATAAACGGAGTTTGCATTTCCTTAGAGGACATGTTGATGAATTATTGATTTCACTCCATGCTTATAGAATTGGGATGTATGCCCATGGGATGTATTCCCTATTTCTTGCATTGATCTCTCTCTTATTTGGATCCATTATTGAAGATTATTGAAGACTCCATTGTTCTTTCCATTTTGCTCTCTTGTGTTGAAGGTGTTTGTGCATGATATTTTCTCTCTAGCTTTGGTGAATTTTCAAGGGTATTGGCACATTTTATTGAGGGTAAAATCTGCATGTTGTTGAGTATTTTGAAGGGTTCTAAGTGCTAGAAATTATTTATGCAATTTACCCTAACCCTAGCGACTAGGTTTGAGATTTCGAGGGATGATTTGAGTGGTTTCTAATGCATGAAAATATCTGATATTTATTTTGATGAGAATCTCATAATTTTCCCTTTCTAGTGCATTTGGTTTCAAGTTAAAAGAATTAGTATTTTGGGAGTTATTAATTTCTAAAGTTTCAGCTAATTTTCAACAGTTATTATTTATTATTTTTACTTCTGCAAATTGTATTGGATAAAGGAGTGTAAATACCAACTAGATTTCCCATCAAACCCTCACCTTGGCTCACTCCAACCCTATTTGGGTTGTATTGAAGCTGACACTAGGGTTCGTTGAGGTAAACCTAGGAGGGTTTATCTTCTAAGTGTTTATTTTTGCAAGTATTTAATAATAATCAGTTAATATCCTACAAGGGGATATTACAGTGGTATCAGAGCTTCTTTCCTCTACTCTTGTGGGGGTTTGTGTGGCAAAAACAAGGAGGAATAAGGTGAAATTAATTTCATAAATCTTGGAGTTGAATTGGTGCCCTAAATGTGTTGGGTGACCTAATTTTTGGGAAAAATTAGGGTTTGGTGTTGGCTAGTCAAAATATGGTTTTGGGATATTGTTTCTCATATTTTTTTAACCCAAGATCCAAAATTTCAGCTCTTTTGGACTTTCCTAGCCAAAGATATGGATTTTTGAAGTTGTTATATTTTCTACGAGTGTTCAAATTTTAAAAATTAGATTTCAATTATTTTTAGAAAATTCCTTTTGGAAAAGTTGCTCCTTAATATTATCTACAATTCCCAAAGTTTCATGCAATTATGAGGTGTTTTGAGCAAGTTATGTCATTTTTATAAATTCAGCTAGGGATAGTGACGAACTTACTATTTATAGTAAGTCTCCCATTTTCAGATTTAAAAAAATTCTATTTTGGCATATTCAGATTGGGAAAAAAATATTTTAGAATTATTTCAAGTTGTTTGAGGTAAATCAGAGCAATTTTCTTCTTTTCCGTGGGTATTGTTTTGCATATCATGGAGATTGCCAGTGATGGAGGTTTGAAAACCAAGCTCTATAAGCTTGGGAAATGGCTCAAAAAGATTTCATTTGAGAAGAGTGTATTGTTCCACACTCTTGAAGAGATAGTGAGTTGTTTATGTTTGATAGAGAAATCTGATTATAGCTCTATGTTTTCAGTTGTAGCTCCTTTGGTAACACACTTGGCTAGAACTAATTTGTTGAGACATGAGGAGGTGGATGTGAGACTTTTGGTCATTGCATGCATTAGTGAGGTCACACGGATAGCAGCCCCAAGTTTGCCATATGATGATACTACTATGGAGGAGGTATATGATCTCATGGTTGGAAGCTTTCAAAAGCTTTGGGACATCACAAACCCTCACTTTGATAAGAGGGTTAAGATCTTGAAGAACATGGCTTAGGTAAGGTCTTGCATTCCAATGTTAGATCTTGATTATAATGACATCATTTTACACATGTTTGAGGTTTTCTTTGATGTTATACATGAGGAACATTCACATGAAGTAATGTATTCTATGCAAACAATAATGTCTCTAATGTTGAATGAGTATGAAGAACCTCCACAACCTTTGTTATCCATACTTGTGGTTCAGATTGGAACAAAGGAGTCATGTCTTGCTCACTCCTTAGCAAGAATAGTTGTGAATAAATGTGCAAGAAAAGTAAAGAAATGCATCCAAGGTATGAGCAATTTTGTTTTTTTATGATGAATTTTTGGCATCTAATGATTACATGGGTTTGAATGGGTGCAAGGAGAAATCAAATTTGGTTAATGGGCATGAAGAGGATATTAGTGTCAAGCATATGCATGATCAATAAGAAATGATAGAAAAGGAACATGTGATGGAAAAATTAGATTTGCAGGGGAGTTGTTCAACCCCACCACGAGTTATTTGAAGGGAAAGGAGAAGGCATGGTTAATGATCTCACCATAGAATGGTATACTCATTCATATAATACATCATTTGTGTCTACTTCTATGTGGCAAAAAGAAGAAATCTTGAAGCATTCATAGTATGGTAACAATCTTTTAATGTTTAACAAATTATTAGTGCCTACTAATTGCATCAAGTTGAATATGAGTGCAAAAGGATCAGGTTTTCAAGAGGACTATGAAGATGGGCTTGTGAAGAGGTATGCTTATAAAGGAAGGACATCATGGAATGTTTATGGTAATTTGCAGTTCGCTGTAATTTTCCGAATAGCAGGCCCTTATGGGCAATTGAATGAGGTTTTTCACCCAAGCATGAGTCTCATGGATGTTCCAAGTCATTACCCACCAATTATGAAATCTTTTGGGGAGGAAAAATGGGTTTTAGATAAGGAAAGTAATGAGGAACTAAGTTTTTTTCCAAACTCAAAAATTCTGAGTTTTGTAGAAGTTGAGGGCAGCCCAAGGTATGATCTTTCTTGTTTTATTTCTCCTCAAATCTTGAGTTTTTATGGATATGATTTTGAGCATGATAGGGAGATGGATATGAGGTGTAACATGGAGTATATTGGTTGCATTTTCATTGGTACTCTTTCTATTAACATTTGGGTGTATATGGAGCATGATGGAAAAGTAGAAAGAGTGATCATCACTCTTCCCAATGATGGAAACCATAACAATAAGCTTGTTGGTCCATAGGAGAAATTCATCATTAGAAGGAAAAAAATGTATGATGATGTTATGTGTTTTTCCTCCTATCATAAGGGAAAATCATTGGCACAAAGTAAGGTACAAGGTTCCTTAGTTTCTCTATGATAATATTCATAAATGCATGCATTATATTTCAGCACTCTCATTTCCTTTTGAGTATAGAAGAAAAGAAAATTTGTGGTGTTATCTTGCACATATTTCTTCATGTGGTAAGAGGATAAAGGGAATTGGGTTTTGAAAGTTTTTTTGGATATAGGAATATCATTTAATTTCCTTTATCAAATGATGCTAACTCCTATCTCTTGGGAAGACGTGAAAGAAGGATGGATCACATGGACTACACTTTGCATGGTAAGAAGTTCATTTTCAGATTTTGAGCTACAGTTATGTCTTCCATTTGGGTGTTTGATTGAGATACTACCAAGGGTAAAGTCAACCAAGGATAAGTATTGGGAATGTATGAGTGATGTTGCTTACATGACCACCATCTTTTGGGCTTCAATGAAAAGTATGAGAAGTTTGAAGGAACATGGTATGAACTTTTCTCAAGGCATTTCATTTTCAGTTGTGCATGTGGATAATTTTCAGTTTGTTATGATTGAGGATGAAATTTCAGCTATATGGGAGCCATTTCTATTCACTAAGTTGATGATCATTCATGTTGGGAAAATAATTCTGAATTATGCTAGTTGTTGTCCTCTCATTTTTATGGATAATACTATTAGGACCAGCTCCACTATCACTCCCAAAATTCAGATTTTTTACATACATTTGGTGACATGGTTGTTGGTATTTGATTTTGGCTCATGGGTAACTATTTGGGGGTGGAAACCAGCCATCCTAATTCTGATTTTTGAGGAAATAATGCATGATTACAATAGTGTTGGGAGCCACATAACATATTTTGGGGACAACCCATACATGAGGGAGATTTGGGAGCTCTCCATGCCTTGGAGACATGAAGAAGAAACAGGAAAAGTGTTTCTCAACACTTGTTTTTCTAATGAGTTTGCTTCATGTGCAGGATTGAAGACATGTGATGGAAGATTGTTGTCCTATTCATTTCATGAGGGAATTTTTGAGTGGGTAGCCTTGGAGCTTAGCAAATCTCATCCTATTGATGATTCTCTATGCCATATTGAGGACACCATCTCTTGGAGCACATGTTATGGAGCTGATGACCCATATTTTTGGGTTGACATAAGTGAAAGAAATTTGTTCTTTCCAACTCTTCGCCACTTGACAGGCATGGGATTGAGGCTTTGGATGCACCACCCCACATCTTCTCTTTGGGGCATGATGCATGGATCTATGAGCTTGCTATTTCTTGAGGTCAAGCAATTTTTGAGAGGGGAGCACTGTAATGTTCCCTTTTTCGAGACATTATTAATATTTATTTTTCATTTGCATTGTAACCCCTTGGCATGCCTAGCACTACAAGTGGGAGTCTTTTTAGTTAGTTTAATGTGCACATAGGTTAGTTACTTTTATTTATTTAATTAAAAAATAAATAAAGTGCACATAGTCTTAGTATTAAATATTTTAATGAGAGTTTATGTTTTCCCTCCAAAAGGGAAAGGTAGGTCTTTATTGGATATTGCACCCCTTAGTTCTATAAAAGGGAGGTTGCATTTCCTTAGAGGGCATGTTGATGAATTATTGATTTCACTCCATGCTTGGAGAATTGGGATGTATGCCCATGGGATGTATGCCCTAGTTCTTGCATTGATCTCTCTCTTATTTGGATCCATTATTGAAGATTATTGAAGACTCCATTGTTCTTTCCATTTTACTCTCTTGTGTTGAAGGTGTTTGTGCATGATATTTTCTCTCTAGCTTTGGCGACTTGTCTAGGGTATTGGCACATTTTATTGAGGGTAAAATCTGCATGTTATTGAGTATTTTGAAGGGTTCTAAGTGCTGGAAATTATTTATGCAATTTACCCTAACCCTAGTGATTGGGTTTGGGATTTCGGGGGCTGATTTGAGTGGTTTCTAGTGCATGCAAAGATCTGATATTTATTTTGATGAGAAGCTCATAATTTTCCCTTTCTACTGCATTTGGTTTTAAGTTTAAAGAGTTAGTATTTTGGGAGTTATTAATTTCCAAAGTTTCACTAATTTTTCGCAGATTATTATTTATTATTTATACTTCTGCAAATTGTATTGGATAAAGGATTGTAAATACCAACTGGAGTGCCCATCAAACCCTCACCTTGGCTCACTCCAACCCTATTTGGGTTGTATTGAATTTGACACTAGGGTTCGTTGAGGTAAACCTAGGAGGGTTTATCTTCTAAGTGTTTATTTTTGCAAGTATTTAATAATAATCGGTTATAATCCTACAAGGGAATATTACAAAGGATCATACTTGTATATATGATAAAATGAAGTGGAGATAGAATGGTTTGGGATGCACGAAGAGGCTTATGTGAAGCTTCAACGAGTTCGTGATTGGAATTATCAACATACTCTAGCTGGTTATTGAATAAAGGTTGTAGAAACCACCAACAATTGGACCTAAATTGTGTATCAACAACATCACAATTAACACTTTCCAAATCAACTCGCATGGTAGTTTTACCCTCCTTACATGACTTTAAATATTTTAGTTTTCTTATGTTAATGTAGTATAAAATAAAAAATAAATTATTGGTGAACTAAATGAGACGTAGTGGATTATAGAAAATGTACCTTTGTTTTGTATGTAACTAGAACATTAACCTGGAATGCAAACTCTATTCCTAATCTACAACGTGGGATGTTTCAAAAACTTTTATACTAGTTTTTTATTTGTAGAAATCATAGAGGTGGCATGTTAGATGGGAAACTTAGTGAAAACTACCTCTTGAAGAAGTTGGGTAATATTAATGAGACATGTTTTTATAGAGGCTTAAATCATCCCTACAAACCCCGAAATGAGAAAAGAAAATTTTATTTAATACCTTGTCATGTGGAGTCCTCAACCGAGCCCTGGGTTGTTCCTCAAAAATACATTTGACCTTGTTTCATAACATGTTTAGGAGCCCAACGGGATAGTTCATAGCTTTAAACAACTACTAAAAGTTAAAAATGTAGTTTTGTTTTAACCCACCATATTGGTCTTGGGTGTAGAAATAGATTTTGGCTTCCGCATACCTCTAATATTTCTACGAGACAATTACTAAAAACCTCAATTTGGAGAAAAAAATTACTGCAAGCTAGTTTTCCTAATAGGTTTTGGAGGCCTCGATCATTAGGCCGAAAGGTCGCTTGGGTGCATTTACGATTGGTAACTTTGGAAAGATGAGCTCCATTTTAATATTATTTTCTAGTTTGGGGTTACTCGTTAGCTACAAGTGTTTCCCTGTATGTAAGGGAATAGGTAGGAATTTTTTCCCTTGTGTGTTTGAGTCTCGAAGATGGTTTTCAAACACTGGTTTTTGAGAAACTTGTCTAAATTTTGATGTTTTTGAAACTTGTGACTAATTGGTGAAAAATGTCATTTGACCTTATCCAAGAAAATTAACGATAAATAAACCTTGTATACAAAAATACATGATTATAGGAAAAATGCTATTAACACTTGCTTGAAAAGAAATTGAATGTGGAAAAATGGTGTTTTCTCTCTCCTCTCTCTATCTCTCTCCTTGGCTTTGGAAACGAAATGAAATGGCATTACAATTCTTACTCTCCTTTGAAGTGTGTTAAATATAGTTTCATTATTGTTAGAGAACTGTGAAATTGTAAATCGTGTTTGGTTGTAGTTTGATGCCATGCCAATAGTTGTGCTTGACCATGTGGTGGTTGCAGGTACACAGGACAAGAAGGAAATGGTAGTGTTGCTGGTGTTTTTGTAATATGAAATATACATGTAATATTAAGTAAATGTATCAGCATTATTTTTATGAACATGAATGTTATTTATTGATTATTTGTGATGAGTAAGAAATTCGTGTTATATTGGTGTATTGGAAAACAAGCATTCTATTTGAGTATGATCTTGATTATGAGTTTGTATTTTTTTATGGTTTAGATGTTTTGAAACAAAATTCTATAATGTTAATTATTATTTTCTCCCTTAATACTTATGTTGATGGTATAAAACTTCTATTCCTAAACTATCCAAAGGAACCGTTCTTTTAACCTTTACTATGTATCTCTCTCTTAAAAAAATCTTGTATAGTTTTACAATACCCCTATTTTTTATAAAAGACTCAAACCCATAACTTTTCGTATCTTGTCTTACACATTGAACGATCTCATTAAGAGATATAAGAGACATAAGTGGAGTTGTTTACCACTTTTCCTACGTATTAAACCTCATGTTTGACACCATTAACCTCCTCTTGTATCTAATTGACCTATGGGAAGATGCTTTTCTCGTGATGTAAAATTGTATCGAGTTATAGATCCCTTAAGTTATAAAGGGAGAGAAGTAATCCTAGTACCCCTCTTAGAGAGTATTTGTGAACAAAACCCGTGTTTGGTTTTTTATAGCATTGCTTATCCTAGAATGTTGAGCTTAGAAACAAAGTGAACCATGGAAACCACCTCCTTTCAAATCATTGGCAATCCCTTTCTTGTTCCAAATTGTAGGTTGAGTTGTCCCTTATGGGATTACAAAATTTGATGATGATACCTTATTTCCTAGATATGGGATTCATATGACCCATTTGTACCCCAAAATGCATCTCATCATTATGGAATATAGTAGTTTAACTTCACAAAAGGAGATAGGATCTCAAATCCTTGTTACCATAGGAATATGTTTTCTTACATCTAGATATGTGAAACCACCTATGGGAATTGTAATGTACCAACTTTGTTAGGATATTTTTATAAGACAATATGATTTTCCTTATAAGTAATCCCAAACTTATGTTTAGATTTAAAATTTACTTCGCAGTCCTAAAGTTTTAGGGAAATGTAAGAGTTTGTGTGTTTCTTCCCTATGAACCTAGTAGGGAGTGTTCATGTGGATATTTTATGTATAGGACACTTGATGCAAGGCATAATGTCACTTGGTGACATTACAAATGATATTTATATTATGCAATCAGTATGGTTTTTCTAGAACTAAACAATTTTAGAGGGAAGATAATGTAAGTTCTTGGGATTGTAATTATGACTACGTTATGCATGCTTACCCCACTTAGAATCTATTTGTACATGAAGTTTTTATCTTTCTCTTTATTATTGTGAATATACCCTTGTGATGTCAGACTATAAATTATAAGTTCCATGGAGCTTATTTGCAACTTAATAGATCTTTCTTGTGATGTGAAAGTAGATTTGTTTTGATGTTGCAAAAGTAGATAATTGAAAAAGAAGGCATAGTTTCTATTTTAGAAATATAATCCTATGATGTGTAAATTTGGAGATTCCTATAGTGGTCAATTGAGATTTATAATTTATTTGCAATAAGATAAATTAACTAAGTTTGGATGTTTCCCTTATAAGTTAAGTGTTAAACAAATTTAAAGAAACATGGTATAGAAAAGAAAGGAAAACATATGTGTTTATGTTAAGTGCTATTTTAACCCTTGAATCAATAATGAAACATGATTATAAATAAGCAATAACCATGAAAATGTGTTATTGTTGAAGGGTACATTTGTTTTTTTCATACTATTTGGGGTCTTTATTTTGTTTTTGTTCATCCGTAATAGTGTGGATTTGAAGTTCATATGGTGTCGCATAGTTGTATCAAGTAAATAAAAATAAAATAAATAAACATGGTATTTTGGTAGTGTGTTTGGGTCCCATATGGGTGGGAGCTATAATAAAGTTGTAGAAAATAGTTTGTATGTTCCGTGAGCGGTGAAAAAACTGTTCTTCATAGTTTCCTTATCTGCAAAACAAATGATTTGATATCAGTATTACATAGCGAGAAGAAAGGAAAGGGAAATGAATTGAAAGAAGTGCGCATGTGTGTCCCTAATTGTGAGCTCCATGGTCTCATTCTTTGGGATGCTCTTAAAAATTTCATGCTCATGTGATCATGTATTCCCTGTCTTGAGCCCCCGCACTTCTCTTTGCACACCCGTGGAATGCTCATACCCCAAATCCCCATATTTGCAAAATAAGATTTGAAAAATAATCCTTCCTAGAAGTTTTTAAAGAAGGTGCATTCCACAAACCTCAAGTACGCAGAATGAGGTGATTTTAATAGAGGTTTTGGAGTCCGACAATGGTCTAAGATGGGCTGCAAACAAGTTCCATAAATTAATGGTGTTCAAGGTTCCACGTTTCATCATTCTAGTACACAAAAGGTAATATTGGCTCATGTGGACTTTAAGTCTGCAGAGTGAGGTAGAGTTGACTAGAGCTTTAGGTTTGTAGGGAGAAAGATAACCACATAGGATGAAAAGGGAAACATGTGGCGGAGGAAATAAACACATGGGTAGACATACTTGTGACCTGTAATGAACCAAAGGGTGTCGCATGTAAAATACATGCCATGTGTCACAAAGTACTATTAATTCCTCTCTATCCCTAAATATTCAAAGGGGCATAACTCTCTCATCGTAACTCCAAGTTTTAAAAACTTGGTACCATTGGAAATTTTTAGGTGAGATATTCACAATGACATTATTAGAATAAGAAATTGAAGAGGTTATGAGGAAAAATAGGAAAAATAATCAAGGAGTGATTTCATGTCACTATCAAATAGAAAACATTTCCGAGTAGTTTCAATATTGCATTTTTATCTTTTCCCAACTAGAGACCCTCCGGAATTCCTCCATGTCTAACTAAAATGATGAAAATCAAGAAATTGTGCAAGAAGTTTAGGACATTTGGAAACATTTTGTACATTTCATCTTCTGTTTTGATAGACTATCATTGATTTTTACGAATGTGCTTGACAAAGATCAGATATTTTGAGTTTCTTGAAGGTTAAGGAAGCAACATAAGCATGCGAAATCATGAAAAAATGAAATAAATTATTAGAGGTAGATTTAGATAGGAATTGCATGGTTTAGCAAGTCATTTATTCTCAGTAACTTATTTTTGATCCCCTCTTCTTTCCTCCATTCTATAATACTTAATTATTCATTATAATGGATCTCTCTAGATTAGCAATGTTATAATGCTAAAAATGTGACAAAACTAAGGATTTTCATACTTGGACATGTGATTTTGATAATCATTTTTACTTCAAAACTTGATTATAGCAGTCTATCCACATAAAAAACATTAATATGATATAAATTGTGGCTTGAATCTACCCGTTTTGTCTATTATTTTTTTCTTTCCTTTTGTTCTTTGATTTTTTGATTGTGTATATATGGTGTGTTGTAGAATATAATCTCAACTGTGTCTAATCAAACAGGGTTGGGAGATGATTAAATTTCAAGTTTAAAAAGTGGCCAGAATTTTCACCCTCTACCTTGTAATATATCTCTTCCCTTTCTCTCAAACTTCAAAAGGAGATAGACCAACCCCTTTCTCAAAGATATCACCACAATTTTAGCTTATTATTTCTCATATTTTCCTTCTTCCCCTTCTCTATTTCCTTAGTTACTTAGATTTGTTAGAGTAAGCTTAGTCTAGGAGTAGTTTTTGTATTAGTTTAGGTGAGAAAGCAACCTTCTCGGGAGGATTATTTCATCTTGTAAGGTTCCACACTTGGAAACAATCTAATGTTGTCCATAAATTTTGGTATTCCATGATAAAATCCACGAGGGTACAATTACGAGTGCCAACAGCTTTCTAGCATGCCCAGTCTAACATGTATTTAAAGTCTTATATTTAAAGTATCCCATTACAAAATTATATCCACCTTGGTGCCTTCACTTTGCATAACAATTTTTGAAAGATAAAGGGGTATAAATTTATTCCTACTTGTAGACTTGTTTCTTATGATTTGGTTGGAAGAATACAAAGGATTTGGGCATCCTGTCACAAAACTAAGTATTTGAGTTTCATGGCACTAAATTTTGGATTTAAGCATCCTATCACCACTAAGGGAAAGTGTATTGGGAGAGTTCATAAGATTTTACCTTCAACCAAAGTAATGTTTCCCCATAGATAAGTGCCACTACATATTATCATAAATTTGTTTTTAACTTTCCTTGGGTGACACATTGTTCCACGCATATCATTTTACTCAACATGCCCTAGGTTTTGCTTCCTTATTTATTCCTAATTTAGTTCATAATTTGGTTCTTGAGTTAGTGTGTTATGAAATTCCACCGAATTTAGTTCTAGTTAGTAATGATTGCAATCCAAACTTACTATGTAACTTTTGAAACTAGAGAAAATTGAAACTATGTAACCATTAAAAATTGATCTCAGTAACTATTTTCCCCAAGAAAAGAGCACCCAAGTAGGATACTAACACCCACCGCTCCAATTTATACTTTGGGAGTTTCTATTCAAGATGGGTTTTTTTTTCCAAGTTTGTTTTTGGCCCTATTATGTAATTGATTTCATATTTTGTTCATGTTGTCTGTGATTCGTAAATGTTTTCTATAACTACTAAATCGGTGAAAAGTTTCACCCAATGTTTTCCCTTACTTGTTTGGGGTGTGTGATATGAATATAAGATAACATATCCTAAATGAGGAAGTTTTAAACTCATATGCATATATGAAATATGAATTCACGTAGGGGGAATAGGGATTACACATGACGTATACCATGTCACAAGCAAAACAATTGGAACATGATAACATACAAGTGTTAGTGATAAAAAAATAATACAAATGGAAATAGAAACTAGTAAATGCATATAGGAAAAAACTAAACACAAACACATAAAGGAGTTGGTTTTATACGTGGGACACCAATTAGGGTGTCACAAGACGATCCAATCCATCAATGCATTTTTCAAATAAGAAAATAAATAAGAATAAATTATATCCCACAAATAAGATACAAGAAAATTAGAAAACAATAATTGGAAGGAATCCTACAAGGAAAATTTTGCACATGAATCACTGTTAGTATGTTAGGAAAGTTAAATAGTATTCCATAATGTAATATCTGAATATAGGAATGAAAATGTGAAATATTGTCATGATTAAAACTGATAGTAAGTAGGAAAAGGTAGATTACCCTAGAAGCCTCAGTGGGACTAGTAATGGACAAGGCCAAGCATTATACACTATGTAAAAACCTATAAGTTACTTAGATTAACCTCAAGATACCATGTGAATGTGCATGTGTATGAAAAATGATAAAGCATACTAGGAACAAGTAGTAACATGATAACTAAAGGTGAAACATATAGTTTGTTGGTGTGTGGGATCCTATATGTCCTCCACACACATATGGAGGGTCATCTCACATGGGTTAGGTTTAGGGTTAGGTTTAGGGTTTTCTTGTGTGTCATGCACTAGGGTTACTTAGCACCCTATATGTATCCCTTCATTTGACATTTATGAGCATGCCAAGACACTCTACTATCTTTTCTCTATGTGCAAGCTTTGTTCTATTATGCAAGCTCTTCCATTGATTGATTGATTCCTCCTTGTGATTACGTTGGAGCTATTATGTTTCCTTCAGAGTGTAACTTTATCATGGTGCACAATTTTCGATATGATTCTCGCCAACTCTTTCATGGTATCAGAGCTGAGATCGGGTAAACATGCATTCGTCATCTGAGTTGCGATTACTCTTGGTTTTGTTATTTTTACTCCTCATGTAAGTTTTTCAATCATTATATTTTTGGAAATTTATTACTAACGTTCTTAACAAGTTTCTCTTGGAAATTTTTTGGTTTTACTGTGTTATTCATGCATTTATAGATCTCCTCGAGTTTTTCAAGGGTTTTTAGCTTCATTTAGCTAGCTACAAACTTAAATTTAGCGAGATCAACAAAAAGGAGGTTCTTTATTCTAGTTTAAAAAAAAATAAATAAATAAACTGGAAATTTTTTAGATCCTTTTTTTGGTCTTTTTTGTGTTTGCATGGTGTTCTTTGTAGAGATCCAGGTTTCAAATTGGTATTTGCATTTTTTTCCTGCAAGCTACAACGCCAACTCTTTCATGATTAGAGCCTTGGTCTGTTTTTGGCTCACATTAGTGTGAACAGTCCTATACATTGGTCTGTAGCTGCTTCGTGCCTACCTTTGGCTCACTGATTGGGTGCTTGTTCGTTGATTGGGTGCTTGTATTAGTCTATTCTTTGGCCTTTTTCTGATTCTCACCACTTTTTTGGCTCTTGTTGATTCGTGCATTGTTTAAACATGGACATTTTTGCCGATTACGAGCTCCTCCCGAGTTTGTTGATATTTGAGGTTGTTGTTTGCTTTCTTTGGGAAATGGGTCTCTAACACCTGCGGCTTCTCCCCTCCCAATGACATTCTCCAACTCTTCCTAGCCACCGCGGGCTCCTTCCTCCAAATTTGTTCCACACAAAAAGAAACTCCAATCCATTTTTTTTTGTAAACTTCCAACTCCACGCAAACTCCAAATCTTTCCTTCCTTACGGTAAGTTTATTTATGGCATGTTTTAATTTTTATAACAACCGTAATTTCTTTTTTAAAAATAAATCTCTATTAAGAAAAAAACTTTTTAAAACCGTATGCCTTAAAAAAACTCTTAATATAAATTAATTTAAATTTGTTAGATCTTATTTAGTTCTAAATTTAACTTTCTTTAAAAAGGAAAGTATTTAAAATATTTAATTAGGATTTAATTAAATCTTAATTAGTTTTTATTATTTGAAATTAATTAGATTTAATTATATTAAATCTAGTTTTATTAATTTCAAATTGACCTTCATTTTCGATTAAGTATATTTAAAATCATCTTTTAATTAACATTTTTTAATCATTTTCTTTAAAGTCCTAATTGCTTTAAAATTAGCTAAATTGGACGTTTCAAAATGGTAAATTTTTAAGTGTTATTGTCGATTTTTTTACTAATCGTGCTCTCAAGTGTGCAGTAACACTCTGAGCTCCTATTTCTCTTCCGCGTGCTTTTATGGCATTCTAAAGATGTTTTAGGACTCATCTTGAGTTCAAAACATTATATTTTACCCTTATTATTGCTTGCAACTAGTGAGCACATCCGCCACAGTTTTCAGTAAGGGGGTATCCTTTGCGATGTGAGATGTTTTTCTCACAACTAGGATTTGATTTTGCCTCCTTCCTAGTTTTTGTAGTTGTGCTTGTGTACGGTGTCACTTTGTTGCGCTCCACAAAACATGATTTTGGTCTCCTCTCTTGTGCATTATTACGTTGATTACAAGGTGAGTTACAAAGTGTTTCAAGACACACGCTTGGACCAGATTATATTCAATGCACTAAACTGTAAAGTGTCGAAAGTGGGGGGGTTATTATATTGTCCTGGGTGGTTGTGATTCTTCTATTTCTTTTCTCCATTATTTCTCTCTCTTCACGATGGATGCACTTTTAATTCCTTTGCTTACACCATTCAAATTATTTAAAGGGAGATCGAAAATAATTATGAAACTAAGGGGTAAAGGGTTATCCCGCATCACCATGGAAACTGAGACTGAACAAGATGATGACCCTAAAAAATCTAAGTGGTTAAACTGTAGTGATGAAGCTTTAGGTATTATTTACATGTTTGTTTCTCTTGACTTGCTCTTCCACATTGAGTTGTCTGAAACACCTAATTATGCATGGAAAATGTTAGATGGAATGTTTGGACAACAAGATGATATGAGAGTGCATGAGCTAGAAAATGAACTACTAGCGTTAAATCCTAGTGATTTTTAAAACCTACAAGTATTCTTCTCTAAGTTTGTCCAAACTAGATTTTTGTTAAAGGAATTTCAAGTAGAGAAGAAAGATTCTAATTGATCTTGTCGATTCTCTCTAAGCTAGGTCCTGAGTATTTTGTCTTTGTGTTAACTTTTTATGCTACAAAAGATGCCTTAGGCAAGGATTGGAATATTCCCTCCTTTGACTATTTTTCGTCCCAACTCATTCGAGAACAAGACAAACTCATTCAAATGGGGTATCTCTAGTCCAAGTCACACGCCCTTGTAACAAGTACTAGTAAGGAAAAGAATATTGAAAAGAAGAAATAAAAAAAGGATCAACCTAAGAAGGAAACCAAGACCAAAACTAAAATTAACACGAGCACTTCAACTTCTAAGCCTAGAGCACAGAAAGACAAGTATTTGTGTTTCTATTCCAAGAAGCCTGGTCATAAAGAGCATACATGTATGAGAAAACAAATTGATCACCTTACTCATTTACTTGAGAAAAATCAAATAGGTGTTCCTTAGTCTATCAAACAAAATGCTCTGAAGGCTGAGTCTTCTACTACAAAAGGTTTTAAATCTGAAAAGAAGAAAGGAAATGCCCTTTTAGCAAAATTTGATCCTTCAACGACATGGATTATAGATTCTGGTGACTCGCACCACATGGATTCTTTGCATGTTGATTTCTCCAACATTGAGCCTTGTGGTATGTCCCAAATCATGATGGGTAATGGCATGATAATGTCGGTTTTTGGTAGTGGACTGGTAGAGATGGATGGGGGAACATTTAACCAAGTGTTGAGTGTTGCTGATCTCTCTACCAATATCCTATCGGTTTACCAAATTACTCACCTTGGTGAAGGAATGCGAGTGGAATTTGGTCCTAACTCGGTGATTATTCGTGAGCTTAATGATGACAATATAGTGGCTGAGGGAAAGGTGGATCACCATTCACAGTTATATACCTGTTCCCACTTTACTTCTGATTCTCTAAATTATCACTACCTTGAATGATTGAGCCAAAACAAAATGGTCAACAAAGGTTACCTTGCATCAAGTTTTCTAAGGGTCTTTATGAGGGTTGTACCCTTGAAAGCATCCTGAAAGAACTTTGACAAAGGAAAATCTTAGAGAGTTACTCGTCCTTTAGATCTTGTTCACAAAGAATATTTCGGTCCATTTCTATCTTCTTCATTTACTAGAGCTCTTTATGTGCTAACCTTCATTGATGACTATTCACGATATACTTGGGTATATTTTCTTAAGCTTAATTCTAAAGTCTTTGAACATTTTCAGGACTTTAAGGCTCTTGTTGAGAAACAGACGGAATGGTCTATTAAGGTTCTTTGAACTGAAAATGGAGGTGAATATGTAAACAATAGGTTCATGGATTTCTGTACTTCTGAAGGGATCTCCTTACAACATACAGTTGCTTATAGCCCTTCGCAGAATGGAGTAGCAGAAAGAAAGAACCGTACTCTTAAGGAGATGGCCACTTGTATGATTCACTCGAAGTCTCTTCCTCCATAGTATTGGGCTGAAGTAGTGAATTGTGCTAATTACATTTAGAACCATGTTCCACACAAGGTAGTAAGAGGGATGACACCCTTTGAAGCCTAGTTTGGATGCAAGCTTGATGTTGAGCACTTTTGAGTCTTTGGATCCAAGGCTATGACTCAGATTCCTAAGAAGAAACATAAGGCATTAGAACCACAATCCAAACCTTGTATCTTTGTAGGGTATCCTGATGGCGTGAAGGGCTATCAATTGTTGAATCCTAATTCTCATGAGCTTTATATTGAGAGAAGTATTAAGTTTAATGAATCTTCTTTTACTTGTACTTCTCTACCTATTGAGGTTCTTCAGCTTACTGATTCAGATTCTGACTCATCAAATGATGATGTTGTTGAGTGTGCTCCTCTTCCTATTTCTCCTGACCATCAGAGCCTTGACTCTTCTAATTCTGATAGTAGCAATGATGAGGACTATGTCCCTTCTCACTCAAGTGACAAATCTTCCGACTTAGAGCCTGATCCTCTTGGTCCTCTTTGGGCTAGGAAAAATTTGTAAAGTGACAGAGATTTAGTTGGAGATACTTTGGATATGAGATCTACTCACTTAGATTTCATTGGACCCCACTCTTTCTTCAACTCTTCCTTTGATCCACAGTCTTTTTAGGAGGCTTTGGTATTCCTGAGTGGGATACTACCATGTATGAGAAGTATTCCTCTCTCATGAAGAATGATACTTGGGATCTCACCCCTCTTCCGAAAGGAAGAAAAATCATTTGGTGTAATTGGGTGTTCCGAACAAAGTATGGAGTAGATGGAGATGTCAAAAATTTTAAAGCATGATTAGTAGCTAAGGGTTTCTCCTAGATAGTTGTGGTTGATTATAATAAAACCTTTTCTTCGGTTGTGAATATGACTTCTATTCGACTGACCCTAGCCATTGCCATAGAAAATAGATGGAAATTCCATCAAATAGACGTTAAGAGTGTCTTCCTTCATGGTGACCTAGAGGAAGAGATCTACATGGAACAACCTTTGGGTTATGTCCACGATCCTCCCTTGTTTGTAAGTTAAAGAAGTCTCTTTATGGCCTTAAGAAAGCCCCTTGGGCTTAGTATGCTGAGAAGGACTCCTTATTACTTACATCAGGGTTTACTAGGTGTCACTCTAATATAAATGTTTATATTCTATGATAAGATGACTCCATACTCATTCTTGTTCTCTATGTTGATGACTTGTTGATCATAGGAAACTCTTCCTCTATCATTGATTATGTGAAGATCACCTTGGCCAACAAGTTTTCCATGACTGACTTAGGTCTGCTTCATTACTTTCTTGGGATCCAGATTTCACAATCTAACTCAGGAATTTTGATTTTGCAACCTAAGTATGCTCTTGACTTTCTTGCTCATTTTTAGATGTTCGATTGCAAGTCTTCTCCTACTCCTTTTCTTTCTAGGGTTAAGTTAGTTTCTGATTTCTCTACTCCCTTGGTTGATGGTACCCTTTATTGAAAGTTGGTGGGGATATTTATTTACCTAACTCACACTTGACCAAATTTATCTTATGTTGTTGGGATCATGTCCAGATTCATGTAGGAACCACATGAGCTGCATTGGAAAGTAGCTAAGTGGATCCTTCATTATGTTCGTGGCACCTATACTGATGGCATTCACTATTTTAGAGGGGTGGATATTGACTTGATTGGGTTCACAGATTCGATTGGGCAATGGTGACTTAGATCATCGAAATCTACCTCTGGATATAGTTTCTCTCTTGGTTTGGGTCCTATAAGTTGGTCTAGCAAGAAGCAAAATGCAATTGTGATATCTTCTACAGAGGCAGAATATAGAGGAGCAGTTAATGCTACCACAGAGGTTGTTTGGCTATAGGGTATTCTGATAGAGTTTGGCATCCACTTTTAGCAGCCTACCCTTATCGGGCCTTTAGTTTTCGGTCCCCATTGACACATCTTTCTTAGTTATTTAGAGTGCCTTCTTTTTCTATCTAACTCATCATAGCTGCTACCCCACTTCGATGAAGGGGTTAGTGTGTGGGATCCTATAAATCCTCCACACACATATGGAGGGTCATATCACATGGGTTAGGTTTAGGTTTAGGTTTAGGGTTTTCTTGTGTGTCATGCACTAGGGTCACTCAACACCCTATATGTATCCTTTCATTTGACATTTATGAGTATGCCAAGACACTCCACTATCTTTTTTTCTATGTGCAAGCTTTGTTCATTGTATGAAAGCTCTTCCATTGATTGATCGATTCCTCCTTGTGATTGCACTAGAGCTATTACGTTTCCTTTAGAGTGCAACTTTATCGTGGTGTACATTTTTGATATGATTCCATAATGTAATATATGAATATAGGAATGAAAATGTGAAATATTGTAATGATAAAACTGATAGTAAGTAGGAAAAGGTAGATTTCCTAAAAGCCTTAGTGGGACCGGTAATGGATAAGGCCAAGCATCATACACTATGTAAAAACCTATAAGTTACTTAGATTAACCTTAAGATACCATGTGAATGTGTATGTGTGTATGAAACATGGTAAAGCATATTAGGAACAATAGTAACATGATAACTAAAGGTGAAACATATATTTCTATATAAGGAAGTAATAGTACATCCACTCAATATCTAAGGAAACATGTTTTTGGATTTTTAATTCCATATATGTGAAAGAGAACAACTAGAAGGGATGAATAAGGACACCCTCTAGTGTGTGTGTGCACAAAGTGAGGTTCATGTAGGAATTCCATAAATAGTCAAGAATGAACGAAGAACAAGAGTGTGTTATCGTGCGGGTAGGGGTAATTAGGATGCCCCCAAGTGTGAATGAAAAAATGATCTAAGTAATGAGAGTACTAGGCAAGGGCCCACAATTAGCTAAAGTAAAATTATCATGCATATGAACATGGTCTAGGAATTGATGGTCACGAGAGAGTACATGAGGTAAAATATATGGAATAGGCCTAGAAAAATCATGTGGAGAAAGAGAGTGTGAAATATGTCTAGATGGAGCATGTGAAGAACATGACATGTGTGATGATTTTCCCTTATGAGGTGGGCTATGTGATCTATAAATGCATTGAGTCCTGTGAGTAGGATCCATGTGCAAAGGAAACTAATATGGATTTACAAAATTTTCTACAAGAGGAGCAAGGGATCTAGATACCATAAGAGGTTACAAGGATAAGAATCTATCATTAATAGGAGAAGATGCACTAGGAGTAGGAGAAACTTAATATGGGACTCTTGAGGAGACAAGAACAAAGGTTTCTATGGTGGAATTAATCAAATAGTAATAATATGACACTCATGGATGAACTTAAGGCATAAGTGAACAATATAAGGAACGAATTTGTAATCTCGGATTGAAGGGAGTCCTAAGAGCATGTCATAATGTGTAATAGTAGATCCAACAAGAAATGACATAAAAATATTAATATGCCCAACAAGAATGGTAGAATAACATGGTCATGAGAAGTGGGAGACCTATGTGTCATCTGAAATAAATGGAAGGAAATTGACTATAAGAAAGATAATGAGCATGCATTGTGCTTGAATGTAGGATGTATCGTAATATTGTTGATGGAATGGGTCCCAAGAAAAGAATTGATATGTAATCTATGGGAGGATAATTAGGCATGAAAATCATCCTCGGTGAAAGTGATAAAGCAAGTGATGGGAGATCGAAGAATACTGAAAAGGAATCGAAGGGGATGATATGAAGAAGAAATACGAGGCATTGCATGGTAGGTATGATTCAAAGATGACTCAGGGGATGATTTGTCATGCTTAGGTAATGGATCATTGAATATTTTAAAATTTTCATTGTCATAGGTAGATTTGGAACTGGATGTAGTGGATTCATCAATTAGATATCATTATTGTCAATGAGATCTTGATATAAATGGAGAATCTTAAAAACTTTTTGATAGAATGGTCATTGCATATATGGTAATAACACCGTGTATTCTTGTCAAAACCCTTACCATATAGCCTATTAGCATCATACTTTAGAGGAGGTAGAAGATAAATTAGTCCGGTTTCAATGATTTAGGGTAATACCATATAGGTAGGTAAGACAATTGAGTAAATGTAAGTTGTGGGGCTTGGAGATGAAGCCTAGGATCTTGAGAAAAAAAATTGATAGTAGGATTATCATCATTAGACTTGGGTTTAAAGGGAAATTTACTTATACATTTAGAAGATGAATTATTTGAATCATTAAAACCATATTTGAGTTTTCCCAAATAAATTAGCTTAGTCTCACAACTCTTAAAGGTATAACATAGATTGTCAAAGCAATGCTAGGAATAAAAAAGCACACATTATTGTAAAGGATGATTTTTTTAATAAATGGATCTTACAATTTATATTTAGCTAATACATTGTTCATTTTAGAAAAATTGTTCTTGTAATGCAATACATAATCACTAAGATGCTCGTTATATTATTAATTAATTTTATCCATTTGTGCATAATATATTTTTGTTCTAATATTCATAGAAAAATGAGCTAAAACAATTTAGCTATAGTAGTAAATGACTTAATAGAACCATCAAAAATCATAATCTTGTAAGCTCCTATGAAACAATTTATTCAAGAGAGTGTCATCACATTCATATTCCAAGAAAACAACATGAAGGGATCTAAGGTGATCTTGAGGATCTCCATGGATAGCGCATAGATCAAAATTTGGTGAAATAAAATTAAAAGGGAGTGGATAAGAATACATTTGAGGTGCAAGAAGAATTTGAATAAGAAGGGAATAATTAAGGGATGGAGAGGAATAAGAGGTAGCTTCTTGTAATCGATGAATTTTTGCTTATAAATCATGATAAAGAGACTCTAAAACATGGGTTCTTGAAGAGGAACTAGGATGAATGTGGGAGATAAGAGGAGAAGAAATATTAGGATTGGGTGTGGAAGTAGGAATATGGTTGGTAGAAAATCATGCATTGGGTGGAGGGGAGGAAGGATGGATAGAATATTTGGTAGCAGTAGAAATAGTGGTGTCAAGAGAATTGGAGGTAGAAATGCTTTTGGTTTCCTCATGGGAAAAAAAAAGTGATAGGTCTAGGTTTTTAGGATTCTTAGTAAGATAAAAACTGTGTTCATTGAGATTCTCAATAAAGAAGTCATGAGAGGTACTATACATGATAGGAGGGGGTCTAATGATATAAGTATGAAAGGATTTAAAGTTCACCAAATCATTTAATGAAATTAAATATAATGTAAGGACACTACTGATCAAATAAAATAATAGCACAACATAAAAGATTTATCTAAAGTAATACAAACAAGAGTGAAATATAGAAGATAAAGATTACTTGTCTTGTAACTATAAGTTTGGACTGATTCTGGCTAATGAACATGATAGAAAGGAATATTCTAGACTGTATAATATTTTTGTATGAGTATAAAATGTAATGATTTTAAGGACAATAGTGCATAAAATGGGATAGGTTTACTTAGGCGTTAGCATCCATTTTGGGTGCTAGTGTCTCAGTGGAATATCTTTAGTCATGGTTCTTTATGTATCAATTATTGTTGCTTATTTTTTAGTGTAGGTCATGTCGGGTTCGCTATACACCTTCTTTGTTACACCCATACCTACAAAAAAAACCCTAACTACCTACTTAATACTCAAGTAAACATTAGATGAAAAAAGTATACATATGCTTGAGTCATAATCGACCTCAATAAATCACCCAAATGTGATTGTCAACGAGTGTTGCACTACATTTCAGACTTAATGTAGTTTGTGTTTGTGTGTGTGTGTGTGTGTTATTTAAATAGTGTCCCTTGAGCTAGGATGCCCTAGTGTTAGTCACACAAAGAATAATGGGCTATAACTACTTGTTCCCAATGACAATGTGTGGTATGGAATTTAGAATAAACCCTTCTATGTAGTGAATTATGCAATCCCGCAATGTAGTCATTGGTGTAGTAGATAGAAAATATTAGCTCCTTGTAATAGTATGTGCCTCTTGAAAATGATTTCCCTTAATGAGGTTAAATAAGACATGTATATATATATATATATATATATATATATATATATATATATATATATATATATATATATATATATATGTATGTATGTATGTATGTATGTATGTATGTATGTATGTATGTATGTATGTATGTATGTATATATAATTCCTTTACTTAAGCTCCATTATTGAAAAGTGAAAGGCCAACTAAGGGTGATAAACAAAGATAAGGAAAAAGTAACATCCAAAAATTTAGAAAAGAGAGGAAAGAAGCGCCAAAAGGGGACAATAGTGCCCAAACACTCTTCTCCCTAATGGGCAGTTCTATACATGATATTTAAAAAGGTAAACAATGAAACAAAAGGTGAGAAAGATGTCAGCTAGTATGTAAAACTACAAGTTGCAAATTAGAAATAGTAAGTAATAAAGATGAAAAGGATAAAAGAAATGTCAAACAAAAGTAAAAGGTTTGTTAATGACTAGTTCTTTTTCTTAGGAATCATGTATATAAATTAAGTATTTAGAGGCTAGATGTACATAGTAAGTGCATGATTTAGTGATGATAATATGAATATCAATCCATTGATTGATCAAGTGTTGATATACTATTTAGCTCTATGTTGTGTAAGCTTGTGCCTCTTCAATGAGATGCAATATTGTTTCCCTTCAAAAAATTAGGAGGAGATATCTTCAACATTGATTTTGAGTAGGAATGATAGGACATTGAGAATATATTTTTATATTATTGATGGAAAAAATATCATCAAAGCTCATAAAATTATCTTGGAAAATCACGAATTTGCATATATTCCCGATAAAATGAAACAAATATATTCTTGTATTCTATCTTCTGGTATAGAAAATGATCAGCATCTGCAAACAACAAAATATGATGAACAAAACATAGGTTTGAAAAAATATATGTTGACCATTTGTACAATTATAGGTCAACATGGATCATGGAAAGAAGACATAAACATCATGGTTTTAGCGACAATAAGATATAAAATTGGAAGGTATTTATAATTTTTAATTCATTTTAATAGACAAAGAAATGAACTAAATACAAAAGTTACATTTTATTATATAATATATTATTAATATAAATTATTTTTATGTTCACATACAAGAAATTTGAAAAGCAGATTCTACATATTTAAAAAAATAAAAATTGGATAGTTTGAATGATAATATACATTTCTTCTTCTTCTAGATGTAATTGGGAAAAACAGGGTTTGGTTTCTTATTTGTACACAAATAGTGGGTTGGATTCTTTAACAAAAAGGCTAATGAACTTGATTTTAAGGTAAACTCATTAGATAGTCTTACAAAAACTTTATTCAAAGGCACAAGGGGTATGACTCCAGATGAATTGAAAATCCTTGCAGAAAAATTCATAAGTGGAGAAGTTTGGTTGAGTTCACAAGTATTGAACTTGGTGTGAAGGAAGTAACTTTAAATTCCTATTATAAGATATTAGAAGAGATCATATCCACACGGAAAACATTATGGCCTATTTGTAAATAAGATTTCATTAACAAGCTTCCCTAATGGTATGTACTACATCTAATGTGGTCAAAAAGTTTGAAATACATGAAACTAATTTTATTCAACTCGTGAAGAATTTAGACATGAAAAAAATCTATTCAAATAGGGAAAGAGAGTCGTGTAAATGAATCAACAATATCAAAGGATTTTATTGATCTCCTACAATTATATGTATCGTCAATTACTAAAAATTCTCAAAAATGGAGAAAGATACTTACGAGTTTACATTCCAATATGATTTTCCATATTTATTGAGCATAACATTGGTAGGTCTAGAAAACAATCTCTCTACTAAGTACAAAAGTATTTATTTATGATTTTTGTAACATTGTAAGTAATATTACATAAAACGATATTATAGAGATTCTCTCATGCATTAGATCTAGAATGTAATGAATTGTGTGTACATATTGTCTTATTCTAGTGGTGAAATATTACTTGTTTCATAATCATATACACATCTGCATGGAGAATTATAAAAATATGAATTAAATTATTTCTTAACGGTGTTCAATGATTCTAACGAGGAAGGTGGATTTCGGGGATATTAATTATTGTTAGCATTTATGGTGTCAATAATTCAAATGACATGGTAAATAAATAAGTGGCAATAGAACTTGACTAGTTGCATATCAAGCCCTTGAATATTGTAACTCCAATTTATATTGATATTTACATTCTAGAATATTTGTTCAAGTATGCAAGATTTTTGTTTTTCTAGGAGAACATATTCAAAGATGCAACAAATATTCATACCCTGTCTTAACACTTGTGGAGGTATAAATGGGATAAAATTAGTGCATAATTTAAAGAGAAATTCACCGATATGTATAATAGAAAATCCAAAGCATGAGCTAATGCTTAAAAAATACTGCAAATATATAACTATGAATCCAAGTGATTTCCTACTCTAAACACTTTTATTTTCTATATATTAGGCTCTTTTATGCAATTAAGAACAAGTACTTTTCCATTCTTAATTTTTTTGAATTTTCAATCTAAACTTATATGTTTCGTGTTATAATTTATTGAGCCATTACAAACATGTGTGAGCAAAGATAAACATTTAATTCATGAAGTAAATAAGTTGGAGATTAGTGTTATAGATAAGCACAACATTCATACATCCAACTAACAAGATGTTCCTCAATAGAACAAGAAATTAATGGTGCTTAGCATAGAAACTACATAAAACACTTGCACCTTTAATTATGACAATTGAATCGGAAACAAGTATTAGATACTACTTATTAATTGTTAAAAATATCAATACACATCAATATTGGATTAAATCAATTTGTCAAAAATTCATTATTTAAAATTCTTATGTGCGAGATGTAGGCGAGGAAAATGTACAATCTACAAATATTTGCAAAGATAGAGGTAAAATATATAGTGAAATAATTCTATTACATTCAAAATAAATATAATGTAATAATGAGTCTCAATATTATTATTTTTTGTATTTCCGGCAAAGAAATATTTTCTTATTATTGATTTAGAAGGATTTTTAATTTAGAAAAAAATTGTAGAAAGAGAAGCACATTATAATTGAATAATGACCATATTCAACCAAAGGGATATGTTACCTAATTCCTAACTATTGCATATGCACGCTTTTGAACTAGCATTTTGGTCTACATTTGATACAAATGTTAATGTAGAAAAAATTACGGTGAAAATAATACAAATAGATAAAGTGGATACTTATCCTTTATTTTGTTGGGGTTCTAAGTACTTGTGATAAAAGGGGAAATGTTTAGTAAAATTTTGGATACAATTTGGAAAGAAATGGAAATTCCACACAATAGTGAAAGTACTATTATAGTCATTGCGCAAAAACAAAGGCATACCTAAAGATTTTTTTTGTTTCCCCAAAGGTTTCTTTTGATAAAAATTTAAAATAAGAAAATGGTTTATGAATGTTTTTTTCCACAACTATCCTTATCAGGGGATGAAGATGATGCAAGAAAAGTTCTAAAATAATGTACTTTGTCTCATTAAACTATTAAACAAGGCAATACATGAAATCGAATTTATAGTAACTATTAAATTATTTTTTTGACCATTTTTCATATTGGATTACTATCTACTGCTTAGAATGTTATTAATATTTATATTTTTCATTCATATTCATTTCAAATTTTAGTTTTTTTTTAATAATGGAAAATAGTTTTTTGAAAGGGACTATACCCTTGAATACAAAATAAGGCCTTTAAGCTGGAATAAGAGTGAGAAACATAGCAGGACTAACTAAGTCCAGGTAATACAATGAAATTCCACGTAGCCCAGAAACAGCTACACAAACGAGACTTAACAGCAAAACATCAGCAAAAAAAATAGTAACCCGACAGCCAAGAAACAGTAAGAATAACAAAAGAGACATGCAGGACTACTTCTTGGCTACTTGATCAACACTGATCTTGACTTTTTTCCAAGCATGAAACATACCCAAATCGGTCATGTAGGCAAAGATCCGTCTTATCGAGCTCCTCGATGGTTCTTTTGCTCTCTTTTTCATTGCCCCAAAGTGCAGCCGAGACACCGCTGAGGTTGGAAACACTTTTGGCATGCCCCACGATGAATTCCTCAATGGCCCTAAAGGCGGCAATGTTGTAATCATGCCTAGTCTTAGCCTTCCCAAGGCGGGAGTCCAAGGAGGTCAGCTTTTTGTATATGTCTTCAATCTGACTATTGTCAATGCTCCCTTCCCCCTCCATGCTTTTCTTACCTTTTTGCTTAGCTAGGTTTTTGACCTCATCCTTCAGCATTTTTATCTCAGCCTCTAAGGCCTCCAGTCTCTTGGAAGGGTTATCCATCTGTGCTTCCCGGGGACTGGCACTACTTATGTTTAGCAGGTCACGTGCAATGTCAAGATCAAGAGGCTCTTTCCCTGCTGCAAGAGTCTCAAGGTTGAGTCTCCTAGAAGCCCTGGTGAGTGGACGTTTAGAGGTAGAGGCGAGGTGGGTGGCAGGAGGAGCAGTAGGAGGAATAGAAGGAGAGACATGTGCAGCCGGCATGGGGGTAGCAGCACCGGTGGCAGGGGCAGCAGCAAGGGCAGCAAAGGCAGCAGGAGAAGCAGGACTGGCAGCAGCGGAGCCCATCGGAGCCGGGCTAGGAGAGGAAGGAAGACCGGGGTACTTGAGAAGGCAGTATTTGTGAATTAGCAAAATAAGCCCTTGATGCAAGGGAACCACCCGGGTATGCTTCTGGAACTCCAAAATGGAGCGCTCAAGAGAGTTTAAAAGATAATGAGGGAAGCAAACCAATCTATTCCTACGGAAGTGGTTTAAAAAGATGAGATGCTTAGCTGGGACAGTAACAAACCTACCTTCCAAGGAGATGAAACGAATCATCATGTGAGTGACTTCATCAAATGGTGATGGAATTGAGCTTACAAGCAGACCCACTGTGCTAAAAATAAGCTTCTCATCTTCCTCCACAAATCTTCTTTCTTCAGTTTCTTTGATAACCCTTTTGTTGAAGAAGCGGTACCCATCCAGGCTGAGACCGGTCGCTTCAGCAATGAGCTCTTCATTGACAAGAATTTTCTGTCCCCCATAGTCGACAGTCCTCTCTTTCCACTCCTTAGCAAAGCGTACTGAAATACTTTGATCATGTCCTTGCACCCTTTCAACAAAGCTGGTGAAGCCGCCTATGCTGAGAATGTTCCAAAGCTCGGTGTTTTCCTTCCAATCAGGGTCCGCGCACGGCTCAATTTGACAGGGAGGTCCTCCCATCTTCTCAGTGGTGTGCAGGTTACAACAAATTCCAGAATGCCGCTGAGCGTGAAGAATAGTTCGTTTCTTACTGTTGAAGATCGCATAAGACTGGGAACTGTAGCCGTTGGTCTTCTCACGAACGGCTGCGTAATTGCTGAACTGAGCCTGCGGGAAGTCGCGTGTGAAAACCCTTTCCCTGTCAACAATCACTTTGTAATTATTATCGGTTTTCGTGGAGTTTGGCATCCGGATATCAACAGCTGTTGTACCTCCCACGTGCGTGATTTTGAAATCTGGATGACTCCACTTGAAGTTTCTTAAATAGATCTTGCTATTATTTGAAAAAGATATTATTTGCCTCGCCATATAGAATAAAGCAGCACGTGTGAAAGAATTGATGATTTTGATTTTCCTCCAAAGATTAAGGCTTATCTCTAGAGATTGCTTGCTTATGAAGCTCCGCATGGATGCTGTTGTGAAGCTGATTAGGGATACTATCATTATCCCAGATAGTAAAATTTATATTAATGCCATAATTGGCCAGTGCATCTGCCAGATTGTTGCCTTCCCTGTAAGTATGTATGATTCTGATACTATTGAAGGTGTGGCAAATGCTTATGGATTCAGAGATAAAGTCTTTAATACTCCAACTGGGAGATGAGGACTGATTAAGAAGCTTAATGATATTAAGGGAGTCCCCTTCAACAATAAGGTTCTGAATATTTTGAGCCCGTGCAACTCTCAAGCCCCAGAGAGCAGATAGTGCTTCGGCAAAATGATTGGTTTGAATTCCCATTTTTCCAGCATAAGCAGCAATCAAATTACCTTTGTGGTCTCGTATTGCTCCTCCTCCAGCTGCTGTCCCAGGGTTTCCCTTAGAGGCGCCATCAAAGTTCAGCTTGTACCAATTAGAGTCAGGAGGATGCCATTTAATCAAAGATCTATCTACACTATTCCCAGGGTTGCTCCAATTTCCAATGTGCCAATTAGATAAAATGTGCTCTTCATTCTCAGGATAACACTTGTTCTTGGGGGGTTTAAATCTGGCCATGTCCTCTTTGATACCTTGAGAAATTTTGCCAATACTGATTTTATAATTCTGCTTCTTATTTCTAAAATGATATTATTTCTGTCCTTCCAAATCCTCCAGATTAAATGTGGGATTGCTAATTTCCGATTCTTTTGATAGCACAATGTCCGAATGGTGGGTTCCATTGATTCCATAGCTGATTAAGGTTCTTTGGCAACACCCAAAGAGCATCAAATTTAGAAAGAACAAAGCTCCAAATTCTATTGGCATAAGCACAATGTATGAACAGATGACTAATGTCTTCATAGTCATTCCTACAAAGGTGGCACCAATTAGGAATTATAAATCCTCTTCTCATCAAATCATCGGTGGTGAGAATTTTACCTCGATGGCCAGCCAAAGAAAAAAATTTATTTTGGGGGTTAACTCAGGCATCCAGATCTTGTTCCAGTTAAAGTCAGATTGGTTACTGTGAGAAAGATTGGTATAACCAGATTTGACTGAGTATTTCCCATCTTGTGAATTGCTCCAAACCAGCTCATCCTTGGAATTCAGCTGACTTAAAGGGAAGAGGTCTAAAAGATCCTGAAGGGAGGAAGTAATTTGTTTCAGCTCAATTCGTTCCATAGAAAGTCTTTTCCAAGTCTTGTTGGTGCCATTTCCTTCAATATAGTCCTTGACTTTAGTTCCATACTTGCTTATAAGGCTGTCCTTAGCTGTCCCAAATCTCTCCAAGAGGTTGTCACTGAACCAGTTATCCTCCCAGAAGTTTATCTCACTGCCATCCCCCACTTTCCATTTGCTGCCCTGCTTGATGAAGTTTCTACTCTTGACCAGATTATTCCAAAAAATGGAACCATTGGGTAGTTGTTCTTCATGCAGATAGGAGTAGACAGCTTGTTGATTCAAGTATTTTGCTTTAATAACATCAATCCAGGGCTGTTTCTCAGATAGCAATCTCCAGCCCATCTTAGCGATGAGTGCCTCATTCATTTTCTCAATATTTTTTATGCCCAGCCCTCCCATGGATTTTGGGGTGCAGACCTTATCCCAGGCCACTAGGTGAAATTTGAACTTCTCTTCCATGCCTTGCCATAAAATTTTTTTCTGAATCCTTTCAATTTTCTCTCTGAAGGAAGAAGGAATTTTGAAAAGTGACATGATATAGATGGGCAGACTTTGGAGTGTACTTTTAATGAGAAGGCACTTACCAGCACTAGAGAGAGTGGCCCCTTTCCAACCTGCCATCTTTTTCTGAAATCTCATCAACAAATCATCCCACACCATGTGAGAGACTTTCTTAGTGCCAAGGGGGAGGCCTAAGTACGTTGCTGGAAGAGCACCTATTCTACAGCCCAGAATTTTAGCAATCTTGAGCTGTCTTTCCTCAGGGGTGTTAAAGAAAAAAATGGTGCTTTTGTCATAATTAATCTCTTGCCCAGAAGCAGATTCATAGAGTTGTAATAAAGCCTTAATAGCTTTAGCTTCCACAACTGAGGCCAGAAGAAGAAGGATTGTGTCGTCTGCAAATCATGGCGATGAGAGACAACTTGGCTGAATGAAGCGAGTTTAGATCCATTTAAAAGGTCGTTCTCAACCGCTCTCACCAATTGTTCTACTAAGGTGTCACTAAGAAGAGAATGAAGAGTAAGGGGAGATGGGGTCTCCTTGTCTTAGACCTCTGCTTCTTTGCTGGTGAAAAAAACCACAGGCTCCCCATTAACAACCACAGAGAACCTGGCTGTAGATATACAAGACTTGACAATTTTTCTAAATTTTTCCATGAACCCAAATTTAGATAAAATCCTATCAAGGAAGACCCAAGAAACCTTGTCAAAAGCTTTATTCATATCAAGCTTGAGGATCATATTAGCCTTTTTATTGTTTTCCATGGAATGTAAAGTTTCGTGCACCATAATCACTCCGTCTTGTATTATCCTGCCTTTAATAAAGCCACTCTGCTGCCTTGAGATGAGGTCATTCATTATGAGCTGCAGTCTAGTAGTGATGATTTTGGTGAAGATTCTAAAGATAGCATTAACAAGACTGATAGGATATTAAAATTAGTTTAAATACACATAATTTTGATATTTATGTCATGTATTCAGAAATGGATATTAAACAAGGATATTACGGATGGAATTTACTTTATACTAATAATATAAAATTGAAGTGTGTAAATATTTTTGCAATAATTTATTCTTATTAAAATTTTATTATTAGTTTTTAGAGAAAAATATCACAATGATGAAAATAATTTTATATTAGCAAAATCATGCACTATTAATTATTATTTGATTTATTGAAAAGGAATTGTTGTGTATTAGTTTACTTGTCATATCTCACTCGACTTGGAAGGCATTTATTGGTATTGGGAATATAAGGACTTCTATTTTGATTCTTAGGTATTACTAAATTTAGATCACTAACCATACAACAAGATTTTTCATATTCATACTACCGATACTTCTTCCATACATGCATCCCTTATAAATTTTGATATTGGGTTGCGATTTACATACTTGGACTCAAGATAAAAACATTTATTAATTCAAAAAAATTGATTGGATTTGATATATTTTATTTATTTTTTCTTGGGGCATAATGTATCTTGAAATTAGCAAAAACTTATTAAGATCGTAGAGGGGGAATATTGTGTCAATCTACATAAAAACATGCAAAATATTCTAGACAAGTACACACACATATGGTATAAATAACATGTTGTTCATATGTTTAAAAACATGCTATGTTTATGACATCAAATAATCCCTTTTCTTAGGATTTCCTGTTACTTGGAAATTTAATGGAACAATCCATTCCGATAGAAAAATATTCACACACTTATGTACATGGTTAGATCATGTGGGGCCACACCCAAATATGTGTCAATATTTCAAATATAAAAATGATAAATTAGTGACCTTGATTGAGTTTACTTGATATTATTACATTATTTAATAAACACAAACAATTTGGTTAAATTTTATAGTCAGTTGAAATTATATTTACATATAATGTACTTGAATATTTACCTTTCCATTTTTAGATGTTATTTGATTATTTGTATAGTAATTTGAAAGTTTTTTTATATATAAATAACTTGGTTACTTTTCTTACTCAAATGAAATTATTTTTAAGTACATAATTGACTATTTGTAAAAATTAATATCACATTTTTAGATGGACTTAATTTTATTTCATATTATATTTTTTTAGTTCTTTTATATTGCAAACAAATATTACCATTGGTTGTGTTTAGATTTAATGGAGTTTTCAATAGAGGAAAGTATTATACCATGTTTATAATAGGTGATCTACCATTCTCATATATTTTGTAAATGTTTTAAAGTTATTATCTCAAAGAAATATAACATGAAATGCTATGTTTATATATAAATAGTTCTCCAAGAGGTATAAATCCAAAATTAAAATAAGCTTTTATTTGTAAAGAGAACCAGATGTCATAGAAATTATATCATTGGAAACACTTTTAATAATTATTTTCTTATATATGATTACTTGTTAAATGCATTATGGCCACTTTTTTATGCATGAAATATGTCATAGATGTTGGAAAATTTGTAAATAAATTACATTCAATGAATGTTCAATAAAGAAATAATTATTTGTGATAGTTTCATATCCCTTCAAAGAATTTAGAAATATTCTATCTGTAGATGATTACTTAATCAATGATAGTTATAATATTTTTGTATTCTTGTGATTCTTTACTATGTTACTATGTTGAAGTCCTTTACTTTTTTTTTTCCAAAAATCCTTTCAACATTAAAAATCATAAACCCTAAACTTGAAATCCAAAAAAAGATATCTAATTCCAAAAATATGTAAATTGGAATCCAATAATAATGAAGTTGAATTCCAATATTTTATACTATTAACAAAAATATAAAAAAATTGGGTTTTAATATAGACTAGAATAAGTCTAGATTTAATGAAATAATGGTTCTAGGAAGATTCTAAAGGATCTTGTCTGAAGGTCAGGTCGAATATTTAAGGAAGCTAGCTCATTTCATCACCTACTCAATGAATCAACAACAAAATTCACCTTTCCTTTGATATATTGGATGTCCATTACATACTAAAAAACGAACTCCATATAATGCCATTAATGGGAATCAAGATTAAGCTATGAAAAAAAGTGTTGCAAACTTAGGTGGTCAGTCCTAAAAAAATGGTCTGCCCAAAGGAAAACACCTCCAATGAACAAGGGAATGCACTACTACTGCAAGCTCAAGATCGTGGGTAGGATAATGAAGATAATAATCTTTGATTTTGTGTGACTGAAAGGCAATAACATGGTGGTCTTGTATTAGAAATAACCTAAGTCCCTCTAAATAAGCATCTTTGTAAACCAAAAATATGCCAAGGGATATAAAATGACAAGAACATGAGTAGAAGTGAAATTATCCTTGATAAATTGAAAGGAATTCTCACACTTCTCTGTTCAAATGAACTTATTCCCTTTATTATGAAGGAAGTGATCAAATGCACAATCTAAGAGAAGTCATGAAAAACCTATGATAGTACCCTACCATTCCCATGAAACTATAGACCTCTATAATTATGGTGGGGTTAGCCAATTGAGGATACAATAGATCTTCAAGGGATATACTAAGATACCCTTGCTAGAAATGATAAAATATAAGTCTTTAATATCATAATGAAATAGGGAACACTTCTTCAAGTTTTTGAAAAGAGTGTTCTCCTCAACACTCATAAAACATGTCTCAAATGATTCTCTTTCTCATCCATTAACCATGAATAAATAAATATATCATCGGGAAAACCTAGATAAGATGATCCAAAATTTCATGAAGACGCAACTCATGTGAGTCATGAAAATTACAGTGCATTGGTCAAATCGAAGGAGCCACTCTACACTAGTGGTTCCCATAACAAGTCTAAAAATATCTATTATGGATTTCTATCTCTACAATCCATAGTTGATGGTACCCTAACTTAAGATAAATCTTGGAGAAAACATTGGATCCCTACATATATTGAAATTAATTATCTATCCTAGGAAGATGATATCGGTTCTTCATCATGACCTTATTCAACTATCTAAAATCAATACATAAGCAAAGGGATCAATTATTTTTCTTCACAAAAATCATGGGTTCACCCTAAGGGGACACATTATTTTTGATGAGGGAATTTAATAATAAATCCTCTAAATAATTATTAAACTCATGAAGCTTGGGATTTTTCATTCTATAGGTGCTTGTGAAATGTGAGAAACACCTAAAAATAAGTCAATAGTGAAATAAACCTCTCTACATGGTGGAAAACTAGGAAGATTGCTTGAAAACTCATTTGTATACTCTCTCATGAGGGGTTTCTCATCAAGTGGTGAAATAGATGGTGTCTCCTCTAACCTATCACTAATCATGATAGAGAATATATGAAAACCATTGTACATGCTCTACTTTTTCCGATAGGAATCAAACCAATCGATACCAAAAAACCCTATGGGATCCCAAAGGTAAGATGCAAAGATATAAGGTTATGGAAAAAGAAAAAGGTCAAGTATGCAAATATCCACATAGGTATCAAAGGTAATTTTGGATCTACTTGACAACTCTACCTACCATATATTTGAATTTCTATAAGCCACCACCCACACTAGTCCACTATAGAATGTGATATAAATGAATCGATGAACCAAAATAAAATAATATAGAAAATTAGTTAACAATGATTGTACTTGTAGTATCAAGAATTTATTTTCATTGTACAACATGATGGCTCTCTCTACTACAATGTAGACATAGTAAGAGCATCTGCATCATCTATTGTCTACTTTGGAATGGGTTTATTTTTTTATCAATAAAAGTAGGTCTATGAGAACATATGTGGGCATTATGATCAGGAACTCCATAAATGAAACACTCTAATATCTCTCTATGTTAGAGACCGACCCACACTCTAATAAACTAATCTTATGGTACTAATCTTGGTGGAATATTTAGTACATTTTAGATTTTCTTGCTTACTAAAATGCCTCCTATCTCTACCAAAACAATGACTTCCCTATCCTCCACCTCTTTGTATATCCTATGGGGGTTGATACCAATTTTTCTAATGAGTTTGATGTTATGTGTGTTACTATAGATGGAGTGGGGGTATTAACATTAATCGCTGTGTCTTAAACCTCCTTTTGGGGTGAGTTAATGCCTCATGTCCTAAAATCTTATTGAACGTGATTTTGATCCTAAAAATTGTTCTTGTTATAATCTCAAGACTCTTGGAATTTTCCTGTATTATCCATCATTCAATACTCCTTCTCCACCACATTTTCCAAGGTCAAAGGAGATAAAATAAAATATTTTTTTCCAAATACACATACAGTGCCCCCGATGAATATGTTGACCTATAGTTTATCATCATGTAAGTAATCCACATACTAAATTAGGTCCAAAAAGTGTAGTCTTTTTCATTACCAACAATAGCTATGCATGTTGGCACCTAATTCAAATAAATCACAATACTCACCTAAAGTGCACGAAGCTACCAGTCCCTTCTTGCTATGCTTGATAGGAAATTGGCATGCATACTAATCATCATAGTGTTAACCAATAAACCCTTTATGCATGGATAACCATTATACTCATGTCATTTTGGAAATAAATATAACAAGGAATATGAACATTCCAAACAATAATCAAGATCAACCGTATCTTTATAACACCATATTTACATATGTCAAGAACTATTATTCAACCAAAAGTATTCATTATAAACCAAAAACATTACATAGTATGAAGCTAACTGCATAATAGTACGTACATAGTTACATCATACCATACACACATCACAACCTAAATTGCATTGAATAGAAGAACCTTACCCTCACACTATAGTCCTTTCTATTAATGTATACATCACATATATATAGGGGTCGGTAATTTACCTTCACTTCCCATGCACTCTCCTAATAATATGCATGCTCTCAAAAATTATGCATGATTTACGTTCTTAAAAATAGCCATACGTACAACTCTTGCATGATTTTACAAAAGTTGTTGATAATAGAATGTCCTAAATATAACCCTACTTTAATCCTATTAATAACCTTCTCCATGCATGTGATTTTATCCCTGATCTACATGTTCTTATTCCATAAATAGCCTTTTCTTGACCACCAAGTCATCCACTTTTATCCTTTTCTTGGTCACCACCCTAACTCCATTTTTCTATTTTTAGCTACTGGGTCGAAAATTGGATAAGTATTGTTCTCTTTATTTGTGTGTGCATTACCCTATTTCTTACCTACGTGCATCCCTTTGCGTGATACTCCATTTACCAATGCGCACACCCCTGCGGGTTGAATTTACTCTTCAATACTTAGAATTTTCCCAACCAACACTTCCCCACACTAGGTATGTTATCCATCCTCGTCAACATTGAATTAAATAATCTTCTTCCAAAGAATGCATGACTCAAAAATGTCTTGAATGAACAAATGAAAGAATATGGATTATGCCAAAGAATAAAATAATCAAAAATCAAGTCTCTTTAGGTGGGAGGAGTGCTAGGAATTCCTTGTCTAATATTTTCTCTAGCTCCCTCCACCCTTCTATCTCCTTAGTTACTTTAACTAGCGTAGCATTCACAATATCAAGGAAATCTACATGGGTCAACTCATCAATCTTCCCATTCAATTATACAACCAAATTCTCCATCTTCTTATCTACATCATCCAATGCATCCATCCTTCACATAACCCAATGGAATATTTCCTTCATCGTATCTTTGAGTATGACCTTTAAGGTTGTTATTACATCGATTTTATACTCTAATTCTACTAGCATATTCTCTCACTCTACCCTATTGTTCTTCATTTTGGCCTAAAAATACATCAACGTTTCCTCATCCCTAGTAGTGAGAATAATCAAAATCCTGGAAGTGATAAAAATAATTCACACTTAAGTGCAACCTCCTTAGCTTCTACAGCTAGTGCCTCATATTGTGCAAGATTGGCCTATATCTATTCCTTTTCCATGTTATTTTATGCGGATAACTCCTTGGTTTTAGTACCATTATCTTCCTTTTCTCATGAGAGATGATCCATGCCACGTCTTCCGTGTAATACAACACTATCTCATACTCTTCCTTTGTATTCGTAGAAAGGCTTGGATACACACTAGTGAAAATATTCGCAATACACTCCACATTTTTTTATGTTGCACACATTATCACCTTCTCTTATATCAATTCCTTTTTAGTTGAGAAATTGTTTCATATTTTCCCGGCTCTCCGACATAGTCTCTTGATCAAGTAGTCCTTATCAATAATTCATGTTCTCACTTTTGATGATAATTTATTAAGCGTATTAAATGTCTATTCATCTGTAAGTAGTTGTGCATCAACCACGGGGAAAGCCTCTCCTTGATTTGACTTAATACGAGTATCGACAATGACCGCATGCTGACCTTGGCCTCTAGATCCTCCATGTGTGATTGATTTTCCCATGATATCATATTTATTGTATGTAGAAGGATCTTGTTCTTGTAAAAAAATGAACAATAGAAGATATCGAGTGTGCCAATAGGGTGCTTTGAATCTAGAAAACCAACCGGTACATGAAACATGGAAGAAAGGACAAAAAAATGAATAGTTGTCTAAACCTAGTCAATCATCGTGTGTCATGTGTCATCACGTGTCGAGCGACTGTAGACTTATGAAAACCATAACTTCACGCTACAATGCTTAGATTCCTACGTGCTTGGTCTCATTTGAAAGCTTTGTTGAAATGAGCTACATGTTCGAATATTCAAATTTAAATCTAGGTAGGATTTGGTAGGTGGAAACTAGGGAAATGTATCTCATCTCATCAATGCACACATATGATAAACCTCAATAACCAGATTTCATCGATCTTACCTCCTTCTTCTACATGCTAAATAGACATGGGGAAGTGCATCGATAGCCTTACAAGTGGTTTTGAGGAATTAATCATTTTCTATTGGTAGTATGAAGATTTGAATCCAATTTTACCTCTCTTTCTCCTTCTTTTATCTCCTTCTTCTTCTATAAATAACAAAGTTATACTTTCTAAAAAGGATCCTTCTCTGTTGTAATGGCACAATGCCAAAATGGTGGTCGATTTCCCACAGGTCTCAAATTGAAGTTGTGTAATCATGAATTCTTTTCATTCATGGAATTCCCATTCATAGTAGTAGAGTTATTTTTCTTCATCCCTACAGGTTCAAATCCTCCTTCAAATCATTTTTATAAGCCCCATTATCCTGAAAATGCATATAACCCACTTTTTTCTAACCAAAATGTTTATGAAGAACATGTTTATGAAAATGATGGTGGGAAATCCATGGATGAAGCTGATTTTGAGAGAAAGGTTTAAAAATGGAGATGGAAATGATGCAGCTCAGAATCAAGTGCTCTATAAAGGAAGCTAAATTTGAATACAAGGTCCCTTGTCCATGGGTCGGCCATGTACTAGGCTGGTTTAGTGCCCAATAGAAGTTATAATTTATCAATGAGATGCTACCCAAGATTATAAGAAATGGAGGCTCAAAAATCTAGTGCACAACAACCCTGTATATGGAGAAACCCTACACTACCATCTTATAGCCCTCCCACTCCTATGCACCAACTTATATCATTTCAATATGATGTGCGTGTTCCCATCTTCTTCTACGCTACCACCATTGATAATTCCCCTCATCCATCCTCTCACCTTCATTTCTCTACCATCACCCCTCTTAACCCATGCTTCCACTTATCTTACGTGTGTGCCTTCCATGCCTTTTGTGCCCATCCTTCCACCACCTTCCGAGTCCCCTATGTCTAACTATACCATAAATGAACAACCCCCTGCTAATGCACCTTTCCCAACCAATGTCATTATATTCGATGACTATAAAATAATTGAAGAATGACATGAATCATGTGACTCGAATGGGAAGAGGAAATCATCATGGCGCTGCTTCTAGAAGAAAACCACTTAGTTCGAGAGGGCACGGTTCTAGAGGAGACTAAGTTTTTGTAGAGGTAAAACCATGCGCACCTCAAGTTTTCACGATCCATCTTGTAAGAACTCCCCTTGAAGGATATTCTACAATAAAATCCCATATGTGGGATTGAGATTCAAAGTAATGGGCAGATCAAAAGGATCAAACTATGCCCAATTAGATATTTGGATATTCTAGAGCCAAAGATAAAGTTTCCGCTAGTCATGCTCACTTCAGAGCATGAGGTAGAGCTTCATTGCACCAAATTTCAACAACAGTGCCTCCCGAATCTAAGCATAGAATAAATTTAGGAGGTATATATTTTGTTTTTGATACTTTGAGGAGGGTGAAACACCATCTACAAGTCATTTTTTCACTCTTTTTCCAGACCATGTCCAACACCAAATCAATTACATGGTTGCAATTTGTGAGGAAGGGAAGATACTTCTCCCTACTTGTTACAGGTTTTACTTGAGTGCCCCTTGCCTTTGGTTAGATTAGGCTAGGTTAGGTTTGATTTCAATAACACAAGTGCTCATGCACACTCTGCATGTTCCCTTTGGGACATGTATGATTTTCAGCTTTGTACATAGTGTTGTGCTTCTATTTCGCATGCTCCCTATGACACATTTCCTTTCTTCTTGTGCCGTGTGCCCCTTTTTGTTGCTTCCGGGATGAAAATCCAATTTTGGTAAAGGTAGTTCCAATGGTCAGTGTATAGATTTCACTCTCATCAATCCAGTTTAGAATATCTTCATATGAGAGCAACGGTTCGATTCAAAGTTCGACAAAGATTCAAGTGACTTTAGGGATGTTATTCAAGTTGTAGATTAGATCTTCAAGTTCAACACTTGACTCCATGCCCAATGTAATTCTAAGGCTACCGGTCTCTTCATCTAGCAGGAAGATGGCCCCCAAAAGTCACCAAAATTATTATCCAAATAAATCTCCTAGTTATCTAGATAACTTATATTCTCATTCTAACTTTGATGTCTCACATTTCAAGTTGTGCACACTTAAGCTTTCTCCCTTGGAACAATTTTTTTGGATGTAGTTCTTCCACGTGACTTGATTCTTTTGTGTGTTCTTTCTCACTTTCCTCTACATTATTCTATCTCCTTCCATTTCCCCTTTGTGCCTTCCCTCTATGCATCTAGTTTCTTTTTTATCTTTTCGGGCACCTCGTGCATGCATGTATATATAGACTAACCTTCCAATTTGCTAAATCCTTGTAGTTCCTATTGCGTGCTTGCATACACTTAGCTCCCCACGCAACACTTTTCTTTTTCCACCGTGCACCCTCCTTCGATTGAATGCTTGTGTCCCTTCCTCATATGTTTCCCTTGTAAGTTTTTTTCCTTTTCCTCCCGCACACAAACCTTCATTCTTGCCTTCCCTCTATTTCCCTTTCACGTGTATGCCTTTTTCTTCTACACCTTTTTCCTTCTTCTATGCCCATCAACACATGCCACGCCATATTCTTTCAAACTTGAGTATGATGGATGTAACCTATCGAGTGTACAAATAGGGCACTAACTATGGACAAACAACTAATTCATGACACATGGCTAAAAAGAAAAAAAATGAATAGTTTTCCAACTCCTTCAGCTTAATCAGCATGCGCCACATGTCATTACATGCTAGAGCAGCTTGTAGACTTTTGAAAACCATAAATTTTGTTGCAATGCTCAAATTCCCACACGTCCAGTCTCATTTGAAAGATGTTGACATCAAATACATGTTGGAATATTAAAATTCAAATCTAGGAGGTATTTGGTAGGTGGAAAAATAAGGATTCATCTCTCATCTCATCGTACACACATCCAATCAACCTCAACCACTAGATTTCATCATATCCTGACTCTTTCCTTATTCTACATGCCAAACAGACATGGGGAAATGATTCTAACAACCTTGTAGGTATTTTTGTAGGCATTTATCATTTTTGTTGGTGGTTGAAGATTTGAATCCAAGTTTCCCTCTCTTTCTCCTTCTCTTCTCTCATTCTTCTTCTATAAATAACAGATTTTTGCTTTGTAAAAAGGATCCCTCTTTGTTGTAACAACACCATGCCAAAATGGTGGCCAACTTCCCATGGGTCTCAGACCTTGGCATGGTATCTACAATGTATTTTTGCCTCTTGTTGTGAGTTTAACTGACTATGCATCCCTTAAGCAATAAAATTGTGTTTTGTGGAACTCTTGTCTTCCCTTTCTTGTTTTCATTGCATCTTACCTCTCTATTTTCATTTTTGGCATGCTATGTGTACTCCTGTACTTGTAGTCCCCATGTTCATGTGTTGTGCATGCTTTGGAAGGCCGAGCCCGCATGTTGATTTGTGGCACGTGCCATATGCCCTCTTCTCCCGATCCCTCTCTATTTCCTTCACTTCCCATGGAGAGAGATTAACCCTTTCTTTCTGGACATATCACCTTCCCTACCTTAGTATTTTCCCTTTCGTACATCCTTTTATCCCTGGTCCCTTGGCATGTTTAGTCTAGGATTTTCCTTCAGCATTAGGAGTAGTAGTAGTGTTAGAGGTAGATATAGGAACCGGCCTTCTCTTGAGATTCCTTCCAAATGTGCAAGGTCCCACAACTTGGGGACAATTCCATTTTGGTCTCAAACAACTCGACTCTTCTCGGATCTGAGATGTAGGTGCACATTTGAACAACCAACAATATCCTCACTAGAAACCACCTTCTCATTATTATTCACGTGTGTCTTATTGTTAAAACTTGGCTTTTTGGTGACTTGTGGGTCGTACCAAATGTAATCGAACCTCTATACATTTCCCTATGTGGATCCTCTTCTTCATTATCCTCTTCATCTAGATTTTTTAAGAGAGGGGTCTCTTTGTTTGTCCTTTTATAACCATTGTTTTCCTTCCCTTAGGTGGCTTTGGGATCTTACACTCACCTTCAACATAGTTTCCATTGAATAATTTAGGCTTCAAGTAAATATTAAATTTTTCCACCTTTTCATTACCCATTGTTAAAGTTGTGGAGTTGACGTTAATATCATTTGATATCATAGTTTATACATATGTTGTATTTCCGGGATAGAAATACTTCTTGCACAACATATGGTAATAATAATCCACCTTGTCCACATCAAAATTTATATTGCACATGTCAAAGAACATTTTCACAGATGATTGGAAGTACCCCATTGTAAAGCCAAAAGATATTTTTCACCAAGGGCTCTATGCACTGGTCTTTAGATAAAATATTCCTAGGCGAAGTGTTAGTACACCACAAACTCCACTTTCCCTTCCAAAACCCATAGAAACTCATTTTGAATGTGACATTCATGTTTGAATTCATCACGCATTTTCATATACCATCTATCCACCATTAACTTGTAAGCATTGTTGACCACGTCACTAGTGTACTCGATAAATCTCTTCATGGGGATTTATTCTCTGGGGATACTTCCACATTTTTTCATTTGGTCTATAAGGTACCCCAATTTTTTTAAAGAATATCAAGAGGATAATTTCTCCCCAAGTGATTTTATCTCTAGTGCATGATTCATCTATGATTCCCTCAAAGAATGAATGTAGATATATTATACACATTCCATTGGCCATTTTCTGCGCAATGTGGAGCCACCTCTTGTTTACCTAATTCCATCTCTCTTGTGCTCCTCAATTTGTGACTAGTCACATAACAAATCCCAAAAAAAGGTCAGTAAGTTTGATGATGTCCATCACGCAACCCCCTCTTTTATACTTCAAGGTGGTGGTAGTGACCTCTACTCCAAAATCATCATCCAAGTATTTTTATTTTAGTTCCCGAACTATGCGAATGAGTGACTCTTCCAATCAATTACGTGGTGAGGTGCATCCTCTTTCCTAAAAATAAAAATAGTCCTTGTGGAATCATGACATTAATCATTGATATATTCATTCAAGATTTCTAAAATAAGGGAGATCATAGAGTTGAAGAACCTCTCGTGTGCTCTCCAAGTCCTTGTATCCCTTGTCATCATAAATCATCTTACAATCAAGAGTCCTCTCATTTTTCTTCTAGATTAGATCATTTTATATGTTGCACTAGTTTGCATCCAATTGATGAGTATAGTTGTTAACTTTTCTCTTCCTTATATGGGATACCCATGCCTACCCCATAGTCATACCCTTTCGGTATTGTATTTCTATGTACCATTCCTCTATGGAATCCTAAACTATGGGATTCTCCTTTCATTTTCCCTTTCCATTTCCCTTGGGTGAGATGGTTAATGCTATCCTTGGTCCCATTTCGTTAACTACACAAAATTATAAATCTTCAACCGGTAATTTCATGCCTTAGGTTCTTGAAATCCCTTTTACTCATCCATTCATGGAAAATAATTTACTCTGTCCACATTTATTATTTTCACACCTTAGTCTTCTCCAATCAAATATGCTCCCTAACTCCAATTTTATGTACATGTCTTTCTTCTAACCCTAGCTTAAAGAACTCTCAAACCTTACTCTTCTAGGAAAAAACCTCCATGCCTTCCTTAAGGTTCAAACTTATTCCTAAAGGAGCTTCATAACTAGGTCGGTGCTTTCTCAATCAGGTTACTTCTATTTCTCAAGATTCGTAATAAATTTACACAAAATCATGTGAATTTGCACTCTCAAACACCTAATTTATTCGCAAGGTAAGGTGATAATAAAATCTCCATGGAACCCCTTTTATAGATTTCTAAATTTTTATTGCATTTATTTTTCATCACCTATAATTGTATTGTAGATTTAATTATGTTTTTTTCTTTTTATGCACTTTTCTATAATTTATTTCACGTGCGGAAGTTGTAACCTTCTGGCACGCTACTATCTCCAAGTCCCGGACATCCTTTCACATACACTTTCTAGTTCCATAATAAATATTCCTCTATAACTTATACCTAATAATCCATACTACTACTTTACCTACCTCACATTACACTACATGACCTCTTCCTCATTTGGTCTTCAATCTAAGAAATTTTCATTAAAACCCTCATTCTAAGCACTGTTATATCCTTCTTATTTTTCTCGTGTGCACCTTTTAACCAAAATCGTCCCTTTCCACCATATTGTGGGCATATGCACCAAATTTACCATAAGTCTCAGGACTCTTTTTCATGCACTTGTACTTGGTTCACCCCACACTAAAATTATGTATGGTCCTCTACACATGAACTCAATAGATAGTAATCAGCTTCATGCACGCAAGCATGCTTATTACAACAAAACAAGAAAATAAAAACAAAACATGAAATGGAAATCTAATCTAAGTGGAAATATTTCCTTATTACAAACATCAAGAAGATTATTTATAGTAGGGATTCAACCTACTCCCATTGAAGTAACTAGGAAACATTGTCATCCAACACTTGTAATTGACATGCACATGATTCAAGTATCTTGGTTACTACAAAAGGTCCCAACTAATGCACCTTTAACTTTCCTGGTGGCATGAAAAATTGGATTCATAAAGAAGTGCCATATTTCCAATGGAAAACATATTTCTCTTAACGTTCATATCATGCCAATCCTTCTCTCATTCCTTCTAAGTATTCTAGATCCAACATGCAATGCTGCACTACTCATCTAATTGCATCATTTTCTCAATGTGATCTTCCATATCCTTTTCATATCATAATCCACTTACACACATAATACACAGGGATGGTAACAATAACTCCGTAGGTAATACTACCTCTATTCTAAACACCAACTAAAAGGGTGTGGCCTTGTTTAAATTTTTATATGTAGTTCTACAAGCCCAAAGTACAATTGATACTTTATCATCCCAATCATTCCTTCCAAAATAATAGATATTTTTTAAAGTTTGTCCCAAAATATTGTTGAATTTTTTTGTTCTACTATCTTGAGGGTGATAAGGGTTGGGTTTATTGTGTGACACCATAAAATTTTATGATAGAAATCTGATTGTCTCATTTAATGAATGAATTCATCTATCACTGGTCAATCTTAATGGATAGTCGTACATGTTAATGATGTTTTCCCAAAGGAAACTCTTAGAAGTGGTGGAAGTACAATTGTTTGTTAGCATAGCCTATGCCCACCTTGTTAAATAATCTATGAATGTATTTATGTAGCACACTAAAGTCCCGTGCATGGGTAGTGTATTAGGTCCTACAAAGTCAACATCCCACTTCTCAAAAGGTTTTACGCTCACATAAGATCACAGTGAAATCTTATCCCTACTCCTAGGATTTCCAATTCTTTGAAAATGATCACATGCTTAAACAAAATCCTTAGTATCCTTCTACAAGGTATGCCACCATAAGAGAAATAAAAGGATCTTTCATGTAGTTGCATCTGATGCATAATGTCCTCCATAATACCTCCATTAAATTCATCCATAATGGCTTCATGCTCATGTTCTAGAACACACCTACATAAGACCTCGTCATCGGCCATCTTGTATAAGTCACCTCCAATTAGCTGGTATGGCACAACCTAAATAGCAAACCACTTTATCTCCAAGGACTTCATTCCTTTTGGCGCAAGTCTAGTGTGTAAAAATACTACAGATGTCTTATAGATCTATGTGCATGTGATTCAACCTAAAAAAATGTTCATCAAACATTATATCCTCAATACTATGTACTTCCTCCCTGAATTGATCCACGATAGATGATCAAGTCCAAAGTTACTCTTTCTTGGTTTTATAATAACTATGAAATCAAAGTCTTGAAAAAGAAGTATCTACCGATAGATGTGCCCTTGTAAAATAGGCTTATTGACTAAATATTTCAATGACATGTGATCTATATAAAAGGTGAATGAAGTATCCAACAAATAATGACAAAAATTATGAAGCACATATATCATATATAATGCCTCACATTTAGTTGTAGTATAAATATTCTCTGCTAGTGTCAACTCCCTACTTCTAAATAATATAGGATGATCCACATTAACCTCTCTAAGTTGCACAAAGACTACTATGATTTCCATACCAAAGGCATCAACATGTACATGGAAAGGGTTGGTCCATGAAGGAAAGTGAAAAATAGGAGCGATAGTAAATATTTCCTTCAAGGTATGAAATGCCCGATGTTGCATGTGACCCCAATAAAAAATTCCTTTAGCCTTGAGAAATTCTTCGAGGGTGCATGAATATTTTCATATCCCTTAATAAATTTTCTTTAGTAACCAATATGTCCCAAAAATCCACGCACTTAAATTTAGTTGGTAGGTTCTTCTGATCCCAAAATGATTTCTATATTTTCCAAATTCACCAACAATCCATACTTGTAGATGATGTGCCCAAGAAAAGTCCCAAAAGGTGTAGCAAAAATACACTTCTTAATGTTAAGATAAATTCTCATTTGCTGGCATCTCTCAAAATGAGCCTTAAGTTATCAAATCTATCTTTAACCAACCCATAAATAGTCCAATCATCGTGATAGAACTACAATAATTTATGGATGAAAACATGAAAAGCTTCCACAATAATGCATGAAAATACATCGGGTTCATTCTTAAATCAAAATGGCATAAAAATATATACAAATCTTCCCCACTTAGTGGTAAAAATGGTCTTTTCTTAGTCCTCGCACACAATGCACACCTAATGATAGCCTAAGAACCTATTAGTAATGGAGTAAATCTTGTGCCCTACGAAGCCCTCAAGGATTTCTTCTACGGATGCATTAAGATCCATGTAATCTACACAAATCCTAATCCACTCATCCTTATTAATATTGATTACCATGGGGCTAACCCACTCGGACTCATTGACTCGACTTAATGATGTCATACTTAGGCATTTTATCTATTTATTTTTTAACCCTCAAACATAAGTTCAGATTCATCCTGTAAGGTATCTTCTAAACTAGGCACACACCTTATTTCAGATTAATATTTATCTATTCTAATGAGGGGTTAACTCCTTTCAACTCATGGTAGCCTTGCGAGAACAAATTCTACAAGTTGCGCAAGAGCTCAATATTTTTTCTACCCCTTTCTTCGACCGGTAATCACCAATAATTCCTTCCTTGGGTACATCCTTAGTACCAATTTTTACCTTCTTTGTCCACATAGGAGCATGGTACATGGGAGCCTTTTCATCTACAGTTTCCATTACTTTGTGCACATCTTCTGTATGGTTAATATCCAAATTCTTGACCTCTTCATCAAAAATGAGGTACACCATTTTACCTTTCTCTTTTTCCTTCCATGTATGGCCCATTTGTATCTCTCATGTCTCCTCTCTGCATCCATGTTCACCTTGGGATCAAGTTCATGAAGAAACTTGAGTATAAGCTCCTCAACTTTCATGTTATCCTCTCGATGTGATTTGCTTAATAATCTGTAAGGATGAATTGAGGTTTATTATAAAAATGATCAAATGTATGAACCATACCTTTAGTCATATTTCTCTAGCTTATAGTTTATTGCTTAAGTTCAGTATGCACATATCACACATGAGTGCATCCACGTAAAGTGGAATAAAACTTATACATCCATAGAGATGGTGGTAAAGCCTCATGTCCTTACACCCAATGTTTCTCACATTTATGAACATATAACAAAGCAGTATTCTTCCCATCATACTCATAGATAAGCATAGGAATTGTTCTTAGTAAACCTTGTTAAAAAGGTGATTCTAACTTCTCGCTAACCAAAAAAGTTATCTTTGTGTGTCACCCACTAACACATTATTATTCCATACAAGTTATAAACCAATATGTTATGTAGATCACTTTCATTCTTCCAGTGTTATTTCATGGTGCACAAGAAATATTTGGGATTTTCTTCACAATTATACTAAGGTAACGAGTTCTTCCCATGTGCCTAACCATGCACGTCTAATCATTCATGTTACTCTCCCATTCATCTCGCACCTAACCTGTCTCATATGTGTCATGGGACCAGATTACAAAAAACAACATTTGTGGTGTTGGTGACTGACTACACATCTTCCCATTGAAGTACACATTCCTTGGATGGTTTTATAGTCTCGGGATCTCACATCATGTGTGTATAAATCCTATACATATATTATTTTTCTCAAAGGATTGACATATGGTGCAAATTTTTCCTCATCCAACGGTATAATCACTTAGTCATCCTTATTATCAAAGATGGTATATCCCTAGTTGAACCATAGGTTTTCATTGTTCACATAATACCAAGGTCATCCAAATAGTGCTAGAAATTTTTTTGCTTCAAAGAACTTCCAATACCTCAAAGTCTCAGTAGTAAAATTGGATCCTGAATGGTAATGGACACATCCTTCAATACCCCAATAAGCATATCCTTTGTTTTGTTTTTCATATATAGTAGATTTGAATATGGTAGTAATGTAGGTCTCCCAATCTGATTCCATGCATCTAGAGTTAGAATATTTACCTCAAAGCACTTGTATCTATTAGAATGTTTCTTACCAAAGTGACCCATCAATCACTACATCCGATGTAATTTCATTTTCATACTCATAGTTACGTGGGAAAAATTTACATGTAGTATCTGTCGCTCATGCTTAACTCCAAAGACACATGGTACCTTTCTCATGCAACCATTCCCATAACAATAGGATGATATTCTCTTATCGCAACATCTTGTAGATCTCCTTCAAATCATCCACAGATTTATGTTGAATTTCAATGTCCTTGCATGTTATATTTCATGTTCCTACTCCTTTAATTCTTGTATCTCACCTTATATCTCTCTAATGAATCTCATCGTCTCCTTATAGAAATCCTTATGATGTGTAGCATTTATGTACTTGGCATGTATAATATCTTCTCATTGGGAGAGAATATTTTCTTTAAGAGGCTCACATGCGTGTGCTTCTTTGATATGAGTAGTGACCAAAAATGTTTGTAATTAAGGATTAAAAATATTCTTTAGAATCCATTGATCACTCTTCATATGCTACACCTTGATCATTCCCATGCATTTTTCCTTCTTCTTGTTCTTATACATGTGCTCATAAATATCAGGGAAGTCCTCAACCTTATGTTATTTTCCACAATACGTTCATACCAAATTCTCGGGACAATTGTTGGTAATGATCGGGGGACCGCCAAGTATACAAAGTCCCGTGTGTGAATATTTCTCTTCCACCATGGCCTTTATTACTATAACCTCCACAGAATCCACCACGTCTATTTTTTCTTTCCTTAGAAGGATGAGTTTCATGTACTTGATAATTTCTTGCCATAGTGGTTTGTCATAATCCGGTCTCGTATCCCTAATAAATTTGATCTATTAACCGAAAAATCCTTCATATCATGGGTGTGTATGTCATAAATCTTATAGTACATGGATACATTCTTCATTATTTTGTGATACAAGAGTAGACATTTCTAGACATTATGGTTCTTGTGGTAAATCTTATAAGACTATAACAATGTATACACCATGCTACACAGGAATCTATGCTTCATATGTCATTCAACCTTGAAATATATACACCATATACAACTAAATGTTTTATTTGTTGAATTAGAAAATATATTCTCCAACTACTTAGCCATTGATGTTATCCATGCCTCCAAAAATGGTCTTACACCAATATCAACACTTCTAACCGCTTCAACACACAACACTACTTCTAATGCCTCACATGGATCTACATATGTCTTATGAGATAAGTCCCTTTGAAACAACTATTAAAAACCCCGATGAACCAATGTGCATGTTGATTTGGGTGAATATTATAAGACAGCTTTTGATAGGACTATCTTAAAACACGCATCATACTCCCTCACACTTTCTGATAAACCTTGTTTGATATCCTTGAGTTCACTAATGTTTTTCTTTTCAAATTCTACAATGTGGAACTCAACTAAAAATGTAGCACACAAAACATCATAACCCACCGTAGTTTGTTGTGGATCATAATTTTAGTACCAAATATGCACACACCATTAAATCATGGTGGAAAATAAAATTTCCTTTCTATCTAGGGTTGTAATTCCTTTGGTGTGCCATAATAGTTCACACTTTTGTATGTTCTTGGATGCATCATATAGACCTCTATAATTTGGTAAGTGGAGAGACATCTCCAAGAAGAATTGAGGTGTCTCTTGTAGAGGTTATTAAGGTGGGATCTATGATGGATTTAGATCTTGTCCTGGGTTGGGACCAGATCTTGAACCCGACCCTATCTTGGGGTTTTTTTCCGTGACTACCGACCTTAACCTCTTGAGCCTCCTGTGCCACCTACCACAATTTATGGTCCCATAGACGAAATTATTTATGTCATGACTGTAATACTAAATTGGAAACCTACTATCTATGTTGTCATAACACTTACAAAAGTGATTTCAATGGTCTACATTCCAATACTCTTTCCCGATGATGCACCTATAAACAATCATGTAAGGGTACTCCTAAACACTAACATCTACTACATTATCATGTGCATGTTCCTAGTATGTTATTCTCAAGATAAATTATTCCTATTAGTATCTCCTTACCTATTCATAGATTTTGTTTTCTTTCCTTCACTACTCTTCCCTTTAACTATCCCTAGATCTAGAACACCAAACACAAGCACCAGGTATCCAAGTGAGTCGGATGCATGCCCACGCTTCTCATTTTATCCTATAATGTTCTCTTATCCAAATTCGATTAGGACTATCTACTGTTATTTTATAATGTTGTGAGGACATGAAGTTTTGGCTTCTTGTCTTCCACAAGAGCTTCAAAACCTTCACGAGCCATCATTCTTCTTGACAGAAGTGCTTCTTCAATTTCCTTCTCTCACACTTCACTATACTTGAGTTGTCTTTCTCTCTTTTTTTTTCCTTTTTTTAAGGCTACCTCCATCCTTCTCTACACATGTTCCTTCACTTGCATGTGGTGGGGATTTAGATATCCATAGGTAAACTCTCTAATCCTAATTCTATCATCAAGATCTTGATAGCTAATGGTATCATGCGTAAATAAGATTCTCTGAGCTCACATAAAAAATTGAACTATACTTCCTCTAGACAATAATACATAGAAATTTCATACTCTAACGTATAATTATGTAATAGACCTACCCAAAAAAAATCTACAACTCTATTCCACTCTTTATTTGCATCATAGAGGGTCCGATAATCCTCCCGCATCCAAGCTCTTGACATAGATAAATATCTTCTAGTTGATGTGTAAGATTCTAACCATTGGTACAATTCTAATAGAAACAAATCGAAGAACGTATCATATAATCAGTCATACAAATTATCTTCCACTCACTTGCACACATTAAAGCAAGGTCTAGTGCTATACCTTTGTGTGAAATTATCTTGGCCATATTCCACCCAACTCTCAATACTCTCCAAAGATAGTTGATATGTCATTTGCATGCAACATCCTGATATAAAAATGTAAAGAGGTCCCAACAACATAACCAAAGTGTAGTATCCTTTATTACCAACAATATTTATACACATTAGCACCTCATTGAGAAAATTTGAATGCTAACCAAAAGTGCACACAACTACCAGGTGTTTCCTTGTTATGCTTGAAAAAAATAGCATGCATACTCATCATCATAGTGTTAACTAATAAACCCTTTATGTGTATATAACCATTATACTCATGTCCTTTTGGAAACACATATAGAAAATAAGATTAACATTATAAACAATAATCAAGATCAATTGTATCATTATAACTCCATATTTAGATATGTCAACAACCATTATCCAACCACAAGTATTCATTATAAAAAAAAACATTACATAATATGAGGTTGACTACATAATAGTCAATACATAGATGTGTCGGACCATGTGCACATCACAACCTAAACTACATCAAACAAGCAGAGCCTTACTCTCACACCATGGTCCATTCTAACAATGCATACATCACACACACACACACACACACACACACACACACACACACACACACACACACACACACACACACACACACACACACACACACACACACACACACACACACACACACACACACAGATATATATATATATATATATAGGGTGGGGACTTTCTCTTCACCTCCCATGCACTTTCCTAATAATATGCATGCTCTCAAAATTGCCTACATGTTTTACATTCTTAAAAATAGCCATGTGTATAACTTTTGAATTCTTTTACAAAAGTAGATAATAACATATTGTCCTAAATATAACCTTGATTTAATCCTATTAATATCCTTCTCCATGCTTGTTCTTTTATACTCGATCTACATGTTATTTTACTAAAAATAGACTTTTCTTGATCACCAATTCATCCCACTTTTATCCATTATTCGGTTAGCACTCTAACTCCGTTTTTCTATTTTTATTGCTAGGTCGAAAATTAGCTAAGTATCATTATCTCTATTTGTGTGTGCACTACCATGTTTTCTACCTGCATACAACACTTTACACGATAATCTATTTCCTAGTGCACATACCCCTTCATGTTGACTATGCTCCTCAATACGTAGAATTTTCATGAACAAAAAAATTGACTCTCATGCTATGATATGAGGTCCGCAACCCGAGAAGGTCACAAAACTAATATATATTCCATTTAATCAAATTATTTGACATATATCATTCTTGAAAACACTATTCAAACAACTCTAATGTAATTGTCTCTCAACTCAAATTGATCTTTTTCTCCTAATTTCTCCACTAGAAACCTTCTTCGTTGCAAATAAGATGAATAATTAGATGCACCTTAATGTTTCTCTAATAAGGATATAACCCAAAGAAACTATCAAGAATAAGGATTCATGACTCGGATCCAAACCCATCATTCATCTCACCACAATTAGGTGGATGTAGATGAAAAATATCCTTGATGATAATTCATATTCCCTAGCCAAGTGAGTGAGGATCTACTACTCTCTCTCCATGAGGTGAAGGTGATCTATATGGAGGTGAAAATATTACAATACTCAATGAATGACTATGTAGATATGAAGTGAGCCTCTCAAACTAAAAAAATGGTCTATGAGATCTTTCATGTCACTATGTGTTGCGTTGATGGTTTATAAAATGTGAAAACTCATTTAGATTAGAAACCTCATCTAGCTGAATAACCTCCTTTGTTGGCTCTCACTACACTAGAAGAAAATCATGAATAAATTATATCATACACTACAATGAATCTAGTATATGTATCCCAAGAACTACTACTTTTTGTCTTTAGAGTAGGTGGTTCATGACCTTAGGTCCTAGCTCACTGAAGATCATCTCCTCATCTAGACATATTGTTAATGTAGGAAGATAAATTTTTATGTTTAACGTAAACATTTTATTTAATACATGTTTAATTAATCCAACGTAATAATTAAGTTTTAATTTAATGCCAAAACACCTAGGTTTAAACCAATATCTAATAATAGATATTATGCCCATGAATTTACAACGTGAAATCCCATCCAAAATAACCCTTCAATCTTGTAAAAGTATGGTACAAATTTTTCAAGGTATTTAACGTTGGTAAAATTACATTTAATTTAATACTTAATAACCGATAATGATAATTCCCAAGTTGATGATCTAATTAGGGTCATATTGGATTATAATTATACCATCAATAATTTGGCAATCATCATCTATCCTAGATATGGATAAAACTTATTATTCTAAACCATAAACTTCATTTGGGAGAATTAAGTATTTAATAAAACACCATAAACTATATTTATAAATCACATTCACTATATGAAATTGTCATTTGACTCTAACGAATGGTTTTATATGTTGTTATAAGGTTTTATTCACCATGGGGCATGGTCAAACAAGGTAGGAAAATTAGTTTGACTAAAGGTTAGATTAATTGGAGTTCCTTAATAATCAAAATTAATTAACCTATTTGTGGGGTATAAAGAGCATCCATATTGTTTTTTCTTTATCAAAGTTATTTTAGTTTTTGTCGTGCAAATGTTTGACAGGGGAAATTTGAAGTTTCCAAACATGACACATATACCCATGTGCTAAAATTTTCATGTTTTATCATTCCTAGGCACCCCAGGTCAAATCCGTTAGACTGGTCACCCCTATTTGATGTAAAATTTGACCCCTAGGTGATTTAAGAAAGTCCATTCATTCCCTCTAGGTAATTTTAGAAGTTCTTTAAAAATGCAAATATCGGGCAACACCTTTGGAAGGGCTATCTTTGGCCTTCCCAAGACTAGATCAACCCTTGGAGCGGAATAGAAGGGCTAAATTAAACATAGAGGTGAATTGAATACCTTAGAAAATCATGGAAATAACTTTCAAAGGTTTGGGGAAGTTTTGAAATACTTGGAGTAATCTGAATAAAAATAGGGTTCACTTTGGCCTAGGTAGTGCACAGGCCAAAATAAGTTGTTCACTTCGTAAGAAGATTTTGGGAGCTCCAGACGGAGTTAGGAGTAAAAAAATATATACGAAATATAATTCCAAGCCCTATAAGATGGTAAAATCATATTTTTCACAACACATTAGCGCATAAGGTTTGTAGGATTTTTTTCTCGGTACATATAGAGTACCAAATCAAAAATCCATTTTTGAAGGATCATATGGAAGAATAATGACATGATAACCCCACCATTGGATTAAAATTTCCATTTAAAGTCACGATCATATAAAATTTCACCAATAAATTCAATCGAGAGCTCAAGTTATTGTCATTCAAAGTTACCCTCTTAAAGACAGTTCGAGAGTTAGTCAATTTTCAAGAGGACACGTGTCAGCACCAGGATCTTGGAGGGATTTTATGTCCCTGATGTCCCTAAGGTTAGGTACATCAACCTTGGAAAAATTCACCTAGCCCCCACATGATCTTTGGGACCATCATGTGACCTTCATATTTGATAGTTCAGCCCCCAAGTGCATTTTTAGAGCTCAAATTCCCTCTTGTCGATCGATCGAAACATTTCATCCTCTTTCTCAATGTAGAGTTTAATGTACCTCAAATCCCTAAGGTTAGGGACATCAAGTAAAAAGAAGTGCCTAACTTCAACTCAAAAATTTGAAAAAATTTCTAACTATTTGGTGCTTCTTATTGCTTCTAACTGCTTCTCACTGCTAGAAGAAAAGTTACAGAGAACACCAGTCCACCACTCCACCATTTCCAAAGCTCAAACCAGATCCATCACAACACATTATCCTTCACTCCATGATGGCACATAGGTCACAGAAGGAATATTGATCAAACCAAGAAGAAAGAACGAAGAACAGAGGAAAAGAAGTCTAAAAACTCCATTGCCATAAAACCAAGAATCAAACATATCTTGCAAACCATTACACGGATTGACAAACCATTTTCATTGATTTATTCTCTCTTGAATTCCATTAAAAAATCATATTCAAACCTCTAATTTTTAGCAAGTAATTCTTATAGAGAATAAATTTCACTTCCGGCTCCACGAAGATTAAAGTTTATTTTCCCATCAAATCAGTTGTTGGATTGAAGTAAAATTTCGTGTGAAACACCATAAGAAAAAACCTATCGTAATGGAATTTGTTTAATCATGAAAGGAAACAAACACCATACCTACCTATCCACTTCTCAGCGAGCTACCTCTCCACTTCTCAGGGTTCCAGTGGGTGAAATCGCTCAAAAATTAGAGGAAATGATCATTGAAAAATCTAGTTTCCTGTGAACTAGTTATTGCACCATGAAAACCATATTTTTAGGGATATGGAGGACTGATTTTTCATCATATTTATTCCCTATCACACGAATAACATCTATAAAAACGTAGTGAGATACCTCTTCAATTTGTAAGGTTCCAATGGGTGAAATCACATGAAAATTAGAGGGAATGATCATTGAAAAATATAGTTTTGCGTGAACTAGTTTTCGTGCCATGAAGTACCTATTTTTAGGGATATGGAGGGATGTGTATTTTATCAAAATCCAGCCCTCTTTGAACAAATTTTTAAATTCCCAAAGATCGATGGGGAAATCATCCAAAATTTATAGGGAGTCTCCAATTTCTCAAGATATGAAGAACTTAATTTTTATCGGTATTCTACCCTGGTAGATCCATACCTGAAGCTCTTACAAGACATAAATTTCCATTTTTCATTTACGATATTTTTTGAAAGTGAATCATGATGAAAATTGGAGCACGAGTTCATTACAAATATTCGAATCCAAAAATATGTTCCTATTGCAAACAACGGTTGTTTTAACCACTTACTAAAAATAACATATGTTATATTTCCTTGCATTCTATAAATGATGAGTCCCACTGAATTGCAATTTTTGTCACTTTGGACAATAAAAAAGGGGTAAAATGAAAAGTAAGATAGAAAATGACTTCTTCCCAAAATAGCAGGTCCCCAAATAACAACTTGCTAAAAATAGAAATGTGCTAAAAATAAAAATATCTTAGTAAAAAAGAGGTTGGAATATGGTAGATAGTTCAAAAGGTGAAACTGGAACAAGACAGGTGATATGTCTCAAAATAGCAGAGCACAAGCTCATATTCTAAAAATAGAAAGTTTTCATTTCGAGTGGAAAGTTGCATATGACTTCATTTTCACTCACCTTACTTCTTTTTAGAATCCCTTTTGGATAATGAGATGGTTTCATGAGTTGAAAAGGAGGAATGAGAACTTCACGAAGGTCCTGAAGCATCATCTTGAGAGTGATGGTTTATAGAAGCAAAGCAAGGCATCATAAGGAACATCATCTGAATTCATCTTCATCACTTAAGGAACTAAGTGATCCAAAGTGAATTGGTTAGAATGATTTCAATGAGTCAAAAGGTTCATCAACCATGTTTCAAGGAGGGTCATCGTGGGCATTGTATGTGTTCATCTCAAGTTTTCAGTGGTAAACATCATAACAATATTTCTAGACACTCATTCTATGGTCCAGGATGTCCATGCATCATAGAGTTTGTGGTCACCAGTAGATTAGGAAAATGATTCAAAGTTATTCAACAGATCAATCTTCATCAATGTACAAGATCGCCAGTGGAAGAAATAATTTCTCAAATTTCATGGTTGCATCAAGGCATTCAAAGCATTTCATCATGAGGAGTGTTTTCCCCTCCATCCCTTCCCTCTCCCTCTCTTTCCCTCTCTACTTTCTCTCTCTGTTCTAATTCTTCATTATGCATCATCATTGTATTTTTCCTATTCACTTAAGTGACCCATTTTAATTGTAAAAATTATCTTCTCAAAATTATAAGAGAAATACTTAATTCATGGAAAATGAAAGGTCATGAGTGGAATATGGAAACAAAGAGTCATGTGAGGGAGGTGAAAGGTCAATTCAGATTGCTATAAATTATAATGATCTCTTCATTCCAAGGGGTTCTTCTAATTAAAATTATTCTAGCTGGTTGTATTCTTGTAAGTTCATGAGAGATATTTTTCTCCCTTATGAGTGAAAAGAGTTAGCCACTTCTCCCCTATTCTCAATGTCTTCCATTCTCAAACAATCTATAATTTTTGCTTGAGCATCAATACAAGAAGAAGGATTTTCAATCCTTTTTTTGACTGAGGGATTATTGATAATTTGTGTTCATTAAATTCTAATTGGTCTTGTTGTTGTTTGCAGTATTGTTTCTTCGTAACTTTAGTGCATGTGATGAAACTTATAGCTAATGTGTGAAGGAATATGATTTTCTACCTACAACATTATTTCCCCTAGCACTTTTATCATTCCCTTTCCCACTTTGTAGACAAAGTATCCCATAGAAGAGATTTATATATTTTCCGTAGAGTCGGTGGAGCTCCCCTATTGGATCCCCGACCACAAGGCCACTAAGAAAATCCACCTTTACTCATGCATGCATATACGAAAACTACATCGGTTAAGTAGAGGGAATTATATTCCCAGAGCATTGGCAAGAAATCCACAAGTTTTTCCACCTGAAATTTTTCTCACCAATAGTTTTTGGTGCCCACCGTGGGCATTTAGTAGCATCTACACCCAAAATACGACCACAAGGTCTGAAAATTTAAAAAATCAGATTTCAAAGGAAAATTATTATTTAAAGGATACTCTATCAAGGAATGAACCTCTATCACATTCATTTCACGCATCATGAAGAAATTTCTAGATTAGAGTGAAATACTAATGAGTGACAATGAAAAAGAAGAAGAAGAAGATGTATTCCCGGAAAGGAAGATCTTTGATTGGCCATGGTTCCAGAATTGTATTGAAAAATGAAAGAAGAAATAAATTGTCACTGATGAAGAGGAATGGAATCAAAGGAGACATAAGCTCAGGTGTGAAGTTCAAGAATATGTCAAATTATTGCAAGAGATGGATGAGAAACTTGAAGTAACCCATAGTGAGGAAGAAGAAGAGGAGAGTTGTCCTATAGAGGAAGATCCTGAAGATCATTCATACCATAGGGTTTTCATACCAAAAATTTTCTTGAACACCCTTTAGAAAATCCTATCCTTGAGCCTTCTGATGAAGATAAAATTAGAATTCAAGAAGATGACAAAAATATGATGGTGTAAGATCCACTAAATAATATTTTTGTAATCTAGCACAACTCACTACAAAATCGAGAATGTTGTCCTTCTTCCACTGTTCTCTAGAAGAATTCATTACATATGGTGATGAAGAGATGAACATGTTGAAAAGAGAATATGTGGAAATACTTGACATCATAATAAAGGAAATTATGACCCGGAAGTCTTTGATGAAATTTGGAGGTATGCTTTAGCTCTACAAAGAAGATATGAACATCTTTAAGCTCCGCATTAAATGGAGGAAGAAGATGAGACACAATTTATGGAAGAAGACTTGGATTTCTGCCCATACTATGAGCTTTTCATTCCTAAAATATTCTCGAGATGATTCTAAAGAAGATCTTTTCATGGAACCTCTTGATGAAAGCCAAAACAATGTCATGGAGGAAGAATTAGAAGGGACAAATATATAATCACCATTCAGCAATTCTATTTGTCTCGAGTCACAACACATGGGGGAATAATATATTTAATAAAGGAAGATCCTTGCTACATAATAGATGATCCAATTCTCTCCGAAGACTCCACCAATGATGAAGAAAAATTCCAATTCAAAGTAAGCATGGATGATCTCTTTTCAATTTTTGATCTTTCAATGATGATGAAATGGAGAGATTTGAAGAAGTGAAAGGAATTTAATTGACATCATGGTCTAAAAGTGATGAATTCAAGATGTTCAGAGATAATCCTCCTTCCTATTTTGATTCTTCAAGTGATGTAGAAATGTATGAAGAAATGAAATATTTCAAATAATCAAACTCTCTTCCCGATGCAATCATGGATGATAAAATGGAAGAATCCCACTCTCTTTTCAAATCCAAGGAGAATGAAGAATTTAAACACAACCTCTACTCACTTGGGAGTAGAATCATCATCATAGTGAAAACATAGCCTTTCATCTTTCACCTAAGTAAGAAAATTCAATAATGGATGGGCAGGATGTAGCTGAAAATTCTTCTCATACTACTACCCCAACACGGTTCTCTACTTCTTACCAAGAAGAAGATGATATGGATTTTGAGATTGAAGGAGCACCCTTCCCATGAAGCTTGGACATCTTCTCCTTGTCAGTAGGTGTCATGAATAAAGTATGCCCATGTATGCAAGAAAGTGAATCTTTAGCAATCCAAATCATGGAAGAGGTGAATGAGAATGTTTCAAATGAATCATGGGTCCGTAAGGATAAAATTTTAACCATATCCTAGAGACACAATAGGAATATTCCTCCAATGAAGATAAAACGACCACTGTGAAAATTTTAGAAGAACTATTTGTATAAGATATCTTGAAGGCCGCAGAATAAATTGAGGATCCTTAACTCAGTCTTGAACTCTTAACCTAGGCCATAGAGATACAAGAAAATTATGACTCAATTTGTGCTTCCTATTTTGGTGCACTAATTTTTGATGTTGAGATGGAGCAGTTGGATAAACTTGATGACTTCTATAATACTTTGGTTGATGAGAATAAACATGAAAACATGTCTTTTTCTTCCACATTGTGTGAAGAAGCTCATGAGTGAAAAAGAAGAAAAGTTTGTGTATCTCCTTTGGACATCTCCAGTTTTCAAGACAACACCTCCACCATGGAAGAAGATAGTAGGAAAAACATTGAATGATTTACGTTGAAGAAAGTTGTTTGGAACATGGAAAAATCTGCAACAATGTTTGGAGTATATTCAAAACCAACTCACTCCCACCATTTCAAAATGGTCCATCAATGAAAAGCAAGAGTTCATATGGAAAAATCCAATGGAGGGTGAAGAATACTTATACAACCAAACCAAAAGCTGTAATTTTGAAAATGATATCAAGATGCACTCCAAACAGATGCATATTGAAAACCATTTCTCTAGACAACAAAGTGGGAGTATGCATGATTCTTTCCAAATGATCCAAAATCAGAATGCACTCACCATCCTCCAATCTCATATTCATGTTGAACATGTTCCCATGGTGTAACAATATCTCAATGATGATTAAGACCTCCAACTTAATGATTTAACCTCCATGTCTGAAAATACTTTCTCAAAGAAACAAAGTGGGATGTTCGGGGAAGTTCTTGGATGGAAAGAAAATCAGTTTGTCCTCACTCCTTCCAAGTGCTTTTCTGATATAAGAGAAAATTTGAAGTTGCAATTCAAAGAAGATGAATTTTTTCATGACAGAAACATTTTTCCCACTCTTGAAGAAATGGAGGGATGGTGTCTCATGTTTGCGGGACATCAAGAGGAATCTTCAAAATGCAAAAGTTTCAAGAGGTTAACCAAATTTTCAATGGATGAAGAAAAATTATCAATATAGTATGAGTACAAGGATGGAATTATGGTCATACTTATTCTTCTCAAGCCATACAAATACATCACAAAAGCATGGTTTGATCATATAATATTTTTTGTTCTTCAATGGTCATACTTCAATCCATTATTTCATGATGGCATGTACTTTTCTCAACCCATTGTTGGGTATGTGTATATCCTTTTCCCACCTCTGTATATTTCCCTCCCCTTGTATATAATTTCCTTTCTGTGGTGTATTTTCCTTTATGTTGTGTGTCTTTTGTTTTCTTTCCATCGTTTTACGTGTGTGTGTTTCCTTATTCGTTATCCGTCTCTCTTGTAAGTTACACATGACTCTACAAGGATAAATGGATAAGGCACTGGTAAATGGATTATATGGTTTGAAATTGAGATTCTAGATTCTCCATGTCATGTCTTCTCTACGCTCATTCCATACCATGTCCCCACGATAGAGCCAATTTTTGTCATGCAAATGTGCGATAGGGAAATTTGAAGTTTCTAAGCACGAAAACTATACCCTTGTGCTAAAATTTTCATGTTTTATCATTCCTAGGCACCCCATGTCAAATTTTTCAGTCTTCTCACACCCTATTTGATGTCAAAATTTTCCCTAGTTTATTTAATAAATTCCATTCATTCCCCTAGGTGAGTTTAGGATTTCTTTAAAAATTCAAATTTCGGGCATCCAGAAGGGCTATCGTGGGCCTTCCTGTGACTAGATTAACCCCCGGAGTGGAACAGAAGGGAAAAATTCAACATGGAGGTGAATTTAAGACCTTATAACATCATGGAAAATTATTTTTGAAGGTTTGGGGAAGTTTGTAAAGAGTTGGAGCGCAGTTTGAATGAAAATTAGGGTTCACTGGCCTAGGTAGTGCACATGCCAAAATAAGTTACTTGATATTCAAAAGAAGATTTTGGGAGCTCTACAAGGAGTTAGGTGTAAAAAAACATCAATGGAAATATAATTCCAAGACCTACAATATGATGAAATCATATTTTTCACAACACCTTGGCGCATAGGGTTTTCAGGTAGTTTTTCTCAAGCACACGTAGAGTAACAAATAAAAATTCTATTTTTTCAGGGGATCATATGGAAGAAAAAGACATGAAACTACCTCCATTGGATTAAAAATATATTTATAGTCATGATCATACATTATTTCACCAAGAAATTCCATCATGAGCTCAAGTTATCATCGTTCCAAGTTACCCTCTTGGAGATAGTTCGGGAGTTAGTCAATTTTTGAAAGGATACATGTCATCACTAGGAGCCTGGCAAGATTTTATGTCCCCAATGTCCCTAAGGTCAGGTACATCAACCTTGGAAATATTCACCCAGCCTCCATGTGACCTTCAGATTTGACAGTTTAGCCCCCAAGTGCATTTTTGGAGCTCAAATTCCCTGCTGACAAATCGAGGACACATGTCATCTTCTTGCTCACCATGGAATTTGATGTCCCTCACATCCATGAGGTTAGTTACATAAAGGAAAAAAAAAATTCCCAACTCCAACTCCAAAATTTGAAAAAATTTCTAACTATTTGGTGTTTATTGTTGCTTTTAACTACTTCTCACTGCGAGAAGAAAAGTCACAGAGAACACCACTCCACCACTCCACCATTTCCAAAACACAAACCAGATCCATCACAAAACATTATTTTTCACTCCATTATGTCACAAAGGTCACATAAGGAATATTAATCAAACCTAAAAGAAATAACGAAGAACAGAGAAAATGAAGTCTTGAAACGCCATTGACATAAAACCAAGAATCGAACATATCTTGAAAATCGTTGCACAAATTGGAAAAACGTTTGTTGCTAAGTTATTCTCTCTCTTAAGGGCATTAAAAATCATATTCAAACCTCCAATTTTCAGCAAGGAATGCTCACGAGAGAATAAATTTCACTTGAACTCCATGAAGAACAAAGTTCAATTTCCCATCAAAGCAAATTTGTTGGATTGAAGTAAAATTTCATGTGAAGCACAAAAAGCAAAAACTTATCACAATGGAATTTATTTTATTGCGAAAGGAAACAAAAAAAATTGAAAATTTCAAGCTCCATTAATTTCTCCATGACACAGTGATGGAAAAAATTAGCGAGCCACCTCTCTCGCTTCTTAAGGTTCCAGGTGGCGAAATCACCCGAAAATTGGAGGAATTGATCGTCGAAAAATCTAGTTTCTCGTGAACTAGTTCCTACACCATGAAAACCCTATACTTTTTAGGGATATCGAGGATTGATTTTTCATTAGATTCATGCCTGTCACATGAATAACATCTATAAAAGAGGTAATGAGCTACCTCTTCAATTCTCAAGGTTCCAATTGGTGAAATCATGTGAAATTTGGAGGGAATGATTGTTGAAAAATCTAGTTTTATGTGAACTATTTTTGCGCCATGAAGTACCTATTTTTACGGATATGGAGGGATGTGTTTTTTTATCATAATTATTCCCTATTTGAATAAATTTTCAAATTCCTAAAGATTCAGTGGGTGAAATCATCCAAAATTCAGAGGGAAGGGTCTCCAAAACATCTAGTTTCTCTCAAACTAGTTTTTACATGACGAATTTGCTAGTTTATCAAGATATGAAGGACTGAATTTTTATCAATATTCTATCCTAGTAGCTCCATACCTGAAGCTCTTTTAAGACATAAATTTCCATTTTTCATTTCTAATACTTTTGGAAAGTGAATCATGATGAAAATTGGAGCATGAGTTTGTGATGAAGATTCGAATCCAAAAAGTTGTTCCCGTCGCAAATAGAGGTCATTTTAACCACTTAATAAAAATATCATATGTTATATTTCCTCACATGCTATAAATGATGAGTTTTGCTAAATTACAAGTTCTGTCACTCAGGACAATCAGAAAAGGGGTAAAATGAAAAGTAAGATAGAAAACGACTTCTTCCCAAAATAGCAGGTCCCCAAATAACAACCTGCTAAAAATATAAATATATCAACAAAGTGAAGAGGTTGGAATATGGTATATAGTTCAAAAGGTGAAACTGGAATAAGACAGGTGATATGTCTCAGAATAGAAGAGCACAAGCTCATATTCTAAAAATAGAAAGTTTTCATTTCGGAGTGGAAAGTTGCATATGACTTTGTTTTCACTCACCTTATTGATTTTGGACTCCCTTTTGGATAATGAGATGGTTTCATGATTTTAAAAGGAGGAATTAGAAATTCATGGATGTCCTGGAAGCATCATTTTAAGAGTGATGGTTTACAAAAGAAAAATAACGCATCACAAGGTACATCATCTGAATTCATCTTTATCACTTAAGGAACTGAGTGATCCAAAGTGAATTCGTCAAAATGATTTCAATGAGTCAAAGGGTTAATCAACCATATTTCAAGGAGGTTCATCATGGGAATCATATGTGTTCATCTCAATTTTGTAGTGGTAAACATCATAACAGTGTTTCTAGACACTCATTCTATGGTCCAGGATGTCCATGCATCATAGAGTTTGCAATCATCACTAGATTGGGAAAATGATTCAAAGTTATTCAACGGATCAATCTTCATCGTGTACAAGATTTCCAGTGGAAGAAATAATTTCTCAAATTTCATGGTTGCATTAAGGCATTCAAAGCATTTCATCATGAGGAGTGTTTTCCCCTCCATCCCTTCCCTCTCCCTCTCTTTCCCTCTCTACTTTCTCTCTCTGTTCTAATTCTTCATTATGCATCATCATTGTATTTTTTCCTATTCACTTAAGTGACCCATTTTAATTGTAAAAGTATCTTCTCAAAATTATAAGAGAAATACTTAATTCATGGAAAATGAAAGGTCACGAGTGGAATATGGAAACGAAGAGTCATGTGAGGGAGGTGAAAGGTCAATTCAGATTGCTATAAATTGTAATGAGCTCTTCATTCCAAGGGGTTCTTCTAATTATGAAATTCTTCTAGCTAGTTGTATTCTTGTAATTTAATGAGAGAGATTTTTCTCCTTATGAATGAAAAGAGTTAGCCACTTTTCCCCTATTTTTAATGTCTTCCATTCTCAAACTATCTACAATTTATGTTTGAGCATCAATTCAAGAAGAAGGATTTTTAGCGTTTTTTGACTAAGGGCTTTACTAATACTTTGTGTTCATTAAATTCTAATTTTTCTTGCTTTGTTGTTTGCGTGTTTGTTTCTTTGTAACTTTAGTGCATGTGGTGAAACTTCTAACTAGTGTGTGTAAGAATTTGATTTTCTACCCACAACATTAGCTCCCCTACCTCTTTTCTCACTCCCCTTTCCCACTCTTCGAAAAACTATGCCCTCGAAAGAGATTGCTAGATTTTACGCAAGATCGGTGGAGTTCCCCTATTGGATCTGTGGCCACAAGGCCACTAGGAAAATGCACCTTACTCATGCATTCATATACGGAAGTTGACTGTTAAGTTAAGAAGAGGAATTAGATTCCTGAGCGTTGGCAAGAAATCCACAAGTTTTTCCACCTAAATTTTTTTCTCGCCAACAAGTTTAGCTACATTTTTCCCACCAGGGGAGGGGTCTTACAAAAAATTTAGAATTTAATTTGGATAAGGTTTAAAAGACATGGGTTCCATTTGGCGTCATTGAAATAAACCAATTCCCTTGTACCCATAAAATATTTGAAGGTAATTTAAATTTTTATAATACACCTAAAATAAAAACTCGAGGTTACATGAATATTAAAATTCAACCAAGTATCCCTAAATTTGAAAGTGGTATATTTTAGGTTGATGGAGAACCCTTAGGTTAGATGGTTCTCCACCATTGATCCCAAGTTTATTTTTAAAACCTAAATTCATTTTATTCATGTTATACTTTTTAATTTTTTCCTCCATACTCTCATTTATTTATTTCTTTCGGAAAGTTTAGAGAGGATCTCTCATGGATTCATATTGGGATTAGTTTTAGGGTTTATATGGAGACATTGTATGTATCTATGTGTGTGTGTGTATACACACACATACATATACATATACATACATACATACATACATACACATACATGTACACACAAACAAACAATTTTAGGTTTTCATAAATTAAAAACCTATGATAGGGAATCCACACAAGTCTAAGTGTATGCACATATATACCTACATACACACATAGGGGAATTTAAAAGTGGTTAGAAATGATGTAAAAGGTCACAATCCTATGTAGATATAAAAGGTTAACCATAGAGGTCACACCCCATACAAGTGGATCCATGTGTATATAATAAAATCCCAATGGTTTAGGGGAGGGGTCATGTACCCTCCTTTCATTTCTTTTTTATAACAAATAAAACTGTACATACATACATACATATAGACACACACACATTCATGTATACAATGGAAACCTGATTTCTATAATTTCATATATACATATACATGCATACACACAAATCTATGTGTGTGTACATAATTTTATATATTTATATGTACATATACTTACATACATAAATATTTATATTATATATATACATCACAAATTAAGAATCTCTAATTCTCCACAATTACAATGTATAGTCATATAATAAAATTCTTCTTTGGTTTTAATAAAAAACATGATTAGATGTGTGTGTAGCTTGAAACTTATCTTCTAAAAATTATTTGTGGATTAAAAAATATTTAAATATAATATATTTAAATACTATATATATATATATATATATATATATATGTAATAAATCTTATATATATATATAGTGTAATAAATCTTGCACAATTTCTATCTTAGATTAGGATATGTTTAATTTATTTTTAATTAAATAAGATGAGAAAGGGAGTAGTTTAGATGAACTGAGAACCATACTTTTTGAAATAAAAATAAGACATTAAGTTAAAATTGGAGATTATTAAACCTAAAATATATTTATTTTCAAGCCATTGCATTATCAAAAATTTGGATCCATTTTCCTTTCCTACAACTTTATCAATCAACAAAACTAAGAAAAAATGTTACAAGTTTATATAAGTTTAAAAGAGACAATTTACCACTCCAGCTTAAAATGCAATGCTATGATTTTATAGTGTTTTAGTAAACACATTTAAATCACATTATCTATGTTTCCATTGTCCAACCAAATCCCTATTTTCCTTTATAAAAAAATAACATGATATCCATTATGAAACAATGGAAGTGGAAGAGTTTTACTTTCACAAATATACAAAGCAACAATTTATTAAATTTGGACATATTCTAGTTTAGATTAAAAACCAAAATTGTCTATATTGGTTTTATTAGTATCGAATAATGTAATTCAATTTTACTATTATTTAATTCCAATTTAGATATTTTCTTGATTATATATCTTATTTTTTGATTTTAATTTTAGGGTTTATGATTTTTAGTTTTAAAAGGATATCAAATAATTATTTTTATTGAGCATTCATTGAATGTAGTCTATTTAGAAGTTGTCCTACATCTATGACATCATTCATGCATAGGAAAAATGGCCATAATACATTTAGAAAGTAATTATTTGTAATAATATATATTTATTAAAATTATTTCCAATGATATAATTTCTGTGAGATTTGGTTAACTAGAAAAATAAAGGTGATTACAATTTTAGATTTAGACCTCTCAATGAACCATTTGTATCTAAACATAACATTTCATGTTATATTTATTTTGGATAATATATTTAAGAATATTCATAGAACATGTGAGAATGTGCAATTTCGTATTCTAAATAAGGTAAAATATTATCTTTTATTGATTAATTATATTTAATTCGAACACAACCAATTGTAATCTTTGTTGTTTGTAATATGCAAGTAATAAAAGAATTTAGTACAAAATTAAATTAAATTCATCATAAAATTTGAAATTTAAATTGTAAATAATCAATTATGCACTTAAAAATAATTCCATTGAGTATTAAGTTATACCAAATTGTTTATATATACAATAAAAATTTAATTGACTATTAAAAAAATTAACTTCTATCTAAAAATGGAAATGTAAATATAATCTCAACTAACTATTAAGTATAACTAAATTTTTTTTTTTATTAAAACATGTAATAGTATCAAGTAAACTCAATCAAGGTCATTACTTTTTATTTTGTACGTTTCCAAAGAGCACTACATATTTGGGTGTGGCCCCACATGATTTAACCATGTACATAAGCATGTGAATATTTTTCTATCGAATACATTGTGCCATCAAATGTCTAGATGGAAGAAAATCCAAAGAAAATGGCTTCTTTTTCGTCATGAAAAAGCATGGTTTTCCACCTATGAAGAATAAGTTATCTACTCCATATGTGTGAGTGTACTTGTCTAAAACATTTTTCATGTTTTTGATCTAAACCGACATGATATCTCCCTTCTTCGATCTTAAAACATGTTATTAATTTCATACTACATTATTTCCCAAGAAAAAAAATCAATATTTTACAGAAAGTGAATTTTTTTAACAAAGGAACATTATTCACTTGAGTGCATGTATGTGAGCCACATCCCAATATTGGAATTTTGTTGTGTCATCCTTAAAAATGCAATTATAAATGTACGACTGAAGTTTTGGTACCACAAGTATGTAAAATATGGTTGTATGATTAGTGATCTAAATTTATTAATCCATGGAACTACAAAAAGTAGTCCTTCTACCCCGAAAAACTATAACTTCCTTCCAAGTGGAATGAGATCTGAAAATTCAACAAATACACAACAATTATTTTTCAATAAATAAAATAATAGTTTATAGTGTACGATTTAGTTGATATAATGTTTTCTTCCATAATTGTAACATTTTTTCTAAACAGTAACAATGAAATTTTAATCGAGAATAAGTAAATGTTGAGATATTTGCACACTTCAATTTTATATTATCAGTATAAAGTTAATTTCATGTCTAATTTCCTTGTTCAACAATCATATATGAATAAACGACATGATTTTCACTATTTTTGTGTTTTTAGATTGTGAATTCATTCTAATATGAATGATAACATATATCTATTAATAACATTCTAAGCATTATATATTAATCTCATATGGAAAATGGTTTTAAAAATTGTATAATTACTATAAATGTAATTTCATATATTTCCTTGTTTGATTGTTTTCTAAGATATACTACATTCTTTCCATACTTTCCTTACATCATCAACATCCCCTATTAAGGCTACTTGTGTAAAAATGTTGACATAAACCATCTACCACTTTTAAATTATTTATTTGAAGACACCTTAGGGGAACCCAAAAATTCTCTTTAAGAACACCTTTGTTTATTGCACTGACTACAATAGTAGTTTCACAATTGTAAGGAATTTCTAGTTCTTTCCAAATTGTATCAATTTTTTTAATAAATATTTCTCCTTTTTGTAGTGCTCAAAACCCCAAAAATGTACGAGCCTCCAATTTAGCTTTTTTAGTAGTTTAATTGAATTTTTTCTACATTGACATCTATATTAAATGCACACAAAAATGCATTTGAAAATTTGCAAATTCAACTATTAGAAATTGGGAAACATAGTCTATTGGTTGAATGTGCTCATTGTTCGATTAGAATGTACTTTAATTTTTATAAGTTTGTTTTCTAATTAAAAATCCTTATAAATCAAGAACAAACAAATATTTCTTTGGAGGGACTATAAAAAAATGAGACTCATTATTACATTATATTTATTTAGAATATAATAGGAATATTTCACTATATATTTTTACCTATATCTTTACATATTTCCATTGATTGTATATTCTCTCCAGTTGTATCTGCACATAATAATTTTAAATAATAAATATTTAACAAATTGATTCCAACCAACATTAATAAGTATTGAAATTTTTAATTACTAATAAATAGTATTTGATACCTTTTTGGAAGCCAATTTTCATAATTGTTGGTGTGGGATTTTGTAGTGCCCACTTCCCTTTGACACCTTTTGATCATCGATCATGACACTATTGACTATACCATGAACATTGTGATAGTTTTGATTTAGTATGATAATTAGATGTTAGAGAATGGATTATTGGTGACTCTGATTCATATATGATGCATGATGATTGTTAGAGACATTTTGTATGGATGTTGATATACTATTTGACATGGTTATATTATAGATGTTTTTCGGACTTGTGATAATAGAATATTTTGAGTAGACCTAGAAAATGAAAATTCAATTTAAAGTTAATGATTATATAGTTGCTGATGAAATTGTAAGTGATATTGTTGATTGTCTGGATGTTGTTATGATTCATATATATATTGATGATTTTGAAATTATATTATATTCATTTGGATGTTCTGATATGGCCACGAGGCCGAAGGGGTATTTGTATTGTGCGGGTTAAAAATATCACAACAAACATCGGGGGATTGGAGACCAACCACATTGGAATTCTATATGAATTCAACAAGGTCACCATGGCAACATTTTTTGTGTGTGTGTTGTTTTTGTTAGGGATGCCCATGGGAGATCACCTTTGAAAGTGACCAAGGGGTTATGTGTATTTTATTAATGTGGTTCCTTTTAATTATTGTTTGCATGTGTTTATTTTGTAATGCATTTCCCCCTTTCTTCATTCTTTTAATTATGGAGGATTAATGTGAGTAATCATTTTGTTAAAATAAATAAATAAATCAAATTTCGGATATAAGAAAGTAATTATAGAAGTTGTTGGCTCTTGTATTAAATGTGGTAAGTGATGTGTAAGTATGTGTAAGAGTTGTGTAAGTCAGATTTTGGAGTATGAAACACTCCACCTCCTTGGAAATTCGAATTTGTCCTTGGAGGCTAATTTTGGAGGCTTGTGGGACAAGTAAAACTTGTCTCATACCTCTTAATTTTATTTACCAACCATACCTATGGTTGGAGGGTTGATTTTATACCTTTTTAATGCATTTTTATAAGTCAAGTTGTAAGTTTTAATTGCATTCTTCTTACATTTTATTAAATTCAGTCCTTTGGGGTGTGGGATTTTTGGAGTGTGTAAGTTTATTTGTCATATTATTCACCCACCTCTTTATTGTGCTTTGGAGAATGAATTTGAATTTTTGTTGGAGTTGAGGATGTGTGATGTGGCATCCTACATGGATCCACCTCATCCTCTTCTCTTCCATCTTCTATGAAATTGAAACTCCTTTATTTGTTTTGGGTTGTTGAACCTTTGGAATGCTTCCTTGGGGAAAATTTTTCTTGGGCTGTTTGGAGCTCTTGTTGATTTTGGAGGAGATTGGAGAGCATTTTCATACTTGGGCATTGCTGATTTTGGGACTATATTTTGGCATTGAAAGCTTGTGGTTTTGGAACAAAATCTACCGTGGAGAAGTAGGAGCTTAGCTCTTCATATATGCTTTTATTTCTTTTTATGTTTGTGTGAATGGTGAATGTTTGGTGTGTTTATTGGCTAGTTGGGTAGGCTGCCTAGGAATGGTGTAGGAGAAGGCTATGGGGAATCCATGTGGGGGCATAAGGGAATTCCGGTGGCATCGAATTCTTATGGAGGTATTTTGGGATTGGGATCCACCATGGAAAAGAAATAGCTTGCATTTCTTACTTTGTGGGGGGCATAAGGAAATGTGTGGGGGCATAAGGATATGTGTGATGATTTATATTAGTGGTTTGTTACAGGTGGATACCCAATTCCCATTGGGAGGCATAAGCAACTTCCCCCATAGTTCTTTCTCCTTTGGCTTGCATGATGAAGCCTGAGTTCTGTCTTAATGTTTCAATGCAGTTGTAAACTATTGTTTTGTTTGGACTGTGTTTTTAATTTGAAATGTGCATGTTGAAATATTTCTTTGTGATGTGAAAGACTATTTTTTCCATGAGTTGAAATAAATTTCTTATTGCATTGCGGTTGGGGCTCGGGGCCAATAAAGAAGGATGGCTTCTCCTCTTCATTGGATGTCTTGGTTAGGTGGAGAGAATTTCCTTTCCCATACTCCTATTCTTATCAAATTGGATGAATGAGAAGAATGTATGTTGTTGTTTTGGAGCAGAGGAGAAAGATAGTTTGATAGTACTTTGTGAAGTAAAATCCCATTGTAACCTTTTCCACTTTGAAGTGGATGTACTGTAAATGTTTTGAAATGGAAACAAGATGTATGGATTATGAAATTTGTAAAGTGAAATGAAAAAGAGATAGAATCTATTTTTTCTTTGAAATAATGTGAAGGAAATGTAATTTGTATGATGAATTTTGGGAAGGAGTTTCAACGATCTCTCATTTCATGACTCGGCGACTTATCAATCCTTCATGTTAATTCATGCATTATATAATGAATATACAGGGTTCTCTTACCATTTCCAGTTATCGAAGTGATCCATTTAAGAAGCCTATCTGAATATCTATTACTGATATTCATCTGACATCCTGCATCTTAAACTAGGTGATTAGGACAACGCAACCAGCACTTGCAATACTTTGGCCAAAGATTTTCACATGCTTTGCATGATCATATTCCTGGATGTGGTACACATCATTGGAATATGTCCTTCACCTCACTTCATCTGTTATCTAGAATGGTCTTTCCTGGTCTCTTCTAGTCCTTCCGTTTAAGGTCAAGCTCTAACCCCAATTAGCAATATGAACGAGCATAGGAAGTTACTCATGGTAACTAAAGATACGTAGACATACGATGTCGTCCCTAGACGACTCTGTGTGTCTAGTTACCTTTAGTCCTCTAGAGTCACTTCGTATGCATGATCACATTCCTATCCCCATCTAAGAACTTAGTATCCAGCTTATGTAAACTTGATGATTTAATTCGGGAGGGCATTGTAATATGTCAGCTATAACATTGTGCCGTCATGAAGGCCCCGCCTTCATGAAGACACTATATTGTAGATGGTGTATGTCAATGTCCTATGGAATCCTCTCATCGAGGGTACACATCCAGCTCAATTGTGATTTGGTTATAATCTTAGTATTTAAGATCAACTTTCAGCAGCCATGCTGATCCTTAAACCTCATTCTCGTCACAGTTGTATGTAGCTAAGAGAGACTTAATTTGTCTTCTAGCTTAATACGCATCTCCTCCTTCATACGGAAGGGTTGTATATTCTATTCTTGGTTCTTTTCTTAATCTTTGGACTAATCAGTCCATTATCAATAAACCTAATAAATTTCACCTATTAAACTTAACCAAGTTTTTCCGCAATCGAAAACAAATTGAACTCCATCTTATTAGACGCCATTTAAATGAGGTCTAATTCTAAATGAATTTATTCATTTATCCTCTGTAACCTTACTTAGTAAAGGTCTCATTAACAATAGATATGATTTCCCATATCTTTATTTTCTCGAATTTAGACATTCGAGGCTAATAACAGAGTCCGAATACAAGTTTTGGCTGCCTCTAAGTTATTTGATATCCCTTAGTTTTCAAACTAATCCCAAATACCTTCCAATTAGGATTTTGTGTTTATCTAAATCTTTTTAATATTAATTCAAAATTCATCTCAACTTAAGTATGAGCTAATTGCACATTTCAACATAAAAGTTGCATCCGGTAAAGAATAGATGTTATTTCCTTTTAAATTCATCCATTAACATTTGAATAATTCCAAGTCAAGGAATAATTTTATATTCTCAAACTTATTCAACAATATCAAACCGATACAGCTTATTGAAAATATCACACTTTTACTTGTATTCATCCATCATATTTACAATCTATACATTTTCCAAATCAAACGATTTGGACTTGTTTATATCAAACAACATTACAACTCATAAAGATAGAAGAATGTAATTTCTTCCTTTCTCATTTCCTCGTAGAGGAGTAATAGCTATCAATACAATCCATCTTTAGTTAATCAAAAGAAGTATCAGAAAACAACCATATCTTCATTTGTAATCAAGTTTCATATACAAAATTACTTGCACGGTCGGGTTCATTGGTCGAGCATATTAAGAACTTGTCTTTAAAATGAGATGCTTTTAATTAACTGTCTCAATAAAAGAACCCTTCTTTTATGAAACGTTAATATGAACATCATTCCGAATTGTTGTCCACTCAAAATTCCCTGCTCTGATAAAAGTAAAAAATTTCAAAATTTTGAGTTTAAGTGTTTTTCTCTTAAGTGCATAAGTCGTGAAATTGAGAAAATCTGTGTTTTGGGTCATTTTGTGCCTTTTTCGGGCCTGTCGGACATTTTTGTCCCGCGTGTCCCAAGTTCCAAAGTGCATTCTGTTCCCCGATCGGCCAAAATCCCCGAAGTTGTTCCATTTTCGGGCCCGTCGGAAGTTTTTGTCCCAAGTGTCCCGAACTTATTGTGCGAGTTGTTCCATTTTCGACCGATTCGCCCGATTTTGTCCCAATGCATCCCGAGTTCCAAATTGCTCTGTCCCATTTTTGGCCGAAACCCCGAGTCCCGTGACTTGAGCTCTTTGTCCCATTTTCAAAAGTGCGCCTGTTTCAATTTCGCTTTGAACCAGCCAAACCACGTACTCCGGAACTTTTTGTCCCGAATGTCCCAAGTCCAAACGGGCCTTTTGTTTGATTTTCAGCCGATTTGCCTGAACCGCACTTTCATGCCCCAAATGTCCCAAGTTCAAATGGGCTTTTTGTTCCATTTTCGGCCGATTCACCCGAACCGCGCTTTCATGTCCCAAATGTCCCAAAGTTAATCGGGTAAACTGTTCCATTTTCGCCGATTCGCCCGAACCGCGTCCTTCGCACAATTTTGTTCCAACTGTCCCGAGTTCCAAATTGCTCTCTATTCCCCGATCGGCCGAAACTCTCGAGTCCCATACCTCAGAGCTCTTTGTCCCAAATCAAAAAAATGCAAACTGTTCCAATTTCGGCCGAAACACCAACCGCGTCCTTCGCGCGTTTTGTTTAAATCCCAAGTGTCCCAAAATGCATTTGTGTGTCTTCTCCTGTTTCGCCCACATCGGCCGAGCCGCGTGTTTCGCACATTCGCGTCTCACATGTCCCAAGCGTACCAAGTGTCATTTGTGCTTAGTTTTTCCCGCTCGACCCGAGTATGCTAAAATATGAATTTAAGTTGCGGCTCTGATGCTATCAATCCGAAGATCAAATTTCAAGGACAGCTGGCAGAAGGACGAAGCTCTCAAGACGCCGGTTACATCAGTTTTTAAAGATATTCATTGTCATCCTCAAGATGAAAATCCTGGTGTGTCCCTCGTGGCAAGGACATAGCTGATACGTGGAAGAAAATTCAAGCAGCGGTTTCCGAAGACGGTGGGTCCCTCTCAGTGACTGGCCACCTGTCTTCCTCTCCTTGTTCTTTTCTCCTCTTCCCTTTCTTTTCCGTTTTCTTTGTAATAGGTTGAGGTATTGCGGTTGGTAGTCCTTAACGGTTCTTGAATAAAGAAACGGTTACGAAGAGTAACTGACTTGTAAGCTATATAATGGCATTTCTACGCCATTCCAAAAGAGGAAAGAAGGAAGAACTTGGCATATTTTCTGGAAGTGTAAATAGATCAGAGAGAAATCAATACAAAAGGGATTTCCATTCATTGTCTATCCAATCTCTGTTATCTTTGTGTTTTCTTTTAATTTCGTGAAGATCATTTGTTTCTAGTTTGTTAGTCTCACTGATTGCATATTTTCAAATATTGCGAGTATAGTGATCTTGTATAACCAAGAAGGAACTTTGTGTCCTTGATTAATGAATCTGAAGAAGATTATTTACAGAACTTTGTGTCTGGTGATCTAATCTTGTGCAAATGATCTTGTTTTAAATTCACTGCAACTCCGCATACATAAAGGATTATTCTTCTATCTATAATTCTGCATGTTGCTCTTCTCGCTCATCCTCGTATTCCCTTTCCTCGAGTCCTTTTGTAATTGATAACCTTCATAGAAAAACTTTCATGGTATCCAAGTTTAACCATAAAATCATGTTTTGTATATTTGTAAATAAGTTTGTTTCTGAATAAGGGAACCTCTCCCATTAAAGAGGAGGGACTTCTTGTCCCCTGTCTGTTGCTCTCTTAAAATTCCTATTTGACGACCAACAGTTTTTGGCGACTCTGCTGGGGAAAATCACATTCCAGTTCTGTAATTTTTGATCATCTTTTGATCTGGCGACTCCGCGTTTTACTCGAGGGAGAAGGACCCTTGGTATTGAAGACTCTCAGTTTCAGCTTTTGGAGCAGCAGGGTTTTCCTCTTCCTTCCACAAGAAATAGAAGGACTCGTTCGACAAGCACTCCACCTGTTCAAGAAAGAAGTCCTGCGGGTGGTATTCCTTCAAAGCCTGCTAGTCCCAATCTACGAGCTTTGATCCTCGCTGGTGTTAAAGTTCCTCTCCGCACCGTTTTCCAAGAATGGTGGCACCATTACCATGGGGTCATCGTGTCGGGCCTCTGGCCCTTACTCAGCCTTTGCATGAGTTACCTAGAGGTAACCGGAAGAACTTCCCCAAATTCAAAGGCGATGGCAAAGTGCATCCTGATGAACACATCGTAGCTTTTTGTTGTTGCTGTGGAGTTCGGGAGTCGAGCATGAAGACATCTCCGTGAGGCTATTCGTTGAGACGTTATAAGAAAATGCTGCTGATTGGTTCTACCACCTTCCGGCTAACGCTATCACCGACTGGAACACCATGAGAACCTAGTTCGAGAATCGTTTCAAGCCGGCAGAAGATGTGCATGCTTTGCTTGCCCAAATTTCTCAGATAAAGAAAGATTCGCAAGAACCCATGAGAGAGTTTGTGGCTCGATTCAACAGGTTGATAAATAAAATTCCAACAAACACTCGACCTGTTGATCGGATTCAAAAATGTTTCTTTCTGAATGCCCAATCACCTAAAGTTAGTTATGCACTAAGAAGGGCTAATCTCGGAATGTTAGCTCTGGATCAAGAACTGGCTGTTAGTGTCGAGGATGACTTGATCATGTCAGGGAAGTTGAGAAGAGACACTTCCAAATCTAAGTCTGCTGCTTCTTCCTCTTCCACCCCTGGACCTAACACTGACCCATTAGTTCAGAAGCTTGCAAATGATCTTCTTGCTATAAAGAAACAACTGGCTCAGCATGCTCCTTATGCAGATGTTCCGAGGAGAAATTTCTAGCCCAGGAATCGTTTGCCTGCTTCTCAAACAAGATTAGCACTTGAAGGACCTCCTGTTAGAGTCCCTGTCAATGCGACCTGCGAGGTGGAAGAACCAGATGATGATGAAGATAACGAAGCTTGCGAAGAGTTTGCGAGAGAATTTGATGATGAGGCAGAGGAACTTGAGGGATCTCGAGTGAATTTCTTTACCACTGAGGGCATTGATGATTATGATGAAGTGGTAGCGAGACATGAGCAGTGAATCTTTCACCGTCATGACTCGAGAATAAACAAAGCGAGAGGAGAAGGTGACCCACCCACCTAAGAAATCCAAGGAGCAATCGCAACTATCCCCTAATTGCAAAGAAGACGATCTCCTATCCCTACTTCGTCTACACCAAAGGTGAGTCCTATCAATCCAGTTACCAAAGTTGCTTCTTCTTTTTCTCCTAAAGTTGATAAGCCTAGAATTCCAAATGATGATGGCCCGTCCACTTCTGGATCCTTTGATATTGTTGATCACCTGAAAAAGACCAAGGTACAAATCTCAGAAGCTGAATACTATCAAACCCATCCCAAAGCTTTTGCCAAGATGATTCAATTTGTTAATTCCCATTCCAAGACCACCTCTAAAGGTCTTTTGCCTACTCCTTCTTCTGCACCACAGCCTAGCCTGGTAGCTGCTGTCACCTCTCCTGGTGACAAAATTAAACCTTTTTATGTAACACTTCTTATAGCTGGCCATAGGCTCAGTAATTGTGTCATTGACTCAGGAGCCTCAGATAATGTAATGCCTGCTAAAGTAGCTCATGCTTTAGGCCTGACCCTCACTCGCACTTATGGATCCTGTTACTCCATGGAAAGCAAAGAAGTGCCCCTGGTCGGGAGGATTAAAGATGCACAAGTGGCTTTTGCTGCCTTGCCTGAAAAGAAAGTGTTGGCTACTATCTTAGTAGCAGATATCCCTCCTTCATACGGGATGTTGCTAAGTAGGAACTTCTGCAAAGATGTGGGTGGAGAAATCCAAATGGACTGGTCGCATGCACTCGTGCCTGTCAATGGACAAATGAAGAAGTTGTTGCCCGAGAAGCAGTCTGAGTATATTGTGCAGAAAACAGATGATCCTAGAGCACAAATACTCTATGAGGATATGGGTCATGGCAATTACATGATTATGTCCCCTGATGAAATCCAACTTCCCAGAATGTCACCTAAAGATCCTAATGGTATTTGGATTTTAGAATTTGATGGAAGTTGTTCCTCAGCTGGTTCTGGAGCTGGTGTTCTACTGGTGTCACCAGAAGGTGTCCTTCATCCTTTTTCATTTAAGTTGCAGTTCGAGAACACTAATAACACAGCAGAATATGAAGCTCTCATTCTCGGATTGCAGGTGGCCAAAGAACAAGGTATAAAGAATCTTCTGGCTCGTGGTGACGCAGAGTTGATTGTAAAGCAGGTCAGAAACCTTTTTCAAGTAAAAAATGGAAGGTTAAGGCATTACCGGAATCAGGTTTGGGATTCTATTGAGTTCCTTGATGCTTTCTCTATTGAAGCAGTACCTAGGGAAAAGAACAGCAGGGCTGATTCGTTGGCTGTCTCAGGGTCACTGCTGATTCCTCATCCTGACTTTTCTCGGGATAAATTCACCATTGAGATGGTCCATCGGCCTAGTGTACCTGATAATGCCAATAACTGGCAGGTTTTCAATAATGATCAGCATTTTCTTTCCTTCCTGGAACTCAAAGGTAATTTTGAACAACTGTATTTTGAGGGAAGTGACAACCTGCCTCGTGAAAGTGTGTCCTTTGGCCAAGCTGTCACCCAAGGAGAAGAAACAGATCAGGAAGGGTGCATTAAGCTCAAAGGAAACAAGATTCCTAAAGGGCTGGTGAGTTTGGAGGAACTATTTGATAAGCATGACAGGTATGTGAAATCTAGAGCTTCTTCTGGGCCTCAGCAATCAGCTGAGTACGATAAGATTGACATTGGGAGTTCTTCTGACCCCAAGTTCGTGAACATTGGAAAATGTTGCACAGCAGATGAGAGGAGAAAAGCAATTGATCTTCTAAAAAGGTATAAAGATGTTCTCGCTTACTCTTATGAAGATTTGAAAGCTTTCAAACCAAAAGATATGTAGCACTCTATTCCCCTCAAGCCTGGAATTAAGCCTTTCAAGCAGAAACAGAGACAATACAACCCCAAAGTAGCTGACACCATCTTTCAGGAGATACAGAAGTTGTTGAAAGCTAAAATTATCTTTCCTATTCACCATTCAACATGGATTGCAAATATTGTGCCTGTCAGGAAAAAGAATGGTGAGATCCGCATCTGTGTTGATTTCGAACTCAATCAAAGCTTCTCTGAAAGATAATTATCCTTTGCCCATGATGGATCAAATATTGCAAGCAGTAACAGGCTCTGAAATGTTATCTATGCTTGATGGATTTTCTGGATACAATCAGGTAGAGGTTGATACTGTAGATCAACATAAAACAGCTTTCACTACTCCTTGGGGCACCTTTGCTTACAAGAGAATGCCTTTTGGGCTTATTAATGCTGGTGCCACTTTCCAGAGAGCTATGGATCTGGCTTTTGGAAGCTTAAAAGGGAAGTGTATTGTCATCTACCTTGATGACCTGACAGTGTTTTCCAAGACAAGAGCGGATCATTTTGACCACCTAGAGACAGTTCTGCTGAGATGCAGAGAGCATGGGATCTCTCTGAACCCTAAAAAATCTGTCTTTTGTGTCACTGAGGGAAAGTTATTAGGGCACATCGTTTCCAAGGATGGGATTAAGATTGATCCTGAACGAGTTCAAGCCATCCAGCAAATTCCTCTCCCAACCAGTAAAAAGGGCGTGCACTCCTTCTTCGGTAAGATCAATTTCTTGAGAAGATTCATCCCTGATTTTGCAGAATTAACTTTGAATATTTCTCAGATGATGAAAGGAAAACAAACATTTGGTTGGTCTTCTGAAGGAAAGGAATCCTTCGAAGGTATCAAGAGAGCTATCGCTAAAACTCCAGTTTTAGCCTGTCCTGATTTCAGCAAAGATTTCATCATCTATTGCTATGCTACAGATAATACCTTGGCTGCTGTCTTGACTCAAGAAGACTCTGATGAACATGAGCTACCGATTGCGTTCATGAGCTATATTCTGAAAGATCATGAGTTGAAATATACTATGATGGAGAAACATGCTTTTGCGGTGGTTAAAGCTGTCAAGCAATTTCGCTTTTACATCCTCAACTCTCATTCCATAGTGCTGGTTCCAGATACCACTGTTAAGTCAATTCTCACACAACAAGAATTTGGATCCAAGAGAGGGAATTGGGTTGCTAAGGTCCAAGAGTATGACATTGACATTAAGCCGACCAAGCTGGTTCGTGGAAAAGGTCTTTGTGAGCTCATTGCTGAAGGAGCTAAGCATGAACTACTGGAGAAAGTTGACCTTCCTACTGTTCTGTTCCTTAGTTCAGTTGACGAATGGTATGCTGACATCGCCCATTTTCTCACCTATGGGGAATGCCCCTCTCATTTAACTGCCAAAGAAAAGAGGACTGTTAAATTGAGGTCAGCACAATATGTATTATGGGAAAATGCTTTGTTTAAACGTGGCTTGGATGGGAGATTTCTAAAGTGTGTGGACAAAGAGCAGCAGAGAAAGTTGCTCTCAGCTTTTCACGATTAGGCATGTGGAGGGCACTATTCATCAACAGTTACAGCTCATAAGATACTCCGGGAGGATACTACACGGCCTTCTTTGTTCGAGATGCATCCAAGTGGGTGGATAAATGTGAGGCTGCCACCTTTGTGGGAAGACCTAAATTGGCTTCTTTGCCTCTCCGCCGATTGTGATTGAGGAGCCATTTCAACAGTGGGGTTTGGACTTCATTGGTACACTCAATCCTGCTTCTAGTGCTGGTCACACTCATGTACTTACTGCCACTGACTACTTCACCAAATGGGTGGAAGCTATTCCGGTCAAGAGCACTACTTCTGAAGTGGTATGCAGCTTCATCAAAGAGAACATCTTGGTAAGGTATGGTGTGCCTAACAAGATTGTAACAGATAATGCCTCGAATTTCTCTTCAGCTGAGATAATGGACTTCTACTATGGGTATGGTATTTCTTTGGCTCACTCTTCAGATTACTACCCTCAAGGAAATGGGCAGGCAGAATCTACTAACAAAAATCTGGTGACTATCATAAGGAAGTTAGTCAATGAGTCTCAGCGAAACTGGCACAAGAAGCTCTATGATGCTCTTTGGGCAGACAGGATTACACCAAAGAGAGCTATTGGAATGTCTCCTTTTCAAGTGGTATATGGAGTTGAAGCTCAATTGCCAGTGACAGTGGAACTGCCGGCCTTGCATCTAATGAAGGCCATCGAGGATACTAGTTTCAGAGATGCCCTGGACAAGAGAATTATGTACCTGCACAAGCTGAATGAAGACAGATTGGTGGTTGCTGATAGGATATCTGTTCACCAGCAGAAGGTAAAGGTCCTGTTTGACAAGAAAGCTAGGTTCAGAGATTTCCAAGTTGGAGACATCGTACTGTTATGGGACAAAAGACATGAACCTCGTGGCAGCCATGGAAAATTTGATTCCCTGTGGCTCGGACCTTTCAAGATCAGACACTTTGCTGGTGAGAATTCCTTTTATCTTGATTACATGGATGGTTCTTCTCTCCCACTTCCTTATAGTGGGCAGTATCTCAAGTTGTTCAAGTCCTAGGTGATTAGGGAGTCCCTTGTATATTCTGTACAGTGTTTTCCTTCTCTGCTTTTGGTGTGTTTTCCTTTTGTTGTTCTGGTGTGTTGCCCTCTGTATTGGTGTTCTTTTTGACTCCGTGGCCCAATGGATAAGGCACTGGTCTGCTTTCCCCGAGTTTGTCTAAGTTCTTGCCTTGCCTCATTCCTTGAATTTATACCAAGTCATCCCCAGAAGGAGCCAGCTGTTGTCCACTCAAAATTCCCTGCTCTGATAAAAGTAAAAAATTTCAAAATTTTGAGTTTAAGTGTTTTTCTCTTAAGTGCCTAAGTCGTGAAATTGAGAAAATCTGTGTTTCGGGTCATTTTGTATGTATTTCGGGCCTGTCGGACATTTTTGTCCCGCCTGTCCCAAGTACGAAAGTGCATTCTGTTCCCCGATTGGCCGAAATCCCCAAAGTTGTTCCATTTTCGGGCCCGTCGGAAGTTTTTGTCCCAAGTGTCCCGAACTTATTGTGCGAGTTGTTCCATTTTTGGTGATTCGCCCGATTTTGTCCCAACTGTCCCGAGTTCCAAATTGCTCTGTCCCATTTTCAGCTGAAACCCCTGAGTCATGTACTTCAGAGCTCTTTGTCCCATTTTCAAAAGTGCGCCCTGTTTCAATTTCACCCGAACCGGCCAAATCGCGTACTCCGGAACTTTTTGTCCCGAATGTCCCAAGTCCAAACGGGCCTTTTGTTCCATTTTCGGCCGATTCACCCGAACCGTGCTTTCATGCCCCAAATGTCCCAAGTTCAAACAGGGCTTTTGTTCCATTTTCAGCCGATTCGCCCGAACCGCGCTTTCATGTCCCAAATGTCCCAAAGTTAATCTGGCAAATGCTCCATTTTCGACCGATTCGCCCAACCACGCCCTTCGCACAATTTTGTTCCAATCTGTCCCGAGTTCCAAATTGCTCTCTGCCCCCGATCAGCTGAAACTCCCGAGTCGCGTACCTTAGAGCTCTTTGTCCCAAATCAAAAATGCAAACTGTTCCAATTTCGGCCGAACACCCGAAGCGCGCGCCCTTCGCGCGTTTTCATCCCAAGTGTCCCAAAATGCATTTCTGCGTCTTCTCCCTGTTTCGCCCACATCGGCCGAGCCGCATGTTTCGCGCATTCGCGTCTCACATGTCCCAAGCGTACCAAGTGTCATTCGTGCTTAGTTTTTCCCGCTCGACCCGAATATGCTAAAATATGAATTTAAGTTGCGGCTCGATGCTATCAATCCGAAGATCAAATTTCAAGGCAAAAGGTACCGAGAAGACGAAGCTCTCAAGACACCCGGTTACATCAGTTTTTAAAGATATTCATTGTCATCCTCAAGATAAAATCCCAGTGTGTCCCTCGTGGCAAGGACATAGCTGATACGTGGAAGAAAATTCAAGCAGCGGTTTCTGAAGACGGTGGGTCCCTCTCAGCGACTGGCCACCTGTCTTCTTCTCCTTGTTCTTTTCTCCTCTTCCCTTTCTTTTCCGTTTTCTTTGTAATAGGTTGAGGTATTGCGGTTGGCAGTCCTTAACGGTTCTTGATTAAAGAAACGGTTACGAAGGGTAACTGATTTGTAATCTATATAACGGCATTTCTACGCCATAGGAAAGAAGGAAGAACTTGGCATATTTTCTGGAAGTGTAAATAGATCAGAGAGAAATCAATACAAAAGGGCTTTCCATTCATTGTCTATCCAATCTCTGTTATCTCTGTGTTTTCTTTTAATTTCGTGAAGATCATTTGTTTCTAGTTCGTTAGTCTCACTGATTGCATATTTTCAAATATTGCGAGTATAGTGATCTTGTATAACCAAGAAGGAACTTTGTGTCCTTGATTAATGAATCTGAAGAAGATTATTTACAGAACTTTGTGTCTGGTAATCTCATCTTGTACAAACGATCTTGTTTTAAATTCACTGCAACTTCGTATACATAAAGGATTATTCTGCTATCTATAATCCTGCATGTTGCTCTTCTGCTCATCCTCGTATTCCCTTTCCTCAGTCCTTTTGTAATTGATAACCTTCATAGAAAACACTTTCATGGTATCCAAGTTTAACCATAAAATCATGTTTTGTATATTTGTAAATAAGTTTGTTTCTGAATAAGGGAACCTCTCCCATTAAAGAGGAGGGACTTCTTGTCCCCTCATCTCGTGCTCTCTTAAAAGTCCTATTTGACGACCAACAAGAATTAAATACCAAAAAGGATGAACAGCATATCAACTTAATCATCTAATTACCATCCCAATCGGTCAAAGGATTACTGTCCTCTTTTCTCGAATACTTATAACAAGAAGTAATTTCCTTCAAACATTTCCAGATTACAAACATCCGTAAGAACTGAAAATACAATTATGCAACTGCTGTTCTAACATAATGCTATCAATTCCTTTCCCCTACATTAGTTAGAGGAAGATTCACAATTAGATTTTAAATAAAACTTCCAGCATAACCATTTTCCTTTCCTTTCATACAACTTGTCTAATCTCAAACAATCAAACGCTGAAGAGAAAAGTAAACAACAATTTAAATACAAATGCTTAACCCAAGCAAAGTACGAAATTCGTTCCATAACAATTATAGATTTCCAACTGTATGAGAGAAAATGATCATTAATTCAATTATCCATTCACACTCTCTTTCCTTTCCTCATAACTGTACTAGAAATTTTAATTCAAACGTGATATCAATCAATGATAACAGTCCAAAGAGAAATGAATGAAAATCAATAATCGAATAAAAGGGAGAAAGATCATATCACCTCTTCTTACTGTCTATCCAAATACCTCTTATTTAGAGCAGACATACTCCAATAGTATAATTCATTCAGAGTAGTATATTCAGTAATTGAAAACTACTATTACCTTTCTAAAAAGTTGACCAGAGTTCATTACAACTGGTCTATAAACATTAGTACCAAAATAACCTATAAACGCAATCATTTCCCTTTAAACATTTCACTCTACTGTACATTCACGTCTAGATATAGACAAGCAAGAATGCACATCTAGTTTTATCAGCTATCGTTTCATCAAAACCAGCATTTCAGCTAGACTCGAACAACATGAATGTATAGCCACTACAAAATTATGAGCTTCCTCATAATAAAAAAAAGAATCACTTTCCAAACATTCAAAGTAAGAATTCCACTTCATTTTTAACCTTGATGAAACAACAAGAAATCTAATTATACAAAATAATTCATCATCCAATCCAAAGAAGACTAAAATAGTGAACTCTAATATATCCGGTAAATATCCGGATACTCAGGTTCAAATCAAGAATTAATTCTTTTAAACAAAGTCTTTCATGGAATTCAACCAAACACGGATGCTTTTAATCATTTTAAAAAGGAAGTGAGAGTAAAACGATGAAACAATCCCACTGCTCCAAGTATTTATATTCTATGCACTATGTACTCTCAAGAAAATAACTCACCCAATAGTTCCATCTATTATTCTCACGGTTCTACAAAAACATTCACGTACAACATTCTGAAAAACAATCTCCTTATCAGTATTGTTTACATAAGACCAAATCCATAATACACAATAAAATCCACTTACCATTAGCTTCAGATTTCCAAAAACAAAAGAGAAACTAGTTCCTTAATAGTTGTAGTAAGAAAAACACTCATTTTCTTCAAAACGCACAAGAATACTCAAGTTGTATTCACCCATATAATGACTGTTCAACCAGACATACAAAAAAATCATCTCATCCTCTTATTTTCACAAGGATGCGCAGAACTTAGAATTGCTACACGCACAGCTAAAGTATTCATAAGCACAAACTCATAAAATAAAGAATGAATCCCCAATACTGTTGAAACGAATCCACTCAGCATGGGCAGTATATTCGACTCAATCATTATGTAAAGAATGCTCAAACCGCATACAACGCAAAAGAAAACGACTCAATCTCAAAATCATCTCAAAGATAACAAATGCCAAATCAAATAACCAAAACCCCCATCATAAGAGTAGGGTTGTTTTAATGAGATGATTAAACAAAAGCAAGCGGTTTAAGGAGAAGAGCTTAACATGCCTGTTAATTTTTCTTGTGGCTCGAAGAAAACCATGCCCACAGAGCTACTTCTTCTATATGCGACAGTAGTAAAGCTTTCTAAATAGTCCCCTAATTTTCACAGCTCCAAAATAGCCTAGCTTCTCCAAGAACAATGAGATAATAACCAAAAAAAATAATAGCAGGTTTGATGAACCATGGAAGAACAAAATGTAGAGCAAATAAAATCCAATTGCACACAATAACAAACAAATTTCCTTTTTCCTCTATCCTCTTTCCAAGGCAAGCTGGTCGCTAAGATCAATGCCATTGAATGCATTGAATGCATTCCTTTTTCCTTTTTCCTCACGCCACCGCCGACTCAAGTTGGCGAGTTTCTAATTTCAAATTTTTGCATGCAATCATGGTTTAGTTTCACAACTAGTTGGATGCCTCCAACTTTCCCCATGTTCCCGCCAAACTTGGTGCTGCAACCTGTAAGGACTTCATTTACTATCCCATTAAATTTCCTACCTTCCCTTCTTATCCTTTCCATCCACATGGGTCTATGCGTCCCCTTCCTTAGGTTAGGATTAGTTTAGGATTTTAATAGTCCATATCTAGGTCATTCACCTAGTTCATAGGTTAATGGAATTTATATCTATTTTCTCCCTTATGAAATCTAAAATCCATATAGGATAGTAGTTAGGGTATAAGATAAAACTTAGGGGTAGGTTAGGGTTTAATCCCCTAATATTTAATTAACTAGTTTCCATATCAAGTCTTTCCACCTGACAGTCATATTCAACATTAAGCAGGACATTTAGTCCTAAGTTCCACATACCTGTGCCACTTGCATCCAAGCCCTTATCACCTTAAGCGGTCTAGCGTTACAATGGTGTGTGGTTCGAGAATCGAACCTTTTTCATTGGCATCTATGTACCAGATATTCATACCTGTAATCAGGTGTTGCAACCTTTATATCAACCTTCAGTCTGGTTTAGAAGTAAATCAACAAAGCGATCACAAGAAAGCCACAGCATACCTTGGATCAATGGAATTGATTCAAGGTGTGTTGTCAATCAGCAAATAGAGTTCATCAAGCATATGACAAGTCTGTTGTCTCATCAGCAATCACACAAGCAATAATAACTTCTGTCCCAAGTAAACAAATTACAACAAACAAGGGTCCAGATTAACAACACATTCCTTTAAGATCAAAGATATATCTTAACATGTTTATCTTCATTTCAGCAGTTACAATATTATGAAAAGTAATTACCATGATAACTTACAAAAATCAAGGTGTTACATTCCTCCCTTCTTAAAGAATCATCGTCCCGATGATCAAATTAACCAATTCAAGGAGTTTCTAGGACAAAATTTAGTTATTGTCCTTCCATTCATAAGTTCATACCAAAAATAGATTCACTCTTTAAAATAGTGTTTTAAGATAACTGTAAAATAGACCAATAATTGTCTAAATTTGGTAGAATTATCAGTTTTTTTTTTTTTGAATTTCAATTTCGATCAAACAAGTATGGAAAAGCAGATCTCATTTCTTCGAGATTTTCCCAAGTTACACTTTCTTCACTAAACTGGTCCCACTGGACCTTACATTGATTCACTTCGTGATTTCTTAAGCACAACTGGTGAGTTCCCAGCACTCGAATGGGCTTAATCATGATTATTCCTGGGTCTTGGACCTGCAAGGAATTCCAATTCAGCACATGTGATAAATCTGTTACATATTTCTTAAGCAAAGAAATATGAAAAACATCATGCATTTGTGATAAAGCAGGAGGTAATGCTAGACGATAAGCTACAGGGTTGATTATTTCAACAATTTCAAAAGGTCCCACGTAACGTGGCGACAACTTGGCAGCCTTGCCAAAAGTTATTGAGCTCTTTTTCAGCTTAACCCGAAGAAAGACCTTCTCACCAAGTTTATAATTCCTATCAACCCGCTTTAAGTCTGCATAACTCTTTTTCCTATTGGCAGCCTCCTTTAGATGTTCCCGAATCATTTTGATTTGTTGTTCCATTTCCTTGAGGATTTCTGGCCCAATTACCTCTCTGTCCTCTACGCTGTCCCAGCTAACAGGGGTTCTACATTTTCTTCCATACAATGCTTCAAAGGGTGCCATTTTTAAAGAGGCGTGATATGTATTATTGTAGGAAAATTCAACCAATGGGAAGGTATTCCTCCCATTTATACTACTGGTCCATGCAATACATTCTTAACATGTCCTCTAAAACTTGATTGACTCTCTCGGTCTGTCCATCCGTCTCTGGATGATATGCAGAGCTGAAGTTTAATTTAGTTCCCAAGGCCGCATTAAGCATTTGCCAAAACCTTGATGTCATCCTCGGATCTCTGTCCGATATGATCAATTTGGGTATTCCATGCAATCTAAAAATTTCATGTACAAATCTTCTTGCTAACACTGGTGCATCGTCTTTCAAATTACCAATAATGAAGTGTGCCACTTTGGTTAATTTGTCAACGACAACCAGGATGATATCATGCTTGTTCCTTGACATAGGCAATCCTTGAACGAAATCCATCGTTATCACTTGCCATTTGTACTGTGGAACGCTGTGGGGATACAATAATCTAGCGGGATGCATATGTTCCACCTTAACACGCTGACATTCCAAGCAGTGTGTTACAAATTCCACCACATCCTTTTTCATTCCCTTCCAGAAGTATTGCTTCTTAAGATCAGCAAGCATTTTCGTAATGCCAGGGTGTCCAGAAAAAGGTGAATTATGAAATTCAGTTAACAATTTCCTTCTTAAATCATTTGCCAAGGGTATATAGACCCTGTTTTTGAATCTCAAAATTCCTTCGCTATCAAAGTGAAATCCTTTATACTTCACATCCTTTGGATCTGCAGCAAGGGTTGTTTTGACTTGCTGGAAGTAAGGATCTGATTCCAAGGCATCTTTCACCTCATCCTTAAACTAAGTTCTTAACGTTATAAGAGCAGAGATGTGCTTCCTTCGACTCAGAGCATCTGCCACTCTATTTTCCTTGCCTTTGATGTAGCTTATATCAAAATCATACTGAGACAGAAATTCTAACCATCTTCACTATCTTGCATTCAAATTTGGCTGAGTAAAAATATACTTCAACCCCAGATGGTCAGTTTTTAACTCAAAAGGTTTTCCTAAAAGGTAATGCCTCCACATTTGAAGTGCATGTACAATGGCAGCGAGCTCTAGGTCGTGTGGAGCATAATTCTGTTCATGTAACTTAAGCTTTCTGCTTTCATAAGCTATGACATGGTTATTCTGTAATAGAATACCTCCAAGGCCTTCTCCCGATGCATCCGTTACAACCATAAAATTTCCATTTGGATCTGGTACAGTTAAAATAGGTGCTGTAGTTAACTGTTCCTTTAAATTTTTAAAGGCAGATTCACATTTGTCAGTCCAGAAAAATTTCTTATCCTTCTTTTGCAGTGAAGTGATTGGGGCAGCAATTTTTGAAAAATCCTTAACGAACTTTCTATAATATCCTGCCAAGCCCATGAAGCTTCTTACTTCATGCACGTTCTTAGGCGCAGGCCACTCGGTTATAGCTGCGATCTTTGAAGGGTCTACAGCTATTCCGTTCTTGCTTATAACGTGTCCCAAATAATGCACCTCTGCATCATAAAAGGAACATTTAGACAGTTTACCATACAACTTCCTCTTTCTTAAAACTTCCAATGCACTACCCTTAAATGTTCTTGGTGCTCTTCGACATTTTTAGAGTATATAAGAATGTCATCTAAGAATACAAGCACAAACTTGTCTAGGTATTCTTGAAAAATATTGTTCATCAGATTCATGAAGGCGGCAGGTGCATTTGTCAACCCAAAAGGTAACACCGTGAATTCATAATGCCCGTACCTTGTTCTAAAAGTTGTTTTATGAATATCTTCTTCCTTTATTCTCAGCTGATGATACCCAGATCGAAGATCTATTTTTGAATAGACTAATGCTCCATGCATCTGGTCGAATAGATCATCAATCCTAGGAAGTGGGTATCGATTCTTAATAGTTGCCTTGTTCAACATTCTATAATCAATGCACAGTCTCAATGTGCCATCCTTTTTCTTTACAAAAATTACCGGTGCTCCCCATGGTGAGACGCTTGGTCTTATCAGCCCCTTAGTCAAAAGTTCCTGTAATTGAGCCTTTAACTCTACCAACTCGAGGGTGGTCATTCTATAAGGTGCCTTAGATATGGGTTCAGTTCCTGGCTTGATTTCTATCAAAAGTCAAACTCTCATTTTGGGTGGAAGACCTGGTAATTCCTCCGAAATACATCACTAAAATCCCTTAATAATGGATATCTTTCCATGAAATCATTATCCTCCTCAGCATTTTCTGTCATTTTTACTACATACAAGGTGCAGCCTCTATTTTTAGCCCTTTTTAGTTGCATAGTTGTTAGTTTTCTAACTACAACTTCACACTTTACACCTTGAATGACTCTGCTTTGCTGTAGGTCGTCAAAACAACAAATTTGTTTTTCATAATAGTCGACCTTTGCCTTATGTTCTACCAACCAGTTAACTCCAATAATGATATCATATGATCCTAAAGGAGTGACATACAGGTCAACTTCGGTGGAGAAATTGGGCAAGTCAAGAATTGCCCCAAAAAGGCACATTTTGACTGTATGGACAACATTATTCCCATAATGCACTGTCCATGTCTTATCCATTCGTTCAGCCTTTATTTTTAATTTCATTGCAAGTTTAGTAGAAATAAAGCATTCAGTGGCTCCAGTATCAAAAAGTATGACTACAGGTGTACCGAATAACTTACCCGGAACTTCTATAGGCGTAACTTGCTTTTCAGCTTGTCTGTTAGCCACCGCAGCGTGTATCCTATGTTGCTTGATCGCGATCATCCTTTTTCAGAGGATAATGACTCACGTAATGGTCCTTTCCATAGTTGAAGCATCCTCCAACTGGCCCTTTCCTAGGCTCAAATTTGTTACCAGCTTTGAAGTTATCATTCTGGCTCCCATAGGACTTTTGTCCATTGCCACTAACTTTTGCAAAGCTGCTCCACACACTATTTACAGGTTTGTTCATTACAGATTTCTTGTTGTTATCTACAACAATTTTGTTTTTCACACCAAACCTTTTCCAAGGCCCCCTTTTGGTGTGAGAGATGAAGAAGAATTGGGAATCTTCTTCCTTATCTCTTCCCTATGAGCAGAAATTGCTCTCAATTTATGTTCCTGTCTTATTGCCTTTTCGACAACTCCTTCCATGGTGGTTGGACCGTGGACATCCACTTCACCACCAATGATGGGATTTAGTCCCATTATGAACTTTCGTATTCTAAACTTCTCATCAGCTTGGTACTGCGGCACATACTTAAGGAGTTTAGTAAACCCTTCCCAGTATTCTGATCACCGTCAGCCTTCCTTGCGACCAGTTCTAAAATTCAGTCATTTTCCTATCAAAATAGAGTTGAGGCAGCCATCGTTGCCTAAAGTAACCCTTAAATTGATCCCAAGTTATGTCTGATTCGACAATATTCAACTCAACCTTACGGTTGTCCCACCATGATGATGCTTCATGAGAAAGCTGATATGCTCCCCATATCGCTTTGGTCTCCTCGAGAAGTTTCTTATTGCAAAGTACTTCTCCATTTCACTGAGCCAGTTCTCAGCTCCGTCCCCAAGGGTTGTTCCATCAAACTTTGGAGGACTTATTCTCTTTATGTCATTTGTAAGTTCAGCTACTAATCTTTCCCTTTTAGTTCCAGGATGATTAGGAGCATTCACATTACTATTATCAACACCTGGATTCCCTCCATTGGTGTTGTCCACAGGAGGTGGCTGATCATTTATATCAGCTTCTTCTTCCTCCTCTTCATTGCCCATTGACTGTTGTTCCAAAATAGTCAAACGATCTCTCATGTCTAGTAGGGCAGCAAGGATTTCATCCAGCTTTTGAGCAGTAGCTGCTTCTCCACCCGGTAACGGGTTGTTCGCAGCATTTCTTCTTGTTCTGACCATTTTCTGTTCAATAAGAAAATGTAAACCTTATTAAATTGTGGACTCATTAGGTCCAAGAGCTGCAACCTTCAGCTCTGATACCAAGATGTAACATCCCCATTTTAAGATACTAGAACAAGGGAATTTTTTTTTTTTTTTATACAACGTTCCCTGTTATGAATTATATAATTCAAACACATGTTCAAGTTTTAATAATTGTTCTCTGTCCAACTAATGCAGTTTGGATCACACAATTTCTTTTAAAACCAATGTTCTCTGTTCACATATTTTACAATATGGAACACACATTCAGTGCCATTCAATCATATAACAGATACCATATGCTGCTTGTAAATGACTCGAAGAACTACCGATCTCCCATTTTATGGCTCGAGTTTCAGCGATCTCTCATTTCATGACTCGACGACTTACCGATCCTTCATGTTAATTCATGTATTGTATAATGAATATACAGGGTTCTCTTACCATTTCCGTTATCGAAGTGATCCATTTAAGAAGCCTATCTGAATATCTGATTACTGATATTCATCTGACATCCTGCATCTTAAACTAGGTGATTAGGACAACGCAACCAACACTTGCGATACTTTGGCCAAATATTTTCACATGCTTTGCATGATCATATTCCTAGATGTGGTACACATCATTGGAATATGTCCTTCACCTCACTTCATCTATTATCTAGAATGGTCTTTCCTGGTCTCTTCTAGTCCTTCCGTTTAAGGTCAAGCTCTAACCCCAATTAGCAATATGAACGAGCATAGGAAGTTACTCATGGTAACTAAAGATACGCAGACATACGATGTCATCCCTAGATGACTCCGTGTCTAGTTACCTTTAGTCCTCCGGAGTCACTTTGTATGCGTGATCACATTCCTATCCCCATCTAAGAACTTAGTATCCAGCTTATGTAAACTTGATGATTTAATTTGGGAGGGCATTGTAATATGTCAGCTATAACATTGTGTCGTCATGAAGGCCCCGCCTTCATGAAGACACTATATTGTAGCTGGCGTATGTCAATGTCCTACGGAATCCTCTCATCGAGGGTACACATCCAGCTCAATTGTGATTTGGTTATAATCTTAGTATTTAAGATCAACTTTCAGCAGCCATGTTGATCCTTAAACCTCATTCTCGTTACAGTTGTATGTAGCTAAGAGAGACTTAATCTATCTTCTAGCTTAATACGCATCTCCTCCTTCATACCGAAGGGTTGCATATTCTATTCTTGGTTCTTTTCTTAATCTTCGGACTAATCAGTCCATTATCGATAAACCTAATAAGTTTAACCTATTAAACTTAACCAAGTTTTTCCACAACTGTAAACAAATTCAGAATTCCATCTTATTAGACGCCATTTAAATGAGGTCTAATTCTAAATGAATTTATTCATTTATCCTCCTTAACCTTACTTAGTTAAGGTCTGTTAACAATAGATATGATTTCCCATATCTTTATTTTCTGAATTTAAACATTCGAGGCTATTAACGAGTCCGAATACAAGGTTTGGCTGCCTCTAAGTTATTTGATATCCCTTAGTTTTCAAACTAATCCCGAATACCTTCCAATTAGGATTTCGTGTTTATCTAAATCTTTTTAATGTCAATTCAAAATTCATCTTAACCCAAGTATGAACTAATTGCACATTTCAACGTAAAAGTTGCATTCAGGTAAAGAATAGATGTTATTTCCTTTTAAATTCATCCATTAACATTTGAATAATTCCAAGTCAAGGAATAATGTTATATTCTCAAACTTATTCAACAATATCAAACTGATACAGTTATTGAAAATATCACACTTTTACTTGTATTCATCCATCAGATTTACAATCTATACATTTTCCAGTCCAAACGACTGGACTTTGTTTATATCAAACAACATTACAACTCATAAAGATAGAAGAATGTAATTTCTTCCTTTCTCATTTCCTCGTAGAGGAGTAATAGCTATCAATACAATCCATCTTCAGTTAATCAAAAGAAGTATCAGAAAACAACCATGTCTTCATTTGTAATCAAGTTTCATCTGCAAAATTACTTGCACGGGTCAGTTCATTGAACTGAGCATATTAAGCACTTGTCTTTAAAATGAGGTGCTTTTAATTAACTGTCTCAATAAAAGAACCCTACTTTTATGAAACGTTAATATGAACATCATTCCAGAATTAAATACCAAAAAGGATGAACAACATATCAACTTAATCATCTAATTACCATCCCAATCGGTCAAAGGATTACTGTCCTCTTTCCGAATACTTATAACAAGAAGTAATTTCCTTCAAACATTTCCAGATTACAAACATCCGTAAGAACTGAAAATACAATTATGCAACTGCTGTTCTAACATAATGCTATCAATTCCTTTCCCCTACATTAGTTAGAGGAAGATTCACAATTAGATTTTAAATAAAACTTCCAGCAGAACCATTTTCCTTTCCTTTCATACAACTTGTCTAATCTCAAACAATCAAACGCTGAAGAGAAAAGTAAACAACAATTTAAATACAAATGCTTAACCCAAGCAGTACGAAATTCGTTCCATAACAATTATAGATTTCCAACTGTATGAGAGAAAATGATCATTAATTCAATTATCCATTCACACTCTCTTTCCTTTCCTCATAACTGTACTAGAAATTTTAATTCAAATGTGATATCAATCAATGATAACAGTCCAAAGAGAAATGAATGAAAATCAATAATCGAATAAAAGGGAGAAAGATCATATCACCTCTTCTTACTGTCTATCCAAATACCTCTTATTTAGAGCAGACATACTCCAATAGTATAATTCATTCAGAGTAGTATATTCAGTAATTGAAAACTACTATTACCTTTCCAAAAAGTTGACCAGAGTTCATTGCAACTGGTCTATAAACATTAGTACCAAAAGAACCTATAAACGCAATCATTTCCCTTTAAACATTTCACTCTACAGACATTCACGTCTAGATATAGACAAGCAAGAATGCACATCTAGTTTTATCAGCTATCGTTTCATCAAAACCAGCATTTCAGCTAGACCTGAACAACATGAATGTACAACCAGCTACAAAATTATGAGCTTCCTCATAATAAAAAAAAGAATCACTTTCCAAACATTCAAAGTAAGAATTCCACTTCAGTTCAGCCTTGATGAAACAACAAGAAATCTAAAGGGCAGTTCGTATAGGTATACATTCACATATTTATGCAAATAATTCATCATCCAATCCAAAGAAGACTAAAATAGTGAACTCTAATCTATCTGGTAAATATCCAGATACTCAGTTCCAGAATCAAGAATTAATTCTTTTAAACAAAGTCTTTCATGGAATTCAACCAAACACGGATGCTTTTTAATCGTTTTAAAAAGGAAGTGAGAGTAAAACGATGAAACAAGCCCACTGTTCCAAGTATTTATATTCTATGCGCTGTATACTCTCAAGAAAATAACTCACCCAATAGTTCCATCTATTATTCTCACGGTTCTACAAAAACCATTCACGTACAACGCATTCAGAAAAACAATCTCCTTATCAGTATTGTTTACATAAGACCAAATCCATAATACACAATAAAATCCACTTACCATTAGCTTCAGATTTCCAACAGCAAAAGAGAAACTAGTTCCTTAATAGTTGTAGTAAGAAAAACACTCATTTTCTTCAAAACGCACAAGAATACTCAAGTCGTATTCACCCATATAATGACTGTTCAACTAGACATACAAAAAAATCATCTCATCCTCTTATTTTCACAAGGATGCGTAGAACTCAGAATTGCTACATGCACAGCTAAAGTATTCATAAGCACAAACTCATAAAATAAAGAATGAATCCCCAATACTGTCGAAACGAATCCACTCAGCATGGGCAGTATATTCGACTCAATCATTATGCAAAGAATGCTCAAACCGCATACAGCAAAAGAAAATGACTCAATCTCAAAATCATCTCAGCATAACAGCCAAATCAAATAACCAAAACCCCCATCATAAGAGCAGGGTTGTTTTAATGAGATGATTAAACAAAAGCAAGCGGTTTAAGGAGAAGGGCTTAACATGCCTGTTAATTTTTCTTGTGGCTCGAAGAAAACCATGCCCACAGGAGCTATTCTTCTCTACGGCGACAACAGTAAAGCTTTCCAAACAGTCCCCTAACTTCCACAGGCTCCAAAAATAGCCTAGCTTCTCCAAGAACAGAGATAATAACCAAAAATAACAGCAGGTTCGACAGAACCATGGAAGAACAAAATGCAGAGCAACTAAAATCTGATTGCACACAATAACAAACAAATTTCCTTTTTCCTCTATCCTCTTTCCAAGGCGAGCTGGTCGCTAAGATCAATGCCATTGAATGCATTGAATGCATTCCTTTTTCCTTTTTCCTCACGCCACCGCCGACTCAAGTTGGCGAGTTTCTAATTTCAAATTTTTGCATGCAATCATGGTTTAGTTTCACAACTAGTTGGATGCCTCCAACTTTCCCCATGTTCCCGCCAAACTTGGCGCTGCAACCTGTAAGGACTTCATTTACTGTCCCATTAAATTTCCTACCTTCCTTCCTTATCCTTTCCATCCACATGGGTCTATGCATCCCCTTCCTTAGGTTAGGATTAGTTTAGGATTTTAATAGTCCATATCTAGGTCATTCACCTAGTTCATAGGTTAATGGAATTTATATCTATTTTCTCCCTTATGAAATCTAAAATCCATATAGGATAGTAGTTAGGGTATAAGATAAAACTTAGGGGTAGGTTAGGGTTTAATCTCCTAATATTTAATTAACTAGTTTCCATATCAAGTCTTTCCACCCGACACCATATATTCAACATTAAGCAGACATTTAGTCCTAAGTTCCACATACCTGTGCCACTTGCATCCAGGCCCTTATCGCCTTAAGCGGTCTAGCATTACAATGGTGTGTGGTTCAAGAATCGAACCTTTTTCATTGGCATCTATGTACCAGATATTCATACCTGTAATCAGGTGCTGCAACCTTTATATCAACCTTCAGTCTGGTTTAGAAGTAAATCGACAAAGTGATCACAAGAAAGCCACAACATACCTTGGATCAATGGAATTGATTCAAGGTGTGTTGTCAATCAGCAAATAGAGTTCATCAAGCATACGACAAGTCTGTTGTCTCATCAGCAATCACACAAGCAATAATAACTTCTGTCCCAAGTAAACAAATTACAGCAAACAAGGGTCCAGATTAGCAACACATTCCTTTAAGATCAAAGATATATCTTAACATGTTTATCTTCATTTCAGCAGTTACAATATTATGAAAAGTAATTACCATGATAAACCATGTATGTTTGGCATGTTCGAGTGAAGGAGAAGATAAAATTTGAACAAAATTTTATAAGTTCAAATTTACCAGCTTTGCTTTTAAAAATCTCGCAGACATTTTCATGAAATTAACCCCTTAAAATTTATCAAAATCTAAAATTAATTACACTTGTGAAAATAGGGCATCGAGAGCTTTCCATAAATTCCTCGCTTGCCCAAAACCGAGCTCTCTATCAAAAGTTATGGCCTTCGAATTTTTCTTCACTTGAAATTAAAATTTTGGGAAAAAAATCCTTGGTGGCCCCGGGCTTGAATTTTTCCTTGGAACTTAGGAAAAAAATGGGAAAATTTTCAAAATTTTCTCTACCACCCCACCAGCCCACAACCAATTGGAAGCTGCCACGTGGCCTCACGAGGCAATGGTGGAGGTGCGGCACTATTTTCTTCCTTAGTGCTTTTTAAAAATTTGGAAATTTTTCTTAGTTTCCTCCGCTGGCCCGCAATCCTATAGCTAATGAATGCTTGACACATGGCATGGAAGAGGGGAAGAACCCTTGAAAATTTATCTTTTTTGAGAAAATTTGTTTTTGGAATTTTTTTAATTATCTCCGCGGCCTTGCACTCCCGCCCTTGCCTTGGAAAAATCATTTCCATGGACGCGTGGGTCCGCATGTGCAACTTACCCCTTTTTACCCCCTTTGGCAAATTCTCCCAAACATCTCCACCGCCCCGCCTTCCCTCATTTTTCCCCACTTTGGCTTGGAGGGTGCCATGTGTCCTGGTGGACCCATGGGGGTGTGGGTACAAAATAGTTTTTCACCCCACGTGGGAAAATTTCAAAAAATCTCCCTATGGCCCGCCAACCGCCCTTTGGAAAAAATTTCACCCTTGGGCCCATAGGCCCGCTCTTGGGGGAAATTTTTCACCCCAAGGCCCACTAGCCCATAACTTGAGTTTTATGAGGAGTTAGGAGGACTTCTTTATATCAATGGAAAGAAGACAAAATTTCCTATCCAATGAGAATGATTTAGGGAAATTTTGAATACGTTAAGTGTAAGAAAAATCAAGTTGAATCTTTAATCTTGTTAGAGAGGGGGTATGTTGTGGAATTACTTTCTGAACCTAGTTTAACCTTCTAACCCAAAATTTTGGACCTCGTGACTCTAATAATTATTAATAAAGGAAACATATGTTCTAGTGGCTTATAATTATTCTAGAACTTGTTAGTGATAGTTTTTGCCTTGTAACCTAGTAGTAGACTCTTTTAAACAAAAAAATTATTCCATAATTTTTCTAACTAATCCTAGGGTGTTTCTTGGGTCTCAAGTGGGTTGTTTTAATGGGTGTTACAATTGGTATCAGAGTAGTGGTTCAAAATCTTGGACCCTTGGCCACACTAGAAAACTTGAGACATGAACTATAAAGCTAGCACATTTTTGAATCTAAGAAAACAAACTTGTTTGAAAATTGAAAAATAAATAAGTATGAAGAAATATTCCATTACTCTATTCATTTGAACTGTGAGAATTAAAATCATAATTTAATAACAAGTTGTTTTAGTTTTTGTGCTTGCCTAGTGGCATTTTGTCTAAACCTGGGTAACTAAGAATGTCAAATTAAATTGATTTTTGTGAACTTCTAGTGTAGTGGAAACTTGGTTCCCCTTTGAAAATGTGTTGTTTTACAAGTCCTAAATCTTGATTTAATTATATGATGTGTTAAGCCCTTTTAAGACCCTTCCTTATTGGAGTTGTTGGAATGATAAATTGTATGGTGTGATTCTTGTGGTTGGACAATAGTGGTTGTGTTCTGGGTTGGGAAGAGTTAATTAGAGATTTTTAGAGCTTCCTTCCTTCAGTGGTTAGGAATGATGGTCTGGTTGTCAGTTTTCCATTTTGTTACCCGTATGGGAGAGTGGACATTAAGTCTGAGTGTTGTTTTGGACCCAATCCTACATATGTGTCCTTGGAACTGACCTTGAGGTAGAGTACCCCTATTGGTGGCCATGAAGGGTTGTGGAGTGAATGTGGTGTTAACTTTTATGTTTTACATTCATAATCTTGTGTTATTTTATCAAGGACCAACATCTTATTTTATGATTGGATTGAGAAGCTCTGAGGCTCTTTTAGTTATTTATATTTTTGCGAGAATTTTCAGACTTTGCAATGTAGCTACTTAGCCACTTTCCTTGATTGTAAACATTTCTTAGATTTTATTTTGATTGGTGACTCGGAGCTCATTATGTTGTGGGCTATTTAGCTAAATGTTATGTGGTTCCTTCTTGCATGATGATGAACTAGTTCTATGCTTCTTGTATTGTGACATTTCATCGTATGGGGGTACACCTTGGTCTCTTGAATGTCTTCTTAGGTTCTTAAAGTTATGCCTTGGTTTTGAATGCACGAAACCTTGAGGGTGTCTAGGATCTTAGAGTGACTTTTTCATTGCTCGACCATGTTGGGAAGAGATTTCGTTGTGTTGTGCGCACTAGAAAACTAGTATGTTAGCGGTGGTGGTGAATCTCTTACAATCCAAGAAGAGATTAAACCTCGTCAAAGTAGAGGTCTCAGTAATTGTGGGCTGATGAATTATGTTATGATTGGATTACTTTTGGCTGGCTGTGGATGTTAGTGGAAAATTGTGTGTCTAGTAGTGGCTTCTTTTTGATGGCATGCTAAGTTTTATCAGGATTTTCTTATTTCATTATATAAAGTAGTGACTTGAGGGTTGTATGCATCTTGGTAATTATGGTTAGAATTAATCCCATTCAAGTATTGTGTGTGTAAATTAAGTGTGTTTTTTTTCCCTCTTGACCTATAAATAAGTCTACCCTATCCTTAACTTTTTTTTAGGTACTATGAATAATACTCTATGACCTATCAATTTTGGATTATGTGGAGACACTTATGGATTCTTTGAGTCTTTTAGACCATGACATGGGTGATGATAGTGTAATTAGACCTTGATAATTTAATCTTGGTGGTATTTTATAATGTGATTCTTCTAGCGAAACTAGAAATCTTGGTCACAAAGCCATGTTGAATAGATAACTGATTGTCTGCTTACATTTGATGCCTTCTAGTGAGTATGTGGTGTTCTTATAGTTAAAATATTTCCTTGTCATTCTGATTGATTGGTTGATAGTATCCTGTGGTAATATGGGTGTAGATTTGAAAGCTTTCCTTGTCTTATCATGTAAGTAAAGTGTTTTCGCCAAAACAACAAACATTGTTAAACCCTAGTAGATCAGTAAAAGTAATTATGCTTCCTTAATGGGTCTTCCTTGTAACTTATTTTGAGAACTTGTAGAAACCCACTAGGAATGTTTTATGATACTTGTAATTAGTGGAAAAATCTTGAAATATTGTTGTGATCCATGTTGGTTGATTGTTTCCTAGTTCTTACAAAATTAATAATGTGTTTTCTATGTTGAATGTCCCTTGTTTTCCTTAGAGATAAAAATGTGGTGTGTTGATTTACCTCTCTCTTCCATAAACGTAACAGTGTGATATGTTTACCCTTCCTTCTCATTGAATTTTTTTTGACAGATTGACTCACCAAACATCATAAAACTATAATTGAGGAGATTTGGCCTTGAAGCTTAATAAATAAATTGGAACATAGAAAGAGAAAATGGTCCTTGCTTTAACCTTGGTAGATTAATAGAAGAAATAAAAACCATGTAGAAGAACAGAAAGGGAAAAAAATTGTCCATCTACCTCCCCTAGGAGTAAAATAAATACTTTTTCTCTTTTCCACCTTTACAGAATGGTGAGATATCATGCCCCCTTAGTGGTCCTTATAACACAAACTTGTGATGTCATAATAGGAGGAAGTTTAATTAAGAAAACTCATAAAGGAATGTGCTTAGCAAACAAAACTACAACTTTTGACTTAATTAGTTGAGTTATAAAATAAGTAAGATTTATGTGTATTGAGTGCAATGTATAGTTGAACCTGTAGTTCTATCACCTACCTAAAATTGTGAAACACTTGGTGGATAGTAATGTGTTCTAGTTGATTAGTAATTCTTGTTCATAGAATTATGTGCCTTTCTTGTGGGATTTTTGGGTCATCATACCCTTATCGTCCCGTAGCTCGATGAATGAGAGTTGTGGTCCTTTTGGATTGAGACTTATCTATTGTTTGAGAAGCAACCTCCTTGCGTGTTGTCTTGACCTTGGAGACCTAAATTATTGTAATTTTAAGACAACATATGTTAAGGATAAAAATAACTTTGGGAAGTCTTGGTTTTTTCATTTTTTTTCTTGGGTCACCTTGTTGTTGTTGCCCCTTTTCCATTAGGATGGAAAGTGCAAGATGATGTTATTCACTTTGGATACGATGCATCCTTGGAATATAATTGGACCCCATGTTACTTTTTCTTCTCCTTAGTGACCTTGAGTGGTCCTTGGTGTTTCTTGTGCTCTTTTATGGTTATTCCAAGCTTGAGTAGGAAATAAGATAAATAAATCCCATTTTTCTAATGTATGGTACTTGTATTGATATGTTAGTTGCTAGGGGATATATATATATATATATATTTTCCTTTTTCTAAATGGTTGGCTTCTTTAGATTTGGTTGATATGGTGTGTTCGATTCTTAAAACAAAAGTACAAAATAAATTTAGATTATAGGAAACCTTGTGGTCATAAATTTGCTTAGTATTACCATGAAAATTTAATTGTACCCCTCGAGTTATAGAATTTATTTCCGGAATAGTTCCTTGATTTTAAATGCTTTTCGATTTAGGTGTCCTTGTTGTTTCACCTCACCCCGTGTGATACTCAAATTTTGGAACCTTGAGTAGACTTGTTCCTCGTGTAAATTTGGTCATAATTGATTTTTGCTAGCCTTGTCTAGACAACAAACCTTGAAATCATGGCTTAAACATGTAGGAACCTTAAATTTTATTAATGTAGTATGTTGTATTCCTTGGGAAACTATTTGGTTGTTCTCAAACTCATGGAATTCTTCTTATTATTCCTCTACTTGGTGGTTACTCTTAAGACTCTTTTGAACTCTTCATGTTATATTTCGTGTTGTATCTTGGTTGATAGTGTAAAGTTATTCTCTAGATTTAAATGTTCTTAGGATTACATGCGGAAAGTTTAGAGCTCATCCCTTATAATCTCCCTTTTTCTTGTTGAATTGCACTGGACCAAAATTGGGGTTCTGTGGACACACACTTGTTTGAAGAAAAACAATTAAATAAAGAGTGTGATCCTTTTTTTGTTACATTGTTTCCTACCTCTTTCTCTGTGACTTCTAGGAGGAAGTCGAGTCTAAGGGGAGGGGGATGTAGTACCCACTTCTCTTTGACACCTTTTTATACTGATCATGACACTATTAACTATAATGGAAACATTGTGATACTTTTGATTTAGTATGATAATTAGATGTTAGAGCATGTATTATTGGTGACTCGATTCATATATGATGCATGATGCATGATGTTTGTTAGAGACATTTTGTATGCATGCTGATATACTATTTGACATGTTTGTATTATAGATGTTGTTCAAACTTGTGATAATTGGATATTTTGAGTAGACCTAGAAAATGAAAATTGAATTTAAAGTGATGATTATATAGTTGATGAAATTGTAAGTGATATTGTTGATTGTCTGGATGTTGTTGTGATTCATATATATATTGATGATTTTGAAATTATATTATATTCATTTGGATTTTCTAATATGGCCACGAGGCCGAAGAGGTATTTGTATTGTGTAGGTTAAAAATATCACAACAAACATCGAGGGATTGAAGACCAACCACATTGGAATTCTAGATGAATTGAACAAGGTCACCATGGCAACATGTTTTATGTGTGTGTGTGTTGTTTTTTGTTAGGGATTCCCATATGAGAGTTACCTTTGAATGTGACCAAGGGGTTATGTGTATTTTATTAATGTGGTTACATTTTATTATTGCTTGCATGTATTTATTTTTGATGCATTTACCCCTTTATTCTTTTAATTATGGAGGATTAATGTGAGTAATCATTTTGTTAAAATAAATAAATAAATCAAATTTGTGATATAAGAAAGTAATTATAGAAGTTGTTGGCTCTTGTATTAAATGTGGTAAGTGATGTGTAAGTATGTGTAAGAGTTGTGTAAGTTAGATTTTGGAGTATGAAACACTCCACCTCCTTGAAAGTTCGAATTTATCCTTGGAGGCTGATTTTGGAGGCTTGTGGGATAAGTAAACCTTGTCCCATACCTCTTAATTTTATTTAAAAACCATACCTATGGTTGGAGGGTTGATTTTAGACCTTTTTAATTCATTTTTATAAGTTAAATTGTAAGTTTTAAATGCACTCTTCTTACATTTTATTAAATTCAGTCCTTTGGGGTGTGTGATTTTTGGAGTGTGTAAACTTATTTGTCATATTATCCACCCACCTCTTTATTGTGCTTTGGAGAATAAATTTGACTTTTGTGTTAGAGTTGAGGATGTGTGATGTGGCATCCTACATGGATCCACCTCATCCTCTTCTCTTCCCTCTTCTATACAATTGAAAGTCCTTGCTTTGTTTTGGGTTGTTGAACCTTTGGAATGCTTCCTTGGGGTGAATTTTTCCTAGGCTGTTTGGAGCTCTTATTGATTTTGGAGGAGATTGGAGAGCATTTTCATACTTGGGAATTGTTGATTTTGGGACTTGTATTTTGGCGTTGAAAGCTTGTGGTTTTGGAACAAAATCTACCATAGAGAGGTAGGAGCTTAGCTCTTCATATATGTTTTTGTTTCTTTTTTGTTTGTGTGAATGGTGAATGTTTGGTTTGTTTTTGGTTGTTTGGATAGAATGACTAGGAATGGTGTAGGAGAAGGCTATGGGGAATCCATGTTCTTGTGGGGGCATAAGGAAATTTGTGGGGGTCATAAGGAGGGATTATGGGGGGCATAAGGATATGTGTGATGATTTATATTGGCGGTTTGTTATAGGTGGATACTCAATTCCCATTGGGAGGCATAAACAACTTCCCCCATAGTTCTTGCTCCTTTGGCTTGTATGATGAAGCCTGAGTTCTATCTTAATGTTTAAAAGTAGTTGTAAACTGTTGTTTTATTTGAACTGTGTTTTTAATTTGAAATTGCATGTTGAAAGATTTCTTTGTGATGTGAAATCATGTTGTTTCTAGGAGTTAAAATACATTTCTTATTACATTGTGGTTAGGGCTCAGGGGCCAATGAAGAAGGATGGCTTATCCTCTTCATTGCATGTCTTAGTTAGGTGGAGAGCGTTGCCTCTCCCTTACTCATGTTGTGATCAAATGGGATGAATGTTTCTATTCTAGAGAAGAGGAGAAAGATAGTTTGACAGTCCATGTGAAATGAAATCCCATTGTAACCTTTCCCACTTTGAAGTGGATGTATTGTAAATGTTTTGAAATGGAAAGAGGATGTATGGATTATGAAATTTGTAAAGTGAAATGAAAAAGAGATAGAATCTATTTTTTATTTGAAAGAATGTGAAGGAAATGTAATTTGTATGATGAATTTTGGGAAGGAATAAAAAAGAAGTTGAAATTTGAAATGTAAAAGAGTTGTGCTCTATATTCAGTTCATTATTAGAAAAGAAAGACATGTATTCTGTATGCTGTATTTTGAAAATATATATGAAAAGAATTGTAAAATATTCATTGAACTTATGGAAGTTGTCTTACCTTGTTCAGAATGGCATTGTTATATTTAAAATTCTGTATTTGAAATCCCTGGTTGGAAAACTGGAAGAAGGAAGTATGTATGAAGAAAATGCATTGTCCTGTCTTGTTGAAATGCATGATTGGAAAAGAATAGAATCTACATTTTTGTTTCTACATTTTGATTGAAGGAAAGATAACTACTTTAAATGAGCATGGAATGAATTCAATGTTGTTATAGTATAGCAAAAGGCATAGACTAATCCTTTTTTTGAATTGTATAAACTCCATCTTTTATTCCACTGTATACTTGTAAATTTTTTATCAAATATTAATCAGAACGACCCTGCAAGCTATAAAAGACAAATGAAATATTAAATTGATCTTAAGGTGATCAAAATGATTCCAAGTAGACTAAAACACTTAAGGAAATATTTTAAAACATTGCAAAATCGGGCCCAAACCTTTTCACAGTCTTTTAGCTGTCAGAAGTTGTAAAAATTCAAATTTGAAATCAATCAAGAAAAATTACCTTCCAATGCATCCTAAATCCTTCTTAGAATAATCCTCCATGTCTGTTTGGCATGTTGAGTGAAGGAGAAGATCAAATTTGAACAAAATTTTATAAGTTAAAATTTACCAGTTTGCTTTTAAAATCCTGCAGAATGTTTTCATTAAATTGACCCATTAAAATTTATCAAAATCTAAAACTAATGATTCTTGTGCAAAGATGGCGTTGAGATATTTCCAGAAAGTCCTCGTTTGCCAAAAAATGAGCTCTCTATCAAAAGTTATGGCCTTCTGAAGTTTTCTTCACTTGGCATTAAAATTTTGGGAAAATTTTCCTTGGTAGGCCCGCGGCCCGAATTTTTCCTTGGCACTTAGGAAAATTTTGGGAAAAATTTTCCAAATTTTCTCCACTACCCCGTTGGCCCGTAACCAATCGGAAGTTGCCATGTGTCCTCATGAGGTAACGGTGGAGGTACGAAACTATTTTCTTCCCTGGCACTTTTTAAAATTTTTGGAAATTTTTCTTAGTTTCCTCTGCCGGCCCGCAATCCTCGTAGCTAATGAATGCCTGACACATGGCATGGCAGAGGGGCGGAACCCTTGAAAATTTATCTTTTTGAGAAAATTTGTTTTTGGAATTTTTTTAAAATTATCTCCACGGCCCCACACTCCTGTCCTTGCCTTGGAAAAATCATTTCCACGGACGTGTGGCCCTGTGCATACAACTTACCCCTCTTTACCCCCCTTTGGAAAATTCTCCCAAACATCTCTATTACGCTGCCTTCCCTCATCTTTCCCCACTTTGGCTTGGAGGGTACCATGTGTCCCCTGCAGACCCAAGTGGGTGCGGTCGCAAAATCAGTTTTTTTGTCCCGCGCGAAAAATTTCAAAAATCTCCCTGCGGCCAGCCAACCCGCCCTTTGGGCAAATTTTCACCCTCGGGCCTACAGCGTGCTCTTGCGGGAATATTTTCACCCCAAGGCCCACCGGCCCATAACTTGAGTTTTATGAGGAGTTAGAAGGACTTCTTTATATCAATGGAAAGGTGAGGAAATTTCTTATCCAATGGGAATGATTTAGGAAAATTTTGAATTATTGAAAGGTGAGGAAATTTCTTATCCAATGGGAATGATTTAGGAAAATTTTGAATTATTTAAATGTGAGAAAAATCAAGTTGAATATTTAAGCCTGTTAGAGAGTGGGTATGGTGAGGAATTACCCTCTGAACCTAGTTGAACCTTCTAACCCTAAATTTTGGACCTTGTGACTCTAATAATTGTTAATAAAGGAAAATTATGTTCTAGTGGATTAGAATTGTTCTAGAACTTGTTAGTGACAGCTGTTTCCTTGTAACCTGGTAGTAGACTCTTTTAAACAAAAAAGAAAATTATTCCATAATTTTCCTAACTAATCCTAGGTTGTTTCTTGGGTCTCAAGTGGGTTGTTTTAATGAGTGTTACAGGTTTGATGTAGCTTCGGTATTAATCACCTTGAATTGTATGTTCTATTCAGGAAGATCTTATTAATTTTGGATTTTTGAATGTTAAGTTCTTAAATAAAACTTGTCTCTAATTGATTGACTTCATGACTTAAATTTTGTTCCATGCTTAGACATATTTATAGTGGCTAAATTTTTTTGCCATGGAATATAAAAGATTAGATTGAAAATTAAAAATTGTTAACAATGGACAACTTTCCATTCTCAATTACATAAAAGAGGTTAATATCTAGAAAATAAAAATTCTTTGAGGCTAATCACCTGGATTTGTAGGATATTTATAATAATGTTTAAGAATCATCTCCCACTTTGGATTCTCCATTATACATATCAGTGAAGTCCTCTTTAAATTTATCTTTGCCTTTATTACGTTTGTACCATGATATAGTATTATAATAAGGGATTAATTAGTACTTCATATTTCGGTCATGTGATCCCAAAAAAACACATATCAATCATGCTTGAACATATGTTATGGAATGAGAACCCCAATATCAATTTGATTGAAAATATCCAAGGGATTTTTATGTGACCAATTAATTTCCACTACCACATCTTCATTTACCATATCATTTAAATTATGAACATCGAAAATAATAAAAATGAATGAAATCCCCTGAAAACCACCTTCCCCATTAAAATTCCTATAACATCCTTTAGAAATGGTTTAATTCAATTATTAGCTTTCTTCATGTAGATGTTTACATTACTATGAAACAAATCAAATTTTACTGCTAGAAGAATAAAGATTCAAACATATTTCATTGTGCTAGACCCGATGAATGAGATGAGATATATAATATCCTTTTGTGAGATATTACTCACAACATTATAAAAATAAGAAATTACCAAGTTTCGTAATGTGTGGAGAGATATGGTTATCTAAAATTGCACATTTTATAACCAACAAAATAGGAAAATAAAATTAACATGTAAAATAATAAGTATCATTATCTTTTGGTTGATAATCTCTTTCAATTGAGGATAATTATAATTCAAGGAGATCAAAAAAACTATTTGAATATTTTGACTCACTTCCTTGACTCCCTTTCCTTAATTAATCATATTTTCTTTTCATTTTTTAATTTTCATCTCCAAACTCTTCACAAATTTAAGAAAAATGAGTCTCATGTATGTCAAAATTTTCAATCACATTAGATGCATTACATCCCATAAGATCTACTTGTTCAAGACTTCTTATTTGCATTTAGGCCATCACTTGTGCTCTTGTGGCTCTATTCTCCTGTAACCTTTTACAATAGGAATCTAAATATATTGCCTTCACATCATATTTAGTAGTTTTTATCAACCAAGATTATCCACTTATACATGTGTTATCCCAATTTTTGAGTTTTACGATAAATTTGAATAACCCATACAATTCTTCATCCTGAAGGCCTTAGATTTTTTCCCATACTTTCAAGAATATAGAATTTATGGCCTTAAGAATATTTTTTCAGTGTTTTTTTAGTTTTCAGTGCTCACCATACACTATTACATGTCATATGTTAAGTGTTCCTTGAACCTCAAAATCTAAAACACTAGAGTATTTCAGTGTTTTGATACTCAAGAAATATGAACAATAAATGGGAAATACATGTGAATTTTTAAATGTATTTTAAACGTCGAACCCTGAAACACTATAATATTTTAGGTTTTCAAGATTTTCTTACATCATAGCATGTGAAGGTTTCAACATATCACACATTGTATGCTTTTGAAACTCAAAACTTGACACCCTTAGTGTTTCAGGTTTTTGGGGATAAGAGACTATACTCACCCAAAATTTACACAATGCAACACTAAGAATGCAAAAATTCTCTAATTTTGAGGAAAACATTTTCCATGGTAATATTGAAGTCCATATCCTTCCCCTTTCATTTCTATTCTTTTTATGACTCATTTTTTCTCCTTCTCCAAGTTAATAATTTCATATTTTATCCACATGTTACTTTCTTACCCATTTAAGATTCTTTGTTTATTACGATTGCATTACCATCACAGATGTTATAAAAATTCCACTATAGATAGAGTGGCAATTACACAACTTCCACTTTGTCTATAATGATAGCATTATCGCCTTAAATATGAGAGTTTTTTTTTTATTAAGGGAAAATAGTTTTGAAGGGACTATACCCTGTATACAAAAGGGCTCAAAAGCTAGATAGTAAAGGTGAGAGAAACAGCCCAGAGAAGGGCAAAATGGCCAACCAAAGAGGGCTCAATAACCAAATATGACAATACAAGTGAAGAAAGGATCCAAACGTACAATGATCCAAAAAGAAGCAAAAAGATCAAAAAGCAACCAAAAGAGAAATAGCATATAGAAATCCACCAAAAAGTAGTGCGTAACCACCGATAATAGCAACTGCATAGCCAAAAATAGCATCATAATAGCAACCCGTTACTTGATAGCCCTCACAATCTTGGTCTTGATAGCCTGTGTAGCAACATGAAGAAGGCAATGGCAAAGGGCCGAGAGGAGTCTTTCATATCCACCTCGAGCAATTACAATATCCCTTTTCTCTTTAGGGCTCCAAATGTCCTCATTAACCCCACTTAAATCAGTAGACACTATGAACATGTTGTTCAATGAAATTATAGATGCTTTTGAGGGCGTATAATATGCACCATTGTGATTTTTGCATTCCCCATTCTCGCCATCCAAGGACTATAACTTCTTGAAGACTTCAGCAATAACCCCTCTTCCTCATCACTTTGAAGAATTTGTTTTCCCTTCGCTCTTTCCATATTTTTTATAGTCCCTTTGAGCTCTTGTATCTCCTTTTCTAGTATGTCCACTCGTCCATCAATTCCTCCTCCTTGGGCTCCTCCACCAGTTTACTAATATGTAGGAGGTTCTCAACAAGTTCCAGGTCTTTGTGGCTCCTTAGGACCCATTGGGAAGCAGGGATTTTAGCTTTGATGCTCTTGCTTTTCTTGCTAGAAGTAGCAGCTTCAATCTTTCTTTTCGGAAGGGGGAGTGGAAGCGGTGCGAGCAGGTGGAGGTATGGAGGAAGAAGGTGGGGTAGGATTCATGAGGGGGCAGCTAGAATAAAGTGGCGATGGATCAGGAGGATAAGCCCTGGTGTAAAGGGATAGCCCTAGAGTGGCTCTGAACTTCCCTAATTGATTTCTCCAACTGAGTTTATCAAATAGTGAGGAAAGATGATGATGATATTTCTACGAAAGTGATTTAGAAATATCAAATGTTTTTGAGGTATAGTCACAAATCTTCCTTCAAGAGTTACATACCTAACCACCATCCTGGCAAGCTCAGAAAAGGCTCAGGAATCGATGCCACCTTGATGCCAAAGAAATCACGAATTCAAGATTCTCCCCCTCATCCAAGAACTTCTTGGTCTCCACCTTCTTATTGAAGAATTTGGTGCCCTCCAGCCGAGGCCCGTGATCTGGATGATGAGCGCTTCCATGATCTCAATTTCCATGTTATTGTATTTGACAATTCTATTCTTCCATCCTGGGTAAATCTGATAGAAATGTCTTGGTCAAATCCTTGAATCCTTTCAATTAAATTAGACAGACCCCCGATTTGCAGGTAATTCCAAAGCTCCGTATTCTCTTTCCACGCCGAATTGTGAGTCAGTTCAATTTTGCAAGGCACCGCCCATGTTTCCTCTACTCCTTTTCTTGTTCTCAATGGTAAAAATGCTACCACTATGTGGGACAGGAAGAGCTTTGATGTTGGTATTTGAATCTTTCCTTTCCGTGAAATCAGGTTTAATTATTATGCCATACTTGTAATTATTGCCCCGCTCCTCGGCTTTCCTCCTATGCCTAGAAATGATGACAGTCCATCTCACACATATCACATCAATCATCCATATCTTATGTGATGTCATCATATTGTACTTGAGGATCTGCACATTAGCATCCAAATTACAACCATTAGTGTTGATTTTCACTACCATGTAGATAATTGATTATGGCTTTATTGATTTGAGTGGGCAGAACGTCCCCCCTAAGCCAAGTTTGAAAGGAATTAGTAACACCGAGGTTAGCCAAACTGTCAGCGACCCTATTTCCTTCCCAATAGGTGTGGGTGATTTGAACATTTTCAAAGCTCTTGCATATATCAATAGCTTCCCCAATAAAATCTCTCGATAGACCAAATTGGGGTGTTGCTTTTTATTTAAAAGATTAATGATATTCGTAGAGAATCACCTTCAATTATAATATTCAGAATATTACAATCTCTGGTAAGTCTTATACCCCAAAGAGCCACCAGGGCTTCAGAATAATGATTAGTCTACCTGCCCATTCTCCCAGAAAAAGCAGCAACAAAACAACCTCTTTGATCTCTGATGACTCCCCCTCCTCCAGAGTCCCCCAGGATTGCCTTTTGAGGCCCCATCAAAATTTAACTTGTGCCAATCAGTGGGAGGCTTAATCCATCGGACTGTGTTTCTATCAATACCATTGTTATTCTTATTGACAGTGTCAATATTCCAATCAGTCAAGATGTATTCTTCCTTCTCTCGGGTAAAGCCTATTTTTAGGAGGTTTAAATCTAGCAATATTATCTTGCACAACAATGATAATTTCCTTGTAGACTTTGTTACATGCCTTTGTATTGTTTCTAAAAATATTATCATTACGAGCCTTCCAAACTCTCCACATAGTGTGGGGTAAAACAAGTTGCCACAATATTTTCACCACACTATGCTTAAACGGAGAGTCCCATTGTTCCTAGGCCTGAAGACAGGTAAGGGGAAAAATCCATCTCAGATTAAATTTTGTAAAAACAAGCTACCAAATTTTGGAAGCAAACTCACAACGGAGGAATAAATGCTTTATATCTCGCCGCTCTTTTCGACACATGCAACATCTATTCGGCATGATGAATCCCTTCTTGATGAGGTTGTCATTAGTTAGGATCTTGCCATTAATAATTAGCCACCAAAATAAGTTCACTCTAGGGGTTAACTCCGGCATCCACAGCTTGTGCCACTTAATTTCACTTTCCATGGATACAAAGAAAGAATTATATCCTGATTTAATAGAGTATTCCCCATCAAAAGAATCTTTCCAGATGAGTTCATCCTTAAGATTTTGATTACTTATATGGATTAGAGAAATTTGATTCTATAAAGATGAAACATCAGCCTGTATATTATCATTCTCCACTTTTAGCTGTTTCCATTTTCTTTTGTTTCCATCCCTCTTAATGGACCCCTGGATTTTGTGCCCATACTTTATAATTAAGCTGTCTTTAATGTGATCATATGTAGAAATCTAGTTAGAATCACCACTTATCACCTAGAATTTTATGTTTTGTCCATCCCCAAGCTTTCAGCTACACCCCTGAGAAAGAATGTGTCTGTTGCGAAGAAGGTTGTTCTAGAAAATAGAACCACTTAGAAGAGACTGATCATATATGAAGGAAATATTGTTTTGGTTTGAAAGATATTTGATCTTAACCAACTCTGTCCAAGGTTTGTGCTCTTTTATAAGCCTCCAACCTAATTTTGCAATAAGGGCAACACTCATATGTTTGATATCTTTGATGTCTAACCCCCCAAGTCTCTTAGGTTTACATACCTGCTCCCAAGCCACAAGATGATATCTAAATCTGTCCTCAGTACCATGCCATAAAAAGTGCTTTTGAATCTTTTCAATATTGTTCATCATTGCTGCAGCATGCTGAACATTGACATGATGTAAATAGGCAAGTTTTGGAGCGTGCTTTTAACCAAAAGGCACTTACCTACACTTGAAAGAATAGCTCCTTTCCAGCCAGCCAACTTTCTTTGAAATCTCTTAATAAGATCATTCCATACCTCCACAGAAATCTTGCCAGTACTTAAAGGTAAACCTAAGTAAGTAGCTGGTAGAGAATTAATAGTGCATCCTAGAATATTAGAAATATTTCTTTGCCTTTCCAAAGGAGTATTGAAGAAATAAATAGAGCTTTTGTCAAAATTATATTTTTTTCCCAAGGCTTCCTCATAAAATCTAAGGACAGTTTTGATAGCCTTTGCCTCAATGATAGAGGCCATCAGGAGAAGTAGAGTGTCATCAGCAAACTGCTGGTGTGAGGAGATCTGATTGCCAGAAGTTGGAGGGAAGCCTTTTATCATGCCAATTCCAATAGCTTTGGAAATAGATCTGCTTAAACTTTCAGCCATAATAATGAATAATAGAGGGGAAATTGGGTCACCTTGCCAGATACCTCTATTGCTGGAAAAAAACCCACAGGTTCCCCATTAACAACCACAGAGAATCTAGAGGTAGAGATACAAGAGTGAATGATTTTTTTGAATTTGATTTGAAAACCAAACTTGGATAAGACCTCATCCATGAATCTCCAGGAGACTCTATCGAAAGCTTTATGCATGTCCAGCTTGATAGGCATCCCCACTTTTTACTTTTATCCATAGAATGTATAGTTTCATGAACCATGATAATTCCATCTTGAATAATTCTTCCCTGGATGAATCCACTCTACTATTGTGAAATGATCTCCATAAGAATAGGTTGCATTCTAGTGGTGAGAATCTTTGTGAAAATCCTATATATAACATTAACTAAACTGATAGGCCTGAAATCTTTGAAGTCCTTTGCATCCAACTTTTTCGGGAAAGCACAATGTGTGTATTATTTAGTTCTTTAATGAGATTTCCCATTCTGTAAAACTCATTAACAACTTTCAAGAGATCTTCAGAGCATATTTCCCAACATCTTTGGTAAAAGTTAGCTGAAAAGCCATCTGGACCTGGAGCCTTATCCCCTTCTAAAGCAAAAATAGCCTTTTTTAATTCCTCAATGGTGACAGTTTTTGAAAGACTTTTAAATCTCTCAGCAGGTATCAGATTATTAGGAATGGAGTCTAAGAGGAAAGAGGCCGCTTGTTCATTGTAGGAGTTATTCTCAGTGAGGAGGTTCTTGTAAAAATTAAGTGCCTCTGTTTTGATGTCCTCTGGATCCTTAGTAATGTTTCCATTGCCTTTAGCAACCTTAGATATTCTATTACAAGCTCTATGCTTGAAGGCTGTCAAATGAATTTTTTTTGTATTTCTATCTCCTGCTTTAAGCCAAAGGGCTCTAGACTTCATTCTCCAAAAGGATTCTTCATGGTTATTTATATTATGCAGATCCGAGAGGATATCTTTTCCCACTGATGATCCTCTAGAGACATACCTTTCATGGAAACATTTAGCTCAAGCTCTTCTAGCTGTTGCTTAAGTTCTTTCTTCTTTTCAAAAATGTTTCCAAAAACCTCTTTATTCCAAATTCTAATCTTTTGTTTAACATTCTTCAACTTCTACAAAAGCCCAATTGGGTTGTCCCCTGCCTTCCCAAAACCACCACTCTTTAATTTTTTTCCGAATATCTTCATGCTCGAGCCACAATTTCTCAAATTTGAAATTACCATGAAAATGTTTTTTCCAATTGAATATATTTAGGATAATTGGATTTTCTTAAATATGAGAGTTAAAACATGGATTTTTAGCGCATTTTTATATTTTGAGAGTGATTTTATCACACGTTTCTCAATTGTTTCATCTAATTTTAGGCTCATTGGACTTGTATTGATTTCCTATTATTTATTGGATAAATTTATAAGTTTGACTACCCCTCATTTAGATGATATGTTATTTCTTGATTGACACATGTTGATAGAATTTTCTTCCCCAACATTTTCTAAAAGACAAGTTTTTACTCGTATAATGGGTGGGATATTTCACATTTTAGATGTAAAGTTATGCTGCTAAATTTTTTAGAGGAACCACATAGACAACCGGAACACTCATTTTTCTTTCCTTCCATATGATTCCAATCATATTTTGCACCAAGCCAGCCATAACCATTTTTTCACTTTTCTTTGTTACCAACCAACTTTTGCACATCCTAAGATCAACTAGACATCGTTTCTAGAAAAGGAAGCAAAGACGAGGAGATAGAAAAATGAAACATAAAATCTAAGGAGCTATCAAAATTCAATAGTAACTAGGTTGGAGGTGTATTTAAATTCTTTTAAATATTTGTTTAATTATATTTTTTTATCTAAGAAATATCTTGTTTAGATTTGTAGAATTGAAATATCTCTTTATTTCCTATATATAAGATTTTTCTTCTATGCATTCATTGTCAAAAAAATTATTACATAAATATTTTGTTGATATCCTCTTCTTGTCTTATCCCCATAGATCTGTATGAGAAGAAGGTTGGAGGAAGATATAGTGCCAGAAAACTTCTTTTATTTCTTCATTTTTATTATTTGTGTGATTCAAATTCACCCTATTAGGGAAAGTTTTTGGGTAAAGAATAAATTGCTTTTGAGAATATTTTTCCCTTTCCCAAGAACCTGAGGTAGAAGTTTGGTTAGAGTAAATTCATTTATTACATTTATAAGTTCTAAGTACATTTTGTGTATCGAATAGCTTTTGTTATATTACCATGAAACAAGAATAACTACATCTCATTAATTTATTCTATTTATTTTATTAAATCATGGAAAAACACAAAAAAAAAAAATTAAGAATTTAATTTATTTTAATTTTCATATTACATTTGAAATCCCCTTTAAAAATACAAAAAGAAGGAATTAGCTTAGTAATTATGTTTACTTTATTTAAGTATTAGTAAACGTAGTTTAATTAAATTAAAAGGTAATTTGATTGTCTTTTTTAATTCAAGCTCATTTGCATTACTTATTTAAAGCTAGGAACTTAAAATAGCTATGAATTAAAAAAACACAACACCTCATTTTTTAGCAGACTTAGACTACCTGTACCTAGTCCTTACCCTCAAATTCTAACAAGTTATCTAAATAATTTCTCCTTCCTCATGGTTTGATGTCCCTTATGACCATTCTAAGCCCTCCTAAACCTTGTAGAAGGACTTTCAAACCAATTATCAATCTAGAATTCATTGATCAATAACAAGGGGATATAGACTTGGGTGTATGGGCATTATTTTTCAGATATACCCATTTTCCCCACAAATCATAGGTCAACTTGATGCTCTTGATGAACAATTGACTATAACTTAGCAATATTGGGTTGACCTCTCTATGCAAGAAGACCTAGATGGTCACCTAAATACATAGTTTGTTTTTAATGTCCTTCATCCACACTCTTGCAAGACCCTCTCCGGGAGGAGTATCTAGAGGTGAACGAAAAATTTCCTTGGTTCTCACAACCAAGCCAATTTTTTTTTTTCAGTTTTGTCGATATAGACCAAGAGTTGTGGATGGAAATCATACTTGACTATAGTATCACCTCTATATAGGCTATAGGGGAATTTATTTCCCTTGAGGGGAAAGTTCTTAATTTATAAGTTGAGAATTTGTGTTTACCTTGATCCTTGTATTACATTAATTTCTACCTATCCCATTCCCATATAATCCATCATACTTTAGATGTCTCAAAAAGACCTCAGGACTTCAAGTGCATCTAGAATCTCATGTTAATTTTCAGGTGTATGAATTCTAGTGAACCCAATGTGAAGGACTAGTTTCTTCTTGTTTCCATTTGTTTTCTCTTTCTTTCATCCATTTTATCCCTAACCCATTATTCCGTGGGAGTTTATACACCCCCGAATAAGTCGGGTTAGGCCTATGCCAGGATTATTTTAGACCTTGAAGTGTATTATGACCAAATGAATTCTAAGCAATCACCATTTTTATCTGGATGGGATGAAATTCTTCTTATAATTTCCTTTCAACTCACATATTTCCCATCCAAATGAAAAACACTTCTTTTGGTGTAAGGATTGCAGATATTGACCAACTTAATAATAAACCTCAAGAAAAATTCAGTTCTAAAATATTCCATTTACATGAGAACATATCTTGTATCCATTATTTTTTTTATCAAGACTATAAATCAACATGCAATTTGTTTTAATTCCATCTTACTTACACCCTACCAATGAGATTTTAACATCGTTTTCCCAAAGCAAAGACCACCTTAATCCCATAGTTGATCCTTGGATAAGATGTAGGTATAGACTGATGTTATTTTACAAAATAACTCTACCTCAACCCTGTCAAAAATAGAAAACACACTAAAAATAGGTAAATAATCAATGTATATTTCATCGAGGGTATCACAAATCCTCCCAACTAAAGAAAACATAACATATACCTAAGCAAGGTTCACATCCTTCACCCAATGATTCTATCTCTACATTTATGAAATGATCGTAGAGAGTTATAAAATATATAGGATTCATAGCCTATATAGATAATTGGGCACAATAATAGTACTTATAATGAAAATAACCAAAACTACACTCCTTCTACCTATTCTCATCTCATTCAATAACCACCAAAATAAGGTTTTCTAGTTAACTCTAACCCATGTGACCTCTTTACAGGGGATAGTACATTAGGAATGACTTCTCATCCATCCTACATAAATCCTACACATGGCTTAACCAAAAATACATTTTCAACTGCCATCCCTCTCAATAATACAACATTCCATAATGTGATTCCCGTGAACTCATTTCCTAGTTTTGTACATCCATATGTATTTGAAATCTCGATAATTGGATATGTATACCTCTCCTAGTCCATTATGAAATATAAGGGGATTCTCTATCCCCCAATAAATACTTATACAAAAGTTTACCAAGCTCCTCCTCCTCCTCTTTCAATAAGTAGCTTCCATAGTTGAATCCTATATAATGGGAACCTACGCTAAATACTTGAAAAATCCTCTTAATTTAACAATATGAGGTGTCATGCTTCCATGACCATTAAAAATATTCATAATTTGATGTGTAACCTTAATAAGTGTATAAAATGTGTTTATGAAGTCACTCATTCCATTTAGTGGAATGTTGTGAAGAGAGGACATTTGAACTAGGCCTAGAAAGGCTATTCTAGCCTATCTAGGGTAGGTGTACATCCCCGGGTTGATCAAGAAACCTAAATCCATATAGATATATTATGGAATATTTGAAAATGAAATGGAATAGTTTTAGGAACATTTGGGGAAAGTTTCATAGGTTTTAGAACAAGAACAATGAAAGCGGGTTTTAGAGGTTTAATGAGCTTGCATAGTGGAAAAGGGTACCTAAAATTCAAAGGAGGATTCTGGGAGCTCTGAGATGAGTCAAGTGGAAACTAATATACCTTTTGAAATCTTATGGAATACTCTACATGATGTATTTTTCACATGCTTCACAACACCTAAGTGCTTCTCTGGAGACCAATATCAAAAGACTCATCTTGTGGTCCTAATGAAAAAGTATGATTTCTTGGATAAGAAAGTAGTATACAGTCTTTTAAAAGTTACCATTGATCTTAAAGTATTCTTGTGATTCAAATTGATATATAATTTTCACCAAAATGAGTTCCTAGAACTACGGGAAAGTTGGTTTCATGATTTTGAGAATTTGTCAATTTCATAGTTGGATGACTGATGCATTTTTGAGTCCAGACTATCCCAAATTTCCTAAATTTCCTACTTTATAATATAGTGGGGAAACTACGGATAGTAGGGAAAATAAAATTTAACCCATCCAACAAATTGTAGCCCTTAGACCCTTATGTGACCCTAATCCTTCTTGAAAAGTGTTAAGTGATCATATGTGTAAAATTGGCTAAGTTTTTCCTCCTAACCCTAGGGCACATTTATATACCCCAATTGTCCCAAATGTATAGTAAATTTGGGAAAACTGGGATACTAAAACCTTCCCCACCCAAAGCCAATTCTTAGGCTCTTTATATGACCTCAAATTTCATCTCCTGGTGCTCAAACCTTTCTCTACCCTCCTCCCTACTCACCACTCATCTCGAACCACTTGTCCGGACTAGGAGGCGGAATATTTTATGCCCCAACTATCCCAATTTTCCAAAGGAAATTTGGGACATTTAGACAAAAAAATGTTCCCCACCCCCTTTTCTTTCAAAACCATGATTTAAAGCATGCTTTCAAGGGTTAAAAATAACATTGTTTTTAACTTTTAAAGAGCTCTAAAAAACATTTAACACTCCATTATTTCACTAGGTCAACCTAGGAAGCCATTATTAACACCAAAAATATGAGATAAACCTAAAAAATCCTCAAATGAACCTAAATTTTCCTCCAAGGAATCCATGAACATCGAAATGAAGAAATTATCGTATCTCTCAAACCAATGACCAGATTCAAATGATATTTTATCAATTGTTCTAGAATCAAGGTTCCTTGAAGAACATGGTGATTTGAAACACTATGATTCTCTAGATTATTTATGGCATAAACCCTCTATTTTTTCCCTAGTTTACACTTTTTTTATTTCCCATGATTTTGGTGGGTAGATCAAGATGAAATTTTGAGCACATGATCCCGAAAGAGGGCCTATTCTAGTGAAGTTGTTTTCATCTAAAAATAGTAAGTATCTAGTATTTATACTTACTATAAATAGAAAAATTTTAAAAAGGAAACCTTCTAAATCCAAAGTGCACTTAGAGATCAATGGATAAGTCAAACTACGAAAAATGGTCAAAAAGTACAAAAAGTAAAAAAGCAAAAAAACATTTCTAAAATAGAACTATCAAAGATCATCAAAAACACCCCAACAAAAGTGTATGTAGTGTGTTAGAGCTTAAGGATATTGAAAAAATAAATAAAAATAAAAAGCGTAAAAAAATAGCCTATAGCTCCTACTTACTAAATGATTAAGCTATAATGTGAAATATGAGCCTAATATAATGCTATCAGAAGCAGTTGAAATAAATATGAAATTAAGTACATAAAATACACCCAAGAAACTAAGCAATAAATTATGAAATCCTAATTAAAAAGAGGAGAAAAAGGTACTTAGTTGATTTGCAATAAATTTGGAGTGTACCAAAGTGTTGACCAAGTGAGAAGAGCAGCAAAAAGTCACATAGATACCCAAAAAAATGCATATCTTGAGAGATAGGCTAGACTGGGGTGCCTGGAGAGAGATAAGGGCACCCACAGTACCTTGGGCATGTTTATTCGTGATTGGGTCTACATAAAATCTCAGAAACCTCCTCCGATTGATCACAAAATGTTCATTGTTAGTCACCTTTGGTCATTATGAGGTCGCACTAAGATCACCAAGGTCACTAGAAACTTGCAATAAAATATGAATCTATAAAACCCTCAAATAGACATCAAATCCTAAAAATAAAGATGCAAAATGAGGGGTCGATAGTCCTCATATTTCACAATGGTGAACTTACAACTAAGCACTACAATACATCTCAGACCCAATGTATTTATTTGTGTGTGTGTGTGTGAAATTGTGCCCTAGGTGGCTCTTGTGTGTGTTACACTTGATAGCGAGAAAATAAGCTAGATGTAAAGAAATGTAATAGATGTGTGCATGGAATAGAATGAAATTCCCTTCTATGAAGTGTATGTAGAATAAAAATCCCTTGTGTTCATTGTGATGGTGATAGATGGATGCAATGGAGCTCTTATATGGTTTATGGATGCAACCTTAGGTGGTGATAACTAATCCTCAATGTTTGGTCCTTTATCATGATCACATAACTTTATATTTATATGATTATGTTTCTTGAATTTCATAATTAACCCCGAAAAATTTTGAATAAGAAAAATAAGATGCTCAAATGGATAAGAAGGCCCCAAAAAGTGTGAGTAATTTACAAAGAGATCAGTACACCCGCAGGAGATTAGAGTGCCTAATGCTGGTATCCTAGGCTGGGCACTAGTGTCCCTAAGATAAAAACCATAGTATAAAAATTTATACCGACTAAGGGTGAAAGACTAAAAGAAGAAACAAAAATCAAAGAAACATGGAAAAATACATGGGTCAATTAGTACTTTTCTTACTTAGGAATCATATCAATAATAATATGTAATCAGGACTAGATAATTACCCAAAGTGTGTGATTTTGTGTTTACATTTTCACTCACTTTATATTGGTGAGTGGAAAGCTTGGTAACATAAAGTAGATAGAGATGCATACCTGATAACCCTTGTATATGGATGATGAAAGCATGCTTTGAGGGACTACACAAAGCATGGAGTGATAAAAAAATGTAAAGCATGGATGCTAAGGAGGATAAAGTGCAAAAAGTGTGATGATGAAAATAAATCCATGGTGGAAACACATGTGTAGATGTATCGATGTACCATTTGTTTATTTCATTGTTATCATTATTTTGATAATGTTGATGATGTTGACTACTACTTCCCATATGAAAGGATTTGAAAAATAGAACAACAATCAAGTAGTGAAATACACATGTATATTTGTAAAAAGTATGTAAAAATTTTAAAATGTGAAAAAGGAATATTCGAACTCCGATTCGTGACAAGAAAAAGGGTGTAGAAAGGATCCCAAGATGATGAAGAGTGATTTTTTTTTGCGATCTCATGCCACGACAGAGAGAAGTATAGGGAGGAAAGTATAGTGTTATCCTCCAACCTGTAACTTCCTCCCAAATTTGTAGAGAACTCTATATGTTTGGTTTTTTGGGCGATCGTAAGCCACGGAAAAATCTTCAAGAGAGGAAATTCTAGTGTCATCCTCTAACCTTTAACTACTCCCTAAAATGAAAAAACCACTACAGATGGTGTGTACTTTCCTCCAATGTAAATGTCACAGTTCTAAAGGACTCTTTTTCTTGTCAAAAGCCTCTGTGATGTGCCAAAAAATGTGTTGAACAGAAAAGATGAAGATCTACCCCCTGGTTACTTGGCATCTAGGAAGGACATCACTATGCTAAGGACCTAAGTCTTATTTTGAGCCATGTCAAAAATTGCAAAATATGTTGTAAAGGTACCATGTTATATATAACATTATATGGGGTGACTAATTCACCCATATGATGCACCCCCTCATTTGGGGTGCATACGATGACACTAAGGAGTATGTGGCCCAAAATAGGACTAACCGCTATGCTAAAACTATGCCTTGCATGGGAAAGGGAATTTTCTTGGTACAAATCAAGACACACATAAACAAAGTGGATAGGATATAAGTTTTATTACAAGAAAATACAAACACGCATGCATAAAACAAATTATGTGATAAGTAGGCAATGTGTAAGGTAAGACACAAATAAACACTCAAGAATAAAAAATAGACCATAAAAATTATGTGGTAAACATGGGACATCACTCATGATGTTTCAAGATAATCAAGGCCAAAGTGGCCGCTAAGACAAGTTTGTACATAAGAAAAGGTAAAATCCCATAAACAAGAGAATATAAAGAGAAAACAATGTAATGACATATACCTAGAAGCAAATAGTCTTGCATAACAAATTTTGCACAAGAAGCACCTATTAACATGTTAGAAAGATAAAAATTATGTCGAACATGTATAATCTGATATAGTAATGTGATATGAAACAAAATGAAACAATATAAATTGCATTGTACAAAAGTGGATGCCCCCATGAGCCACTGTGGGAATGGTAATAGGTATTATGCCAAACATCCATGCTGCATGTAATAGATATGTATAATATGTGATCATAACTAGATAGGAAAGTGAACATGCATGTGTGTTTGATAAATATAATGACATAAAATATATCTATCTAGTGTGTATAATAAAGTGAACATGGAATAAAAGTAAGAAAGAGTAAATACAACCAAGATATGCAGTATGTAGTGCATGAGATAGAATGGAATGCAATGTGAATGATAGGGGCAATGTTCCCCCTAAGTGGATGTGTATGCATGTAATGAGGTTCATTTAATTATGCCCCCTTAGAATTCAATAATGAACCATAAACAATAGTGCGTCATTGGAAAATGGTTTGAATTGTGTGTACAAGAAATATGTGATCATTGAAGTGCAAAGTTTTGAGTGTTTCAGGGAATGAGTGAGTGATTATATGCATGAGTGTGATGAGGTCTATTTGAGATGTATACCCTCAGCATTTGAGTATGGACTATGGGACTAGAGTGCATCATAGGGTAATGACCAAAATGTGTATAAGTATATGTAAGAGATATGTAGTGTTAATTTGTAGAGTGAATAAAATACAAAGTGTGTAGAAGATGTTGTAAGAGATGATGTCCTAAGTTTATGATGCATAATGTGTAAATTATGTGGTAGATGTTGTGATAAAGAGGTGTAAATAATGTTTGATATGTGAAGAGTATAATGTGTAGTGTGTAGTGTAACACATTGTGTGAGGTTCATGTGTAGAGTATTCCCTCAAAAATCAAGTGTGAACCATATCATAAGAGTTCATCATTGAGAAATGACAATATGAGTGTGTATGTTTTGTGTAAAGATATAGGTGAAATGTGATGAGAGTATAAGACACGTGTTGATGTTAGAGGGGAGGGAGAGAATAAACATGATGCCCCCTAAGGGTGTGATGGTGAGTGCACTATTTTATTAAAATGAAATATGAAGACCCTCTACCCAATGTTGGTGGAGATGTAGATGAGTGAACATGCTTAAAGAGTGCTGGTATATGAGATAGAAATTTTGTAAATGAATGAAGCCTATATGCATACGACCGATTGGTATACGGTAGGAAAATTTATGTGAAAAAGTGTGGAGGTGATTTAGACCTATGTGAATTAGATAATTAAGGTGATGGATTCCTATTTGGAGGAGAGCATGGAGGTGAGGTAAACCTATGTAGAGTAGATCATGGAGGTGAGGGACACCTACAGGTAGTAAAAAAACGTGGAGAAATTTTTCTAGATGTAGGAGTTATCCTAGCAATAGCCCTAGAATTATGTATTGGAATAACAAAGTGATGATATCAATTAGGATGCGTGTTAAAAGGTGAAATAATAATGGATTACACTTTATGTTTGATAGGCCACAAACAAGTAGATGGACTAGGTGATGTAATAGCAACCTCAAGAGGAGGCTGCAACCACATAGTGGAGGGAGGCACACCATTGATAGAGATGACCTGATTGTTGTGAATAAACTTCAGACACAAATGGTTCATGGAAATGATAGATTAAGACCTAAAATCTAGTTGAGGCCTAATAACATGTCACACCATTTGATTATTTGTGCTATAAGGAAAGGTAAAAATTGGTGAGAGGACCAAAAAATAACTTGAATATTGATGACCCCATATGAGTTATTCATTGATATGAAATTTTTGAGAGTGGATATCTAATAGTAACAAGAAGTGGAATATAGCATGCGCTGATAGGCCATGATGGATCAAATTTGGTGTTATTGATAGGGATGGATCCGATAGAAGCATTAATGTGCAAGTGATCAGAAGAGAATGTAGTATGATAATCATGATCAGAGAAAGAAATGATTGGTGGAGAAATGTCAGCATGAGCAACTAGGAAATAAAGATCCCTTGATGTAGGAGGAGGAACTACGTGATATGTATGATTAGCCAAGGAATTAACCACTTTCTTTTCATGTTTTGGAAGTGGATTATTGAATATCTTGAGCTTATGATTTTCATTGACTATTGCAGAGGCCGTAGGCTCTGGAAGCTCAAGTTTGTTGTCATCGATAAGATATTGGATGATATTTTGAAGTTTGAAGCACCTATTTGTAGATTTTCTGACACATTGATAATAGTCACATAATGTTTCTTATTGTAATTTTGACCTTTTTGAAGATATGGGTCTAAGTCAAGTGGAGGAGGAAGCGTAATAAGATTTCTCTCAAGAAGTTATTGTAATATAATTTATAGAGCAATAATTAACTTTGTAAATGTACACTTAGGAGACTGCCATTGAGTTACTTAGTGTTAAAGACAACATTGACATTGACTTTAGCTTCATAGGTTTTGCAGGTTGGTTTAAAAGGTGTTTTAATTTGAAATCACGTAGAGGATAAAGCTTTATCCCGATACTTAAGCTTGTTTATAGATAAGAGAATAGTTTCGTGTAGCTTGAGAGTGTGCCATAAGTGACCAAATGAGGGAGATGTTTCAAATAGAATGTTCTCCTGAAGAGGTGGTAATAAATTTTAAATGAAAAATTATTGAAGCTCGAGTCCACAACAACAATAGACATCTTAGCTATATTCTTTTGTATCATAAGACATAATCCGCGAGATGTTCATTAGACCCTTGTTTAAGTTATGCAAGTTGTGCATATGAGATCTTAGAGATGATATTGATAGAAAAGTGAGTAATACAATTATCTTCTAGATGCGTGAAGTATTTTATCAAGTGGATAAGTAGGTTATAGAACCAACACTTCGCATTATCATGGATAATGCAAGGAAAAATCTTATCTAAAATAATGTGATCATTCGCAAAATCTAGACAAGCCACATGGAATGCTTGGAGATGCTCTTATAGGTCACCATGGCCATTAAAATGGGTAGCTTAGGGGTGATAAAATTAGGTATAAGTGAGTAAGTGCATATGGAGGGTATAAATGGAGTATGTAGTAAGAGATTGGAATCCAGACATAGAGATGCACAAGAAGTATCCCGTTGCAATTGACATATTTTCACTTAGATGTCTTGATAGAGAGAGGATAAATCTTGAGTTTTAGTAGAAGATACTTTCCTTATGTGAGAAACAATGGGTGGGGTGAAGTGATTGGTGGGAGTATGAACTAAAATAGGAATAGTGGATGTAGGTGGAAGAGTGATAACAAGCGGATGAGTGGTAATAGAGATGGGGATGGTAGCAGCACCAATAAGCTCCACAAGATTGGTAGCCTCCTCATAAGCAGTATATAAAAGCAAGTCTAGATGTTAGGGATGATTAGTAATATGATCATTAAAGGATTTAAGACGGTCTTTAGTAAATTTTCCAGAAGATTAAGACATAGTGATAGTAGGAGAATAGCTCTAAAGGGAAGGAGGATTTGAGCCATGGGTTCACCAAAATAATTAAGCTAAAATTTGAAATAGGATCCTAATCTAATGCTATCAGTAGAAGTAAAATACATATGCACTTAAGAAAAGAAAATAAACCCAATAAAATAAGCAATACATTATAAAACCCTAAGCTGCAAAGAGGAGAAAAATGTACTCAACTTATTTATGTTATCCTGTAAAATTGACAAGGGAAATTTTGTAGGTAACCATACCAAAATTTCCATTTTGGTCCCCCGTTGAGGTCTCTTAATGTTCGAATGACATAAAATCCCTTTCTGGAAAATCTAGTTTTGGAACTTGGTCATTTTCAACCTTTTTGGGTTGGGCACAATTTTCTTTCACGTTACATCAAACAAAACTATGCCCCCTCTATTCCTTTGGTGCATTCTATTGAGTGTCAACATTCCAAATGTTGTGCCTATTAATGTTGCACCTTTCAAAGGTGTGCCAAGGTGCATGCACCAACTTGTCAACACTCCATATGTTGTGCCGCTCAATTGTGCACCAAGGTGCTGAAAACATAGTGTCGATACTTCAAAAGCTGCACCATGGCACAAATATTTTCATGTCGACATCTCCCTAAGTGCACCATAGAAAAAGTTGGTGGTGCATTTATTGCACCTTCTACTATAAATAGGCACATTTGACCTGTCATTTTCATAATTGAAAAAAATGTGAAAAATTTATTCCTCTCGTTTGTCAAGCATTCCCGTCATCCTCGCGTGTTGCCATTTATCGTGTTCGTGGATCCCACATCATCTCCTTTATCTTATATATTCCTGGTAAGTGGTCCTTTCTTTTCTTGTGGCTTTGTTGTGGTTTTTCTGTTGGTCTAGGTGGTTAGTGTTATTAAAAATAACAATGAACCTAAGAAGATAACTTCACTCCCAATACATATGGCAAACCCACCTTCAAACCATTTTTACTCTCCTTCCAGATCTGCTAACCTAGAAGGCCCTGCCTCAGAATGGACCCCTGTCCCTTTTCTCCTCCATTCCCCTTGCTGTCAAAATTTGAGTTGAAAGAGTTAAAAACCACAAAGCCTACCAAAAAGTGAAAATCATATATTTTTGCAAAACAGCCCACTGTCTTTTCTTCGGCACAAGTTCCATTGTTGTTACACCAAACATAGTCATGCCATAGGTGCACTATCCCTACGTGTGGCATAAGCCTTCTTCACGCCTTGTAAAAACTCCAAGATTCCTAAAAACAAGCACAGTGCGAGCACACATACCATAACAACAACATCTGAATGTTGTGCAAGTCCTTCCCACACCAGCGCAAAAGCTTCATTTCTTGGCACACCTTACCTTGATGTTGCATCTTTTGAATCCGCACCTTGGCACATCATAATATTTGGCAACATATACCATATCTACACCAATGGCACACCCTGAGACCTTGCTACACCAAATAGATTTGCGCCCAGTTAAAACCCTTCATATGGCGCAAGCACACATCCATTGACACCAACATCTGAATGTTGTGTGTAATATTTCCATGCCCTACACCTCTTTTTGCATTGTTTCCTCTCATACAAAGATGTTCCCTAAGTGCACGTTTCTTTTCTAAGACCCTGCAGCCTGTAGTAGAGTTGCGCCTTATTCCTAGAGACTCATAAATTACTAACTTTTCTTTCTGTAAGCTTTAATGGATGACTTAACAGCTAACATGGCTCTTCTACGATGGACTTCCCTAATTCTTCTTACAGATCAATAGCTGAACTCAGATTCACACATGTCTTCATCGAGTAAGAATCCAAGCTAACAGAAGAAGAAATGAAGTATAAATACCAAAGGGTCAGGATGCCTGAATCCCTTGCAGAGTGTGACCTAGATATCAGAGATTTAGAACTCGGCCACATTGACATGGAAGACTTCTAGGCTAGAACCAAGAAGGTCACAGGAAGCCCATGGATGGAAAAATTGGTTGGCAGTGGTCTACACTTTGCTGCAGGGATCCGCGTAAGCACAATCAACAACGAGTTCATGATGGTAGTGGGCCATTGTTACAATAAAGACACAAGATGTGTCCAAAATGAGAAGGGTGAGGTAATAATCAACCTCACTACCCGGAATTTTGAGATCATGTTGGGTATCCCTCACCACCGAAATTTTGTAGCAGTAATCCAAGAGGACTGCATGAAGACATGGAATGAAAACGAAGACAAATGCATACAGCTGATGAATGAGGTATACCTCAAAAACAAGAAGGTGGTAATTAGGTGGCCGCAAGCCATTCATTGCAGTGACTTTTCAGAGGAACTGAGTGACACCATCACCTTCCTGAGTAAGGTGTTTGGGCTTCCTGATGCCCATTATTTTCATAAGTGGATGCTCAGATATTTAGAAACAATGAGCAAAAATGTTCTAGAGCAATGTTTCAAATGGGGAGAGATTATCAGTAGCAAAATCTCTGCAGTATCTTCAACAACTTTCAACAACTGGGAGATTCTACATGAACTCCTATCTAGTATATGTTTCTGCCTCAGAGAGGGACTACCCAAAGATCGAATCGATGTGGGGTATGGCCCCAGGTCAGTATATACAAGTATTATCTAGAGTTAAGACTGGAAAATAGCATAGCACAATTCAGAAAAATCAATGATGCCTTCTTCTACGGCGTCATCTGCCTCTTGAGGCCCAATATGACTCACGGTCGAAAACCAAAAGTGTGGTAACCACCATAGAGAAGTGGGGAGCATTATTCATGTAATTCCCCACTTTCACCTATCTCAGAGCTGCTAACTTCTTGGGAGATCCCACCAAGTTGCCGAGGTATGCAGGACCCAAGCTGATCCTATTGGAGCTGTCTAGATAGCTTATCACATACCATGAGAAGTGTTTGAAAAGAAAGAAGGGTGGAACTCCATTCCCCCTCATAGTGGGCAGGTACACCTACACTTCACAAAGAAAATCCCAGAAATGTTTGCAGAGCTTAAATTACTCAACTTGAAGAATAATTTCCCGGTGAGGTTAACTTTTAATCCTCGTGATTGCCTTCCAAGGGAAAATCTCGATCTAATTCATGTCCCTTAGATCGAAGATATCTACATCGATCTATATCAAAAATTTGAGCTTAGATGAAAGGATCACTCTCACCTGGCCCTGGTAGAGATTTTTCAATATGGTGTGGCCATTTTCCCAAAGGGCTTCCAAGAAACTGATTAAGAGGTTGATCAGGTTTATCTAGACATGGATGGGGAAAATTGGCCATTTGCTGAAATTGATAGAAACAAGGCACCTCAGACTATTGAGGAAAGGGTCAAAGGCACTCTGTAGTGCACTGAGCATTGGTGCAAGAAGAATAGTCTCATCTACCTTGGAGTAGAATTTACCATGTCTCCTTTAGGTAATGCACCCACCAAGCCAAGCACTTGCCTAAAGGCAAAGGAAAAGATAAAGAGGGAGAGACAAGCACTACTCAGGAGGAAATTCTTGAGAGCCCTCCTTCCACCACCGAGGAGCAGGTAGTAAGCCTGATATCCCCAAGAGAAGAAGAAGTGGTAAGTGCTCCAATGGGCACATCCACTCAGGATGTTGCCACTACTACAACTAGTGAGGTTCCCATCATCCCCTCTCCTGCTCCTCCTTCCCCTCCTCATGTCACTCAACCAACCACTCCTTTGGTTGTGTCTTCTCCCCATCTTCTATTGTTCCCCCTCCCTCTTCCTCCATCTTCTCTTCCCTCATGGATCTGTCCCCCAAAGATTTCTTCCCTCATCTCACAGATCCCTTCCACCCCCATGGTTTCCTCTCCTACAGTGACTCCTACCCCGTGAGCATTGGAGGGTTGGCTTCTTTTCAATGCCACCACCCAGCGTCTTGACACATTTCCCCATGTCCACTATAGTTGCTCCTTCTTCCACCCCCGTTTCCTCTTCTTCCTCTGGTCCCACTCCCCTAAGTCTAGAATGGATCTCCAAACACCTGTCGAGTCAGCACAAGAGGAAAGTCCCCATTACACCTATGGACTTCTTCATTATTCCAACTAAAGGGGCTAAGAAGAAAAGGCTATAACCCACTTCTCTCAAAGTGCTTCAGGTGAAAGAGTTATGGAGATTGCGTACCTTGATCCCACAAAGGATAAAAAGGATCTGTCTCCTACAGATTTTACAATGACTTAGGTCACAATGGGAACATCATCAAAGACCCTGCAAGGAGAGGCCTTATCCACAGTGGATACCCTTTGCAAAAATATTCAAGAGGAAAAGGAAGAGAAGAGAATATTAAAAGAACAAAACAAGCATCTTCTCCAAGCCCTACAAAAGATGGGCAATGCACCTCCTGTAGCTGCCACTGAAACTCCTGAAGCCCTTAGTTAGGAGAAGATAAATGAGTACACCAAGATTGGTGAGCAAGGTGTAGCAGTGTCTGCCTGGAGAGAGTAGATCCTCAAAGATAGTGAGGAAGTGATTACAAAGTTCACAGAGTTGTATCAAAACATAGATCAATCTAACAAGGAACTCTAGGCCATAGCGAGACCTATCTCCAAAGAGTTAGACCATGCTAGGTTACAACATGAGACATTCCAGAAGATGCTCAACTACCCAGTCGATGACTTAATGAAATTTGGCATCTTCAATCACCTAAGAGCACCCAACAAAGTCCTTGCTGCTCTAGACTATCGGGTTGACCAAATGGAATTTGTCTTGGAGAAAATAGACAAAATCAAGGAGGAAGCCCTGGATGCAATGCATCAAATGGAGCAGATCATCTTAAGGATGTCTCCAGGTTTTCTCACCCCATCATACACCTTGAGGAAGACAGATGATACTATTTGACTTTTCAAGGAGATCACATCACAAGGTTTAACTTCAAAAGCCACTTTTGATATAGAATCTATCAACAACCTTCTAGCCTACCATGACTTTGTTGGATACCTAATGGAGGTAGGTAATGAATACTTCAAACTCTCGGAAAGACTCAGAGATGAATGGGAGACTTGCAAAGTCATCGGGGATCACACCAAGGGTCCCGCTCAGGATCAACTTCAAACGATGGTCAGCAAGTTCATGGAGTATTGAGCTCAATTTCACATTTCCTCTCTGAACGTAAGCGGACACTCCTTTCTAGCCAAGGGATGATGACGAATAGGCTCCTTCCTCCTGGGATTTATCCCATTTTTGTAAAATATTTAAAATAATGTTGGCACAAATGATGACATCATCCATGTTGCATCATGGGATGTTGTTATCCACAAAATTTCCCCAAAGTCAACTTTTGACTTTTAAATATTTTGTAGATATTTTGTAAATAGTTGTTGGCTCCTTTTTGTCTTCTTTCTCCTTCTCCTTCTCCTTCTATAAATACTTGGATACTTGTAGTATTCAGTGTGAGCAAATTTGTATAAAAAATAGAAGTGAGGAGAGAAAGACTTTGAGCCTTCTTGTAACAGAAGAAAACATTAATACAAATATTAAGACTTTGTGCTGAATTCATGTGTTATATGCATTGATCTTTCTTATGTCAGATCTGTGTGTTTATTCTGTTAGATTGACCTATGTTTTTTTCATTTGTTTATCAATATTGTTTTTTTGTTTATGTGAGTAAGTTTGGCTCTGTTTAATACCAGCCTAAAACATAAACCCTCTGACCTTTCTACTTTGGAATTCATTTCTTTTCTCCCTTCAGATCCACCTTTCTTCCATTCCTCCCTTCATTCCTCTCTGTTCTTCATCGAACTATTTCCACTGGGATGAGATCCCAAACCCCCTTGAAGGTAGAATATTAAGACTTACACAAATTCTTGCTAGTAGAATAGCAATAAACCAGTTTAGTTTTGTTGTCTCAAAGAGGGGCTATGCCCTACACACTGTTGGCCTGTCTATCCATAGATCTACCCACCCAATAGATTTTGGACCAAAAATTTACAATAAAATATGGAGTGTATTGAAGTGCTAACCAACTAAATAGAGCAGCAGAACATCACAAAGAGACCCATAAAAATGTAGATCTAGAGAGATAGGCTGGACTGGGGGTTCATGGAGAGGGACAAGAGTGCCTGTGGGTGCCTTAGGCCTATTTTTGGGCACTTGGGTCTATGGAAAATCTCAAGAAACCTCATTTAAGTGGTCACAATATGTTTAATTATTAGTTTCCTTTTGTCATTTTGAGGTCGCACCAAGATCATCAAGGTTGATGGAAACCTGCAATGAAATATGAACTTGCAAAACCATCAAATAGACATCAAATTCTAAAAAAGAAAAATACAGAATGAGGGGTTGGACTATCCTCAAATATCACAATGGTGAACTTATGACTGAGCATTGTACTACATCTCATACCCAATATAGTTTTGTGTGTGTGTGCGGAATCATGCCCTAGGTGGATCTTGTGTGTGCCGTACTTGATAACGAACAAATAATCTAGATGTAAAGAAATGTAATAGATGTGTGCATGGAATAGAATTAAATTACCTCCTATGAAGTGTATGCATAATAACCAACTCTTTTGTCTCTTGTGATGGTTCTATATGGATACAATGGAGATCTTAGATTCTTGATGGATGCAACCTTATGTGGTGATAGCTAATGCTTAGTGTTTGGTCCTTTATTATGATCACATAAATTTATATTTATATGATTCCCTTGATTGAATTTCATAATTAACCTATAAAAAGATGACTACAAAAATATAAGCTGCTCAAATGGCTAGAAAGGCCCTAAAAGTGTGAGTGAAGTACAAAGGGGTCGGGGGTTTCCTAGAGGGGACGAGGGTGCTTGGTGTTGGTGTCTAGGATGATACAAATTAGAGTATAAAAAAGAAGATTGAGAAAGTAAGGGTGCAAGACTAAAAGAAGAAACAAAAAGCAAATAAAGGTGGCCAAATAGATGGGTTAATTAGTAATTTTCTTACTTAGGAATCATACGAATAGTAGTATGTAATTAGAACTAGTTAATTACCCAAAGTGCGTTATTTTGTATCTACACTAAAAATAGAAAGTGTCTATTTTAAGTTCAGAAAATTATTATCTTCCTCATTTTTCTCACCTAGTGGATTTTTGCTATAATGAAGTTTAAATTTTTTGGTTTGAATCTTGTTTCAACTCTTGCATCCAAGTATATATAATTGAGTGACAATAATGTCACTCACATAGACTTAGAGGATCTAAAAAACTTAGATGCTTGGTGGACCTAGGAACCTACAAAGATAATATATACACAAGTGGTTTGTATCCTACAGGTGGCCACCCATTATCCATCCAAAGCAAAAAATAAGTGATGACTTGTGCTTAACATTATGAACCGACACAAGAATCATATAGGCTGATGATAGTTCAATATTAACACTATTCACCCCAAAGGAATATCAAAGAGTATGTAGATTCCAACTTGGAGAAACATGGTAATCATCCCAAAGGATTTTACATTAGGATAATTGTCAAAGATGGATTCATACTTGCAAGGCCTTACATTGGGGTCTTTTTTGAAATAGGTGAGAAATCCCTCATGTATGCCAAAGTCTTAGTCCAGACATGAGTTTCATGAAGCATTCTTAGAAGTGATCATATTTCTAAGTAGACTGATGGGAGAAGAAACTACCAAAGATATCCAAGAATGGATGGCATTATTCATCCTTACCATCATTGAGGAAAGAAAATTATTGAATGGGGTCAAATAATTAGTGACAACCTCCATTTGTAGTTGCTCTAGCTTCCAATCACAAGGAAATTTTCCATGACATCATACTTAGTGTATGATCTTCCAAGTACAAGGTCATACATGGGTTTAACTCTCACACAAAACATATCTCAAAAGGTCATTGCCTACGAGAGATATCCACAATTGATCTTGAAAGAGAGTAACCATCACTTTTCTAGGGTGAATGATGCATTCACCATGTATGCTATGAGACTGTTTGAAGCAAACCATGAACTCGAGAATTTCCTTGTAATCTCCTCTATTAATTCAAAAATATGGATCATTCTTCACATATTTTGCAAATTTCTCATTCATCATTGTATCTGAATTTAACCTCACTTTCCAAAAAATTCTAAGGTACCTAAGTAACAAGATTTTCATGTTTGAGCTTTGTAGACAACTGGCTCATGTCAATGGAAAACTCAAGAACACAAAGAAGAAAGGTGTGTATTTCCTATCTCCTTGGGAGTTTTTTCTTTCAAGTCCCCCATTTATGCATCAAATTTGGAATCCTCTTTCTCTCATATAAATCTCTTTTCCTACACTTCGAGGGCTAACTTTGATATTCGAGCACTCCTAATATGTTTCATATCCCTAACTTGCACCATGTGCCACATATTGAGGACTATTGGGTGAACTATTATGATGATCTTGAAGTTAGGAAAAGGGATCATATGAGGATGAAAATAAGAAAATTGAAAATATTTGGCTATAATTGGTTTTAGAAATGAATTAATGATGATGGAACATAGTTATATGATGTATAGTACCCGGTTGTGAAAGTATCACCTCTCGCAAAAGTTACGTAGAACATCTAGGATTTGGGGGATATCAATGTGTGGACCGAGGAAGTGATCCAAATATTGAGAGAGTTGTTCAAGAAGAATATAATTATATTAATCGAGTCAGGATTTCTCCAAGATCTAAATAAATAGGAATCTCCTCACTCAGCTTTAGGGGAAGTTGATAAATCTTCAAGTTTGGTTCATTCTCGAAAGGATCAAAAAAGAAAGTCCATAGAATATGAGCCAACTCACTATAGAAGGACCTAAAATAAGTAAAAAGTAGATCAAGAGATGACAAAAGGTATGAAATAAGGTGAGATTGATCCATCTCAACCACATATCATTTAGATAACTCAAAGCATTTCTTATTCCACATTTGTGCATATTCAATTGGCCCAAGATGGACCTTCTCAACTAGAGAAAGAAACTATTATCATTCCCAACCCCGAGCTTGAAATAAATGAAACAATATCATGGGTATAATACATGATTGAAAGAGAGACACACATATTCCAATAGGTGGTGATCCCTAATTTCTATCTTATATCTACAATGGTGAAGGAAAATTAAGGGAATAAAGTGCAAATTACCTCTTTCTCGTTTATTGTAACTTGAGGAACCAATATGTGGAGGTATCTCATTTTAAATTCATCAATCCTATTAGTGATATTTCCCCATTTGATTATGATATCAACACCATTCCCATTGAACTATAAATAAACATGGGAGATGCTCATCTATTCTAGGAGTCTTCAACTCACCTTCTCGTGAGAAACCAGCAGTACAAAGAGAAACTTGATCAATTGGAAGACCATATAAGGAACCTCACTTCATACATACAAAAATTCATGGATCTAAATGTTTACACCTCTCTCTCGAATGAGGAAGTTACTCCGATTATTATATTACATGCCGAGACTATCATGAGAATGTAAGGTTTCACCATGTAAGGTAGAGAAAATGATAAATGGGTGAACAAGATTCTAGAAAAGGGTAAGGTATTACTTCCCAAGATCATTTCCTTGTTTAAGTACATGAATGAAATAGCCATAAAGGTACGAATGCAAAGAGATGAAATTGAAAAAGAAAAGGATCATTGGGACCAATTGTATTCTCTAATCATTGATTTGGGAAATATAAATTCATCCCTCTAGGTGAATAAGGAAGTATTCAATTTTTCATCTAAGGAATCATCTCAAGTCCAGGTGAGGACTAGGTTACTCGTTATGAAATGATAAAATTTTCTCTATGTGAACTGGATTCATATGAGGAACACATTTCAAAGATGCAAGGGGATTTCAATATGGAGATGCAAAAATTGGAGTGCTAGAAGTGAGTGAAGATACTTCGGTGGTTGATCTATTAAGTTCATTCAAAGATCTTGTCAATACAGAGGCTGAAGATCCCTTTAGCTTTTAATGAGGACACATTGGATTATTTGGCTGACATAAGGGATATCATATAATACAATGTAAAATATCATTAACATTGGTTCACTTTGAATGCAAGAACATCAACCCTCTCTCTCTGAAAACTAGGTCAAGTCCTTGAGTTTTATCAACATCCCAAAAGCTAAGAAATTTTTACCCATAGAAGAATGATAAAAAAATAATTCAAAGGAATCAAGATCTATCCTGAAGAACTTTCCAAAATCCATCGGCAAGTAGGTCTCTATCATTGGAAGCATCTTCTTCAAGTTCAAGTAGCTATCTTCTTTCTCTCTTCACTCCTCCTTTCCTCTATTCTCTCATGTTCTAATTCATCATTAGGGGTGCAATTTTAATTTTTATCTTATTCATTAATGTGAATATAGTCAATTTTTTTAGTAAGTTTCCCTTAGTTAATAAAAACTAGACTTAATTTCTTTCCTAGGAATACCAAGAGTCACAAGTTGTAAAATACATCGGGGATAGGTGAAGAGTCTCTTCTAAAAATTATAAACTTTAATGAATTCCTTATTCCTAGAGGTTGTCAATTTTGTAAATTCATGAGTAGATAACTACTAGTAATAAGAAAAATACAGCATTTTTCTTCTATTTTCCTTCCTACATGTTCTTCTCTCTCTCATGTCACAACTTTTTAAGAAAATTTCAATCAAGAAGGGTGTTTTAGATTTTATGGATGAGTCAATAAATGAAATTTTATGTTCATGGTTTCATCTTGTCTTGATAGAATTAGCAAGGTTGTTGTTCTATCCAAATTGTGTTGTGTTGATATTTTTGATTAATAATTATAAGAATTTTTAATCCTACTTGTAAAATTAATCCCCCTCTCTAAATTCCCACTCCCATACTTCACCTTCCTTACAAATTCCTCCCTTGCATAAAATAACAAGATTTTTCCACAGGTGTAATGGAGTGTGCCTATTGGATCCCGATCTCCTTTCCAACCACAAAGATTTATTTTAGTTTACACAAAATAATGGAGCTTCTCATTCAATTAGAGGGACCTAGTCCTAGGTCCTTGGTTAAATAAACTAATTTTTCCTAGAAAAAAAATATTTCTCTAACAATTCCTTAACTATTTAAATAATTCCACTTTTCATAGATGTTTTCCTTAAAAATGATTTTTTTCATTTATAATGGTAATGTAACTTGCACGGCCAACTCGGTGAGTTATACAAGTTGGTTGTTTTATGTATGATTTACTTTGTATGCTAACCATGTATCAAGTGTATAGAAATTAGCTTCCAAAATAAAAGTAAATCTTACTATGAGCTTGGATCGGATTGGAAAAATCTTGGATTGTATTTTATTATGAAGAGAAAGAGGTTGGTATTACGAGTGAGCTTAGAAATATCAACATGTTTTCAAAATACATTGGGATAACTCCCTCATTAAAGGTGTGACAAAATACTATGATATAAAAATATTAAAGTTCTTCATTAACCATTTAGACACATGGCTATGACTATGGCCACATAAGGTTGGCCTAAGTTAGAAGGTGGTAAGAGAATGTATAGTTTCATACAAGCTAGAGAGATAAATTAAACATAGGGCTTAGGGGTGAAAAAATTATATGTGCAAGGCCTACTAGGAACCATAATCTCCATAAGCCAAGTGGAGCACTAATATAGATACCCTTTTTCTCCAAAAAATGTTAACACAATTATTTATATCAGTAGTGCTACTATTTATAAGTCTTCCTCTTTTAATCAAGAATAAAGTTATAGTTTTTTTACTACGACATATCGTCATAGTGTCTAGGGAACAATTATTGCAAATTGAAAATGTGTTGCCTATCTGATGTGTAGTGTAAAAATTTTATCCTCATGACAAAGTGAGAATATCCACAATGTTTCATCATCACAATGTTTATATTAAATCCTGTCAGCAACATGAAACATATCCAAAATCTAGGTGAAAAACAAATAAAAGGAAAAACTATGACCCCTACCTATGGTTTTACATGGTTTCTCATGCATTATCATACAAATACCAATTATCTCTTTTAGTACCCATTATTGCATATAACTTTCTCTTCACTATGACACATTTTATTACAATCTAATAACACTTGCACATAAGTTGACAACAATAACTAGTGTATTATATGTTTAATAACATAAAATGAACTAAAATAAATAACAAACAACACATAAACTATAAAAATAATTAATAATAGTGTTTCTCCATCAATTATCCATCTATTTCATAATCAATCAATGATGATAACTAATTTTAAACCAAACATGTCATAATATTAACCAAGCAAATCAAATCAACCATTATATGGTGTATTAATGGTGGTCATTGCACCCAGGTTTTAGAATGTTTCTAGTAATGAATGCATTTATTGAGATGTGACATAATTAAAATTCCATGGTGCAAGGTTATTTAATATGGATTCTATACAAAGGAAGGGGAAAGTGGCATTATGGAATGCATTATGTTTGTGTGTTGATTTTTTTTCCTTCTAGTGACCCAAAAGAGGAAAAGAAGGAGGAAATTTCTATATATAAGGATTTTAAGTTATGGATTGAAGAAAATAAGGGTGAGGAAGAGGAATTTTTAATTGAGTCTTAATCCCATGGGATGGAGATGGATCCTATTTTTAATTAAAATTGAATAAGTTAGAGGATAAATTTTGATCATGTAAATTATGAGTGGATTTGTCAAATACAATTGAGATCTTTTTGATGATAGCTATAAAAATTTGATGATAAAAAGTTGATAATAGAAACATTAAGAAATGAAAATAAAAGTTTGAGAATAGATTGATTTGATAAGACACCAAATATAGATACCTTGAAAGATATGGATGTGAAATTAGTGGTAGGTGAGGAGAAACCTTTCGATATGGAGGTTAAAAGTGTCCTTTAAGAGGAAATAAAGGAGGAAAGAGAAATTATTGATGGAAGGGAGAAAAATTACATAGGATGATGGTAGTCATGGTGATTTTTATCAATTAATTGACCCAACTTCTTCATAATTTATGATTTTTGAATGTGTATGTTATTTTTATCAATTAAGTGACCCAACTTCTTCATAATAGATAGGATGAGAGAGAACAATTTGATAAGTATGAGATTGAATTACCATTGTGGTTAAGAATTCAATACCCTCATATAAATGAGGTTATTGAATACCTAAAGAGGTATATGAATGATGGGGAATTTAATAAAGTTACTTACAAATGAGGGAGAGATTATTAAATGATTATGTTTCCTTGGTTTTAGACTACATCAACTAGTCTTATATAGGGTGTTCCAAGAATTAGAAGTTGTTTCCAACTTAATTATGAATAAAATAATTATATTACCTATAGAGTATGCTTTTTTAACCTCATAAGGATGATTTTTATGTAGATTCAGTAATTTAGGATCATCTAAAATGGATTTGTCTTAAATTTCCCTTTTATTTAGTATGTAATCCCATTATTGACTAAAGGAATTCAATGCATTTGGATATGGTTTATTAAACAAAAAAATATGGGAGGCGTATTCAGTTAAATGTTGTTTTCTTGCATTATATTCTCTAAACATCTCTATATTTTAATTTAGAGAAATATGTGGGTAGGATTTTATTGAGAGGATGAAGGAGTCAAGTTTTCCTAAATTATTTAAAGTGGAGTTATGTCCTTTGGGTGATGTAGAAGAATTATCTTAGTTTTAAATAAGCAAAAATGGAGAAGTTTAGTTCTCTTAGATTAGGTGTTTATGGTTTTTCCTTATAGAGGATACATATTATATTTTTAAAATGAAGAATATAGATTTATTTTAGGATTTTGTTTGTTTGACATATGGCTAGTGTATTTGGGCCAAGGTATTATATTTTATAGACTTATGTAAGAAAATATTATCGAATCATTTTTTTTTCATATTTCAATTTAAAAGTGTTTACCTAGATCTAAAAAAACTAATAACTACACTACTTATCTTGATACAACAGATTTCCAATTATTCAATGTCTCCAATCTACCTATTCCCTAATATTTTACATTATATATCTTACATAGCATCCTAAATATTTCAATAGACACTCCTATGATTCCCATTATATAATATACCTTGGATTGAATGGTTCTTATAACTAATACACATTATATAAATGTTAGTGGTAGATATTTGATGATAATCCACATCTATGTATTTTCCTTCACTCCAATAATCCTTACAAATATTCAAAGAGTATTAATATGGGGGTAAAGAATTACTACAATTGTTCATGTTTCACTCATGTTCTTATGTAGGTATCTTCCATGAAATACCCTATCAAAAAAGGTAAATGAATGTCACTACTCACTTTAAAAGGTTAAAATTAATTGTACATTCATAAAAAAACTCCAGTACAAAAAGTGCCTCATAAAAATATAATATTAAGAAATTACATTATAAATTTATGTCACTCATCATCTTCATAACATATTTCATAATTAAAAACACTCCTTTAGACCAATTTTATTTTAGGTTTCTTCTTTATTACACCTACAAATATGTTAAGTATATTCTCGCTTAAAATATATGAATGACACAATTTCTTTGCAAGATCAATATTTCCACATTAATAAACAAAAATAACATTATTTATACTATCAATAAATTTTTAGGACTATAAATTGATTCCTTTCCATATCATGTAAGTAAGTTCATAAATAAAATTATCCTATATTCAATTGTATTTTCTATTTTTTCATAATAAACATGCATCAACAATATTATCGGGGAAAACATAAAAATAAAAATAAAAAATTGAATTTTTCCACTCATCATTCAACAATAAATGAATTAATGGAAAGCATAAAAGGGTAGAAATAACATCCATAAACTTTCCACTCAAAATTCAGCAGTCAATGCCATAATGGAAAACATAAAAGGGGATAAATAACATCATATATATTTTTCACTTAACCATCAACCATCAACCATCCCTACCTTCATGCATGCATAAAAGGAAAAAATAATATCATTTATTTTTTTATTCATCATAAATTTATCAATGCCATCAAGACAAGTATAAATAGTAAGGCCCATAGAGAGATTCATCATCATAATAAAAGTAAAATAAAGTATATGCATGCATATAAACATATAATAACATATTTCCTAATATGCATTATTGTACATGAATACAAGGGCATATACATTTATACATTTACATGTATAAATATAACTATAATACCAACCCAAGAAATATCTATATAGGTTTCTACTTTATCAAATGTTAAAAATATCAATAAATAAAGTGGAGAATTCCTACCACCAACTATAAACACTCAAAACCCTTTGTTTCTTATATGCCCACTACCTTTCTTTCCTTTATTTTCTTGTCAAAATCTCTCTCTCTCTCTCTCTCTCTCTCTCTCTCTCTCTCTCTCTCTCTCTCTCTCTCTCTCTCTCTCTCTGCTTGCATGCACGCACACACATATGCATGCACACACGCGCACATCTGCACGCACGTGTGTGTGTGTACGCGCACACACACACGCACACACACACACACACACACACACACACACACACACACACACACACACACACACACACACACACACACACACACACACACACACACACACACACACACACGCACACACGCACGCACACACACAAACACATAAACACAAACACACCTTACTACTATCCTCTTTGCACTTTACCTTGGTATAACACTTACAAAACTCTAAATTTCACTTAGAACTCATACTTATTTCATGTTTTTATCGGGAATTTCTATCTTAATGTAAAACTATCCATAATATAATACAATTTATATAAAAAAAAAAATTATATTCTATGGACACATAAAAAAATCATTTAGTGGAATGTGCGTTTTGAACAACACTCAAAAATCCCTTTATTTGTAATGTTTTATTTGTCTTTTGAGAAGAGGGGAGCTTATATTATTTTTTTGATAGAAAAGTTAAACTAATATCTACAATCATCACATTTTTCTTCACTTATACATCTCATATCTAAAAGGTACAATACAAATTTAAGGAAGATGATATAGAAATCACTTTCATTACAACATTATATCTTCAACAATATTATTCATGGATACCTACCCTTGCGTCACTATGATATAATTTATAGTACTTTTATTTATCCATTATGTGAATTTACTATTTATTTGTGATAAAATGGTGTTATATCGAATATATAGTTCCTTTAGTTTTAGATACACTATGGGTGTTCATGGCATATCGTGTATTAAACTTATTATAAGTTTCTCTTTATTGTTTCATAGGTGAGGGCCCCTAGATACATTAGTCTAATTATTCAAATTTTAATTAGGTAGGATTTAAGGAAAATTGAACATTTAATTTTTGGCTCCAACATTGGTTTTGTTTGTTGGATAATATCCTCCTAGAGATACCTAGATATATCATAAAACTCATGGGAATAGTATACCAATTACTTATCCTCAACTTTAATTAAACTATCTCGATGATGATGAATTCTAAAATCAAGGTGTGGTTGATTTATATGGATCTCCAACAAACTTGTTATGTAGATGACCATGAAAAAACACCTTCCAAACAAAATTATGAATGCATTAAGATGAATACATATCTTGAGCAAACAAACTATTGAATATACGAGAAAATGAGGTAAAAACGACCCAATAAACAAGTATGTATGCACAATAGCCAAATTGGATACACATCTTTGTACACTATATAAGAAATTTTAAATTTATGTTAATTATAGAAAATTCTTGAGGTGATTAAACCATTGATAGGAAAATATAGAAATTCACCATCTATATCCCTCAAAAGTATGTTTTTCCTCCAACACATATATCTATTACATATGGTCCTATCCATAATGGATCAAACTTTCCACATTTTCCATTATCTTCATACCTACTATTGGTTCACCAAATTCTTAATAAATTAATGAAATAGATAAGGGTAGAAGGCCAAGGAGGAATACCTGTTGTAATATCATTTGAAGGTCAAATGCATACGTAGATGACTTCTAGATCAAAATGGATGTGAGATCTCCCTTTTGGCTAGGAGGAACTACTTGTAGATACAAAAATACCACCAAATAGAGTTAAACAAAACAATGAGTGGAATACCTAGCGAAAGCTAGATCCATGAAGCGTGATACTTCCTGAACAGGATGTCAATCCACTTTTATATAACAATATTAATGCTAGTTAAATCATACATGAAGTAAAGATCATATTGGAATTGAAATGATTTAGGTATCTCATACAAAACAATAAGAAAGGTCATGAAAAAGGTTGTTTAAGGTCAAAACGGGAGGGTTGATTGGGTGGTGTTGAGTTACAAGTCTGGTACAGGCTCTAGGTAAGGTCTAGTAAGGATTAGAAATGGTTCTGGGCTATTGGGAAGTGGGTATTAGCTCATTTGTATGAGCTATATTGATAGACACGATGCTTGATTGTCGGTTTCTTGACCGATGTTAGCTAGGTAGAGTGACTGATGATGGTTGGTTAATTGGTGTCGGTAGGGGAAATTAGTAGAAATTTCCTAGAATTAGTTTTTAAAAATCCTGTTATTTCATAGAGGTTGGAAATGGTGAGAGTGGGGTTGTAAAATGGTTTTGAAGACTTAGAGATGATTAGGAGAGGGTGAAAATGGGTGAAAAGTATGGGTATGATTAGGTGATGGGTTGATGGAAGGAAGGAAGTATATGGGGTGGAAATAAATAGACTACAAATATGAATAAATAAATCTATGCAATACAACTAGAGATTCAGTATAGAGATGTTAAATACTTATTGGAAAATAAATTAGAGGATGTAGGTGATGAAGAAGGTGACAGTAGAGATCTAGAGAGAAGAACTATTGTATTCATGCCGCGGTAATTTAAACCTCTTGGCCTCTCTATCATGAATATGTGATCGTGAAGAGGGATGATTAATGGTGATCGATGTCGGTAGTTCTTCCGTGTGTCTTATGTTTCTGAGTGCTAAAGAAATTTGAGTTCTCTAAGTCTCTGGAAGAAATGAGATCCTGAATGAATTGACTAACCTAGGCAAAGGAAATGTATTTAACCTAAACATAAACGGTTAGGTGACCAACGTCGGTTGAGATATAACTGGTTTTGTTCAAGGTGGGAATATCTAGGTTGGCCAAAAATATCTAGATTATTGTTATTTTTGGCATGATCTCCAACCTTCTACCAAGTCTTGAGTGATAGATCATGGCAAGATAAGTAAGAGTCCTTTTAGGTTTGTTAATAGGAGTTAAGTATAGGTTTAGACTAAGTCCTAATTAGTTAGGATAGGTTTAGACTTGGTCTTAGGTCATTAATGAGGTTTGAGTAGGTCATTGAGTGAGGTGGCTAGGTGAGGTGGTTAAGTGAGGATATTAATTAATTTAATTAAGATAATTAATTTAATTAACATGTGCACTAGGGGATATGAATAACTAGGATATGGTTAATTTAATTAATAGGGTTTAAGGGGAGTATGACCCAATTTTGGTGTCTAAATTTTGCCCCTTTTTGTTGTGTAGCTTGTATTTATAAGCGACACTGACAAAAATAGGAAATTGTTGTTCTAAGTGTGAATGGAGGTTAGGTTTCCCCAGTAGGGCTGAAGGTGATCCCCCTCAAACCATGAACTGATGAGGTGTGAAATGGAGTCGGTGAGTGGTTTGATAAATGTGTAAGTGATGAAAGTTAAGGTAGGTGGGTTATAGGTAAGGGTATGGGAACTTTGGGTAATGGGTAATGGTCAAATTAGGTAATAGGTAATGAAAATAAAATGTCTACACGAGTAAATACTACGACATAGTACTAGGTTTAAGAGCTTGCAAAATCTACATCATCCAAGGTCGATAGGTTTATCCAAACAAGTTTAAAGTGATTCAGGTATCCAGGGTACATGATATGGTCTAGAAACACAACTTAGGTTAGGTGTAGGAATGTTTAGGTATGATCTAGTACACCAAAGGTTTGGTCAAGGTAAACAGCACGGCAATAGGCAAGGTAAGGTCATTAGGCTAAACAACATGGGTAATGAAATCACAAGGTATAATGAGTACACAAGTTCAAATGTCACAAAAGGTAGTTCAGGGCAAGGTATATAGGTCATGGTATGGGTAAGGCCGAGGTATGGGTAAATAACATGTCCCTAAATGTAATTAAGGAAATGTAGGTAATAGGTTGTTGGGTAAGATATGATAGGTGTGGGTATGGGTAAATGTTTTGGAAATAACATGTGGCATAGGCAAAAATGAGCATATTTTGGGTCAAATGAGTATCTTGAGTGACCAATGTGGTTCATATCTAACCGACGTCAATTATCTAGGGCATGACATGACCGATGTTGGTCATGTCGGGTTGGGTTTTAAAAGGTAAAAATGTTGTATTTTATGAAATCATTGTTTCCTTTTTACTTTTCAAAAAATGACAGAGCTGATTGACTTGTGCATTTTTCTTAGGGAAAAGGACAAAGCATTCTAACTAGTTGAGTAGGAGTTTACTAAGTGGTTAGAGGAGCTAGGTAGATGGGTCCACGAGATCAGTTGGAGATGTGTGATTGGTGGAGAGATTTGAGGTATATTTCGACATGATAGAGGTGGGAGAGGGTTCGGGTTGACCACTGGTGCAATAGATATATGTGCCACCATGTAGGAGATGTTTTTATGAGGTAGGAGGGATCCAAACCTCACTTTTAATTTGAAATTTTTGATTTTAAATAAATAGAGTTGGGTAGGATTTTGGTTTTGATTTGTAGGTGGAAAAGTGACAAAATCGGGGAAAAAATGTCAAATATAGGTTAAGTAGGGTGAGAAATAAATGTGGGGTAAATGTGGGTGGGATTAGGTAGGTTTGTAAGGTGTTTTTGTCAATTTTTGAGAAATAGGGATGGGGATTTTGGTTTTGATGTCACGATAAAAACTGAAGTTGGTAAGGGTTTGGCCGACGTCGGTTGGCTTTGGTGGCATTGGTCATGTCTGCGAGGTGACCAACATTGGTTAAATGAAACTAATGATGGTTAAGACAAATTAGTGATGGTTAAGGAGACTGGTGTTGGTTAAGGTTAAGGAAAACAATGGTTAGAAGGGCTAGGTAGGAATGTAAAAGAGGTGAAGAAGGGGCAGGTGAGGATGAATAATAGGGGGAAGAGGGTAAAATGTGATTTTGGTGAGAAGATACATTGAAGTAGGTTAAATGAGTTTAAGATAATGAGTAATGATGATAAGGGGTACTAGGTTTGTAGGTGAATTAGGTAAAGGTTATATCCATGTTTGATGTGGTGGGTATGGTTTAGTGGGTAATAGGTGATTTTTGTGAAGTCAAGTCTTGATAATGGTGTGTTTGATGATGCAGGTACAAGATCATCTTAGGATGCGGGACATAGTACCACCTCTATTGGTATAGATGTAGTCCAATGTGACTATAGAGGAGTGGGAGCATATGAATCATGTCAGATTGATTGAGATATGATGCTATAGGTAAATATCCCAAGACCCTAGCTTGATGGTGACTCTCATCGAAAGATGGGATTCAGCGACCAACACTTTTCATCTATCGATGGCTGAGATGAATGTCACCCTGGAGGACATATACAGGATCCTGTGGCTACCGATTGTTGGGGAGCCAATTTATTTTATTTCACTAGAGGCATTAGTGGAGCCAATAATGGCTTTGTTTGGGGAGGTAATGGGTGAGCTAGGGTATCATAGTGCAATTCTTAGTTATGGAGACATGTATGCAACCTATCCTTAAGAGTTGAGGCTGATTGTGTTCATGATGGAGGTGGTATGTTGTTTCACCTTACTAGATGTTGAGGGTGGGAGGTTTCCACAATCATTGATAGGAGTGCTCCAAGATATGATGGGGGAGTAGACTCTTTTTTCTTGGGCACCAAAATTCTTAGTGCAGCTATATAGGGAGCTATAGGCCTACGAGAGATTGTGGCAATTTAGTTTGTGTTGCATCGTTTTCCTACACTGTTGGGCATACAAGCATATCATGTGCATGTACCCGGTTGGTCTTCGAGACATGACTGGTTTGGATATGGATTTCTCAGAGTTAGATATAGATGGTGGGTACTAGTTGGTGGGAAACATAGCGTGGGTAGGGCAACAAATGATGTTTTATACTACAAGCGGTTCTTTGGAAGGACATTCAAGAGTTGATATTGTGTAGAGGCCCTAAATTAGCTATCCCTCATACAAGGGAATGATTGAGGAGTTACAGGAGCTTTAGCTGTTGAGGTGGATATAAGGGATGCATGCCTACGAGCACGAGATGATACCCGTAGATAGGGTTAGATGAAAGTTTGGGCTATCACGAATGTGCCTCCACCTTTCCCAGTATCGAAGAGATGATTTGGAGAGACCCATGTCTCCACCATGACTTAGTGTGCCAACATGGTAGGAGGAGAAAGTGGTGGATGGGTGGATAGATGATGCTAGAGTCATTGATGGATATAGGAAGTGGTGGGCAGCACAAAGATAGGAATCAACACTAAGGCCGGGCGAAAAATCTTGTTATAGTAATATTACAGAGGGATACCCTACAAGGTCAAGTGGCTACCTTACGGGCACAAATCACGGTTTTATAGAGTCAATTGACAGGATCTCATGCACAAGTGGCCACCCTGTAGGCTTAAGTGATGATCATACATGCCCGGTTGGTATGGGTACAGTGCTCGTACATGGCGCCCGATGATGATGGAGTACATGTTGACACCTTACAGGAACATGTGACATGTTTGCGAGGTCAACTCGGCCACTTCACAGGTGTAGGTAATGGCCTTGCATGCCCATCTTGTAGCATAGGTACCTCCATAGGGCCAGGGACATGGTCCCATACTACATGCAACAATAGTGGGACATGGTCCCACAGGATAGGGAGGAGGAAATGGATCCCAGATACATGGATCGAGGCTAGTATTAGTAGGACAGGGCACACAAGTTGCATTAAGACCTATGGAACCACCTAAGATGGTGAATATGGTGAGGTTTAAGGATTCCCCTGAACAAGGCATGTTACTATGAGGATCATCTAATGACTTCCAGGATATATGTCCCTTCTTATGCTAAGTACAATTCCAAACAAGTCAATGCGAGTGTGAGGAAGAGATCCCACACTCATATTTCGAGAGAGCATAAGGGGCCGAAGAGCCCAAAGATAGGGGTAGGGTGAGGATAAAAGTTCATGTAGGCCAGGACTAGCTAAGAGGCAAGTAGAGATTAGACCAAGACCCATGGAGTGTGGAGAGATGTTGGTAGTGTGTCGAGATAGGTCGGGAGGAAGAGACAGTAAAAGCGCCCCGAGAGGATATGAGGTGAGGTGACAATTAGTCACTTGGTATGATTATTGTTTTTGATATTTTGATATATATACCGGCCTGAATGTTGAAGATAGTAAGGTTGTATATGAGATTTTTTTTTTTTTTAATACTGACTTACGTACCAAAGATAGTAAGGTTGTATCTGATCGATTGTAGATACTTGTATGTATTTGTATATGTGTATATGTGTATTGATACACATACTATTTCCTAGTTATATAGATGATGATATTTATTACATGGATGATGTACCTATGTTTTAATTTCCATTGTTATTGTGTATTGATGGAAACTAGGTGAATTAGGCATGATTAAGTCAAGGTCATATAGGCATGATTGAGTTTAGGTCATTTAGGCATGGTTGAGTAAGGTTTAGGCATGGTGGATTCAGGTATAGGCATGGTTTGGTTATGTGTATGGGTTTGATTTAATTTCCAAGTTATTGGTAGTATGGAAAATAAATGATAATGTATATGTATGTCATGGTGTAAATTTTTGAAATACTTGATATCATGGATATGTGAAATGATTAATTGGATGTTTTTATGATATGATAAGGATGTATGTTTTTATGTTTTGTTTAATTTCTAAATGTTTGTGAAAAATGGAAGCTAAGTAAGGTAGGGAGTTAATAGAAAAAATAGGGAAATTTTTTTAGGGTAAAGAGTGGCTGAGCTAACCTCCAAGGGCCCCATGCCCTCGGAGTGCTACCTACATAGCCCCAACAAAAAGGGGCCTCAGGCCGATGTAGTTCTCCCGTAAGCTAGGGAAGAATATGATGAGGATAGATGAATGGGTCGGTAGGTTTTAGGCATGTTTTGAATCTAGATCATTTAGGCATGGTTGAGTTTAGGTGATTTTAGGTATGGTTGAGTTTAGGTCATTTTAGGTATGGTTGAGTTTAGGTCAATTAGGCATGGTGATGTTGGTGAAAGAGGAATTCTTTAAATGTAGGTGTCAATGGTCTAGTCCTGTATAGGAGAATCAAAAATTAATGAAGAAGGTGAAGGGTAAGAGGTAACCAAAGAGAAACCTAATTTTTAAGAACCATAACAAGTCTACCATACCAAATATGGGCTTATGAACTTAAAACCCTAAAGGCATTTCCTGATTGACTATTTGAAGGGTGAAGAAAAGTCACATGATCACGAAATGTTGCATTTGCGAGAATGTCCCTTCAAAGCAGGTATAAAATTGGGGTGAAAAAGGTGATGAGGTGAAAGTAGGTTTGTTTTAGTGTAACCTAGTGTGAGAATACATGCCTATTTGGAAAGATACCCAAGATCAAAATAGGCAAGTCCATGATGAAAAATCTAATGTTTTTCTGTTTTATTTTAATTTTGTTTTTGTTTTGATAGGTTGATCGATGCGGGAAGTCTATATGGGATGAGTATATTTTCTCCTTGAGTTCTTCATGAAGATGATCGATGTGGGAAGATTCTAAATATGTGATTTTATTGTTTACAAGAATAGTCTTCTTATTATGATAGACCATGTACAATATGGATGGCTTGGTATAGTTTCCTTGAGGAACAATATATTTATAATGAGTGAGATAGAAAGTGTAGATGTCCTTTTTGAGGGAGTCATCATTTTGCTAGAATTTTTACTTAAGGAGATGAATATCATTTTACTTTTTACTTTTGGACTTTTAAGTCATCGATAAGACTATAGAGACCGATAGGCTCATGATTTGAAGACAAAACCATAACACATAGAGATTAACTATGAAAGAGAGGGCTTAAGTGATGAACGACCATGGAATTCCATCTTCAAAAAGATGAAAATTATCACTAAGAATCATGCCTTGAGTAGAGCTATGGTACTCGTATTGAAGATAAGGCTGAAAAGTGACGGGTAATCACATGATTCTTGTTTAGTCATTGATCCTTAAAATAGGCAAAATGGAAGATGAATGGTGCTCAAGGAACGAACATTTTAATTAGACAAAATGTGATATAGGACTTAATTTAACAATAAAATGATTGAAGATGTAAGGAATTGAGGGCTCAGTTCAATTTTACCTTCAAGTGAAGACAAACAATAAGCACATGATCCATAGGTATGAGTAACAATATGTGGTCCAAGCTAATTAGGAGCAAATTTTCCCCGTTTAATTTTTTTCCTGTTTTGTCACATGTTGATTTTCCTTCAAGACAAGGTCACTAACCTGGAAGGTTCATTCATGTACATGTTTATCGTAAGCATGTTTGATACATTTTTGGTAGATTTGGAGGTGATCAAGAGCATTTAGATGACGTTTGTATAATAATTCGAGTTGTGCCAAACGGTCTTGGCAAAAGTCATCATCGTTGAACATATCTTGAAGTGAGATACAAAGAGATGAAATCTAGACTTCAAGAGGTAGAACAACCTCTGTACCATATACTAGAGAGAAAGGTGTGGTAGAATTTGAGGTACAAATACTAGTGTGATAATCCCATAAGGAAAAATGAATGTGCATATTCTAGTCCTTTCCAAAGATCCTCAACTACTTTCATAATAATTTTATTTAGGGTTTTATTGGTTGATTTTTCTTAGCCATTTGTTTAAGTGTAATAAGGTGAAGAAAAACTGAGTTGAATGTGGAAGGCATCATAGAGTTTCCATAGGGTTTTTTTGAACTATTTTCTCATTATCGACGGTGATGAGATGGTGAGGAACACCAAAATGAAAAATGATGTGATGGTTGATGAATTCACATATTTTCTAAGATTTTATAGAAATAAGAAGTATTGCTTCTACCCATTTAGTGTATTATTCAATAGTGGTAATAATCCATTTATGACATTGGGAAGAATGAGGATTGATCTCTCGATAAGATCCAAACCCCATTGATAGAAAATACAAAGGTCTTGTGTGACATGTAAGGAGTGACTAGGGGTATGATGAATATTAGTATGTTACTGGCACTTCACACAACATTTGAACTAATCAAAACAGTCACGGTTTAAATTTGGCCAATAATAGCCCAAGCGGAGAATGTGTTTAGCAATAGCTAAACCATTGAAGTGATCTCCACAAATTCTGTTGTGAACTTCCTTTATGGTATAGGGAATTTTGTAACTTGTAATGTGTCGTAAGAGGATACTATAAAATTCACGTTTTAAAGAATACCACCCATGATGACATAGTGAGAGAAAAAAATTTGAGAAAGGCTCATTGTCCATTGTGAGTAATATATGGAGCAAAATTGAAAGGAAAAGGTAATCACCAAACTACTTATACCAAAGGTCACATGGGTCAGTTTCAATGGTTCTGACAAGGTTGACGTCTTGAAATAGATAGGAAGGTGATTGCAGCCTTTGTACGATGATAACAATTTTTGAGTTGGAGGGTAAAGCATGGATTTGAGAAGAAAGATAGGCCATGGTATTCATAAATTTATTAGTAGAACGCGGGGTGGTTTGAAGTTCAAAATGGTAAAAGGTAGTCAAAAGTATATCTACATGATGTTTATACTTTTGAAGTATTTCATTATGAAAATGATATATACCATTAAATTAATTTACAACTAGTTGAGATTCTCCAAAGATATTAATTGGTTTAATGTCTAAGGTGATGGAAGCTTGAAGACCTAATACGAGTGCTTCATATTTGGTTATATTTTTAGTACATTCAAAATATAGTTTGAAAGATAATGGAATATAATCACCATCAAGAGGAATGAGGATAATGCTTGCACCACCCCCATGTTGACATTTGGAACCATCAAAGAATAAGGTCATCTGGTAATCGGTATCATCCAGAGAGAGGGTAGCGATGGATTCATCTGGGAAATCAAAGTTAGAGGATTTATTTTCAGAGAGAGGTGCATATGTAATTTTTTCAGTGATGGTTTGTCCTTTGACATATTTTTGATGGATGGATTCCAATTCCGGTCCGTAAGAAGCATGAGCCAACGTGCAACAAGTTTATGTTGGTAAGGCTTGGTATACATGTAATGTAAGGGGTTCGTATTGGTGATAATGAATGTTTTGTGGTTAAGTAAGTAAAGGCACATTTTAGTGGCGATTAAAAATAAGGCTAAGAATATTTTTTCGGTGTGAGTGTATCTAGTTTCGTAGTCTAAAATTTTATGGATTATATAATAAACCACTTGTTCCCTATGTTGCTCATCGCGATGAGCAAGCATGGCACCCAAGGAATGATCATAGAAGAAATGTAAAGGTAAAATGGTTGGTCATCCTTAGGGGAATGAGCACGGTGGTTGGGGAGGTATTCTTTTAAGGCCTCAAAGGATTTGTGGCATTCATCACCCCATTTGAAGGAGACATCCTCTTTTAGTAGATGGTGAAATGGGTGGCAACGGTCGGAAAGCTACGAAATAAAATTACAAATAGATTATAACTTACCTTACAAACTACGTAGTCGGCAGAAGGTTATTTGGTGGAGGCATTTTGAGAATAGTCATGATTTTAGTAGGATCGAATTCAATGCCATGCAAAGAAATGATAAAACCAAGGAGTTTGTCGGAGATAATAGAAAAGAGACACTTCTTAGGTTGAAGGCGAACATAGAATTTGATAAGATGATTGAAGATGACCTTAGGGACTGTAAGGTGTTTATCTTGATGTTTGGATTTGGAAAGAATATTTTTAACGTAATCTTCCAAAATGTGATGCATAATTTCATGAAATATATAAGTCATAGCCCATTAATATGTGGCACAACATATTTAAGGCCAAAAGGCATGACACGATAGCGAAGGTACCCTAAGGAGTGATGAAGGTGGTATCGTGTTGATCTTCTAGGGAAAGTAATATTTGTTTATAACTGACGAGAAACCATCCATGAGTGATACCATCTCATGCCCGATTGTGATATCAACTAGTTGGTCAATACTAGGTAGAGGAAAGTCGTCTTTAGAAAGCTAAGTTAAGCTCATGGAAATCCATGCAAATGTGGAGTCCCCTTGTCAATTTTGTGACATGAATGATGTTAGAGATTAGATGGGGATAATCAATGGGTAGGTTGAAGGAAGTTGAAAGAAGGTGGTGAAGTTCTTCTTTGAAAAAAAGGACAATGTGAGGATGCATTTTATGCAGCTTTTATTTTACAGGTTTGGCTTTAGGAATAGTTACGATATTGTGGACCATAATTTTTGGGTCAATACTGGACATATCAGCATAGGACCAAGAAAATTATTTCTATGATATTTTAGAAATGAGGTAAAATCTTCCTGTTTAGCAGCACCTAAAGATTGGCCTATCTTTAGAATGTGTGGGTCATCTTGAGTGTTGATATTAATTTCAATGGTAGATTCGTTTAACATGGTTTATGTCTCAGAAGGTAATGACCGGTGAATATAAGAATCTACCACACCAAGGTAGGTGAGAGAGTGTTGATATTTATTTCGTTGATTGATTCATTTAACATGGTTTGTGTCTTAGAAGGTAACGACTAGTCAATATAAGAATCTTTCACACCAAGGTAGGTGATAATAGACTCATTGTTCGGACATTGAATGAAGTTAATAGAAGGTGTATCATCATTAATCATGTCGGGATAAAGGAATGGAAGAGAAGAGTGACAAGGTTTTTCAATCCTCTCCATTAATAATATCAATCTAGGGATGGTGTCCAATGACTTTATGCATTAAGAGAAAAAAGTTCTTTGGAAAACAACTTCGTTAAACACAATCCAAACTTGCATAAAAATAAATCACACATGTAGAAATGTAAAGGTACACTTGCAGAAATAAAAATTACATGAAAGAAAAAAAAATTATTAATGAAATTGCTAAATTAAAATAAATGAAAGATAAATAAGATACCTCTAGCTTCGAAAAGAAATTATACGGATAGAAGAATTACATAACATAAAATCATAAATTACAATAAAAGCAAAATGAAAAAAATAAATAAATAAACATAACACATGGTTCCATCTTCCTTGGTTCAATGAGTGGCAAGATCATTCCTCGGAAGATGACTTAATTCATACTTTTAATTCAAAATCTGTAGAATAATTTCTCTCGAAATATTAATGAGGAAGAAAGATATATTATTCTTGGCGTGAAAATTACATATATGAATGTGGAAGGTTGCATTTATAATTTATGCATCCAACCAACTTATTATTTTGGGAAATACAATTTATTCTTATCTTTATTCCAATCCTAACAACTAAGATCTTCATCTCCACAAAATATGGAGAGAGAAATATTATTGGAGTCAAATCTTATCTTGCTTATTTTAAGAATATTCGCTCTCAAATATTATCCTTTATTTTAAATAACAAAAATAAAAATGATTTTATTCTCATACTTTATTGGAAGGATGTTTTCCCTCAAAACATAACTTGAAAAAATACCTCTTTTGGATTTTCCATTTGACTTTGTTGTTTGATTGTGAAACTTTTGGTGCTCGTCGATACACTTTTCCTTGGTACCGACTCACTAAAAGTTAGATTCCTTTTTATTGGTAAAATATGTAGCAAATATGAATGAGGTTTTTGTTAAAAATATTTCTATGAATAAAAATATCTCTCATATTTTCAATTTGAATTTTTGTTTCGGATGTGGAACTTTTAATGCTCGTCTGATACACCTTTCCCTTCAACTACAACTCACTAAAAGTTAGATTTCTCTTTATTGGTAAAAAATTTAGTGAATCTGAATAATAGTTTTGTTAAAAAAAATTCTATGAACAAAAACCTCAATTAGATTTCCCATTTGACTTTGTTGTTTCTTTGTGTGGAACTTTTATTATTCATCGATACACGTTTTCTTGGACCGCACTCACTAAAAGTTAGATTTTTCTTTGTTGGTAAAACTGTAGCAAATCTGAATGACGTTTTATTAAATATATTTCTATAAACAAAAACATCTCTCATATTTCCCATTGGATTATCTAATTATTCATAATTCTTCATTTTATACAGTTCCAAATCTAAAACTATGAGTTTTGGAACTAAAGCTATAAGTTTCCGAGCTAACTCCAGTTGTTTGAAGCTAACTCCAACTACTCCAAAGCTAACTCTAATTTTTACGGAACTAAATCTACAAGTTACGAGACTAAATCTACAAGTTCTAGAACTAAAACCGTAAGTTCCAAAACTAACTCCAATTGTTTCGAGATAACTAAAAATAGATTTAACTTTTGCACACGATCTCAAATTGAGATGATTCAATTATTTAATTTGCATAATTTTTTGAGAGGAATCTAAATATGAAATCATATATTAGTTTATATATATACTATCCGTGATCAATTCCACTTTTCTCGAACTAGCATTATCTTTCCTTTATGGCATGCATACACAATACACTTTGCATCTTTTCTAAATAATCAACATGGTTAGTTAACAAAATAGATAACAAAAGACTTATAAATAATGAACAAGAAAGCGTAAGTTCCAAGATTACATTTAAATCTGATTTTAAAGGTAACTTGGAAGGACAAAATAATGGTAATTTATTGCCAATTTATGGCCTCATCACTTGCCCCACACTTAATATTATGCATGTCCTCATGAATTATATTATTATCTTCTCTTCTTAGAGTCTTCTCCACATTGATCTTATGCATGTATGAACTCCATATATAGTTCAAGGAAATGTTCTTGTGGATCTCCTTCTATTGTTTTTTATTTCCTTTTTTTTATAGGAGGTTCTTGTGTGGATCTTCTTCTACTGTTTTTGATTTATTTTATTTTACATCAGTTTCTTGTGTGGATCTCCTTCTGTTTTTTTTAATTTATTTTCTTGTACAATAAGTTCTTGTGTGGATATATTTCTTCTATTTTTGATTTATTTATTTTTACACCAGGTTCTTATGTGGATATCCTTCTATTGTTTTGATTTTTTTCATTTACGGTAGGTTCTTGTGTGGATCTCCTTATGTTGTTTTTTTTTTTTTCTTTTACAATAGGTTCTTATGTGGATCTCATTCTTATCTTTTTATTTCTTTTCTTTACATCAGGTTTTTGTGTGTATCTCTTTCATTGTGCCTCATATTTAAAATCAAAATGCATACCTCATGTTTCTCATTCTCTCCCACACCTAAGCTCATCCATGTGCTCATGCATATTGTTTATTCATGGCTGCCCATAAATTAGACACTTAAAATTTGATTGCAAATAGGTGCACATATTTTTCATATTTGTAAGTAGAGGAGATATGGATTTTTATCTTACTTTCCTTAGAGATCTTAAAATTGGATCTAGCTTGAGTAAAAAAATTTACAAGAAAACTTAAAAATAAAATAGTAGAATAAAATAACTTGATCATACCTCTAGTTTTCCTTGTCTTCCTATTCTTACATGGTCAAATAGTGCTGAGAAGGAAGCCACCAAGTATTAATTGATTGCATTTGAAGAAGAGTCTCCCCCCTTTTGCCTTTGATTGGCCAACAAGCTAGTTTTCCAATCAAATTTTATTTTTTCCATTGATTGGAAAATAAGATGGTTTTCCAATAAAATATTTTTTATTTGTTTTTACTGAAATGATAGCATGATAAGGATTAGAGAAAAAATTGATCCATCATTAGACTATATTCATTAGAGTGCATCTTATGTAAAATAGGAAGAAATGTATGAGATCGATAAAAATATCTTTGCATACTTGATAACTCCAAGAAGATTTCCAAAAATTATGTAGACAATTTCTAGGTCTTCAAATCCAAACTTGAATTGTGCATTATCAAAATCACCATAGTAATATTCAAAGCTCAAACTAGTGATCTCAGGAGATGGATTGTGTTATGTATTCGTGGGTCCCTCCAAACTACTCCTTGGTTGATATTGTTGGTGCTAAAAAATACATGCTGGTACCAAGAACAACTCTAGAAATTCTTGTGGATGTTAGCACAAAAAAGTGCTTTCCTTGATATTCACAATAATTTTTTCTTAATGTTATACAAGCATATATAAAAATGAAGAAATTGAAAGACATGAAACAAAATTTTCTAATGGATATGGTTTAGGGATTGAATTTTATTATGGGATGAAAAATAATTTGGATGGGTGGATTTATTATGAGTGGGTTTTTATTTTGGCTCTAATGAAGTCCCTGAATATGGATGGAGTTAATTAGAAATGCTACCACTTCATTATTACAAACTAGATAAGCTAGTTTTTACTAAGGTTATGTGCAATAAGATCATTGAGTTGTTAGTTGATACAAGGGGGAATGGTGGTGGTTGTCAACAATGACATTTGATATTTCATCAACTAGATCTACTTCTAGATTCAATATCATATTTCTACCATTTCTTCATAAATAGAATCCAGATCTGAATTCTTTGTCCCTGCCATTATACCTTCTTGATCAAACATTACAGTCATTTTTCTTATACACGAGTTAGTTTGTGGGGAGGTAAATATTTACAATCTAACATTCCTAATTGCAGAAATAAAATTTTAATCTATATTGCATGAAAAAAATTTAATCTATTTACAAAAATTAAAAGTTTAAAGAACTACCTCCAAATACTTCCTGTCACAAGATTTTTAAGAGGTATTCCACTTTGTCACTAGAATATTCTCTTAGAAAAATTTGAATCTCTTAATAACACCGTGTCCTGAAATGGCACCAAAATGATGAGGGTTGTCAATCCTCTCCATTAATAATGTCAATCCAGGGTTGGTTTCGATGGCCGTATGCATTAAGAGAAAAAAGTTCTTTAGAAAACAACTTTGTTAAACACAATCCAAACTTGCATAAAATAAATCACACATGCGGAAATGTAAAGGCACACTTGCAGAAATAAAAATTACATGAAAGAAACACACTTGCATAAATGAAATTGCTAAATTAAAATAAACGAAAGATAAATAAGATACCTACATGTTTACAAAATAAGTTGTATGGATAAAAGAATTCGATAACATAAAATCATAAATTACAACAAAAGGAAAATGACAGAAATAAATAAATAAACATAACACATGGATCCATCTTCCTTGGAATGAGTGACAAGCTCATTCCTTGGAAGAGCACTTAATTCATAATTTTAGTTCAAAATCAGAGAATAATTTCTTTGAGAAGATTAATGAGGAAGAACAAATATATTATTCTTGGTAGTAAAAATTACATATATGAGTGTGGAAGGTTGCATTTATAATTTATGCATCCAAAAACTTCTTATTTTTGGAAATAAAAGTTATTCTTATCTTTATTTAAATTCTAACAACTAAGATCTTCATCTCCACAAAATATGGAGAGATATATTATTGCAGTCAAATCTTATCTTGCTTATTTTAAGAAGATTTGCTCCCAAATCTCATCATTTATTTTTGGTAACAAAAATCAAAATGATTTTATTATCCTACTTTATTGGAAGGAGGTTTTTCCTCAAAACATTACTTTGATGAAATACCTCTCCCATATTTTCCATTTGACTTTGTTGTTTTTAATTGTGGAACTTTTGGTGCTTATCTGATACACTTTTCCTTGGGTAAACTCACTTTGAAAGTTAGATTAATTTTTATTGGTAAAATATTTTAAAAATATGAATGAGGTTTTTGTTAAACAAATTTCTATGAACAAAAACAATCTTGGATTTTCCATTTGACTTTGTTGTTTTTGGATGTGGAACTTTTAATACTTATCTAATACACCTTTCCCTCAAACTTGCAGTCACTAAAAGTTAGATTTCTCTTTATTGGTAAAAAACGTAGTGAATCTAAATGATAATTTTTTAAAAACATTTCTATGAACAAAAACCTCTCTTATATTTCCCATTTGACTTATTGTTTCTCATTGTGGAACTTTTAGTGTTCTTCGATACATGTTTTCTTGGTACCGAACTTACTAAAAGTTATATTTCTCTTTATTGGTAAAACCTGTAGAAAATCTAAATGAGGTCTTGTTAAATACATTTCTATAAACAAAAACCTCTCTCATATTTCCCATTGGATTCTCTAATTATTCACAATTCTTCATTTTATGTAGGTTCTAAATCTAAAACTGCAAGTTCCGGAACAAAAACTACAAGTTCCGGAGCTAACTCCAATTAATACGGAGCTAACTCCAATTGTTCCAGAGCTCACTCCAATTTTATTGAACTAAATCTACAAGTTCTGGAGTTAATTCCAATTGTTCCGGAGCTAACTAAATACAGATATAACTTTGGCACACGATCTCAGATTGAGATGATTCTTGTTTTTAATTTGCATAGTTTTTTGAGAGGAATCTGAATATGAAATCATATTGGAGTTTATATATACTATTCATGGTCAATTGCACTTTTCCTAGAACTAGAATTATCTTTCCTTTATGACTTGCATACACAAGATATTGCAACTTTCATAAATAATCAACGAGGATTAGTCAACAAAAATAGATAACAAAATACTTATAAAGAATGAACAAGATATATATCCTATATTATATTTTAAGAAACTACAAGTTCCAAGATTACATTTAAATCCATTTTCAAAGGTAACTTGGAAGGACAAAATAATGGTAATTTATCACCAATTTATGGCCTTATCACCGCCCCACACTTAATCTTATGTATTTCCTCATGAATTCTATTATTATTTTCTCTTCTTAGAGTCTTCTCCGCATTGAGTTTATGCATTTATGCACTCCATATATAGTTCAAGGAAAAGTTCTTATGGATCTCCTTCTGTTGTTTTTATTTCTTTTCTTTTACAGCAGGTTCTTGTGTGGATCTCCTTTTGTTGTTTTTGATTTATTTTATTTTACAATGCAGGTTCTTGTGTGGATCTCCTTCTATTTTTTTTGTTTTTTTATTTTACAACAAGTTTTTGTGTGGATCTCTTTCTACTATTTTTCATTTCTTTTCTTTTACAACAAGTTCTTATGTGGATCTCCTTCTGTTGTTTTTTATTTTTTTTCTTTTACAATAGGTTCTTGTGTGGATCTCTTTCTATTGTTTTTATTTTCTTTCTTTTATAATAGGTTCTTGTGTGGATCTCCTTCTATTTTGATTTCTTTTCTTTTACATCAGGTTCTTGTGTGGATCTCTTTCTGTTGTGCCTCATATTTAAAATCAAAATGCATACCTTATGTTTCTCATTCTCTGCCACACCTAAGCCCATGCATGTGCTCATGCATGTTGTTTATTCATGGCTACCCATAAATTAGACTCTAAAAATTTGATTGGAAATAGGTGTAAATATTTTTCATATTTGTAAGTATGGGAGATATTGATTTTATCTTACCTTCCTTGGAGATCTTAAAATTGGATGTAGATGTAGTAAAAAAACATACAAGAAAGCTTAAAAATATTATAGTAAAACAAAATAACTTGATCATACCTCTAGTTGTCCTTGTTTTCCTATTCTTAACATGGTCAAATAGTGCCGAGAAGGAAACCACCAAGTAACAGTTGATTGCCTTTGAAGAAGAGTCTCCCCCCTTTCCCTTTAGTTGGCCAGCAAGCTGGTTTTGCAATCAAAGTGTATTTTTTTTCCATTGATTGGCATACAAGCTGGTTTTCCAATCAAATATTTTTATTTTTATAACCGAAATGATAGCATGAGAAGGATTAGAGAAAAATTTGATCCATCATTAGACTATATTCATTAAAGTGTGTCTTGTGTAAAATAGGAAGCAATGTATGAGATCTGATAAAAACCTCTTTGCATACTTGATAACTCCAAGTAGATTTCCAAAAATTATGTACGTAATTTCTAGGTCTTCAAATCCAACCTTATATTTTGCATTATCGAAATCACCATATTAATCTTCAAAGCTCAAACTAGTGATCTCAGGAGATGGATTGTGTTATGTATTCGTGGGTCCTTCTAAACTACTTCCTTGGTTGATATTGTTGGTGCTCAAATTTTTTTTATGTTGGTACCAAGAACAACTCTAGAAATTCCTATGAATGTTAGCATGAAAAAGTGTTTTCCTTGATATTCAAAATAATTGTTTCTTAATGTTATACAAGCATATACAAAAATGAAGAAATTGAAAGACTTGAAACAAAATTTTCTTATGGATATGGTTTAGAGATTGAATTTATTTATGGGATGAAAACTATTTTGGATGGGCAGATTTGTTATGAGTTAGTTTTTATTTTGGCTCTAATGAAGTCCCCGAATATGGATGGAGTTAATTAGAAATGCTACCACTTCATTATTACAAACTGGATAAGCCAGTTTTTGACTAAGGTTATTTGTAATAAGATCACCGAACTATTAATTGATACAAGGGGGAATGGTAGTTGTTGTCAATAATGACATTTTATATTTCATCAACTAGATCTAATTATATATTCAATATCATATTTCTACCATTTCTTCATAAATAGAATCCAGATCTGAAATTTTTTTCTCTTCCATTATACCTTCTTGATCAAACATTACAGTCATTTTTCTTATACACAGAGTTATTTTGTGGGGAGGTAAATATTTATAATCTAACATTCCTAGTTGTAGAACTTAAATTTTAATCTATATTGCATGAAAAAAATCTTAATCTATTTGCAAAATAAAATTTCAAAGAACTACCTCCAAATACTTCATGTCACAAAATTTTCCAAGAGGTATTCTACTGTCACTAGGATATTCTCTTAGAAAAATCTGAACCTCTTAATAACACCATGTCCATAGAAATGGTTCCAAAATGATGAGGGTAGTTAATCCTCTCCATTAATAATTTCAATCCAGGGTTGGTGTCCGATGACTATATGAATTAAGAGAAAAAATTTCTTTGGAAAATAACTTTGTTAAACACAATCCAAACTTAGATAAAATAAATCACACATGCACAAATGTAAAGGTACACTTGCAGAAATAAAACTTACATGAAATGACAACAATTATATAAATGAAATTGCTAAATTAAAATAAACGAAAGATAAATAAGATACCTGTAGGTTCACAAAAGAAATTATACGGACAAAATAATTACATAACATAAAATCAGAAATCACAACAAAAGGAAAATGACAAAAATAAAGAAATAAACATAACACATGGATCCATCTTCCTTGGAATGAGTGGCCAGCTCATTCCTTGGAAGAGGACTTAATTCATACTTTTAATTCAAAATCAGAGAATAATTTCTCTCAGAAGATTAATGAGGAAGAACAGATATATTATTCTTGGTAGTGAAAATTACATATATGAGTGTGGAAGGTTGCATTTATAATTTATGCATCCAACCAACTTATTATTTTGGGAAATACAATCTAATCTTATCTTTATTCCAATCCTAACAACTAAGATTTTCATCTCCACAAAATATGGAGAGAGATATATTATTGGAGTCAAATCTTATCTTGCTTATTTTAAGAAGATTTTCTCTCAAATATTATCCTTTATTTTTGGTAACAAAAATAAAAATGATTTTATTCTCCTACTTTATTAGAAGGAGATTTTCCATCAAAACATAACTTTGACAAATATACCTCTCTCAAATTTTCCATTTGACTTTGTTGTTTCTGACTGTGGAACTTTTGGTGCTCGTCTGATACACTTTTCCCTTGGACTGTAACTCACTAAAAGTTAGATTCATTTTTATTAGTAAAAATGTAGTAAATATGAATGAGGATTTTGTTAAACACATTTCCATGAATAAAAACCTCTCTCATATTTTTGATTTGACTTTTTTGTTTTTGGATGTGGAACTTTTAATGCTCGTCGATACACCTTTCCCTTAAACCGTAGCTAACTAAAAGTTAGATTTCTCTTTATTGGTAAAAATGTAGTGAATCTGAATATAATTTTGTTTAAAAAATTCTATGAAAAAAACTCACTTAGATTTCCCATTTTACTTTGTTGTTTCTAGTTTGTGGAAATTTTAGTGTTCGCCTCGATACACGTTTTCTTGACCGCAACTCACTAAAATTTAGATTTCTCTTTGTTGGTAAAACTTGTAGCAAATATGAATGAGGTTTTATTAAATACATTTTTATGAAAAAAACCTCTCTCATATTTCCTATTGGATGCTCTGATTACTTACAATTCTTCATTTTATATAGGTTTCAAAACTAAAACTGCAAGTTCGAGCTAACTCCAATTGTTCCGGGGCTAACTCCAATTGTTCCAGATCTAAGTCAAATTGTTCTGGAACTAAATCTACAAGTTCTGGAACTAAATTTGTAAGTTCTGGAACTAAATATGTAAGTTTAGGAACTAAAACTCCAAGTTTCGAGCTAACTCCAATTGTTCCAGAGATAACTAAAAACATATATAAATTTTGCACACGATCTCGAATTGAGATGATTCATTTTTGAACTTGCATAATTTTTCAAGAGGAATATAAATATGAAATCATATTTGAGTTTAGATATACTATCCATGGTCAATTCCATTTTTCCCAGAACTAGCATTATCTTTCCTTTATGGCCCGTATACACAAGACAATGCATCTTTCATAAATAATCAATAGGATTAGTTAACAAAATAGCTAAAAAAATAATTATAAAAAATGAACAAGATATATATCCTATAATATATCTTAAGTAAACTATAAGTTCTAAGATTACATTTAAATCCACTTTTAAAGGTAACTTAGAAGGACAAAATAATGGTAATTTATAGCCAACTTATGGCCTCATAAAAAAGGGAGCCTTGTTATCTCATTGATAAGTTAGAGGTCCCATGGAAATGGTGTTCATGAAAAAAAAGTTAGGAGGAATGGATTCTAGATCCATAGACTCCGTAGGTGAAGGTGGTGAAGTTGGTAGATGGGGTGAAGGAAGGTTTTCATCCTCAATGAGTTCGACGCAGATTTCTTGGAAGATGGAAGCATACCTCTTCGGTCTTTATGTTTACTTTTGGTGCATGGGATGACATTATGACGGACATGTTCATAGAAAATAAATCCAAAGCCCTTCCACACACAAAGCAAGGAGGAAGGTGTGAGTGAAGCAATAGTTGGTAAGATATTGGAGGTCGATGAAAATTGTCATGTTTGGGAAGGTGGCTCGAGCAAGTATGTATAAGTATCAAGTCCCCCATTTGTTAAGTTGGTGCGAAGGTGGGGATGACCATAAGAGAAAAAATATCCTATGTAGTGGTCATAGTGGGGATGTTGGAGAAGGTTAACGTACTCTTGAGGAGTAAGGAATGTGTTGATGTTGTACAAGTGATACTCCCCCGAGTGAGGCGCTAAAAATACCTTTTATAGGATAAGATATGGATATGTGTGTAGTCGGAATAGATGAATCACTAGGAGAGTGTGAAGAAGAAGAATTAGTTGGTTGAGAAGTAGATGGGTTAGTGGATGAGTCGGTGCAGAGAGGCTATAAAAGCGAAGGGAATTGAGGTATTAGGCATAAGCAGAGGTGGTGGAAGCATTGGTGGATGGGGTTATGGGTGAAGGAGAAGTATCAGCATTGGTAGATTCCTTGACCGATATAAGGACATCATTAGGTTGATATAACATGTTGCAGGTTTTTAATGGTGAAGGGTTAGTTGGAATGGTATAGTTATGTCCCTTGTGTGCATGGTTTTGTTCAACTAAGTTAAGGAGATTAAAACTAACACCTAGTAGTCTTAATTAACAAAGTTAAATCAAAATCTAAACACCATCAAGATAAAAGCTAAACAAGGTTAGACAATAACACTATTTCATTAGAACTTTAAATCATAAATCAAACTAATCATGCTAATTGTCAAAAACTCTATTCTTTTGATTGAAAACAAAATCAAATGGACCTATGTAGACTCCCTAGAAATCAAATTTAGTGAAGGAAGGAGCCTTAGCTCTTCAATGGTGAGTTATTCAAGAGTGACAAAGAAGCTTATAGTCTATTTGCTATGTGCTTTGCTTTTATCTTCTCAAAGAATTTAGATGTAAGTTTAAAGGTAGGAGGAGGGCTCTTTATATAGCCCAATGGATAAAGGAATCACTACATCCCTTTGCATGTGGGATAATAGGGATGTTGAGTTAGTTGTGGATAAGGGGGGTTTAGATAGGGTTGAGTTAACTTTAGGAGGGTTTGTTTGTCCTTTAGTGACTCATGTTGATAAAGGGGGCCTTTTAATTAATCAAGATGATTCAATTAATAGATGTGTAAGATTATAAAAGCTTTTAGAGGATTATTAGCATGATTTTAGACTATAGATGGGGATTAAATCAATTTAATATTAATTTATTGGTTAAAAGGGTAAGCTAATTAATTAATAATAATTAATTAGTTCTAGATAGAAGAGGGGATTAATTAATAGAAGGTCATTAATTAGGATATTTGTTGGATAGACGACTTAATTAATTAGCGTAGTGTAATTAATTAACGACAATAGGAGAGAAGGTGAGCACTTTTGATGGTATGTCGCAAATTTGTAGGAAGAGAGATAATTAGCACAATTTAAGTATTTAAATTGCTCGGGCATAATTATGGGTGTCTACATTTTCCCCTCTTTGGGGTGGCGTAAGTGACGCCACTTCAAATATAGTAGACAAATGAAAATTTGAAGAGATAGAAGAAAAATTAGTAGGAGGGAGAGGTGCCCCTTCAAGTGTTGATGGGGTGATGAAGGAAGACGATCGACGATTGAAAAAGATGAGAAATGGATGGAAGAATAGGTAGGGGAAGAATGTCCTAGGTGAAGCAAAAGAAAAGTGGTGGGAGGAAAGTGAGGTATAAGAAATATGGAGGAGTGGAGAGAAAACTTACCCTCTAGCCTTTGCATTGGAACAACTTCAGTGTCATCATATTGCCAAAAGATCTACGTCATCGGTCCTTATGAAAAATATAAGCATACAAAAAAGTAGAATGGCATGAAAAGCCATACTATGAAAAATTTTCCATTACTAAAACTACCAACTCCATGCAACATACAAAATTCAATGCAATATGAGAAGGAAACAAGCTCATGTAACAGGGAAAACAAGTACGAACACACATATCCAACCCAAAAATGGTCAAGACAGTTGTATAAATATTTTGTTATCAAGATGAAGAGAGCCACATGTTCATGAATGATGAAAAGGGTTAAAAATGATGAACTGAGCAAGGATACATGCAAGGGGAAATGATGATGGACATGAGGTTCAAGTAGAAAGCTTTGTGTGTAACAAAACAACACCAAGAAACAAGATGTGCTCTAGAGTACAGACAAAGCAAGCAGATAAATTTGTGAATGGTTGTGAATCCGGTGATCCATGAGTTGTATAGATCGATAAAGACGTGAAACAAACTAGTAGGATATGGAGAGAATACCATGTGCAAGACACAAGTTTCAACCGTAATAAGCAGGTTACCTATTTTTGCAAGTTTTTACTTTTTAGGATTTTGTGAAAAATATTGCCCTATTTTTTGAATTTTTGAAATGATATATATATATATATATATATATATATATTTTTTTTGAAATGTGGTGGATAGTATAAGAAAATAGAAGAAATAGAATGAAGGGCCTAGGTGCAACAAAACATGCCCCAAGTGGAAGAAAGAAGAAACAAGTAAAAAATAATGTCCTTGTTCAGTGGAAAAATTAATAAAATAATTATTTTGAAAATAATTATATTATGAGAGTGTGGATAAGAAGAAAAATCACCTAGGAGCAATAAAAATTGTCCTAGGGAGAAGAAAGGGGTATTGGATGGCAAAAATGCCCCAACACGGTGAAAAAAAAGAAAAATAATTATTTAATTAAAATAATTATTCAACGGTGAATAGAAGAGAAAACGACAATCGAAACGAGCCTCCAGGAATTCACGGCGGTGAAAAATAGGTTGATATACCCCACCCGGGGTAAATCACCACAACTAATTCATTTCTTACCAACCACCACTAAGTTTTTACCACAAGGCTCTGATAGCAATGAGGACGATGGTGATAGCATGAGACCCGATTGAGACAGTGGAGACACGCTTTTAGGGTATCACATGCCTACGATGGTGTCTTTATGAGTACTCAAAACCACCTTGTCAATTTTTGTAATTAATTCCCTAGAATTAGGAATTAGGGTTACGGGTCATGTAGGGCACCCGTACGCATAGGCATAGGTACATCAAACATAGCGCATGCATCCAATTAGGGGTGTAGGCACCATAGGGTGGATGCACACACACGTAGGTACACTAAAACACACATGTACACACGCTCATATGCCACATGTGTGCACGTCCACACACACACCATAGGGTAGTGCACACATACAGAGAGAGTAACACACACACATATGTGCAGGGACGCGATTGATGGCACAAGTGCCCTTAGATAGTTGTGCATGTGTGCATGCACCAAAAGGGTGGATCACATGCCCCAAAGGGCATGCAAGCACATTAGGCCAACGGAAGATAGACAGGAAAATGCCAAAAATGATGGCATTTTAGAAGAAAATTTAGGATTTTTTGATTAACCCTAAAAAGGATAAATATATTTTTAGAAGAAATGTTAGTAATTGATGAGTGGATTGATTTTGCAAAGATGCATGCTAGTGCTTCAAATGTGGGAGTGTCATTCACATATCACCAAGTCGAGGGAGGAGCATGCATCGGTGATAGTGGCGTGCTTTGTATCTATTCTTCTAGAGGTAGTGGGCCTAGGCTCGTGTCTCAGATGCCTTCCATCACGCTTTGGATAACGGTCTACTTACTTGCCTTGGTCAAGTGGTGGCATGTGAGAGTCATTTCTTTTGAATCCTTATAGGAGAGATGACCATTACTTTGGAGGATGTGTGGTAGATTCTTTGCATGCCCATCCTAGGTACATTGATTGAGTATACTTTTGATGTTGGGTAGATCGGGGCAGGCTTTGTCCGATTTATTTGATCAAGATGATATATTGTATGACGATAGCATTTCATGAATACATCGCTGAACCTACACTACACCGAGGGCCCCTATATGTTATGGCACTTATCAGTGGGTTTTTACTCACTGATAAGAATGTGACATCTTTCCTAGAGGACTGATGACACTAGTATAGGGGATTTTCGGTGGTGAGCGCTACTGCTAGGGTCGGTGCATACTAGCGCACCCGATCGGGATTTACATTTGATCACCTACCACCATCAGAAGATGGTGGGGCCTACGTAACTATTACACATTTGGTCATGGGACCATATTGCTATCAGGTACCTTGTGGGCACTCTTCATGTCCAAGATCCAAGATCCATATTATATGGCGTGGGTTTCAGTAGGTGGTGACGTACGAGGTCACCTAGGTAGTCTATACAGGTATCATCAGGAGTTTAATGAGCTACTAGACAATGATATTATATGGAGACCCTATAGGCAGATATAGTGGCCAGAGGATGCCGTAGAGATCAACATGTGTACAAGGGAGCACTTCCTTATAGGAATTTGGAGTTACATTATTGAGCTATACGGGGTCAGGTCGAGATCTTGCTAAGCGATAGCTATGAATGGTATAGGGGTTCCACATCCCGATAGATGGTATGCCCATAAAGACTTGGAGAGGTAGACCATGGGACCTCATATATAGGTGACTGAGCAAGGGCCGATTTCTTGAGATGGCCCCATAGGTATGGGATCTAGTGCTATAGATTAAAGATCCGGCACTACCGCAGTACTATTGGACTTGGTATGTGACTGTTTTACCCTAATGTCCGACTATCCTAGAGGAGGCCCAGGGTAGTAGGTGTCGACCATAGAGAGATATTTGACATGGTGGTGACTAGTTTCTTACAAGTGGCCCCATAGGTATGGGATCCAGTCTTATATATTAGAGATTCGGGCACTACTGTAGACTATTAGACTTGGAATGTAACTATTTTACCTTGACATCTAACTATCCCGGAGGAGGCTTGGGTAACAGGTGCCAGATCACCGAGATATATTTGGCATGGTAGTGACCAGAGAGAGGGTGCAATGGGTCATGACCCAGAGGATCCATTTTATGGATTACCCCATGATGAGTAGGGTACCACACAGGTACAGGGACTAATGCCGAAGGGTCCAGGATAAGCACCTGCATAGCCCTCTAGGCCCCAAGTTTTAGAGCAGGGTCAGTCTTCTGGCCATTACATGGATAGGTCCTGGTGGCACAGACAACCACCCTATAGTAGCAGTTGTAGAAACCTCTTACAGAGTGAGATCATGTTATAACAGAGAGAGACCAGGACAAAGCTTAGATCCTAGAAGTGATAGCCAAGTGGGATCAGGCTTGGGCAAAGGCTGGCCAGGGAGGTGATAATGTCATGCACTTTCAGCAGATATGACAGATGGTCATATAGATGGCCTAGGTGATGGGTCTATATTAGTAGAAACATGCCCGGTTGCATCCCGTGATACTTGAGCGAGATAGGCTGAGAGCTAAGCATGTAGTGGGCTAGGCTGAGATTTCTCGAACCTCAATGGAGATAGCATCCTTCTGACACATAGATGGTACAACAGTGACTTCCTAGAAACACAGAGATCTGGCTACAGTAGAGGGTAGAGCCTCTTATTACAGGTCCTTATACTTTGAGGTAGTTCCAGCTGAGTGGTGAGCACCTTCCTATAGCCAGTAGTCGAGCAGAGGTACTAGATCTAAGAGGCCTCAAGCCTCAGTGGAGCAGCCATGGCCAGGGAGAGCTAGCGATGCTCATGATATGCCACCACCACGAGACAGACCGGCTACCCCATTAGAGGGCTCGAGTCAGCCCTGAGGATTGTATTTGACACATGTGCCTCTTGATGAAGGCCTTTATTCTTTGATATATGTATCATCTTTTGTACACCTCAAATGAAGGCATATTTTTGATGTATAACAGTTTTGATACATGCCTCTAATGAAGGTTGTTATTCTTTGATATATGTATCATCTTTTGTATGCCTTAGATGAAGGCATTTTTGATGTATTGCAGTTATGTATATCTATCATTTTTGAGATAGATATATCACACATGTATTATATGGACATTTTTGACATGACATATGTGTTTATGAGATGGACATTGTTTGTTATTTCCTGATTGAGTATATGGATAGATAGATGTGTTTATGATGTTAGATGATTTGATTTCACATGTATATGTATCATGATTTATTTGATGTATCACATGTGTTTTGATTTCTAGATGATAAATCTTGTAGAGTATACCAAATGTATTTTTCTCATGTGATGCGCCATACTTAGTGGATGGGATGATATGATGATATGGGTGTGGAGGGCATAGATTTTGATATTTTTGATCCCTCTTGCCCCCATTTGATGATACGATATGTGATGATTAGCTTAGCATTCATGTATGATGTATACTTAGATTTTTCTTGATATATGATGTATAGATGATGTTAGATGTGATGATAGTGATGGAAATATGATGATGTGATAAAAAATGATGCACATGCAACAAGCAAACACAATCAAATGCTAACAAAGAACACAATGAATTAATATAACAATGTACTATGATCCACCAGCATGCAAAAACACACTTCAATATGCACAAGTAAGAATAAATCTAATCTAATCAAGAAAATATGAATCCTAACAAAGTATGCCCAAGCAACAAACAACACAAATGTACAAGCATGAAGCAATTACACAAGCAAACAAGCAAAGTAAGAAGCAGGACCATGCAAGTAAACTAAAATAAATATTTTTATAAGATTTGGTTTTATGAAACAATTTTCTATTGTTTAGGGTGTTTGTGAAGCAATTTTCCATTGTTTTTGTGTTTTTTATATTTTGAATGTTTTTGTGATTTGTGAAACAATTTTCTATTGTTTTTGTGTTTTTCTAATAGTTTTCTAGAGCTATGCATAGGTAACCAAGAAAGTGTGGATGCCCCTAGTGTTAGATGGGGAATATAAAAGGGCAGAGGCCATGTACTTATACACAAGAAGGTGAATTCACATAAATGCTCCCAGTATAAGATGGGGAATAGGCCAAGACCATGCCCCTCACAGATGAATAAAAGGAGACAAATCCGGATCAAGGCTTGATAGGATCAGGCTCACAGAGAATATCAAAGGTAGACATGAAACTAGCCCTAGGCTAAGTAGAAATACCTTCCGAATGCAAGATTCTTGTGAACAATGAATCCCCCCAAGGTGTTGGAAACTGGTTTTCACCAAAAGTCCCATACAAAGTGCCACAACTACTTGGTTTTCACTTATGGATGACATGTTTTCTCTTTTTCTTTTTCTCATTTTTGATTTTTTGTATTTTGATTATTTTACCATGTTTAGATTTTTTTGCTTTTTTGATTTTGTGCCATTTTTAAGCATAGAACCACTTAAGATGCATGGCATTCATAGGCTCATGGATCTCATCACCATTGGGGTGAGAAATTTTTTATGCCCCTATTCCGTACTTAGCCAAAATAACATAAGGTCCTAACCAATGTGGTTCAAAGTTTCCTTTCTTTTCTTGTTCCGCCCTTGTGTTGAACTGATTCTCCTTCATGACCAAATCACCAACCTCAAACCGGCAAGGTATAATTCTATTATTATAATTTCTAGAGACTCTGTTCTAATACACTTTGAGGTGATTAAGGGCATGAATGTGCTTCTCATCTAAGATATCTAACTCATCCATTCTAGCCACCTAGTAATCTTCATCTTTATCCAGATAATCCCTAAGAGAGATTCTTAGGGAAGGAAGTTCAATTTCTAGTGGGATGATAGATTCCATCCCAAATACTAGAGAATATGGCATCACACCCGTAGGAGTGTGAATAGAGGTCCTATAAGCCCAAAGAGCTGGGTGGATTTGCAAATGCCAATTATGACCTGTTTTACTTACCATTTTCTCCATTATTCACACCAAAGTATTATTTGTGGCCTCGGCCTATCCATTACCTTGGGGATAATATGGTGTAGACCATTTTAACCTGATTTGGAACCACTGATAGAGACCCTTTATAGTTTTATTCTTGAATGAATTTCCATTATCAGTAATAATGGCTGCATGAATGCCATACCAAAATGATATGATTCATGATGAATTTGGAAATCTGAGTTCTTGTTACATAGGTTAAGGGAAAACTTTCACCCACTTGGTAAAGTATTCAGTAGCCGTGATGATGTGGGTATGACCATCAGATGAGGTAGGGGTAAGCTTCCCTATCAAGTCAAGTCCCCACTTAGAAAATGGCCATGGGGTGGTGATGGGTTACAACGGTTGTGATGGAGCATGGATGAAATATCCATACTTCTGACAAAGTACACATTTTCTTGACATAGTTGCAATAGTCAGTTTCCATGGTAGGCCAATAGTAGCCTACTCTTAACAATTTCTTGGCCAAAACCATTCCATTAGTATGTTCTCCACACACCCCTTCATGTACTTCTTTGATTGCTTGGATCGACTTTCTCATATCGAGACAACATAACAAATTCCCATTATAGCCATGAAAATAAAGCGTACCTCCTAAAATGCTATAACAGTATTTGGCGAATTAGGTTTTGTTTCTTGGAATGGGAGATGTCGGGAAGGAACATGTTGTCATTGAGATTGGTAAATATGGGTTCATACCATGGGGAATTGGGACCAACAACATCACAAGCTAGATAGGATTTTGGTATATCGTACGTGGGCTAATGTAAATTTTCCATAAAGAATGGCATGTCATTATTCCCAGGTGGAATATGGAGCATAGAACCCATTTTGCACTCTAGGGATCTATTCAAATGTGATGCACACAAAGTACTCTTTGAGAGTTCTACCACTTCTTGTAAGGTATGATATTTTCATCCTCAACCTTATATTCATCATTAACTTACTTGATAATTAACTCGAGAATCACCCAAATAATTGACATGATGAATGTTTCATTTGATGGCAAGCTTCATCCCTATGATAAGTGCCTCATATTCTGTGATGTTGTTCATGTAAGGAAAAACCAGACAAAAATCCTACAGATTTAGGGTCTCCGTAAGGAGTAATGAGGACCACGCCGCTCCCGAACCATGAAAAGGAAAAGACCCATCAAAGTGTATCTGCCATACGACAGATTATTCAATGTATAGTAATGAGGCATCTGGTAGATCTAGATTCAAAGGTTCAGTGCCTTGCAAAGGTGCTTCTACTAATTAGTCAGCAAGTACTTGTCCCTTAACCAACTTCTAATGCACAAACTCTATGTCAAATTCACTTAGTAGAATGATCCAATTAGCCATTCTACCTGTTAGGGCGGGTTTTGATAAAAAGTAATTGAGCGGGTCAACTTTGGATATAATCTTGGTTTTGGTATTCAATAGATAATGGTGAAGTTTTTGAAAAGTAAAAAGAACAACAAAACAAAATTTTTCAATTTGGGGATAGTTGAGCTCATAAGAGATGAGAGTGCGAATGAGGTAGTACACCAATTTTTCTTTGTGACCAAGGTCATATTGGGCAAGCAACACACTAAAAGCAAATTGAGTAGCAGAGATATAAAGTAGGAGTGGCTCACCCAGAGTTGGCGAGCATGAGGATAGGTATATTATCTAAGTATCGTTTAAGAAAAGTGAAGGATTGTTGTTTCTCTAGTCCCCGTGGATGAAAGTGACATCCTTTTTAATTAGGTGGTTGAATGAATGACACTTATCAACAAGTTGGGAAATGAAGTAGCGAATAGCCTCTATTTTTCCTTCTAAGCTATGTAGTTGCTTAATGTTCTTAGGAGGAGGCATCTCAGTAATAGCAAATACTTTAGTAGGGTCTACCTCAATTCCCCTTCTTGATATAATGAAGCCCAACAATTTTCCTGATAGCACACTGAACACACATTTATTTGGGTTTAGCTAGACTTTATACTCTTGTAAGCACTCAAAGATACACCGTAAAATGACAAGGTGATCCTCTCTTGTCTTATATTTTCTGAGGATTTCATCTACATAGTCTTCCATGATATCATGGATCATATCATGGAAAATTACCGTCATTGCCCTCTAATAAGTATTTCCTGCATTTTTAATCCCAAATGACATTACTTGATAATAGAAGGTACCCCAAGGAGTTGTAAAAGTTGTCTTGTGCTGATCTTCATCAGCTATCTTGATTTGGTTGTATCCTGAAAATCCATCCATAAGAGATAGCATCTCATATCCTGTTGTTGAATCCACAATCATATCAATATTTGGTAGTGGAAAATCATCCTTAGACAAAGCTTTATTAATGTATCTAAAATTTTGTACATTCGATCCCGACAGGAAGCTTACGAATAGGGACAATGTTGGATATCCATTTAGAGTAATCAATAGGCCGTATGAATCCTGTCACAAGCAATATTTCTAGTTCCTCTTTAACCAGTAGGGCTACCCTTGGGTGCATCTTTATGAGCTTCTGCTTAATAGGCTTAATGTCTACATGTACAACTATGTTGTGTACGACCAAAGTTGGATCTAAGCCTGCATATCCCTATAGGACCAGGTGAATACATCTATAAACTCTAGTAGCAACATGGTGAATGTCTTCTATTCCCATGCCAAGGGTGATGCTCTCAATTTTTATTATTTTTGGGTCCTCCTTTGTACTCAATGTTTACATCAATAGTTTCTTCTACTAGCAATTTTGACAAGTCCTCCATATGTGTAGGATCAAGAGGAAGGTTGAGCTCTTCATCGAAGGATGTCTCCATGATATTTTCACCCTTGGCATGGTCACTTTTATTGTCCTTCGATTTTTGCACTGTTTGTCAACCAAATCTCAAAGAGGTTTTTAGTATGCAACTTGGACTTTGATTTTTGCCGAGGCTTTATGTTGGAACTTTTTCCCTCGCTTTTTCTTAAGTTTTGCTGACAATGAAGAACAACCTCCTCACCGAAGTAAGCACAAGTATCCAAGTCAATATAGAATCCCTTTTTGTGGTCTCTAATAAGAATTGTATCCTAAATTCCCATGACCTCTACGATAGCTTCATCATTCTCAAATAGATCTAGTGACATATGACATTTTTGTCCCATTCAACAAGGGAAGGGTAAACAAGGTCAAGGGTAGATTCCATAGGGGTTATGGTTAGGACAACGGTATTCATGAATAGGTTCATGGAGGTAAGATCCTCATATTGGCTACAATGGGAATCCGTATCACTATTTAGATAGTCAGAGCTATCCTCACATTCAGAGAAAGTAGCATCTTGATCATTAGGGTGTGCCCCATAAGGGAAAATTCCAATGCCATATATTTCTATTTTAAAATGCGGGAGACGTAATGGTTCTCGTTGTCCTTGCTCATTTCTTCCACACCCTAGGCCCTTGTAGCCCATGGAGTACATCATTTTACTGGATTTCTCATATTTAGGGGTTTGATAGTAGGTTGGTTGAGTATCCTTCGGGACCCAAGTTGTAGGTAGATCCAATAATTTTTCTTCAGCTAGCAAGCCTCCAAGTAAGAATGACCCAATAGTTTGTTCATTTTTAGGTCTTCTGAAGTGATAGTTGGGTTGACCTCTAGTCTTGGGTGACAATGAAAGGTTTGAAACCAAGAGGTCTTGTTGCACATTATATTCTCCACAACCATATTCTAGAACCTTCATCTCCCATGAATGAAAAGGAGAGGTTGATGTAGAGGCCTCATGGGTGCAAGAACTGAGAGAATCTAAATCTACTCGAGACTCCATGGCTTCAGATCAGAGAGGGACAGCTATATCAGTGGATGGACATGCATATGTACCCTTACGTGAAAAATTATTGAGAGCTCTATAGTGAGCGAAGGGCTCTGAATCTACTTGTATTGTAATGGTGTTTCCCTCATGATTCAGTTTAATGCATTGATGAAATGTTAATGGCATAGATTGCATGGCATGAATCCATGGTCAGCTTAGAAGCATATTATATAGAAGTTCCAAGTCCAGGACATGGAACTTTATTTGATGACAAGTGGGACCCACTTCCATAGGCAACGTGATTGTGCCTGCTGACTCCCTTTCCACATTTTCGTAAGTAGTGATAGTGATGATGTTTGACTCAAGATATGCTTCAGTATGTCCCACTAATTAACCAACTTTAGCGTGTAGATTTTCAACCCCGATCCGTTGTCCACAAGCACCCATTTAATTTCTACTGTGGGCAACAACTACCTCACTATACAAAGGAAGATTATACATTGGATTTTCAGTATGGATCTCCCTATGAATGAAGGAAATATATTTCGTTAGTATAATGTTTACTACGACAGCTTGAAGATGTGTAGGATCTACCTCTAGTGGCACTCTTGACCCCTGAAGAGTTTGGTACAAAATGTCTTTCTAAACATTTGAAATCTTAAGAAGATCCAAGATCAAAATATTGGCAGAATTTTTCTCAAGTTTCTCTAAGAGGTTGTAATTACCATTTTGTGGGGTTGATGGAGAAGGTTCAGGAATCACAAGGTGGGCATGCCTTATTATCATGGCACAATCCTTTTCCTTGATTTGAATGGTGTTGATATGGTCATTAGGAGAGCAAATAAATCCAATAAGAAAATCATAATGATTGTTATCCTTTTCGGTATATAAGTAATTCGCCGCATTATAGCTTTGGGATGACTCTCCCCAATCCGTCTTTGACTCTTTTGATTTACCATGTTTGGGGAATGGATCTTCATATATCCCCATCTTTTCATTGGGTCTCCGAGTTTTCACCGGGTTGTGTTAGTGCAAATCAGCAACACCCTCTAGATGTTCTATTAGATTTCTAGTTGACATTCTAGCATCCAGTGTGATTGCACAACATTGAATCTTTCCCCCAAGTATGGTACTTGTAAAAGTGGGAAAAGAATCTCCAGATTAGAGGCTGGTTCCTCAAATCCTCTCGATCAAATGTATTACTTGAAATTTACTGAGTTTTAAACCCCAAAATCCTACTCTAAATTCCAAGGGGATAGAGATAAGGAATGTAAAAGAAATAAAGCACAACTAATACTAATAAGGTGATACACCAAAGGAGTGGTGAAAATTTACTTCTACAATTTGGTACAGATTATAGAAATGCAACAAAACATCATGCACAAACTGATAAAATGTAATGAAAGATCATAAATGAATCAAACAACACAAGAAGAGGACTGAAACTCATTCACAGAGCTTGCATTGTCATTTCCAATATCAAAATACATGCATTACAACAACAGAGAGGCAGAAAACATGTTGCAATCCTGAAAGAGGTCTGACATTCCACAAAATCACTTTCTAGGGTGAAAGAGGGGCCCGAAAAACATAAAAATGTCCAACCCTCAAAAATGAGCTCATTTTTGGCTTTTACAAAGGCAAATTGGAGCTCGGAGAGAGAAACATGGGAAAATTTGAAGGAGCTTTCAAGAACCAACCAAATTCATAATAAATAGCATGGGTTCCCTTAAAAACCCACTTCCCAATGTATTAGGCCATGCTAGGAGAGAATGTGAGCCATTTCTCATTAAAAATGGTGGTTGAAATGTCATTTTTGTTGGTTTCCACGTGCCAGAGGCATTTTCCAATTTTATCTCTCCAAATCCCACTAAAACACAAAATTGAACCAAGAAACTTGTAGATAATTTCACCAGACTTTCTAATGATATAAAAATCATTAAAAGCCGAGCTCTGATTGAAAGTTATGCCCCTCTAAAAATTTAGGGAAAAGCAGGGCGAGAATGAGTTGGCGGGCCGAAAATTTGAAATTTTCCCACCTTTTTGATTTTGGGAAAATTCCCCCTAAAAATCTGTGCCCTACCATCCTAGTGCCACGTGGCACATTCTAATTGGTTGCGGGCTCTCCCCGCTTCATTTTCCATCATTTCGGCCTTTGGAAAATTTCCCAAAAATTCTCTACCGACCCGATGACCTGTTGACACATGGCATGGTGCGATTTGTCGTGGGCCCGTGCTTTCAAAATTTTTTCCACCTTTGGTCACCTTCCCTGAACTAGAAATATGGCATGATGCTATTAGATGCGGGAATTTCATGCTCATTTTCCTCTGTGCGCATGGCATCTCCCTTTTGCCACCATGTGGACAAGTGGCATGATTTTACTAGCTCAGACTTTGGGGGGCAAGCTCTCCGTTCAATTTTTTCCTTTGATTTTGCTTTGGGAAAATTTCCCAACTCTTCCCCATGCTCCAATAGTCCAGAGACATGTGGCGAGCTCCTCTTGGTTGGCAGGCCCTGGGGGCAAGTATTTTCCATCAGTTTTCTTTTCGTAATTTTCCCAACTTCTCCCCATTGGTCAAAGCTTCAATGCCCCGGAGAAACACTGCACAATCCTATTGTCTCTAACCTTTTGGGGGTGGGTTTTCTTTCTGAATTTTCCACACTTGGGTGAAAAGGAAAAATTCATCTAGCACCTCCGACCCCGACACCCCGAAGACACGTGGCGTGATTTCACTGGTTGGTGGGCCCTCGAGGAAAAATTTCTTCTTTACGCCCCATGAAACACTTGTTAAAAATTTATAAGTTTCCTCCACCCCTCACCACCTTTTTCTAATGTGGCACTCTCTGATTGGTTGGTGGGCCTATCTAGGGAAAATTTCCCACAAAAAATCCGCTGAGCCATAACTTCAAAAGTACATGGAGTTAGGAGGAAAATTTTACCTTTCGGAAAGATGAGAAAGATCTATATCCAATGGTTCCATTTCTAGAAGGTTTTGAGAGATTGAAAAGTGAAAAAATATTGAGGCACAAAGGAGGAAGGAATGAAGGAAGTTAGCCAAAAATAAGCAAGGGGCTTATTTTGGATAACAATTTTGGTGAGTTAGAGGGGTCTTTTTCCTACCGGATGAAGTTACCAGCTGCCTAAATTGATCCATTTGGCATGGAGTCATCAAATTCTCTACTTGGTACCCCAACTGATTAGAACAATGCAAGGAGGAAGATGGAGGGTAGAACACCATCTGATTTGGAGCAAGGCCTACAAAATACATTCCCTAGAACAACAAGCTTGTGCCAAAGCACTTAGGGAAAGCAAAGCTAAACTACAACAAAACAATGTGCATAAGCACTTAGAGGAATGAAAACCTAAGCTAATATGTACAAGGTGGAGAATTTTCCTTCAGTAGCAATGCTTTAGATGGATTCCATTGACTGGAATCTGTAATTCTTCACCATCCAATGTAGACAATTGGAAGGCATTGTTGTCCTTACACTTTGTGACCATGTAGGGTCCACTCCAAATGGCATCAAACATTGAATTCCTCCCGAGTTTTGCTCTGCTGCATCCAATCTTAACACTAGATCCCCAACTTGGAAAGACCTATCCTTGGCCTTTCTATCAAAGGTCTTCTTGATCAAAGCTTGATCCTTCTCCATTGCTTGGGATGCCTAATTTCTAATTTATTGGAGCTCCATCATTTCTGCATACCTAACCTCCATGGGCCCAAACTCCAACAACTCCAACTGCTTCATGAGTTCCAATGTTGGAAACTCAAAGTACATGGGAAAAATTTCCTCTCTTCCATAAACAAGATTGAATGGAGAATTGCCTGTAGATCTCTTGGGAGTTATCCTATCAGCCCACAAGGTTGATTTTAATTTAGTATGCCAAGACCTCTGATTTTCATCAAGAGTCCTCTTGATGATCCTTAACAAGTTCTTGTTTGTAGATTCAGCTTGGCCATTACCTTGAGGATAATAATTTGATGAAGTGCTTAGGTAGATCCCATTCTTGACAGCCCATTCAGTTACCTTGGATCCAATGAATGCCAATGCATTATCTGATATTATTGTAGTAGGTATGCCAAATCTGGTTGTTATCCCTTCATAGAAGTCTAGGATGCTAGATTCATTTGCTTCCTTGAGTGCTACTTGCCTCAGTCCACTTGGTGAAGTAATCTATTACTGTTAGAATCCACTTGTGTCCTTGGCTTGAATTTGGGTTAATGACTCCAATGAAGTCCAAACCCCATTGCATGAATGGCTAGTCAACTGAAATTGGATGCAATGGAAGGGTGGCTAGTCTCTCCTTACCTGTGAAGAATGCACAATTCTTGCACCTCTTGATCCATGCATAATAGTCACTGAAAATATTGGGCCAATAGTAGTCAACCCTCATGATCTTGAGAGCTGACACTCTTGGTGCAAAATGACCCCTAGCTGATCCACCATGGAACTCTTCTAACACTCTGTGAATCTGATTTGTACCAATGCATCTCAAAGAAAGGCACTCCATTCACATCCCTTTTGAACAAAACACCATCAACAAGGGCGTATGGGACAACGTGTAATCTAAAGTGTCTCCTTTTGGTTTTATTCATCCCTAGAGGGAAAAGGCCTATGCTTAGGAAGTTCATTATGTCTTGGGTCTAGCAAGGAGTGAGGACACCATCATTTTCTTCTTGAGTGCTTCCTTGTTCATGGTTCCCTTGCAATGCCAAAACAACCTCTTCCTCCTTACATGCCTCCGTTTGTTTGCTTAGAACCTACTACTCACACAATCCTTTTCCTCTAACCAACTTGGTGAATTTGATCTCAATGTTATACTCCATGACACGAGTAATCCAATCACTCTCTCTTTTCAATTAGGTCTTTATTGAGGAGGAAGTCTGTAACTCCCACATGAGAAACTAGCAGTTGAACCTTGTTATTTGAAACTAGATGCTTAAATTTCTTCAAGCTTCTAATCACTACAAGAACATACTTCTCAATGAAGGAATATATCACCTCATAGTCCTCTAGGATTTGGCTGAAGAAAGCAATTGGCTGCTCATCATTTTCTTTGTTCTATTGTACCAAAATTACAGAAATAGTATCATCACTTCCAAATGCATAGAGGATGAAATCTATGGAGAAATCTGTGTTAATGAGAGTTGGGGCTTGTGAGATAGCCTCTTTGATTACTTCAAAACTTGCCTTGCCTTCTACTATCCATTTGAAAGCTATGATTTTCTTTAACATCTTGGTGATAGGCTTGACAAGGGCTGCAAAATTTTGGACAAACCTCCGAACAAAATTTATCCTTCCCAAGAAAATTTGAAGTGCTTTCTTGTGGCTTGGTAATGGTAGTGCTCTTATGGATTCAACTCTTTCTGGATAAATTGTTAATCCTTATTTGGAGACAATGTGGCCAAGGTGCTTTCCTTCATGAGCTAGAAAAATACACTTTTTGGGATTCAAAGATACCCCAAATCTTCTACACCTTTGGAACACTTGTCTCAAATGAAAGAGATGGTCTGCTACATTTTTTGAAAAAATAGTGATATCAACAAGATATATCAGCACCATTTTGTTAATCAAATCCTTGAACGCCATTTCCATTGCCCTTTGGAATGTATCTCCAGCGTTGGACAACCCAAATGGCATTTTTCTATATGCATAAGTCCCCCATTTGGTTGTGAAGGATGTCTTGAACTGATCCCCTTCCTTCACCATGATCTGATTGTACCCTAAATAGCCATCAAGCAATGAAAACCTTTCAGAGCCAACACCAAATTGTAGAATCTACTCCATAGAAGGAAGTGGGTAATGATTCTTGAGAGATGCTCTATTTAAATATTTGAAGTCAACACACAATCTGATTTCTCCACTCTTCTTCCTAATTGGAACCAAGTTGGCTACCCAACTAGAATGCTTGATAGGAAATATGGTACTTGCCTCTATCAACTTATTTAATTCTTTTCTCATGAGAGGCTCCATGTGTGGATTGACTGGCCTTTGTTTTTGCCTGATGGGTTTAGCACTTGGGTCCAATTTAATAGTGTGTTGAGCTAACTTGGGATTGAAGCCTTTCAAATCTTCATAGCTCTAAGCAAACACATCAGGGAATTCTTGATAAAGGTATATGAACTCATACCTTTCTTGCTCGGTTGTCACTTTACTAATTTGGAGTAACTTGCCTTCCTCCACCAAGACGGGTACTAAATCTTCTCCTTGACTTGGATGTTTTCTTTCTCCTTCCTAAACTAATCATTAGGATTGAAAATATACTCCAAAGTAAAAATTCCCTTTGGTAGTTTGTTGGTTCTCAGTGTACCACTTGATCACCGTATCTTTTGTTCTAACTTTTCCTAATTTTTAGCTCGAAATCAGCCTCTTCTTGTAAGAAATGGATGATCTGTTTATCATTTTCAAACACTTACCAACTTACATTGTTTTCTAGCACAAAAGGCCTTACAATCACATGAATGCTTGGCTGTACTTTATCTTTCTTGATGCTTTCAACAACATAAAAGGCTGCTCTAATCACAGTGCAAGTCTCATTGTGCTTAGTTCTCCCTTCTAGAGATGGATTTGATGCTAAAGCCCTCAAAATCTTCAATGAGATCCCACACCCTGTTTTTACAACACTTGAGCAGATCATTTTTGGCAGCGTGATACCCCTTAACTTGGTTGACAATCAAATCACTTTCATCAAAGACTTACAAGTTATTTATTCCTCTCTTGGATGACTAATGCAATCCTTATATCAGAGCTTCATATTCAGCAATGTTATTAGAACATCCAAACTGAAATCTAAAAGCTCAATAATACTTAACTCCTTGAGGTGAAATCAGCATAACTCCCCTCTTGCACCTTGTCTACTTCTTGATCCATCAAAGAAAAACTACCATACCTCATTGTCATCCTTGCGGACTGGCTTGGAGATGCTAGGAATAGGCTGATTTTCTTCATGCATGCAATAGACTCCTAGCTCATATTTTTCTATTTCTTTATAAGGATCAAAAACATGCACCTTGCTCACCCATTCATCAAGATTAAAATCTAGGATGCTTCTAAATTTGGTGTTAGCTTCATCAGTGCTTGGATAATCCTCTTGATCAAATGTTGAACAGTTGGTATTGATTTGGCTTGGAGTGTGAGGCTCAATGTGAAAGTTTGCAATAGGATCAGATCTGATTGTGGCCTTGGTTCCATATCTTGTTCTAAACAACATGTGTGACCAATCAGTAGATAAGTAACCTCCAATCTTAGCTGTGAAATCCCTTGACAAACATAGGGCAAAGAGTGGTGGAAGATCTATCACTGAGACATCTTGCAAAACAACAACATTGGGGCATGCATGCAAAGTAAGACTCAAGTTTTTAATCACTCCCACTATTGTCACTGCTATCCCATCCAATTGCACTACTCCATTGGATATGATTTCATATTGGGGCCCCAACTAATAATCTATTTTCTGGGGCATTACTAAACTACTTGCCCAAGAATCAATCATGCAATTGTGTACTAATTGGTTCCCAATGATCAATGAAACATAGTATGGAGGGGGTTTCAACATTTTACATTACTGTCCTCCATGATTCCCTTGAGTGGACAACGTTTGTGAGTACCTTCTCTTACATCTAGACCTATTGATTTAAAGTTGACCAATCCTTCATGGTAGCTTGTAGCAAATCTCTTTGGCCTAGGATGGATAGTGATTCCCACATTGATATGTTTACATTTGTCTTTTTCATCTGATCAATGATGTTGAATGAAGATGAAGCATTTCTTTGCTACCCTTTGGCTTGCACATTCATTCCTTGCACATGGGTAGTAACAACTGGCATATGAGTTGGTCTTTGAGCTGGTTTGGGCATTCCTTGCATGTCTAGAACTACATTTTCTTTTCCAATAGTTTGTGGAGTGGTAGAAGGTTGTGAATTACTTGGAGCCAATGGATGTCCTTCACCCAAATTTCTTCTTTTTACCTTATGTTGGCTGCAATGATTTGAGAGATTATTTGAGTCATGCCACAAAAGTCTTCTTCCTACAAGTTTACAAGTGTGGCATCATTTGGAGCTGATTGTTGCTGGGATGTTTCTTGTTGTTGGTTATTTCCTTGACTCTCTTCACCCTCCACACTAGTTGTTATTACCATTAATGCTTGATTTAGGGCACCATTGAAGCACATAGACTAGTTATGAGGTTCATTGCATGGGAAACACCAATCATACTCTTGAGCTATGTTGTTTTGTACTGGCACTAGTGCTTTAGAGGAAAATGCAACATTGGGGATATAGGGCTGAAATGCTTTGTTGGCAGGAGGCCTTGTTTGATTTTGATTTACAGCTAGAATGGGTGGTCTTTGAGGCTAATATGGCTGTTTGTTAGGGTGAGCTTGAGGCTGATATGAAGGTCCAAACTTTGGTCTTGCTTCCTCTTGAGTGTAACTAGCTCATTACCTTTTGCAATTGCTTCATGACTTCTTGAAGTTCATTTGAGGCACTAGAAGATGAAGTAGAAGTTTCATTTGAACTTTAATTTCTAGGAGTGGGAGTAGGGGCTAAATTAGGTGCTTGACTAGTGCTTGTGCTTTCTAAATATGGATACAATGGCATTGGAGGCATAGGAGCTAGCTTAATAGATTGAATCGAGATAATTTTCCACCCTAATGGCAATGCTATAAACAGTAGGGATATTTGTGCCTCCCATAGATTGAATCAACATAGAAATATCAGAATTTAAATCTTTAAGGTAATATAGAAAAGAACCTTCATTTTGTTCTTACTACCATTGGAATTCTCTCCCAAGTCCTTTGAAATCTGAAGTTGAAGTCAGTCAGTTGCTCATTGGGAGATCTCTTGATGGTTGTCAATTGTTCCAAAAGGGACAAGTTATCTCCCTTTTCTCCAAACTACTCATGGAGGGCTATACATAACTGGTTCCAATTTTGGATAGATCCTGAAGAAAGGATCCTAAACCATTACAAAGATTTCCCTTTGAATGAAGACGCCAGTAGTTTGACAACAACTTGCATCTCATCAATCTCATGGATTGCACAAATATTAGCAATATCCTTGACATGATCACCGGGATTGGTCTGATTCTCTCCACTAAAGTATGGAATGTTCTTCAATGCTACAACTGAGATTAGATTTTGTACATTGAGAGCAAGTGGGCTGCTGCCAAAAATTGACATATGGGTTGTGTTGTGTCATTTTGATTGGTATTAGAACCCTTGTTGATTGGATGAAAGGTCTACAAGGTGGAGGAGTTGATAGAGTTCTATTTGGTGAAGATTGAGACCTTTGAATTAACCTCCTCTTTGACTTCTTCTTGAGATAATTGTAGATATTCAAACAATACTTCTTCCTCTCCAAATCTTGACCTTGTGGTTATTCTTCTCATGATTTTTCAGGTCTGGACTGCTAACACCAGCTGATTCTTCTTCCTTGGAGTCGCTAGATGTGTAATTCAGGGCCCTTTCAACAAGAAACTTGCAACAAATTCATATCAATTTTGTTGCAATGAATATGTAGACCTCTAAGGTCCCACCCGACATGCCAAAACCGTTAGTCCAAATCAGCAACACCCTTTGGATGTTCTATCAGATTTCTAGTTGACATTCTAGCATCCAGTGTGATTACACAACATTGAATCTTTTCCCCAAGTATGGACTTGTAAAAGTGGGAAAAGAATCTCCAGATTAGAGTCTGGTTCCTCAACTCCTCTCGATCAAATGTATTACTTGAAATTTACAGAGGTTTAAACCCCAAAATCCTACTCTAAATTCCAAGGGGATAGAGATAAGGAATGTAAAAGACATAAAACACAACTAATACTAATAAGGTGATACACCAAAGGAGTGGTGAACATTTAATTCTGAAAATTGACATAGATTATAGAAATGCAACAAAACATCATGTCCAAACCTATAAAATGTAATGAAAGATCATAAAATGAATCAAACAACACAAGAAGATGACTGAAACTCATTCATAGAGCTTACATTGTCATTTCCAACATCAAAATACATGCATTACAACAACAGAGAGGCAGAAAACATATTGCAGTCCTAAAAGAGGCCCGACATTCCACAAAATCACTTTATAGGGTGAAAGAGGGAGCATGTAAAACATAAAATACCCAACCCTAAAAATGAGCTCATTTTCGGCTTTTATAATGTAAATTTGAGCTCGGGAGAGAGAAACGTGGGAAAACGTGAAGGAGATTTCAAACACCAACCAAATTCATAATAAACAACATGGTTTCCCTTAAAAATCCACTTTCCAATGTTTTAGACCATGCTGGGAGAGAATGCGAGCCATTTCTCCATTAAAAATGGTGGTTAAAATGTCATTTCTGTTGGTTTCCATATCCTAGAGGTGTTTTCCAAAATTTTCTCCCCAAATCCCATCAAAACACAAAATTGACCTTGGAAACATGTAGGGAATTTCACTAGCTTTCTAATGATATAAAGCACATGAAAACTAATCTCTGGATCGAAAGTTATGCCCCTTTGAAAATTTAGGGAAAAACAGCTCGAGTAATGAGTTGGCGGGCTGAAAATTCAAAATTTTCCCACCTTTTTACATTTGGGAAAATTCCCCCTAAAACTCTGCGCCCTACCATCCTGGTGCCATGTGGCACGTTCTAATTGGTTTTGGGCTCTCCCTGCTTCATTTCCATCGTTTCAGCCTTTGGAAAATTTCCCAAAAATTCTCTGCCGGCCCGATGACCTGATGACACGTGGCATGATGCGATTTTCACGGGCCCTCGCTTTGGAATTTTCACCACCTTTGGTCACCTTCCCTGAACTAGACACGTGGTGTGATGCTATTGGATGTGGACATTTCATGCTCATTTTCCTCTACAGGCCTACCTTCTCCCTTTTGCCGCCACATGGACACGTGGCATGATTTTACTGGCATAGGATTTGGGGGGCGGGCTCTCCTTTCAATTTTTTCCTTTGATTTTGCTTTGGGAAAATTTCCCAACTCTTCCCCACACTCCGATGGTCTCAGGACATGTGATGAGCTCCTATTGGTTAGCGGGCCCCGGGGTAAATATTTTGCATTGCTTTTCTTTTGGTAAATTTTCCCAACTTCTCCCTGCCAACCGAAGCTCCAACGCCCCTGGGACACGTGGCACAATCCTATTAGGTCAGAAATTTTGGGGGTAGGTTTTCTTTCTAAATTTTCCACACTTGGGTGAAAAGGATAAAATTCATCTAGTACCTCCGACCCCGACACCCCAAAGACACGTGGCACGATTTTCCTGGTTGGTGGACCCTCGAGGAAAAATTTCTTCTTTACACCCCCGCCAAAAAATTATTAAAAATTTATAAGTTTCCTCCGCCCCCCACCACTTTTTGCTAACGTGGCACTCTCTGATTGGTTGGCAGGCCTGTTCAGGGAAAATTTCTCACAAAAACTCCGCCGAGCCATAACTTCAAAAATACATGGAGTTAGGTGAAAAACTTTACCTTTTTGGAAAGATGAGAAAGAGCTCTATGTAATGGTGCCATTTCCGGAAGGTTTTGAGAGCTTGAAAAGTGAAAAATCCTGACTGAGGCACAAAGGAGGAAGGAAATGAAGGAAGTTAGCAAAAAAATAAGCAAGGGGATTATTTTGGATAACAGTTGTCCACCCTCTATCTCCCCATTATCAATGAGGTCTTGGATATAGTGACAGAGTCACGTATTTTGTCTATTTTATGTCCCTTGACACAATGCATTTCACAATATTCATGTTCCTTGTACCATGATGGTTTTGGAGCATTGTCATCAAATGGTTATATCACCATGTGAGCCACGTCTAATTATTTTAATATAACCGACAAAGGATCATTAAGAGGGGTGAACATTCTTCATTTTGGTGGGAGTTGAATAGGTCCTTTCGTTAGTTTAAAAGGTTGAATAGTTTGGACCATTTGTACACATTTGGATTCTGTGATCCCATCTCCCACCACATTTTTTTTAAATACCTTCAGCTTCTCCATAGGTTTAGCATTTTGATTATCCTTGGATTGTGACTTAAGAGTTCCTTTAGCAATAAAGGCTTTCTCTATTTGCACACCTTTTTCAATGACCTCCTCAAAAGTGTGAACACAATGCATTTGAAGGTGGAAAGCGATGTCTAGATTTAGGTTGGGCACAAATATACCAACTATTTTTTGAGAAAAGCACAAGGGAAGCAACTGGATATCCCTCTCCACCATTATAGGAAGCTAGCAAAAGTATCATTAGGGCATTGTTTTGTGCCACATAAATCTGCCATGGTGATATCACTTTCTATGTTATATGAGAAGTGACATATAAACCTCTCTTCCACTGGCTAGGTAAAAATGGACCCACGAGGCAAACGAGTAAACCACTCCAAGGCTTGGCCTCCTAGACTCTTGGGAAAGATTTGTATGACATAATTATGACTATAGGACACCTCATGACATGCCATATAGAAATATTTGACATGATCTTGTGGATCTCCCTTTCCCCTATATTTGTCAAATTTTGGCATATTGAATTTCTTAGGGAAAGGTTGAAGTGTCATAGTTTTGTCAAAAGGATAGGGACATAGTTATTCATATTGATACTTCCTAATGCTCCCTACATTTCTCTCTTAAAGGTTGACAAGTGTTGCTTTCATAGATTATACTTCTCGTGTGAGAATTTGTTCTTTAGTAGGAGTAGCTGGGATATATACACGATGATAATCAATATTGTCTTCTACATGCTTTTCTCTATGGATTTCACTAATTTCAACCTTAGGCTTGGATTTTGGGACATTCTTGACTCCTTCCTTTTGTACATGAGAGGTTAGCAAGGCTAATTGTTGGCTAAGGCTACTAATTTGTTGTTGAATGGTGATCTCCTCTCCTAAAGGTTCATCTTCTTCCTCATATTGTGGAGGTTCTTCAACTTTCTCATGTCCCGACTTGAGTTTTCATGGCACTTTGATAAAGGGTATTCTATGTCCCACTACATTATCTTTTCCTACATTAGAGGTAGAAGCATGTCCATGTGTTAAAATTTCCTCCATGTTAATAAGTGGACACTCCTCCTCATTATCATTATTCATAGGTGGGATTGTTTCATTTGTAGTGGGCATTTTGGCCCCTAATTCTACAACCCATGCTAGCACCCTATCCTTGTTTCTAAAAAGAAACTTGTCTAATAAGGTGGGGTCAAAGTCAAATTCTGCATGTGGGGACTCCAATTCATTACCACTATGATCCACCATGTCTTCAATATCTTTTTCTATAGAAAATAGAGGCCCTAGATCATGTACAATAAAAGGTTTTGAACCTTGTCATTGGACACTTCCCAAACTTACACTTATTGTTCCTCGTATGTTTGTTTCTTGAGTCCTAATCGTGTTTTGAGAGCCATAATTTGTGATAGTTCCACTAAGGTAAGTTTGTAAATGTGTTCAAAACTTTGTGACCACACCTAAGTGAAATGCAAGATTATTTTTAAGAATATGAATGAGTAACAATGTGAGAATACCGATGTGATAGAGTGATAAATGACCAATGACATAAATTTTTGGTATTTGAGCCTATCAAATGAAGTACTTCCTAGACTATGCCTAAAAAATCATTTTGGTGTCGCAAGATAACCAACAAGATGTTCTCACTTATGCCAAGTTCAAGAAAATGAATAAGAGATAAGTAAATACAAGAAGTTAATGTGGCCTCCTAACAAGGTATACTAGAAGTGAGATCAAACTCGATTAAGACCTATATCCCAAATAGTGCCAATTACAATTTGTGAGTGACACAACAATGTCACCAAGATATGTTAACCAAACTTTGTGAGAAAGTAAGGTATTGATATCAAGATGATATTGATATAACACACACAAGTGGTAACACGTAGAACTCTTCAAAATCAAGGTAATAATAGATTCAAACTAAAAGCTTAAAGTATAACTAGGAATTATTAAAATGTGTGTAGCGTAACCTTACAATATAGATATTTAGGTCAAGTTTACAAGAAACAAGATGTAAATACCAAAATTGTAGTGATACGATACAAACAAGGTAACCTTTCTAAGGAAGTCCAAGATGATGAACCACACCTAACTATAATGATGATCTTGATGTGGGTATCAAGATCAAAAAGGACAACAATGATATGAATATGCCTCCACACACTTTAGATGTTTAACTTACCCAGCTACAAACATGGATGGGTGTAAATGGAGAAAAAGTGGCGAAACAATCAATTGGTAACACAAAGGTAGTCACCCTTCTTTTGATCAAAAACGTGTCAAAATAATGTGAAGGAAGTAGATCAAAATGGGAATGAAAAATTCTGGCTTCACTTTGGAAGAGTTTTACCTCACCCTAAGGTAAGTGAAAAACTAAGCAAAAATAACACGTCACACGTTTCATGATGAAAAGATGGCTCACAACTCAACACTATTTTAGAATGGTCAAAGTGGGCTCCTAGCCAAATAATATCTTCCTAGGTGGTTCTCTCACCCTAGGTGTTACAAAGTTATCTTAAGTGAGCATGATTTACCCAAAAGTCTTGACTATCTTGGGAGTATCTCAAATTTACTTTACCCCCTTCAAGAACAGTAGACAACTAGTGCATCTATGTGTACTATCACTGGGGTTTCCATAAGGACAACTGGTAATGCTATCTCACAAAGGAATCACTAGTCAAGTAGGTAGTGCAGAGCACTTCCCATTTCATCCATAAGGTTTCCTCTTGCGTGGACTACTTTAGGGTTCATGGAACCACCCCCATTGTTGTAGCTTGAGGCATTATGCCAAAGGGGTTATGTTCCAGTTGAGTAGAGATGGATGTACCCTTTTCCGAAACCTGCAATATAGTGTTTTGAATATGTTGTTCTTTTTATCTTGTTTAATTAGGTGTGGTTTTCTTGAACATCTTTTGGCAACCTATATGACAACTGTATTAGTAGTTTTTGACTTCGTTTCGATTCCACCTTTACTTTGGCAAGTGTGTGTTTTGGTCCTACACAATGAGTTTAGTATTTATCCATGAAGAAATTAAACATCATTTCTAATTCTCAAGATCATCCAAGGATGCAAGAGAAGAGTATACATGATGTTTCTCAAAATATGAGAAGATATCAAATGAAAAAACTTTAATTCACACACACCAAGTTAATCCATTCCAATTCAAATATTCCGAACAATTTCAAAGCATAAAAAGACCTAATAATCATTTCGATTCCCAAGATCACCTCAAGAGACGTGAGGGAAGAGAATATGTGATATTATTCTTATAAGAAAGCATGAAAAGTTTATCTAATCAAGTAAAAGCATGTAAAAACACCCTACAAAAATGAGTATTTAATTAGATAAAACCTGCAAGAAAGTTAGCACCTTAACACATTAATCTCAAGAAAATAAAAAGACACATATGCCCCTATTTTGGCATCTATGCGTGGGTTAGGGCGGATGCGCCATTCATTATTTTTCGACTTATAGTGCACCTACGCCACTCGAGAGTCATGTGTGTAACCAGAAATATGTGTGCACCACCACTGATTAAAAATAGTGTTAGATTCTAACTAAGAATGCTTACACTACAAGAAAAGTGTGTGTGCCACCAGAAAGGCATGTGCGCCACCACAATTTAAAATAGTATCGATCTCGACATAATTCTTATGCCACCAAAAAGTTTCTACGCCACTAGAGAAACATGTACGCTTAGGTTAGGGTGTATGCGCTGGTTTGACAGATTTTGTGTTATAGTGAAGGTACATTACAAAATAGCATCTCGTACCTGGTTTAGTGTGCATGTGCACTGGTTAGGGTATGTACGCTGAGTTTAGTGTATGTGTGCCATGCTTGAAAAATAGAAATTCAAGCCCCAACAGTGCGCCTGTACCACCCAAGAGGTTCCTGCATCCTGATAAGTGTATCTGCACCCCTGTCAGTGTATCTGCACCCCTGTTAGTGTGCCTGTGCCACTCCTGCAACTAAAGTACGGAGACAAACACAAAAAAGCTCACAATACTTCAAATTTTAACAAGTTAGCTTGAAATTAGCCACAACCCATAAAAATGATAGCTATAAGTGAGAATCTACACATATAATGTTAGGAAAAATCCCAAGAAATTGAACATTAATTACTATATGTGCATATCAAAGGGTTAGCTAGAAAACAATAGAATTCAAGCTAAAAATTCTAAGGAATAAAGGGTCCCACTAGGCATGCCAAATGTGTGCATGGTTTTGTTCAACTAAGTTAAGGAAATTAAAACTAACACCTAGTAGTCTTAATTAACAAAGCTAAATCAAAATCTAAACACCATCAAGATAAGAGCTAAACAAGGTTAGACAATAACACTATTACATTAGAAATTTAAAGCATAAATCAAACTAATCATGCTAATTGTCAAAAACCTCTACTCTTTTGATTGACAAAAAAATCAAATGGACCTATGTAGGCTCCATGGCAATCAAATTTGGTGAAGGAAGGAGGCTTAGCTCTTCAATGGTGAATTCTTCAAGAGTGACAAAGAAGCTTATAGTCTATTTGCTATGTGCTTTGCTTTTATCTTCTCAAAGAATTTAGGTGTAAGTGTAAAGGTAGGAGGAGGGCTCTTTATATAGCCCAATGGATAAAGGAATCATTACATCCCTTTTCATGTGGGATAATAGGGATGTTGAGTTAGTTATGGATAAGGGGCATTTAGATAGGGTTGAGTTAACTTTAGGAGGGTTTTTTTGTCCTTTAGTGACTCATGTGGATAAAGGGGCCTTTTAATTAATCAAGATGATTTAATTAATAGATGTGTAAGCTTATAAAAGATTTTAGAGGAATATTAACATGATTTTAGACTACGAGACGGGGATTAAATCAATTGAATATTGATTTATTGGTTAAAAGGGGAAGCTAATTTATAAATAATAATTAATTAGTTCTAGATAGAAGAGGGATTAATTAATGTAAGGTCATTAATTAGGATATTTTTTAGATAGACGACTTAATTAAATAATAGACTATAATTAATTAATGACAATAGGAGAGAAGGTGAGTGTTTTTGACGATATGTCACCAATTTGCAGGAAGGGAGATAATTACCACAATTTAATTATTTAAATTGCTCAGGCGTAATTATGGGTGTCCCTCATGTTAACATTTTACACAATGATGTAAGGTTGAAGGAACACAACCCATGGTACGGTTCCAAGGTTGGCCAAGTAACAAGTTGTATTGGAATTCCCCCTTTAAGACATAGAACAATTCTGGAATAGTAAGGGGGCCCATAAAACATGGAGAATGATGATGCTAAGGGTGGAAGTGATGGCATCATTGAATGAATGCAACATAACTGGGTTATTATGCATGTATTTGGAAATTATGCACATTTGGTTATATGCATGGGAGGGGATGATGTTGATTCTAGCACCGCCATTGATCATAACATGTCAAACAAGTATATTATCAATGTAAACAAAAATGAAAAGGGCAGGATCGGGATCATCTGATTGGAGACGTACAATCTCATCATCAAAGAAATTGAGCGTAGTTATTTGATGAGTGGTAGTGGGTATAGAGGAAGGGAATGAATTAGTGAGTGAGGCCACATGGTGAGGGGTGATAATGGAGGCCATAGGCATAGGGTCAATAAGTAAAACCTCAATGGATTGCAAAACCACCATGAGGGCCTGTTGATGGGATTTAGAAGTTTAGACATGATAGTACAAAGACATTTTTAGAGGGGATTGGTGTAATTTTTATCATTATACAATGGTGGTCCTTGAATATTAGTTCTATGTGTGAGTTCGGAGATGGTATATTGAGCATAGGATTGGTGGATGGGCTAGTTATTTTCTCCTTTCCTTTGTCTTTTTGGGCACGAGTGGAAATACTAACCATATTAATATGGGATGAGGGAGAAGCTAAGTCATTATAAGTGTAGTAACAAGACGAGCAATAAATTGATGAGGGCATATATTGGTGTTGTGTAAAGAAAGAAGCACATTAGCATTTAGGCATATGTTTGGCTAAATATCTTATGCACCATGTTGATCTCAAATTTTAGAGGAGGATAAATGGGTTATGGAGGTGGTGATGCAAGTCACTGAATAGGTAGTGGGTGAGGATGTGTGGTGATAAGTGAAGGTGGAACAAGTTCATCATTTAGAAGATCATCGTTGTCAAAATTTTCTTCAAAAAGACACAATTGAAGGATAATGGTTTCAAGAGCCTTACAAATGTTTACATCATGCCCTAGCACATGATGGTAGGAAAAAATTTTAGTTTCATAAAAAAAAATTGGTTTAGGTTTGAGTGGGTTGTAAGGTCTAAGTGGTGGCAATGTGATGATGGAATTCTCTAAAAGGTTAGCTAGAATGTTGGCGTAAGACCCTGCCAATGGATCACAATGTGAGGTGAGTGTGGGTCTGGATTGAAGTATGGGTGCTTTTGGTGGGAGAGGCATCATGGGAGGTGGAATTGGATGTGAAATAGGTTTGATCACTAGTTTGGTAGGTGGTACTATTTTTGGTTTGGGTTGTACCTTCTTGGGTAAAGGCATAGTAGATGAACTAGCAATACGAGATATTTTATGCCTAACTACCTCTTTGGATGGTAGTGCATTTTTAGTTTTGGTTACACCTTCCTAGATAAATATGAGGAAGGAGTATGTGATGTGGAAGGGAAGGTAGATGGTGGAAGAGGACGAGTTATCCAAGGTGATAAAGGAGGTGCAGTGAAGGTTGTTGGTAGAGGAAAGGTGGAAGGTATGGGTTGAAGAGAAGGAAATATCATAGGTACTAATGAGGTTACTTGTAGGTGGTGGGGGTATAGGTGGTAAGAAATATATGGGTAATGATGAAGGTGTGCATTGTGTAGGTAAGTTGGGTGTAATAAAATATCGTGATGAAGAGGCGGGCTGTTGTGCTTTTGGTTTGTCTTGGATAAGAGTTTGATTGGCCAAGGTTTATGGGTGAGGTCCTAGGATGTACGAAGGGGTGAAGGTTAAAGAGGGGTAGTAGGCAAAACCGGTGTATGTGGCCTAGAAGGTTGGGTCTTCCTTTTAGGTGGGGAATACTTTTTGAGTTATCTTGGGAAGATGTGGATAAGTCCAATTTGATAGGAGGATGGACTAGGATTGATGTTGGCATGAATCCCAATGTGGTGATGGTTCTGGTTGCAGGGGAAAATATAGGTGCAGGTAGGTTCTTAGGCATAGGATCAGGTTTGATTATGGGTAAAGGTTTAGGTGTAGGTGAGGGTGATGAAGAAGAGGCTGTTATGACTAGTATGGGCATGGTTGGTTTGATTGTCTAAAATACCTTTGGATAAATCATAGAGGTATCAACATATGAAATTTACATTTGGGTTGAAAAGGGTATCTGAAGACACCCCCAAAGCATGGAATTATCAACATAATCCAAGCGATATGCCAGGCATGAAAATGACACTATTGTAAGAGGAGATGACATTTATTTAGTATTAATCCTTGTAAAGTATGTCTGTGAGATAGGGAACTAGTTAGATTTAGACTCTATGGGTAAGAGAGCCGAGAGAAAATAAACTAGATCCTAGAAGGCTAATGGGGAATTATCACCAATAGGAAGTGGCACTTCTAAAGGATCCTCTATTGGTAGGGGAGATGATAGGTGGGATGAGGTAGGTTCCTCTTTTAGTGGAGAGGGAGGTGAGCATGACTCTCCCATGGGTAGGAGAGTTAACACCGCAAGTTGTTCATTAGGTTGTGAGGGGAGTGATGAAATGGCATTGACAGATATATTGTGGTCTCCTCCATGGGTGAAGGGGGAGATGAAGGGGAATCCTCTATGGGTGAAGGAGTAGATGAAATAGGCTCCTCCATGGGTAAAGGATCTCATGCTAGAATCTCCTCGATGGAGGGGATAAGAGGAAATTGAGGAAGGGTTGGTACGATGTCAAAAATAACATGGACTTCATGGACATTACTGTCATTATTCAAAGGCTCACTAGTTTGGTTAGATGACAAGGTATGGTTAGGGAATGAATTCTTGAAGATATGCAAGTTCTAATTAGCTGGTGCGTTTGGGTTGTCCAAGACAAGATCTCTGTTGTCTAACATTTCTGGACAATGTTTTTGAAGGTTATACAATTACCATCATTATGTCCTTTAATGTGATGATAGTTGCAATAGTCATGTTCCTTGTACCATGTAGGCATAGGATGAGTGGGGTCAAAACCAATATGTGGTTTGATGGGTGGTAGAGAAATTTCTCTGCTTTAAGAAGTTTTTCTAATACTGAAGAATAAGGCTCCCGATTGGAGTGTATTTTTGTTGCTCTCACCTAAACTGGAAAGCTTGAATGGGAGAAAGGTTGGAAGAAGGTTTCGATTGATTAGATGGGTGATATGGGCCAACTTTTAAAACTACTATGTTGGCAAATCCTTTTGCTTTGGAATAATTGTTTTGTGGTTTTGAAGAGGAAGAAGCATCATTGGATTTGAATGTAGTGTTTTTTTTACACAATTGAATTTTCTTCTCTTCTATGGCACAAATTTCAAGCTTTCTATCCATGGTGAACGCTTCATCAAAGGTATGGAAGGTTTGTACTTAGAGAGTTGGTGAGATGTTCCCGAACAAGTCGGAGTGAACAACTCTATAAGCTTGATTTGAGGCAGCTCGAATGTAAGTCTGGTTGATGAGGATTTTCCAACAAGTGAAAAAATCTATGATAGACTCATCATCATTTTGTTGTGTTGAGTACAATTCAGTCATGGTGACCTTCTTGATGACATTTATTAAAAAATGGTCTATGAAGGATTGAGCCACTTAGTTAAATGAGTAAATGGAATGTCGAGGTAAACCACTATACCAATCCAATGCAGGTCCTATTAAGGACATTGGGAATGTCTGCAAGAGTAGAGTGTCATCATGAGTGATTAAATATCACCCATGTTTGAAATACTGCAAGTGTTGTTATGGGTATTATTTTCTATTGAACCTAGTTGAATTTGGGCATTTCCCAATGTGTAGGGTATGGATGAATGGGAATAGATGGATGAATGGGCTCATTACATATTTCATCATATGTTAAAGAGTTGCAAGAGCTAGAAACTAATGCTTCCAATGTTTGCATCTTTTCCATCATCATTTTAATAAGGTTGTTGGTAGGTTGTGATGACTGGGCACCCCCTGTAGTATAAGGGGGTTGATGATGAATGTATGATGTGGAAGACATTCTAGTATATGGTGGTTCCGAGTATGAGAACTATGAGGGGGAGTAGATGCAAGCGGAAAATATCTTGAATAGGAAATAGACAAGATAGGTGGTTGTTGGTGATATGTGTAAGTAGGTGCAGTGGATGTGGCGATCCTTGTAGTGATTGAATGTAATGTAAAGATTGTGAGATGGAGAGGATGATGTTTTGGAATGGATTATGAGTTGCTGACACCATGGGTAGTTGCGATACAATAGGTATATATGAGGTGGAAGGTGCATATGGGTCTATGCTCAAGGTGGTTGATGAAGAAATGGGTGACACCATGAGAGAAACTAATGTTAAAAGTGCGACTGATGTTATAGGTGCCACAGATATTGATGATGTGGGGTCAAGTTGGGATACTATGGGTGGTAATATGGAAGAAGGTAAGGTCGAGTTAGTACTGTCCAAAGTGGAAGTGGGGGCAAGGGTAGTGGGAATGGACACAAACATGAAGTATACCAGTGTTGTGATGAATCCCAGTAAGATGAATGGGTAAGATAATGTTGTAAGGAAACAAGGTTATGGTCAAGGAATCTTGCAAACTCCTCATCACCGGTACTAATGATAATGGGCTGAGTATGATCCATAGGTGATATGATGGAAGGTGATGATGGGATAGGCGGAAGTTGCTGAAGGATAGCATGGAATACAAGGGTGTTGTCTTGACTATGATTCAAAACCATGTGAGTTGGCATAAGCATGGCAATCTGTTTTTGTAAATGACATAGAAAAATATAAAAATTTAGAAAAAAATAGTTTCGGGGTAAAATGTGTTGTTGTTTTAATTAAAAATGAAAACATAAGAACCAACGTCGGTTGTGTTAACCAATGATGGTGATAGGGTGACCAATGCCAGTTGGGTTAACCGATACCCATTCAGTAGCGAATCAAAAATTTTGCAAATGGGGCAATAACTAATGAAAATGAGACAAAACTAGATCTGAGAGTGACTTTAAATATCTAGGGGTATGATGATGTGTCTGAGGAGCTTCAGAAAGAACAAAAATGTGGTAAGTGTTGTTTTTGGTAAAATGACCAAAATGCAGATAGCGATAATGGTTAGGTAAACTGATGACGGTCAGATGAGTAAACCAATGTCGGTCGCTAGACCGACGCCAGTCACTATCAAATTTAAAACTATGATCGGTAAAATATCAACCTAGAAACTTGGGTATGATAGTGATGGACCCTAACAAACTTATAAAAATTTAGAATACACCATCTATAATTGTGGAGTGTGAAAGGAAGAAATAAAAATGGAGAACACGTCCTTATAACTCAAAATACAAATCAAGGAAAATTTAAGAAACACAAAATCCTATAGGTGAATTTTATGTTTTAGCTTATGTTATTTAAGAATGACTTGTGAATAAAACAAAATTTTTGGTTCAATAGAAGGTGTCCTATGAAAGGTAAGATCTAAGGATGGTTTCAGTAAAGTTTTGTGGGGGCAAATCCTTTCTCCGAGATAATGACAAGATAGAGAAACCAGCTACGCATCCACTATCAATCCTCTGATCATTTGATTGTTGAAAACTTCTTGCATGTAGGAGGATGTTTCAGAAGATGTGTAAATTATGTAAGTGATTTGGTATAGAGAGAGATTTTTCAAGTGAAACCGGTTACTGTAGTGAATCAAAATTTTTGCAAATGGGGCAATAACTAATGAAAATGAGACAAAACTAGATCTGACAGTGAATTTAAATATCTAGGGGTATGATGATGTGTCTGAGGAGCTTCAGAAAGAACAAAAATGTGGTAAGTGTTGTTTTTGGTAAAATGACCAAAATGCAGATAGCCGATAATGGTTAGGTAAACTGATGATGGTCGATGAGTAAACCAATGTCCGCTTGAGACCGATGCTACCATCACAAATTTAAAACTAAGATTAGGTAAAATATCAACCCAAAAACCTGAGTATGATAGTGATGGACCCTAACACACTTATAAAAATTTAGAATACACCAACTATAATTGTGGAGTGTGAAAGGAAGAAATAAAAAATGGAGAACACGTCCTCATAACTCAAAATACAAATCAAGAAAAAGTTAAGAAACACAAAATCCTATAGGTGAATTTTATGTTTTAGCTTATGTTATTTAAGAATGACTCATGAATAGAACAAAATTTTTGGTTCAATAGAAGGTGTCCTATGAAAGGTAAGATCTAAGGATGGTTTCAGGTAAAGTTTTTGTGGGGCAATCCTTTCTCTGAGATAATGACAAGATAGAGAAACTAGCTAGGCATCCACTGTCAATCCTCTAATCATTTGATTGTTGAAAACTTCTTGCATGTAGGAGGATGTTTCAGAAGATGTGTAAATTATGTAAGTGATTTGGTATAGAGAGAGATTTTTCAAGTGAACTATGATTAAATTAGTCAACCATCAACTAAGCATGACTTCCAAACGTAGATAGGTTGACCTCAAATTAATGTGAGCTATAATGCAAAAATCAGAATGAAATGCAAATTTTTAATGCCCAAATCCACAATTACATTCAATGTAACAAATGGAGAACAGGAAGAGGGATTGTCTTTCACTAATGCAATGTATTAAAGAGAAGACATGTTCTTTTAAAGCACTAAAATTATGATTTATTTCGCATAATAGCAAGAAGGAGAGTATTCTAGAGAATAAAATTAATGTCAATACCCTTTGAAGGGTAATAAAAACACTTTTTTCCTAAGAATGAAAAAATGTAAAGGAACCCCCGATGGGTCACACTCAAGCGAGCCAAAATGTTTCACCAAATTCTTAGCAAATTAATGAAATAGATAAGGGTAGAAGGCCAAGGAGGAATACCTATTGTAATGTTGGTTGAAGGTCGAATGTGTGTGTAGATGAATTCTGGATCAGAATAGATGTGAGAGCTCCCTTTTGGCTAGGAGGAACTACATGTAGATACAAAACAATACCACCAAATAGAGTTAAACAAAACAATGAGTGGACTACCTAGCGGAAGCTAGATCCAAGAAGTGTAATACTTCCTGAACAGGATGTCAATCCACTTTTATATAACAATATTAATGCTAGTTAAATCATAGATTAAGAAAATATCCTATTGGAAATGAAATGATTTAGGTATCTCGTAAAAAATCAATAAGAAATATCATGCAAAATGTGGTTTAAGGTCAAAATAGGTGGGTTGATTAGCTTGTGGTGAGTTGGAAGTCCGTACATGCTCTGGGTAAGGTCTGGTAAGGATTAGAAATGGTTCTGGGATATTGGGAAGTGGGTATTAGTTCGTTGGTATGACCTATATTGATAGATACAATGAATCGGTGTCTTATAAATGATTGATGTCAGCTAGGAAGAGTGATCAATGAGGGTTGGCTAACTAGTGTCAGAGGGGGAAACTAGCAAAAATTCCTAGAATTGGTTTTTTAGACTCCCTGTGATTACACAAAGGTTGGAAATGGTGAGAGTGGGGTCATAAAATGGTTCTGAGGACTCAAAGATGATGAGGAGAGGGTGAAAATGGGTGAAAATTATGGGTATGATCAGGTGATGGGTTGATGGAAGGAAGGAATTATATGGGTGTGGAGAGAAATAGACTATAGATATGAATAAATAAATCTACACAAGGAAACTAGAGATTCAATGTAGAGATGTTAAATACTTATTGGAAAATAGATTGGAGGACGTAGGTGATGAAGATGGTGATAATAGATATCTAGAGAGAAGAGCCATTGTATTCATGTCATAGTAGTTCAGACCTCTCGTGCCTCTTTGTTGTGAATCTATGATTGTGAAGAGGATGATGAATGGTGATCGATGTTGGTAGTGCTCTCGTGTGTCTTCTTTTTCCTAAGTGCTAAATAAATTTGAGTGCTCCAAGTATCTAGAAGAAATGAGATCCTGAATGAATTGACCAACCTAGGAAAAGGATTTTGGAAACATATTTAACCTAACCAGAAATGGTTAGGTGACCGACATCAATTGATATATAACCAACGTTGGTCAAGGTGGGAATATCTAGGTTGGCCAAAAAATGAGATTATTGCTATCTTTCATGTGATCTCTAGACTTTTGTCGAGTCTTGAGTGATAGATCATGGCAAGATAAGTAGGAGTCATTTTAGGTTTGTTAATAGGAGTTAAGTCTAGGTTTAGACTAAGTCCTAGTTAGTTAGGATAGGTTTAGACTCGGTCTTAGGTCATTAATGAGGTTTGAGTAGGTCATTGAGTGAGGTGGCTAGGTGAGGTGGTTAAGTGAGGATATATCTTAATTTAATTAAGATAATTAATTTAATTAACATGTGCACTAAGGGATATGAATAAATAGGATATGGTTAATTTAATTAACGAGGTTTAAGGGGAGTATGACCCAATTTTGGTGTCTATAACTATCTCGTAGAAACATAAAGTCATTAAAATCAAAATCCTTGGAAGAGCCTTTCTTATAAAATATCATATTCATTTTAATATTAAACATCATGCATTTTTCATGTGATTACCTTCTACTTTCATCCACTTTAATGAGTTTATTAACCCTCTCTTTATATGGGGTCAACATCCTCATAATTCACTTATTAAAATAGTTTGAAAGTGGGGAGATATAATTTTGTAGGTAGAGTGGTGTTCATACCAAAAAATAATTAAAATGGACTCATACCTATATATTTATTTGGGGTAATCCTTTCTTCCGAAATGGAAAAACCTCATCTTATCTTCACACATCCTTTTTTCAATGCAAGAGTCCTCCTTTATTTATTTATATATATATATATATGTGTGTGTGTGTATAATGGACTCATCTTGGCCATTCTCCAGTGGGTAGTAGTTATAAAATTAAGTAAGATTAATCCCAAAATGATCAAAACAATTAAGAAGAGGGTTAACCTCGAAATAGATTTCCTTATCAAACAATTTTTTTGTCTAGGACCTAAAACCTGGTGATTACATTATTTTCTAAGAAATCCATCACCATTTCATGAGTTATTGTTTTGTTGGGATAGTCTCAACCCATTTCATGAAGTAATTAGTGGAAAAATAAAATCCATATGTTACCATAGTTATACTGATAACTGATTTCCCTAATAAAATCCATTCCCCACTATTGAAAAGGATCTTCTATAATAACTAGAATAATGTGAAGAGAACTAGAAATATTCAATTTTCCACAAAATTATATGCATGACTCATAATTAATAACCAAGTTAGAAAAATCTATTAACATTGTAGGACACTAATAGATAACTATAATGATCTTGTGAGAATTAGTATTTTCTACATAATATTCTCCACATAACCCATGGTGGAGTTTGTAATAATATTTTCAAACTATCATTCATTCACACATCTCATGAGATAAATCTCTATATTTCACAACGCTAATTTTTTTCAATTAGGACATAATTTTAGGAAGATAATATGAGATATCTACATTATATCCTACATAAATGAGGGGGAAAATGTATCAAGTAGTAAATAATATCTTAAAAACTATTTAACTCATACAACTCATCCCCATTCCATTCAATTATTCCATATTGTAGATTGACCTCACTAGAATATAAGTTTGATTGTTTCATCAACATGGATAGTCTTTTACCCTCCTAATATTTGTGACATATACCTCAATGTCAAATTCTTGTAAATTACTCACCCATCTCGCACCTATTCTTGGAAGTTTCTATCTGAGTCAAGAGGTCTTTAACCATAGGATGTGGCACATATGTTAAGATATTTAAGATAAGAATGCATGATCTACAAGATTTCATTACTTTGATCATAGCATAATTTTTTTTTTTGTATAAGAGTATAATTTAGTTCAACATTGTACACTTTGCTTTACTATAATAAGTTATGGGGTTTTCATTCTCAACACCATTCATTTATAACATGACAAAAACTACTATATAGGTGATTAAAATGAGAATATTTAGAAACCCTTATTGTAATCAGGGATGGACAATATAGGTTCTCATTCGAGGGCCTCCTTCAAATTATAAAAAGATATTTTATCTTAAATATTCCACTAAATAATTTAGTTCTTCTTTAGCATTTTGGTGATAGGGATGGTGAGATAAAAAAATAGACACAAAACATCTAAAATTAATTTGTTCAAAAAATGGCCACACACCCTTCTTAGAACATGATAGAGGGATTTTTTTAATGGATTTTATCCATTTAGAATCAATCATTAGACTCTCCTTGGAAAGAATATTACCAATAAATTTACCTCTCGACCCTAAATACGCACTTCTTTGGATTGAGAGAAATATGCACTTATTTCTTCTTCTTTGATTTCCATATATCCTTCATCTTCATTGTCTTCTTCATTTTTCCTTGAGTCTTTAGCGGTTTCCATAGTTTGGACTTCATCTTCTCCACTTAACCAGCCCCTCATGATTGTGAGAGATTTCCATGATCTTATCATCACACTAACTTCTACATTTTCACTCTTAACTGACCCATAGTGAGCTTGCACTTACTCAAAAACTTCCTATTTTTTCTTTTTTCACCTTTGGTTATCTATATATTCATCCAAGGAATCATTTATTGTCTTTTCTTCTTAGCTTTTGGTACCAGAATTCACATATTAAAATTCACTATTATATTTAAAACTTGGAATCCCTTAAGCCTCTTGTGAAGGTCCATCCATGAGATCTTTTCCTTCATCACTTTGCTGCACTTCTTTTCCACTTTTTTTTCTTCTTCAAGAAAAGCTAAGAAGCTATAAATTACCTCTTATTCATTCAATATTTTAGCTTCTTCATGTATAATTTTCTTGACCACTTCCTGATTTTTTTCTTCATCCCCTTCTCTATATTCTTTAACTCTCTCTCTCTCTTCCCTTCTTATGATATTTCTCAACTTCTATTTTTGTCTCTTATCTATAAGTAGATTTATAGGAAACTTTACACATTTCTTCATCTCAAGTATACTGATTAAATTCTCCATGTTTGTATATTATATCATATCCTCTAACCTCTTCACATCCTCCTTAAGCTCCTTCATCTCTTATCCGACACTCACAACTTTTGCTTCCTTTTCATCTCTCTCTTATTTTCTTCTTTTCTCTTTCTTTATTTTTCCTCTCTCATATTCTTCATAAAATTCTATATTTATTCCCTTTTCCATTATCTAATATCAAATGATGTAGAGAAAAAAATATTAATATATTCAAATAACAAAAGAGATTTCCACAACAATATCAACTTAGCTCTGCAAAAGAAGATCCCATAAACAAGACTATAAAGGCATAAAAATTTCAACATTAAAAATGAAATCATGAATGGATTTACAAGAATCATACCATGTTCCTTACACTCAAAAAATTTTCAATACAATCATAAAACCCATCTAAGTTCCACAAAAATATTACCTTCTCTTAGTTTTTACCAACTTGCCAACCTCTAGCTTCTTAGCTCATGTCCAAGAAGGTAAATTTGACTCTTAAGCATCTCCACTACCTTTTAGCATTTCATTCACTCAAAAAAATTTATAATCATAAAAAAAATACAAAAAAAATATTTTAACATCAAACTTCACTATACTTTTCCTAAACTGTCTTTTGATGCTCTTAAAGATACAACAATATACAATAAAATTCTGTCATAAACAACTTATTTTATGGTTTTCAAATCACTAAATCCTTAAAAACCCACTTGAAAAATTGTCTCATAATTCTACCTTCCAAATTTCATAGCCTAACTCTTCAAAACATGGGAGATATACTCACTTTACTGTGCATGAATTTTGTCAAAAATTTGTATGCATCATTAGTCCAAATAGGAGATTACTTCATAACTCAAAAAATAATCATCATAAAGGAAAAATATTGAAAACCATCTACATAATGTCATAAAGATTGATTAAAAAATAATCAAAAAGAAAACTATTGATGAACTAGATGAATATATTTTGAATATCGTGGATCTCAAAGGAAAATTAAAGCTTGCAATTCTTTCAACACCGAGGACATGGTTGAGAAAATGATTTTGGGAACTCGCATAATATAGTCACTAAAATTGATAAGTAGGTGGAAGAAGTCAAAGAAAAACAATGTGATATTATATCCATGCAAAATAATACTCTTGACTTCCTCTCTGTGTTCATGGATCAATTTGAGGTTCATAACAACAAAGAAAAATCCAGCAAGGGCACCACCTTCAAAAACATTAAGAAAGGGTTGGAAAATGTTAAGAAGATATTTTATAAGCTCATGAAATGTTCTAGACTCTTTATTTTTCTAAGTATCTTTTTAATGTTGTTGACTCTGTGCCGACATAGTCCTAACATTGTGCTAATATTGTGCTGATATTGTATTAATATTGTGCTTTCATCCTACTATTTATGTGTTTCTTGTTGATTATGCCTTTTCATAGTCTTTATTTGGTTTCTGTTGTGTTATTGAATATTTGGGATTTAGGCCTCTTTTGCAACTGGGTAGGGCCCAGCCAAAATTATTTACTCTTAATAAAAATATGTCATAACCCTCCTATGGTCCAAATTTCAGGTCATTTGGATTTGAAATGAAAATTTTATGTTAACTGGTCTCAAAAAAGTCATCTAACTTTCACACACATTCTATGTATCTACTCCATTCCCCAAAACATTGTATTGACTACCATTACAATCTTAATAAACATGAATTCAAGGTTTATAAATAATACTATAATACATCACAATCATCATTATAAAAATAAATATCATTTTCCAAATCAAAACTCAAAAACACTCTTGAAACACAAGATATACAAACAAAACCAAGAGATCTATGTATTCCATTGTAATATTCATACAAATACTTAGTTCTACTCCACTCCATAGTTCTCTTCATCCTCCATACAAGGAATATATCACTAACACAACTCTCCCTATCTCATATTCAAACACACACATGCATGTAAATCCTACTTCATAATTCTTAACCTGTCATTTGTGACCTTTGAACTTCCATTCCCTTCTAGAGGAATAACTTCACTTTATTTACTAATTCAAGCATATTTAATGACTCAACCCCTCATAAGAATCATTAGACACTCTATTATTCAACAAAACACTCACTACCCTTAATCAACCTCTAAAACATGACTTACATAATTAATTTCCTCATTAAAATTTGAATTTACATTTAGGAGGGAAAATTTCCAATTTGAAATTTTGAATCACTCACATTTTTCTAGAATAACACATAGCATGAAATACTGAAATCTAGAATGAATAGGTTGCATCAAACTGCAAATATCGATATGAACCAAATCAAGATTACCTAGAGCTCGATAAGTACTCTTATGGAATGAAGATGTCTATTTTTTTCTTGCTTGGCAATTAGGATACTTGTTTGTATATTTTTTGAGAGATGGAAAAACTCTCACCATATTATACTAGCAAACTTTATCAAGATATCTAAAAAATAATGTGACTAAGTATTTGATAACACAAATGTGAAGAGGATGTATTGTTAGCCACTATCTCATCATCCATGTGAAAAAAATCAAGATGGAACATACGTCCCACATTTGAGGATTTTACAATAATTTTCAATCCTTTGGATTTATCGAATAGTAAATAAAATTTCTTACCAGAATGACTATAGCAATAAATCTTAATGTTAAGATCTAAAAGCTAACTAACTGATAGTAAATTCTTTGCTAATCAAGGGACATATAATACATTAGATAATCTACAATGTTATGAACCAAGAGGTAGAGAAATGTTCCTAGTACCTTGTATCATGTAAGAAAATCATCACCTAAATAAACAATATTTTTCAAGGTGTGTCCCTAATGGTGGTAAATCAATCTTTGTGCCTAGTCATGTATCATGTTTATCTTGAATCAACATACTAAACAACACTAGATGACATGGATGGTTCACTAGAGTGGGAAGTGTATAAGAAGTCCTCATCATCTAAATGGTCTTCTTGCTCAACTACATTTCCTTGCTAATGGGGTTTCTTTCACCTATTCACCATCTTCTTCCCTTTATTATAGTTTTATTTTCCATGTTGTGATTGTTGATTTTGAGGTACATAATATCTCAATGAACCTTTTTGTATGTATTATAGTAATAATATTTCAATTCATGTCCTCGTTTATATATAGGACATTTATTCTTTTTCTTTTCCCCTTGATGCTATTTTTGGGACTTTTGGGAATATTTTTATTTTCCTTCCATTTCTAATTAGAAGATAGTCCCTTATTTTTTCTTCATCTTTTTATAAAGGACTCTTCTTACTACAAGAATTTGCCAACTTCTAAAACTAGATGGATTTGATCTGATAAGTGAAGTGTTGTAACAAAAATGTAGTAAGAGGGAGAAATTTATCTCACAAAAATAGGCACAAGAGAATCATCAAAAATATCCTCTCCCGGGATAGAAGTTAAGCCCTCAATGTTACAAATCCCTACAAGAAAGCATCCACTTTCTCATTCAGCTTGAATTTCAAAGTGTAAACAACCGACTCAGTAAATGTAAAATTGTATGGTTATTTCAAGCATCGTAAATAGTGCTTAACTTATCCCACCGTTCTTTAGCTATTTTTGTATCTCAAATATGGGGTTATACATCATCATACATTATGAACAAGATTATCAAACTGGCATTTTGATTAGCCATGTCAAACTTACTCTATTGGGTTGCATCATCTACCGATTTTGTTAAGAAACTTTTATGACCAACTAAATTTCTTTAAACTCAATTTGAGTTGAAATTGTTGTCTTCCATGCAAAGATAATTGTCACCATGGAGAAGTTGCATGAGTCAGGAAATAAGAATTTCATAGCATTATTTATCATTGTGGGTGGTTAGACTATTCTATACTATATGCCTTGTTCTCACAAAACAATGCAAAAATACACTAAAAATATGTAATTACAGATTGACTATGTAGAAAAATTAACTATGTAGAAAAATTAAATTTCATGTAAAAAAGCTGTCTTTTGTGAGGTCCTAGTGGCATCTGGAGCTCAAAATGCCTCACGGGTGAAACGATAACAAAAACAATTGAATATCCTTTAAAAAGTCCCTTTTAGGGAACCCCTCCTTTTATAAAAAAATACTCAGAATCAAAATCTAAGCTATATGGGAGAAAAATTTCCCTTCAATAGGGGTTTATCTACTAAAAATAGGGTGGGTTTTTGAGATAAATAACTCCTTTAGTGAGATTTCTAACCGCTAAATATGGTGGAACCACTAATTTTTCCTATAAAGGTTTTAAAATGGAAAAATATATGGTTTGGGGGATTAACCTCATGACCTACCTCTCCCAATAATTTTCTACTATCCAACAGGCGTGTAATGTCAATGTCATATACAATGAAGGATATTTTATTTAAACAACAATGAAAAATGATAACCTTTGAAAATGACATGTCAACTCGAAGAATTGTTCACGTGGTAGACTAAGGGGATTTTTTGGTTTAGGGTTTCCAAAACTAATATTTGAAAACTAGATCTTTCTTTTGATATGCTTTCCCCAAGTTTTTTCCTTGCAATGTAATTGACTTAGCTACCACTGCTTACAATTTATCTATGCTCCCGTCGTTTGTTTTTGTTTGTGCTTTATATTTTCTTCATTTCTTGGTATGTTGGTTAGTTGATATGATATTGACTAGATTTTTTTGTATGCATGGTTTTATCTCGGATGATTAGGACAAGGACCCTTATTTCTACACAACTAAAAAGGGATGGCTCAACTTTCCTATCTTCTAATGATGTTTGATTCAACCTCATTATCAACTTGGTTGAGGTTTCTAAACAACTAAGTGATGAAATGGTTTAAACACGGTAGGTGGATTTTTTGGTTGGTTTGATGTGAGTTTGATCCTTGTTGGGTTGTCTAGTGATTAAATAAAATGTGGGATTATTCTAGGTTAATGTTATCCAAAATAAGCCCCTTGCTTATTTTTTGGCTAACTCCCTTAATTCCTTCCTTCCTTGGGTCTTAGTCAGAAATTTTTATCTTTTAGGCACTCAAAATGTTCTAGAAATGGTTCCATTGGTTAGAGAATCTTCTCAGCTTTCCAGAATGGTAATGTTTTCCTTCTAAATCCTTGTATTTTTCAAGTTATGGCTTGGCAGAGTTCTGGAGGGAAATTTTGCCATGGGAGGCCTCGCCAAACCAATCGAAGGCACCACGTCGGCGGTGGAATGGTGGGGGCAGAGACAACTTAGAAAATTTTCATCAATATTGGCGGGGTGCTCAAAGAAAATTTTTGGCCCGAAGGCCCACCAGCCAATAGGAGGAGGCCACGTGTCCAGAGGCCCGTCGGAGTTCGGCTCGACAGAGAGAAATTGGAAAAATTTCCAAGGTTGGCGCAATGGGGAATTTTGGAGTGAAGGCCTGCTAGCCAATCAAAATTGCCATGTGTCCTCGCAGTCGTCGAGCGGTGGAGGTGCAGAAGAAAATTTTCCCTTTTGCCAAAATAGGGAAAATATTGAATGAAATCCTACCCGCACCAGCCCACGCCAATCAAAGCATGCCACGTGTCCATGTGGCTAGCGAAAATCTTAAGGTGGGTCCGTAGAAGGAAAAGAGCTAGTTCAAGCCCACACCAATGGCAAAGCACCATGTGTCCCATTTGGGGAAATGGTCGAGTCGAGGGAAATTTGGAAGCGTGCCCCGAGGGCCAATAAGAACACGCCACATGGCATCGGAACTTCGGGTGGCAGATTTTTTTGGGGAAATTTTCCCAAAGTCAAAAAGAGGGAAAATTTTGAATTTTCGGCCCGCTAGATTCAATTTTGCCCTAGCTTTTTCCTAAATCTTTAGGAGGGCATAACTTTTGATCCAGAGCTCGATTTTTGTGTTCTTGGTGTCATTGGAAAAGCTGGTGAAATTATCTACACAATGGGGGGATCAATTTTGTGTTTTGATGGGGTTTGGAGGAGAAAATAAAAATACCTCCGCATGGGAAGGAGAATAGAACCCGACATTTCAAGCACCTTTTTAATGAAGTATGGCTCGCATTCTCATCCAACATGGTCAAAAAATCAGGGAATGGAATTTTAAGAGAAACCATGCTATTTTAATGAATTTTTGTCAATGGTTGAAGGATCCTTTCACATTTTCCTGTGTTTCTTCTTCCCGAGCCCAAATTTTCATTGTTAAAAAGCCGATTTGGCTCATTTTGTAAGTGTTGGGCATTTTATGTTTTGCAGGCTCCCTCTTTCACCCTGAAAAGTGATTTTGTGGAATACTAGACCTCTTTTAGGACTGCAACATGTTTTCTACCTCTCTTCTATTGTAATGCATGTATTTTTGATATTAAAATGACAATACGAGCTCTGTGAATGAGTTTTCACCTCTTCTTGTGTTGTTTACTTCATTTCTGGTCTATCATTACATTTTTATCAGTTTGTGCATGATGCTTGCTGCATTTATGTGATTTGTGTCAATTTGTAGAAGTAAATGTTCACCACTCCTTTGGTGTATCACCTCATTACTCTCGGTTTATTTCTTTTACATTCTCTACCTCTGTCCCCGGGAATTTAGAGTAGGATATAGTGATAAACCTCTACAATTTGCAAGCATACATATAATCGTGAGGAGTTGAGGAACTAGCCTCTAATTTGGAGATTCTTTTCCCATTTTACAAGTCCCACATTTAGGAAAAGATTAAAGGTTGTGCAATCATACTAGATGTTCAAATATCGAACTAGAAATCTGATCAACATTCAAGGGTGCTGTGAATCTACACTAATAGTTTTGGCACGCCTGGTGGGACCTTAGAGGTCTTCATCTTCATTGCAACAAAGTAGATGTGCATTTTTATAATTTCTTTCTTGAAAAGAGCCCTTATATGCACATCCGCTTGTCTAAAGTGAAGAAAATCAACTAGTTTCAGCAGTCCAAATATGAAGATTCATGAGAAGAATCAACACAAGGTCAAGAGCCAGAGAGGAGGGATTGTCTAAATATCTACAACTATCTCCTAGAAGAAGGCATAGAGGAAGGAGGATTCAAAGGTCTCCATCTCCACCAAACAGAACTCTATCAACTCCTCCACCTTCTAGACCTTTCACTCAATCAACAAGGGTTCTCAGGCCAATTAGAATGGCACAACCCAACCCTTATGTCAACTTCACTAGCAAGTAGCCCACTTGCTCTCAATGCACAAAATCTAGTTCCAGTTGCAGCATTGAATAACATTCCATACTTCACTGGAGAAAATCAGACCACTCCTGGTGATCATGTTAAAGACATTGCTAATGTTTGTGCAATCCATGAGATTGTTGAGATGTAAATTATCAAATTGATGGCATCTTCATTCAAAGGGAAAGAATTGCAATGGTTTAAAAGCCTTGGGGCTAGTTCTATCCAAAATTGGAATCATTTGTGCATAGCTCTCTATGAGCAGTTTGGATAAAAGGGAGATAACTTGTCTTTATTGGAACAATTGGCAACCATTAAGAGAGCTCCCAATGAGCAGCTAACATACTTCAACTTCAAATTTCAAAGGACTTGGGATATAATTCCAGTGGCAGTTAGGCCAATAGTTGAAGGTGCTTTTCTATACTATCTCAAAGCTTTAAGTTCTGATATTTCCATGTTAATTCAGTCCATGGGAGGTACAAATATACCTGCAGCTTATAGTATTGCCATTAGAGTTGAGAATTATTTAATTCAAGCTGGTAAACTAGCTCCTAGGACTCCCATGCCCTTATACCCAAATTTAGAAAATCCAAGCACTAGTCAAGCACCTACTATAGCTCCTATCCCCAATCCTAGAAATCGAGTTCAAATGAAACTTCTACTTCATCCTCTAATGCTTCAAATGAACTCCAAGAAGTCATGAAACAATTACAAAATTTAGGCAATGATTTGGTTACACTTAAGAGGTAGCAGACCCAAAGTTTTAGACCTTATCGGGCTCAAGCTCAGCCTAATAGGCAATCATATCATCCTAATAGGCCACCAAATCTAGCTTTAAATCAAATTCAAACAAGGCCTCCTGCCAATAGACCATTTCAACCCTATAATCCCAATGTTGCATCTGCCTCTAAAGCCTTAGTGCCAGTGCAAAACAATATGGCTCAAGAGTATGATTGGTGTTTCCCATGCAATGAACCTCACAACTAATCTATGTGCTTCAATGGTGCCTTGAATCAAGCTTTGATGGTGACCACAACTGGTGTAGAGGGTGAGGTGAGCCAAGAAACAAACCAACAACAAGGAACATCCCAGCAAAATGCAGCTCCAAATGAAACCACACTAGTGAATTGGCAAGCTGAGGATTTTTGTGGCATGAATCAAGCAATGTCTCAGAGTGTAGCAGCCAATACAAGGTCAAAGAAGAGGAATATTGGTGAAGGGAAGTCTTTGGCTCCAAGTGATCCACAACCTTCCATCACTCCACAAAGTGTTGGCAAGCAAAATATAGTTCCAAACATGCAAGGACAGCCAAAGCCACCTTCTAGACCAACTCAAATGCTACCTGTTACTACCCATTTGCAAGAAAAGAATGTGTAGACCAAGGGGTTATAAAGAGATTTTTCATCCCCATTTAGCATCATTGATCAAATGAAGAAAACAAATGTGAATATATCTATGTGGGAATCACTATCCATCCTAGGCCAAAGAGATATACTACAAGCTACCATGAAGAATTGGTCAACTTCAAATCAACAAGTTCATATGCAAGAGAAGGTACTCACAAATGCTACTCAGCCTGAAAATAATCATGGAGGACAACAAGGTAAAGTTTTCAAGCCCCCTCCATTCTATGTTTCATTGATCATTGGAGATAAACTAGTACACAATTGCATGATTGATTCTAGGGTAATTAGTTCCATAATGCCCAAGCAAATAGCTGATCAACTGGGCCTCCAATATGAAGTCATATCCAAAGGGGTAGTGCAATTATATGGGACAATAGTAATAACAAAGTGGGAGTGATCAAAGATTTGAACTTTACTTTACATGCATGTCCCAACATTACTGTTTTGCAAGATATGTCAGTGATAGATTTGCCACCGCTCTTTGCTTTATGCTTGTCAAGGGACTTCACAACTAGAATTGGGGGCTACTTATTTGCTGATTGGTCACACATATTTTTTAGAACAAGATATGGAACTAAGGCCATAATCAGGTCTGAACCTATTGCAAACTTTCACATTGAGCCTCATACTCCAAGCCAAATCAATGCCAATTGTTCAGAATTTGATCAAGAGGATTATCCAAACACAGATGAAACTGACACCAAAGTTGGTAGCATCCCAAATTTAACTCTTGATGATTTGGCAAACAAGGTACATGCTTTTGATCCCTACTAAGAAATAGAAGAATCTGAGCTAGGAGTCTATTGCATACATGAAGAAAATCAGCCTATTCCTAGTATCACCAAATCAGACCATAAAGATGACAATGAGGTATGGCAGCTATTCTTTGATGGATCAAGAAGTAGACAAGGTGCAGGAGGGGGAGAAATGCTTGTTTCACCTCAATGCATTAAATATTATTCAACTTTTAGATTTCAGTTTGCATGTTCTAACAACACTGTTGAATATGAAGCTCTGATACAACGATTGCATTGGTCAATCAATAGAGGTATCAAAAACTTACAAGTTTTTGGTGACAGTGAGCTGATTGTTAATCAGGTTAAAGGGCAGCATGCTACTAAAAATGACCTGCTCAAATGTTATAATAATATGGTGTGGGACCTCATTGAATATTTTGAGGGCTTTGGCATCAATTTCATCCCTAGGAAAGAAAACCAAGCTTCTAATAGGATCGCATCAGTTGGGGCAGCCTTTGATGTTGTTGAAAGTATCAAGAAAGATAAAGTATAGCTAGGCATTCATGTGATTATAAGGCCTTCAGTTCCAGAAAATAATGTGAGTTGGAAAGTGTTTGAAAATGATCAAAAAATCATCAATTTCTTGTAAGAAGAAGTGAGTTCTCAGCCAAAAATCAAGAAAAATTAGAACAACAAGATGGTGATCGGTAGTACAGTGAGAACCAACAAACTACCAAGAGGACTTGTCACTTTGGAGTAAATTTTTTAATCCTAATGATCAATTTAGGAAAGAGAAAACAAATATCCAAGTTAAGGGAGAAGATTCAGGTTCCCATCTCGGTAGGAGAAGGCAAGTCACTTCAAATTGGTAAAGTAACAACCGAGCAAGAAAGGTACAAGTTTATGCAACTTTTTCAAGAGTTCCCTGATGTATTTTCTTGGAGCTATGAAGACTTGAAGGGTTTCAATCCCAAGCTAGCTCAACATACAATAGAAATGGATCTAAGTGCTAAACCCATTAGGCAAAAGCAAAGGCCAGTCAATCCACACATGGAGCCTCTCATGAAGAAGGAATTGAATAAGTTAATAGAGGCAAGTATCATATTTCCTATCAAGAATTCTAGCTAGGTTGAAAAATTGGTTCCAGTTAGAAAGAAGAGTGGAGAAATAAGGTGTAGACTTCAAAGATTTGAATAGAGCATCTCTCAAGGACCATTACCCACTTCCTTCTATGGAGCATATTTTGCAAGTTGTTGCTGGCTCTGAGAGATTTTCATTGCTAGATGGTTATTCAGGGTATAATCAGATCATGGTCAAGGAGGATAATCAGTTCAAGACAACCTTCACCACCAAATGGGGGACTTATGCATATAGAAAAATTTCATTTGTGTCATCTAATGCTGGAGCTACCTTCCAAAGGGCAATGGATATGGCATTCAAGGGATTAATCAACAAAATGGTGCTAGTATATTTAGATGATATCACTATTTTTTCTAAAAATACAACAGATCATCTCTTTCATTTGAGACAAGTGTTCCAAATATGTAGAAGATTTGGGGTATCCTTGAATCCCAAAAAATGTATTTTTCTAGCTCATGAAGGAAAGCTCCTTGGCCACATTGTTTCCAAAAGAGGATTGGTAATTGATCCAGAGAGGGTTGAAGCCATAAAAGCACTTCGCCATTACCAAGTCATAAGAAAGCCCTCCAAAGTTTCTTGGGAAGGATCAATTTTGTTCGGAGGTTTGTGCCAGATTTTGCAGCCCTTGTCAAGCCAATAACCATGATGTTGAAGAAAAGCATGGATTTCAAATGGACAACAGAAGGTAAGGCTAGTTTTGAGGCAATCAAAGAGGCTATCTCACAAGCTCCAACCCTCATTAACCCAGATTTCTCTAAGGATTTTATCCTTTATGCATTTGGAGGTGATGATACAATCTCTGCAATTTTAGTACAACAAAACAAAGAAAATACAGAGCAGCCAATTGCTTTCTTTAGCCAAATCCCAGAGGACTATGAGATGAGATATTATTTCATTGAGAAGAATGTTATTGTAGTGATTAGGAGCTTGAAGAAATTTAAGCATCTAGTTTCAAACAACAAGGTTCAACTGCTGGTTTCTCATGTGGGAGTTAAAGACTTCCTCCTCAATAAAGATTTAAATGAAAAATGTGCAGGGTGGATTACTCGTGTCATGGAGTATGACATTGAGATCAAAGTCACCAAGCTGGTCTGAGGAAAAGGATTATGTGAATAGCTGGTCTTAAGCAAATCAATGGAAGCATGCAATGAAAAGGATGTTGTTTTGGTGCTGCAAAACAACCAAGAACAAGGAAATGTTCAAGAAGATAATGATGGTGTCCTCACTCCTTGTTGGACCCAAGACATAATGCACTTCCTACACATAGGTCTATGCCCTCCAAAGATGAACAAAATAAAGAGAAGGCACTTCAGATTGCAGGCTGTACCATATGCACTTGTTGATGGGGTTTTGTTCAAGAAGGATGCAAATGGAGTGTTGCTGAGATGCATTGGGACAAATTAGATTAATAGAACATTGGAAGAGTTCCATGGTGGGACAGCTGGGGGTCATTTTTCACCGAGAGTGATAGCCCTCAAGATCATAAAGGCTAGCTATTATTGGCCCAAGGTATTCAGTGATTGTTATGCATGGATCAAGAGGTGCAAGAGTTGTGCTTTCTTCACAGGCAAGGAGAGATTAGCTGCCCTTCCATTGCACCCAATCTCAGTTGACCAGCCATTCATGTAATGGGGTTTAGACTTCATTGGAGTCATTAACCCAAACTTAAGCCAAGGGCACAAGTGGATTCTAACAACCACATATTACTTCACCAAATGGATTGAGGTAGTGGCACTTAAGGAAGCAAATAAATCTAGCATTCTAGATTTATATGAGGGGATAGTAACCAAATTTGGTATACCTGACACTATAATATCAGATAATGCCTTGGCATTCATAGGATAAAAGGTGACTGAATGGGCTATAAAAAATTGGATTTATCTGAGCACTTCATCAAATTACTACCCTCAAAGTAATGACCAATCTGACTCTACAAACAAGAACTTGTTAAGGATCATCAAGAGGACTCTTGATGAAAATCAAAGGACTTGGCATATTAAACTAAAATCAGCCTTGTGGGCTGATAGGATCACTCCCAAGAGATCCACAGGTAATTCTCCATTCAAGCGTGTTTATGGAAGAGAGGCAATTTTTCCTATGTCACTTGAGTTGCCAATGTTGGAACTCATGAAGCAATTGGAATTGTTGGAGTTTGAAACCATGGAGGTTAGATATGTAGAATTGATGGAACTCCAAGAGATTAGAGAGCATGTGGCCTAAGTAATGGAGAAGGATCAAGCCTTGATCAAGAAGAATTTTGATAGGAAAGCTAAGGCTAGAACCTTCCAAGTTGGAGATCTAGTGTTGAAATGGGATGTAGACCGAGAAAAGCCAGGAAGGCATTCAAAGTTTGATGCCATTTGGAGTGGCCCCTACATGGTCACAAAGTGTAAGAACAACAATGCCTTCTAATTGTCTACATTGGATGGTGAAGAACTGTATATTCCAGTTAATGGAATCCATCTAAAGCATTACTACTAGAGGGAAACTCTCTACCTTGTACATATTAGCTTAGATTTTCATTCCTCCAAGTGCTTGTGCACATTGTTTTTTTGTAGCTTAGTTTTACTTTCCCTAAGTGCTTTGGCACAAGCTTGTTGTCCCAAACATGTAGTTTTGTAGGCCATGTTCCAGATCAGGTGATGATTCTACTCTCACAATCTTCCTCCTTGTAATTTTCTAATCAGTTGGGGTACCAAGCAGAGAATTTTATGACTCCATGCCCAATGGATTGCTTCAGGCAACTGGTAACTTCATCCAACGTGCAGATGACCCCTCTGAGTCACCAAAATTGTTATCCAAAATAAGCCCCTTGCTTATTTTTTGGCTAACTCCCTTCATTCCTTCCTTCCTTGTGTCTCAGTTAGAAATTTCTATCTTTCAGGCACTCAAAATGTTTTGGAAATGGTTTCATTGGTTAGAGCATCCTCTTAGCTTTCCAAAATGGTAAAGTTTTCCTTCTAACTCCTTATATTTTCAAGTTATGGATCAGTGGAGTTTTAGAGGGAAATTTCCCCATAGGAGGCCTGCCATCCAATCGAAAGGTGCCATGTTGGCGGCGAAAGAAGGCGAGGGACAGAGTCAACTTAGAAAAATTTCATCAATATTGGCATGGGCAGACAACTTAAAAAATCACCAAGTATTGGCATAACTTTTGATCCAGAGCTCATATTTTTGCGTTCTTGGTGTCATTGGAAAGCTGGTGAAATTATCTACACCATGGAGGGGATCATTTTTGTGTTTTGTTGGGGTTTGGAGGAAGAAAATCAAAAAACACCTCTGGCATGGGAAGGAGAACATAATTGACATTTCAACCACCATTTTTAATGAAGTATGGCTTGCATTCTCTCCCAACATGGTCAAAAACATCGGGGAATGGAATTTTAAGGGAACCCATGTTGTTTTAATGCATTTTGGTTGGTGGTTGAAGGATCCTTTCATGGTTTCCCACGTTTCTTCTTCCTGAGCCCGAATTTTCATTGATAAAAAGCCATATTCAGCTCATTTTTTAAGGGTTGGAAATTTTATGTTTTGCAGGCTCCCTCTTTCACCTTGGAAAGTGATTATAAGGAATACCATACCTCTTTTAGGACTGCAACATGTTTTCTACCTCTCTGCTATTGTAATGCATGTATTTTTGATATTGAAATGACAATACAAGCTTTGTGAATGAGTTTTCAGTCCTCTTCTTGTGTTGTTTGCTTCATTTCTGGTCTTTCATTACATTTTTATCAGTTTTTGCATGATGCTTGCTGCATTTCTATGATTTTTGTCAATTTGCAGAAGTAAATGTTCACCACTCCTTTGGTGTATCACCTCATTAGTCTTAGTTTTATTTCTTTTGCATTCTCTACCTCTGTCCCCTTGGAATTTAGAGTAGGATATAGTGTTAAACCTCTGCAATTTGCAAGCATACATCTAATCAGAGGAGTTGAGGAACCAACCTCTAATCTGGAGATTCTTTTCCCATTTTTACAAGTCCCACATTTGGGGAAAAGATTCAATGTTGTGCAATCATACTAGATGTTCAAATATCAAACTAGAAATCTGATCAACATCCGAGGGTGCTATGAATCTACACTAAAAGTTAATATAATATAAAGAACAAAAATAAATAAATAGATAATTGCAGAAATAAAATGACCCAAACAATCTAAGTTATGAAAATATGAAACCCTATAGTGCAAGAAGGGTTAGATAAAAATTACTTGATTCACATATATGTTGTGAATATGTGACAGAGAAGACAAGATAAATAGAATGCGAGAACGATCATATAGAAGCTCTAGAATACACAAATTTGAAATAGTCAAATGAAATCAGTTCTTGGAGAAGGATTTGGGGTGCTCTGTCCGAGATATAGTGTCTTGATCTATGAAAACTATCTGCAACCTTCCTTTGAGGATTCAATGAATGATTTCCTTCCTTTTCTTCCTATCACACTAGCTTTGTTGGAATGAGCAATATGTCGTTGGAAATCAATGATGAAGATGAGACCTGTAAAACCCTAAGACAAGCATCAAATCCCTATAAAAGAAAATATGCATGTGAAGGGGTTGGACTATCCCCAACAAAGATAATGGTTAACTTACTAAATTATTGCTACACTAAATTTTAGGACCAATTTAGTTTTGTGTGTGTGCAATCATGCCCTAGGTTATCTTGTGCCAGTTGTACTTTGTGAAAGTAGTGAGTAATAACTATGTGTAGAAATGTAATAAAATGGTGGATGAAATAGAATAAACTTCCCTCTTATATAGTGTGATGTAAACGAACTAGCATTATGCCTTGTGATGGAGCTAGATGTATGCAAATGGAGCCTCCGATGAATGAAAAATTAGGTGATGATAATAGAGGTTAGTTCTTTCCCCCTTTTTTTTTTATAACTTTATATTTATATGGTTCTATTGTTCTAATTTTTAATTAACCTTGAAAAGGTCGACCACCAAAAAGATAAAAATCTCAAACAGATAGAAAGTTCCCAAAAGGTGGCATGAAAGTTTAAAAAGACTCATGACACCATAAATAGGACCAGGACATCTAAGGTACTCCGGATGGGGCCCGGAAACCCCATTCAAAGATAAAATGACACCAAATGGCATAACAGATCGGGTGAGTAGATGCGGGAGGTCGAGAGTGACGACAACAAGAAAAGTAATATGGCTAAAGGACATGGGTTATTTAGTAATTTCTTCACTAAATAAGAATGTGAATAGTAGTATGAAACCGTTTCTAAATAATTTCTAAAGTACATGATTTTGTTATTATATTTACCCCACTTTATGTTGGTGAGTGGAAAAAACGGTAATATAAATTAGATAGAGATGCATACACGATAATCCATGTAAAGTGATGTAGAAATATGTGTTGAAGGACTAGACAAAGTGTGAAATTACAAAAATATGGAGTGTGGAAACTAAAGATGTAAAAGAGACAAAAAAGTGATGAGAGTGAACCTAGGGAAAAAACACTTTTGTAATTGTTGATGTGTGTGATGTACCTAGATGTTAGTATGAGGTGTGTGCTACTACAGTATATTGTTCGTGTTTTTTTGTTTATGTCGTTATTATTGTTGTTGTTGAATATTTACTTCTCATACGGTCATAAATGCAAGGAGAAAATGATCAAGTAGTCGGATACACATGTTTATATGTCAAAAATGCATGTAAATATGTATAAAAACTCATGTAACGAAAATAAAAAATGTGAAATGAACATGTGCACTGATCCATGCTAAGAGAAAAGGTGTAGAAACGATATCATGTACAATTAGTTTTTTGGGTGATCTCATGCCACCATGGCCAAATAAGTGTAGGGATAAAGCTGTATTATTCTCCATCCTATAAATTCTTCCTTGAAGATGTATGAAGAGATCTCTGTACTTCCTAGTTTTCGGGTGATCGATGCCCCGACAAAAGTAATGTAGGGAGGAAATACAAAGTGTATCCTATAAGCTATAACTACTCCCTAGAATACTAAGGACAACTTTTCCTATAAAATCCATTGTGTATGGGATTCATAGACTAGTCTCGAACCCATTCTCTATGTAACCCACAATGTCAAGGATAGAAAACTGAACCCAATTGTACGACGAATAGAGAGCGCTATGTAATGTGTAAAACCCCGAATGATGCCCCCATCTTTTCAGGAACATTTGACGTTGCTGATAGGATAATGTGGCCCAAAAATAGGACCAACCACATAAACTATTCCTTTTAGGATGAAGGGAATGCAATTGGTAGAAACCAAGGAGCACGTAAACAAATGGATAGAAATCAAGTATTAGTATGAACAAGCATGCATTGTAAAAGACAAGTGTATGCTACATAAACAATGTATAGGATAAAATTAAAAGTAAAAACACAAGAAGGTAACCATACACCACCAAAACATGTTTTAAATATGGGACAAACACTCAAGGCCACAATGGTCACATACAAAAAAATTGTGTGCACCAAGAAAAGGGAAAGGTCTGCGTATATAATACAAATCAAATAAAAACAATTATAAACAACAAATAACCATAGAAACAAATAATCCTAAAAAAATACTTAATACTGAATCATGCATTACCATGTTATAAAGATAACCCATATGTCAAAATCATGTATAATCAAGTAATATGAAGTGCTAATTACAAAATGGAAATTTAGAACTGTAAGAGATGAATTTGGATACCGCTAACAACCATTGTAGGAGTGGTAGGAGGCAAGCATCCATGTTGCATATGGGAGACCTGTATCTGTGATCACAACTAGAAAAGGGAATGAATTTGCATGTGTGTATGGTAAAGATAATGACATACAAGATATCTAGATAGAATGTGTAATAAATGGACATGAACAAACAAATGTAAGAAAGAGCAAAAGCAACCAAGATATGCAATATGTTATGGATGAATGGAATGGAATGCAAGATGGATGATAGGATCCGTGTTCCCCCTAAGTGAATGGAAGTGTATGTAGTGAGGTTCATTTAGTATGCCCCCTCAACAGTCAAGAATGAACCGTAAATAAGAGTGTGTCATCGGGAAATGGTCAAAGTGTGTGTTGTATCTAACGTGTTGTGGTGAATGTGAATATGTAGTGATGATGATATATTACCTAGCTATGAAGTGTTTGTATGATCCTATACTCAAAGCATACATCACGGAAAGATGATCATATGAGTTATGATTTAGCCTAAAGTGTATATCCCTACAAGATAAATAAAGGGAGTGGTGATGTATCCTAAAGTTTATAACACTACAAGATAAAGTAAGAGGTGACCATTTAGCCTAAAGCGTATGTCACTAATAAAGTAATGTCAGATGAGAAAAGTTTGAGTGATGAACATGTGGTGTATGTAAAGGTCCATTTGATTGGTAAACCCTTAGAAGTCGATTATGGACCGAGGAACTAGAGTGTGTCATAGGGTAGTGAGTGCAACATATAGAATAATATGTAGTATGTGTGATGATAAGAGATGACCATATGATGTGGAAGATGTGTAAAATGTAATGTATAGTATGTAATGCAAGATGTGTAGATAACCTAATAGTGTGATGATGCCCATTATGTAGTATGTAGGATGAGTAGTATATGATGTTATACTTGTAGATAATAGGAGTGTGACACATATGTGATGAATACTAGTATGATGTGTAGAGTATGTATGATGTATAGATGCATAAATGTCAAAACACTAATGATGTAGGGTAAGTAAGATGAAAAATGTGACATGTACTATAAGATATGTAAAGATATGTAGTGTGTAGTATGTGCAGTTTGTGGGGTTCATGTGTAGTATTTAGCCCTCAACAGTCAAGTGTGAACCAAAGCACAAGAGTGTTCCACTGGGTAATGGTCGACATACAAAGTGTATATGAATGTGTCTATGCTATGACAGTGATGTATGATAGTGAAAAAATGGTAGATATGTCCAAGATAAGATACAATGGGGGAATGTGTACATGTAATTCCCCCCAAGTATGAGTTATTGAATGAGCTATCCAATGACAATGAAGGACAAAGGGCCTTCATCCAATTCTTGTGGCAATGATAGTATATAATGATTTTCTAGTAATGGTGGTATAATAGGTAGACACTTTGTGTGGGTGAGTGAATCCTATGTGCATGTGATGGATGAATAAATTATGACCTTCTAGGTGAAATAAAATGTGTAGGTGATGGAGATTTATGTACAACTAAATGTGGACGTGATGGAATCCCATGTGGAATGAAATGAGGTGGTTACCTACATTGAGATGTAGTAACTATCCTAGGAATAGGCCTATGTCAATGTGTAGGACTAGCAGAGCAGTGAGGTCGCATAGAAGGTGTACAAGTAGGTGAACTAGGAGTAGATTGCACTTTTAGTAACATAGATTGTGATGTGTTAGATGAAGTGGAAGATGTGTGAATTGATTCTTGAGAATATGATGACCATGGAATAGATGGGGTATGTTATCAATAGAGATAACCTGATTGTTATGAATGAATTTAAGTTGCAAATGATTCATAGAGATAATGGATTGAGACCTACGAATCCAATTGATTCTCGAGTAGCATGTCACATCCATCGACTTCTTTCCCAACAAGGAAAGGGACAAGCAAAGTGAGAGGACCAACCATAACGTGTAGTTTGATGACACCATATGGTTTGTTTAGAGGGTATTCGATCTATGATAGTGGGTAATTGATGACATGATGAAATGGATTAGAACATATAGTAATAGGAAAAGATGGATTGACCTTAGTAATATTGATGGGGATTGAGACAATAGATTCTTCAATATGTAGGTGATTAGATGTAAAATTTACATGATAGTCATGGTTAAAAAATGATGAACAGTGGTGAAGTGTCGGTATGTGCAACTAAAAAGTCAAGGGCCCCTGAAATAGGAGGAGACACTACGTGGTAAACATAATTAGCCGATGAGTCAGTTTTTTTGTATCATGTTTGGGTAGAGGGTTGTTAAATATTTTGAGCTTATGATTTTCATTGACGGTGGAGATGTTGTAGATTTTAGAAGCTCAATTTGACCATTGTTAATCAAATCCTGAATGAGATATTGTAGTCAATAACAATGATCGGTGGAGTTTCCTACACACTAATGATAGTCATAATGGGAATTTTCATCAAAATTATGCCCTATTGGTCGAGATGGATTGATTTGTAGTGGAGAGGGTAGTGTGATGAGGTTACTTTTGATAAGTTGTGGTAGTAAAATATGTGGGGAATACTAAACTTAGTGAATGTACATCAATGTGGTTGTGATTGAAGCTCCTTAGTAGTAGAGACTGTGTTGACAGTGACTTTTGTATCCGATGGTTTAGTCATAAATGGCTTGAATGTTGACTTACTTGGAAAATGTGTGGAGGATGATGCTTGTTCTGATACTTAATATTTCTTATAGCTAGGAGCTTGGTTTCACGTAGCTTAAGAGTATGAAATATTTGATTGAAGGAAGAAGAAGTATCAAAGAGAACACTCTCCTAGAGTGGTGGTAAAAGACTCTAAATGAATAAATCCTAAAGCTCAGCATCCAAAATCATATTGGACATCTTGGCTAATTTTTTTATAACACAAGACATAATATGCTAAGTGTTCATTAGATCCTAATTGTAGTTGTGCAAGTTGACAATAAGAGATATTAGAGCCAATTTTATTGGAAAAGTGAGTGAGAAAGGTAATGAAAATATGCATGAAAATTTTTACTTGAATAGACAGGTAGGTCATAAAACCAACACATTGCATAATCTTGTAAGATACGAGTAACCAGCTTAGCTAGTACTGTAGAGTCATTTGCATAGTCTAGGCATGCTATGTGAAAAGAACAGAGTTGTTCTTGTGGATGGATATGAAATTTAAAGAGGGGAAATATTGAGGAAATGAAATTAGGTGGAAAGTGATAAGTAGATATAATAGGTGTGAAACGAGTATGCAACAATGATGTAGAGTCTAAATATGGTGATGTGCAAGAAGTAGCAATCTGGAGCTTACAAACTTGGGTTTTCAGATCATGATACAAAGAAGTTAGATCAAGAGTATTTGAAGAAGAGCCAATCCGCATGTTAGGAATTTTAGGGTGAGTGACAGGAGTGGTAGTAGTAGGAATGGAATATGAGAGGTAAATGGGTGATAGGAGCCAAATAATGTCAAATCTTCCTAGCTTAAGGCTCAACCCATCTCTTGCAACTCTCCCTTCTTACATCAATGAAAATTTCCACAACAAATGATTAACTCGATTAATAACTTGATTAGGATCTCAATGAGCTTATTAAATAAAAACTATGCACAATACTCCAATAAGTATGCCAAAATTAGAGGTAAAACTATAATTAGTTGTAACTAAGAAGACCACTAAATTTAGTGGAAAAAAACCTATTGGGAAAAAAATAATTCTTTTATCTAATTTTTAAACTAGATTTTTCTAAGATGAAAATAATTTTTCCTGGTGTAGGATGAATCATGATAAAAAAATACTTTTATTTTTCTTGGAAAATGAAATGGAGGTTGTGGGGATGCAATGGTGGGCATACAAATCTACTTCAGGTAGCACAAGATCTCCCATAGGAATATTTCTTCTAAAATACCTCTTCACACTTCTACAATCCTCCTACAACATTTTCTACTTGCACAAGCTCTCCAAAACTTGGATTTGATACCAAATGCTGAGGAGATGAGGAAACAGGGAGGTAGCATATTGATATGGAAATCGACTGATTATAGAATGAATGAGGGCTATAATATTTATAGATATTGGACAACTAACTACAAACAAACAACATGTTTCACGGGTGCAACAATAGTCCTCATAATAAACCAAAAACTATAAGAGAGTATAAAATTTCAAATATTATTATAAAACAATACAATGATATAACCAAATAATTAACCACTATTTACATAAGTAAAACAACTAGTTACCATAGTAACTCCAATAAAAATTATTACCTATAATAAATAGTAAATACAATGAAAAATTACCATAGAAAGGTTTTACCTAACACTCATGTGGGTTGTGTAGACATTTCATCTTGTTTTCCCTAATCTAGAGGAGTAATTAGATATTTTAAGGATGGAGAAGGAGAATGTGTACTCACATTTGTAGCATGTAATATTTTTAGACTCTCTTTACCATTTATGTTCCTTAGTTTGCTACCTCTTATAGAAATGTTCTTGTATTTCCTATGAATTTTTCTTTTCATCTTTTTTTGTGGCATATTGTTGCACTATCTCCTCCCGTGTGATCGAATCCCTTGTGTTTCAGTCAAATCCCCAAACTAGAAGTGTTGATGTTCTTTGCAATGGTGATCTACATATTAACTTATATAGCTAGTTTCTGTCATATATTTGCATGTCAATATGATTTATTGGTCCAAATCTTGCACTTCAATATATTGAAACACTAGTTCAAATTTTGGGTTTAATCCCTCATCTTTGAGTCCTTGGATTATGTTCTTCAAAATTTGATCTTGTGTGACATCCTCACATCCTACATTGATCACAAGAGATCACAACATGTATGGAATATTTACTATCTCTTTAGGATTTATTTTTGAGTTCATAGTTTGTGCTTTTCACACTAATTTCCACATGAACCACTCATTTTTGGAAAGTACATCTTCATTCCCAGGTATTTAAGTTAATTTTTCACACTTCATTTCATGAGACTTTAATATTATAAAAATATAGGTTGGATAACTAAACTAAAAATCTTGGATTTATTTCTACTTGTGATTGAGTTCACATTATTTTCTCAATCTCTTTTTACTTTCATTTAATTTTCCTCCATGTCTATGGTTCCATTTTTTCTATGGGTTGAGATTCAACCTCTAGTTGTGTTGTTCTTCTAGTTTGTAAGCCTCTCGTAATTGGTTGTGTTTTCTTCTTCATGCATAATTGATCTGAAAATGAGGTTTTTATGCCAATATTCTCCTTCCTTGATTTCAACATGCACTCATTATTTTGATCCTTATGATATGCTTGCCCAATATTCATAGAAATAATATCCTTGTTAGTTTTGATGAAATATTTTTTCCAATACCTTACAGGGGATATTTTTTTAAATATAGTGTCTTAGGATCCAAAATATTTCTTGCTTAAGTTATCTTAGATAATTCTTCAACCTCTCATTTTTCACTACAGTATCCCATTCCCGCATAATGAGGTCTTTCCATAACCTGTATGGGATTATTAATTCCTTGGTCATTTATACCAAGACCCTTTCCATTAAAACCCATATTTTTTTAGTAACGTTGATCCTATACCCCAAGTATGCTTCTCAACTTCACCATAAGAATTATAATTATTTTTGTGGGAAGAAAGAGAACACGATGAATCACTTATAGTGTAAACCTTAGTGATCTATGCATCTATGGTAGACTATTGAAAACATCTACTTTAGATTACAATTTTTCCAATGTTGTGAAATTTTGAACTTCCATCTCTCGATAGCGCAATTACTTCCATAGTGTTTTGTGCATCCTTTTCCTTTTTCTCTTGTTCCTCCTTATCCTTTGTGACCTTTTATATTTCTATTATCCTTATATTTTCTTATTTATTTTCCTTTCTTCCTCTTTCTTTTGGTTTTTTTCATTTTCTTCTTTTCTTATTCCTCTTTCTTCTCTCTTTTCTTTATTCTTACTTTCTTCATCTTTCTTCATGTCGAGTTTCCTCTTTTGCATTGTATTCTACCTCTTTCTTCTTATTCTCTTCATGTTTCTTTGCTTTATACTCTTCTTCTACCTTGGCCTTTATGTTTAATTCTCATTACTTTGTTTCCTTTTACCTTATCTTTTCTTCCTTATGGATATTCTTTTCTTCCTTATGGATATTCTTTTCTTCCATTTCTCTCTGCTACGTAGTTGCTTATTTTTATTTCTCCTCTTCCTCCTCATCCTTCCTCTTTCTTTGTTCCTCATCTCTTTTTTATTGTGCAAAATCCTTAACATTTTATTCTTATTTTTATGTTGTTCTTTATGTTTTTCAAAATTTGTAGCATTTTTGGATTATACGAGATATATCCTTTACTCGAGAGTGGCTACACAATCATATTTATGATTGTGGTTCTACTTATTGTTGAGGAACCAAGGAAACTTGGAGGCATCATGTGTAGATTTTATTGATATGGAAATCAACATATTACAGTAATGAATGAGGGCTGCAATATTTATAGATATTGGATAATTGAGTATAAACAAATAGTAGGTTACATAGGTGAAAAAATACTCTTTATGATGAACAAAAAATATACGCAAGTATAAAATGCAAAATATTGTTATAAAAATATAAGAATATAACAAAGTAATTAACCACTATTTACATAAGAAAGACAACAAGTTACCATTCTAACTCCAAAGAACAAACTAATACATATGATAAAAAATAAATATAATGAAAAATTATTGTAGAAAGGTTTTAACTAACATTTCCCCCTTAATTATACATTGCCTCAAGGGATTAAGAGAGGCACCCTATGAAAAACTATAATTTGAATTTTTCATGTGTAAGTGACTTCAAGAAAATATCTTCCCATTGTTTAGTTGTTGGAAAAACTAAAGTTATATATTTTCTTTCAAGAAATGCTCATGTATGAAATGAACTTATACCTCAATATGTTTGGTTCCCTCATGAAATACTAGATTGTGAACAATTTTGAGGGCACCCTCATTTTCAACATACACTTTCATGTATTTCTCCTACACATGATACTCCAATAACCTCAAGTATATGATGTATCCATATCTCTTCACAAATAGCTCCACTTTTAGCATGATATTCAACCTTAGTAGAAGAGAGAAATAAAAAATTTCTTCTTTCTTCCCCATGATATCGGTCCAGATCCTAAAAATAATAGAACTCTATAAGTGGATTTCCCATCATCAATATTACACGCATGATCTGAATCCAAATATCTAGTAAAAAAGAAATAATCTTTCTTATTGTACTCTAGACCAATATCCATAGTACCCTTTATATATCTCAAGATCCACCTCCATGCTTCTTTCTAATGACAAACTCTGGGTTCCTATATGAACTAGGAAAGATAGCTAACTATAAATATGATATTTGGTCTATTATATGTGAGGTAAATGAGACTCTCAATCAAGTATCGATTGATAGTTGTATTTACCATAGGATATGGATTTATACGAGATAATTGAAGTCTTATCTCTATGGGTGTAGTAATATATGTGTAATCCATCATCCTTAATTTCACAAGAATTTTCTTGGTATACTTAAATTAATAAACAAATACATTATTCTCCTTCTACCATACTTTTAATCCAAGATACTAATGCATGAGCCCAAGGTCTTTCATGTTGGATGATCATTTAAGATATTTATTTGTAGCATCGATCATCTTCAATGATCTTCTAATGATGACTAGATCATAGACATATACAAAAATATAACAATCTCTCTTCCTTTCCTCTAAATGTAGAGATTGGGATCATATGGATTTCTTAAAAATCCATTGTCAATGTGATGCTCATCAATCTTGATGTACCAAGCCTAGGGTTTCTATTTTATTCCATACGAGATTTTCAAAGTCTACATACCTTTCTTTCTTCTCTAGGTGTGAAAAAACCCTCAGGTTGAGTCATGTATACTTCCTCATGTAGATCTCCATTTAGAAAGGTAATTTTCACATCCATCTGATGGACTTTCCAACCAAACTATGTAGCTAGAGAAAATATCATCCTAGTCATTTTGATCTTAGTTTTGGGAGAAAATGTATCCTCATAGTCTAATCCTTCCTTTATGCATACCCATTTTCTACCAGTATCACTTTATATTTATCTATAGTCCCATTTTATTTATAATTTTTTTGAATATCCATCTATAACCAATGGGATTCTTCCCAGTGGAGATTAAGAAGTTTCTAGGTGTTGTCTTCATCACTAATCGATACTCAACATCCATGACACCTTTCCAAGATTTTGAATGCAAGGCTTCATAGATAGTAGAGGATAAAATGTTTCAAAAATATACTCATTAAATTGAAATTTACCTCTTCCCAAGCTTTACTATGATTTTGTGGTCTTGATGTAGAGAAATAAACTAAACTTGTTAATATATTCAATCAACAATAGAGATTCCCACAATAATATCAACTTAGATTTTCCAAAGAGGAACCCATAAATAATAATATAAAGGAATAAAACTTGAAACATTCACAAATGACATCATGAATGTAATCATAAGAATTATACCCTAATCCTTTCACAAAATGTCAATACAAGCATCAAACCCATCTAAGTTCCACACAACTCTTACCTTTTCTTAGTTTTTACCAACTTGCCAACCTCTAGCTTTTTAGATCCTATCTAAGAAGGTAACTTTAACTCTTAAGCATCTCCAATTCCTTGTAGCCTATACTTCACTCAAAAATTAAAATCATAGAAAAATTCACCAAAAGGATCCAACATCAAAATTCACTATACTTGTCCTAAACTGTCCTTTAATGCTCTTAAAGTTCCAACAATATGCAAGAAAATTCTGTCATAAAAACTCATTTTATGGTTTTAAATCACTAAAACCTTAAAAACAAATTCAAAAATGGTTTCATAATTCTACCTTACAAATTTCATAACCTAAATATTCAAAACATGAGATATATACTCACTTTACTGGGTAGGCATTTTGTCAAACAGTTTGTATGCATCCTCAAACTGGTCCATGAACACAGAGAGGATGTCAAGAGTATTATTTTTCATGGATATAAAATAAAATTATTTTTCTTTTACCTCTTCCACATCCTTATCAGTTTTAGTGAATATATTATGCAGTTCCCTAAAAATCTTTTTGTCAACCATGTCTTTGGTATCTTGAAAGAATTATAAGTTTCAATTTTCCTTTGAGATCCCTTATCTTCAACATTTGTTCATATTTTTCATAATATTTTCCTTTATTATTGGTTTTAATCAAATTTTATGAAATTTTTTAGATGGGTTTTCAATATTTTCCTTGATGATGAGTAAATTTTGAGTTATGAAGTAATCTCCTAGCTAAACTGAGGATGTATACAAACTATTTGACAAAATGTCTTCCTGGTAAAGTGAGTATATTTCCCACGTTTTTAAGAGTTAGGTTATGAAATTTTGAAGGTAGGATTATGAGATAATTATTTAAGTGTGGTTTTAAGGGTTTAGTGATTTAAAAGCTGTAAAATAATTTGTTTTTGACGAGAATTTTGTTGCAGATTATTGGATATTTGAGAACATTGAAGGACAATTTAGGACAAGTATAATAAGGTTTTATGTTTAAATCCTTTTGGTTTCATTTTTTTATTTTTATAAAAAACATTGAGTGAAGGACATGATATAAATCAGTGGAGAGGCTTAAGAGTCAAAGTTACCTTCTTGGACAGGAGCTAAGAAGCTAGAGGTTGGAAAGTTATTAAAAACTAAGAGAAGGTAAGAGTTGTATGGAATTTAAGATGACTTTTATTATTTGATTTAAATTTTTGGATTGTAAATATTAGGGTATAATGTTTATGAGTCCATTCGTCATTTCATTTTTCAATGTTACAAGTTTATGCATTTAAAGTCTTATTTATGGGATCCTCTTTTGTAGAGTTAAGTTGATATTGTTGTGCGAATATCTTTTGTTGATTGAATACATTAACAAGTTTAGTTTTTTTCTCTACATCATTTTGTATCGAGCATCGAAAATTTAATAAATATGGAATTTTATGAATAAAATGAGAAAGGAAAAATAAAGTAAGAGAGAAGAAGAAAAGAAGAGAGAGATGGAATGGAAGCAAGAGTTGTGGTTTGGAAAAGATCTCAAGGAGCTTAATGATGATGTGAAGAGGTTCGGGGAGATGATGGAAGCTAAAAACATGGAGAAATGAAGTATTATAATTTTCTTTGAGATGTATAAATGATTAAAGTGGCCTATAAATCTACTTATAGAGAACAGACAAAAAGAGAAGTGAGAAAGATCATAAGAAGGGAAGGGAGAGATTCGAAGAAGATAGAGAAGGGGATGAAGAAATAAAATAAAGAAGTGGTCAAGAAAATTGTACATGAATCAGTTCAAATATTGAATGAAGAAGAGATAATTACAATATTCTTAGCTTGTCTTGAAGAAGAACAAGAAAGTGGAAAAGAGGAGAAACAAAGTGATGAAGGAAAATAGATCATTGATGGAGCTTCTCAAGAGGCTCAAGGGCCTCCAAGTTTTAAATATAATAGTGACTTTGAATGTGTGAATGCATGTACCAAAAGTGAATAAGAAAAGGAAATAAATGATGCCTTGGATGAATAGATAGAGAACTAAAGTAAAAAAAAAGCAAAAGGAGGAAGTTTGTGAGAAATCACAAGCTCATTATGGGTCATTCAAAAGTGAAAATGCAACATTTAGTGAGTTGAGAAGATCATGGAAATATATCACAAACATATGGGGCTGGATAAAGTGGAAAATATGAGGTCCAAGATGAGGAAAATGCTAAAGACGCAAGGAAGAATGAAGAAGACAATGAAGATGAAGGAGAGATGGAAATCCAAGATGAAGAAATTAGTTAAGAAAATGATAAATTGTAGCAAGAAACAATGATCCTATCAAAGTAAAATCAGCAAAAAGGTGATGAAGATCAGTTATTGATGGAAGAAGACGAGGGGGAAAAAGAGAGAATGAAGCAAGAGGGTGACAAAGAAAATGAGTAAGGAACAAAGAAAGAAAGGAAAAGAGAAAATAAATAAAAAGAACATGTTGATGAGCTCAAGATTGACAGGAAAGGAAGGAATTCAAGGATGCAAAGAAATTGGAAGAAGAAGAAGAAACCAAGCTATGGAGTCAAAATTTTCCTACCCCTGGAGTATGATGCAGGAGAATCATCAAGAAGACATTTAAAATGAAAAATTTTCAAGGCTATGAGGTTAAGTTGAGAGTTTAGAATGTGTGGAGTCATGAGAGGGAGTCTTGAGTGGGTGAGTGATTCAAAATTTCAAATTGGAAGTTTTCCCTCCTAAATGTAAATTCAAATTTTAATGAGGGAATTAATTATCTAAGTCATGTTTTAGAGGTTGATTAGGGGGTTTATGAAGAAGGTGATGATAATTTTTGGAATCATAGAGTGTGTAATGAGTCTTATGAGGGTTGAGTCTTTAAATATGCTTAATGCCTCTAGAAGGGAATGGAAGTTAAAGGGTCACAAATGATAGTTAAGAATCATGAAATAGAAGTTACATGCATGTGTATGTTCAAATATGAGAGAGGGAGAAGTGTGTTAGTGATATATTCTTCGTATGGAGGATGGAAAGAGCTATGGAGTGAAGTAGAACTAAGTATTTGTATGAAGATTACAGTGGAATACATATATGTCTTGGTTTTGTGTGTATATCTTGTGTTTCAATAGTTTTTCTAAGTTTTATTTTACAAAATGATAGTTATTTATTATAATTATGAGTGGAATCCATTATATTACTATTGATAAACATTATATGTATTTTTAAGGTTTTTATGGTAGCCAATAATCTATTTTGTTTAATGGAGTAGATATATAGACTGTGTGTGAAAGTTAGATGATCTATTTTGGACCAATTAACATAATGTTTTAATTTAAAATCAAAATGACCTGAGATTTGTACCAAAGAAGGTTTTTGACATTTTGTAGATGGGTTTTCAATAGTTTTCCTTTATGACAAGTAATGTTTATGATATGAAGTAATCTCTAAATTTGGACATTAAGAAAGGCTTGGAAAATGGTAAGAAAAGCTTTTATAAGCTCATGAAATGATTTGGAATTTTCTTTTGCTGAGTCTCTTTTTGTAATTTTGTTGATTGTGTGCTAACATTGTGTTGTCATCTTGTTATTTTTTTTTGTTTCTTGTTAATTATGCTTTTACTAGTCTTGTTTTGGTTTCATTTTATGTTATTGAATATCTGGCTTTAGGCCTCTTTTAGTAATCGGGTAGGGCCCCAGACAAAAATACTTTTCTCTTAATAAAAAAAATTCATTACCCTTCTATGGTCCAAATTTCAGGTCATTTGGATTTGAACTCAGAAATTTATGTTAACTGGTCCAAAACAGGTTATTTAACTTTTAAATACAAATCTGTGTATCTACTCCATTCACCAAAACATACTTTTAAATTATTGAAATTATTAAAAGCTTCACTTTTATTATGAACAATAAAATCCACATTTTTATAGAATAACACATAGCATGAAATACTGAAATCTAGAATGACTAGGTTGCATCGACGCAAATATCGATATGAACAAAATCGAGCTTACCTAGAGCTTGATAATTACTCTTCTAGAATGAAGTTTTCTATGTTTTTTCTATAATCCAATTAGGATACTTGTTTTTATCTTTTTTAAGAGATGGAAAACCTCTCACCATATTATACAAGTGAATTTTATCGAGATATCTAAAAATAATGTCACTAAGTATCCAATGACACAACTATGAAGAGGAAGTATTCTTATCCACTAACTAGTTCCTGATCATCCATGTGAAAAAAATACAACTGGAACATACATCCCACATTTGAGGATTATACAATAATTTTCAATCCTCTAAATTTATCTCATAGTAAAAACACTTCCACTGCGAATGACTATCACAATAAATCTTAATATTATGATCTAGAAGCTAATTGATAGTAAATTATTTTCTAATCCAGGGACATATAATACATCGATAATCTATAATGTCATGAACCAAGAGGTATATAAATGTTCCCAAAGACTTGTACTTTATGTCGAATAATAATCATCTAACAAAAAATATTTTCCAAAGGTATGTCCCTCATGGTGGTAAATCAGTCTTTGTTCCCAGTCATGTATCAAGTTTCTCCCAAATCAACGTAATAAACAACACTAGATGACATGGATGGTTCACTAGAATGGGAAGCGTATAATAATTCCTTATAATTTGAATAGTTTTCTTTCTCAACTAAATTTCCTTGCTATTGGGGTTTCTTTTTCCAATTCCCATTCTTATTCCCCCTTTTTTAGTTTGATTGTCCATTTTGTGATTGTTTATTTTGAGGTCCATAAATTCTTGATGAACCTTTATTTTATGTATTATATCAACAATATTTCAATTCATGTACTCATTTATATATATGAATTTTCTTATTTTTCGTGTTTCCTTGATGTTACTTTTGGGACTTTTGGGAAGATTTTGATTTTCTCTTCCATTTCTGATGAGCAGATAGTGCCTTATTTTTTCTTCATCTTTGTTATAAAGTACCTCTTCTTGCTACAGTAAATTTACTTATCAAACTCGGATGGTTTGATATGATAAGTTAAGTGTTGTCAAAAAATGTAGTAAGAGGGATAAAGTTCATCATAAAAATTGGCATAAGAGCATCATCGGAAAAATCCTCTCCTGGGATAGAAGTGAATCCCTTAATGCTACAAATATCTGCAATAAATCCTCCACTTTTTCATTTGGCTTGAATTCCAAAGCAATTAATTGAATCTATATATGCAAAATAGTATGGTTGTTTCGCATCGCATATAGTGCTCAACTTATCCAACCCTTCTTTAGTTATTTTTTCATCTCAAATATGGGGTTATATGTCATAAACACTATGAACAATATTTTCAAATTGGAATTTTGATATGCCATGTCAAACTTACTCTACTGGGTTGCATCATCTACTGATCTGGTTATAGAACCATTTATAACTAGCTAAATTACTTCAAACTCAATTTGAGTTCAAATTCTGGTCTTCCATGTGGCATAATTGTCATGTGGGTATACTGTTTCTAAAATAAATAGCTTGTTAGCACAAAACAATGCAAAATTACACCAAAAATAAGTAATTAAAACCAACTATGTAGAAATATTAAATGTCATGCAAAAAAAAAAAAATTGTGCGGGGCCTTGGTGTCCTCTAGAGCTCAAAATGCCTCATAGTGTGAAACAATCATAAAAACAAACTTAACATCTTGAAAAAGGACCCTTTCAGAAACCCTCATTTAACAAAAATACTCAAAATCAAAATCTAAGTTATATGGGAGAAAAAAAAATCTCTTCAATAGGCTTTTCTCCACTAAAAATTGGGTGGGTTTTTGTGATATCTAACTCTTTTTGTGAGGTTTTGACATCGATATATGGTGGAACCACTAATATTTCTGTAAAGGTTTTTAAATGGAAAAATAGATGGTTTGGGGGGGAATTGACATCCCTCTCCTAAGAGTATTCTACTATCCAATAGGGCATGTAATGTGCATGTCATATACATCAAACAATATTTTATTTAAATAACAATAAAAATGATAACGTTTTAAAATGACATGTCAACTGGGATAACTATTCACGTGGCAGACTAAGGGGGTTTTGTGGTTTAGGGTTTCTAAAAACTACTATTTGAAAATTAAATCTTGATTTGGATGGGATTTCCCCTATTTTTTCCCTTACAATGTAATTGACTTAGTTGCCACTATTTATTATTTATCTCTACTTTCAGTCACTTTTTTTGTTGGTGCTTTGTATTTTCTTCATTGCATACTATGTTGGTTGGTTGGATGCTTTGGAGGCATTCATTGATCTAGATACTTGGGATAAGGACCCTAATCGGTGTACAAATTGCAAATAATTGGCTCAACATGATTTTATTCTAATGATACTCGATTTCAAATCATTTTGTAATGATCCATCTCGGTTGGGGTTTTCTACTAGCACGGTGATGAAATGGTTTCAACACGGTAGGTGGATGTTGTGGTTAACTCAATTTGAGATTGATCCTTGTTGTCTATTCTAGGGTACATTGAAAATGGTGTAAAATGTTAGATATTCCCAAATTGGGGGTCAACCCACTTCTAGTAACTCTCCCTTCTTACATAAATGTAAATTTCCACAACAAATGATTAACTTGGTTGCTAACTCGATTAGGATCTCGATGAGATTATTGAATTAAAACTATGCACACTCCTCCAAAGAGTGTCAAACTTAGAAGTAAAACTATAGTTAGATGTAACTAAGAAGTCCTATAAATTTAGTGGAAAAAACCTATTGGGGAAAAATATTTTATTCTCTTTTATCTGATTTCTAAACCAGATTTCTCTAGGATGAAAAAAAAAATTCCTAGTGCAGGAGGAATCCATGCAAAAAAACAATTTTATTTTTCTTGGAAAATGAAATGGAGGTTATGGGGATGCAGCGGTGGGAATGGTAATTTATTAGAGGCAACAAAATATTTCTAGATAGGAATTTTTCTTCTCCAATACCTCTTCACACTTCTACATTCCTCCTACAACATCTTCTACTTACATAGGCTCTCCAAAACTTGGATCTAATACCAAATGCTAAGGAACCGAGGAAACAGGAGGAAAACTATTAATATGGAAATCAACTGATTACACAATGAATGAGGGATACAATATTTATAGATATTGGACATATAAATAAAAAAATAGGATGTTTCACAGTGTAACAATAATAGTCCTCATAATAAACCAAAAACTATATGAGAGTATAAAATTCCAAATATTGTTATAAAATAATATAATGATATAACCAAGTAATTAACCACTATTTACATAAGTAAAACAACTAGTTACCATACTAACTCCAATAAAAAAATATTACCTACACTAAATAATAAATACAATGAAAAATATCCTAGAAAGGTTTTACCTAACACTTATGTGGTTTTTCTAGACATTTCCTCTTGTTTTCCCTAATTTAGAGGAGTAATTAAATATTGTAAGGATAGAGAAGGAGAAGGTGTACTCACCATTTGTAACATGAAATATTTTGAGACTGCCTCTTTTACCCTTTATGTTCCTTAGTTTTCTACCTCTTGTGGGAATTTTCTTGTATTTCCTATGAAGTTTCCATGTCATCTTGTTTTGCATGCGTTATCTTGTTGCACTATCTCCTCTTATGTGATCAATCCCTTGTGTTTTTTTAAATCCCCAAACTAGAAGTGTTCATGTTCCTTGCAATGTTTATTTTTATACTAACTTGTATAGTTGGTGTCTAGAAAACATTTGTATGTCAATACTATTTCTTGGTCCAAATCTTACACTTCAATATCTTGCAACAATGGTTTAAATTTGGGGTTGAATCCATCATCCTTGATTCCTTGGATTACGTTCTTCATAATTTGATCTTATGTGACATCGTCACATCCTACATTGATCACGAGAGAGAACAACATGTATGGAATGTTTACTAGTTATTTATGATTTATATTTTAGTTCATAGTTTGTGATTTTCATACTACTTTCCACATGAACCACTCTCTTCAGAAATTACATCTTCATGCCCAGTGTCTTTAAGTTAAATTTTGTACACTTTATTTCTTGAGACTTTTATATTATCAAAATATAGGTTGGATAACTAAACTAAAAATATTGGATTTATTTCTACTTGTGATTGAGTTCTCATGATTTTCTCAAAGGGATTTTTACTTTCATTTCATCTTCCTTCTTGTCTATGGTTCCATTTTTTCTATGGGTTGAGTTTGAACCTCTAGTTGTGTTTTTCTTCTAGTTGTTAAGCCTCTCGTAATTGGTTGTGTTGGCCTCTTCAAGCACAATTAATCTGAAAATGAGGTTTTTATGCCAAATTGATCCTTCCTTGATTTTGACGTGTACTCATTCTCGTGATTATTATGAGAGGCCTGCCCATTATTCATAGAAACAACATCCTTATTAGTTTTGAAAAAATAAGTTTTTCCAATACCTTACAAGGGATAATTTTTAAGATGTAGTGGCTTGGGCTCCAAAATATTTCTTGCTTAAGTTATCCTAGAGCATTCTCTAACCTCTCATTTGTCACTATAATATCTCAAACCCGGATAATGAGGTCTTACTGTAACCTGTATGGGATTAGTAATTCCTTGGTTATCTATAAGAAGACCCTTTCCATTAAAACCCATATTTTCTAGAAACTTAGATGTAATACCCCGAGTATGCTTCTCACTTCACAAAAAAATTTATCATTATTTCTGTTTGAAGAAAGAGAACATGATGAATCACTTATAGTGCAAACCTCAATGATCTATGCATTTGTGGTAGAGGGATGTATCATAGTGGACTCTTCTTTCTCCTCCATTTCTTCACCAATCTTGTATTTTTCCAAAATTTCTTCTTTGTCCTACAACTCATGTTGAAATTCTAAAATTTTTCCTATGAAAAATTATTTGTAGGACATAAATGTATATTGAATATATTTCTTCTCATCCTCCAAGAGAAGACACTTTTTCTCTCAAATCGAGTTTTTCTCTTGAATTTTCAAGTTTATATCTTCTAGATATAGAATTATTTCTCTCTTTAGAGCTTTTCCCATGGTTGAACTTCTACACTCAAGAAACTTGAACTTCCAAACTCGTAATTGAATAATGGATAATAGTTGATACAAAGTAGAAAGGAGTTAAAATATCTATAGAAAACAAATTTTGATTAAAAAAATTATTTAAACATGAGGTGTTTATGACAAACTATTTATTTTCTCCATTTTTGAATCCTTTATTAATTTGTCTCAATTTTCCATTGTCTCTCAAAAATATGTAAAATTTGGCTTTATTAAGATTAGTATTAAATTTGAATTATAGTGTTAAATTTGATCCAAGAAGAATTCTAAGTAACTCATAAAATTCTTAGTTTTTGGATTCTTAGAAAATTAATCTCAGTTTTCCCATAAATGATTAAAATTGGCTTTAACTTAAAAACAATAATAAACTAATTAAATCAACATGAAAAATGAAGAAAATGTAGAATAATAATTCAAACCACATGATGCCGAGTTCACTAGATATGGGTTATGTCTCCAAGTCCTGAAAAATATCTTGAACCAATCTATTATGATGTAAAATTTCTTTGAAAAATTACAAATGCATCACAATAGATCTTTGGTATATTGATAATCTTTACACATTCTCTAGGAAATCCATGGTTCAGTCTCCAAAACATCCCTACTACAAAATTTCTCAAATGTTTTCTCACAACTCTCTAAAAGGGCATGCGACATTAATAATTCACTCTTCACATATATAATAACACCTTTCATAATATTATCTCAATTGTGGTATAGTGGCCAAGGATTATCTTTTTATCCTAAATGGTTGGGGTTCAAATACCTTGTTAAATACATCCTTTTTCTATTTTCACTGCTCAACCACCTACATTATTAGGATAAAATCCATATCCATGGCTAAATTTAACATAGTCCCACATGGCTTAACATTGAATCATAAAAATCTAAACCATAGGGCAAGGGATATGAATCCCCACCTCCACATTTCATTTTGGATAATCCTTCACTAAGGATTTTTTACATTTTTGTCTGTAAATCCCACATTTGTTGTATGGTGTTGGGGATAAGGCTTTAAATAGCCTTGGTGGAAAAGAGTTGACCATGGATTCATCCATGCAATGTACTCTTTTGTTACCAAGCTCTAGGATCTTGATTCCTTAGTTAATTTTTCCCTTTAAATTGGTTACTCTATGTGAACTTAGTGTTGGCACGTCCATCCATCTAACTCAAGATTGGGCATGATTAATTGGTTGTGATCCATTGTTCAACTCAAAATTGGGCTCTCCAGGTGGTGAGGTGACTATCCATTGAGTTGGTATGTTGAATTTAATGCGGTGTGAGGTGGTTTGGCCATGGATCTCATGGAGCTAAATCAATGTGTATGACTATATAGGACTCATTATCACCGATATGACTATTAAAATTGGTGTGGCAAAGGTGTCAAGCTAGTTATGGCAAAGTGTTGAGATTTAGAAATATATGCATTTTAGTCTCACATATATGGGAATTTTTTCTTCAAATAATTTTATAAGATAAAACACTCACCGACAATGTAATGTGAAGGTAGGTGGTAGGTTCCCCTTCTTGAAAATGAGTGGAACCCACCAGGTTATTGGATCCTAGGATGAAAATTAATGTGAGCCCCAAATTGAATGTCAAATACCGAGGATTAAACCAAAAACCATATTTTTGTATGAACACACTTTGCCACTCGTCATCACTATATTTTTCCACTTTTCACATTATCATCATGTCACCTCATATTTATGTAACTCCGCACTTATTTTATGCCAATTGGAGAAAAAAATTAATAATTTGTATCTTCTATGTATGACGTCTATTTTGTCTCATTCAAATTGCGTTGGAAATATCTCGATGAACTCTTCTATGTGAAAATAATTTAAAAGAATGTGTAGGCCATATAACTTATGTATATAATTTGTATCACTCCTCATAAGTCTTCATTTTAAAAAATCATTGAAGGTATAACCCCCTTTATTTTCTAGCTTTCTTTTCTCTTTTGTGAAGTATAACCTCTTCCTATAACTTATCAAGTAGTTTAGGAGAAAAAAATCAATAGAAGTAAATTTTAGTTATCACCTTAATTCATGATCATCAAAAATATATCTCTCATTATGAGGCTTTCTCTCCCAATATGAGGCTATATCTCCAAATTTAACAACATATACTTAAGTACTTTTTTTTCTCGCTTCTCGGAGAATAGATACACCATACTAGAACCCGTAAACCCAAGTGATTGTTATACCCTAAAATATTGACTAAGTATGAAGAGGCACATACACGCATGATCACTAGATAGAAGAAAACTCAAGGAAAAGCATGCATGAAAAGGGGTTTAATAAGGGTTTAAGTGAAACCAGGTGCATGAGGGAGGAAGAACAAGGGTTTAAAGGACTTAGCCATATTTGGCATCATGGAATCACTTGAGGAAAAATGTGAGGACCTGAATAGGTGTGATAAGTGGATAAGGTACCAACCTGGAACCTTGGAGGTCAAGAAAAGGATATTCCACGTAGGGAATATTCCAAGAGGCATCATTACAATTAGTGGAAATTTTGTAAAAGGATAAACATTCACCAATGGAGGACCACATCGAAACTTGGCATGTAATATTCTCAGAAGAGAATTCATAGAGGTGGTTAATGATCTTATTTAAAGAGTTTCTCGGGACATGAACAAAAATAGAGTGCGATACACATAGGGAAAGAGAAGGAGAGTAACAAAGTGTTACAGAGATGTTAGGAAATGTTAAGGGTTTGGAGTTCATAGTTCTTGGGTTTAGATTAATTAGCACTAGAGGGTTGTAAGGGATACCATTAAGCATATGTATGGGTACTGGGATCTGTAACAAGTGATATAGTGGGAAAAATCATAGTTAGGATCTCTGATCATATAGGTTTGTAGGAGTTGAGTCTCTGTCATTTGATGTATATGGTCGGAGATGACCCTTTTGATTGTAATATGGCTACAAAACTCTATTAAATAATATACATGGATCTATTCTATACAAATTTCTTATGGGTGTAAACCCTTATGTCATCTTATTGTAGCATGACTCGAGATATGGTTTCTTATACCTCTTACGATGTTTATTTAGTTTCTATGATGCATTGATGTGTATATCTGTTAGTTATATCTTCTTCCTTTTGAGTGGATGCATGTACTTTTGTTTCTACAAATAATCCTCCATAAATGAAAGAACTCTCACTTGAATCTCACATAAATTATGGGCTCAGGCCCGCACACACACTCAGTGAGAACCCAACACATTTTGAGTGATCAGGTTGGTGTGCTTGTGGTTAGAAAGAAGTGTTGAGGATAAAATAATGACTACATATTGGTTTTGTTGTTGGGACCTCTTTTGAAGCTATTATGAGAGAAATATGTGATGAGGAAATACTTAACCTTGGATAGTGTTGAAGCATGGATTAAAAACATGGAGGAAGATTTTTCTTAGAGGTTCAATACTAGATCTAAGTTTGATGCACAAAAATGGGTGGAGGAGAACCTATATCACAAACTCTATGAGACATTATTTTGTTGTTTCCTAGTAGAGTTGTATGAATGGCTATCAACATATGCATCAAGGATGAGTTGGTACTATATATCTCACATTTGGACCCAGGAGGAATATTAGTGGTTGTATGATACCGATCTGACCTAGACCCATGCTATTGATCACTGATGGAGTAGAGTACTGAGTAGATATACCTTGGAATACGCTATTTCTACATATTCTTTCCTAGAAATTGCTTTGAGTATGAGTTATTAAGGGATCCTAGAGGATCGTTATTGCATGTTATCCCACTGGTTATCAAGATCATGGTCATAACTTTGAGTTTGGAATCCTTTCCCATGGATGGATAAACTCCTACTAGATGTAGGGAGAGCGAAGCTTGCATAGTATAAGATCTCGGACCTTACGGTAGAAATGAAGAGAGAGGAGAGGAGGATCAAGTATAATGAATCTCGGGAGAGGGATTTGGAAAGATAGCATGAATATGCATGAGTGATGTATTTATAGAGGAATATGTTATAGGAAGGTTTTGAAGTTCTCACCGAGGATACGGAGCTTGAGCGATCTGAGCTACCCCATCTTTGCAAGTTCGTAAGAGAAAGCCCGTCGGCTTCAGGATAAAGCTCATCATATGAAGAAAGGATAAGATTTGTAGGTTTTCATCTTAACCCATGTGTTAACTGCACCCTTGCACTTAGTTTTCTAGTCCCTAAGATAAGTGTTGATAATCCATTTGGTATCGGTATTCGTAGTCAAGAGACACGTAAGACGTATAATTTTTCATTTGGTACATCTATGGCTGTATAGTAATTTCATGTGTTTGGGTTTATTTTGTCCGGCACAACATTTGGACAAGGTGTGTGATCACAAGGTTTGATTATTACATATGGGAATGGTGCGGGAAACACATCTATGAGTGGTTCGGTATCAAAGACTATCGACACGCAGTTTAGTGTGATGGTGGGTTTGTAAGATGCAACTATGTTAGGCCCCTTTCCTATGAGAGGAGGAGGATCTGGTCTAGTGCATATAGAGGCATTGGAACTAGTGAATCTATTGGGTCTAGTGGTGGAGGTAGCATTGGAGGGAATCAAGGTCTTGGATCTAGCGGAAAAGGTCCACAACACCATAAACAGGTGTTTTAGGAGATTTCATTCTACTTACCTGATTACAAGGGCATTGAGGATGATGTGGAACATATACACACAAGTGCAAGTTACTATGTCATGCAAATGGAATCATTTCCCTAGAGTAGAAGGCTATTCAGTTTGTAACCACATTACAAGTACCCATGTATAGCTGGTACAATAATTATGACCCTAAACATATAGTGGTGGATTACATTACACTACATAATGCCTTTTTGGCAAAGTTCTACATACCTAAGTTTGAGGAAAAATCATCAACGTGTTGAAGGAGGTTTAACAAGGAATGGATAAGAGTGTGTGGGAGTATGATGCATGTTTTAAGACTCTCCTATCCAAGTTATCTTATTACATTCACCCTTCGCAACATGATCAATGGTTCTTAGGAGGATTGATCACACCATTTAAGAGGGTGCTTTCACAGAATAATTTCATATATCCACATGAGGACTTAGAGGTTTCCTTGCACGTTGAGGAAGTAGGAAGCGTTCATATAGGAGTTAGTCTATTCCTAGAAGCCAAAATTGTTACGTTGGCAAAGCATTTGGATAAATTATCTATAAACTTGGCTCATGAGACTCGTGACTGGGTTATTGATCCATAAAGATCCATAAAAACACACCACTTCATCATTTTTACAGCACCAAGAAGGAGAAATAAGAAAAATGAGTAAAATGAGGTAAACAGAGGCTATGGAAGGAACCGTAGCTCTGCAGCGAGTGACAGATTTGAACCACTACCTGCAAGGGCGGAGGTCATCACACTTTCAAACAAAAAAGAAGAATGGAATGTAAATGGACACAAATTTGAAGCACCCAACCATGTATCTTCCCGTTCCATGCCCTTTCACATCCTCCAAAGGCATGGGAAGGCCTATAAATACATGAAAGGAGTGAGAGCATGATCATTCAAAGATCCAGAGAGATCGAGAATCAAATTTTAATGAGAGAAGTGAGCAAGATATTCGGTGTTGGAATGGAATTGCAGGAGCAAGGTGTAAAGCAGAGAAAAACAAGTAATTGGAGAGAAATTTTACATTGTTTCTTCTTTTCATACTTATTATGAATCTGTAATTATCTATATTAGACAAATAAAAGTGGGAAGAAAGAGAATTTTCCCTTCCCGACTAGTTTTCCTCCTTGAAGGTTTCTAGGATAAAATTTTTGGTGTTGAAGTTTTGAATTATTTCCTTCTCTACAATTTCCTTTCTATACCACTATATAATCAAATATCACGAAGCTCTAATTTTTCAAGAAAATATTTCATTTTCCAAAGTTGAAATTAGAACAACATAGTTATGTGATTCGTAGAGTTATAAAGTAGAAGTTTATGTATCATTTTTGGTAGCAGAGCTGATTATATATCTAGGACTATGGCATTCGGACATTTCTTGTGATCTTGTGTGACAGTGACAAGGTCCAAAGGTGAAGAATTTGTACCTTGCAAGCCATATATTTTCTACAAAGAAATGGAAACAGAGAGTTCGAGATCAAATGGAGGAAGAGAAATTGGTCCGTAGAGTTAAGATGATAGAGACCATGATGGATATATTGCATAGAAAACAAGAAGAGCTTTCATATCTACAAAATACAGATTCAATTGAGAAATATTCCATTGACTCGGTGGTTCAAGCACTAGCCAAAAAATTTGGTATTAGAAATAGCAACGAAGAGGAAGAATGGGAAGAGCATGAAGAGACACCAATTGTAAGCAAGAAGGTAAAATATGCACATACACCTTTTAAAGTTGAAACAAAAGTGGAAATGAAGAATTTTGAAGGACAAGTAGATGCAAAATTATTGGATAAATGGATAAAATAGTTGGAAGTCTACTTTAGTGTGCACAATGTAACTAAGGTACAAAGGGTCACCTTTGCACATCTCAAAATGGAAGGTCATGTTTTGGTTTGGTGGGAAACCCATCTATCCACTTTTGAGAAGAAGAAACATCCTATTGTCAGTACTTGGAAATGTTTTAAAGAATTGATTAGAGCTAACTTCTATCCTATTGGCCATAATACTAACATGATGATTAAGTGGAAGTACTTTAGACAGGGCAGTGGTCAAAGCGTGTAAGACTACACTATGGAATTTTGGAGACAAGCCATGTTGCTTAATATGGACTTAGAGGATGAGGACATTCTGACCAAGTATTTGGGAGGAATTCACACTCACCTTCGAAGAGAAGGTAATCTCCATAAAGCCCAAGGATCTCAATGAAGCTTGTATACAAGCATACTACATTGATGACAAGAAGAAGCAAGGAGAAATAGAGCCAAAGGGAGACCATTCAATAGAACAACAAGACAAAGAACAAGGGAAGACAAGTAGCAGAGGTAAATGGAAAGGTAAACATGCCACTACTACTTTACATACTTGTAAAGATCCTAAGAATTTCTATAAGAATTGTGATGTAAATGGACATACTAACACCACATGTTGGAAGTTACATCCGAATTGCACCCAAAGCACTGAACCAAGGATTCCAAGAAATCCATGGCCACTGTGAAGAAAAAAGAGAGGTGGAGATTGAGGATGATTCAGATGTAGACGAGAGGCTGGGATGCATGGCCACTAACATGTATGGGGTAGAAAAAGAAGAAGATATGAGTAATCTATTTCAAATCAGAATCTAAATCAAGAAGACCAAGGTAAAAAAATTTGTAGATTTTGGTTCTCGGTCAAATTTGATTTCGATACGGTTGTAAAACATCTTGGTATAGAGACTTATGCACATCCACATCCATACCCACTAGGATTGATGAAGAATGGTGTAGAAATATAAGTTACAAATAAGTGTAAGTTTCTGTTTGGGATAAATACCCAATACATAGATGTATTAGAGGCTGATATTAGTCCACTTGATGCATTTGACGTTGTCTTTTGAAGTCCTTAATTGTATGTCGTGGGATGTTGTGTTCACAAGAAGGGAGAACCAGTATAGATGGGTCAAGGATGGAGTCATTTTTAACATCTGGGAACACCAGAGAAAATCAAAGAAAGCTATGGTAAGTTCCAACCAAGCACTAAGAATTATTTAGGAAAATCATCAATTTTGTTTTCTTTCATTAGAAGAAAAGAAAAATGGGCATGAGAGCATGGATATTTCTGACCAAAGGATGGATAATTTGGATAGCACTTGTTAGTTTTTGTAGAAGAATCCACCATAAGAACTTTTCATTCAAGGATAAAAACAAACTTCCTCTATGCAGTTACCATATCTACCTACGTATTCATTGGACCTAACCATGGGGTAGCAAGAATAAGAGGAGATACAAGGAATGGTGGTGACTATAGCAGCAATGTACTTGGAGAGAATTTGGCCAATCCATCTCAAGAGAAAAAGATAGGAAAGGACTAAACCACTATAGTATGGGACCTTCACCATACTTGAGTAGGTTAGAGAAGAAACCTTCAGGCCATACTTAATGTAGATGCACGTGATAGAAATTTGCAAGAGCTTGCATCCACTAACACCATTTATGCATGAAAAATAAGGAAAGATAAAAAATTTACCTTCCAAAGAGGATTGTGCTCGATGAGACTTAGAGGAGGATGTAGAACTGGAATAATAAACCATAGATCCACAGGATTCTTCGCATGTTGGATGAGAGAAGACACTGGGCACCCAAAGTGGTACTCAAATGAACATGAGAGGGATTTTATTCCTCTACCACTTCCCCAATAAGATTTTGTGGGACCAAAATCCTCCTAAGTAGGGAGGTATAATCTATAGGGATCCAGAAAAACACACCACTTCATCAGTTCCATCAACACCAAGAAGGAGAAATAAGAAAAATGAGTAAAATGAGGTAAACAGAGGTTCTGGAAGGAACCGCTGCTCTATGTAGAGTGGTGGTTTTAGAATCACTACCCTTGTAGGGTGGCAGTCCTAAAACCTCTGGCCAGCCAGGGCGGTAGTCCCATGACCACCGGTCTACTCAGGGTAGAGGTCCTGACACTTTCAAATAGAAAGAAGAATGGAATGTGAATGGACGTGAATTTGAAGTGCCCAATTGTGTCTCTTCCCCTTCCATGCCCTTTCACATCCTCCAGTGCATGGGAGGACATGGGAAGGCCTATAAATGCATGAAAGGAGCAAGAGAATGATCATTCAAAGATCTAGAGAGATCAAGAAGTAGATTTTAATGAGAGAAGTGATCAAGATCTTCAGTGTTGGAATGGAATTGTAGTAACAAGGTGTAGAAACAGGTCAAGCAAGTAATTGGAGAGAATTTAAAATTTTTGCTTCTTTTCATACTTATTATAATCTATATTTATCTATATTAGACCAATAAAAGTGGGAAGAAAGAGTAGTTTCCCTTCTTGACCGGTTTTCCTCCTTGGAGGTTTCCAGGATAAAATTATTGGTGTTAAAGTTTTTAATTATTTCCTTCTCTATAATTTCCTTTCTATAGCACTAGATAATCACTCATGAAGCTCTAAGTTTTCAAGAAAATATTTCATTTTTCAAATTTGAAATAGAACAACATAGTTGTGTGATTTTTATAGTTCCAAAGTAGAATTTTATAGATCAGTTATGTTGTATGGATTGTGAGGTAGAAGGGTATAAAAAGGATAGTTTTCCTTGGATATCAGTATGCGTGATGATGGTAGAATGTGAGATTTACCGTGGAGATCATGATGTAAGTGTCTCACATTCGCATCGCATGATGATCTATAAGAATGTGGCTTTCTATTGTAAAATTTTCACCTCTACTAATCATGACACCAAGGATTGTAGATTAATTGACCAAATACATGATGTCATTGATATTGGTGTGTGCCAGACTAGTGTTGTGAATATCTCCAAGGATTAGGGCCATCATTATGAAAGGCACATTGATGGAGGAATTCACAGAAGAGGATTTCATGGAGGATTTAGAGGCCATGAAAACCACAAAGTGAAAGAAGTGAGTTCCCAAGTGGAACTTTGTATAACTATGGGTCTTCATAACACTATAATCCTAAAAGACCCGATCTCACAATGGTCTTGGTGTGGAAATAAGAAAAAGTATGAGGAGTTCCCAATATTTTTGAACTCATGAGCTAGAAGCAATGGATGGATAAGGGCATTGGGATGGTAAGCTTAAAGCATGATGATCAATAATGGATGTCTAGAATGACACATGAGTCGAGTTAGAACCCATATTGGTGATAACACGAGATGAGGCTACATGTGCCGGGAGATACAAAATAAAAGGTTGTTGATTACAAGAGAAGAGGTGGTATATGGGAAGTATCTATACCCTATGCATCGGAAGGAATTATATCAAGAGACCATGGATGCAATAAAAAATATTCAATGGGAAATTTAGTATCTAAAAGAACAATCCACAAATTTGGAGTAGAAGAAGAGCAATGAGGTCCCCTAGTTAGATATAGATGATGTCGAGAGGTTTGTAAGATGCTATGCCAAGAGAATATTATTCCTCTATTAGGAGAATGGTTGAGAGGTAAATTACCAAGCATTGGAGGAGAGCGTGAGAAGAAAGTTTTTCATGTTAACCTTCCTCCTCACATCCTTGACTATGATAAGGAGATTACCTTAAATGTAATTGTTGATGGATGGCTCCTAAGCAATATTCTTATGGACACTAGCATGAAATTCAATGTTCTCACCCTAAACACATGGAATCAAATGGGAAGGCCAACATTACATGAATCCTCAAATGTGTTGTATATGGCTAGTAAGACAAATACAATTTCCATTGGTGTTCTAAAGTATGTTTCTATCACTATCCAAGGGGAAAAATTCACTGGAGACTTTGAAGACTTAGAGATTTATGAGGAAAACAACCTTCCATCATTACTTGGGCGCACCTAGTGCTATAAGAACAATGTTGACTTATGTTTCAATAAGGGGTGTGTAATTTTTGAGAACAATGAGGCACATGTTATCATTCCTTTGATCGATTGGAAGTCAATGCCCTATATTGAACCCTTAGGAGAAGAAGACCTAGACATAATATATGTGTGCACTATCGTAGACCCCGAGGTTGTACGACCCACAAAAGAAGGTGTTACTTTGTAGGAAGACACTCAATTTATAAGTGATACAACTAGTGTGGCATGAAAACATTGGGTACATTAGACATAAGTTAGTCAAGGCAATTAAGAGGCTCTATGACAAGAGTAGTAAACGTGCACTCAATCGTGTGCTTGGGAGGATAGAATTTTCCAAGTTATACTAGAGGAGCCAACACTAATGTCTTTCTGTGAGAAATGGAGACCTAATGGAGATGTGAGATCGAAAGGAGCAGGGTTCTTAGCTCAACCTTGCTAAGGACTCGCAACACGTTAGTGGGTGACCCATCGTGATATCCTTATAGAGTTGTGTGAGGTGAGAATCATGTTCTTTGTTAGGTTTTTCTTAAGAAATGCACCTAATATTATACAAGCTTATCATGGGAAGGAACCTACCTCATTTCATGTCCAGACATGTGAGAAGGCCTGGATGGAAGGTGTGAAATCCTTGCTTCCTTCTTTATGAGTGCATAAGCTTTACTTTACCTTACAAAGTTGTGCATGTGCATGGTATAGTCACTCAGAGTCAATGTGCCGTCAAACAAGAAATTGGAAAGAGTTGATGGCTGATCTCCTTCAAGATTTTGATTATCAAGTACTAAACCATTGGTGAATGAGGTGCTATAGGTTATCAAGTGCTTAAATATGGGAAATAGTGCCATGGTGGAGGATAGAAAACTACAATTATTGGGTGAAACTGGATTAGAAGTGCGCTTTGATGAGGAAGAATCAGAGGAGATACAACTTGAGTGCACATGTATAGAAAAAGAGAAAGGAAAGTTGGTTTATGTGATCAATGGTGAAGAGGTGGAAAACTTGGATGTTAACCATACTGTGGACATGTGTGAGGTTATGGATAACATTGATGAGAAAGTGCATGCCTAACATGAACCCCTGAAAGCCAATAAGGTTAACATTGGTTCGAGAGGTGGAACCTAAGGAGGCTACTATTGGAGATTACTGGACAGAAAAGGAGGTTTTGAAGATCATCGATCTATTGCACAAATTTCAGGATTTGTTTCCACATGGCTACCATGAGCTTAAATGAGTTCACTACTCCTTCGAGAAATGAAGATCAAGTTAAAGGAAGTTGCACACCCAATTCAAAAGATACCTTATCAAATGAATCCAAATCTTTGCATCAAAGTCAAGGAGGAGATTGACAAGATGATCACATCAGGCATCATTGAGGCTGTTGAAGAATCAAAATGGATAAGTTTAATGGTCATCAACATTAAGAAGGATGAAAGGATAAGGATTTGCATTGATTACAGAGATTTTAATACGGTATGTGTCATTGACCCCTTTCCAACCACCTTAACTGAGGAGATCCTGGAAGGAGTAGTTGAGCATGAGATATACTCTTTTACGAGATGGATTCTCGGGATATCATTAGGATAGAATTGTAAAGAAAGACTAAGAAAAGAAACATTTATCCACCGAATGGGGAATTTTTTCCTACATGGTCATGTCTTTTGGACTGAATAATGTGCTTGCTATGTTTTCACACATTATGGTTCGGGTGTTTCAGAATTCATCCACAAGTTTCTATAAGTCTATGTGGATGACTAGATAGTATATGGATTAGTGAGGGACCATTGTGACAATATGAGGCTAATGTTTGAGATATGTTGACATATGAGTATATCCCTCAACTTTAAGGAATGTGTTTTTGCTAATCCATTTGGCACCCTATTGGGACATATCATATGTAAGGAAGGCTTGGTGGTGGATCTTGCCAAAGTAGTCATTATTATAGGATTAGGGGATCCTATTAGCCAAAGCATGATGTATAAATTCCTTTGGCATATGGGGCATTACTGTAAATTTATTAAGGAGTATTACAAGATCATCACGTCATAAGAAAATTTACTAAAACATAAAAGTACATTTCATTGGGGAGATGCACACCGGATAGCTTTTGACATATTGAATAATAGGCTTATCATTGCGCCCATATTATGCTTTCCTTCTTGGGATAAGCTATTCCATGTACATGTTGATGCTACAGGGATGACGATTGGAGAAATATTAACACAACCTAGAGAGGGAATTGTTGACCACCCCTTGTGATTTGCTAGCAGAAAGCTAACCCTAACAAGACATAAATATACTACTACTGAGCATGAGGCATTATCAATGATCTACGTACTGCACAAATTCAGGTAGAATCAGCTAACAACACCCTTTATATTCTACATGGACCACATGGCATTGAAGTACTTGGTAAACAAGCATGTTCTACAATGACACATATGTCGTTGGGTCCTACTATTTCAATAGTTTGAGTTTACGGTTATTTTAAAAGCTGGGTGAGATAAATTTTGTGCTGGCCATTTATCAAGGATAAAATCAAGATAAGACATGCGGAGAATTGAGGATGTAATGCCGGATGCGCAATTGTTCAAATTGTAGTGCACACCCTCTGAACTAGAAGATATTATAGTGTTTCTCAAAATGGGTGTGGTGCCGGAAGGAATGAAGAATTTGTAAAGGAAGTAGTTATCCATACGCATTACACCCTACATGCTAATTAGTGGAGACTTATACAAGCTAGGCCACTATGAAGTTTTCCAGTGGTGTGTGTTAGCGCATGAGCATGTTGAAATCATGGAGGAAGCACATGATGGAATTACAGGAGGACACTATGCAAGGAATGTAACCACACGCAAGATCCTTCTAAAAGTATTTTGGTGGGAAATGGTCTACAAATATTGTATAGAGTATTGCAAGGAACATGACCATTTCCAGTGCCTTGGTAAACCATGGAAAAGAGATGAAATGTAATTAAGACCAATTTCCAATGAAAAAGCATTCAGGAAATGGGCAATTGACTTCGTAGGCCCTATTTCTCCATCCGTGTGAAGGAAAAGTTCATGTTATATCATTACATGCATAGATTACCTTACAAGGTTGGTAGAAGTGACACCTACAAGGGATTGCACAATGGAAACAATAGCTAGGTTCTTGTGGGAAATTATAATCAGAAGATATGGATGCCCACTGAGATTAACAAGTGATAGGGGTACTCATTTCTTAAATGAGATAGTTAGAATTTTATTGGTAGAATTCATGGTAGCCCATCAAAAGACTACCCTTTATCACCCACAAGATAATGGGACTACCGAGGTGTTTCAAAATTTTTTGAATCACACGTTAACCAATATTTGTGATGTGGGAAGAAAGTATTAGGATGATAAAGAATTTAATGTGTTATGGTCTTATCGGACTACTTATAAGAGACTTAACAAGGCCACACATTTTTAATTGTTGTTTGGCATAGAAGTTGTGTTACTGTTGAATTCATGTTACCACACAAGTTGCGTATAGCGCATGCAGGAGGATTAGGTGATGAAAAAATGCTTGAGAATAGGATTGATAAATTGATGCGAGTTGGATGAGAGGTGGGCTATTGCTCATTGGAGTCAAAAAATAGAAAAATCTAGGAAGACGACATGACATGATAGACACATAAATAACAAGTAGTTTGAGGTAGGGTAGATGGTTCTATTATATGATTCCAAGTTTCGCGCCATCGTAGGAAATTAAAATTGTATTGAATGGGCTCATACATTGTATCCTATATACTTGATTCAGTGCTTGCAAGTTACAAGCACTTTGGATGGAACACGATTTCCAAGCCATTTCGTAGTACTTGTAATTAAATAATACTAAAAGGAAAATAGGGCCATAGAGTGACCGACCTCTTTTGTGGAGCTAAAAGGAAAATTTATATTTATTTCATTTTACTTGACGGAGGCATAGGAGACTTGAGGAGGCATAAGAGACTTGGCGAGAGGCATAAGATATTTGTGTGGGTGTGATTGATGCTTTGGGAGGTATATGGAGTTGTTCTGTGATTCTTGGGAGGTATATGTAATTGTTTAGTGATGCTTTGGGAGATATATGGAGATTGTTTTGTGATGTCTTGTGAGGTGTGGAGTTGTTATAGTGAGTTAGGTATACTCTTGTGAGTCTGTTTGTGTTTTTTTATATTGAGTATTGATGCTCCTCATTGTTGGCATGATGTTGTTTCCATCATGACAAGTATGTAGCTATAGTTATTTTCCCTAGTTACATGAAACCCATGTATGTGTACATGTTGGGAATTCCATGTTGTGGTAGTTTGTTTATGTTACAAGTACCTTTGTGTCAAAATCATGTGTGAGAAGTATTGTATTGTTAGGGCTATGTATGTTATTTCCATGATTTCATTGAATTTTTGTAATATGATATAGTTGTGAGGGTACATATCGGGATGTCTAGTGAACCATTAGTGTTGTGAGTGACCCTAATGTGATATTGTTATGTCAGTTTTGTTGGGAACCTACAAGCATAAGTCAACTAAAATCCTAAGAATTGAAATACTAAGAGTTTGAGATTAAGAAATACTTTAAAGGAAAAAAAAAAAAAAGTAATAAAGTAAAAGCGAAATGCCAATCTTCATAGGACGTTAAAATTTATGATATCATAAAATTTAGTTTGTTTCCTTGTGGTCGTGTTATAATGACAAATTGTTTTGCTAATCGACATGTCTCATTATTGACTTATTTTCCTACCTATGCTTTGAGCTTCGATATTGTGTCGCATCGGGGACAATGCTCTTATAAGGGGAGGGAAATGTAGTACCCGTAATTAAATAATACTAAAATAGAATTAAAAATAAATAATATACTTTATGAAGTGACATGGGGGAGAATTGAAGAAGGTTGGTGGGTGAGTACGTCAAGAGGTGGCATGTTGTAGGAAGTGGCGTATGCTAGGAGCTAGACAGGGCATGTGATTCCATCGATGTCTATTTAAACCTACCATTTTCTTTGTATAATAATGCAAAAACTTTATTTGAGATCCACTCTCTCAATGTTTTTGATACAACATAAAAGAAAAAAGCCTATAAACCTGTAGATTAAGAATCTTTAACAAATCATCTTTGGAGAAATGTAACAAATCCTTCACTATTGCTTCTTTGAACAATGGTCAAGGAAGGTAGGAATAATACCATACCCTCCTTTTTGGGAGGCACTAAATCATATCAGTGCGGGTCGGGGATGGAGTGGCGCAAATGAGTCTCATGCTTATGCACATCAAGCATAATGGAAATACTATCTTCTTTCCAACGTTCTCCCTGCACATGCAAATTGGGGTTTTTTTGTCGGTTTATAGTTACAGTGCTCTGGTATAGATGGACACAAAACTTGGGAGCATACACATGACACACAAACTGTTTGAATGAATACTTGAAAACAATGTGGCCTTTGGGTTTGCCATGGCTGCAGGATACATGAAATGGGTTTGCTGAAAAACCTTAGAGATTTTCAGGCAAAATGCAATTGGTAGGTGCAAATCTAGTTTCCTTCTCCTTCACCAGCATCCTCCCATCGTGCACTACAATGGGAACTCTTGCATAGCGTAGTGATATACTTCAAAGAATAATGGGTTTTTAGATGTTTTTGTTACAAGTGCTACAACAAATATGTATGCAATGGGGAAGCATGCATTTGGCATGTGAAATGCTTGATTGAACACCTAACATAAATGTGGCATCATAGACTACAATGATAGAATGATATACATGAATGGGTTTTTGAAAAGGTTTAGAAACCTTAAGGTAACTTCCCTACCTATGTAAAACATGGGCTTAATACAGTAGACATCCATCAGAGCATAATGGAAATTTGACTTCCTTTGCCTACCTTTCTCAGCATGTGCCAAATGCAAGTTCTGGGACAGGGATGAACTTCCAACAAAGCATAAAAGATTGAGGAATTTTTGTCAGATGTTGTATTTGCAAATGCCTCGGGAGATGTGGTCATATGGAATATACCCAAACATATTATATGTGGGTATGTATGGACGTCTTAGTCATGTTGGCTATCTTGAGGGAGCTCCAAACTTTATTTTCCAACACCTTTTAAACATGTGGTTTTATTGTTGGTTTGGTGCAAAATGGGTTCGTTGGGAAAGCTTGAGGATTTTGAGCAAAGGTGAAATGGTAAAATTGTGGATGCTCATGATCTGTTCGACAAAATGCTTAAGGGAGATGCTGAACTAAATCTCGTGCGTTCGATTAGCTTCATTCCTAGGCATGGTTCATCTCCCCTTATCTTTCATAACTCTCGTACTTTAGTTTTTCATTTGTAGCTTAATATAATTTTAAATTATTAGGATTATAATACATTTAATTATTTTATATTATCTTATTGTAAAACAACAAAATCTCATGTCGTAACTCACAAAATAAAAATAACCCTTTTGTATCAAACCATGAACTTCAACCCTTATTCTGAGGTGATTTAGAAAACTTCCTACCCAACTATATTTCTACAATATTGTTTTATCGACAAGATGAAATTGACTTATCGGTAAAAACGTTGACCATTTCCCTGTTTAAATAGATAATTTTGTATTTTTCAGAGACTTGTTAAGTACCCTTCATAACTCCGAAAATGGGATGTTAAGCTTCATTCATGTACCTGGTTATGTGAGGAGTCACCTTAACCTTTGGTTTGACCCCGAATGAACATTTGTGATATTTTTGATGCCATATTGGGAGCAATGTTACACCATTTTGTAGTTGTAAGAAGCTACTAAAACTATAAAGTTGGCTTTCATTTTGAACCACCATTTGAAACCTGGATAGAGAAATTATTATCCATTTTCACAAACCTCTAGTGTTCTTACTAGACAATTACATGGAACATTCAATTTAGGGAAAAACACTTTTCTGTATAGTTTGGCAAAGCCATTTTGTAGGCCTCCATCACAGTTTGACAAGGTCAAACTGGACCAATTACTGACTTGTCACTCCAGAAAACTTGTCACCGTTTGAAAATGGTTTTCTAGTTCTCAGTCCTGTCGACTCTGATGAATTCTCCTTATATAGGGGAACTTGTAGGAAGTTTCTCATTACATGTTCATCCATCGAACATCAGTTTTGGATGTGGTTTTCTGAGCCCTCGAGCTAACTTTTGTTCATTTGCAACTAGGTCAATTTCGACCAGTGGCCCTGGAAAACTAGCCGCCAAACGTAAACCGTTCACCAGTTCCAAATTCCGTCAGTTGCTATGAACTCTTGGTATATAAGTGGACACATAGAAATTTAATTGTGGTGTGTTTTCTCTCGAGAAGACAACATTTGAAAGTGGTTTCTTAGCCTCCGAGCCCATTTTGAACATTTTTGTAGTTAGCAAGAAAATATAAAAATAGAAAGTTGTGGGACCCTCGTCAGGTTATTAAACCACATTGGAAACTCTTAACACATGTAAAGAATTTTTAAAAAAATCTATAGTGTAACTTGTTGTGTGAAATAGAATTTTTTAACAAATGGTGTTTTCTCTCTCTTTCCTTCTCTTTCTCTCTCCTAGGTTATGAAATGAAGTGAAATGAAATGTAATGAATACATGTCTCTAAACCTTTTCTTTCAATTGTAAATTGTAATTATTATTATATGTAAATGGGAAATTGAGAAATGTTAATTATGTTAGATTAGGGTGGATGTCATGCCAGTGATTTATCGCTGATTTCATGCTCATGTGGTTTTGCAGGATGTAAGAATGATGGCGAAAAGGTGATGTGTAATTCATTAATTATCATTGTAATTTATATAGTTCATTGTAAAATGAACATATGTATAATGTAGTCTTATGTTTCAGAAGGTTATATTTGATAATTTGCTAATATGTATGAGATGCTAGTTTTTAGGGATATCTAGGAAATGTGTATTTAATCATAGGTTCAATTTGATTCATAGTACACATGGTAAAAGGTTTGATATATATATATATATATATATATATATATATATAAGGTAAATGAATTTTAAGTAATACATTGTAGTGCTCTTTCAGTGTTCAATAAACCATTAATTAATTATTGTGTTGTATTCTTACCTTGTAAATGTAATAAAGAGATTTAATCGAAACACTCAACCCTAGTATAAGATTTGTGCATAACATGTCTTCATGTGTGATTTTTTTACCATAGAAGATATTGAAACTGTAGAATGAACTTAAACTTTACACTTGATGGAACCTCCTAGTTTAGGTAAATAAAACCCCTAGTTTGAGTTTACCGTCATAGTCATTATGTTTAGCAACATTGTTGTGAATCCCATCTTTTAGGAATGACATGGTCCAATTTTTTTCAGGAGTGTGGTTTCCTTCTATTTTTGGTAACCACGAGGAGAATGTCCTCTCTTTAGTTCTCGATACCATGTTGAGTGGCCAAGACCACCTTGGAAGTCACCTTATGAGTCCTTGTTCAAAGCAACGACTATTCGGTGTAACCTTACCATCTATGGGGTAAGTAGAGGTAATACCCCTTAATATCCTTTTGGATTGCCAGGTCTTACGAGATAAGATCTAGAAATTAACTTCATTACCGAATAAAGTTCTTGTTGGATCTAGACAACATAATTGAATATCGTGAAATAGTTGTTCTAGGTCTTAAACTCTCATTAATGAACTCCTTAGTCCCTCTTAGTTAAATGTGTTACCTTGGGTTCTATCAACATAACACCTTGGTCTTTTCTTGAAGGTGGTTTAGCATAAATATGTCCTCTCACATTAAACTCATATATAGTTGAGGGGTAGGTCCTTAGGTGAAATTAGAATTAATCTAAACCTCAGTTGATTAGGAGGTTAACTTGGGGTTTGTGTGTAGCTTCAAGGATTCTAATCTTATATGTCTTCAAGATGTTAGACAAATATTTCTGTAACTCCTTTTACAAGACAATGCTAATAATGAGACCATAGTGCGTGGTAAGAGTACATTATATAAGTTGAAAATATGATTTGAGGTTAGGATTAAGGGCACTCTTAGAGTCCTTATAACTTAATGAAATATTTTCTTGAGTTACAAATAATATGAATTACCTTGGTGTGATCAAACTTCGAGAATATATATATATATATATATATATATACGATATATATATATATATATATATATATATATATATATCTTAATGGAATTCAACAAGATATTGAACTATAAAAACTATTGTAGGGAAATAATTATACCATGATCAAAGAATTTTTATGGGAAAAAATATCTTGAATCTAAACCACCATCCTTAAATCCTAATATTGCGTTCTGGACATCAAGTCAGATTCACTTGAGTTACAAGGGTAAAAAGGTAGACATTGATTAAATGTTTGAGAAACATATTCTTAACATAAGAACAAGATAATTAAGTAATTTATATGTAATTTGAAATTATGCCAATTAAGTATGTAAGTTATGGAAAATTTCCGTAAAGGATAAAAAGCCAACTTAAAATGGTCAAACTGTAAATAAAATGTGGAATGAACTTAAGAAACTGTAGATGGAGAAAGGATAATGTTTTCCTTACACCATAATGTTCTTGGAATGTTGATCGTAACAAAAATGCAATTAAAGAAATGATTTTTTGTGGGTTTGCCAATCCTTGAGTCCTTTTCTTGTGGGCTGGGTCATTGCTAGTATTCCTTCATTAGGATGAGTTCACGTCGACATGTCTATGGTTTCTTCGTGTGTCTATGTGAGTCGATAACTTATGTAGGTGTTGTATGCGTTGTTGATTTTCTCGTATTTTGAGCCCTTGCGGTGTTGTGTAGTGAGCATTGTAAGTTGAAAAAAATTATCCTAGTACTTTATTGTTGTTTTTTTGTGTGAAAATTGAGGGTGTTACAATTTCAATGAGGAGTAGGCTAAATACCTACTATAAATTATTCTTATTTGTGTTTCCCTTTCGTTTTGCTTTGTTTTGTGTGCATTTGTGTGCTGGTAACCACTTATTATTTTCAAAGAAAATTTATGCACAGAGGATTGCACATCCATTTTTGTGGGTTGGAATGATATGACAAGTGATAGAAGCTATGGTAGTGGATGAACCGGTTGAAAAATAAAAAACACATGGATTGGAAGATCATGTGTGGAAAAGGTTAACATAAGGGAAGGATGGTGTCAAAAGGATTTGAGAAACCATGTACAAGGGTAAAAATTGCAGAGCCACACAAGGTAGGTAGTGGAAAGAACATGGTCCAAGACATAAAGGAAGAATTGACTTTGGCATGGGAGAAAGTGTTAAGAATTATATGGTCAAGGAAGTTGCGTGTAAAAATTTTGTAGAATTTTTACGTAGGATTGAGCGTGAACAAAAATCATTGAAGGTTGGCATTGAAAAAATCCACCTTTATTATATAAGTACATTGGTAGGTGGTATGGCATTTATTGCAGAAGAAAATAAAAAGTTATAAATAGAAGATTGGGGGTGCGTTATTTTCTACCTTGCATTTTAAGTTATCAAATAGCTCTGAAACTAGGGCATCCTTGCGAAGAAAGTTTGAGAAGAGTTCTTAAGATTTTTGTGCATAGATAGTTTGATGAGCAAACTATAGTGTAAAGGAGTGCACGAGCTTAAGAGGACAAGGTTGTGTGGAATAATCCCATGGATGTTATGTCATCTTATAGAAAAGGTTTTTCCAAGTTAGGGTTACATAGTTAGGGCACGAGGTTTGAAAGAAGTTTTGCAAAGGAGTGGAATAGTGAAGTTGGGAAAAGCCAAGAGTAGTAGAGAGGAAAAAGTTTTAAGGACCTGACGAAAGAATGACACCAAGGAAAGTAGCAAATGTTTCAAAGAATAAGGCCAAGGGAAAGGGAAAAAAAAGTTGTTTTTGCCATTTTTAATGAAGAATAGTATACATAAATACAAAGTACCGGATGATGTATTACTTGGTAAAGAATGGGTGTCTCACATTAGGAATATAGTCATCATTGATTACAACCATCAAATGAGCACCACAGAAAATGAAATAACACTAGGAATGGTCCGCACTACGAGAGAAGAGGACACCAGATGGAATGCCCATCTATGATGATGAGGTAAAGGTAAAAATGGAGAAGGTTAGGTTGTTACAACTCTATGAGTTGTCCTATTTTGGAAAGCCTGAGTGATTATACCAATGGTTGATGTCACGCATGCATAAAGACCACTTATATTTCATAGGTCGTAGGATGTGCATAAGCCCCTAGTTAATTTCTAAGTTCACCGGCCTTATCTGTGAAGGAGATTCATTAAATGATGATTTAGAAGACAAAGAAGCCATTAAGAAGACCGTTGAGGCTTATGACTACAAGAAGGGTTTGTGCTACTTTGACATTTCTACAATTACTAACCCAATGATGAGGATGGCCGCATGCTTGGTTACAAATATGAATGGGAAAGAGATGGAAACATATCAACAAGGCCTAGTTGAATGTGTGCCACAAGATCTCAGAGGGGACCATATATAACCTCTCATCTTTTATTATGCAGAGGAGATCATAAATTCCATGCACGGAGAAGAGAAGATCATGTTTGGTAATGTCCTCGTCATAATTGTCTTTTAAGAGATTGGAGTGCCTGATGGGCTGGATAAGTTTGTTTGGGAATACCTAGATGAGAACCCCTCCCCTACCAAGAGATTTGAACAGTATACATGTGACACCATGATGACCGCTCATAAGGTGCACCTAGAAAAATGGTATAAGCGAGATGCATGACGCATTCAAGGCTGATTAGAGAATACCGTAATGCTTTCCTTCACCGGTGCAAGGAGAGGCTGAGGTCACTATTTACCAACATTCTTTACATTAGCAGATTTACTTTGGTAGATGGCACCAAGATTCCTTAGTGTAAATTACCTTTCTCCTTCATAGTACAATACTTCTAGGATGGGGTTAATCGATTCAAGGAGGAGAAGAAACTCATATTTGATCTAAGTATAGTAGATCAAGACTACTGTGAGTTGCGTAGGAAACTAATATACCCCAATAAGTGCACCTATGTGGAGAAGTATGTCTCCCATGATGTGCATATGTTAAAACTAGTAACATTACCTGTTATAAGGAGGAAAACAATGAGGGTTTATTTGCACATAAGGCCTAAGTATGAAAAGGGTGCTTATGTTGAAGATGATGTCTCCATTCCTGAGGACCCCACTGCATGGAAAAAGACTATGCAAAGGAAAATAGATAGAGGAGAGGCTCTTGAGAAAAAGGCACCGAGTGTGCAAACATTACAGAATAATGGGTCACATGATTCAAGTGCGAGGCACAAGTACTTACATCCACTGGAAGAGGTCTCCTAAGAGAAAAGAGTCACCATAGAAGGAGAAATCTCTAGAGAAGGAAGATTCACTACAAAATGAAGATTCCTCGATAAGGGAGAGTCACCCGTGAAAGATGAATAAGATAATTCCACCGAACTTTGAATCACTAGTAAGGAAGAAGAATATGGTGGCAAAAGGGTCAGACCTAGGTGAAACAGAAAGCATAGAGGCCAACAAGGGAGATGAAGATGATGAAGAGTATGATAAGGCTTAGGATCATCCTATGTATGATGTACAAAAATAAAATGAAGAAGGAAATAGAGAGAAGGATGAGAACGAGGGAGGGGCTCATGACAAATAGGGGAGAAAGGAAGTAAACACGAAGGATCAGAAGACCTTGACGCCAACCAAGGAGGAGATGTATAATACCATAGAGAGGGAAGTGGCAAGAATTATCCAATAGTTGGTGGAGCATGAAGTTAAACGAAGTGCTGAAGAAGTGCTAAAGGAAATGGAGGAAATCGTGAATGTGGGAAAGGAGTATGGAAGCATGAGCAGAGACCCCAACTTAGCAGTAAGCTTCCTAAAGGTAGTGCACACATGTGGAAAGGGCATAAAGAATAAGAAATGAATTACATTAATGATCTAAACAAGGTACTACGTGCATGCTTCCAAAGTATTGTGCCCACAAACCAACTCCCGGTTTGGTCTTCTTTTGATGAAGAAGGTACGTACCCATGCACAAGGAAAATGCTATCTTGGGCTTTTGAGTACCACGTTGATGAACCTAAATTTGAGGTAAATTGAGATGCATTGATGAAGATACCAGATTCCAAGGGAGTAAACCCTCTGTAAATACCCAAAAATTGTCCAATGAGAAAGTTTACAATGCACTCAAAAAAGCATCAATGGAGGTGGAGGAAAGACTCTTCAGTAGAAACAATAGAATAAGGGTCTTGGACAAATATCTTGAGAAAAAGAATGAGGAGATCATTGAGTGGGACAAAGAGATAAAAAAAAAGGAATTAATTAGTGCACAGTTAAGGTGCGAGTGAGGGGATGAAAAGGAAAATGTGTGAAAATTCCATAAGAAGATAGAGGCCATTTCAAATGCCATTATCTTGAAGCACCCAAACCTGGCCCTGCCTAAGAAGAAATACGAGTCAACCATGTAATGCTTGGAAGAATTGACCCACATCCTCACCATGGAAAGGTGACCACTCACATTAGAGTCAGCATAGGAGGTGATTGCACACTAGAAAGAGGAAGAATAGATGAAGATTGGGAGATAGTGACTCAGTACTCTAAGCTCCTTGCCATAGTAAAGACCACTACATAGATGGTTGAAGCCATGTATGATAACTATTCGAAACGAGTTAGAGTAGCAATCATATTGGTTGCTACAAATTAGTTGTATCTGAAATAATTTCAGGAGAAGCATAAAGGCAATAGGGCGGAGTGTGACAAGATCCTATCCAAAGTTGAGAAGAATTTAGAAACAATCAAAACCTTGTGGGGTTCAATTAATAATAAGATAAAGGAACTATACCCCCAAGTCACTCATAGGATGGATGCACTAGGCTATCTTAGAAAATAGCTGGAAGGTATTATAGATACGCTAAAAGCTAAGAGTGAGGAACTTAGTTTTGATGAAGTAAGAACATTGGTGGGTGATCTATTTTAGAAAGAATAGGGATAAGTACATGCATATGAGAAGATTGAGGCATCCTTGAATAAGGAGTTCCCTATCCTCATGCAGCAATAGCATATTCTTCTATTCTTCCATTCTTCCATCCTTCCATTCTTTAATTGTTGCAATACCTCTATTCTTTATCATTTAAGGAATTAAAATGTTTCCTAGGATAGAGAAAATGCATAGTGTGGGGTGATGTTGGACCTAAAATATTGGCTAAGTACCTAAAGGAATGCATGCATAGGGTCAATAGATAGAAGGGCACTCGGGGAAAAGCGCGTAGGAAAAATGGGATTAAAAGGGTTTAAGTGAAAACAGGGGCACATGCGAGAGGAAGAACAAGGGTTTAAAGGACTTAGAAATATTTTGCATCATGGAATCACTTGAGGAAAGACATGAGGAACCAAAAATATGTAATAATTGGATAAGGTGTTAGCATAGAACCTTGGAGGTTAAGAAAATGATATTCTACATAGGGAATATTCCCGGAGGCATCATTACGGGTAGTGGAAGGTTTGAAAAGAGGATAAGCATACACTAATGGAGGACCAAATTGAAACTTGGCATGTGATCTTCTTGAGATATAATTCATGGCGGTGGTTGATGATCTTATTTAAAGAGGTGTTTGGGATAGGAACAAACATAAAGTATAGACACGGGGAAAGAGAAGGAGAGTAACAAGGTGTTGCAAAGATGTTAGGAAATGATAATGGTTTGGAGTTCATAGTGGTAGGTTTTAGAGTACTTAGTGTTAGAGGGTTGTAATGGATACCATTAAGCATATGTATGGGTACCGGGATATGTATCAAGGGATATAATTGGAGAAAGCATAGTTAGGATCTATGATCATATAGGTTTGCAGGAGTTGAGTCTCTATCATTCGATGTATATGGTCTGAGATGACCCTTTTGAATGTAATATGGCTACCAAAACTATTTTAAAACAATATACATGGATCTATTCTGTACAACTTGCTTATGGGTGTAAACCCTTATGTTATTTAGCTTATCATGACTTAGATCTAGTTTCTTGTACTTCTTATAATGTTTATTTAGCTTTTGTGATGCATTGATGTGTAGATATGTTAGTTATATCTTCTGCCTTTTTGAGTAGATGCATGTACTTTTGTTTCTGAAAATAATCCTCCATTAATAGAAGAACTCTCATGTGAATCTCACATAAATTATGGGCTTGGTCCCGAACGTGCCTCGGGTGATCACCCAATGCATTTTGGGTGATCGGTTAGTGCGCTTGGGGTTAGAAAGAAGTATTGAGGGTAAAATAATGACTACATCTTGGTTCCATTGTCGGGACCTCTTTTGAAGCTATTATGAGAGAAATTTTTGATGAGGAAAGAATTAACCTTGGATAGTGTCAAATCATGGATTAAAAACATGGAGGATGAATTTTATCAAAGGTTCAATACTAGATCTGAGTTTGATGCATGAAAATGGGGTCTCCTATTTTTGTATTTTAATCTTGCTTTCGAGATTTATTGCATTATTTTGGGATACTTTTTCCATGATTAGAAGGTTTTTCCTTCCTTTATTTCAACTTGCACTCATTCTCATGATCATTATGAGAGGCCTACCTATTATTTAGAGAAACAATATCCTCGTTAATTTTTTAAAAATAATGTTTTCCATTACCTTACATGGGTTGTTTTCATAAATATAGTGGCATGGGATCCAAATTTTCTTCCTATGTCTTGGATTATTCTCTAACCTCTCATTTTTCACTACCGCATCCCAATCTTGCATAATGAGGTCTTTCCTCAACCTAAATGTGATTAGTAATTCCTTTTCATTGATACCAAGGCCCTTTCCATCAAAACCCATGTTGATTATAAAGTTAAATCCTATACCTCGACTATTATTCTCAATTTCACCAAAATAATACTATATATACTGATGAGAAGAAAGAGAACATAGTAAATATATTATAGTACGTACCTTAGTGGTGTGTGTATCTGTGGTAGAAGGTTGTCGCATAGTGGACTCTTCTTTCTCATCCACTTCTTCACCAATATAGTATTTTACCAAAATTTCATCCTTGGATTGCAAATCATGTTGTAATTCCACAATTATTCCCATGATAAATTATTTGTGATACATCAATCTATATTGTAGATATTTCTTCTCACTCTTTAAAAGAAGCCACCTTTTTCTTAATTCAAAATTCACCTCTTGAATTTTCTAGTTTATCTCTTCTAGCTCCTGATGCCTTTCTATCTTTAGATATTTTCCCATGGTTGAACTTAAACAACTAAAAAACTTGCAATTCCAAACTATAATTGAACAATGCAATAATAACTGATTCAAAATGAAAAGGTGTTAATTTTTTAGAAATCCATCTCGATACCAAACTTGATCTAAAAATGAGATGTTTATTCCAAACTATTTGTTTTCTCCATTTTTGAACCTTTATTAATTTGTCTAAATTTTCCATACTCTCTGAATAATACGTAAAAATGGGCCCAATTTTATTCAAATTAGTATTAAATCTTAATTATAGTGCCAAATTTAATTCAAGAAAAATTCTAAGTAACTCATTTATCAAATTTTTGAACTCGGTCGATAATGGTGAACTAGTTATGACAATGTTGGTATTTTGAAATCTATGCGGTTTAGTCCTACATGAATGGAAATTTAGTATTAAAATGGTTTTGTAATAAAAAAACTCATTATGTAATGTGAAGATAGGTAGAAAGGTCCTCCTTCTAAAAAAGAGTGAACCCCACCCACTACTAGTCCCCATGTGGCACATAATGTGGGCCACACTTTGATTATCAAAGACTGGAAATTGAAACCAAAAACCATATTATTTCATGAAAAAACTCGACCAATTTTCATAACCAAATTCATCCATGTATCACACTCTCATATGCCACCTCAACTTTTTGTGACCTTCTCTTATTTTTTCTAGTTGGAGAAAAATTTCAGCGAGCCATATCTTACGCATACGATGTCCATTTTGTTCCATTCAAAAATTGTCCATTGTGTTATTTTATTATCATTTATGTCAATAACATTTGTGAAAAATGGTGTCATGTGGCCATGTGATTCTCCATGATGTGTTATTCGGGTGTCATAATGAAGACCGAGTGGTTTGGTGAGTTAGATATGGTGTCTTGGTGCATGGTTAAGTATGCCTAATCATAGTTTGAGTCCTCACAAGTGATTTATTGAGTTTCATGACATCAAGCATGGTCATAATGATGTTTTATAGATTTCCAAGTGTCTAGATGAGGTCAACATGGTCAGTTCATGGTGTGTCATGGTTGAGTCAAGTCATTCCAGGCCTATTTCTAGCCGAGAAAACAAGAAGAATGAGTTACATCTATGATATTTGGATGCAATAAGTCTTAATAAATCATGGTAGTAACATGGAGATAGTGTATGTAAGATGTATTGTGATTTTCAGGTCAGTTCTTATAGGTTTGGAGGTGTTTCAAGGTCCTGTGGAAGCAAATAGGTGAGAAACAGACAAGTAAGCACATGTAAGTCTTAATGGATAGAGAGTTACAAGAATATTTTAGATATATGGTGAATATAAATAGTTATATGATGTTTTAATGATGCTTCATGACAATTTTTAGGTAATTATGAAATGGGAATTAAAATATATGTAAGTTTTGGCAAAACTAGGTAAGCCATAGTGTGTTTTTAAATAAAAAGTGGACCTTTTAATGCTCATTGTGAATTGTATGATCTTCATGGGAACCTAATATCTTTGGAATATAATATTAGTTAATTTATTATTTTTTCACAAAAATAATGAGGTGGTTTGATAATTTACATTTTTATGAATGATCGTTAACAAGGTAAGTTCATATGAAACCCTAGCAAAACCCTAGCTAGGAGTGGCTTGGAGAAGATTTATTTTACCAGCCCATTTTTTATTTGTTTTGAAAAATTGATGATTGGATGTTATAAAGTAATCATCCATATTCCAAAAAGGTATATTAGAGCTTGTGGTGACATTTGGGCCCCACCTAAAATTTTCTTATTTATGAAGAAGTTGGATGAGGCATGAGATGGCTAAGTTGACACTTTCTACCACCTTAAAGTGAATAGGGATGAATTTTGTTCTGATAGAATGCATTTTGAGGTCTTGAAAGTGACATTATGGGTGAAAAATAGTTGATTTTATAAAACTAGTTTCTAGGTAGCATGTTTTGGTGAAGAGGAAAGTTGTTGTGGTTTGAGCATATGGATGTTTCATGATTTCTAAAATGCATGGATGTGTTCTATAGGTCCCAATGTTTACATATAGTGGTAAAATTCCATATTTTATCTCATATTGAGTTGTATTGAGGCCCAAAGGTGAAATTAGGGTGTTGGAAGTAGCTATTTTAAGAAGGATATGAGCCAGTGGGCCCATTTTATGATTTATTTGATTATTCAAGTAAATGTGAAACCATGTGTGATTCTTAATGCTATATTACTCATGTGTGGTGAATATAGGATCTTGACAAATCATTTTTTTATGAATTTTGGTTTTAGCTCATCTTAATGATGGGGTTTTGAGCATTTTGGTGCAAGTTGGATGGTTTTGGACATGACCAACCTACATGGGTCATATGTAAAATTTTTAACGATTAATATGTGATGTTTTAATTTTTCTTAGTCAAAATAAAGGAGGTAAACCAACTTGTTTTGAATTTAAATCAAGAAGAGCATATAACTTTGATGTTTTAGGTGTTATTTTACACAAGTTGACCCAAGAGAGAAAATGTGACCTAGATGAGGGTTTGAAGGTGTATCAAAGGAATTATTTGAAGGTTGATTAGATGTGTTATAGGTTGAAGACTGGTTGAGGACATGAGATCAAGTATTTAGAGCCAATACAAGTCCAATAAGGCTTAGAAAGAGATGATTGAAGAAATGAAGGTTTGAAAAAGGGTTTATGAGTTGAAATTGTGATCTACATCATTTGTGGAGCAAAAAAATTAGACATCATCATCATTAGGTGGATGAGTTAGTGTTTTTTTCCTATTGGGGGATTTTATCCTCCTCCTTTTTGGAGTGGGTGCTTCACTAAATTAGGGTTTTTGCTCTTTGTACGGTTATTTCTCTATTAAACTACGATTTATTACTCCTTGTGAAGTTGGTGCTTCACTAAATCTATTTACTTTGTGTAATATAAGTATAGTTTCAGTGGTTTTCTTCCCCATGAGGGAATCCCACTTACATATGTTGTTCTTGTGTTGTATACTTTATTTCATGCTCATGTGATTGATGTTTCATATCTAAATAAGCACACATGGTTATGGATGTTGTATGGATAATCTAATTAATGAATGTATGGTTGGTTAATGAAGTGAAAATAATTATAGGTCTGATTCACCCCCTCTTAGTCCATTATGATTCCAATATTTGGTATCGAGAAGGTCCTTGTGAAGCAAGTTTAACAACTTGAAGGAGATACTTGAAGCAAAAATGAGTAATTCAACTGATATTTGGAGGAAACAATATGATATTACTAAGTATTTAGTATTTTGATTGCAAGATAAAATGAGTGACATGGAAACAAATCAATATCAATCCATCAAGGGTTTGAAATCTCAAGTTGAGAATATCTCTAAAGACCTAAAGGAGAAAGATGAATCTTATTCTAGTTATGAAGAGAAATAAAAAAATCCTAGAATATTATTTAGGATATGATTCCAATAGGTTAAAGATGTATGGGAATCTATATAAGACTTCTGAAGATCTTAAGGGGATCTTGGAGATCAAAATAATGGTTGGTGAAAAACTTGGGCTAGGGTTTAAAGGTGAACATGTAAAGAATGATGGTATATCTGGTCTAAGTTCTAAATAATATGAAATGGTGACCAAGAAGGTTGGATTGATAAGGTCTAACCATGTTAAAAACCTAATGTTATGAGGTATGGTTTTTCATTTAATGATTATTATTACGTTTTCCATGATTTTGGTCATACATTTGGAATTTGTAATGATGTAGGTCTCTTCAATGGTGAATTTTTTTAATGCTATGATTATTGTCATAGAGCCAAGTATTTGTGGCTATAATATTAGTGTTTATGAGCCAAGAAGAAAGAGGAGTGTTGTTTGTTTCAATTGTCAAAGATTAGGTCACATAACAAGCCTATGTCCAAGCAAGAGGAGGTTCATTAAAATGTCTGATTCTAAAGGAGCAATAAAAATACCTAATCATGGAGGTCAAGCTAAGAAGGATGATACAAAATCAGAGGAGCTCAGTAAGAATACTGATCATATGGAAGTTTCCAAGGAAAATTCTAGCTCAATCAAGATGGGAAACAAGTTCCTCAAGCCCAAGTCAAGTCAAGGAAACATGTTTGTTTTGGTTTAAGAATAAAAGAATGAATAAAATCAGACATGTCTATCTGTCACCCACTCTTATACACATGAGAAGATGAGAAGGTTAGGATTTTGGGACACTTCAAGAGTGATTAGGTATGTGAATTGATCTATCCATGAGTTTTTGAGTCATCATGATTGTAAGATTTCTAAGTTTCTAATCATTAGTCATGTCTTTGGTAAAATAAGGCCATGTATATGTGTCCTATAATTTGAGTTAGAGTCTTAATGTCTATGTAGTTATTCTTCAAGGGGGGACATAGGTATCAAGTCATCAAATTTAATTTCATTCTCTAGTATATGATATTTTCAAGTCATGATTTATTGGTGTCTAATCCATTATAGCATACAAAATTTGGATGACTATTTTTCACAAGGTATCTAAGGTCTAGTAAATCTTGTTCCAAGATGTCAAAAGATGTTTAAGAATGAGATATATGTCCTTGTCTTGGTCCATTGAATAATTCATAGTATGTGTTAACTAAGAAGAATTATATGTTGTGTGTAAGTGTTCTTTCTTGTTATCATCAAGTTCTCATGTTTAAAAGTATAAATTTTTTCAATTGTTACTCATCAGGACTTGTTCTAGATTCTTGATGGTGTACCGGGTGATACAAAGGTTCTCAAGTCTGTGATCATGTGTTAATAACTCTAAGTTCTATATACTTAGTTTATACTATGCAAAAAATAGTATTCTTGCTTCAAGTGATCTGAGGTCTCATGTAGTAGCTTGTTACATTTTGTGTCATCATGTTAGGTTAGTTTTTTCCCTCTCCTTGTCATAAAAGTCTTGTTTTCATCATGTAAAGAGGTTTATTGTCAAGGAAAGTATGTGTTCCCTATATTTTGTGTAAGGAAGATTTAAAGGGTTAAAGTAATGTAAAGGGTCTGTGTGTGTGTGTCTCAAGGTCAAGTAAGTGTAAAATATGATGTTTAAAAGGTTACAAGTTATCTCAAGAATGAGGTTGTTTATAAAATATGTAAAGTATGAAACCATATGTGGATACATCAAAGGTCATTCCAAGTGTTTTCATTTTCTTGTAAAGGATCTATCTGAGATAAGGAGGTTATGAAATAAAGTTATCAAAGTGTCGTGGTCTATGATATTCCATATTGAATGTTTTTCACTTAGTGTCTTTAGTTGAATCATCTAATATGTCATTGAAAAGTAAAACCTCTCAATACTTAAGTGTGTGTTGTAAAGTTGAGTGTATGTCTCAAATGTTTTATTGGTCTTAATGGATCTTGGGAAGTCATCAAAGGGTTTGTAAGTGATTGGTATGATGTGACACTATTGACAAAGTGAACTAAGGTTTGATCTTGAATCAGTGATCCTAGTAGAGATAATGAAATACCAAACATTATAAAGGCTTACTTGATCTGAGTAATGTGGAATAGTAACCTATAGAGTATATGTGTCCAAAATGCATTGCTACACGTATATGGAGCTTTCATGTTCTTTGTAAGAATAATGGTGGCCTAGAGCATGTTCTATTTCATGTGTTTTCTAATTCAAAGGATATTGCATAGTTCTTATACTGTAGATTAAAAGTCTAGGTTGAAAGTGCTTTAAGTTATTATGAAAAGATGAGGTATGTGCCTCTAAAAGGATGAAAGAAAATGAGAAGAACTGAGATCTGTGTATGGAATTTCTCGGTGTTTCAAGGCTATAATTAATACCAAGGTGACTCATAACTTTAATACAATATCATGTAATGTTTCTTTATCAAAATAATACTATTGTGGAATTTCATGAAGATTCAAGCCTAAGAAAAGTGAAAAATGAGAGAGAATTTGAAAATGCACAAGATTATAGGTCTAAGAGTGACTAGTTGGATCCAAGATGTTGAAATAGTTTGGAACCAAGGTTTTGAGATCTTCTCCTTAGGGTCTCTTACACCATGCACATAGGTTAAGATAAGTGACATGGATTTGAAAAGATATCGGTACCTTAAAAATTCTAATTAGAGACACGAAGAACTATAATGAAAATTTTAAGGAATATAAATGCTAAGCGTATATCTCACGAGAGGTCTAAAGTTGATGAAAATTTAAAGATGCTACAATTGATCCTAGGGTTTGCAACTTGAAAACATAATCTTGAGGTGTTGCTTTGTGAGTACCTAAGATGATTATAAATATCCTCAAATGGTGTTTATAGTCAATAAGTTTATCAACACAGCTTTATAAGGATACATAAGGCCTAGTTGACTCTTGATTGAGACCGAAAAGAGTAAAAAAATTCACATTCCAAAATTTATGTAGGATTTATTTGCATTAATGAAAAAGGTTCATGAACTAGTCTAGTGATTTATTGTGATTTTCATGTTTTGAACATAGTTTTTTATGTGGTTTGTTGTTATTTTCATACTTGATTTAGTTTGATCGGAGTTTAATGGAAAAATTACATAGTTGGGCATTTTCAAAACTTCATTCTAAGACCACAGATCAAGTCTTGGAAGTTTCAGTTCATGATAAGTTCATAAAGACTTGCGTGGTAAGGATTTTAATGTTTTTGATCTATTTTTAAATTTTTCAGGCTTGAATCCATGACCAATGGATGCATAAGGCTACTGTTCAAATTTAGCTGGAAAATTACCCCTAGAGGTCACCAAACTTATATCCCAAATTTATACCTTGGGTTAATTTAGAATAACTTATTAAAAATGGACTTACCATTTTCATGGGTCTAAGAAGTTCAAATAGTTGTCAAATTCCATTTCCTAAAAGCACTGGCCATTGGCATTAAAAACCCACAGGAGAATAAGTCTTAAAACATTTCTAGATTCCTATAGAAAATTTGCGGTATAAAGGAAAGCAAAAGGTCACGCGGAGAAGATAAATGATTCGGCAGGATACATGTCGAATTTTGGCTATTTCTTAAGGCAATTAGCTCATCCAGGACTCCAAGTCCTAGGAGTTAATCAAATTTCATATTTCATTGGGTATGTAGGCGGACATGATCCAAGGGATAGGTGGTGACCAAATTCAAACCCAATTTTTTTTGAAGTTCCCAGGACTTATAAATTGTGATTAGAAGAGCTACATGGTGCCACCCTATTGGTTTTCCTTTCACAGAATGAAAAATGTGAAGGCCCATTGAATTAGAGATAAGCATGAAGAAGGAATTCAGCGAGTCCTAACAAGTGGGAAATGTGGATCCATTTCATTGGCTCTCATTTCATATCTATCGAAGGATTTCATTAAAAATACGATAATGCAAAATACATGGAGATTTTTCAGTGGCTCACACTTCATAATTGAAAGATGAGACTATGAAAAGTCTTACAACATATGAGGGCATGGAATTATCCCATTAGGCGATGGTTCGCAAGTATCGGAGGATGAATTCAAAAGGAATGACATGCAAAGTGTGTAGAGCCTTCTCATTGGATTGTACTTTGCAATGGTTAGTCAAAGGGATTTGAAAAGGGAAAATTGTGAAGAAACATGGTTGTTTCTTATCAACTTGCATTTCTTAGGGGTCTAACAAGGTATAAAATGCAAGAGGTGTCGAGGCCATCTCATTGGTCCGTTTGTCACTAGGAATGATAAGGTATAAGGATAGTCTAACATCCAAAAGGAACCTAGGAAAGTTTTACCAACCCATATTTCCATAAAGGAAGCCCAAAAAAGGTAAAAGACAAAGAAAATGGAAATCAAGGAGGCAGAGGTCAATCCCCAAACCAACGGGAGGTAGACACATGATGAAATGCAAAGCATTTCACACCGATAGAGGTCGATCCCAAAACCAATTGGAGGTAGACAAATGGAAAAAGATGAAGTATTTCACACATTAGTAGAGGCTGATCCCCGAGATAATCACAAATTGCCATGTGTCAAATTAATGTGCCTACCACTAGTAAAATCTTCAATAGGCCATATATTTTGATCTAGAGCTCCAAATTGGAAAAAAAAATATCATTAGAAATATCTCATCAATATATTAAATTTAAATTCATCAAAATATAAATTTGGTGAATTTTGGTGGTCAAAATGGAAAACACATATTTTTGGTAGAGAAGAGAAGTTTAGGCACGAAAATGATCAAATCAACTATCTCAACCACCATACTTGATGAAACATGGATTCATTTGCTTTTATAAGATGAAATAGACCTAATGATGGATTTGTAAGGTACCCATGTTCTTTGAAATATACTTTAATGGAGAATGTGGATGGTTGAAGTCCGGAATTCCTACCCCTTATCTCTTCTCTCTTATTTATCTTTCTCTCTACTATATATTGTAAAATATATAATTTGAAAGATGACGTACATTCTAAATTGTAATGGAACTGTTGGTTGCTCAAACATGTACCCGTGTCTCGAGATCTCGAAGGGTTGAGGTATTAGAGACCACAATGGAACCATCCCTAAGTTGTGGGACCTTACGCGCTTGGGATAGATATCTGGAAAAGGCCGGTTCCTCTATCTATTTCTCTGCTACCACTACTCCTAGTGATGAAAGGGGAAACTAAGATAATAATCCTAAGGGGCCATGGATAGAAGGATGAAATGAAAGGAAACTAAACTAAAAGGTGATAGTACCAAAAATATGGATGAACACTATTTTTTAAAGGAGAGAATGAAAGGAAATGTGTGAAAGGAGGCTAGGAACAAGTAGCATAGCTAAACACGTATTCACCGAGATCGTTCTCATGGAACAAAACTAAATAAAGAACTGAGGACATGAAATGGTACAACCAGCACACACAACATAAAATAAAAGGAAAAATAAGGAATGATAACACATAAGGACATAGAATAGTCACAAAATGATGCTTCTATTACTTCCAAAAATGCACAAAGCTATTATAATGATGAAAGAGGTTGATATCCACATGCAAGAGCCGATCTAGAGGTTTACAACTCAAAATATAGAAAATATGGAGTCCTTAGCAAAATGTGGAAGGATCCAGAGTGTCCAATATAAAGAATGAGTCTATGTGTTACATTTATAGAAAAATCCATGGATAAGGATAAGAGGAGGGAAAACTCGAATTTGAAACACAACTACCAAAAAGAAGCATTCAATGCCTACAAATCCTCCTATAGATTTATGAAATACGCTTCCCCAAGCTTGTTTGGCATGTTGAAAGAGTGCAGATCATATCAAATCGGGTGGTTAGAGAAATCAAATCTACTCATTAATGCTCAGAGAGATATTTTACCATTTATTACCTACCAGATCCACCAAGAATTTGAATTTGAATTTCTAGCACTGTAGTTGATGTCAGCAACTTTTTGACAAGTCCAAGCATGCACTGATATGATATTTGTAGCAAAAGATACGGATGTGAGAAGATTTCGTAGTCGCCGATGCATGCTAAACACGTGGCGTGAGCAAATTGGCTGAAATGATGGCCAACTATGCAATTATTTATTGTTTCGCCACATTTCACTTTCTAATTTGTTATAAGGATTTGGTGCCCTATTGGTTTTCTTTGATTGGTTACCCACTTAGAGGAATGAGGTGCGGGAAGAAGACAGATGGAAGGCATGCAAGGGAACACATGGGGTGAAGATGAGGTAAAATGATGAGTAGAGAGCATATGGTCAAGGGGACACTATTACAAAGTAATGGGCATGGCACACAAGAGGGAAGAATCTGATTAGGAAGAAGGCAAAATAACAAAATTTGGGCACAAGGGAGGAGTGGAACAAAGAGGAAAAGAAAAATGGAGGGAGAGAACAGAAAGTGCACAAGGGAACTCGAGAAAAGAAGGGGCACCAAGGGAAACTGCAACCAAGGAGTTATGTCAATTGAACTTGAGTGTGCACAACCTTCAATGGGGAACTGAGAGCCATAATATGTGTATAAGTTACCCAAATAACTAGGAGAGTTTATTTGGATAACAATTTTGGTGAATTTCGGGGCCATATTCCTACTAGATGAAGAAGATCAATAGCCTAGAGCATCCATTGGGCATGGATTATGCTTATGTAATCATGAAACTTCCCCTATAGTCACTTGAAGATCATTTATTGACTCTTTTCTAAAACATGAAACCGCCGAGAGAAGCTTTGCATTTAGGAAGAAATGGAAGAGTGTGTGCAAGAAGAATATGAGAAGAAAGAACTATGTACAAATAAAAATGTGTTTGCAGCACAGTTGGAGGAATTAAAAGTACTCTAATATATACTACATGATGTAAAAACTTAATGGAAGGATATGAGATAGATCGCATTTATCGGGATTTGTAGCGCACCTCTATCAAGATGAATCAACTTGAAAGATTTAGCCTCCTTGAAATAATCGATGATGTATGGGCCACTCCAAAGTACATCAAAATTTTAATGTCTCCCTAGTTTAGCTTTGTCAACATCCCATTTTGGAGCCAAGTCCCCAACTTTAAAATCTTGAGGCATTGCCTTTACACAAACCATTTCTTTCTTGCTTGTTGATGCTATTCTAGCTTGATCATGGTAGAGTTCTTTAGTTCTTCAAGATTAACCAACTCTACTATCCTGGTTTCTCTCTGTTTTGTGCCTTCAAATTCCGGATGTTGGGAAATCGCTAATGAATTCAACTCTTGTGTTAAAGGAAGGGTAGCCTCCTTGCCATATCCCGACTTGTAAGGTGAAGTTCCTATTGCCTTTGTGACTGTGATTTAGTCTACCTAGAGCATGCATGATACTTTCATATGCCACTATATTTGGTTGATGTTCATTATGTGCTTAATAGTTTTGATCGGGTTCTTGTTTGTTGACTCTGCAAACCATTTCCCTGAGGGTAATAATTGGAAGACGTCTTCAAGTAGATGTTCAGATTTAGCACCCAATTAGTGATTTTAGTAACAAGGAAGACCTTTGGACTATCAGAGATAACAGTTTGAGGAAAGCCAAACCTTATGACTATACCTTTGAGAAATTCAAGGATGACTGACTCAGTTGATTCTTTAAGTACGACAGCTTCTATCTATTGCATGAAGTAATCTGTAGCTATTAACACCCGTTTATGTCTAGCACTTGAAGGTGGATTGATCATGGCTATGAAGGCGAGACCCCATTGCGCAAAATTCTGATCTGCTTGGATTGGTTGGAGGAAGCACTGACAATTTTTCTTTCCTATAAAGAAAGTGCATTCCTTGCATTTTGTGACCCATCTGTGTGCATCTACAAATAAGGTAGGCCAAAATATACCTTCCATTATGATTTTCATCACTGTAGTTTTGGCAGAGAAGTGTCCACTAGAGAATCCATTGTGAAATTATACTAACACCTTTTCAATCTGCGCACCATTGATACATCTTAACAACACACCATCAAGATTCATTTTGAAGAGAAGTCCATCAATAAACACATAAGGGATAGATTGTAACCTTAGATGTCTTCTCTTTTCTTTGTTTATACCAGGAGGGTATGCACCCTCGGAAAGGAATGTGATTATTTCCTTCATCTAGTCATGTGCACCGCAATCTTTATTCTACTCAAGTTCTACGTGTGGGAGGTCCTCATCAAGGAATAATGAAGCCTTAGGTTCACTCTACGCATCCTCAAAAATCTTCTGCAGAGTATGCTACCTCTTAATAGCTTTTTGCCTTAATAATCACATTGTATTCCATGATTTTGGTCACCCATTTTACTCTTTTCTCTCTAATTTCTGCTCCCATGATGAAGTATCTAACGAAGAGTGGGAGATTAACACCTTGATATGAATGGTACCAAGCATATTTTTGAATTTCTTGAGCGCATGCATGATGGAGAAGACCTTATTTTCCATGTGACTATATCTTAATTCATAATCCTTTAATGTTCAAATAAATAAAGCCACTACGTTTTCTAGTCCTTGTTCATTTTCTTGTGTTAGGATAACAACAACACTTGCATCAACACCATAAGTATAAAGGATAAAATCCTTTGAATAATCCAAATTGATGAGTGTTGTCACGGAAGAAATTTATTTCTTGATCTTGTTGATAATTTCTCTTCCTTCTGCTATCCATCTGAAGGCTATGTCTTTTTAGCATCAAGGTGATGGGCCGAACTAGTCCTACAAAGTTAGGGATAAAACACCTAACAAAATTGATCTTTCCAACAAAGGACCGTAGGGCTGTTTTGTGCGGTGGTATGGAAAGAGAAAGGATGGATGAGAAACACTCATGGTTAATAGTGATGCCATCCTTTGAAACCACATGGACCAAGAGCTTACCTTGCGCCATTGTAAAATTGCACTTCTTGGGGTTAAGAGACACCCCAAACTCTACATCTCTCAAATAATTTCTCTAGGTGTTCCATATGATCCATGCTTTTCTTTGAGAAGACAATTATATCATCAAGGTAAACCAAGATGAACTCATTAATGTATCCTTTGAAGGAAATATCCATAGTGCGTTGAAATGTGGCACCCGCATTTGATAGAAAAAAGAGCATATTTTGATATGCATATGTTCCCCACTTGGTTCTAAATGTCATTTTGAATTGATCCTCTTCCTTGACCAAGATCTAGTTGAAACCATAATACCCATCTAACATGGAGAATCTCTACGCGCACCACAGTCTAAAAAATCTACTCCATTGAAGGCAAAGGGTAATGAACCTTTAGAGATGCCTTATTCAAATCTCTAAAATCAACATAAAGTCTGATTTCACACTTCTTCTTTTGCACTTTGGAACAAGATTTGCAACCCAGGTAGAGTATTTGATAGGAAAAATAATTTTTTCCTAAATGATTTTGGATAATTCCTTTCTCATGAGGGCTCTATCTTTGGATTGGTGGTCATTGCTTCTATCTCGATGGGATTGATACTAGGATCAAGGTCAATGGAGTGTTGAGAAATACTTGGATAAAAACTTTGAGGTCTTCATACTCCCATGAGAATATATCACTATATTTTTGATAGAGAGAGATGAAGGCATGTTTCTCTTCATGCACACAAGCTTTACTTGAGAAACAACTCTTTTCCATGCGTAATAGTGAATGGGAAGTAATCTTCTTGCACAAAGCACATGTACCTTTATTCACACTTGAATTCATCATCAGGGCTAAACATTTTCACCAAGGTGACCAGTCCTTTAGGCAACTTGTTTGTCTTTAGCTATATCACTTGGTCAACATAGCTATCATGTAAATCAGCTTGCATGATTGATGAGAACTCAAATTCATTCTCGTATGAACTGAATGATCGTGCATCAACATGTCAAATACTTTCTAAGTGGTGATGTTATCTGGAATGGATGGTCTAACTACCATCTTGATGTGATGAGTGTTTCCTTTGAAAAAGTCCTTAGCAGGAGAGAACTATGAACCAAGCATGGTAATCTGTCGACTTCTTTGTTCATTTTACATGGCACCACCTACATATTTAGAGCATCAAATCTCTCAAGGAGGTCCCAAACTCTATATTTATAAGCTTTGAGAATATTATTCTTTGTTTGGAATTTGTTGGTAACTTGGTGGATAACTAATTCTGAGTCGCCAAATATCTGTAGCGCCTTCATTTTATTCTTATCGAAATGAACAAGCCATGCACCAATGCTTCATAATTTGCCACATTATTAGAACATGCAAAATACAACTTTGTGTGTGATAAATAATTTCTTATGGTTAGGGTAAATGAAAACCACTCTGCTCCCACACCATTTCTCGCTTCTAGATCCATCAAATTACAACTTCCATAAACCAAATTGAACTTTGCCTTTCTTGAGCAACTATGGCAACATAGCTTCTTCTTCTAGAATGCAATAATTACCTAGCCCACTTTATAAGCTTCTAGTTCTTCAACATAGGGATCAAATTTATGGTGTCTTTCTACCCATTCATAAAGAACTAGGTCGGGGACATAGGGTGAAAGAGATTGTTCTTTAAGAATTGAAGCTTTTTATTCTTGGATTAAACAGGTTTGCTTAGAGAGGGGATGGGACATATGAATCTACATGATAGGAAAATATAGGCTCATCTTGTATGGTAAACCGGGTACCATACCTCATCTTGAGTAACATATGAGACCAATCATAAGATAAGTAACCACCGAATTTAGTAGTAAAGTCTCTTGATAGACATAGGGAAAAAAAGGAGGCGGTCAATGATTGACACATCTTGAGTAATGGTCGAGATTGGGCGGGAATGGAGGGCTAACTCAAGATCCTTTATGACTCCTAAGGTGGTAATAGTCAAGCCATCAAGTTGCAGTACTCCTTTAGACAAAGGACTATATTTTAGGCCTAAGAAATCAGCCATTTTCTTAGGTATAATTGAAGTAATAGCACTTGAATCAATCATGCACTACGTATTCACCTATGATCAAGGATATATAGAAGGGTGGGGTTTTAACAACTTTAATTACTTGTTTCTTATTTTCTTGGAAAATTTTGATAGAAGCACGTTGCATTTGCATAGTTGGATCGGTGCATGAAAGTTGTGTCGAGCTTCATGGAACAGATCTTGCTTTGAGATGGGATGGTGAGGGCATCCGACATTGTGACATTTAATTTTGTTCTCTTCATCCGGTCCACAATGTTAAATGGAAGAACCATTGTTCTATGTATTTGGGGAGCAACATCCCTTCTTGACTATTTAGGTGTAGAATCTTGGACTTTAGCTAGAGTAGAGGCTTGACCTACCAAAGGAGGGGTATGCATTGCTTCAGGAGAAGCTTTGTAAAGGGTATCCTATGTAGGGACTTAAGAAATTTTACTACTGGGTGCCTTGTCTACATCTTTCTAATTTTGAGGATCTACTTTTATTACTGGGAGTGAGACCTACACACTTGACTCTAACATTATTTTCTTATATCTTGTGTTGTCCACAACTTTGCTACATGGTCTATTTGCATCATCTGCAGCTTGGTTAATTGCACAGAATTCCTCCATGCCAAATAACATCAAATTTTTCTTTAGAGGAGCTTCTGGTCTTTCTCAGTTACTTTATTCAAGCACACTTGTTGAAGGTTTAGAAACTAAAGCATTCTGGATCATGAAGGCTTTGGCACCTACAATATTAGCACAATGATATTTACTATGAGGAATATTGCTAGGATGCACCATTCGAATTTTATGTCAAATTGTTACTGAAGGCTGGAACAAGAACACGATTCACGATGAGTCTTTGGAAGAAATGGCACGAGAGGAACAACTTACAAGGTAAAATGTGCATTTGGCTGTCATCTATCATTATATTGGTTGGGAGCGTATATTTCATTTCTTTACTAATTGTGCCAGGATGATTGCTTTGGCCATGCACCTGATTAGAATTACCTCTATAGGCTTGCACCTATTATTTTTCTAATGATATGACCTTGTTTGATAAATTTCTAATCAGGCCTTCAACTCTTCATCTTCCTCTGTTGCATCGTAGAGTAGGATGTTGAAGAAGTTGGTTACACACTTTTCTTAGGAATAAGAATACGGACCACGAAAGGCTAGGGTACTTGTGAAATTTCTTTTAACAAGGGCATAGGTGGTCTAGGATCTATTTTTCCCACTTGAATAAGACTATTTTCTACCCTTATTGCAATACTATAAGCAGCTGGTAAAGTCCTACCTCCCATGGATTGGATCATAACTAAAATATCATTGTTGAGCACCTTCAAATAATACAGGAAAGCATGTTGGGCTATAGGTCTTACCACAAGAGGGATTCTATCCCAAGTATTTAAATTTGATTTTGAAATCAGTCATTTGCTTGTTGGGTTCCCTCCTTGTTGTTATCAGTTACTCCACTAGAGATAGGTGATCTGACTTATCTTCAAAGTAGTTGCAAAGAGTTATTCCCAGCTCATCCTAGGTGGTGATAGATCCAAGTCTCAAGCCTTGGTACCATTGAAGTACTTTACCTTTGAAAGAGGTTGTAAGTAGCCTAAATGCTACATCATCATGTGTGATCAAATAGATTGAACACACATTTTCTATATCCTAGATATGCTCCTGAGGGGTGACTTGATTTTCACCGGTAAAGTATGGAATACTCATGAGCACACCATTTGGCATATCATGTTGCACACGCCAAGGTAGTAAGGGACTCCCTCCAACAAAGTTTGCAAAGTTTCTTAGTGGAGGAGGTTAACTTGATGTGCCATTGCACAGGTACCTTGGTTTTTTGGTTTGAGGAGGAGTTGAATTGGCATGGCGTAAGGGAGATAGAGATGCACACATGGACTTTATGGAATGAAATCTTCTAGGGGATAGCTAGAAGTATTCAAAAGAATCTTCAGTCTACACTTTTTTTCTTATATGCACTCTTCTCATGAAAGGTGCTCGGGACTTCTAAAATAGAGTTATTAAAATGTTGGGAGTTGTCGGATGTGGTAAAATAATCCTCTAAAGACTGAAATAATAATACCACACACCAAAACTTAGAGATATGAAATTTGAGATTTTAATGTTGGTCCCACCAGTGTTCCAGAAACTATTGGTTGTTTACACATGCACCTACATCTTGGATCTCGAAAGGGCTGAGGTGTTTGAGACCACAATGGAACCATCCCAAAGTTGTAGGACCTTGCATGCTTGGGACAGATCTTTGGAGAAGGTTGGTTCCTTTATCTTTTCTATGGCTACCACTACTCCTAGTTTTGAAAGGGGAAACTAAGCTAATAATGCCAAGGGACCAGGGATAGAAGGATGACATGAAAGGAAACTACACTAAAAATGATAGCACTAGAAAAGAGGGATGAACACTATCTGATTATAAGTGAGAATGAAAGGAAATGTGTGAAAAGAGGCTAGGCATGAGTAGCATAGCTAAACATGTATTCACCAGATCATTCTCATGGAACATAGCTAAATAAAAAACTACAAGGGACATGAAATGGCACAACCAACATGCAACATTAAAGAAAAGGAAAAATAAAGAATGTAAACATGTTAGGATAGAGAATAGTCATAAAACAATGACTATATTACTTCCATAAATGCAATGTGAATCTGTTAAAATGATGAAGGAGGTCGATATCCACATGCAAGAGCCAGATCTAGAGGTATGTAACTCAAAATATAGAAAGTATGGAGTCCTTACAAAAATGCGTAAGGATCTAGAGTGTCCAACATAACAAATGAGTCTATCTCTTACATTTATAGATGAATCCATGGGGAAGGAGAAGAGGAGGAAAACTCAAATTTGAAACACAACCACCAACAAGAAGCATTCAATGCCTATAAATCCACCTAGATATCTATGAAATACGCTTCCCCAAGCTTGTTTGGCATGTTAAAAGAGGGAAGATCATATCAAATTGGGTGGTTGGAGCAATCATATCTTCTCATTAATGCTCAAAGAGATGTTTTCCCATTTCTCACCTACCATATCCACCAAGAATTTGAATTTGAATTTCTAGCACTATAGCTGATGTCAGTAGCTTTTTGACAAGTCCATGCATGCTTGGATCTAAGCTCTGTAGCAAAATATATGGCTGTTAGAAGATGTCGAGTCTTTGGTGCATGCATGCCAAACACATGGTGTAAGAAAATTGGATGAAATGAGGGCCAATTGTGAAAGTATTTGTTGTTTCTGCCAAATGTCACTTGTTGATTTGTTGCAAGGATTTGGCACCCTATTGGCATGATTTGACTGGTTGTGTACGACATATTCGGTATGTCAAAAGAACAGCTTGGAATAGAGAAGCACAAAGGAGGGTGTGCATGTGTATGCTTTGGAAGAATGAGGTGACGGAAGAAGACAGAGAGAATGCACACAAGGGTGTGTACGGGGGAAGATGAGGAAAAATGGTGAGCGAGAGAATGTATGGTCAAGTAGAAACTATTACAAAGTAATGGGTGTGGCACACGAGAGGGAAAAAGTTGATTAGGAAAAAGGAAAAAGTGCAATAGGTGGGCACAAGGAGGAGTGGAACAAAGAGGAAAATAAAAAATGGAGGGAGAGAATTTAAAGTGCACGAGGGAACTCAAGGAAAAAGAATGGGTTCTAAGGGGAAATTGCAACCAAGGAGTTATGTCAATCGAACATGAGTGTGTGCATCCTTGAATGGAGAACTGAGAGCCAAAATGTGTATATAAGTTACCCGAGTAATTAGGAGAGTTTATTTGGATAGAAGGAACCATGTCAAAATGGTATCCCAAGAAGTTGTGAGCTACAAACCTTCACTTTGGCCTCTGTAAATGTTTCCTTTCCTTATATTATAACTGTAATGGATTGTACATATTTTAAGTAATTAAAATCTATTTTGTGGAAATTTTTGTGCCTTTCTAGCTAGTTTTTACTTGCAGTATTGCCTTCTTTGCGGTTGTAATCAATTGTGCGTATTTATTGTATTTACAGGATCTATTTTGATTGTGTTTCATGAGAAAATGGAAGTATGAATTTTTTTGAATTGTGGCACGTATGTCTTCCCTTTCTATGCCCATTTCCCCCATTTTCTCTCACAAGAACGTCTCTCACCCTTTCCTGGTGCTATCACCATCTTTTTAGTTTAGGATTTCCTTTCCATGCATATCCTTCTATCCTGGTCCCTTGGCATGTTATTTGAGGATTTTATTTCTATGTTAGGATTAGTTTTAACATTAGAATAGGTAGAGAAATCTGACCTTCTCTAGAGGTCTATCTTGGTTCGCAAGGTCCCATAACTTGGAGACAGTCACATGTTGCCTCAAAATCCATGAGTTTTCTATGACTCGGGGTTAGATGCAATTTTAGCTCTAAAATATTTGGCACACATAGTGGGAAAGAGTTTGAAGCACTTAACATCTTCATATTACCAAGTTTGATGTATTCTTGGTGATTGAATCAAACCCATTCATTATTTCCTCTTTTCCATTCATCCTTCCATTCATTTTCATGTTTCCACTTCATCCATGGCTCTCCAAGGAGCTCTTCTATTTCCTCATTTTAGTTCTTCTCCCCTCTATCTTCAAATGTGGGATGATTTCCCAAAAAAACCCTGATAAACCTACCTCTCTTTCATGGAAATGGAGATCAATCTCTTATTGATCATATCCAAGACATAGCCAACCACTATGTCATTCACAATGTCATTGAAGAAAATGTTTACCTCAAAATTCTTCTTGCTCTATCATTTAGAGGCAAAGCAAAATATTGGTTCAATAGTTTGGATCCACAATCCATTTCCACTTGGAATCAACTGGGAGAACAATTTTATAATCAGTTCAAGGAGAATTTATATGTCATTTTCCTCATGGAACATCTCAACACAATACAAAGGACTTCAATGGAGTATATCTTATACTTCAACATCATATTTGAGAGGACTTAGCACATAATTTTTCAATAATTTATATCCTCACAAGGTATGGAATTCTTATTTTATTTGAAGGCCCTTGATTTTGATTTGGTTGTATTAAGCCAATATCTTGGAGGATAAACACTTCCTCGGGCATTTGACATTTCCATATTAGCCGAGAAGAGTATCATTCGGGCTAGAAAAAGAGATTCTATCCCTATTGCTCCCATTCTCCCATATTCTTCCACATATTCATGTGTCTAACAATGCAACAAATCAACAACACCTCAATTATGCATCATCCCCAACCAAAGATATCATAATGTTTAATGATTTTAGAACCATTCAAGAATGGTATGAGTATGATTAAAAATATGAGATTTCACAAATTGAACAGAAGAGGGTACCTTCTTCACAATTTAAGTAGTTAGACTTAGAGGAGGAGGATCCACAAGAAGCGAAAATGTTTTGGAAGCGAAACAAATAATAAACCAACTTGCAAGAGACTCCATTTCGGAAAGTCTACATGGAGATCCCATTTTTGGGATCGAGCTTTAAATAAATGGGAAAATCACAAAGATCGTCTCATTGGTTCCAAATTCCCTTGGCTAATCAAGTATCTGGATAGTTTGGAGAAAAAATAAGAGTTAACCCATTGATGCTCACTTTATAGAATGAGGAGGAGCTTCAGGTACCAAAGGTAAGAAACAATGCCTCTCATATCCAAATATAGATAAACTAAAAGAGGTATTTCTCTTATTTGTTGATACTTTGGCAAAAAGGGTGAAAATTAGTTACAAATCACTTTTTCACTCTTATTTAATACCATGTCTAATGTCAAATCAAATACATGGTCTAAAATTATAAGAAAGGAAGTTATTTCTCCCTTCCAGTTTTAGGATTTTTTAGTTTCTTTATCCGCTAGTTAGCTTAGGGTAGGTAGGTTTGTTTATAACAAAACAAGTTCTTGTGCATAGTCTGCATGTTTCCATTTGGAACATGTATGATTTTTCATGTTTTGTACATAGTTTTTATGTTCTTTTTTATTGTTTACATAGTTTAGTTCAGTTTGAGTAGGTTTAATGGAAAAATTAGATAGTTGGGAATATTTAAAGTTTCATTCTGAGTATATAGATCAAGTCCAGTTAGTTCCAGTTTATTCTAAGTTCATAACGACTCGAGGGTAAGGATTTTAATGTTTTAAAAGTAACGATAAGAAGATTGTTCCAAGATGCGATATCGATGATAATAACACACCACATTAGATTTTCAAAATAGAAGAGCTAAAATACCATATATGGAAATTACATATAGGAGGAGAGAAGTAAAAATACTACCTAAATCAGTGGTGAAGAAATCCCACTAACTGATATTGTTAGTTAATTTAACTCCACAAGACTAGAAAGCTTACTCCACATAACCGAGAAGCTAACTCAACAAAACTAGTAAAATAACTCCACACAACTAGTACACCTAAGAAAGCTAACCCAAAAGTGTAGGGCCAACACAAGTGTAATAATTATCTTGATAAATAAATAAAAGGATAAATAATAACCTACACTAACATGTTTTTGATCGCTTTCTAAATTTTTTGGGATTGATTCCATGTGCAAGTGGATGCATAAGGATACTTGTCAAATTTAACAGAAGATTACCATAGGAGGACACCAAATTGTTATCCCAAATTTACCCCCTAGGTTAATTTGGAATAACTTATTAAAAATGGACTTAGCCATTTTTATGAGTCTATACGTTCGATGACCATTAAATTCCATTTCCTGAAAGCACTTTGGTCATTTACATTCAAAACCTACTGAAAGACTAAGTCTTAAAGCATTGGTAGGTTCCTATTGAAAATATGTATTATAAAGGAAATCAAGAGGATATAGGAAATAATATAAATGATTTAGGAGGGATACATTTCATAATTCCAACTATTTCTTAAGCTGATTGGCTCATCTAGACTCTAAGTCCCCAAAGTTAATCACAGTTCATATTTCACAGTCTACAGTCAAAAGGATCAAAGGGATAGGTGGAAGCCAACTTCAAAGACAAAAAGTTTTTATATCCCCAAGACTTATAAATTGTGATGTAAAGAGATATGCGGTGCCACCCTACTATTTTTCCTTTCACGAGACTAGAAAATGTGAAAGCCCACAAAAGTAGAGAAAACAATGAAGAAGGAAGTCTAATAGTTCCTAACACAAGGGACATGTGGAGCCATTTCATTGGCTTGGATTTCCCAAGCATTCGGAGTTCAAAGAAAAGAATGAAAATGTGAAGTGTGTGGCAATTTTTCATTGGATCACACATTACAATTGTGAGATGAGGCTGTGAAAATTCTCGACAACGCATGAGGGTGTGGAATGATCCCATTGGCTGATGGTTCACAATTGTATGTGGTTGAAATCGAAAGGACTAACATGCAAACTATTTGGAGCCTTCTCATTGGACCAGACTTTACAATGGTCAATCAACGGGGTTTGAAAAGGGAAAATTGTGAAGAAATGTGGTTATCTCTTATTGGCTTGCATTTTTGAAGGGTATGACAAGTTATAAAATGCGGTAGAGGCGTGGGGCCATCTCATTGGTCCATGTGTCACATGTATTAATATGGTCTAAGGGTAGTATGACACCCCGAAGGAGCATGGTAAAGTTTTATTTGCCCATATTTCCATAAAGTAAACCCAAAAAAGGTAAAAGATAGGGATAATTAACAAGTAAGGAGGAAGAGGTCGATCCTCGAACCGATGGGAGGTAGACACATGGAAAAAGAAAATCATTGCACATGTTATAAGATGTTTATCCCCAATCAAATGAGTGGTACACACATGACAAAAGGTGAAGCAGTGCATGAATTGGGAGAGGCCGATCCCTAAGCTAATCATAGGCTGACACGTGTTAAATTCTTGTGCCTCCCAAGAGGAAACTCTTTAAGAGGCCATACCTTTTGATCTAGAGATCCAAATTGGAGAAAATATATACCATTCCAAATATCTCATTCACATATTCAATTTGACATCATCAAAATATGATTTTTGTGGGACAAAATGGAAAACACATATTTTGGGGAAGAAAAAAGTAGTTTGGGTACACTAACGATCAAATAAACTAGCTCAACCACAAGACTTGATGAAGCTTGGATTCATTTGCTCGTATGATGAAATAGATTGAATGATGGCTGTATAAGGTGCTCATGTGCTTTGGAGAAGAATTTAATGAAGAATGTGGGTGATTGAAGTCCAAGAAACTATGTTGCTTCTCCCTTCTCTCATTTTTCTTTTTCTCTGCTATATGTTGTAAATATTTTAATTTGAAAGATGACAGATATTCTCAACTACAAAGGAACCATGTTGAAATGGCCTCCCTAGTAGCTGTGAGCAACAAGCCTTCATTTTGGCCTCTGTAAAGATTTGTTTACCTTATGTTTTGACTACAATGGATTGTGCATATTTTAAGAAATAAAAATATGTTTTGTTCCATGTTTGGTCTGACCTAGCTAGTTTTTACTTGCAGTCTTTCCTTCTTTGCAGTTGTAATGGATTGTGTATATTTCTTGCATTTACAGGCTCCATTTTTATTGTTTTTCATGAGAAAATGGAAATAAGAATGTGTTATGAATTGTGGCAAGTCCGTCTTCCCCCTTTCTATGATTATTTTCCCCATTTTCCCTCACAATAATGTCTCTGACCCCTTTTTTCTATCACCATATTTTTATCTTAGGATTTTCCTTTCATGCATATCCTTCTATCCCTGGTCCCTTGGCATGTTAGTTTAGGATTTTATTTCTGCATTAGGAGTAGTTTTAGCATTAGAATATGTAGAGTAATTCGGACTTCTCCGGAGGTCTGTCTCAATTCCCATGGTCTCACAACTTATAAACAGTCCCATATTGCCTCAAAATCCTTGAGTTGTCTATGACTTAGGGCCGGGTGCAATTTTGAGCTTCAACAGCTTATGAAGAGTGTCTCGATCATGTGAAGACATGAAGATGAATTTGTAGTCTCACACCCTATTTCTGGTGAAAGTAAAGACTTGAACGTGTTGTAGATGTAAATTATTCCTCAACGTAAGTATTCCAATTGTTCATTCATCACATTTGATGTTGTTATATTTTAAAACCAAAGGTATAATAATGTTAAGAGATGTGAAGTAGAAAATGCTATGTTGCCTGCAGACACTTGGCTCCATCACTAGATTTTCTTAAAGGTCTCATCATCTGGTCTTTACAATGTGACATCTTCCATGTGGGTTGAGAACCTTGTGAGATATTAGGAAGTGCATTGAAATGTTAAAAAGTCTATGTATGCATTATGAGGCCTAGAGAAGGTAGGTGAATCGGTAAATGTGCCATGCTTGATCTAAATTCTATGAAAGAGCTTTGGGTAGGTAGTAGAGGTATATTGTGATATTTTATAGGTCCGAGTTGTCCTATAACAATAGGGGAGGTAATTTATATCCCCGATCAAGTGTAAATCATGTTCTAGGTGCTATGTAGACATGTAAGGTAGAATATGTCAATGTTTGGAAGTATAATTCTAAGACAAACAAGTTTGAGACTTAATCATATTTGAATTCATTCTTAGAAGGTCATATATCTCTAAGATAACAATTCGGGGTTGTGATACAAGTATAGACCTATGTTCATAATAATTAAATAAGGTAAGATGCATTTTTTTGTGTTTTCCACTAGAGATAGATAATATAAACCCAAGGTGATACATAAGGATTTGTGAAATTCGATGTGTGATCTTCTTGATCTTGGAAAAGTTTTGTTTAAATGTATTGAAGTTAGTATTTAGGGATGAGTAGTCCTAAAATTAGGCATGTTAGATTTGGAGGAAAAATTATGCTTTTGGACTTAATCTAAACCTAGAAGAGTATTGGTTGAAAAAGATGACAACAAAGAAAAATAGTATCAACTCAAGGAGGCATTTTTGAGTGTTCTTATTAGGGCGATGGATGTTCATATGCTTCGAAGGAGTAAAAAAAGGAGATAGTTTAGTTCTAGGGGAGATTTCTGAGTCAAGTAAGTTATGTTTTTCATTGTGTATTTTCATTTTCCATGTAGTAGTGTCATTGTAACATTTTTAAAAAATTCAAAGGGGGAGAGAAGCATTAGAAACATGGGAAAGTTTCAAGTAGGTGTTGTTGCCATTAATGTTTGTGAAGGTGGTTTCCATCAATGAAAAAGGGGGAGATTTTTTTCCATTATATGATTTTGTTTTCATTGATGTAAATCCCATTGATGGAAAAATGTGTCATGTGGTCACGTGAGTCTCCATGATGTGTTATTGAGGTGTCAAACATAAATACTAAGTGGTTTGGTGATTTCTACGGTGTCTTGGTGCATGGTTGAGTATGCCTAGTCATAGTTTGAGTCCTCCCAAGTTAGTTGTTGAATGTCATGAGGTCAAGCATGGTCCTAATAATGTGTTACAAATGTATAAATGTCTTCATGAGGTCATTGTGGTTAGTTCATGGTGTGTCATTGTTAATTGAGGGCATTCAAGGCCTATTCATAGCCCTAGAGCAAGAAGAATGAGGTACATGTATGAGATTTGGAAACAATTAATGTTTTATAAGCATGGTAGAAATATGGTGATAGTGTACTAGAGATGTATTGTGAGTTTTAGCTCGGTTTTCATAGGTTTAGAAGTGTTTAAGGGTCCTTGGGAAGAAATCGGGTGAGAAACAAACAAGTAAGAAAATCTAAGTCTTAATGGATATAAATTTCTAGGAATATTGCAGCTATGTGGTGAATATGGATAGTTAGAGGATAATTTCATGGTGCTTCATGTAAAGTTTTAGGTCATTCTGAAATGGGAATTGAAATATATGCAAGTTTTGACAAAACTAGGTAAGTCACAATGTGTTTTTCTGAGAAAAGTGGAATTTCGATACTCGTTGTGAATTTTATGATTTTCATGGGGACCTAATCTCTTTTGAATATCTTCTCAGATTATTTATGAAGGTTTCAAAAATTAATGAGGTGGTTTGATCATTAATAAGGTAATTTTCTTTGAAACCCTAGCAAAACCCTAGCTAGGAGAAACTTGGAGAATATTTCTTGTACCATCCCATTTTTATTGGTTCGAAAAAGTGATTATTGAATGTTGTAAATTACTCCTCCATATTTCTATAAAGGTATATTAGAGCATGTGGTGATATGTGGGTCCCACCTGAAAATTTCTTATTTCTAAGGAAGTTTGGTTTAAGGAAGGATTCTCCGAAGAAGTCAAAAATTAAATTGACATTGGTTTTATTTCCTGAAATTTTCTACATGTTCATGAAGGTTTCAAGTCATGGTTGATGTGAAAAATTTCAAAATGTACCCTATTTGTGAGGACTAGTTTTGGGGTAGTTTGGAGCAAAGTGTTTAGTAAAATTTGAATTACAAGAGCTACGGGAGGAGTTAGGGATTCATTTGAGTTGTGTTATGAATTTGGTTAAGATATATTTCAATTACATATAAAAATTTATTATTGGATAACTTATGTAAAATTTATGATATATTTTTTGAGGGTCAAGTTTGAAGGATGCTTGTTTTAGTAGGGTGCTAAGTGGATACATGAGGTAAGTTGATGATTATGAGTTTTTCAAGATTTTTGAAGGTTTTGAGTGATTATACATCATGTATAAGGGTGTTTCATGATTTTTTTGATCTTGGAAGTGATTTTTGAGGTGATAGATCATGTTGGGATATTGGTCAGTTCTTGAGTCCAAGAAGGGATAAAAAGTAGTTTACATAGTTTGGCCTAGTTGAAGTCCTTCCACTTCAAATTAAAAATATTTCCAATATGTTATAGAAAGTTGATTCAGATATATTTCAAATGATGTATGGATTTTATCATAGTTATATGATTTGATGTCTCTTTTAGGTCAATTTGTGAATAAGAAGATTTTCTAGAATTTAGGACACATTTTCTCGAGGCTAGAAGAATGAGTTGGTTGAGGCATGAGATGGTTGAGTTGATGTTTTATATCACCTAGAAAGTGAATAGGGATGTTTTTGTTCCTATTAAAGGATTTTTTTGTCTTGAAAGTGACATTAGGGTTCAAAACTAGTTGAGTTTGAAAAAGTGGTTTATGGGTAGCATGTTTTAATGAAGAGGAAGTTGTTGTGGTTTGAGAATATAGATGTTTCATGATTTATAACATACATGTATGTTATATAAAGGTCATGAGGTTACCATAGATTTGTAAAATTCCATATTTTATCTCATCTTGAGTGGTTATGAGGACCAAACGTGAAACTAGGGTGTTGGAAGCATTTGTCTTGAGAAGGATATGAGCCAGTGGGCCCATTTTATGATTTATTTGATTAGTTCAAGTAAATGTGTGATCACAAATGATGCTTATATGCTATATTAATTATGTATGGTGAATATGGAATATTGAATAAGCATGGTTTTATAGTTTGTTTGTTTTAGTGCATTCTAATGACGGGGTTTTGACCATCTTTGTTCTGGTGCATGGTTTTGGGTATGGCCGACCTACATGGGTCATATGTGAATCTTTTAATAACTAATTTTTCATTTGTTTAAGTTGGTTTAGTTGAAAAAAAGGAGGTAAACTAACTTGGTTTGAATTTTAATTAAGAAGAACATATAAAATTGATGTTTTGGGTGTTATTTTTCACTAGTTGACCGAAGAGAGAAAATGTGACATAGATGGTTTTTTCAAGGTGGATCAAATCCTTTGAATAATCTGAATTGATAAGTGTTGGCGCACAAGAAATTTCTTTCTTGATTTTCTTGAAGCTTTCTCTTCCTTCTGTTGTCCATCTGAAGGCTATGTCCTTTTGAGCATCAAGGTGATGGGTTGAACCAGTCCTACAAAGTTAGGGATATAATGCCTAAAAATTGATATTTCCAAGGAAGGACTATAGTAAATTTTTGTGTGTCGATAGGGAAAGAGCCGGGATTGTTGAGACGCACCTAGGATCAATAGCAATGTCATCCTTTGAAACCACATCGCCCAATAGCTTACCTTGCATCACTACTAAATTGCACTTCTTAGGGTTAAGAGACACCCAAATTCTCTACATCTTTCAAATAATTTCTCAAGGTGTGCCATATGATCATCACTTTAATTTGAGAAGAGGATTATATCATCAAGGTAAACCAAGCTAAACTAATTAATTTATTCTTTGAAGGCAATATCCATAGTGCTTGTTGAAATGTGGCACCCGCGTTTAACGAGACCAAAGAGAATTTTTGATATGCATATGTTACCCACTTGGTTATAAATTCCATTTTGAATTAATCCTCTTCTTTGACCAAGATCTAGTGGAAACCGAATACCCATCTAACATGGAGAATCTCTACGCGCACTGACCCACAGCCTACAAAATCTGCTCCATTAAAGGAAAAGGATAATGATCCTTTTGAGATGCCTTATTCAAATCTCTTAAATCAACAAAGAGTCTGATTTCACACTTATTCTTGCACACTAGAACAAGATTTGCAACCCAGATTAGAGTATTTGATAGGAAAATTCATTTTTCGTCGATGAGTTTGGATAATTTTTTTCTCATGAGGACCTCTATCTTTGGATTGGTAGTCGTTGCTTGTCTGACGGGCTCGATACCAAGATCAAGGTCAATGGAGTGTTGAGAAATACTTGGATGAAAACCTTTGAGGTCTTCATAATCCCATGAGAATATATCACTTTAATTTTGATAGAGAGAGATGAAGGCATGTTTCTCTTCATGTGCACAAGCTTTACTGAGCAACAACTCTTTTCCACGTGTAATAGTGACTTCAAAACAATCTTCTTTCATAGAGATCATGTAGCTTTATTCACACTTGAATTCATCATCAGGGCTAAACATTTTCTCTAAGGTGACCAACCCTTTAGGCAACTTGTTTGTCATTAGCTGTATCACTTAGTCACCATAGTTGTCATGTAAGTCAGCTTGCATGCTTGATGAGAACTCAACTTCATTATGTATGAATTGAACGATCTGTGCATCATTTTCAAATACTTTCTAGGTGGTGTTGTTTTGTAGAATGGATGGTCTAACTACCATATTAATGTGTTGAGTGTTTCCTTTGAAAACTTCCTCAAATAGGCGAGAACTATGAACCAAACATAGCCATCTCTGTCACTTCTTTGTTCATTTTACATGGCACCACCTACATATTTAGAGCATCAAATCTCTCAAGGAGGTCCCAAAATCTATGTTTATAAGCTTTGAGAAGCTTATTCTTTGTTTGGAATTTTTGGTAACCTAGTGGATAACCAATTATGTGTCTCTAAAGATCTGCAGTGCCTTAATTTTATTCTTCTCAGTAATGAGCAAGCAATGCACCAATGCTTCATGCTCTACCACTTTATTAGAACATGCAAATTACAGCCTATGCATGAAGAATAATTTCTCATCCTTAGGGAAAATGAGAACCACTCCTTCTCCCATGTCGTTTTTCCTTCTAGATCCACCAAAGTAAACTTTCATAATCTAGGTTGAACTTTAGCTTTCTTGAGTGTGCGCAAAAGAATAGCTTATTCTTCTAGAATGTAATAAGTACCAAGCCCAATTTCATAAGATTCCATTTATTTACCATAGGGATCAAATTTATGGTGTCTTTCTTCCCATTCATTAAGCACTAGGTTGGGGATAGAGGGTGGAAGTGATTTCTCTTCAAGAACTGAAGCTTGTTCTTCTTGGATTAAAAAGTTGGCTTCGAGAGGGGATGTGACATATGACTCTACATGATAGGAAAGTTTAGGATGATATTTTATGGTAAACTGGGTACACTACCTTGTCTTGAGTAACATATGAGACCAATAAGAAGACAAGTAACCACCCACTTTAGTAGTAAAGTTTCTTGATAAACATAGGGAAAACAAAGGAGGTAGGTCAATGATTAACACATCTTGAGTAATGGTCAAGATTCTGCATGCATGGAGGAGGGTTAACTCAAGATCCTTGATGACTCCTAAGCTAGTGACAATGGAGCCATCAAGTTGCGGGACTCCCGTATAAAAGGGGATATATTTCAAACCTAAGACATCGGCTATTTTATTAGGCATAATAGAAGTACTAGCACCTAAATCAATCATGCAATTATGCGCTAGGTATTTTCCTATGATCAAGGACATATAGAAGTGTGGGGTTTTAACAAATTTACTTACTTGTTTCTCCTCTTCTTTATAGACATTGATAGAATGGTGAGGGTATCCCACATTATTTCCTCCTTTCCTGTCATCCTTTCATTCATTTTCATGTTTTCACTTCATCCATGGCTCTCCAAGGAGCTCTTCCATTTCCTCTTTTAAGTTCTTCTTCCCTCTATTTACAAACGTGGAATGATTTCCCCAAAACAACCCTGATAAAATTACCTCTCTTTCATGGAAATGGAGATCAATCTCCTATTGATCATATCCAAGACATAGCCAACCACTGTGTCATTCACAATGTTATTGAACAAAATGTTTACCTAAAAATTCTTGCTCTATCATTCAGAGGTAAAGAAAATATTGGTTCAACAGGTTTGAATCTAGAATCTATTTCAACTTGGAATCAGCTAGCGAAACAATATTTTACTCGGTTCAAGGAGAATGTTGATGTCATTTTCCTCATGGAACATCTCAACACAATACCAAGGACTTCAATGGAGTATATCTTATACTTCAACATCAGATTTGAGAGGAATTGGCACATAATTCCTCAAGAATTTAGACCCTCACAAGGTATGGAATTCTTGTTTTATTTGAAGGCCCTTGATTTTGATTTGGCTGTATTGATCCAATATCTTGGAGGCTAAAATCTTCCTCAGGCATTTGACATTTCCATATTAGCTGAGAAGAGTCTCATTCTATCTAGAAAAAGAAATTATATCCCTACCACTCCCATTCTCCCATATTCTTCCACATATTCATGTGTCTAATACTTCAAAAATCAATAACCCTCACTTATGCATCATCCCCAACCAATATCATCATGTTTGATGATTTTAGAACCATTGAAGAATGGTATGACTCGATTAGGAAGATGAGATTGCAAAAATTGAACAAAAGAGGTTACCTTCTTCACAAAAGAAGCAGTTAGACTTAGAGGAGGAGGATCCATAAGAAGCAAATTTGTTTGTGGAAGCGAACAAAACACAAACCATCTTGCAAGAGACTCCACTTAGGAAATTCTACACGAAGATCCCACTTTTGGGATTGAGCTTTAAAAAAATGGGAAAATCACAAGGATCATCCCATTGGTTCCAAAATCCCCTTGCCTAATCAAGTATCTAGCTAGTTTGGAGCCAAAATAAGAGTTGTAACCATTCATGCTCACTTTATAGAATGAGGAGAAGATTCAAAGTACCAAAGGTAAGCAATAATTCCTCTCATATCCAAATATGGATAAACTAAAAGATGTATTTCTCTTATTTGTTGATACTTTGGCAAAAAAGGTGAAAAATCAATTGCAAATCAGTTTTTCACTCTTATTTAAGACGATGTCTAATGTCAAATCAAATACATGGTATAAAATTGTAAGAAAGGGAAAATTTTTCTCCCATCCTATTTTAGGATTTTTTCGCTTCTCTATTCTCTAGTTAGCTTAGGCTAGGTAGGCTTGTTTTCATCAAAACAAGTTCTTGTACACACTCTACATGTTTAAATTTGGAACATGTATTATTTTTCATGTTTTTACATATTATTTGCATGATTTTTGTTGTTTACATAGTTTAGTTCAGTTTGAGTAGGTTTAATGGAAAAATTAGATAGTTAGGAATCTTCAAAGCTTCATTCTGAGCCTATAGATCAAGTTCGGTTAATTTTAATTTGTTCTAAGTTCATAAAAACTTGAGGGTAAGGATTTTAATGTTTTTAAAGGAATGATAAGAAGATTGTTCCAAGCCACGATCTCGAGATGATAATAACACGCCACATCAGATTTTCAAAATAGAAGAGATAAATATCATATATGGAAATCCATCATAATCCATAAAGCATAATACATTACATTGCAATGAATTGAATTGTTCAAAAGAAAGATGTACATATATGTGGAGATAATTACAACTACTACATAAATAAGAGGTGAAGAACTCCCACTATCATATATTGTTAGTTAATTAACTCCACAAGACTAGTAAGCTAGCTCCACATAACAAAGAAGCTAACTCATCAAAACTAGTAAAATAACTCCACACAACTAGTACACCTAAGAAAGCTAACAAAAAAGTGTAGGGCTAACACAAGTGTAAGAATTATCCCGATAAATAAATAAAAGAATAAATAATAACCTACACTAACATGTTTTTGCTTAGTTTCTAAATTTTTGGGATTGATTCCATGCCCAATGTATGCATAAGGATACTAGTCAAATTTAACAGAAAATTACCATTGGAGGTCGCCAAACTATTATCCCAAATCTACCCCCTTGGTTAATTTGTAATAACTTATTAAAAATGGACTTAGGCATTTTTACAAGTCTGAGATGTTCAAATGACCATCAAATTCCATTTCCTAAAAGCACTTTGGTTGTTTCCATTCAAAACTTGTGGGAGACTATGTCTTAAAGCATTAAGCAGAGTTCTATTGAAAATTTGTAGTATAAAGGAAATCAAGAGGATACATGGAAGAATATACATGATTTAGGAGGGCTACATTTCATAATTATAGATATTTCTTAAGGTGATTTGCTCATCCATACTCCAAGTCCCTAGAGTTAATCACAGTTCATATTTTGTCAAGTCTGCAGGTTAGACATGGTCAAAGGGATATGTGGCAGCCAACTTCTAAGACAAAAAGGTTTTATATCCCTAAGACTTATAAATTGTGATACCAAGAGATATGTCATACCACCCTACTAGTTTGCCTTTCACATAATATAAAATGTGAAGCTCCATAGAATTAGAGAAAATAACGAGGAAGGTAGTCGATAGGTCCTAAAACTGGGGAAATGTGGAGCCATTTCATTGGCTTAGATTTCCTAAATATCGAAGGAGTTAAAAGAAAATAATGACAATGCAAAGCACATGGAGATTTTTATTGGCTCACACTTTGCAATTAATAGATGAGGCTGTGAAAATTATGACAACACATGAGGGTGTGGAATGATCCCATTGGTTGATGGTTCACAATTGTATGTGGTTGAAATTAAAAAGAATGACATGTAAACTATTTGGATGCTTCTCATTGGACTAAACTTTACAATGGTCAATCAAAGGGGTTTGAAAAGTTAAAATTATGAAGAAACGTGGTTATCTCTTATTGGATTGCATTTTTGAGGGGTATGACAAGGTATAAAATGCAGTAGGCATGGGGCCATCTCATTGGTCCACATGTCACATGTATTAATAAGTTATAAGGGTAGTATGACATCCCGAAGGAACATGGTAAAGTTTTATTGGCCCTTATTTCCATAAAGGCAACCCATAAAAGGTAAAATATAGGTACAAATGAAAAGTAAGGAGGCAGAGGTCGATCCTAAAACCAATGGGAGGTAGACACATGGAAAAAGGAAAAGCACTACACATGTTAGAAGAGGTTAATCCCCAATCAAATGGGAGGTACAAACATGAAAAAGGTGAAGTATTACACGCGCGTTGGCAGAGGAAAATCCCCAAGCTAATCGGAGGTGACACATGTCAAATTCTTATGCCTCCCAATAGGAAAATATTTAAGAGGCCATACCTTTTGATCTATAGATCCAAATTGGACAAAATATATATCATTATAAATATCTCATTCAAATATTCAATTTGACATCATCAAAATATGATTTTGGTGGATTTTTGTGGTCAAAATGGAAAACACATATTTTGGGGAAGAAAAAAGTAGTTTGGGAACACAATCAAATCAACTAGCTCAACCACCAGACTTGATGAAGCATGGCTTCATTTTCTCTATAGGATGAAATATACTGAATGATGGCTTTGTAAGGTGATCACATGATTTGGAGAAGACTTTAATGTAGAATGTGGGTGATTGAAGTCCAAGAAACTGTCTCTTCTCCCTTCTCTCTTTTTTCTCTTTTTCTCTACTATATATTGTAAAAAAATTAATTTGAAAGATGACCGATATTCTCAGGCGCAAAGGAACCATGTCAAAATGGTCTCCCGAGAAGATGCAAGCAAAAATCCTTCATTTTGGCCTCAGTAAATGTTTTTTTCCTTATGTTCTGAATACAATGGAGTGTGCATGTTTTAAGCAATAAAAATCTATTTTGTGCCATGTTTGGTCTGCCTTTAGCTAGTTTTTTCTTGCGAGTCTTTCCTTCTTTGCAGTTGTAATGGATTATGCATATTTCTTTCATTTACATGCTCCATTTTGATTACGTTTCATGATAAAATGGCAAGAAGAATGTGTTATGAATGACAAGCCTATCTTCCCTTTTTGTGCCTATTTTCCCCCATTTTCCCTCACAAGAGTGTCTGCCACCCCTTTTTATGCTATCACCATCCTTTTATCTTAGGATTTTCCTTTCATGCATATCCTTCTATCCGTCGTCCCCTTGGCATGTTATTTTAGGATTTTATTTCTGCATTAGGAGTAGTTTTAACATTAGAATATGTAGAGGAATTTGGCCTTCTTTGGAGTTCTATCTTGTTTCTTAAGGTCCCACAACTTAGAAACAATCCCATATTGCCACAAAATCCTTGATTTTTCTATGACTTGGGGCAGGTGCAATTTTGAGCTTCAATAGTTGTGAAGAGTGTCTCAGATCATGTGAATATAAGAAGATGACTTTGTAGTCTCAAACCCTAGTTCTGGTGAAATTAAAGACTTGAATGTGGTGTAGATGTACATTATTCCTCAAGGTAAGTATTCAAATTGTTCCTTCATGACATTTGATGTTGTTATATTTTTCAAACCAAAGGTATAATAATGTTAAAATATATGAAGTAGAAAATTCTATGTTTCTATACATTTGGCTCCATAACTAGATTTTCTCAAACATCTCATCATCAAGTCTTTACAATGTGACATCTTCCATGTGGGTTGATAACCTTATGAGATACTTAGGAAGTGCATTGAAATGTTAAAAAAGTCTATGTACGCATTATGAGGCCTAAAGAAGGTAGGTGACTTGGTAAATGTGCCATGCTTGATCTAAATTCTGTGATAGAGATTTGAGTAGGCGGTAGAGGTCTATTGTGATATTGTATAGGTATGAGTTGGCCTATCACAATAGGGCAGGAAATTTATATCCCGATCAAGTGTAAATTGAGTTCCGTGCTATGTAGACATGTAAGGTAGAATATGTCAATGTTTGGAAGTATAATTCTAAGACAAACAAGTTTGAGACTCAATCATGTTTGAATTCATGCTTATAAGGTCATATATCTCTAAGATAATAGTTCAACACTATGATACAAGTATAGACCTATGTTCATAATAGTCAAACAAGGTAAGATGTAATTTTTTTGTGTTTTCACTAGAGATAGATACTATAAACCCAAGGGGATCCATAAGGATTTGTGTAATTCTATGTATGATCTTCTTGATCTTGGATTTTTTTAAAAATGTATTGAAGTTGGTATTTAGGGATGAGTAGTTCTAAAATTAGTCATGTTAGATTTGAAGGAAAGATTTTTCTTTTGGACTTAATCTAAACCTAGAAGTGTGTTGGTTGAAAAAGATGAAAAAAGAAAACTAGTATAAACTCGGGGAGAGATTTTTGAGTGTTCTTATTAGGTCCATGGATGTTCATATGCTTTTAAAGGAGTCAAGAAGGAGATATTTCAGTTCCAGTGGGGGCTTTCTAAGTCAAGTAAGATTTTTTTCATTATTTTCATTTTCCATGTAGTAGTGTCATTGTAACCTTTTTTAAAAAATTCAAAGATGGAGAGAAGCATTAGAAACATGGGAAAGTTTCAAGTAGGTCTTGTTGGTTACCATCAATGTTTTTGAAGGTGGTTGTCATCAATGAAAAGGGGGAGATTTTTTTCCATTGTGCGATTGCGTTGTCATTGAAGTAAATCCCATTGATGGAAAAATGTGTCATGTCAGTCTCCATGATGAGTTATTTAGGTGTCAAACATGAATAGTGAGTGGTTTGGTGAGTTCTATGGTCTCTTGGTGCATGGTTGAGTATGCCTATTCATATTTAGAGTCCTCCCAATTTAGTTTTTGAGTTTCATGAGTTCAAGCATGGTCTTAATAATGTGTTACAAATGTATAAGTGTCTTCATGAGGTCAGCATGGTCAGTTCATGGTGCATCATGGTTAATTTAGGGTATTCAAGGTCTATTCCTAGCCCTAGAACAAAAAGAATGAGGTACATGTTTGAGATTTGGAAACAATCAATGTTGTAAAAGCATGGTACCAATATGGTGATAGTGTACTTCAGATGTATGGTTAGTTTTAGCTTGGTTTTCATAGGTTTGGAAGTGTTTTCGGGTATTTGGGAAGAAACTAGGTGATAAACAAATAAGTAAACACATCTAAGTCTTAATGGATATAAATTTCCAGGAATATTGGAGCTATGTGGTGAATATGGATAGTTCTAGGATGTTTTCATTATGCTTCAAGTAAGGTTTCAGGTCATTCTTAAATGTGAATTGAAATATATGTAAGTTTTGAAAAAACTAGGCAAGTCATAGTGTGTTTTTAAAGAAAAAGTGGACCTTATGATGCTCATTGTGAATTTTATGATTTTCATGGGGACCTAATCTCATTTTAATATCTTCTTAGGTTATTTTTTAAGGTTTCAAAAAATTAATGAGGTGTTTTGATCATTAATAAGGTAATTTGGTTTGAAATCCTAACAAAACCCTAGCTAGGAGAAACTTGGAGAATATTTCTTGTACCATCCCATTTTTATTGGTTTTACAAAAGTGATTATTGAATGTTGTAAAATACTCCTCCATATTTCTAGAAAGGTATATTAGAGCTTGTTGTGATATGTGTGCCCCACCTAAAAATTTCTTGTTTTTGAAGAAGTTTGATTTAAGGAAGGATTCTCCAGAGAAGTTAAAAAATAAATTGACATTGGTTTTATTTCCTGAATTTTTCTACATGTTCATTAAGGTTTCAGGTCATGGTTGAGGTTAAATATTTCAAACATACCCTATTTATGAGTACTTGTTTTTGGGGTAGTTTGGAGCATCTTTTAGTAAATTTGAATTACAGGATCTACGGGAGGATTTAGGACTCCATTCAAGTTGTGTTACGAATTTGGTTAAGATATATTTCCATTACATATAAAACTTTATTATTGGGTATCTTATTTAAAATTTATGATCTATTTTTTGAGGATCAAGTTTGAAGGATGTTTGTTTTAGTAGGGTGCTAAGTGGATACATAATGTAAGTTGATGATTATGTTTTTTCAATATTTTTGAAGGTTTATGAGTGATTATACATCATGTATAAGGGTGTTAAATGATTTTTTGAGCTTGGAAGTAATTTTTTAGGTGATAGACCATGTTGGGATATTTTCCAGGTTCTTGAGTTCAAGAAGGGATAAAAAGTAGTTTACTGAGAGTTTGGCCTGGTTGAATTCTTTGAATCAAAAGTATTTCCAATATGTTCTAGAAAGGTGATTCAAATATATTTCCAATGATGTATGGATTTTATCTTGGTGATATGATTTGATGGATATTTTAGTTCAGTTTGTGAATAAGAAGGTTTGCTTTAGAATTCGGGACACGTTTTCTAAAGTCAAAGAATGAGTTGGTAGAGGCATGAGATGGTTGAGTTGATGTTTTATATCATCTATAAATTAAATAGGGATATTTTCTATTCCTATTGAAGGAATTTTTAGGTATTGAAAGTGACATTAAGGTTCAAAACTAGTTGAGTTTGTAAAATTGGTTTATGGGTAGCATGTTTTAATGAAGAGGAACTTGTTGTGGTTTGAGCATATAGATGTTTCATGATTTATAACATGTATGTATGTTATATAAAGGTCATGAGGTTTCCATAGAGTGGTAAAATTCCATATTTTATCTCTTCTCGAGTGGTTGTGAGGACCAAACATGAAACTAGGTTCTTTAGAAGCATTTGTTTTGAGAAGGATATGAGCTTGTGGGCCCATTTTATGATTTATTTGATTAGTTCAAGTAAATGTGTGGTCATGTATGATGATGATATTTTATATTACTTATGTTTGGTTAATATGGAATCTTGAATAATCATGGTTTTATGATTTGTTTTTAGCACATTCTAATGATGGGGTTTTGAGCATTTTTTGTGCAAGTTGCATGGTTTTAGGCATGGATGACCTATGTGGGTCATAGTTGAATCTTTTAATGACTAATTTTTCATTTTTAAATTTTTTTAGTTGAAAAAAGGAGTTAAACCAAATTTGTTCAAGTTTTAATCAAGAAGAACATATAAAAGTGATGTTTTGGGTGTCATTTTGCACTAGTTGACCAAAGAGAGAAAATGTGACCTAGATGAGGTTTTCAAGGTGGATCAAAGACATGATTTTAATTTTGATCAGATGTGTTATAGGTTGAATAATGATTACGGGCATGAGATAAATTTTTTAGATCCAAAACAGGACCAAGAAGACCTAGAAAGAGAGAGTTGAAGAAATGAGGGTTCTAACAAGGGTTTGTGAGCTTAAATTGTGATCTTCATCAGTTTTCGCACAAAAAATAATCAAATATCATCATAATCAAGAGGATTAATTTATTATAGTTCAAATTAGGGGTTTTATCCTTCTTTTGGAGTGGGTGTTTCACTAAATTAAGTGTTGGTGCTCCTTGTAGGGTTGGTGCTTTACTAAACTAGTGGTTGGTTCTCTTTGTGAAGTTGTTAGTTTACTAAATCTCTTTGCTTTGTGTAATATAAGTAGAGTTTCAGTTTTTTTTTCCCCATGATGGTTTCCCACTTATATATGGTTTTTTTTGTTGTGTACTTTTTTTTCATTCTCTTATGATTAATGTTTCATATCTTAATAAGCACACATGGTTATGAATATTTAATGGAGAATCTAATCAATGAATGTATAGTTTTGTTAATAAATTAAAAATAATTGTAAGACTGATTCACCACCCCTCCTCAATTCATCGTGTTTCCAATAGTTGGCATCAAATAAATTCCTTGTAAAGTAAGTTTAACAACTTGAAGGATATCATTGAAGAACAAATGGGTAAGTCAGTTGATCTTTAGAGGAAACAATATCTGATTTATTAGTATTTTCTATTTGGATTGTAAGAGAATATGAGTGACATTGAGAAATATCATGATCAAGCTATTAAGGGTTTGAAATCTCAAGTGGAGAATAGTTATAAATCCTGAAGGAGAAAGAGGAAGGTTGTTCTAGGTATGAAGAGAAATTGAAAACCATAGATTGTGATTTATAAAATGTTTCCAATAGGTTGAATATGTATGGGAAGTTAGATAATAGTTCTAAAGATCTTGAGGGGGTCCTAGAGAGAGAAAAAATGGCTACCGAAAAGCGGCTTAGGGTTTAAAGGTCAACATGTCAATAATAATTATATATCTGGTCCAAGTTATAAATTTGATGAAATGGTGACCAAGAAGACTGAATTGAGAAGGTATAACCTTGTTAAACAAGCTAATGCTATGAGTTATGGTTATTAATTCAATGGATATTTCTATGTTTGTCATGATTCTAGTTATAGACATAGAGACTGCAAAAGGATATATCCTAGGGATGTTGTAGGTCTCTTGATGGTGAATGCATTTCATGTAGTGAGTATGTCATAGGGACAAGGATTATGGATAGAATCTTAGGGTTTATGATCCAAGAAGGAAGAGGATTTTTTTTTTTTTTTAAATTTTTAAAGATCAGTTCACATAACAAGACTATTTCCAAGTAAGAGGAGTTTGATTAAAAGGTATGATTCTAAAGGAGTTGTCAAAATACATAATCATCAAAGTCAAGATAAGAAGAATGTTGAAAAATTAGAGGAGCTCAATAGCAAGACTAATCATATGGAAGTTTCCAAGGAAGAGTCTAGCTCAATAAAGATGGGAAACATGTTCCTCAAGCCCAATTCAAGTCAAGGAATCTTGGTTTCTTTGGTTGAAGAATAAAATAATGAAGAACATCACATGTCTCTATTTGTCATCCACTCTTACGCACATGAGAATATGACAAGGTTAAGATTTTGGGACACTTCAAGAGTGATTAGGTATTTGAATTAATCTATTCATGAGTTTTTGAGTCATTATTTTTGTCAGATGTCTAAGTTTGTAAGCATGATTCATGTCTTTGGGAAAATAAGGTCATGTATATGTGTCCTATAATCCGAGTTAGAGTCGTAATGTCTATGTAATGATTCTTCAAGGGGGAGTTAGGTCTCAAGTAATCAAATTTTATTGTATTCTCTCAGTATTTGAGCTTTTTAAGTCATGATGGATTGGTTTCTAATCCATTATAGCATACAAAGTGTGGATGAGTCTTTGTCACAAGGTATCGAGGTCTAAGTAAGCTTTTACAAGATGTCAAAAGGTATTTAAGACTAAGATATGTGTCCTTCTATTGCTCCATTGAATAATATCATAGTATGTGTCAACTAAGAAGAAGTCTATATTGTGTGTCGGTGTTCTTTCTTGTTATCAACAAGTTGTCATGGTCACAAGTATAAATTATTTCAATTATTTCTCATCGGGAATTGTTCTTGATTCTTTAAGGTGTACACAGGTGATATAAAGGTTCTTAAGTTTTTGATCATGTGTTAATAACTCTAAGGTCTATGTATCTAGTATTTACTATGCAAGCAATAGTAGTCTTGCTTCAAGTGATTTGAGGTCTCATGTAGTAGATGGTTATAGTCTTTGTCGTCATGTTAGGTCAGTTTGTCCTTGTCTTGGTCATGAAATTATTTATTTCATCATTTAAGGAGGAGGTTGATTTTTAGGGAAAGTATTTTATCCATATATTGTGTGTAAGGAAGTTTTAAATACTTAAATTCATGAAAAATTGGGTATGTGTGTGTGTATCAAGGTAAAGTAAGTGTAAAACATGATGTCTCAAAGGTCACAAGTTATCTCAAGAATGAGGTTATTTCTAAAACATGGAAAATATGAAACCTTATGTGGATACATCAAAGGTCCTTCCAAGTGTTTTCAATGTCTTGTAAAGGATCTATTTGAGATAAGGAGGTTATGAAATAAATTTACCAAAGTGTCTTGGTTTTGATATTTTATCCCGAATGTTTGTCACTCTTTGTATTTAGTTGAATCATCTAATTTTTCATTGAAAAGTAAAACCTCTCTCACGGTAAGTGTGTGTTGTCAAGTTAACTATACGTCTTAAAGGTTTTATTGGTCTTAATGGATCTTTGTAAGTCATCAAAGGGTTTGTAAGTGATTGGTTTGATGTAAGTGACACTTTGGTAAATTGAACTAAGGTTTGAGCTTGAATCGGTGATCCTAGTAAAGATAATGAAATACCAATCATGATAAAGGATCAGTTAATCTCAGTTATATAGAATAGTAACCTAGAGGGTATAAATGTACAAAATGTATTGTTACAAGTATATGGAGCTTAAATGGTATTTGTAAGAAGAATGATTACCTAGATCAGGTTCTATTTCATGTGTTTGGTACTTCAAATGATGTTCATTTTTCCTAATCTTGTAGATTACGAATTTGAGTTGAAAGTGCTTCAAATTATTGTGCAAAGACGTGGTATGTTATTGTAAATGGATGATAAAAATGAGAATAACTGATATCGTGTATTGACATTGCTCATTATTTCAATGTTACAAGTAAGTCCATGGTGACTCATAACTTGAAGAAAATATTATGAGATGTTTCTTCATCAAAAGAAGACTATTGTGGCCTTTCATGAAGATTCAATCCTAAGAAAAGTGAAAATCTAAGAGATAATCTAAAAATGCATAGTTATAGGTCTAAGAGTGACTAGTTTGATCCAAGATGTTGAAATAGTTTCGAACCAAGGTTTGAGAGATTCTCCTTAGTGTATCTTACACCATGAATAGAGGTTAAGATGAGTGACATGGCTTTGAAAATATATAGAGACCTTATAAATTCTAATTAGATACATGAAGAACTATAATGAAGATTACAAGGACTATAAATGCTAAGAGTATATCTTGAAGAGGTCTGAAGTTGATGAAATGTTGAAGATGTTATAATTGATCCTAAGGTTTGCAGCTTGAAAACCTAACCTTGAGGTGTCACTTTATTGAGTACCTAAGATGATTATAACTTTCCTTATATGGTGTTGATAGTGGATTGGTTATTCAACATAGTTTTGTAAGGATGTATAATTCCAAGTTGAGTCTTGATTGAAATACAAAAGGAGTAAATAAATTTCACATTCCAAATTTTTTGTAGGATGTATTTTCATCAATTAAAGAGGTTCATGAACTAGTCTTGTTAGTTGTTTTTGACTATTTAATGGGTAAAAATGTCTATAATGTTTATGAAATTGAGAAGGAAGGATGTCTATAGTTCTCAACGAGCTTGAAAGATTCGGATGTGAAGCTAAACTACATGTTCTTTTATATGTTTTCTATAATATGTGTTCTGTAAGAGCTCACATTGTTGAAATGGGTCTAAGGGAGAGTAAAGTCTTCTCAATACCAGGAAGTCATGAATGAAAGAGTATGCAAGGACAATGGTTAATAACAATTCCAAGACTGTATGTAGAGGTTGTAAATAAATAAATTGGTGTTGCATGTGGTGTAATGGAGCTTGATTGTTGTCAAGGGTTTGTTATATCTATTCCATAAGTGGAGAATAATTTGAACATGTTTATTAAAGGTTATAAATTTTGTCTCGGATCATGAGAATACATGAAGATGATTTTTATCCACAATAACTCTCCTAGTTATTTGGATAACTATTCTCCCCATTCTCGGCTTGATGGTTATATATACAAGTTACATGCACTTCACTTTTTCACTTGGCACATTTTCATGGTTGCAGATTCCCTATGTGCCTTGTGTGCATCCCTTCCTTTTCATGCCTTCTTCCCTTCTTTTCCTTTTCCTTTTATTCTTTGTTCCATCTTCCCCTTGTGCACACTCTCTGCACTTCCACCTTCTCTACATTGCTTCACCTTCCCGCACACCTTGACCTTTTCTTCCCTAAAATTGGCTAAGTATTTGATATCCCCGTGTGCCCTTTCCTTGCACCCTCACACATCATTTTGTAATGATTGCACCTCTTCCATATGTTTCCATCTCACCATTTTACATAATTTCCTCTGCACGCATTACAATTGTGTGTTCCTTCCTTCTGTCATCCTCCCAAGCCTCATTCTTTCATGCACATACCTTTGCACCCTCCTCTATGCCATTCCATTCCATGTCATTCTATGACACGCTTGAGTGTGCCACACACAACCTATCAAAGCACGTCAATAGGGTGCCAAATATTTGTAACAAATCAATGAGTGACATGTGGCAGAAATGACAAGAACATTTACACAATCGATCATCTTGCATTCACAGACGGCTTTGAAAAACTTATGACAGCCATATCTTTTTTTACACAGCTCGAGATTGGCACGTGCCTAGTCTCAATCGATAGCTGCTGACATAGGCTACAATGCTAGATATTCAAATTCAAATTCTTGGCAGATTTGATAGGTGACAAATGGGAAAATATATTTTGAGAATTAATCATCAAATATGATTACTCCAACCACCCAATTTTATCGATCCACCTTCCTTCCTTCTACTACAACATGCCAAACAAACTTGGGAAGTGCACTTGATAGATTTATAGGTATTGAATGCTTCTTGTTGGTGGTTATATTTCAAATTCAGTTTTTCCCTCCTCTTCTTCTTCCATGGAATCATCTCTAAATGTAAGAGTTGGGCTCATTTTTAATGTTGAAAATTTTGGTTCCTTACACACTTTGATAATGAATTCACATCTTTTTATTTTGATTTGCAGACCTCTAGATCTATCTCGTGCATGTGGATATTGGCCTCTTATGTGATTAAAATAAATTGTGCATCCTTGAGAGTAGTAAAAGCATGGTTTTGTGGCTATTATCTAGCTTCACATGTTTATATTCTTCTTTCTTGCCTTCCTTTTACTCTGTGTGTTTGCTATGTAAATTTATGTCCCTTGCATCGCCATTTTCTAGTTGTGTTTCATGAAAACTGATCATATAAATGTGTGTTGGTGTGTGTTATGCATGTATAGCCTCCCTTAATGCCTTTCCCTTCATTTTCGTTTAGAAAAGATGGTGTTCCTCCCTCTTTTTTTGGTTCTATCGCCTCCTTTTTAGATTATTTTTCCATTATGTTATCCTTCTATCCCTAGTCCCTTGGTAGTGTTATCTTAGTTTTCCATTCCAACATTAGGAGTAATAGTAGTAGTAGAAGTAGATAGAGGAACTAGCCTTCTCTAGAGATCCATCTCAAACACACAAGGTGGCACAATTTGGAGATGGCTCCATTGTTATCTCAAATGACTCGATTCTTCTAGATCCGAGACATGGGTGCAAGTTTGATAACCAAAAATGACTCTATAGTCTCACACTATGTTTCGATGAAATGAAATAATTTAATGTGTTGTAGGTGTACACTATGCCTCATGGTAAAAATTATAATTGTTCATTGACTAAATTTCATGGTGTTAGCTTGTTAAAAAAAAGGTATAAGAATGCTAAACTATGTGAAGTATAAAATGGTATGTTTCCTAGACATGTGGCTCCATGACTAGATTTTCTCAAAGGTATCATCATGAATTTTTAGAATGTGAAATATTCCATATGGGTTGAGAATTTTATGAGATATAAAGAAGTGCATTGAAATGTTAAAATTTTTAATTATGCATTATGAGGTCTAAACAAGTTAGGTGACTTAGTAAATGTTCCATGCTTGATCTTAGTGTTGTGAAAGAGTTGTGAGTAGGAAGTAGAGGTATTTTGTAATATTTTACAGGTTTGAGTTAACCTATCGGTATAGAGGAGGTAATTTAAATCCCCAATCAAGTGGAAATGGCATCCTAGGTGCCATGTAGACATGTAAGGAAAAATATATGAATGTTTTTAAGTATACTTATAAGAAAAACGAGTTTGATACTCAATCATGTTTGAATTGAGGTTAATAAGGTTAGAGATCTCTAAGATAACATTTCGAACTATGCTAAAAGTATAGATCTATATTCATAACACTCAAACAAGGTAAGATGCAAATTGTTTTTGTTTTCCACTTAAGATAGATAGTATAAACCAAAGCGAAGCCATAAGGATTTTGGCATGATAAGTATTATCTTCTTGAGCTTGGAATTTTTTTCTAAAATGTCTTGAAGTTGGTATTTAGGGACGAGTAGTCCTAAAATTAGTCATGTTAGATTTGGAGAAAAACTTGTACATTTGGGCTTGAATTAGACCTAGAAGAGTGTTGGTTGAAAAATATGAAAACAAAGAGAAGGAGTTTTAACTCGGTGGGATCTTTATGAGTGTTCTTATCAGGTCCATGAATCTTCATATGCTACTAAAGGAGTCAAAAAGGAGATAATTCAATTCCAGGGGAGCTTTCTGAGTCAAGTAAGTTGTGTTTTTCATTATTGTCATTATGTGTTTTCATTTTCCATGTAGTAGTGTCATTGTAGCATTTGTAATAAATTTCAAAGGGGGAAAGAAGCATCGAAACTTGGGAAAGTGTCAAGTAGGTCTTATTAGTTTCCATAAATGTTTGTGAAGGTGGTTCCCATCAATAATAAAAGGGGGAGATTGTTAGCCATTGTGTGATTGTGTTGTCACTGATTTCAAGACCATTAATGGAAAAATTTCATGTGGTCATGTGAGCCTCCATGACATGTTATTCATGTGTCAAGCATGAATACTAAGTGGTTTAGTGAGTTCTATGGTGTCCTAGTGCATGGTTGAGTATGCCTAGTCATAGTTTGAGTCCTCCCAAGTGATTTTTATGTTTTATGAGGTAATGAATGGTCCTAATGATGTGTTAAAAATGTCTAAGTTTCTACATGAGGTCATCATTTTCAATTCATGGTGTGTCATGGTTGAGTCAAGTCATTCCAGCCTATTCGATCCCTAGAGCAAGCGAGAATGAGGTATAGGTATGATATTTAAACTTAATCGAGTCTTATAAAATCATGGTTGAATCATTTTGATAGTGTACTTGAGATGTATGGTGAGTTTCGGTAGGTTATAAAAGGTTTAGAGGTGTTTCAAGGTCCTTGGGAAGAAAGAAGGTGAGAAATAATCAAGCACAAGTAAGTCTTAATGAATAGAGAATTCTTGGTATATTTAAGCTATATGGTGAATATGTATGGTTACAGGATTCTTTGATGATGCTTCATGACAAGTTTCAAGTCATTCTACAATTTTAATTGAAAGATATGCAAGTTTTAGAAAAACTAGGTAAGTTACAGTGTGTTTTTAAAGAAAAAGTGGACCTTCTAATGCTCGTTGTGAATTATATGATTTGCATGGGAACCTAAGATATTTGGCATAACTTATTAGGTCAATTATTTGTGGTGAAAATTAACTTAAAATAATTAATATGTTGTTCATTGAATCACAATCATTTAATCATCAAACCAGGGGACATAAAATTGAAATAATGCCAGTGTTGTATGCATAGTTACAAAGAATTTAGGAGGTATGGAAAGAAATAACTGTCACTACCATACTTGAAAGAAAAATTCTTGAAAGTAGATAAAAATTATAACTAAAATAAAATGGTTTCTAAACACTATGACTAAGAAAAAGCTTAAAAATTTAAAATGTATATAAATAAGATAAATTTATTCCTATGCTCACATGTAATGAAACAAAGCAACAAAAATATGGAGGGGTTTAGCAAACCACAAGTGGGCCCTACCTTGGGTGTTAATCCCTCATAAATTCTGTAACTAAAGAATAATAAATAAAACTCATATATTTTATTAAATTGGCATGAACATTACATCCAAGAGAAAAGCAATCTCCTCTCTGAATTTCCTTCCTATATCTATATATACGCATGTATATTGTTACCAAAAATAACCCTTTATTTTATACTAATCATTTACAACAAGACATGAGAAGAAGAGTTCAACTAGGATTTTAAAAAACTAAGTTAGATTTATTAGGTAGAACAAGTGGAATATGTACAATATAATAACAAGAGATTAAACAAATGCTAAGGAACTCATTCCAGTGGTTCATTAATCAACTAGTTCCTTCAATCACGTGTTATCTCAATCGATCAATTCTTCAATATTTTGTAATAAATGATTAAATCAAAGATTGAGTTATCTCCTAGTTATACATGTTCCAGTTGTAATTTCTCCTTCATTGGCATGTAAAGACTTGAGTGTAATTTTTCATTCCTTCCAAAACATCTTCATAATGCAGGATATTTTTGTAGATAATATCCTTTGGCTATGGATGAAAAGAGTTTGCGAGAATCGAATCGAAACGAGGCACCACGAAGTAGTTGCACTCCAACAGAATCGTGAAAGCTCCAACGATAGCAAGGAAAAAATTGATCAATAATGGAAGAACTTGCTTAATAGAAACAAAGCTTGCATAGAGGAAAGACAGTGGAGTGTCTTGGCATGCTCATAAATGAATAGAAAAGGGGTACATATAGGGTGCTGAGTAACCCTAGTGCATGACACATATGAAACCCTAAACCTAACCCTAAACCTAACCCATGTGAGATGACCCTCCAACATGAGAGGAGGACACATAAGATAACTCACACTAACACCCCCCCTTCATCGAAGCTGGGGTAGCGGCTGTGATGAGTCAAACGGAAGAGGAAGACACTCCTAAACAACTAAGAAAGATGTGTCAATGGGGCCCAGAAACTAAAGGCCTGATAAGGTGCCCATATACAAACACAATCTTCCTAGAAGAAGAAGAAAAGAAAAGACTAAATAGCCCTAAGAAGATGGGCAGCTGTAGAAGACCTCACCCCAAGAAGAGACCGTAAGTGAAGAAACTTCATCTCAGTGAAAGGCTTGGTGAATAAGTTTGCAATCTGATCAGCTATCTGAATGTACTGAATGTCGATGATACCATCATGAATAAGCTCCCGTATGAAGTGCATATGGATCTCAATGTGCTTCATCCGATTGATGCTGAACTGGATTTCAAATAGAGATAGTGCTCGTGTTATCACAGTAGATAATGGTAGGCCACCGAAAGTGGATGCCAAACTCTATCAGAATACCCTATAGCCAAATAGCTTCTGTGGCAGCGTTAACTGCTCCTCTGTATTCTGCCTCTGTAGATGATATTGTAATTACATTTTGCTTCTTGCTAGACCAACTAATAGGACCCGAACCAAGAGAGAAATTGTAGCCAGAAGTAGATTTCTCGATGATCTAAGTCACCGGCCCAATCAAAATCTGTGAACCCAATCAAGTCAATATCAACCCCTCCATGATAGTGTATGCCATCAGCATAAGTGCCACGAACATAATGAAGGATCCATTTAGCTGCTTTCCAATGCAGCTCATGTGGCTCCTGCATGAATCTGGACACGATCCCAACAACATATGATAAATCCGGTCGAGTGTGAGTCAAGTAGATCAAGCTCCCAACTAACTGTCGGTAAAGAGTACCATCAACCAAGGGAGTAGAGCAATCTGAAACCAACTTAACCCCGAAAAGAAAAGGAGTAGGAGAAGACTTGCAATCAGACATTTGAAACCGAGCTATCAAATCAAGAGCATACTTAGGTTGTGAAATCAAGATTCTGAGTCAGATTGTGAAATATGGATCCCAAGGAAGTAATGAAGCAGACCTAAGTCGACCATGGAAAACTTGTTGGCTAAGGCGATCTTCACAGAATCAATAATAGCGGAAGAGTTGCCTGTGATAAACAAGTCATCAACATATAGAACAAGAATGAGTATGGAGTCATCTTGTTGTAGAATATAAACATTTGGATCGAGTGACACCTAATAAACCCGATGTAAGTAAGAAGGAGTCCATCTTGGCATACTAAGCCCGAGGGGGGCTTGTTTAAGGCCATAAAGAGACTTCTTTAACTTAAAAACGAGGAGGAATCTTGGACATAACTCGGCGGTTGTTCCATATAGATCTCTTCCTCTAGGTCACCATGAAGGAAGGCACTCTTAACGTCCATTTGATGGACTTTCCATTTGTTTTTGTGGCAATGGCTAGGGTCGATCGAATAGAAGTCATCTTCGCAACGGAGCAAAGGTTTCGTATAATTAACCCCACTATTTAGGAGAAACCCTTAACTACTAATCATGCTTTAAACTTTTCGACGTCTCCATCTACTCCATACTTTTTCGGAACACCCACTTACACCGAACGATTTTTCTTCCTTTTGGAAGAGTGGTGAGGTCCCAGTATTGTTCTTCATGAGAGAGAATACTCCTCATCCATGGCGAATCTCACTCAGAATACCGAAGCCTCTGGAAAGACGTGGATCGAAGCGAGAGGTGAAGAAGGAGTGGGGTCCAACAAAATCTGAGCGAGTACGTCTCATATCCGAAGTATCTCCAACTAAATCTCCAGCACTTTGCAAAGTTTTCCTAGCCCAAAGGGGACCAGGAGGATCAGGCTCAGAGTCAGAAGATTCTTCACTTGAGTGAGAAGGGACATAGTCCTCATCATCACTACTTGTCGAATCAAAAGACTCAAAGGTCTGATGGTCGGGAGGATCCAGAAGAGGAGCACGCTCAACAATATCATCATCTGATGAGTCAGAATCTGAATCAACAAGTTGAAGAACCTCTATAGGTGGAGAAGTAGAAGTTGAAGAAGACTCATCGAACTTAACACTTCTCTCAATATATAGCTCATGAGAAGTAGGATTCATCAATTGATATCCCTTCACGCCATCAGGATACCCTACAAAGATACAAGGTTTGGATTGTGGTTCCAAGGCCTTACGTTTCTTCTTGGGAATCCGAGCCATAGCCTTGGATCCAAAGACTCGAAAGTGCTCAACATCAGGCTTGCATCCAAACCAGGCTTCAAAGGGTGTCATCCCTCTTACTACCTTGTGTGGAACACGGTTCTGAATGTAATTTTCACAATTCACTACTTTGGCCCAATATTGCGGAGGAAGAGACTTCAAGTGAATCATACAAGTGGCCATCTCCTTAAGAGTATGGTTCTTTCTTTCTGCGACTCCATTCTATGAAGGGCTATAAGTAATTGTATGCTGCAGAGAGATCCCTTCAGAAGTACAGAAATCCATGAACCTATTGTTTACATATTCACCTCCATTGTCATTCGAAGAACCTTGATAGACCGTTACGCCTATTTCTCAAGCCAAGATCCTTAAATTCCTGAAAATGTTCAAAGATTTCAAATTTAAGCTTAAGAAAATATACCCAAGTATATCGCGAATAGTCATCAATGAAGGTTAGCACATAAAGAGCTCTAGTAAACTAAGGAGAAGGAAATGGACCAAAAACATCACTGTGAACAAGATCCAAGGGATGAGTGACTCTTTAGGATTTTCCTTTATCAAAGTTCTTTTCAGGATGCTTTCCAAGGGTACAACCCTCACAAAGACCCTTAGAAAACTTGACACAAGGCAACCCGTTGACCATTTCATTTTGACTCAATTTTTCAAGGTAGCGATAGTTTAGATGTCCAAAACACTCATGCCATAGCTTACTAACCTCATTTGCATGAGTGAGCAAGGCAGTGGGCGTAGAATCAGAAGTAAAGTGGGAGAAGATGTACAACCGTGAACGGTGATCTACCTTTCCCCCAGCCACTGTAGTGTCATTGTTAAGCTCACGAATAATCACCGAGTTAGGACCAAATTCCACTCACATTCCTTCACCAAGGTGAGTAATTTGGTAAACCGATAGGAGATTGGTAGAGAGATTAGGAACACTTAACACTTGGTTAAATGTTTCCCCATCCATCTCTACCGATCCACTATCGAAACCGACACTGCTGTCGTGTCATTACCCATCGTGATTTGAAACATTCCACAAAGTTCGATGTTGGAAAACTCAACATGCGAAGAACCCATGTGGTGCGAGGCACCGGAATCTATAATCCATGTCAATGAAGGAGCAACTTTGGCTACAAGGGCCTTTCCTTTCTTCTTAGCACCTTTTGCAGCGAAGACTCGGCCTTGAAACACTTTGTTTTATTGATTCAGGAACACTTATTTTATTTTTCTCAAGTAAATGAGATAAGTGATCAATCTATTTCTTAAAACAGTGTTTCTCGTCATGACCAGTCTTCTTGCAATAGGAACACAAATACTTGCTTTTTTGCGCCCTAGGCTCAGAAGTCGAAGTGTTTGTGTCATTTTTAGGTTTGATCTTGGTTTCTTTCTTAGGTTGATCCTTAGTTTCTTTCTTCTTTTCAGTCTTCTTTCCCTTGCTAGTACTTGCTACAAGGGCATGTGACTTGGACTTGAGAGACCCCATTTGAATGAGTTTGTCCTGTTCTCGAATGAGTTGGGACGAAAAATAGTCAAAGGAGGGCATTGTCCAAGTATCGCCCAAAGCAGCTTTTGTAGCATAGAAAGTTGACACGAAGACAAAATATTCGGGACCTAGCTTAGAGAGAATCGACAAGATCAGTTGAGAATCTTTCTTTTCTACTTGACATCCTTTTAACAATAATCTAATGTGGACAAATTTTGAGAAGAAGGCTTGTAGGTTTTCAAAGTCACTAGGATTTAACCCTAGTAGTTCGTTTTCCAACTCATGCGCTCTCATGTCATCTAGTTGTCCAAACATCGCATCCAACGTTTTCCACGTAGATGTAGGTGTTTCAGACACCTCAATGTGGAAGAGCAAGTCAGGAGAAATGGACATGCAAAGAAGACCTAAAGCTTCATCACTACGGTTTAACCACTTAGATTTTTCAGGTTCGTCATCTGGTTCAGTCTCAGTTCCCATGGTGATGCGGTATAACCATTTACCCCTTAGTTTCATTATTATTTTCGATCTCCATTCGAAAAATTTGAATGGCGTAAGCAAAGGAATTGAAAGTGCATCCATAGTGAGAGAGAGAGAGAAAGAAATGCAGAAAAGAAACACAACCACCCAGGACAATAACAACCCCCTGCTTTTGGCACTTTATAGTTGAGTGCGTTGATTACAATCGGGTCCGTGCATGCGGTTTGAAACACTTGGTAACTCGTCTTGTAATTAGCATAATAACGCGCAAGAGGAGACCACAACAGTGTTTCGTGGAGCGCAACAAAAGAGGAACACCGTAAACAAGCACAAGCAAAAAATAGAAAGGAGGCGAAAGCCAACCCTGGTGGTGAGAAAAAGCATCTCACGTCGCATGAAATAATCTCTTTGTCGTAAAACTGTGGCGGACGCACTCACAAGTCCACGAAAAAAAAGAATAGAACAAAGCTCAAAAGAATGAGCTGAATTAAGCAAAACAAAGACACCCCCAGAATGCGGCACTTTATAAAATTAGTGCATTTACAAAGCTAATGATCCCATCATCTAGAGTGTGAAAAAACATGCAACTTTGACTAAAGAAGTGCTCAAAACCGAGCAACGAGTCAAAAGTTATAGCAAAAACCAATTCCTGCAATTTGATGAGAAAAAGCCAATAAGCCTGCAAACGGATTAAAAAAGTTTCCGAAACACATGCAAAGGGTTTCGTATGTATGCTCGTTGGAAATGGCACGGAATTTTAGATAGGGTTTGTTTGTATTGTGAGGGGAATTAGCCACCGCCAATCTTGGACCTCACCCTTCGTCTTGACACTCAACGGAAGGTTAAAAATACACAAAGCCAATAGACCAAATTATAGTGCCAAAGAAATTTAGTGTGTAGATAATGTGAAATTAATAAAAGATAGATTTAATTAACTTAAATCTAATTAATTTCAGGAAATAATTTAGATCTAAAAAAGATAAGAAAAAGATTTAGAATTTAATTTAGATCTTTTAAATATTTGAAGAAACTTCTAATTAAAAACAAATTTCAAATTTGATTTTAGAAACTTAACATATATTAAAGAAACAAGGTGAAGTTTAGAAATCTTTAAAAAACTTACTAAAAAGTTGATTTGTTTTTAAAAAAACATGAAAAAAAAACAAGGTCGTTTTTGTTAAAAAAGCAAGGATTTTTGAGATAAAAAAAGAAGGAACTTACCAACCGACTGTACCACAAAAAACACTGAAAAACGTGCCTTCTTGGAGAGCATTCGGCTGTAGCGAATGAAGTTGCAGGTTACAGGCAGGCCGCACCAAAAAAGGCCATGTTTTAGCTTTAATTTACCAAAAAACTTTGAGAAAAATTGTTTCCACGTCTGACCAGGCTGCACAGGAGAGATAAGATGCACAGCCGCATAGGAGAAGCAAAAAAACGCAGAGAAATGTTGCCTGGCCACGTCAAGAGAGTGTACAGGCATTTTTGCTTCTGCCAGGCCGTTTTTGTTTTAGCAGGCCCAAAAAAAACGTGGCAAATGATTTTTTTACAACCCTGTGAAGCAAAAAAACGAGGCAAATGATTTTTAGAGCCCTGTGAAGCAAAAAAACATGGTAGATGATTAAAAACACCTGTGCAATCAAAAAAACGTGGCTAATGATGAAAAACGCTTGTGCTATCAAAAAAACATGGCTAATGATTAAAAAACGCCTTGGCAATCAAAAAAATGCCTTGGAGAGTCCAAAAACACCTAAGCGACTACGTTTTAGCTTGCCCACACCAAAAACGTGGCAAATTTGATTAAAAACCCCAGGAAGCAAAAAAATGCCAGGAGGACAGCGAGTTCATTGAGTAGCAACCACGACTTTGAAAACTCAAGGATCCTGCACCCACGACAACATGCACAAAAAAAAAAAGAAAAACTTTCCGAGAAAGCTTATTAGAGATATTAGCAGATAAATTTCCGAGAAAATGGTGATCAAAAGACTTGCATGCGAGTAAAATAATGAAACCAAGTAAGAGTAATAGCAACAAAAATAAATCGAGTGCACGTTTACCCGATCTCGGCTCTGATACCATGAAGTTAAGCACGCCACCCCCAGAGTAGTTCTGGGATGGGTGACCTCCCGAAAATTCCCAGTGTCACTTCCTCTTAATATGCCGTTGGGCCTGATTGGGTGTATACCCGGCTCCATCGTGCGGGAGGGTATTGGCGTAGCAACTGATTAACACGATGAGATCCCTCTCCACCATCAGTTCGAGATTTTGGTGTGACGGCAAGTCATGTAGCTCTGATACCATGAAAAGAGTTTGCGAGAATCGAATCAGAAACGAGGCACCACGAAGTAGTTGCACTCCAACGGAATCGTGAAAGCTCCAGCGATAGTAAGGAAAAAATTGATCGGTAATGGAAGAACTTGCTTAATGAAACAAAGCTTGCATAGAGGAAAGACAATGCAGTGTGTCTTGGCATGCTCATAAATGAATAGAAAAGAGGTACATATAGGGTCTTTGAGTAACCCTAGTGCATGACACATATGAAACCCTAAACCTAACCCTAAACCTAACCCATGTGAGATGACCCTCCAACATGACGGGAGGACACATAGGATAACTCACACTAACAATGGATGCATTATCATGCACAAAGGTTATTTATTGTGAATGATTTTCTACATATAACAATTTGTTTATAACCAAGAGTGGAATCACACATATCATCATTCAAACAACTTACTAAAATCATAAGAATAAATTAACACACAAAATAAAGATAAATAAAGATAAATATATTAATCAATTATTATTCCATAAGTTCAAGGTTGTAACGATAATGTTTAGCAGAGTCTTTGGAAAATATAGAGACACAACTACAATGGCTCAATCAAAATACAGAATATGATTTATTTATAAAGGAAATAATCACAACTCATCACACCCATATGATTAATATCTTGAATGTTCTGATTCAATGGCTTCATATTTCTATTGACTTAAATTTCATTCGCATCTGAAATAAATTACGATATCTATTCCCTCTGTCTCTAACAAGAAATAACCACCATTCCTCATAAATTTTCTTCTTATCCTATCTTGAATACTCGATCAACGGTTTATGTGTCTATGGTGGGATTGGAAAGTGAAATATGTGAGGATGATAGCCTATAAAAAACATTCATCCCCACATTCATTTTATATTTCTATATATGTATTCAATCTATGAAATTTGGGAAGTATGTTGGGGTAGGAGTGCATTGTCTTTTTTACGGTTACGTGATAGTTTTTTTATTTGATTCTTCATGGAGTAACAACCTTAATACCATGTTCCATGATCATATATCTGACTTCTTCTTGGACTTATTTTCTCATTTTCAACACTCTCTTTTTTATTACTTTATTTTCCACATATTTTTCATATGATTTGGAAGTTACATTTGTATTGTTTTCCTCTAATCTTATGTACAATGGTTGGACCTTCTCTAAATGATGATACTCTTAAATTTTTCTGGTTCTTTATGATCCATTTGCAAAATAAGATCATAGGGATTTATCTTGGACATCTCTAATGTATAGGATTTGAATCCAATCTCTATAATATTCAAGGGCATAGTTGTGAAAATAATGTTCACATAACAAGTTCTGGTACTCATGTGGAATGTCTCTATACAAAGTTAAGAATTTCCTCATTTAGATAATATCATAAATCATGTCAAAATTAATGTAGGTAATTTTAAGTTGCAACATCTTCTCCTTCAAATATATGGCATAAACGCTTGATGGGGGCCTGTAATATCATGTGAAACCTGAATTTTTCTTCTTGTTTCGCTTCATCCTCTCCATCTCTTTGTCCTTGAATTTCAGTTCTTCCTTATGCTAAAAATGAGAGATTATTACTCTTGCTACCACTTTCCCTTGAGTTTTTTGACATAATTTTCAAAGAGCATCATAAAGTTGTCAATGTCTGGTTCCATGGTCTGTATAGCCATCTCACTACAAGATGGTTTTTTAGTGTTTCTATAAACTTCATGAATAACAACTTGTGACTACAATGATGTTATAATTTATTCCTTTATACCATCATGGTGTACATGTTCCAAAACTTGCTTAATTACTCAAACAATACCTGCAAAAATTTGTTCTTGTTCTTGTTGTTCCATGATATTCTCAACAACTACGGGGATTTTTGATATTAACTTCCTTTTCCAAACTTATCTTCTTCTCCTTCTCCATGAACTTCCATTGTATGAATTACCTCATTATTTTTGGTTATTCTTTCTCTTCCATGTGTTGTTCATGGTGCTCTAGCTCATGATCTACAACATTAATATCTTCATGCATTATCCCATTTTTTAGGCTCAAAATTCCCTTATGTATCTTTCAAACCACTATCAAGTAAGATGGTATATGATTGTATTGGGCTGCAAATTTTTGGCATTTTGGTTCTAATCCTACAAGAGCGCTTATGTGGCGTAGGAGTAAACTAAGAATATTTTTTTTGGAACTTGAAGTGGATGTTTTAGGAGAGGAGAAATCTAAAAGGGTTTCAACTATAAAAATCCTTTCCGGAGAGATAGGTACAAGGTTTTCCTCATCAGATGGAAAACTTTCAAAAGCAAGGGGTTCTTGAGGTTGGGAGGTTGATGGTATAGTATTTGTTATGTTTTCGAGAGGATATCTCGGTTATTTTTCTCCTCTTTCCCATGTTTCCCAAATGAGATTATCAATACTATTTACTTGTTACAAAATCTCCCCATTATATCTAAGGATAATCCCTTTGTAGGGTATGTTTCACTACTAGGGTTATAAGGAAATGGTGTGACAATGTAGCCCTACCCCTCTATACTTATCTACTCATTCTCTTCAACATTTCATGTAAGAAATTAGGTACATTTACTTTCCTGTTGTTCTTTAGATGATTCAATAACTTGAAATGAATTGTATTCAATCTAGAATACCTTCCTTCACAAGTAAAGTACTTAATTACAAAATTTACAACCTCAGCCCATAAGGGTTTAAGGGATGTTCTATTTGTACCTTTCCTATTAGTGATGAATTCATCATCATCATCTATGAACTCTCTCCTAGCTGCTTCTGGGTTGGCCTTTTCTGGGAATGGTTCTCCTTGGGTTCTTTAGGCTAGTTACTTCCACCAAAATGTCATCATTGAGTCTAAATGCTAAGCCCTTAATTTTTCCTCCCCATTACTGAATGTGTTGGAAAATTATTCCACCATTTCTTCATTAAAACCTTGAAACCTATTGATGTAGTCTAACCAACCATTATCCTCAAAATACTACATAATTTGAGGATGGATCAAAAGTTGTAAATTATCAGTGGGTTCATGCCTTATCAAATCATCTCCCATGGTGGATATAAATCCTACTCTCATTTCAATACACAAAAATACAAATCTAATTTGAAGGAATGTTGCACAATTAATTTTTGTTGAGTTTATTTCATATTTTTAAACTTTTGGACCGAGAGGACACACAACAGGGTTACGAGATAACACTAATTAATTGATGTGACCATGTGAAGCATGTAAAGTGAAGTGATTTGAAAACATTGGCTTATGTGGAGGGACACATCATAGCTTGAAAGGTGGTGGTATTTAAATACATCACATGCATGATGACTCGACATAACTACTAATTAATTATAATTATTCTAATTATACTTTATTGAAGTGATAGTTGAGTGCACTTATCTTGATATTCATTTGAAATGATGATTGTGCATGTTTATTTGAACTTGCATCTTGGTTACATGAAAGCTTGTTGTGATGTTACGGATGTGTGTTGAACTGATGTTGGCTACTCCTTACTAAAAATAGATGAATCCCGAGAGAGGGAATTCTAATCTATTGGGGTGTCAATTGTTTCTTTTCCATCTCCCACATGTGCATGCATCCTTGATCTTCTTTCATGAAATCATGAGTTCTACCAAACAAAAAATACAAAATAGGGGTTTACTTCATGTTGTTGCAAGTGGAACCTTTAGTCATTGCACTTTCTCCTTGTGATGGAGATCATGCACTCTTGTAATCACTTGACATCAAAACATGTAAAAACTCTATGAAATAAATGTGTTAGTAGAGTGTTGTTGATCACCCATAAGGATGATCACAACAATTTTATTTGACCTTGGAATATCTAGCAAGTTGAATGCACCAAGGCCATTGAAATCTTTTCAATCCTCTAAAATATCAAAAGGTGAGCCAGTAGGCTCAACCCCTGAGGTCAATTCTAATCTTTTTATATTCATTCCTTTCTAAAATCCTCTAAATAGTTCCATGAATGAACCTTTGTCAACTAGATTCTTGTACAATATCATCCTATGGCCATTCACCAACAACTTGAAACTTATAGGGTCTATGGGATTGAGCTCCACATATCCATTAGGGAAGAGTTTTTCAATTTCATAGGGGCCTAGCAACCTTGTTCTAAGCTTCCCTATATGATCGTTATATTTTGAATTAAATAAGAGTGCCCAATCACCTTCCTAGAATTGTCTTGTCTTGATGTATCAATCATGCCATTTGAATATTTTCTTACTCGTACCACTTATGTTTTCGTATTTCTTATCTTCTCAATTCATCCAACTCATTGAGTTGTAGAATCCTCTATATTTCAGATTTTGATAAATATATTCCCATCTCAAGTGTAGTCCTCAATGTTTTGTGCTCAAACTCTATTGGAAAAACAATAATCTTTCCATATAAGAGTTCAAATGGTGTAAAGCCAGTTGTGGTATTCCATGTTGTGTTGAATTCCCATACTACCTCTAGAATCCTATCTACCCAATCTTTCCTATGGAGTGTAATGGTCTTTTTCAATATGGTCTTTATATCTCTATTTGTAACCTCTACTTGGCCATTAGACTAGGGATGGTATGGTGTAGACTTCCTATGTCTGATTTCATATTCTTTAACTAGATCAGAAATTACATCAATAGTAAAATGTGTACCTTGATCTATAACAATCTCCCTTGGAACTCCATACTGGTGAAGATGTGATCATATAGAAACTTGGCTACTTTCTCACTTTTGTGATTTGAAAATGCCTTCACCTCTGTCTACTTAGTTAGATAATATGTATAGATGAGGATGTATTTCTTCTGCTGAGATGAGGGGTCTATTGGAACAACAAAATCTAAGCCCCATTTGTCAAAAGGATACAAGACCAGTTGAGGTTGTAATGGCATCTCATCAAATCTGGTTGGCTTTCCCATTCTTTGGCATCTATCACATCTCTTGGTGTATATTGTTGCATCCTTATGCAATGTTGGAAAATAATAGCTAGTATTCAACACCTTTATGTTGTTATTTTCATAGCAAAATGTCCTCCACAAGGTTCATTGGCTCTGAGGACATCTTTTATTTTCTCATCATCTATACACCTTATCATTACATGATCTTATCATGTATGAAATAGAAATCACGTTATCCAAGAAAAAGATAAACTCTTTTCAACTATGTATTTATTTTTAGAGTATAAATAATGTGGAGGTGTTTTACTTGAGACCAAGTAATTGGCTATGTCTACATACCAAGGTGTGTTTTTATAGAAATAGCAAATAAGTGTTCATTTGGAAAAGAATCATCAACCACTTTCTCTTCATTATTAGTCTCCATCATTGAAAGGAAATGTTCTATAATATTATCCTTGCTAGTATTTTCCATTATGGTGACATAAAATTATTGCAAGAAGAGGAGTAGCCACCTTATGATTATGTTGTTTACTATTGGTTTTTTTATCAGATATTTTATTACAGCATGATTAGTGTGAATAAACACTAGATATATTGTGATGTAGTGTTTGAGTTTTTTGATATCATATACAAATACCAAGAAATCATTTTCTATTACTTGTATAATTTAGTTATGGATGTTACAAGTTCTTGCTAACATAGTATATTGCATAATTCAGAATTCCATCTTTTTGTCCTAGGAAAACTCCAATAGCATGATCTGATGCATCTGTGTGGATGTGAAAAGGAAGGTTCCAATCAGGTCCTCTCAACACAAGAGCAATATTTAACATCTATTTCAAATTTTGAAAAATAACCTTCACAACATTCAGTCCAAACAAAATCAACATCCTTCCCTAATGTAATGCAAAAACTTACATTGCAATCTTACTAAAATCTTGTACGAACCTTCTTTAATATACAACATAGCCTAAAAATATCCTAACATCCTTTTTTTCCCTTGTTTTTGGTAGGTTGATTATAACAAATACCTTTTCTTGATCAACTTGAATCCCTTGAGAGGATAGGTAGTGTTGGTGTCCATTTTGATCCTCCATTATTTTCCCATCTTTCCCCTTTTTTCTACATGCTCAAAAATGTTTTTCTTCAAACTTGGTGGTCTGAAAACTTTGTTCTCCAAATTGAATGCTTTCAAAGGCTCACAAACTTATTATTTTGCCCCATTTTGAAAGAAAAATACATGTGTGCCTTGCATTATGCCCTAAATTTCCAAATCCATGGGCCTCTGTCATTTTTTCCATTTTTCCCAACCTGTGGAGCTCATAGTTGCTCATTTTTTGCTCTTTTCCCTCAAAATATCTATCCCCATGGTAGAAACTTGCATAAAATAAATTTCCCCTTGTTGTTTTACCAAAATATCCCTCACCCAACAGAGGCTACAATATAGGTTTGCTTACCTTGGTTAAAAGGCACAAACTAAAATAGTGAGGATTAGATCAAAATCCTTTCAAGGTGTTACCCACTTCTTCAAAGCCTAAGTGATAACAAGTCGATAAATTACTTCCTAGCTACAAATGACATATAAATAATTTATCTACCTCTTAGTGTCTTTTAAAATCCATGATGTCGCTCAAGTTGTGAAGGAGATTAAATCAGGGTACCATAGGTAGTTTCAAAAATATATCTTATGAGAGCATCATGGAATGCTTCTCATTTCTCAAGGATAAATTGTGATCTTTGCATCTTGGTAAGACCTTATCTAGATTTTGCATAGATTTTTTAAAAATGTTGTTGTGTAAAGTGAAGTCATCCATGATGCATCCTAGAATTTAGTGATACAAACCTAATAAAATCCTATGCACACTAGAACATCACTCAGCCTAGAATGGGCACTCACCTGAATCATGCAAAGGTACCAGGTCCCTCTTTAGGGTTGTTGTTGCAGGATGTTAGCATGATGGAGACTTAACATATATAGTTCTATTACTAGCACATCATTCTACAGAGCATACTAGATCTATATCTAAGGAAAATTAGAATTAAGTACTAACCATGATGAGATCAAAAACATACTAGATTCAGATAAACACAAAAACTAACACTTAGATTCAGCCAATATCCTCCATTATATTCAATGCAATAAGTATACAGAAGCTTCATTACAATAACAATAGTGTGTGCATAACAGATTTAACAACATATCTCTGTATATATCTCCTCTTTATATGTCTCTATATCTCTATTACATAGTTTACTACATATTTATAAGGGTGGGGACTTTCCCTTCACTACTTATCTATTCCCAAAATAGGTCGCATGCTATTCTTAGCCACATGCCTTTACAAAACTAGCCACACATGTAAGTGTGCTAACAATAGACTACTACTAGCTAATTGATAGTAGAAAATCTATTTCTAGCTTGTGTCCATGCAAAGTGCTTCATATCCAATCCTCCAAAAATAGGTAATGTGTGGTGCACACGTCTCTACATCGTTTGTGTGCTCTGCACACCATATCTAAAAATAGACCTTTATGAGTGAAAACGGCTAAGTCCTGAATGCTGAACTATTGTTCTGTGGGCGTGTTCTCCCTATCCATTCATGCCTTTAAATATGACTCACTTCCCCGTGCATACATTTTATGTGGTTTTTGTTAGGTGTTCTTAGATAAACATTACCCCACACTAATTTCATTATCACCTCGACAATGGTTATCTCAAAAATTGAAGTAAAGAATAGAAGAATGGAAAGAATGAAAGAATGTATGAAAGAATGTTTTTACTCTATAGTCTCTTCTTCAGTTTGAACAACTAATTTAGGATATTCCTATTTTATTTCAGCCTCCAAGGTCTGCCACTTAGCGAGTGCTTCCTCTAATTTTTCTAGAATTTCCATAGCAATGGACTCCAATTCATCCCTCGTAATCTCCCCTTTTTCATTTTTCAAGACCAACACAATGCTGGACATTGTAGTCATCCTCCCCTCTAGTAAATCCATCTTCTACGCAATGAGCTTCCTAAGATCTTTCAGTTGAGTCTTGTGTGGTTCTTGTGTTTCTACCAGTCCTTTCCTTCAGTAACCATTGATAATATTTCTGCGTGGCCCAATGTTTCATCCTTCATTGCTTTCTACACTTCATTATTCTCTTCTCGGGGTTTTTATGTTGATGGGTACCTCTGCAGATATGCGAGATGTTCAAGGCTTGGTCTACTTTCTTTAGTTCTTGTTGCATAAAGCACTTATAATAGTCCTTCATAGGATGCAATCTTCCACATCACTGAAGCCTTCTCTCATTTTGCCTCTTGTTTTGGATCCTTTGGCATTGGCATGCATAGAGGCTCATCTTCAAGCACTAGGTCCACCAAATTTCCTACATAGTGTATTTCTGAAGGAAATGTCTGTGGTACCTTTGGATCCAAGTGTGGCCTAGCTATTATGAAATTATAACCAATTTCCTCTATGATACTAATAAATACAACATTCTTTTTCTTTGCTAAGTCTCTCTCCTATGTTATGTGTGCTATTTCCCCATCCTTAGTTTTAATCTCTTCCCCGAGTTCCCTAATTGTGGGAAACCTTGCCCATATTCCGCCTCACCACCTCTATTGAGACTTTCACTAATGCATTTCTCTCATGTTCATCTAACATGAAAATAGGCTTTATTGTCATGTGTCTAGCTTTGAGGTGTCTTTTTAACTTCCACGATACGCATGACTCCTCACATACATCAAAATATGGCTCATCCATGTGTGTGTGCATGGACCATGATAACTACTTCCTCATGTGCACTATAGCCATATCTTCATCCATTAATTCCTAGCCATATAATTCCTTTTGTGACAGTGTGCTTTGGAAATGGGTGGGAACAATTTTACCTGCATCCTCTACATAACCCATGGCTAGTGGAATGTGCTCTCCACTTGTTCTTCTAGACCGAGGCTGCTTAGGAACTTGAGCTTCCAGATTTGGGACTTGTGTTTCCATGTCTTACGTAGTCTCTGTAGTTGTCTCATTGGTTCCCTTTTCCTCCTCTTCCCCTTCCTTCATTTCTTCATCTTTCTATTCTACATTCTCTAGAGGTGTAGGAGAATTAGTCACGATTTCCTATTACTCTTCCGCCTCCTCATTCAAATTAAGTTTCCTTCTCCTTTTTATGGTTTTCTCTTTCTGTGGAGAGAGTCTGAGTGATTTGCACACTATTTACGGAGTAGCACCTTGAGTCCTTGTTCTCCTAAACATCCACTTAAATCTGTGCTCTCCTTGGAATCCATTCAATTCCTCATATATTTTTTCAAATTTTTGATACATTCATTGCTCCTTCACTACCAAATATTCTTTCATTAATTAACCAATTCCATCCTTTACGTGCGTTACATCTTCACACCTCAGCTACAACCTTCTAATGCGCCTTCCTACCCTTTGGTCATAGAATTATCTTCAACGTACTTCCTTGCACTTGAGTACCTCATCACTACACCTTCTACTGGTAGTTGTTATGTCCTCTGCTTACCTCACGTTATACTTGTCCCTTCATTCATCTCTATCTTTGGTCACTTTTTAGAGGAAATCCTTTGAATGGAAGAGAACCCATAGCATCTTATTATTTTCACCTTTCAATTACCATAATCTTGTACTTGGATATCGACAACCACCCCACACTAGAAGTATGTGCAGTCCTCTATGCATAAACATGCTTCATGTAGTAATTAGTTTATGCGTGCAAGCGTGCTTTATTTCACAAAGACACCAAATAAACTGGAAAAGCATAGTGAAAAATAAGGAACACATTAAGGAAATATAGAATTAAAAACCTAATCTAAATGACAATAATTCCTTATTACAAACACCAATAAGACTTATTTATTATAGGGCTTCACCTACTCCGTTGAAGTAATCAGTAGTTTGTGTTCCATCAAGTGCTTCTATATGGGAATCAAATGTTTTAAGGATGTAAGTGATAACATATGGCCCCAACCAATACACCTTAAGTTTTCCTGGATGGCATAAAAACTTAGAGTCATAGAGAAGTACCATTTGTCCAATCTCAAACTTCTTATCCCTTATGTTTCTGTCATGCCATGCCTTCTTCCTAATGTTTTCTTTCTTCTGACTCTAATGTGCTATGGCTCGTCGCTCATCCATCTGAATTATATTTTCAATCCATTATTCTAAAGCTTTCTCTATAGCTAGACCTCCAGCATGCAAAATACGCAAAGAAGGTAACATAAATTCCATAGGAAGAACAAATTTTGTGCCAAACACTAACCAAAATGGTGTGGCTTTGTTCAACCTTTTATATGTTGTTCTATATGCCCAAAGTACTACAGATACTTTATCATCCCAATCCTTTCTTCCAATATCACATATTTTTGTCAATGTGTGGCCCAAATTTTTTTGAAAACCTCAATAGTTCCATTTTCCTGAGGATGATAGGGTGTAGTCTTATGGTGTCCAATCATGAACTCGTCCAATAAAATTCTGATTGTCTCATTAAGAAACTGTGTGCCCCTATCATTGGTCAAACTTAAAGGACATCCATACCTTGTAATAATATGTTCCCATAGAAACTGAGCTGTTGTAGCCACTATACAGTCCTTGGTAGGTGCTACTTCTTCCCACCTTGTCATATATTGTGTGCAAGTTATAATGTAGCGTGATCTAGTTATGTGCATAGGTGGTGAAATAGGACCCACAAAATCTATAGCCCATTTCTCAAACAGTTCTTCACTAGCCATAGGTCTCAGAGGCATTTCATCTCATTGACCTGGTCTTCCAAGACGTTGACAATGATCATGTGCCTTATAAAATTCTTTACAAAATTAGAGAGGTTCTCCCACTATAATCCAAATGAGTATAATCTTACGCATTATAGCATCACCTATATAGTGGCCTCCTACAATCCCACCATGAGCTTCTTCCATAATTTCCATTCCCTCATACCAAGCATGTGCACAACCTTGTAAAGTGGCATAAAGCGGTGCACACATAGTGCAGGTGGTAAAGCTTCCTGCCCTTCTATCCAAAGTCTCTCACACTTCTAAACATGGTGTTGAATATGTTGATTACTATGATAAATATAGATTTTAGTAAGTGCATTTATCCTACAAAAACTAGTAGTAAGAGCAATCCCAATTTCATTCCATCTCGACAAGATTATCCCTCATGGACCACCCAGCATGGCGTGCTTTCTATCCCATGTAGTGTATATGCTAGGATATTTATCCTCTCCAAGGTTGATCCATTTTTCTTCCATGGCACACAAGAATACCATGTGATCCCATTCTCCTACATAATAAGGTACTAAGTTATTACCCTCTTGACATAATGTTGTTTTAGGCCTCGAGGGAATATGCTCTTTACTTAGCGCCCTACTAACTCATAAGTGTTGTGAGCCCAATTATCACAAGAAACACTTGTAGCATCACTAATAGACCGTGCATCCTCCCACCGAATTAGTCCTTCTTTGGTTGGTTCAATCATCTCTCGGATCTTTGATGGCGCGTACATAAATCCTATTCGATCTTCTTCACTTAAGGGATCAACAAAGGGTGTGGAATTTCCATCTCACAAAGGGATAATGACCCTTTCCTATTTATTTTCAAAACTTATATAGCCCTTATTGAATTGAAGATCAGCATTATTTGCATAGCACCAAGGATTCCCTAATAGAGTTGGGAAGTTATTTGATTCTGCTAGTGCTGAAACTTCAAAGTCTCTAGTGAACTTGTCTCCTTGTATGTTAATGGATGCATTTTTCAAAAATCCTATGGGAGTGGCCTTAGTCGATTATCCATGAATAATACATTAGAGGATGGCTGAAATGGGGTCTCCCCATTTGTACTCATGCATCCAAGGTAAGAACATTGAATTCCACACCTGTATCAATCAATATATTAATCAACAGCCACCCATACACAAAAACATTTAGAGTGATTTCCTTGTCATAATCTAGGCTATGAGGAGGGATACTTTCATGTAGGATCTTATGTCCATCTCGACTTGCGTGTAAATTGTTCCGTTTTAACCAACTCCCTAACAGTGGAATGATGTTTTCCTGGTGCAACATTTTGCACACTTCTCTCAAGTCATCTATGTTAGTTTGGACCTTCTCTCGATGCTTTCTTTTGATGCTTTAAATATTATATCTCACCACAAGACTCCTTATAAATTCTATGGTATCCTATTAAACCTCCTTCGATAGGTAGGATCAAGGTACTGTGCATGAAGAACCTCATCTTTAGTGATGGCAAGTTTATGTTGTAATGCTTCTATGGAATGTGCTGCCTCAACATGGGTCGTGATCCTCACTTGTAGTGCCTCAGACTCTGCTTCCATTTTGGGCACCCATTGATTGTCCACAGTGCATTTTATCCTAACCATCGTTACACCTATGTTTTATTATTTATGTTACTGAATCAGATGCTCTTATAAGTTTTGGAACTCTTCATAGTTATGGTTCTTTCTATAGAAATAACATGTAATATTCTGAGGACATTCGTGCCTATAGTGGTTAGGAGATCTGCATGTAAAACATGTTTTGCGAGGAAGCTCACTTCTTCCACCACCATGGCCTCATCTTCTGAATCTACTGCAATATCCTCAACCTCTGCCAAAAATACCTTCAAAATTCCCTTCATTCTGATCATAGCACACTTGATTGTGCTCCCAGTCCTAATGCTCATTCTTTCCTTTAGAGTTATCTCGAAACTCCTATCTCGCCATACAAAGAATATCTATAGCATCATGAATCTATCCAATCAATCAATGCCAGTCCTCCATGTCATGAGTTGTGGACCTACATATTTTACAGTAGCTTGAAACATTCTTCCTTATTACACGTTGTAATAATGGGAAGCGGCTAGCATCATGGTTTAAGTGGCATATCTCACAATCCATCAACAATGATCATATTGTTCTATAAGGAAAACTATCCTTTCTATGACCCTCTACTTCACAATCTGTACACTAAATTCCTGAGTGTATTTCATGGGCTGAATTCACCGATAATTTCTCTAGATATTTTTTCATAGCTGTAATTTGTGCCTCTAAGAATGGGCTAATGCCGTGTTAATACTCTCAACTTCCTCAAAGCATGTAAGGTTACTTCTAATGCCTCATTTGGATCAATATATGTCTTATGTGACAACGACCATCCTAAATGGTGTAATCAATCCCCCAACAAACCATTATGCATGCTAGCTTATGTGAATATCATAAGAAATTTTAGACAGAAGCATTTTAAAATGGGCATCATACTCACGCATACTCTCAGTAGTTCCTTGCTTAATATCCTTGAGTGAACTTATACTCTTCTACTAAAATTCAAGGATACAAAACTCTTTTAAGAATGCATCCTTCAATGCTACATAATCCACACAAGTCTGATCAGGGTCAAACTTTCTGTACCAGATGTGTGCGCGCCCTTATAATGTAGTAGAAAATTGGCTTACCTTATGCTCAGAAGCTGTGATTCCTTTTGCACACCATAATATTTCACACATATGCACATGTTCAATAGCATCTTCTATGCCCTTATACTCTGGAAGACAAAGAGACATTTCCATATAAATATTCTGAGGATTGGTGTGGACCTTTCCCACTTGATCCAAAACCTCCATTGTTTCCCCGCCTCTAGAACCTCTAGATCTACTTGAAAAAGAAATCCCCATGCCTCCTCATCCCAAACATGTAGTAGGAATAGGTCCTATAGATGTACTCCTTGTGTTGTGACAAAGTGGTACTATACTTTGAACCCCTATGGTATATGAATTAATTCCACTTCCATAAGTGAATCCAACATTTGGTGCTCTCATATTACATGTGGATGATGTGCCTAAAAATAAACCTCCAAATAACAATGAATCTGTATGCCCTCCCATTGATGTGCTTTCTCTCTTACTTCCCACACTTTCTTGATGATTACTTGTCATACTAGATACTGGAAAACCAAGTGCAAGAGTTAGGCTACCAGGTGGATTCAGATGCACGCCCATGGCCCATATAGTTTCTGCTGACGTACTTTTTCTGTGAGGCCAAGGGGGGATCCCTATCATGCTTTCCAAGATGGGGGAGTTTCTAATGCTTTGGCTCTACATATTCTATGTGAGCTTCAAATCCTTCATGATCCATCTCTCTCCTCAATGCCATACTTTATGCAATGGTATGCTACTTCTCTATCTGCCTCTCACATTCCTCATTATACTTAATCTACCTTTCCTCTCTTGATCACTAGTAGAATGCCTTGCGGGTAAGCTCATAGGAATAATTAATAGTGTAAACATTGTACTATGAGTTGTTGAGAAATAACTCATATTTACTTGGTATTATACGTGAAGTTGGTGAAACAACTTCACGTATTTAGTTCCTTATTTGTTCTACTACTCCTAAATTATAGGAGGTTATTTTGACTACTTGTTTGGTTATTTATTAGCCATGTATTGTGTATGTAAGGTGGAGAAGATGAATACATTTTCTATTATTCTGATCCTATACTTTCATGTGGTACCAAAGCCAGGATTTATCAATATGAGGTTTGAATGCCCCATTGAATGTTTGAGAGAATACATTTCTCTGTGTAGTCCTGTGGATAACAATCGCAGTCCACGCAGTTTGGAAAGCCGTGAAGGTGAAGATAAACATCCAAGCCTGCAGCCAATGCGTGATAAAGAATTTGGAAATTGTTTTTGGAGTATTCATGGCCCTTTTCAGCACAAAAACATCCCAGTTTATTTCCTACGAGTTTGATCCTTCTATTGTGCACATGTCCCTACTAGATTTGACACTTTATTAACAGTTGGGCATTCCATTATTCACAGCTGCACATCCATCTTCAGAAGGTTCTGATCTGTATATGGGTATGAGTTTTTCTTTTGGTTGCATTATTTTCTACATGCATTAAATTCAATCACTCAATGATGAAAGGTCGTTGCATTCTAAATTGAGAATCCACATCCACGTAGACAGAAAATTGATATCAGGTGGCTAATAGATTGGGTCCATAGTTATTATTGGTATTTAGAAAGTAATCAAATATTACTTTCTAAGGTAATGGTTTATTTCATTGAGTGTCATTAAAGTTGGGTCAAGATTTATTATATTAAATGTCATGTTGTTTATAATATTTAAAAAGTAATTTTCTTTTATTACTTTTTAAATTGTCTAAGTTGTCTTAAGTATCATCATATTATTGTGTTTGTAAGAGGGTGCATTTTCGGTTGAAACCGACACTCGTCAAAGTGAGGGAAAAGATTAAAAAAATGGAGAAATTGAGTCTCGTTGAGAAATTCGAAGGACGTGATTTTCACACTTGGCGAATCCAAATGCAGCTGACTTTGATTGAAAAAGATTTGTGGGATGTGGTCAAACCAAATGTGACAACACCAACAAATCCAATAGATCTCATGAAGTGGAATATCAAGGATCAAAAGGCCTTGGGAACTATTGGTCTCGGTTTGTCAAAAGCGTACTTGCACCATGTAGACTTCACAAAGTCTGCAAAGGAAATCTTGGAGACATTAAATAAGCTATTCGGATCTGAAGCAGAAAGTGCAAAGACAAAACTGAAGAAAAAATTATATGGGTTGAAGATGGATGAAAGTATAAAAAATGGCAGAACACATCAAAAAGTTCCACTCTCTTCTCAATCAGCTTGCAGGTATTAATGAGAAGGTAAAGATGATGATGCCAAAGTAATTCTTTTGAATAGTTTGCCTAAAAAAATGTCTCATATGGTTTTTACTTTGAGCAAGATTAAAATTGGTTTAGAAGGAGTAGTTTCTACTCTTCTTGATTAGAATGAACCTTCGAACTTAAGAAGAGCTCTTATATGTACACAATAAAGCTATTACATCATCAAAAAGGGTAAGTACAATTCAAAGCCCATTCCTAAAAAGGACAAATAAAATGTTACTTTGTTGTAAATAAGTGGGGCATGTCATTTTAAATTGTAAAAGTGGGCACAAGATCTACTAAATGATAAGATTGATCAAAAGGCTTATATTGTTGAAGAAGAAACTGACTGGGAAGATTATGCAACTGATGAAGAACTTTCTTTCCCTAGTGATGAAGATTATCTCTTCTAAAAATAACCAAACTGGAGGTAGGAGGAAATGGAGGATGGAGGCTACTCAACACCTCTTGTCGGTTGCCATGATGAGGTCGCATTTTATGGTGGTGAAAAATTTATTTCCAATTGTGTTTATTTTATCTAGTGTGCAGAATAAAGAGCAACAATTTGTGTATGTTTTCTTGGTACATGCGAGTATTCCTATATGTTCTCTTGAAGTGTTGTGATGTGGCGTGGAAGGTGTTAGTCAGTGAAATAGTTGTATAGGAGGGCAACTGGTGTCTAGAGGAGAGGAGCAGTATGCAGACCTAAAAATATGCGTAGGCATATGATTCTAGTTTCAACTACACTTTACCCCATGTTCGCACTAAGGGGGTGAATGTTAGGAATAATTAATAGTGTAAACATTGTATTATGAGTTATTGAGAAACAACTCGTATTTACTTGGTATTATATGTAAAGTTGGTGAAACAACTTCACGTATTTAGTTCCTTGTTTGTTACCACTCCTAAATTATAGGAGGTTATTTTGGCTACTTGTTTGGTTATTTATTAGCCATGTATTGTGTATGTAAGGTGGAGAACATCAATACATTTTCTATTATTCTGATCCTATCCTTTAAAGCTCCCCATGGATCTTGTAAGAACTATAATTTATCTACCTCTGACACGAGTAAGTGAAAATTGAGTATTCCAAGATATAACTATTTAAGACACCATGAAACCATGTATCCATAGCTTGAGTCTAAATTAGATCAACATCATAAAGGGTTTGGAATTCTTCATGCATCCAGGACAAGTGCGCTACCTCCAATTCCAGTTAGATGCATAAAAATCGACACTCATACAATTCTACTCAAAAGATATCGAAAAGATCTCATATAAATTGTCATACAAATTTTGTTCCACCTAAGTGCATGTGTTAAAATCAGATCCAAGTCTGCTGAACCTCGTGTGTATTCTTCTTCTAGATCACGTATCCATTCTTCAATACATGGTAATGTTAACTGGTATGTCTTCATCATGAACCATCTTGAAAACAACTAAAAAAGAGGTCCCGATAATAGAACCAATGATGTAGCCTAGAATTTAGTGATACAAAACCAATGAAACGTTATGCGTAATGGCACATCACTCATCCTAGACTAGATGCTCACCCGAAGTGCACAAAGGTACCAGTTCCCTTTTCAAGGTTGTTGTTGTAGGATGTTACCATGATGGTGACTTAACATATATAGATCTATTACTAGCACATCATTCTTCGAGCATACCGATCTATATCTAAGGAAAAGAAGAATTAATTACTAACCATGATGACATAAAAACATACTAGATTTAGATAAACACAAAAACCAACAATTAGATTGAGCCAATATCCTCCCTTCGTAACCATTGATAATATTTACGTGTGGCCCAATGTTTCATCCTTCATCGCTTTCTACACTTCATTGTTCTCTTCGGGGTTTTTATGTTGATGGGTGCCTCTCGTAGATATGCAGATGTTCAAGGCTTGGTCTACTTTCTTTAGTTCTTGTTGCAGCACTTACAATAGTCCTTCATAGGATGTAATCTTCCACATCACTGAAGCCTTCTCCCATTTTGCCTCTTGTTTTAGATCCTTTGGCGTTGGCATACATAGAGGATCATCTTCAAGCACTAGGTCCACCAAATTTCCTACATAGCGTATTTCTGAAGGAAATGTCTGTGGTACCTTTGGATCCAAGTGTGGCCTAGCTCTTATGAAATTATAACCAATTTCCTCTATGATACCAATAAATACAACATTCTTTTTCTTCGCTAAGTCTCTCTCCTATGTTATGTGTGCTATTTCCCCATCCTTAGTTTTAATCTCTTCCCTAAGTTCCCTAATTGTGGCAACCTTGCCCATATTCCGCCTCACCACCTCTATTGAGACTTTCACTAATGCATTTCTCTCATGTTCATCTAACATGAAAATAGGCTTTATTGTCATGTGTCTAGCCTGAGGTGTCTTTTTCAACCTCCACGATACGCATGACTCCTCACATACATAAAAATATGACTCATCCATGTGTGTGTGCATGGACCATGATAAATGCTTCCTCATGTGCACTATAGCCATATCTTCATCCATTAATTCCTTTCCATATAATTCCTTTTTTTACAGTGTGCTTTGGAAATGAGTGTGGACAATTTTACCTGCGTCCTCTACATAACCCATGGCTAGTGGAATGTGCTCTCCACTTGTTCTTCTAGACCGAAGATGCTTAGGAACTTGAGCTTCCAAATTTGAAACTTGTGTTTCCATGTCTTACGTAGTATCTGTATTTGTCTCATTGGTTTCCTTTTCCTCCTCTTCTCCTTCATTTCTTCATCTTTCTATTCTACATTCTCTAGAGGTGTAGGAGAATTAGTCACGATTTCCTATTACTCTTCCGCCTCCTCATTCAAATTAAGTTTCCTTCTCCTTTTTATGGTTTTCTCTTTATGTGACAGAGTCTAATTGATTTACACACTTGTTTGAGGAGTAGCACCTTGAGTCCTTGTTCTCCTAAACATCCACTTAAATCTGTGCTCTCCTTGGAATCCATTTAATTCCTCATATATTTTTTCAAATTTTTGATACATTCATTGCTCCTTCACCTACCAAATATTCTTTCATTAATTGACCAATTCCATCCTTTCTGTGCATTACATCTTCACACCTCAGCTATAACCTTCTAATGCACCTTCCTACCCTTTGGTCATAGAATTATCTTCAACATACTTCCTTGCACCCGAGTACCTCATCACTACACCTTCTACTGGTAGTTATTATGTCCTCTGCTTACCTCACGTTATACTTTGTCCCTTCATTCATCTCTATCTTTGGTCACTTTTTAGAGGAAATCCTTTGAATGGAAGAGAACCCATAGCATCTTATTATTTTCACCTTTCAATTACCATAATCTTGTACTTGGATATCGACAACCACCCCACACTAAAAGTATGTGCAATCCTCTATGCATAAACATGCTTCATGTAGTAATTAGCTTCATGCGCGTGCAAGCGTGCTTATTTCACAACACACCAAATAAATTGGAAAAGCATAGTGAAAAATAAGGAACACATTAAGGAAATATAGAATTAAAAACCTAATCTAAATGATAATAATTCCTTATTATAAACACCAATAAGACTTATTTATTATAGGGCTTCACCTACTCCCGCTGAAGTAATCGTAGCTATGTTCCATCAAGTGCTTCTATATGGGAATCAAATGTTTTAAGGATGTAAGTGTTAACATATGGCCCCAACCAATACACCTTAAGTTTTCCTGGATGGTATAAAAATTTAGAGTCATAGAGAAGTACCATTTGTCTAATCTCAAACTTCTTATCCCTTATGTTTCTGTCATGCCATGCTTTCTTCCTGATATTTTCTTTCTTCTGAATCCAATGTGCTATGGCTCATTGTTCATCCAGCTGAATTATATTTTCAATCTATTCTTCTAAAGCTTTCTCATCAGCTAGACCTCCAACATGCACAATACGCAAAGAAGGTAACATAAATTCCATAAGAAGAACAAATTTTGTGCCAAACACTAACTAAAATGGTGTGGCTTTGTTCAACCTTTTATATGTTGTTCTATATGCCCAAAGTACTGCAGATACTTTATCATCCCAATCCTTTCTTCCAATATCACATATTTTTGTCAATGTGTGGCCCAATTTTTTTGAAAGCCTCAATAGTTCCATTTTCCTGAGGATGATAGGGTGTAGTCTTATGGTGTGAAATCATGAACTCATCCAATAAAATTCTGATTGTCTCATTAAGAAAATGTGTGCCCCTATCACTGGTCAAACTCAAAGGACATCCATACCTTGTAATAATATGTTCCCATAGAAACCGAGTTGTTGTAGCCACTATACATTCCTTGGTAGGTGCTACTTCTGCCCACCTTGTCAGATAGTCTGTGCAAGTTATAATGTAGCGTGATCTAGTTCTGTGCATAGCTGGTGAAATAGGACCCACAAAATCTATAGCCCATTTCTCAAACAGGTTCTTCACTAGCCATAGGTCTCGTAAGCATTTCATCTCATTGACTGGTCTTCCAAGACGTTGACAATGATCATGTGCCTTATAAACTTCTTTACAAAATTAGAGAGGTTCTCCCACTATAATCCAAATGAGTATAATCTTACGCACTATAGCATCACCTGTATAGTGGCCTCCTACAATTCCACCATGAGCTTCTTCCATAATTTCCATTCGCTCATACCAAGCATGTGCACAACCTTGTCAAGTGGCATAAAACTAGTGCACGCATAGTGTAGGTGTTAAAGCTTCCGCCCTTCTATCCAAAGTCTCTCACACTTCGAACATGGTGCTGAATATGTTGATTACTATGATAAATATAGATTTTAATAACTCGCATTTATCCTACGTAAACTTGTAGTAAGAGCAATCCCAATTTCATTCCATCGACAAGATTATCCCCGTGTGGACCACCCACCGGTGTGTTTGCTATCCCATGTAGTGTATATGCTAGGATATTTATCCTCTCTAGCAGTTGATCCATTTTACTTCCATGGCACACAGGAATACCATGGGATCCCATTCTCCTACGTAATAAGGTACTTTGAGTTATTACCCTCTTGACATAATGTGGTTTTAGGCCTCGAGGGAATATGCTCTTTACTTAGCGCCCTACTAACTCAAAAGTGTTGTGAGCCCAATTATCACAAGCAACACTTGTAGCATCACTAATATACTTGTGCATCCTCCCACCGAATTAGTCCTTCTTTGGTTGGTTCAATCATCTCTCGGATCTTTGATGGCGCATACATAAATCCTATTCGATCTTCTTCACTTAAGGGATCAACATAGGGTGTGGAATTTCCATATGTCAAAGGGATAATGACCCTTTCCTATTTATTTTCAAAACTTATATAGCCCTTATTGAACTGAAGATCAGCATTATTTGCATAGCACCAAGGATTCCCTAATAGAGCTGGGAAGCTATTTGATTCTGCCAGTGCTAAAACTTCAAAGTCTCTAGTGAACTTGTCTCCTTGTATGTTAATGGATGCATTTTTTAAAAATCCTATGGGAGTGGCCTTAGTCTGATTATCCATGAATAATACATTAGAGGATGGCTGAAATGGGGGTCTCCCCATTTGTACTCATGCATCCAAGGTAAGAACATTGACTTCCACACCTGTATCAATCAATATATTACTCAACATCCACCCATACACAACAAAAATTAGAGTGATTTCCTTGTCATAATCTAGGCTATGAGGAGGGATACTTTCATGTAGGATCTTATGTTCGGTCTCGAAGACTTGCGTGTAAATTGTTCCCTTTTAACCAACTCCCTAACAGCTTGAATGATGTTTTCCCGGTGCAACATTTTGCACACTTCTCTCAAGTCATCTATGTCAGTTTGGACCTTCTTTGATGCTTTAAATATTATATCTCACCCTGAAGACTCCTTATAAATTCTATGGTATCCTAATAAACCTCCTTCGATAGGTAGGATCAAGGTACCATGCATGAAGAACCTCATCTTTAGTGATGGAAAGTTTCTGTTGTAATGCTTCTATGGAATGTGATGCCTCAACATGGGTCGTGATCCTCACTTGTAGTGCCTCGGACTCTGCTTCCATTTTGGGCACCCATTGATTGTCCATAGTGCATTGTATCCTAACCATCGTTACACCCATGTTTTATTATTTATGTTATTGAATCGATGCTCTTATAAGTTTTGGAACTCTTCATAGTTATGGTTCTTTCTATAGAAATAACATGTAATATTTTGAGGACATTCGTGCCTATAGTGGTTAGGAGATCTCGCATGTAAACATGTTTTGTGAGGAAGCTCACTTCTTCCAAACCATGGCCTCATCTTCGAATCTACCGTGATATCCTCAACCTCTCGCCAAGAATACCTTCAAAATTCCCTTCATTCGATCATAGCACACTTGATTGTGCTCCAGTCCCGATGCTCATTCTTTCCTTTAGAGTTATCTCAAAACTCCTGTCTTGCCATACACCAATATCTATAGCATCATGGATCTATCCAATCAATCAGCAGTCCTCCATGTCATGAGTTGTGGACCTACAAATTTTACAGTAGCTTGAAACATTCTTCCTTATTACACGTTGTAATAATGGGAAGAGGCTAGCATCATGGTTTAAGTGGCATATCTAACAATCCATCAACAATGATCATACTGTTCTACAAGGAAAACTATCCTTTCTATGACCCTCTACTTCACAATCTGTACACTAAATTCCCGAGTGCATTTCATGGGCTGAATTCACCGATAATTTCTCTAAATATTTTTTCATAGATGTAATCTGTCCCTCTAAGAACGGGCTAATGCCGGTGTTAATACTCTCAACTTCCTTAGCATGTAAGGTTGCTTCTAATGCCTCATTTGGATCAAGATATGTCTTATGTGACAAAGACCATTCTAAATGGTGTAATCAATCCCTAAACAAACCATTATGCATGATAACTTATGTGAATATCATAAGAAATTTTAGATGTAAGCATTTTAAAATGGGCATCATACTCATGCATACTCTTAGTAGTTCCTTGCTTAATATCCTTGAGTGAACTTATACTCTTCTACTCAAATTCAAGGATACAAAACTCTTTTAAGAATGCATCCTTCAATGCTACATAATCCACACAAGTCTGATCAGGGTCAAACTTTATGTACCGGATGTGTGCGCGCCTTATAATGTAGTAGAAAATTGGCTTACCTTATGCTCGAAGTGTGTGATTACTTTTACACACCATAATATTTCACACATATGCACATGTTCAATAGCATCTTCTATGCCCTTATACTCTGGAAGACAAAGAGACATTTCCATATAAATATTCTGGGATTGGTGCAGACCTTTCCCACCTGATCCAAAACCTCCATTGTTTTCCCTGCCTCCAGAACCTCTAGATCTACTTGAAAAGAAATCCCCATGCCTCCCGATCCCAAACATGTAGTAGGAATAGGTCCTATAGATGTACTCCTTGTGTTCGACGGTGGTACTATACTCGAACCCCTATGGTATATGAATTAATTCCACTTCCATAAGTGAATCCAACATTTGGCACTCTCATATTCTCTATGGATGATGTGCCTAAAAATAAACCTCCAAATAACAATGAATCAGTATGCCCCGCCATTGTGTCAGTCTCTCTTACTTCCCACACTTTCTTGTTGATTACTTGTCATACTAGATACTGGAAAACCAAGTGCAAGGGCTAGGCTACCAAGTGGATTCAGATGCACGCCCATGGCCCATGTAGTTTCTACGACGTGCTCTTTTGTGAGGCCAAGGAGGGATCCCTATCATGCTTTCCAAGATGGGGAGTTCCTAATGCTCTGGCTCTACATCTTCTATGTGAGCTTCAAATCCTTCATGATCCATCTCTCTCCTCAATTCCATACTTTCTGCAATGGTATGCTACTTCTCTATCTCCCTCTCACATTCCTCATTATACTTAATCTGCCTTTCCTCTCTTGATCACTAGTAGAATGCCTTGTAGGTAAGCTTTGTTAGGAATAATTAATAGTGTAAACATTGTACTATGAGTTGTTGAGAAATAACTCATATTTACTTGGTATTATCACGTGAAGTTGGTGAAACAACTTCACGTATTTAGTTCCTTATTTTTACCACTCCTAAATTATAGGAGGTTATTTTGACTACTTGTTTGGTTATTTATTAGCCATGTATTGTGTATGTAAGGTGGAGAAGATGAATACATTTTCTATTATTCGATCCAATACTTTAATGTGGTACCAGAGCCAAGATTTATCTATATGAGGTTTGAATGCCCCATTGAATGTTTGAGAGAATACATTTCTTTGTGTAGTCCTATGGATAACAATCACATTCCACGCAGCTTGATTTGGAAAGCCGTGAATGTGAAGATAAACATCCAAGCCTACAGCCAATGCGTGATAAAGAATTTGGAAATTGGTTTTGGAGTATTCATGACCACCTGTCAAAGACAAAAACATCCCGATTTATTTCTGCCGCTTTTGATCCTTCTATTGTACACACGTCCCTACTAGATCTGACACTTTATTAACAACTGGGCATTCCATTATTCACAGCTGCACATCCATCTTCAGAAGGTTCTGATCTGTATATGGGTATGAGTTTTTCTTTTGGTTGCATTATTTTCTACATGCATTAAATTCAATCACTCAATGATGAAAGGTCATTGCATTATGAATTGAGAATCCACATCCACGTAGTCAGAAAATTGATATCAGGTGGCTAATAGATTGGGTCCATAGTTATTATTGGTATTTAGAAAGTAATCAAATATTACTTTCTAAGGTAATGGTTTATTTCATTGAGTGTCATTAAAGTTGGTTCAAGATTTATTATATTAAATGTCATGTTGTTTATAATAGTTAAAAAGTAATTTTCTTTTATTACTTTTTAAATTGTCTAAGTTGTCTTAAGTATCATCATATTATTGTGTTTGTAAGAGGGTGCATTTTCGGTTGAAACCGACACTCGTCAAAGTGAGGGAAAAGATTAAAAAAATGGAGAAATTGAGTCTCGTTGAGAAATTTGAAGGACGTGATTTTCACACTTGGAGAATCCAAATGCAATCGACTTTGATTGAAAAAGATTTGTGGGATGTGGTCAAACCAAATGTGACAACACCAACAAATCAATATATCTCATGAAGTGGAATATCAAGGATCAAAAGGCCTTGGGAACTATTGGTCTCGCTTTTCAAAAGCGTACTTGCACCATGTAGACTTCACAAAGTCTCGCAAAGGAAATCTTGGAGACATTAAATAAGCTATTCGGATCTCAAGCGAAAAGTGCAAAGACAAAATGAAGAAAAAAATTATATGGGTTAAAGATGGATGAAAGTATAAAAATGGCAGAACACATCAGAAGTTCCACTCTCTTCTCAATCACCTTGCAGGTATTAATGAGAAGGTAAAAGATGATGATGCCAAAGTAATTCTTTTGAATAGTTTGCCTAAAAAAATGTCTCATATGGTTTTTACTTTGAGCAAGATTAAAATTGGTTTAGAAGGAGTAGTTTCTACTCTTCTTGATTAGAATGAACCTTCGTAACCCGGAAGAAGAGCTCTTATATGTACACAATAAAGCTATTACATCATCAAAAAGGGTAAGTACAATTCAAAGCACATTCCTAAAAAGAAAAAATAAAATGTCACTATTGTAAATAAGTGGGGCATGTCATTTTAAATTGTAAAAAGTGGGCACAAGATCTACTAAATGATAAGATTGATCAAAAGGCTTATATTGTTGAAGAAGAAACTGACTGGGAAGATTATGCAACTGATGAAGAACTTTATTTCCCTAGTGATGAAGATTATCTCTTCTAAAAATAACCAAACTGGAGGTAGGAGGAAATGGAGGATGGAGGCTACTCAGCACCTCTTGTTAGTCGCCAATGACGAGGTCGCATTTTGTGGTGGTGACATATTTATTTCCAATTGTGTTTATTTTATCTGGTGTGTAGAATAAAGAGCAACAATTTGTGTATGTTTTCTTGGTACATGTGAGTATTCCTATATGTTCTCTTGAAGTGTTGTGATGTGGCATGGAAGGTGTCAGTCAGTGAAACAGTTGTATAGGAGGGCAACTGGTGTCCAGAGGAGAGGAGCAGTATGCAGACCTAAAAATATGCGTAGGCATATGATTCTGGTTTCAACTACACTTTACCCCATGTTCACACTAAGGGGGTGAATGTTAGGAATAATTAATAGTGTAAACATTGTATTATGAGTTGTTGAGAAACAACTCATATTTACTTGGTATTATATGTGAAGTTGGTGAAACAACTTCACGTATTTAGTTCCTTGTTTGTTACCACTCCTAAATTATAGGAGGTTATTTTGGCTACTTGTTTGGCTATTTATTAGCCATGTATTGTGTATGTAAGGTGGAGAAGATCAATACATTTTCTATTATTCTGATCTTATCCTTTCAAGCTCCCCATGGATCTCGTAAGAACTATAATTTATCTACCTCTAGACACGAGTAAGTGAAAATTGAGTATTCCAAGATATAACTATTTAAGACACCATGAACCCATGTATCCATAGCTTGAGTCTAAATTAGATCAACATCATAAAGGGTTTGGAATTCTTCATGCATCCAGACAAGTGCGCACTACCTCCAATTCTAGTTAGATGCATAAAAACAGCCACTCATACAATTCTACTCAAATAATATCGAAAAAGATCTCATATAAATTGTCATACAAATTTTGTTCCACCTAAGTGCATGTGTTAAAATCAGATCTAGTGCTGAACCTCCGTGTGTATTATTCTTCTAGATCACGTATTCATTCTTCAATACATGGTAACATTAATCGGTATGTCTTCACAACGAACCATCTTGAAAACAACTAAAAAGAGGTCCCGATAATAGAACCAATGATGTAGCCTAGAATTTAGTGATACAAAACCAATGAAACCTTATGCGTACTGGCACATCACTCATCCTAGACTGGATGCTCACCCAAAGTGCACAAAGGTACTAGTTCCCTTTTCGTGGTTGTTGTTGCAGGATGTTACCATGATGGTGACTTAACATATATAGATCTATTACTAGCACATCATTCTTCGAGCATACCGATCTATATCTAAGGAAAAGAAGAATTAATTACTAACCATGATGACATCAAAAACGTACTAGATTTAGATAAACACAAAAACTAACACTTAGATTCAGCCAATATCCTCCATTATATTCAATGCAATATGTATACAAAAGATTCATTACAACAACAATAGTATGCGTGTAATGATTTAACAACATATATTTATATATATCTCCTCTCTATATGTATCTATATCTCTATTACACAGTTTTACTACATATTTATAAGGGTGGGGACTTTCCTTCACCGCTTATCTATTACCAAAATAGGTCGTATGCTATTCTTATCCACACACCTTTACAAACCTAGCCACACATGCAAGTATGCTAACAATAGAGTAAAACTAGCTAACTCACAAAAGTAGATCTATTTCGGCCTATGTCCATATAAAGTGCTTCGTATCCAATCCTCCAAAATAACCAATGCACGGCATGCACATTTCTACCTCGCTTGTGTGGTCTCGCATGCCATCTCTAAAAATAGACCTTTATGAGAGAAAATGGATAAGTCCCAAAAGTTGAAATTTTGTTCCACGCTTGTGTTCTCCCTATCCATTCATGCCTTTAAATATGACTCACTTCCCCACACATACTTTTTGTGTGTTTTTAATCAAGTGTTCTTTGATCAACAATCCATATAGATTTCTATACAACCATTAGTAAAGTCATAAAAGATACTCAAGACTACCCTCCGGAATGTAGCAGGTACATTACACAAGCCAAATATAAGAAATGAATAGGAAAATATTCCCCATGTGCATGTGAAGGTAGTTTTTTTATCATCCGTGCAATCTAGATCTTATTATAGCTACTATATCCATCAAGAAAGGAGAAATACTTTTTACCAACAAACGATCAAGAACTTAATTAATGAAGGGCAATGGGAAGTGATATTTATTTGTTGTTGCATTCATCTCCTATAATATAAACATATTAGCCATTTACCATTCTTCTTTGGTACAATGACAAGAGGTTATACCCATTGACTATCTAATATGGGGTATATAAATCCAACATCTAACAACTTTTGTAATTAACTTTTCAAAATCTCTCGTGATCATGGTTCATCCACCTTTGAGGTTGTTTTATTGGTTTGCAATATTATTTGATATCAATTTTTTGAGTGAAAATCCACGGATGAATCCCACGTATATCACTAAAATCCCATGGATGTTTCATGTTTTACCGTATGAAATTAACAGTTGCTCTTATTGTCTATCCAACAACTTTCTTACATTGAGTGATCTCCCTAGTGTTATTTCAACTTTCTTGGAGAGGTCCATCATTGAACATATGTTGCTACCAATAGAATTTAGTATGCGCTATGTTGAAGATGTTGTTGAAGAATACAATTATTATGTGGAATATCCATGGTGTTTTTCTCGTGGTAGAACTTAGTTAAAGGGACAACTTAAGCATCTTAATTTTTCATCCACTTCTTCATTTATTTCATAATTATTCTATAAAAAATTAGAAAGAAAAACCTATTTTTCCTATTATTTAAGTGTAAAACTTCTCTAACATCATGAGCTATTGTATGGAGCTCTGATTAGCTTATGGTTATTCAAACAAATTATTTGATCTTCATCACTCAATGGTTAGGTAGGAGGATAGAGAATTATCTTATTGCTAGTTCTATTTGAGATGATCATTTTACTAGACCTACAACCCATGAATGCATCAACACCTTGACCACCGTTGTATTCTCGGACTTGGTTCATATTTGGTACTATAATAGGATAACCTCCCAAGATCACTTTTGGTTAAAAGAAAATGAAATCAGTAGGGTATTCCAAATATTTTACTATCATAATGATGTCTTTAAGAACACCTTCAAGACTTATTGTTGATCTATTTTCTAGAAAAGAATATATTTGTTGGTCTTAGTCCTTCCAATTTTAGATCATCCATGATTTTATTGGTCATGACATTGATTAGTACCCCTAATTCAATAAGATTATTCTTTATTGTTGTTCCATTGATATTAATGATCACCAAAGGACTACCTAGATCTATGTACTTGGGTAGCACCAAATTTCCAAGTATGATATCAGCCAATTGTCTAATAACCTACATAGTAAATGGATCTTTTATTTTTCTACCTAGCTTCTTGATACATAAATCCTTAAGAAACTTATTCTAGATATGTACATATTTTATGGATTTTATAAGTGGAATATTTACACAAATATCTTTCATTGGTTGACAAAATAAGAATCAAAATCTGATTTAGGGTCAAATTTATTTTCTTGCAATCTCTCTGAAATGGGGGTTCATTGAATTGTATTTTTCCTTTGTTAATTTTATGTTGACATTGATGTGGATCATCTTTTAGCATCTTCTTCCTTTAGTGTGGATTAGTCTGTAACAAAGTGGTTCATTTGTAATCTCCATGATGATGGTTTTACTTGGTGGGAGAATTGATCTTCCTAAGAGGAGATGGATATCATTGACATCAACTGAATAGAAAAATTATTGGGTTGATTCAATGGTGTAGGCTTGGTGAACATATTTATTTTTGGGGTTACATGTTGGTTGAGATCTAGGTTGGGGATTTGGCATCAAAGATTGTATTTGTGGGTAAGGAGGTTAATGAAAAGGTTACTTGGTAGCTAGGAGGTGGATTTATCCTTTGCTGACCTCCTCTCCAAGGCTTCTACCATGAATAAGCGGTTTGTTGCCATTTTTGGCCTGAAAAATTATTTTTTCATTGTTGTTGGTATTGGCTAGGGTATGGATCCCAGACTTGTTGAATACTATCCCAAGGTGGGGTTTTATATATTATGTTGGGATGAAGAAATTTCATAAGTATTAGAGGGAAAAAAAAATAGGGAATGCATATGTGTGAAAGTGGTAATTAACATGGGTGCGCCGAGAAAGAAAATTTTGGGACTTAGCTATTTTTATAGGGAACAGGCTAAAAATAGGATGGATTGTAGATCAAGAAAAAGATGAGAACAAGAAGAATTCTCAATAAAGGAAGATCTATTTTGGGAATAAGTAGAAGAGCAAGATATAGGCATATTTTGTGCTAATAATAAGATTAAAATAGAGTTTAATTATAGAATAATATATTATTAGCCACCGTGAAGCACATAGTTGTTGGCATGTGGGTATTTTGAACATGAATCCTATTTTGAGAATGCATGGGTGGTGAAGGGAAAGTCCACACCCCTATAAGTATGTATTATTCTCCCTTGTTTGATATAGTGCTAATTTGTAATTGAGTTATGAACTTGGTATGAATTTTTGCGCAATATTCTATGAGAGTATTGCGATGTATTCAGCTACTATTTTGTGATGAATTAATGCAATGGATCATTTTTTATGGATATTGGTTTTTATGCCTCTATTCATGGTACTTGTATGGTAAATTTGATATTAATTGTGATCTGATCTAATATGCTTTCTTATTATGTGTGTTTCTAATTTGAGATCATGGATTTGATTATTAAGATGGAATATACACTTTGATTATGGTTAGTATGGCTATGCGTGCTAACATATTAACAAGATAATACAAAAGAGGGACTTGGTAGCTTTACGTGCATTGTGTGAGTATCTAGATTTATCTATATGAAGTGTCAACGCACATAGGAAATTGAGTGGGAAAATAAGACTACATTTTGGTTCTGTTGTTGGTAACTCTTTTCAAACTATTTCATAAGATGTTTCATGATGATGGCATATCGATTGACTCTTTCATCCATTGAAGATTGGGTATACGAAGAAAAATATTAGTTTTCACAATATTTCAATGTGTGTAAGTGGGTAGAAGATAATTTGTATAATGAGCTCTATGAGATGTTTTTCAATTGTTTTCCTATAGAATTATACAAGTGGTTGTCAACATATGCATAAAAAAATGGAGTTATAGACCAAGGGTTTAGACACGGAAGACTAAAAACATTTTTTGATGTAGATGAACCCTAGACATGTCTTGTAGATCATTGGTGGGCTGGTGTTGTGCATATATATACTTTGAAATAGGATGTTTCTACGTATTTTTGTTTGAAATTTTCTAAGTTTAATTTTTACAGCCTGAGGATCTTACATCCACGTTATTCTTTTGGAAATTAAGATCTTGATGGTGGTATTGTGTCTAAACTACCTTCCTATGGCTAGATAAACATACCACCGCACATAGGGGAAGCAACAGGTGTGGTGAAAGATGGTGGACCTTACGTAAAAAGGAAGAGAAAATAAAGGTGGCTTGAGTATAATGAAGTGTGAGAGAGGTAATTTGTAAAGAAGCGTGAAATTGAGGAGTCTGTAGAGTTACGAAGGATGATGTCTCGCAAAGGATTTAAAGCTCAAATAGAAGACATGGAACTAGAACATCAGGATCTCCCCCACTTAGGCTAGGCTAGTATAAAATCCCCTTTGTCTTCTAATGAGATCATGTTAGAGGAGTAAATATTAAGGACCGTGGGTGTGCATTTGATCCCACTTGATGACCTAGCCCTTGCACCTGGTGTTCCAGTTCTAGAAGTAATAATTGATAAGAAGGTGAGTGTAGGTAATCTAGTAGCTTCAGGTAGATATAATTTTCCTTTGAATACATAAGTGCATCAAACAACACATGAATATATGGCAACATAAACATCATACTTGTTTGGGGGACCGATTGGAGGAATATTGTTTAGTGCGTCATCAAGAAAGGGTGTGGGTGCTTAAAACATTGGGAATACATCTGGAAGTACCACAACTTTGCAGACTATGGGATTTCATTTTAGTACCACTCTTGAGACTCAAGGAAGTAAATACACTGGTATGTTTCCTAATATAAGAGGATGATCAAGTAGATCTAGAGGATCAAGAGGTTTGGGATCAAGTGGATTAGGTGGTTCTGGTGGTGGAGGACATATTGGTGGGGGTTCTAGTTATATATCTGGTGGATAAGGTCCACACCCTCATTAACCACAACAGGTTTACTACGAGATGTCTCTTCACTTAAAAAATATAGATGTATTGATGATGATGTAGAGCATGTAAAAAGTATAGGTTATTACAAAGATGCTAAGGGAATCATAGCCTCGTATAGGAAGATAATTCAGTTTTCTAATAATCTTCAAGGGTGTGCACATATCCGGTAAAATAATTATGACCCGCATCGACTACAAAGGCATTATAATGCTTTAAGCTCCATGTTTCTAGTGTATTTTCATATTCCTAAGTTTGAACAAAATGTATCAAGACATTTAAAAACATTATGCATGTCTTATCTCGAGAGCGTGAAAGAATATGACACATATTTTAAAACTTTTGTGTTACGCTTATCTTATGACATACACCCTAGTTAGCATGCACAATGGTTTTTTGGTGGCTTTTTAAATCCATTCGTAAGGGAAATATCTCATAAGAGCTCTGTAGAGATTTGCGTGATGCTTTAGAAGCAGCTGCAAGCGTTGAGGTAGTTGGAAGTGTGGATATTGAGTAATCCAATTCTTGGAAGCACAAATTGCAGCCATGGTGAAATAGTTGGAGAATCTCTCTACTAATTCAGCTCATGAGATGCGTAATGGAATATGGTGTACAGATTGTGAGGTTGAAATACATATTAAGGATAACTACCCTCACAAGTTGGTGCGTGCCATTTTATCGACTATGATATCTGTTATTTTGACCATGATGCAAGTAGATGCCCTATTTTACAACACGTAATTTGGAAGAACATCCTTATGTATTGTAACATTTGTAAAAATCATACCTATGATACCTTTGATTGTGGATTGATTGATCACATTCATTAGGCAATTGAGACCGGTGTGTGTTAGACTAGTATGGCGAGTGGGTATGGGGAACATGGAGAACAATATAATGAAGGGATCAATAATGGGAATAATAGGAATACGGTCTTTCATGGAGGATATAAAGTTCGAGGTCATGGTGGTGGAAGAGGAGGATTTCCTAGAGTAACTTTTTATACTTGTGGATATCCTGATCATTATCGGTGTGATTCCCCTCAAAATGTGGTTTTCTCATAGTGTGGGAAAAACACAAGTTTTAATAATGTCCCGACTTATATGCATATATGAGCAAGAATCACAAGCAAGACAAGGGTGTGGAAATGATTAAGATATAACGCATGCAGCTTGGATATGAATGGGTGTTGAAGGTTAGATTTAATTCTCGAATTATAAACCATGTTAGTTACTTACACATCTTTAGGCTACGCGCGTACATGAAACTATCTTTATAAATGGATAGTAAGTTGACTATAACAAAGAAAGAGGTGATAAATGGAAATTATCTTGATGCTACACATCAGAAATAGGTTTACTAAGAGACTATGGATGTTATCAAGGATCTGTAAGGAGAAATTCATAACCGGAAGGAGAAGGAGCACGTGATGGAATGAGAAAAAAGGTTGAACTCCCAAAGGATGTAGAATACTTAAAGGAGGTATGTAGAATGTTGCACTAGGAGAATAAAATCTCTTTATTAGGAGAATGGTTGAGAGAGAAGATACCACATGCAACTAATGAGCATGAGAGGCAAATACGCATGCAAATATGACCACACATAATCATAAGTATGATAAGGAAATTGACCTTTGAATGTAATTATATATGGATGGCTTCGGAGAAACATTTTGATAGATACATGTGTAATCTATGAAAAATTTAATGCTTTTGATTTAGAAGATTACTTTAAAAGCACGAGGAAAAATCATACATGTAAAATAAACTTTGATAAAATTAAATAAAAGAAAAGTTAATTCCCAACACAAATAGAAACAATCACATTTCTGATTTCTAAGACCACTATGAAAGTGTGAGGAAAGATCATATGCATGAGGTTGTTACATTAGAAAAACAAATTAAAGTTTAAAAATACCATTTTTTATTTTTAATAAAAATAAGACAAGTGTTAGGAGAAATGAAACCATAAATTGGTTAGTGTAGGTTATTATTTATCCTTTTATTTATTTATTAGGATAATTCTTACACTTTTGTTTTTTCTTATACTTGTTGGGTTAGCTTATTTAGGTGCACTAGTTGTGTGGAGTTAGCTTATTAGTCTTCTGGAGTTAATTTAACTACCAATATCAATTAGTGGGAATTTTTCACCACTAATTTAGGTAGTAGTTTAAATTCCCACTCTTATATGTGCATCTTTCTTATTGAGAAATTCAAGTCATTATATTGTAATGTATTGAGCATTATGGATTATGATGGATTTCCATACATAGTATTTTAAATCTTTTGTTTTGAAAATCTAATGTGGTGTGTTTTTATCATCTAAGATCATGGCTTGGAACAATATTCTTATCGTTCCTTTCATGGTATAAGAATGATAGATGACGTAGAAATCCATATGTAATTTTTTTTTCGAAAGCAAGGGTTTATTATTTTCATGTATTCGGAATTTGTTAGCACTTTTCTGCAACATGAATTTTTATGAAAAATGGAGTGTGCCATTAGATTTGTAAGGTGCCAAAACCCTAGAATCAACTATAAAATTGACCATGTTTTGAGAAAGTCAAATCTGGATGTAGAGATTTTTGTACCTTCTAGGTGCATTATTTTATCCATTAGATATAAGTGTGTACCTTTTAGATGCATTCTTTTACCCTATGGATATTTATATTTTGGATGCAATATTTTATCCACTAGACACAGATCTGTACCCTCTAAGTGCATTATTTTATCCATTGGATATAAGTGTGTACCTTCGGATGCATTATTTTACCCTATGGATATTTCTGCTTTTCGATGGAGTCTTTTATCCACTGACACGATTTGTACCCTCTCGGTGCATTCATTTATCCATTGGATATAAGTATGTACCTTCTGAATGCATTCTTTTACCCTCTGGATATTTTTGTTTTTGATGCAGTCTTTTATCCATTGGATGCATTTTTTTACCCTCTGGGTGCATTCTTTTATCCATTGGATATAAGTGTGTACCTTTTGGATGCATTTTTATCCATTGGATATAGACATGTATCCTCTGAAGGTAATGATTTACCCTTTGGAATTTTAGGTTTTAGGTGCATGATTTTACCTTTGGTTACAAGCATGCATCATGTGGATTCACTCTTTTACCCTTTAGATATTTAGGTGTCAAGTGTACCTTTTAAAAAAACATCAGCATTAAAATATTATTTTAATAGAAAAACCTTCTAGAGCTCATAAATTCTTATCCATAGCTCACATTAAGGTGATCATTTTTTTGAAATTATGTATTTTTTCGAGATCTACACATTGGTGAAATTTTTATAAACATATTTTAAATGTAAAAGCTATTTTTTCTCATTATAATATTTACATGCACTCAATTATAAAGTGTCAAACTTTAGAGTGTGTTGTAATCACTTGTGGATGTAATTTCGGTAGAGCTCAAAGATCCTAAAATTTTGGGTCTTGCATTCTTGTATCTATGGGTGTATACATTTATATCTCTCTTAGTTTTTTTAAATATTTTAGATCTTTATTTTTGACACTTTGTTTTGGCATGTTGACGGTCTCTCTAATGGGGGAGCTATTCTGGTGAAGCCCAGTGTTAGTTTGTCAATGTTTAAGTAGTTGATTTTGGAAACTCATATAGATCTGTGGTGTCACTCTACCCATTTAGCAATATGGGAGGGTGTGGTGTTGATACTAATTATTTAGATTTTGTGGCATTTCCTTGTTCTATGTTAATACTACTTCTTCAGTTTCATGTCCTTGTTACTTTTCCTTTTCTTGGATCATGGCACTCCTATTTATTTGGATCTCATATCCTTTCCTTGTTTCCTTTGTTGTTCTTAGATCATGGAACACCTATTTGTAGTAGTTGATCAAATTATGTTTGGTGTTTCTTTGTCACTTTCGACATCACACCATTGACAAACTCCTTGCATGGAGCTATTCTGGTGAAGCCCAGTGTCATTTTTTTGAGTTCTATGATCAATCAGTGGATTCAAACCACAATGCGCACCAAAATTCTTCAACATTGTACATGTTTTTGGAGCCGAGCTTCTTAGGATATCTTGCAATGGGATTTTTCTCTCTCTACTTTGTTATTACTAGTTTTAGGTACCTTATGGTGTCCAATTTTCCTAGTTATTGTACATGGGCACCTCATCAGGCCTTGTTGCAAGGAACCTTCTTCTTTTTCACTCACCTAAGCTATGATTATGAGAGAGTAGTAGTGTAGGTTATTATTTATCCGTTTATTTATTTATTAGGATGATTCTTAAACCTGTTGGGTTATCTTACTTAGGTGCACTAGTTGTGTGGAGTTAGCTTACTAGTCTTGTTGAGTTAGCTTCTCAGTTATGTGGAGTTATCCTACTAGTATTCTAGAGTTAACTACCGAGATCGAGTTAGTGGGATTTCTTCACCATTGATTTAGGTAGTAGTTACACTTACACTTACCTCCTCCTATGTACATATTTCCTATTGAGTAATTCAAGTCATTATATTGTAATGTATTGAGCATTAAGGCTTATGATGGATTTCCATAAATGGTGTTTTATCTCTTCTATTTTGCAAATCTATTATGGTGTGCTATTATCATCCGAGATTGTGGCTTGGAACAATCTTCTTATCGTTCCTTTCAAAAAAAATTGTAAGTTTAAATCAAAAATTTATTATTACATTACATAGATCTTTTCAATACCTTTCCGTAAAAAAAATGAAGTCATTTCGAGTTCGGAGAAAAACTTATGGCTTCCAGAAGATGGGTTATGGTAGCGCTCTTAGTGAAAAATTTGAACGTGAGAAAATGTCCCGGTAATTGGATTTTTTGGTTTTTTTACTTCTGTACTTCAACTAAGAAGATAAAATTTTGACAACATGGTTAAAAATAACAATAAACATAAAGAAAAAGTTAGATCAAAAAATGATTAACTAAAATGAAAGAAAGAAATGTAGGAGGTCCCACCAGGAAAACCAAAATGTAAGATATGAAAATTCACAGGAATGAAAGAAAAACAATAAACTTACAAACCTTATAGTAACCTTCCAATGCAAACCTCAATAGGAGATATTTTGAAGTTGTATAACCTTTGCAAAGTAATTGATTTTTGGGTGCTCTTGAATGGCCTCTAAAGGTGAGTGCAATTTTATGAATAGAGTAGTTGGAAAGCTTCATAATGCAAATTGATAGATTTTATTTCCAAACAATTCAAGAGGATTTGGGATAAGACAAGCTTGCAATTTATGGAAGAAGAAACAATTAGAAATTGGTTGAACACATTTGAATGCGCATGCTAAAAATAGCATTAGAGGAGATTACAGATAGTGTCAGGGCATTTACGGGAAATAAATGAATTAAATACAAAAGTTACATCCAGAAAGGTGGTTGTATGTGCAATTCAATTGCCCCCACCTTTCTAGGATTCTAGAAGTGCAGTTATCTAAGATGAGGATGTGGAGTCCAAGAAGATTCTAAGTGGTTGTTGACTGAAATAAGTGGAATTAAATAAATAAACTTAAATAGTATTTATTTTGTGAGGAGATAATTAACCATTTAAATAAGTAAATGTTTAATTATATTAGCTAAAAGGTGTTAGGAATTATGACAAGATAATTAAGAATTTAAATAAATAAATGTTTAATTATATTAGTTGGGAGGGTATAGGAATTAATTTAATTAATTCCAAAGACATGTTAGAATTAAATAATTTAATTCCAAAGCGTAGGAATATAGCTTAGGCAATATAATCAATTTTAATTAATTCTAAAGGGGATATTTGAATGATGGAATTAATTTAATTAAGTTCAAAGGGTTGTACTATGGTGAGATATAATTAATTTAATTAATTCTAATTGGATAAAATTGGGATAGAATATGTATGTATTTTTAGGGTGTCTACAATAGGTTCATAAGTTAATGTACTCATGTTCGATGCTTGGAATCAAATGGGAATGTTTCACCACAATGTTATATATAAAATAGATAAGGTAAAGGTGAGGTGAGGAGGAACTGTAAATTTGAAGAATTTTGTGTGCGTTATAAAACACCAAGTTGATCATGAAGAGATCCTTTTTGGCTAGGAAGGACTACCTATAAAAGCACAACAATACCACCAAATAGAGTTAAATAGCATATGACAATGGACTTCCTAGTGTATGCTAGATCTAAGAAGTGTGATACTTCCTAGAAGGCTATCAATCCACTATTTTAAAACAACTTAATGTAAAGAAATGATAGTAAAAGAAAGGTCATATTGTAACAATATGATTTAGGTATCTCATATGCTAACAATAGACTAGATTTAAGATAAATATTGAATATACAACTAAATCTAGAGAAGTCGGGGTGTTGTCAAGGCTGACAAGTGTGGAAAAGGTGTTTAGGAAGGTCTAGGTGAGATTGGGTGAGGTTTAGGAAGGTTTTGGGTGAGTTAGGAGCTCGTTGGTCTAAGGTAAATTACCAATCACAGAGACCGGTATCGGTTGTGCAACTGATGTCGGTATTTCTTGGCAATAGCTAACATCGGTAGGGGAAATTAGATGAGAAGATTAAAATAGGTTGGTTGGGATCTCTTTGTGATTGCACATAGAGTTAGAATTGTTTAGGCTAGGTGTAAGGATTTATATGAAGACTTAGAGAGGGTAAAATAGGTGGTTTGAGAAGAGTACAAGGCTCAATAGGCAAGTGGTTGGGTGGAGGTGCTACGGAGGAGATCTAGGAGAGGTAGAAGGAGAAAGAAAGAAAATAAATGATTAATAACCAAAATACTAAAAGCAATCACAAGGTAGAGATTACTTACTTGTAGATTGGAAGCTAGTTGTAGAAGGAATGAATGTGGTTGAAGGAGAGACAAGTATCAATCCTATGCAATAGTAGTAGAAGGCTCTGGAATTCCTTGTGAGTGATCCAATGCTTTGGAACACACTTTGTTGATGCTTGGTGAAGGTTGTGAATGCTGGAATGATCTTTGGTTCATCGTGAGGTTACCTAGATGCTCGAGAATACCAATGCAAGGATACCTAAAATCCAAGATGGAAGAAGAACCTAGGTAAAGGATTGGAATTCCTTATTTAAGAGAACCAATGATGATTAGGTGGTCGGCATAGAATCAGAATAAATGGTGTTGGTTAGGGAGAAAAGGTCATATTTTTCCAAAAATAGTCTTTTATCTCCGTTTTAGTGTTAGTCAAGATTTTTATGGACTAGGAGTGTGGGTTGTCACTAAATGAAGTGGGAAATAGGTGGGAGAAGTGTAGAAGAAGTCATAGTTAGGTTTAGAAGAAGTCATAGTTAGAAAATTAAATTCCTTAGTCTAGGTTAATAAATAGGCTTGGAATGGGTCCATGGTGAGGTGGAGGGTGAGGGAATTATTAACTTAATATGGGTAGTTAAATTAATAATAATGTGTGGAGGGGTCATGGTAAGAGGTATGTTAGTCGAAGGGGGCCTTGAGGGTTGTGACCCAATTTTTAGTGTCTATATTTGCCCCTTTTATCGAATAGCTTGTATTGATAAGTGATGATGAAAAAAATAGGAAGTGGTTTCCCTAGGTATGGGTAGAGGTGAGGTTGCCTCAAGTATGGGTGGATGTGATCCCACTCAATCTAGAAACCAATGAAGGAGCAGGAAAAATTGGTGATGGGTTTGATAAAGTGGTAAATAATGAAAAATGAAGTAAGGTGTGGGTATAGGAAAGGGTGATATAAGTGTGGGTAATAGGTGAGGGAATTCAAATGCATGCACACATCTATAATGTGACAAAGCACTAGGTTGAAGAGCTCACAAATTGTACATCATCAAAGGTCGATATTTTATCCAAACAAGGTATATATGGTCAAGGTATCCAAGGTATAGGAAGTGCTTCAAGAATCATAATGAGGCTAGGCACAAGAATGGGTATAGGTGTGTTTCGAAACACCAAAAGGTTTGGTTTGGTCAAGATAAACATCATTTCATAAGGCTAGGGAAGGTCGACATGATAAACAATACAAATAGAGTCATTTTTATTAGATACGGTAAAAAACAAGGATTGGCTCCCAGGGGCCATTACAAGACAAGGAACAAAAACAAAAAGCAAGAAGGAAACGTAAAAGTCCAAGAAAGGAGTTAAACATGCTTAACTCTTACAAGTAGGAGCTAGACTTTGTATTAAGGTGGGAAAAATAGAGAGAAGGTGGGACAGTCTCCAAAAACAAAACAACAGAAGTTCACCAAAATTACGCCAAAGAGTCCAAAATCATAAGTTAATTTTTTTGGAGATCCCCACTACTGCCATCATGGATATCTTTGATCATGTCACCCTCAGCACCTTTTTCATTAATATCTTCCTCCAGCTCATCCTCGGAGCTACTGATGTGCAAGTTAAAGTTCCTTCTTTTAGTGCCCTCCTCCATCCCTTCCATCCTGTCGCTTAGCTTTTTTACCTAGTCCTACACTCTAGATATTTCGCTTGGACTTCACTTGAGTAGTGACAATTTTCTTGGAAGCGTTGATGAAATCTATCATAGAAATAAAATTAGCATCATCACAAAGTACAATGAGTAAGAAATTTCAAGTGCCAAAAGGGTGAGGTTGGTGTGGGTGTATAGGTAAGGTCATGGGTAAGGCCAAGGTATAGGAAAAAATGTGTCCCTAAGTATAATTAGGGAGGTGACTAGGCTGGTAGGGCTATTAGGTGAGCTGGTAGGGTGGTGGTAAAGTTATGATAGTAAGAAAATGACATCTTGTAGCAAAACATTAGGCAAATTAGGCAAAATTCTTTAGGCGAGGTGACCGATACCGATTGAGATGTAACAAATACTAGTAATGGTGACCGATGCCGGCCAAACTAGGGCATAACCAAACCAACATCACCATCCTAATTTTGGGTTAAAAAGTAAAAGAAACATGGAAAAGGTTCATTTGAACCTTTTTACTTGTTGAAAACGACTGGGAGAGAGCATATTCTCATGGAAAATGATAAGGAGATTGAGAGAGGTGATTTTTCAAGAAGTTAGTGGTTGTTAAAGTGGAGTTTACGGGCCCACAAGATCTTCATGATCAATTTGATTGGTTGAGAGATGGGAAGTGGATTGAGACATGATAGAGGAAGAAGAGGGCACAGGTGGAGGTCAGATTCCTATTGCAGAGATCGCACCATAGTTTGAGCTCCATTATTGTGTTGTGCAGAATAATAGGGTAGGAAAATAGAAATTTTATTGTTTTTGAAATTTGATGAAATGGGGGTGAAATTGGGTCGTGGGAGGGTGAAATTAGTTTAATTAGGGGTTAAAATGAATTTGGGGGAAATTTGGGGTTGTTTGGGTGGGTAGATTAGGTAGTTTTGAATTTTTTGAAATTGGGGATGTGGGGTTTCGACCCTAGGGACAAACTAGTAGAAAACATCGGTTGGGTATCAACCAATGTCAATAGGCTGACCAACATCAGCAGTAAAGAGGGGACTGGTATTGGTCGGGAATAATTGATGTTAGTCACTATGAAAAGTGACTAAGTGTGAAAAAGATTAGTTATGGAGGCCGAAAGGTAGGGGAAGGGTGGGTAGGTTTTTTCCAATGTAGGAATGGGTGGGTTGGGTTGTCCAAGGTAGGAATGGGTGGGTTTAGGCTAGGTAAGAGTGGGTAGGAAGAAATGAGAAGGTGTAGGGATAGATCAAAGGTATAGGTCAACAATGTAGGATGGGTGCAAGATAGATGAGGTAAGTTAGGTCAATAGGTGAAGGGGGAAATAAATGAAACATAGAGGTGGGAAAGAAGATAAAAATAGTGTAAGGAAGATAGGTTATAGGGTAAAAATGGTAAGGCAAGGTAGAATGTAGATATTGGTAGGAAAAGGTAAATGATTAACTAATGTGAATGTTGATGATGAACAAATGAAAATAGTTGGTGATGAGAGATAGACTCCCACCCTTATTATTATAGATGATATCTAGCATCACAGAGGACAAGTGAGATCACATGAGGGATGCCATACTAGGTGTTTTTAGGAGGTATAGGAAGATAGTTTGAGATCATAACATGATGGTCTCCCTCATCAATAGATGGGACCCAGTGACTAACACATTCCACCTACCTACCAGGGAGATGAATATCACCCTAGAGGACGTCTACAGGATCTTGAGGCTACCTATTATTTGGGAGTCATTGTATCATATCTCTTCAAATGAGTTGTTTGATCCTATGCTTGTATTATTTAGAGAGGTTATGATATATTTGACTTATCACAGTGTAAGCATTACTACAGTGATATGTATGTCATACACCCTTATGAGACACGACTATTAGTGCTCATGATGGTGGGGATTGGTTGTTTTGTGCTCCCTAACTTAGATGGTGGGAAGTTTACATGGTAACTCGATGGGAATTTTATAGGATATGATTGAGGATAGAGTATGTTTTTCATGGGTGCCAAAAACCTAGTACATTTATATAGGGAGTTATGGGCATATAGGAGGATTCGGTGGTTTGGTTTATGTTGTAACTATCTTCTTCACTATTGGGCCTATGAGCATATAGTATGTCTATGTCCACCAAGCCTTCCACACAGGATTGGTATAGAGGATTCTACAGAGCAGGCTTCAAACGATGGATTCATATAGGGGCACATACAAGGGTGGACATGGCATCATGGGATGTGACATATTATAGGCATGTGTTGGATGACATATCAGTAGTTGATATTTTATGGAGGCCATATCTTGGTTACCCTTCATTTGGAGGTATGGTGGAGGAGTTGGAAGGTACATATCTAGTGCGATGGATACAAGGACATAGACCTAGAGAGCATGAGATGATACCTATTGACCAGTGTCATATGACGCCAAGATATGGTAGGATGTTCCTCCATCATTCCCATAGTACCGTAGGGATGACGTGGAGAGACCTTTATCTCCACCACATCTAGAAGATCTAATAGGGGTAGAGGAGTAGGTGGTAGATAGGAGGATAGATGATGCAGGCTATACAGATAGATATAGATGGTGGTAGATAGCCCAGCCTATATGCAACACCTCCGATGCCAAGAAAACTCCGACTTGGATGATGTGAGTGTTGAGAGGGATAAATTACGGGGATAGGTAGTTACCATAAAAGCCCATGTTACAATACTATAGGGGAAACTAGTAGGAGTGCATGCATAGGTGGAAACCTTACAAGGACAATAAGCTACGGCAAGATGTGTTATCCAAAATGAGCCCCTTGCTTATTTTGGCTAACTTGCTTTCATTCTTCCCTTCCTTGTGCTTCAACTTCAATTTTCACACATTTTAAGCACTCAAGGGTTTCTAGAAATGGTTCCATCAGATAGTATTTTTCTTCCCCTTTCCAGAAAGGTAAAATTTTCCTCCTAACTCCAAATATTTTGAAATTTATGGCTTGGCGAAGTTTTTTGGGGAACATTTCCCTAGGAAAGCCTGCGGCCAATGAAATGGTGCCACGTGGCGATAGAGGTTAGGGTAGCAGAGAAAAGTTGGAGAATATTCCAAAAAGAGGGAAAAGGGTACAAAGGGAAAATTTTGGCTTGCAGGCCCATGGAGGAGGATGGAGAAAAAGTTACGAAAGGCCCGTGGATAATGAGGAAGTGACACGTGTCCATGACAGTGGTGGGAGTTGGAGGCATGGAGGAAACTTTGGTTTTTTGCCAAAGTGATAGAGGCACAAATGGAGAAAAGAAGTGCCCCCCCCCCAAGAAACCGGAAGAGCGACACATACCACCAGAGTGACAGAGTGTGGGGAAAATGTGGGAATTTTTCCCAATGTGAAATCAAAGGAAAAAGGTGAGGTTTGGGCCCGCGTTTCCATCAGTGAATGGGAAAGCACCACGTGTCACCGGGAGAGCGGGGCGCGGACTAATTTTGGGAAATTTTCCCAATGTAAAAATCAAAGGGGAAAATCAATGTTTGGCCCCATGTTCCCATTGAAGAACCAGAAAGTGAAACATGTCCTAGAGTAGTGGAGGCATGGAGGTTTTTGGGAAAAAAATTTAAAAGGGAAAATTTTAAAGTTTGACCCCGCCGACCAAATTTTGACTCTATTTTCACCATTTTTGCCCTAAATCTTCATAGGGCCATATCTTTTGATCCAGAGCTTGGATTTTCACGTTCTTTATGTCATTAGAAAGATGGTGAAATTATATACACATTGACCCCTCAATTTTGGATTTTGGTGAAGATTTGTGGAAGAAATTTGGAAAAATGTCCCTGGCACTAGAAAAGACAAAAAAATAGATTTTCATCTACCATATTTAATGAGGTATGGGCAATTTCTTGTCCTACGGGCTTGAATGCATTGGGAAGTGGATTTGTAGAGGTGCCCTTGCTGTTTTAATGAATATTGTTGGTGGTTGAAGTCCAAAATCAGATTTTCCCACATTTTCTCCTTTCTTCCATTCTGCTTCATGGTTAAAAGCTAGTTTTGGCTCATTTGTAACAAGTTGTTCATCATTCTTCTCTGCCTCTCCCTTCTTTTCTTCCCCAGGGTCAAAAATGGAGTTTGAACCTCCTCCCTTGCTTTGTAATGGCATTTTTTTCCTCTTACCAGTAAAATGATGTTTTGTGCAAACTTTTGGAGCAATAAAAATGTGTTTTGTGATGCATTTGTCCATCCTTGCTTGTTTTTCTTGTCTTCTTCTTGCCTCTCTTCATTGCAGGTATTTGTGCATGTTTGAATGTTCATTGTAGGTTTTGGAGCTGTGTTCATGGAGTTTTGGAACATTTTTTGTGTGAAATCAATCTTTGGTTTTGTGATGCACTTATCCATCCTTCCATTGCTCACCTCTTGTTCCATGGCAGCTTTGATAGATGTTCAACATTTTTTTCTCGGTGTATCACTATTTTAGTGTAGGATCTATTTTTCCTTTCTCTCTCTCTCTCTCTCTCTCTCCCTCTTTCTCTCCCCGGCATAGTTAGATTAGGATTAGATTAGCTCACCTACACTAGAATAGCTTGTGGCAGGTATTTTAGGAAGAGGAACCAACCTTCTCTAGAGAGCTTTCCCCATTTGCAAAGGTCCCACACTTTGGGAAAGCTCAATGTTGTGCATTCACACCAAATGGCATTTCTTTAGAAAAGCATATCCATAGGTCATTTTGGGGGTGATGTGAATTCTCACTAACAATAGGCAGTGGCGTGGGTGGGTTACGGGGCTAGGTTAAACGATTGTAGGACCAGTTACAACATTATAGGCATATGTGGCCACATTATAGATGCAGCTTGAAGTAGAATAGGAACAATCTCGGGCACAGAAGAAGAGGCACCAAGACAGGGTCCCCAACCATAGGTAGAGGTATAGGGGCCACTATTACTAGGACATGGTCCATAAATAGGAGGTAGAGTGATGGATCCTCCATAAGTGATATCTATGGATAGGTACAGGGAGGTTATGGTAGAGGCTAGGTATTATGAGGATCAATTGATAGAGAATGATGTCCCTTTTGTTAGCTATGCCACCCATAGAGCCCAACAGAAGCCGTGAGAGGTCCAGTTCATAGAGCCATAAGTACTAACAGCTTTTAGGGAGCCATCGATCTCGGGGAAAGGTTAGTGAGATGTGACTATTTCATAGTGATAGAGGCTAGATGAGGGGACATGAGAGACTAGTAGAGGTGTCGGGCCCTCCTAGATATGAGAAGATGATAGAGATGTTGGTTATTTTTTATTTTTGAATTATATATACCGGCCTACGTGCCAAAGATGCGAGATGTACATGATATTTTTAGAGACTTTATTTATATTTGTATATACATTGTATTGACATATAAACTTTATAGTATATAGATGGTAACATTGATATCTGTTGTGTGTTGTTTCACTTTACATTATATTGTTATAATGGAAACTAGATGTGTAGGCATGATTAATATGAGGGTTTGTCTTTTATTCCCTATCTATTGATATTATTATGGAAATTTAGGTCTGTAGGCATGGTTTGGTTTAATTTCCAAGTTATTGATGTTATGGAAACTAGATGATAGACATGGTTGGTGTTATGGTTGTATGATGTAATTTTATTTCCATTATATTGATGTCATAGAAACTAGATGATTAGGCATGGTTGTGTTTAGTTTGGATTTCTAATGTATGGATGGTATGAAAATTAGATGTAGGCATGATTTGGTTGTGTTTGTGTTGATTTAATTTCCAAGTCATTGGTATTATGAAAAGTAAATGATGATGTGTATGGGTGATGTATGGTTTTTTTGGTTAATTTTCAAGTTATTTTTTTGTGGAAACTAACTAACGAGGTATTTTTATGGGGGAAAATGGTAGAGGAAAAGATTATTTGAGTTAACCTCAAAAGTCCGCATGCCTTAAGAGTGTCTTACATAGCCCTTGCAAAGGGGCTCAAGCTTATGTATTTCTCCCTTAAACTAGGGAAGAATGTGATTGGGTTAGGTAAGTTGAGTAGGTAAGTTGGTTGGGTAAGGCATGTTTGAAAATATGCAAAGTCGAATGTTGAATAGGTAATATGCAAGGTGAATTAGGCATAGACATAGATGAAGGTGTTATGGTTGATTTAATTTTGATGGTCTTGTCTTGTTGAAGAAATAATGAGTAAACAAATTAGAAATCAAAAGAAGAAGCATGCCCATATTTGGAAAGGACCATAACTATCATACCCCTAGACTTATTAAACATAAGTCCCTAGATACACTACATGAATGATGGGTCTAGAGTTGAAAGAATTTACGTGATCACAATGTGTAGAATACACGTGACATCCCTTGAGTAGATATGAGTAAATAAAGGAAGGTAGGGTGGAGTGGTTCATTAAGCATAACCTTGTTATAAAACAACATACCCCTTCTGCAAGAAACCCAAAACTAGAATAGGCAAGTCCATGACAAAAAGTTTTTGTTTTTCTTAATTTTATTTTTTTTTACTTTTTGTATGTATATAATGATCGATGTGGGAAGTCTATATTAGGATAAATAGGTTCTCCTTGAGGTATTTGTGAATTTTATCAATTTGGGAAGCTCCAAAGTTATTTTATTTGAGAGATATAGATTAGTCTTCTTTTTGGGATAGACTACGTGTAATAAGTGGCTAACTTTTTATAGCTATCCTTTGAGGGAGCAGTCTATGTATAATAACAAGAAAGAAACATAGATGTCTTATTGATGGAATCATCTATTTGTAATAATTTTTACTCAAGGAGTGAAGTTTTTGGTTATCCCATATATTTTGCCTTTATTTTTGTACTTGAATTCATGGAAAAGACTATAAAGGATAATAGGCTTCTTTTGAAGGAAAAACCATAGCACAAAAAGGTTAGCTATGAAAAAGGGGTTTCAAGTGATGAATGACCATGGGATTCAACCCTAAAAAGGATGAAAATTATCCATGAGAATCATGCCATGAGTAGATTTGTAGTACTCATATTAAAGACAAGGCTGAATGGTGACAGATAATCACACAATTCTAGTTTAGTCATTGGTCCTTAAAAGAGGTAGGTGGAAGGAGAGGTTTTCTCAAGGGATGAGAATATAAGTGACATAAAGTGATGTAGTAATTTATTCAATAATAGAACGATTAAAGATGTAAGGCATTAAGAGGCTTAGGTTTGGGTTTACCTTCAAGAGAAGATAAATGATAAGTTCCTGATCCATAGGTATGGGTGACGATGTAAGGTCCAGGTTAATTAGGAGAAAAATTACCTCGTTTACTTTTATCCACTTTGGTCACATGTTGGTTTTCCTTCAGGAAAAGGTCATCGATATTGAAATTTTTCTCATGATCACGTTTTTTATAGGCACACTTGATGCATTTTTGGTAGATTTGGAGATAGTCTAGAGTATGTAGACAATGTTTATCCAATATCTCATGTTGCACCAATAGTTCTTAGTGAAAATCATCGTAAGAGAGCATGGATTTAAGTGATATATGAAGAGATGGGAATTGGACTTTGAGAGGTAGGAAAACCTCTGTATCGTAGACCAAAGAGAAAGGTGTGGCATTGGTAGATGTACGAATGTTGGTACGGTAAAACCATAAAGTGAAAGGAATGTGCATGTGCCAATCCTTACCAGTTTCGTCGATGACTTTCATAAGAATTTTGTTGAGGGTTTTTTCATAAGACTTGGCTTGGCCATTTTCCTATGGGTAATATGGTAAAAAAAACTAAGTTGAATGCTAGAATTATCACATAGTTTATGTCAAATTTTATTTTTTAATTGTTTTTTGTTGTCAGTGATGAAGCGATGAGGAACACCAAAATGGAAAATTATATGATGGTTGATAAATTCAGTTATCTTTTTAGATTTGGTAGAAATGAGAGGTATGGCTTCCACCCATTTAGTGTAGTGTTCAGTCGTTGTGATGATCTAATGATGATGTTGTGAGGAATGAGGGTTAATCTCCCAAAGAGATCCAAAACCCATTGAGTGAAGGGTTAAAAGTCTCTTGAAACTTGTAAGGCATGACTAGGGGTGTGGTGAAGGTTAGCATGTTATTGACACTTCACACAACATTTGATATAACCACCGCAGATCATGGTTAACGGTTGGATGGTAATAGCTAAGGCAAAGGATAAACTGACGAACGCAAGGCCACTAAAATTTCCCCAAAAATCCCATCGTATATTTCTTTGATGGTGTATGGGATTTCAAAACTAGTGAGGCACCACAAGAGGATACAATCAAGGTCACAATTGTAGAGAAGACCCCCCAAGATGACGTACTTCGAGAATATTTTAAGGAAGGCTCATCATCTATTATGAGTGATATATGGAGGAAAAATTGAAAGGGAGAGGTAGTCAACAAACTTCTTATACCAAATGTCATGTGGGTCGGTTTTGATTCTTCCCACAAAATTTACACCATGGATAATATAAGAGGGTGACTGCAACCATTGTACCATGACAAATATTTTGGAGTTTAAAGGTGAGGTAGGTATTTTTGAGGTGAGATAAGCCATGGTATCCACAAATTTGTTAGTGGATCATGGAGTGGTTTGAATGAAAAAGTGGTCAAATGTGGTTAACATTATGTCGACATGATGTTTATAATTTTGAATTTCCTCATTACGACACCAAAGACAAACCATTGAATTGGTTTAAAACCATTTAAGAGTCACCAAATATATTAATGGATTTAACATCTAAGGCAATGGAATTTTGAAGACCTAACACAAGTGCTTCATATTCGGTCATGTTATTAGTGCAGTTAAAGTAGAGTTTGAAGGATAAAGGCATAGGCTCACCATCAAGAGGAATGAGGATGACCCTTACACCACCCCCACATTGACATTTGGATATGTCAAAGAATAACGTCATCTGGTAGAAAATATCATCAAGGGAGAGGGTAGTGATATATTCATTAGGAAAATTAAAGTTAGAAGATTTATTTCTAGGAAGAGGAGCATCTACAAGCTAATCTACAATGGTTTGTCCCTTGACAGACTTTTGATGAATGAATTCCAGGTCTAGGTTTGCAAGGAGCATGAACCAATGTGTGGTGCATTGGTGTTGGTAAGGTTTAGCATACATGTAATGCAAAGGGTTGTTGTTGGTGACAATAAGAGTTTGGTGGCCACGAAGACCAAGACTAGGAAAAGCTTTTTAGCATGAGTATACCTAGTCTCATAGTCTAAAAGAGTACAACTTATGAAATAAACCTCTTTCTCCATGTGTTTCTCATCGTGATGAGAGAGCATGACACCCGTTGAGCTCAAAATTACACCCTAGATATGATCATGAATGACCAAGAATTCTGAGGCAACATGGGACTGTCTCTCAGTTGTGGGACCTACAAACTAAGACAAACCTCTAGAGAAGGTCGACTTCCTCTACCTATTTATAATGCTAACACTATGATTCTAAGGGACCATGATGAGAAGGAGATGGATAAGATAAATCCTAAGCTAATGGAAGGTGATAACACCAGAAAGAGGTTCGCCATCACTCTCCATGAAGGAGAAAGAAGGAAATAAAAATTGGGTGAGAGAGAAGAAAGGGACATGTCACAGACAAGAACCATTTATATATGGATTTATTCACATAAAAACACATGAAATGGATCCTGTAAGTAAGGAAAACACATAACATGCTAATAAATGCAAAAAAAGAGGCAAAGAGAAATAAAATGTGAGACCAGGGCAGAGAGATAGCCACAAAATATGATTTTATTGCTTAAGGGATGGATAGTCATTTAAATTGAAGGCAGAAGGTGAAAATACATTGTAAAGACCAAACTCAAGGTCTAAAACCCATGGGAAGTTGGCCACCATTTTGGAATGGTATCGTTATAACAAAGAGAGATCCGTTTTAATGAGCAGTGCTTTTACATTTATAGAAAAATAAGGAGAGAATAAGAGAAAGAGAGGGAAACTTGAAATAAAATTTCTAACCACCAACAACAGCTTAATAAATTCCATCAAAGAATTAGGCACCTCTGGTTATCCACTGCCACATGCCTTATTGAGAAACTATGGGTGCCCATACTACATTAAATGCTAGTAGATGTGCCACCTAGAACTTTGTTTTTTCATGTTGGAGAAGTCTTCCACCTTTCCGATCATCCGATCAAAAGATATGGAAATTTTATTCTCTCATGAAAACTATCATTTTCCTTTAATAAGCATCTTTCTCTTTCCGCCGCTCTTCCTTGTGTTATGCATCTTTTCCTACCTCTTTTCTTTATTTCACAACATTTAGTGCAATATAGAATTATATTGACATTCGCGGATCTATTTCCTTAAATCCGTGATCTTCTTGATTTTCTTTACCCATGGTTTTCTACTTTAGTGTATCATGGATTTCTAGAACATCCGAAGACCCTTTTTATTCAATCTACACTTTCCCGACCTCTCGTGGAATGCTCCAATTCTTCCATGGATAATTGATAGCTTTGGCACTTAATATCATTAGCCATGTATTTCTAATATTTTTCCTTCACCCAATGGTATTATTCTTTTTCCATGGTTCTTGACATATCTTTGTGGTATACTCCAACTCTTTGCGCAGCTTTGTTTAAACTCCACAAAGAATCCAAGTTTTTCTAGTTTTTGCAAGGGGTGCAAAAATAGATAACAACACCCAAGGAATGGTCAGTGGAAGAAATGTAGAGGTAAAAAGGTTTGTAATATTTAGGTGGGATGAGAATGGGTGGTTGAAGAAGGTATTTATTCAATGTTTCAAAGGCTTTGTGGAACTCATTGTTTGAATTAAAGGAGACATCCTTTTTAAGGAGATGATGAAAAGGGTGACATCAGATGAAAAGTCGGAAATAAAGCATCGAATGGATTGTAATTTTCCTTACAAACTACAAAGTTTTCAAAGGTTAGTAGGTGGAGGCATCTCAAGAATAGCCTTGATTTTAGTGAGATCGACTTCAATGCCCCACAAAGAGACGATGAAACCAAGGATTTTTCCAAAGAGAATGAAAAAGACACACTTCTTTGGTTGAAGGTGAATATAGTATTTGATGAGACGATCAAAGATGACTTTAAGAACTATGAGGTGTTTGGCACAAATTTTGGACTTACCGAGAAGGTCATTGACATAATCTTCCAATATGTCATGCATGATATCATGGAAGATATAGGTCATAGTGCACTGATAGGTGGCACCAACATTTTTCAATCCAAAGGGCATGATACGATAACAGAAAGTCCCCTAAGGGGTGATGAAGGTGGTTTATTGTTGATCTTCCAAAGTGAATAATATTTGATTATAACTAGATAATCCATCCATAAGAGATAACATCTCATGGCTGGCTGTAAGATCAACACATTGATCTATGCTAAGTAGAGGAAAATCATCCTTAGGGAAGGCAAGGTAAAGGCCGTGGAATTCTGAAGATGTGGAGTCCCTTGTCTCTTTGGTGATAGGAACAATGTTGAAATCCATTATGGATAGTCAATGGGTAGAATGAAGGAAACAAAAAGGAGGTGCTAGAGTTCTTCTTTCACAAGAAGGGAAATGTGTGGATGCATTTTTCGTAGCTTTTGTTTCACAAGTTTTGTGTCGAGGATAGTCACGATATTATGGAACAAAATACTAGGGTAAATATCGGCATATCGACATAAGACTAAGAAAAAGCTCTATTATGATCTTGAAGGAAAGAAGTGAAAGATTTTTATTTGGTAGAATCTAAATATTGGCCTATCTTTCGATTCACGAGTCGTCATGAGTGTGAATGTTGATCTCTATGGTTAATTCATTCAACATCATTTGTGTCTCGTGAAGGTAAGGAATGATGAATATACAAATTGTATACACCTAAATAGGTGAGAATAGAATCATCATCCTAAAATTGAATGACACCGATATAAGGTGTATTATCTTCCAAAATGTTAGGATAAAGAAGAAGAAGGGAAGAGGGAGCCTCACCATCACAATGATAGGTACGAGGTCCTAAAGAAATGGTGTTCATGAAAAAAAATTAGGAGGGATGGATTCTGGATCCACGGAATCTATGGGTAAATGTGGTGTGGTAGCTGAGTTAGGTGGGGAAGGCTTATCTTCCTATACGAGTTTGATTCTATCATTTTAAGGAATCAATGGTACGGAAAATATGATACCACAACGGTATTTTTATTCAGTGGTGTAATGTATGACTCGTGTGTCGAACATTCTCATAAAGACCAAAGCCAAAGCCCTTCCAAGAACATCGATGAAGAAAAGTGAGGATGAAGTGGTGATTGGTGAGGTATTGGAAGTTAGATGAGAAAGGTCAGGTTTAGGTAGGTGGTTAAGGAGAATAAGAATAATATCGAGTCCCCCATATGTTAAGTTGGTGTAAAGGTGTGGAGGACCGTATGGAAAACATTCTCCTACATGACGGTTTAGTAACGTGGGTTTTGGTGAAGTATGCCATACTCTTGAGGAGTAAGGAAAGTGTCTATGTTGTATAAGCGGTACTCCCCTAGGGAAAGGCATTGAAAAACACCTATTAAGGGGTTTGAGGTCAGTACTTGGGTAGTGGGGATGGATGAGTTACTAGAAAAATATAAGGTTCGGCCTCGGTTGGTGAAATAGGTGGATTGGTAGATGGGCTACCTATGGAAGATATAATAGTAGTGGGGATAGGTGGGCTAGATGTGGAAGGTATAGCGTAAGAATTGGTAGACTAGGTAGTGGAAGAATATGAAGTGGTAGAAGTGGTAGATGAGGTAGTGAAAGAAGATGAAGCGATAGGGGTGGTAGATACCTTGACTGGAATAAGGACATCATTTGGTTAGTAAAGCATGTTGCAGGTTTTAAAAGGTGAAGGATCCACCTGAATGGTGTAGGGGTGCCCTTCATATTCAAATTTTAGGCAACAATGAAGGGTTGAAGGTACACACCCCATGACATGAATCTAAGGTCACCAAGCAACAGGTTATATTTAAATTCCCCCTCAAGAACATAGAATAGTTCGTGACTAGTGTGAAGCCCGACACAGATGTGGAGGATGATGGTGCCAAGGGTATAAGTCATGACATCATTGAAATAATGCAACATAACAGGGTTATTATGCATGCAGTTGGTGGGTATGCATAATTTTTCGTACGCATGGGAATAAATGATATTAATGTTAGCACCTCCATCAATCATAACATGTCAAACATGAGTATCATTGATGTAGGTGGTGATGAAGAGGGAAGGATCAAGATCAACTTATTATAGAGGAGCGACCTTTGAATCATCAAAACTAATGGTGGAAACTTTAGGAAAGATAGTGGGAGAAGAATTTTGAGGCGGAGTAGTGAGGGAGGCCACATGATGAGGGGTAAAGATAGCAGCCACAGGTGTGTAGGATCATTTGGTGGAACCTTGATAGATTACAAGACCTCAATGAGGGCATGATGATGAGACTCAAAGGTTTGAATTAGGTCATACAAGGACATCTTCAAAGGATATTGATGAATCTTTTTAATCATAGAGTGATGTGTGACTCCATCAGAAATAGGATAAGTTGGCCCACAGATGGTTACCTTGGGGGTAGGTGTAGGTGGAATGGTGTGTGAAGGTGCACTAGATGAGCTATCATTTTTATCTTTTCCTTTATCTTTTTGTGATCAAGTGGCTACTTGGACCATATTTATTTCAAATATCGGAGGAGGAAAAGAGGGTTATAGAGATGTAGGTAAAGGCCATTGAATAGATATAGGGCTAGATTATGTGGTAGTAGACAAGGGGGAATGGGATACTCCTCCAAAATCTCATCTTCATTGAAGTTACCATCTGAAGTATAGAGTTGAAGGAGAATTTTTTTGAGGGCCTTACAACCTTTGACATCATGCCCTGGTGAGTGATGATATGCATAGATTTTGGTGTCATCAAACCCTACTAGTTTGGGTTTGGATTTTGGTGTCGTCAAACCCTAATAGGTGGCATTGAAATAGCATAGGTTTCTAACAACCTAGTCGATGTTAGAATAGGATCCTACAAATGAATCATAGTGAGAAGTCGAGTGGGATTTGATTCGTATGGGTGATTTTTTTGGGAGAGGTGCTACTGGAGGTGGTGTAGGTGTGAATACCTTTTGGGTAGTACTAAAGGTTTTTGTTTTTGTTTATGTTGCACCTTATTGGGTAAATATACAGGAGGGGGAGATGTGAGGTAGAAGGAGATGTAGAAGGTGGGGCTACCCTAAAAATCCATGGTGAGAGTGGCAAAGTGTTGTAAATAGTGTGGTTATAGGTAATGGAAGAGGTATAGAAGAAGAGGTGATGAAGGTGAAGGTGTGGAAGAAAGAGAGGTAATGGTGCAGGTGTGGGTTTCCATGTCTTGGATTTTCCTTGTTGAAGAGGTGATTTGACCAAGGTGGAAGGGTTGATGTTAGCCTAAAATCAAAGGTAGAGGAGCAGGTGAAAGAGAGGGAATGAGAGAGATAAGGGTGTGAGGAGTATGAGGTTGGGTCTTCCTCTTAGGTGTGGGAATTGATTTTGTGATGGGTGGTGGTTGAGTAGATAAGTCTAGTTTCACTATGGGATGCAATAGGCTAGGTGTTGGTAGGAACCCTAAGGAAGTGGTAGGTTTAGGTGTGGATAGGGGTTTGGGTGAAGGTGAGGCTGAAGAAGAAGGGGCTGATATGATCAACTCAAGTGTCATGGTTTTAGTTGTCTTGAATACCTTAGGATAGATAGTTGAGGTATCCGAGGACAACATCTACATTTGGGTAGATACTGGGAGTCAAAGGCACCCCAGAGTGTGGAGTAATCAACATACTCTAATTGGTACACTAAAGGTAAGAATATTTTTTTTTTTGGAGATGAAGAACTAGTGGTGAGACCCATCCACAAATTCGAGTCTTATGATACAGGAAGGTTTTCACCTCTCGATGTAGTAGGAGAAAGTGATGTAAAATGTTTTATAGTATCTTGGAATACCCTAGGAGAAGCATCACCTATAAGAAGAGGAGATAAGATTAGCTCATTTATGGTTCGAGGAGAGGGAAAACAAGCAATGTGGACTCTCTATAGGTGAAAAAGTGGATAGGGTTAGCTCCTCCTTGGGTAGAGGAACATGTGAGATAGGTTCCTCCTTAGGTAGAGGAACATGCAAGATAGGATCTGTGGTAGGTAGAGAAATAGGTGGGGTAGGATCCTCCATGGGTAGAGGAGTAGGTGTGATAGGTTCCTCTCAGTAGATAGAGGAGTATGTGTGATAGACTCTCGTGTAATAATTTCCTTGATAGATGCTACAAGAAGAAACTAGCTAAATGGGACAGGTATTGTGTTGAAAATGACATGAACCTCATGCACATTGGTGTCACTAGTAGAAGTATTTGAATCCTAGTCTGATGAAGGGGTATGATTAGGAAAAGGTTTCTTAAACACACCCATACTAGAATTCACAGGTGAATTAGGGTTGTCAAGAATGATATCACCATTATCTAGCATTCCCCTGACAATATTCTTAAAAGCTTTACAATTTCCATCGCTCTATTCCCTAACTCAATGATAGTTACATAAGTCATTTTCTTTGTACCATGACAGTGTAGGATGAGAAGGATCAAAACCACTATTTTTTTTATAGGTGGAAGGGTGATGTCTCCAAATTTTAAATTTTTTTCCAACATAGAATAATATGGTTCTTTGATAGGAGTGTAAGCCCTCTATTCATACTTGTACTATAAGTTTTGAATAGGAGAAAAGTTGGAAAGTGGTTTTGGTTGATTATATGGATGAGAGGGGATGGATTTCAGAATCACCATGTTGGTAGATCCTTTGGCCTTGGAATGGTTATTAGAATGGTTGTTTGGTAGTTTAGAAGAAGATTCATTCAATTTGAAGTTAGCATTCTTGTTACGTAACTTAATTTTTTCTTCTTCAAGGGAACTGATCTCTAGTTTCTGGGCCAAGGTGAAGGCTTCACAAACATGCAAAATGTTTTAACCTAGGGAATAAAGGAAATGTGTCTAACACATGCCCTTTTAAAAAACTCTATGATATATTTTTGTGGTAACTGGAAGGTGAGTTGATTGATGAGGCCCCACCAACATGCGACGAAATCTATGATAGATTCATCCTCGTATTGGATAATAGAGTATAAGTCCATCAAATATACTTTCTTAGAGATATTTATTGAGAAATGATCAAGGAAGGTCTAGGCCTATCAATTAAAGGATAAGATCGAGTGCCTAGGAAAAGCAATATACCAATCTAAGGTAGGTCCTAATAATGACATGGGAAACTTTCTAAGGAACAAGGCATCATTATGGGTGATAAAATAACACATGTTTAAATGATCATAAATGTTGTTGAGGCTCTTCCTTCCTATTAAAACCATTGAACTTGGGTAACTTCCATAACCCAGGATAAGGGTGGATAGGTATGCATGGGTGTATTGCCTCATTAAATATTTCATCTTAAGTGAGGACGTTACGAGATCCATAAAATGAGGCCTCACATTTTTACATCTTATCCATCATCATCTTGATAAGATCCATGGTAGGATTATATTGAGGAGTGCCCCTTGCAATATAATGGGGTGGATGAGATGAATAGGTCATAAATGGCATACCAGTGTATGGTGGTGCCAAATATGTGAAATGAGAAGTAGGTACATAGGCAGGAATAGATGATGAGGGCATGTACCTTGAATATGAGGTGGATGTTATAGGTTGTGATTGAGTCGGGGTATAAGTGGGAGGCACTTGTATGAAGACCCTCGTAGCGATGGGTGGAAGAGTTTAGGTATAGAAATGAAAAATTTATGAAAGGTTATATAGGATGTCGACACAACCGATGGTTGTGAAGCAATATGTACCGATGATGTGGGGATATATATACTTAGAGCCATGGCTGAGGATATAGAAGATGTCAAGGAGTTAGTAGAGGTTGGGGGACCGATGCACATTGAGATGTGATAGATACCAAGGGTGTAGTGGATGTCATGGGTATAGTAGGTGACATTGACTCGAGATTAGGTAACGCTGAAGCAACATTCACGGAAATGGCACGAGGTATGGAGGTAGGCTTACCAAAAATGACCGCTCAATGAGTCATGGGTAAAAGAGTGGGAAAGCTAATGTTGTAAGACTATGATATTATAAGTGAGAAATTTAGCGAATTCCTCGTCACCTTTTGGTATAGTTACAGAATGTTATGGTCTATTTGTGAAGAAATAGATGGCAGTGAAGGTGAAGTAAGTAATGGTATGTGACTGGTGTGAAAGGAAAAATATCATGCTTTTCGGTGAGTCTAACCCATAAGAAAGCTGGAAAATAGGTATTCTAGGTTCTACAGAAATGACATAACTAAGAAACAAATATCTAGTGGATTCTGGAGGGTAGAAATAGGTTATTGTTTCTGATAAAAATAAAAAACATAGAGATCAATGCCAGTTAGTAAAACAGTGATGGTTAGGTAGAAATAATGATGTTGGTCACTAGACCAATGCCGGTGACTGATAAAAATTGGGGAAGTGAAGAATTTAAGATTGTTTGAGTATGAAAAGTGTAAAAACAGTTATTATGGGCTCTGTTAAAGGTGATAGATACTTAGGAATTGATTAATGGAAAGAATCAAGTATTTTGAAAGAATATGGTTGTTGGTTTTGACAGAAGAATAAAAAGTAGAGAAACTGATACCACTCAATTAACTAGTTCGGTATGATTAAATATTCAATGCAAAACACCTGGACTAATGTTGATTACTGATAAAAACTTAGAAGTGAAGAAATTAAGATTTTTTGAGTTAAAATTGATGAAAAGAAAGCCTCGAAAGAGGATGTGTATGAAAAAGATGATTTAACACACTCATGAAAAACCATAAATAACTAGTTTTGATTGTTGAGTGCCAAAAATAAAGAAAAAGTGATTAATATGTCCTCTCAACTCAAAATATATAAGATAAGAAAAAAATCGATAGTCCACAAACAAAAACTAGCAACACGTTATCCTAGGAAATATTTTAGTGTTGTTTGGCTTATGCCTTAGAACTGACTGTGAATGAAATAGAATGTTTGGATAACGAAGGTACCTAGAAATAAATCTATGGATGGTTTTAGGTTTTGTTTTGGTGAAGGAGTCCTTGATATACCTTGTGGTATGTGAGGTTTGAGCTCTGATATGATAAATCACCACAACACATGGTGAGGCCCACCATCAATGGGTTTTTAAATCCTTGAAAACTTCTTCCTGGAAGGGAATGTTTAAGAAGTTTGTAAATTGTGTTAAGTGATTTGGTCAAAGGGAGTGTGTCCAAAAATGTGAACTATGCTTTATTAATCAACCAAAAATGGTCATGACCTCTGTCATATGATTTATACTTAACTATGTGAGCTAGATATGCGTATATATACAGGATGTTGTATTTATTGTGATACTTTTTCTAGCCAATCCTCATCAATTTGGATGTGAAGTTTTGAAAAATGTGATTTTAGGATCCCCCTACATGGGAATTTCCTCCTCCATATGGTTGGAATGAGATAACCTATTCCCTATGGTGAAAGGATTCTCTCCCATATTTGTTAAGGAAACCAAGTAGGGGTGAGTTTGAAAATACTTACATGGAGGAGCTTGAGAGATATAGGTTTCATCGAGGTATAAGGAGTTGGATTCATGGTTACTTATTCTATCTATTACAAGAAAAAGATTATATTTAAATACCTATTATTATGTACATATTTCTACCCTCTTCTTTAATTGTTTTAGAATATGTTTTTAGGTGGTTTCTTGTTTGCATTTTTAGTTAAATGAGAACCCTTGTAAAAATTTGAGAAGCATATCCTCTCTCTCATGGTATTGAAGGGAGGATAGTATTCACATCACCTTAATATTGGGAATATGATGATGCCTATAGTTTGGGAGGAAACCACACCTTTGTTGTTTCGAAAACTTGGAGCTTTGCAATGGAGTTTTGGGACTATTTTGACAATGTGAAAGTTCATAAAAATTTGTCATGTAGTTCCCTCTTTGGGGGGCTTGTACACTTGCATTCCTTTTTGTTTTTTGAAGTTGTAAAATTAATTTAAGATATGGTTTTTAATATGGGAAAAGAAAGGATTCAAATATTGTTTTGAGTATGCAAAATAATAAAGTTAATCGACATTTTTCTCCTTCATTGTAATGGTATTAATGAATTGAAAAATTGTAATAATAAATTAAAAATAACTTGTTTTGGGTTAAAAGAGAATGCAGATAGTGAAATTTTGGGAATATTATTGTGCATGGTAATCACCGTATTTCATTTGAATTATTGAAAATATAATTACTTTGGGATATTAGTAAAACAAGAAAGTATATTTATTCTTGAATATGAATGGAACTAGAAGAATGTTCTCTTATGATATCTCATATTTTGGTGATGTAATTCTCTTAAAAATTCATTCCAAATCAAATTCTAGAATTGATTTAATAAATATGACCACACACACACACACAAATCTATACATGAATATATTTTTATAATGGAATAATGACTGGTTTTATCTATCAAATACATGTAATTACTTATTGATACATTTTTTTCTTTAATTTTCATTTCAAACTAAAAATATATTAAAATTAGAAATGAAATTGTGTTTAAAATACGTATGTATGTGTGTGTGTGTGTGTGTGTGTGTGTGTGTGTGTGTGTGTGTGTGTGTGTGTGTGTGTGTGTGTGTGTGTGTGTGTGTGTGTGTGTGTGTGTGTGTGTGTGTGTGTGTGTGTGTGTCCATGAATATATAAATATGGAAAATAAAGTAATAGTTGTATTTCACATATTTATATTCCCGCAATGTTATTCTCTTTGGTAGTGACCACTTGTATTTTAAAATAGAAGGATTGGCCAACATGTGTGTGTGCGTGTTTAGTTTTCATTTAAGCTATTTTTGTGCATTTCATCTATGGAGCTCCATTTTGGGAATGTTATCCAAAATGTGCCCCTGCTCATTTTTGTGGCTAACTCCTTGTGTTCTTACCTCTCTTGTGCCTCAGTCTCCATTTTTTATTTTTAGGCACTCAAATCTTTCTAAAAATGGCACCATTGGATAGAGCTCTCTCTCAGCTTTCCAGAAAGGTAAAGTTTTCCTCCTAACTCCTCATATTTTTCAAGTTATGGCTCGGCGGAGTTTTTGTGGGAAATTTTCCCTTAGGAGGCCCGCGGCCAATAGGAAGCCGCCACGTGGCACCTGGAGTGGCAGAGCGCGGGGAAAATTTGAAAATTTTCCAAAGACCAAACGGGTAAAAATTCAAACTTTTGCCCGCCGATCCGATTTTGGCCTGTTTTTGCCCTAAATTTTCAAATCGCCATATCTTTCGATCCAGAGCTCGATTTTCACGTTCTTTATATCAATGGAAAGCTGGTGAAATTCTCTACATGATTCTGGGGTAAATTTTTCATTTTTGTTGAGTTTGGAGAGATAAAATAAAGAAACACCTCTGGCACGTGGTAATGGCCAGAAATGATGTTTCAACAACCAGTTTTAATGTAAAATGGGTCGCATTCTTCTTCAGCATGGCCAAAAATGTTAGGGCATGGGTCTGTAAGGACTCCCATGCTATTTTAATGCATCTTCATTCAATGGGAATGACTTCCAAATTTTTACATGTTTTCTCTCTCTCCGGCTCGACCCATGCATTGTAAAAAGTCGATTTGGCTCATTTTTGAGGTTGAACAACTTTTTTGGATAGCAAGCTTCTTATTTCACCTTCAACAAGTGATTTTTACAAGTATCGACCTTCTTCATGATTGTAACAGGTTTCGCCTCTTTGATTTTGTAAATGCAAGAATTTTGACAAGTGAAAAATGACAAGGTGTAAACTCTGTGATCAATTTTCACCCTTTGTTTGTATTGTCTTGCTTCATTTCGCACTTAATCGCATCTTATCAGCCTGTATGATGTTTCATGTTGCATTTTATGAAATTGTGTCAATTTTCATGAACAAGAAGTGTTCACCTCTCCTTTGGTGTATCACCTATTAGTTTAGTTTCAATTTTTGCACTTTCTATCTCTCGTCTCCTTGAATTTAGAGTAGGATTAGGATTCAAACCTCTCGTAATTGTGTAAATAATGATATGATCGCAGGAGTTTGAGGAACTAGCCTCTAATCTGAGATTCCTCTCTCATTTTACAAGTCCCACACTTGGAGAGAGGTTTCATTGTTGTGCAATCACACCGGATGCCCGAAACATCAACTTAGAAACCTCGGTTTGCATCCGTGGGTGTTGCTGATTTGCAACAACAGTTTTGGCATGCTGTGGGACCTTAGAGGTCTCATTTTCATTACAGCAAAGTTGATGTGCATCTTCTACAATTTTCTTTCTTAAAAGAGCTATAAATTACACATCTGGCGACTCCAAGGGGAAGAATCAGCTGGTTTTAGCAGTGCATGCCTGAAAACTCATGAGAAGAATCAACACAAGGTCAAGAGCTAGAGAGGAAGAGGTTCTGTTTGAATATCTGTAGTTATCTCCAAGAATAAGGCAAAGTGGGAGGAGAATCCAAAGGTCTCCATCTCCACCAAACATAACTCTCTTAACTCCTCCACCTGGTAGGCCTTTCATTCGGTCAACAAGGGTTCTAAGACCAATTAGAATGGCACAAAACAACCCCTATGTCAATTTCACTGGCAGCAGCCCACTTGCTCTCAATGCACAAAATCCAATCCCAGTTGCAGTATTGAAGAACATTCCATACTTCACTGGAGAAAATCAAACCTCACCTGGTGATCATGTTAAGGATATTGCTAACATTTGTGTAATCCATGAGATCAATGAGAAGCAAGTCTGTTGCAAACTGTGGCATCTTCATTTAAAGGGAAAGCTTTGCAATGGTTCAAGAGTCTTGCCTCAGTTCTATTCAAAATTAGAATCATCTATGTATAGCCCTCCATAAGCAGCTTTGGGAAAAGGGAGACAACTTGTCCCTTTGGAGCAGTACGACAACTATCAAAAGAGCTCCCAATGAGTAGTGAATGATTTTAATTTCAGATTTCAAAGGACTTGGGAGAGAATTCCAGCAAGGCAAATGTGCCAACAAATAGAAGGTGCTTTTCTATACTATCTCAAAGCTCTAAATTCTGATATTTCTATGTTGATTCAGTCCATGGGAGGCATAACTATCCATATGGCTTATAAGATTGCCATTAGGGCTGAAAATTGTTTGATCCAAGTCGGCAAACTAGCCCCTAGACCTCCCATGCCATTGTTTCCAAGTTTAGAGAGCCTAAACACTAATCAAGCACCTAATTTGGCTCCTTCTCCCACTCCTTGAATCGAGTTCAAATGAAGCTTCTACTTCATCTCCAAGTGCCCCAAATGAGCTTCAAGAAGTCATGAAGCAATTGCAAAATTTAGGTAATGAGCTAGTTACTCTCAAGAGGTAACAAGCTCAAAGTTTTAGACCTTCCTTCCAGCCTTATGCTCACCTAACAGCAGCCATATCAACCTCATAGACCACCCAATCTAGCTGCAAATCTAAATCAAGCAAGGCCTCTTGCCAATAGACCATTTCAACCCTATAATCCAAATGCTATATCTGCCTCTAAGGCATTGGTGCCAACACAAAACAACGTTGCTCAGGAGTATGATTGGTGTTTTCCATGCAATGAACCTCACAACCAATCTATGTGCTTCAACGGTGCCTTGAATCAAGCATTAATGGTGACAACTACTGGTGTGGAGGGTGAGGGCAGTCAAGGAAACAACCAACAACAAGAAACATTCTAGCAGCAATCAGCTCCAAATGACACCACACTTGTGAACTGGCAGGCAGAGGATTTTTGTGGCATAAATCAAATAGTCTCTCAAGGTGTTGCAGCCAACACAAGGTCAAAAAGAAGGAATTTGGGTGAAGAATAGCCATTAGCTCCAACCAATCCACAACCTTTTATGGCTCCACAAATGGTTGGCAAACAAAATCCAGTTGTAAATGCACAAGGGTAGCCAAGAACAGCTCCTAGACCAACTCAAATACTAGTTGTTGCTGCCCACATGCAAGGGATGAATATGCAAACCAAGGGACAACAAAGAGATCCTTCATCACCATTTAGTATCATTGATCAGATGAAGAAGACAAATGTAAATATATCAATGTGGGAATCCCTATCTATCCCAGGCCAGAGAGATTTGCTACAAGCTGCCATGAAGGACTAGCCAACTTCGAATCAGCAAGTCCAAATGCAAGAGAAGGTGAAGGGAATCATGGAGGACATAAAGGTAAAATGTTGAATCCCCTCCTTTTATGTCTCATTAATCATTAGAAACCAATTGGTGCACAATTGCATGATTGATTCTGGGGCAAGTAGCTCAGTGATGCCCAAGAAAATAGCTGATCAGCTAGGACTTCAATATGAAACCATATCCAAAGGGGTAGTGTAGTTGGATGGGACAGTAGTAACAATAGTTGGGGTGATTAGAAACTTGAGTCTTACCTTGCATGCATGTCCAAATGTTGTTGTTTTACAAGATGTATCAGTTATAGACCTTCCACCACTCTTTGCCCTATGTTTGTCAAGAGATTTCACAGCCAAGATTGGAGGATATTTGTCTACTGATTGGTCACACATGCTATTCAGAATGAGGTATGGAACCAAAGCTACAATCAGGTCTGAACCTATTGCAAACTTCCACATTGAGCCCTACACTCCAAGTCAGATCAATGCCAACTGTTCAAAATTTGATCAAGAAGATCACCCAAGCACTGATGAAGCTGACACCAAGGTTGGAAGCATCCCGGATCTAACTCTTGATGAATGGGAAAACAAGGTGCATGCTTTTGATCCTTATCAAGAAGTAGAAGAATCTGAGCTAGGGGTCTATTGCATACATCAAGAAGATCAGCCCATTCCTAACATCACCAAGCCAAACCACAAGGATGAAAATGAGGTATGGCAGCTATTTTTTGATGGATCAAGGAGTAGACAAGGTGCAGGAGGTGGAGCTATGCTTATTTCACCTCAAGGAGTAAAGTACTATTCAGCTTTTAGATTTCAGTTTGCATGCTCCAATAACACTGTTGAATATGAATCCTTGGTGCAAGGGATGCATTGGGCAATAAAGAGAGGAATAAAGAACTTGCAAGTCTTTAGTGACAGTGAATTGATTGTAAACCAAGTTAAGGGGCAGCATGCTATCAAGAATAATCTACTCAAGTGCTACAAGAATAGGGTGTGGGACCTCATTGAAGATTTTGAGGGCTTCAGCATAAAATCCATTCCTAGAAAAGAAAACCAAGTTGCTGATAGGCTTGCAACAGTTAGGGGAGCCTTTGATATTGTGGAAAGAATTCAAAAGGACAAGGTATAGCCAAACATCCATGTGATTGTGAGGCCTTCAGTGCCGGATAACAATGTAAGTTGGCAAGTGTTTGAGAATGACCAGCAAATCATCCATTTCTTACAAGAAGAAGCTGAGTTCTCAGCTAAAAATCAGGAAAAATTGGAACAGCAGTATGGTGACCAAGTGGTACAGCTGAGAACTAACAAGATGCCCAAGGGACTTATCACTTTGGAGTCCATTTTCAATCCCAATGATTAGTTTAGGAAAGAGAAAGCAAACATTCAGGTCAAGAGAGAAGATTCAGTATCCATCTTGGTGGAAGAGAACAAACCATTGCAAATTGGAAAGATGACAACTGAACAAGAAAGGTATGAGTTCATACAGCTGTGTCAAGAGTTCCCTGATGTGTTTGCTTGGAGCTACGAAGATTTGAAAGGTTTCAATCCCAAGTTAGCTCAAAGACACCATTGAGTTCGATCCAAATACTAAGCCCATCAGGTAGAAATAAAGGCCATTCAATCCACACATGGAACCTCTCATGAGGAAGGAATTGAACAAGTTGATTGAGTCAAGAATCATATTCCCAATCAAGTATTTGAGTTGGGTTGCCAACTTAGTTCCAAATGTAAAGAAGAGTGGAGAGATCAGATTGTGCGTTGATTTTAGAGATTTGAATAGAGCATCTCTCAAGGACCATTACCCACTTCCTTCTATGGAGTAGATTTTACAAGTTGTTGCTGGCTCCGAAAGGTTTTCATTGCTTGATGGCTACTCAGGGTACAATCAGATTATGGTGAAGGAAGAAGATCAGTTCAAGACACCTTCACAACCAAATGGGGAACTTATGCATACAGAAAATGCCATTTGGGCTGTCCAACGCTAGAGCTACCTTCCAAAGAGCAATGGACATGGCATTCAAAGGTTTGATTAACAACATGGTGCTGATATATCTTGATGATATCACTTTGTTTTTTCAAAGAATGCAGAGACCACCTCTCTCGCTTGAGACAAGTCTTCCAAAGGTGTAGGAGATTTGGAGTGTCTTTGAATCCTAAGAAGTGTATCTTCCTAGCACATGAAGGAAATCTCCTTGGCCATATTGTCTCCAAAGAAGGATTAGCAATTGATCTAGAGAGAGTTGAAGCCATAATAACACTACCATTGAAGGCACTTCGAGTTTCTTGGGAGAATAAATTTTGTTCGGAGGTTTGTCCCAGATTTTGCAGCCCTTGTCAAACCTATCACCAAGATGTTGAAGAAAAGCATGGCTTTCAAATGGATAGCAAAAGGCAAGGAGAGTTTTGAAGCAATCAAAGAAGCCATCTCTCAAGCACCAACTCTCATCAACCCGGACTTCTCCAAGGATTTCATCCTCTATGCATTTGGGGGTAATGATACCATTTCTACCATTTTGGTACAATGAGAACAAGGACAATGATGAGTAGCCAATTGCTTTCTTCAGCCAAAGCCTAGATGACTATGAGGTGAGATATTATTTTATTGAGAAGCATGTACTTGCAGTAATCAGAAGCTTGAAGAAATTCAAGCATCTAGTCTCAAACAACAAGGTTCAGTTGTTGGTCTCTCATGCGGGAGTAAAGGACTTCCTCCTCAACAAGGATTTGAATGAGAAAAGGGCAGGTTGGATCACTCATGTCATGGAGTATGACATTGAGATCAAGGTCACCAAGATGGTAAGAGGAAAAGGATTGTGTGAGCAGCTGATTCTAGGCAAGAAAAAAGGAGTATGCAATAAAGAAGAGGCTGTTTTGACAGTTCAAGACAGCCATGTGCAAGGTAGCACTCAAGAAGAGGATAATTCTGTCCCCACTCCTTGATGGACCCAAGGTATAATGCTCTTCCTAAGCACAGAGCCTATACCCTCCAAATATGAACATAACCCAAAGAAGACACTTTAGATTGCAGGTTGTCCCATATACCATAGTAGACGGTGTTTTGTTCAAGAAAGATGTGAATGGAGTGCTGCTGAGATGCATTAGCACAAATCAGATTCATAGGGTGTTGGAAGAGTTCCATGGTGGACCAGCTGGTGGTCATTTTGCACCAAGAGTGACAGCTCTAAAAATCATAAAGGATGGTTATTATTAGCCCAAGATTTTCAGTGATTGCTTTGCGTGGATCAAAAGGTGCAAGAATTGTGCATTCTTCACAAGTAAAGAGAGGCTTGCTGCCCTTCCATTGCATCTAATTTCAGTTGACCAGCCATTCATGCAATGGGGTTTGGACTTCATTGAGTCATTAATCCTAATTCAAGCCAAGGGCATAATTGGATTTTGACACCACGCACTACTTCACCAAGTGGACTCAACCAAAGAGCACTCAAGGAAGAAAATGAGTCTAGCATCTTAGACTTCTATGAGGGGATAGTAACTAGATTTGGCATACATGCTACAATAATCTCGATAATGCAAAAGAGCATTCATTGGATCCAAGGTGACTAAGTGGGCTGTCAAGAATGGGATCTACCTAAGTACTTCATCAAACTACTACCCTCAGGGTAATGTCCAGGCTGAATCTACAAACAAGAACTTGTTAAGGATCATTAGGAGGACTCTTGATCGAATCGAGAGGTCTTGGCATACCAAACTGAAATCAGCCTTATGGGCTGATAGGATAACTCCCAAGAGATCCATAGGTAACTCTCCATTTAGGCTTGTTTATGGAAGAGAGGCAATCTTGCCCATGTCACTTGAGTTGCCAACATTAGAACTCATGAAGTAGTTAGAGTTGCTAGAGTTTGGGCCCATGGAGGTGAGATATGCAGAGTTGATGGAGCTCCAAGAGATCAGAGATCAGGCATCCCAAGCAATGGAGAAGGATCAAGCTTTGATCAAGAAGAACTTTAATAGGAAGGCCAAGAGTAGATCTTTCCAAGTTGGAGATCTAGTGTTAAAATGGGATGTAGATAGAGAAAAACTGGGAAGGCATTCAAAATTTGATGCCATTTGGAGTGGCCCATACATGGTCACAAAGTGTAAGGACAGCAATGCCTTCCAATTGTCTTCATTGGATGGCGAAGAACTACAGATTCCAGTCAATGGAATCTATCTAAAGCATTGCTACTAAAGGGAAATTCTCCACCTTGTAAATATTAGCTTAGGTTTTCATTCCTCCAAGTGCTTGTGCACATTGTTTTGCTTGTAGGTTGTTTTGCTTTCCCTAAGTGCTTTGGCACAAGCTTGCTATCCCTGGAGATGTTTTGCAGTCCTTGCTTCCATCAGGTGATATTCCATCTTCCTCCTTACAAAATTCTAAGTCAGTTGGGGTTCTGAACAGAAAATTTTATGACTCCATGCCCAATGGGCTGCTTCAGGCAACTGGTATCTTCATCTAGCAGGCAGATGACCCCTCTGAGTCACCAAAATTGTTATCCAAAATGTGCCCCTACTCATTTTTGTGGCTAACTCCTTGTGTTCTTACCTCTCTTGTGCCTCAGTCTCCATTTTTTATTTTTAGGCACTCAAATCTTTCTAAAAATGGCACCATTGGATAGAGCTCTCTCTCAGCTTTCCAGAAAGGTAAAGTTTTCCTCCTAACTCCTCATATTTTTCAAGTTATGGCTCGGTGGAGTTTTTGTGGGAAATTTTCCCTTAGGAGGCCCACGGCCAATAGGAAGCCACCACATGGCACCTGGAGTGGTGGAGCGCGGGGAAAATTTGAAAATTTTCCAAAGACCAAATGGGTAAAAATTCAAACTTTTGCCTGCCGATCCGATTTTGGCCTGTTTTTGCCCTAAATTTTCAAATCGCCATATCTTTCGATCCAGAGCTTGAATTTTCATGTTCTTTATATCAATGGAAAGATGGTGAAATTATCTACATGATTCTAGGGTCAATTTTGTATTTTGGTTTATTTTGGAGAGAGAAAATCAAGAAACTCCTCTGGCACGTGGTAATGGCCAGAAATGACGTTTCAACAACCAGTTTTAATGTAAAATGGGTCACATTCTTCTTCAGCATGGCAAAAAATGTCAGGGCATGGGTCTGTAAGGATGCCCATGCTATTTTAATGCATCTTCATTCAATGGGGAATGGCTTCCATATTTTTACACATTTTCTCTCTCCTGGGCTCGACCCATGCATTGTAAAAGCCAGATTTGGCTCATTTTTTGAGGTTGAACATTTTTTTGGATAGCAAGCTTCTTCTTTCACCTTCAACAAGTGATTTTTGCAAGTATCAGACCTTCTTCATGATTGTAACAGGTTTCTGCCTCTTTGATGTTGCAAATGCAAGGATTTTGACAGTGAAAAATGACAGTGCAGACTCTGTGATCAATTTTCAGTCCTTTGTTTGTATTGTCTTGCTTCATTTCAGACCTCTAATTGCATCTTATCAGCCTGTGTATGATGTTTCATGTTGCATTTTATGAAATTGTGTCAATTTTCATGAACAAGAAGTGTTCACCACTCCTTTGGTGTATCACCTATTAGTTTAGTTTCAATTTTTGCACTTTCTATCTCTGTCTCCTTGGAATTTAGAGTAGGATTAGGATTCAAACCTCTGCAATTGTGCAAATAATAGATCTGATCAGAGGAGTTTGAGGAACCAACCTCTAATCTGGAGATTCCTCTCTCATTTTACAAGTCCCACACTTGGAGAGAGGTTTCAATGTTGTGTAATCACACTGGATGCCCGAAACATCAACTTAGAAACCCGGGTTTGCATCCAAGGGTGTTGCTGATTTGCAACAACAACAGGAAGATTCCTAAATCCATGTATGCATATACATTATAACATAGTGTTTTATTTATATATATTATTTTTAGTTTTGGGGTTAAAATATATGGCCATGCACACCTATATGTGGGACGACCTCCTTCTCTCTTTTATGCACTTTAAATGCATAAATACACACACACACACACATATAATGTATACATGTATATACATACATACATACATATATGTGTGTGTATAAATACATACAAATCCATCAATGGGATTGATCAAAAATAGATTTACATAAGAAATAAAAACATATTCATGGTTGTAGTATTCGAATATAAACCTCGTGAAAAATAGATTGGGGATAAAATACAAATGAGTAACCTAAGAACAAGAATATCGTTGGAGTTTGGATCATAAATTGAGAGTATATCTCAATTTCCATGCTCCTCAGAGATCCAAAATATTTTAGACAAAATGAAGAGAGAAACGTGTGAATCCTTTTAGCAAAACCTAATATAAGAAAACATTGAGACATTTAGGGTTTTAGAGTGTTTCCACTGAGTTATAGAGAGGATATTAAAATGATACAAATGTGGGTAATGGATGCTCCATCTCCCACCTAACTTAAAGAATTAAACTTGAGACTATAGTCTCCTATTTTTATTGAGTACTAAGGGGATAATTAACTTTAGTTATTGATGTAAATGGTTTTATTGAGTTAATTTAGTTTAGAGGAACTAAATTGATCATGTAAACTAAATTAATTTATGTAAATTTAAATTAATAAAGGGGATGTTCCCACAAAATCAACAACTTTAATTCAAGAAATGATAGTTACGTAAAAATATAAATAAATGAAATTAGAGACCTATTTTCGTTAAATTGTAAATGACATTTTGAGCCAAACCTAGGGGTAAAAGTTAAGAACATTAAATTTTAATTAGTTAGGGGAAATGGTAATTAGTTAAGTATCTTTATTAGACTTAATTGATTACGAGATGATGTTTCAAGATTTTTTTAGTGTAGACACAAAAGCTATGCACTTGGGTACATTTATAGGTCCTAAAGTATACTAATATATACTTGATTCCTAAGCTAGAAAGCTAGTGGTTGATAACTCCTTTCGAATTTTTCACTTTATATAATTTCTTATTTCTATTATTACACATCTTACCACTCTGCCAAAACTTACTTTATTTATATTTTATGGCCTAAGAAACTAGCTCCCGCTTAGGAAACAAGCACCCAAGTGCTCTTGTCCCTCCTAGGAGCTCTTGACCCTCTTTATAATTTTCTCACCCTTTTGCGTCTCTTTTACTATTTTGGAATATTTTAACACTTTGGTTCATCCTTCAGTTGTCAATTATAAAATTCAAACAAGGGAATCATATATATACCTAGTTACTTCTCCAAAATCAGGGGCCAAGCACTAAATGCTACCTATCATCACCTAATCTTAAATTCAAAGGCACAAGATCACTTTAAAGGCATTCATCTAGCACACTCATATAAGTTACAAGGGATGTATCACTTTGCATACACAACATAGGAAGGGGAAGTTCATTTTATTACATCACACACATTCTATACATTAGTACATTGTAAATCTATCCTGCTATCACTCAGTATAACTTGTACCAGAATACTAGGAATAATTACACACACATTCACATAGAGATACATGGAGTATAAAATGTATTGAATCACTCAAGATAAGTTCACTCTTTAGGTGACCTTCGGGTTAGTCTCGAATCCACATTATGCATCTTTATTTTTATATTTACTTGTTTTGTGGGCATTTACATCTAGGTATATCTCTTTATAGGTTACAAGTACAATCAATGACAATACATTAAAATAAAAGTGAAAAAGGAAGCTAATAACAATGCTCCTCCTACATAGAAAAGGAAAACTTGAGCACTGATTGGACACTAGCACCTAGATCACCACTATCACTCGAGTGCTCTATCTTCTTGTGGGAAATTTTTTCCTACATATTCCCGAGTCCCAGAATTCTCAAGTGAGCCTTGAAAACACTACTTATAGTCTTCTTGAATATTTATCCTACCCAGATCATCTCTATATCATAAGAAATTAGTTAATTCTCTCACTCCCCCTCTTCTTAGGCTTTCATATTATTTCTTTCTTATTACTTATTTATTTATGTACATTTATTGTTTGTATATCTTTAGTTAAAGAAGTTACTCTGAAATTAGATTTAATTCAATTTATATTAAATCATTTGGTGAACCTCATAATGGATCGATTATTAATATTTGTAATCTAGCATTTCTTTAAAAAAAAATCCTTTTCGAAGCCTCCATAACTCCCTCATCTATTTCTATTCATGAATTTAACAATATTCCTAAACGTGTCTTAGGTATTGTTATCCAAAATTCACCCCTCAAGGTAATTTTGATAACATGCATCAGAATATTCAGTCCAGGAAAATAGATTGATTAAAGCCTGAAATCATGTTTTTGGGGCCCCCTCGGCTTCTTTCTAACCCTCTTGTCCAAGAAGAAAACCCAACAAGTTTTAAAAGAGTGAATAAATTGCAAAAAAGCCAAGCTTGGGGCCGAAATACAGAGAAAATCAGCTAAGTCAGACATTTTTGTCCCAGGCAAAGACTTTGGGACAAGTTGGGACGTCAGGCGCGAATCGGGCTTGAAAAGCCGCCAGCAATCTGTCAGGCAGCAGCTTGGGATAGTTGGGATGTCAGGGCGCGCGGGACGCAAAAAGGTGAACCGGCTGAAGGTGGAAAAAATGACTAAGTGTTGTTATCGCGTGGGACGCGAACCACCCGGTAAAAAAGCTGAAAGGCGGTCCATTTCGGGTAGTTCGGAAGAATAGGGCCGGGACACCTGGGACAAGGAAGCCCGAATCGGCCGAAGTAGGAGTTTTTATGCAGGGACAAGCTGGGCCAAAGGTACGCAAGGGACGCATGGTATGTGAAAATCTGAAAGAGTCGCCAACGAATGGAATCTCGCCACGTGTCCGGCAAAGGCTTAAATTGGAAAATCCCGTAAGGAAATTTTGGAGGGTCAAACCCGCATCCAATGGGGTTTTGACACGTGTCTAAGTCAAAATGACGAAGCGACCCGTGGGAAATTTTCAAAGGATGAGTCTCGTGGACGAGCCAGAGCCTGGCACGTGTCATCCAAGTGGCGGAGCATGGGGAATGTTGGAAAATATGCAAAAGGCTTAAATGAAGTAAAATGGAGCAGGAAGGGCCCGCGACTAATTAAATTTTTCCACGTGGCACCTAGACGCGACGCGTGGGAATGGCTAGAACCGACGTTTCAACAACCGGTTTTAATGCAAATGGGTCACATTCTTCTCCATGGTCAAAAATGTCGGGCATGGGTCCGTAAGGATGCTCCCACGTTTTTACATGTTTTCTCTCTCTGGGCTTGACCCATGCATTGTATAAAGCTAGATTTGGCTCATTTTTCAAGGGGGATCATCTTTTCTCTCTCGCTCTCCTTTCTTTTCTTCCCAGGGTTGAAAATAGAGTTTGAACCTCCTCCTGCTCGTAATGGTGTTTTTTTCCTTTTACCATCAAAATGATGTTCTCAGAAAACTTCGGAGCAACAAAAACGTGTTTTGTGATGCATCCATCCATCCTAGCTCGTATTTTTGCTTTTTTCTTCTTGCCTCTCTTCATTGCAGGTATTTTTGCATGTTTAAATGTTCATTGCAAGGTTAGAGCTGTGTTTATAGTATTTTTGATAGATTTTCACCACTCCTTTTCTGGTGTATCACTGCTTTAGTGTAGGCTTTCATTTTATGCATTCTCTCTCCCTGGTCCCTTGGAATTTTAGATTAGCATAGTTAGTTTCCCTTGCATTAGAGTAGATTGTGGCAGGTAGTTTAGGAGCAGGAACCATCCTTCTCTAGAGATTCCTTTCTCATTTTTACAAGTTCCACACTTGGAGAGAGGTTTCAATGTTGTGCAATCACACCTGGATGCCCTAAACATCAACTTAGAAACCTGATTTGCATCTAGGGGTGCTAATGATTTGTAACAACAGGTATTGTCATACTTCCCATTAATGTTGGGCCATACAATTTTCCCTTCCCATTCCATGTAATGCCTAATAATATTAATTATAATATTCTTCTCGAATGGCATCAATCTGCACATACATGATTTCCTTTCAACCCTTGATGCGCATCTCAAATTTTTATATGAGGGTGTAGTATATGAGGCCTTAGCATATCCCTCCCCATTTGCATGTTGCAACACTAGCAATCATTCACCTAAAACCCCTATATCTTCCACATCTCCTCCTACTTTCATACAAATATGGTCTTGGGTATCATTATATATTTGTTACGGTTTCATTGGAACTATATTAGGAAAAAAATAGAAAGGGAGACATAGAGAATCTTTCTATTCCCACACAATCCACAAAAATGACATTGTTTTTTTCCCACCACTTTATCCTTTAATTCCCACCGCATATTATCATGAGGTTTACACTACTTCATTATAGCCTAACCCTATTGGTGATCTCACTTCTCCAACTTGGCTTTAATTGGATAATATTGTCCAATATAACTCCCCTAGTTATTTTGAAAACTTACATTCCTATTCGCTCCGAGGCTCAATTGTTATAGGTTACGTGCATTTTGATTGTCTCATTTGTCACATTTTTTGGTTGCAATCCCTCACACACCTCTGTGCTTTCCTTATCATTTCCTCTATCCTTTCCATTTCCCCTTATGTGTACTCTTGGTGTATCTTCATTCTTCTTATCGCTTTATGCACCCTTCACACACATGTTTGGCTTAAGTCCCCTGGTACATTATTCTCGCATCGCTTCCTTCTTATAGCTTCACATCACTCATTTGATACTTGTGCCTTTCTAGCATACTTATTCCCTACAAGTATGCTTCTATTTCTACTATCCATTTTACTTCTTCATGTCTATCTCTTACTTCCCTTTTCAGCTTCCTTCCTCTTCCGCATGTTCCTCGTGCATCTTCCTCTATGTTGATAATTGTGCCACATGACAATCATCATACTTGAGTTTACTCCACGTAACCTATCGATTGCACTAGCAGGGCGCTGAATCCTTGTGGAAAACATATATGTGACATGTGGTAGGAAAAGGCAAAATGAATTAATAGTGGGCCAATCCTTCAACTACTCGAGTGCCCCACATGTCATTTCATGTGGAGAGTGACTGTAGAATTTAGAACATCATAAATTTGGTTGCAAAGCCCATATTAATGCATGGTTTGTTTTTGGAAATCTGCTAACATGGTCTACACTCCGGATCATTCAAATTTAAGTATTGGTGGGATTTGGTGGGTGAAAATCGAGATAAAACAAGTTTTTATCCATTAAAGTAGAATCTGATCAACTCAACCATCATATAATATTCAAATCTTCCTTCCTTCCTTCCTTTACAAGTTAAATAGACATGGGGAGGTGGACTTAACAAATTTCTAGGTGGATTTGTAGGAATTCATTTCTCATTATTGGTGGTTGAAGATTCAAATCCGAGTTTCCATATTATTTTCTCCCTCTTCTTCCCTTCTTCTATATATTGTATAACTCTTCTCATTGTAATGTTGGAATATTTCACTTCGTAAGTGTATTATCTATGTATTGCCTTGCATTTTTTGAGTTCCAAACCTTTGGATATAGTTATTTGTATGTAGATACTTACCTCTTCTACCATTTTAGTTAATTGTGAATTATTTGGAAGCAATAGAGATTTTTTTGTGATTATTCTCTTCCTTAACTTGATTTATTTCATCTTCTTTCCTTTTCATTTATGTTGGTGGGTTGTTGTGCATCCTCACATCCCTCGCAGTTCTCTTTTCCATTGTGTCTCATGAAAATGGATGTTTAAGTGTGTTTCAGACTATGGCACATGTTCCTTCCCTCTTTGTGCACATTTCTGGTGCTATCATCTACCTTAGATTAATTTTCCATTTTCGCACATCCTTCTAACTCTAGTCCCTTGGCATGATTATTATATCATTTAATTTTAGCATTAGGAGTAGTTGTAGTAGTAGAAATAGGTAGAGGAATAAACCTTCTCTAGAGTTCTATCTCAAGCGTGCAAGGTCCCACAACTTGGAGATAGTCCCATTATTGCCTCAATAACCCAGCCATCCCGATCCGGGATGGATACATAGCTTGAGCTCCAATCGCTTTTTTTGTATTCCCGATGGGACAAGTACTTTGAAAGCTTAAATTTCATCATTGCTAAGTTCTGTGTGTGACTTAGTGATTTCCATCCTTTAGAGGCTCGTTTGAAACACATATGAAGATTCCCAAAAATTAGATCTATTTTTTCTAACAATCCACATGCCTTTCATGAGAAGAGTGCATACTAGACAGAGTGCAGTAATTGAAGATTCCTTTGAGTACCTCCATCTCTCTCCCAAAATAAGACACATTATAATTACCACATGTGAATCTCCATCTACACCGCACCATGCAATTTCCACTTCACCTCTCGATAGACCTCCTACGTAACCTTTCATGGAAGCTCCACCACCTTCGAGAAAATTTTCCAACTTCACTAGTAGAAGTTCTCTCCTTTTAAATGCACAACATGATATGATAGTAGCAGGTGCTCAAAATTATTCCATACTTCACCGATGATAATCAAGTCACAAGTTTTTAAAACATTTAGGATGTAGCCAATGTGTGCTCGACTATTTGGTTATGCATGATGATGTAGCAGCTTAGGATGCTTTTGGCTTCACTTAAGGGTAAAATTATTCAATGGTATAGAACTTTGAGACTTGCATCTATTGCTAGATGGGACGAGCTTTGTATAAATATTTATAACTATTTTGAATATAATTCAGATCACCTGTCTTTGGTGGAGCAACTAACAACAACAAAAAAGAGCACCCAATGAGAAGATGACTAATATTAATATCAGGTTTTAGAAGACTTGGGATAGAATCCATCAACTTGTGAGGCCTACATCACAAAATGATTTCTTGTAGTATCTAAGGGATTTGAATAGTGACATCTCAGTCATGATTCAATCCATGGGGGTATAACCTTACATGTTGCTTACAACATTAAAATAAGGGAAGAAAATAGTCTCATTCAAGAAGGAAAATTATCTCTTAGGCTGTCTTTGCCCTCATTCCCATAAATGTCTCTAGCATGCCAAAATTATATTTCTCTTGTTCTTGAGAAAATCATTCCCACCATTACATACACATCTTACACTCTCACACAAAAAAAGTAAGATGAAGAAATGAAGGCCCTAATTAGGAACTTATCCAATAAATTTATATCATTAGAAAAATAATAGGTGCAAGCCTTTAGAAATAGTTCTAATTAAGGATATAACCAGAGCCACCAACCCTTCATAAATCAATATGTAAACCAAATATATGGGAAAAATAAAAAAAAATCATAGATGGCATGCTAACATGTACCTTTCATTGCAATTAATTCTCCTGCGCAACCCTTTCCAAGACTTAGCCCAAGCCAAGCACTAGTACTAGTATAGAACAATATAGCTCAAGAGTCAGAGTGGTTCTTTCCATGCAATATGCCTCGTAGTCGAGAATCCTCATGCGTCAATGCCTTATGATTGTAAGCTTACATGATCCATAATTCTTTTAATGGTGAGCTTTATAATAACACATAAGAGAATAAAAATCAAGAGGTGCTATAAATCATTCCTAAGGATAACATTATGTTATTTAATTCCAAATAATTATTTATGATGAACCAAGCTATCGATGATACAAATAGGCCACATAGCTAAATTTCTGATAACACAAGATAGAAGAAAATATTTTTGGATTTCGGTGTGCAACCTTCACTCATGTCACATAGGAAAAATCTCAAAATAAAGAAGATGTAACTGAGGCACCTAAAAATCATGACACATAAGTTCCCATGCATGAGGTTTGGTAAAAACACTCCATAATAAGTGGCATGCAACCCTCTTTGTGTAGGTAAAGCCTCTACGCCAGCTAGGGATCCTACCTCTACACCAAAACAATTAATAAAATATGTTTTTATGCCTCAAATGCATAATTCCATGAGCCTTCCATTCAACATTTTGGAACAGATGAAAAAAACAAATGTAAATGTCAAAATGTGGGATTCCCCCGATCATTCCATTATAGCTGACTTTGTTGAATGAAACTCTAGTGAAATTTCCATGTGATGATCTAGTTATCCAAAAACCTCATGTTGTTGTTAATATCTGTCAAGAAGAGGAGAAGCAAGTAAGGTTTTCAAAACCCCACCCTTCTATATGTCCTTGATAATAGGAAAACACCTTATGCACAATTGTATGATTGAATCGAGCACTAAAAATTCTATTATGCCAAAGAAAATTGTTGATGTCTTAGGCCTTAAGTACATCCCTATGTCCAAAGGAGTTTTACAACTTGATGAATTAACTATCACAACCATTGGAATCATCAAGGATCTTGATTTGACATTCCATGTATTTCCTAGCCTCACAATAACTTAATATGTTTCAATTAGTGACCTACCTCCCTTGTTTCCCTTATGTCTATCAATATATTCACTACTAAAGTGGGTGGTTACTTGTCTTCTTATTGGTCCCATATGTTACTAAGAACAAGATATGGTACCCGATTTACCATACAAGATGAGCCAATATTTTCTTATCATGTTGATTCATATGACCCATCCCCTCTCCAAGCTAACCGCCTAATCCAATAAATCCATGAACAAGTTTCATTTTCAGAAGAGTAACCTATTTCCCCTCCTTTTCCTGACTTATTGTTAGATGAGTAGGTAGAGAGGCATCACAAGTTTGACCCATATACTAAGGATATTAAATCATTTGAAATTATCCTTGGTTATTACTTTGCATCAATGAATAAGAAGTAGTGTACAAGTGCGCTCAAACAAAATGAATAAAATACTTTGGTCTCGTAGAAGTAATACTTTGATGGATCCAAAAGTATATTTGGTACAAACGCTGGTGTTGTTCTCATTTCTCTAAAGGAAGAGAAATTATTCTTCGCATACGAGGTTATAATACAGTTATTCTAACAATATAACATAATAAGAAGCACTTTGGTACATGGTCTTCTCATTACTTTGAAAAGAAAAGGATCAAGGCATTGTAGATCTTTGACGACAACTTGATTTGGTTATCCATCAAGTCTCAAACAAGTGCATGACAAAGAATAAGCTTCTTAAAGCTTAGAAAAATAGATTTTGGGACCTCCTTGAAGGTTTTGATGCTCTAAATATGTAGGTAATTACAAGAAAAATGAAAAAGAAGTAGATCGATGGTCATGCTTGGTTCACGAGTTCTCTCTTGTTGAAGATTTCATCAAAGGAAATGTGTAATATGTTAAAATGGTGATTAGACCATCTATTATAGATAATAACACCAGTTAACAAGTTTTTAAAGGTGATGTGCAGATTGTCCAATTCATTCATAATGAAGTTGAGTTATCTTCAAGCATGCAAGGTGAATTACATGATATCTATGGTGACCAAGTGATTCAACTCAAAAAAAAATTCCCAAAGGGTTGGTCACCCTAGATAAAATGTTCAGCCCTGACTATGTGTTTAAGGGTGAAGAAAAGTACATGCATGCAGTGCAATAATAATATATTTTTGTCACTTTTACATGTAGAAATGAGTTGTTGCTTAGTAAATATTGCATGCATGATGAAAATAAGTCCTCCATCTCTCTATGTCATAAATACAATGATATCTTCTCATAGGAATATGAATACCTCAAAGGATTTGATCGAAGTGTTTCCCAACACTCCATTTACCTTGATCCTAGTATCAAGCCCATTAGACAAAACAAGAGGTTGGTAAATCCAAGGATAGAGCCCGTCACGAGGAAATATTTGTCTAAAATCATCAAGGAAAAATAATATTTCCAATCAAGTACTCTACCTAGGTTATAAATATTATTCCGTAGCACAAGAAGAACGATGAAATCGGACTACTCAGCATTAACTTCAAAGCTTTAAATAAGGAATCCTTTAATGATCATTATCCTTTTCCTTCTATTGAGTGTCTTTTGTAGATAGTGGCTGTCCCATAGATATTTTCCATGCTAGATAGGTATTCTAGCTTCAATAAGATCATGGTCAAAAGAGGATCAATTCAAAATAACATTTACGACCAAATTGGGAACATGTGCATATCAGAAAATGCCATTTGGTCTGTAAAATACAAGTGAAACATTTTAGAGGGCCATGGAAATTTCCTTCAAAGAATACATCAATGAATTTATCATAGTTTACTTGAATGACATAAGTTTCTTGTCAAAGCAAGGTGCGAGATCATATGACACATCTAAAACAAGTCTTTGAGAGAGGCAAAGAATTTGGGGTATCTCTTAACCCCAAAAAGTGAAACTTTGTTGTGGCACAGGGAAATATCTTGGGCCATATTGTCTCTAAGGATGGTATTGCTATAGATCATGAGTGTGTTTCATACTTCCTTTCTCTCTCCCTGTCAGCGCATAAGAAAGCCTTGCGGTATTTTTTTGGGTAAAATAAAATTTGTTAGGAGATTTATCCCTAACTTTGTAGTACTAGTAAGTCCCATCGCCCTCATGCTCAAGAAGGAAACATATTTAAAATGGACAGTAGAAGGAAAAGAAATATTCAAAAAAATCAAGAAATAAATTTCTTGCATGCCTACACTCATCAATCTGGATTACTCAAAGGATTTCATCATTTATGCTTATGGATCTTATTCAAGTGTTGTTGTTTTCCCTACATAAGAAAATAAACAAGGAATGGAGCAGCCAGTGGCTTTCTTCAATTAGAAACTAAAGGGTTATGAGTTGAAATAGAGTTACATGGAAAAATATTTCTTGACCATCATGAGTGTGCTTAAGAAGTTCAAAATTATGCTTGTCACAAATCATAAAAATGTGTTAGTTCCATACTCGAGTGTTAGAGAATTCATCATGGGAGAAGAAATCAGTGAGAAAAGATAAATATGGGTGACCAAAATCATGGAGTATGATGTGGCTATCAAAGCCATAAAGCTGGTCAAAGGAAATGTTCTCTATAAACAACTCATGGAGGATACGCATTATGATCAAGAGAATTCATTTTTTTAGATGAAGAGACCCCACATGATGAACTTGAATAGAATGCAAATCGTAGTGCATACAATTGGATGGAAAAATGGAAACATTTATTTCCTCTAGCGCATACCCTCCTAGTTTGAATAAGGAAAAAGGTAACATCTGAGGTTGTGGTATATTCCATATGCACCTTTGATTGATGGCGTTATATTCAAAATAAATCTTGATGGTGTGCAACTGAGATGTATTAATGGCACATGATTGAACAAAGTGTTACAAAAATTTTACGATGGAATCTCTAGCGAACAATTCTCTGCCAAAGAAACATACATGAATATCATCAAATAATTATAATTTTGGCCTACCTTTTGCGGACACACACATTTGGGTCAAGAAATGCAAATAATATGCTTTCTTTATACAAAATAAGAAATTGGTAGAGGCTCCCCTCCAATCAATCCAAGCAGATCGGTTTTTTGCATAATGGGGTGTTGAATTCATAGGCATGATCAATCCTCCTTTGAGTGATAGGAATAAATGGGTGTTGATAGCCACATACTAATTCACCGAGATAGATACAGGCTATTGTGCTCAAGGAATCAATAGATTTAGTCATCCTTGACTTTCTTGAAGGAATTATAACAAGGTTTGACAAAACTCAAACCATTATTTATATTATTACAAAAAGCCTACCTTAACACTAGAATTTCTAATTGGATGCTAAGCCTTGGAATATACTTGAAAAACTCTTCTAACTATTACCTTGAGGGTAACTACCTGGAAGAATCAACAAACAAGAACTTGATATAAATGATGAAATGGATAAAGAATATCAAACAGAGGTAGTGGGATACAAAGGTCCTGCGTGCTCTTTAGGAAAATAGAATCACAATAAAGAAGGCAATAAGCACATCGCATTACAAACTTATCTATGGAAAGGAAGCCATACTTCCTTTATATCTTGAGTTGTTTTCATTAGAACTCACCCCGTAGCTAGAGTTTGATGGAAAAGATCGAGAGAAATCATAATGGAAAAGTTTTTGAACTTAAATACTTAAGAAACTCTACCATGATCAATCTAGAATAGCATCGAATCAATGAATACATTATTTGATAGAAATGCTAGACCTTAAGCTTTCAAAGTTGGTGACTTAGTCCTAAAATGGGATGCTAAAAGAGCTAAACCAGGGCACCATTAAAATTTTGATGCACTATGGAGTGGCCCATACATAATCAGTTCTTGTAAGGAAGATAACACTTTTGATTTGACCCACCTTAATGGAGGTAGGCTACAAATCCTAGTCAATGGGATTTATCTCAAGAATTTCCATTAAGTTTTCTACATCACTACAAATATTAGAATATTTTCAATTTCTCTAAGTGCATTATGTACACATTGTTTTGTTTATACATATTCCTTTCCTCTTTCATGATTCTTACACATGCTATCTTGTGGCTTCTAGGATGCCGGTTTATTTTACAATCTTCTAGTAATTTTCAGCACTTTTGTAGGATTCAGAATATAATTCAGAAAATTTCTTCAAAGTGACTTCATTGGTAGTTCTTCAAGTGACAGATCAAAATTTCATGTTTTCAAGCTAACTTCATGCCTAATTGATGCTATAGGCTACTGATCTCCTTCATCTAGCAAGAATATGGCCCCAAAAGTCACCAAACTATTTTCTAAACTAACTCCCCTTATTATTTTGACAACTTAGATTCATATACTCGGCTCCCGTGCTCAATTGTTACAGTTGTGCACAATATTATTGTCCCCTTTAGCACATCTCTTGGCTACAATACCTTGCACACCCATGCACTTTCCTTCTCCATTCCTCTATCCTTTCCATTTCCCCTTGCGCGCACTCTTGGCATTTCTTTATTCTTCTTAAAAGTTTGTGCACCCTTCACACATGCTTGACTTAAGTCTCTGGAAAATTATTCTGTGCCCATTTATTTATTGTATTTGAACATTGTTCCTTTGATGCTCACACCAAGGAAAATTTTAGTGGAAAATATTCATTAATTCACAAATATTCTGGTTTTGAAATTTTAAATTGGCAAATTTTTAGGGTACTAGTTTGCACCATTTTGCATAAAGTTTTTGGTGCAAGTCAATATTAGGGGTCAATTCATCATTTCCACAAAATAGGAATTCAAAAAAAATTCCTAAATAAGGTCAATCGGTAGCATTTTTCATCTTTCTAGCAGATAAAGATATATCATGTTTTCGGATGGTAGCATAGAATATGCTACTAACCGCTAGCATAGAATATGTTACCGGCTACTAGAATTTTCTATGCTACCAGCCAAAAATATATTATATGTTGTTGGTCAATAGTATAAACTATGCTACATACCGGTAACATACAAAAATCTGTTGTCCGATAGCATTTAATAATGATTTCGTTTTGTCATTATATTCACCATTCATGTGAAAGATAATTTTCACATATTCACCTAATATTTTCCAAGGATTTTTTTCAGAGGGACCCATAAAATTTTCCCTAGCTCATGCCTTGTCAACCTGTTTGTTCCCTACAAGTATGCTTCTATTTCTGCTACATGTGTTTTTTCTTCACATGTGTCTCTTACTTCCCCTTTCTCGTGCCTTCCTCTTCCACACGTGCCTTGCACCTTCCTCTATGTCATCAGGTGTTCCACATGGAAATATATCATACTTGAGTGTGCTACATGCAACCTACCGAGTGCACTACGAGGGAACCAAATCCTTGTGGAAAAATCCTATGTGACATGTGGCGAGAAAATGAAAAAATAAATGAACAGTGGGTCGATCCTTCAACTACTTAGAGCATGCCACATGTCATTTTGTGTCTGAGCGACCTGTATACTTCATAACATCATAAATTTTGTTACATATCTCAAATTAATGAGGGGTTGATTTTTTTGGAAATCTATTAATGTGGTCTACACTCCATATCATTTAAATTCAAATATTGGCGGGATTTGGTAGGTAAAAATCAGGGAAAACATGTTTTCAACCATTAATGTAGAATTTGATCATCTCAACCACCAGATTTTATTAAAATCTTACCTCCTTCCTTCATCTACAAGTTAAAAAGACATGGGGAGGAAGACCTGATAGCTTTGCAGAATTCATTTCTCATTTTTGTTGGTTGAAGATTCAAATCCAAGTTTCCCTCTTCTTTTCTTCCTCTTCTTCCCTTCTTCTATATATTACGGATATCTTCTTTTTAATGTTAGATTCTTTGAGTTTGCAAGTGTATTATCTAGGTACCACCTTGAATTTTTTGAGTTGAAAACCTTTGAATCCATTTCTTTGCATGTGGATACTTACCTCTTCTACCATTTTAATTGACTATGCATTATTTGGAAGCAATAAAGGTTTTTGTTATTCTCTTCCTTGGCTCAATTTATTAAATGTTCTTGCCTTTTTCTTTATGTTTTTGGGTTGTTGTGCATCCTCACATTTGTCACTTGTTCCCTTTTCAAATTTTTCTCATGAAAATGAATTTTTAAGTGTGTTTCGGACTATGGTATGAGTGCCTTCTATTGAGCTTAATTCAATCAATCATGAAAATAACACAATAATATATTTCATTCTTCAATATTTCTTCATACATACAATGCATATATAAAGGAGAGATTGCTCCTAAATATAAGGAAATCCAATCCCTTGAATATCTCCTACAACTTCTCCCAAAACTATAATCTATTCATGATATATTGTTATAACAATATATGACCAAACAATATATCCATACTACCATATTAATCATATGGTAGCTTTTACATATGTAAATATTATTTACTCACACGTAAATAATCATGTTAACACTATATTTCCTAACATCCCCCTTAGTGTTTACATGGTAAAACATATCTCATTCTTTGATTCTAGCGTGCCACCTTTGTGTGCTCATGACCAACTCCTCAACTGTGCAGCATCGGGCTTGCACAAAACTCGCACATGTGCTAACACACATTTCTTCCACTAATGGTTTTCTCTAGCTTCTACCAACAACCTTACCCAATTAGTTTTATAGGTGTACCAATAACCTTTCACAATTGGTTTTATAGGTTCACCAAAAACCTTACAAAATTTGTTTTACAGTTCACCAAAAACCTTACAAAATTGGTTTTACATGTTCACCAAAAACCTTACACAATTGGTTTTCCTGGTTTACCAAAAAGCTTCACATCATGATTAATACAATACATTTTGATAAATATTCTACAATTTTTTTATAAAAGGGGATAAACAAGAAATACACACAAGTGAATAGGAATTTACATCATCTGTTCTTATTTTTCACGCCACACTATAAAATATAAATGTCATCATACCAAAAGTGTGTCCTCATCGTTGATGACTGGCAAGAGGTCATTGTCTAACCTCCTTCCTCCGTTTCCTTTGTCCTCAAGTAGAAAATTATCTAGTAGAGGAAATCTTCATCACTTTGATTTTTTTATGAGACATATTTCCTTCCTCTTCATTCTCTCCTTCATCAATAGCCATGACATTGTCTTGTAGTTTCCCATCAATTAAATCTTGTGCTCTTTTCCTACAATTTGTAGATATATGACCGATTTGTTTACAATAGTAGCAAGTAAGATGTTTCTTTGTACCTTTCTAAGTTGAACCATATTTTGATTTCTTAAAAAAAAATTTTCTTTCTTGTTTCTACCGTACATTGTAGTTTCTTCTAGTTCAATAGTCATAATTCATTTTCTTCTTCAAGTAAAGAAGAAATGAGATCTTCTAAACTAGGATTAATTTTACTCAATGTAAAAACCATATTAGAATAATATGTTGGCATGTTATTCAATAAAACAACCTTTGCATCATCATCAGGTACATCTATTTTAATTCTAGCTAACTGATTTGAGATGGATCGAAACTTACTAATGTGCTCTACCATGTTGTCACCTTCTTCCATTTTAATACCAAATAATCTTTTCTTCAATGCTATTGTTGCGCTTCCAGCTTGTGAACCAAACACTTTGTTTACTATATTCCAAATTGTATGAGAGTATTTTGATAAATATATATGTGTGGGCTTTCCCCAATTATTGTTGTGGCTTTTCTTTTCTCCCATTTTATTGCTTGATCTACATCGATGGTTTCTTCACTTTTCCATCAACGATATCCCACAAGTATTTATTAATAAGAAATATTTGCATCCATACTTTCCATGTGTGAAATTCTTTCCATCAAAGTTTTGAATATGACTTAATTTATCCATGCCAATACAGTTTTTACTTACCACATAATGTGATGTCCTCCTAAATAGTCTTTTACAAAAATATTGTAGAGATGTGGAAGATGAATAAAATACACATAAACTAAAGCAAATACAGATAAGAGTGCATAGATGTATTCCTTTATTGAATTTAGGTTTCAAAACAAATGTGACTTGGAAGAAATAATCAAAAATATGACCTCATGCGACATAGCAATTTCAACTCTGAATCCACAGATCCATGGATTTTCTGTGCGTTGAAGGTGATTTTCCTCCTCCAACTTGTATTTTCCTTCACTAAAAATACCACATGTTTGCATATGCATAATAAATACAAATACCACGTGTATCATAACCCAGCTAGGAAATCTATGCATGCTTGATGACTTGACTACTCAAGGTCCGATCGAGAACTGCATTCACTACATTCCTTTATGCACCCAACCACGGAGATAGAAGTGATTATTAAATCTTGTATTTAATAATTTTTTAAAAAAATCTCAACCTCCAAGACGTGATCATCACTCAACACATTTTATGCTCTACGATGTCAAAGATTCACCTTATTTCCATGCAACTACAAGCCAAACAAAAAAAAATCATCACAAGGAGTCTACAAAATAAAATATGGTGCTTGAGTTATAAGGAATGCACAAATGTATGACTAAAATTTCATAAAAATACATCCTAATCTTCAAGAAATAATATACATAATTTGGGAAACACAGACATGACATTGTTTCCCCTCTAAATTAATTATACTTCCATCGGGAATACCTTCTCTGATACCAAATATCGAGCTTAATTCAGTCGATCATGAAAATAACACAATAATATATTTAATTCTTTGATATTTCTTCATACATACAATGCATATATAAAGGAGAGACTGCTCCTAAATATAAGGAAATATAATCCATTGAATATATCTTACAACTTCTCCCAAAACTATAATCTATTTATGATATATTGTTATAACAATATATGACCAAAAAATATATTTGTACTACCATATTAATCATATGGTAGCTTTTACATATGTGAATATTATTTACTCACATGTCAATAATCATGTTAACACTATATTTCCTAACACCTTCCCTCTCTATGTGGATTTACCTCATTTTCTCTTAAATATGATTGCATTCACCCCCCTTCTTTCTGGTGTTATTTCCTCCCTTAAATTAGTTTTATATTTTTGCACATCCTTCTAACTTTGATCCTTTGGCATGATTAGTATAGAATTTTATTTCAAAATTAGGAGTAGCTATAAAAATAGAAATAGTTAGAGAAATAGGCATTCTCTGGAGGTCTGTCTCAAGCATGTAAGGTCCCAAAACTTGGAGACAGTCCCATTGTTTGCTCAATAACCTAGTTCATCCTAATCTAGGATAGGTGCATAGTTTGAGATCCAACAGATACATTCCTTAATAATGTTTCTCTATTTAAATACATGGTAACTTATGGCCATTCCCCCTTACCATCACAGAAAGAATTTTTGATTTTCTCTCAATGCTACAACTTACTTCAGCAAATATGATCCTCCTCACACCAATACCAATACTCTTGACCCATTTCAACATCTTCCACTATTGCATGGTATCTCTCCTATCATCGAATAGGTATACATCAGTCACACACTTAGGGGCATTGAATTCCCCCATAATATCACATTTTAATGAGTAGTTGCATTTCCATACTACTAACACAAATATCTATACCTTCCTTTTGCTTCCTACTTCATGTCAATATTTCTAGTAGAAATTTCTCTTATCTATATTATGAGAAGAACTTGCTACATCTATATATGCTTATGGATTCCTTTTCATCTCCTATACCACTCCATACATACTTTACTCCTCATTCTTATTTATCGATCTTTCTATTTATGATATACATACTATACACTACACATATGTTGGTTATTCTTGTTCACAATGATCACATCTATTTACCAACTCATGGTATACACCTTTTGGGGATGTCGACTTCCTCCTCCTAACTTGCATCCTATACCATTACTTCTTCCTATCTATATAACACAATGCTATTACTACACATCATAATTTTAGTACCCGATGACACACTCTAGTTCCATGGTCCATAATTTACTATCGAGGGTCCAAATCCTAAATGAACCTCATATCATCTACACTTTACAATTTTTTCTTCACGATCAATATTTTCAAGCATTCTCACATCTTGTGTATACAAATTGTATCGTCATTTCTGATGACGCACTCCAGTGCTACATCGACACTTGAGTGTTAAGGGCATACTTATTCCATGAACCTCACATCATCTAGTCTTGCTACACTTTATGCCCAGTGCTTCATGATACATATTTCTTAGCATCTACTACTCTCTATCACTCCATACTTAATGACTATATTTCCAAGAATCACCATATCACTGGTTTGCATACTTCATCTTCATTACCCAATGAAGCACTCTAGTTCCATGGTTCATACTCTATTATTGAGGTTCTAATTATTAAATGAACCTCACCTCACCTACTCTTTCTACATTCACACTTAGTTTTTCATGATACTTATTTCCTAGAATCTACTACTCTCTCTCACTCTATGCTTCATGACCATCTTTTAGAGCATCACCACATCACTCATTCGCATACTTCATCATCATACCCGATGACATACTCTTGTTCTATGGTTCATACTTTATTGTTGATGGATCATTCTTAAATAAACCTCATCTCATGCAAATTTTGTATGGGCCAATGCTTCTCCCACCATATATTCATCTTACATATCACACCACACCTTCACTCTCACACAAAATTTACATACCTTGGTTACATTTACTCGTGTTATCTTATATTGCTTATATGTTGCACTTTACTTACTATGCTAGTCGATCCCTAGTATGTCATTATCTTTATCTATAAACACATGCACGTTCACTTGGTCTCTAGAAGTGAATACATATATCTTACTGATTCTTATATAATGCATGATGCTTGAAACTAATCTTTACCAGTCCCACCAAGGCTCCAGGGGGTATCTACTTTTATTACTATCATACTCTACACATTACAGGATCTATTGTTAGATTATTCATTACTCACCGATTATTCTATTACCACTTATTATTCACTGATATATACATGCTTTAAGATACTTCTTATCTTTCTAACATGTTAACGGGTGATTCATGTGTAGAATTTTCCTTGCACGATCTATACATTCATGGTTACCTGCCACTATTTTCTTACTCTTGTTTTTTATTATTTGCAAGCTATACCATATGTCTTGTGTGATCATTGTATGCTTTTGGCCACTTTAGCCTTGATTATCTTGTGAAATTTTGAGCGATGTCCCGTTCTGCAAACCAATTTTTGTGGTCCATCTTGTCTTCATACTTTTTTGTTACATTATCTTTTATTACATGCTAGCTTTGTTTGTACTAATACTTGTTACTAGCCTACCTTTTTGCATATGCCTTGGTTTCTACCTTGCATATACCCTATTACCTACAAGTATCCACACTGAGATATTCATATCATCTTTTGTTCCTTTCATTTGGGTTGCATTCTCCTATATTCATCACATGCACCCAAAACAAGGGGGCATCTGTTGGGTGAAAAACACCCCTAAAATAGCTTAGAGCTACGAGATCATCATAAAACAATACATAATTGACACATGAACATATTTAAAGATTAGTATAAAATAAGACTTAGGCCCAAAACATAGTGTAGACACTAGCACTCAGTAATGTATAATAGCAGTTGCGTCTTGTGTCCTCTCATGGGTGCTTGTTTCCTAGAGGTAAAAATAGGAAATGTATCACTCTAGCATAATTTACAATAGTTTTTAGTACATTTTTCTAGTAGCAGGAACTTTCCTCTAGTTACAAAATGTAATCAATCAATTATAATCAGTTACAAATAGTAATAACAGGAACAAATTAGTGACATACTATCTATAGTTATTCTTATTTGGAAGCATCATGGATGAAGAGAAAACCTGGACCTCTATCCCCAAAACTCTTCTTTTAACATGAGATCGCCCAAAAAAATTACTCTTGGTGTGAGTGTTTCACCAATAAGTTACATACATATGAGAAAAATAGATAAAGTAAAGTTGAGGAGGAATACCTGTGAAATGAAGGTGGAAGGTAGAGTGCATGTGTTTTGATTTTGTGATCCAGTGCTAATTGTGAGAACTTCCTTTTCACTAGGAGGAACTACCTATGAATTCAAAACAAGGCCACAAGAAGAATATTGAACAATATATGTCGGTGGAATGCCTAGCATGTGATATCCGAGAAGTGTGCTACTTCCTAGATGGTTGTTAATCCACTGTTTAATACAATTTAATGTAAGACATAATGTAAAAAAATAACATCTTATTGTAGTTGATATGATTTAGGTATCTCATTCAAATACAATAAGAAAATATAATCTAAAATGTTGGGTTATGATCATATCTGAAGGTTGGGTAGGTAGCCAAGGTGATTTAAAAAAGTGAGGATCAAGTTTTGGGTCATTTGGGTGAAGGTTATTAGGTTACTGTTACAAGAAGGATTACTAGTTATAGAGACTAATGTCGATCTGGTATGACCGATGTTGGTTAAGAGATAAACTGATGGTGGTTTAGGCTAACCAATGTCATCGAGAGGCATAATGGTAGAAACTCAATAAAATTTTGTTTTGGAGATTCTCTGTGAGTGCATAGAGAATAGAAGAAGGATGACTAGGTTGGTAAAGATGCTTTGAGAATGCTCAGAGATGTTAATGAGTTGAATATGGGGAGCCAAAAGGTTATGGGTGGTTAGATGGGTGGATTGACATGAAGGCTAGAATGATAGGATGTAAAAGAGAATAGAATTTAAAGGAGAAAGCTACATAAATGATGATCTAAGTATGGATTGATACAGATCAAAACACACTTACCTATATTTATAGGCCTAGTGGTTGGATGAAGGTAATGGTTGATCTATGAAACTAGTATTTAGTGTTGCGCGGTGCTTTTTGGAATGCTCTCGTGAATGTCAATGTCTTTAGATCAGCCTTGGTGTCGAGATAGGGTGTGTTTGGATGTGCGAGAGGAATCTAGTTCATGATTATATGCGAGATCTCTCTCTCTCTCTCTCTCTCCAAACTTGAATAATTATTCCAACCTCTCAGAAAGGGTTACCAAAGTGAATATATGGTAACCGATGATCGTTAGGTTAATCGACATTGGTTTAGGGTTAACCAGCATCGGTTTAGGTTTAACCGGTGTTGGTTACGATGGGAAATCCTAGGTTTGCCAAAATAGTAGATCTTGTCTATCCTTTTGCCAATTATTCCCATTGGTTCTACTCTAAAATGGTATTTTCCACTTAAGTAAGTGGGCATGATGTTAGAGAAAGAATATGCATCTAATGTTAGGGTTAGAATAAGTCTCAGTTAGTTATGGTAAGTAGAGATTGAGTCTTAGTTAAAAGAAACATGCTAAGAATAGGTCCATGATGATGTGTCTAGGTGATATGGCTAGGTGAGGTGGTCAAGTGAGGATATTTATTAAATTAATTAAAATAATTAATTCAATTAATCATGTGCACTATGGGATATGAATATGTAAGGTATGGCTAATTTAATTAATGGGGCTATAAGGGTGGTACAACCTAATTTTTGTGTCTACATTTTCCCCCTTTTTGTCATGTAGCTTGTATTGGTAAGAAATCCAGACAACAACATGAAGTGATTGCCCCATGTGTAGGTGAGAGCGGGGTTTCCCCAAGTGTGGGTGAAGGTGATCCCCCTCAAACTAGGAACTGATGAGGTGTTATACGGAATTGGTGAGTGGTTTGATAAATGTGTAGTTGGTGTGAGTTGAGGTCAGGTAGGGAAAAGTATGAGTGCTTTGGGAAAAGGGTAACAGTCATATCGGGTAATAAGTAATAGGTCGTGGTCAAATTGGGTAATGGGTAATGGTAAAATCAGTAATAGGTAATAGGTAATAGGTCGTGGTCAAATTAGGTAATGGGTAATGGTCAAATTGGGTAATGGGTAAGCGTAATCAAATGCATACACATGTATAGACTGCAACATAATACTAGGTTGAAGAGCTTATAAACTCTACATCATCCAAGTTTGATAGGTTTATCCCAATAAGGTTGAATTGATTCAGTATCTAAGGTATAGGATATGGTCTAGAAGAACAACATAGGTAAGGTGCGGAACAGCTTAGGTATGTTCCAAAGACACCAAAGTAAGCGTCATGATAAATGACATGACAATAGGAAAGGTAATGTCATCAAGCCAAACAACATGGGTAACGACATCGCAAGGTAGTGTGAGTACACAAATTCAATGTTCACACAAAGTAGGTCGAGTCTAGGTAAACAAGTCATGGCATGGGTATGGCCAAGGTATAGGTAAAATAACAAATCCATAGACACAACTAAGGAAATGTAGGGATATTTTGGGCTTGTAGGTAGGTTACAATAAGTGTGGGTAAGGTCAAAGGGTATATGGAAATATTGAGTTGAGTTCAAAATGGGAAAAATGGGGTTAAAATGGTAATGGGAGGCAATCGATCTTTGGTTATATAAGTAACCGACGTCGAGTTTGGTATGAAATACATTAGTCGAGGATGGGTTAGGGTTAATAAAATGAAAAATCCATATTTTACGATTTCATTTTAACATGTTGTCATTTGGTAAAACAACGAGAGCAAAGAGAGTAAGAGTGGAAAGTTATGGTACGAGTGTTTGAGTTGAGTTAGCGAGTGACTAGCATGTGATTGACATTTGGTAGGCGGGTCCATGAGATTGATTAGAGCTATTTGATTGGTGGCAAGGTGAGAAGTTTATTTGTGGCATGGCAGAGGTGGGAGAGGGTTTAGGTGGGCCACTAGCATGGAGGCCAGATGTACCACCATGCAGATGACACTGAGATGAGGTAGGATTCAATCCACTTTGTCTTTGGGTTGAAAATAATGTGTTGAAATTGGTTTGGGTTAAAAAGGGTTTTGGGTGGGAGTTTTATTTTGAATTTTTGGGTAAAATGAAGTAAATGAGGGAGGGGAAGGTCTAATGTAGCTTAAATAGGGTTGGAAATGAAGTTAGGTTAGGTTTGGGTAGGGTAGAGTAGGTGTGTAGGTTATTTTTAGGGATTTTGGTAGATGGGGAGGGGCTTTCAATTTGGGTGCCATGATAGAGACTAATGTTGGTCCAAGGGTGGCAAACATCGGTTTATTTATCTGGCCTTGGTCTGGTTGTCAATTACGGACAAGGATTTAAGTGAACCAATGTCGCTTAATAATAGTCGGTGATGATCGGGGTGAGGGGCACCGGTTGGGAGGATGAGAAATAGGGGTCAGAAGGGTTAGGTGGGAAAGAAAAATAGGAAAAAGGGGAGAAGGGAGGATATATGTAGAGTGATGGGGGTAGAAGGTTAACGTTGGCATAAAGGATAGGTAAGTAGGTGAAATGATGTTTTTAGAATGATAAGTCATGATTGCAATGGGGTAGAAGGCTAGTAGGTGAATTATGTAAAATGGGGTGAGTAGGATTGGTATGGTTGGGTATGGTTTAGGGGGTTAATAGATAAGTGAAGGTTATCAAGTTTGTAATAATGTTGTGGTTTGGTTAGATACATGCTAAGGACTAACTATAGATGTGGGATAGAGTACCACCTCTATTGCTAGTGATACGAACAAGTGTGACCAAAGAGAAGTGGAGGCACGTGAATGATATTGGCCTAAGTGGGATCTTATGCTATAGGTGTGTAGCTTGAGATTCGAGTTTTATGGTCACACTCATCAACAAATGGGACTCAATGACCAACATGTTCCACTTACTGATGGGTGAGATCACTGTCACCCTAGAGGATGTATATAGGATCCTGTGGCTACCAATAGTTGGGGCATAGGTATATTAAATTATATTAGAGGCATATGATTAGCCGATATTGGATTTTTTTAGAGCAACAATGTTAGAGCTGAGGTACCATAGTGCGAGTATGAGCTATGGGGATATGTATACATCTCATCCTCAGGAGATGTGGTTAGTGGTTTTGCTAATGGAGGTGGTATGTTGTTTTTCCTTACCAGATGCAAAGGGTGGGAGATTCCCACAAGCACTGATGGGGGTTCTCCAAGACATGATGGAGGAGCGAGTCTATTTTTCCTAGGCATCAACATTATTTATGAAGTTGTATAGAGAGTTATGGGCCTATGGGAGGTTGCGGAGGTTTAGTTTATGTTGTACCTTCCTTCTACATTGTTGGGCATATGAGCACATTATATGCATACCTCTAGTTGGCTTTCCCAAAAATATTGGTTCGGGGGTGTATTAATCAGGGGTTGGTTATAGGTGATGGGTACCACTTGGTGGAGAGCATAGGGTGACAAGGGACACACATGATGTAGCATATTACAGTGAGGGTGGAGGGGTTATCTGGGGGTTGATATTTTTGGAAGTCCATATGTTGGATTTCCCTCCTATGGTGTACATGGCCGAGGAGTTGTAGGAGATGTAACTTCTCGGTGGATAGAGGGGAACCATGCCGGTGAGCACAAGATGATACCAAAGTGGACATGATCAGTGTGACAATTTTGGCTGCCACAATATGTTCCTCCACCATTCTCACATTACAAGAGAGATGATGTGTAGAGGCCTATGCCTCTAGAGCAAACTGACTATTGACAAGGTAGAAGGAGCAAGCGGTGGAAAAGAGGATTGATGATGCTGAGGTCATAGACAAATACATGCAATGGTGGGTAGTGTAACTACGGGTGGCACCACTAAGGAAATGGCTTCCTAACTTAGCTACTATCACGATATAGTGGGATACCTTACAGACCAAGTCGTCACCCTTCGACAAATCTTGGAGTATTACAGGGGCATCTCACCAGATAAGAGGTACAAGTTTCCACTTTACATGCACAACTGGTAGCCACCGGAGGCCTAGGTTTCATAGTGATAGGTTCTCACAAAGGGTGGTGATGGAGATGGGGGATAGGTAGCCATCTTATAGGTGTAGATAGCAGGTTTGTAGGTTCAGTTGGCCACTGCAGAGGCTCATATTATGGCTATAAAGGCCCATGTTACATCGCAAACACCTTCATAGGTAGCAATGTGATAGGGTCCCATAGTACATGGAGGAGGATAGGGTACACACGTATAGGGTATGAGGCTAGCCTAGCAAGACAAAGCTCACATGTTGTTGTGAAACCTATGGCACCAGCCTAGATGGTTCCAATGGAGAGGTTTAGGGATTCATTGAATGAGGAACCATATTACCAAGATCACTTGATGATCACTGGGATAGATGTCCCCTCCTATATAGAGTATAGGTTACAATAGGCCTTGAGTGAGATGACGAGATCCCGTACTCATAGTTCAGAGAGTACATGGGGTCAACAAGCTTAAAGATAGGGTCAGGTGATGTTACTAGTTCATGGAGGCTAGACCCAGCTCCGAGCTAGGTGGAGACTTGACCGAGACCCATGGAGAGTGGAGAGATGTTGGTAGGGTGTCAGACAGGAAGAGAGGAGGAGACAAATGAGACTGGACCTGAGGGTCTCGGGTGGGATGATGATTAATCACTTGATATATTTATTAATGTTTTTATAGTTTGATATATATACGCCTACGAGATGAAGATGGTGAGGATGTACATGAGGTTTTTTGAGATTTTTGATCATATATTGGCTGTGAGCTGAAGTCGGTGAGGATGTACATTAGGTTTTTTTGATATTTGTTATCATATACCATCTTGCGTGCTAAAGATGATGAGGATGTACATGAGATTTTTTGAGATACGTATATGTAGTTGTATTGGTGTACTTTTTATTGATATACAAACTTTCATTGTTATAGATGATGAGAGTTATGGTATGGATGATGTACTTGTGTTGTAATTTCCTTTGTTATTTTATATTTATGGAAAATAAGTGAATTAGGCATGATGGATTCAAGGTCATGTAGGCATGATTGAGTTTAGGTCACTTAGGTATAGTGGAATCAAGGTGAGTTAGGCATGGTGGATTCAAGGTCATGTAGGCATGGATGAGTTAGGTTAGTTAGGCATGGTGGATTCAACATCATGTCTTTGGGTTTGATTTAATTTCCAATTTTGGTAGTATGGAACATAAATGATGATGTATATGTATGTTATGGTGTAAATTTCCAAATATTTGATGTCATGGAAATATGAAATGATTGATTGGATGTTTTGATGATGTGATAAAATGGTAGGTATGTATGTTTGTTGATTTTTTAACTTCCAAGTGTTGTGAAAAATGGAAACTAAGTAAGGTAGAATGTTAATAGAAAAATGGGGGAAAATGGGTTAGGGTAAAGAGTGGTCGAGCTAACCTCCAAGGGCCCCATGCCCTTGGAGTGTTGCCTACATAGCCCCAACGAAAAGGGGCCTTAGGCTGATGTAGTTCTCCCATAAGCTAGGGAAGGAGAAGATGAGGTAGAGGGATGGTTTGTTAGGTATAAGGAATGATTGGGTCTAGGTCATTTAAGCATGGTTGTGTTTAGGTCATTTTAGGTATGGTTGGGGTGTAGGTTAGTTAGGCATGGTGACATTGGTGAAAGAGGAATTTTTAAAGTGTAGGTGTCGATGGCCTAGTCCTTGTATAGGAAAATCAACAAGTAGTGAAGAAGGTGAAGGGTAAGAGGTGACTAAAAGATTCACCTAATTAGAAGAACATAAACAAGTCTACCATACTAAAGGTGGGCTTATGAACATAAGACCCTAAAGGTGTTGCATGATTGACTATGCTAAGGGTGAAGAAAGTCACATGATCAAAAATGTCATTTTTACGGCAAGTCCCTTGAGAAGGTAGGAGATTAGGATGAAAAGGAAATGAGGTGAAAATGGTTGGTTTTAGTGTAACTTGGTGTAAGACAACATGCCTACTTGGCAAGAGACCCAAGATCAAAATAGGAAAGTCCATGACAAAAAATTTATCATTTTATCTTTTTGATTTTTGTTTGATAGAATGATCGATGCGGGAAGTCTACGTGGGATGAGTATATTATCTCCTTGAGGTCTTTGTGAAGCTGATCGATGCAGGAAGCTTTTGAATATTTTATTTTATTTTACAATAGCTTTATATAGCTATCTTTTGAGGGATCAATCTATTTATAGTGGCGAGATAGAGAGAAGATATTTCCTTTTGAGGGAGTCATCTCGTTACTTGAAGTTTAATTCAAGGAGTTGAATCCTACTTTATTTTTGAAATTATTTTGTTTTTTAGATGTTTAATTCATGGAAAAGACTATAGAGGGAGATTAAGATCTTGTTTAGAAGAAAAACCATAGCATGCGAGAGGCTAACTACGAGAGATATGGTTTCAAGTGATGAATGACCATGGTATTTCATCTTGAAAAAGACAAAAAAGTATCCATGAAAATCATGCCATGAGTAGAGTCATGGTACTCATATTGAAGATAAGGCTGAAAAGTGATGAGTAATCACATAGTTTTTGTTTAGTCATTGACCGCAAGAATAGGTGATATGAAATTTTAAGGGTGCTCAAGGGATGAGCTTAAAATAGACAGAAAGTGATATAGGATTTGATTCAACAATAGAATGGTCGAAGATTCAAGGATTTCAAGGGTTCAAGTTTAGGTTAACCTTCGATTGAATACAAAATATAAACACCGATCCATAGGTATGAGTAACGATATAGGGTCTCAGCCAATTAGGAGTAAAGTTTCCCCATTTACTTTTCTCTTATTTGGTTACATGCTGATTTTCCTTCAGGACCAGGTCACCAACTTGCAAGGTTCACTCATGGACACATTTTTCATAGGCACATTTGATACATTTTTTAGTAGATTTGGATATTATCGAAAACATTGAGACAATTTTCATCTAATAACTCAAGTTATGCCAAAAGGTCCTGGAAAAATTCATCATCATTAAGCATTTATTAGAGTGATATGTAGAGAGATGGAATCTGGATTTTGAGAGGCAAGAACACCTTAGTACCGTAGGCCAAAGAGAAAGGTGTGGCAATAGTCGAAGTGTGAATACTAGTGTGGTAAGCCCACAAGGTGAAAGGAATGTGCGTATGCTAAATCTTCCTAGTATCATCAACTACTTTCATAAGAATTTTGTTCAAGGTTTTATTAGTTGATTCTGCTTGGCCATTTTTTTGTGGGTAGTAAGGTGAAGAGAAACTGAGTTGAATGCCAAAAGTGTCACAAATCTTGCATATGGTTTTGGTTTTGAATTTATTTTTGTTATCAGTGATGAGATGGTGAGGAACACCAAAGTGACAAATAACGTGATGGTTTATGAATTCAAAAATTTTCTCAGCTTTTATAGAAATGAGGGGGATGGCTTCTACCCATTTAGTGTAGTATTCAGTAGTGGTTATAATCCATTTATGGTATTGTGAAGAATGAATATTGATCTCTCCAACAAGATCTAAACCCCATTGAGAGAAAGGCCAAAGGTCTCGTGTGACCTGTAAGGCATGAATGTGTGTGTGATGAAGATTAGAATGTTTCTATCATTTCAAACAATGTTTGACATAGTCACAATAGTAATGGTTTAGGGTTGTTTAATAATAGCCTAGGTAAAGAATGCATTAAGCGACAAATAAACCACTAAAGTGACCTACATAAATTACGTCGTGAACTTCCTTGACGGTGTAGGGAATTTCGAACTTGTAAGGCATCGTAAGAGAATACTTGTTGAAGTTGCATTTATAAAGACGACCACCCATGATGACATAATGGGAGACACATTTAAGAAAGGAACGGTGTCCATTACAAGTAAGATCGGGAGGTAAAATGGAAATGGAAAGCTAGTCTATAAACTACTTATACCAAATATCATGTGGGTTAGGTGTAATGGTTTCAATGGAGTTGACATCTTGAGATAAATAAGAAGGTGACTAAACCTTCGTATTGTTGTGACAAATATTTTTGAGTCGGTAGGTGAAGTGGGTATTTGTGAAGCCGATAGGTCATGATATCTACAAATTTATTATTAAAATGTGGGGTGGTTTGAAGTTCATAATGGTCAAAGGTAGTTAGAAGTATGTCGACATGGTGTTTATACTTTTGGATTTTTTTATGACACTAGTATATACCATTGACTTGGTGTACAACCAGTTGAGAGTCACCAAATATATTAATTGATTTGACATCTAAGGTGATGGTAGTTTTAAGGCCTAATACGAGTGCTTCATATTCGGTGATGTTGTTAAATCAATCAAAATCTAGTTTCAAAGATAAATAAATTGGTTCACCATTAAGAGGAATGGGGATAACACATGCACCACCCCCATGCTAACATTTGGAACCATCAAAGAATAAGGACATCCGGTAAGTGGTATCATCCAAAGAGAGGGTGGTTATGGATTCATCCGGAAATCAAAGTTAGAGGGTTGATATCAAGAAATGGGTATGTCTGCGCAAGTTGGTCAAGATGGTTTGGGCCTTGATATATTTTTGATGGATGAATTTGAGGTTGAGGTCTGTGAGAAGCATGATCCAACATGTAGCACATTGATGTTGGTAGGGTTTCGCATACATGGAATGTAAGGGTCGAGTGTTAGTGAAAAAAAGGTTTTATGGTTGAGTACGTAATGACGAAGTTTAGTAGCGACAAAAGATAAGGCTAAGAATTTTTTTTTGGCATAGGTGTATCTAGTTTCATAGTCTAAAAGGTTATGAATTATGTAATAAACCGCTTGCTCTCGGTGTTTCTTATTACGATGAGTGAGCATGGAACCTAAGGAATGATCAATAAAAAAATGTATAGGTAAAAGGGTTGGTCATCTTTAGGAGGAATGAGAACTGGTGGTTAGAGAAGGTATTATTTTAAGGCGTCAAAGGATTTCTTGCATTCATCATCCCATTTAAAGGAGACATCCTTTTTGAGGAGATGATGAAATGGTTAAGAACAACCAAAATCTTACAAAATAAAATGACGAATAGATTACAAATTACCTTTCAAACTTCGAAGTTGGCAGAGATTAGTAGGCGAAGGCATTTCAAGAATAGTCTTTATTTTAGAAATATCAACTTCTATTCAACACAAATAAACGATGAAACCAAGGAGCTTGTCTAAGAGAACAATGAAGACATACTTATTAGGTTGAACTTGAACACAATACTTGATGAGGTGGTCAAAGATGACCTTAAGGAATGTAACATGTTCAGCCTGATGTTTTTATCTAGCAAGAAGGTCATCTACGTAATCTTCCAATATGCAATGCATTATGTCATGGAAGATATAGGTCATAGCTTGCTGATATGTAGCACCAACATTTTTAAGGCCAAATGGCATGAATCGATAGAAGAAGGTCCCGCAGGAGTGATGAAGGCAGTTTTTTATTGATCCTCTAGAGTGAGTAATATTTGGTTATAACTTGAGAAGCCATCCATGAGTGATAACATATCATGACAAGCGGTGAGGTCATCTAGCTGGTAATACATGGTAGAGGAAAGTCATCTTTGGGGAAATCTAAGTTGAGGTCATGGAAATTTGTGCAAATGTGAAGTACCCCTATCGCTTTTGTGACAGGAAATATGTTATAAATCCATTGGGGATAGTCAATGGGTAGGATGAAGGAAACCAAGAGAAGGCACTCAAGTTCCTCTTTAACAAGAAGGGAAATTCAAGGATGTATTTTTTGCAACTTCTATTTTATGGGTTTGGATTTAGGAATGGTTACGATATTGTGGACCATAATGTTTGGGTCATTACTTTGGGCATATCAAAGATAGGACCAAGAAAAAATGTTGCTATGATCCCGGAGGAAAGAAGTAAAATATTCCATTTCAGCGGCATCTAAAGATTGGCCTATCTTTAGAATGTGTGGTTTGTCTTGAGTGTTAATATTGAATTTGATGGTCAATTCATTCAACATGGTTTGCGTCTCGAAATGACCAATGAATATCAAAATCTTCCACACTAAGGTAGGTGAGGATAGACTCATTGTCCCGACATTGAATGATGTTAATATAAGGTGTATCACCATCAACCATGTCAACATATAGGAAAGGAAGAGAATAGGGATCCTCGCCATTGCATTGATAAGTTAGAGGTCCCACGAAATTGTGTTCACAAAAAAATATTAGGAGGAATAGATTTGGGATATTTGGACTCTGTGGGTGAAGGTGGTGACGTTGGTGAATGGGGTGGAGAATTTTTTTCATCCTCAATGAGGTTGATTTAGGTCTTCTTGGAAGATGGTTTAGAAAATCCAATGCTATTGTGATGTTTGTTTTTACAGGTGGTACACGGGATGACAAATGACAACCTTGTTCGTAAAAACCAAATCCAAATCCTTTCCATGCGTAACGGTGAAGGAAAGTGTGGGTAAAGTGGTAGTTAGTGAGAGATTGGAGGTCAGATGAAAATGGTCATGTTTGGGATGATGGTTTGGGTGAATAGGTGGAAGTATCAAGTCCCCCATACATTAAGTTGGTGCAAATATGGGGAGGACCATAAGGGAAAACCTCTCATATGTGATAGTCATAATGAGGATGTTGGCGTAGGTTCTTTATACTCTTGCAGAGTGAGGAATGTGTTGATATTGTTGTGGTGGTACTCCCAGGAGTGAGGTATTGAAAAACACCCTCTAAGGGATTGGTAGTAGATATGTGGGTAGTGGGGATAGATAAATTACTAGGTGATTAGGAAGGAGGGGTATTAGTTGGTTGGGAAGTAGATGGGCTAGCTACGGAGGCTACGATTATAGTATGAATAGAAGATTTAGTCATGTGGATAGGTGTCGGCATCATTGGTGGATGGGGTTATGGGTGAAGGAGAAGTGGGGATAGTGGTAGATTCCTTAATTGGTACAAGGAAATTATTAGGTTGATACAACATGTTACAAGTTTTGAACGGTGATGGGTCAGTTGGGATGGTATAGTTATGTCCTTCATGTTCAAATTTTACACAATGGTGTAAAGTTAAAGGAACATAACCCATGATGCAAATCCAAGGTCATACAAGCAACAAGTTATACTAGAACTCCCCCTCTAAGATGTAGAACAATTCCAAGATAGTATGAGGGCCTACACGAATGTGAAGAATAATGGTGCCAAGGGTGGAAGTGATGGCATCATTGAAGGAGTGCAACATAACTAGGTTATTATGCATGCAATTTGAAGGGATGTACATTTGATTATACATGTGGGATGATATTATGTTTATGATAGCACCACCATCGATCATAACACTCTGTACACGTATATTATTGATATATATATAGAGATAAAAATGGTAGGATCGGGGTTGTCGATTGGAGAGGTATGATCTCTGATTAGAAAAAGCCGAGGGCAGCTACTTGATGAGTGGGCATGGGGGTATAATAAGGAGATTATTTGGTAAGATATGCCATGTGATGAGGTGTGAGAATAGAGGCTACTAGTTTGGGGTCGTTACGTAAAACCTTGATGGATTACAAAACCTCCATAAGGGCTTGTTAATGAGATTCAAAGGTTTGGATGAGACCGTACAAAGTCATTTTTAGAGCGTATTTGTGTAATTGTTTTATCATTGTATGATTGGCGACCCCATCAGAAATAGGGTATGTGGGTCCTCGAATGGTGATTTTTGGTATGGGTACAAATGGTATATTGGGCATGAGATTGGTTGATGGGCTAGTTGCTTTTTCTTTTCCTTTGTCCTTTTGGGCGTGAGTGGCAACTTGGACCATGTTAATATGAGGGAAGGAGGTAGATGGAGAAGGTATGTCATGAGTAGTATAACAACATGATGGAAAAAAACCTAATGCGGGGTAAGAACCTTATGAAATGAGTAGGGAACACTGGCATTTAGGTAGTGGTTTGGCCAACTCTCTGATATGGACCATGTTGATCTTGAATTTTGGAGGTGGATAAAAGGGTTGTGGATGTGGTGATTCGGGTTGCTAAATAGGTAGTGGGAGGGGATGTATGGTGACAGGTGTAGGTGGAACATGGTCCTCATCAAGAAGATCATCATCGTCAAAATTTTCTTCAAGAGGACATAATTGGAGGAGAATGGTTTTGAGAGCCTTACAACCTTCTACATCATGTCCTAACAAACGATTGTAGGTACAAATTTTAGTTTCATCAAACCCTTGTGGTTTGAGTTTGAGGGGTCGTAAGGTCTAAGTAATGGTAATGTGATGACCGAGGTCTCTAAGAGGTTAGCTAAAATGTTAGCGTAGGACCTTACCAATGGATCACAGTGGTAAGTGAGTGTGGTTTTGGGTATAGGTATAAATTATTGTGGTGAAAGAGGCATTATAGGAAGGGGAATAGGTTTGACCACTTTGGTTTGGTAGGTGGTACTATCTTAGGTTTTGATGGTATCTTCTTGGGTAAAGGTGTGGTGGAAGCACTAACAATGGAAGGTGTTTTTAGTTTATCTACCTTATTAGAGGGATAGTGGCTTTTTGTCTTTAGATTACACCTTCTTTGGTAAATTTGAGGTGGGAGTACATGATTTATAATGGAAAGTAGATGGTGGAAGAGGATGTGTTACACAAGGGTAAAATAGAGTTGTAGTGGAATTGGTTGGTAGATCCCGGGTGGGAGGAAGGTATGGGTTGAAGTCATATAGGAAAATTTGGGGTTATAGTAGCTGGTGGAGGTATAGGTGGTAAGAAATGTATGGGTGAGGGTGAGGGTGTTTTTGTGCAGGTAAATTGGATGTAACAAAGGATCGTGATGACAAGGTAGGTTTCTTAGATTTTTATTGGCCTTGGGTAGGGGGTTGTTTGGCCAAGGTTGATGGGTGAGGTCCTAGGATGGATGGAAGGGGCAAAGGTGACAAAGGTGTGGTAGGTGAGATTGGTGTATGTGCCCTATAAGGTTGGGTATTCCTTCAGGCGAGGAGAGAAATTTTGGTACGGGTTTGGGAAGATGTGGCTAAATCTAATTTTATTGGTGGATGAGTAAGGCTTGACATTGGCATGACACCCAAGGTAGTGATGGGTTAGGATATGGATGAAGATGTAGGTATGGGTAGGTTCTTAGGCAAAGGAATGGTTTTAGTCATGGGTAAAGGTTCGATGTAGGTAAAGGTGATAAAGAAGAATACGTTATAATAGGCATGGTAAGGGGTCGACACAGTTCTTGGAAATACATTTGGATAGATCATGGAGGTATTTTTAGGCAACATTTGCATTTGAATCGAAAAGGGGAGCGGAAGATGTTCCCAAAGTGTGGAAATATAAATGTTATATAAGCGATTGACCAGTCATGAAAATAGGACTAATATAAGAGGAGATGCAATTGGTTTAGTGGCAATCCCTGTAAAGTATGTCTGTGAGACACGGAATTGGTTAGTCTCAGACTCTGTGGGTAAAAGAGTTAATACCAGGTCAACGGCTTCCTAGAATGCTAATGGCTAATTTTCCCCAATAGGTAGTGGCATATATGAAATATCTCTTATGGGTAGGAGAGATGGGAGGTGGGGTGAGGTATACTTCTCTATTGGTGGAGAAGAAAGTGATTATGATTCCCCTTTGGGTAGGAGAGTTAATATTGTTGATTGTTTGGTAGGTTGTGAGGTAGACGGTGAAATTGTGGCCTTCTCTGGGGGTGGAAGGGGAGATGAAAAATACTCCTTTGTGGGTGAAGGAACAAATGAGGTATGTTCCTATGCGGGTAGAGGAGCTTGTGCCAAAATTTCCTCGATAGACGGAATAGGTGGAAATTGAGGAATGGCCAGTATGATATCAAAAACAATGTGGACTTCATGGATATTTTTTTCAATGGTTTAAGGTTCACCACTATGATTAGATGATGGCATATGGTTAGGGAATGACTTCTTAAAGATATGCATGTTTTGATTTGCTGGTGCATTCAGGTTATCTAAGATGATAACTCCATTATCTAACATTTCTTGGTCAATGTTCTTAAAAGTTATGCAATTACCGTTACTATGGCCTTTAACATGATGATAATTACAATAATCATGTTCCTTATACCAGGAGGGCATAGGAAAAGTGGGATTGAAACCAAAGTATGAGGTTTAATGGGGGTCTGGTAATGACTTCGACTTTAATAAGCTTTTCCAAGATGGAAGAATAGGGTTCTCTAATTGGTGTGTACTTTTGTTTTTCTGTCGGAATTGAAAATTCTGAACATGACAAATATAAGAGGAAGGTTTTCCTTTATTAGATAGATGAGATGGACCAGTTTTGACAACTATCGTGTTGGTAGATCCTTTTGATTTTGAATAATTAATTTTGGGTTTTGAAGATGAAGAAGAATCATTTGATTTGAACATGGCATTTTTGTTTCGCAATTGGATTTTCTTTTCTTCAATAGCATGAATTTATAGATTTTGTGCCATGGTAAATGCTTTGTCAAAGGTACAGAAGGTTTGTACCTCTGATTTGGTGAGATGTGTTTGGCACAAGCTCTAGTGAACAACTCTATAAGTTCAACTTGAGGTAACTGGAATGTTAATTGGTTGATAAGACTTCGCCAGTGAGCAAAAATCTGCAATAGATTCATCGTCATATTGTTGTGTTGAATATAGGTCATTCATGGTGAATTTTTGACTACATTGATTGAGAATTGGTCCAAAAATGATTGAGCCACTTGGTTAAAGGAGTAGATGAAATTTCTCTAAACTACTATACCAATCAAAGGTGGGTCCTATCGGGGACATGGGAATGGTCATAGGAGTAAAGCATCATCATGGGAAATTAGATAACACCCATGTTTGAATGATCACAAGTGTTTTTTTGGGTCCTCTTTACTATTGAAATGGTTGAACTTGGGAATTTTCCAATGCATGAGTTATGGATGAATAGGAATAGATGGATGAATACTCTCATTACAGATTTCTTCATAAGTTAAGGAGTTGCGAGAGCTAGAAACTGATTCTTCTAGTGTCTGCATATTTTCCATCATCATCCTAATGAGGTCATTGGTGTGTTGTGTGGAATGGGAATCTTCTAAAGTAAAGGGAGGTTGATGATTAGTTTAATATGTGGATGGCATCCCGGTATATGGGGGTGCCGAATAAAAAAATTGCGAAGGGGGGATAGATGCAGGTGGAAGATATCCTGAATAAGTGATAAATGAGATTGGGGTTTTCTGGTGATGTGTGTAAATAGGTGGAGTATTCATAATGAATCTCATGGTAATCAGGGGTAGAGATTGAGGGATAGAAAGGAAGATGTTTTGAAATGGGTTGTGGGTCACCGACACCAGTGTAGACACCAAATTTGGGTCACACTCCCCATTTACCCCACATGTATATTAATTTAATTACCTACAATTAAATTAATGCACACTATCACAATATTCATTATTTAATTACCTTAATTGAGCCGCACCCCAACACATCACCTAGACACCTCATCATAAACCTATTCTTAGCATGTTTCCTTTTTACTAGAAGTCAATAATCACTTACCATAACTAACTAAGACTTAGTCCTACTTACCATAACTAAATAAGGCTTAGTTCAACCCTAATATCACATGCCTATTATTCCTCTAACCATATGCCCACTTATCTAAGCACAACATTCCATTTTGATCTAGACAATAGATAGAGCTAGCCAAAAAGATTTCCAAGATCTGTCATTTTAGAAAACCTAGGATTTCCCTCCTTAATTGACGCCGGTCAACAAGAAACCAATGCCGGTCACCCTAAACTATTTTTAGTTACCATATATTCACTTTGGTAACCTTTTTTGAGAGGTTGGAATAATTATTCAAGTTTAGAGAAGAGATATCTGCATGTAAGCATGCACCAGAGCAATCTTGGACATCTAGACATCCTGAACCAATACCAAGCATTGATCTGAAAGTCAAGCATTCATGTTAACATTCCAAGAAGAACAGTCGTGACACTAACCACCAGTTGCATGGATCAACCATCACCTCCATCTAACCACTAAGTTTGCAAGTATAATTAAGTACATTTAGAGTTGTATCTTTCCATACTTAGGTCGGTTTTCTTTCTCTGTTTAGGAGTCCTAGTCTCCTTTGTATCTCATCACCTCTCACCTTTATGTCAATCCCTCCACTTAACCACCTGCAACCTCTCATCCCTCCATACCGACTCCAGGACATCTCCGAGTATTCCTAGATCTGTCATTAACCTTACCATTCTCCCGCCATTCTCCATGTAATCATAGAGAATCATCAAAACCAAACTCCATTGAGTTTCTATCTACATAAACCTACCGACATCGGTTAACCTAAACCATCATCATTCTCCTCTCAACGGACATCGGTCATATCGGACCAATGTCGGTCTTTGTATCCGGTAAACCTTCCTATAATAGCAACTTCATACCATTCACCCAAATAACCCAAATCACCCAAAACTTGACCCTAACCTGGCCCAACCACCTTATTTACATGTTTGACTTCTAAATCTGATCATAACCTAGCCTATTAGATTAGATTTTCTTATTGTACTTGAATGAGACACCTAAATCATATCAACTATAGTAGGAAATTATTGGTTTACATTATTTCTTGCATTAATTTGTTTTAAACAGTGGATTGACAACCATCTAGGAAGTATCACACTTCCTGGATCTAGCATATGCTAGGTAGTCCACTGACATATATTGTTTAATATTCCTCTTGTGGTCTTGTTTTGTATTCATAGGTAGTTCCTCCTAGAAAAAGGAAGTTCTTGTAATCAGCACTAGATCAAGAAATTAGAATGCGTGCACTCTACCTTCTACCTTTAATCACAGGTATTCCTCCTCACCCTTACCTTATCTATTTTGCTATTACATACACAACTATTTGGAGAAACATTTTGGTGCACCCAATGGGACACTCTTTTGGGTTCATTGCATTTTCTTCATATAGGGAAACTTTTTGTGTGTTTATTTCATTTTGAAAAATATGCCTTTAATCTTCTCCCCAATAATATTCTTTTCTTCTAATTGTTTAAACAAAAAAATTCATTTGGTGCTTAAAATGAACCAATTCTTCCTTCTTGCATTTGCATAGTAGTGAAAGATCACATTCTTGACCTATTCATCATTTTCTTCATCGAATATAATTGTCGATTTGGGTTATAAAATTTGTTGCATTTCATCCTTGTATGCTACATTATTAGCTCACATTTAAAAATGAGGGAAACCTATATGTTGGAAGTCATGCCCAGTTGATGGTTAACACAATTGAACCATATAAACAACTTTCTTTTCTCTCTCTTTGCCAAACTGCACAAATTTGAATTTACACATCTTCTTAAACAACATCCCACCTAGAAGAAGCTGTCAATGATCACATGATTAGAGGATTGATAGTGGGCACCCAGCTGGTTATCTCTGTCCATTCATCACCTCAAAAAAATGACATCCCCCTCCAAAACATAACATGAAACCTCACCTTTAGATTTCCTTCTTCGTAGGACGCCTTCTCGACCAAAAACTATGCTATAAATTCACAAGTCTAGTCTTAAATAGCATAAGCTAAAACAAACATAAATTAACTTTTAGGATTACATGTTTTTCTTATCTTTGTTCTTGACTAACATTTTGAGGTGTGAGTTACGATTCTTTATTTTTCTTCTTCCTTTTGCACTCCCCATAATAGTTAGAGTATTCTAATTGTTTCGAGTGTGTTAGGACATAATCTTATCATTCTTAGATTTTTGGGATGATTATTCATCTAGTTTAATTCACAAACATCCATTTTTATTCATTTATTATGATTTCACAAAGAACCGATGTTGGTCCAAATGACCATCATCGGTGTACATCTGACCTTCTTCGGTTTACCTAACCGAGTTTCGGTGATCCATAGGGATCCAAAATGAATCTACTTCATCAATAAGTCAAAGCACAAAGAAGGAAAACTAATACATGGAGGTTCTTTCTTTATATTAACATTACCATCATTATTTATAGAGTGGTGGTTACAAAAACATTACCCAACCAGGCGGCGGTCCTAAGACTATAGATCTACATTGGGCATTGGTCCTGGCTCTTTCAGATAGAAAACAAAAATATGAAATGAATATCTAGAAATTTGTAAGGTTTTCCATGTCTCTTCTCCTCCATGACTCTTCTCCTCCACGACCTTTCCCATTCTCAAGTTCACAGGGAGGACATGAGAATGGATATAAATACATGTATGTAGAAGATAAAAAGATCATTGAAGCATGAAAGTAAGTGAGCAAGAAGTTCTTAGTGCTAGAATTGTGTTTTGTAGAAGAAAGGAGTGTTGAGACAGAGCAAGCAAGTAATTGGGAGGAAGTTTGAGATATTATCTACTTCTCTTTCATAATTATTGTAATTTTTGTATTTATTGTTGTGAATTGGCCAATAAAAATGGGAAGAAATAACAATTTCCCTTCCCAACTAGTTTTCCTCCTCCGGAGGTTTCCAAGATAAAACTTGTTGGTGTTTATGAGTTTATATTCTTTCCTTTCCTATAATTGTGGATTCTAAGAATAAGAAAAATTCATTCACTAGTTATCTCTGTCATTTTCTAATAGAAAGTAGAACAACAATGTTTAATTTGTGATTTTGTGGATAATTCCAAAGTTTAAGAGTTTACAGATCATTTTGGTATCAGAGCTAACAAGTATCCAGGACTATGGTATTCATTCTTGTATTTATATGACAGTGATGAGATCTAAAGGTGAAGAGGATTTACCTTGTGACCCGAAATTTCTAAAAATAAATGGAAATAAAGAATTTGGGGACAAATGGAGGAAGAGAACTTGGTCCATAAAATAGAAATGCTAAAGACCATAATGGATAAGATGTTTAGAAGGAAAGAATAACTTGTAGATTTGCAAAAGAAAACTTATGTCAAGCAAGAATCCATGGACTCGGTGGTTCCAGGCTTAGCTAAAAATTTTGGCATAGGGAAGAGCCACCATGAGAAATATTATGGGGAAGATCATGAAGAAGAGACTTCAAACGTGAGAAAAAGGTAAAATATGATCATACTCCTTTTAAAGTTGAGATGAAAGTTGAGATTAAAATATCTCGAAGGAAAATTAGATGCGAGTTTCTTGATAAATGGTTAAAATAGTTAGAAGTCTACTTTAGCATCCATAATGTCACTAAGGCATGGAGGATCACCTTTTCACATCTCAAAATAGAGGGAAACACTCTGGTTTGGTGGGAAACCCATCTAACCACTTGTTAAAAGAAGCATCCTATTGTGAAATCTTGGAAAGAATTTAAATAATTACTTAGAGCTAACTTCTATCCTTTTGGCCACAAGACAGCCAAATGATTAAATGGTAGTATTTTAGACAAGGCAATGGTCAAAGTGTGCATGATTATACTACATATTTTTGGAGGTAGGCAATGTTTCTAAAGATGGACTTGGAGGATGAGGATATTCTAACTAAGTACTTGGGAGAACTTCACACTCACCTTTGAAGGAAAGTCATCTCCATAAAGCCCAAATATCTCAATGAGGTGTGTGTGTAAGCATACTACATAGATGATGAAAAGAACAAAAGATAAGTAGATTCAAGGGTAAAACAAATGACAAATCAGCACAAAAAGAGTATGGACAAAAAGTAACACGGGTAAGTGGAAAGGGAAAGGTAAAAAGATGCCACTACTTTAAATATTTGTAAATATCCCAAGAATTTACATGTTAGCACTACATGTTGGAATTTGGATCCGAAGTTACATTTGAAGAACCAAACCAAGGACTCAAAGAAGTCCATGTCAGTTATAAAAACAAAAGTGGAGGTGGAAATCAAAGATGACTACGATGTAGACAAAAACTTGGATGCAAGGCTTATCCTTTGGGTTAGGTGAAGAAGGGTGTTGAAATTTAGGTTAAAAAAAAATATGTAAGGTCAAGTTTGGGATAAATTCTCGGTGTATTTATGTTTTGGAAGCTAACATTATTCCACATAATGCTTTTGATGTTTTATTCAGAGTCCTTACTTGTATAACAAGGATGCTATGTTTATGAGAAGGAAAACTAGTACAGATGGGTCAAGGATGGGATCGATTACAACATTCTGGGAACACCATTATAAGACACATGCTAGTATGGTGAGTGCTAACCAAGAAAAATGACTTATTTACGAAAATTGTAATCAGTTTTGTTTACTTTTGTTAAAGGATAAACAAGATGGGGTAGAAGTTTCAGATATTTCTAACCAAGGAAATCATGATTTAGATAGTATTATTCAAGATTTTTAGGAATTATTTTAGGCTCCCAGGTGGGTTACCACCAAAATGGGAAATAAAGCATGACATTAAGCTATTTCCGAGTCCCCTCTACCAAACATCGGGTTGAATAGGAAATCGTTGATTGAGTTTATTGAAGTAAACAAACAACTCCGTGAACTACTAGACCAAGGGGTGATACATTTGGTCACCTCACCATGTGTTTCACCTATTGTGATGGTGCTAAAGAAGGATGGTTCCTAGATAATGTGTATTTACTAACGTGATTTGAACAAGATCACCATCAAGAACATATATCCACTTCCCCGCATAGATGATCTCTTGGACCAACTTCAACATGACAAATTCTTCACGAAGTTGGATCTCAAGTCCAATTATCACCAAGTCGAATGAAGGAGGAAGATATATGGAAGAATGCCTTCAAAACAAAACAAGGTTTTTATGAATGGTTAGTACTTCCTTTTGTTTTATACAATACACCCCGCTACATTTATGAGATTGATGAATTATGTATTGCAAGATTTCATAAATTCATGTGTTATTCTATATCTAGACGATATCTTGATTTTTAGTGACACATGGGAAGAACATATAACTCATTCACAAAAAGTCTTGCAAGTTCTCGGGGAGAGAAAGATGCTTTGTAATATGAAGAAATGTGAATTTTCCAAATAGTAACTTGTTTATCTTGGGCACGTGGTTGGAGGAGAAGAGCTACAAGTGGATAACAGGAGCTAAAGATACTAGGAGTTTTGTGGGAGCATTACAATACATGTGGAAGTTCATTTCAAGATTCTTCATGATTGCAACACCTCTACACATATTTTCCACAAAAGTAAGGGTTTTGATAGGGTAAGGAACAAGACTAATCCTTTGAGTTATTAAAATACAAGATTAGTCATGCTCCAAAGATTTGCTCTTCCTAATTTGTAGTAGCCTTTTGATGTAGAGACAAATGCCATGATTACACCATGGGCACGTGTTGCTTTAAGGAGGTAAACCCATATGTTATCATTCTAAAACTTTCACTTCAGCGGTTAAAGGATATCCAATATATGATAAGGGAATTTATGCACTAGTTCAAGTAATTAAAAATGGAAGCATTATTTTTGGGTACAAAACTATTATGCACACTCGACCACAAACCTCACAATATTTGCAAGCACGGTCTAAATTATAGTAGGCAAGGCACTACAAATGGATGGGGTTTCTTCAACAGCCCATCTAGTGATCAAATACAAGAAGGGTAGTACAAATTTGGTGGTAGACATATTGTCCAGGCCACCCACATAGGATAATTTTTCCTATTTTCCCACTATCTCTCGAGATCAACCCCTTCATGAAGGAATCTTATGAAGAGGTATATACCCAGATAAAGACTTTGGGGTGGCATTTCAGTAGTTGCAGTCCCAAGGATTGAGAGGACAGGGATTGAAGATTGTTATCTCAAGGATGGGATGCTCTCGATGGGGAAGTTGCATGCTAAAAGAAGAAATAATTCTACGATGAGGGAGGTACATACCTTGAAAGTAGTGGGACATTTCGTGTTGGTAATAACCTAGCCCACTTACAAAGGTACGTGTATTGGCTCAATATGCAAGAAGAAGTATCAAAATTTATATGTGGATGTAAACTTTGTTGTGCTAGTAAGCCTAAAACTAGGAAGGAGGGTTTGTATATGCCTTTTCAAGAGTACCTCACTCATCCGTTGGAGGAAATTTTGATGGATTTTGTAGCACGATTACCTATGTCTAAACATGGCCATGACTATCTATATGTTGTTGTTGATAGATTCAAGTAACATGTATTCTTATGACATGTAAAAAGACAATAAAAGCACATGAGGCAACAAATATTTTCGTTGCTAATGTATGGGTGCGTTTTGGTTTTCCAAATTATATTGTTTCGATAGGGATTCTAGGTTTTGGGAAGTTTTGGACTATTTTGTGGGACAATATAGATACCCTGTTCAAAGGAGCACGATTTCCATCCACAGAAGATGGACAGACAGAGGTGGTGAATAGGACTTTGGTACAATTGATCAGAGGGTATAACAACAAATACCCAAGGACTTGGGATGAGTCTTTAACCTACATTCAAAGCATTCCTATAACTGGGTAGTAAACACATCCACTATGAATTCACCGTTTGAAGCATGCTTAGGATATCTACCTAGAAATCTACTGACATAACAAGTTAGTCACTAAGATGAAGAGGAGACATGAGACATAGAGGTGACTAAAGAAAATAAAATTATTGAGAGGATCTGAAAAATCCATCTCAAAGTCAAAGAACAGCTATAGAAATATCAAGCCAAGTACAAATCTAGGCACGATCAACATAGGAGGGAACATAAACTTCATGTTGGAGATAAATTTTGGGTTTGCTTGAGCAAGGAGAGACTACAATGTCAAGCACGGAAGCTCAAGCCACTACAATATAGACCCTTCACCATATCATAGTAGGTTGGAGAAAATGCTTTTCGACTTGATTTATCGTCATTTATGAGGATGTACTCTATAGTAAACTATGAGAACTTGCACCTATATGAGACATCCATGATAGATGAAGATGAAAGACTAAAATTTCTACCTTCCATTCGTGATTACATCTTGGACTCATGAGGAAAATTAGAGGAGGATGTAGTGATGTAGCGAAAGGCTAGAGAGACTAGGAGAAGTCCACAGGAGTCTTGGCAGGTTAGACTGAAAGGAAAGATACCAAGGCAGGCCCGGTGGTACTTGAAGGAGAAAGTGAGGGAATTATTTCCTCATCTACTCCCCACTAAGATTTTGTGGGACAAAAATCCTCCTAAGTAGGGGAGGTGTGATCCATAGGGATCCAAAATGACTCTACTTCATCAAATCAGTCAACATGAAGAAGGAAAAATAATACATGGAGGTTCTGTCTTTATAGTAATAGGACCTTCACTCAGATAGAGAGAGGTGGTTATAAAACCGCCACCCAACTAGGGTGGCGGTGGTCCTGGCTCTTTTGGATTGTAAACAAAAATATGAAATGAACATCCCAAAATTTAAAAGGTTGTCTATGTCTCTACTCCTCCATAACATTTCCCATTCTCCAGTGCATGGGAGGACATGAGAAAGGCTATAAATACATTTATGTAGAAGAGAACAAGATCATTGAAGCATGAAAGAAAGTGATCAAGAGGTTCTCAGTGCTAGAATTTTGTTTTGTAGAAGAAAGGAGTGCTAAGATAGAGAAATCAAGTAATTGGGAGCAAGTGTGAGATATTATCTACTTCTCTTTCATACTTCTTGTAATTTTTGTACTTATTGTTTTGAATTGGCCAATAAAAGTGGGAAGAAAGATCAATTACCCTTCTTGAATGGTTTTTCTCCTTTTGAGGTTTCTAGGATAAATTTTTTTGGTGTTTATGAGTTTATATTCCTTCCTTTCCTACAATTATGGATTCTAAGCATAAGAAAAATTCATTCCCTAGCTATCCATGTCATTTTATAATAGAAATTACAACAACATTTCATTTGTGATTCTATGGATAATCCCAAAGTTGAAGAGTTTACAAATCGATCGAGTTACTGCTATTTTGGTTATTTTACAAAATAACCTTCATCACTTATTCTTTTCAGTTTTTGTCCTCGGAGACACCATCATATCCCCAAAAATATGATATCTCTGCTCGAGATACTGATTTACCAATTTCTCTTTCATCAATTCTATTTCATTTTCCAAAAATAGTATTTTCCATAGTGACTAGTATCGGTTATCATAACCATCATCGGTTCCCCTGTAAATGACATTGGTTTCGTGTTTGATTTTTAATTAAATCACTGACCAGATTTACCCCATGTACTTCATCCTTCTCTACTTCTATTTTTTTCTATGTCATTTACAAAATATAGTTTTACCAAGGAAGCACTAATTCACATGGTGTTGACTGTGAAACAAAATAATGCCCTTGTATTTCATGTCAGGTGTCAACCACTCCCACCTATTCCATCACTTTGCCATCCATCCTATCACCTATGGATCCAACTCAACTTATCCCCATTTCTACCGGTGATGAGGAGTTTACAAGACTCCTTGATCATAATCCCACGGCCTTACAATACTATATTTCCCACTCATCTACCCGATACTCTCCTCATGACAAACTATTGTATAACATGCATGTATCTATCCCTCCTACCCTCCCACCCAATTCTATGTCACCCATCACTAGCTTGACACTTCCCTCATTTACATAACCCAATGTGGTATCATAGTTAGGCTCCACCTCTACCATAATCGCTGCCCCAACAATGTCTATTGCACCCGTGGTGTCAACCGTTCCTTCACCAACTACCTTGAGCATAGCCCCATCTACCCCCTTTTCCTCGTATATACTAGTTACATCACAACCACCTCCAGTGTCGGCAACCCACACCCCATTCCAAAATTTGGTTCTTTCCATCCCTTAGTCTCTACCACCCATTACCATGAGAGTCGTTGTGACCACCCCACCTATTTACATGCATCATCAAAACCCCCAATCTCGTCTGTCACTTATTTGGGAACATTCCACCTATATCTATCCTCTCTTCGTAGTTTTCATATTTGACACCCCCATGTACTAGGATGTCATCCATATCATACAATCATCATCAACCTCCCTTTATTTTAAGAGGCACCCATTCCTCACAACCCACTAATGACCTCATTAGGATGATGATGGAAAAGATGTAGACATTAGAAGCATCGGTTTCTGGCTCTCGTAACTCCTTGACCTATGAAAAATATGTAATGAGCCTATTCATCCATCCATTCCTATTCACCCATATCCTGTGCATTGGGAAATTCCCAAGTTCAACTGTTTTAATAGTAAAGAGGACCTGCAACATCGCTTTTGGTCATTCAAGCATGGGTGCTACCTAATTTCCCATGATGATGCTTTGTTCTTGTGAACATTTCCCATGTCCCTAACAGGACCCACCTTGGATCGGTACATTATTTTACCTACACATTCCATCTACTCCTTTAACCAAGTGGCTCAAGCATTCCTGGACCACTTCTCGATCAATGTAGTAAAAAAATTCACCATGACCAACCTATATTTGACATGACAATATGAAGATGAATCTATCACATTTCGTTGCTAATTGGGGAAGTCTTATCAACCAGATTAACGTTCCAATTACCTCAAACTGAACTTATTGATTTGTTCACTAGAGCTTGTGCTAGACACATCTCACCAAATCTATAGGTGAAAACCTTCAAACCTTCTACGAAGCATTCACCTGCACAAAAGTTGTAAATTCATGCCATTGAAGAAAATAAAATCTAATTACGAAACAAGAACACCCTGTTCAAACAAAACAATTATTCTTCATCTTTAAAACCCTAAAATAATTATTCAAAAGCCAAAGTATCTACTAACACAGTAGTTCTTAAAGTGGGTCCATCCCATCCCTATAATCAAGCCCAACCTTCTTCTAATCTTTCCCCTATCTAGACCTTTCAGTTAAGGTAGAAGTAGTATAAGTACACTTCAATTAGAGAGCCCTATTCTTCAGTCTTAGAAAATATTCTTAAATTTGGAGCCATTACACTTCCTCCCATAAAACCTCATACTGGTTTCAATCCCACTCATCCTATGCCTACATGGTATAAGGAACACAACTACTGTAATTACCATTGTATCAAAGGCCATAGTGATGGTAACTACATAAATTTTAAGAACATTGTCCAAGAGATGATAGATAACGGAGACCTCATCATAGAAAACCCAAATGCACAAGTGAATAAAAATTTGCACATCTTTAAGAATTCATTCCCTAATCATAAACCATTACCTAATCAAAATAGTGAACCTTCATCTAGTGACAACAACATTCGTGAAGTCCATGTGATTTTGTATATCATAATGGTTATTCCTCAAATCCCACCTATTTTGTCTATTAAGGAAATTTTGGCACGCGATCCTCTACAAACAAAGGAGCATACCTCTTATACTCCTTCACTCATAGAGGAGTCCCCTTCATCTCTTCCTTCACCCATAGAGGAACCCACATTTTCTACCGATGTCATTCCACCATTTACATTGCAACCTACCAAACAGTCAACAATATTAACTCTCCCATCCATGAGAGAATAAAAATTGCCTTCTCCTCCACCAAGGGAGAAGTTTACCTCACCTTACCTACCATCTCTCATACCCATGGGAGATTGTTGAGACATGCCACTACCTATTCAAGGAAATTATCCCTCTGCATCCCGGGACCCCATTGACCTAATATTGGCTCTTTTACCCACAGTCGAGGCTTGTGAATTCCTATTTCATAGACATATTTTATAGGGATTTCCATCAAACCGACTCCATCTATTCCTACAAAGATTCCCATTTTCATGGCTGGCTGATTGCTTGGATTATGTTGATAATTCCATGCTTTAGGGATGTCTTCGGCTCCCCTTTTTGACCCAAATGCAAATTTTTCTTGAGGATACTTCCATGATCTACCCAAAGGTATTTCCAATAACCAGATCAACACTGACCATACCTATCAAAATGGATTCTTCTTCATCATCTCTACCTACATCCAAACCTTTACCCATGACTAAAACCATTCCAATACCTAAAAACCTACCCACACCTATATATTTTTTTGTATCTAGACCGTCACTACCTTGGGTGTCATGCCGACATCAATCCTTACTCACCCACCTATCAAATTAGACTTAGCCACATCTTCCAAAACCCACACCAAAGTTATTCCTCCACCTAAAAGGAAGACCCAACCTTCTAGGCCACATACACCAGTCTCGCCTACCACACCTTTGTCACCTTCACCCCTTCTGTCCATCCTAGGACCCCATCCATCAACCCTGACCAAAAAGTCTCCTACCCAAGGCCATTCAAAATCTAACTAACCAGTTTCTTCATCACAATCCTTTGTTACACCTCAATCACCCAAAAACCAAACACCCTTGCCCTCACCCGTGCATTTATTACCACCTTTACCTCCACCAGTTACTATAACCCCAACTTTTCCTATACAACTTCAACCCATACCATCCACCTAACCTCTACCAACCACTTCCACCACAACTCAATTGTCCCCATGGGTAACCCATCCTCTTCCACCATCTGCTTTCCCTTCTACATAATGTACTCTCATGTCACCTTAACCCAAGAACGTGCAACCAAAAGATAAGAACCCACTACCCTCTAATAAGGTAGTTAAACCGACAAAACCTTCCATTACTAGCTCTTATACTACTCCTTTACCCATGAAGATGCCATCAAAACCTAAGAAAATACCACTTACTAAACTTGTGGTCCAACCCATTCCCCCTCGTATAACACCTCTTCCCTCATTATCATCAACACCTTTACCCAAACCCACACTCACCTCTCATTGTGATATGTTAGTAGGGTCCTTCGCCAACTTTCTAACCAGCCTCTTAGAGACTTTCGTCATCAAATTACCATTTCTTTGACCTTAGGATCATCTCAAACCCAAACCAAAAGGGTTTGATGAAACCAAGATTTATGCCTATCATCATGTTCGAACATGATGTAGAAAATTGTAAGGCTATAAAAATTGTTCTTCTCCAACATTTTCCTCCTAAAAAAATTTGGCATTGATGACCTTCTTAACGAGGACCATGTTCCACCCTTACCTGTCATCATACATCATTGTCCCTTGCTTATTTAACGACCTATATCTCCACCCCCACAACCCTTTTTTCCACCTCCAAAATTTGAGATCAACATGATTTGTATAAGAGAATTGGCCAAATCACCACCCAAATGCTGGTGTGCTCCATTAGGTTTTTTCCCATCATGTCACTACACTACTCATCCCACAAATTCTCCATTTACCACCTCCCCTTAGATCAACATGGTCCAAGTTACCACCTACTCCTAGAAAGACAAAGGTAAATAAAAAGTAACTAACCCATCAACCAACCCCATGCCCAATATACCATTTGCACCCATGCCCAAAATCACCATTCGAGGACCTACATAACCTATCTCTAACAGGGTCACCCATTGCACAATGATAAAACAATTACATAAATCTCCTCTAAATATGTCTTTGTACGATCTTATCCAAACTTTTGAATCTCATAGACAAGCCCTTATGGAGGTTTTGTAATCCATCAAAGTTTTACCCAATGACCCCACACCAATGGCCTCCATTATCACCCCTCACCACGTGGCCTTGCTTACCAAATCATCTCCTTCTTCTACCCCCATGCCCACTCCTCAAGTCGCTGCCCTCAGTTTCTCTGATGAGGAGATTATACCTCTCTAGTTAGATGATCTTGATCCCACCCTTTTCATTTCCATCTATATCAATAACATACGCATATGACACGTCATGATCAATGGTGGTGCTAGCATTAACATCATCTCCTCCCACGCATACAATCAAATGTGCATCCCTTCCAATTATATACATAATAACCCAGTTATGCTATGCTCCTTCAATGAAACCATCACCTCCACCCTTGGCACCATTATTCTCCATGTTTGAGTGGGCCCTCACACTATCCCAAAAATATTCTATCTTAGAGGGAGATTTCGAGTATAAGCTATTGCTCAGCATACCTTGGATTCACGTCATGGGTTGTGTCCCTTCAACTTTACACCATTATGTAAAATTCAAACATGAAGGGCATAACTACATCATCCCCACCAACTTGTCACCATTGAAAACTTGTAACATGTTGTACTGACCTAACGACGTACTTATACCGGTTAAGGCATCTGCCCACTACCCCCACCCTCCTTCACCCATGACCCCATCCACCAATGCTGCCACCACCTCTCCCACACCTAACTCTCACATTCCTACTTTGTTGTTGTAGCCTCTACAATTGACCCATATACTTCCCAACCAGCTGATACCCCTCTTACCTAATCATCTAGTGATTCATTTATCCTCGTTACCCACATATCTACTACTGATCCCTTAGAAGGTTTTTTCAACACCTCACACTCTAGGTGAGTACTTCCTCTACAATATTAACACATTCCTCACTCGTAAGAGTATGGAAACTTGCACTAGCACCCTCATTATGAATACCACATAGGTGATGTTTTCGCTTATGGTCCTCCTCACCTTCACACTAACTTAACGTATGGGAACTTGTTACTACCACTTATTCACCCGAACCTCCATCCTAAACACTACGGTTTTCATCGACCTCCAATCCCTCACAAACTACTACTTGATCACACTTTCCTTCATCGATGCATATGGAAATGCTTTTTATTTGGTTTTTATGAGTAATTCCATCATACAAGTAATTTCATTTACCACCCGTAAACAAAAACATAACATTATCATTGGCTTTTCCAAACCACCATCCGAGAAGGCCCAAATCCACCTCATTGAGGATGATAAGCCTTCTCCACCCCATTCACCAACATCACCATCTTCACCCATGGATTCCATAGATCATAAATATATTCCTCCTAACTTTTATTTTCATGTACATGATTTCCTGACCTCTCTGTGATCTGAAAATAATCAAGTTTTTATCTACCTGATCTCTGACCCTTATAGGCTTTAATTATTTTCCAATAATTTGCTCCTTTTTCAATAATCAATTTAAAAATTAATGCAGGATAATAAAGACAATTGCACAATGATTGATTATAGAGTTTGGTAATTTCCTACTTCTCTAGGTTCTTATCAAATTGTTCCATAAGTCAAAAATTGTAAGTTACAATAGTAATTTCATAATAAAAACTAATGGAAACTAATAAGAACCTTCTTAGAAGAATAACTGGACCTTCGAAAGACAAGGGTAAAAAATAGCACCCAACTTCCCTTTCTGGCATATTTAGCAAGCTCAATGGCACCAGCTCCATTGTTCGAAATCCTTCGATTCTCGATCGGCCTTTCATACGCTTCGTAATGCTCTATGGAACTCTAGTTGATATACTAGGATTCACAATAATTTGGTGTGGCGCTATGGGCTGACTAGGTAGTATTAATAACTCCTAGCCACAATAATTTTAATTTACTATTGCCTAAAAATAATAGGTTAATAACAACTAAAATAATAATGCCTAAATAAATTAGATCTTCACACAACTATACCCATGGCAACTAACTCTCCTCTTGGCTCGCTCTTTGCCTTTCTGAGCTCTAGGAATGAGTTTCTCCATTGCGTTGTGTGTGTCTATTATAATGAAATGGGTTCCCTATTTATACAAAAATAGGGCCCTTAAAATAATGCCTCAAATATTATCTAAGGCTAATATTAGCATAGCCCATAGCAAAATAAATGGGATAAAATCCCATATGGAGTGGCTTGCATTATAAATGGGATTAGATCCCACATTTGGTGGTGGAGGATATTTGTTTAGGCTTTGTAAATCCTTTTCCACGCAAACATAGTGGTCAAAGGACCACTTAAGGCTTAACCGCCCCCACCTCCTGCTCATGTGGAATCTTCCACCATAGCATATGCATGCCCCCTACCACCACTTCACTCCTTCACCACATGTAAGCTTTGGCATATATAGCGATTATACATATGCACGTATGTGGCATAATGCGTGGTATTTGGGAATAATGCGTGACAAATAATTACAAAGTAATATGAAATTCAACCCATGTGAGATATGACATAAAAATACCACTTGTCGACCCACAATTGGAAAATCAAAAAAATTTGATTCGTGGTGGTTTGTGGACCCACCACGTTGGCAATAATACCATAGTCCACACGGCACTGGGCTCCCCTCCATAAAAAAATTTGAGGCTCTTGTTTCGACGAGCAATCTTTTACACCTTAAAGACTAAAGATTAAAAACCAACAAATGACTCCCTTCACCTTTTTTCCACATGTCACAGGTGCCATTGGTTCGATATTGACCATTGACTAGAGTTGACTTTCCTCGTTGATCGAACTTTGACCAAACATATCTAGAGCTCCCGATGTCCGTTTGTCGCGCTTATCATAGTCAACGGAAAGATTTTAAAAAGATCTTATGCACTGATACCTTTTAGGGATGTTTAGGGAACTTTAAAAAATGATCCCCATCACACCTCCCCACTTTGAGAAAGGCATTTTGTCCCAAAATCTTATATTAGAACATTTTGCCATCCTATCCTGAATTTGGAAACTTTGCTGCCACCTCGGAAGTGTTACTATAGTAGACCTGATGTGAAATTGATAGCTTATCTAATATAAATAAGCAACAATTACATTATATAATTGTACAAATCAATAAGAGACAATGTTGCAGAATGAAGATAATAACATAAACACAAAATAAGAGCAATAATATAATAAACACACTATATTATTGATTGAATAATTTTGAGCAATTACATGATGAGAGAACTTACAATATATAGGAGAATGAACTCCTTAAAACAAGGATTCAACTCCAATCTTTAATCCCACAATATCCTCACATATCTCTCCTATAATCACTCCCAAACCCAACAATCTCTCACACAACTCTCAAATAGCTACGTGAGTTGTTTATTCAATAAACTCACAACTAATACATATTATTCTATATTATTAATAATGAGTTTATTAATAAATCATATTGATAATATTATAAACTTTTATTTTTCTCACACAAATATGATATTAATATAACAATATTAATATCTTACTAACACACCAACTTACTAATGTAATATATGAATATTACATTTAAAAATTACAAAAAATAATGTGAGCACTAATCCATGGATTATTCCTAACATTCCCCCCTTAGTGCAAACATGGGTGAGTTCTGTCTAGTACTTGCTCATGTTCTACAATCTGATGGTTTTCAAAGAGTACCATCAACTCAAATAGGTTTTCTAGTGGAACCATTAACCACTGTGTATGTGATTTTGTAAGAGATTCAAAAACTCTCAAATTAGTTTTCTAGTGGACCACCAACCACTTTCATAGCAACGTACATGTTTCCTCACCCCCATCTTTACATTCAAGGAAAATATAAAAATATCACTCACACAAGCAGCTCACTTATTACAAGAGTGAACATGAATAAATCATCTATTCTTATTACATCACACAATAAAAATTAAACACACAAAAAAAAATTCCACAAAGTCATTGTGTGGCCCCTTCACTTGCGATTGGCGAGAGGTTACTGATTAACCTCCTTCCTTCGTTACCTCCTTCCTCCATTGTGATGATGCTAACTTAGTTGAATTTTGTCTTTGAGGCTCATTTTACAATTCTATTAGGTGTCAGTTTCAACTGATAATGCACCCTTATAATAATAATCAGCTTTATATTTATCCTAAATAATAAAGCATATCAGATTTTAATTATTGGAAATCAATCACTATTTTTTTACAGAATAACTAGTAACCTCATAATTGTTTCCATGATTTATTTTAAAATATGAAATGAGTTTCTGTAATGTTTTGACAAAAGTTTCCCATAATATAAAGTAACAAACCCAAAAAAATTAGAAAATTTTGAATCTGGGTTTTTGAGAAAAACACGAATTACCAGTCATAAATTTTTAAGATCATAATTCGAAAAAAAAGTGATGGAAGCTTCAAAACTTTCATATATGCATCCTAGAGGCTGTGGTTTTGTCCTATAATCACTCTCATAGCTTGTCCTTTCCTGCTATGATACTAGATGATGTGAAATTGATATCTTATCTAATATAAATAAGTAACAATTAAATTATATAATTGTACAAATCAATAAGAGACAATGTTGCAGAATGAAGATAATAACATGAACACAAAATAAGAGAAAAAAATATAATAAACATACTATATTATTGATTGAATAATTTGGAGAAATTACATGATGAGAGAACTTACAATATATATGAGAATGAACTCCTTAAAACAAGGATTCAACTCCAATCTTTAATCCCACAATATCCTCACATATCTCTCCTATAATCACTCCCAAACCCAACAATATCTCACACAACTCCCAATAGCTACGTGAGTTTTTAGGAAATAAACTCACAACTAATACATATTATCCTATATTATTAATAATGAGTTGATTAATAAATCATATTAATAATATTACAAACTTTTATTTTTCTCACACAAATATGATATTAATATAAAAATATTAATATCTTACTAACACACTAACTTATTAATGTAATATATGAATATCACATATGAAAATTACAAACTATAATGTGAGCACTAATCTATGGATTATTCCTAACAAGACCCTTGGGTCTTATCCTCTCGCAACCTTCTCACTTCAACAACTTTACTCGATCCTGGGACTGTGTGGGTTATGGGCCCACGATGCTTCCGCTGCACCACTTTGATATTCGAAGAAGACCTCCATGCCTTTGTTGTATGGTGCTATGTTTCTACACGAAACCTCAACGATCCTACTTTGTGTAGTGCTAAGTTTCCTGATATCTAACAATAAGGATATTATTTTACTCTATAACACAACTCCTAGGTCTCGAGTTGATTCCACGAATCCAAATTGATTTGAAGGAACTCCATGTTAAGTAGAGATATTATTGATCCGATGTTGATGATGGACAATAACTTGTTCTTTTTCAGACCTCAATGCCTCTAATACATGATGCTAAGCCTCTTTCAAGACCTCAAGCCTCCAATGCATGATGTTAAGTCTATTATAGACCTCAACACCTCCAATACATGATGCTAAGCCTCTTTCAAGACTTGAAGCCTCCAATGCAAGATGTTAAGTCTATTACAGACCTCAATGTATCCAATACACATTGTTAAGCTTTATTCATGAGACCTCAATGCCTCCAATACATGATGTTAAATATCTTTCAAGACCTCAAGCCTCCAATGCATGATGCTAAGTTTGTTGATCAGCTACCATTTGAATGTGTGGTTGCAATGCCTTGACACCAAATGAATTTTGAGATGATCCTTTGAGAACTCTTGTTGTTGACACACTAATATCAGGTACCACTCTACTTGCACGGTCCACAATACTCTATAGAGAACGAAGTTCCAACCCAACATTAATGCCAATGGTGATTCATCTACCATTCTCCTGCACGGTCACAATGCCTCTACAAAGAATGAAGTTTCAAGCTAACTCTTGTGAACTCTACTATCTGCACAAATGGCAGATCAATCTCCAAGATTTATATGAGTTAATTCCTGTATCCAAGATGTAACAAGTACTCACACACTGATTAGGAGATAGGTTCCCCTAACAGGGTCTTTATACAACTTTCAAATACAAGTGTGAGGAAATTATATCCTAATACACCATGTAAAACTAGTTGTAAAAATGCTCCATTTTTGGAGTCTTGTATAATAAGCTTAAAATACCAATTCTATAGGAAAATAATTTTACATGGTAAACTTGTTGCAAAATTTATCCTTCTTTGTGGCTTATGTACTTGGTCTTCTCCACTGCATCGCAATGTGGATTGACTTAATTTGTTTCCTCCCTGCTGGACCAATAACTCAACAAGGAAAAATATACTGCATCTTATGGTGTTAGAAAAATCACCAAAATAATTTCCCTTTGGGTCTTACTAATGCAAGTATAACAGAGTACAAACATTGCCTAGAATTGGGTCTTTAACTAATGTGCCATGTCTGGTTAGATGTATACACACATTGCCCTCAAAGGGGTCTTACCAATACATTCTACCTAACACAATAGTTTATGGTTTTATTATAACAAGAGCAATAAATAATTCTTATAAAAATACAATAGTTGAACAAATTCAATTTTATTTACACCTTAGATTTCTTACCAAATGTAGAATCCTCGGTGTCTACCTAGGATACATCAATAGGTGTCATGTGGATCCTTGAGCTCTTGCTCCTATGCATACAGATCCTCATGGTCTACTGGAATGTATGTGACCTTAGTGTCTGGATCTGGATGATCCGTAGGAAATATGAGCTGGACTCTGCACTAGGATCTGCATGATCCCCGGGTACATATGAGTCTAAAGGCTCACTGTCTTCACCTCATGTAAGATGAACAACATGACTTGTTGTGAACTTGATCCTCTAGTTGTGCCCAATATGAAGCTCCACTCCGCTCCTATCATCAGTCATATAACCTTGACGAGCAGTAAGGTAGAAGTTTCCTAATACCATTTCATCCATCTCCAAAGGGATGATGTTGAGAGTGATATTATCGAAACTTGTCTCCCAATTATGAAGCTCACAATACAATAACTAGTAGACACTCCATGTAGAGTACCATCTTCTGTACCTACTATCTTGGTATGAGGAAGTGGTGTCGTGGGAAATCCTAGACGGCGTACCACATCGGTAGTTACATACCCTACTCTGATAGTCCAATCAAAAATAAGGGTTACTAATTGTGCTCATGTAACCACTAGAATCCACTATCTAGAGGCACTTGCATGTCGCAGTATGATGTCTGGACATTCCACTGGTACTCCCCGTGCCAATGGTGCCACTGACTGGCTAGTGTTGGGTCCTGCAATAGCCTTGTCCTTCTTCTGCATCCACTTAGGCCTCTTCTCTAGGTACAAATCCCAACATCACTTGGTATCATGTCCTCTACCACAATGATGACACATGACCGAGTCTGGTGAAGGTTACCTCTCCAAACAATGCTTCTGAAGATGATTGGCTTTAGCTCCGTTCCAAAGTGTAGCATTCACTCTTCTTTGCAACTCTATGATGTGTTGTTACTACTTGTGTTGATGCTCTCGAATAGTAGCTAGGTGGGTTTGTAACTCCACAATCTGGTGATCATGTTCTAGATGTCGAGTGATCATCACTCAAACCATGGTGCCCAATAAGGCAAGCATAACCAAAAACTAGAAGAAAAGGTATAGATCCATTTCCAAAACCAGATCTGATACCAAACTTGCTTCAGAGATTAGTAAGTTGTAAGCACAATCACCTACTTTGATACCAAACTTGATCCAAAAATAATCAGTTTTGATCTACCTAATCTCAGACCCTTATAGGCTTTAATTATTTGCTGATAATTTGCTCCTTTTTCAGTAATCAATTTACAAAATTAATGCAAGACAATAAAGACAATTACACAATGATTGATTATGGAGTTCAGCAGTTGCCTATGTCTCCAAGTTCTTATCGAGCTATTATACTAGTCAAAACTTGTAAGTTACAATAGTAATTTCATAAGAAAACCTAATGGAAAGTACTAAGAACTTGCTTACAAGAATAACCAAACCTTTAGAAGACAAGGGTGAAAAATAACACCCAAATTCCCCTTTCTTGGCATATTCAGAAATCTCGATGGCATTAGCTCCACTATTCAGAATCCTCTAGTTTTCGATTGGCCTTTCAAACGCTTTGTAACTCCTTATGGCACTTCGGTCGATATTCTAGGATTCACAATAATTTGGTATAGCGCTATAGACTAGGTAGTATTAATAACTCATAGCCATAATAATTTTAATTTACTATTGCCTAAAAATAATAGGTCAATAATAAATAAAATAATAATGCCTAAATAAATTATGTCTTCACACAACTATGCCCATGGCAACTAACTCTCCTCTTGGCTCACTCTCTTGCCTTTCCGAGCTCTAGGAATGAGCTTCTCCATTGCATTGTGTGTGTCCATTACAATGAAATGGGTTCCCTATTTATACAAAAATAGGGCCCTTAAAATAATGCCTCAAATATTATCTAAGGCTAATATTAGCATAGCCCGTAGCAAAATAAATTGGATAAAATCCCAAATGGAGTGGCTTGCATTATTAATGGGATAAGATCCCACATTTGGCGGTGGAGGATATTTGTTTAGGCTTAGTAAAGCCTTTTCCATGTAAACATAGTGGTTAAAGGACCACTTAAGGCTTAACCGCACCACCTCCTTCTCCTCATGGGGAATCTTCCACCATAACATATGCATTCCCCTACCACCGCTTCACTCCTTCATCATGTGGAAGCTTTGGTATATATGGCGGTTATGTGGGTAGTTATATTAATGTTTGAACATAAATATTAAGACATATATACATATGTGTAGTATGTGGCATAATGCGTGGTATTTGGGAATAATGTGTGACAAATAATTACAAAGTAATATGAAATTTGACCCACATGAGATATGATGAAAAATACCACCTGTCGACTGTGATTGGAAAATCAAACAAATTTGATTCATGGTGGAAAGCCACGTGGTGGCTTATGGACCCACCATGTTGGTGATGATACCATAGTCCACACAAAGGGGCGGGCTCCCCTTCGTAACAAAATTTGATCCTATTATTCCGGTGAGTAATATTTTACGACCGGCCAAAGAAGACTAGAGATCGAAAACCAAAAAATTACTCCCTTTTCCTTTTCACCATGTGTCACGTGTCATTGGTTTGATATTGACTAGTTGACCGAGTTGAGTTTCACATTGACAGGACATATCTAGAGCTTCCGATGTCTGTTTGTTGCTTCTCGATTGACGAAAATCTCTCAAAATGATCTTCTACACTAACACCATTTAGGGATGTTTAGGGAACTTTAAAAAATGATCCCCTGATCACTTTGGCTTATCAACATGATGGTGAGGACCCCTCTTCTCTTCCCTTCCTATATCCTAACATGATTGATGATGATACACCTATTAATGTCGTTTTATGTCGGGATGATCATTCTATACTCACTTATTTTGGTGCATAAGATTATTATATTCACCAGTTACCGTTACCTTCGAGACGTAAACCATGTTGGACAAATCGACGATCCAAATCAATAGTAACAATCGAATAACCCGCAAATTCTAAAGATAGGTCAATCTTTAGATGTTGTTGAACAAGAATATTTTACCTCTTTCCTCCGTGGACCACAACAATGCTTTTTCTTGGACCTATGCTTATATACTTGGTATTAATCGAAACATTGTGGTCCACAATATCGTAATCATTCCTAATGCTAAACCCATAAAATAGAAGCTTGGAGAAAATGCATCCTCACATTACCCTTATTGTCAAGGAAAAAATTTAGCACCTTCTCTCAGTTTCCTTCATCCTACCTATTGACTATCCCTAATGGATTTCTAACATCTTTCCTATCACAAAAGTGACAGGGGAACTCCGCATTTGCACATATTTCCATGACCTCAACTTAGCTTTCCCCAAAGATGAATTTCCTCTACTAGGCATTGAAAAAATGGTTGATCTCACTACCAGACATGAAATTCTATCACTCATGGATTGTTTCTTGGGTTATAATAAAATATTAGTTGCTCTAGATGATCAACACAAAATTGCCTTCATCACTCCTTGGGGACCTACTATCGAGTCATGCCTTTTGGCCTTAAAAATGTTAGTGCTACATACCAAATGAGCCATGACTTATATCTTCCATGACATCATGAATCACATATAAGAAGATTATGTAGATGACCTTCTTTCCAAATCCAAGCATCGGGCCAAACACCTAACAGATCGTTAAGGTCATCTTTGACCGCCTTGTCAAGTATGTGTTCACCTTCAACCTAATAAGTTTGTCTTCATGGTGCTTTCAGGAAAACTCCTTGGTTTCATCATTTCTTTGCATGACATAGAAGTGGATCCTACTAAAGTAAAGGTTATTCTCAAAATTCCTCCACCTACAAATCTCGTTCAACTTCAAAGTTTGCAAGGTAAGTCCAAATCTATCCATCGGTTTATTTCACAACTTTCTGACCACTGTCAACCATTTCATTATCTCCTCAAGAAGGATGTCTCATTCAAATGGGATGATGAATGCCATAAATCCCTTAATACCTTAAAACAATACCTTCTTCAACCACCGGTGCTCATTCCCCATAAACATGACTAACCATTTTACCTATACATTTCTACCACTAACCATTCCTTAGGTGTCATGCTTGCTCATCACGATGAGCAACACAAAGAGCAAGCTATTTATTACATAATTCGTACCCTTTTGGAATATGAAACTAGGTACACCCATGCTGAAATTTTTTTCTTATCCTTAGTTTTTCACACCACTAAACTTCGTCATTTCCTACTTAACCACAAAACCTTTATTGTCACTAATATTGATCCCCTACATTACATGTATGCCAAACCCTACCAGCATCAACGTGCTACACATTGGCTCATGCTTCTTGTAGACCTTGACCTCAAATTCATCCATCAAAATTTTTTCAAAGGCCAAGCCATCGCTAACCAACTGGTAGACACACCTCTCTCTGGAGATCAACCCTCTAACTTTTATTTATTAGAAGAATCTATTATTACCCTCTCTTTGGACAATACCACTTACCATATGACCTTATTCTTTTATGGTTCCAAATGTCAGCATGGAGGTGGTGTAGGTGTTATCCTCATTCCTCTTGATGGTGAACCTATGCCTTTATCTTTCAAACTAGATTTTTATTTCACTAACAACATCACCAAATATGAAGCACTCATATTATGCCTTCAAACCACCATCTCCTAGATGTTGAATCAATTAATATCTTTGGTGATTTCAAACTAGTTGTAAACCAAAAAAATGGTATATACCAGTATTGTAATGAAATACTACAAAAGTATAAATGTCATGTCAACATAATTTTGACTACCTTTGATCATTATGAACTTCAAACTACCCCACATTCTACTAATAAATTTTTGGATACCACGGCTTGCCTAGCTTCTTAGATACATGTTTTTCCTTCGACTCCAAAATCTTTGTCATAATAAAAGGTTACAATCACCCTCTTATTTATTTTGAAAGGTCAACTTTTTCAAACTATTGCACCTGACCCATGTGACCTTTGGTATAAACAGTTTACAAACTACCTTTCCCTTTCCATTCTTCCTCTTGATCTCACTCATAATGGACAATGCACATTTCTTAAAGGTGTCTATTGATATGTCATCATGGTTGGTCTTTTTATAAACTTGGCTTTGACGGTATTCTCTTACGATGCCTTACAAGTTCTGAAATTCCCTACACCATCAAGGAATTTTAGGATGGAATTTGTGGAGGTCATTTTAGTGGCTTAGCTTTCACTAAATGCATTCTTCACCTTGGCTATTATTGGCCAACCCTAAATTATGACTATTGTGACTATGTCAAACATTGTGTGAAATTCCAACAACATGTTAATCTTCATCACACACCTAGTCATGCCTTACAGGTCACACAATACCTTTATCCTTTCTCTCAATGGGGTTTGGATCTTGTCGGAGAGATCAATCCTCATTCTTCATAACACCATCAATGGATTATAACCACTATTGAATACTAAACTAAATGGGTAGAAGTTATTCCCCTCAATTCTAAAAAGGTTATAAAATTTGTGAATTCATCCACCATTACATCATTTGTTGCTTTCATGTCCCTCACCGCCTCATCATTGATAATGGAAAATAATTCAAAAACAAAAAACTATGAAAAATTTGTGATGCTTTTTGCATTCAACTCAATTTCTCATCACCTTATTACCCACAAACAAATGGCCAAGAAGAATCAACCCATAAAACCTTGAACAAAATTCTTATGAAATTCATTGACGATACTGGGAAGGATTGGCATATGCACATTCCTTTCACCTTGTGGGCTTACCACACTATTATTAACACTTAGATTGCAGCCACACCTTTCTCTCTTATCTACATTACTGAGGTTGTATTTCCTCATGAATATCAAATTCCATCCCTCCACATATCACTACAAGACATGCTCAAAAATGATGAATTTTTCTAAGACCATTTCACATAGCTTGAGTTATTAGATGAACAACATCTCAACACTCTTGATCATCTCCAAATCTACCAAAAATGTATCAAGCATTCCTACAATAAACATGTCCACGAATGAACCTTCCAGGATGGTGACCTCATCTTGAAGAAAAATCAACATGTAACCAAAGAAGAGAAAAGTAAACAGGGAAAATTTTCTCCTAATTGGCTTAGACCCTATATCATTACCGATACCTATGGATCAGGTGCTTATCACTTTTCTTCACTCGAAGGTAAACCCGAACTCCAACCCCTTAATAACTTACATCTTATACCATTTTATTATTGAAATCAAGTCCTATATCACCTTTTATCTATTGACTTCTCATCCTTGGAGCACCATTCACCTTCCATGTCACATGTTTTGAGGATCAATGACTAAACAAGAATAATGTGGTTACCTGTCACCTTTCAAATTTATCTTCAATATGAGTACCACAGAACTAATCATGGCATTATTCTCATGGATACTTTTCATCTTTTTCAAAGATGGACTTCCATGGTTGTTCATCCTCTTGAAACCATCTCTTTCATAGTTAACCTTTGTGTGTTATGGTTTTATTTTCTCGCACAAAAACCTAATCTTCCTCTAGAGTCTTGTCGATGAATTAAACATCCAAAAGCATAATGGGATTCAAAACCTTGAGTCAAAATTATAGTAATGAGATGACTCCTTCGAAAGGAAATCTATTCTCTCTATGTCACTGCTATAAATAGACTGATCACTCGAAGGACAACTATATAAAGTCATTGTAAAAATATAATAAAATATTCAAAAGATTCCCACATTGATTAGCTTCAAGAAGACCTCAAGGAGATAATATACTCATCCCATATAGACTTCCTACATTGATCAGTCTATCAAAAATAAAAACAAAAGAAGAAAATGATAAAAAAATTCATGGACTTGGCTATTTTTTATCATCGGTTTCTTACTAGATAAACGTGTTGTCGTACACTAAGTTACGCTAAACCACCTATTTTCACCTCATTGCCTTTTCACCCTACTGTTCTATCTTCTCAAGGGACTTTCCACAACTGTGAAATTTCATGATCATGTGAATTTCTTCACCCTTAATAAAGTCCATTATAAAATGCCTTTAAGGTCTCGTGTTCATAATCCAATCTTTAGTATGATAGACTCATTAGAGTTCTTATTAATTAGGTGAATCTTTTACCACCTCTTACCATTAACCTTTTTCATTACTTATTTATTCTCATGTGCAAGACAAGACCATCAAAAAATACATTTTAAAATATTTCCAATATCACCTAAGACTCAACCATGCCTATGACCTGACTCAATCATGCCTAAGAACTACCAACCCATTCCTTTAATTCATCATATTCCTCCCTAGCTTATGGGATAACTACATCGACACAGAGGCCTCTTTTCACCAAGGCTATGTAAGAAACACTCCTAGGGCATGGGGCCCTTAGAGGTTATCTCACCCACTCTTTACCCTAACCCATTTCCTCCCACATGTTTTTCTATTGAAACATATAATCATCAAAACATCCAATCAATCATTTCACATTTCCATAATATCAAATATTTTGGAAATTTGCACCATAACATACATATAACTCATCATTCATTTCCAATGTTACTAATAACTTGGAAATTAAATCAAACAAACACCATGACTCCATCGTACCTAAACTAACATAACTCCATCATGCTTAAACCGACTGACTCCATCATGCCTACAATAACCTAGACTCAACCATGCATAAACCAACCCGACTCCACCATGCCTAATCCACCTTGTTTCCATAAATCCACAACAATAATGGAAATGAAAGCCAAGTATATCATCCATCCAATAAACATCAACTATATATAAATCGGAGATTTTTGTATCGATACATATATACATAGATACAAAATACTATAAGTCCCTCAAGAACTCTCATATATAGCCTCACCATATTTGACATGCACGAGTTGGTATATGATAAAAAATCTCAAAAAATATTATGTACAACATCACTATCATTGGCATGCATGCCTTTATATATAAAAAATAATAATCAAAATGAAGACATCAATTTTCGGCCCATCTAATGTCCAGGTTGGTACTGTCTCTCATCCACAACTGGTCCCTAGCCTACATCCAACAAACCACAACATTGTTAAACCTTAACCGTACCCAACATAACTCTTAACCAACCAACCTATTCCCAAGACTCTCCCTACTTATTACCTTGTAACCAAACCCTAACCATAGAGATTGCCCCTTTTTCCTCATCCCAATTTCTCATCCCTCAACAAGTACCTATTTAAACATATTACCCTACCCATTCTCACTAAACATGTCATTATATCTCATTTCCTACCTGTCCCTCCCACCTTGTCTTGTTTATTGACCTATTTTCCCCTAGATCTGACCAACATCGGTCACTCTTTTTACTGGCACTAGTCCATCATCACCATCATTGGTTACCTAATACTTGACCGATGTCACCAAGACCAACTAATGTTGGCCACCCCTCGACCATCGTCGGTCATCAAGTAGCATTAAAATTTGCAAACCCCTACATTTTTTTCAAAAAAATCACAACTACCTAAATACCTACTCTAGCCCACCCAAACCTATCCTAGATTCATGCCCAATCCTATTTAACCTACATTGAACATTCCCACCCCTCATTTCCTTAATGTTTACCCATAAATTTCAAAAATAAAAATTACACCCAACTTTTCAATAAAACAATTTCAACAACAATATTTTCAACCAAATGTGTAGATCGATAAAATCCTACCTCATCGCAGCCCATCAAGCATGGTGGTACATCTTTCCAATATACCATTGGCCCACCCGATCCCTCTCCCACCTCTATCCTACCCAAACCAACACCTCACCCCCAAAACAAATGAAATCACTTGAACCGATCTCATGGACCCGCCAACCGAATGCCAATCACCCACTATGAGGCTCACCAACTCAACTCTTTATCTCGTTCTATCACTTTCCAACTTTCCACCTCTCCTCTGTCATTTTCTAAAATTGGAAAATAAAAATGATTCCATAAAAAATAGAATTTTCCTTTTTTAAACCCAATCGACATGACCAAGATCGGTGATATTTATGCCCTAGCCAACCGACGTCGGTCACCATATAATTGACATTGGTCAATCCTTATAGTTGTTTGTTAATGTTAGGATTATTTTACCTATAACCATTAGTGTTCAAACACCTTTTATCATTATAGACACCTATTGAACCATACATACAAGCCCAAACTACCCGTATATTTCCTTAGTTTTGTCTCGTGGATTTGTTATTTTACATGTACCTTGGTCTTACCTATCTTGTGACCTATTTTCCCCTGAACTGAACTACTTGGTGTGACCATTGACCTTATGTACTCGCTATACCTAGTGATGCTTTTACCTATGTTGTTTTAGCCTAACAACCATACCTTTCCTATTGTCATGTCATTTATCCCGACCAAACCTTTAGTGTACCGGAACATATCTAAATGTTCCTGCACCTGACCTATGTTGTGTTTCTAGACCATATTCTATACCTTGGATACCTAAAATACTTCACCCTTGTTTGGATAAACCTGTAGACCTTGGACAATGTAGAGTTTGCAAGCTCTTTAACCTGGTATTGTGTTGCAATCTATACGTGTGCATGCATTTGATTGTTATTTTCCCATTACCCAATTTTGATCCTGGCCTATTACCTATTACCCGAGTTGACCACTACCCTTCCCCACCTACCTTCACCTCTACCAACTACACATTTATCAACCCATTCACCAATTCCATCTTACACCTCATTAGTGCTTGGTTTGAGGGGGATCACCTTCACCCACACATGGGGCAATCACTTCCATTTTTGTTAGCATCGCTTACCAATACAAGCTATGTGACAAAAAGGGGAAAAATGTAGACACCAAATTTGGGTCACACTCCCCCTTTACCCCACATGTATATTAATTTAATTACCTATAATTAAATTAATGCACATTCTCACAATATTCATTATTTAATTACCTTAATTGAACTAATTTCCACCTCACCTAGACACCTCATCATAAACCTATTCTTAACATGTTTCCTTTTACTAGGACTCAATATCTAATTACCATAACTAATTAAGACTTATTTTAACCCTAAAATCACATGCCTATTCTTCCTCTAACCGCATGACTGCTTATCTAAGTGCAAAATTCCATTTTGATCCGGAAATGGACAGAGATGACCAAAATGATTACCAAGATATGTCATTTTATCAAACCTAGGATTTCCAACCTTAACGGATGCCGCTTACCTAAACCATTGTCGGTTACCATATATTCACTTTGGTAACCTTGTTTGAGAGGTTGGAAGAATTATTCAAGTTTGGAGAAGAGATATCTGTATGCAAGAATGCACCAGAGCACTCTTGCACGTCCATACATCTTGAACTAGCACAAGCACGATCTCGAAAGTAAAAATTCATGGTAACGTTAAAGAGAAGCATAGTCACAACAACACGACCACTAGTTCCATGGATCAACCATCACCTCCCTTCAACCCCCATATTTACAAGTACAAGTAAGTACATTTAGAGTTATATCTTTCCATACTTAGATCAGTTTTATTTATCCTTTTTAGGAGTCCTAGTCTCCTTTGCATCTCATCACCTCTCACCTTTCTATCAATCCCTCCATCTAAATGTTATCCAATTTTCACCCCGGGGTAAAAATTGATAACATGCATCGAAATACTCAAGTCCCGGCAAATAGATTGATTCGGGGCAAAAAAATCATGTTTCTAGGGTCTCCTCGATTTTTTCTAACTCTCTGTCCGAGTTGAAAAGAGCAAGTTACGAGAAAAGGTGAAAAAATTGCAAAAACAAGCTTGGGCCAGGAAAAATCATGAAAAATGGCTAAGTCCTAGTCCAGGCGGTCCTTGGGATAGTTGGGACATCGGGGCACGAATCGGCCGAAAGGCCACCAGGTGGTCCGCAGAGCAAAGGAACATCCAGGCCGTGAGGACGTGCGGGACGTGAAAAGGTGAACCGGCTGAAGGTCAGAGGAAAATTGACTAACTGCTGAGCGGAAGAGTTTGGGACATCTAGGCCGTGAGGACGTGAACGATGCAAACCACCTGGTCGGCCGAAACAGAACTTTAGCCTGGGATAGTCGGGCCAAAAGTACGCGGCGGGCGCGGAGAGCCAAAGGAGCCGAGAGCCAATCAAATTACGCCACGTGTCATCAATCAAGGAGGGACAGAGAAGCCCAAATCACGTGGATTGGAAGTTTTTGTCCGAAAGAGCAAGGGGACATCCAGGCCGAAAAGATGCGAAGGGCACAAAAAGCCGGCAGGCCCGCGAACGAATTAGGAGATGCCACGTGTCATAAGGGAAACGTCCAAAATTTCAAAAGGGCAAGGTTTAAAGCATTGGCCCAAGCTAATAAAAACAAGACATGTGTCCAATGGAGCAGGGAGTGCGGAGCTTGGGGAGGAATCAAAGAATTTGGCAAGAGTTTTGGCAAAAAACTAAAAAGTAAAGGATGCCCCCGCGCCCTTTTCCTCCAATCAAATCAAGCCACGTGCCCCTAGTGGCGGGGACGCGGGGAAAAAGTGGAAAATGTTCCAAAATCATCAAAAAGTCAAAATTTTCAAGGAAAACCCACGGGTAAATGAAGGAGAGAGATTTACACATCCAATCGGTGCTTGACACGTGTCATCCAGTGGCGAGAGCGGGGAAAAAAATTTCTAAACGCATTTTTGCTGCTTTGTGCCCTAAATCTTCGAGATCACCATATCTTTTGATCTAGAGCTAATATTTGCATGTTCTTTATATCAACAAAAAGCTTATAAAATTCTCTACATAATTCCGGGTTAATCTTGAATTTTGGTGTAGTTTGGAGAGAGAAAGTTAAGAAACAGCTCGACGTGTGTTCATGGCCGAAGTGACATTTCAAATGACCAAATTTAATACTGAGAATGGGTCGCATTCTCCTCCATTTTGGTCAAAAATGGTAGGGTATGGGTTTGTAAGGTCCTCCATGCTGATTTAATGCATTTGTAGTTAAGGAGGCATGGGCTCTCATGTTTTTGTACATTTCTGTCTCCTGGGCTTGACCCATGCAATGTAAAAGCCGCTTTTGGCTCATTTCTAAAAGGTGGAACATTTTTGGCATAGCAGACTTCTACTTTCACCTCCAAAGCAAGTGATTGTTGCAGAATTAGACCTCTTCAAAGAATGTAATGCTTTTACCTCTCGAGGTTGTAATGCAGATGTTCTTGACATTGGAAATAATAATGCAAGTTTTGTGAATGGGTTTCATCCTTTGTTTGTGTTATTTGCTTCATTTCAGATCCTAAATTATATCTTCTCACTTTGTGTATGTTTTATGCTGAAATCTTTGGTTTGTGTCTATTTGCATGACAAGAATATTCTCCACTCCTTTTTCGTGCATCACCATCTTTAGTTAGTTTTAATTTTTACACTTCTATCCTGTCTCCTTGCAATTTAGAGTAGGATTAGGATCTAAACCTCTGTAGTTGTGCAAGCATTAGATCTAATCAGAGGAGTTTGAGGAACCAACCTCTAATCTGGAGATTCCTCTCTCAGTTTCACAAGTCCCACACTTGGAGAGAGGTTTCCATGTTGTGCAATCACACTAGATGCTAGAGTGATCAACCTAGAAGCCTGATCTACATCCAGGGGTGCTGTGAGCCTGCAACAACAGTTTTGGCACGCCCGGTGGGACACTAGAGGTCTCATTTTTATTGTAGCAAAGTTGATGTGCATCTGCTGCAATTTTCTTGCTTGAAAAAAAAGCTATTATTTGCATATCTGGCGACTCCAAGGGGAAGAATCAACTGGTTTCAGCAGTGCAGGCCTGAAAACTCATGAGAAGAATCACCACAAGGTCAAGAGTTGGAGAAGAAGAAGTGCTATTTGAATACCTACAATTATCTCCAAGAATAAGGTAAAGAGGAAGAAGGATTCAAAGGTCTCCATCTCCACCAAACAGAACTCTCTCAACTCCTCCACCTGGTAGGCCTTTCATTCAGTCAACAAGGGTTTTAAGACCAATTAGAATGGCACAAAACAACCCCTATGTCAACTTCATAGGCAGCAGCCCACTTGCCCTCAATTCACAACATCCATTTCCTATTGCAGCCTTGAAGAACATTCCCTACTTCACTGGAGAAAATCAGACTACTCCAGGTGATCATGTTAAAGATATTGCTAACCTTTGTGTAATCCATGAAATCCATGAAATGCAAGTGGCTGTCAAGTTGTTGGAGTCTTCATTCAAGGGTAAAGCATTGCAATGGTTTAGGATCCTTGGAGCTGGTTCTATCACAAATTGGAATCAGCTGTGTATAGCACTTCACAAGCAATTTGGAGAAAAGGGAGATAACTTGTCTCTTTTGGAGCAGCTGACAACCATCAAGAGAGCTCCCAATGAGTAGCTGACCGATTTCAACTTCAGATTTTAAAAGACTTGGGAGAGAATTCCAGTGGCAGTCAGGACCAATAGCAGAAGGTGCTTTTCTCTACTATCTCAAAGCTTTAAATTCTGATATTTCTATGTTAATTCAGTCCATGGGAGGCATAACTATCCCTATGGCTTATAGCATTGCCATTAGGGCTGAAAATTGTTTAATCCAAGCTGGAAAACTTGCCCCTAGACCTCCCATGCCACTTGTTTCCAAGTTTAGAGAGCCCAAACACCAATCAAGCACCTAATTTGGCTCCTTCTCCCACTCCTAGAAATCAGATTTCAAATGAAGCTTCCACTTCATCTCCAAGTGCCCCAAATGAGCTTCAAGAAGTCATGAAGCAATTGCAAAACCTAGGCAATGAGCTGGTTACTCTCAAGAGACAAAGCAGCCCAAGGTTTTAGACCTTCTTATCAACCCCAAGTTCAGCCTAACAGACAGCCATACCAACCACAAAGACCACCTAATCCAACTGCAAATATGAATCAAACAAGGCCTCCTGCCAATAGACCATTTCAGCCCTATAATCCAAATGCCATATCTACCTCTAAGGCATTGGTGCCAACACAAAACAACATTGCTCAGGAGTATGACTGGTGTTTTCCATGTAATGAGCCTCATAACCAATCCATGTGCTTCAATGGTGCTTTGAATCAAGCATTGATGGTGACAACTACTGGTGTGGAGGGTGAGGGTAGTCAAGGAAACAATCAACAACAAGAAACATTCCAACAGCAATCAGCCCCAAATGACACCACATTGGTAAATTGGCAAGCAGAGGATTTTTGTGGCATGAACCAGGTAGTTTCTCAAGGTGTTGCAGCCAACACAAGGTCAAAAAGGAGGAATTTGGGTGAAGAACAGCCATTAACCCCAACCAATCCACAACCTTCCATGGCTCCACAAGTGGTTGGCAAACAAAATCCAGTTGTAAATGCACAAGGGCAGCCGAGAACAGCTCCTAGGCCAACCCAAATACGAGTTGTTGCTGCCCACATGCAAGGAGTGAATGTGCAAACCAAGGGACAGCAAAAGGATACTTCATCCCCATTCAATATCATTGATCAGATGAAGAAGACAAACGTCAATATATCAATGTGGGAATCCCTATCTATCCCAAGCCAGAGAGATTTGCTGCAAGCTGCCATGAAGGACTGGCCAACTTCGAATCAGCAAGTTCAGATGCAAGAAAAAGTGCTTACAAATGCTGCCCATCCTGAGGGAAATCATGGAGGACAGCAAGGTAAAATGTTGAAGCCCCCTCCTTTCTATGTTTCATTAATCATTGGAAATCAGCTAGTGCACAATTGCATGATAGACTCTAGGGTAAGTAGCTCGGTAATGCCTAAACAGATAGCTGATCAGCTAGGGATCTAGTATGAAACAATATACAAAGGGGTAGTGCAGTTGGATGGGACAGCAATAGCAACAGTTGGAGTGATTAGAAATTTGAGTCTTACCTTGCATGCATGTCCAAATGTTGTTGTTTTACAAGATGTATCAGTCATAGACCTTCCACCACTCTTTGCCCTTTGCTTGTCAAGAGACTTCACAGCCAAGATTGGGGATATTTATCTGTGATTGGTCACACATGTTGTTTAGAACAAGGTATGGAACTAAGGCTACAATCAGGTCAGAACCTATTGCAAACTTCCACATTGAGCCTTACACTCCAAGTCAGATTAATGCCAATTGCTCAGCATTTGATCAAGAAGATCACCCAAGCACTGATGAGGCTGACACCAAGGTTGGAAGCATCCTGGATCTAACTCTTGATGAATGGGCAAACAAAATACATGCTTTCTATCCTTATCAAGAAGTAGAAGAATTTGAGCTAGGGGTCTATTGCACACACGAAGGAAATTAGCCTATTCCTAGCATCATCAAGCCAAACCACAAAGATGACAATGAGGTATGGCAGCTATTTTTTGATGGATCAAGGAGTAGACAAGGTGCAGGAGGTGGAGCTATGCTTGTTTCACCTCAAGGAATAAATTACTATTCAGCTTTTAGATTTCAGTTTGCATGCTCCAATAACACTGCTGAATATGAAGCCTTGGTGCAAGGGATGCATTGGGTAATAAAGAGAGGAATAAAGAACTTGCAAGTCTTCGGTGACAGTGAATTGATTGTAAATCAGGTCAAGGGACAACATGTTACCAAGAATGACCTTCTCAAAGCTACAAGAACAGGTGTGGGACCTCATGGAAGATTTTGAGGGTTTTGGCATCAAACCCATTCCTAGGAAAGAGAATCAAGCTGGCCGACAGGCTTGCAGCAGTAGGGGGGTAGCCTTTAACATTGTAGAAAGCATTCAACAAGACAAGGTACAACCAAACATCCACGTGATTGTGAGGCCTTGATGCCGGATAACAATGTTAGTTGGCAAGTGTTTGAAAATGATCAGCAAATCATTCATTTCTTGCGAAGAAGCTGAGTTCTCACCAAGAATCAAGAAAGGTTGAAACAGCAAATATGGTGACCAAGTGGTACAGCTAAGAACTAACAAGCTGCCCAAGGGACTTATCACTTTGGAGTCCATTTTTAATCCCAATGACCAGTTTAGAAAGGAGAAAGCAAACATTCAGGTCAAAAGAGAGGATTCAGTATCCATCTTGGTAGAAGAGAACAAACCATTGCAAATTGGAAGGATGACAATCGAACAAGAAAGGTATGAATTCATACAATGTGTGTCAAGAGTTCCCCGACGTGTTTGCTTAGAGCTATGAAGACTTGAAGGGTTTCAATCCCAACTTAGCTTAGCATACCATTGAATTGGATCCAAATACTAAGCCTGTCACAAAGTAAAACAAAGACCAGTCAATCCACACATGGAGCCTCTCATGAGGAAAGAATTGGACAAGCTAATTGAGTCAAGGATCATATTCCCAATCAAGCATTCTAGTTGGGTTGCCAACTTAGTTCCAGTCAGAAAGAAGAGTGGAGAGATCAGATTGTGTGTTGACTTCAGAGACTTGAATAGAGCCTCTCTCAAGGACCATTACCCACTCCCTTCCATGGAGCAAATATTGCAGGTTGTAGCTGGTTCAGAAAGGTTTTCACTACTTGATGGCTACTCAGGCTACAATCAGATTATGGTGAAGGAAAAGACCGATTTAAGATAGCCTTCACAACCAAATGGGAACTTTTACATACAAAAATGCCATTTGGGCTATCCAACGTTGGTGCTACCTTCCAAAGGGCAATGGACATGGCATTCAAAGGTTTGATTAACAACGTGGTGCTGATTTACCTTGATGATATCACTGTTTTTTCAAAAAATGCATCAGACCACCTCTCTCATTTGAAACAAGTCTTCACAAGGTGCAGGAGATTTGGAGTGTCTTTGAATCCTAAGAAGTGCATCTTTCTTGCACATGAAGGAAAGCTCCTTGGCCATGTTGTCTCCAAAGAAGGATTAGCAATTGATCTAGAGAGGGTTGAAGCCATAAGAGCACTACCATTGCCAAGCCACAAGAAAGCGCTTCAGAGTTTCTTGGGAAGAATAAACTTTGTTCAGAGGTTTGTCCCAAATTTTGCAGCCCTTCTCAAGCCCATCACCAAAATGTTAAAGAAGAGCATGGCTTTCAAGTGGATAGCAGAAGGCAAGGAGAGTTTTGAAGCAATCAAAGAAGCCATCTCTCAAGCACCAACTCTCATCAACCCAAACTTCTCCAAGGATTTCATCCTCTATGCATTTGGAGGTAATGACACTATTTTTGCCATTTTGGTACAGCAGAACAAGGATAATGATGAGCAGCCAATTTCCTTCTTCAGCCAAAGCCTAGATGACTATGAGGTGAGGTACTCTTTTATTAAGAAGCATGTACTTGCAGTGATCAGAAGCTTGAAGAATTTCAAGCATTTAGTCTCAAACAACAAGGTCCAGGTTGTTGGTCTCACATGTTGGGGTTAAAGACTTCCTCCTCAACAAGGATTTGAATGAGAAAAGGGCAGGTTGGATCACCCATGTCATAGAGTATGACATTGAGATCGAGATCACCAAGTTGGTAAGGGGAAAGGATTGTGTGAGCAGCTGGTTTTGGGGAAGCAAAAAGAAGTATGCAATGAAGAAGAGGCTGTTTTGACAGTCCAAGACAACCATGAGCCAAGTGGCAAACAAGAAGAAGACAATGTTTCCCCCACTCCTTGCTGGACCCAAGGCATTATACACTTCCTAGGCATAGGCCTATGTCCTCTGGAGATGAACAAGACCCAAAGGAGACACTTCTTCGTATTGCAGTCGTTCCATGGTGGACCAACCGGTGGTCATTTTGCACCAAGAGTGACAGCTATAAAAATCATGAAGGCTGGTTATTATTGGCCTAAAATCTTCAAAGTGATTGCTATGCATGGATCAAGAGGTGTAAGAATTGTGCATTCTTCACGGAAAAGAGAGACTTGCTGCCCTTCCATTATATCTAATCTCGGTTGACCAGCCATTCATGCAATGGGGTTTGGACTTCATTGGAGTCATTAATCCCAATTCAATCCAAGAGCACAAATGGATTTTGACAGCCACGACTACTTCACCGAATGGACACAGCGTAGCACTCAAAGAGGCAAACGAGTCTAGCATCTTATACTTTTATGAGGGGATAACAACCAGATTTGGTGTACCTGCTACAATAATCTTTGACAATGCATTGGCATTCATTGGATCTAAGGTGACTAAGTGGGCTGTCAAGAATGGTATTTAGCTAAGCACTTCATCAAACTATTACCCTCAAGGTAATGGTCGGGCCGAATCTACAAACAAGAAATTGTTGAGGATCATTAGGAGGACTCTTGACGAGAATTAGAGGTCTTGGCATACCAAACTAAAATCAACCTTATGGGATGATAGGATAACTCCCAAAAGATCCACAGGTAACTCTCCATTCAAACTTGTCTATGGAAGAGAGGCAATCTTGCCCATGTCACTTGAGTTGCCAACGATTGGAACTCATGAAGTAGCTAGAGTTGCTTGAATTTGAGCCCATGGAGGTGAGATATGCAGAGTTGATGGAGCTGCAAGAGATTAGAAATCAGGCATCCCAAGCAATGGAAAAGGATCAAGCATTGATCAAGAAGACCTTCGATAGGAAGGCCAAGGATAGATCTTTTCAAGTTGGAGATCTAGTGTTGAAATGGGATGTGGACAGAGCAAAACCAGGAAGGCATTCAAAATTTGATGCCATTTGGAGTGGCCCATACATGGTCACGAAGTGCAAGAATAGCAATGCTTTCTAATTGGCCTCATTGGATGGTGAAGAACTGCTAGATTCCAGTCAATGGAATCTATCTCAAGCGTTGCTTCTAGAGGGAATTTCACTACTTCGTAAATATTAGATTAGATTTTCATTCCTCCAAGTGCTTGTGCACATTGTTTTTCTGTAGGTTAGTTTTGTTTTCCCTAAGTGCTTTGGCATAGCTTGCTGTCCATGGAGATGTTTTGCAGTCCTTGCACCCATCAGGTGATATTCCATCTTCTTCCTTGCACATTCTAAGTCAGTTAGGGGTTCTAAATAGAATATCTGATGACTCCATGCCCAATGGACTGCTTCAAGCAACTGGTATCTTCTACCTAGCAGGTAGGTAACCCACTGAGTCGCCAAATTATTATCCAATTTTCACCCCAGGGTAAAATTGATAACATGCATCAGAATACTCAAGTCCCAGGCAAATAGATTGATTCAGGGCAAAAAAATCATGTTTCTAGGGTCCCCTCAGATTTTTTCTAACTCTCCTGTCTAGGTTGAAAAGAGCAAGTTCTAAGAAAAGGTGAAAAAATTGCAAAAAACAAGCTTGGGCTAGGAAAAATCATGAAAAATGGCTAAGTCCTAGTCCAGGTGGTCCTTGGGACAGTTGGGACATCGGGGCACGAATCGGCCGAAAGGGCGCCAGGCGGTCTGCAGAGCAAAGGGACATCCAGGCCGTGAGGATGCACGGGGACGCAGAAAGGCGAACCAGCCAAAGGTCAGAGGAAAATTGACTAACTGCTGAGTGGAACAATTTGGGACATCTGGGCCGTGAGGACACGAAGGACACGAACCAACCGGGTCGGTCGAAACAGAGAACTTTAGCACTGGGACAAAGGGCTAGAAGTACGTGGTGGGCGCAAAGAGTCAAGAAGCCGAGAGCCAATCAAATTACGCCACGTGTCATCACCAAGGAGGGACAGAGAAGCCCGAATCGGGTGGATTGGAAGTTTTTGTCCTAAAGAGCAAGGGGACATCCGGGCTGAAAAGACGTGAAGGGTGCGAAAAGCTGGCAGGCTCACGGACGAATCAGGAGACGCCACGTGTCACAAGGGAAATGTCCAAAATTTCAAAAGGGCAAGGTTTAAAGCACTGGCTCGAGCCAATAAAAACAGGACATGTGTCCAATGGAGCAGGGAGTGCAGAGCTTGGGGAGGAATCAAAGAATTTGGCAAGAGTTTTGGCAAAAAACTAAAAAGTAAAGTATGCCCCCGCGCCCTTGTCCTCCAATCAGATCATGCCACGTGTCCCCAGTGGCGGGGATGCGGGAAAAAGTGGAAAATGTTCCAAAATCATCAAAAAGTCAAAATTTTCAAGGAAAACCCACGGGTAAGTGAAGGAGAGAGATTTACACATCCAATCAGTGCTTGACACGTGTCATCCAGGTGGCAGAGCGCGGGAAAAAAATTCTAAACGCATTTTTGCCTCGTTTTGTGCCCTAAATCTTCGAGATCACCATATCTTTTGATCCAAAGCTCATATTTGCACGTTCTTTATATCAACGGAAAGCTTATAAAATTCTCTACATGATTCTAGGGTTAATATTGAATTTTGGTGTAGTATGGAGAGAGAAAGTTAAGAAACAACTCTGACGCGTGTTCATGGCCAGAAGTGACATTTCAGCGACCAAATTTAATACAAAATGGGTCGCATTCTCCTCCATTTTGGTCAAAAATGGCAGCGTATGGGTTTGTAAGGTCCTCCATGCTGATTTAATGCATTTTTAATTAAGGAGGCATGGGCTCTCACGTTTTTGTACATTTCTATCTCCCGGGCTTGACCCATGCAATGTAAAAGCCGCTTTGGCTCATTTCTAAAAGGTGGAACATTTTTGGCATAATGAGACTTCTACTTTCCCCTCCAGTAAGTGATTGTTGCAGAATCAGACCTCTTCAAAGACTGTAATAGTTTTTACCTCTCTGAGGTTGTAATGCAGTGTTTTTGACATTGGAAATAATAATGCAAGCTTTGTGAATGGGTTTCAGTCCTTTGTTTGTGTTATTTGCTTCATTTCAGATCCTAAATTATATCTTCTCAGCCTGTGTATGTTTTATGCTGCAATCTTTGGTTTGTGTCTATTTGCATGACAAGAATATTCACCACTCCTTTTTGGTGCATCACCATCTTTAGTTAGTTTCAATTTTTACACTTCTATCCCTATCTCCTTGCAATTTAGAGTAGGATTAGGATCTGAACCTCTGTAGTTGTGCAAGCATTAGATCTAATCAGAGGAGTTTGAGGAACTAGCCTCTAATCTGGAGATTCCTCTCTCAGTTTCACAAGTCCCACACTTGGAGAGATGTTTCCATGTTGTGCAATCACACTGCGGATGCTAGAGTGATCAACCTAGAAGCTCGATCTCGTGTCCAGTGGGTGCCGTGAGCTGCAACAACACTAACCACCTACAACCTCCCATCCCTCCATACCCAACTTCGGACATGTCCGAGTATTTCCAAAGACTATCTTCAACCTCACCATTATCTTTCTATTATCTATGAAATCACAAAGAATCATCAAAACCAAACTTCATTGAGTTTCTATCTGACCAACCCTACCAACTTCAGTTAACCTAAACCATCATCAATTTCCTCTCAACCGACATATTTCATACCAGACTGACGTCGGTCTCTATATCCAAAGAAACTCCGCCTATAACAACAACTTCGCACCATTCACCCAAATAACCCAAATCACCCAAAACGTGACCGACTGGACCAACCACCTTATTTACCTATATGACTTCCATATCTGATCATAACCTAGACTGTTAGATTATATTTTCTTATTGTAATTTAATGAGACACCTAAATCATATCAACTATAGTAGGACATTATTGGTTCACATTATTTCTTGCATTAATTTGTTTTAAACAGTGGATTGATAGCCATCTAGGAAGTATCACACTTCCTCGATCTATCATATGCTAGGCGGTCAACTAACATATATTGTTTAATATTCCTCTTATGGTCTTGTTTTGTATTCGTAGGTGTTTCTCCTAGAAAAAGGGTTTTTTCACAATTAGCTTTGGATTGGGAAATTAGAACACATGCACTCTACCTTCTACCTTCATTCACAAGTATTCCTCCTCACCCTTACCTTATCTATTTTTCTCTTATGTACTCAACTATTCGGTGAAACACTAGGGGTGGTTGTGATGCAACTAGTATATATGAGGAAAAGGGGGTAGATGGGGCCATGCTCAAGGCATTTGGTGAAGGAATGGTCGACACCAAGGGTGCGATAGATGTTGTTGGTGCAGTAACTATAGTGGATGTGTGACCTATCCGAGAGACCATAGGGGTAAAGTGGATTAGGGTAGCTCCGAGCTAGTAGTAGGTGATGCGGAAGTGGTGGCGATGGAAGGAGGGAAAGATATGGGCATGCCATATGATAGATATCCTAAGAAATATCATGTAGAAGAGTGGGAAAGATAGTATTGTAATGTTGTAAGTTTTTGTTCAAGGAGTCTTGTGAACTCCTCATCACTGGTAGTAATGGTGGTGGGCTGAGTTGGATCTGTAGGTGATAGAATGGGAGGTGATGATGGGATAGGTGGGAGTTGCTGAAGACTAGCATGAAATATAAGGGCATTGGTTTGGATGTGAGTCAACACCATGTGAATTAGCATTGACCTGGTAAAATTGTACTCTACAGATGACACAGAAAATAAAATAAATGGAGAAGGATGAATTTTGGGAGGTAAATATGATCGGTGTTTTGATTAAAAATCAAACACTCTAAACCGATGATGGTTATATTTACTAATGAAAGTTACAAGGGAGATGATGAAGGTTATGATAATCGATATCTGACATCGTGCAAAATCGGTAGTTCGTAAATGAGGCAAAACTGATGAAAATAAATAATGGAAACTATACTAGGATGTGATGTGAAATCTCTGGGGATATGATGATGTTTTGAGAACTTCAGATAGAACATTAGATTTGATGAATGTTATCTTTGGGTGAAATGACCAAAAAGAGATGGAATTGACACCAATTAGATAAACCAATGACGGTCAGATATAAACCGATGATGGTCTATGGACCGACGGTTACTGTGAAATTAGAAGAAATGAAGAAAAATAGATTTTTCGTGAATTAAATCAGATGAAACACCAACCCATAAATATGAGGATGATGGTATTAGACCCTGACACACTTAGAAACAATTAGAATGCTCCAACTATGATGGCGAGTGTGACAGAAGAGGAAAGTGGAGAACGTAACCTCACAACTCAAAACACAACTCAGGAAAAAGCTAAGAAAAACACACAAATCCTAATAAGTGAATTTTATGTGTTCAACTTATGCCATTTAAGACTGACTTGTGAATTCAGAACAATTTTTTTGTTAGGAAGGCATCCTATGAAGAGGAAAATTCTAAAGGGTGGTTTTAGGTTATGTTTTGGTGGGGCAGTCCTTTCTCTGAGATAATGACTGGACAGAGAAACTAGATGGGTACCCACTGTCAATCCTCTGATCATGTGATTGTTGAAATCTTCTTCCAGGTAAGGTGTTGTTTAAGAAGATGTGTGAATTTTGTATTTGTGCAATTTGGAAAAGAGAGAGAGAAGAGAAAGTGATTTCTATGATTCAATTATGTCAACCATCAGCTGGGCATGACTTCCAACATATAGGTTGCCCTTAGTTTTAAATGTGAGCTAATAATGCAACATACAAGGATGAAATGCAACAAATTTTATAACCCAAATCGACAATTATATTCAATGTAGCAAGTGATGAATAGGTCAAGAACATGCTCTTTCACTACTATGCAAATTCCGTAATATTTAAATGGTTCATTTTAAACACCAAAACATGAATGTTGTTTAGATAATTAGAAGAAAAAAATATTACCAAGGGAGACGATTAAATGTGTTTTTTTCAAAAAGGGAAAGAAACACACAAGATTTCCCTATATGAAGAAAATGCAAAGAACCCAAGATAGGGTCCCAACGTGCATGCCAACATGTTTCACCAATAAGTTGCATACGTATGAGAAAAACAAATAAGGTAAAGGTGAGGAGGAATACCTGTGAAATGAAGATGGAAGGTAGAGTGTGCACGTTCTAATTTCTCGATCCAGTGTTGATTGCGATAACTTCCTTTTTCTATAAGGAACTACCTATGAATGCAAAAAAATGCCACAATAAGAATATTAAACAATATATGTTAGTGGAATGCCTAGCGTGTGCTAGATCCAAGAAGTTTGATACTTCCTAGATGGTTGTCAATCCACTGTTTAATACAATTTAATGCAAGAAATAATGTAAAAAATAACATCCTATTGTAGTTGATATGATTTATGTATCTCATTCAAATACAATAATAAAATATAATCTAACATGTTGGGTTATGATCAGATCTGGAGGTTGGGCATGTAGCCAAGGTGATTAGAAACAGATTCAGATCGGGCTTTGGGTGGTTTTGGGTTATTTAGGTAAAGGTTATTAGGTTGATTTTATAGGGAGGATTACTAGTTAAAGAGATGAAAGTGGGTCTCGTATGACTAATGCCGCTTGAGAGGGAAACCGACAATGATTTAGGCTAACCGGTGTTGGTAGAGGTAGAATGGTAGAAACTTAATAAACTTTCGTTTTAGAGATTCTCTATGAGTGGAGAGATAATAGAAGAAGGATGGCTAGGTTGGTAAAGATGTTGATAATTCTCAGAGATGTGTCGAGGTTGAATATGGGGAGCTAAAAGGCTATGGGTGGTTAGATGGGTGGATTGACAGGAAGGTGAGAATGATAGGATGTAAAAGAGAATAGGATTTAAAAGAGAAAGATACAAAAATGAAGATATAAGCAAGTATGTAATGATGCAAATCAAAATGCACTTACTTTTATTTGTAGGTCTAGTGGCTGGATGAAGGTGATGGTTTATCTGTGAAACTCATGGTCAGTGCCATAAAAGTTCTTCCCGGAATGCTCTTATGAATGTCAATGCCTTCAGATCAATCTTGGTGTCAGCTAGGGTGTGTCTGGATGTATGAGACGACTGTGATTTTTTATTACATGTAAATATATCTCTCTCTAAACTTGAATAATTCTTCCAACCTATCGAGCAAGGTTACCAAAGTGATTATATGGTAACCGAGATAGTTTAGGTTAACCGGTTTCGGTTTAGGGTTAACCGTGTCGATTATGGTGAGAAATCCTAGGTTTTCCAAAATAGCATATCTTGGCTATCCTTTAGCTAGTTCTTCCCATTGGTTCTGGTCTAAAATGGTGTTTTCCACTTAAGTAAGTGGGCATGCTATTAGAGAAAGAATATGCATCTAATGTTAGGGTTATACTAAGTCTCAGTTAGTTATGGTAAGTAGAGATTGAGTCTTAGTTAAAAGAAACATGCTAAGAATGGGTCCATGATGAGGTGTCTAGGTGATGTGGCTAGGTGAGGTGGTCAAGTGAAGATATTTATTAAATTAATTAAAATAATTAATTCAATTAATCATGTGCACTATGGGATATGAATATGTAAGCTATGGCTAATTTAATTAACGGGGTCATAAGGGTGCAACGACCTAATTTTGGTGTCTATAGTGAGATTTCCCAAAAAATTCACTCTTGGCATGAGATCACCCAAAAACTTACTCTTGGCGTGAGATCACCCAAAAAACTTACTCTTGGCATGAGATCACCCAAAAACTTACTCTTGGCATGAGATCAGCCAAAAAACTCACTCTTGGCATGAGATGATTAAAAAAATGCTCACAGCATGAGATCACCCATAAAACTCACTCTTAACATGAGATCACCTTTAAACCTCACCATCAACATTCAAATCCACCAACTCCAAGCAACATAAGACAATTTTTATCTCATACTCTCTCATACATCAGTTCCACACTTTGTTTTACACAATCTTTGTGTACTTATACATATATTAATATTATTTTTCATATACGTAATGTTGACTACTTTCTCGCTCTTATTTTTAGGTATGTCCTTAATACACAATAAGAATTAGCTCACATCAGCAAGTACAAGCTCCAAAACCACACTAGTACGTATAAACTTCACCCCTAGGTTTTTACTTCCTTTTCTTAGGCTTGATGCTTCACATTGTGATCATTTCAGCTTCACATTTCCACTCGGAATGTTATCACCGTACTATTCTCTACATGATTATGAGATACGTATCTTCTATATACTTTATGCTATCGGTATTGACTCAAGAACATAAAGTGGGGAAAATGTAGACAAAAATCTATGCCCTTGGGTGCATTTCTAGTTCCTAAAATATACTAATATAGACATGATTCCTAAGTAAGAAAAATACTGGTTGACAACACCTTTTGGCCTTTTTGCCTTATTTCTTGTGTTCTTTCTAGTCTTACACATCTTACACCCCTACCAGAACTTAACTTATTTATTTTTTATGGCCTCAAATACTAGTTCCCAATTAGGAAATAAGCACCCAGGCACTCCTGTCTCTCTTGGGCACTCTTGACACCTTATATCATTTTCTCAACCTTTTGGGTATCTTTTACTTTTTGGGAATCTTTTAAGACTTTGGTTCAACCTTCTAGTTGTCAATTATGAAATTTAAATGAGGGAAGCATATATATACTTAGTTAATTCTCTAAAATCGGGGCCAAACACTAGGCATTACCTATAATCAGTTAAGTTTGAATTCAAAGGCACAAGAGCACTTCAAAGGAATTCATCTAGCACACTCATATAAGGGACAAGAGCTACATCACTCTACATACACAACATATGAGGGGAAGTTCATTTTATTCCATCACACACATTCTATACATTACTACATTCTAGATCTAGCCTACTATCACTATGCAACTTACACAAGGGAATCCTAGGGTATCATTACACACACATTCACATAGAACTACATGGATTCTAAAATGTAGTGCAACGCTTGGTACTAATTTCACTCTTTAGGTGATTGTTGGGGTCAATTTGACTCCACATTCTACATCTTTATTTTTAGATTTGATGTGGTTTGTCGACATGTACAGCTAGGTATATATCTTTGTAGGTTACACATAAAACCATCGATAGTACATCAAAATTAGAGTAACAAAAGGAAGCTAACAATAAATCTCCTCCTACATAGAAAATGACTCGAACCCAAGCACTTGAATGGAAACTAACACCTAGATCTATCACTAATGCTCAAGTGCTCCTGTCATCTTGTGGGTACTTTTTTCCCGCATATTCCCGATTCCTAGAAATCTCGGTGAGCCTTGAGGATGCTAATTATGGTTTTCTTTAATATTTATCCTACCGAGATCATCTCTAGATCATGATAAATCCTCTTAGTCACTCTCTTTGGATCTTGGTTAGGTTTCATATTATTGCTTTCTTATTACTTGTCCATTTCTATACATTTATCATTTGCATATAATTAGTTACTCTAAAATTATATTTAATTCAATTTTTATTAAATATGTTAGTCTTTCTGGGATCGTAGTGTGTCACGATCACTTGGTTTTGAAGCTTGTTTTATTTTTAAAAATCATTGTGTTTTTTCTCTCTAGTTTAGGGTCTAATTTTTTTCTCATGTGGAGTGGGATGCTACACTTGGTATCGAGCAATGTTTTCAACAATGGGATCTCTAGGGATTTAATTTATTTCTTTTTATTTAAGAGTAATGATATTATTTAAATATTAATTAGAAATACTAATTAATTAACCCCACTTAAATAAAATTTTCTGCAATGTTTCATTTGATAAAGTGAAAAATTTAATCCATAGTCCGACCTAAAATTTGACAAAAATTAAAAATAATCTCAAATTTAAAACTTTACCTTAGCTAGTGATCTAATTTTATCCTTCAAAGTGATTGTACGATGCCTAGGTGAGTGAGAAGGAATCATGCAACTAGAGGCTAAGGATGTGACATGCATGGAACACCACCTACATCAGCTTCCTAGTTTGACTCACATGGAGCAACCTACCACAAATTTTGGGCCACATATTATCGACACTCTTAAAATATGATGAGAGTGTTTTGGGACTGCTTACTCAAAAAGTAAGAGGCCATAGAGGCCATTGTGCCATAAATTATAGTATAGGGGCCTCAATCTAAACATGAATATCATGATTATTCATCTCATTTTTATTTTGGAGTGGTGGGAAAGACCCCATAACCTAATAGAACCTTTGGATAGGGGTGCGTTATAGTACATGAGTCATTTTATAAGTGTCACTTGGCCACCATCGTGATTAGGGTTTCATTTCCTATGAGACTATCATCACCACCGCAGAGGGATTGGTAGAACCTTGTACTCATAGTTCAATACTTGGCATGTGTGATTAGATATCTTATTAGGATATAGTCACCACCTTTTAGATATTTTGCATAGGACTTCGATGTAAAGGCATGGTTGATTAATTTAGAAATTTTTTTGGGCTTTAGGTTTTGACAAAGAACATCAAGGCCGATTGGGTATTCATCTCCTATCGACACAATAGGTATGCATTGAATATTAGAGGATAAGAAGATCCATCTCTCGCATGAGACAATCATGGATGAGTTTCTTAAGGAGCACTTTCAAGCACATTATATGTCCGAGCACTTTGTATAAATGAGGATAGAAGAGTTTCATGAAATATGTTAGTTCTTAGGCATAGTAGCACAATATGAGAGTGAGTTTTGGGACTGCTATGGTAAATGGACTATCTCTCGAGAGGAGAAACTTTAGGAGAACCATTTAATTAAAGGGATGAATGTAGACTTGGTAGGATCGCTAGAATCTTATCTTCTCCAACCCTTGAGTAGATAGTGGAGAAATATTATTTCCTAGAGGATATTAGTGACAAGGCCCAAGATTCTAGAGATAGGAACATTGATTGGTTTTGTGATAGGGAACCATTAAATTTGGAAACTAGACCTAATAGTGCACAATCACCTTCATGAGGAGGGTTTAGACCTCGCACGATTAGGTGTGTGACCCCACATACTTATCACTAATATTTTTAATGACATAGGCCACCTCAAGATGTTTAGAGAGGTAGGATTAGGCCAAGTCAAGGTAATTTTAGAGATAAAGGATATGGTTATTAGTAAAAAAATGCCTCTCTAACTCATCATTCATCTAGGCGGGGCCCGCATGATTAGTACAATTGAGTACATTTAGTTCTACACTAGGGAAATGATGTTTTTAATGTTGATTCTTGTCATTATTATCATAATTATCCTCACAAAATACTTTTGGATATATTGAATTGTTCTTCCTTTCGATAAATAGTGGCTAACGTAGGGTGCATTCACCGCATCTATGCCATTGTAGATGATTTCCGGGATGAACACCAAGCCATGATTATTTATGTTTTAGGTATGATTAGGGATATTGTAGTTTTAGTTTTGTTTGATTTTGATACATTGGATTCCTTTATTTCACCTAAAGTTGTGGATCATTATCGTTTGGTGGCAGCTATATAGTCACACCGATGGAAGGTAGAGTTGGTCACTAGGCCAAATCTCATCGTGCAAACGTATGTGGATATTTTTCCTATACTTAGAGGTGTTTTCCACTACATGTGACCTTCATATAACACCCTTCGATGGTATGGGGTAGTTTTAAGGATGGATTGTCCTTACATTGATCAAGTCAAGCTAGACTGTTATCTTAAGACCATAGAGTGTAGATATGACTCGGGTAATGTGATTTTTATCTCTAGAGTTCGAGACCAATTTCCCTATGTATGATATCCGTTATGCAGCTAAACTAGTGCATGTGCTAAAAATACCGATGTTTTCCATCATATTCGATGATAGATCCGAGGAGACCCTTGAGATATCACCCCTAGACTATTATCCAATTTTGAGGGAATTTTTTGATGAGTTCCCTAGAGAGATTCCTTTGATGCCACCACATCATAAGGTATACTTCACCATCTATCTAGTCTTAGACATAGCTCTTGTCTCCCAAGCACATTATCGATGAATACACCTAATATTAATGAGATTAAGGTTTAATTGGAGAAGGAAATTGTTTGTCCTAGTTTCTCCCCTTAGGGTGCACCCGTGATCTTCATGAAGAATAAGGATGGATCTCTCCATATTTTTGTGGATTTTAGGAAGCTAAATAAAGTAATGGTGAATATTTATTACCCTTTACTTGATATCAATGACCTTTTTCGTAACATGAAAGGAGATAGATTATTCTCTAAGATTGATCTAAAATTTGGGTACCATTATCTCTATACCCGATATCGATGAAATTTTTATTAGATGAAGGGATATAGGGTGTTATCTAATATTGATCTAAAATTTTGGTACCATTAACTCCATATTGTAGAGATAGATATCCATGAGATTGCGTTCAAGACTCACTATGGACATTATGAGTTCATATTGGTACCCTTCGAGTGACTAATTCCTTAGTTGTGTTCATGAGTCTCATGAATGGAGACTAAGGTAATTTCCTTGAATAATTCATGTTAATATTCCTCGATGATATTTTTATCTAATCTTGCACAATAGAGGATCATTTTAGATAAGTTTTATGCTAGTATCATCATTTTAGGAACCTGGAAAAGTGTTTCTTATTTCATAATGAGCTTCAGATTTGGGGAATTTTATTTCTAGTTGGTGTATATCTATATATCCTTTGAAGTTTTAATCAATTATTGATTTTCCTACCCCCACTTCAGTCACCGAGGTTAGGATTTTCATGGGATTAGTAGGTCATTGTCATAGATTTGTTCAAAAATTCTCCCAAATTAATAATTAGATTACTTCTTGTTGATGGAAAGAGAAGAATTTTTTTGTCTAATGGGTGTGAGCATGACTATCGGTTGCTTAAGGAACATATGAATTATACACCTATCTTGGTATTTTCAAATCCCCTTGTTTTTTTTTTAGTTTATACATATACTTCTTTATAGGGACTTGGGGTTGTTCTAATGTAGGGTGCATGTTTCATCATTTATGATTCCCACAAACTTAATTATTACAATATTAATTACCCCACACATGATCTTGAGCTTGCATAGTAAGGTGGTGATATATTCCTTGCATCGTTGAATGAATTATTTCTAGCAAGAATTTCATTTTGAGGACCAACCACAAGAGCCTTCAATATATCTTCACTCAACCTAATCTCAATGCTCAGTAAATGGTATTGGATAGATTTCCTACGTAATTATGATATGGATATGTAGTACATCAAGGGAAAAGAGAATGTCATATTTGATGCCTTAAGTAGCCCACAACATGATATTTTTGCTTGACCATGAGATTAGATCTTCAATACATGATTTTGTAGTATTTTCTAGGGAAATTTTTATGAGGCTACTAGATAAAGGGTTCATTCATAAATCACCTTAGTGGGAAAGTTTTCTAGATATTATTTGGAGGCGATGACCTTATTCAATTTGAGGGGTGCATTTATGTGCCTAAGGTAGGTGATCTTCATAGTTTCATTCTATATGAAGATCATCGGGCTCTGCATACAACATATTTAGGGGGTGAAGAAGATGCATGTTGAGATTCACCACTTGTTATTTTGGCATGGTTTTCTTTGGGATATAATATCTTTTTTCACATTTTTCCAAAAGTGTGAGTAGGTGAAGGCCAAGAGTTCCCATCCTGTTCATTTTTCCGTATCCTCATACGATTACAGAGTGGAAGTGGGACATGGTTTTGACAGATTTTATGTTTGGTATCCATGTTTCCTCATACCATCATGATGCTATCATGGTGATAGTGGAGAATTTGACCAAATTTTCCCACTTATCTTTCATGAAGATGATGTGTAATGCAATCACGATAGCTAAATTTTACCTTGTTAACATTGTAACACTACATGGTTTTCTAAGAAAGATTGTTTCTTATCGTGACATTATCTATATTTCCTACTTATGGAATACCTTTAAAATAATGTTGGGCACTCAACTCAAATTCAGTTCCACTTGTCATCCATAAGAAAATGGTCAAATAGAGAGGGTGAATAAAGGTAAGGAGGATATGTTGAGGATGTATGTAATGGAGCAATAGAGTAGATGGGAGGACTGCATTTATCCGGTTGAGCTCACATACAACAAAAATTTCACATTTTCATCGTATGGCCCCATATCAAGCACTATATGGTAGACCTTGCAAGACATCTTTGATTTGGGAAAAACTTAAGGACAATATATTTCGAGACCAACCCACTTATAAGACTTGGAGTAGTATATTTATTTTATTAGATAGTATCTAGAGTAGGTTCGTACATGGAAAATGCATATAAAAATTCAAAGAGGGTAGAACATCACTTATCGGTGGAGGACAAAGTGTATATGAGAGTGTATCCACACAAGATTCCTATCAATTTTGGAAAAGGATCTAATCTCTCCCCATAGCTTTTTGGATCCTTTGATATCTTAGAGGTTATTGTTCATGTTTCATACCATATAGATTTTCTACCAAAACTATCCCAAGTCCATAACATTTTTCATGTTTCTTTATTATAGAGATATCTACCTCGATAGATCTCATATTTTGAATTAGATGATTTACGGGTTGAGGCCAATGAACAGTGGATGTTGGAGCTTGTACACATCTTAGAGTACATGAGGTTGGACTTTTGAGGGTGAGACTTGGACTAGGTTAGATTAAAGTGGGAAAGGTGCAACTTAGAATGATACAAGGATATATTTTTTTATTATTGGCAAATAGTTTTTTGAAAGGGACTATACCCTTGTGTACAAAAGAGGGCCTAGGAGCCAGAAAAGGAATGAAAACTAGAAAAAAAAAGGATCAAAATCCAAGTGTGACAATGAATCCCAAAGTAGCCAAGAAACAACTACCCAAACAAGACAAAACAACAAAAACTCTGCAAAAAAGTAGCAAAGAGACCGCAAAAAAATAGCAAAAAAACATACAAGAGCAGCTAAAGCACCTACAACTACTTCTTGGCAGCTTTTTCGATGTTGGTTTTGATGTTCTTCCAGGATCTGAACATTCCCAAAGTTGTCATGTGGGCAGCGTCAGTCTTATCCAGCTGATCAATGGTCCTTTTTCTTTCCTTATCATTGCCCCAAAGTGTTGCTGAGAACTCCGCTGAGATTGGAGACACTTCTGACATGCTGCTCAATGAATTCCTCAATCGCACTAAAAATGGCCATATTGTAATCATGACGAGTTTTGGCCTTCCCTAAATGGGAGTCTAAGGAGTTCAACTTCTTGTAGATATCTTCAATCTGGCTGTTATCAATACCCACCTCCTCCTCCTTCTTCCTCTTTCCTTTCTATTTTTCCAAGTTCTTAACCTCATCCTTCAACAGCTTCATATCAGCTTCTAAGGCTTCCAGCCTTTTTGTAGAGCTCTCCATATGCACATCCTGGGACTAGCACTGCTAATATTCAGGAGGTCATGTGTTATTTCAATTTCATGAGGACCCTTCCCCACAGCAAGAGTATCGAGGTTAAGCCTTCTAGATGACCTGGTGACCGGTCTGGCCGAGGTGGAAGCAAAGTGGGGGTAGGAGCAGCAGTAGGAGGAATGGGAGATGAAGCCTAGATGGCCGGCAGGGGGGTGACAACAGTGGTGGTGGGGGTAGAGAGTGGAGAAATGGGGCTAGCCACAACAGAACTGGCAGAGGGGCCGAGCTTGGGGAGGAAGGGAGACCAGAAACCAAAGAAGACAAAATTTATGTAGCAGCAAAATAAGCCCCTGGTGTAAAGGAACCACCTGGGTATGCTTTTGAAACTCCAAAATGGAGCGCTCAAGAGAGTTCAACAAATAATGGGGGAAACAAACCAAGCGATTCCTACGGAAGTGGTTGAGAAAGATAAGGTGCTTAGTAGGTACGGTGACAAACCTCCCTTCCAAGGAAATGAATCGTATCATCATGCGAGTAACCTCATCATAAGGCGGAGGGATCGAGCTAACAAGCAGGCCTGTGGTAACATAGATCAGCTTCTCAGATCCCTCCACAAATCTCCTCTCTTCAACATCTCTATCGACCCTTTTGTTAAAAAAATGGTAGCCCTCCATGCTAAGGCCGGTCACTTCAACAATAAGCTCCTCGTTAACCAAGATCTTCTACCCCCCATAATCCATAGTTTTCTCCTTCCAATCCTTCGCAAAACGCACTGAGATGCTTTGATCATGTCCCTGAACCTTCTCCATGAAGTTTTTGATGCCACCCTTGCTAAGAATATTCCATAGCTCCACATTATCCTTCCATGGGTTCGCACTAGGCTCAATTTGGCAAAGGGGACCCACTATCTTCACTGTGCTTAATTGTTTGCAACAAATTCCAAAATCCTTGAGAGTCCAAGCTTGACCTAGTTTTTACTGTTGTAATCCACACAATGTTGAAAATGAAAGCCATTGCTCTTCCCACGAACATCCGCATGCCTGCTGATCTGAGTATGTGGAAGTTTGCATGTGGGAATAACGGCCTTTTTGCTAGCCCACTCCCTATCATCAATTACATTATTACTTGTCTTTGGTATCTCATGGAACCTTGTATCTAAATTTTAGCAAGCACAAAGGTGCCCGCATGCGCGATTTTCATATCAAAGTAACTCCACTTGGACTTCCACATATACTTCACACTATCTTGATTATTCAACAGATTTTCATAATCATAGTTTTTAAGTCAAAACGTGTGGGGGTTTTATTGATACTGATCCACGCCCAATAATCATAACTCAACTCAAGAAATTGCGTGCGTATAGAAATCCACATGAATACTATTTTGAAGCTGCTTAGGGATGCTATTGTTATCCCAAACAATGTGATTAACATTAATTCCATAATTAGCTAGTGCATCTGCCAATTTATTACCCTCCCAGTAAGTATGCATGATCATGATGTTATTGAATGTTTGAAACATACTTATGGACTCAGAGATAAAATCCTTGATACTCCAACTTGGAGATGAGCATTGTTTAAGGAGATTAATGATATTCAGGGAGTCTCCTTCAATAATGAGATTCTGGATATTTTGAGTTTGGGCAATTATCAGGCCCCATAAAGTAGATAATGCTTTGGTAAAATGATTGGTTTGAATTCCAATTTTCCCAAAGACATATGCGCAATCGGACTACCTTTATGATCCCGTATCACTTTTCCCCCTGCCGCAATCCCAGGGTTCCCCTTAGAGGCCCCATCAAAGTTCAACTTAAACCAATTAAAATCAGGAGGATGCCATTTAATCAAAGATCTATCAATGCTATTCCCAGGATTTCTATGGCTATTAACGGTTTCAATCTGCCAATTGGATAAGATATGTTGTTCTTGGGGGGTTTAAATCTAGCAATGTTCTCTTTGATACCATTTAAAATTTTAACAATACTAAGTTTATAGTTTTGCTTCTTATTTCTGAAGATAATATCATTTCTATCCTTCCATATCCTCTAGATTATATGAGGGATAACCACTTCTGAGACCCTTTTGACAACACAATGCCTAAAGGGTGGGTTCCATTGAGTCCATAGCTGCTTTAGATCCTTTGGCACCACCCAGAGAGCTTCAAATTTAGAGAGGGAAAAACTCCAAATTCTGTAGCATATTCACAATGAATGAACAAATGATTGATATCCTCGAATCTTTCTTTCAAAGATGACATCTATTAGTCATTATAAATCCTCTTCTCATCAGGTTATCAAAGGTGGTAAGAATCCTACCTCGATAGCCAAAGAAAATTTTTATTTTAGGAGTTAATTCAGTCATCCAAATCTTATTCCAATTGAACTCTGTTTGACTACTGTGGAAGAAATTATTATACCCAGTTTTGACAGAGTAATTCCCATCATTGGAATTATTCCATACCAGCTCATCCTTGGAATCCAATTGACATAAGGGAATAAGATCTAATTGATCTTGAAGGGAGGAAGTAATTTTCATCAGATCATCTCTCTCCATAGAATTTTTTTCCAATTCTTGCTGGTGCCATTTCCCTCAATATAGTCCTTGATTTTAATGCCATACTTGCTTACAAGACTGTCTTTAACAATCCCAAATCTATCCATGAGATTTCCATTAAACCAATTATCATCCCAAAATTTTATGTCCCAACCATCCCCCACTTTCCATTTACTGCCCTGCTTAATGAAATTTCTGCTCTTAACTAGATTATTCCAAAAGATGGAACCATAGGGGAGGTGCTCATCTTACAGGAAAGAGTACACAATTTGATGATTTAGGTATTTTTCTTTGATTAAATCAATCCAGGGTTGTTTCTCAGACAACATTCTCCATCCCATTTTAGCAATGAGGGCCTCATTCATTTTCTCAATATCTTTTATACCCAGTCCTCCCATATACTTCGGGGTGCAAACCTTATCCCAAGAAACTAAGTGAAATTTGAAATTCTCTTCCATGCCTTGCCATAATTTTTTTTTTTTGAATCCTTTCAATCTTATCTCTGAAGGAAGAGGGGATCTTGTAGAGCGACATGACATTAATGGGTATATTTTGAAGAGTACTTTTAATGAGCAGGCACTTACTAGCACTAGATAAAATGGCTCCTTTCCAACCAGCCATTTTTTTGGAATCTCTCCAATAAATCATCCCACACCTTACTAGAGAATTTCCTAGTGCCGAGAGGAAGGCCCAAGTAAGTGGCTGGAAGTGCACTTATTTTACAACCTACAATTTTAGCAATTTTAAGTTGCCTTTCCTCGAGTGTTGAAAAGAAGATGGAGCTTTTATCATAATTGATCTCTTTCCACAAGGCTGATTCATAGAGCTACAGTAAAGCCTTGGTAGCCTTGGCTTCTATGACTGATGCTAGAAGAAGGAGGATAGTATCATCCACAAATTGCTGATGGGAGACAACTTGACTGATGGAAGTGGGCTTAGAGCCATTTAAAAGACCGTCATTAACTGCTTTGCCAATTGTTCTACTTAGGCTATCAGCCAAAAGAATGAAGAGCAAGGGGGAGATAGGGTCCCCTTGTCTAAGCCCTCTACTGCTAGTGAAAAAACCCACAGGCTCACCATTAACCACCACTGAGAATCTGGCCGTAGAGATACAAGCCTTAATAATTTTTCTAAATTTTTCCGGAAAACCAAATTTAGTTAAGACTTTGTCAAGGAAAACCCAAGAGACCTTGTCAAAGGCTTTATTCATATCAAGCTTGAGGACCATATTTGCCTTTTTATTATTTTCCATAGAATGTATGGTCTCATGAACCATAATCACTCCATCTTGTATAATTCTCGCTTTGATAAAACCACTACGTTGCCTTGAGATTAGATCATTCATAATGAGTTGAACCCTAGTAGTAATAATTTTGGTAAAAATTCTATAGATGGCATTCACAAGGCTAATAGGTCTGAATTCTTTGAAGTCTTTAGCATCCATTTTTTTTGGGGCCAACACAATGTGAGTGTTTTTTAGCTCTTTCAAAAGATTTCCTTTTCTATAAAATTCATTCACCACTCTTAGAAGATCCTCCAAATAGATTTCCCAAAATTTCTGGAAAAAATTTATGGAGAACCCATCAGACCAGGAGCCTTGTCACCCTCTAAAGCAAATACAACCTTTTGCAGCTCTTCAAGCATGACCGCTTTGGTAATATTTCTAAATTTCTATTCCTTAATTTTATCTTGGGGAATGGCCTCCAACATAAAAGAAATAGCTTCAGAATTGATGATATTCCTCTCCTCAAGAAGCTTTTTATAGAAATCAAGCGCTTCTTTCTTGATGCTATTGGGATATTTTATGATATTTCCATTACTTTTAGAAACTTCTAAGATCCTGTTACAGGCTCTGTGTTTCAAAGTTGTCATATGAAAGAACTTCATATTCCTGTCTCCCTCTTTAAGCCAAATAGCTCTAGATTTAAGTCTCCATAAAGATTCCTCTCTGCTGCAGATCGTATGCAACTCTGAAAGAATATTCTTTTCATTAACTTCGTCTTCAGCCGATCTCCCCATAGTATCCATTTTTATTTCTAGATCCTGAAGTTTTTGTTTTAACTTCTTTTTATTATCAAACACATTGCCAAAAATGCTTTTATTCCAGATTTTGACTTGCTTTTTGACATTTTTGAGCTTTTGAACCAATCTAAATTGAGCAGTGCCTTCACCATTCCATCCCCACCATTATTTTATCTTGTCATAGATATTTTCATGCTCCATCCACATCTTTTCAAATTTGAATGAGCTTCTGGTGGGTTTAGTCCAATTGAGAAAATTTAAAGCAATCAGATTGTGATCCGATCCAACTCTGGGCAAGGAAGAGAGGTGGAAGTCTTGACTGAGAATCTAGCTCACTAAAATCAGTGCTCTATCTAATCTCACCTGGATAAACTCCTTTCCCAACCTTCTATTATTCCAAGTGTATTTATTTCCATGAAGATCCACATCTAAGAGATTATGTTCAGCAATAAAATTAGCAAGATCCTCCATACCAGTAGAAAAGCTGGAGATTCCTCCATACTTTTCCCCTGGGTTTAGTGGAGAGTTGAAATCCCCCATAATAAGGTAGTTAGCTGAACAATGTTGGTTTCTAAATGTTTTAAGGTCAGCCCAAATTTTTCTTCTTCCACTAACCGTATTAGGGGCATAAATGTTAGACAGGATATCCATTCACCATTATTCTCAATAACAATAAATTTGATTACAAGATGATTAGTACTAGCATTGAGAACCGTACCAATACAGTGCCTTTTATCCCAAAGAGTAGCCAGTCCTCCAGAGGCTCCCTGGGAGTCTACAGCCGCCATTTCAGAGTTATCCCAGAAACTCTTTTTATTAGTTTCAAGGGCCTTAGCTTTCATCTTAGTTTCCTGTAGAATTAAAATACTAGGATTACTAGAATCCCATAACTCCTTGATGATTCTCTACTTGGAGTTTCCATTTAGGCCTCGGATGTTCCAAGAAATAATCTTCATTTGGAATGATTGGTAGTTGGAATTTCCTGATGGTTCAACTGGTGCTGAATGCCATCTGCAATGTCTCTCTCCGTTCTCTTAGATCTAAGAGCCTTTTTAGAGGGCCTTCCTCTTTTTGTGCTTCCTCCAAAGTCAACTAGTCATCTTGCAGAAGACCTAGTTGTTCTGGATGTTGAGGCGTCCCAGTTGTCTTTTTTCTTTTTCTTATCACTGTAGAGTGATTCTGGGATCATTTCAAATCCTTTCATTCTTTTTTTCTTTTTTGAAATGACCTTTGTGAATCCAGAATCTGGATCCTCCTCGTCTTTGACAGGCGTAACTTCTCCCTCTTCACGTTCTTTCAATCCTATCGTGTGTCTCGTATCGCTTGTTCAGTGGCTGTAGAAAGTAGGTGAAACCACTGATCTATTACTGGAGTAGCAAGGAGGTATATCTGCAAATGATTTACCATCTCCCCTAGGAGTGCTTTTCTGTAAAGATTCTTTAACAACCATACAGTCCTTGTTCGATGTTTCCTTAATGATGCACAGATGATTATCTATCTCGGCTTCCTTACTGCTCTGAAATTGATCATTAGGGACTATATTAATCTTCACAGAGCCTTCTTTCTCATTCACCACCATGGATACCTTTACAGGATTTTCCAAGTCCTCTTTATTAGGTGCTTCAGAAAAGTTGCTGCTGAGATTTTGGGACGCCAGACCAAATGTTTCCTTATTTTTGAAAACCCCTTTTTTCCCCTTTCTATTGAAATCCAACTCCTTCTGACTAGGGGCTTTGTCTTCAAACCGGCTATCCATGTTAGGAACCCTACCTTCCTTGCTCAGAATTGAGCCCTCCACAGGCTGTTCAGCTTCCATTGTAGAGATCTTCTTCTTGGGACAACTTTTGTCAGAGTGTCCTATGCGATGACAATGTTTACATCTCAAATGAAAAGTTTCAAACTCAATTTTTTGGGTCCATATCCCATATCTAGATTTCAAGATGATGTGCTCTGTAACTCCCGTTCCATTTCAGAAAAGATGCAGAAACGAGCAAAAGCAAGTCTGGATCTATTTCTCGTGGGCCCATCCAGACCGATAGGAGCACCTAAGGATTTAGCAATATTTAGCAGAATTTTTAAGGGTGCAATAACCTTATGTTTTTAGTGACTTCCAAAATGAATTCTAACTCTAGAAGAGGGGATGTAGTGCCACCTCTTCTTGAAATTATATCTTGGATTATGATGAATCTTATTTTCTTCCACAATATGATATTGAGACTATTATATTTATTTTCTATTAGGATTCAAGTACATGATATTTTGATTTTTATAGATATATGATGTATACTCGATTATACAAACTTTTTTGAAGGATGTGTGATTATTTGTTTGACATTATGATACTTATGGTGACTATATGATGGATTTATATTTCTTGATTATTAGCTATAGATGCCATTTAATTTTCACTGTGTTTATGGTAGTATATTTGATATTTGGTTCTCAGTATATCATGTTTTGGGATGCAGAGCACCTCTTGTATTGATGCCATGTTAGTTGTTGATACACATGGGTTTTATGTTCATCGCTTATATTATATAAAGTAGGTAAGGTGTGTGTATTGAGTGTGCAGAATATATGGGATGAAAAATGTAGGTTTCATTATATTTCTCTCATGCTTTGCACAATTGATCATTTGCCAAATTATACCCATGTTATGTATTGTTGTTGTATGGTTTGACATATTAGTTTGGGAGCATTTTGAGTTAGAGATCATTTGATTATTGTGTTTTTCACTTAATTAGTTTGGTATGAATATTTTATCTTGGTTTTCATTTTCCTTTCTTAGCTTTGATCTATTTGTATTTCATTGTGACTATGGTTTATCTATTTCATGTTTCTCCTTATCTTTTCTTTAAAATTAATTTGAGTGGATTATGCATAATCTTTTTTTAACCATGCTTATGACCTTCTTAGCTTGTTTAATGGATTCCATACTCCTTTAAAGGTATCCCTTCACCCAAATTCGGATTTGGGAAGAATGGGATATTTGGGAAATTTGTGTTGCTTGTGGAGGGCCTCTTTTTCCATGAAAAGAGCCTTAAAAGTCATACATAGGGCTAGGGAAGCTTATTTCTAATGAAAAGGGACCTTTCCACCGCCCCATGTGTATTTAATCACCCAGCTTTTTAATGGATCTTGGAGTTTCCAATACCACTTGAAGTGAGTTCAATTCACCTTATGCGAATGAATAATTATTCTTGGGTTTGGTAAATTCTCTTTATGAATTCCTTTATTTGTCTCTGGGTTTGGGGGAGAGTACCTTGAAATGGAACCTAGTTGGATGATGAGTAGATGCCACATGGATATATTTCAATTGGTTCATTTTTGGGTGATTTTTTCTATTTATCCTCCAAATTTAGTGGAATAAAGGTTCTAATTTTTTTTATTCTTGTTTGAATTTTTAAAATTGGGAGAGTTTTGTGTTTGATTGAGTCTTATTTTGGATTACAATTGGATTGTCTTGGAGAGCTTGGAAGATTCAACTTGTTGGATTGATTTTTAAGGTAGGCATCTTATTATGGAAGAATTAATTTTTTTATGAATATATATGTGTTTTTTGAGTTGTTTGAAAGTGGGTTTTTGTGATAAATTTTCTAGTCCGTACTCACCAATTCCAATAGGTATTTTAGACAAGTGAGGGATTTGAGGATCCCCATACATGAGTATTTATTCCTTCATATGGTTGGAGTAGGAGAACCTATTTCCTATGGTGTAAGGAGTGTCTCCCATATTTGTTACGTAAACCAAACAGTGGTATGTTTAAAAATCCTTACAACGAGGAGCTTAGGTGTTATAAGTTTCACAAAGGTATAAGGATTTGGAGGTATGATTATCTATTCTCTTTATTACAACTAAAAAATAATTTATTGAAATATATATGGTTATAAATGGATTTATACCTCTTATTTGATTGTTTTGGAAGATGTTTTTCGGTGGGTTTCTTGTTGTTTTCATTTTTAGTTTTGTGAGAACTCTTGTTCTAATTTAAGAAGCATCTCCTCTCTCCCATGGGATTGGAGGGAGACTAGTTTATTCATCACTTCAGATTGGGCATATGATTATGCCTATAGGTTTGGATAAAACCAACCCTTTGTTGTTTCCAAAAATTTGGAGCTTTGTAATGGAGTTTATAAGACTATTATTATAATGTGAAAGTTGTTAAAAACTAGGAATGTTGCTCCCTCTTTGGGAGGCTTATCCACTTACTTTTTTGATATTTTTGAAGTTATTGAATTCATTTAATAGATGGGTTTATCGTATGTGAAAATAAAGGATTCAATTATTATTTTGAGTATACAAAAAATAAAGTTAACCGCTATTTTTCTCCTTCATTGTATTGGTAATGATGGATTGAAAAGTTGTAATAATAGTTTTAAAACTGCATGTTGTTTTAGGTTATAAGAGCAAGTATATAGTAAAAATTTGGGGATATTCTTGTGGCATGGTTAATCTCCATAATTTATTTGAATTTTTGAAAAATAGAATTGCTTTGGGATATTAGTAAAAATGAAAGTATAGTTGTTCTTAAATCTGAATGGAATTAGAAAAATTGACTCTTATGAAATATCATATTTTATTAACGTAATTCTCTCAAAATCATTACATAATTAATTTAAGAAAAGTGACTACACACGCGCATTCACGGACCTACACACACACACACCAGGGTAAATTTTATCAACCACCCTAAAATAAAACTATAGATTTTACATGGAAAATTTCAAAAAAATGACTTTTGAAATATTGTTAAATGCCACAAATTGAAAAGAAATGTTGTCTACTAGTAAGAACTATTGGCCAAGAGTATAATGGTACTAGATAGTAAAAATTTCTATTTTTTATATGCGGTAAAGGTGATTTGAAAATTAAAATTTGGCTATTATCGTAACACTAGGTAAATCAAATCAAAATAGTAACTTGTACTCGATAATTTAGGTGAAATAACAAACAACCTACCACCTCAAAATTAGCCAAATCTAAATTTCAAAACCAAAATATTAATGAATTAACAAAGATTAGCCACTAAAATTTACATTGACACACATGCACACAAGAACATGCACACACACACACACACATGAAGGCACACATATTTGTGTGTGTGTGTGTGTGTGTGTGTGTGTGTGTGTGTGTGTGTGTGTGTGTGTGTGTGTGTGTGTGTGTGTGTTAATATAGTATTATAATAGAATAATGGCTAGTTTATCTATTGAAATACCTATAATTTATTATTAATACACTATCCTCTAACATTTTTCATTTTAAACTAAATGCATATTTAAACTAGTTATGAAATTATGTATCAAACCCATTAATAAATGTGTGTGTGTGTGTGTGTGTGGAAAATAGAGTAATGGTTGTATTTCAAATATTTATTTTCTTGTAATGTTGTTCTCTTTAGTATTGAACACTATTATTTTAAAATATAAGGATTTCAAATGTGTGTGTAGTTATCATTTAAACTATTGTGCAGAATTTCATCTATGTGAGGTTTGTTTTGGGGCAAAATTCTAAATCCATGGCCGCATATACATTATAACACAAGTTTTGATATATATATATATATATATATATATATATATATATATATATATATAATTTATTTATTGGCGTAGATCTATGGCTAGCTATGCCTATGTGTGGGATGACCCCCTCCTCTCTTGCGTACTTTAAACACTTACAAATACATACATACATACATACATACATACATATATATTTATGTGTGTATATATACATATGCATATACATATATGCATATATATATATATATATATATGCACACACACACACACACACACACACACACACACATATGTATGTATGTATGTATGTATTTATGCATTCTTATAAATATATATATAAATCCTCAACATGATTGATCTTCAATAGATTTACTAAAAATAAGAAAATAAAGAATCCATGGTTGTAGTATTTAAATAAAAACCCATGAAAATCAAATTGGGGATCAAATGAAAATGAATAAACTATGATCAAGAGTATCATCAGTAGTGTGGATCCAAAATGGAGAGTTTATCTCCATTACCATGCTCCATTTTGAGATCAAAATCTGATAGATAAAATGAAGAGAGAAAAGTGTGAGTCCTTCTTAGAAGACCTAATATAAGAAAACATAGAGTCATTTAGGGTTTTAAAGTGTTTCCTAAGGTTTAGGAAGAGTAATAAAATGGTCAATGGTGGGAGATGTATGCACCATCTCCCACCCAAGTTAAATAATTAAACTCAATATTATAGTCTCTTCTTTTAATTGAGTAATAAGGGGATAATAAACTTTAGTTATTCAAGTTAATGGTTTAATTGAGTTAATTTAATTTAGAGGAAATAAATTTATTATGTTGACTAATTTAATTAATAGAAAATTAAATAAATCAATGGGATGTTTCCAAAAATTAATAACTCTAATTCATTAAAGGATAATTACATAAAAATATAATTATATGGATTTTGAAAACTATTGTCATTAAATTGTCATAGGTGTTTTGAGCTCAACCTAGGGGTAAAAGTGAAGAACGTTGAATTTAATATAGTTACAGGAAATGGTAATTAGTTAAGATTCTTGGTAAGAATTAATTAATTACGTGACCCTATTTTGGGAAGTTTTGTGTTAGTCTTGTGGGCTTGCTAGTGGGTCGTGCACTTGGATTTGAAACTTGTTCTATTTTAAAAATTAACCTAATTTTTTCTCTTTAGTTTAGGGCAGGGAAACTTTTAAGGGTCCCTCCAATAAAATCCTTAGAAAATATTTAGCAAATCTGGAAATATTAGCTTTTGCATGAATGGTGAATATCAAGACATCATGACATCACTATTAAATTCTACCAAATAGTAGCATTTTTATATGCTACTAGACAACAACATTTTTATGCTACCGGCTGAAAATATAACTTATGTCATCAACCAAGAAAGCATAAAATATGCTATTGACTAACTATATTTAGGTAAATTTTGTGAATTTCTATTTTGCAGAATAATGAATTGACCCCTAAAATTAACTTGTACCCATAAAATTTTGGTGAACTGGTCCTAGCTTATACCCTAAATATTCATCAATTTCAAATTTCAAAAACCGGAATATTCGTGAATTAATAAATATTTTCCACTAAAATTTTCCTTGGTTTAGGGTCCAGCTTTTTGCCTCACGCAAAGTGGTTCACTACAAATGGTAAGATTCCAAATCTCAAAGAGGTAATATAGATGAAGAATAGGGGTTACATTTTTTATATTTATTATTAATAAGAATTTTTGTTTCCACGTGATATGGTTTTGTCCTGTGTATTACAATTTTCTAACATGTACAAGTGCTTCATGACTGATGAGGAAGGTTGAGAATTCAATAATATTTAAAGGAATTTGAATAAATTTTGTATACATTTGGTGATTTTTTATATCTCATTTCATGTTTTATTAATACACATACTAATCACCAAAGAGTCTTCTATATGAAAATTGAGCTTGAGAAAGATATGAAGGATATAGTAATTGATATTGAGAGGGAATGAATGAAATGTGGATGAGGATCAAAAGACTAGGAATTTATTCTTATCTATATCCCCTATTATATGTCATGCCATAAATATAAACCCTTGAATCTAGGTAATTTAACTATGTCTATTAATAGTGGATCTACCGTATTATTAAATAAGGTATAAATGCCAACTAGAACTAATGTAAAACCTTGAAATCTCAACTGAAAAAATGTAAATTTAAGAGTTATAACATGAAACAATTTTATTTGTTTAAATATTCCTAGTATGATTGTGTTTAATAAGGAAGAGTCATTATAATTTGTTAAGGATTTGATTGGTGATGACCTAGGTGAAGTGGTATTTTTGAAAATTTACATTAGGGTCTTGACTTGGCATAGTTCTCTATGGTAACAATCAAGGTAATATTTGTAATATATTGTTTTACATCAAGGTATGAGGAAGGTAAAATACTCAAATTTTATTGATATTTTAGAGAGAAGAATTTAAACCCTCATTTACAATCCTAATACAATATAGTCACTAAACATGTATAAATTGTCCTATAAAAGTTACAATTAGATCTAAGTCCCAAACCTTTACCTAATAGAAAATACATCTTGATTCACATAAATAAAGGGGAACTATATTATAAAAATCCAATTGATATGATTGGATAAAAACATAACTAAGGAACTAAATTATTGGCAACATTTGTGTATATTTTTATATTCATAATAGTGAGTTTGATGTTTTCAAACACATGTTTCATAACTTATACCTCTCGTGTCAAGATAGAGGGTAGAATTACATAAGAACAAACTTAAAATTTATTTGAGAGACAATAAGATGCAAAAATTCTATAAATCATATTAACATTTATAATATCATAGGGATGCCATGTAAACAACAAACATGATACAAAGTAACAAGCCTAAAATCATTCTCTTTACGAAGACTCGTATGAATACAAAATAAATGTGGTAAAAATTTCATAAAATGCACAATGTCATGCAAAGATAGATATTTGGTAACAACTTCTCAATAATGTTAGAATTTGAGGATTTTAATAAATATGGATTTAATCACCTTACATACTATATAATATTACAATAAATATTTAAATTACATCATAACATAAGTAAATAAAGAAATACTTATAGGAAAAAAATAACATATGTGACACAAAGATTTACAAAGTGGAAAACCCCAATAAGGTAAAAACCACTTTAAAAATAACCTTTTAATTCAAAGAACTTATTTTACATCTAATAAGATCACCTTCTCCTTTGAAACCCTATTTACCAATGGTAAAACAAAATCACTTGATTTTCACACCTTTGATATATTTCCGAATATATCAAATGAGGACCTAAAGTCCTTTTTATATAAGATGATCGGGTATGTCTCCCACCCACCTTTTTAACCTAAAATGGTTGACACGTACACCTAGGTTTATAATAACTAATATTAGAAATATAATCATTTCATGATATTAAATATTTAACCTAAAGTATATACCTAGGTAAGCATATTCAATAATAGAAATATAAATATTTAATATTATTAAATATTAGCCTCGTATATTTGTGATGGACCCATATACATTAAGGGTTGGCTATAAACTTAATAATTATGTTCCAACACTCCCCCTTAATGTTAAGTGGGATAACATAACATATGCATGTAGACACTAAAATTAGGTCACACTCCCCTTTTGTCCCATGATGTATAAGCCCCTTTATTACATTTACCTAGCCATGACCCCCTTCACCCCACTAATATTAATTCAATTAAATTAATGTATTATCCTCACTATATTTATTATTTAAATATCTTAATTAAATAATATCTACACATATAGTTCACTTAGACACATCACCAAGATAACTCAACCTAAGACCTATTCTTAGCAAGTTCTCATAACTAACTAAGATTTGCCCAAACCCTAAAAATCAATTCCTACATTCCATATAACCACATTCCCACATGCTCACAAGAGGATCTCGAGTCTAATCCGAGGGATAATGACATGATATCTAAGGAAATCAGAAGGATCTCCCTAGTTTAGTAAACCTAGGAAATCCCGCCTTAACTGACATCGGTTACTCCTAACCATCGCCGGTTAAGCCGGACTGCCGTCGGTTACCCCTTTTAACCCAAAACAACCTTATTCTCAAGGTTGGAACTTGGAAGTTGGAAGAAATAAATTTGATGAGAAAGAACACATCTTCAAAGAACCAATTCCAAAGAAAACTCACATCCAAGGAAGGAGATTTAGCATCTTGTCCTACACACCATCCCAACCACGATCCGATCTATCCAAGCAAAGAGGAGTGCATGCAGCCCATGCGAAGCTTTTCTCTAGTTGGTGATCAATTATAACCTTCAAACCCATCATCAGCACCTCCATCCTTCACACACGCATCTTCAGAATGAAATCTAAGTGAGTACAATGTCATACTTTCCCGATTATTTCATTTCATCATTATTTTATCACTCATTGTTTATCTTTCTCCCTATTGACCTTATCCAAAATTTTCATCACCATAGAGTCATTAAAACCTTGCAAAATCCTACTCCAGCTTACCTAATACCTCATCCCGACCAACCTAAACCCTTTTTGTAACCAGAAAGGAGAACTAAACCTTGTTCTGACATTTCCAGATTTCACAAAGGATCGGCAACGGTTATACTTAACCACCTTCAAATACCCTTGACCGACACCGGTCTCTCAGTGTTTTCCCCACATCCTTAAACAAAGACCTCCCCTTCTAATTTTACCTCACCCTCACTCACCTATGACCTACCCGAGACCTTTATCAGACCTGCAGAGACCCATAACCAATCATTTGACCTTTAGATTCTATTCTAGCTTAGCCTATTAGATTAGATCTATTTTCTTATTGTGTTTTAAGTGAGGTACCTAAATCATTTTAAAATAACAATAGGATTTACTTTTTTATAGCATTAATTTGTTTAAAATAGTGGACTAACAACCATCTAGGAAGTATCATACTTCCTGGATCTAGCTTACGCTAGGCAGTTCACTACCCATATTGTTTAATTCCTTTTGGTGGTCTTGTTTTCATTACAGGTAGTTCCTCCTAGCCAAAAGGAAGCTCTCATGATCAGCTATGGATTCGGAAGTCATATGCACATAACAACCCATCAACCAAAATTTGAATAGGTATTCCTCCTATGCCCGTTACCCTATCTGTTTCATCAACAATTCAAAGAAACAATCTAAGAAAAAGGTGAAACATTTTGGCATGCTCGGTGGGACCCATCTGGGGTTCCTTGAATTTCATTCATTCCTAGGAAAAAATTGTGTGTTTTTTTCCTTCTAAAAGCGTACACAATACTTTTCTTCCCTGGTAATCCACTTCTTCTTTCTATTTGCTCTAAAGGAAACTTTTCTTTTGGTGTATTTAAAAAGAATCATTTCTTCATGTTTTCTGCATTATAGTGAAAGAGCATCCCTCTTCCTCTTCATCTTATTGTGTCATCCAATTTCACATTTTTGATTTGGGTTTAAAACAATTGCATTCCATTCTGATTTATTGCATTAGCTCACATTAATTGAGGGCAATCTATATGTTGGAATTCATGACCAGCTGATGGTTGACAAATGAATCATAGAAAAGAACTTCTATCCTTTTCTCTTTCTTTGAGTCTTACCAAACCACACAAAAATTCAAAATACATACATTCTTAAACAACATCCTACCTAGAAGAAGTTGTAGGTGATCACACAATCATGGCACAATGGGCACCCAACTCGTTGCTTTGTCGAGTCATACTTCAGAGCGAAGCCCGCACCCACCATAACATACCTGAAACCTCACCTTTTAGATCTCCTTCTTTGTAGGAAGCCATCCTCACCAAAAACTCTATTTCACAATTCATGCATCGGTTCCTAAATAGAATAAGCTAAAAAACATAATAGAAAGGATACTCCTAGGATCACATTTTCTCGTGTTTCTACTTGGCTTGTGTTTTGTGGTGAAAGATCACATTCATCACTTTTTTGTTCATCCTTGCATGCTCCTCATCATAGCTAGTGTAATCCACTTCACACTGAGTATGCCTAGGCCATATTATCATCATTTCTAGAATTATGGGTCTGATTCCACATTAAATTTTAATTCACAACCACTTTTTTCATCACTATTTCAATTTCACAGTAACTGTCATCGGTTACCTCCCGACCGCCATCGGTTATACCCAACCGGTGTTTCGGTTCTAGGTCCTTTTTCTAACCTACTCAAAAGGACATTTTCACTTCACTTTCTTCCACTTTCCATAGTCTCTGTCACTATCATTATTATCATTGACATTTTTAACGTCTTGATTTGGCATACATAAAATTTTACCTTCGCCTCTGTTTACTTACTATCCATTTTCTACGTGACCGATAGTGGTTACCCCCGATTGACGCGCTTTTCCCTAACTAGTATCAGTTAGCCTATTTCACATTCCAGCCACCATTTTTTACTTCATCGATTTTTATCATCGATTCACTTGTTTCATTGTTCTCTGTGTCATTTACAGAGAAGCAGCCCTACCTGATCAATATTGGTTCACATGGTGCTGACCCAAAGACAAGAAAACACCCTCGTGTTTCATGCCATTTGCCAACCAATCCCACCTAGTCCTTCACCACCTTTTATTTTATCACCAGCCATGGATCCCATCCATCCTACTGCTATCACTACCAGAGATGAGGAGTTCGTATGACTCCTTGACCGAACCCCGTTGTCTCCCATTTTTACCTCTCCCACTCCTCCACTCGAGATGCCTCGGGTCAGTTGATATACGACATGCCCGTATCCATCCCCTAACTCTCACACCCACTTCCACATCGGCCCCATTTGGCTCCATGCTTCCTGCATCCACCTTACCCCTAGTCATTTCGTAGTTAGGTTCTATACCTGCTATGACTTAGTGTCTGTTGTCTCTGTGGCACCCATCACATCCACCATACCCTCGATGACTACCCCAAACACAATCTCATTTTCCCCTCATGTCTCACACATACCCGTAGCTACATTCCCATCTCCAATGTTAGTGATTCCTACCCCATTTCGAACGTGGTTCTTTCCATTCCACAATCATTAGCCCCTATTACCACTAGGGTTACCACGAACCTTCCACCCCCATATACATACTACCAACAACCACCTATTTCATTTGTTATTCTTTTCAGGTGTGTACCCCTATTTCATTGCCTTCTTCTCCACCACCTTACATGGCAGCCCCATACACTAGAATTCCACCCCCATTATATTCCTAAAACCAACCTCCTCACGCTATAGGAGGCATCCAATCATCACAACCCACCAATGACCTAATTAAATTGATGTTGGAAAATATACAGACATTGGAGGCATTATTTTCTATCTCGCCAAAACACTCTCACCTACAACAAGATTTGCAACTAGCCTATTCCCCCATCCATTCCCATCTGTTCATACCCTATGCATTGGGAAATGCCTAAATTCATCCGCTTCAATAGAAAGGAAGACCCACAACAACATTTGCGCTCATTCAAACATGGGTGTTATCTGATCACTCATGATGATGCCCTGCTTTTGAGAACTTTTCTCATGTCCCTCACTAGACCTACATTAGAATGGTACAATGGGTTACCTAAACACTCTGTATTTTCATTCAATCAGGTAGCCCAAGATTTCTTGGATCATTTCTCTATCAATATCACCAAAAAGGTTACCTTGTTGTTGCAAATTAGCAACACCCCTAGATGTTGATCAGATTTCTAGTTTGATCATACTAAGCATCCAGTGTGATTGCACAACATTGAATCCTTTCCCCAAGTGTGGGACTTGTAAAATGGGAAAGGAATCTCCAGATTAGAGGCTGGTTCCTCAACTCCTCTGATCAGATTTATCACTTGCAAGTTATACAAAGGTTTTCAAATTCAAAATCCTATTCTAAATTCCAAAGTGGACAGAGATGGAGAATGCAAAAAAATTGAAACTAGTGCTAATAAGGTGATACACCAAAGGAGTGGTGAGCATTTTTTACTTCTACAGATTGACACAAATCATGGAAATGCAACAAAACATCATGCACAAACTGATGATATGTAATGAAAGATCAGAAAGGAAGAAAACAACATAAGCATAGGATTGAAACTCATTCACAGAGCTTACATTGTCATTTTTAATTTCAAAATACATGCATTACAACACCTGAGAGGCAAAAATGGGTTACAGTTCTTAGAAAAGGTTTGATATTCCACCAAATCACTTCCAAGGTGAAAAAAGGGAGCCTGCTATACACAAAAATGTTCCACCCTTTGAAAATGAGCCAACTTTGGATTTTACAAAGACAAGGGACAAGCCTAAGAGAGAGAAACACGGGAAAAAGTGGAAGGGATTCAACCATTAACCAAAACATGATCAAAACAGCATGGGCATCCTTACAGGCCCATGCCCTGACATTTTTAGCCATGCTGGGAGAGAATGCGAGCCATTCTTTATTAAAAATGGTGGTTGAAACGTCATTTATGTCCATGACCATGTGCCATAGGCATTTTTAAATTTTCTCTCTCCAAAATCCATCAAAATGCAAAAATGACCATGGAATCATGTAGAGAATTTTACCATCTTTTCATTGATATAAATAACGTGAAAAAGAGCTCGGATCGAAAGATATGGCCATTTGATGTTTTAGGGCAAAATAGGGCCAAATCGGGTTGGCGGGTAAAATTTTTGAATTTTTCACCTTTTTTGCATTTGGGAAAAATTCCCAAAAATCCCCATGCTCCACCATTACAAGTGCCACATGGAATGTTCTAATTGGGTGCGGGCCTATCCTGTTTCATTTTTCATTGGTTTTCCCTTGGAAAAATTCCCAAAAAATACTCCGTCGGGCTGATGAGTTGAGGACACGTGGCAAAACCCCATTAGATACAGGTTTGCCCCTTAAAATTTTTCATGTGGGATTTTCCTTGATTTTTGGTGCCACCTAGACATGTGGCGAGATCCCATTAGCTCACATTTTGGGGGCAAGCTTTTCCCTTTGAAAAATTCCTTTGTTTTTCCTTTGGGAAAATTTCCCAAATTCTCCCCGCCTCCCACCGGTCCGAAACACATGGCAACACATTACTGGCTGCATGGGCCCTTGGGGCAAATATTTTATTTTGTGCCAACACTTTGGGAAAAATCCCAATTCCCTCCCATGCTCTACATCTCCAACCCCTGGGGACACGTGTCGAAACATGATTGATTGGCAGGGGTAGTGGGCCAAAAACTCCTTTGAAATTTAGCAAAACACTTCACCAAAAATCCAACTTCTCCTCCACCCTCCGAAATTCCCATGCCATAGGACATGTGGCACAATATGATTGGGTGTGGACCTTCCTCCAAAATTTTCCATGCGCAACACTTAGCCAAATTTTTCAAATTTCTCCCCTGGACACGTGGCATCATCTAATTCGTCGGCGGGCTTGTGGGGAAAAATCTTCCTTTTGAAATTTTGCTAAAACACTTAGTAAAAAAACAAGTTTTCCTCTAACCCCCACCTCTTCCTTGGACACGTGGGAAAATCTCATTGGCTACGAGCCTTTCGGGAAAAATTTCCCACAAAAACTCCACCGAGCCATAACTTCAAAAATACATGGAGTTAGGAGGAAAACTTTACCTTTCTGGAAAGCTAAGAGAGAGCTCTATCCAATGGTGTCATTTCTAGAAATTTTTGAGTGCCTGAAAAGCAAAAAATTATGTCTGAGGCACAAGATAGGGGAGAATGAGAGGAGTTAGCCACAATAAATGAGTAGGGGGGACATTTTGGATAACAATTTGGCGACCGAGAGGGGTCATCTCGCCTCTTTGGATGAAGTTACCAGTTGCCTGAAGCAATCCATTGGGCATGGAATCATCAAATTCTCTATTTGATACCCCAACTGACTAGAACACTACAAGGAGGAAGATGGAATATCACCTGATGGAGCAAGGCCTGTAAACACATTCCCAGGAATAGCAAGCTTGTGCCAAAGCACTTAGGGAAAACAAACTAACCTATAGCAAAACAATGTGCACAAGCACTTGGAGGAATGAAAACCTAAGCTAATATGTACAAGGTGGAGAGTTCCCTTCAATAGCAATGCTTTAGATGGATTCCATTGACTGGAATCTGCAGTTCTTCGCCATCCAATGAAGACAATTAGAAAGCATTGTTGTCCTTACACTTTGTGACCATGTATGGGCCACTCCAAATGGCATCAAATTTTGAATGCCTTCCTAGTTTTGCTCTGTCTGCATCCCATTTTAACACTAGATCTCCAACTTGGAAGGATCTATTCTTGGCCTTTCTATCAAAGGTCCTCTTTATCAAAGCCTTATCCTTCTCCATTGCTTGGGATGCCTGATTCGTGATTTCTTGGAGCTCCATCAATTCTGCATATCTGACTTCCATGGGCTCAAACTCCAAAAAATCCAACTATTTCATGAGTTCCAATGTTGGCAACTCAAGTGACATGGGAAAAATTGCCTCCCTTCCATAAACAAGCTTGAATGGAGAGTTACCTATAGATCTCTTGGGAGTTATCCTATCAGCCCATAAGGCTGATTTTAACTTAGTATGCCAAGACCTCTGATTTTCATCAAGAGTCCTAATGATCCTCAACAATTTCTTGTTTGTAGACTCACTGCCATTACCCTAAGGGTAATAGTTTGATGAAGTACTTAGGTAGATAAGATAACTCCCAATGAATGCCAATGCATTATCTAATATTATTGTAGCGGTACACCAAATCTGGTTGTTATCCCTTAATAGAAATCTAGGATGCTAGATTCATTTGCCTCCTTGAGTGCTACTCTTGCTTGACCACTTGGTGAAATAGTCTATTGTTGTTAGAATCCATTTGTGCCCTTGGCTTGAATTGGAATTAATGACTCCAATGAAGTCTAAACCCCACTTTGCATGAATGGATGGTCAACTGAAATTGAATGCAATGGAAGGGCAGCCAACCTCTCTTTACCTATGAAGAATGCACAAATCTTGCACCTCTTGATCCATGCATAACAATCATTGAAAATCTTGGGCCAATAATAGCCAGCCCTCATGATCTTTAGAGCTGTCACTCTTGGTGTAAAATGACCATCACTAGTCCACCATGGAACTCTTCCAACACCCTATGAATTTGATTTTTACCAATGCATCTCAAGATTACTCCATTCACATCTCTTTTGAACAAAACACCATCAACAAGGGCATATGGGACATCCTGCAATCTGAAGTGTCTTATTTGGCTCTTGTTCATCTCGGAGGGCATAGGCCTATGCTTAGGAAGTGCATTATATCTTGGGTCTTGTAAGGAGTGAGGACATCATCATTATCCTCTTGAGTGCTTCCTTTCTCATGGCTATCTTGCAACGCCAAAACAACCTCCTTCTCATTGCATGCTTCCTTTTGTCTCTGCCCAAAGTCAGCTGCTCACACAATCCTTTTCCTCTTACCAACTTGGTAACTTTTATCTCAATTTCATACTCCATGACACGAGTAATCCAACCTGCTCTCTTTTCATTCAAGTCTTTGTTGAGGAGGAAGTATTTAACTCCCACATGAGAAACCAGCAATTGGACCTTATTTTTTGAAACTAAATGCTTGAATTTCTTCAAGCTTCGATTACTACAAGAATGTGCTTCTCAATGAAATAATATCTCACCTCATAGTCCTCCAGGCTTTGGCTGAAGAAAGCAATTGGCTGCTCATCATTGTCTTTGTTCTGCTATACCAAAATTGCAGAAATAGTATCATCACCCCCAAATACATAGAGGATGAAATCCTTGGAGAAATCCAGGTTAATGAGAGTTGGTTCTTGAGAGATGGCTTCTTTGATTGCTTTAAAAATTTCCTTGCCCTCTACTGTCCATTTAAAAGCCATGCTTTTCTTTAACATCTTGGTGATAGGTTTGACAAAGGCTACAAATTTTGGGACAAACCTCTCGAACAAAATTAATTCTCCCAAAAAACTTTGAAGGGCCTTCTTATGGCTTGGCAATAGTAGTTGTCTTATGGCTTCAACTCTTTTTGGGTCAATTTCTAATCCTTCATTAGAGACAATGTGGCCACGGAGATTTCCTTCATGGGATAGAAAAATACACTTTTTAGGATTCAAGGATACTCCAAATCTTCTATACCTTTTAGAACACTTGTCTCAAATGGAAGAGGTGATCTCTTTGCATTTTTGAAAAATAGTGATATCATCAAGATATATCAGCACTATGTTATTAATCAAATCCTTGAACGCCATGTCCATTTCTCTTTGTAAGGTAGCTCCAAATTGTCGGACATCCCAAATGGCATTATCCTGTATGCATAAGTTCCCCATTTGGTTATAAAGGCTGTCTTGAACTGATCTTCTTCCTTCACCATAATCTAATTATACCCCGAATAGCCATCAAGTAGTGAAAACCCCACGGGAGCCAAAGAACAACTTACAAAATTTTCTCCATAGAAGGAAGTGGATAATGGTCCTTGAGAGATGCTCTATTCTAATCTCTAAAGTCAACACACAATTTGATTTCCATACTCTTCTTTCTTATCGAACCAAGTTGGCTACCCAACTAGAATGCTTGATAGAGAATATGATTCTTGATTCTATCAACTTATTCAATTCTTTTCTCATGAGAGGTTCCATGTGGAGATTAATTGGCCTTTGGTTTTGTCTCGATGGGTTTAGTACTTGGATCCAATTCAATGGTGTGTTGAGCTAGAACTTGGGATTGAAACATTTCAAATCTTCATAGCTCCAAGCAAACACATCGTGAATTCTTGGCAAAGTTGTATGAACTCATACCTTTCTTGCTCAATTGTCATCTTACCAATTTGGAGTGATTTTCCTTCTTCCACCGAGATGGACACTAAATCTTCTCCCTTAACTTGGATGTTTGCTTTCTCCTTCCTAAATTGATCATTAGGATTGAAAATGGACTCCAAAGTAATAAGTCCCTTTGGTAGCTTATTGGTTCTTAGCTGCTGCACACTTGGTCACCATACTCTACCGCTCTCCAACTTTTCCTGATTTTTAGTGAGAACTTAGCCTCTTCTTGCAAGAAATGGATGATTTGCTGATCATTTTCAAACACCTACCAAATTACATTGTTGTCTCTGCATCAAGGCCTCATAATCACATGGATGTTTGGCTGTACCTTATCTTTTTGAATGCTTTCAACAACGTCAAAGGCTTCCCCAACTGCTGCAAGCCTGTCAGCAGCTTGGTTTTCCTTTCTAGGAATGAATTTTATGCCAAAACCCTCAAAATATTCAATGAGGTCCCACACCCTGTTCTTGTAGCATTTGAGTAGATTATTCTCGATAGCATGCTGCCCCTTAACTTGGTTGACAATCAACTCACTGTCACCCAAGACTTGCAAGTTCTTTATTCCTCTCTTGATCGACCAATGCAATCCTTGTATCAAAGCTTCATATTTAGCAGTGTTATTAGAGCATGCAAAATGAAATCTAAAAGCTGAATAATACTTAACTCCTTGTGGTGAAACAAGCATAGCTCCCCCTCCTGCACCTTGTCTACTCCTTGATCCATCAAAAACAACTGCCATACCTCATTGTCATCCTTGTGGTCTGGCTTGGTGATGCTAAGAATAGGCTGATTTTCTTTATGCATGCAATAGAATCCTAACTCAGATTCTTCTATTTCTTGATAAGGATCAAAAGCATGTACCTTGTTCGCCCATTCATCAAGAATTATATTTGGGATACTTCCAACCTTGGTGTCAGCTTCATCGGTGCTTAGATAATCTTCTTGATCAAATGTTGAACAATTGGTATTGATCGACTTAGAGTGTAATGCTCAATGTGAAAGTTTGCAATAGGTTCGAGATCTGATTGTGGCCTTGGTTCCATATCTCGTTCAACAACATGTGTGACTAATCATCAGATAAGTAACCTCCAATCTTGGCTATGAAATCCCTTGACAGACATAGGGCAAAGAGTGGTGGAAGGTCTATTACTAAGACATCTTACAAAACAACAACGTTGGGGTAGGCATGTAAGGTAAGACTCAAGTTTTTTATCACTCCAACTGTTGTTACTGTTGTCCCATCCAATTGCACTACCCCTTTGGATATGGTTTCATACTGGATCCCCAACTGATCAACTATTTTCTTGGGCATTACTGAACTACTTTCCCTAGAATCAATCATGCAATTGTGTACTAACTGGTTCCCAATGATCAATGAAACATAGAATGGAGGGGCTTCAACATTTTACCTTGTTATCCTCCATGATTCCCCTCAGGCTAGGCAGCATTTATGAGCACTTTCTCTTGCATTTGGACTTGCTGATTTGAAGTTGACCAGTCCTTCATGGAAGCTTGTAGCAAATCTCTTTGGCCTGGGATAGATAGTGATTCCCACATTGATATGTTTACATTTTTTTCTTCATCGATCAATAATATTGAATGGAGATGAAGTATCCCTTTGCTGTCCCTTAGCTTGCACATTCATTCCTTGTACATGGGCAGCATCAACTGGTATTTGAGTTGGCTTGGGAGCTATCTTGGGCAGTCCTTGCGTGTTTGGGATTAAATTTTGTTTGCTAATAGTTTTGGAGTGATGGAATATTGAGGATTTCCCGGGGCTAATGGATGTTCTTCACCCAAATTTCTCCTTTTGACCTTGTGTTGGCTACAACACTTTGGGAAACTGTTTGATTCATGCCACAAAAATCTTCTACTGCCAGCTTTACAAGTGTGGTATCATTTAGAGCTAATCTAACTGCTGAATGTTTCTTATTGCTGGTTATTTCCTTGACTACCTTCACCATCCACACCAGTTGTTGTCACCATTAATGCTTGATTCAAGGCACCATTGAAGCACATGGATTGGTAATGAGGTTCATTACATGGGAAACACCAATCATACTCTTGAGCTATATTGTTTTGTCTTGGCACTAATGCTTTAGATGCAAATGTAGCATTGTGATTATAGGGCTGAAATGGTCTCATTGGCAGGAGGCCTTGCTTGATTTAGATTTGTAGCTGGATTGGGTGGTCTTTATGGTTGATATGGCTGCCTGTTAGGCTAAGCTTGGGGCTAGAAAGAAGGCCTAAAGCTTTGGGCTTGCTACCTCTTGAGTGTAAGCAGCTCATTTCCTATATTTTTAATTACTTCATGACTTCTTGAAGTTCATTTGAGGCACTAGAAGATGAAGTAGAAACTTCACTTAAATTCTGATTTGTAGGAGTGGGGATAGGAGCTAAATTAGGCACTTCACTAGTACTTGGGCTTTCTAAACTTGGAAATAATGGCATTGGAGGTCTAGGGATAGCTTGCCACTTGAATCAAACAATTTTCAGACCTAATGGAAATGCTATAAGCAATGGGGATAGTTGTGCCTCTCATGGATTGAATTAACATAGAAATGTTAGAATTTAAAGCTTTAAGGTAATAGAGGAAAGCACCTTCACATTGCTTTGCATCGACTAGAATTCTCTCCCAAGTCCTTTGAAATCTGAAGTTAAAATTAGTCATCTACTCATTTGGAGCTCTCTTGATGGTTGTCACTACTCCAAAAGGGACAAGTTGTCCCTTTTCTCCAAACTACTCATGGAGGGCTATACATAGCTGATTCCAATTTTGAATAGAACCTGAGGCAAGACTTCTTAACCATTGAAAAGCTTTCCCTTTGAATGAAGATGCCAGTAGTTTGACAACAACTTGCATCTCATTGATCTCATAGATTGCACAAATATCGAAATATCCTTAACATGATCACCAGGAGTGGTCCGGTTCTCTCCAATAAAGTATGGGATGTTCTTCAATGCCGCAATCGGAATTGGGTTTTTGCATTGAGAGCAAGTGGGCTGCTACCAAAGTGAAGTTGACATAGGGGTTGTTTTGTGCCATTCGATTGACCTTAGAACCCTTTTTGATTGAATGAAAGGCCTACTAGGTGGAGGAGTTGAGAGAGTTCTATTTGGTGGAGATGGAGACCTTTGAATCCTCCTCCCTCTTTGCCTTCTTCTTGGAGATAACTGCAGATACTCAAACAACACCTCTTCTTCTCTAACTCTTGACCTTGTGGTGATTCTTCTCATGAGTTTTCAGGCCTGTCTGCTAAAACCAGCTGATTCTTCTTCCTTGGAGTCACTAGATGTGCAATTTAGGGATCTTTTAAGCAAGAATCTTGAAACAAATGCACATAATTTTTGTTGCAATGAAGATGAAGACCTCTAAGGTCCCACCAGGTGTGCCAAAACTTTTGTTGCAAATCAGCAGCACCCCTAGATGTTGATCAGATTTCTAGTTTGATCATACTAAGCATCTAGTGTGATTGCACAACATTGAATCCTTTCCCCAAGTGTGGGACTTGTAAAATGGGAAAGGAATCTCCAGATTAGAGGTTGGTTCCTAAAATCCTCTAATCAAATTTATGACTTGCAAGTTATATAGAGGTTTTCAACTTTAAAATCCTATTCTAAATTCCAAAGTGGACAGAGATGCAAATGCAAAAAAGCTCGAAACTAGTGCTAATAAGGTGATACACCAAAGGAGTGGTGCGCATTTTTTACTTCGCAGATTGACAAAAATCATGGAAAAGCAACAAAACATCATGCACAAACTGATGACATGTAATGAAATATCAGAAAGGAAGCAAACAACATAAGCAGAGGATTGAAACTCATTCACAGAGCTTGCATTGTCATTTTTAATATCAAAATACATGCATTACAACACTTGAGAGGAAAAAATGGGTTACAATTCTTAGAAAAGGTTTGATATTCCACCAAATCACTTCCAAGGTGAAAAAAGGATCCTGCTATACACAAAAAATGTTCCACCTTTTGAAAATGAGCCAACTCTTGCTTTTACAAAGGCAAGGACGAGCCCAGAGAGAGAAACACAGAAAAAGTGGAAGGGATTTAACCATTGACCAAAACATGATAAAAATAGCATGGGCATCCTTACAGCCCATGCCCCGACATTTTTAGCCATGCTGAGAGAATGCGAAGCCATTTTTCATTAAAAATGGTGGTTGAAACGTCATTTCTATCCATGACCACGTCTATAGGCATTTTTCAATTTTTTCTCTCCAAAATCCATCAAAATACAAAAATGACCCCGTAATCTTGTAGATAATTTACCATATTTCCATTGATATAAATAACGTGAAAAACCAAGCTCTTGATCGAAAGATATGGCCATTTGAAGTTTTAGGGAAAAACAAGGTCAAATCGGGTTGGCGGGCAACATTTTTTAATTTTTCACCTTTTTTGCATTTGGGAAAAATTCCCAAAAAATCCCCACGCTCCTCCATTCCAAGTGCCACATGGCACATTCTTATTGGGCGTAGGCCTATCTTGTTTCATTTTTCATTGTTTTTCCCTTGGAAAATTCCAAAAAACTCCGCTAGGTCATTGTTGAGTTAAGGACACGTGGCAAAACCCCATTGATGCGGGTTTTCCCCTTCAAATTTTTTGTGCGGGATTTTCCTTGATTTTTGGCACCACTTTGACATGTGGCAAGATCCCATTGTCTCACATTTTGGGGTGGGCTTTTCCTTTCAAAATTCCTTCATTTTTCCTTTGGGAAAATTTCCCAAATTCTCCTCGCCTCCCACCAATCCAAAACACGTGGCAACACATTACTTGGGTGGGCCCTTGGGGAAACTATTTTCTTTTGCGCCAACACTTTGGGAAAAAATCCCAATTTCCTCCCACACTCCGCAGCTTCGACCCCCGGGGACACGTGTCAAAACATGATTGATTGGTGGGGGCAGCAGGCCAAAAACTCCTTTGAAATTTGGTGAAACACTTTGCCAAAAATCCAACTTCTCCTCCACCCTCCGAAATTCCCACACCATAGGACACGTGGCGCAATATGATTGGGCACGGACCTTCCTCCAAAATTTTCCAGGCATAACACTTAGCCAAAATTTTCAAATTTCTCCCCTGGACATGTGGCATCATCTGATTCATTTGCAGGATTGTGGGAAAAAATATTCCTTTTTGAAATTTCACCAAAACACTTGGTAAAAACCAAGTTTTCCTCTAACCCCGCCACTTCCTTGGACACATGGCAACATCTCATTGGGCCGAGGGCCTTTTAGGGAAAATTTTCCCACAAAACTCCGCTGATCCATAACTTCAAAAATACATGGAGTTAGGAGGAAAACTTTACCTTTCCGGAAAGCTAAGAGAGAGCTCTATCCAATGGTGTCATTTACAGAAATTTTTGAGTGCCTAAAAAGAAAAAAATTATGTCTCGAGGCACAAGAGAGGGAGAATGAGAGGAGTTAGCCACAAAAATGAGTAGGGGGTACATTTTGGATAACTTGAGCTTACCATGACCAATCTATATTCCACACATTAGTACAAGGATGAGTATATCACAGATTTTGTCACTCATTTAGTGCACTTGATCAATCAACTTACCTTCCAACTGCCACAAATGGAACACATCAAGCTCTTTGCACAAGCTTGCGCCAAACATATCTCCCAACCTTGCAGTCCAAACTTTTTGAACATTCTATGAGGCATTCACTATGGCACGAAAGTTAGAGATTCGCGCCATCAAAGAGAAGAAAATATAATTACGAAATAAGAATTCGACATTCAAGTCGAATGAAACCTCTTCTTCTTCCAAACCACCAACTAATTATTCAAAGGCTAAGGGTACCGCTAATGTAGTGGTACTCAAGGCCACCCAGCTCATCCATCCAATCAAGCTACACCCTCATCTAATCTATCACTTGTCCAGGATTTTTGATTCAAACAAGAGCAGTGAAAATATACCCCAATTGTGGAACCTTACTCTTCTGTCTTAGAAAATATTATCAAAGCTGGAACCATCACCCTTCCACCCATAAAACCACACACTAGTTTTGACCCTACTCGCCCCATGCCCGCATGGTATAAAGAGCATGATTTCTATAACTATCACCGAGTGAAGGGTCATAGTGATGGAAACTACATCACTTTTAAGAATATTGTCCAAGAAATGCTCGAGAAAGGTGAGTTAACTATAGATAATCCCAATGCCACCCCTAACTAAAATCTAAAAGTCTTCAAAAACCGTTTCCAAACCATGCCCCTTCATCCAATCAAACTGGTGAGACATCCACTCATAATACCCATACCCACGAGGTTCACACAATCTTTAACGAGGTACCTATCACCTCTCAATTACCTCACATCCCTTTCATAGAGGAAATCTTAGCCTGAAATCCTCCTTCCACATTGGAACCAACCTCCATTGTTCCTTCACCAATAGAGGAACACCTTTCATCTCCTTCATCACCAACAGAGGAGTCTTCCACTAACATCGAGCCCCTATCACCCCTAGCTTCACCACTTAGAGAGCCTTTACCTACCATACCTCCTCCACCCGTAGAGGAGCTCCCATTACCTCCTCCACCCATAGAGGAGCACCCACTACCTCCTCCACCCACAGAGGAGCACCTATCCATTCCTCCACTTATAGAGGAGCTCCCATCACCTCTTCCACACATCATAGACCCAGTGGAAATACCTTTGCCTCTTGGTGAGCATTCCCCATTGGCTACCCAACATCCAACAAACCTACTTTCAGCTCTCTTACCCATGAAATCAAGTCACCAATTCCCCATCTCTAAGATACATTTTACGGGAATTCCCATTAGGTCCTCACCAACTCCACCCATAAACGTGCCATTCTCACATTTGGCCGATCACTTGGATTATGTGGATAGGGATTTATTATGGGGATGCCTCTTACTCCTGTCTCAACACAGATGCAAAGATCCCTTGATGACACCTCCACTATCTACCCAAAAACATTTCCACCCATCAAACCAAATACAAACACTACTATCCCAACCCCTCCCACAATATCCATTAGCACTCACACCATACCATTACCCATAACCCGACCTATACTTAAATCCAAATCCATACCCACAACATTTATCTCCACTAAACCTATTACCACTTTAGGGGTCACCCGACCACCACCTTACTCATCCACCTCTTAAATTGGATTTAGCTACATCCTCCAATGTCAAAATCACACCTACTCCAGACCCAAACTAAAGAAACAAACTCATCGACCTCATACCCTAACCACACCAATCACACCTACACTTGTCCCGTCTACCTTCGGACCTCGGCTTCCTAGCATGGTTAAGAAATCTTCACCCATCCATAAACCAATAACACAATAACCCATTCCTTCCTCACAAACCTCTAACCTACCTGTGCACACAAAGCACGACTCATACCCACACCTATAGTCTCTTTACCACCAATACCTCCAATCCCTTCAGCTATTGCTTCACAACCCACTACACTTCAGTCATTGTCCCTCACACCCCAAGTACAACCCACATCATCTACCTTCATAGCACTTTTCCCGTTATCCCCATGGGTAACTCATCCTTTTCCTCCATCTACTTTTCCTTCTATACCTCGTACACCCACATCACCTTTACCCAAGAAGGTGTAACTCAAAAACAAAACCCCACTAACCCACAACAGGTAGTTAAAACAATCCCGCACCCTCCTACCCATCCATCTAATGTACCCCTACCTAAACAAATCTGATCGATACCTTCGACCACACCAGCACCTAAACCCATAGCTCGACACGTTCCTACTCTTCCAAAAACAATTCCCTAACAACCAACCACACCTACACCCAAACTCGCATTCACTTCCCATTGTGATCCACTAGCAGGGTCCTATGCCAAAACTTTAACCAACCTCCTTGAGACTTCTGTTATCACATTACTTCCACTCCAACCTTATGATCCGCTCAAACCCAAGCCTAAAGGGTTTGATGATACTAAAATTTTTACATACCATCGTGTGCTAGGGCATGATGTGGAGAATTGTAAGGCCTTGAAAATCATCCTTATCCAATTGTGTCCACCAACAACCAACTTTGACAACGACAACCTTCTTAATGAGGATCCTACTTCACCAACACCCATTCCCACACTACCTACTCAACAACCACAACCTCCACCCTCATAGCTCCTAGAGCCACACACAAAATTTGAAATTAACATGGTTCACATTAGAGAACTTGCCACGCCACCACCCAAATGTTGTTGTGCCCAACTGGCCTCACAGGTTTTTCTCCTCCAGTAGGTTTTTACCCTTCATGTCGTTATACCACTTACCCTACACCTTCTCCATTTTCCAACTTCCCTCAAATCAACATGGTACACATCACTACACGTGTGCAGAAGGGTAAAGAAAAGGTAGCTGACCCACCAACCAATCCTATACCCAACATACCATCTACACCCATACCTAAGATAACTATCCACGGCCCCACATACCCCATTTCTAATGGCGTCACACATCGCACCATGCTCAAACAACTACACCAATCTCCCCTCAAAATGTCCTTATACAACCTCATCCAAACCTCAGAATCCCATCATCAAGCCCTCATGGAGGTTCTTCAATCTATTGAGGTTTTACCCATTGACCCTACACCCGTAGCCTCCATCATCACACCTCATCATGTAGCATCTCTCACCAAATTACCACCTTCATCCTCACCTCACCTTGCTCACCAAGTGGCCTCCCTTAGCTTCTCAGAGGAGGATATCACACCACACCAAAATGATGACCCAAACCCAGCCCTATTCATCTTTGTCTACATTGATGACATATGGGTATGTCGTGTGATGATTGATAGAGGTGCTAACATTAACATCATTTAATCCTATGCATTTCCTCAAATGTGCATACATGACAATTGCATGCATAAACATCTGGTCATGTTGTGTTCATTCAACGATGCTATCACCTCCACACTAGGCACTATCATCCTTCATGTTTGCATGGGCCCCGCACTATTCTAGAATTGTTTTATGTTTTGGAGGGGGAATTCTAATATAACTTGTTGCTTGGTAGACCCTAGATCCATGTCATGGGTTGTGTTCCTTCCACTTTGCATCGTTGTGTAAAGTTTGAACATGAAGGACACACTTATACCATTCCAGCTAACCCATCACCTTTCAAAACATGCAACATGCTTTACTGACCCAATGATGTGCTCATACCTATGTCAAGCCATCTACCTCCGTAACCACTACCGCTTCACCTACACCTCCACCTACTAGTATAGCCGCTACTTTTACCACACATACCTCCTCCATTCCTACCACTGCTATAACCTCCATGGCTGACCCATTAGCTTCCCAATCTGTTAACTCCACCTCCACATTGACCTCGACACATCATCCATACCAGCTACCTACATACCAACCACTGATCCCTTAGAAGGTGTTTTTCAATGCCTCACTCTGGGGGAGTACCACCTATATAGTTTCAACACATTCCTTACTCCGCACAAGTATGGAAGCCTTCACCAACACCCTCGCTATGATCACCGTATAGGAGAATGCCTCCTTTATGGTCCTCCTCGTCTTCCTACTAGTCTCACCTATGGGGACTTGATAATACCACTTACACACTTGAACCACCACCACAACCCCGCCCATTTTCCGCTGACTTCTAATCACTTACCAATGGCCATTTCTCCCACACCTTCCTGCACCATCAGTGCGTGGAAGGGTTTTAGTTTTGGGTTTTATGAGCAAGGCCACCATATCATTATCCCATGTACCACCCCTAAACATAATGACCATAGTCGTATCGGCTTCCCAAAACCTCCTACCAAACAAGCCCGCATTGAACTCATTGAGGACCCTAGCCCTTCTTCACCTTCATCACCACCCTCACCGACGGAGTTGATGGATCCCGAATCTATCCCTCCTAAATTTTTTTTCATAAACATCATTTCCTTGGGGCCTTTAAATTATCAACGTGAAGGCGAGGCCCCTTCCACTCTCCCATTCCTGTATCCTGAGATGATCAATGACAACACACCTACAATTAACATTGTTCAATGTCAGGATGAATCCATACTCACCTACCTTGGTGTAGAAGAATCATATATTCATCAATCGTTACCCTTTGAGACATAAACCATGTTGAATGAATCGACTATCGAGATCAACATTCATACTCAGGATGACCCGCACATCCTAAAGATCAAACAATCTTTAGATGCTGCTGAACAGGAAGCCATCACTTCTTTTCTCTGAGATCATAACCACACTTTCACTTGGTCTTATGCAGACATGCCCGATTGACCCCACCATAGTGGTCCATAATATTGTAACCATTCCCGATGCCAAACCTATCAAACAAAAGCTAAGGAAAATGCACCCTCGCATTGCTCTTCTTATCAAAGAAGAACTTCAGCACCTTCTTTTTGTTTCCTTCATCTTACCCATTGATTATCCTCGTTGGATTTCTAACATTATCCCTGTTACTAAAGTAATGAGGGGACTCCACTTTTGCATGGAATTCCATGACCTCAACCTCACCTACCCAAAAGATTACTTTCCCTTACCCCAGTATTGATCACCGTTGACCTCACCACTAGTCACGAGATGCTCTCACTCATGGATGGCTTCTCAGGTTATAACCAAATTTTGCTTGCCCCGGAAGATCAACATAAGACCACATTCATTACCCCTTGGGGAACCTTTTGCTATCAAGTCATGCCTTTTGGCCTTAAAAATGCTGGTGCTACATATCAATGTGCTATGACTTACATCTTCCATGATATCATGCATCGCATATTAGAAGATTACATGGATGATCTCTTGGCCAAATATAAATGTCACACTAAGCACCTCACCGTCCTCGAAACCATCTTTGACCACCTCATTAAATATTGCGTCCGCCTTCAACCTAAAAAGTGTGTCTTCGCGGTTCTCTTAGGAAAACTCCTAGGATTTATTGTTTCCCTCCGTGGTATAGAAGTTGACCTGCTAAAGTCAAGGCCATTCTAGAAATGCCTCCGCCCACTAACCTTAAACAACTCCGTAGCTTACAAGGTAAATTATAGTCCATTCACCATTTCATTTCACAATTATCGATCGATTCAACCCATTTCATCATTTTCTTAGGAAGGATGTCTTCTTTAAATGGGATGATGACTGTCACAAAAGCTATTGAGTCCCTAAAACAATACCTTCTCTAACCACCCGTACTCATTCCACCTAAAGATGATCAACCTTTTTATCTATACATATTAGATACCAATCATTCCTTGGGAGTCATGCTCGCTCATCGTGATGAACAACATAAGGAGCAAACGGTTTATTACATAATCTATAATCTTTTGAACTATGAAACCTGATACAACCATCTAGAAAAGATTTTCTTAGCCTTAGTTTTTGTTTCCACTAAACTCCGCCATTACCTCTTGAACCACAAAACCTATGTCATGACCAACACCGATTCCTTACACTTCATGTACGCCAAACCTTATCAAAATTAGCACGTCGAATGATGGATTATGCTTTTAGCTAATCTTGACCTCAAATTCATCCACCAAAAGTCCATTAAGGGCTAGGTTATCACCGACCAACTAGTCAAGCACCTATTTATGGGGACCAACCCTCTAGTTTTGACTTTTCCAATGAATCAATTGCTACTCTTTCCCTGGATGAACCCCTTACTAAATGACACTTTGTTCTTCGACAGGTTCCAAGTGTCAACATGGGGGTGGGGCTGGCATTACCCTCATTCCTCTAGATGGTGAACCCATGCCTTTGTCTTTCAAATTATATTTTGAATGCACCAATAATATATCCGAGTACGAAGCGCTCGTACTAGGTCTCAAGGACACCTATGCCCTAGATTTCAAATCAATCCACATCTTTGGTGATTCACAATTGGTAGTAAACCAAGTCAATGGTATGTACCAATGTCGTAACGAGATACTCCAAAAATATAAACATCATATAGAAATACTTTTGACCACCTTTGATCATTACACCCTTCAAACCATCCCATGTTCAACCAACAAATTTACAGATACCATGGCCTGCTTAGCTTCCCAAATACCCGCTTCCCCGCCAATTCCAAAATATTTGTCACTATACAACACCTCCATTCACCTTCTTATTTACCTCACGATGTTTACTCAATCGGAAATGACACCCCTGACCCGAGTGACCTTTGGTATAAACAATACTCCGACTACCTTTCCCTCTCCATCTTACCTCTTGATCTCACCCATAACTGGACAACGCGCCTTCCTTAAAAAGGTCTCCCATTTCATCATTCTGGGGACTCCTCTATAAATGTGGCTTTGATGGTATTCTCTTACGATGCCTCACAAGTTCTGAAATTCCTTATACCATTAAGGAGGTTCATGATGGCATATGTGGAGGTCACTTTAGTGGCCTTGTTGTTGCTAAGCGTATTCTTCGCCTAGGCTATTACTAGCCGACCCTTAACCATGATTGTTGCAACTATGTCAAACATTGTGTGAAATGTCAACAACATTCCAACCTTCATCATACACCCAGTCATGCCTTACAGGTCGCTCGTGACCTTTGGCCCTTCTCTCAATGGGGTTTGGATCTTGTCAGAGAAATCAATCCTCATTCTTCCCAACACCATCAATGGATCATAATCGCTACCAAATACTACACAAAATGGGTGGAAGCCATACCACTCATCTCCACGAAAGCTGAGAAAATATGTAAGTTCATTAACCATCACATCATTTGTCACTTCGTGTCCTCATCGCCTCATCACCGATAATGGAAAACAATTAAAAAAACACTACAAAAAATTTGTGATGCCTTCAACATTCAAACTTAGTTTCTCATCACCTTATTACCCACAAACCAATGGCCAAGACAAATCCAAGAACAAAACCTCAACAAAATTCTCATGAAAGTGGTTGACGATACTGGGAAGGATTGGCATACGCACATTCCTTTTTCCCTATGGGCATACCGCACTAGTATTTGCACTTCCACTACGGCCACACCCTTTTCTCTGGTCTACGGTACAGAGGCTGTTCTACCTCTCAAAGTCCAGATCCCCTCACTCCGCATTTCTCTCCATGACATGCTTACTGATGATGACTTTTGTCAGGACCACTTAGCACAACTAGAGTTATTAGACAAACATCGTCTTAATGCTCTGGATCACCTTTAAGTTTACCAACAACGTATCAAATGTGCTTATGACAAATGTGTTCATGAATGAACCTTCCAAGTTGGTGACCTTGTCTTGAAAGAAAATCAACACGTAACCAAAGAAGAAAAAAGTAAACGGGGAAAATTCACTCTAATTAGCTTGGACCATACATTGTTCATACCTATGGATCAGGTGCCTATCATTTGTCCTCACTTTAGGGTAAACATGAACCTGATCCCCTTAATGCATTACATCTTTGACCATTCTATTATTGACTTGTTGTCCTACCTCACCCTTTGTCTCTTTACTGGCTCGTCCCTTGAGTGCTATCCATTTCATACACCTCCCTAAAAATTAAACAAGAATCATGTGAGTACCCGTCACTTGCTATCCTCTCTGGAATATGTGTACCTGGCACTACACATAGCATGATTCTTTTTATACTTCTTGTCTACCTTTAGATGAGATCCCATGGTCGTTCCACCCTGCCTTTTGAACAAGAGTCCTATCCTTCACCTTGGTCTTATCCATGATTTCAAAGAGCTCCAATGGGACCAAACTCCTTGAGTCAAACTTCTAATAAAAAAGATGACTCCCTCAAAAGGTCATCTTCTTCTCGACCAAATTGCTACTATAAATAGACTGCTCCCTCGAAGGACAACTATGTGAAGCTTTCAAAAAAATGAGAGAAATTGAAGCTTTCGCATCGATCAGCTTCACAAAGACCTCAAGGAGTACCATATTATTTATCCCATATAGACTTCCCGCATTGATCGGTCACCACAAAACAAAAAAACCTTTTAGTCATGGACTTTCCCATTGTGACCTCGGACCTCTTGCCAAAAAGACCTGTCACTCCAAACATATACAATTAACTATCTTTTACCCACCTTACCATTTCCACATTCGTTTCCTAAATCACCGAAGGGACATCTTGGAATTTTAAAATTTGGTGATCCTGTGACTACTTTCACCGTAGAATAGTTAATTATGCAATACCTTTCGAGCCTTGTGTTCACCACCCCTTCAAGGTATGATCTTACCTAATCGATTGGCTTTATTACCCCCTCTTATATTGTAACCATCTTTATTTACATTTTGATTACATTATATAGGACTTGGTCCTTGACACTTACCTTTGGGGTAATCTTCCCCTTTCATCATAATCACCTACACCTGTAGTATTTTACCTATCATCTACCCACACCTATTATACCTAAAACCACTACATGCCCACAACCCTACCAACTCATTCTCATATTCTTCCCTAGTTCATGGGAGAACTACATCAGCCTGAGGTCCCTTTTCACTAGGACTATGTAGGTAGCACTCCGAGGGCATAGGGGCCTTGGAGGTTAGCTCGGCCATTCTCTACCCCAAACAATTCATCAACCATGCCTAACTCACCATTTACCTCACATTTCACTTAGTTCCCCTTTTCTAACAAAATTGGAAATTAAGCCACACACATAACGAGTTACTTCCCATTTTATACATTTATTACACCTACCATCTCTCTATCATCACTATGCATAGATTATAAAACATTTCACATATGACCCATAGTATCATTCATTACAAACCATACTGAATCATGCCTAAACTAACTTGACTCAACCATGCCTATAACCTATCTCAATCCACACCTATAACCTAACTCGATCCATGCCTAAACCAACCTGACTCGATCCATGCCTATAACCTAACTCGATCCATGCCTATAACCTGACTCGATCCATGCCTAAACCGATCGACTCTATCATGCCTAACTCACCTAATTTAAAACCGCATTACAATAACAAATCCGTATCTCATCTAACATAAGCCATAAAACCAATATCTCATAAACATATTAACACATCACAAAATACCATGAATCTCATCGTATAAATCAATAAATGTGTATCTCAAAATACATGCCTATCTCATCATGGCCATCATCTCAAAAATGTCGGCACGCAGGATGATATACAATACAAAATGTCATCGGCATGTAGGCCGAGTCTCATATATACACAAAGAATGAATGAATCAATACAAAAAATCTTCGGCACACAGGCCAATATATGCTCACAATATACAACAAAATCACTCATACATCCTCATTTTCTTCGGCATGCAGGCTGGTATGTGATCAAAAATACAAAAATCTATGGCACGTAGGCTGGCATATATATAAAAAATAATCACTACTATACATCAAAAATTAGGTTGGCCGCATATCAGACATCTCACCGGATGTCCTCCATCTCTATGTCCCTTGCACCCTCGGCATCCTATGCCCCTGCTAGTACATCACATAGCTCTGTTCGTCGAGCACTGATGGCCTCTCCCTGATTGGGCCTCAGAGCTCACTACCCTCCGATGCTCTCCACACTATGTGTGTGGGATCTCGTCCTCTCACTGGACACCTGTTATGCCATGTACTCTACGTAAGAGAGGAAGTCTATCTTGGCTGCCATGAGCTGGTCCTGATAGTATCGGACCTCACCTATGGCATCCCATAACCTAGATATAGGCATGGTTTGTGGTGGTCCCATAGGTCTCGGCCCCTATACCTGCCCTATGCTAGTCTATGAACTGCGACCAGCTCCCTGCACCTATGGTGGTGCCCCTATCCCTATGAGTGTATTTGGGCCTATAAGACCTTAATATGTGTCTAGGCTATGGCCAAATGGCCCTGTAAACCTGCCACCTGAGCCTGTAAGGCTGCCACCTGACCATCTCTGTCTCCATCTCCTCCACCCTCTCCCTCCACCATCTGGGCCTGTAGACTGGCCACCTATACTCGTAGCTCTACTACCTCTGCCTCTGACCCCTCTACCTATGTCTGTAGTATACCTATTTGCGTGATCAACATCACTACCTACCCCTGTAGGGTGTCTCTCTGTACTATCATGATAGCTAAGTCTGGCTACCTTGGTCTTGGGGGTATGGCTCGTAACTGATCTACCCACCATTGCTTATACCTATCTGTGCATCTCGGCGTCATCAATCCACCGATCCACTAGTTGTTCCTCCTCTCTTGTAGGCATTGTAGGCTATGGTAGAGGGAGAGGCCTCTCCATGTCATCTCTTCAATATTATGGGAAGGGCAGAGGAATATCTCAGTGCGAGTCCAAACTACCGTTGGACCCTATCGATCGGGGTCATCTCATCCTCTCCAACACGATGAACCTGAATCCTCCTCTCTAGCTGGAGCTCAGCTAGCTCCTCATGTATGTGCCTATATGAGGGGAATCCCACATATGGTCTCCAGATAATTTCCACTGCATAAACCCCTCCAACAACTACCAAAAATGGGCCACATCATATGTCACCATCTCGACCTCCGCTCTCCCGTAATTCAGAACCCATCTCCTATATCCTAACCACACACATCTCGGTGGGAATGCATCTACTTGGGGCATCCCTATAGGTCAAACACAGACTATGTGCTCATAGGCCTAGTAGTGTAGTATAAATGTACAACATAGGATAAACCTGCGTAGCCGCCCATACGCCCACAACTCTCTATAAAGCTGCACCAAGAATGTTGGTGCCTAGGAAAACCATGTCTCGTGCACCATCATATCGTGGAGCACCCCCATCAATGATCAGGGAAATCATCCACCCTCTGCATCAAGTAGTGCATAACAGCACACTACCTCCATCAATAAAACTACTAGCCTCGTCTCATCCAGACGGGCTAGGTACATCTCACCATAGCTCAAACTGGCACTATGGAAGCTCAACTCCACTGCCCCCTCGCCAAATACAGTCCCGATCAGCTCCTCTAAGGCCTTGGAGGAGATAGAATACACCTAGGCCCCCAATATGGGTAACCTTAGAATTCGAACATGTCCTCCACGGTGATGGTCATCTCACCCGTCGGAAGGTGGAACATGTTGGTCACGAGTCCCATCTATCGATGAGCGCAACCATCAAACTAGGGCTCAGCTGAACAACATGTCGCCAGCTGGCCAATACCACTCAAGATCACTACCTCCATGTGATGCAGCTCCAAAGGGCTCGTTAGGCCATGCAATGTCACCAAGCAACGGAACCATATATTGTATATGCAATCGCAATCGACCACCCCGCATCTAATCCAAAACACAACATTAATTTACCTTTACCATGCCCTTATTCATCACTTATCATTACCCACCATCCTATTTTTACCCTATTCATCTCAACCACCTAACCTACATCATTTTACCCTTTTGCCTAAAATCCTAATCAACTCCATTCACCCTTAAACCAGCATCGGTCACTTATGTGGTGACCGATACCAGTTCAACTTAACTGACCACGGTTACCACGTAACCGGCATCGGTCACCTATTAGGTGATTGATCCCGGTTCTACCCAACCAATGTCGGCTAAGCTTGACCGACGCTAGTCACTATCACGAAAAATCCGTGACTTGCCAAACCCCTAATTTTTAAAACCCTCCCCATCCCTAAAACCCCACCTACAATGAGCTCAACTACCCCAAAACCCCTACCCACCCCACATATCTAATTTCCTACCCCCTCTTTTTTTTTCCCATTTTCCCCCCATACCTGATTTAACTTTTTTCCCACCCACAAAATACAAAAACCCACACAAATCCAAAAATAAACAACCCTTACACCCTCTACTCTATCTAATTAACATTAAAGAGTTAGGCGCTTACCTCGTTGTGCTGCAGCCGTCTTGGTGGCACATCCGCCAAAGTCACCGGTCTACCCAATCCCTCTCTAGCCTCTGCCATCTCTCGAATATCTACCCGCACCCTCCGACCAATCGAATCCCTTGCTAAGATCTCGTGGACCCGCTACTCACCCACCCAACCACCATCAACTCACACTGCCAGCTCACTATCTCATTTCCTCCGGATGATTTTCTCACGTTTCTCTCTTTCTTGTCTTTTCTTCACTTCGTAAATCACAAATGAATAATCCAAACATGGATTTTTAGTTTTTATACAAAAATGACCTAACTAACGTCGGTTCCCCTTGACCAAAGCATCGGTCTCATGCCCTACCTAACCGTTGCCAATTTTCCTCTACTAATGTTAGTTATCTATGACCGCCATCACCACCCTTACCTACACATTGCACCTACTTTTTCATTTTCCCTGACCCTTTTACCTTGCTCCTTTACCCCTCCACCCTTTACCCAACCCATAACCTTACCCTTCCTTGCCTCCTCATTTACTACCTCCATTTGTGCTCCTTTGGGGACTCATTACTTTACCCCTATCTTGGCCTTACCCATGTCGCGACCTAGATATTTCAACTTGGACCATCACTAGTGACCTTTGACCTCATGTGTTCGCCATACCTTGTGGCACTGTTACCTATGTTGATTGACCTGATGACCTTACCTAGCCTATTGTCGTGACCATTTATCTTGACCCTACCTTTGGTGTATCGGAACATACCTAAAAGTTCCTACACCTAACCTATGTTGTGCTTCCTAACCTTATCATATACCTTGGATACCGGATTCAATTCAACCTTGTTTGGATAAACCTATCGACGTTAGAGGTCAGAGAGTTTGTCTACTCTTCAAATCGGTAGCGTGTTATAGTTTATACGTGTGTGTGTTTGATTGTTGCTACCTTTGACCCTGACCCATTACCTAGATTTCCTGAGTAGACCTTTCACCTCTTTTCCACTGTACCCATTTTTCCTTTCTTCACATTTACTTTTTATCAAACCACTCACCACTTCACCCGGTTGCCTCGTCAGTTCCTAGTTTGAGGGGGATCACCTTCACCCTCACATGGGAAACCAAATCTTCTATTTGTTAGCGTCGCTTCCCTCTACAAGCTACACAACAAAAAGGGGAAAAATGTAGACACTAAAATTAGGCCAAACTCCCCTTTGTCCCTCCACGTATAAGCCCCTTTTATTACATTTACCTAGCCATGACCCCCTTCAACCCACTAATATTAATTTAATTAAATTAATGCATTATCCTCACTATATTTATTATTTAAATATCTTATTTAAATAATATCTACACATATAGTTCACTTAGACACCTTACCAAGCTAACTCAACCTAAGACCTATTCTTAGCAAGTTCCCATAACTAACTAAGATTTTCACAAACCCTAAAAATCAATGCCTACATTCCCTCTAACCACATTCCCACATGCTCACAAGAGGCTCGAGTCTAATCTATGGGATAATGACATGAGATCCAAGGAAATCAGGAGGATCTTCCTAGTTTAGTAAACCTATGAAATCCCACCTTAATCGACGTCGCTACCCCTAACCATCATCGCTTAAGTTTGGAATGCTATCGGTTACCCCTTTTAACCCAAAACAACCTTATTCTCAAGGTTGGAACTTGGAAGTTGGAAGCAATAAAGTTTATAAGCAAGAACACATCTCAAAGAGATAACACATCTTCAAAGAGCCAATTCTAGTGAGAAGTCACATCCAAGGAAGGAGATTGAGCATCTTCTCCCGCATGACCATCCCGACCACAATCTGATCTATCCAAGCAAAGAGGAGTGTACATATAGCCCATACGAAGCTTTTCTCTAGTTGGTGATCACTTGCAGCTTTCAAACCCATCATCAGCACTAACATCCTTCACACAGATCTTCGGGAATGAAATCCAAGTAAGTACAACATCATACTTTCCTGGTTATTTCATTTCATCATTATTTTATCACTTATTGTTTATCTTGCTCCCTATTGACCTTCTCGACATTTTCATCTCCATAGACTCATAAAAACCTCACAAAAGCCTACTCCAGCTTACCCAATACCTCATCTCGACCAACCTAAACCCTTTGTGTAACCACAAAGGAGATAAAACCCTATTCTGTGACATTTCTAGATCTCACAGTAACCATCACCGATTATACCTAACCGTCGTTGGTCACCCCTCGACGACACCGGTCTCTCGTGCTTTCCCCATAGCCTTAAACAGAGAGACCTCCCCACCTAATTTACCTCACCCTCACTTACCTGTGACCTACCTGAGACCTTTATCAGACTTGCAGAGACCCAAAACCAATCATTTGACCTTTGGATTCTATTCTAGCTTAGCCTATTAGATTAGATCTATTTTCTTGTTGTGTTTTAAGTGAGGTACCTAAATCTTTTTAAAATAAAAATATTATTTACTTTGTTTACAACATTAATTTGTTTAAAAAGTGGATGACAGCTATTTAGGAAGTATCATACTTCCTGGATCTAGCTTACGATAGGCGGTGCATTTCCCATATTATTTAATTCCTTACGTGGTCTTGTTTTCATTACGGGTAGTTCCTCCTAGCCAAAAGGAATCTATCATGATCAGCTATGGATTCAAGTCATACTCATTCAACAACCCATCAACTAAAATTTAAACAGTATTCCTCCTACACTGTTACCTATTTGTTTAAATCAAATAATTCAAAGAAACAATCTAAGAAAAAGGTGAAACAATGCCAATAGCTTACCCGCTCATGTGGTACACTCACAGATTTACAATCCTTAAACCATAAAGGTTTTAGGCTAGCATATCGATTGAAGGAATTATAACACCTTCATCATACTCAATTTATCTTTTGGTACAAAAGGATTTGAAATCCCAAAGATCATCCCATGATCAGTGGTTAAGTATGATTTATGAGTTTTACATGTTCTCACAAGTTCTCATAAAAGGTTATTGAACCCAAGCATATAGGAGCCTTTTACAACCAAGGACCTCCTTAACAATATGCTTTTACTGGATGTTTACCACTAAACTCAATAGCACTAAAGAGTTTATTGAAGACCGCCTTTAAGATCTTCTTACACTTCTTTCTAAAAAATAAGCCAAGGAGGTATACATGCCGGAAGGTATTTTTACACTTTCCCAAAGGTATTTTACAAATGCTCGAAGGTCTTTGTACAAAAACAAAGTTAGATTAGGAGGTGACATTGTCATGCACACTTCTCCTTAATGGAAACTCTTAAAATCCAAGCTTTTCATGAAAGTGAAAAAACTTTGTAGCACTCAGGGACTTTGTGAAGATGTCAGCAACTTGCTCTTCAATAAACACATACTTGAGATTTATTTCATCACTTAGCACCTTCTCACAGGTGAAGCGTAATGTGCTTTGTCCTCTGATGTTGAACTAGATTCTTAATCAAGAGTAATACAACTCTGGCCACCACATAGAAGAGGAATACCTCCTTTAACTTCCATGTGTATTCCTACCATAGTCGTTGTTGCCACATGGCTTCTTTACTTATTCCATTGTACTTCTCTACGCCTCGAGAGAAGAAATGGAGACTATTTACTGCATTTTTATTCCAAGTAATGGTTTCTACACCAAAAAACTTGAACACATATCTAGTATATTATTTTATAACAAAACATGAGTATGGTTAAAATCACAAAATACATATAAGATAGCATTTTCATTCTTAGTATAATGCAACCCATAATTGATTGTTCCTTTAATATATCTAAAAATTATTTTTGCAAGATTCTAATGATCTCTAAAAAAGGTTCTTGCATAAACCTTGAAGTAATTTCTACTATATATGAAATATCTAATCTAGTTATAGTTAGATAAATCAAACTATCAACTAATAGCATATATAATATAGGATCATCCTTTTTCATATGTAGATTTAGGGTCAATATTTATTCCAACTTCCATTACATTATAAAATGGTTTACAATCAATCATAAGAAAAATTTTCAATACAATGGTTGCATATTGTGTTTTGAAAAACAATAATAGAATGAAATATAGTCATACAAGTAACATGATGTGAGTTACCTAATTCATTCATTTTAAAATATTTGCTTCAATTTCTCTTTAATCCTATGAATTAAATTAGAATTGTTACCAGTCATAAGAAAATCATCAAGATATATACATATAATGATAATATGTGATCCTTATTGCTTAATGAATATATCATTGTTAGAATAACAATTAGCAAAGCCTAACAGCTTTAAAGAAGGAAACAATTTTCACATATCAAGCTCCAAGAGCTTGTTTTAAACCATACAAGAATTTCTCAACTTAGAAACATATTTTTCTTTACCAGCTTCTTCAATTCCCTCAAAGTTGAAACATGTAAAGTTCTTCTTTTACATTGTAATTCAAAAAAACATTTTTCTTATCCATTTGGTCGATTTCCCACCTAAATTGAGCAGAAATTATAAATAAGGCCCAAACAAGACTCATTTTAGCTACGGGGAAAATGTCTCAACATAATCAATACTAGGTTTCGATTAAAACCTCTAAAGAACAAGTCTAGATTTATGTTTGTTAATACTACCATCAACATTATACTTTACTTTTTATATCCACCTATACCATATAATACTTTATGGATCAGGTTCATACAAGGTAATTAATGCATGGTACATATGATGGGTTATGGTCATTTTCCTAAGGTTAATAAGATTTAAACTTTCTAACATAGATTGAGCCCAATTTAATTTCTTATCTAGAAAGATAAGAGTTTGAGAAACATCTATAGCATCAAAACATCATCATGACCATTTACTAAATTAGAATCAAAACAATCATTTAGAAGAATTAAATGAATTAACTTCAAGAGAAGAAGATAATATATGTAAACCTTTCATTAGATTATATCTATACATTTCATATAAGCTTCATAATTAACATGTCCTAACCTTTCATGCCATAGTTTTAAATTATTCAAACTCGAGATATAAAACAAGATGTAGAAGAGAAATCATCAAAAATATACTGAGACCATTTCTTTGAATTCCTTTATCTATTATACTCTCATTACTATCCTTGATATACTAAGTATCCTTCATGAATAGATTCTATTTGTGTCCATACCTCTTTTGTATGTTAAATATTACCAATGTGTAGAAAGTACTCATCATTCATTCATTGCGCAAAATCATAAAAAGAGCCTCGTGTATTTATTGTAAGAATGTATTCATGTTATCTATAGTTACTTGGTGACCGGAGGGAACAACCTCAGATCCAAAACAATCATCCAAATTTTCCTTTCCATAAATTCTATTTTGACCCGGATGTTATAATTGGTTTCATTCAGGATCTAGGTTTTGTCAAGACGAAATAGTTGGATGCCATTATGTTCATAAACTGTAAAACACAACCCTTTATAATATAAAATGTACCACATAGTTAAATACATATTTATTGATAATAAAAAAACACTTTTAATAGAATCATATCTAAATTTTATAGATCTAAAGAAACTATTTGATCATAACTAATTATGTCATTATAATGCATTATAATTAACCTCCCATGATCAAAATAATAACCCGCAATATAAATGGCTCTACCTTATACCCTATATTTATATAAAAAATATTTTCGAGCATATAGAAGTGAAGAAGATACCCCTAAGAATGCATTATAACTTCAAATTTCTGAAAACAAAAATTAATGTAAACAAATATCCGCCACTTAAATTTGACGTCTAAATGACCATCAAAATGGCTTAGTTTTTGGTCTATCGTGATGGTCATTTTACCATCAATTTTAAAACAATGAAATTTTATTAGAACATACGACCTTAAATTTGACGCTAAATGACCACCATATTGTCTTATGTTTGGTTTATTGTGATGATCATTTGACTAGAAAATTTAATGAAGCCAAAACTTGTTATGTATTTCTAGAATATGAAATTACATAATTTATTCTTCGGTATAATATTAGCGAGGTTATAGTTTAATACATTATAATAGCCTATTATAATTTATAATATAAAAATATATACACTTTTGTAAAAAATAGGCATATAGTTTATAGAATGTAAATAAAAAACAACATATAGTTCATAAAAATTATAAACTATAGTTTATGCCAAGGCTGCCCACATTAATATGGCATGATAATTTGAAAACATAAGTTAAGATATTAGTTTTTTTAATTAAACATGCCATACTTACCAATGCCACGTGAAAAACCTAAGAAAATGCCATATGATTTTAAAAACTACTTAGGTTTTAAGTTTAATTTTTTATATCTCACTTAGAAAAAGAATGGGGTCGCTTTAGAGTTGAAGTAGTTTTTACGGTTTAGGTGTCCATTTTTATTTTTTTAATGAACAAGTATAGGATTAAACTTAGTAATATTGATTACTAAGGCCACCAACCTTCAACTACCCACCATTCACCACGTCGGGCATTAAGATTAAAACAATGTTTTATAGTTTAAGTATGTTCAAAACATTTTTTTATGGAGCCCATACAAATGGGGTAGTTATAAAATATAGTATAAGAACTATATAAAATATATAGTTTTCAAATTCTATAAATTGTAATATGATGTTTATGTACGTTATTAGATAAACCTTATTCTATATATTTTTTAATTTAAAAAATATAGTTATAAATTAAATATAAACTATAGTTTTTCAAATCAAATTCTTTTAGAGGGCTCAAAAGAACACGGGTATGAATTTACCTTCCGAAATATTTAACCTACAAACATTTGAAATTATAGAAAACATGAAAATTATTTCATATAATAATAAATGATTTCCTTTTCTATATGTGATTTTCACATAGGTTAATCAAATTACATATTCTATAATGTTACAATAAATATTTAATTAAAGATTGCATCATAACATAAGTAAATAAATAAATACTTACAAGAAATAAATAACACAGTGCCACAGTATTTATAGTGAAAAATCCCAATAGGGTAAAAACCACTTTGAAAATAACTTTTTAATACAAAGAACTTATTTTACATCAAGTAAGATCACCTGCTCCTTTGAAACCCTATTTAACAAGGGTAAAACCAAATCACTTGATTTTCACACCTTTGATATATTTCCGAATATATCAAATGAGGACCTAAAGTCCTTTTTATATAAGGTGATCGGGTATGTCTCCCGACCCACCTTTTCAACCTAAAATGGTTGACACATACACCTAGGTTTATAATATTTAATATTAGAAATATAATCATTTCATGATATTAAATATTTAACCTAAAGTATATACCTAGGTTAGCATATTTAATAATAGAAATATAAATATTTCATATTATTAGATATTAACCTATATATTAGTGATGAACCCATATACATTAAGGGTTGGCCAGACCACTTAATCATTATGTTCCAACAAATAACTCATCATTTCTAACCCATAATTTATTTTTCAAAGTCAAATAATTAGTAAGGAATAAAGGTAAGAAGAAAATTTCTGTTAAACACTTCCTTCAAAGGACTTCCAGATCTCCATAATGCCATGAATTATAACATGTATTCTAAATGACGATTAAACCCAAACCAATGGATTCTAAATGATTATTAAACTAAAAATAATGATGATGGGTCAGATCCATGTCATCCGCCAATCATTATATTTTTACCTCCTATTAATCATATAGTTGTGGGGATTTGCATGTGTTTATTCCCTTTTTATTAATTACTTTCTTATTACTATTTTAAAAAATATTAATTAATTACTTTTTGTAAGCGTATTTATATATTTATTCATTTTTAATGTTAGTTATAATTAGCATATATAATATTATATACATGTGTATACAAAAATACACACTTAACATGTTCAATATTGACTTCCCCATGACATAATCAAGTGTTTGGTTTCATAGTGGAATACTAGTATGTAAAATTGAGATAAAAATAGAATTAGGTTTTTTACTTTTGAGTTCAATTTTTTTACATTTCCTTAAAAATGTTTAATTTCTTTATTTAATATGGTTTTACAAATTTTCTTTCACTTATATTTTTTTGTGTTATTATAGCATTGATGTACCTGAATTTGTACAAATGATCATTTGGACTTGTTCTCAAAAAGTACAAAATTTGTAGAGGGAAGACTATATCCAAGAAGGATGACACTATATTACAAAGATGTACGAAGAGGATTTTTTGTTGTCAGTGTTAACACAATATTGGATGGAAGAGTAAAATTTCATTTTTCAGTTAATGAATTTGAAACCATGGAAGATGTTAGGAATAAATGATATTACATTTGTTAGGAAGATAGTGAAATTTCAAATCATGGAGATTCATCCATTCCCCTTGTTTTTATTCATCACATTTTTAGTGGCTCAGAGGATTACAATGCTACAAGAGATGATTTTTCACTAATGAAACCCAAAACACCATCAATATAGGTCCTAAAGGTAAAACTGATTTTATCACATATAATTTTATTCTCAAACACAAATTTAATAGTAGAGACAATGACATATCCTAGGGTTTTATAACTCATGTTCTATAATATAATAAAATAATGGAGAGATATTGGGAACTTTTAAGTTCGGTATAATGATTAAAAATGTGGTAAATTTGTCTTATGATTTATCAAAATTTCTATAGCCTAATAGAATAATAGTTCTTCCAATAAAAATTTTAATTTTCCATGAAACAAAAATTTCCCTTATGGTTAAGAAAGGGAGTGCTCAATTGGATAGTCTACACCTTATACATATCGATGAACACAATTTGAAGTTTGAGGGAGTTGTTACTAAATTAATCTATTTGTGTTCATCTCGTGAAAAATATATTGTAGAGGCAAAAATTACCATTTTACTTGAAGGAAACATGGTACACTTTAAGATATTGTATAAAAATAGATTTAGTGTGCATATTGATGGAGTATTCAACACTCCTTGAAAAGGATACTCCCTATCTAAAGGATCTCTTAAACAATGTCATGTTAGGTAATTGGTTGACATAAATGGTCATAATATGGATATTATATTTAAATAATTCCTAAAACATGTTAAGGTAAATATGTTGGATGCATTATAAGAGAAAAATCCTAAATTCTTATATCCAGCTTTATTTTTATGCCACTAATCACAATCATTTGAAAAAAGTTGTCAAAAGATCTTATAACACTAAAATTGTCTAAAATTAGACGCACCTCTAACCAATCCATCAAATTAAAAATCTAATGAGGATAGAAAATGGTCAATATTTATGGATGAAGTGGAAAATGTGAAAATTCATTGGTTCAAAACTAATTATCTCTAAAATATTCTTCTTGGTTTAGTTAGATTTTAAAATATATGATGCAAAACTAGTGCCTTGAATGAAATTGACAGAAATATATTTTTTTATACGCATAAATAGAAAACTCCATCTTCAATGTAGGTGACTCGTATGGAATAAAATCAACATGTGACCTTCTTCACACTTGACTTCCCGAGGTCGTGCCAAGATAGCCAGTGTAGAATATAAATGGATGTATATGTGCAGTGATGATGGATGAGCTAATGAGGAAATATTATCTTCGACACATAATAATGGGATCTACAAATCTAAGGAAAAGAATTCTCTCCTAACCTAAAGTGGTGTGATGGATTAATCTGATATGATAGTTGCTCAAAGACTCTAGTTAATATCAAGCTTTGCCGAGATTCTATTCACTGGTTGTTGAACATGTAGAAAGTGACCTGCGGGTGCCTCATATAGATTTCCTAAAAAGGTCATGGAAGTAAGAGTGAGAGGCATAATGAATCCATAGGGACTATGGACAATTTTCTGGTCTAGTACAGAAAGTCTTAGCATGATCAGCTAATATGTTCAATAATGAAAGTTGTGCAATGATATCAAGTGGAGGTGGTTATGATCTTACTACTTATGCATGCAAAATAGTGTCGATATCTAATTGGTTAGTAGGTTCGTTGGGTTGTAGGACCTGAGGATCAAAACTAAAAAATCGTGGAGGTTGTGGTCCTTATATGGTCATGCATGTAATCAAACCCTATTGTCACAAGCAATCCAAAAATTGTAGGCTTGATTAGTTGTGATGTTCGAATGTTTATTTGTTCTATTTTCTCATAGAACATGGCAAGTGTGTGTAAGATTGTCAAACGTAAACTTGTGTCAATGTCTGTTATCAACTTCACCTTGTTGGGTTGTGGGACCAAAGGATCACAACCGTACATCTTTTCTTGTTATGGGTCATTGATGGTCATGCATAATGAATTGAAATGATCTTGGTAAAACAAACTAACTATCAAAGGAAATATAATATATGTTTTTGGTGTTTTTATAGTATATCGGAGGAAAAAAAAAAAAAGTAAACTAAGCTAACAAAATTAAATGTTTTTATATTTTCTCGGTTTTAAGAAATGCTTTCTAATTTAATAAAAATATTAAATACAAGTAATCAGCCGAGATGTATCTCGCTACTTTTGTGAACATGTGAATCTAAATCTAAAACACATAACTTGATTTAATCAAAACCCTTCAAACCCTACCTCGGAGGTGAAGAAAAATTCATGACCCTAAAAGAGTTATTTCTCTCCATCACTTCCCTAGTAATGTCAAATAGAAAAACTTTCTAATGATTTGATCTTCTTGTAATTATATAACCAATTGAAAAGAAAAATTTTACTACTCTATTTTATATGCAATTGATACTAATGATTTGAAATTGACAATTTGGAAAATGAAGCAAACAAATAAGTAATCCCAACCTGGATAAGCAAGAGCTTTAGAAAATCTAGTTGTATTTGTGTCCATCCCCTCATTTTTTTCCTTTTTTTTTTTGTGTGTTCATATGAGTCCAAGGAATTGGGAATGCAAGAATAGTAGCAGAAGAATACTCTTGAGCAATGGAAGCTTGAAGGAAGTCTTGTTGAAATGAAAGTAAAAGAGAGATAGCACAAGAGATATGTGCTTGGCTATGTAATTCCTAGCAGGATTGTGGCAGAAATACTATGCAAGATACACAAAAATTCTCAAGCCTTTTGCTTGAACAAAAGCATGAAATATATACGAATTGGGAGGTGGGTGTGCCTTCATGTATAAGGAAATAAAAGGTAGTTCCAACTAACTAAAGCACATGCAAAAATAGAAGAGGGAAGGAGAACCAAGCAATCAAAACTATTTTTAGACCAATCGGTTCACAAACACATCCTAAAAGTGAAGTTAAGTGAATCGTCGCATGTTAAAAACATGCATGACGGAATCTAAAAAAATCACTCGGACCGCCGCCCTGCCTGGTGGTAGTTTCAGAATTGTCTCCCAAGCAAGGTGGCGGTCCTGACACTAAAGGCCAAAACATGCACAAAACGAAGCAGAAACTGGAAAAAGCATGGAAAATCTATGTAAGGACGTCTAGGCTACAAATATACACTACAGATGGGTTTAGGAGCTCGAACATCTTCTAAAAGGACGTGAATCATCATTAGGGACTTTTGTAACCATTTTCTGACAATGTAACACATGCAATTTTGGGTGTGTATAGTGACTAATCTATGGAGGTACATATAATGAAACTTTATGGGACTATTTTGTTTATCGAAATTAATGACACAAAGTTTATGGGTAGCCAAGGAGTACCTTGTATGATCATAAATCTAATTGGATAAGTGGTGAAACTCATGTGGTAAATGGTAATACTCTATAAGAGAAGAAAGGTAAAATATGGCCTCAAACAATTATTTTATATGAAGAAATTTTGATTTAAATTCAGATATTTCTCCTCATTTGAATCATTCTATAAGACAATATGGAATAAAATTTCCTCAAAGATTTTTTTCCTACATTCTACACCCATAATTTACTTGTGAAAGAAGTGTAATGAGGATATTTAAGTATTGAAACTTCCTCTAATGTCACAACCAAGCTTCAACAACATAATGAAAAAATATTTAACATGTTTTGATTACAAAAACTTCTTTTTCAAGTGTGATGATTGTATAGATTGTCACAATAAATGTAGATCCAACACATGCGTAAATTCACTCTAAAATTTTTAATAGAATCAAACATGGAACAATGAATACATTCAAATTTCTCATGCAAATTAACCATAAATTATAATCAGAGGAACAATGTCATGGATTATTTAGCATTGTACATGATAATATGGAAAAAATGAAAAATTTGATTCCAAGGAAGGGTAAAAATGTAAAATGAATAAGTAATGTTATGAACCTACTAGTTACTTTGATTGGTATGCTCACACATGGACTCAAAACATGGGATTTTGGCCACTTTGGCCTATAATTTGTTAAACATGGAGCAAATTACATAGTCACATCATTAGCTTTCTATATTAAAAATTATAATAACCCATTATTAATGAGTATGGGGATTTATTGTAGATTTTGGATCATAAAAACCATCGCATGATGCACTATTAAAAATTGAAGTGCATGCAAAAATGTAAAGTTTATAAGGAAACATTTGACCATTCTAAATCAATTATTGTTTCTATTACAAGTACTTCATTCAAAGATTAACCATTGATCCTCTACTTATAACTATAAAATATTTTGAGTAATAACAAGAATCATACCTTATTTTCATTAGCATCAATGTTGATAGTCAAAAGGAATTTGATATTATGTATTTAAGATTCCTTCTAGTGGAAAAAACTCGTGAGGATATAGGTGGAAATTTTTGAAGATCAGTAACATCATTATATAAAGTAGACACATTTTATTTTCCACATATCATGGAATCCTATAAAATATTCCAAAAAGGATCAAGTACATTCACTCCTTACCTTATTAAAGAAGTGTAAAACTTCAAGGACTTTGTATATCCATTCTTGTTGGATGGAAACTATAAGCTTGTGGATATCGAAAAAACATAAGATTTCTAGGTTCCATGTTGTGGATGATACCAATTATGGATTATAAATAAATAATAAAGGATTTGAAATGGTCTTGTTCAATCTAAATATGTTGTAAAAAGGATAATCTTGAAGAAAATTTACCAAAAAGGAAACCTCATTTAGAACCTTTCAAAAAAATAAAATAAATGGAAGATTTGAAAAAGGAATTAAATCATATATTGTACATTAGGTAAAATGTGTAATATGTGAAGGTAGAGAATATTTTCTTCCAAAGATAATGTATTGGGAAAATATTTTATGTGCTTTGAATAGACCATTTGTAAATTGTAGTAGGATGTCAAATGTTTTTTTTTCACCACAAAAGTATAGGAAAAAGACATATATGACCAAATAACTAGATCCACACATTTTCAAAAACAAGACTACATTAATCAACATATCCTAAGCAATAATGATATTTATGTTGGGTATACTTTTGAAACTTTAAACAAAATTCAATCCATTGAAGGATGTATGGGAGGAAAGATGCTTCTTATGCAGATAATAAATGATAATGAAAATATAAGGGTGGGAAGAGTGTATGGGGATATTTACCCTAAATGAGAAGGCAATAATATGGCTAAAAAGGTGAGGGTTCAATATTGGGAACATACAAGGAGAAGAGAAGGTGTAACATTATATTGAGATTATTTAAAGATAAATAAAACATGGACCATCCCAAATGAATTTAAAGAATATATTTATGTGGATAACATCATATGAGCATGCTCTAAATTGTTTTAAATTGCTCTTGTTTGTTTTTTTGTTGTTTTTTTGTGGTTTCTTTGCTGCTTTTGTGCAGAGTTTTTGTTGTTTTGTCTTGTTTGGGTAGCTGTTTTTTGGCTACTTTGGGCTTCATTGTCATACTTGGATTCTGATCCTTTTTTCTCTGATTTTCATTCCTATTCTGGCTCCTAGGCCCTCTGTTGTACTCAAGGGTATAGTCCCTTTCAAAAAACTATTTGCCAATAATAAAAAAAAACATCATCGAGCGTGGACACCAAACAAATATCAGAAAAGTAGCCTCATTAAGACACCCAATAAATAATATGAGGCCAATAAATCATACTTGTTAACTACTTGAACAATGTAATGAATGTTAACTTTGTGAAAATATTGAAGATCATAAACTAATATGTAACATAATGGTTTCTTGGGATGTCAATTTTTTTAGAATTGTATTCCAAAGAAAATTAAGCTTTACAATTGTACTATTATTTAATATTTAAATGGAAGATTTAGAGTAAGGTAAGGGAGATTTTTCCATATTCTTGAAAATATCGGTTTTTATAAGGAAGATGAATCTTATTTATGTCACATCCTGAACCCAAACTCATTTATTATGCATTTATTATTGTAATAAGTGGAAGTGGCCACATATATTCGAATTTTACTTCGCTTAGATGGATTATTTTTATGTTGATTACGATGCTTATGAAATTTTTGGTGTAAAACATTATCCCGAACCATTGGTCAATTGCATGCAAAACAATTTCACGAAGCTCATTAGGTTATTAAAATGAATATAAATTTAATTCCCCCATGAAATTAAGTTATTTTTTAAAAATGCATAATAATTCTTTAATTAGGACAAGTTTTAAAAAAATTACTAGCTCCATTCAATATTCCATGATTTGGATTTATATGGAATTTGTTATGATTTATGATTTCATTACAAACACTAATTATATGTTCCTCCATTAATTAATAGATTTAGATATACATGGCTTATGTGCATAACCCATTTATTAAGTTTAGACACTAATAAACATTAATAAATGAAGCCACAAAACTTATAATTTTTAAACCACCAACCATGATCTTACCATTGATCTATTAGTAGTGAATTGAACCTTAGAACTAATATGCATGATACACATGTTCCCTTCCATGTCAATCCTTCTATTAAAAATATTATCTAGTTATTTTTTTAGAATTGGAAAATTACCATTCTAAATTAGATTATTTTTTATTGTTCTAATACTTATATAAAGTGCAAACCTTTCAAGTTTATATAATTGTATATGGCAGCCAATTTTTTAACAAGGAATTGATTAGAATTTATGATTTCATTAAAAAGGATAAATTATATTTTCTTCCACTAATTCATAAATTAAGAACTACATAACTTATGTGCATAACCCATTAATTAAGTTTGGACACTAATAAACCTTAATAAATGAATCCATAGAGCTTATAAGTTGAAAAACACTAACCATGCTCTAACCTTTGATGTATTAGTAAAAATTTAACCTTACACCTAGTATGCATAATGTGTATGCTCCCTTCCATCTCAATCCTTCTACTAAAAATATTCCTAAGTTACTTGTTTAGAATGGGAAAATGCCCATTCTAAATTTTCTTACTTTTTTAATGTTCTAATACCTCTATAAAGTGAAAACGTTTCAATTATAGATATTTGTATGTGGCAGCCACTTTTTTAATAGGGAGTTGGCTATGATTTATGATTTCATGAAAACCACTAAATTATATGTTTTTATCCTAATTCTTAAAATAATAACTACATAACTTCTATGGATAATCCATTAATTAAGTTTGGACACTAATAAACCTTAATAAATTAAGCCACAAAAAAGAAAAAAAAAAACATGGTCCTTAAAATTGATATGAATAAAGCCTTCGATAAAGTCTCCGGCCTTTCTCGACAAAATTTCGACAAAATTTGGTTTTCTAAATAAATTCAAAAAATTATTAAGGCATGCATCACTACGGCTAGATTCTCAGTGGTGGTAAATGGAGAGCCGATGGGCCTTTTTACTAGTAGTAGAGGGCTAAGGCAAGGGGATCCCATATCCCCTATGCTATTCATTCTTATGGTAGATAGTCTTAGCAGAATAATTGATAAAGCGTTCATAGATGGTCTCATTGAAAGGATCTAAGCCCACTTCCACTAACCAAGAAACTTCTCATCAGCAATTCACGGATGATACAATCCTTCTGTTAATGGCTTCAATCCTTGAAGCTAAGGCAAAAAAGTCTATTATGAAATTATATGAATCTACTTTTGGGCAAGAGATTAATTTTGATAAAATCTCAATCTTCTTTTTTAACACCCCTGAGGAAAGACAACTTAAAATTGCTAAAATTTTGGGTTGTAAAATCAGTTCACTCCCCACTACTTATTTTGGGCTCCCCTTGGTATGAAAAAGTATCAACAAAAGTCTGGAATGATTTGTTGGAAATATTTCAAAAGAAAATGGCTGGGCCGGAAAGGAGCCATTCTTTCAAGTATTGATAAGTGTCTATTCATAAAAAGCACTCTTCGAATATCCCTATATATATATATATATATATATCATGTCACTTTATAATATCCCTTTTTCTTTCGGATAAAAAAATTGAGAGGATTCAGAGGAACTTTCTATGGTAGGGAATGGAGGATAAATTCAAATATCACTTGGTTGCTTGGGACCAAGTATGTACTCCCAAAAAAATTGGGGGCCTGGGTATAAAAGACATCAAAAAAATGAATGAGGCTCTAATTACAAAAATGGGCTAGAGAATGCTCTCGAGAGAACCAACCCTAGATTGAACTAATTAAGGCCAAATACCTTAATCAAAAAGAAACCATCTCTTTTCTTCAGGAAGAGAACCTTCCTTATGGATCCATTTTTTGGAATAATTTAGTTCAGATCAAGAATTTCATCAAACATGGAAGCAAATGGAAAGTGGGGAATGACAGAGATATAATTTTTGGGGGATAATTTGTCTAACTGTAGTCTTATTGACAGATTTGGAGCAATCAGAGACATCCTTGAACGTAAGTATGGTACTAGAATCATGGATTACATTGACAGGGATGGCAACAAGAAGAAATGGAAAAAACTCTCTGTAGACAGGGATGATCTGAACCACATGATGTCCTCTTTGCAAGAGCATTTGGACCTTATCCCCTTAAGTCAACTGGATGTTCAGGATGAATTGGTCTGGAACAACTCTATTGATGGAGATTACTCTGTTAAATCTGGATATAATTCTTTCTTTGAAACTATTCAGAGCGAGTTCAACTGGAGTAGGATTTGGATGGCTGAGCTCACACCAAAAATCAATTTTTTCTTTTGGCTTGCTCTCAGGGGAAGAATTCTCACCAATGACAACCTGATAAGAAAAGGTTTCATAATGCCAAATAGATGCCATCTCTATAAAAAATAATCTGAGGATATCAGACACCTGTTAGTTCATTGTGAGTATGCCACTAAAATCTGGAGTGTTGCCTTTTCTAATTTCAAAGTTTCCTAGGTTGTGCCAAAGGACTTCATCCAGTTTTGGACCCAATGGAATCCTCCTTTTAAACATTGTTGTGAGAAGACTCTGGAAACTGGTAATGCCCCATATTATTTGGAGGATATGGAAAGATAGAAATGATGTCATTTTCAGAAACATTAAACAACAGTGCAAGTTCAGCTTTGTTAAGATTACTAATGTTGTCAAAGAGAACATCAAAATATTCAAACCTCCCAAGAACAAGAATTATCCTGAAAATGAAGAGCATATTTTGTCCAACTAGAAGATTGGAGTTGATAATATTCAGAATAGCATCCACTCCAACATTGACATGTCTTTGATACATTGGAATCCTCCTGATCTCAACTAACACAAGTTAAACTTTAATGGGGCTTCCAAGGGAAATACTGGGATTACTACAGGGGGAGGAGTGATTTGAGATCATAGAGGCAGTTTGATTGCTTCCTATGCTAGTAAAATGGGGGTTCAAACTAACCATTATGATAAAGCTTTGGCTACTCTATGGGGGCTTAGAATTTCTCAAACACATAACATTCAAAATATTATTCTGGAAGGAGACTCAATAAATATCATTAATCATCTAAATCATTCTTCACCTCCAAGCTGAAATATCAAGGATTTCATCATGGAATCTATAAGAATTTGTCAAACCTTCAGAAATATCCAAATCAAGCACACATACCGAGAAGGAAATAAGGTTGCTTTGATGAATTGGCCAATTATGGCATAAATAATAATTTAATTATTTGGGATAATGTTAATCACATCCCTGAGAAGGTACAAAGCAACATTCAAGTGGAAATTTATGGGCACTCAAGTATGGAGTAAGGATAATGATTATTTGGAGTGGGCTTTAGAGGAGATAAAATATTGCCCATGCGGGAAATATCAAATAACCTACAGCCACATTTACTCTCATCACTCCCAACATGTGTGCGGGATTCTTAATATTTGGGATAGGTAGAAAGACAACTGCATTTCATACAATAGTTTAAACAAGGGTTTCGAGGGTAAGAATTGCAAGCATTTCAGAGAGGAAAAAATGGGAGGATCCTGTGCCGAGTTCAACCCAAAGAGCTTATCTAGAATGGAAGAGCAACAAGGAGCTATGGAACCTCCTCAAGCAGGGTGGAATTAAAAATTTCATTGATCGTATTCAAGGGCACAATCAGAGCATTTCAATCTAATTCGCTATGGATTGGAAGGATCGAAAAGTGGAGTATGGAGGGCATAAAATACCCATTAATGAAGAACTAATTGCCAAAGCTACTAGGCTTGGAGATGGAAGGCTTTCATTTCTTCAGCAAGAGGATCGACAAAAAGGCTGAGGAGAAGAAGTTTGCTGCTGATAATGAGGAGCTGGTTTTTGTTACTGCAGGTTTGAGGGTAAGTTCTATCCCATCGCCCTTTGATGAAATCACCCGTATGATGGTCCGGTACATATCTTTGGAAGGGAGATATGTCACAATCCCTATTAAACACCTAGTGTTCCTTAACCATTTCCATAGGAAAATCACTGTTTACTTCCCACATTATCTTTTGAATTCCTTGAATGCTCCATCTTGGAGTTTCAGAAACATATTGTGCTACCCCTTGCATCAAGGACTTATTTTCTTGTTGCACAAGCTCTATGTCACTAAATACCCCAGTCTCCCATCCTCCCCCAACACTATTCCACTCTTTCCCACCACCACTACCCCCACCCCCATTCCTTCCACCACGACCCCCATCCCCATCCCTTCCACCATGTCCAAGCCTAAAACTAGAAACCAGAAGAAGCCCAAATTGGGCACCCCTATTTCAGGAAAAGTCCTTCGCAGCAGTAAGGAAATGGAATTTTTCCAAAACCTACTACACATCAATAGTGCAGGCCATGAAGAGGCCTTACAAAAAGAAGGAAACAACACTTCCCAAAGGCTAGAAGCCTTGGAGAATGAAATGATGAAACTGAATGAAGAAGTGCAGCATTTGGCCAAGCAAAAAGGTAAAAGGAAGATGGAAGATGATACTAGAGATGGACAATAAGCAAGTGGAGGACATCTAAAAATCTTAACTCCTTGGACAATCGGATGGGAAGAGCAAAGGATTGCCATGACCACAACATGGCAATTTTTAATGCTATCAGTGATTTTCTTGAACAACATGTTCATAGCATCTCTGTGCTTAGTGGGATCTGGACACTCAGTGGGAAACGGAAAAGGAGAGCAGTCAAACCATAGCAAAGCTGGATGCTAAGGACCCCACACACATGACAATGGTGGCTCTCTTTACCTCACTATAAACCATTAAATCCAAAATTACCAGAGCTGCTAAGAAGTAAAGGAGGTCTTCGTTGTAGATGTTGATCTTCATTGTTCCTTTTGTTGTTTTTTTGCTATTTTTGGCTGCATGGTTGCAGTACACACACTATTTTACCTTTCTGTTGTAAATTTTTGGTTACGGTTGGCTTTAACGCCTATTCTGGATGGTGATCCATTTTTTGTGGAACCTATTAATGTTGTATCTGGCTTTTAGGCCCTCTATGTAAATAGGGTATAGTCCCTTCAAAACTATTTACCATTAATAAAAAAATAAAGCCACAAAACTTATAAGTTTAAAAACACCAACCATGATCTTCCCATTGACCTATTAGTACAGAATTGAACCTTATACCTAGTATGCATAATGTGGATTCTCCCTTCCATCTCAATCCTTATGTTAAAAATATTCATAAGTTAATTTTTATAATGGGAAAATGTGCATTCTAAATTAGCTTATTTTGATTTTTCTAATACATGTATGAAGTGAAAACATTTGAAGTATAGATACTTATATGTGGCAAGCACTTTTTCTTGAAAAGAGTACAATGGGATGATTTTTTTATAATGAAAATTATTTTTCAATCCTTTTACATAGTGTAAATATGTTATTATACATTGGTGCTATAATATTTGTCAATCTAGCATGTCCGAATGATGTGATTGATTAATATGAGGTAAAATTTAGATAAATAGTACATGTTTCTAAGATAAATATGGGTTATTATGTGATATGGACTAATTAGGATACAATTTGAATATGAATTTGCACTAGTTGGTGTTCTTCTACTAAATTTTTATGCTATTTGAATGAAATTAGCACCTAGTAGCTTCAAAGAAAAGTAAATATACCATTAACATCATGATAAGATCCTTAAGGAAATAACTATTTGAATGCATAAACATGAATGAACAAGTAATACTAAACCATTCTATTAGTGAGAAAAAATTTTGAGGGACAAATTTATGGGTTTATTTCCAACTCTTTAGGAATCTAAGTCCCTCTACTTAACCAAAGGCAACTTTCGTATATGCATGCGTGATTAAAAAGATGGATCTCTATGGTGGCCTTTTGACCAGGGATCCAATAGGAACACTCCACTGACCCTACAACAAAGCTAGCAATTTCTTTCTAGAGAGGAATTTTTCTGTAAAGAGGGAAAGGGGAGTGAGAAATGAGATAGGAGAAATAATGTTGCGGGTATAAAGTCGAGTCCTCCATAGACTAGTTAGAAATTTCAACACATGCATTTATGAGAAGAAACAACTCTATGAGTAGTAACAATACCAAATAGAATTTATGATCACAAAGTATTAAGAAATCCCTTAGTAAAATAAAGCTAGAAAATCCTTCTTCTTGTATTGATTTCTCAAACAAAATTCATACATAGTTGAGAAATGAAGAAATTTTAAAGGAAAAATGGATAACTCTTTTCACTCACATGTATGCAAAATCTCTTTTATGAATTTACAAGAATACAACCAGCTAGAAGAATCTTAGAATTAGAAACCCTTAGAATGAGGAGATCATTACAATTTATAGAGTTTTTGAAGTCTCTTTGCATATCCCCCATTGACCCTTCATATGTCTTGAAACTTTTCACATTCTTAGGAAAACATTAAGTCCCCTTTTATAACTTAAGGGTGACTTATTACATTGAAAATAAAGTCATTTCTAAAAATGTAACTCTAATGAAAGATTAGAATATTGAGGAGATAGAAAGTTTGGGGATGAGAGGAGACATAGAGAGATAAAATTGTTTATGAATAAAATGCCTTTTTCATCCACTATTATATTTGATCAATCTGATGCAATTCTACAATGTAGTAAAATCAGGATCCTTGAATGTCTTATACTAGGAGATACTTCCTTTGGATGACGCATGAACATTGTGAACTAAGTGTTTAAAAACACTATCAAATGATTCCATTGGTGACCATGAGCATCACTCATGAAGATCCTTTCGAAGAGGTTGAAGCTTTGGAACAAATCCCACCCTGACTCCTTGCAACACTACCACACTGCTTAGTTGATTTGAACATGATCTTGATGAAACACATCGTGAATAGTCTGATGGTGTCAACTGTGAATTCCACCTCACACATACTAATTAAAGCATGAAATGAGTGTTAAAAGAAACTATTGAGATCCATGTAAGTAACCTCATTGTCATCTACTCCTACATAGTCTGATGATAGATACTACATTTTTTCACCCCCGCAAATCTGAACTTCACTTTTTTACTATATCTGGAAAAGGCAACTATTTTATCAAGTGGAGATAATTTTCCCTCTCTGGTCTAAAACTAGTGATATCGACTTAAATGTTCAACTCTTGGAATGCCCATTTTTGAGATTCACCCTTTAGAATGCCTTACTATTTTTAGTGCGTTCCCGAAAATAAGTTACTAATTTTGATAAGCATGAAAATTCAACTCTTTCAAACCTTGAATGGATGTGGAAAATTGAATTATATCTTGTCCTCGCTTCCGGTCACATTCTCGACCATTTTTTTGTTATCAGTGCTCGTAAGACCACTTTTTATTTTTATTAAGTGTCAATTCTAGACTAAGATGACCATTCGATGATTTTTTCCTATGATACCTCTTCTGTGTTCACCACCTCCTTCATAGGTTCTTCAGATTGGTGACTTTTCGAAATAGCATTCCCTTATGGAGAAGACCTAAAATTTTTAGAAAGTGTGCCTTTCGTGGTCGGATCACGAAAAAAAAAAAGTTTTCCAAAATGGGTTTTTTCCAAATATTGCCCCTCTGAAATTTAAGACTTACCCGATCACCAGTTTTGGAGATTTTAAAAATTAATTTTTTTGACACAGCAAAGAACTCTAAACATGGTAGCCATTAACAAAAGCTTAAAATTACAGGTCTAGTTTTCTTCTCTAATTATGATGAAATTAATATTTTGGATATGGTTTTTTTATTCTCATTCTACCGGTGAATTTTCTCTTCAAACCAATTGTTGGTGTGATGGGAAATTCAAATTTTGTCTTTAGTGAGTGAGGGGAAGCTTTATTTTCTACAAGAAAATTTATGCAATAGAAGGGATATTTGTAAGTTATTTTTTCATAGAATTCAATAATGAAGAACACACTAGTAAATGGTTCTTCTTTTTGTGCAATCGTTTGTTTTGCAAGATATGTTTAGATCTTCATCTCATGGCAATGGAGGTTTCTGGGTGAATTTCTACATTCTTCTCCTTTTGTTCTTCGGTCCTTCACCTCTCTTGATCAATATTACCTCTAGGAGCTATGTTTCTTCATGGAATGTAAGGTTTGGTTTGTGTGGTAGAGCTAGTTCAAAGTAGAAATGGTGGACTATGTGCAGGTAAGAACAAAGCAATGGTAGGGTATGAGCTTTGAATAAGAAGCGGTGGGAAATGAAGTTGAGTGTTAGCTTTAAATCATTTAAAAAATTATCAGGAGGGGTTGGGTGAATTTTTGTGTCTTTTATGTCCCTTAAGCATTAATGGATGAGAGGGACATCAAATTACATGATGTGCCTCACAATGACAATTGGTGGTAATCTAATGGTGGAATGTTTTGGCCAAAAAGCTTGCTTGAAGCACCTAGGGCTAAAAGCTGATCATATGAGGAACCAAGAGGAATTCCTTGGGCTGGGAAAATTTTTATGTCCATCATTAATTAAGGGACATGAGGTTAATCAATTTTCATGACACTCCTTGTGACGACACTAGGCGAGATCCGGTGGTTGTCCATTTGACTCCACTATCTCTGTGGGCTAGAAAATTACACCTGGAGAGGTTTACATGGGTGACCCGAGGGCCTCAAGGGGATGGGAAAATTTTATTGCCCCTGGTTTCCCTTTTCCAAATGGAAATAAGGGACATAAATTTTCACGATGCGCCAAGTTGCCACTTGTCGAATTTGGACGATTGAGGGAATGACTTCTGGAAGCACTTGGGAGTTGAATCGGTGATCTCGAGAGGTCACATGGGTGACCAGAGGGCTTATTAGGGATGGGTGAATTTTTATGTCCCTCATGTCCCTTAGCTTCGTGGGATGTAAGGGACATGAAATTATTCTAGGCTCCGAGGGGGGCCGACATGTGCCCTCATCCAAATTTGACTAATCGAAGAACTCACCTAGAAGGTAACTTGAAACAACGATATCTTGAGCTCCCGATGGACATTTTTCATGAAATTTTATATGAAATTGACTGAAAATGGAATTTAGAATCCAATGGTTTTGGTATCGTATCTTCATTCCCCTACTTAGGCCCTAAAAATCATATTTTTATCTAGTCCTTTTACATGACTCGAAAAAAATAGTTATAAACCTATTTCTCCAAAGTGTTGTGAAAAATATGATTTCACCATCTTGTAGATATATGAATTCAATTTTTGAAGATGTTTTTTATTTTAACTCCACCCAGAGATCATGTAATTACGTTCCAAATTTTGGCAACTCTTTTGGCCATGTGCACTGCCTAGGCCTGTGAACCCTGCTTTTGGTGAATCTACCCCAACTCCTCCAAATCCTTCTTGAATCTTCCTAAATAAATTTTGTGATGTTACTTGACCTCTAATTCAACTCTTTGTTGGATTTGGATCCTCCAATCCACTCCAAGGGATCACATTAGTCTTGGGAAGGTCAGTAGTAGCCCTTCCCAACACTGCCAAGAAATGACATTTATCAAGGAATCCTAAAATCACCTAGGGGACTGAGTTAACATCCATTGGGAGTTCACGGGACTGATTGGGTAGATGTGGGGTGCCTTGAAATGGTAAAACTTGAAAGTTTCAACATAGATATATCATTGTCATGCTAAAAAATTGTCAATTTTCTCATTGCACATTTGCATGACAACAACTGGATCTAGCTTGGAGACATGGTATGGACTGAGAATAGTGAATACATGATATGAAGAAACCCATAATCTCATATTTAGTATATAATGACTCGTTCCTTATCTATTGGGCCATGTGGAGTCATATACAACTTACAAGAGAGAGGTAACAAGAATAACACACACACATACCAAAAATGACAAAAGGAAACACACAACACGCAACAAGAAATGGAACAAAAACAAAAATAAGGGAAACACACCTAAAAATCAAATATGGTACAAGGCGGAGGATAACCCACTTTCATTAAAACACTTTTTATTTCTCAAAATTTACCCCTAAGTGGGAAACACTGAGTGATGTTTTTTTGTGAATCCTTTGACCGGTTCGAGAAAGTAGCCTCCTTTACTTACCTATTTATGAAAGCTAGGTGCTTTCATGATTGTCTGTGTACTTGGTAAGAGTGAGCCTACATGAAATTTTGATGCTCAAGCCTTCTATTAGAAATTAAATTTCCTTCATTCCCATTGAAATTAGTTTAATAGTGTCAGTTACATTCTTCATTTATCCACATATTTTATTCTTCATTGAGTATCCCATCGATGCCCCAAAGCTGATTTACATTCTAATTGATTGAATATTCGAGTTATTTTATTTCCTGGATCTATGCTTATTGACCTCTTTTTCATTATAAACCTCACACTTATATTTTATCTCTACTCTACTATAAGGTTCTTTAATATTGAATGGAGGATCATAAGTAACGTCATACTTATCTTATATAGCCATGGCATGAGCTAAGAGATCAATAATTAGCTCGGGTCTTCCATACTTTCTACCACATTTAAGATTTTGTACACAAAGTTATTATTTGTTGCTTCATGCGGCTCATCTTTTTATACCTTAGAAGAATATTTATTTTGAAGCTCGGGGAAATTGTCTAGAGGGATTACTTCATCGTCCTTAAAATTATAACATTCCCTACTTATTTCTCAAGGGGATATTTTCCTTTAATGACTTCAATACCATCTATTTCAGATTTTTCATCATGGAAATATTTTTCTTCTTCAAATGGGAAATAAAATACCTCTATTTCATTGTTTTATCCATCAACTATTGGCTCAGGAGAGACATTGGATTTCACATATTTTTAATTTCAACATGGAAAAACTTCACACTTATTGAGGCTCCCAAATCAGATTCACGCTTTCTTGCATGATTCATGTCTTGCATCAAGAGTTTAAGACTGAGTTCATGGTCTTTTGTCTCTTTAACAAGTCTTAGGATATCTTGCACATATTGTTCCTTCAAACCTTTTTCAATATCGTCATAAGCTAGTCTTGTTCCTCCATGAATTTCATGATTTAGATCATCTTCATCTCCAAATGGGAATGAGAACATCTCCTCTTCATGGATAAGCGTATAAACTAGTTTCTCCATTTATAAACCATCAAGAACCATTTCCTCTTCTTCCTCGATCACATCATCCAACAAATCAGGTATATCCTCTTGGAACTCAAATTTCCTCAATGATTCTTCAAGATCCATACTCCTTTGGGAAGGAATGTTTGGTCCTATTAAAATGGTAATATCCTTTTTTTCTTTAGTTATGAAAATATTCATCCTCCTACTATCTTGGTACAAAATGTTAGCTTTAGGATTTCCTAATTTTTTCACTATGTACCTCATTTCCTTGTTTAGAAGAAATATTTCCATGTCTCCCTTAACAGAAATGGTTGCAAAAGACCAGTTCATATGGATCTTACCCCACAACTGCTGATAGAAAATCCTACTTAGTAAAAGTCTAAATGAAGTCGAATGTCTCATACCAAAATCATCACCGAAACCTTCTTGTTTGGAATTTTTTGAGATCCGCCTATGCATATTTGACCTTCCATACAAGTGTGACTTATTTTGACTCTAAGGAATAACAACAACCACTGGGTAGAGTCATGGTGAGTTTGAAATCCTTGGTGACCTTTACAAGCATTACATTATCGGAGGCACCAAAATCTATTTTGTAGTTGTTCAATACATATTCTCCAACAAGAAGGGAGACATAGAAAGGTTAAACCTTATCATTCTTAGATGCACTCAAAGAAATAATGTTATGTGATGGAGGTGTAGGTGGGTTTGGTAGTATTCCTTTAGAACTAGGAGTTACAACATTGGGTGTTAAACTACCACTCTTGATATATTGAAAAAATCTCTCAAATTGTTTGGGGTGAGTCTATAAATATTTGGTTTCAGTAATTTGCACCTTGGCTCTGTTCGCATATTCTACAAATTCAAAGGGAGAAGATTTGGACAAAGGGGATGAAGGGAATTATTTTAGAGTTGGGATAGGTTTGGAAGTAGGGTTTGATGTTTGGGGAATGGAGGGTATTTTGAAAGGCACACTAGGAACTTTTGAAGCACTAGATCCTATAGGAGTAGATTTAGATTTATAACTAGAAGAAACATTGGAAGACTTACTTGGAATAGTGGGTGACCTCATGCTTGTTATAGGATCAGGTTTCTCTAGTGAAAACTCCATACAAGGTGGGAGTGGAGATCCTCGACTGATTTTTTTTTGTATAGTTTTCATAGCAAGATCATCGTCCTTATTTTTCTTTATAGCGGTGGAGGGAGGTGCCCCTTTTCGAGAATGAGAATGAGTAAATACTGCACATGAGAAAATGGGTGCATATTATTTTTCATCTTCATCACCTCCAAAATACTCATAGAATCTGATTTGTGTATCGTTCTCAATTTCATCAACTTCTAGTAAATTACCACCTTCACTTTCTTGTTCAATATCTTCTTAATTTTCATGAATCCTAAAACTTTCATTGATAGGTGGGGCCTCCAAGGAAAGCCTTCGGGGTGCTCATACAATTTGATTTACATTGTATCTTTGAGAAGACACTCATTCAAAAAATTCCCTCTTCAATGATGCCATTTGATTTGCCAATTTTTGTAGCAATGAATCTATTCTCTCATCTCTAGGATGTTGAGCTTTACCCTTTAAAGGATTCTTGATAGTTCTAGATAGATGAGATTGTCATCAAGTTCAATGGCCAATATTTGCACTTATGCAATATTCCTTGGTTGAACTCTTCATAGGAAAATCCTACCTCGATGATTAAGAACTAATAAATAATCTCCGATGTTGTTCTCTCGATGGTGAATCCTCTTCATGTATCTGCAAAGCAACCGATCAAATCCAGCCACAAAGTCTCTCATAGTTTCATTTTATCATTTCTTTATTTTTGCCAATGGAACAAGGAGGTATTGAAAGTCCTCAATAAATCTGAATCTTACTTGAAAATTACTTTTGATGTCATTCCATCAAGTGACTGATCTGTCAGGAAAGAGGTAGAACCATTCTACTACTTTTTCTTGGAGAGATTTCACAAACAACCTTGCTGCAATATCTTTATGTGTGACTTCAAGAGTTCCGCAAGATGTGGTGAAGGCGAAAATGAGTTCTTTTGGATTTTTGTATCATCACCTTTGAAATTTGGAAATTTCTTGCTATAACATGTTGTTAGATTCTGAAGAGGTGGTTCAAGAGAAAGTGGACATGTATTTATTGCGCATGGAACAATGGTTTGAGGTCTTTCTCGCTTCGTCTTCCATTTTTTCTCTATTTCTACTTCAGCACTTGCTTATACAAATTCTTCTTCCTCTGGGAACTCAATTCTCAATGACAATTGAAAAATGGGATAATTTGAAGGGGAGTATTAACGAGAGTTTGGATGGTGTTATGAGGTTAAATACTTGAAGATCCAGATGGGGATGAGGCTTGAGAAAAGTAATAAGGGTTGTCTCTAATTTGATTTTGTTGGTTTTTGAAAGATTTGAAAGTGGAATCAAAAACACCTCTTAACCTCGCTCAACTGGTATATCTTTTTTAGCCATCTATGAGAAAAATTTATGATGATAATATGAAAGAACACTATGGAATGTGCAAAGTCACATGAATAAATCAGTAGTGTTTCTTATAGCAATGGATTTTTGTCAACTCCTTTTTGATTTTTTTTTTTTTTAAGATATTTTATTTTTTGTATTTTTAGACCTTGTGATCATATTTTGGGTACATATGCTACTAAATCTACCCCATGGTGAGCACAAAAAAATGTTGGAAAATTTTTTGTCAAGGAATGAATTTATGGGTTTCGTGCTCAAGACTCTAGGAATCTAAGTCCCTCTACTTAACCTAGTGCAGCTACCATATATGAATGCACAAGTAAAAAGGTAGATCTCTGTGGTGGCCTTTTGACTAGGGATCCAACAGGGGTACTCCACTGACCCTATAGAAAAGCTAGTGATTTCTTAGTAGAGTGGAATTTGTATGTATAATGGGAAAGGGGAACGATAAATGAGATAGGAGAGATAATTTTTTAGGTAGAAATTTAGAGTCCTGCACACACTAGTTAGAAATTTCAACACCTACATTTATCAAAAGAAACAACTCTACAAGTAGCAACAAGACCAAATAGAATTTATGATCACAAATTATCAAGAAATCCCTTAGTCAAAAAAGCTATAAACTCCTTCTTGTATTGATTGTTCAAACAAAAGCCGTACATAGTGGAGAAATGAAGAAATTTTAAAGGAAAAATGGCTAACTCTTTTTACTCACAATTAAGCAAAAGCTCTCTCGTGAACTTACAAGAATATAAATAGCTAGAAGAATATTTGAATTATAACCCCTTCAAATGAGGAGCTCATTATAATTTATAGAGTTTTGGAAGTCTCTTCGCCTATCCCCTATTGACCCTTTGTATGTCTTAAATTTTTCACATTATTAGGAAAACATTAAGTCCCCTTTTATAACTTAAGGATGAGTTATAACATTGAAAATGAATTCATTTTAAAAATACAAATCCAATGCAAGCTTAGAATATTGAGGAGAGAGAATAATGTCGATGAATAAAATGCCTTTTTGATCCATTGTTCTACTTGATCGATTTGATGCAATGCTCCAACGTAGTGATATATGGATCTTTAAATGTCTTATACCAAGAGATACTTCCTTTGGATGACATATGAACATTACGAACTAAGTGTTTAAAAACACTATCGAATGATTCCATTGGTGACCATGAGCATCACTCATGAAGGTCCTTTCTAAAGAGGCTGAAGCTTAAGAACAAATCTTGCACTAACTCCTTGCAACACTACCACACTACTTAGTTGATTTGAACAATATCTTGATGAAAAACATCATGAATAGTTTGACAGTTTCAACTATGAATTCCACCTCAAACATATAAATTGAAGCATGAAATGAGTGTTGAAAGACACTGTTGAGATCTATGTAAGTAACCTCACTGTCATCTACTCCCGCATAATCCGATGATAGAGACTGCATTTTTTCACCTCTATGAATTTGAACTTCACTTTTCTACTATATTTGGAAAATGTAACTATTTTTAGAAAGTGATGAGAATTTTCCCTCTCTAGTCTCCAACCGTAGATATCAACTTGAATGTTCAACTCTTGAAATGCCCCTTTTATAAAATTCACCCTCTTGAATGACTTACTATTTTTAGTGAGTGCCCAAAAGCAACTTACTATTTTTATTAATCATAAGAATTTGACTCTTTGGACGTTGAGTGGATGTGGAAACTCAAATTATTTCTTCTCCATGTGTTCCCCTTTCCTTCTAGACCGGTTTTCTATTTTTAGCAGGTGCTGCTTGTGAGACTACTTACAATTTATATTAAGTTTCAATTCTAGACCAAGACAACCATTCCAATAATATTTTATTGTGATACCTCTTATATGTTCACCACCTCCTTCACATTTTCTTGAGTTGGTAACTTTCTGAAATAGTAGTCCCTTATGGAAAATACCTACTATTTTTAGAAAGTGAGCTTCCAGTGGTTGGATCATGCTGGAAAATTTTTGGCAATATGGTTTTTTGCCCAATATCACCCCTCTGAAATTTTAGACTTACTCGATCACCAGTTTGGGAGATTTTAAAAATTCAAATTTCGACCTGCGACAACTCTCGAACATGAAAGCCATTAACGGAGCTTGAAAGTTGTAGGTTTGGTTTTATTATCCATTTGTGAAAAAAATCATATTTTTGATATGGGTTTTTTTTCTCATTCCACCGGTGAATTTTCTCTTCAAACCGATTGCCGGTTTGATGGGAAATTAAAAAAATCTTCGTTGAGCCGAGGGAAGCTTTCTTCACTGTGAGAAATTTATGTAGTGGAAGGGAGATTTGTAAGTTATTATTTCATTTCCTTTGAGAATGAATAACAAACCAAGAAATAGTTCTTCATTTCAAGCCTTTGGTTTGCAAGATATGTCTACATCTTCGTCTCACAACAATGGAGGTTTCTAGGTGAATTTCTTTGTTCTTCTCCTTTTGTTCTTCGATCCTTCAACTATCTTGATCAATATTACCTTTAGGACCTATGTATCTTCATGGAATGGAAGGTTTGGTTTCCATGGTGGATCTGGTTTGGAGAAATAGTGGTGGATTGTGTGTAGGTAAGAGCAACGAAATGGCAGGGTATGAGCTTTGAATAAGAAGTGGCGGGAAATAAAGCCGAGTGTCGATTTAATTCATTTCAAGAATGCTCATGAGGGGTGGGGCAAATTTTTTTCCATGATGTCACTTAAGAATTAAGGGATGAAAGGAACATCAAATTACATGACATGCCTCAAAGTGACGCTTGGCGCAACTGACGGTGGAATGTTTGGGCCAAAAGGCTTGTTAGAAGCACCTGGGGCTGAAAGCTGATTATACAAGGAACTAAGAGGAATTCCTTAGGATGGGTGCATTTTTATGTCCCCTATGTCCCTCAAGCGTTAAGGGACATATGGTTCATCAATTTTCATGGCATGTCGTGAGAAGACACTTGGTAGAGATCGACGGTTATCCATTTGGCTCTAATAGCTCCTGTGGAGCTGGAAAATTACACTGTAGAGGGTCACATGGGTGACCTGAGGGGCTGGGGGAATTTGCTTGTCCCTTTTCCAATGGGACATATGGGACATCATTTTTCATGATGTGCTAAAATATGCCACTTGTCATGATCTAGACGATTGAGGGAATGAGTTCCGACAAACACCTATGAGCTGAACTAGTGATCTGAGAGGTCACATGGGTGACCAGAGACCTTATTGGGGCTAGGTGAATTTTTATGTCCCTCATTTCCCTTATCTTGATGGATGAAAGGGACATGAAATTATTCCAGGCTCCTAGAGCTGACACGTGTCCTCATCCAAATTTGACTAACTGCGAGAACTCACCTAGAGGCAACTTGAAATGATGATATCTTGAGCTCTCGATGGACTTTTTGGTGAAAATTTATATTAAATTGACTTAAAATGGCCTTTGGAATCCAATGGTTGGGGTATCAGATCTTGATTCCTTCAATAAGCCCCACACAATCAGATGTTTGATCTAGTCCTTTACCTATGTCTGGATAAAATTAGTTATAAAACTATTGTGAAAAAGTGTTGTGAAAAATATGACTTTACCATGATTTATATATTTTAATTCCATTTCCATCCATATTTTTTTGGCTCCTAACTTCACCTAGAGCTTCTAGAATCACCTCCCAAAGTTTGGCAACTCTTTTGGCCCTATGCATTGCATAGGCATGTGAACCCTGTTTTTTGTTAAACTACCCCTACTCCTCCAAATCCTCTTGAATATTCCTAAATAAATTTTAATATGTTACTTGAACTCCATTTCACCCCCATTTTGGATTTATCACCTCCATTACACTCTAGGGGATTTCATCAATCTTGGGAAGGCTAGTGGTAGCCCTTCCCAACACTACCCAAAAATAACATTTTTCAAGAACTCCTAAAATCACCTAGGGGGTGACTTGAATTTCATAATTCACCTAGGGGACTGAGTTAACATCCATTGGGAGGTCACGAGACCAACTAGGTAGACCTGGGGTGCCTCGAAAGGGTAAAAATTGAAAGTTTCAACATAGGGGTATCGTTGTCATGCTAAAAATTGTCAATTTTCACGTTGCACATTTACATGACAACACATTCCTACTCTTGTAAATGTATGATTGATATCAAATTATTAACCTATTTAGATCATAAGAAATCATTTTTTTCATTTTCTCTAGATGAGGAAAGGGTCTCACTAAAAAGGCTACAAATCCATTTTTAAATCTTCCTTTACTACTCAAATATGAGAGAATGGATGCAAAAATGAAGTAACTATTCCAAAAATGGAGAAGGATCTTATCATATTCCTATAGTAATCACTTATTGAAAGTGTGGTGTAGGTGTGAAAGAATTAGGATGGTCATTTATATAGCTTTCCAATTTGGGAGAATCTTGCAAACTAGTGCATGTGGGATAAAGGATAAAGTACATTTAGAAGAAATAAGCTTTATTAGATGAATAAACAAGTGATTAACAACTCATGGGAGTTGGAGATTATTTAATTAATTAATAGATTAGGATAAGGTTAGAAAAATATTTATAGATTATTTATAGGAAATATGCATGCATTGGAGGATTTGAGAGGGTATTTAACCGATAAGAGGCTTTATTGATTAAATACAAGGTTAAAGAGGCTTAATTAACTAATAATAGTTAGTTAATTGATTGAAGGAGGATTATAACTAGAGAAGTGTCATTAATTGAAAAAAATATAGGGAATGTTAGTTAATTAATGGGAAAACACTAATTATAATTGAAATGATAGGAAAGACGATAGTTAATACAATTTAAGTATTAAAACTGCGTAGGAAAATTTTAGGTGTCTACATTTTCCCCTCTTTGGGGTGGCATAAGTGACACCACTTAAAAGATAGTATAAAATTATAAACAAGTAAATTTTGAATGAAATAGAAGAAAAATTATTAGAATGAATGATGCCCCTTGAGTGTCGATGGGTGAGGAAAGAGATCAATCGACCATCGAAAAGATGAAGGAAATGGATATATAAGAAATAAGGAGGGGGAGGGTGGATAAATACAATCCCTATTGCCCCAAGTGTTTTTGAAGAAGAAAATGATAATGAAGAAGAATAAAGATGAAGATAATGGTAATAGCTTTCATCCATCTTAGCTCAAGAGCAACTTTGTTTCATCATTTTTCTTTATGATCTATGTCATCAACCTTTTATTATATATAAGAATACAACAAAAGTTTAAAATCACATAAAAATATATAATACTAACATTTGTTAATTTATAAAACACTAACTCAATGCAACATACATAACTTAATGTAATATGAGAAATTAAACAAGCTAACTTTGACGGGGAAACAAGTATAAACACACATACTCAAACAAACAATGTTGAAGACAGTTGCACATTTTTTTTATTATGGAGATTTAGTTCCCAAATGTTCAAGTTAACGAAAATGGTTAAAAATGAAACCCCAAGAAATGATACATGAAATGAGAATATATGGAGGACATGAGGGTCTTATGAAAAAAAAATCATGCACTATGAAACAAGATTACCAAGAAAATCATTGTGCAAGAGGATTATAGACATAATAAGAAAACTAACTTTGTTAATGGAGGTAGATCAAGATGATACATGCGTTGTTTGTAATAATAACAAGGACAAAGATAAATATGTTTTTTAGGATAAATTTCAATGTTTGAGGATGATGTGTCTAATAAATTCTTGAGCTACGTGCATGCTTCTTAACAATTTTAGATTTTTTTGTATTTTTTTTTTTTTAATAATGGCAAATAGTTTTTTGAAAGGGACTATACCCTTGAATACAAAAAAAGGCCTTTAAGCCGGAATAAGAGTGAGAAACATAGCAGGACTAACCAAGTCCAAGAGGAACAATGAAAATCAATGTAGCCTAGAAACAGCTACACAAGCGAGGCTTAACAAAGAAACAACAAAGAAAAAAACAAGAACTGGCAACTGACCAAGAAACAAAAGTAAGAATAACAAAAGAGAGCAGGTAGAAGCATGCGGGAATACTTTTTGGCTGCTTGATCAACACCGATCTTGACTTTTTCCAAGCATGAAACATACCCAAAGCGGTCATGTGGGCAGATCCGTCTTATCGAGCTCTCGATGGTTCTTTTGCTCTCTTTTTCATTGCCCCAAAGTGCAGCCAGGATACCACCGAGGTTGGAAACACTTTTGGCATGCCCCACGATGAACTCCTCAATGGCCCTAAAGGCGGCAATGTTGTAATCATGCCTAGTCTTAGCCTTCCCAAGGCAGGAGTCCAAGGAGGTCACTTTTTGTATATGTCTTCAACTTTGACTATTATCAATGCTCCCTTCCCCCTCCATGCTTTTCTTACCTTTTTCTTAGCTATATTTTTGACCTCATCCTTCACATTTTTATCTCAGCCTCTAAGGCCTCCAGGTCTCTTAGAAGGGTTATCCATCTCGTGCTTCCTGGGACCGGCACTACTTATGTTCAGCGGAGTCACGTGCAATGTCAAGATCAAGAGGCTCTTTCCCTACTGCAAGAGTCTCAAGGTTGAGTCTCCTAGAAGCCCTGGTGAGAGGTCGTTTAGAGGAAGAGGCGAGGTGAGTGTCAGGAGGAGCAGAAGGAGGAATAGAAGGAGAAACATGTGCAGTGGCATGGGGGTAGCGGCACCGGTGGCGGGGGCAGCGGCGGGGGCAGCAGGGCAGCAGGGGAGCGGGAGCTGCGTGCAGAGCCCATCGGGCCGGGCTAGGAGAGGAGGGGAAGACCGGGTACTTGAGAAGGCAAGTGTTTGTGGATAAGAAAAATAAGCCCTTGATGCAAGGGAACCGCCGGGTATTACGGAACTCCAAAATGGAGCGCTCAAGAGAGTTTAAAAGATAATGAGGGAAGCAAACCAATCTATTCCTACGGAAGTGATTTAAAAAGATGAGATGCTTAGTGGGATAATGTAACAAACCTACCTTCCAGGATATGAAACGAATCATCATGCGAGTGATTTCATCAAATGGTGATGGAATTGAGCTTACAAGCGGACTACCATTGTGCTAAAAATAAGCTTCTCATCTTCCTCCACAAATCTTCTTTCTTGATTTCTTTGATAACCCTTTTGTTGAAGAAGCGGTACCCATCCGTGCTAAGACCCGATCGCTTCAAAGAATGAGCTCTTCATTGACAAGAATTTTCTGTCCCCCATAGTCGACAGTCCTCTCTTTCCACTCCTTAGCAAAGCGTACTGAAATACTTTGATCATGCCCTTGCACTCTTTCAACAAAGCTGGTGAAGCCGCCTATGCTGAGGATGTTCCAAAGCTCGGTGTTTTCCTTCCAATCAGGGTCCGTGCACGGCTCAATTTGACAGGGAGGTCCTCCCATCTTCTCAGTGGTGTGCAGGTTACAACAAATTCCAGAATGCCGTTGGGCATGAAGAACAGTTCGTTTCTTACTGTTGAAGAACGCACAAGAGTGGGTACTGTAGCCGTTGGTCTTCTCACGAACGGCTGCGTAATTGCTGAACTGAGCCTGCGGGAAGTCGCGTGTGAAAATCCTTTCCTATCAACAATCACTTACCATTTTTGATTATTACCATTTTTGGTATTTTTAATGATTTTTGAAATTTTATGAAGAAAATGATGTAGAAGAATGAATATGTTTTGGCACATCACCAAAAATAATTGGAAAGAAAAAACATGCCCCATGTAGAAGACAAGGTTTTACGGAAGAAAAATATGCCCGATGTAGTGAAAATGCTAGAAAAATGACTATGTAATAAAAATAATCATCAAGATGGAATGCTAAAATGTGACAGAAATAATATAGAAGAATCATGTTAGTTATATAACCCCTAGAAGGTGAGAAAAATGAATAATTAGGTCAAAATGGGTATAAATAGTAGGTCAAGAGGACTAAAATCCATCACAACCAATTATTGTTATTAGACCCTTTTGAGATTTGGTGAGATTTTTCTCTGACCTTGGAGAGAGATGGTTTGAATTCAAAATTGTAAACACTATGTTGTACAAGTTCAAGAGTATGGAAGGCCTCCTGTGGATGGTACATTGATACGTAAAATAAATTTTTAATTTTTGAGTGTACTTATTACATTTTAGGGATAGGGAAAATCAATGGGTTCACACTATCACAATCCCTAGGGCAAGCTAGCTTCTAGGTCATGTGCTCAAACAAATAGGTCTTGCGCTAGTGTACAAAATAGTGCATGAGCATAAAACTATATTTTAGGTTAGGTCGGGGCTCGTGCTAGTGTGAAACTGATCGAGTTAGTGGATAAAATCATCTACTAGTGTAGGCTTGCACTAGGAAAAGATGAGCAAGTTTGAGTGGAAAGGCACACACTAGCACAATCTTTCACTAGTGCCACAATGAAGTAGTGCATTAGTGTAAAGGCTTGTGTTATTACAAAATTTGGGCCTTATAAAAATTTTAGAGGAAATTTGGAATTTTTAGAAGAACTTAGGGATGAATAGAAGAATGTAGAAGAAATTAGAACACCTTAGGAAGATGTTATGAGAAGAGATGATGTTAATCAAGTGCTTTGTGTAATATTTTAGGTAATATGATTTAATTTGGATGTATGTGAGCAACATGGGTACCTTGAAGCCTATAAGAAGAATTTTTCAAGATCGTGAGCAATTTTTTTACTACGACATTGGAGGATACATGCCTCTATTATATTTCACGAGATACCCCATATTATGTTGGATCACGTCCTCCTAACTACCTTAAAAGATAGGTGGCAAATCGAGAGCTAGAATTTTAGATTTTTGACTGACAAGATGACCATGAATCTAATAGATGTATATTGCATCCTCGAGTTCTTATTCAAGGAAACTTGGTGACGTATGACGGCGATCACAACCGGATCTTAGATTTCATTTGGGACATGTTTCTTTGATAGGACATACCTCGAAAAGAGGTATGGCGGTGCTTCTATGCGAGATGTTTTAAGGATCAACAGATTACATGTATACCCATATATCTAATGGCTCTTGTCAATTGTTACTTATTATTTGAAAAAATTGATACGCACTTCCTACTTGGTTTTATGGGAGTAGTGCATAGGATTATGGATGGAGAGGTCTTCTTTTGGGTTCAATGTATATTGGCCCACATGTACTAGGATTTGCATTTGATCACATATAAAGGTATGAGGATCTTAAGCAATAACACACTTCTACAAATCTAAGCATGAGACTTTATTGTGATTGGGTGCCTACTTAGGAGAATTACAAGCTAGGGATTGATTATCCATTGTGCATGGGGTGGGAGCTAGTGGTGAGGACGTCAGATCACACATGGGTGATACATATTATTATAGACATTCCTTCGATTACTTACAACTTTGTACGGTTGCTTGGCGTCCCTCACTGAATATACTAGTGACATGATGATGACGTAGAGCTTAGAATTGTAGAGGTTACTAACGTCATTATTGGAATTTAAATTCATATCATAAAGTGGTATCATGTTGACTAGATGTAGCAAAAGTTGGGCCACATCCAGGGTATACCAAGAGATGACATGTGGTACATGCGTAAAATGCATGAGACATTTGATTTCAGGCCACACATTCGAAAGCAATGAGCTCAAGATAGCTACAGATTATGTCATCCCTTAGCTATGGGCTGCATAGCCACAAGTTATAGACCCTAGGACCACACAAAATTATGGAACTTGGTATGTGATAGTACTACCTCTTCATATTACGATCCCACAGGCTACGATAGAGGCAGGTATAGCTGCAACAACATAGGGTTTATGGACATGCTCCAAGACACGGTCAAGGTTAGGATAGCACCGAGGTTGAGGTGGATATAAAAATTTAAGGGAAAGAGTCCGTAGGTACAAATACAACCACATGGTCCTCCCCTACAGGTATCCTTTATAGTCACGACCACCGCCATAACCATAAAAATAGGTACAAATACCTATGGTGCAATAGGTTGTGATACTGAGTTCCACCCTCACCAATTTGAGTAGCGATTCCACATATTGTAGTGGGAAAGGAAGGATGGGATGGATGGGGATCACCCCCAAGATAGATTATAGTAGGTGAGGGTGGGAGACCACCACCTAGGTCACCACAGAGAGGATCGCAGAGATCAAGTTCCTAACCATAGACTCATTTTAGGAATAGGTGGGCCATCAGTGGCCACATTACAGCTTGAGAGAGATATGGATTCACGGTGTGCTAACATAGATTTTATTATAGTGAAAAACTTACAACACTATGTAGAGATAGTAATCATAGAGTGAGAAAAACTTGCAAAAGAGAGAGTACAATGGGGAGATGAGAGGACTCATTTCTACAAGTGGATGTGGCTAGAATCACAACAGAGTGTGATGATCTATATCATGCAACATTAGTAGTAGGATTTCCAGACTTGGTATATGATTTTACAAAAGTGTCACTGAGGAAGTGCATTACAGGGAATTATACTATGATGCGGTTCTAGAGGGACAGAGGGCAGCCCCTTACAATCATATCGTAGGATGAAGATCTAGATCAAGATCACATATGCCATCTAGGTCTACCAGATCAGTACATATGCCACCACCCAAACAGAGGCGGACCATCCTGAGTAACAAGAGAGAAATTCCCTCACAGTGGTGAGAGTCATCCATGACTCTTTAGTTATGTACTATTTTTGATGTATGCCTCGTGATGAAGGCAAAATTTTTGTCATAGTATATATGTATTGTTTTTTATCATGCCTCGAAATGAAGGAACATTTTTTATCCATGCCCATTATGGCATATGTTTTTTATCTAATGTACATCAAGATACATTTTTATATTGACATTTACATTTTATATGGATAGATGATGATTATGTACTTTGATTATTTGTCTCATTTTGTGTTTATGAGATAACACGGTTATCCCATGCTTTTATTATGGTCTATGATGAGGGGGGATAAAGATAATCCCTATTTCCCTAATTTGATTATATTATATGATGTTAGCTTAACATACAAGTTTAATTTTCATTTGTATGATGATTTAGCTTAGCATTTATTCATATGTGATGATAGATTTTATGGATGATGAATTGATAAAAAAATTGTACAAGTAAATAAAAACAATCACAATAAAAAGTTAATCAAATCTAATACAATGACATAATTATGTACAAGTATGAACAATATAACTAATATAATGAAATTCATAATATATTAAAACAAAATTTAATCTAAGAAAGAAAAGAAACCGTGAATGTATAAAAGCACACAACATGAAAAATCAATCCAACTAAACTATGTACAAATAAACAACTAAGTAAGAAAAGACTACTTTGTTTTTGTGGGACAGCTTTTGAAATGTTTTACAATGTTATATTGCTTTTTAAGTTTTCTAATGAAACGTGTTTGAATGTTTTGAGATTTTCTGAAAAATTATGTGAATGTTTATATTTTTTCAAATATTTTTCCAAAGCTATGTGCAAGAAAATGAATAAATGTGGATACCCCTAGTGATAGATGGGAATGTACAAGGGCAATCAACATGTGTATGTGTAAGAAAGTGAAGATGAAAACATTCCCCTAGCGCGAGATGGGAATGTACAAAGGAACACTATTCACATACATGAGTAAGATCAATTGGATCAAGGCCACAAAGGATAGGCTCAAATGTGTCTTAGACATAGGTAAAATTAGCTTATGCTAAATCCACCATATTCTTAGATATGAGATTCTTGTGAAAAACAAACCCTCTGATGGCATCGAAAACCGGTTTTCACCAAAGGAATTGTCCAAAGTAACAAAATTGTGTGGTTTTCACACTTGGACAGATTGATTTCTCTTTACTTTTTTATTTATTTTTATGATTTTTATACTTTTTTTTTTATTATTATATTTGAAGGACCCAATGCTTAAGCATAGAACCATTTGATATTCATATCATTCATTGGCTCCCACAACTCATCACCATCATAATCAACAAGTTCATATGCTCCTAAACCAAACTTAGCAACCATAACATATGGTCCTAACCAGTTAGGCTCAAACTTACCCTTCTTCTCATGATCCTTTGTGGTGTTGAACTAATTTTATTTTAAGACAAGGTATCCTACCTCAAACTAGTGAGGTATGACTCTTTTTATATCCTTGCACACTCAATTCTGATACACTTTTAGGTGATCTAGTGCATGAACATGTTTCACATCCTATATTTCTAGTTCTATGAGTCTGGAAACTCTATAATCCTCCTTTTGTCTAAATATTCTTGCAAAGATATGCACAAAGAACAAATCTCGATCTCAAGGAGCATGCTGAATTTTTGGTAAAAACTAAGGAATATGGAGTATCACTAGTAGGGTTGTAGATGAATGTTTGATAGCCTAGAGGGTTGGATGGATATGTAAATGTTAATAAGGGCCAATGTATTTAACCATCGTTTCCATTATATAAATAAGAGTCTTGTTCAAGGATTCAATTTCTTCATTACCTTGAGGGTAATAGGGAGTTAACCATTTTAGTCGGATTTGAAAATGTTGGCATAACACCTTCACGGTTTTATTCTTGAAATACTTACCATTTTCAACTACAATGACAGAGGAATGTTGTAATGGAAAATGAGGTGGTTCATGATGAAATTTGAAATATGCACACCAGTGACATAGGTAAGAGGAACAACCTCTACCCACTTTGTGAAATACTCGGTGCGGTAAAACCCGAACATGTGGCCATCGGATGAAGTAGGGGTAAAATTTCAAATGAGATCAAGTCCCTACCTTTAAAAAGGTCATGAAGCTGTGATTATTTACAAATATTGTATTAGGACATGTATCAAGTTGTCATACTTTTGGCACAACAAGCATTTCTTAACATACTAACAACAATCAATTTCCATGGTAGGCCAATAATAGCCTACTCTTAACATTTTTTAGCCAAAACCATGCCACTTATATGGGCCCCATAGATGCCTTCGTGCACCTCTTTGACCACTAAGGTAGATTCATCTGAATTAAGGAAATGAAACAGATTCCCATGATAGCCTCTACAATAGAGTGTGCCCCCAAGTAGGGTGTAGTGGGCTAGGCACTTTGGATAAGGTTTCATTTTTCATATTGGGAAATGTCAATATGGAAGGTTCCATCATGAAGGTAATTATAAATGTCATTATACCAAGGGGATAAGGGAAAAAATAATTCACATTCCAACTAAGACACTAGCATCATGTCATCCACATAATATTCTATTATATCATTTATCATGTCATGAAAGATTATAGTAATATCCCTTTGATAGGTTACACCTGCATTCATGAGGTATAATGACATGACTTAATAATAGAAAGGTGCCCAAGGGTGGTAAAATTTGTCTTGTGTTGATCTTCCTCTATAATTTTAATTTGATTATATCCCAAAAATCCATCCATGAGGGATAAAATTTCATAACCAGTAGTTGAATCAACAATCATGTTGATGTTAGGAAGAGGAAAATCATCCTTAGGACACGCTTTATTAATATCTATGAAATTTGTACATATCTTAATACCAATGGGTTTATTTTGTATATGGACTATATTTGAAATCCATTCTGAATAATCAATAGGCTTGATGAATCCTACCACCAATAATTTTTCCAGTTCTTCTTTTACTAATAAAGTAACACGAGGATGCATCTTTCTAAGCTTTTTTTATGGGCTTTGCTTCTTCATGCACAACTAGGTTATGCACTACTAATGAGGGATATAACCCGACATGTCCACATAGGACCAAGAAAATATATCTAAAAATTCATGAAAAAGCATGACAAAGGTGTTTTTATCTTGTGTTGAAAGTGAAGCTCCCAAATTAACCATTCTAGGCTCGTCCTTTGTTCTCATGTTCACATCTATGGTCTCTTCAACTAGAAATTTTGTTTCTTCCTCCATACGCATAGGATTGAGGGGAGATTGAGATATTCATCTAAGGAAATCTCAACCCTTAGACTGGTCATTTTCTATGTCTAGTGATTTTTCCACTTGTTTTTCTGGAAGTTCCTCAAAGAGGTTTTCACTATAGGACTTGGAATTTTTCTTTTTACAAGTATTTTTGATGATATCTTTCCCTTGTTCTCTTTTAAATTTTGTAGACCATGAAGTTTAGCCTCCTCTCCAAAGTATGTGCATGCATCAAGATTAATCGATAATCCCTTCTAATGTTTTCCAATAGGAATGTCATCATAAAGATCCATAAACTTACAAATTACTTCATCATTTTCAAAGAATTTGATTGGTACATGTTGTTGTTGGTCCTAATGGACAAAGTAAGGATAGAAAATATTTAACTCTGGAATGGTAGGGGATATGGTTAAGATATACTTGTCAGAAAATAAGTTTTGGAGGTAAGGTCTTTCAAAAGACTACACCAAGAATTTGTTTCACTTTCCTAATTGGACAAACTATCTTATCATTTAGAAGAGGTTTCTTCAACCTATGAAGGATTTGACCCATATGGTTGGATACAAATACCATTCTTAAAAACCTTACAATGTGGTATCAGAAGATCTTGTCATATATATTACTCATTTATGTTGCATCCATATCTTGTGTATCCCATAACATAAATCATTTTTTTGGGATAAAATACTTGCGTAATTGATAGCATGGATCAATATCATCATTAGGTGATTGGGATATGGAATTATCTAACATCTTTTCATCTTCTAAAACACCACCAGGAAGAAAATTATCATTGTTAAAATGCTCTTGGGATCTTTGATATTTTTATATGTGCTTACCTTGCATCTAGGGAAATAAGGGGAGTTTAGAGACAAAATGGACTTGTTGGAGGACATATTCTCCACAACCATTTGTAATAACTTTCATCTCCCATGAAGAAAAGGGAGAGTCTGATGTAGAAGCACCATCCTTATGAGAGCACAAGGTGTCTAGATCAACACGTGAGGCAAGAGCCTTTGATTGAACTTGAATGACCATTTCTATAGAAGGACATTCAAATGTGGTGGGAAAATAACCCAAAAATGCTCTATAATGAGAAAAAGGTTGAGGATAACCCTGAATGGTAATATTTTATCCTTCATGGTATAAATTTAGACACTGATGGTATGTGGAAGGCACGACCTGTATGGCATGAATCCATGGGAGAGCAAGGAGCATGTTGTAATTAAATTCCAAGTTCAAAACATGCAACTTGGTGTCATCGATAGTATGCCCCAATTTCATAGGAAAAGTGACTATCCCAACTTATTTTCATTATTCATTATCATAGGCCTTGATGGAGATGAATTTAGGTTCTAGATCAAAATCAATGCAGCCCAGTTGTCTAACTAGTTTCAGAGTACAAATATTTAGGCCTGATCCACCATCCACAAGTACCCTTTTTATCTTCTTACGATGGAAAATAAATTCAATAAGTAAGGGTAGATTATACTTATGATCCTCTTTAGAAATCTCTTGATGGATAAATTTTATGTGCTCAATAGGAGAAATTTATACAACGAAGGATTTGAAGCACGTAGGATCAAATCTCCCATATAGAATTTTGCAAATTCTTTCTATGTGAAAATTGGATATTTTGAGAAGATCTAAGATCAAAATCTTAGGAGTAGTATTCTCAAGTTTTTATAAAAATTCATAATGACTATCCTAAGGGGTAGGAAAATGAGGTTTTAGGATAATGAGGAGAGCAAGTTGCATTGCCATGGTACACTCCCTTTATTTAATCTTAATAGTTTTGCTTTGTGTTCATAGGTGGGCTAACACAATCAATTAGAGAATCAAAAGAATTATTAGTTTTGGAAATATAGTTGGTACTCTTTTTCTGGGAAGACTGACCTTGATCTGGATTATACTCCCCTTTATTATTCTTAGGGAAAGTTTATTTGTAAATTCCCAAGTTTTCATTGGAAGACTTGCTAGGTCATGGGGAATCCATTTCTACATATCCACTATCATTTATATCTTTTACGAAGTGTTTTAACTTCAAAAATTTATCAATATTGTGACCCCTAACATGATGAAACCCACAATATTCATTTTCTTGGAACCATGTTGGTTTCGGTGCATCATCTCTATAAGGTATGGTGTTTGGGAATTTAACCATGTTCACCACATCTAATTGTTTTAATAAAGATGAAAAATAATGTGTTAGAGAGGTGAACGTGCAATGCTTAAATTCAAGGGCAACAATTTCTTTGGTAAGTTGTGAAGGAATACTATTTAGAATAGCCTACAAAAATTTAGAATCAGTTATACCATCACCTATAATGTTTTTATTCTTATTTGGAAATAATTTTGGTTTTTCTGTAGGATTTGATTCATGGTTATCTCTTGAAAATGGTTTTAAGGTTCCTTTGGATAAAAAAATTTCTCAATTTTGATTCATTTTTGTATAACCTCTTCAAAGGTGTTACCATAATGTATTTTCAAGTGAAAATCGATCCTAGGGTTTATATTAGGCACGAAAATGATAACCAGTTATTTCTATGTTATGGAGCAAGGGAAGTGACTAGCTAACCCTCACCATATTTACAAGAAATTAGTGAAGTTTTCATTATTTTTTATGTTTTGCATTACACAAGTCTATCGGGGTGATGTCATTTTCCATGTTAAAGGAAGAGTGATGCACAAATTTTTTTTGTTCATTTTGGACATGTAGATATTAGCCCTTTAGGTATGTGTATGAACCATTTAATTGATTATTCAAAAAGACACCATAGGAAGATGCAAATGATATAATTATCACTATATGTGACCTCTTGACATGCCATAAAGAATTCATTGACATGGTCTTGTAGATCATATTTATCTTTATATTTATCAATTTTTGACAATCAAAGTGATGAGGAAAGGTGTTCTCAACATAGCTCTATCAAACATGTATGGGCATAGATCCTCAAATTGATACTTCTTTCTATATCCCACATTGACTTCTTGTAATTAAGTGAGGGCGTTCTTCCTAGATAACCATTCCTAGTTGAATATTTGACCACGTGTAGGTTAAGAAAGAATATATACATGATTATTTTGAGATGTTTCACCACCTTTATTAGATATGTATAATTATTGATACACCTCTTTATATTTCTCTTAATGAGGAGTTTTGTTATAAAACTCATGATATGAAGCTCTAGATTTTTATTTTCTTTGAGTCTTCGTAGGATCTTTTTTTGAAATGTGAAGCTTAACTTGTCAATTAATGAATAAGAGCTTTTTTTTTGTTCTATTGTAACCTCTTTGTTTTTTATCTCTTTGTGATTCTCATGAGGAGGGTATTTTTTATGATTGGCATGTTCCCCATGATCCTTGAAATGAATTTTAACAACGGGGATGTGATAAACACCATTAGATTGAGAAGGCACTTCTTCCTCATTTCGTTGGTCGGAAGTATAAGCATGTCCTGGGTTTAGGATTTCATCAATATTATGAAGGGGATGCTCTACTTATTCCTTTCCATGAATCATATTTGTGAGGAGATTAGGATCAAATTTAGGTAGCAATTTAGCCCCAATTCTATGATACACATAATGATTTCATTCCTATTTTGGAGTAAGAAGTTATCTATGTGGGAAAAATCAAATTCAAAATCATTTCAAGGAGATTTCCCCTCATCACCACTATGGTCAACCATGTTATTATCTTCAAAAAAAGGGTTTAACTTATCAATAAAAAGGGTTTTACCCTAATATTTGATGCCCCATCCTTGTGATAGGATGTTTAATGGGAAATGTTTTACTAAGGTTGATTCAAATGGACCATAGAAAAAATCACTCGGTGTGATGACGTCAAATCATCGAAAGAATGTCAAATGGTAGAGAATCCAAAGAATTAAGACAATAAAAATAAAGGATACAAAAGAATAAAGAATGACACATTGATATGGAACTGTATAGTAATGCGTATCTAGGAAAAATCAATCAAGTACAAGACTGAGATCCAATCACGAGAATAAATACTCCCTACATTCTCAAAGATAGGTTTGGTGCAATACTTACAAAATAACATCAATACTTAGATTGAGTTATGGATAAACAAGACCTAAGTATTGAGATGGTGTTGATGTGATTTCCAAACAAGGAATACTTAAACAAGTTTAAACACAAACAAATTCCAAGTTTTAAAAATGGAATCTATAGATGTGAGCATCGTAAAAACACTACTTGGATATGTTAATCAATATTTTTAGGAAAAACAATATATTATTATCAAAATAGTATTGGAATGATGAGAACAATGTAACAATAAAACTTTTCAAAATTCAATGCAATTTTGGAATTAAAAAGATCTAAGTATAAAAAATAAATTGATATTTATGCGAGTAGTGTAACAATACAACTTAGAGAGTTAAATCAAGTTTCAAAAAGGAAACAAGATGTAAGTATCAAACACCACATTGATCATATGTGAGAAGCATAATAACTGAAGAGGAATTCTATGATGAGATAACCTAACTATAATAAGATAGTCTTGACGTGGGTATAAAGATAAGGATATCAAAATATAAAGATGTACCAACACACTTTCAATGCTTACTATCAAAATTTCAATAAGGATGTAAGTGTGTGCAAAACTGGTGGAAATAATATTGATAGCACTACATATACATTTTATCTTTTTTTCCCATTTGGGAAACAAGAAATTAAAGGAGGAGGCCAAGTGGTGATGAAAAACACTTAGTGTAACTTTGGTAGAGTTTCTCCTTGTCTTATGAAAAGGTAGAAACTAAGAAAAATGATGCTTTGTAAGTTTCATGATGAATAGCACACGACTCAAAATTTGATGAACTCTCCCTTGTTTGACTAACAAGGTTTTGACTTCAAGATTTTTTTTCTTTGTGAGAGCTCTTTAGAACACAATGGATAAATTCAAGTTGGCCCCAATGTGAAATGGTATCCTAGGAATTTAATTACAAACTCGTCAATTTTTACCTAAGAGAGTTACATATTTCTAGTAAACTAGATAATGGACCATTACCCCACAATCAAATTAATGAACAAATCCTCATATGGGTAATATGAAGCTTATATCACATGGATTTTCAACTAGTCAAGTTGGTAAGGGGCAACTTCCCATTTCATTAACCAGTTCCCTCAAGTTGTGGACTACTTTGAGGTTCCTGTGGTAATCCTCATAATGTGTTTTATGGCTTATGCCAAGATACTTCCCACAATTCAAAGTGGACAGGTTTAAGCCCTTATCTCAACCTATAAATATTGTGTTTTGAATAAATTGTGTTTTTTAAAATATTTTATTAAAAATTTGGTTTATAACACCATTGAAAACCTGAAATATGTGTGTATTTAGTGTAGACATAAAATCATGAACTTTAGACATTATTTATTCTCGATCTCATACTACTATATAGAAGGTTTTGAGTGAAGAAAGTACTAATTAACCCCATATTTTGGCCATCTACATTTTTTTCTTTCGTCATTCTCAACCTATTGACCCCACATTCCCATTCAAATTTTATTGTTTCATATTATTTTAGCTTTTCTTTGGGGTTCCTAGGATATTATTGGAGCACCCATGGGAACCCCGATCTAACCAGGGAGCTCGATAGTTTTTGAAGTAACCCACCACTTTTTGGGAACTTTCTAGCCATTTCAACTTCTTATCTTTTTGGCATCGAACATCTCTGGGTTAATTACAAAATTAGATGAAGATAACCATATAACTATAAAGTTATTACACCATAATAAGGGAACAAACACTACTCACTACTATCATCCACCTAAGGTTGCATTTATTTAAGGAATTTGGAGATCATTTTCACTCCCTTAGCTCCATCGAAGGATAAGGTTATTTCATCTCGCATAACACAAGCATATGAGGGGATTCTATTCTATTCTATCCACCATTATACTACTTTTTTACATCTAGTTATTTCTCGCTACTTCACAAAGTTTGACTGGAACAAGAACACCTAGGGCACATGATTTTTACACACATTATAACAACATTTGGGTTTGGAATGTTGTGCAAAACTCAATTAGTAATCCCACTATTATGGAAACCGAGGTTAGTATAACCTATTCATATGCATTATTTTTTTAGGGTTTTGATACTCCTCTATTCTTTTGTAGGTATTCTATTCATCTTGGATTACTAATGACACCTAGCGTAGTGTAGTAAACCTGATGTAGTAGAAAATGAAGGTTTCATATCACTTACAGGACGTATAAAACTCAGTTCCATACAATTTACATAGACCAAGGCACCCATTCTACATACCAAAGTGCCCACGTGAGCCCCAGACCTCTCTAGGTTCTCTCTAAGTCTAGCTAGATCCATCCTTTTTAGTTTCTTTGCATAGTTTTTCATGTTTCATGTTTCTCAAGTCACTTCTATGACATAGTCCTGTGAGTTCATCAAATTAGCTAAGTCACATCCATAGTTCTCTTACATAATAGGGTTTCTAATTTCATTATATTAGTTTCTTGGGTTATTTTCCATAATCATTTACTGCATTTATTTAATGTATTTATATGTTGTTCTAGATTATATTAACTACTATTATTCCACATATTTAGTTAATCATTTTGTAACCCAATCTCCACGCTTATAGGATATTCATTCATACCTTATCATTCTAGGTTTTATTCTCCTTTTCCCATGGCTCACTCTCATACTGATTTTATTGAGGAAAATATTAAGGCCATTAATGATCATATTGTTGAGAACCCTACAGATCTAGAATTAATTTTACATATGGCTCACGAGGAAGCTACCAATTTGGAAAAACTCAACACTTCCAAAGCTATACTAACCTATATTTCCACTCAACCGCTCGCTTACACTCTTCCACCTATCTCTATTGTTCCCATTTTAGTTACTAATCAAACAAATCATTTTACTATGCCCTTAGTTTCTCATATATATAATGTTTCATCCATTTGAAATCAAGACTTAACTTATCTTTATGATGACCTTCAATCTCAAATTCATAAGTTGTAATAGACCACTTCGCATGCATCACCATCTTTAGATTCTACCTTATTATTGCATACTCCATTCGCACTTTGCCATCTCTACTTATCCACTTCCTCCTAGATTTTTCACCCCTAAGCTTCCCATTTTCAATGGGCATGGTGACCCACAGAACATCTTAGAGAATTTCATGTCATTTTTATCAATTTCATTGATGATCATATTCTTATAGCTAAAATATTTCATCATAGTCTCCACTATTATGTGATGCATTGGTTTTACGACCTCCCTATTCAAATGGTAACTTCATTCACGCATCTAGTTGATGCCTTTCTTACTCATTTCTCCATCAATATCGGCTCTAAGATCTCTTACGGTCATCTAGAACAACCTAAATAGGAATCAAATGAACATGTCACTAACTACATTTTGAGGTATAAGAACAATCTAGATAAAATAAAAATGTTCTTACGGAATCTAAGCTTCAGGACTTGTTCATTCAAATTATTTTACTTGCCTCACCAAGATTTTTAATTTTTGAAATCAATCCTTTGTTTGATCATATTTATCATACTCTTAAGCATCGTGAAACAAAACTTCTATAAATAGGAAATCTTAAGTATCAGGAACAAGATTCATCCTCCACTCATTTTCCAAACAAGACGATATTCAAACCATCTACCACTAATCCAATAGACACTAAAATCATTTTCAATATAGTTAATCCTACTAAAGAGGTTCAGTCATAACAACCTCGGTGCACATTTAGTAACTTTCCAATGGCTCCACATCTCATATTGAAAAAAACTTCTCAAGAGAAATCTTATTACCCTTCCCCACCACTCGAGTTAGACCCATCATGACCAAAAGGTAGGAACTACAATGATAAATTCCATTATAATTACCATCAATGTGTGGTAAATTCTACAAATAGATGTTTCAAACTCCATACAATCATCCAAGATCTAATTGATGACAAAAACTAGAGTTTCTAGAGTCTACTAACTCTTCCCCAACCAATGACAAGGGTAAACTCAAGCTCTTTAACAACTAATCTCAACAAAGTGACAATAAGACATAAAAATATTCTGCCAATTATACATATCACACAGTACCTCCTCCTTAATCAAGATATCTTGATTTCTTAGTTACAAGCACCTCGACTCTTCACCACCATTCATATCTTTCTCTAATCATGATTATCATGTAAATTTTACTTCTAATCATTTACATATCAATGCATCTATTGGTTCGACCTCTATTAACAACACTAAGGTTGACCCATCATGTCCTGTTAGTGCATGCTCTTTTCACTTCTCAAGTCTATCAGCTATCCTCAATTACAAATTGAGTACCCTTTCAAAAAACCCTTTAGCATTGTTAACCTACATGTTATGATTTGTCCTCTTCCTCTACTTGTGTGTTTCCTCATTGGAAACAAATTTTATAGATGCCATATGCTTCTTGGTCTCAATTGGATTCATTTCTCACAATATATCAATTCTATGAATCATTTGTGACTTAATTTTATTCACAATAATCAGGTCATTTCTATTGATGGTGTCCCTCCATTTGCTCCATGGTCATTATATCCTCACAAAGTAGCTAGTACATCATTTACTTCCTCCAAAGACATCAAAATCTACATTTATTAAAGAAAAATATACGCATATTTCCCCTACATGCACATTTTCCACATGACCACACCACTCTGCTATTCCTACACATAAGTATAGGCCTATTCCTAATATAGTAACTACCTCTCAATTTCGATCCCCGCCTCGATTTATTCCACGTAGGAAACAGGGACAAAATCCTGTAAATATTTTATTAATAATCATAATTACGTACAATGGTGCAGACTAAAATATTTATAGATATTGGACAGCTAAGAGATATAAACAATGAAAGATGTTGCACAGTGCAACAATAAGCCTTGATTACATAAGCTTCCAAAAGATCATCTAGGAAGCAATAACCAACTAAATACAAACAAGTATAGTTGCAGCAATAATGCAACAAATAAACAATACTAAAATAATGTGGTTATTAAATACATAACCAAATAATAAATAACCTAATACAATGCATAATTAATTAAATAAACTAAGTTTACCTAACATTCCCCCCCTTAATTTTGCATTGTTTCAAGAGATGAGGAGAGGAACTCTCTGAACAACTCAAACTTGTCATGTGCAAGTGAATTTGTGAAGATATCTGCTCATTGTTCAACTGTTGGAAAAAATGAAGTTATATATTGTGCTTCAAGACATGCTCACATATGAAATGTACTTGTACCTCAATGTGTTTTTTTCTTTCATGAAAAATTGGATTGCGAACAAGTTTGAGAACACCTTCATTATATAAATACATGGTGGTTGGTTTGTCCTATGGTATTCCAAGTCCTTCAAGTATGTGACGTAGCCAAATCACTTCACAGATAGCTTCTCCTACAGAATAATACTTGGCTTCTGTGGAAGAATGAGAAACAAAGTGTTGTTTCTTGCTTCCCCATGATATTGGTCCAGATCCCATAAAGAACAAAAATCTTGAAGTGGATTTTTGTCATCAATGTTACCTACATGATTTGAATCGAATATCTGACAAGAAATTTTTTTCATTCTTCTTGTATTCCGACCAATATCTATTGTTCCCTTGAGATATCTCAAGATGCGCCTTGCTTTGCCTTCCAATGAAATTTTTTTGGATCCTGTATGAACCTAGATAGATAGCTCACTGCAAAGTTGATATCTAGTCTAGTTTATGTTAGGTAAATGAGACTCCCAATCAAGTGCTGATAGAGAGTGGCATTTACTACATGAGATGGATATAAATGAGATAACTACAATCTATTCTCCATAGGTGTAGAAATAGCTATAAGATCCATCATCTTGAATTTCTTGAGTGTTTTCTTGGTATATTTAAACTAAGAAACAAATATTTGATTCTCTATTTGCTATATTTCCAATCCAAGACAATAATGCATCAACCTGAGATATGTCATGTCGAACGATCAATTAATATATTTCTTTGTTACATCGATCATCCTCATTTGAATCACAGTGATGAATAGATCATCGACATAAATAATGACAATCATAATCTCCCCCCCTTTATTTTTGAGGTAAATATTGGGATCGTTTGGATTTCTAAGAAATCCACGTTGTACAAGATGCTCATCAATGTTGTACAATGATTTCCTGATTTTGCATACCTTTTCTTCTTGACTAGGTACAATATATGCCTCAGGTTGAGTCATGTAGACGTCTTCTTATAAATCTCTATTCAAAAAGGAAATTTTTACGTCCATCTGATGGACTTTCCAACCAAACTATGAAGCTAGAGAAAAGATCATCCTGGTCATTTTGATCTTATATGTGGGAGAAAATGTCCCCTCGTAGTCAATGCCTTCTTTTTGTGTATACCCCTTTGCTACTATTATCACTTTATACTTTTCTAAGGTACCATATGCCTTTTACTTTGTTTTTAATATCCATCTGCATCCAATGGGTTTCTTCCCTGATGGAAGATCAACAAGCTGCCAAGTGTTATTTTCATCACTAATTAATACTTAGCATCCATGGAATCTTTCCAAGATTTTGACTGTAAGGCTTCCTGGATTGTAGAAGGTTCATCAGATTCAATAAATCTACTCATCAAAGAAAATTTCACTTCTTCTCTTTCTTTACTATGAGTTTGTGGTCTAGGGGTGGATGTATTTGCTGGAGCATCCATTCTTGCATCTCGTAACATGCTATTATACTACTTGGGCATATGCTGAGCAGTTCCCATGGGTCTTGGTTCTATTAGATCATCACCATAATCCCCATCATTGCTTTCATCATCTATGAGAACATTAGCTTAAATTTTAATAACTAGTGAAGAATCTACATCGAGTTGATTCGGGGAGGATACTCTTCTTCCTTCTTCTCAAAGAAATTGACGCGTCTCTGCTAGTGTAGAATCTCCTAGTATTTGGATCCATCAATCAGTACCCAAGTTTCTCTTCACTGTACCCATTGAAAGATGAGTTTTTGATTTCATATCCAGTATCTTTCTATTCTTCTTAGGTATGTGAATACTTGCTTTACACTTGAATACCTTGAGGTGTGCAATATATGCTTTCCACTTTGACCATGCTTAATGTGGTGTTACTCCGTTAAGAGAAACTATGGACACTTTGTTCAAAAAATACATTATTTTCTTTGTTACTTCTTCCTAGAATGTCTTTGCTAGTCCAGAGTCATTGATCATACATCACATCATTTCCATGATAGTATGATTTATTCTCTCAATAACACCATTTTACTTGTGGTGTGTGTGGAGGAGGCATTTGTTAACGAATCCCGTGAGCTTTTAGGTAGTCTTTAAACTCATCACTGGTGAATTCCCCCCCTTGATCTGAGTGAAGAGTTCTGATGTGATGACCTTTTTCATTCTTGACAACTACTTTTAATTTCTTTAAGGTTTCAAAAGATTCACTTTTCTTGTGAAGACAAACAATCCACATTTTTCTCGAATAGTCATCTACACAAAGCATGAAGTAATGATATCCAGAATGAATTGGTTGCATTAGACTGCAAATATTGGTATGAACCAAATCAAGCTTACTATGAGCTCAAAAAGTACTCTTCTAAAAAAAATATCTGTGTTTTTTTCCTACTTGGAAATGAGGACACTTTTTTGTATCCTTCTGGAGAGATGGTAAACCATTTACCATATTTCATTGGTGAAGTGTCTCAAGATACTTGAAACTTATATGACCAAGTCTCCAATGCCACAATTGTCCAGAGGTAGAGTTCTTAGCCACAAGTTTTTGATCATATTTGTGGATAAAATCAAGCTGGAACATGCATCCCACATTAGAGGATTTTGTAACTATTTTTGAGCCTCATGATTTGTCTCGAATTAAACATGTTTTCTTTTTGTAATGACTATCAAAGTAAATTTTCAAGTTGTGATCTAGGAGTTGATGACTCAAAGTAGATTTTTTTAGTCAACCTAGGGACATATAAAACATCTGACAATCTACAATTGTGTGAACCAAGACGTAAAGAAATGTTCCCAATCCCCTCAACTGTGTATGAAGAATCATCACCTAACGAAACATGGTTTTTCGAAGGTGTGTCCCTCATTAAAGTAAACCAGTCTCTATGGTTGTTCATGTGTTGAGTGGCTCCCAAATCAACATACAAGACATCAGTAGATGATGTGGAAGGTTCACTTAATTGAGCAGTGTACAAGTAGTCTTCATGTCTGAATTTTTTCTTCTTACTCAACAATATTGCTTTGTTGATGGGGTCTTATTTTCTAGTTCCCCTTTTTCTGCCCTTGATTGTAGTTTGAGTGTCCCTTGTGAGATTTCTAGTGTTGAGGTCCAGATTTTCTTGATGAACCTTTTTTATAAGGGTTATACAAACAATATTTTAATTCATGTCCTCTTTTGTAGATTGGACATTTATTTTTTTGTTGTTTATCCCCTTAATGTTGATGCTGATTCTGATTTTGGTGTTTTTAATAGGAATTATGTTTTCCTTTCACTTTTCCTTTCCATTTTTGATGTGAAGAAATTTCTTACTCTTCTTCATTATCCTTATTATTCATGGCTTCCTCTTGTTGCAGTAGATTAACCAGCTTGTCAAAACTCATTGTCGTATCTGACAAGTTTAGGGTTGTTACAAAAATGTGATAGGAAGAAGGAAGAGCTCTCAAAACAATGGGGACAAGAGATTCATTAGTGACCACTTCTCCCGGGTTAGAATTGAAGCCCTCAACTCGTAACTCTTCTCAAGAAAGCTTTGATTTTCTCATTTTTCTTCAACTTCAGTATGTGTAACTAACTTTACAAATTCAGTTTGACATTCTTGTTTTTGGCCTCGTATATCATGTTCAACTTATCCCATGCTTCTTTGGTTGTTTTGGCATATTGAATGTGGGGTTGCACATAGTAGGACACTCCAAATAAGATGTTGAGTTTTTCCTTCGATTTGATCTATCAAACTGTCATTGTTGTGTTATATCAATAGTTGATCTAGTCGAGTACCATTCACAATAGTTTAGATCTCTAAAAATCAATTTGTGTCTTGATTTTAGTCTTCCATGCACCATAGTTGTTTTCTTTAAGTAGTTGTGAATCTAGAAGAAACAATTTGGGGGCATTAGTTACCATTTTTCTATAATAACAGACGGGGTTAGGCTCCTATCACTCCGGATATAGGGTCTCCTAATCTATATACCATCAGTTTTATATACCAAACCTTTCTATATATGTGCCCTTCCGATATACCCGTTCGTACATGGAAGAATCTCACCCTTTCTATATACTCGACGTACGTGAAAGAGGCATTAATGTACGTGAAAGAATTTGATACGTGATACCAACACAATAATCTTGAAAGGGTGTATGCAATTATTGACACTGGATCAAAGAAATATCCTCATACGTGTGCGTAACTTTGCTATATACTTGGATAATTTCTCAGTTTGGATTTACATCAAGAAATCATTCACAAACAGATGGGATGGCCCATAGTGTGTGCACTTTGCTTTCCTTATTACTCCCCATAGATTTAAAGGTTCGATGCCTAGATGACGTTGTTGTAGCTATATTAGGTGTTAAGTGCAGTAGTAGTCGTATAACTTTACCCGTAAGTTCTTCCTAGAGGCACTATATATATACCGAATGTTGCGAATGAGATCTAGGATTTTGTGAGTGTTTTAGAACCAAATTTCACTATTTTTTATTACAATTCTATACCAATTTCTAAGCAGTTACAATGTTTGTAGTTGACTATGGAAACATGTAAATTATTATAAAACACTGAACTATATAATTACATTCAAAAAATTGAAAAATTGAATGGTATACAAATGTTTTTTTTTTTTCGGGCCTTGGTGGCGTCCGGAGCCCAAAACGGATTTGTGAGCAAAAACCATTAAAAACTTGATTAAAATGGAGTTTTCTGGTACCCCCCCTTTTGTGAATGTTGTTTGAAATCAAAAAATAGGCCTATTAGGAGAAGTTTTTCCCTATATTAGGGTTTTCCTCGCTAAAAGTTTAGGAGCCTATTTAGTCATAACTAGAGGTTTATTTACCTCTAAGTTTGGCGGTTTCACCAATTTTTCCTCCAAATTTCAATGGTTTAAAAATTTGTGTTAGGGGTGGGGGTCGAACCCCAAACCTCCCTTCCCTAAGTCTATTGGTCTAACCACCTTGGAACCTATATCACTTATGCTAGAAAACAAAGCATATTGTATTTAAAGAAGATGAAAATTGACTCACCTCATAAAATTTGACATGGCAGAGGATAATTGACGTGGGTCGTGAGGAGAGCCCTACGTGGTAGATCCGGAGGTCCATGTGGAAAACGTAGAGGTGGAGGAGGGAAGTTCTAGGTATTTATCCAATAAAAATGGATCTGAAGCTTATCTCCACACCTTTTTATTTTTCATGCTTATTTCATATGATACGCCTTTTCACTTTTGTCTACCACTTTTTATTTTCTCCTACCACCATGGTTTGAGATTCCTTTGGATTTTATTTTGTTGTCATCTATTGATTGATCGATTTTTTATGATCTTCCATAGTTTTTGTTTGTTTATATTTGAATGGATGTGTGTAGGTTTGACGTGGCCATGATACGTGCTCATGGGTTATCTGACAGGGAGTGTGGAGGTCATAGGCCATAGAGTTGCCACCTTTTGGTGCAACATTGTTTTTATTTTTCTTTGATTTGTTTGCATGCAAGTCATAGGGTGTGGACAACTCCAATGCAATGTGCCTCGGTTATAATCCAGAGGATCCTCACAGAGAAACACCGATCTAAGATCTTCACAAAAATTGTTGTAGTCATTTTTAAAGCATGGGGAAAAATTATACGACTCCAACGACAGCTTGTTTGTAGGAAACGGAGCTCGTTTGCAAAAGTTATAGCCCGCTGAAATTTTTGGGCAACTGGCGAATTTTGGGGTTTTTGTGCAGGTTGGACGTGTGCACGCTCGCCAAGTGTTGTGATCGTATTGCGACACATGGACGAATTGTGTGATGTATTAAAAAAATGGGTTTTGGAATGCCGGTCTTGGACACTCGATCTCGGACAAATGGACCCCGCTATTTACTGGCTGGGGGCCCTCAGCCAGGTTCGACACACTCGATTTAGGAGGGGTGCCTTGGCCTCCTTCTCATTTAACCATTCAACATACTGTGTATATAAACCTCTATATTTTCTATTGCGCCATGCATGTGGGATATTGGGCAGGTTTGATTTAAATTATCCACGCCTTATAAACTTCTTTGCATTTTCCACGCCTATGTCTATTCATTTCCACGCCTATATTAAACTTTCCATGCATATATTAAATTTCCCACGCCTTATTTCCAACTGTCCACCATTTAAGGGATTGGGCACCTAAAATTATGACATGCGCCTCCCAAGAAATGCGCCCAAAGTCAAAGCGCCTATCACATAGGCTTAGGTGGCTTACTTGCCACTTGAAATGCGCACCCACCTTCTTATTTAAAACATTAGATAAGTCTCCAAGCACCCAATGTGGGATTTTATTCCCAAAGGATAAGCCAAAAGACATGGAGGGGAATGGAACTCGGGTGGAGGTAGTAAAAAGATAAGCACCCAGCCATCAGACCAGGAGGCGCACAAACAATATAAATAGGGTGACATTTTATTTGTAATGCATTCGGACTGTGTAGAAATATTGTATTGCTCATATCTTGAGCTAACGGTGGAATTTGAAGGAGATGTAAAAGGCAACCCCTATTATTTTTGACAGAGGAAGACTGTGAGAAGGTCTAAATTTTGTAGAATTCTTTGTAAAGGATTATTTTCAAGATTTTAATAGATCGGTCCCATTCAACCGGACCCGGAGACGTAGGCCTCAAGCGCCGAACTCCGTTATCAATTCTCGCGTCACGTTGCTGGTGAATTCTCTTCATTTATTTCTGTATTTGCACAGTACTTGCAGTTTTTATTCTTTTATTAAAAATACAAAAAGAAATAATGCACAAATTTAAATCGAAAATCAATACAAAGCAAGAAAAGTGTGTGTGCACAATTGCTAGTTAAATTTGGTTTTCAGATCATTGGTATCAGAGCTGGTTTTGACTGATTTTTGGTTCAGTTTAACGTGTTTTGGATTGCAAGTTGTGTGTTTTGGATGTTAACAAGGTCTCGATCTAAGAAGGGTGAAGGAGAATTAGTGAAGGAGATCCCAAAATTGGTACCGGCATTTATCTCGAAGTCCTATAATGGAGGATCGAGAGGAAGTTGAACAAAATTTTCGTCAATCCTTCCAACAGATGAAGGAAATGGTGGAAGAAATGTACCAAGAAAGGAAAAGGGAAAAGGGGACTAGAGAAGGTAAGAAAGAAGAAATCTCTAGTTCTGACATTCCAAAAAGAGACTCCTTAAAATCTGATTTTCTTTCATTAAAGTTAGATATCAAGTTTGAATTTCCTATGTATACTGGAGAGCTAAATGTAGAGAAGTTGGATAACTGGGTCAAGCAAATAGAAGTATATTGTAGGGTTCAGAAAATTGTTGATGATGAAGCAAATATTCATCTGGCAACTCTTCGGATGGGTGGAACCACACTCATTTGGTGGGAGAGTAAGCTTCAGGAAGTGGAAGAAAACAAAGGTAAAGAAATCACTTCTTGGTCCGAATTTGTTTCAAATCTTAGGCAACAATTTTATCCTCTTGGTTATAAGCAACAAGCTATGATGGATTGGCAAACATTAAGACAAACTAAGGGACAAAGTGTTCAAGAATACACACAAGAATTTAGAAAAAGGGCTCTAATTCTGGGAATTTCCCTAAACACAGAAGAAACACTGCTCAAATATATTGGTGGATTGCATAGTTATCTAAGGCATATGATACTTGTTTTAGGTCCTACTAATCTTGATGCAGTATGTGTTCAAGCAACCCATCTAGAAGCACGAGGGAAAATGACAAAGGAGTCCTCTTTCTCTTCTTTTAATCAGAAGAACAAGCAATCTGAAGGAAAAGGTTCGAAAGAACAAGGAAAAGGAAAGGGTAAGCATAAAACAAACTCTACTGTTAAGAAGGAAGATGAAAAACCATTTTGCAATCATTGTAAAAAAAACCATGATGAGTCTAAATGTTGGAAATTACATCCTGAAAAGAAGCCCAAATGGATGGTTAAGAAAGGAAAGGAAAAGAAAACAAACACTGTAGTGCATGATCTTGGTTCTGATTCAGGTGATGAAACCAAAATCACAGCTATGGGTTTACAAGGTAAGTCCACTCTTTCAATTTCCAACAATAGTGTTTCAGATGTTGCATCTTCTTCTAGTAAACAAAGTACAACTGACGATAAGAAAATAAATGAGCTTTTCCACATTAGATTAATTTCAAAGCATACAAAAATTGATACTCTTTTTGATAGTGGATCACAAGCTAATTTGATTTCAGAGGAGGTTGTTAAAAAACTAGGACTCAAAACTACACCACATCCTAAGCCTTATCCTTTGGGCTGGGTTTGTGATGATGCAAAACTGCAGGTAACTAAAACTTGTACTTTCAGATTTGCCATTAGAGACAAGTTTATTGATGAGGTTGAATTGGATGTAGTTCCTTTGGATATTTGTGGGGTGGTTTTGGGAAGTCCTTATTTGTATGATCGTAAAGCAATCTTCTATAGGGAAGAAAATAAATATTTGCTTGTAAAGGATGGAATTGAGTTTATTATTAGAGCTCACCATGAAAAGAATAATCTATCCTTAGTGACTACAGGTCAAATGAAAAGGCTTGTAAATTCAAGCAAAAGTTTTGTGCTCATGGTGGTCAAAGCCAAGGAAAAAGAAAATGAAATGGCTTTTGAGACTTGCGATCTAAAACATAAGGATGAATTGGTAAAAATTGTTTCTCAATTTGATGATGTTTTTCAGGATCCACAAGGTCTACCTCCCAAAAGAGGGGTTCAACATGAGATACAGTTGCTTCAGGATGCACCTCTTCCCAATATCGGAATGTACAGGTTGTCAGTAGTAGAGAATGAGGAAATCAAGAGACAGGTAATGGAACTTTTGGCTCAAGGTATAATTCGTCCAAGTACATCCCCATGTGGTTCACCAATTATATTGGTTCCCAAGAAGGATGGCACTTGGCGAATGTGTGTTGATTTCCGTGCTTTAAACAAGATTACTATAAAGAATCGTTACCCTCTTCCTAGAATAGATGATTTACTGGATCAATTAAGAAATGCAATTTATTTCACTAAGTTAGACTTAAGAAGTGGTTATCACCAAGTAAGAATTGCAGAAGGTGATGTTTGGAAAACTGCTTTTAAAATGAAATAGGGATTGTTTGAATGGTTAGTGATGCCTTTTGGTTTGTGCAATGCACCGGCAACATTCATGAGAGTTATGAATGAAATTTTTAGACCATTCATTGATAATTTCGTTATTATCTACTTAGATGATATTCTTATTTTCAGTAAATCATGGGATGAACATATTAAACACATCCAGAAAGTCTTAGATGCACTAAGGAGAGAGAAATTGTATTTGAAGATGTCAAAATGTGAATTTGGAAAAACATCTTTAATTTACTTGGGGTATATTGTAGGAAATGGAGAATTGAAAATTGATCCTGCAAAAATAGAGGTTATTGTGAAATGGCCTAGACCCACAAATGTGACGGAAGTTAGAAGTTTTCTAGGTGCAGTTCAGTACTGGAGGAAATTTATTGCTAACTTCTCATATATTGCATCTCCTTTGCATGCTTTGACAAGTATTAAACAGGTCTTTCAGTGGGGAGGAACACAACAAAAAGCATTCGATACACTGAAAGAGAAGATAAGTACCACTCCGATCTTGGCACTTCCGGATTTACAACATTCATTTGAGATTGAGACGGATGCTAGTGACTACGCAATGGGGGCAGTTTTGATGCAGAACAAACGACCAGTGTGTTACCATTCAGAAACCTTTACAAGTGCGGTAAGAAACTATCCAACTTATGATAAAGAGTTGTATGCTTTGGTTCAAAGTGTTAAAAAATGGAAGCATTATTTAATGGGAAAAGAAACAATTATCCATACTGACCATCAACCGCTTCAATATTTACAAACACAAACCAAATTGCAGTAGTCTAGACATTTCAGGTGGATGGGATTTTTGCAACAATTTCATCTTGTAATCAGGTATAAAAAGGTATTCAAAACAAGGTTGCCGACATGTTGTCCAGACCACCAGTGGTAGTAGCATCTATCCTTTTACAGCATAGTTCTTTGGCTCATGTTAGTTACAAGGAACAATATGCAAATGATGTTGATTTTAGAGAAGTGTATGAGGATTTAGTAAGTGGGAAACAAGTAGGAGAAAAAGATTATCATTTGCATGAAGGATTGTTATATCATTCTGGAAAACTTTTTATTCTAGAAAATGAGTGTGTGCATATGATTAGGGAAGCACATACTTCTCTTATTTCAGGGCATTTTGGTGTAAGTAAAATAGTTGCACATTTACAAAAATATTGCTATTGGCCTAGAATGCATGAACATGTAAACCACTATATAAAGGGGTGTGTTCTTTGTGCCACAAGCAAGCCAAGTAACAGAAATTAGGACTTTACACTCCTCTTCCTATTCCAAAACGACCTTGGGAAAGTGTTTCCATGGACTTTGTAAGAGGCTTTCCCATGACACGGAGAAAACATGATTACTTATATGTGGTAGTGGACAGATTTAGCAAAATGTGTGTGTTGGTTCCATGTACTAAACAAATAACTGGTGAGGGAACTGCACATTTATTCTTTCAGTTTGTTTGGGTTCATTTTGGTTTACCTACTTCAATCATATCTGATCGGGATTCTAGATTTCTTGGGGAATTTTGGTCAGCATTGTGGGGGTTTATGGACACAAAACTGAAAAAAAGCACTGCTTTTCATCCACAGACTGATGGTCAAACAGAGGTTGTAAACCGCACAGTGGTACAATTACTTAGGGGCTATAGTAACAAACATCCTAAATTGTGGGATGAACATCTTTATTATGTGCAACATGCTTATAATCGTGCCTTACATTCTTCTACTTTGAAGTCTCCATTTGAGACTTGTTATGGTTATCTGCCTAATTCTCCATTAGATATATATTATGGACATGAAACTGTTGTTAATGGTGTAAGTGATTCTGACAAGGCTAAAAGATTTGTGCGAGAGAATACAACGGAGTTCATCGATGTCCATGAACAATTGGAGAAGAGCCAGGCTAAGTACAAAGCTAGGCATGATAAACATAGAACTGATCACAAGTTCAAAGTTGGTGATTCAGTTTGGCTTCACATCAGCAAAGAAAGACTGACAGGTGAAGGTAAAAAATTGAAACCTATACGGTATGGTCCGTTCCAAATATTGGAAAAAATTGGTAACAACGCTTTCCAGTTAGATTTACCTCCATATATGCAAATCTACTCAGTTGTAAATGTTGAGAATTTAAGATTGTATGAACCGCCTATGATTATTGATCATGATGATTCTAACATAATGCCTTCCATTGATGATTTTGCTCCTGAGTATCTTGATGAGTTGCAGGAAGACATCATTTTGGACAGGAAAGTAAGAACTTCGCGAAGAGGTGATATTGAGTATCTTCATGTTGGGTTCAAAGGCATGCATCCGAACAAGGCAAAATGGATGGAAACCGGAAAGGTGAGGGAGAAATACCCTCACCTATTCACCAATTAGGTTGACTTTTGGGGTCCAAAAGTTTCTCAGTGGGGAGGAATGATCCAGAGGATCCTCATAGAGAAACACCGATCTAAGATCTTCTCAGAAATTGTTGCAGTCATTTTTAAAGCGTGGGGAAAAATTATACGACTCCAACGACAGCTTGTTTGCAGGAAACAGAGCTCGTTTGCAAAAGTTATAGCCCGCTGAAATTTTTGGGCAACTGGCGAATTTTGGGGTTTTTGTGCAGGTTGGACGTGTGCACACTCGCCAAGTGTTGCGATCGTATTGTGACACGTGGATGAATTGTGTGACGTATTAAAAAAAAGGGTTTTGGAACGCTGGTCTTGGACACTCGATCTCGGACAAATGGACCCCGTTATTTACTAGCTGGGGGCCCTCAGCCAGGTTCGACACACTCGATTTAGGAGGGGTGCCTTGGCCTCCTTCTCATTTAACCATTCAACATATTGTGTATATAAACCTCTATATTTTCTATTGCGCCATGCATGTGGGATATTGGGCAGGTTTGATTTAAATTATCCACGCCTTATAAACTTCTTTGCATTTTCCTTGCCTATGTCTATTCATTTCACGCCTATATTAAACTTTCCATGCATATATTAAATTTCCCACGCCTTATTTCCAACTGTCCACCATTTAAGGGATTGGGCGCCTAAAATTATGACATGCGCCTCCCAAGAAATGTGCCCAAAGTCAAAGCGCCTATCACATAGGCTTAGGTGGCTTACTTGCCACTTGAAATGCGCACCCACCTTCTTAGATAAGTCTCCAAGCGCCCAATGTGGGATTTTATTCCCAAAGGATAAGCCAAAAGACATGGAGGGGAATGGAACTCGGGTGGAGGTAGTAAAAAGATAAGCGCCCAGCCATCAGACCAGGAGGCGCACAAACAGTATAAATAGGGTGACATTTTATTTGTAATGCATTCGGACTGTGTAGAAATATTGTATTGCTCATATCTTGAGCTAACGCTGGAATTTGAAGGAGATGTAAAAGGCAACCCCTGTTATTTTCAACAGAGGAAGACTGTGAGAAGGTCTAAATTTTGTAGAATTCTTTGTAAAGGATTATTTTCAAGATTTTAATAGATCAGTCCCATTCAACCGGACCCGGAGACGTAGGCCTCAAGCGCCGAACTCCGTTATCAATTCTCGCGTCATGTTGCTGGTGAATTCTCTTCATTTATTTCTGTATTTGCACAGTACTTGCAGTTTTTATTCTTTTATTAAAAATAAAAAAAGAAATAATGCACAAATTTAAATCGAAAATCAATACAAAGCAAGAAAAGTGTGTGTGCACAATTGCTAGTTAAATTTGGTTTTCGGATCGGGTTAATTCAATGTGCCTTGGTTACAATGCTAATACAACTCTCTGCTTTAGCAAGCAACATGAATGTTTATTTCTTTTGCATGGTTTGAATGGTAAAGTAGGGCTTGATGGATTCCCTTCCAACTCATCCCAAATAATAACTCAAATTGATATAGAAACAACTCTCTCAAGTAACCGCTTTGGTTTAGAGAGCAACCAAATGGAGCGAGAGCTAAAATCCCCTCCAAATGCAACACCCTACTATTTTAGTAGAGACCAAATGCTTCTCTAATATTAGAGAAAAAAACCCTAATGCGGAAACAATATTATTTTTTTTTAATTTTGTGAGTGCCAGAAGAAAATTTTCTTAGTGCAGAGGGCACCAAGGCAAAAAAAAATTGTTTTACATTTACTCGGATATCACACGTAAAAGTTGTGGGGTGTAAGGAGATTTGGGAAGCTACTCGAGGTAGCACTGACTCTCCGATGATGCATATTTACTCTCCAAAATTGTTCAACCTATGCAAACTTTCTCCAACCTTTCTAGGAGCTTTAACCAACTCTTGTGCCAAATGTAAAACAGGGACAAAAGCTTGTAAATATTTTATTAATAATCAAAATTAAGTACAATGGTGTAGGCTGCAATATTTATAGATATTGGACAACTGGATACAAACAATGAAATATGTTGCACAAGTGCAACAATAATCCTTGATTACATAAGATTCGGAAGATCATCCGAGAAGAAATAACCAAATAAATACAAACAAGTATAGTTACAGAAATAATGTAACAAATAAAAAATACTAATATATTGTGGTTATTAAATACATAACCATATAATAAATAACCTAATACAATGCATAATTAATTAAATAAACTAATTTTACCTAACATTCATCATCTTCACATTCAACATTACATAGATCTCCATCATCGATGCATTTTTTTATGCCCCGGACTTCATCATACATTCATCCATCACATGCACATAAAATGCATTCATCGGTGTAATGTCTATCAACTATACCACCACTCTTAGAGCATGATCATACATTTTCATCATCACATGCATCAGATGGAGGACCTTTTTCCTTCACGGTTATTTGTTAGCTCATTCATTCATGTACACTTGAGGGCATAACATCTAATACATCTCCCCCACCCATCACCACATTTATGCATCTATCATCTTTACATTCTCATACATCAATCTCCTAGCATACGCATATTCATTCATACTTTAGCATCGTCATTACCCGATGAGACACTCTTGTGGTTCAGTTCAAACTTGACTATTGAGGGCTTACTACATAGAAACCCAACACACTAAACTATAGACACCACACATTGTGTTTCATTTCTTGCATCATACATTCTACATTTAGTCCATATCATTTCAATATTTGCATATATATACATCAAACATCATACGAGTTTTCATCATAATAATTTAACATTACATCCTACATACTATACACTTTTAGGAACACTACACATATTGCATTCAATACTATACACTACATACATATCACATGGTCATTTATCATCTTCATTATATATACTTCATTTTCTTCTATGCATTGCACTCACTACCCTATGATGCACTCTAGTTCATCGGTCCATACTCGACTACCGAGGGTTTACAAATAAAATGGACCTTATATTCATCACGTGTTTATCATTAGACCTTTCATCATGCAACACTTTTAGGTTAGTCACACACGTTATATGATAAATTGTCACTTACTCTATCATCCTATAGTGGTATATGCGTTAGACTACATCACCACTCCTTACTATTCATCTTGTAGTGATACATGCTTTAGGGATAAATCATCACTCATACATTCATTTTGTCATGATATAAGCTTCAGTTATAAGGTTCACACACATCTCTTCTATATGTCACATATCCTCATCATTATGCATACACACACTACTCAACCATCTCCCAATGATGCACTCTTGTTTATGGTTCATTCTTGATTGCTAAGGGGGAAAACCAAATGAACCTCACTGCATACATTTCCATTCACTTAGGGCACGTGGATCCTACCATCCATCTTGCATTCTATTCCATCCATCCAAAACATATTGCATATTATGGTTATTTTTAATCTTGCTTACTTTTTTATTTTTCATAATCACTTTATTACACATGCTAGTTATATTACTTGTATGTCATTTATCTATATCATCCACACATTCACGTTCACATAATTTTTTAGTTGTGATCATAGATATAGGTCTCTTACATACAATGCGTAAGCTCACCTTCTACCCTTCCTACACTTGGTTGTTGGGGGCATACACATTTGTCTCTTCTATGTACTATTATTTCATTTTTTACTTATCACTTTTCATTACTTTGTTATACACACTTTGTGACATACTAGTTATCTTTCTAAAATGATAATGGGTGCTTCATGTACAACATTTGTTATGTAGATATATTTTCCTCCATAATTTTAATTTTGCTTTTTTGTTGTTTGCTCTTATTTGTGGGCATTAATCTATGTTTGGTGTGCACACTTTTTTGTTTTATGTGGCCATGATGGCCTTGTATGTATTGCAACATTTTGATTGATGTCCCATGTTTGAAACCCTCTTTGTGTGGCTTACCTTTTATTTTTGCGTGTTTACACTACTATACTTCTTGGTAGATTATACACTATTTGAATAGATTACAAATTATCTTATACATGCATGTTTGTTTGTACTAACACTTATATTTAGCTAGTCTCTTATTTTTTGTGTCCCTTAGTTTCTACTAATCACATTCCCTTCCCCCTATAGGGAAGAATTTTCAGAGTTTATGTGGTTGGTCCTCTTTTGGGGATGTATTCTCCTATCAGCGATATCGCATGTGCTGTCAAAGAGGGGGGAATAATTTGGGGTTTTACCAACTACACAATGCATCTACACCAATTCAATTTAGTGCAATTTTTTCCCTTCGCATTGTGGGTTACATACAATGAGTGGCTTCAGACTAGTCTATAAAATATGTACTCAAATTTTACTAGAGATGGTACTCCTTAGCATTCTGGGAAGAAGTTAAAGGTTGTAGGATAAAAACATGTTCCTCCCTACAATTATTCAAATAGTGGCGTCAGATTTCCCAAAAACCAAGATGTATAGATATCTCTTCACACATGTTGAGGGAAGTAGTTAAATGTTAGAGGATACAACAAAATTCCTCCCTATACTTCTTCGAGCTATGGTGTTAGATCACCCAAAAACCCCTAGTTGTAGGGATATCCCTCTACAGCTTTCCTTCTTGACATGGATCAGCTGCACATGTTCCATTTACATTTTTCATTTACATATTTTACATTTACATTATTTTTCATACATAAACATGTGTCTTTTACATTATGTTTTTACACATATGTACGTGTGTATTTGACTACTTGATCATTTTCTCCTTATAGGTCCATCTGTTTGAGAAAAATGCAATCACAACAAATAAAACAAATGGGGAAACTTCAACAACATTTGGTGATAACACACACCATACTAAACATGTAGGTACATCACACACATCAACAAATACACAGCGCTTCCTCCCTAGGTTCACTCTCATCACTTTTTCTCACTTTTTCATCTTTAGTTTCCATGCTCCACCATCTTTTTGTCATTCCACGCTTTGTCTAGTCCTTCAACGTGTTTTCTACTACAATATTCATGGACATTAGGTATGCATATCTATCTAATTTATATTACTGAGATTTCCTCTCACCAACATAAAGTGGGGGCAAATGTAGACATAAAATCATACACTTTAGACACTATTTAGTCTCGGTCTCATATTACTATTTAGAAGGTTTTTGAGTGAAGAAATTACTAATTAACCCTCATATTTTTTCAATATTTGTTTTTGTTAGTGCAAATCAAGTAGCACCCTTGGATGTTTTCTCGATTTTTAGTTTGATAGTGGGCATCCAGTGTGATTGCACAACATGGAATCTCTTCCCCAAGTGTGGGACTTGAAAAAATGGGAAAAAAATCTCCAGATTAAAGGTTGGTTCCTCTACTCCTCTGATCAGATGTATACATGAAATTTGCAGAGGTTTAATTCAAAATCCTACTCTAATTCTGCCAAGGAGACAAGGATAGAAGAGAGAAAAGAAAGTAAAACTAAACAAGGTGATACACCAAAGGAGTGGTGAACATCTACTTCTGAAAATTGACATAGATTATAAAAATGCAACACACATCATGCACAAATTGCTAAAATGTAATGAAATATCTGAATGAAGCAAACACAAGAAAGGATTGAAAATTCATTCACGAGCTTGCATTTTCATTTCCATTTTTAAATACAATGTATTACAATAGGAAGGAGGAAAAACATGTTGCAATTCTAAAAAGGTCTTATATTCCACAAATTCACTTGCCAGGGTGAAGGAGGGAGCCTGCCGATCATAAAAAATGTCCAACCTTTTACAAATGAGCCAAATCTAGCTTTTAACAATGAAAACCCGAGCTCAGGAAGGAGAAACGCGAGAAAAATGAAAGGAATCATTCAACCACTGACAAAATCCATCAAAATAGCATGGGCGCCTTAAAATTTCATTCCCCAAGATTTTTGACCATGCTGGAGAAGAATGGAAGCCATATTGCATTAAAAATGGTGGTTGAATGTCGGTTTGCTCTTTTCCCCATGCCACGGTGTTTTCTAATTTTTCTCTCACTAAAATCCACCAAAAACACAAAATTGAAGATTCATCATGTATAGGACTTCAATAGGTTTCCAATGACACAAAAATCAAGGAAACCTAAGCTCTGGACCGAAATATATGCCCCTCTAACGATTTAGGACAAAACAGGGAAAAAATCAGGTCGGTGGGCTGAAACCCAAAATTTTTCCCCTTTTTTTGAATTTGGGAAATTTTTTCCAAAAAATCCAACCCCCACCACTCCACTACCATGTGGCACATTCTGTTGGTCTCAAGGGTTCAAATAGACATTTTAAACCTTTTTGAATTTTGGAAAATTTTCCAAAATTCCTCTGCTTCCCGACACTCTGCCACCACATGTCATCCTCCTATTCGCTCGGCGCATGCTCCAAATTTTCCTTTGATACTACTGATCACTTTGGAAAAATTTCCAACTTCTCCTCAAGCCCCTAACCTCCACCGAGAACAGGACACATGTCACACCTTGATTAGTCCACGGGGCTTCTATAAAAACCTTCATTTTCTCCTTGGCGAGCCTTTGGGCCAAATTTTTCCCTTGCGCCCTTTACAAATTTTGGCAAAAAGACAAGGTTTTCTACACCTCTCTAACCCCCATCGGTTCTATGGACATGTGGTGCATTTTTATTCATCACGGGATTTTAGGCTAGGTTTTCCTTTTTCACCCTTAACTATTTTTAGCAAAAAACAAAAAAATTTTGCACCCCTTTGACTTCCGCCACTTCATGGACACGCATCATCTTTCTATTGGTTTGCAGGGCTTTGGGCCATAATTTTATTTTACGACCCTATAGAGCCCTTACAAAATTTTCTAACTTACCTCCACCAACCCACCATTCCACTGCCACGTGGCACATTCTCGATTGGTCGCGGACCTTCCCAAGGAAAATTTCCCTCAAAAACTCTGCCGAGCCATAACTTGCAAAATACAAGGAGTTAGAAGGAAAACTTTACCTTTCTGGAAAGGTGAGAAAATTATCTATCTGATGAAGCCATTTCCAGAAAATTTTGAGTGCTTGAAAAGTGGAAAATTTTGACTGAGGCACAAGGAAGGAAGAAATGAAAGAGAGTTAGCCAAAAATAAGCAAGGGGCTTATTTTGGATAACAATTTTGGCGACTCAGAGGGGTCATCTACCTGCTAGATGAATGATCAGCTACTGAAGCAATCCATTGGGCATGGAGTCATCAACTTAACTACTTGGTACTCTCAACTCATTAGAAAATTTCTAGAAAGAAGATTTTGAGAGTAGAATATCACTTGATCTGTAATGTGGCTTGCAAAGATGCATCCTTAGGACAACAAAGCTTGTGCTAAAGCACTTAGGGAAATGTAAAACTAAGCTACAACAAAACAATGTGCACAAGCACTTGGAGGAATGAAAATCTAAGCTAATATGTACAAGGTGAGGAGTTTCCCTTCTAGTAGCAATGCTTTAGATGGATTCCATTAATTGGAATCTATAGTTCTTCACCATCCAATGTAGATAATTGGAAGGCATTGCTGTTCTTACATTTTGTGACCATGTAGGGGCCACTCCAAATGGCATCAAAATTTGAATGCCTTCCTAGCTTTGCTCGGTCTTTATCAAAATTTCAACACTAAATCTCCAATAAGGAAGGTTCTAGCCTTAGCCTTCCTATCAAAGGTTCTCTTGATCAAGGCTTGGTCCTTCTCCATTGTTTGAGATGTATGCTCTCTAATTTCTTGGAGCTCCATCAATTTTACATATCTGACCTCCATGGGTTCGACTCCAATAACTCCAATTGCTTCATGAGTTCCAACGTTGGTAACTCAAGTGACATATGTAAGATTTCTTCTCTTCCATAAACAAGTCTGAATGGAGAGTTACCAAGTGGATCTCTTGGGAATTATCCTATCAGCCCATAAGGCTGATTTCAATTTAGTGTGCCAACTCCTCTCGATTTTCATCAAGTGTCCTTTTGATGATCCTTAATATGTTCTTGTTGGTAGGCTCACTTGGCCATTACCTCGAGGGTAATAATTTGATGAAGTGCTTAGATAGATCCCATTCTTAACAACCCATTCATTTACCTTTGATCCTATGAATTCTAATGCATTATCTGATATTATAGTGGTAGGTATACCAAATATGGTTACTATCCCCTCATAGAAGTCTAGAATGCTAGATTTATTAGCCTATTTGAGTGCCACCACTTCAGTCCATTTGGTGAAGTAGTCTCACATCTGTTAGAATTCACTTGTGTCCTTGGCTTGAGTTTGGGTTAATGACACCAATTAAGTCCAAACCCCATTACATGAATGGCTGGTCAACTGAAATTGGGTGTAATGGAAGGGATGCTAATATCACCTTGCCTATGAATAATGCATAATTTTTGCACCTCTTGATCCATGCATAACAATCACTAAACACCTTGGGCCAATAATAGCCAGCCTTCATAATCTTGAGGGCTGTCACTCTTGGAGAAAAATGACCCCTAGCTGATCCATCATGGAACTCTTCTAACATTCTATTAATTTGATTTGTCCCAATGCATCTCAGCAACACTCCATTTATATCCTTTTTGAACAAGACACCATCAACAAGTGCATATGGGATAGCCTACAATCTAAAGTGTCTTCTCTTGGTTTTTTTCATCTCTAGAGGGCATAGGCCTGTTTGTAAGAAGTGCATTATGTCTTGGGTCTAGTAAGGAGTGAGCATATCACCATTCTCTTCTTGAACGCTTCTTTGTTCCTAGTTGTCTTGCAATGCCAAAACAACATCCTTCCCATTGGTTGCTTCCATTGATTTGCTTAAGACCAGTTGCTCACACAATCCCTTTCCTCGGACTGGATCGGTGACTTTGATCTCAATGTCATACTCCATAACACAAGTAATCCACCCCGCATGTTTTTCATTTAGGTCTTTGTTGAGGAGGAAGTCCTTAACTCCCACATGAGAAACTAGAAGTTGAACCTTGTTGTTTGAAACTATATGCTTAAATTTCTTCAAGCTCATAATTACTACAAGAACATGCTTCGAATGAAGGAATACCTCACCTCATAGTCCTCCAAACTTTTTCTAAACAAGGTAATTGGCTACTCTACATTTTCTTTGTTCTGTTGTATTAAAATTGCAGAAATTGTATCATCACCTCCAAATGCATAAAGGATGAAATCCAGGTTAATGAGAGTTAGAGCTTGTGAGATATCCTCTTTTATTGCCTCAAAACTTGCCTTACCTTCAACTTTCCATTTGAAAGCTATACTTTTCTTCAACATCATAGTTATTGGCTTGACAAGGGCTACAAAGTCTGGAATAAACCTTTGAACAAAATTGATTCTTCCCAAGAAACTTTGAAGGGCCTTCTTGTGACTTGGTAATGGCAGTGATTTTATTGCTTCAACCCTCTCTTGATCAATAGCTAATCCATCTTTGGAAACAATGTGGCCTAAGATATTTCCTTCATGAGCTAGGAAAATACATTTTTTGGGATTCAAGGATACCCCAAATCTTCTACATCTTTAGAGCACTTTTCTCAAATGAAAGAGATGATCCGCTGCACTTTTGGAAAATACAATAATATCATCTAGGTATATCAGCACTATTTTATTGATCAATACCTTGAACGACATATCCATTGCTCTTTGGAAGGTAGCTCGGCATTAGACAGCCCAAATGGCATTTTCCTATATGCATAGGTTCCCCATTTAGTGGTGAAGGCTATTTTGAACTGATCATCCTCCTTTACCATGATTTGATTATACCCTAAATAACCATCTAGAAATGAAAACCTCTTAGAGCCAACAACAACTTGTAAAATCTGCTCCATAGAAGGAAGTGGGTAATGATCCTTGAGGGATGGTCTATTCAAATCTTTAAAGTCTAAACACAATCTAATTTCTCCACTCTTATTTCTAACTGGAACCAAGTTTGTAACCCACTTGAATTCTTGATAGGAAATATGATTCTTTCCTCAATTAACTTATTCAATTCCTTCTTCATGAGAGGCTCCATGTGTGGATTGACCGGCCTTTTTTTTTTTCCTACTGGGTTTAACACTTGGATCTAATTCAATTGTGTGTTGAGCTAGCTTGGGATTGAAACCTCTTAACTCTTCATAGCTCCAAGCAAATATATCTAGGAACTCTTGGAAAATTTGCATGAACTCATACCTTTCTTGCTTGGTTACCACTTTACCAATTTGAAGTGATTTGCCTTCTCCCACCGAGATGGGCACTGAATATTCTCCCTTAACTTGGATGTTTTCTTTCTCTTTCCTAAATTGATCATTAGGATTAAATATCGACTCAAGTGAAAAGTCCCTTTGAAATTTTGTTGGTTCTCAACTGTACCACTTGATCACCATACTGTTGTTCTAACTTTTCTTGATTTTTGGCTAAGAACTCAGCTTCTTCTTACAAGAAATTGATGATTTGTTGGTCACTTTCAAACACTTGCCAACTTACATTATTTTCTGCACTGATGGCCTTATAATCACATGAATGTTTGGCTACAATTTATCTTCCTTGATACTCTCCATAACATCAAAGGCTGCTCCAACTACTGCAAGCCTATCAACAGCTTGGTTTTCTTTCCTAGGGATGGAGTTGATGCCAAAGCCTTCAAAATCCTCAATGAGGTCCCACACCCTATTCTTATAACACTTGAGTAGGTCATTCTTGGTAGTATGCTTCCCTTTAACTTGATTAATAATCAGCTCACTATCACCAAAGACTTGTAAGTTTTTGATACCTCTCTTTCTTGACCAATGCAATCCTTGTATCAAAGCTTCATATTTAGTAGTGTTTTTAGAACATGAAAATTGAAATCTAAAAGATGAATAATATTGAATGCCTTGAGGTGAAACAAGCATAGCTCCCCCCTGCACCTTTTCTACCTCTTGATCCATCAAAGAACAACTGCCATACCTCATTGTCATCTTTATGGTCTAGCTTGGTGATGTTAGGAATAGGATGATTTTCTTCATACATGTAATAAAATCCTAGCTCAGATTCCTCTATTTCCTTGTAGGGATCAAAAGCATTCACCTTGCTTGCCCATTGATCAAGAATCAAATCTGGGATGCTTCCAAATTTGGTGTTAGCTTCATCAGTGCCTAGATAATCCTCTTAATCAAATGCATAATAGTTGGCATTGATTGGGCTTGGAATATGAGGCTCAATGTGAAAGTTTGCAATAGGTTTAGACCTGATTGTAGCCTTAGTTCCATATATTTTTCTAAACAACATGTGTGACCAATCAGTAGATAAATAGCCTCCAATTCTAGATATGAAATCCCTTAACAAACATAGGGAAAAAATTGGTGGTAAATCTATCACTGACACATATTACAAAACAGTGACATTTGGGCATGCATGCAAAGTGAGGATCAAATATTTAATTACCCCCAATATTGTTACTATTGTCCCATCCAATTTCACCACTCCTTTGGATATGACTTCATATTAGAGGCCTAGCTGATCAGCTATTTTCTTAGGCATCACAGAACTACTTGCCCCAGAATCAATCATACAATTATGTACTAGTTTATCCTCAATGATCAATAAAACGTAGAATGGAAGGGGCTTCAAAAATTTACCTTGTTGTCCTCCATGATTCCCTTCAGGCTGAGTAGCATTTGTGAGTACCTTCTCTTTCATATGATCTTGCTAATTTGAAGTTGACCAATTCTTCATGGCAGCTTGTAGTAGATCCCTTTGGCTTGGGATGGATAGTGATTCCCACATAGATATATTCACATTTGTCTTCTTCATTTGTTCAATGATGCTAAATGGGGATGAAACATCTCTTTGCTACCCCCTAGCCTACACATTATTTTCTTGTACATGGGCTGCAACAATGGAATTTGAGCTAGTTTAGAAGGTGGATTGGGATGTCCTTGCACATTTGGAACTACATTTTTCTTACCAACACTTTATGGAGTGATGGAAGGTTGTGGATCACCTGGAGCTAATGACTTCCCTTCACCAATATTCCTCTTCTTTGACCTTGTGTTAGCTGCTACATTCTGAGAAATTATTTGATTCATACCACAAAAATCTTCAGCTTGCCAGTTCACAAGTGTAGTCTCATTTGGAGTTGTATTTTGCTAAGATGTTCCTTGTTGTTGGTTTGTTTCTTGACTCACCTCACTCTCTATGCCAGTTGTTGTCACCATCAAGGCTTGGTTCAAAGTACCATTGAAGCACATAGACTGTTGTGAGGTTCATTACATGGGAAACACCAATCATACTCTTGAGCTATATTATTTTACACTGGCACTAAGGCTTTAGAGGTAGATGCAACATTAGGGTTATAGGGCTGAAATGGTCTATTGGCAGGAGGCCTTACTTGGTTTTGATTTATAGCTGGATTGGGTGGCCTATTAGGCTGATATGGTTTCCTATTAGGTTGAGTTTGAGACTGATAAGAAGGTCTAAAACTTTGGGCTTATTGCCTCTTGAGTGTAACCAATTCATTGCCTAAATTTTGTAATTGTTTCATGACTTCTTGAAGTTAATTTGAAGCACTAGAGGATGAAGCAAAAGTTTCATTCAAACTCGATTTCTAGGAGTGGGAATAGGAGCTAAAGTAGGTGCTTGACTAGTGCTTGGGATTTCCATGTTTGGATATAAGGGCATGGGAGGCTCAGGAGCCGCTTTACCACTTGGACCAAACAATTCTCAACCCTAATGGCAATGCTATAAGATGTATGTATATTTACACCTCCCATGGATTGGATTAACATAGAAATATCAAAATTTAAAGCTTTGAGATACCGTAAGAGATCACCTTCAACTATTGGCCTTACTACCATTGGAATTCTATCCCAAGTCCTTTTAAATCTGAAATTGAAGTCTGTTATAGCTACTCATTAGGATCTCTATTGATAGTTTTTAGTTGTTCTAATAGAGATGAATTATCTCCCTTTTCTCCAAACTGCTCATGGAGAGCTATGCACAACTGGTTCCAATTTTGGATAGAGCCTACTCCAAGACTCCTAAACCATTGCAAGGATTTCCCTTTGAATGAAGATACCAAAAATTTGATAGCAATTTGCATCTCAACAATCTCATGGATTGCACAAACATTAGCAATGTCTTTGACATGATCACTAGGAGTGGTCTGATTTTCTCCAGTAAAGTATGAGATGTTCTTCAATGTTGCAACTGGAATTAGATTTTGTGCATTGAGAGCAAGTGGGCTGCTTCTAGTGAAGTTGACATAAGGGTTGTGTTTTTCCATTCTGATTGGCTTGAGAACCCTTTTGATTGGGTGAAAGGTCTACTAGGTGGAGGAGTTGATAGAGTTCTATTTGGTGGAGATGGAGACCTTTGAATTTTTATTCCTCTCTCTCTTCTTCCTGGGGATAACTACAAATACTCAGACAATCCTTCTTCTCTAGCCCTTGACCTTGTTTAGATCCTTCTCATGAATCTTCGTAATTGGACTGCTAAAACAATTTGATTTTATCTCTTTGAGTCGCCAGGATGTGCAAATCGGGGCTCTTTTTAAGCAAGAAACTTACAATAAATACACATCAACTTGTTGTAATGAAGATACAGACCTCTAAGGTCCCACTAGGCATTCCAAAACTATTAGTGCAAATCAGCAAAGACACCTGGATGTTTTCTCAAATTTCTAGTTTAATAATGGGCATCCAGTGTGATTACACAACATGGAATCTCTTCCTCAAGTGTGGGACTTGCAAAATGGAAAAACTCTCCAAATTAAAGTTTGGTTCCTTTACTCCTCTAATCAGATGTATACATGAAATTTGCAAAGGTGGTTTAATTCAAAATCCTACTCTAATTCCGCCAAGGAGACAAGGATAGAAGAGAAAAGAAGGTAAAACTAAACTAACAAGGTGATACCCCAAAGGAGTGGTGAACATCTACTTCTGTAAATTGACACAAATTATAAAAATGTAACACACATCATGCAAAAATTGCTAAAATGTAATGAAGGATCATAATGAAGCAAACAACACAAGAAAGGATTGAAAATTCATTCACAGAGCTTGCATTGTCATTTCCATTTTTAAATACAAAGATTGCATTACAACAAAAGAGGAAAAATATGTTACAATCCTAAAAAAGGTCTAATATTCAAAAATTCACTTGCCAGGTGTGAAGGAGGGAGCCCGCAGATCATAAAAATGTCCAACCTTTTACAAATGAACCAAATCTAGCTTTTAACATTGAAAACCCAAGCTCGTGAAGTAGAAATGTGGGAAAAATGAAAGGAATCACTAAACCATCGACCAAATCATTCAAAATAGCATGGGAACCCTTAAAAATTCATTCCTCAATATCTTTGACCATGCTTTGGAGAAGAATGGAAGTCAGTATACTGCATTAAAAATGGTGGTTGAATGTTAGTTCTACTCTTTTCCCCATTCCAGAGGTGTTTTATCATTTTTATCTCACTAAAATCCACCAAAAAACAAAATTGAATATTCCATCATGTAAAGGACTTCAATATCTTTCTAATGACACCAAAATTAAGGAAACTTGAGCTCTGGATTGAAAGATATGCCCCTCTAAAGATTTAGGGCAAAACAGGGCAAAATTTGGGTCAGTGAGACCAAACCTAAAAATTTTCCCCTTTTTTTGAATTTGGGAAAATTTTCACAAAAAAAATTTCCCCACTACTCCACTACCATGTGGTACATTCCTGTTGGTCCATGGGTTCAAACGGACATTTTACGCCTTTTTGAATTTTGGAGAAATTTTCCAAAATTCCTCCACTCTCACGCCACTCCGTTGCCATGTGTCATCCTCCTATTCACTTGGGCGCGCACTCCAAACTTTCACTTTGATACTACTAATCACTTTAGAAAAATTGCAAACTTCTCCTTGTGCCCCTGACCTTCACCAAGAATAGGACAAGTGTCACACCTTGAGTAGTCCGTGGGACTTCTATAAAAACCTTCATTTTCTCCTTGGCGGGCCTTCGGGCCGAATTTTTCCTCGCGCCCTTTACAAATTTTGGCAAAAGACAAGGTTTTCTCTACCTCTCTGAGCCCCACCAGTTCCATAGACATGTGGCACATTTTTATTCATTGCGGGCTTTCGGACTAGGTTTTCCTTTTTTGCCCTTAACTATTTTTTGCAAAAACCCAATTTTTCACGCCCTCCGACTTCTCGCCGCCTCATGGACACGCGTCATCTTTCTATTGTTTCACGGGGCTTCGGGCCAAAAATTTTTACACCCCCACCGAGCCCTTAGGAAAATTTTCTAACTCACCTCTGCTGACCTGCCATTCTACCGCCACATGGCATGTTCTGATTGGTCGCGGACCTTCCAAGGGAAAGTTTCCCTCAAAAACTTCACTGAGCCATAACTTGCAAAATACAAGGAGTTAGAAGGAAAAATTTACCTTTCTAGAAAGGTGAGAAAATTCTCTATTTGATGAAGCCATTTCAAGAAAATTTTGAGCACCAAAAAAGTGGAAAAATTGACTAACGCACAATGAAGGAAGAAATGAAAGAGAGTTAGCCAAAAATAAGCAAGGGGCTTATTTTGGATAACAGTTTTCTTTCGTCATTCCTGATCTCTTGCACCCACATGCCTAGTCATATTTTTTCATTTCACATTATTTTAGATTTGAATAGGGTTCCTGTGCTAGTACTAGGGTGCCCATGGGTGCCCCGATCCTTTTTGAACTTTCCCGCCACTTTAGGGGCACTTTGTAGTTTTTTCAGCTTCTTATCTTTGTTGTGGTTGGCCATCTTAGGGTTAATTACGAAATTAGATCAAGAGAACCCTATAAATAAAAAGTTATGAGACCATAATAAGGGACAAAACATTAGTCAATACTATCATCCACCTAGGGTTGCATTCATCTAAGGATTTTGGAGATCAATTACATTCAGCTTAGATCCATCATAAAGGACAAGGTTGGTTCATCTACATCACACAAGCATAGGAGGGGATTATATTCTATCCCATCCACCATTCTACTACATTATTTAAATCTATTTATTTCTTGCTACTTCACAAAGTGTGGTGACACAAGAGAACCTAGGGCACATGATTCACACACACACTATAACTACATTTAGGTCGGGAATTTAGTGCAACACTCGGTTCGTAAGCCCACTATTATGGCAGAGATGAGGTGTATATGACATATTCATATGCATTCATATTGGATTATTAATGACACATGGTGTAGTGCAATGAACTTGATGCGATAGACATTGAGGTTTTAGATCACTTACAGGCCCTATGAAACTCAATTCTAGAAATTTTTCACATACCATCCATTCTATAGACTAGAGTGCCCACATACACCCCAGTCCCTCTTCGAGCAGTCCAGTCCAGGTAAATAGCTCTGATCTATCCTTTTCAGGGCCTCTATAGAGTCATTCTTACTTCTTTTTTCTCAAGTCACTTCAGCAACATAGTCTCGCAAGTTCATCAAATCAACTAAGTCACTTTCATAGTTATCTTGCATATTAGAGTTTCTAATTTCATTAGATTAGTTGGTTGGGTCATTTTCCATAGTCATTTGTTGTTCTAGATTATATTAACTACTATTATTCCACATATTTAGTTAATCATTTAGTATTTTGTAGATCCTTCTTCTTTGACAAGAGATATATGGTCCTTCACTCAAAGATTAGTAATTTTCCAAGCAAATCCCAATATTTGAAAGAGGATAAAAGGTTGTCTCTGATTCTCAAGATCATTTAAAGACACAAGAGAAGAGCATACACAATAATTAACCCAACTATATAGCAAAGGAAAACTTGAAATCAAAGAACCATAGAAATTCTTGATAAATTGTTCATTCCCTTAAGAAAAAAATGAAAGATTAAGTTTCCAAATAAAACAAATGTTAAAAATGAAGACTAAAGTTGCTTTTGTTTCTCAAGATCACTCAAAGGTGCAAGAAAAGAGCATACACAAACTTTAGCCTAACTTAAAAAAATCATGGAAACATTACATTCATTAAAGTTTGACAACATGTTATAAATTTGATTTAAAATGTAAAAACCTGCCAAACAGAGTTAGAAAACAAGTAAAACAATAGAAAACACTAAAAATCAAAATCTCAAAACCTCGAAATTTGACCCAAAATTTGACACGAGTTCTAGTACAAGGCTATATAATAGTAGTGTGTGAGTTTTGAAAATAGCGTAAGGATAATGATGTTAGCGCAAGGAATATCACACTAACATATAGGTAATGACAATAACGCATGTTTGTGACAAAAATACAAATAATGCACTACTAGTGCAATAAGAGAGATAGTAGTGTAAGCTTCGCAACTAGTATTGTAAGCCTAACATAGAGGATTAAAATTCAAGCCAGCGGTAACATAGGCCAAGAAAAGCTAGCACAAGCCTAGTAGGAGTAGAGAAAGCCTAACAATGGTAACACAAATGTTTTGACAATAGCATAAGCCTTTTAACACTAATGCAAGATATCTTCACTTTATCGAAGGCACCTTTGTAACATCAAAACATGGGATTTGACAATAATAATGTCAAATAATATCAAAAAAATTCCAATTTTCTTCAAATTTAGTAGCACCTCACCTCATTTATTTGTGTGAAGAGAACTAAAACCAAGAAAACTTAATTTATCTAGTCAAGAAACTCAATATTTATTTATAAATGCTAAAAAGAGGGTTAGTAACTAAAATTGAAACTATCTACAAAAATGAAATTAATAGAAAGGGCAATGGAGTAAGTCCCACTTTCGGGTGTGCCAAATGTTGTTATGCTATTTGAATGAAACTAAGACCTAGTAGCTTTAAAGAAAAGTAAATCTACCATTAACATCATGATAAGAGATTATAAGAAATAACAATTCTAATGCATAAACATGAATGAACACCTAATGCTAAACCATTCCTACTTTTATAAATGTATGATTACTATCAAATTATAAACCTATTTAGATCATAAGTAATAAAATTTTTCATTGTCTCTAGAGGAAAGGATCTCTCTAAAATGACCACAAATTCATGTTTATATCTTCTTTTGCTACTCAAATATGAGTGAATGGATGCAAATATGAAGTAGTTATTCCAACAATGGAGAAGGGTCTTATCATATGCCTATAGTCATCACTTATTCAAAGTGTGGTGTAGGTGTAAAACAAAGTAGGAGGGTTCTTTATATAGCTTTAAAATTTGGGAGAAGCTTACAAACTAGTGCATGTGGGATAAAGGATAAAGTAGATTTAGAATAAATAAGGTTGATTAGAGGAATTAACAAGTGATTAACAACTCATGGGAGTTGGATATTATTTTATTAATCAACTAGGATTAATTAATAGGAATGGATAAGCTTAGAAAGCTATTTAGAGATGCTTTAGAGAGAAATATGTATGATTTGTAGTATTTGAGAGAGGGATTTAACCAATAAGATGGTTTATTGATTAAATATAAGGCTAAAAGTCTTAATTAACTAATAATAGTTAATTAATTGATTGAAGGAGGATTGTAACTATCAAAGTGTCATTAATTGGCATCCAAAATGGGATAAAGACTATTTAATTATCGAAGTGTAGTCAATTTACCAAAATAGAGGGAATGCTATTTAATTAGTGGGAAAACACTAATTATAATGGAAATTATGGAAAAAATGATAGTTATTACAATTTTAGTATTAAAAGTGCATAGGTGAATTTTAGGTATCTACAATTGGAATCCAAAATCACATTACTTAAAAAAATAATAACAATATTGGAATCCAATATCACACTCGTTAAAAACCAATAAAGTCAATTCAAGTAATTATATAACTAGAAGTGGGGTTACTATAAGTCCATATTATTAGAAATATGTAAAAATTTAATGAAATGTTGGTTCTAATGACATATTTTATGAGGTGTTAGATGATAGGTCTATTCATAGAGGCCCTTTGAGGAAACCTATGCTAGTTACACTTTATAGGTATATGATCTTCTCTATTTTTAGAGGTGTATTTATGTTCCTAAAGAAGGATATTTTGACGTATTATTTTTTCCTAGGATCATCAATCCCCTTATGAAGTTCATTCTAGGGTTAAGGAGATACATGCATATCTTAAAAAATTCACTATTATCCAAGGTTATGTTATGGCATTACAGACTTTGTATCCCATTTTCTTAAGTTACAAAGAGTAAAGGTCAACACTTTCACTCTACAAGCCTTCTATATCCCCATGAAATTCCATAGTAGAAGTTGGATATTCTTTCTTTAGACTTTATATTTGGTCGTCCTTATTCATCATATCATCATGATGGCATCATGGTGATGGTGGAAAATTTGAACACAATTTCCCACTTCTCACCTATAAATATCATGTATAATGCATTCGTCATAGCCCATGTTTTCTAGATGAAATTTTTAGATTCCGTGGGATTTTAAAGATGATTATTAGTGAGTAGGATTCTATATATATCATAATTATAAAAAAATCTCTAAAAGTATTGGAAACTCAAATATATTTCAGATCCACATATCAATTTTACACGTATGGACAGATAAATAGGGTGAATTAGGTTCTTGAGGATATGTTGAGGATGTATGTCATGGATCAAAATAAAAATGGGAGGACTACTTATGCCTTGTCAAATTTTCCTATAACAGTTACCAAACTTGATTGGCATGAAAATTTATCAAGCCTTATAATGGAGGATTTGCATGACACCTTTGAGTTGGGATAGGTTGGATGACAAGGTAGTTCTTGGTCCTATATTTCTGTAAGATAAGGAGAAACATACATTATTCTTAATAAAAATTGTCTCGAGAAAGATAATGCAAGTCAAAAGGCATATGATAACATGAAGATGGTTTGGTATCACTTCCTAGAAGGTGAAAATGTCTTATTGAGAGTGTATCCTCATAAGATTTCAATCCATTATAGAAAAGGATCTAATATTTCCCTTGATTTTTGGGTCCTTTTACATGATTTTAGAGGTTATTGGGCCCATTTCTTAATAGTACCTATATTTACCACCATTATTATCATGTGCTCGTGTAGAAGTATGTTCCAAATAGTTATCATGTTTTGGATTGTTCAACCTTGCATGTGGAGGCCAAAGGGTAGAGGATAATAAATCACATGAGTATTCTAGAGCACTAGAGGTTGGTCTTTCTGGTGTAAGACTTGCACTAGGTTAGGGTTCATGGGTTGGGTATGATGAGAAAACATCTACATGGGAGGATGTGACAACATTGAGGGCTTGATATCCTTATCTTTTCTAGTGACTTCTAGGAGGAAATGTATTCCTAGGAGAGGGGGATGTATTATCCAATGTATTTCCTCTCTCTTTTTATTATGTTTCATCATTGTATTTATTTGTATTTAGACATTAGAAAAATTACTATTATGTATATTCATTATTATATATATTTTTTTTTTTTTGTCACCATAGTAGCTTTTATTTGCTAACATGTTTTGGCAAGATATTGTATTGGCCACACGAGGTCAATTCATGTTTATTATTGTTATTGTCTAATTTGGATGTGATGTTATCGATATTTTATATTTAAGACTAGAATGTATTGTATATTAGATATGTCATTATGATAATTTATAATCTCTCATTTGATGGATGGGTGTTTGTGTAACTAGTTGGAGTAGTTGGCATAACTTATTGGATTAGTTGGTGTATGATTGATTTAGAATTTTTGAAATGTATATTATGGTTTTATTTAGAATTTGGTATCGAGAAGGTATGATATATGAAATTGAGTGTGCATGCTATAGGTTTACACCTTAGGAAAACATGGGTATCAGGGGAAGCACCTCCATGTGGATGAATTTAACCCTTATTTGATTTTAGCCACCTTATTTTATTAGTTTTCATATTAAGGTTGTAAATGGTGAATTTACCCCATGAAATATGTTTATTTAATTATTTTTCAAGTTTATCTCACTTTTATTCCACTTTTTAAAATTTTGTTCAATCCTTTTTCAATTTCTAGTTCAAATGTTTTAATTAAAAACCTCTTTACACTTGCCTGGAATGTTTTTGTTTTTCTTCTTTATTAAATGGGTTTAGGCTCACCTAATCATGGATTAGTTAGATTCACCACCCTCTTAAAGGCCACCTCTTCCTAAAAATTCAAATTTTGGAAAGAGGTGACTTTTTGGAGGAGTGTAAAGTGGGTAATGAGACTAAATTTACCTTGAAAAAATCCCCAAGCATAATACCTATGCATTGGAGAGATATTTTAAAGGATCATTAAGCTCATTTTCCTTATTTTGACCCCTTTTTCTACCACTGATATTTATGATTTATGATTTATGATTTATGATTTATTAGTTGAAAAAAATTGGAAGTGCAAGTTTCTCCTTGTGAAGACTTGACTTGCTTCCTTTTGAATCTATATTTTCATTTAATATTTTATAATTTCATGTTATCGGTACTTAGGTGACATGTATTATTATGTGGAGGAGTGAAATTACCACCATCCTTTTTTTTTGGTTTGGAGACTTTTCTTCTATATTATTCTCCAAATTGGAGGGTTGTGATGATATTTAGCTGTATTTAGTTTGGATCTAATTTTTAGAGAAGGAGATTTGGGTTGTGGAGACATTAGATTTTATTTTGAAAACTTTTTCTTGGATTCATATTGCTCTTTTGAGGTAGGCCTCAAACCATTTGAATTTTTTTAATTTATTTTAGAAAGGAAGTTGTTTGAATGTTATTAAATCATTTGTTTTGAATGGTGTTGTTGTTGTGAAAATGTTGTTTAATTTATTTTGGGGTGTGGATTTTGTAGTTATAAGGGGAAAAGGGAATAATTCCCTCTTATTTTCCGACAAGACTTGATGGGAAATCCTTGTTGAGATTTCTTTACACTCCCTTCATATGGTTTGAATTAGGATATTGTTCCCTTATGGTTTAGTAATAATTTGTTGTCCTTATTAAAGAAGCATCCAAGTTTTGAAAATATTTGACATAGAGGCGAAAGAAGATATAAATAATTTGTATGGATATGGAGCTTTGGAGGCTATTTGGGATTACTAGAAAACTTGACATATTTTGATATTTGCTTGGATATTTTTAAATGGGATCTCTTTTAAAATATTCCCCATATTGATATAAGAATGGAAAATCTTGTTTGTTTTAAGTTGATTACTAAAATCCAGATTTCATTTTAAGACCCACCCTCTGAAAATTAGTTTAGAATTGGTGGCGAATCTCTAAAATCAACTTTCACATTAATGGTAAATTTCTAAAAAAACCATTTTGCTGCAAACTTGACTGGGTTGGAAGGTCTTCCATCTTCTTTGTTGGCGAGGTAATTTTTCGGGTGGAAAAATTTGTGAATTCCTTGCCAACACTCTAGGAATCTAAGTCCCTCTACTTAACTTGTGTAGTTGTTAAGTATGCATGCGTGAGAAAGAGTGGTTTTTGGTGGTGGCCTTTCGATGAAATCTAACAGGGGCACTCCATCGACCAGGAAAATTCTTGCAGTTATCTGCAAGGGGGAATTTTCTATGAAGGTGGGAAAGGGAGTGAGAAAAGAGGTAAAGGAGAACTAATGTTGTAGGTAGAAAATCATATTCCTGCACACACTAGTTAGAAACTTCATCACATGCACTAAATTTAGAGGAAACAACCCTACAAATGGAAACAAGACCGAATAGAATTTGATGAACACAAAGTATCATGAAACCCTTCAATCAAAGAAATCTAGAAACTCCTTGTATTGATGCTTAAACAGAAGTTGTACATAGTGGAGAAATGGAAGAAATTGAGAAAAAGGTGGGGGAATGGAAGAAAAATGGCTATCTCCTCTGTCCTCTCAAAGTACAATATACTCTTGAGTTTACAATATCAATCACTAGCCTTGTACAATGGCATGAAGAAACCATTAAATATCCTCTAAGAAATGGTTACAACTTCTTCTTCGTTGGCAAGAAACAGTTTACAATTTCTTTTCAATCATTCGTGTCTGTTTAGATTCTTGATTCGCGAAAGAAACGCCAATGGCGAGAAAAACCAAAATTTTCATAATGCAGTTGTTACACTCATTATGTAACTTTGAATTTGAACTGCTCATATTACCTTTGAAACTTTAAACCAGATCCGTCCATGTGGGAGAAATTAGTTGGAGCGGGTGAGGAGAATGCATTTTGCATTTTGTGCCTTTTGGAGAATTGGAATTTTAGAACATTTTGGCCTACTCACCTACTTTTGATATGGTCTTGACATGTTGCCTCACTTGAGTCGATATAGATTCATGGGCCACTTTTATAATTTTACCTATTTTCATTGCGGGCTCAAAAACAAAAATTGTTCCAGCACCCGCCTCCCTACTTTGACCTTCGATGCGGGTTTAATATTTAACTTTCTCCCTTATAGCATTATCTCGGGTTGTGGGTCACTTTATAAATTTTATCCCTTTTGGAAACAAGGCTCAAAAACTCAAATCACCCCAACGATCTGCCTCCCTACTTTGACTTCTTTGATGGCGGGCTCAAGATTTGACTTTTCCTTTAAGCCCGATTGGGGCTATGGGTCACTTTTTAACTTTTCACCTTTTTTACAAAGACGCTCAAAACCTCAAATCTCCCCGATGGCCTACTTCTCTGCTTTGAATTTCCAACGGTGGGCTCAAGATTTGAATTTTTCCGTTAAGCTTTGATTAGGGTTGTGGGTCTCTTTTTAACTTTTCACATTTTTTACAAAGATGCTCAAAACCTCAAAGTTCTCTACCAACCCACTTCTAATTAGATATGTCCATATACCCATGGATGATGGAGCCAAAATTTTATGGGGAAGAAAACACCCATCATTCCTAATCATGTGGAAAAATGTAGAGGAGAAGAAACTCCACCATTTTGAGCCCGATTTTTAAATTTCTTTTGTGAACCAAGGGATTGAAAAAAATACAAGGTTCGACGATCCATGTCCATAGAAAGATTGACAATTTCATTCAAATGAGGACAAAAATAGAATTTTCACGATTCCAGACAGGAAAATGGGAAATTTATCAAAATGTGTAGATTGAAGTTTAGACAATTTCAAAGCATTAATTTCTCTATCTTTTTAGACTTCCAACTTTACTAGAACACCTATGGAGGGCATGAGCTCAAAATATTCAAATTTTACTTAGAAAATGAGGGGGGATTTTGAGGGTGACAACAGCTGCCTCTAGCTCAGGGACATGACATGGATTGAGCATAGTGAAGACATGACATGGGAATCCAGAATCTCAATCTCTAGACCCTATAATTTGTTGCCTAGTTCCTTATCCATTGGGCCTTATAGAGTCATGAAAAACTTTGAGAAATAAATATCAGAAGAAAGAAACACATAGAAACACAATGGGAAGGAAATACATGACACACAATAGAAGGGGAAACAAAACCACACAAAGGAAAGGGAAATACACCTAAAAGTCACCTATGGTAAAAGGCGGGGGACAACCCTCTTTCAATGATGATAAAATTTCAAGTATTTCCCAATTTGAGGAAATTCTAGCATTGTTCCATCCAAATAGGAGAGAAGAAAAGTGTACTCACCACAAGCTTCATGAATCTAGAATGGGCCAAGCCATAATGAATCAAACTTTCCATGGCTGCATTTTGGTTCTCTTCTCTTGTCCCATAATAAGATGAAGTCTCCAACTTTGAATTCTCTTACCTTGGCCTTCTTATCAAAAATATTCTTTAATTTCAATTGGCACTCCTTAATGTGATCCACCACTTGGAGTCTATTTTCTTCTAGCTTCTCAAGAAAGAGGATCCTCTTGTCAATGGAATCCTTGTATTGACCATCTTCTATTGCCTGTAGTAGCTTGAGAGCTGGCATCTCGATTGTGAGAAGAATTTTTGCTTCAACTCCATACAACAGTTGGAATGGTGACATACCTATTTCCTTCTTGGGAGTGATCCTATCCACTCATAATGCATCGTACAACCTTTTGTGACAATTCCTTTGATTCTTGTCTACAAGCTTGTGGAAAATGGTCACAATGTTCTTGTTTCTTGATTTGACCTGTCCGTTTCCTTGTGGACAATAGTCAAAATAATGATCTAGGGAGATTCCCTAGCTATAAAAAAACTTGGTCAGCTCTCTTGAAGAGAAATAGGTAGCATGATCTACTACAATCTTCTGTGGCACTCCAAAATGAACTATGATATTCTCCTTAATGAAGTTGCATACTGTTTTAGTGTTAGCTTGTTTTACTGAATGGCTTCCACCCATTTGGTGAAGTATTCTATTACTTTGAGTACATAGGTATGCCTCGCACTTTACCGAGGGTTCGAACACCAATGAATTCCAACCCCCACTTTGTTGAAATCATTCTTCAATAACCACAATCTTGAGTGGTAATGCAGCAAGTTGTGGTCTTCCAACAAATTGTTGGCATGCTTTGCATTTAGAAACCCAATCTCAAGTGTCTACAAAGATGGTGGGCCAATAATACCTTCCTCGAAGGATCTTGTGTGTAGTGACCATTGCTGAAAAATGTCCACCACATGCTTGGTCATGGTATGCTTTAAGAAACTTTTCTTGTTGCTCTTTATCTACACACCTGAGGAAACAACCATCTAGGCATCTTTTGTAAACAGCATGATTCTATATCAAAAATTTAGTTTCTTTTAGCTTGAGTGTTCTCCTTTTCTTGTAATCAAGGTGGGGAGGTCATTCTCCATAAGTCAAGTAATAGGAAATATCAACATACCACTCATCAGTAGTGGTGACAAAGAGAACCAGTGGGTTATCTTTTGAACAAGTTGAGCAAGTAAATTTTTCTTTGCCATGTTGAACTTTGAGTGTTTCATCTTCAACAATAAACTTGCACAAGCCATTTCCCCTTACTGATTAGAGGATCAGATCTTCAAGTCATATTATTGAGTCTTTGCAATCCAATTTTTCTCTTATCTCCGGATCTTGCTATGTCAAGATGGATTTGATTTCACTACTGAGGCCCATCACCATCGTATGGGAATTGAGGATGTAAAACCTAAAGTTTTTACATCCTTGACCATTGAAAAGGCATGCTTCTCCAATTGATTGTATTTTAGCTCATACATTTTCAAAGGACAACTCATGAAAGAAATAGGTGGTTCCACGCTTTCATCATTTTTCTGAATGAGGATGAAAAAGAGTGTATGTTTTGATGCATAACAATACATGATGAATTATTTGTTAAAATCTGGAGATACAAGAGTTAGAGCCTTGGAAATGGATTTCTTTTTGAATTCAGCCTTCCTTCATTATTCCATTTGAAGTTTTCTTGTGGTTTCATCATGGAAGTGATGTGCTTCGTCAACTCAGAAAAATCAAGCACAAAATGATGAAGAAAGTTCACCTTTTCGAAGAATGAATGAAATCCTTTCTTTCTTGTGGGAAGGGATAATGCTTAAATGGATCTAACCCTCTCGGATTAATGTGTGCTCCATGCTTGTTCACAATGTGCCTAAATAACTTGCCTTCGTGACTCCAAAAATTCACTTTTTTTTGGATTAGTTATATGCCATGTTTCCTACACCTTGCAATTACTTATTCCAAGTGATAGATGTGATCTCCCTCTTCTTTGAAAATACTGTGAGATCATCAAGATATATGACAATGCAATGATTTAGATATTTTAAGGCCAAATCCATCGCCCGTTGGAATGTAGCTCATGCATTGATTAGGCCAAAAGGAATTCTACCGTAGGAAAAAGTGCCCCAAGGTGTTGTAAAGGTTGTCTTGGTGCGCCTTCCTCTGCCACTTTGATTTGTTTGTATCCTAAGAATCTATCAAGTAATGAGATCATTTCAGATCCAAAGTGATCTTACATGGATATGGTCCATGATAGGAAGAGTATAATTGTCCTTGAGTGATGCTTGGTTCAAGTTGTAAAAATCTACTCATATCCTTATTTCACCATTCTTATTCCGCACTTTGCACAATGCTAGCCACCCACATTGAATGGTGGATGGGAAATATGATCCTTACATTAAGTATCTTCATTACCTCCTCCTTGATGGTATTAGCAATCTTTAGGTTGTACAACATTTGTTTCCACCGAAGGGCTTAACACCCTACTTCAAAGGAATTGAGTGATGCATTTCCTCCGGTTGGAAGGATTCAAGTTCATCATAAGAGTAGGCCAAGACATCTGATTATTTCTTGAGTAATGCAATAAACCTTCTTTTTCTTCAAGTGAGAAATTTTTTCCAATATTGACCACCCTTGATCCTCCAAGTACCGATGTTTTCTTTATCAAAATCATCTCGGGCACCGAGAAGATTGCTTTTATTTTTCTTGAATGAATATGTCATGTTTTTAAAAGAGGTATTATAAAGAGACTAGGCCTTTTGGAATTTTTTTCCCTTTCAATTTGATTATTCCCTCATCATTAATCCCTTCAATTCCTTATTTCTCTTCTTTGGGGATTTTTTCTCGGTGGGTATTTTCACCTCCTCCTCCGAAGAGATTATTGAAATTATCCCTTTTCTCCAAAAAGATAGAATTTGTTTATCATCATTGAAGACTTGCCAATGATTTGCATTGTCTGGTACACTAGGCCTAAATACCATTTCAATGGTCACTTTGTCTTTACCAAAAGAAGGATGACGTGTCACTAGGGAAGCTAATACTGCAAGAGAATCAACCTTTTCATTTTGTTCTCTTGGAATAGCTTCAATGGAAAATACATCAAAAGATTCTATGCAGTCCCACACTCTATTTTTGTAATGTCGAGTCTTGGATTCTTCACCTGATATTATTGGCAGGGATACTTTACTACAACCTCTTCATCACCTTAGCATCTTAGTTTCTTGATTCCCATGTAATCTTCTACCCTCATGCCTAAAATTAGTGCTTCATACTCTACAGTGTTATTTGTACTATGAAATTGCAGCTTGTAGGAAAATGGGTACAACTCATTGGAAGGAGAGTACAATGCTACGCTAGCTCCTGAGCCCGATATGGAATGACTACCATCAAATTTCATTGTCAAAATTTGATCTTCCTCTTCCTCCATGAGAAGTGGAAAGTTCTCCTCTTTTTTTGATGTGAGGAAGTAGTTTCCTAGCCCACAATATTGAAAGAGAATGTTTTCTTTCGGATCATCAGACTTTCATACTATGAACTTCATCTTTCTTATTGGTAGCAACTTCTTCATCTCACCTTTTCTGGGATAGTTGTAGATGACCAATCCATTTTTAACTCTCCACCTAGGTCTCTATAGAAAATCCTACTCAATAGCATACCGAAGGATGTTGGGATGTCTGCTACCAATATGGTTAGGAGCACCTTCTTGTCTAGAAAATCAGCTAGTACTACATGTGCATCTTTGATTCTTCTTACCAATGGAACTTGTTTGGATTCCATTGAGTAGTAAGTGCCATTTACCTAGGTCAAGGTAAGGCCTAGAGAATTTGCAAATTTGACTGGCATCACATTGTCTGAAGCTCTAGAATATATGATACAATTATTTATCTAGAATCCTTTAATGAGGAGTGATAGGTAGAAAGGTTCAACCTTGTTGGTTTTGGAGGCACTAAGGGATAGCAAGTTTTGGGAATGTGGTGTGGATGTTGTGGGTAGGAAGCCTTTAGAATTAGGACTTGAGGATATAGGGTTACCACCACAAACTACATTAAAAACTTGTCAAACCGGGTAGGGTGTGTTTGTAGGTATTCTATTTCGAGAGCTGGACTTTGGTTTTACTTGCATGTTCCACAAAGTCAAATGGGTTTATGGTGAGTGAATTAGAGGTTCCATAAATTGAGTAAGATTTAAATGGTAGAGGCTTATCTAGTTTGGGTGTTGAATTCTCCTTCTCGGTGTGTAGCTTTTGATTGAACCTTAGATGTTTTTGTAGGAACAACATTTAAAGGAGAATTGTTCTTAGCAAATTTTGAGCTAGGAGAAGAATTAGATGTTTTAATTGGCATAGTATAATGATCCTTGACAACTAGTGAGTATGGTTTTTCTTTGTCTAAATCCATAGAAGGTGGTAATAGTAATCCTCTGGCGATGATTTTATTTTGTGTGACTTCTAGAGCAGAAAATTCTTAATTTTTCTTATCCTTTACCACAACCGTTGAGGATGAATCACCTTTCCCGGTGCACACAACTAAAAACAACACATGAGAAACTTGGAGCTTCTTCACCATCCTCATCTTTATCATCAACGTACTCAATTATCCCATTGTGCATATAAACTTTTCAACCTCAAGATAGTTTTCATAGTCTTCCATATTTTCTTCTTCAATTTCATCAATTTATGCTTCCTCCTCTGGCTCTTTGGTGTCACAGATGGCATTGACTGGTGGTGCTTTAAGAGGAAGCTAATGAGGAGGTGGAGCAATCCTTGGCCTATCTCAAGGATTTTGTCTCCTTGAAGCATTCTAAATTATGATCTAAGATAAATGCTTCTTCAAGGAAACCAAGTCATTTGCCATTTTTTGGAACATCAGATCTGTGGTGACAGAGTTTGAATTCTAACCCTTTTTCTTTCCATTAGGGCCTTTCACCTTTCTAGAAAGGATTAGATCATCATCGGTTTCTATTGCAAAGTCTTGGGCTTGCCTCAATGTTCTTGGTTGGGCTCTTCTAAGGAAGAAACCTACTTCTGATGGTAGAGCACTGATGAAAAACCTCTTCAAATTATTTTCGGAGGCACCACATCTTCAGGGATCCTTCTTATCACTCTATCATATCTTGCTATGAAGTCCCTCATTGACTCGAGGTTTCTTTCTTCATTTGTACCAATTGGACCAAAATATCTTGGTAATCTTTAGTGCTCTTGAACCTGTGTTTGAATGCACTTTTTATATCTTCCGAATAGGTGATGGACCTCAGGGGTAGCATGTAGAACCATTCAAAGAACTTTATCTTGAAGTGAATCCACAAAGAGTCAGACTGACACATTTTCATCCTCAACACCCAACACATCACAAGCAGTGATAAATGTTGCTACATGCTCTTTAGGGAGTTCAGAACCATCCCCTCGAATTTTAGGAAGTTTTTCTTGAGCCTCTCGATAGCTCATGGAGTGGTTGAGCAAGAGCCGGTGGACAAGTGTTTCCTCCCATAGTACATTAGGCCTACGGGCCTCACGGTCATGTTCACACTCACAATCACAATCCTCATTCTATGTTTGTTTCTATCTTCTAACCTTGTTAAGGCTATAGCTTTTGTTGCTGCTCTTTCATCCGCCTTGGCTTGAAGTCTCTCAATTTATTCGAGTTGAGATATTATGTCCTTATCTGCTCTTTCTTCTCTTTCTCTAGCTTCTTCTTCAGCCTCTACATCAGGTGAAATATTCAAGGTTCTCATTGATGTATGGAAATTAACAATCTAAAGGATTGACAACACTCAAGTTCCCAACGTGACAAGTTGTTTGAGAAGGGGGCTCTGGATTCCAGTAGCTCTTGTCTATGCAAGATTAATATTTAACTTTCTCCCTTATAGCATGATCGAGGCTGCGGATCACTTTATGAATTTTAGCCCTTTTGGAAACAAGGATCGAAACTCAAACCACCTCGACAATCCACCTCCCTACTTTGACTTCTTTGACGGTGGGCTCAAGATTTGACTTTTTCCTTTAAGCCCGATCGAGGCTGCAGATAACTTTTAAACTTTTCATCTTTTTTTACAAAGAGGCTCAAAACCTCAAATCTCCCCGATGGCCTACTTCTCTGCTTTGACTTTCCAACGGCGGGCTCAAGATTTGAATTTTTCCTTTAAGCTTGATTGGGGCTATGGGTCACTTTTTAACTTTTCACCTTTTTTACAAAGAGGCTAAAACCTTCAAATTTCTTTGCCTACTCGCCTAATTAGATATGTCCATGTAACCATGGATGATGGAGCCAAAATTTGATGAGGAAGAAAATGCCCATCGTTCTCGATCAGTGGAAAATGTGAGGAGAAGAAAACTCCACCATTTCGTGCCTAATTTTGAAATATCTTTCATGAACCAAGGGATCGAAAACAATACAAGGTTTGATGATCCATGGCCATAAAAAGATTGAAAATTTCATTCAAATGAGAACAACAATAAAATTCTCACAGTCCAAATAGAAAAATGGGAAATTTATCAAAACATGTAGATTGAAGAGTTAAGACAATTTCAAAGCATGAATTTCTCTATCTTGTTAGACTTCCAACTTTACTTGAACACCTCTGGAGGGCATTGAGCTCAAAATATTTAAATTTGTTTTAGAAAATGAGGGGGATTTTGAGGGTGATAACAATCTTCCCTCCAAACTTTTCGTTCAACCCAGGCTGGATGGATGGGTTAGATGGAAGAAAATGTATGGACATCTAACCTAGGTTCGGTGCTTTTCCATCGTCTATTATACAACTTAGGTTGGATGGTGTCTAACCTAGGTTAGATGGTGTCCAACCTAGGTTATACATTAGATGATAGATGATCACCTAATCTGGGTTGGACAATCATACATTGTCTTTCATCCAACCCAGCCATCTAACCTGGGTTGGATGGCTCTCTATTGGCTACCGTCCAACCTAGGTTGATGGCCGATAGACAATGGTTGACCGCTTAACCTAGGTTGACAACCTGTCATCATTTTCCATCCAATCTAGGTTGGATGACAAAAAATGGTTATCCATCCAACCTAAGTTGGATGGACAACCACTCTTTGTTGGATGTCTGTATTAAACAAGTACCCCCTATAACCCCCAAACTATGTATTATACCTCGGAAAATACATGCATAAGTTAATTTTTACATATAAATAGTAGGTGAACTGACCCATAAAAATGACTTGTCGACTAAAATTTTAGGTGAACTAGGTAGCAACCGACTACTGAAAATTCACCATTTACAATTTCCAAAATCCCTAATATTTGTGAGTTTACGAAAATTTACCACTAAAATTTTCCCCTGCTACAATCTTATGTTTTCTTAGTTATTAATGGTGTTGGTTTTTCCTATATCCTATTTGTGTTCCCTTACAGGATTGATTCTTCCGTCTCCCATGGGCTTGAAGGGAGTTGAGTATGCTCTCATTTTTTGGATGTGGCATGAAATGATGCCATTTGGTTGGAATCTCAAATAAGGTATACTCTTGTGACTTGGATGTATTATGTCGTGCCCCAAAATATTCCCCAAAATCTACCTTCGTTTACCCTTTAAAATCTTGTTATAAAGGTGATTCAAAAAAATATTTTACGTGTTACCAATCATGTTTTGATAGTATAAATATTAATAGTAGGTCATTAAAATGATTACATTTACGTCATTATTATGTTTTATATCATGCCATTGTGTTAACAAATAATAGTATTAATTAACTACTATTATAAACTTCAAAATAAAATTCCCACACCAATGTGATTCCTAGGCCTAAGGAAGTAAGCTCCATTTTCCAAGGTACTATTAATTATGTAAATTTTATTCAGTTTAATTACACATTTTTGTAAAGCTTTATTTAATTAAACAAGGAAAATAATTAATCATAAGTTCCCAAATCAATTAAGTGGGTTTGCAATTTTATCCCTAAGGTTTAATTAAATGGGTCCCAAGACACATGCACATTTAATTTAAAAATAATAATTTTTATTTCACCTTAGGGATTATCAAATTCCAAATTTCCACTTGCTAGAGGGAAGGTCGACCATGGGACCCACTTGCAAGTGCACACTCTAGGTTTAAGGAGAGCCTTTGGATTGAAAGGATCTCCACCCTAGATCTTAGGGTTGGGTTAGGAAACCTAAAGTTTCTTTATGGAAGGTATATCTTCCTTATTTAAAATTTATTATCTCATTTTCTTATTCCCTCTTCTTCTTTAGTATCTCGGATTTTCTTACGTTGTTATGGAGAGCTCACAAGGATGGTGGAGGAATATTTGTTGGCCCATTCTCTTCTATTGTTTATAAATCTAGTTTTATGTATGGAATTTTGTACATTTCCAATGTTATTCGGTTATCCATTTTATTTGAGGGTAAAATTTTCATATTCTTGTGTATCCAAATCCGAAAATATATGGGTTTGTGATATATATATAGATAGATAGATAAGAACCCATCTTTTATTTTTAATAGGTATGAGAAATTATATATCTTTATATATATACATATAATAATAATAATAATAATAATTAAAAAACCAAAAATTTTGCATTTGATACAATGGAGAGTTGGCCGATTTTGGCGGAAGTGTAGATTATAGGGGAGGGGGCAGGGATGGGCATGGAAGCGACTCCTCCACAACCCCTATCCCTATTATATGAGGGTAGGGTTTTGGTAGGGGTCTCAGTCATGGCCACGAACCCTCCCCAAACTCTATCCCCATTTTGTTTCAATATGTTTCCTAAAATATATTTGACCCCAAATAATTTTAATAGGATATCTTAATTTAAAAAAGTATTTTATATGTGTGTGTGTGTGTGTGTGTGTGTGTAAATATATATTTGCTATGAATACATATAAAAATTGGATCTTCAAAAGGGTTAAAATAATATTTTATTTTCCTAGTTGTAATATGTCCATAGATATTTTCCAAATGATAATAAGTTATAAAGGGTAATCATACATACATACATACATACATACATACATACATACATACATACATACATACATACATACATACATACATACATACATACATACATACATATATATATATATATATATATATATATATATATATAAACATAATAATCAGCTTATTTCAAAGGATTAAACCAATATTGTATTTTTTCCGATTGAATTTTTAATTAGAGATGTGCCAATTTTAATAACTTGTATAAGATAAATCAAATGCTTATATAACCATGGTTCAATCTAACTTTACTTTTTCCAAAGGCATTTAGAATAAAAGTTGGAAAGAGATATTATTTCAAAAATAAATTTGAATTTTCATTAAGTTGGAAATGCACAACTAAAACAAATATTTATTTACACACATTTAACTCCAAAAAGATCAAAAATATTTTGAATCACCAAAAATATGATTTCCCATGTTTAAAATAGCTTGCAAGCCTCTAAATCACTTAAAAATTTTCATATAATCATGCAAGTGATAATGCTTGTTATCCAAATAACTCTCCTAGTTATCTGGATAACTTATATTTTCATTCTGACTCGTGTTTCACATTTCAGGTTGTGCACACTCAAGATTGTTCTTTTGACACCTTGGCACAATTGCAGTTCCTCTATGCACCCTTGCATGCCTTCCTGCTCCCTTTGCATTCTTCTATCTCCTTCCATTTCCCCTTGCATGCCTTCCTCCTGCGCATCCTCTCTCTCTTATCATGTCATAAACTCCTTGTGTGCAGCTCTCCGGACTTACCTTCTAATCGGCTAAGTCCCTAGCATTCCTCTTGCATGCTTACATAGAATTAGTTCCTTCACGTTCCCTCTTTTCTTTCTCCCACCGCATGCCTTCCTTCAGTTGAATTCTTGCATCCTATTTCCATACTTTCCTTCTACAAGTATGCCTTCCTCCTATGCATGCGCCTCCCCTCTCGCTTCCACTTTCACACACTTTCCTCTCACTCCCATGCCTTACACCTTCTTCTGCACCAGTCACTATGCCATGTCATCTTTTGTCATACTTGAGAGTGCTACGCGCAACCTATCAAAGTGCATGAATAGGGCACCAAATCTAGACAACCTAATGGTGCATGAAACATGGTAGAAAAGATAAAATAAATTAAGAGATGGTCAAATCCTTCGGTCAATCTACACACGCCACATGTTTTTTTGTGCACCAATGGCTCTGAAATATTATAACAACCATATCTTTGCTCAAAGCTATGATCGGCGCGCTTCTAGAATTTTCAGAGATCTACTAACATAAGCTACACATTGACTATTAAAATTCAAATATAGGTAGGAAATCTTAGGCGTAAAATGGGGAAACATATCTCATCTCATCAATGCATACATCCAATCGACCTTAACCACTAGATTTTATCAGATCTTGTCTTCTTCTTTCTTCCACATGCCAAAAGCATAAGGGGAATCACATCCACAAACCTTATAGGTGGATTTGTAGGAATTTATTACTAGTTATTAGTGGTTGAATATTTGAATCTGAGTTCCCTCCCTTTATCTTTCTTGTATCTATTTCTTCTTCTATAAATAATAGATTTCTACTTTGTAAAAAGGATCCCTCCTTGTTCTAACATCACCATGCCAAAATGGTGGATGAATTCCCATGAGTCTCAGACCTTTGTGTGGTCTCTGCAATGTATTCTCACCTCCTGTCGTGAATGTAAATGAATGTGCGTCCCTTAAGAAATAAAATCATGTTTTTTTAGAACTCTTGTTTTCCCTCTCTCATTTTCATTGCACTTGCATCTCGCCTCTCTGTTTACATTTTCTAGCATGCTGTGCATACTCCTATGTTTTCATTCCCCACGTTCATGTGTTGCACACACTAGAAGGCTGATCCTATGTGTTGATATGTGATGATCATCATCCACCCTCTTCTCCCGTGCCTTCTTTGTTTCCTTCACTGCTCGTGGAGAGATATCGACCCTTTCCTTTTGGTGTTATTATCTTCCCTAGCTTAGGATTTCCCTTTCTCGTACATCCTTCTATCTCTAGTCCCTTGGCATGTTTAGTTTAGGATTTTCTTTTAGCATTAGGAGTAGTAGTAGAATTAGAGGTAGGTAGAGGAATCAACCTTCTCCGAGATCCATCCCGAGCACACAAGGTCCCACAACTTGGGGATGTTTCCATTTTTGTCGCAAACACCTTAATCCTTCCAGATCTAAGATGCAGTGCAAGTTTTAAGACTAAAATTTTTCGGCATGCTTGATAGGACAAGACCAAGAGCTTTACATCTTCATCTCAGTAATTTTGATGTGTTATTGCTAAGATCTAGCCTTTGGAGGCATTTTTAAACACATCTGGTGACTCCAATGATCCAAATGTACCCATTATCTCATGAGCAGACCATTTTTTTTTGTTCCTTCTTCCATTCATTTCCCCTTTTTCCATCGTTCCACCTTCCTCTTTTGAATTCGTGCAATCATGACTTCTTTCCCTTCATAGAATTATCATTTACAGTAGTAGAACTATTTTTCTCCATCCACACAGTTTCCAAAATCCTCCTCCAAATCAGTTTTATAAGCCCCATTATCTTGAAAATGCATACAACCCACTCTTTTATAACTATAATGTTTATGAAGAGCATGTTTATGGAGATGATGGCAAAAAATCCTTGGCCGAAGCTGATTTTGAGAGGTAGGTGAAAAATATGGAGATGGAGATGATGCAACTTAGAGTCAAGTGCTCCATATAGGCAGATAAAGTTAGCTACAAGGTCCCTTGTCCATGGGATGGCCCTATACTAGAATGGTTTAACACCTAGTAGAAGTTACACTTTATCACTGAGATGCTACCTCAAGTTATAAAGTGTGTGGAAGAAATGGAGGCTCAAAACCTAGCGCGCAGCAACCCTATCAATAGGGAAAACCTGCACTACCATCATATAACCCTCCTACTTCCTCCATGCTAACTTACATCATCTCATCCCACTGTGCATGTTCCCATATTCTTGTGCACTGTCCCCATTGAGAATTCCCCCTTCCACTTCACCTTTACTTTTTCACCATCTCTCCTTCCACACTCACCTATGTTCCTTCAGCACGAGCACCTTCCACGCCTTCTTCACCCATCCTTCCATCTTCGTCTGAGTCTCCTCTGTCTAATTATACCAAAAATGAACAGTCCCCTACTAATGTTCCTTTCCCAACCAATTTCATCATGTTCGATGACTGCAAAATAGATGAAGAATGACATGACTCATGCAAATTTGACTGAGAAGAGGATATCATACGGGTGCCTATTCTAGAAGAAAAATAGTTAGTCCCAGAGGGTGCACTCTTGAAGGAGACTGAGTTGCTTGTAGAGGTAGAATTATGCACGCCTCATCCTTTCACACCCTGTGGTCTACAAGTGCCCCCCTTCAGGAGGAAATTCTACAAGAAAATCCCATCTATGGGATTAAGTTTCAAAGAAATGGAAAATCACAAGGATCGATCGTGCCCAATCAGAATTTTTCTAGTGTAGAACCAAAAATAGAGTTGACATCGATTGTTCTCATTTCAAAGCATGAGGTAGATCCTCAATGCATAATAGGTCAGCTGTAGCACCTCCCAGATCTATCCAAGTACAAAACAACTCCAAGAGGTGAATTTTTTGTTGATACTTTGAAGAGGGTTAAACACCATCTGCAAGGAGGTTTTTCACTCTTATTTCCAACCATGTCCAACACCAAATTGACTACATGGTTGTAATTTGTGAGGAAGGGAAGTTACTTCTCCCTGCTTATTACAGGTTTTACTTGAGTGCCGCTTTCTTCTAGTTAGTTTAGGTTAGTTTAGGTTTTATTTCAGGAATATAATTTTTTGTGCACACTCGCATGTTCAATTTGGGATGTATGCATGATTTTCATCTTTAATACATAGTGTTGTTCTTCTCTTTTGGTTTTCTCCCTCTGACACATTTCCTTTCCCGTTATGCCCACACACCCCTTTTATTGCTTCTTTGGATGGAAATTTAATTTGGATAGAGGAAGTTCTAATGGTTAGTGCATTGCTTTCTATCTCATCATTCCAATTTAGAATATCTTCATATGAGAGAATCAATTCAATTTAGAGTTCAAATAGAGCTTCAAGTGACTTCAGGAATGTTCTTCAAAGTTGCAAATCAGATCTTCAAGATTAGCACTTAAATCCATGCCCAATGGAATTCTAAGGCTACTGGTCTCTTCATCTAGTAGGAAGATGGCCCCAAAAGTCACCAAAACTATTATCCAAATAACTCTCCTAGTTATCTAGATAACTTATATTTTCATTTTGACTCTAGTGTTTCACATTTCAAGTTGTGCACACTCAAGATTATTCTTTTGACACCTTGGCATAGTTGCAATTCCTCTGTGTGCCCTTGTGTGCCTTTCTCTCCCTTTGCATTTTTCTATCTCCTTCCATTTCCCTCGCATGCCTTCCTCCTATGTTCCCACTTTCTCTCCTATCCTGTCATGTAATCCTTGCATGCACCTCTACTGCACTACCTTCCAATCAACTAATTCCATAGTATTTCACTTGCGTGCTTACATAGACTCACTTCCTTCATGCACTCTCGATTATTTCTACCGCCGTACGCTTTCCTTCGCTTAAATGCTCATGTCCTATTTCCATTCTTACCTTCTACAAGTATTCCTTCCTCCTATGCATGCACCTCCCCTTTGTTCCCATTTCTCCTTATTTCCTCTTTCTCTCACACCTTGCACCTTATTCTTTGCCACCACTCGCCATGCCATATTTTTTAAAACTTGAGTGTGCTACATGTAACCTATCAAAGAACACTATCGACGTTGAATCTAGATAACTAACCGGTGCATGACACATGGTAGAAAAGACAAAACAAATGAATATTTGGCTAACTCATTTGGTCAATCCACGTGCGCCATGTATTTTACATGCGCCAACGACTTAGACATATTATGACAACCATATCTTTTGCTAAAGATCTCCGATCGGTGCATTCCTAGACTTGTCAAATAGATTCTGCACAAGCTACACATTGGAGTATTCAAATTAAAATATAGGTAGGATCTCTTAGGTGGAAAATAGGGAAACATATTTTAGATCATCAATGTATACATCCAATTGACCTCAACCACAAGATTTCATCATATCTTTCCTTCTTCCTTCTTCTCGCACACCAAATAGACATGGGGAAGCACATCTTACAACCTCGAGGTAGATTTATAGGAATTTATTGATATTTTTGGTGGTTGAATATTTGAATCATAGTTTTCCTCCCTTTCACCTTCTCTTCTCTCCTTATTCTATAAATAAAAAGTTTTGCTTTGTAAAAATGATCCGTCCTTGTTGTAATGTCATTGTGCCAAAATGGTGTCTGAATTCCCATGGGTCTTAGACCATGGTATGGTCTCTACAAAGTATTCTTTTCTCCTGTCATAAATGTAAACGATTGTGTGTCCCTTAAGAAATAAAATCATGTTTTGTTGAACTCTTGTCTTCACTCTCTTGTTTTCATTACATATCACCTCTCTCGTTTACATTTTCTCGGCATGGTGTACGTACTCTGTGCTTATAGTCCCCATGTTCATGTGTTATGTGTGTTAGAAGGCTGAGCCTACATGTTGATATGTGGCATACGATGTTTGCCCTCTTCTCCCATTCCATCTCTCTTTCCTTCGCTTCTCATGGAGAGAGATCAACCATTTCCTTCTCGCGCTATCACTTTCCCCTTACTACACATCCTTCTATCCCTAGTCCCTTGGTATGTTTAGTCTAGGATTTTATTTAGCATTAGGATTAGCAGTAGCGTTAGAGATAGGTAGAGGAACCGGCTTTCTCCGTAGATCCGTCCCAAGCGTGCAAGGTCCCACAACTTGGGGATGGTTCCATTGTTGTCTCAAACACCTCTATCCTTCTAGATCTGAGACATGGGTGCATGTTTTAAGAGTAACAATACCACACATAAAAATCTTTCCATATATTCACAAGGAAAATTAAAACCTTTATTATAGTGATAAATATTAGTTGGTTTAAAACAATAAGATTTCCATTCAAGCCCACATTTTCTTGCAATTTAAAGGGAAAACTTAATGACAATAATACAATAATATTTTCTTAACAAAAGCACTCAACTTTCCCTCTAGATTTCTTCCCAAACAATAGATTTCCCAACCCTTACAACCAATCTCTAAGAGAGAAATAGAATTTAGTTTTCCTTCTAAAAATTATAATACAAAAAACTTATAAAATAAAATCGTACAATCCTCTCACTATGTGGGAACAAATGCCCAAAAATTAAACTTTAAAACAACTATGCTCTAAAAATAACTCCAAGAATTCCTCCTAACCCATCTCTAAGCTCCCATTTTTTCTAAGTTCTCTAAACACCACAAATAAAAAGGCTTGAAAACCTCCTAACCATAGGAATCATTACATGTATTTCTCCCAAGAGAAGGCATGTTATCCTCCCCTAAGCCCATGGGAAAGAGGGATATCATGCCACCAATATTCCCAAGAAAACAACAATGAACTAACATAATCATGTAATACAACCAAGGGACGAAGAATACAAATATCCACCAAAACACAAGATGATTTAAAAACCAAATAATCCTAAAACAAAGGCAATGGGAAGAGGGGAAGAAAAGATCCAAAAAGAACAGTGTAACATGTAGTTCCAAGATCATCCTCCAAGTATAATAACTCCACAACTCCAAAATACCCACAAAACTCCTTATAGCTCCACATTCTCCTCCTTATGAAGGATTTTCAAGCCTTGCATGCTTCCTTGGAAAGGATAGGAGGGGATTTCCAATCCAAATGGAAATTCCTCCTACTTCCCCCAAGGAAGAGAGTAGAATAAAAGGATCCTTCATGGCTTCCCAAGGTGTCATGAGGATGAATAAATGACCCCTTCCCCTTCTAAAAATCATTCCCAAATCTAATCCTATTAGGGGTGGAGAGACAAGACAAAAACATCAACAAGATAAGGGAAAAAAACTAAAAACCAACTACTATACCCAAAATAAACATTCCAAGCCATAAAATAATTCATCAAGGTTTATATGCATTGAATTATCAAGAAGAAAAAAATCAACATTGGTGAGGCCTACCTCAACCAATACAAATTCCAAAATATCTAAATTCTCTAATGAAATCCTGAAAAGCTTTATGTCCAAGAAATCCAAGAATACCTCCAAAATTTCCTCCAAAATTACCTCTAAAAAGCCCCCAAAATTCAAAAATGGGCAAATAAATAGACAAAGTTCTCCAAATCCCAAGTTTATAGGAGGGTGACATGTGTCACCCATATAACTAGGCACATCTTACTCATCAAGCTCCTCATCTAAGTACCCATAAAAAAATAAATGGAAGAAGATAAATTTTACTAATACAATCCCCTAAAAATATGCTACCAAATCCCAAAGTCACTCACATGAGACAAAAGAGAGGAAGGATGGTGACTTCAGAGAGGATTATGAGAGAGAAAATAATTTTTGGGTTCATCAAAAGTTCCCTCTATCCATATTTTAGGTCCAAATGGTCATTTTTAAGGTAAGAGGGACCCCATACTTTCCAAACAAGCCTCCAAAATTCCACTTTTTACTCAAATCCGAGATTTGAGAGAAAGTGAAGTATCCAAGATGCTTGGTGGTCCCCCAAAAGTAAGGTTAGGTGATCCCAAGACACAAATAAACATAATTAACACTAACAAATCACCCAATTATCAAAATCATCATCAAAAGACAAATAAAAATAAACCACTCTAAACAAGATGGTTAACACCAAGATTAATTTAACAAGGAGAGAAAAGGTGAAAGAGTAATAAATGGTACCAACACATAAAATCAAGGTGATCATACCAAATCAAATACACAAACAATGACAAGGTATACAACAAGGTGAGGATGGGTTTGGGCTAGGTGGACTTGTGCATCTTGGTAGTGCTACCACTGAGTCCCATATTTTCCTCATGGTGAAACTTTTAGTACGGATACTCAAGACAAAACCTCATACCTTCGAGATCTAAAATCAAATGAAATAACCATATGAATAATCATGATAATCAAACTACTATGTGTTATCCGAATACAAATACATACATCTAACTATCCATCAATATAGAAATTACAATCAAAATCAATGATACATCTAATATAAAAATCATATCCATCTCATCACATAATCATCAATATCATCATCTCTAAACCACATAAAATGTCTATAACATGGATAAGAAAAGAGTGTCAATGTAGTGTTATGTCAAGTGTATGAGTGTCATAACCAACATGATGATAAAACATAAAAGTATATAATCAATATACAACGTAATCAAGTTAAAAATGTCTACAAATGTAATAATAAATTGATTAAAATGAGTCAATAGAACATAAATAAGGGATAAAATTTGTAGGCACTACATTCCCCTCCCCTATAAATAGAATTCATCTCAAAAGTAACTAAACGAGGTAGGGATATCTATCCCTCAAAGGAGTTGAATCCTCCCTAGTGGTTTTTATCTCATCATATATATCTCACTAGACTCTAACCTAGTCTAACTCTCACCCCAAAGGGCCAACCTCTAGTGTGCTAGTATACATAAGGGCTCTAGTGTCCACTAGCTTTTGGCCTCTACTTACAAGGACAACCAATTCAATACATGAGAACTATCAAGCACATATTTCCATAAAATGGGCATATGGAAAAAATAATGGGTATGAGCTAGATGTCGTGGCAATGTTAGATGGTAATTAAATAGACAAATGACCTCCAATATCTCAAAAGGACCAACAAAGTGAGGGGAAATCTTGGAGCCATTTTCATAACAGATTGGAATTTTGTGCAGAGGAACTCTCAATAATATATTGTCACCTATAGATAAGTGAGGCTCAACCCTATTCATGTATGCATACAAATTTAAACCAAATAGAACCATGTTGAACTCGTAGTGTCCATAATGAGAGTGGAAGGATTTTTTTTGAATATCTTCTCATACAATGCACAACTAATGATACCCTAACTTAAGATCAAACTTTGAGAACACTCTAGCTTCTTGCATCTAATCAAATAAATCATCTATCCTCATAAGGGGATCACGATTCTTCATCATTACCTTTTTCAGCTACCTAAAGTTGAAAAAATGAAAGGATCCATCCTTCTTCATAAATATCACCTGTGCACCCCAAGAAGACACACTATCGAAATAAGACCCTTCTCTAGAAAGTCCTGTAATCTAAATCTTAAGCTCATGAAACTAAGGATTCGTCATCCTAGATGCTTCCCAAGAAACTCAAGTTATACTTCATACCAAGTCAATGCTTAAATTCACCTCTCGTGTGGTGGAAAACTAAGAAGCTCACTCGAAAATACATTTGTAAACTCTTTCAAATATGGTTGTCATCAAGAGGTGAATAATTTGGAGATTCCTCTCATCAATCATTGTTCGTGATGGAATACATCCGACAAACCTTACGATTTCTCCACTTTATCTTCTTAGAAAATATCATAGGCAAGGAGATAGGCCTCTAAATACCAATAATCACTATTGAACTACCCAAGTCATCCAAACACTCAATAACCTTATTCTAACAATCCATATTAGCCTCGATGAGGCTCAATCCAATCCATACCCAAAACTACCTTATATGACCCCAAAAGAAAAAAATAAATGTATAAAGTAGTGGCAAACACCCAAATCAAGTATACAACTCTATATGTAAGTGTGATGACAAGTTTGGCCCAAGAATCCAACTCAACCTCGCCATCTATTTGACTTCCTAGACACCACCAACCCCACTAGTCCATTATAGAAGGTGAAAAAAAAAAATCAAGCTCCATGGTCAAATAACACATATATATAAATACCATTGATAATGCATGTGCTCTTAGTAATTGTGGTTTGGTGCTCATCTTAGTAGTTATCTACTTTGGCATAGAGATGGTGAACACATCCCACATCTACTATAGTCTACTAAGATATGGGTTCCTTTTTTCTATCAACAAAAGAAGGTTTTTGCAAATAAAGGAGATAATATTGATCATGTCAAAGTTCATTTTAAGAAGACCCTCTAAAAATTACTTTCAAATCATTGCGAATATCATAAATTGACTTTCAATTGTTAGTGAATTTCTAAAAAAATGTTTCGTGGCAAAGGAGATTTCACAAAGAGTTGTTCCTCATATTTCACAATTTTGACCGGTAAGTTGGACGGACAAGTTTGATGGGTGAGTTGATAGGTGGGTCGACAGAGGTCGATACCAATGGTTGGATGATCAATGGTTAGATGGTCAATGGTTAGATAGGTAGGTTGGATGGATAGGAGTTGATGAGGAAAGGGTTGATGTAAAGGGGATGGATGGGAAATGGTTGGTCGGGTGGGTTGGATGGGTGAGGAGTTAGACGGACAAGGGTTGGACGTGGTGGGTTGGACCGATGAGGGTTGGTCACCGAGGTTTGGACGGGAGGGTTGGACAGTGGGTCGCATGATGTGGGCTAGATGTTATTACCAATGAATTTAATGTTCATTAATGATACCCCTGGGCCCTATAAATACCCTTTCAAGGTTCATTTTTTCACTTTTATATGTAAATTTCCAGTGCTCTAAGCTCTCCAATTTTACACCCAAATTTCACTTCTCCTAAATTTCAGCAATGGCCAGTACCACATCTATTCCTACACCTAGATTTCAATACAAAAACCTCATGTTCTCACATATTTTATCTCTACTAAAAGTAAAAGATGCTCCAAAGGATTAGCTCAAAAAATTAGAATTTTCACGGCTTGTGAACATGCCCTAATTTGACACTGATACATCAGTCCTTGATTACCTACTTACATCTTACAATGACAATGATAGACAATTTTTGTTCTTGTTGTGCATCTGAAATGTCGTAAAATTTATTTTTCTATTAAACCCGAGGACGTGCATCGGTTAATAGGTTTACCTTTCAAAAATAAGCTACCTGTTACTACAAAGGTTGTCCTTACAGATGAAGACAAAGTTTTTGAGTCTCATTACAATGTACAGGTTGATGGTAAGTTTATTATTTTCAAATTATTTTTTTCTTAACATTACTCGACCACACAAAGGATCTAACATTTCTTTTCTATAATTGCAGCTCCTCTTAATCATTCATCAAGAGGCCTTCTTCTACAAGGTATTACAAACAAATTCTTTATTGCAGCTTGCTTTAGTTTTTCAAAGCCAGATTATATTATAGGCAAGATCTATAAACATTCTCGTATTAAGAAGTTCCATATTTATTATGGACACTAGCAGATCAACAATTCGATTGGTGTAGTTATTTGTCCAACAGAATAAAATTAGATATCTCCCATGCCCAGAAATCTAATCAAACTGATAAATCAAGGACTATATTTTCTTATTGCAATTTTATTCTTTCTTTCTATAATGAAGTGTACTACGAATTGACGCAACATAAGATTCCTACTACAATCAATGATAAGATGATTGGTCTTAGTCTCAAAGAACAACAAGTAACAATTACTTTTACTGTTTACTTGTTATAACAATTTCAATTTGAATATTTTAAATAAAATATTAATTGTATGATTTTATTTTGTAGAGAAAAATTATAGTTGCAGCATCACATAAGGAGGCAATTGCTAGAGGTAAATCCCCTCTAGAGGTCTCTACTGATTCTGACATGGATTCAGCAGAATCAACACCAGTAAGACCTCGTCAAAAGTGACCTAGGGGTCGATATGCACAACATGTTTACCATCACATTTAACTATAGGTATGAATAATGAAGTTATCTTTTTATATAAATTACAAATTCAAACAATTACTATAGATTACATATTGTATTAAGAAAATACTAAGTTTGATGATGAAGATCAAAATGTCACGATTGTGTCTCCATCTTTGCAAGGTATATTGTATGGTAGTTTTATTTGCATGTTTTGTTTCCTTAAAAAAATTAGCATTTACAAATCCCAACCGTTATATTCTAACAATTTGTTGTTTGCTTCATGTAGGTAATATGGCTTCAGGTCATGTTCCGCTTGCAAGGAGGCCACCAATTCCTCCAACACGTCAAGTACAAACACAAAGGAGGACTTCAAGAAAGAATATTAGGATTCCTACAGAGTTAGTAGGAACAGTTCATCCTACTACAACTAAATTTCCTGGGCTATCACTAGGTGGTGTTTTAAGTGTAACAACCACACAACTTTTCAACAACATCGCCCTTGATGAGGAGTATTTAGGCTTCGATAGTGGGGATGCAGACAAGAGTAACTATTTTGACACCCATGATATGATTCAATCTACTCCACCTCAACAAAAAAATGTGCATGGAATACAGGGAAGTGACTCTCCTCCTCCCCTAAGGGTTTATCCAAAAATAGATGATGAAAAACACATTTTATATTAGAAAATTTGATATCATATAGCATGGGGGAAACAATTCAAGAGGTTGTAATGTCTGATGTGGATTTGGTGCAGTCTTGGGAGAGGAGAGAAAAATTTTGATAAAAGAAATAAATACAAGATACCATAATCATGCTCAAAGGCATTCATTGTTCACTGCCATAGAGAGCCAACCAACATGGCAGGATGTTTTGCTAAACAAAGCTCAATCAAGGACAATTTCATATACTAATTATTACAATGATGAAATTATAAACATAATGCTAAACATGTTGGAGAATCTCAATGATGAAGCAAAGGCTTACTAAAACAAATGGTCTAAAGACAAGACTAATGTTTTAATAGAAAATGCGTAAAAAGAGAAAGTTGTTGTGAGTGGGAATTTACTTTTACATGAAAAACTAAAAGTGATCTAATACTATAACCACTACAATATATTTTTTCATATTATCTGATAGATTAAAAATTTAATATTTCTATTTTGCAGGGAAAATATGAAAATTTAATGAAAGCAGCAACTATTTTTGAAGCACATTTGAAGAATGCCCACAAAAACCTGAATTCGTTTATACAATTGAAGGAAAAACTCATTTTTATTAATAAACAAAATAATACATCGAGAAGGATAATAAAGGAGCATAAGATGAATCCAAAAGTCTTACTGAAGGAAAAGACGGATGCAGATGCAACACTTTTATTTGTAGGAGATGTAGTGAGGGAGGAGATGAATATACTAGAAAATATCAACACTGCAGCAAGAGATCTTTAGACATCAGGAGTTATTCCTCCATCTCTTACATAGGAAAAATAAAAACTTTGACCTACATCATAAAATTTGATAAGTTAGTAAAGTTCACCATGTGATAGGTATCTTGTCACAATTCCAACACTGGCGTAGGAATTAAAAGATAATGGCCAACCCTTTTTTAGTTTTTATTCCATGTGGTAGATGTAAGGACAACTATGATTTTGAATCATAGGCAGAAAAGAGGATGACCTCATAATGTGTCCTTATATGACAAAACTTGTCTAGAAGCTTTGAGAGGTTATAAAACACCTTTTTTGAATCAGATTAGCCGACGATGCTTTATGAATTTGTACTTTTTTCATAAATTAATATGCCACATGAGAAATCAATTTCAAAAGAACTTTGGAAGTTAGAATTGTATAATGTTACTATATATTAATACAAACTATGTTTCTTTTCTATTGTTTAAGTAAATGTTGCTTAAATTTACACTATTTTATTTCTTTACGTTTCTAAATTATCAGAGATGTAAAATAAATAAATTAATGATATAAAATATGAATGTGCCCTTATTTTAGTCAAAATTTGAAAACTAAACATAAAAAAATGGCATAATTGAAAGAGATAATGAAATTTTTCCAATTGCGAAGGATGTAATAATGAAAATATAATATTGCATTTATTGAAAGTTGTAATCATTGAATGAACTACATACGTAGTCTAAATAATGTATAGAAGAAATGATATCTATGTGAATTCAAATAGTCCTGGAGCAACAATTTCATTTGTGTCTTGGAAATCAACTGCAACATGATTTGTGGATGTGTCTCGATCCCCTGGTTAAGGCAGAATATTACTTACTCCTCTTCTGTCTACTAGTGAATTCCACAATGCCAGGCTCTATCATAAGGAAAAGACTCCACTGAGTAACTCGATACATACAATCTAAGAAATCTTTCTAGATTCCTATCCAATATGTTTAAAACTTCTTAATTTAAAAGGATAGTGCACTCGAAAACCCTCTCATCTTCCACAGTAACCCAAAATCATTGTTTTACGAGCTCTTACAACTTAATATACTTGCTTAAATCTTCACTTAGAATACTACTAGAATAGATATCCTTCCAATACCTTTTCATGACACTATAATCCTATGGGTTTTGTAGAAGTTGGACTTGTCGTATCATTGTATTAGAAAATCCATTAACTATGAATTAAGTAGTTTTATTTCCAAAATTCCTTCTACAGAAACTCCATTTATCTCTTCAATCTTACAGAAATGATCAGTAAGATCAGCCTTGTTTTTGACAAATAAAGGAATGATAGATGTCTAAGGTTTACCACCAGAATTCCAAAACTATGGATTTATAAATCCCATTGCTTTCAATTATTTTATCATGTTTGAATCTTTCCTAGATCTCTTTAGCTATCGATTCAGATATATATCTCAACTTATTCCTAGTTTCGATTAATACTGCATCATATAAATTTCATGTCACTTTTACTTCTTCTATTTCTAAGTTAGCCATATCAATTATTTTTTGGTACGTATGAAGTGGAATCTCTTTTCCATGTGCTATTATACACAGATGATCATTTATATTGTACTTTAAGAAGTGCCTCGAATTTTTTAAAATTTATCAATGCATTCTGGTTTTCAAAAGCAACACCCTGAAAACTCCCATAAAAATATATAAACTTTCTAGACTCCAGCAAACACGTCTTCTGAGTCTTATAAAGTCTATAATGTAGAAAGACCGATCTTGAGCATGATTCATTAAAATATTAAGCTCCCTCAACATGGGAAAAATAACGCAAAGTGTAAGTAAATTTTATATGTCAGCTTAGACATCACAATAGATCTTTAGATTTATCTACATCCTCCCGTGGTATTTAAAAATAAATCCTCTCAAATGAAGGATATTCATCATATATTCTATAGGCAGTTCACATATATATATCCATATGGTATCTACATCTTTGAGAATTTTTTTCCTCTCTATTAGTCCAATAGAAAATTTTTGAAATTCTAAAAGTCTCTTAGATCGCAAGAATAATAGGAATGGAGATCACGTATCAATTCCTCCACTTTACCTACATTTTCAAATGTGCTCACAATTTTGTAGGTGAGATTTATTCTCAGATCCATGCAAAGGGACAACAACCATATACAGAGCAATAGTTGTCAAGTCTAACACAGTACTCATTTGTGGCTTGGCTCATTACAAATGCACCATCGCTTCCGACACAAACAAATTTATTTGCAATGGAAAAGTCCTCCATTCTAGCGATATCCTTTAGATTTGACACCACCAATTTATAAGTATTTTCAAAAATGTAATTCTCTGTCATTTTATGAATTTCCAAGAGGTGTGGAGTCTTCATTTCATTAGCAAATGTGTAAACATGAATACATATCCATGAAGTATTATCGATCATAGAGCCTCATCTAAAGAAAGGGAAATATACTTTGACTTTTGAACACATGGTTTTAGATCCTCCTTCTCTACCAGAGATAGACATTTTGTAATCTCCCAGCTGGTGGTATCTGACCAATGAGATTGAGGAACATCCTTTAAACCAATAACTTGATACAACATTTTATTTTCTCCAAAATATGAAATTAGTCTTCCCCTTTTCATTATAAGAAATACGGTTACAAAATGAATACCCTTTACTTGCATTTCCTCCTTCATAGCTTTTCTCAATTTTGCTACTATGGCCCCACCTATTTCATTTACATATTTGATACATTTTTTTCCTTTTTGTACTCTTCTTCGTATTTGACATGTATACAATATTTTGCATCTTTCCATTTATGTGTTCTCGACTATGTCATCATCCTTAAGCTTTTGGGAAATGTATATTTTCCCACAGTGTTTTTTAATTGTTTCTAGTTTGACCTGCATCGTGTGATCCTTCCCCTTTTTCCAACCACATATTTTTCATCGACATTATGTTGGAACATCATTACAATTTTCAGGTGTGCACATGCTCAATAAAATGATATTTTGCACCCCATTTGATCTGGAATTCCTTTCCATTTGTCTAGTTTACCATCTTTCTTCTAAGATATTTTCTTTTTTTTCTTGGCATTCAACTTCGCATCTGGACTATCAACATAAATATTTTGAATCTCATGTCTCCTTTTTCTAGAAATAGACAGCAGAGTAGAAACTTCCTCTACTGGTGTATCCTGAGAGTTCGATGAATTTTCTTGTACTTCTATTTCATCAAGGGACGAAATGTTTTCCTCAACATATATTGGATCATCAATATCTATAAATTGATTATTCTATGAAGGAATTTCTAAAATGTCTACAAATAATTTTATAAAATTGTTACTTATATAGTATTAATCTTATTTATAGTTAAATTTTTATAGAGTACAAATGTTAGAGAGTTCCAAGAACAATATCATAAACATAATTATTAAATTATGTAAGATAAAATAACCAAGAATAACACTTTCTCGCATACCGATATTTTTAGCTAAAGCAAAAATCGAATTCATTTTTTGTGATTTTTCAAAATAGCCAAGCAAAGTATTGGCACCCTTTTTTGAACTTGCTAAATTTGTAATCTTCTTGCCTTGATTTCTAGTATCCATGACTACTTACTGCTTAGGGCCTTAGGGGAGGATCTTATGTTCTAAGGCTCTGAGAATGGATGGTAAAGGTTGTATGATTTAGGGGTTGGATGGCGAGGGTTAAATAACTTAGGGTTGGATGACTTAGGGTTAGACGCCTAAGGGTTGGGACGGCTAGGGGTTGGATGGCTAGGGGCCTTGACGGCCAGGGGTTGGACAAAATAGAGTTAGGTGGTTTAGATTGCTTGAGTTTTTTGGGTCAAGGATAGATGGCTAAGAGTTGTACACCTTACGGTTGGATGACTCAGATTTCAGACTTCTGTGTTAGCAGTTGAGGATTTTCTTATGTTTACTTCGGTGAATATGCACATGATATGATTCGAAATGGTGGTGAATTACATTCCTAACCTCTTATATATGTGTAAAATCTAGGTGAAAGGAATAGTATAAGGGACATGTCGGCCAAATTTTTCAGTGAAGAAGTTAGCTCTAAACAACATAATATTTGCCATTTAGCATTTCCATAATTCTCAATTTTCACGAGTTTACGAAAATTTTCCACTAAAATTTTCCTTGGATCATGGGCCTCAAAAATGTAACACCTTATTGAATCCTCGTATTTGGGATTCTCACATGTACTCTAGTGAACTAAACCTACTAGTCTAACCCTAGCAGGACTATTTTTACATGCCAGCTTGTACTTGTTGAATTCCCTATCTCTTGTCCCTACCAAAACCAAATCCTCACTAGCCTCTTCCTCTCTTCATATCCTATATATATATGTATTCATATGCTTCTAGTGTGGATAGTTCTATGAATGGTGTTTTGGATGCGATGCAGGTTATATAGCTTTCAGGAGGTCTAAAACCCCTCTTAGTGGTGGAGCTACATCTCATGATCTATGATCCTAGAATGAATTAATCCACTTATGTATCCTATTATTGTTCCTTTGAGGGTACTCCCGAGCCTTTCCCTGTTCTCCTCTACCAAATAATCCTTATTCACTTCCTTTTCCAAGGTCGAAGGAGATAACATCCTAGTTTTTGCAGTGAGATTTTCATTCAAGCCCCTAATAAACATGTTCACATGTAACTTCTTATCTTGTAAATAATCTACATATTGTAAGAGGTCCATAAAATGAGACTTGTAATAGTCCACAATGCATGATCCCTAGTGGAGGTCATATAATTCATTGATTCTCTTCTAAAAGAAGTTTTCAGACATATATTTATCCCAAAAGAACTCCTCAAACATCACCCCAGTAATTATCTCTCATGTCAAGTAGAGCTTCCACTCCTCATTCCTCTACCAAACATCTATTACATATCATAGAGGTGAATAGATAGTTGAGCCTTGACATTAATCTCATATGGGTGAATTCCAAAGTGACTTTTAATACTCAAGAGTCATGGCTTGACTCAAAACCATTGGTTTTCCTCCATAAGTAGGTGGTTGTAAACATAGGAGATACCGATAACAATACCCGTGTCATAATCTTGCCGACGGCACACCCATCTCTCTAATAGATGAATGTGGTAGATATAACCCTGAAAAACCCCTCAATGTTATTAAAACAACTTTCGCAATGTGTGAAAACCATATCAAAGTTGATGGAAGGGATATGAGACCTCGTCTGCCTCTCTGTGTATCCTATTGATGTGTTGTTGATTATGCACCCTCAACTAACCGAGTAACCTCCTCTATATAGATGACCTTCTCACCCAGCTCTTGACTTATAGCGAATTGGTCCTATCAAACTCCCATCAACTATGGTAATACCTCTATTATATTTGGTCCAAACATTGTGGCATGCACCTCTGGAGTAGGTGACCTACATCCATGATTCCTATTGGATCGATTCATAGTACCTCATTCGGACATTCTACGATCATAGGGAAAATAAATGTGTGTATTTTACAGATTATAAAGGAAACATTTATTAAAAAGGGCCTAATTAAGTAATCCAATATAATTAATTTTATTTCCGTAATCCCTAGAGTGTTTGGTGTTGAAATTGATCTCGATACCAACTGTTTTCCCCAAAATCTACCATATTTTACCCATTAAAATCTTATAATAAAGGTGATAAAAAAATTTATTTTGCACTCCACCAATCATGTTTTAATAAAATAACAATTAACAATAGGTCATTACAATGATTACATCTATGTCATTATTACATTTTATAGCATTCAATTACATTATACACAATAGTATTCATTATTAGCTAATAATAACCTTCATAATTAAATTTCTACACTAAGGTTATCCCTAGGTATAAGGAAGCAAGTTCCATTTTCCAAGCTACTATTAATTCTATTAATTTTATTTAGCTTAATTACCCCTTTTCAATGGTCCATTTAATTAAACAAAGAGAATAATTAATCCGAAGTTCCTAAATCAATTAAGTGGATTTGTAATTGTATCCCTAAGGTTTAATTAAATAGGTCCCCAAGACCCATGCACATTTAATTAAATTAAAGTAATTTTAATTTCACCTTAGGGGTTATCCAATTCCAAATATTCACTTGCAAGTGGGAACACCCACCATGGTAAGAACTTTTAAGTGCACACTCTAGGTACAAAGATAGCCTTTAGATTGAAAGGCTCTCCCTAAGATCTTAGGGTTGGGTTAGGAAACCCTAAGTTTCCTTATGGAAGGTATATCTTCCTTATTTCAAATTTATTATCTCATTTTATTATTCCCTCTTCTTCCTTATCCTCTATTTTTGTAGGTTGGTATGGAGATCTCAAAAGGATGGTGAAGGAAGTTTTTTCCCCATTCTCTTCTATTGTTTACAAATATGGTTTTTGTATTGATATTTTTTTACAACTCCAATGTTATTTGGTTATCCATTTTATTTGAGGGTAGCTTTTTCATATTCTTGTGGATCTAAATCCATAGATATATGGGTTTGTTCTTATGTGTGTGTGTGTGTGTGTGTGTGTGTGTGTGTGTGTGTGTGTGTGTGTGTGTGTGTGTGTGTGTGTGTGTGTGTATAAGCACGCATATTTTATTTTTTTATAGGCATGTGAGATTATATATATATATATATATATATATATACTTATTTATTTATTTATATACATATGTATAATAATTAACCAAAAATGTTACATTTGATACATTGGAGGATTGAACGAATATGGTATAGTGCATATTATATGAGAGGTGTACCATCCCTATTTCATGATTACAAAAGTAGGGGAATTTTTTTCACATATACATTAATGTTCACTGTTCTAAATTTAGCATTTAGAACCACATTAAACCTACTAATCAATCCTAAAATAGTAACCATATGCAATTGTTATGACTCGGTGTACAATCGATCTCTCATATTTCATTTAATAGTATACTTGATATACTTTCGGTTTCCATTTTTCATTCAAGGGTTCATCAAGTGCAACTAACCAAGGGCTTATCTAGGTACTTGTTATGAATAACCATCCTATATCCTACACCTTGGTTTAGTGAATTTAAGACAACGTAACTAGTAGCTTGCAATACTTTGGCAAAAAAATTAGACATGTTTTCCATGCCTATATTCTAAGATGACATACTCGTCATGAAGGAATATGTCTTTCACCACACTCGAAACTATTATCTTGATTAGACTTTCTTGACTCCTAGTCAATCCTTCTCATTTTTATGCTAGATACTAGGAAGAGATAACCCATATGGGCTATGGTAGATTATCTACTTATGGTTATTAAGGATCATCAAGTGTATTCGAATCGACTCCTATTTTTTTATTACACTTCATCACCCATAGTCAATGTAAGCCAACATCGATCATAGACCATGGACTTATCACTACCTAGTGTTTAACAATGAATTGAGATCCCATTCTGATATAGTCTCGATTAGTGGAGTTGAATGGATTATTACGCCATAACAACTACTCCATTGTAACCACCCAATGAACTTTGTCATTGGATGGGTACTGTGCAGTAGTGGTTATGTTGTAACATCCCATTAAGTTCCGAAATCTAAACCTCCTTCCTTAACAAGTTCATTAATCCCTTTAATTCATAGCTTGTTAATCCCACCCTAGTTATTTTTAGCCTTTAGGTGTCATTCCTAAGGACTAACTTGGGTCCTATCAATCATTCCATCAAGAAATGTTATGTTTCTACTTAAGTTAACTAGAAGGATCTGCAAGTTCATTTATGCTCGTTACTTATTCTCTTAAGTAAGAAACCTTCATTAGTTTACTTTTATACCTTTAGAATGTCATATAAGTATGTTGTAGGGAAATAGCCTCATACATCCAATTATACCTTAAGGAGAATTCAAGTTCATTTTAATGACTCATAATCGGTCTTATGTATTCAACCCATAATAATCTCATGACTTACATTTACTTCCTTTAAGTCATTCAACTTATTCAAACCGTAATTACTTAGTTAAACTTAATCCCTTAAGTGTAACTCATCTATGGTAGAAGGACATCTTACATCCAACTCATAGTTTATTTGAAGGGTTCATTCTATCACCCCATAGTGAATAGTCCCTTGAATTCAAGTCCTCATAGTATAATTGTTTCATGCGTACAAATCAAATGTGTATCATACTTATAGCTTCATTATTACAGAAATAAGAACCATGCTCTTAATTCCTTAAGGTTAGGTTCATTATACTTCTAACCCCATTATCATTTCTATCCTTCATTAACACAATTCCATTTCATCGATGTACCTCATCATCAATTTAGATGGAAAGATTTCATTACGGTATAATCACTTAGACCCCTTTCCCAAAGTGGATTCCTATATGTACTTAATAAGATTAAGTACTTGTGTGATTATTCCTATGGTCCGAAAACCATTATTACAATCATGTATCCCTTTAGAGTTCATAGTGTTCCTCATAAAATAGTCATGATTGTGTTGTTTCATAAAGATATAATTAGACACTAGTCATTCATGATTTAGATTCCTTAACATATGACTTGTTAAGTATAACTTACTCTTTATTTGTCTTAATCAAATGAATTCAGCAAATAAAAGTTACAACAACCAACAATCATTTCATTCAAGTCACTTGCAAGGTAAAGATCCCTATTTATTCCCTTTTCATATCCAGAGATCAACATTAATATTCCTTGCTACATAATAACAATGTAAGTAAGTGACATTTCCCTTAACTTTCCCAAGGTTATAAATTAATGCCAAGAAGTGAAGAAATGTAAATCAACAGATTACCAACAAGCTCACTTTTCAAGTAAAAGAACTATTTCATTAAAGACACCATTGCCTTTAGCTAATCCAATCAAGAAAGAATGATTCAAGCAACAACCTTCATCATTTCCAATTTAAGATGACATTTCAAGATGAAAAAAAATAATAAAGTTCTTTCCACAGTTTACAAAATTGGCCTTAGGCCCTAAGCACTTATTCCCAAGAATAGTTCAGCAATTGAAACATAATAATTTCATCAAACTACATTTCCTCAAGCAATAAAATAAATGCAACTTTCCATAAGTCTTCCTCTTGCCCTTTTACCTTTTCATGAAACTTATCTAGTAGTTGTCACTCATTTGAACTGATCATGATAGAAACTAAATCCTTGGAACCATATGTTCTATCTAACAACTTCAAGAAGGAACACTGCTTATTAATAGAAATTAGTCAAGGGTTCAAAAAATATTTTCTTGTTTGAACAATTCAGCAACATCATACTCAAGTGGATCACAACCCTGTAGTGTTAGCATATAACAATCCAAAACAAGTATAATTTCTATCAACTAGAAGACTTATTCACAAATTAGTTCAGTAATCATCCAAGTTCAGTCAACAAGTAATCCATAAACATGCAAGTATACATTCTCACTTACGCAATATCACACTGATGATGCAAAGCCAAGTATACCCAACAGTAGATAGTAAGCATGAGTAGAAATTCCTTAATCATGCATCCCATACTACATGATTAAAACATTTCTCTTGAGTCCAATCAGTTACATTCAAAATTGAATTCAGTCCAAACATTCCAATGTTCTAAAGGTTGGACATGATCTATATAATTGGTTATAGAAATAACAACAACAAGCTCTCAAGGCCCAATTCTGTTTTATCCTATCAAACAAGAAACTAAACTAGAATAACTTGGCTTCAACCAAATTCAGAGTGCATGAGATGCATTGAATATATACAACATATATATAAATCATCAAGGAGATAGTGCAAGAAATGAAAGTATTCCATACAAGTCAGATAAAGAATCATATCAATTCGAGTACATCATTTAGATTTAGAACAAGTGATTGAACTAAGGCAGAGAAGACTCATGACCAACATTCTAGAAAATTAATTAATGATATTTATGATCATCTTCATATGATCAAGTATCAAGAGGAGTTAGCTTTATCAACACTCAAAGGCAAGTCTAATAAATCATCTAACTGGTACATGTCGAGACCCCAACCTTAATTATTTAAGGTAAGAAGAGAACAATGAACAAACTTAAACATATTCAAAGATATAATAGTTCAACATATTATTATCAAACTGGAAGTCTACCTAAGACTTAAATAGTTCGTAAAAGGAATCACAATAATCTCGGTAGCCATTAACTACCCGGGTTCAAACAAATCAATGCTACAGACAAACCAAACCAGACCACCTCCTACTTTGATTCACAAAAATATTCAAAAACATTATTACGACATGGGAAAAAAATATCCGATCCATGGTGCAAGGAATTCAAACCGACTAATTAAGTCGAATAACAGTCCCAAGATTTACTCAACACCTAGGGTGAACACGTTAAGTCATGACGAGTGAAAAATATTACACCAAAATCCCACTCACACTCCAACTTGACCTGGGTTTTCAAACTTGACAACCTTCCTCAAAACAAACATAAAAAAGGAGATAACTAAAATCCAGACCCAAATGGGTTCGAACATCCATTCCTTCCAATGAGGGTGTTCAAATCATTTACCCTAAATCCACAGTTACAATATTGAAGGGTTTGATCATTCAAACCAAAATAAAACTCAATGAAAGCCAAACAACCTTAACACAAAATGATACAGTATTATTCGACTGAGAAATAAAATTCAAGTTTGACCCACAACACAGGGTCATTGTTTCCCAAAAAGATAAGAAAATTCCATACCATAGCCATAAAAATAATAATACAGAGGTTGATAGCAACATTACAACCCTGATTTAAGAGTATCCACACATGTAACTAGAAAACAACATTTTATCCTTCCATTATAGTCAAGGAATTATTTACAAACATTCCAAAAATACATGTAAAGAAAACCAACTTCATCACCATGATAAGGCCAAAATACAATGGCATGATCAAAAACTAGTTCCAACAACTACTTACCAAGCAACAAGTTCCATTTTACCATGCAATAGTAAAAACCCATAACCCCAAAATGATTTCTATAATAAGAAGAGTTATTTTAACAAATCAATTAGATAGAACAAGTTTTTGCAAGGGATTAGAACTTATCATGTCTGAGAGAGCTTCCCGAAGTCTTCTTCCAACTCCCCAAGATCCTTCTCACAATTCAACGATAACTTCCATAGTCAAAGTAGTTTTCCAGCACAAATTTCTCCACCCTTCCACTAAGAATCCTCTTCAATATTCTCTCCAAGAACCAAAGGAGAAGAGATTCTAATTAAAAAAATAAGAAACAAATCAAAACTCAAACCTTCATTCACAAAGTGAGAGAGAGAAAAGTGAAATGACCAAATGGAACCCCAAAACAACAATACTACCTTAGCTAAACCTGACAAGTTTTCCCTAAACATTTTGGAACATTTTTCCAAATTATCAATTCCTACCAAGACAGACAATATTTCCCACTCCCCGTTGACTTCGTCTATCTCCATTTTGGCTCGCCACTAACTGCTTAGCCAACCCAATGATCACATTTAGCACCAATTTTTAATAACTTTCCATTTCAATTTTGGTTTACTGCTAAGAAGTATTGGTGGCCTACCATTAATGGAATTGAATTCAAACTCTAGTATATGCAAGGGTGTTGGCAACCACCAACCCACTTATCAAACATGCATCCATCTCTAAATGCACTCAAATTATTATCGAGTTAAAATTTAAAGTCTAAGTCCCCTCCCCTTCACCATTATAGGTTAGGGCTTAGGTTAGCTTAGTGACATTGCAATTAGGCATAGATAAATTTAGGTTAGGTTCCCAAGAAACAAAAATAATCTACATTCCTTAGGTCTTAGGTTAGGTCATTAGAACCTTTAACGTTATCAAAACAGTAGTAGCAGTCTAGGTTTAATAACTATCACAACCAAATCTTACCAACAAAGAAATGCTTCCAAATGAGGTAGTAGCACTTTGACCCATCTCTTAGCACTTTCTATTCCTTATTATGGGATGGAATCATAGAAAAACTAGAACAAGTCCCATAATCAATTAGTGCAACATAGATAATCCAAAAATGGTGAACAACTAAAATTTCTAGAGTTAATCAAAGTTGTATATTGAATTAAGGGAATGCCTTGGATCAATGAAACTAATCCAAGGTATTCTCTTAATCAATTCCCAATAATAATAATAATTGATCATCATTGAATTAGAATAATTTTCCAAATTACCAGTTCACCAATTGGTCCCAAGAACAGAAATTAAACTTTCCACAACTACAGACATCATGTTCATTTCATGAACCAATTAAATAAACATCACAATTCAAGAGTACTTTGCAATTTAATGGATGATTAGTTACACAAATCTCAACTGAGATAAACATCAATCTAGAAACATGATTTAATCAGTTCAATAGAGAAACAACTCCAGAAAAATCACATGTCAACGTTGTAATCCACATTCCAATGAGCAAGTACATTGAAAGGATGGCAGGGGTATTACAAGAGGAGAGAAAAGCTTCGATAGGGGTCGTGGCCATGGTGTTGCCTCTCCCCAACCCCTATCCCAAGTATATGGGGATATAATTTGGGAAGGGGTCACGACCATGGCCATGACCCCTTTCTAAACCCTATCCCAAAACTATTTCAATACATTTCTTAAAATATATTCAACCCTAACTAATTTGTATCATATTTCTTAATTGTAAAACACTATATGTATGTATATATGTATGTATGTATTGTATATATATGTATATCTCTGTGTGTGTTAGTGTGTAACGTTTATTTCACTAAAACACCACATATTTGAGTGAATTTAGACTCCAAAGATTACATGTTTTGGAAGAAATCTATTACGTTTTTTTCCTATATTGAATTCTTGTTTAGTCTATACTAGATTATATTATTACTTTTATTGGATTCCATTAGCAATAGTATTAGATTCCAATATTATCATTATTAGACTTATTCAAGTTCTAATTTCAATATTATTGGATTCCATTATCACCATTATTAGATCCCAATTTATCTATTATTGGATTCTAATTTTGATGTTTTTATATTTTCATGTTGGGAGTATGTAAGGTTACCGTCTCGCTAACTATTTTAAGTCATGAGCCCATTGGATTAATAAAATAATAATAATAATAATTTCCTCAAAAATCAAGCTCAAGTTACATGCCTCACAATTTGAAAAGGTGATGTTACTTTCCCGCACTTTGAAAGTGCAAAAGATTTGATGTAAGGTTAGCAGCCACTAACTATTATAAGTCATGAACTTGTTGTATTAAATGAAAGTGAAAAATCCTTTATGTAAGGTTAATGACCGCTAACTATTATAAGTCATCGCATGTTGTATAAAATTAAAAATAAAAACTAACGATAAATCCATGGAATAACAAGTTCGAAGTGTGAACCAAGTGTGAGCCTCACATTATCAAAGTTACAAGAATCATAATTTCAAAGTTACAAAAAGTATGAGGCTATCACTTTAAATTTCAATCCTCGCACTTTGAAGTACGAGATGTACACTTTTAAGTGCATACCTCACACTTTGAAAGTGTGAGCCTCACAACTTTGGCAATGAGAGGCTTGCACTTGCAAAGTGAGGGCCTTGTACTTTCAAAGTGTGATCCTCCTACTTCAAAAGTTACAAACCTTGCACTTTCAATGTTGATTATATGTATCCTTAATATTGGCATTGGCCTGAAATTCTAGTGGTGTTATTTGTATTTCTGGTGGAACTTACTATAAAATTACATGCTCACCATGAAATATACCTTATTTGTTATGATTCTACCAAAATAAGGAACTTGTTCCAGTTGGTATTTCTATTTTTGGGGTAATTTTGTTTTGGTATAAATAATTCTATGTTTTCTTATCTTAGTCATAGCATTGTAACAACTGAAGTATTATTTTCTTAGATTGTACATGACATTAAGTTCACTATTGTTTATTATTATAAATATATATCTATGAGTTATCATTAAAATAAGACAACATAATTGGGAGTTATGTATATCAAAAATTCAATTACTATGAAAGATAGTAGAATTTATGCTTGTAAATTGTTCCATTCTCCATATAAATGATGAGTCACTTACTTCCATGAGAAATAAAATGAAATAATCCTTGACATAATGCAAGAAAATATTTGTGAGAAATGCATTCATACACCCTCAGAGATACATTGAACCAATATTGTAAAGTTTACATCAATCAAAAGACTCATTATGCCATAATTATATTCTTTTTGAATGAGCTACATTTACATCACACCCCTTATTGTGGAATAACACTTTTCTAATATTGTTTTCACAAGTCTCCCTCTTGTAGCCCATTCTCTTAGCCTTGTAAAAGTTTAGTATATATTCCTTGGGTTATTCAATGGATATCTAAATACCATGCCCTTGTTTTACTTGACGAATTTCATTGGAATATCATCTTCAAGGATTTTGAAATCCATATTAATGATACATGTTTCAGAGAATAGAGTAAATATGAAAATATTTTGTAGGTTCAAACTCAAAGTCTATCCCATCATGCTCTGATTTCTATGATGATAGATGTAGCTAACAATAACATAACTAATATGTCATCATCTTTGCTTGTATACTAAAGTGCCCAAAACAATATGTTCCCTTTGATTTGAATCTAGTACCTACACTAACATTAACCATTGACATCAACAACCTCTCGAAAATAACAATATTCATGTAAAAGTATCACAAAAACATATGAAAACTTCATGCATGGTGGGTCGATCAGAGGGTCATTTCTTGGTACAAGACAAAGCCAATTGGAAGATTTTTATTACAATCCCAAAATACTTGTAGGTTGCTACAATTTTTGTATCAATAGTTTCCATGAATTTTTTTTTTGTCTGCTTTTTATAGAATTTGTGTTCACTTACCAATGTCAAAGACAACTCCATCCACATTTTATTTCTCCATGCTCCAGAAAAACCTTAAAAATACTTAAACAATGTACAATGTAAGCTATGAAATAAAATTAACAAAAAAATCTTACCAACTAAAGAAAATTTGAATTATTGTCTCCATCTTCCTTCCCATTAGTAACTCCAAAAACAATTTCAGAATCGTATACATCAAATTTCTCATTAAGCCTTGATGTTCTTGTATATTCTGGTTTAATGTAACCAATGTTACCCATAACATAGGTAGAGGCATGGGTTTTTACCAAGGAAATTCACTTGGAAATGCCAAATTATGTCAAACATGATTCAAAATTATCATGCAAAATAATGTTAGAATTATTCACATCCCTATGAATAATGTGTGGGTTACAGTATTTATGAAGATATGGTAATCCTTCTGTAGCATCATGAGAAATCTTTAGCTGAGTTTCCTAGTCTAACTTAATCTTCTTTGATGATCCTATATGAAAATAAAAATTAATAAAACACTTATTATATTATCCAATAATCCATTTTAATCAGAAGGTTATAGATAGATTGGATTCTTCTATTTCAAAATATGAATCTACAATGTACATATCCATTTTTCTTCATAACATAATCATTTTACTCATCGTGTAGGATGTCCCACAGACTTCCATTTACCATGTAATCATAAAACAATAGGTTTCCATGTGGAGAAAGTGAATATCCATGCAAACTCACAAGATTTTGATGCTTGATGCTTCCAACTATTTTTACGATTAGTTTCAAATTCATACAAGCTTTGTGGGTAGTGATTGTACAATATATTTATAGAAATTGGCTTACAATTCTTTAGAACACATTTATAAACGATTAATGCTCAGTAGCACCATAGCCAATTATATATATTTTGATTATAATTATGTCATCGTACATTTTAATAGAAATGCCCATGCACAGTATGACCAGCCTTGGATAACCTAAATGTAACAAATAGATGTGTCAATAAAGAAATTCTAATAAGATATTAATTTCTAATTTGTCTTTGGAACCCAAGCTATTTAAAAGACATATACTATTAATTGCATCAATTAATTTTTTATATCCAAAACCATAAAAAAATGAATTGATCTACAGAGAAAAGTTGTGGTTATATCTACACATGTCTAGAGGAAACCTTGATAATTTTTTAATGACAGGAATGTAACGGGAAAAATTCTTGTAGGAGAGGTTTCTGTAAGATAAATATAACCATTTAAAATATCATCTATTATTAGGGAAAGAGAATTAAATTTTAAAATCATATATTTCAAAACTTCACAAAAACGGGTGGAAAAAGGAATCCTCACAATGTAGCAAGGCTGAAACAGTTGGCTAACTGCAATGGCACTTCCCTTGATAAATTGTTATTTTTCAGTATCTTGCATATGATCCATTTCCAATATTATTTGAACATCAACCTAATCTTACAAATAATTTACATTTTGATATTATTTTGCTCAGATTATAACAGACAGAACAGTAACCATGATCACAATGATTTCAATTCATTCGGATATATTATTCACAGGTAAAGGTTACATTATATAGGAGTGTGTACTCCTCTTTTCATGCAATCATCCATTATCTCACATCCCTACATAATCTCAACCTCATCTCACAATATCCTCCACTTATCTCTCACAATCCTATTCTCACTCAACAAACCTTATCTACGTGAGTTACAACTCACTTACATCAATATATATATTTGCACACACACAAATATATAAATATCTAATGTTCACAATATTATTCCTAACATTCACTCCCCTATTGTTAACATTGTAGAGAAAAACATTCACACGTCTTCTACAGCTTGCCTGCCTCTGCATGCTCATGATCTTGGTACGTTGAACCTCTGTTCAACAAATACGAACCCCTGTTCGACAATAATGGACCTCTGTCCTAGGTACGAGCCCCTGCTCATGAACCTCTGTTCATCCTCTTCAAGAAAAACATGATGTTGCTTTTTCTTGTGCTTTTATCTTTCTACTATCACATATTTACATCAGGAGGTTATAAAAGGAAATACAATTCTGAACAGGAATGTGACATCTGTTCTTATTACAAACAATGAAACACACAACTGAAATACTTGGCCACCAAATCAATCTTTCAAGCGGCCTCGTCGATGGTGCCCGACGAGAGGTCGCTATGTGCCCTCCTTCCTATGTTGCCTCCGACCTCCATCTGAAAGTTATCTAAAGAAGGAAGTTTTCAGATTCATAACCATCACCCAAAGGTTCTTCTTTATCACTGTCTTCTTCTTCATTAGCAACCATGGCATTTTCTTCTATTTTTCCATCAAGTAAATCTCGTGCTCTTTTCTTGCAGTTTATAGATACATGTCCATCTTGTTTACAATAGTAACAAGTGATATGTTTCTTTGTATCTCTGAAATTTGATCTTTGTTTAAAAGAAGATTTAAATCTCCCTTTATCATATGACTTGTTTTTACCATACATTGCAGTTTCTTCTGGTGTAACATTCTTATTTTCTTCATCTATCAGTGAAGAAATTAGATCTTCTAGGCTGGGATTGATCTTGCTCAAAGTAAAAACAATGTTTGAATAGTGAGATGGCATACTATTCAACAAAACAACTTTTGCATCATCATCCTCTACTTTAAGTTTTATCCCTGATAATTGATTCAAAATAGACCGAAACTTACTTATATGTTGTACCATGTTTTCTCCTTCATCCATCTTGAGTCCAAACAGCTTCTGCTTCAAGGTCACTGCTGCGCTTCCGGTTTGGGATCCAAACAACTTGTTCAATGTTGTCCAAATGAAATTTGAACTTTTTGAAAGGTCTATATGATGCAAATATGCATCAGACAATCCAAGTCCAATGATTGTTGTTGCTCTACGATCTCTACTCTCCCATTTGGTTGCTTCATCAGCATCGGTTGGTTTCTTGAATGTTCCATCCGCAACGTCCCACAAATCTTTGTTAATGAGTGTCAACTGAGTTCGTACTTGCCAAGTGTGAAAATCCTTTCCATCAAATTTTTCAACATAAGCTAATTTATCCATTATGACTCTCCACAATTTGACACAAATAGGTGTCGGTTTCAACCGAAAATACACCCTTTTTACAATGACACGACTTTTGACAACAACTCACAAATTTGACGACACTTTTTGAGACTCTGAATACCACGATATGACCATAACAAACCTAAAATCACCTATTTAACATTGACTTTTATGACACAATTATTGACATTTTAATGACAAACGTGTAAAACTTGCTAATGACAATATCATTATATCTTGACTTAACAACTAGACACATATAATGATGAAACAATAACGTATTGACTACCAACGTTTGACGACACTTAATTGAAATGAAATTTTGACATAACTAAAACAGAATTTAAATACCACTCAAATTATATTGCTCAACATATCCTATAAGATCCGTAATAATTGCAAATTTGACTACTAGTTGAGACAAATTAATACTATGAAACCTATATTAAAAACACTATACCATATTTTTGAATATGCATGGACAGAATTACCGAATTAAATTAGACTGCTATGTAGAGGAGATGTGTACAGCGCCACGATCCCTTCTTGTCACTGTTCCACGTGATGTGGATCTGACACGCCTTTGCATGGATCGAGCCTTTGCATGGAATCCACAGACTTTGTGAATATTAAAGCAAATCAACAGGACAGTCACGTGTTGCAGGACAGTCACGTGTTTGACAAATAGTTCACAGCCTCTACCAAGCCGTATTCATCTAACAGCAAACCGAAGCAATCTTCAATGTAAATGCAGATGTGTGCATGTGTCAGGCAGATCTACAAATGTGGGCGGAAATGCATGAGCCAAATCCACGAACAACCACCTACAGATCCCACTTGGCTCGTGTAAAACTGCAGCGTTGAATACAAAATGTGGTCTTTGAATTCAATATTGATCTGTTGCATGGGCAGGGGCAGGGGCATGCAATATATACAACAAGAAATCAATACGCCATACATGCAGATAGATCTATAAGCCTTGTATGATTATCTTGTTCCACAAACAATACACGAATTCATCCTCCCATCACAGCCTAAGACCAGAAATTGCTCTGATACCAGTGATATTATTTTGCTCAGATTATAACAGACAGAACAGTAACCATGATCACAATGATTTCAATTCATTCGGATATATTATTCACAGGTAAAGGTTACATTATATAGGAGTGTGTACTCCTCTTTTCATGCAATCATCCATTATCTCACATCCCTACATAATCTCAACCTCATCTCACAATATCCTCCACTTATCTCTCACAATCCTATTCTCACTCAACAAACCTTATCTACGTGAGTTACAACTCACTTACATCAATATATATATTTGCACACACACAAATATATAAATATCTAATGTTCACAATATTATTCCTAACACATTTAAGATATATTTTAAAGGAACATACAAAGTGATACTAAGTTTTGTAACTGCCTAGCTTTTGAGGAATATGACCTATTAATCGATTTCCATAAAGATATCTACATTGAAAAAAGCACACTAAGTTACAGTTTCCCTTGAAATGAAAATACATAGCACATAAATCCAAAAACATGACCTTGTGAGTTAAAAATAATACTTTTAGTATAAAGAACTTTCATATCCACTAGACTACTCAGATATCAAAACTCCTATGGCAGAAACCCATTCAATCTATTTCCACTCAATTTCCTTGAATTTATAATTGAGATGAATCATCAAGTAAATATAATGTTCATTCATAGAAACTAGAATTCTTGTTTATGCTCTATAAAATCCTATATGGACAAGACTTACAATTTTAGAAGATGTTCCAAATCCCCATAGATCTTGGAATGGGTCCAGAAAGTTTATTATCAGAGAGGTCCCTAGGATTTCATGTTAGATCAGAGATCAACAAAACATTTAGAAGTATTTCACAACTATCATCTAGAAAATAAATTTAATGGAAACTTTCCTAGAATTTCTAACATATTTTCTCCTCCATAATCTTCCAAAACACAAATTTGATGGAGACTTTCCCCTCAACCACCTAATGCACATGGGGGAAATTTCGAGCTTGTGGAAGCTCCAGAAGCCTAATAATGGCTTCTAAAAAGAAAAAACACAAATTTGTAAGAAACCAGATCTTTAAAACTTTGTATGGCAGCCAAAAGGAAAAATTGACAGAATTTACCCTTTTCAAATAGATTTTATCCTCTAAAATCATCCAAACTAAAAATTTAATGGAGACTTGTCACTCAACCACTGGATGCACATAAAGGAAATAGATTATAGATAATGTTACGATGAACTATGTGAAACAAACCTCTTACTAATAGCCATCCTAAAATCAACACCATTGTGGGTTAAATCAGGCATGAAAATGAAGATAAATATGTAACCTTATTACCTTACCCACAAATATAATTTTTGAGCATTTGTTTAATGGTTTCCATATGCATTTTCAACTTGGAAGGGTTGACTATGGAAATTGGAGGCATTTGGTTCCCATTTCACATTCTCAAATTTCTCTATGTGGGTCTCACACTATGATCATATTGCACGTGCAAGAATCGAGTGAAAGGGCAAGATGCGACCCAAAAAAACAATGATTTTCCATTGGAAACCACACACATAGGAATCTAAACCTAAAATAAGGTACGTTTGAACCCATTTCCAAATTCCCTTTGTCCCACACATATTCTTGCTATTTTTGGGAAAATACGGTGAACAACATTGGCATGTTGAGTTCGGTGGTGTTACTATTATCAATTCCATGCCACTGCCCACCCTCCAATGATTTTGGATACATAAGATGATATTAAATTCATTTCTGAAACTAAAATGAAATTTAAAGACCCAAAGGATTTCCTTTTAACGTGGTGGTTCGGGAATATATGCTCGGATTCATCTCGTAATTTTTTTCGAATTCGGTGGTGGAACACCCAAGATAAGATTCTTTCATCAAAGTTAAAATTAAGAAACATGCAGTGAGATTAATATGGATTTCATGTATTTGATAGTTATTTGATCCTTATTTTGAAAATAAAAACTATTTAGTCTAGTGACCGCTAAGCCATTTGTTAATAATCATATTTTTTACCGACTAGGGAAAACCATCCATAGAATTCAGTAGTATGAAATGTGTCTTACACAAATATTTTTTCTTTGATGCCCATTGATATGTATATAATGAAGACAAGATGCAAAGGTGCAATCCTAGCCATCACTAATCTAAACAAAAAAATTTACGATGAAAAAAACTTTTTTGTACTTTAAATTCATCCTTTAGGACATAATACCATTATACACCATGAAAATTGAACCTACAACATTTAAAACAACATGTCTCTACACTATGATATTATATGAGCACTATGCAAACATTTTTAATAACCATTTTTCTTCCCGACTATGTGAATACCTCCATAGATTTCGACAATAAAAATTACCATTTCTCTCATCAAAATATATTATTGAAAATGCCTAGCATCGCTAATATTTATTACTACAATTTTTATTCGAGCGATATGTTAAAAATAAGAAATTGTTTAGCCTAGTTTCTGCCAAATCATTCCTTTTTGTAAGTATTCAATCTTAGCATTCGCTAAGCATTTGCTTTAATACAAACTTTTTTATCTCTATTTTCAAAATTAAGAATCATTGTTCCTGGCAGAGATGCTAATATATTCCTTTTTTAATAAATAGTAGAGCATAGTGGTTGGTAATATTTTTATTTGATGTTCACCGATGTGTATTACGAAGAAAATATTCAATGTTATGAGCCTAACAGCCACTAATCTGAGCAAAATGATTTTACGAAGACAAAAACATAATTGTGCTTTAAGTTTTCCTTTAGGAAATAATGCTATTATACACAATGCATCTTACCCTAATAGCTTTTAAGATGAAATGTCTCTACACTATGATGTTCTATGAGCACCCCGCAAACATTTTTTATAACCATATTTCTTGTTGAGAAGAAAAACTATGACACTTATCAAAAGGCACATAGAAGGTTCACGTGTGGGAATAGGGCGCATTTAAAGGCACGAAGGATAGGAAAGGAAACGCACATGAAAGACCAAGATGGATTCGAGAGTTAGCCATTTTCAGGTTTACGAGATATTTTTGGAGATAGAATGGAGATATTGATGACTTGAAGGAGGTATGCAGAATGCTACGCCGAGAGAATATTATTCCATTACTAGGGAGTTGGCTAAAGGGAAAAACTTTTCGTGCTAATACTAAGAATGAGCGATAGATCCTCCATGTAAATACCCCCCATAGCTTAGACTACGACAAGGAAATCACTCTGAATGTTATTGTGGATGGATGAATTTTGAGCAATATATTGATTGATACAAGTGTGGAAGTCAATGTGATTACATTAGATGTATGGGTACAAATGGGAAGACCTACATTGCAACCATCTTCTATTGTGTTATTTATGACTATTCTAACTAAGACAAATTTTATCGAGTTTTAAAATATGCATCCGTTACTATACAGGGGCCAGGTTTACTAGGGATTTTGAGGTTTTAGAGATTGTAGAAGCACAGCTTTCCCATCTTTTCTTGGTTTCCCTTGGTGTTATGTGAATAACGTTTATCTTTAGTTCAACAAGGGGTATAGAAGTTTTGAAAACAAGGAGGAAAGATTTATTATCCATTTAACAAATGGAAAATTTACACCCTATGTTGATCCTTTGAGTGAGGAAGATCTCGAATAGGATTTATGTACGCACCATCCAGGAACTAGAAGTGCTCGAACCATCTAAAGAAGGAATTCTTCAGTAGGAAGATGCCTAATTTATTAATGATACTACAAGTATTTATTATGATAATTGGGCTCATGGTACTTATGAGTTGGTAGGGTGCAAAGTAAGGAGCACATTTGCACATAACAGTAAACCTCATTGCGTTAGGAGAATAGGTAACAATTATGAACCTTGGTACACTGGGGAAGGGGACCCTATGGTAACTTATGCACCATAGAGGAAAAATGGATAAACAAGTTAGAGATAATAATCATGCTAGCATATACCCCGCATGAGACAACAACACACCGTGGGTGGTTCACAGGGATAACCTTGTAGAATGGAATGAAGTCAAGCTTGCTCTTATAACTCGGTTTTCCAAGAGCAATGCACCAAATTGAATCTACACATATCATCATAATCACCCTATTCATCACCACATCCAACAAAGTAAGAGGCTCTAGTTAGAGGGGTAGGTAGCTTTACTAACTTTTTCATGGGTGCACAAACTCTATTCCACTTTGCAAGGTTGCGTACGCCCTTGGTATGTATATGCAGAGCTATATAGAGAAACTAGAAATTGGCAGGATTTGATTATAGGTATGGTCCATAATTTTGACTACTTCTCTACTAACCCTCCAGTAGAAGAGGCATTAAGGGTTAAAAATTTGTTAACTATGAGAGATAGTGTCAAGGTGAAAGAACTCATTCAGATTTATTTTATGGAAACAACTCGGGAGTGTGTTTTGATGCGAAAGAGAGATATATGCCACACTACTTAAGTGTGCTTTCTTTGAGAAAGAAAAAGGGAAGATGGTCTACATAGTGGATGAAGAAGTAGAAGAACTAGATATAGATCATTCAATAGGTGTGTGCGAGGTCTTAGATAGTGCAGATAATAACACACGTGCCTATCATGAACCTATGAGGACCAAGAAAGTGAATATTGGTACGAATGCTAAGCCTAAAGAGGTAATAATTGGAGATTATTGGTCTGAATCTAAAGTAGAAAAAATAGTGGAGTTGCTATGTGATTTTTAGGATTTATTTCCTAGGGGCTACCATGAATTCAAAGGATTACATGCATCATTAGGAGAAATGAATATAAAGCTTAAGGAAGGTGTGTGCTCGATCAAGAAGAGACCCTACAGGATGAACCCCAACTTACGCAAAAGGTCAAGGAAGAAATTGACAAAATGTTGAAGTCTAGAATCATTAAACCCTAGATGAGTAAGAATTGGTTAGCCCAATGGTGATCATTATAAGGAAATATGGTCATATTAGGATCTGTGTGGACTATAGGGAGTTGAATGTTGCATGTGTGACTGATCCTTTCCCTACACCATTCATAGAGGAAATATTAGAAGGCATTGCAGGGTGTGAGATCTATTCCTTTACAGATGGATTCTTTGGGTATCATCAGGTTAGGATTACATAGGAGGATTAGGAAAATACTACTTTCACCACTGAATGGGGAAGTTTTGCATATATTGTGATGCCATTTGGATTGAAAAATGTGCCTACTATATTTTCATGAATAGTTGTTCAAGAATTCCAAGATTTTATTCATATTTTCTTGCAAGTTTACTTGGATGATTGGATGGTGTATGGGCTTGTTAAGGATCATTGTGACAATTTGCACTTAATGTTTGAAAGATGTAGATAGTTAAGCATCTCTTTGAACATCAAAAAGTGTGTGTTTGCTACACCTTTTAGCACTCTGTTAGGGCATATTATCTGCAAGGAAGGTTTGTTGGTAGATCTAGCTAAAATTGTAGTTATTGTTGGCCTAAAATAACCTACCAATTAGAGTGAAGTGCATGGATTTTTGGGTCACACTGGGTATTATATAAAATTTATCAAAGGATATGCTAAGGTTTTCACACCTTTGGAGGAGTTACTAAAAGGAAAAGGGACATTCTATTGGGGGGAACCACAATAACACGCATTCAAGACATTGAAGGAGAAACTTACTACAACACCTATTCTACACTTTCCCTCATGGGACCAACCATTTCATGTACATGTGGATGCTTCTGGCATGGCTATTGGTGTGGTGTTGGATCAGCCTAGAGAATGTATTATAGATCATCCTATTTTTTTGCTAGTATAAATTTAACTCATGCAAAGTAGAATTATACAAATACAGCACGAAGCTTTGCCAATGATCTACGATCTACATAAATTTAGACAAGACTGCTAGCAAAACCATTTGTATTGTATACCGATCACATGGCATTGAAGTATTTTTTAAACAATCCTATTTTACAAGGAAACATATGTCGATGGGTACTCTTATTCCAAGAATTTGATTTTATAATTGTGGTGAAACAAGGGAAAAGTAATTCTAGCCCAGACCATTTATCAAGGATACAGTTAGAAGAAGACATGCAAGTAATTTAAGATATAATGTCGGATGCACATTTATACAAGTTACATAGCATGCCTTCAGAATTGGAGGATATTTTTGTTTTTCTACGCACAAGTGTGGCGCCAAAAGGACTAAAATCCTTAGAGAAGAAGAAACTTGTAATTTGTGAAACACTATTTATGTTGGTTATCAATGACTTGTAAAAGTTAGATTGAGATGAAGTATTGTGTCGATGTGTATTGGATCATGAGCGCACATATATCATAGAAGAGGCTCATAGTGGTATTGCAAGTGGGAACTATGCAGGTGATGCCACTGTGCTCACAAAATTCTACTCGCTAGATTATGGTGGGAGACCTTGTATAAGGATTGTAAGGCATATTGCAAGGCTTGTGATCACTGTCAACACCTTGGAAAACCAGGGAAAAGAGATGAAATGACTTTACAACCTATTCCTAGTGCAAAACCATTTGAAAAATGGGCTATAGACTTTGTGAGTCATATTTTTCTAGCATGCATAGAAGCCGGATCACGCTACATCATGACTTGCACATATTATCTTATGAGGTGGGAATCAATCAATGCCTACCAATGATTGTACAATAGCTACAACAACCAAGTTTTATGAGAAAATATTATTACAAGGTATGGATTCTGTTAAGCTTGACAAGTGATATGGGCACATACTTTTGAATGAGACAATCGAATGCTATTGGATGAGTTCTTGTTTACACACCATATCATCCTCGGAAAATGAGACTGTTGAAGCCTTCGACAAGATTTTGAGCTATAAATTGACAAAAATATGTGATGTTGGAAGGAAAGATTGGGATGATAAAAATTTTTCCCTTCTTTAAGGGTATAGAACAACATACGACTGGTTAAACAAGGCCACACCCTTTCGCTTAGTGTTTGGCATAGAAGCAGTTCTTCCTATGGAATTCATGTTACATTCTTTACATATTATACGCATTGGAGGTATAGCTATTGAGAAATCATTAGAAGAACGAATTTAAAAGTTGATCAAGCTTGATGAATGATGAGAAATAAAACAATGGATTCGAAGTAAGAAAAAAATTAGGAAGAAACCATGGCATGACCGGCACATCAGGACAAAAAGTTTGAGATTGGACATATGGTGCTTTTTTATGATTCTAAGTTTTTGTGCCATCCAAGAAAACTTAAAGTACATTGGTTAGGACTATATGTTATAACTCACATAATTGAAATAGGTTCTTATCAGTTAGAGGCACTTGATGGAATACGATTACCCAGTTATTTCAACGGAAGTAGGTTGAATCCCTCCTATAAATAAGACTTATTGGTGTTTGTAGTAAGGTAGTGTTACCATTTAGATTAGGTTTTCAATTATGTATTCCCGTAGTGTATTTCCTTCTTCATCACTATGATTTGTAAATTTAGTTGGTGTTTTGTATAAATAAGCACATTTGCATGCTAGAAGATAATTACCATTTGTAATTTTTTTATGCGCAAAGGACTGTACATACCATTGGTGTGGGGTGGATGTTTACAACTGGGTACAAATCAAGGAGTAAACTATTACATGTGTTATTTGAGTTTGGAAAGGAGTTTGTTAGAAGAGAGATTTCTTCTAAATGATGACCATATATGGGGATAAATGAAGGAACAATATAACATGAGGTAAGTAGTGACCGTGGAGACTACCAGGAGAAGGTGCAGTGGTAAGGTACTCAGGCACACGGAAGCACCCTGAAGAGAAGTCTATAGCCAGAAGGTAGTAAGGCACACTAGAATTTTATATCAGATGTGTGAAGGAGTACTACACAGAAATTGTGAAAATGGTCAATTAATGAGAGAATTACTGGTAGGTGAAGGAGTAATAAATGCACTAGCTTTTATAAAATCTATATAAGGAATAGATGTGAGTTCATTTTTACCATTATAATCACAAGTATTTGAAAGATCTAAGTGAAAATGAGCTAAGAAATGTATATTAAGGTGTGAAGAGTGTGAAACTAGACATGGAGAGTAGATTTATACATAGAAGAATCTTACGTCCCCATTCTTTGAAGGGTTTGAGCGAGAAGTAGATGTGTTGCAAAAGAGATAGGGAAAGTGATTTAAAACTAGGGCACACAGCTTCAAGATAGGGTTTGAACTTCCTCACTATAGAAAATATAAATTCAAGCATTTACACAATATAAAGGATAGAAAGGTGAGATTTTTATATGGCACCAAAGAAAGTACCTACCGTAGGAGCCAAAGGAAAGAAGAAAGTGGAGGCAAAAGTTGAAGTTACACCCGAGAGTAATTTTTCAGAGATACAGTACCCAAAAGGTGTTATAGTTGGGCAAGAATGGGATTCCCACATCCGTAAGTGTAAAATAATTGATTACGACCACCACACATCAGATAACAAGAAGGATTTATATTCATTGTTGAGCATGAATACCAACAAGTGCAAAACGGAGGACATGCCATTATATGATGACGTTGGGGAGAATTTGTTAAAAAAAGTTGGATTCTATCAGTTGTACAAACTACCTTATTTTGGAAAGTATGAACCATTATACCAGTGGTTAATGAGTAGAGTCCATGATGACTTTTTCTATTTCACTAAACGGAGGGTCGAATCACAACCGCCTTGATTGCAACACATGAAAAGATTAAAAGGCACAAGTGTTTACTCTGACTAGTGACCTGAATGATAAATAAACAATCATGGAAACATAGAAAGAGTTAGGATATATAAAGGGTTTGTGTAGGATGGACATTGACAAGTTGAGGAAGTACCCATTGGTTCAGGTAGTTGCACATCTAGTAACAAAGTTAAATGACCAAGAGAGGTGGTCACAAGTGAATACAATGTGGCTACATATCACGAGGATAATGTCATAGGGAGTGATCTACAACATAGCAAGCTACATTGTAGAGAAAATTATCAAGGAAGCACACACAGGTGATAAAATTAGTTTTGGCGCTATTTTACTTTCTTTAGTATTTATGGAGATTAGAGTTCTGATGGGCCAAAGGAAAAGATCTGGGAGTATCTCATGGAGAAAAAATCCCTTGCAGAAAGGTTTGAAAAATATTTATGTGAAGGGTTGATGAGTGGGCCATTCAAATAGAGGGAGGAGATGTGGTATGATAGGATCCACACGGCATTTAAAGAGGAGTGGCACATTCCTAAGGAGTTACCATCAGTGGTGGGAAAGGTAGTATAATTCACGAGTATAAGCACTTCTACATTGCATGATTTTCTATGAGGGATGGAACTTGGAGACCATGGTAAAAACTATTATATACCTTCATAACATGCTACTTATAGGCATTAGTCCACCATTCTACCGATGCGCACCAACCGAATTTTATCACGGACTAGGTACACCGTGACTACCACACTCACGAGGAAGACATATGTATTTCTAGGCCAGACTACCTATGTTGAGAGGCTCATTTTAGATGTTATAAACATGAATCATGTAAGCTTGGAAATTGGGGACAATGGAGCAATGCTTGTATACCCTGTTGTTGCAGGCTCACAGCACCCCTGGATGCAGATCAGGCTTCTAGGTTGATCACTCTAGCATCCAGTGTGATTGCACAACATGGAAACCTCTCTCCAAGTGTGGGACTTGTGAAATTGAGAGAGGAATCTCCAGATTAGAGGTTGGTTCCTCAAAATCCTCTGATTTAGATCTAATGCTTGCACAACTACATAGGTTCAGGTCCTAATCCTATTCTAAATTGCAAGGAGACAGGGATAGAAGTGCAAAAAATTGAAACTAACTAAAGATGGTGATGCACCAAAAAGGAGTGGTGAATATTTTGTCATGCAAATAGACACAAACCAAAGATTGCAGCATAAAACATACACAGACTGATAAGATATAATTTAGGATCTGAAATGAAGCAAATAATACAAACAAAGGACTGAAACTCATTCACAAAGCTTGCATTATCATTTCCAGTGTCAAAACCACTGCATTACGACCTCAGAGAGGTAAAAAGTTGTTACAGTCTTTGAAGAGGTCTGATTCTTGCAAAAATCAATTGCTGGAGGTGAAAGCAGAAGATTGCTATGCCAAAGATGTTCCACAATTTTGAAATGAGCCAAATCTGGCTTTTACATTGCATGGGTCGAGCCAGGAGATAGAAACGCATAAAAACGTGGGAGCCCATTCCTCCTTAACTATAAATGAATTAAAATAGGATGGGGACCTTACAAACCCATACCCTACCATTTTTGACCGAAATGGAGGAGAATGCGACCCATTCGCATTAAACATGGTCACCGAAATGTCACTTCGGCCATGAACACACATCGAGCTGTTTCTTAACTTTCTCTCTCTAGACTAAACCAAAATTAAATATTGACCTTGGAATCATGTAGAGAATTTCATAAGCTTTCCGTTGATATAAAGAATGTGCAAATCTGAGCTCTGGATCAAAAGATATGGTGATCTGAAGATTTAGGGCACAAAACAGCAAAAAAGGATTTTGAAATTTTTCCCGCGCTCTGCCACCTAGATGACACGTGTCAAGCACTTGATTAGATGCGTAATTCACTCTCCTTCCCTATCCCATGGGTTTTCCTTGAAAATTTTAACTTTTTTGTGATTTTGGAAAAAAATTTACTTTTTCCCCGCGCCCCCGCCACTGGGAACACGTGGCATGCATTGATTGGTCGACAGGGGCGCGGGGCAGACCTTTGCTTTTAGCTTTTCGGCCAAAAATTTTGCCAAATTCTTCAAAGTTTCCCGAGCTCCACGCTCCCCTTCTCTATTGGACATGTGTCCAATTCCTATTGGCTCGGGCCAGTGCTTCAAACCTCGCCCTTTGAACTTTTTGGACGTTTTCCCTTGTGACACGTGGCGTGATCTAGTTGGTCCGTGGGTCCGCCGGATTTTCACATCCACCGCGTTCCTCTGTCCTAGATGTCCCAAACTATTTGGGACAAAAACTTCCGATCCGCCCGATTCAGGCTTCTCTGTCCCTCTTTTGGCCGATGACACGTGGTGTAATTTGATTGGCTTTCGGCTCCTTCGGCTCCTCGTGTCTACCGCGTACTTTTGGCCCGACTGTCCCATTGCTAAAGTTCTCTGTTCCGCCCAATCCAGTGCAGTTTGCACCCTTCGCGTCCTCACGGCTTTGACCGTCCCAAACTGCCCCTGTGCAATAGTTAGTCGATTTTCTTTTCTCCTTCGGCCGAACCGGTTTTCCGCGTCTGTCGTCCCAACTGTCCCAGTGCTCTGCGGCCCGCCTGGCGCCCTTTCGGCCGATTCGTGCCCCGATGTCCCAACTGTCCCAAGGACCGCCTGGACTAGGACTTAGCCATTTTTCATGATTTTTCCTGGCCCAAGCTTGTTTTTTGCAACTTTTTCACCTTTTCTCAGAACTTTCTCTTTGCAACTTGGATAGGAGAGTTAGAAAAAAATTGAGGGGACCCTAGAAACATGATTTTTTTGCCCCGAATCAATCAATTTTCCTAGGACTTGAGAATTTAATGCATGTTATCAAAATTACCCTGGGGTGAATTTTGAATAACAATACCTTCAGCTTAAGCCTAAGATGGAGAATAAAAAATATGTGGAGAATGAGTTCGCGCTCCCAGGGCCACCTAAGGGAAAGCATACAGTGGAGAACATACCAGCTCTAAATCCCATAGAACCTATAGAGGTAGATGATGAGGAAGAAGAGCATGAAGACATTGGTGGATTACAACATAGGGGTTAGAGGAAACCCAAAGAAAGAGTAGAGGATGAGTGCACAAGTACTCCACCTCAGGCATAAGAAGAAGAAGAGGACTTGGAAGAATTCTAAGGAGATCACTTTTTCGGGAGGGTGTTTATAAGAAAAATAACACAAGGCACGAGAACTCCATATTCAGTAAAAATATCATCACGACTCTCTCCATAGAAAGAGGTAGTTGAGAAAAGAAGGAGAAATCTAAAGATGAATGAGGAGGTGGAGGAGTCTGTAGAGAGCACGCCTGAACTCCTATACCACCAGAGGATGTGGAGGAACCCAAGGACAAAGAAATGAAGGATGAAGAAGAAGAAGTAAAGGAGGAAGGAGCAAAAAACAAAATACTTCTCAGAATATAGAATATCTAACTCCAAACCTTGGCGCTCAAGTTCCTAAGGGGCCAAGAACAAAGAGGGAAAGTGGGGAGTATGTTGCACCAATCATGGGCTATGATGAGGACACAAGTAAAATTTTCCACGCACGATTCTAGAATATAGTAGGCCTCAAGGAGTTATATGGATGGGAGTTGATGGACCCAGACATGGATACTACATGCATAAGGAAATAGTTTTCATGGTCCATGAAAACTCACATGGACAAGCCTGATTTTGATGTATGTGAAGAGTCATGTGTGTCAAGAAGAATGAGAAAGGCACCACAAAATAGGAACATAACTATCAAGCCCACTATTATGTCTGATGAACATGTGAGTAATTCCTTGATGAAGGTATCTACAGAGGTGGCATGGTAGAATGTAGATAAGGTTGCAACTATTAGAGCACTAAGAGAAGATATCAAAGATAAAGATGTCGAAATAGAGCATATAAGAGGAGAGGACCTAGAGGAAAAGAAGAATGGGGTTCTCATTAGAATGGCAAAGGAATCAGCGATCATGTCTTGAAGGAAAGAATACACTGAGTCCAAGGTACCTAAGAGGTTCCCTTCGCTATGTATTATGTGCATCCTTTAGTTGATTTGGTGCTTGAGGATGGACCGGTTTAGATGCCAGCACCAAAGGACCTTGAACAAGATGCAGAGAGAGAAAAGTCTTCAATGGTTAGAAATATTTCAACTTATGAAGCCTTGCTAGGATTATACTAGTTGTACAGATAAACAAGCTTGCAATGATTAATGTAGAAAATGTAAAACATAAATGAATGCAATAAAACAAAGACACGGACTCAATGTGGTTCACCCAAAATGGGCTACGTCCCCCAAAAACAACCAATCCTTTTATTCAGTCTAGCAAAACTCTCTCACAATTCCACCACCAATACAATGAGCCTCATACATAATGACCCTTTAAAGATATTAGGGTTTTTATCATTTTGGGGAAACATAGAAAACCACCCATTAGATCTATGACCTAATAAGGAACGGTCCAAATTTCACAATGCATAAATACATATAAAATGTGGCTTTGGGGCACTACCCCAAACCCCGCTAGGAGCCATCCCCCTGGATCCTGCAAGGGGGAAAAGCCCCCTTGTAACCCCCATCGTTATCGGGCTCCACAACTAACACTTGCTCCGGACTTTGGAGGAAGAGCTAAAGAAAGTATACCGAGATTTTAATATTTGTATAGCTTCATAAGTAGTCACCATAATTAGAATAATGGTAAAAGATAATGAATTCCTAAAGATGATGAAATATGATACATTGAGGTGCATGGAACGATTGACAATGGTAAATAAAAGTGTGAGGCACTTGTAGTAGCCCAAGACCCCCATAAAGAAAGGCTAGATGAAATTGGGAAGCTTATAACACAAAAGATGGATCTTCTAGAAGGAAGGGTAACTATGCAATGTCTAACATTGTTATAGTATTGCAGAATGAGAAGGAAGAGATTGTACAAGAGGAGTTAGATTCTATTGCATCAAATATTCCAGAAAAGGCAGAAGCCATACTAAGTGATTGACAAACCTTAGAGGCTGAAATTAAAGAAGAATATCTAGAATTAATTGTTCAAGTTGAAATAGGGGACGTTACAGGGTGAAATTTCATTATTTATACAATAAATCTTTAATTTCCTTTCATTGCCATTCTTTATTATTTAAAGTATCAAGAGGAAACCACTTCCAGGGTGGAAATATAGTCTAGTGTGGGGTAATGTTGAGAAAACAAAGTATGACACTTAGCAGAAGGCACACAAGAGGTTCACGTGTGGGAATAGGACTCATTTAAAGGTACGAAAGGAAAGGGAAGGAAACACATGCTAAATACCATGATGGATTCGAACTTATCCATTTTCATGGTTACAGCTATTTTTGGAGATAGCATGCGAGCATAAACTAGATAAAGACTTGTGTGACACGCATAGGTCATATTTGGAAGAGTTTCTATTAAACGCTTCACATGGGTTCAAGTTAATAATAGAATTACTACTCCCAGTTAACCAAGAGATCTATTATTAGTGCACTTACATGTGTGTCTATTATTGTAAAGGCATGTGGCTATTTTCAGAATGCAACCTATTTTGGGAATTATGTAAGTGGTGAAGGGAAAGTCTCCACCATTATAAATATGTAGTAATTTACGTAGGTTAATAGAGGACTACTTATGAGCTATTATGAAATTATGTTACGGATCTGATGCACACATGAAATTATGGTAATTCTCATTGTAAGAAGCTTTTGTGTATTTACTTGTGTTTAACATAATGGAATGCATTAACTAATTCAATGTGTTAATAAATTTCTTAATAAATGTGTCAATTAGATAGTTTCCTAACTAACTAGTTCAAACTTTCCATGTGTCACATTTTATTGTTATATTTATTTTAAATTAACACGCACTATATTTAAAAATATCAAATTTGAATTCTATAAACATTAATAATAAATGTGCATATATCTCTCTCTTAAAATTTAAATCTTTGTTTAGAAAATTTTAATTCTATTTTCTAATTTATTTCTTACTATGATTATATTAATATTTGTCATTGTCCCATGAGTTCACAAGGAAACAATTTTCACCGTCCCACTCGTTTCTAAAGTAAAATTTGTAAATTTGATTTCCTCGTAACCCACACTATCACGCGAATTAAATGTGATTACTAATTATGGATAAATTCAAATTTCGATATGTGAAATCCCCGCATTAAATGAAAATATTTTAAATTTCAATATCCCACACTTTTTCTTTATGAAGGGGAAATTCAAATTTTGAAATTTTCCTATCCCATATTTTTTAGTTTTCTAAATTTCTTTCATTGAATTTATTAGGAAAAATTAAATACCCCAGAGAAATATATATTAGGGTTTCTTTTTTATTTTGAAATCATAAAAAAGTAACTCCCGAAATCAGAATACAATACATGTAGACACTAAATTACTAGTTTGAGTGCTCGAATCCTGGCCATTTTTTAGAAGGAAAACCTGAGGCAGTGATTATAATCTTGTTTGTAGGCACAAAATGAGGCAACAAATAGTGATTGTGGATAGATCATAGGTACGAGTGCATGAATATCAACTATATTTTCTAAATTCAATTTTAGATCAGGAGGAACATACATGATGGAATCAAAATAGGTTGCATATAGAATCTCACTAATAGTTTGTTTTAGAGAGAATACAAATATTTCATAGACATTATCAAACATGTAATAATTTCAGATACTACTAAAACAAGTATTTATCAAAAACATATATGTTATTTTATGTGTACCATAGTTGATGGCGGGTACTTTTAGTTGCTATGTATTCACCCATTTCTTGTGTTTACATGACAATCTAGCCCTACTATTCCCTCTCGCCAACTTTGTAGTTCTATTTCATCCCCTTGTCAAAATGCATCACTTTATCTGAGACCACATTTTTTCTGCCCTAACCAAAGAAAATGTAATCCCCTTTACAATTTTTATTCTTTCGGAAAACCCATTTTTTATGTTCTATCGATCTCTTATATTCATCTCATTAAATGTTTTCCTTTTAATCCCTTTCATGTCTCTCTCTAGTTATTTTTTTGTGGATTTTTTGTTCTCCTTCCTACATTTAGTTTTTCCTAAAAGTGGTGACATGTCTCCCAGGTTGCAAAACAAGATTCACATATTCTTTTTTTTTTTTAAATTGTAATGTGTTTGATTTAGTATATTTTAGATAATCATTTTGAATTATTTTAATTTTTTTAATACGAAAGAAATATTTGTGACTATTCATTGTTTATATGATTTTTGTGTAGATATAAAATTTTAATTATACATGTTCTCCCGCGTAAAAATAGTCAAATGTAATGTCTTTAGCAATCCTTTTTATGTTTAATAAAATGTAAGAATATTATATAGGCATAAATATTATTAAATATAAATTTTAATCATTCTATTTACAAACATATATTTCCTTTTGTGGACCTTATGCTATCCCACAAAACCACATAGCTTTGTGTCATCAGTGATATAATTTTAACTAAATGTGTACCCAGTGAATAATATATTTATATATAATTTAATTTTTATTTTCCTACATATCATTGGTTGAGTTTAGAATTTTTTGAAATATATTAATACACAATTGTACTCATATATTTACATATCTTTTGTAAATTCATTCAATAATTTTTTTGTAGCCTAGATGCCACCGAGGTATAATTCTTCTTTTTTGAAAACATTTGTGTAGAAGACAATTAGTAATGACTTACTTGATAATTGATCCAAGATAATATAATAATATTTAAATTCTCCAATATCATATTCCAAGACTAGTGGTTTAAGTGGATGTTTAAAACATTTATTTTCTATTACAAGACAACACAAGGAAAAAAATATTAAATATTTTATTGAATACATGTATTCAAACAAGAATGGAGATTAAAGGCTGATAAAATATTGGTTTCCTTGCATATAATACAATTAGTAACGACTCACTGAAAACCAAGCTAAGCACCATTATTATATTTAGATTATCATATTATGATATCCAAATCCTAACATTATATTCAAATCCTAGTGGCTACTAAGGTCAAAGATTATTACACTTTGTTTGTGCAACATAATAAAGAATTGATATTAGCAGTTGTTAGGATAATTGTTGTCTTGCATATAAGACAATTAGTAATGACTTGACTGAAAAATGAATTAAGCTCCATTATTATATTTATATTTTTCAATATGATCTACAAAGACTAGCGACCACTAGGGTGGATGTTTATTACATTTCTTTGATATTCCAAGATAAGACAAATATTAATGATTTTCTTGAATACACATATTCAAATACAATTTTTTTGGCCTAGATGCCTATGAGTACAACATGATATTTGAAGTATAGATCAAGATGTTCAAATCATAACCCAATATTTGAAGCCTAATGGCCACTAAGGTAGAATATTATTACATAGCATTAGTACAACATAACAAATAATTGAGATTACCAAATTATTAAGATGGTTTATGTCTTGCGTATTAGACAATTAGTAATGACTCAACTAAAAACTAAATAAGATACATTAAAATATATTTATATTTTACAATACTATCTTCAAATACTAGCGACCACTAGGGTGGATGCTTACTTTATTTCTTTGACAAGACAAGACAACAAATATTCTAAGACAAGACAAATATTAACGATTTCCTGAATACACTTATTCCAAAATTAAATTTTAAGCCTAATGGTCACTGAGTTCAATATGATATTCAAAGTCTATCACATGTTATTTGAATCCTATAAAATGCTAGGATCGAAGATTATCACATAACATTGGTGCAACATAACAAGGTATTGATATTAGTGATCATTATGATAATTGTTGTCTTGCATACAAGACAATTAGTAATGACTTGACCGAAAAATGAATTAATATCCAATATTATATTTATATTTTTCAATAAGATCTATAAATAATAGCAATCACTAGGGTGTATTTTTATTACATTTATTCGATATTACAAGATGAGAAAAGGAAAAAAATTCCAATACAAGACAAATATTAACGATTTTCTTGAATACACATATTCCAACATCAATTTTTTTGGCCTAGGTTTTATCCATAAGTGATTCTTAGCCCCTTGCCAAAATAATCAAGATAGCTGAAATAAGTGTTTAGAAAGAAAAAAATCAAAAATCAAAAATCAAATCAATATATAACTCTCTCTTCGGGTATTTCTAATATCTCTACTTTGGGTCTATGGACACTGGATGGCAATAAAGAAATGTATGACTCTATTTCCCAATCCATTCACAAATCATCTTTGAAAATAACTCATTCCTACACATTATCAAGGTTGTCTTCACTTGTTGTCTATAAAATCTTCCCTCCAAGAGGTAATTAATTTCCATGTGCACACATGGGATCTCGATGAGCTAACAAGATTAGTATGTTACCAAGTGTCTTTTTTTGGACCTTGTTCAAACTCTTACTTTAGTTGATAGCTTGTCTCATGATTTATGCCTTTAGCTAGTCACATTTTCATTGTGAGTATTCTAGAAACATTTCCATGTCCTTACATGGAATTCACATTTTTCTTCTGCTTCATTAAGAACATCCATGTGTATAATATTTCCTTTTTCACTATGTTTGAGGGAAACATTGTCCCTTCTTTCAATAAACACTCTTGTCCTTCTTTCTATCATCTATTACTTGGCTAGCTTGCACTTTGGGGAATGCTTGCTCCTTCTTGCACTTCATTGGTTTGATTTCATCATTACGTTGAACCTATCTATCTTGGCCTTGATCCATATTATCTTCCTCTTGTATATACATGTGGGATTTTCCTTTGTATATTCCCATCTAACATTGGGGAAATCTTCGCATCTTCACCTTCTTGCACATGTGTGTGGTGTTTTTCACTTGTACATTCCCATATATTGTTGTGGGAATCCAAGTTTATTTTTTTATTTTGCATAGATTTGAAAAACTTTCAAAAACCCAAAAAAATGGTAAAATCATTTAAAACCCCCAAAAAATGGTAAAAATCATTAAAAATCCAAAAACATTGTAAAATTCAAAATTTTGTAAAAATTTGTAAATGATATGCACGTAGTTGAAGCTTGTAAATGAGACACATTATCCTCGAACATCAAAACTTTTCATACAAAATATCTTTCTTTATTCCTTGCTTGTTCTTGTCATGACTCAAAATCATTTTGATTTATCCCCATTTACAAAGATGGTTTGCTTGTTACGTCTATACTATCTTGGCACAATGATTTTCCTGGTACTATTTCATAGTGCATGAATTATTTTTCATAGGAATTATTGGTCCTCTCGTTATTCCTCTCTTATGCAACCTTGCTTGGGGCACCATTTTTAACCCTTTTTGTTCACATGAACATTTGGGAATTGAGTCTAGATAAAAACATTGGTGCAAGTTTCTTAAAAATTGTATGTTTGTACTATTTTTCCATGTCAAGTTATCTTGTTTAATTTCTCATATTGCATTACGTTATGTATGTTGCATTGAGTTAGTGTGTTGGAAATGAAAAAAGTTAGCATTATAGTCTTACATGTTATTTTACACCTTTGTTGTACGTGTACAATGTAATAAGGGCCGATGATGTTGACCATTTAAGAAAAATGATGAAACATTGTTGTGAATTGAACGAGATGGATGCACAAGTTATTTTCATTTTCATTTCTCAATTCTCATTACTAGCAAGGTTTCTTCCACCTAATTATTCTATTTTATACTTGTCTACTATCATTGAAGTGGTGCCACTTATGCCACCTCAAAGAGAGTCATATGTAGACACCTAAAATCCACTTTCACGCTTTATTGATAGAATTGTATTAAGTATCCTCTTTCCTATAATTTCTATTATAATTAGTGATTTCCCACTAATTAGCTAATGTTTCTTTCTATTTTAGTCAGTTAACGACACTTAATTAATTAGCTATCCTTTATCACATTCTTGATGCCAATTATTGACACTTCATTAGTTATAATATTTTTCAAATAAATTAATTAACTATTATTAGTTTATTAATCCTTTTAACAATGTAATTAATTAATAAACCCTTTTATTTTCTAAATCCCACTTTCAAATGCTTCAAATCATAACTATTTCCTCTTAAATCACCTCCAAATAGCCTAAAAATCTTATTCTAGCCTATTAACTAATTTTGGTTGATCAATTAAAGCACCCTACAACTCTCATGAATTTTTAATCACTTGTTAATTATTCCAAGCATGCTTAACAAGTCTAAATCTACTTTATCATTTATCCCACCTTCATTAGGATTCAATATTTCCCCAAATAGGAAGATATATAAAGAACCAAGCTCCTTCCATCATACCTTGCACCATACTTATGCTAGTATTATCATAAAACATATGATTAAGAACCTTTTACATTGATTTGGAATAGTTCGTTCATCTCTTGTATCAATTTCTTCATACTTGCTTAGTAAAGAAAGAACTAAACATGGCCTTGTAGCTATTTCTTAGTGAGATTATTTCATCATATTAAAGCAACAACACAAATTTGATTGCTTGTGATCTTCATAGGTTCATATTTTAAAGCTTATCATACATATATTTAGTACGAATTTTTAGTTAGATGATTGATTTCATGGTAATTTCATATTAGCAATCAAATAACCTATGATCATGATGGTTTTATGGTATATTTTACCTAAAATTTTAGACTACTAGATGTTAGTCTATTTCAATTTACTTTGAAAAGTTTATATGAAAACATTGAGTATAACATGATATTTGAAGTCTATCACATGATATTTGAAGCCTAACACTATATTTGAATCCTAGCGACTGCTAACATCAAATATTAGTAAATAGCATTGGTGTAACATAGAAAATACTTGATATTAGTGGCCATTAGGATGGTTGATGTCTTGCATACAAGACAATTAGTAACAACTCAAATAAAAACTAACTAATATCTATTAATATATTTAGATTTTACAATACTATCTTCAAAGACTAGTGGCCGTTAGGATGGATGTTTACTTTATTTCTTTGAAAAGACAAGACAACAAATATTCCAAGACAAGACAAATGTTAACGATTTTCCTGAATACACTTATTCCAAAAAAATGTTAATCCTAGCGGTCACTAAGTTTAATATGATATTTGAAGTCTATCACATGTTATTTGAAGCCTAGCGGATATTGGGATTGAAGATTATTACATAGCGTTAGTGCAACATAACAAGGACTTGATATTGGAATCTGTTAGGATAATTATTTTCTAGCATACACATATTAACAATTTTCCTGAATACGCATATTCCAACACAAATTTTTTTATGCTAGTGGTCTCTACATATAATGTGATATTTGAAGTCATTCATATGATATTCAAATCATAACATGATATTCAAAGCCTACTAGTTGCTAATGTCAAGTTTTATTACATAACATGATTACATCATAACAAATACTTGATTTTAGTGGCCGCTAGGATAATTTTTGTCTTACATACATATTAATTAGTAATGATTCAACTGAAAAATTGAACTAAGCTCCATTATTATATTTATATTTTATAATACGATATTTAAAGACTAGTGACTTATAGGGTGGATGGTTACATTATTTATTTTATATTCCAAGACAATACAAGACAATAAATATTTGAAGACAAGACAAATATTAATGATTTTCCTGAATACACATATTCTAACACAAAAATAATTATCTTACCGAGCTCTTAATAAAACATAATTTTTGAATTCTATCACATGATATTTGAATCCTAACGTGATATTCAAATCCTAGTGGCCACTAAATACTTGTCAAATATTATCACATATGTTGATCAAAGAATACTTGTCAAAGATCACACAAGGAGTCTGTGTGAGATAGAAGGGCTAAAACCAAGGGCACGGAAGGACAGGAAGGATCTGTGCATAGAAGGCAAGTTTAGATTTCATGACTTAGCCAATTTTGAGCATGAAGACCTATTTTTGGAAGATGGCATGTGGACCACATCAACAATGCAGAGATGTGCATGCCATGCATTGTCTATCTTTGGAGAAGCGATTTAAAGTGTTTATGCATGGAGACAAGCTGAGAATAGAATTGACACTTCAGTTAACTACAAGAGGACTATAGATAGCGCACTTACATGTGTGGCTATGATTGTAAATGGTGTGTGGCTATCAATATCATGCGACCTATTTCTAGAATAGATAAGCGGTGAAGGGAAGTCCCCACCCTATATATATATATATATATGATGTTAGGTACATAGTAGAGAGAGAGCTGGATGTATGAATGTGTGAGATGTATGTATGTGTAACAAATAATATACGCATATGACTAAATCACTGTATTAGTTCCATACATTGATATATATTGACAATACTATAAGGAGCTTATATATTTATTAATAGATGGAAGATATTGGCTGAATCTAAGTGTCATCCTGTGTGTAGTTGAATAGTGCATGTTATTAATTCAATCATGATTACTATTTAAGCTTGTTCTTTCATAGATTTGTGGGTAGCATGCATTATAGAATGATGGATTAGTTATGAATCTCTATGTTTCTTCCTTCATCATGTTAAAATCCTATTACAAGTAACCCTAAATAGGAACCTAGTAATCGTTAGTGCAAATCAAGAGCACCCCTAGATGTTGATCAGATTTCTAGTTTGAAATTTTGGACATCCAGGTGTCATTGCACAACATTGAATGTTTTCCCCAAGTGTGGGACTTGTAAAACAAAATGGAAAATAATCTCCAAGTTAGAGGCTAGTTCCTCATGATCGGTGTATGCATGAAATTTGCAGAGGCTTAAATTCCTAATTCCTACTCTAAATTCCAAGGGGACAGAGATAGGGAATGCAAGAAAAATGAGACTAATGTTGATAAGGTGATGCACCAAGGGAGTAGTAGACACCTGCTACTAGCAAAACATACACAATCCAGGAGAAATACAACACAAAACATGCACAAATTGCCAAAATGTGATGAGAGGTTAGGAAAACAATGATAAACATATGAAAGGATTGAGAAAACTTTTAATCACAGAGCATATATTATCATTCCAGGTCCAACACAGTGCATTACAATGACCAAGAGGAAAAAGAGGTGTTGTATTTGCATGGAAAGGTAAAATTTCCACAAATTTTGCCAAAAGGGAAGAAAAAGGGAAGTTACAGAGCTAAAAGAGTGTCTCCTTCTTCAAAAATGAGCCCATTCTGGCTTTTACAATGCAAGAAACGAGCCCAGGAGAGAGAAATGTGGGAAAATGTGAGAGGAGCTTCAACCACCAACCAAAATGTAATAAAACAGCATGGGCATCCTTACAGGTCCATTCCCTGACATTTTTCACCATGCTAGGAGAGAATACGAGCCATTCTTCATTAAAAATGGTGGCTGAAATGTCATTTCTGTTGATTACCATGTGCTAGATGCATTTTTAAATTTTATCTATCCAAACTCCATAAAAATACAAAATTGAGCCTAGAATCATGTAGATAATTTCACCAGATTTCCGTTGAAATAAATAACGTGAAAAACCGAGCTTTGGATCGAAAGTTATGGCCGTTTGAAAATTTAGGGCAAAACAGGGCCAAAACGGGTTGGCAAGCCAAAAATTTGAAATTTTCCCACTTCTTTGTATTTGGGAAAATTTCCCCAAAAACCTCCACGCCTCACCGATCTTGTGCCATGTGGCACGTTCTGATTGGATGCAGGCCTTCTGCGCTTCATTTTCTATCGTTTTGGCCTTTGGAAAAAATTTCTCAAAAAACTCCGTCAATTACCGATGACTGAGGACACATGGCAAAATGTGATTTACTGCGGGATTTTTTCTATCTACTCTGTCACTTTTGACCATCTTTTCTGACTTGGACACATGGAAAAACCCTATTGGACACGGGATTTCCTTGCTATTTTTCCCCTGTAGGCCAATCTTGCATTTTTTGCCGCCACTGGACATGTGGCACGATCCCATTCACTCGCGTTTTTAGGGGCGAGCTTTTCCTTTGAAATTTTCTTTGATTTTTCTTTGGGAAAATTTCCCAACTTTTCCCCACGTTCTGTTGGTCTTGGGACACATGGCCTGCTCCCATTCGACGTGGGCCTTGGGGGCTAACCTTTCTCCTTTTCTCCAACCTTTGGGAAATTTTCCCACTTTTTCCCTGAGGCCGAAGCTCCGACACCCCTGGGACATGTGGCCTCTCCTTATTGGCTGCGGGCCTTGGGAGTGGCTTTCCCTTTTGATTTTTTACACTTGGGTGAAAAAGAAAGAATCTTTTCACACCCTCGATGCCGTGGTGACATGTGTCTTGATATGATCGGTCCTGTGGTGGGCGATGGGCCAATATTTCTCCTTTGACCTAACCAAAACACTTTGCCAAATTTTTAAGTCTCCCTCCACGGTCCGCTGGTCCTGGGACACGTGGCATGATTTGATTCACTGGGCCTTTTCTGGAGATTTTTCCATGGCGCCGATACTTAGGAAATTTTCCTAATTTCTTCCCCTTGGACACGTGGCACGATCCTATTCGCTGGCGGGCCATCGGGGTGAAAAATTCCTTCTGAAACCTTTCCAAACACTTGGTAAAAATTCCAAGTTTACCTCTGCCTTCCACCCTCCCGAGGACACGTGGCCTCATCTTATTAGCTCAGGCTTTTCAAAGGAAAATTTCCCACAAAATCTTCACTGAGCCATAACTTCAAAAATACATGGAGTTAGGAGGAAAACTTTACCTTTCTGGAAAGTTGAGAAAAATATCTATCCAATGGTGCCATTTCTAGAAGGTCTTGAGTGCCTAAAAAGCAAAAAATTATGATTGAGGCACAAGGGAGGGAAGAATGAAGGGAGTTAGGCACAAAATGTGCAAGGGGCACATTTTGGATAACAATTTTGGTGACTCAGAGGGGTAATCTTCTTGCTGGTTGAAGTTACCAGTTGCACTGAAACAATCCATTTGGCATGGAGTCATTAAGTTCTCTGCACTGGTACCCCAACCTATTAGAACACTACAAGGAGAAATATGAAAGGTAGAACACCATCTGATGGAGCAAGGCTTATAAAACACATTTCCTAGAACAACAACCTTGTGCCAAAGCACTTAGGGAAAGCATAGCTAAACTACAGCACAACAATGTGCATAAGCACTTGGAAGAATGAAAACCTATGCTAATATGTACAAGGTGAAGAGTTTCTTTCAAGTAAATGCTTTAGATGGATTCCATTAACTGGAATCTACAACTCTTCACCATCCAATGTAGATAATTGCAAGGCATTGTCATCCTTACACTTTGTGATCATGTATGGGCCACTCCAAATGGCATCAAATTTTGAATGCCTCCCGGTTTTTCACCATTATCATCCCATTTTAACACCAGATCTCCAACTTGGAAAGATCAATCCTTGGCCTTTCTATCAAAGGTCTTCTTTATCAAAGCTTAATCCCTCTCCATTTCTTGGGATGCCTAATTTCTGATTTCTTGGAGCTCCATAAATTCTACATATCTAACCTCCATGGGCTCAAACTCCAACAACTCCAACTGTTTCATGAGTTCCAATGTTGGTAACTCAAGTGACATGGAAAAATTGCCACTCTTCCATAAACAAGCTTGAATGGAGAGTTACCTATAGATCTCTTGGGAGTTATCCTATCAGCCCATAAGGCTGATTTCAACTTAGTATGCCAAGACCTCTGATTTTTATCAAGATTCCTCCTAATGAACCTTAACAAGTTCTTGTTTGTAGATTCACTTTGGCCATTACCACCCGAGGCTAATAATTTGATGAAGTGCTTAGGTAGATCCCATTCTTGATAGCCCATTCATTACCTTGGACCCGATGAATGCCAATGCATTATCTCGATATTATTGTAGCAAGTATGCCAAATCTGGTTGTTATTCCCTTATAAAAGTCCAGGATGCTAGATTCATTTGCTTCCTTGAGTGCTACTTTCTTGATCCATTTGGTGAAATAATCATTCTTTGTTAGAATCCATTTGTTCCCTTGGATTGAATTTGGATTAATGACTCCAATGAATTCTAAACCCCATTGTATGAATGGCTGGTCAACTAAAATTAGATGCAATGGAAGGGCAGCTATTCTCTCGTTACCTGTGAAGAACGCACAATTCTTGCACCTCTTGATCCATGCATAATAATCACTAAAAATATTGGGCCAATAATAGCCATCCCTCATGATCTTCAGAGCTTTCACTCTCGATGCAAAATGACCACCAGCTGATCCACCATGGAACTCTTCCAACACCATGTGAATCTGATTTGTACCAATGCATCTTAGCAACACTCCATTCACATCCCTTTTGAACAAAACACCATCAACAAGGGCATATGGGACAGCCTACAATCTAAAGTGTCTTCTTTTGGTCTTGTTCATCTCTGGAGGGCATAGACCTATGTTTAGGAAGTGCATTATGTCTTGGGTCCAGCAAGGAGTGAGGAAACCATCATTTTCTTCTTGAGTGCTTCCTTGCTCATGGCTATCTTGCAATGCCAAAACAACCTCCTTCTCATTGCATGCCTCCTTAGATTTATTCAAGACCAGCTGCTCACACAATCCTTTTCCTCTGACCAACTTGGTGAATTTTATCTCAATGTCATAATCCCTAACATGAGTAATCCAACCTAGTCTCTTTTCATTCGGTCTTTGTTGAGGAGGAAGTATTTAACTCCCACATGAGAAAAAAGCAATTGAACCTTGTTGTTTGAAACTAGATGCTTGAATTTCTTCAAGCTCCCGATTCTTGCAAGAACATGCTTCTCAATGAAATAATACCTCACCTCATAGTCCTCCAGGATTTGGTTGAAGAAAGCAATTGGCTGCTCATCATTGTCTTTGTTTTGCTATACCAAAATTGCAGAAATAGTATCATCACCCCCAAATGCATAGAGGATGAAATCCTTGGAGAAATCTAGGTTAATGAGAGTTGGGGCTTGAGAGATGGCTTCTTTGATTGCTTCAAAACTTTCCTTTCCTTCTGTTGTCCATTTGAAAGCTATTTTTTTCTTTAACATCTTGGTGATAGGCTTGATTAGGGCTGCAAAATTTGGGACAAACCTCCAAACAAAATTTATTCTCCCCAAGAAACTTTGAAGGGCCTTCTTGTGGCTTGGAAATGGTAGTGCTCTTATGGCTTCAACTCTTTCTGGATCAATTGCTAATCCTTATTTAGAGACAATGTGGCCAAGGAGTTTTCCTTCATGGGCTAGAAAAATACACTTTTTAGGATTCAAGGATACTCCAAATCTTCTGCACCTTTAGAACACTTATCTCAAATGAAAGAGATGGTCTGCTACATTTTTGAAAAAACAGTGATATCATCAAGATATATCAGCACCATGTTGTTAATCAAATCCTTGAACGCCATGTCCATTTCCCTTTGGAAAGTAGCTCCAGCGTTGGACAGCCCAAATGGCATTTTCTTGTATGCATAAGTTCCCCATTTGGTTGTAAAGGCTATCTTGAACTGATCCTCTTCTTTCACCATAATCTGATTGTACCCTAAATAGCCATCAAGTAATGAAAACCTCTCAGAGCCGGAAACAACTTGCAATATCTGCTCCATGGAAGGAAGTGGGTAATGATCCTTGAGAGATGCTCTATTTAGATCTTTAAAGTCAACACACAATCTAATTTCCCCACTCTTCTTTCTAACTGGAACCAAGTTGGCCACCCAAATAAAATGCTTGATAGGGAATATGATACTTGACTCTATCAACTTATTCAATTATTTTCTCATGAGAGGCTCCATATGTGGATTAACTAGCCTTTGTTTCGCTTTGATGGGTTTAGTACTTGGATCCAATTTAATGGTGTGTTGAGCTAACTCGGGGCTAAAACCTTTCAAATATTCACGGCTCCAAGTAAACACATCAGGAATTCTTGACAAAGTTTGTATGAACTCATACCTTTCTTTCTCGGTTGTCACTTTACCCACTTGGATTGATTTTCCTTCTTCCACCAAGATGGACACCGAATCTTCTCCTTGACTTGGATGTTTTCTTTATCCTTCCTAAACTGATCATTAGGACTGAAAATGGACTCCAAAGTAATAATTCCCTTTTGGTAGTTTGTTGGTTCTCAGCTGTACCACTTTTTCACCATACTGCTACTCCATCTTTTCCTAATTTTTAGCTGAGAACTCAACCTCTTCTTGCAAGAAATGGATGATTTGTTGATCATTTTCAAACACTTTCCAACTTACATTGTTGTCTGGCACCGAAGGCCTCACAATCACATGGATGTTTGGTTGTACCTTGTCTTTTTGGATGCTTTCAACAACATCAAAGGCTGCTCTAACTACTGCAAGCCTGTCAATAGCTTGGTTCTCTTTTCTAGGAATGGATTTGATGCCAAAGCCCTCAAAATATTCAATGAGGTCCCACACCCTATTTTTGTAGCACTTGAGTAGATCATTCTTGGCAGCATGTTGCCCCTTAACTTGGTTGACAATCAACTCACTGTCACCGAAGACTTGCAAGTTCTTTATCCTTCTTTTGATTGACCAATGCAATCCTTGTATCAAAGCTTCATATTCAGCAGTGTTATTAGAGCATGCAAACTGAAATCTAAAAGTGACTAATACTTAAATCCTTGAGGTGAAACAAGCATAGATCCCCCTCTTGTACCTAGTCTACTCCTTGATCCAAAGAAAAACAAGCTGGCATACCTCATTGTCATTCTTGTGGTCTAGCTTGGTGATGCTAGGGATAGGCTGATTTTCTTCATGCATGCAATAGACTCCTAGCTCAGATTATTCTATTTCTTGATAAGGATCAAAATCATGCACCTTGCTTGCCCATTCATCAAGAGTTAGATCTGGGATACTTTCAACCATGGTGTCAGCTTCATCAGTGCTTGGATAATCTTCTTGATCAAATGTTGAACAATTGGTATTGATTTGGCTTGAAGTGTGAGGCTCAATGTGAAAGTTTGCAATAGGCTCAAACCTGATTATGGCTTTAATTCCATATCTTATTTTGAAAAACATGTGTGACCAATCATCGAGATAAGTATCCTCCAATCTTAGCTGTGAAATCCCTTGAAAAACATAGGGAAAAGAGTGGTGGAAGGTCTATTACCAAGACATCTTGCAAAACAACAATGTTGGGGCATGCATGTAAAGTAAGACTCAAGTTTTTTATCACTCCAATTATTGTTATTGCTGTCCCATCCAATTTCACTACCCCTTTAGATATGACTTCATATTGAAGCCCCAACTGATTAGCTATTTTCTTGGGCATTATTGAACTACTTGCCCCAGAATCAATCATGTAATTGTGTACTGATTGATTTCCAATGATCAACGAAACATAGAATGGAGGGGGCTTCAACACTTTACCTTGATGTCCTCCATGATTCCCCTCAGGCTGGGCAGCATTTGTGAGTACCTTCTCTTACATTTGGACCTCTTGATTTGAAGTTGACCAGATCCTTCATGGCAGCTCGTAGCAAACCTCTTTGACCTGGGATGGATAGTGATTCCCACATTGATATTTTTACATTTGTCTTCTTCATATGATTAATGATGTTAAATGGAGATGAAGCATCTCTCTACTTTCCCTTGGCTTGCACATTCATTCCTTGTACAGGGGAAATGACAAATGGCATTTGAGTTGGCCTAGGAGCTATTTTAGGCAACCCTTACGTGCTTAGAACTACATTTTGTTTTCCAATAATTTGTGGAGTAGTAGAAGGTTGTGGATTACTTGGAGCCTATAGTTGTTCTTCACCCAAATTTCTCATTTTTGACCTTGTGTTGGCTGCAACACTTTGGGAGATTGTTTGATTCATGCCACAAAAATCTTCTGCCTGCTAGTTTACAAGTGTGGTATCATTTGGAGCTGATTGTTGCTGGAATGTTTCTTGTTGTTGGTTATTTCCTTGACTCCCTTCACCCTCCACACTAGTAGTTGTCACCATTAATGCTTGATTTAAGGCACCATTGAAGCACATAGACTAGTTGTGAGGTTCATTACATGGGAAACACCAATCATACTCTTGAGCTATGTTGTTTTGCACTGGCACTATTACTTTAGAGGTAGATGTAGCATTGAGATTATAGGGCTGAAATGGTCTATTGGCAGGAGGTCTTGCTTGATTTAAGTTTGCAACTAGATTGGGTGGTCTTTGAGGCTAGTATGGTTGCCTGTTAGGCTGAGCTTGAGGCTAGAAAGAAGGTATAAAACCTTGAGCTTGCTGCCTCTTGAGTGTAGCCAACTCATTGCCTAAATTTTGTAATTGCTTCATGACTTCTTGAAGTTCATTTGAGGCATTAGAAGATGAAGTAGAATCTTCATTTGACTTCTGATTTCTAGGAGTGGGAATAGGAGCTAAAATAGGCACTTGACTAGTACTTGGGCTCTCTAAACTTGGATATAATGGCATTGGAGGCCTAGGAGCTAGCTTGCCAGCTTGAATCAAATAATTTTCAGCTCTAATGGCAATGCTATAAGCAACAGGGATAGTTGTGCCCCCCATGGATTGAATTAACATAGAAATATTAGAATTTAGAGCTTTAAGGTAATATAGAAAAGTACCTTCTGCTGTTGGCCTTATCGCCACTGGAATTCTCTCCCAAGTCATTTGAAACCTAAAGTTGAAGTCAATCAACTGCTCATTGGGAGCTCTCTTGATGGTTGTCAACTGTTCAAAAAGGGACAAGTTATCTCCCTTTTCTCCAAACTACTCATGGAGGGTTATACATAGCTGGTTCCAAATTTGGATAGAACCCAGGCATAACTCTGAACCACTTTGCAAAGCTTTCCCTTTGAATGAAGATGCCAATAGTTTGACAACAACTTGCATCTCATTAATCTCATGGATTACACAAATATTAGCAATATCCTTGACATGATCACTAGGAGTGGTTTGATTCTCTCCAGTAAAGTATGGAATGTTCTTCAATGCTGCAACTGGGATTGGATTTTGTGCATTGAGATCAAGTGGGCTACTGCCAGTGAAATTGACATAGGGGTTGTGTTGTACCATTCTGATTGGCCTTAGAACCCTTTTTGATTGAATGAAAGGTCTACCAGGTGGAGGAGTTGATAGAGTTCTATTTGGTGGAGATGGAGACCTTTGAATTCTCCTCCCTCTTTGCCTTCTTCTTGGAGATAATTGTAGATACTCAAACAACACCTTCTTCTCAAACTCTTGACCTTGTGGTGATTCTTCTCATGAGTTTTTAGGTCTGCACTGCTAAAACCAGCTGATTCTTCTTCGTTGGAGTCGCCGATGTGTAATTTAGGGCTCTTTTAAGAAAAAAACTTGAAACAAATGAACATCAATTTGTTGCAATGAAGATGAAGACCTCTAAGGTCCCTCTTTGGGCATGCCAAAACTGTTAGTACAAATCAGCAAAGCCCCACTGGATGTTGATCATATTTCTATTTTGACATTTTGGACATCTAGTGTGATTGCACAACATTGAATCTTTTCCCCAAGTGTGGGACTTGTAAAATGGAAAAGAATCTCCAGATTAGAGGTTGGTTCCTCAACTCCTCTTATCAGTGTATGCATGAAATTTTCAGAGGCTTAAATTCCTAATTCCTACTCTAAATTCCAAGGGGACAGAGATAGGGAATGCAAGAAAAATGAGACTAATGCTGATAAGGTGATGCACCAAGGGAGTAGTAGACACCTGCTACTGCAAAACATACACAGTCCAGGAGGAAATACAGCACAAAACATGCACAAATTGCCAAAATGTGATGAGAGGTTAGGAAAACAATGATAAACATATGAAAGGATTGAGAAAACTTTTAATCACAGAGCATATATTATCATTCCAGGTCCAACACAATGCATTACAATGACCAAGAGGAAAAATAGGTGTTGTATTTGCATGGAAAGGTAAAAATTTCCACAAATTTTTCCAAAAGGGAAGAAAAAGGGAAGTTACAGAGCTAAAAGAGTGTCTCCTTCTTCAAAAATGAGCCCATTCTAGATTTTACAATGCAAGAAACGAGCCCAGGAGAGAGAAATGTGGGAAAATGTGAGAGGAGCTTCAACCACCAACCAAAATGTAATAAAACAGCATGGGCATCCTTATAGGTCCATTCCCTAACATTTTTCACCATGCTGGGAGAGAATACGAGCCATTCTTCATTAAAAATGGTGGCTGAAATGTCATTTCATTGATTACCATGTGCTAGAGGTGTTTTTCAATTTTATCTCTCTAAACTCCATCAAAATAAAAAATTTAGCCTGGAATCATGTAGATAATTTCACCAGATTTTTGTTGATATAAAGAACGTGAAAAACCGAGCTCTGGATCAAAAGTTATGGTCGTTTGAAAATTTAGGACAAAACAGGGCCAAAATGGGTTGGCGGGCCAAAAATTTGAAAATTTCCCACTTTTTGCATTTGGGAAAATTTCCCCAAAAAACTCCATGCCCTTCTAATCCAGTGCCATGTGGCACGTTCTAATTGGATGTTGGCCTTCTGCGCTTCATTTTCCATCGTTTTGGCATTTGGAAAAAATTTCCCAAAAATCTCCATCGGCTGGATGACCCGAGGACATGTGGCAAAATGTGATTTACCGTGGGATTTTTTCTCTATCTTCTTTGTCACTTTTGACAATCTTTTTTGACTTGGACATGTGGCAAAACCCTATTGGACGTGGGCTTTCCCTGCCATTTTCCCCTGCGGGCCAATCTTGCATTTTTTGCGGCCACTGGACACATGGTACGATCCCATTTGCTCGTGTTTTAGGGGGCGAGCTTTTCCTTTGAAATTTTCTTTGATTTTTCTTTGGGAAAAATTCCAAACTTTCCCCATGTTCTACTGGTCTTAGGACACGTGGCATGCTCCCATTCGACGTGGGCCTTGGGGATAACCTTTCTCCTTTTCTCCAACCTTTGGGAAATTTTCCCACTTTTTCCTCGGCGGCCAAAGCTTCGACACCCCGGGACACATGGCCTCTCCTTATTGGCTACAGGCCTTGGGGAGCGGCTTTCCCTTTTGATTTTTTCCACTTGGGTGAAAAAGAAAGATTCTTTTCGCACCCCCGACCCCCGACGTCATGGCAACACGTGGCTTGATCTGACTGGTCGGCGGGCCGACAGGCCAATATTTTTCCTTTGACCTAATCAAAACACTTTGCCAAATTTTTAAGTCTCCCTTCATGGTCCACTAGTCCTGGGACACGTGGCCATATTTGATTTGCTGGGCCTTTTACTCGAGATTTTCCACAAGGTCTGTACGATACTTAGGAAATTTTCCTAATTTCTCCCCTTTCGACACGTGGCACGATCCTATTCGTTGGCGGGCCATCGGGGAAAAGAATTCCTTCTGAAACCTTTCCAAACACTTGGTAAAAATTCCAAGTTTACCTCCGCCTTCCGCCCTCTCGAGGACACATGGCCTCATCTTATTGGCTCGTCTTTGATCGGGAAATTTTCCCACAAAATCTTTGCCGAGCCATAACTTCAAAAATACATGGAGTTAGGAGGAAAACTTTACCTTTCTACGGAAAGCTGAGAAAATATTTATCCAATGGTGCCATTTCCAAAAGGTCTTGAGTTCTTGAAAAACAAAAATTATGACTGAGGCACAAGGGAGGGAAGAATGAAGGGAGTAAGCCACAAAATGTGCAAGGGCTCATTTTAGATAACAATCACCTTTGCACACTTTGGGTGAGCACTTATTCTAGGCTGAGTGATGTGCCAACGTGACTAGGGTGTTATCTGGTAAATTCTAGGCTACTAAAGATATTGGTTGAATCTAAGTGTCATCATGTGTGTATTTGAGTAGTGCATGTTATTAATTCAATCATGATTATTGTTTAAGCTTGTCCTTTCATAGATCTTTAGGTCACATGCATTATAGAATGATGGATACTTATGAATCTATATGTTTCTTCCTTCATGATGTTAACATCTTATTATAGAAACTCTAAAGAGGGACCCAGTACCTTTTCGCACTTCGGGTGAGCGCCTTGAGTCTAGGATGAGTGATGTGCCAAAGTGTGACTAGGGTGTTATCTCGTAAATTCTAGGCCGCATCAATAGGATTTGTGTGACACAAAAAATTCTTGAGATTATCAACCACTATGATAGTTGTTGTCTAGAATACAAGATAATTAGTAACTACTCGACTGAAAACTAACTAAGCTCCATTATTATATTTAGATTTGAAAATAATATATTCAAAGATAAGTGACCACTAGTGTTGATCTTACTAAATGTATTTGATGTTCCAAGACAAGACAAGAGAACAAATATTCAAGATAAGAAAAATATTAACAATTTTTGTGAATACCCTTATTCCAAAACAAAAATTTAAGCCTATCGACGCCGAGCTCAATATAATATTTGAAGTCTATCACATGATATTTGAAGCCTAGCATCTTCTAAGGTTGAAGATTATTACATAGTGTTGGTGTAACATAACAAGGACATGATATTGGCGAGGCGTTAGGATAACTTTGTCTTACATATAAATATGAATGATGTTCTTGAATATGCATATTAATGATTGTTGAGCGTTAATTCCACACAACCATTAATTTCAATAAGTAATTGAGCCTAGTGGCCGCTAAGCATTTTCCTTTATACGATCCGATTAGAATTATGTGTTATACATAATATATCTTATGATAACTACAAAAGGCTTGATCCCTTGAGAGGGTATCTAAAGCTATAAAGATTTTTTTTTACATTGGTGGAAAGAGATCCTAGAATATGTAGATGCTAGCATCTATTAGTCTTCTCTTCTACCAATAAATTGACAACTTGAAACAAACCAAAATGACATATGTGTTATACACAATATTTCTTATGAGAACGACATAAGGCGTTATCCCTCTCATGTGTATGTATTGCAGCCTAATGACCATCTAAGATATGAGGCCTTTAACCTATTCAATAAATTCTAGACAAGGAAATTATTAATTATTTGAATGAAACATTAGCGATTGGGAAATGTGTGCCAAATTTAATAGTGATAAATTGTTTATGCAACCCATAACAAAAATATTAACGATTCCTTTATTTTTATATTTAAAAGAGGATTTAAGGGACCTTTTCTCTTTACATTAAATATTTTCCTGAATACACATATTAATGATTGTTGAGCCTTGAGACCGCACAACCATTAATTTTAATAAGTAATTGAGCCTAGGAATCACTAAGTATTTTCATTTATACGATTCGATTATAATTATGTGTTATACACAATATATCTTATGATAACTAAAACATTCTTAATCCCTTGAAAGGGTATCTAAATCTATAAAGATTGTTTTTACATTAGTGTGAAGAGATCCTAGAATATTCATGCAACCATTAATTTCAATAAGTAATTAATCCTAGTGGTCGTTAAGCATTTTCCTTTATATGAGTTGATATGAATTATGTGTTATACAAAATATATCGTGTGTATGTATTGCAGCCTAATGACCATCCGAGAAATGAGGAATTTACTTATTCAATACATTCGAAACAAGGAAATCGTATTTAATTGAATGAAACATTAGCGACATGGAAACATGTGCCCCATTTAATAGCGATTAATTATTCAAATTGCTTTGTGTAATACATAAATTTTTTTAATGATTCCTTGTTTGTCATAATTGAAGGAGGGTTGAAGGGTACCTTTTCCTTTACATTAAATATATAACCAGATGATCAATCTAAAAAAATGAACAATCTAACAATACTTTGACGTAAAAATGCAAGAGCGTATGCGAGAAACACAAGTGGTTAGGAATATTAAAAAACCAGGACCAATAAGCCAATCGGGATGATTCCATAATAATGAAACTATCAACATTATATAACAACCAAAACAAAGATATAGAATGACAAATTTTGAAAACTTTATTTATCTAAATCATGACACATCCGGAACCTCCACTTTAATAGGATGGAAAATGGTCTCTGCAAGTGGTTCCGAAAAAGATGCTCTTTTCGAGCACCAACATGACTCTTTAACCAATTATACACCTCATGTCCTTTCCTTTAAAGAAGATTCCAACATGCTTGGGTATAGTGAGCATCAAAAATCATGGACCACAACTCACTGGAGGTTTTCTCCATTTCGATTCGTGTAAACCCCAATCCTTCACCGGATGAATAATTAGCAGATGCCATATGAAGGTTGAGGTAACTTCTACTTTAACCCTTGGGTGACACTCCATAGAAATATAATCGGCTCTAAGAAATCCCTTAATAGCAAACATATATTGTTCTAATCCAATCCTAAAATGGATTTAAGACGGTGACTTGAAATCTTGGTATAAAATTCCATTTCACGTACCGGCGTAGAGAATTTCATAAAAGAAGACAATGGACTAGCCATGACAAAAAAATTAAATCCAATGAAATAAACCAAACATGTGTGAAAATAAGGGAGAGTGATTCGAGAAATATATGGAGTGACTATGCCAACACATTATTGTAATTAATATTGTTGGAGCATAATGATTAAGTGGTCTTGCCAACCCTTAATGTATATGGGTCCATCACTAATATATAAGTTAATATTTAATAATATGAAATATTATTAAATATTAACTATTGCGAATCAAGCGAGATCATGTCCTTTCGTGGATTGATCAGGCATTCTATGATGCTAAGGCGGCTCCCAACCCTGCTGGTTCCTCTCATGGGGACGGATCTCATCTGACGCCTTTACCGAAGACACGATCTTCCTGTGCTGATCACTCTGCTGCTATTGGGGTTTGCAATAGTGGTAGAGCTGTAGGCGGTGGATCTCCATTACAACCTCTGAACCACTCTTCTTCAGTGGATTTACACATGAAGCTCACTAAGACAGACTGTCCTGATACCAGGGTTCATGTCCTGAATAATAACCCACACAAATCGACTACATTTAAAGATATTTTACAGGGCAGGAGTCTCGCGCAAGGGATGAGCCCCATCACACCTTTGACCCCTGCGGTTACAAACCCCAGCGTTGCATTTGGGAATGAAGTCCTTGATTCAGAACGTTTCTACCTAGAGCATGCCCTGATCGGGAGATTCAGCGGGCTCTGGCCAAACCTAGCTACCCTTCATGACTGGATTACAAAGCACTGGATCCCGATTCTATCTAGTAAGTTAGATATTTAGCCATGTGTGAAAGGTACTTTTATTGTTGTTTTTTCCTCAATTCGGGATAAGGAAGTCATAGATAAAAAACTCTGGGCTTTGCAATCCCACTACTTGGTTTTGAAACCCTGGTTCCCATCTTTTAACCCAATCACTGAATCATTTGCCTGCAAACCAGTCTGGATTAGAATGCCCCATTTACCGCTCCAATTCTGGGACCATACTTGTCTAACTACTATTGGAAATACTTTGGGTCATACCCTTTTCATTGACCCCCAAACCACTGGTTTCACGCACACAACCTTTGCTAGAATCCTTGTTGAGCTGGACACATCCAAAAATTTACCTGCAAATATAGAGCTTATAGTCCAAAACAGAACTTGGACACAATCATTAGATTATGAAGGCTTTCCCTTTAGATGTAGAAAGTGTTTTGCTACCGGGCATACCGCTGATGTTTGCGGAGTAGAAAAGCGAAAGAATGGAAAAAACAACTGGTGGAAAAATGCCCTTCCTGAACACCTAATTTTTGAAGCCAAACAGAGTCAAAATACGAGATCTTGAAGATGATTTTGTCTTGAAACCCCTCTTTCGTAAAAGTCCAGGTTGTTGAATGCGCCAAAGAATCTCATTCTGTTGGTGGCATAAAGAAAGATACAAAAGAAGATAATGAATCCACTGTCCCAGTTGGATCTATGGAGGATAAGGAAAATACGCCTCCTTGTTTCAATACCCTAATCACGGAGGCGGCTACAGGCTGGATTACGGTGCGTAAAAATAAAAAATTATTCTCCAAGAATACCACTTCTCCGCCTCGCTAGTTTCTAAGGTCTTCTTATCTTGCGATCATCAATGTTTCACTTTTTTTGTCGAAAGCAAGCGGTTGTTTGTTTGTTTTGTAAGCCGAGTTGTTTTTCTACCGATTTGCAGTAAACTGCATGCTTGAGATTTATTTTGTGTAGGTTTTTTCCTACTTCTGTTCTTGCTCTTGTGAGTTGGGCATTATTTGTTCACATCTGGCTTTTTGAGCCTTCCTGTATAAGGGTATAGTCCCTTTCAAAAACTATTTGCCAATAATAAAAAAATATGAAATATTTATATTTATATTATCAAATATGCTAACCTAGTTATATAATTTAGGTTAAATACTTAATATCATGAAATGATTATATTTTTAATATTAAATATTATAAACCTAGGTGTATGTGTCAACCGTTTAGGTTGAAAAGGTGGGTCAGGAGACATACCCGGTCACCTTTTATAAAAAGGACTTAAGGTCCTCATTTGATATATTTAGAAAATATATCAAAGGTGTGTAAATCAAGTGATTTGGTTTTACCCTTGGTAAATAGGGTTTTAAAGGAGGAGGTGATCTTACTAGATATAAAATAAGTTCTCAAAGTAAAAGGTTATTTTGAAAGTGTTTTTACCTTATAAGAGTTTTCCACTATAAATAATGTGTCACATGTGCTATTTATTTCCTATAAGTATTTATTTATTTGCTTATGTTATAATGTACTATTTATTGTAAAATTATATAATATTTAAGTTGATTAAATCCGTATTTATTAGAATCCTAAAATTCTAACATGGTATCAGAGTGAGGTAAATTAAATAAATTAAGATCAAATGTTGTGTATTTTATTTATTTAATTTGTACGGTTTTTTTCAACCAACCTGGAAGGATATTTAAAATAACCAGCCCCTTCTTTCCATTGTGCAACCTAAAAGTTTTGCTTTGTGAAGAATTAAGGTGAATTCACAAGTGAAAAATTTGGAAATTTCTTACCTTCCATGAAAACTTGTGTATAGGTAAGGGTAAAATATTTGAATTATTTTTTTCTATAGTTTTAATATGTACATGTTAAAAATATATTCAAAATAAAAACAAAAATTTAAATACAAGAAAAAGGAGACAAACTCCATAGAAATAGGATTTTTAATTTATTTCATTGGTAGGGTGAAAGTAATTCTCCCCTCTATAAATCTCCAAGTTAACTTGTATTTTTTTCATGTGGAATCATGCCCCTTGGTAAAATTCATTTACTATTTTAACCTTATTGTGTTTTCAAAAGTAATCTGTGTGTCCTTTAGACTCCTTTAATAAGATTCGATTTGAAAAACTATAGTTTATAGTTAATCTATAACTATATCCTATATAATTTGAAAATTATATTATTATTTTTAAATAAAAATATATATAATATAGAATAAGGTGTATATAATAATTTATATAAACATCATATTAAAATTGATATAGTTTTGAAAAAATAACTATATATTAAAATCCTTAAACCATATTAAAATCACATGGGATTGGGGAAGAGTCAATGCAGACCATATTCTAAGCTTAAGTTTAAATCATATTTAAACTTAACTTATAAATCTAGGCATATATAGTTTTACAAAAAGAAACAAACATAATTTTTAATCATATTATATATATATGGTTAGTTTAAAACGCTTAAAATATAAATTTTATTAGATTTGGTCTATATATGTTTTAAAAAACCTAAGTGCTTACTTTTTTTTTTTTTGGGAAGGGGCTTGGCTATGAAGGGGTTACTTTTTAAATCTTAATACTTATTAAATAAAACCTAACATATGTCCCTAACCATATATATTATCCATGTAAGGGGGTGGCCCCATTCATTTTTATCTTATAGTTTATAAAAACTATGTAAATAAACATGTTTAAAGGTTTTCTTTTATATAAAAGTGGGAGTGAAAAATAAAATGAGATAATATCTCGGTATAAATGTGGAATTCTTAGGTATAAATAGAGAATTATTTTTAAAAAAACTAGTTTATTGATGGCCCATGTGAAGTATGGTAAATATTTATTAAAATATTGGTAGTTATAGCCATATTAAAGTTTTAAACTTTTTAGCTTACATGAATTATATAAAATATTTTGTAATCTTTCCATAGTTTTAAATGTGTACAAGGTAAAATTAAGAGTAAATGAAAAGGAGGATACAAGGTTCATGAAAGTATGGATTTCAATTTATTTCATTGGTCGGGTGAAATTACTTGTCTCCTTTGTAAAATATACATGTTTTTTTATTATAGGTAAATAGTTTTAAAAAGACTATACTCGTGTGTACAAATAGGCTCAAAATCCATATACCAAAAGAGGAAAAACCAACCCTAAAAATGTAAAACATCCAACATCAGGGGGCTCAACAGCCAGATAATACAATATAGTAACAAAACAGGATCAAGATAGACATTGATCCGAATAAAAGCAGAAGAGACAAAATACGAACAAGAGATAACCACCACTGGTCTTCCCAACCAAAAAATAGCACCAAAAACACCAGTCAATAACAACTTCACCACCAGTAAACAACAACAGAGCTCCGCATCACTTGACAGCCTGGTCAATCTTGGCTTTAATCATTTGGAGTGAGACGAAGAATGCAATGGTGGTGGCCTGGGAAGGGTCTTTCAAATCTACCTGGGCAATTGCAAGATCTCTGTTCTCCTTGGAGCCCCAAATATCCTCGGTAATACCACTGAGACTACAAATACTATGCACATGTTGCTCGATAAAATTGTAGATGCTTTTAAGAGCTGAGAGGATACAGTCATTACGCCCTTTTGCATTGCCAAGCCTGACATCCAGAGATAGAAGCTTCTTGAAAACTTCAGCAGTGATATCATCATCTTCATCGTTTTGTAGTTTCCTTTTGCCCTTAGTTTTATCCATATCCCTAATAACACTCTTTAGTTCCTGAATCTCCTTTTCCATCTTTCCAACTCTGACCAACAAGTCCTCATCTTTAGGCTCCTCCACCGATTACTAATGTGTAGTAAATTCATAGCAAGCTCCAGGTCTTTATGACTTCTAAGAACCCTCTGAGAAGTAGGGACCTTAGTTTTCATCTCTTTCCTTTTCCTGCTAGTGGTAGCAATGTCAAGTTTCCTATCGGGAAGGGGAGGGATGGAGGTAGGGGGAGGAGCAGAATCTGAGTGGGGGTAGGCTGAGTAGTGGCGGTGAATAAGAAGTATTAACCCTTGATGAAGGGGAACAGCCCTAGTGTGGTTTTGCACTTCCAGAACAGATTTCTCCAGAGAATTCAACAAGTAATGAGGAAAGTTGATGGTGAGGTTTCTACGGAAGTGATTAAGGAAGATCAAGTGCTTTTGGGGAATAGTGACAAATCTCCCCTCCAGAGTAACGTACCTTACCACCATCCTTGCGATCTCAGCAAAAGGCTCTGGAACAGAAGAAAGTTTGATGCCAGCCATCACAAACTCTAGATTCTCCCCCTCATCAAGAAACTTCTTAGCCTCCACCTCTCTATCCACCCGCTTGTTGAAGAATTTGGTTCCATCTAGACTGAGCCCGGTGACCTGGGCAATAAGCTCCTCAGAAATCTCAACCTTGATATTACTGTACTCAACCACGCGATTCCTCCATCCCTGAGCAAATTTAATTGAGAGATCCTGATCAAAACCTTGGAATTTTTCAATAAAGTTTGTGAGACCCCCTTTTTGTAAATAGTTCCAAAGAACTGTATCATCTTTCCATGCGGATTATGGGTGGGCTCTGTCTTGCAAGGTGGTCCCCCCATTTTTCCTGTGATATTACCTCTTCCTACAACGGTAAAAATTTGAAAACTATACGAATCATCCTCAGCTCTACTTTTGAAGCCCTCCCAATCGTGTGAAGAGATGTAATTATTAATCCTCACTTTGTAATTAATTAACTGCTCCTTAGCATCTGCCCTATAACTATTAATGATGACACTCCAAGTCGTGTAAATCTTTGATGATGTCATCATTCGTACTTAAAAATCCACTCCTTAGCATCAACACTACAACTATTAGTGATTACGTTCCAAGTCATGCAAATCTTTGATGATGTCATCATTTACTTTAGTAGGAAGAATGTCACCCCTTAACCAAGTTTGAAAAGTATTATTAACCCCAATATTTGCCAAACCATCAGCCACACTATTGCCTTCACGGTAGGTATGTTTGATTTCAAAATTTTCAAAACTCTTGCAAATATCAGTAGCTTCAGCAATAAAGTCCCTGATTGACCAACTGGGGGGTTGTTTTTGGTTTAAAAGATTGATAATGTTCAGCGAATCACCCTCAATTATAATATTGGAAATATTACAATCCCTAGCTAGCCTTATTCCCCAAAGAGCAGCAAGAGCTTCAGAGTAGTGATTAGTTTGCCTACCCATTTTACTAGAAAAAGTAGCAACAAAATAGCCTCTGTGATCTCTAATGACTCCCCCACCTCTAGAATCTCTAGGATTGCCTTTTGAGGCCCCATCAAAATTCAACTTATGCCAAGCACTGGGAGGCTGAATCCATCGACAGTGGATCTATCAATACTATTGTTATTCTTGTTCAAAATAGTGCCAATATTCCAAGCAGCCAGAATGTGCTCTTCTTCCTCAGGGTAAAGTCTATTTTTGGGGGTTTAAATCTTTCAATGTTGTCTTTCACAACAATGATAATTTCTTTGTAGACTTTTTTGCATAACTTTCTGGTATTCCTAAAAATGACATCATTACGAGCTTTCCAAACTCGCCACATGGTGTGAGGGAGAACCAGTTGCCATAATCTCCTCACCACACAATGTTTGTAAGGAGAGTTCCATTGTTCCCAGGCCTAAAGACAAGTATGGGGAAAGATCCATTCCTGATTAAAGTTTTCAAAAATAAGATGCCAAATTTTGGAAGTGTACTTACAATGAAGAAAGAGGTGTTTGATGTCTTCTAGCTTCTTCCTGACACATGCAACATCTGTTAGGCATGATGAATCCTTTCCTAATGAGATTGTCATTAGTTAGGATCTTTCCTTTAATGATAAGCCACCAGAAAAAGTTTACTCTAGGGGTTAGCTCGGGCATCCACAGCTTATGCCACTCAATATCACTTTCAATAGAGGCAAAGAAAGAGTTGTAGCCAGATTTAACCGAGTACTCTCCATCAAAGGAATATTTCCAAATGAGTTCATCCTTATGATTTTGAGGACTGATATGAATTAGGGAGAGATGACTCTGCATGGATGAAACATCAGACTGCACATTATCCTCATCTACTTTGAACTATTTCCATTTCCTTTTATTTTCAACCACCTCAATATAGTCCTGGACTTTGTGCCCATAATTTCTAATTAAGCTGTCTTTAATGTGACCATAAGAGGAAATCCAGTTAATATCTGACCATTTATCAGTCCATAAATCAATGTCTTGACCATCCCCAAGCTTCCAACTACATCCCTGAGAGAGAATATGTCTGATGTGGAGAAGATTGTTCCAGAAAATAGAACCATTCGGAAGTAACTGATCAAAAATAAAGGAATTCATGCTTTGATTGGAAAGGTATTTGATTTTGATCAACTCGGTCCAAGGCTTGTGCTCTTTTATAAGTCTCCAACCCAACTTTGCAATAAGAGCAACATTCATATGTTTGATATCTTTGATTCCTAAACCCCCAATCCTCTTTGGTTTACAGACCTGCTCCCAAGCAACTAAATGGTACCTAAACTTGTCTTCAGTACCATGCCATAAAAGTGCTTTTGAATTTTTTCAATGCTATTCATCACTGCTGTTGGAATGCTGAACATTGACATGATATAAATAGGTAAGTTCTGAAGAGTGCTTTTTATCAATAAACACTTTCCTGCACTTGAAAGTAAAGCTCCTTTCCAACCAGCAAGTTTTTTTGAAATCTCTTAAGAAGATCATTCCAAACCTCATTAGAAACCTTACTAGTACTCATAGGGAGCCCTAAATAAGTAGCAGGAGGGAATTAATAGTACATCCAAGAATGAGAGCAATCTTTCTTTGCCTTTCAATAGGAGTATTGAAAAAATAGATTGAGATTTTGTCAAAATTAACTTTCTGTCCCGAGGCTTCCTCATAAAATCTAAGGATAGTTTTGATAGCCTTCGCTTCAATTATTGAGGCCATCAGAAGCAGGAGAGTGTCATCAGCAAACTGCTGGTGAGAGGAAACCTGATTACCAGAAGTAGGTTGAAATCCCTTTATCATACCAATATGGATAGCTTTTGAGATAGATCTGCTTAAACTTGTCAGCCATTATAATGAATAGCAAAGGGGAGATGGGGTCCCCTTGTCGAATTCCTCTATTGCTGGAAAAAAACCAACCGGTTCCCCATTAACAACCACTGAGAATCTAGATGAAGATATGCAAGAATGTATAATTTTCCTGAATTTATTTTGAAATCCAAACTTGGATAAAACCTCATCCATGAATTTCCAGGAGACTCTGTCAAAAGCCTTATGCATGTCTAACTTGATAGCCATCCCAACTTTTTTACTTTTATCCATTGAATGAATTGTTTCATGGACCATAATAACTCCATCCTGAATAATTCTACCTTGAATGAATCCACTTTGTTGTTGAGAAATAATTTCCATTAGAATAGGTTGTAGCCTAGTGGTTAAAATCTTTGTGAAGATCCGATACATTACATTAACCAAACTGATTAGCCTAAAATATTTGAAATCCTTTACATCCAGCTTCTTAGGAGCAAGCAAAATATGTGTATTGTTTAACTCTTTTATGATATTTTTCAGTTCTATAGAACTCATTAACAACTTTCAATAAATCTTGAGCAAATTTCCCAAAGATCTTTGGAAGAAGTTTGCAAAAAAACCATCGTGGCACGGAGCCTTATCACCTTCCAGAGCAAAAATATTTTTTTCAATTCCTCGATGGTGACTGCTTTTGGAAAGACTCTTAAACCTCTCGGCAGCAATAAATTATTAGGAATGGAGTCTACGAGAAAGGACGCTCGCTTGTTCATTGTAGGAATTATTCTCTGTAAGTAGATTCTTGTAGAATATACATGTTAATTTATACTCTCATAAATCTACTTGCACTTGGTAAAATTCTTTTAACCTAGTCTATGTCCTTTAAACCCCTTTAATAAGGGTTATGTGTTTTTATAAAAAATAATATATATATATATACATATATTATAGTTTATAATTTTTATGAACTATATGTTGTTTTTTATTTACATTCTATAAATTATATATCTCTTTTTAAAATAAAGTGTATATATTTTTACATTATAAATTATAATAGGTTATTATAATGTGTTAAATTATAACCTCCTAATATTATATAGAAGAAAAAATTATGTAATTTCACACTCTGGAAATACACAAGTTTTGGCTTGATTAAATTTGACGGTCAAATGACCGTCACAATAGACCAAACATAAGACAATATGATGGTCATTTAGACGTCAAATTTAAGATCAAAGGTTCTAGAAAACTTTCATTGTGTTAAAATTGACGGTCAAATGACCGTCACGATAGACAAAAAAAAAAAGCCATTATGACGGTCATTTAGACGTCAAATTTAAGTTGTCTGGATTTTTGTCTACGTAATTTTTTTAGAAATTTGAAGTTGTTATGCATTCTTAGGGGTCTCTTTTTAACTTTTATATGGTCGGAAATATTTTTATATAAATTTGGGGTATAATGCAAAGCCCTTTATATTGCGGGTTATTATTTTGATCATGGGAGGTTAATTAGTATGCATTGTAATGACATAATTAGTTATGATCAAATAGTTTCTTTAGATCTATAAAATTTAGATATGATTCTATTAGAAGTGTTGATTTTATTATCGATAAATATGTATTTAACTCTATGACACATTATATATTATAATGGGGTGTGTTTCACAAGTTTAGGAAAACAATGACGTCCAACTATTTATGTCTTGACAAAAGCTAAATCTTGAATGAAACAACTACAAAATTTAGGTCAAAACAAAATTTATGGTGAAGAAATTCTAGATGATTGTTTCTAGATCCAAGGTTTCTCCCACAAGTCATCAAAAACTATAGATAACATGAATACATTCTTACAATGAATGCATGAGGATCTTTCTATGATTCTACACAATGTGAATGATGAGTACCTTCTACACATTAGTAATATTAAACATCCGAAAGAGGTATGGACACAACTCGAATCCATGCATGAAGGAAACTTGGTATATCAAGGATAGTAATGAGATTACAATAGATGAAAGAATTCAAAGAAATGGTTTGTATATTTTTGATGATTTCTATTCTCGCATCTTATTTTATATCTCAAAGTTTGAATAATTCAAAACTATGGCATGAAAAGTTATGACATGTTAATTAGCGAAAGCTTATATGAAATGTCTAGATATAATCTAGTGAAAGATTTACATGTGTTGTCTTCTTTTCTTGAAGTTACTTCATTAAATGCTTATAAATGATGATTTTGATTCGATTTAGTAAATGTTCATGATGATGTTTTGATGCTATAGATGTTTCTAAAACTCTATCTTCCTAGATAAGAAACTCAAATCCTATTAACCTTAGGAAAATGATCAGAAGCCATCATATGTACCATGCATTAATTACCTTGTATGAACTTGAGCCGTGAAGTATTATAGGGTCTAGGTGGATATACAAAGTAAAATATAATGGTGATGGTAGTATTAAAAAACATAAAGCTAGACTTATTGCTAAAGGTTTCACTCAAAAACATGGTTTTGATTATGTTGAAACATTTCCGTAGCTAAAATGAGTACTGTTAGGGCCTTATTTGTAATTATCGCTCAATCTGGGTGGGAAATCCACCAAATAGATAAGAACAATGCTTTTTTGAATTGCAATTTAAAAGAAAAAATTTACATGTTTCAACCTAAAGGATTTGAAGAAACTAGTAAAGAAAACTATGTTTGTAAGTTGAGAAATCCTTACATGATTTAAAATAAGCTTTTAGTGCTTTGTATGTGAAAATTGTTTCCTTCTTTAAACTCATAGATTTTGTTAATTGTTCTTCTAACAACGATATATTCATTAAGCAATAAGACTTGCATATTATCATTAAATGTATATATGTAAATGATTTTCTTATGTCTGTAATAATTTTGATTTAATTCATAGAATTAAATAGAAATTAAAGCAAGATTTCTTGAAATGAATTAGTTAGTTATCTCACATCATAGTTTTTATTATGGGTAAATAGTTTTGAAGGGACTATACCCTGTGTACAAAAAGGCTCAAAAGCCAGATACCAAAAGAGGAAAAACCGACCCTAAAAATGTAAAACATCCAACATCAGGGGGCTCAACAGCCAGATAATACAATATAGTAACAAAACAGGATCAAGACAGATAGTGATCTAAATAAAAGCAGAAGAGACAAAATACGAACAAGAGATAACCACCACTGGTCTTCCTAGCCAAAAACAACACCAAAAATACCAGTCAACGAAACTTCACCGCCAGTAAATAGCAACAGAGCTCCGCATCACTTGACAGCCCGGTCAATCTTGGCTTTAATCATTTGGAGCGAGATAAAGAATGCAATGGCGGTGGCCTAGGAAGGGTCTTTCAAATCCACCTGGGCAATTGCAAGATCTCTGTTCTCCTTGGAGCCCCAAATATCCTCGGTAATACCACTGAGACTACAAATACTATGCACATGTTACTCGATAAAATTGTAGATGCTTTTAAGAGCTAAGAGGATATAGTCATTACGCCCTTTTACATTTCCAAGCCTAGAATCCAGAGATAGAAGCTTCTTGAAAACTTCAGCAGTGATATCATCATCTTCATCGTTTTGTAGTTTCCTTTTGCCCTTAGTTTTATCCATATCCCTAATAACACTCTTTAGTTCCTGAATCTCCTTTTCCATCTTTCCAACTCTGACCAACAAGTCCTCATCTTTAGGCTCCTCCATCGGATTACTAATGTGTAGTAAATTCGCAGCAAGCTCCAGGTCTTTATGACTTCTAAGAACCCTATGAGAAGTAGGGACCTTAGTTTTCATCTATTTCCTTTTCCTGCTAGTGGTAGCAATGTCAAGTTTCCTATCGAGGAGGGGAGGGATGGAGGCAAGGGGAGGAGTAGAATTCTGAGCAGGGGGGCAAAATGAGTAGTGGCGGTGAATAAGAAGTATCTCACATCATGTTATATGTATGATTGTATTTCATTCTATTGTTATTTTTAAAACACAATATGTAACCATCGTATTGAAGAAGTTTCTTATGATTAATTGAAAACCATTTTCTACATCAATGGAAGTTGGAATAAATATTGATCCTAAATCAGATATGAAAAAGGTTGATCCTATTTTATATACGTTGTTAGTTGATAGTTTGATTTATCTAACTATAACTAGATTAGATATTTCCTATACAAAGGGGAATTACTTCAAGGTGTTGAGTTGTGGAGCTCAATTACTTCAGTTTAGCATGCAATGGAAACTTGCTGGAAAATATAGTAACCATCATCGGTTAAGGGGGAACTAGCATTGGTCACCCAGACCAACATCGGTCAGGCAAGGAAGGAACCAACATTGGTTAGGGCTAGCTGGAATCGGTTACCTATGCGAGGATGTTTTAATTAACTCTTAGGAATAAGATCTATTTTTAGCATCAAATTATATCTATTGATTGTAATTACATGACTAAGTTCCCTAAGTCTATAAACAACTATATATGCATGCATAAAATCTAGGGTTTAGAAGTAAGGATGATTAACAAGAATTAGAAAGAACTTGCAAAAAGTTCGTGAGAGAGAGAATTCTTAGTGATGAAGCAAAAGCTTGAGAGAAAGAAAGTATTTTACATCTGAGAGGTGTGGAACATTGTAAATCTTCATTATATATCTTGTCAAAGATTTAGATAATAGATTGTCTTGTTTCTTTTTGGATGTAGCCAACACTAGGTGAACCACGTTAAATATGGTGTTGATTTATGTCTCTTGTTTTGTATATTTCTTCTAGTAGAATATCCCCTTTTATTTGCATATATTAGATCTGATATATTATCTATACAACTGGTGTGCTATCCCCAACAACTGGTATCAAAACTTTGTTTGAGGGTTTTGTGTGTTGACAAGATTACTTGCAGAGGGTTTTATGATTGAGTGGTAGCTACAACAATGGCATAAGAAAACAAATACAAGGTAGAGAATTTTGACATCCAAAAATATCAATTATGGAAGATGTAGATTGAGGATTATCTATATTAAAGAGATTTTTATTTACCGTTGGATGAGAAATCTAGACCTTCGAAGATGACTGATGAAGAATGAAATATTATTAACAGGAAGGCTTTGGGATCTATAATATTGATTCTCGAAGCATCCGTGGCTTCCAATATTACAGTGGCTTCTAATATTACGTATGGCTTCTATGATAAAGTTAATGAAATCTCTTGCTAATTTATATGAAAAACCTAGTGCTTCAAATAAATTTTATTTGATGAAGAAACTATTTAGTTCTAAGATGCATGAAGGTGGATATGAATCTAGTCATTTGAATGATTTCCAATCTATTGTAAATCGCTTAAAATCGGGTTGCAATACCATATGATGATGAAGTAAGAGAACTTTTATTCTTATGTTCTTTACTTGATAGTCGGGATAACTTGATTATGGTTCTAGTAACACAACATCTACTAATAATATTTTGAAGTTTGATGATGTGGTTATTATAATCTTGAATGAAGAAATTCAAACGAAGAGTACAGAGGAATCGTCATCCTGGAAATGATTAGAATGTAGAAAGTAGGCGCAGGAAGAAGGAGATATCTAAGAGTAAGAGTAATGGGAAATCAAAGTCAAGGGATAGCATATCTAAATCCATAAATAAGGGAATTACTTGTTGGAAATGTGGAAAGAAAGGATATGCCAAAAATATTGTTAGTCAAAGGATAAGGAGAACTAACAACCGATAAAGGTAAAGAAGAAAATCTTGTTGCATTAGAGGTAATGCAAGATGCTCTTATTATTTCTTTAGATAATAGAATTGATTCATGGGTTTTAGATTCAGAGCTACTTTCCATACAACCCCTAATAAGGGTTATTTCAGAAATTATGTCTAGGGAAATTTTGGGCATGTTTATTTCGGGATGATAAACCTTGCAGTATTACTAGTAAAGGGAATTTCATCTAAATTTGTAGAATGTAAATACATGGGTATTGAAAGATGTGAGGCATGTGCCAAGCCTTCGGATAAATCTTATTTCGTAGGGCAAATGGGTGAATCTAGTTATATGGTTACTTTTATAGGAGACTCTTAGAAAGTCACCAAGGGTGCTTTTATTTTGGCAAGAGGTAAGAAGGTAGGAACGCTATATTTATCTACCTATATTATGGATTTCTTTTCTACATTATTTACTTCAGATTTAGATGCATGCATGTGGCATAATTGGTTGGGTCATATGAGTTAAAAAGGAATGCAGATCTTAAATGCTAAGGGTAAGTTATCGAATTTGAAAGATTTAGATCTTGATTTTTGTGAGCATTGTGTTTTTGGAAAGCAAAAGAGAGTGATATTTCTCAAAGTTTAGGCAAATAAGAAGGAACAAAAATTAGAGCTTGTACACTCAGATGTGTGGGGACCAGCTTAGGTAGCTTCTCATGGAGGATCCCAGTATTATGTTACTTTCATTGATGATGCTACAAGAAAGGTATGAGTTTATTGCATTAAACATAAATACGATATTTTGAGACTTTTAAAATATGGAAATCCCTTGATGAGAATAAATCAAATTTTAAGTTAAAGTTCCTTAGATATGACAATGGTGGTGAATATTGTAGCAAGGATTTTAATGATTATTGTTCAGTGAATGAGATATGTAGAGAAAGAATAATTCCAATAACACCACAAGAGAATGGTGTTATAGAAAGAATGAATAGGACAATCATGGAACATGCTAGAAGTATGAGAATACATTTTAGACTACCCCTATAGTTTTGGGGAGAAGCAAAGTTAATACAAATGTTTATTTGATTAACCGTGGGCCTTCAAGTTCACTAGATGGAGAGATACTAGAGGAATCTTGGACCACAAAGAGGTAGACCTTTCTTTTCTTAAAGTTTTTGGTTCATAATCTTTTGTGTATGTTGATAAGGAAAATAGGAAAAATTTGGATGCAAAATCCAAGAGATGCACTTTCATTGGTTATGGATCTGTGATTTATGTTTCCGTTTTTGGGATTTAGAGAATTCTAAAATTATTAGGAGTCGTGATGTTGAAAGGAATGAAAAGAGAATGTACAGAATCTAATTTTAGTACCCAAGGATAAACTGGTTGAGAAGTTTGTGAATGAAAATTAACTCTTGGATTTAAAGGAATTACCAATAGGGTTACACAGTAACCGGTGTCGGTTGACCCCTGACTGGCACCAATCAGAAAAACCAGTATCGGTTACAGAAGATCCAAACTAGAATCGGTTAGTAGAACCAACGTCAATTAGAGGCTACCAATGTTGGTCACAGTAATATTTGGATACAAATGTCCAGGTCCAGATTGAGCCTCTGGTACCCCAAACTCCTGTGAGAAGGTCACAAAGGGTAAGTAAACCTCCATAAATATTTACACATTCTCTATTTTATTTATTATTGACTGATAATGGTGAACCGAGAGCTTTAAAGAATCAATACAATATAAGAACCACATCCAAAGGGGGAGCATGACATGATGAGGAGATGGAATCCTTGGAACAAAACCAAACTTGGGATTTGGTTAAGTTGCTAGCATGTAAGAGAACATTGTAGAACAAGTGGGTTTACAAGATCAAGGAAGAAGAGGGTGGATAGAAAAGATACAAGGCAAGGCTTGTAGTAAAGGGATTTACACAGAAAGTAGGTATTGAATTTGGTGAAATATTTTCTCCTGTTGTTAAGATGACTTCTATTCGTACTATATTAAGCTTAATTACAGTAGAATATTTGCATTTAGAGAAACTAGATGTGAAGATGAATTTCCTTCATGGTGATTTGGATGAAGAGATTTATATGAAGCATCCACTTGGATATGAAGTCAAGGGTAAGGAGAAATTAGTGTGCAATTTAAAAAAGAGTCTATATGGGCTCAAGTAAGCTCTAAGGAAATGGTACATGAGGTTTTATAGTTTTATGCAAGAGCATGGTTACTTGAGATGTGAATCGACCATTGTGTTTATTTCAAAAGGCTTGAAAATGGGATCTATATTATTTTTTCTATTGTATGTGGATGATATGCTTATTGTAGGATCTAGTATGCAAGGCATTGGTGAGCTTAAGGGAATGCTATCTCAAACATTTTCTATGAGGGATTTAGGAGCTATAAAAATAATCCTCGGTATGCAAATGCACGAGAGACAGAAAAACAAGAAATTGTATTTTTCTCAAGAGGATTATATCTATAAGGTGTTAGAAAGGTTTAACATGCAAAATGTAAAACATGTTAGCACACCTATGGCTGGACACTTCGAATTTAGTAAGGATCAGTGTCTATCATCATGTGAGGAGGTCAAATACATGACACGAGTGCTATATGCTTCAGCAGTTGGGAGTATCATGCATGTTATGGTCTATACAAGACCGGACATTACACAAGTAGTGGGAGTTGTGAGTAGATATATGTCCAATCCAGGTAAAGAGCATTGGAAAGTATTCCAATAGATACTCAAGTATTTCAAAGGAACATCTAGCATGCAATTATGCTATGGAGGTTTAGATATTTCATTCTTTGGTTATGTTGATTCGTATATGGGTGGAGATCTAGATGGTAGAAGGAGCACTACTGGATATATTTTCACGGTAGGTGGAACGGTAGTTAGTTGGATTTCAAGATTGCAGAAAGGTTGTAGCTTTATCTATTACAGAGGTAGAGTATGTTGTAGCTACAAAGGCTAGCAAGGAGATGATATGGATGAGTAGGTTCATGAAAGAGTTGGGAAAGGAGAAAAGTAATTGTAAATTATTCAATGAAATTCAGAGTGCAATTCATTTGGAAAATAACTCATTTCATTTGAGAATGAAACACATTCAGTTGAGGTATCACTTCATACGGAAGGTATTGGAGGATGGACAGTTGAATTTGGAAAAGATTCATATGAGCAAGAACCTTGTGGATATGCTAACAAAGCCATTAACAAAGGAGAAGTTGGAGCTACACTCCACTTCTATTGGTCTTCAATTTTGAGACTTGAAGAGGAAGAAAAAAACTAAAGGAAGGATCTAAGAATGACGTTATATAGGTATGGTGCAGTAATTAATCTCCAAGTGGGATATTGTTGAGTTGTGGAGCTCAATTACTTTAGTTCAGCATACAATGGAAACTTGTTGGAAAATACAGTAACCATCATTGGTTAAGGGGGAAATGACATCAATTACTTGTGCAAGGATATTTTAATTAACTCTCGGGAATTAGATCTATTTGTAGCATCAAAGTATATATATTGATTATAATTGCATGTCTAAGTTCCCTAAGTCTATAAACTACTATATAAGCATAAAATCTAGGGTTTATAAGTAAGTATGATTAACAAGAATTATAAAGAAATTTTAAATAATTTGGTGAGAGAGAGAATTCTTGGCTATGAAGTAAAAGCTTGAGAGAAATAAAGTATTGTACATATGAGAGGTGTGGAAGATTATAAATCTTCATTGTATATGTTTTCAAATCTTTGGATAATAGATTATCTTGTTTCTTGGTGGACGTAGTTCACACAAGGTGAACCACGTTAAATTTGGTGTTGATTTATGTCTCTTGTTTTGTATATTTATTCTGGTAGAATATCCTCTTTTATTTGCATATATGCTTAGATCTCGATATATTATCTATACAACCAGTGTGCTATCCCCAAAACAAATTTTATGAAGGAACCTTTTTTAGAGATCATTATAATATTGTAAAAAAATTAGATATTTGAAAGGAACAATAAATTATGGGTTACATTATACTAAGAATGAAAATGTTATATTATATGGATTTTGTGATTCTAACCATACTAATGTTGTGTTATAAAATATACTAGATATGTGTTCAAATTTTTGGTGTAGGAACCATTACTTGGAATAACAAATACAATCAACAGTCTCCATTTATTCTACTAAGGCAGAGAAGTACAATGGAAGAAGTAAAAAAGTCCATGTGGCTGCAACGGTTGTTGGTAGAGATACACATGGAAGCTAAAGGAAGTATTTCTCTTCTATGTGGTGGTCAAAGTTGTATTACTCTTGATTAAGAATCTAGTTCAACATCAGAGGATAAAGAACATTGAGATACATATACGCTTCACCCATGAGAAGGTGCAAAGTGATGAGATAAATCTCAAGTTCATGTTGACAAAAGAACAGGTTGCTAACTTCTTCACAAAGTCCCTGAGAGTTGCAAAGTTTTGTCACTTTCATGAAAAAATTGGATTGTTAGAGTTGTCATTGAGGGGGCTTGTGTAAGAAAATTTCACCTCCTAATGAAACTTGGTTTTTGTAAAAATACCTTCAGGAAAGTGTAAAAAGACCTTCATGCATGTATACCACCTTAGCTTCTTTTTTAGAAATAAGTGTAGAAAGATCTTAAAGGTGGTATTTAGTAAAATTTTTAGTGCTATTGAGTTTACTAGTAAACATCCAAAGACAAGAATATTGTTAAGGATGTCCTTGGTTGTAAAAATCTCCTATATGATTGGGTTCAATAACCTTTTATGAGAACCTGTGAGAACATGTAAAACTCACAAATCATACTTAGAATTGATCATGGGATGATCTTTGGGATTCCAAATCTTTTTGAACCAAAAGGTAAATTGAGTATGATGAAGGTGTTATAATTCCTTCAACCGATATGCTAGCCTAAAACTTTTATGGTTTAAGGATTGTAAATCTTGCGAAAGTGTACCACGAGATAGGTAATCTATTGGCATATGTTATGTTATCTCACTTAACATTAAGATGGATTGTTGGAACATAATGATTAAGTGGTCTAGCCAACCCTTAATGTATATGGGTCCATTACTAATATATAGGTTAATATTTAATAATATGAAATATTTATATTTCTATTATTAAATATGCTAACCTAGGTATATACTTTAGGTTAAATATTTAATCTCATGAAATGATTATATTTCTAATATTAAATATTATAAACCTAGGTGTACATGTCAACCGTTTAGGGTGAAAAGGTGAGTCATGAGACATACCAGATCACCATATATAAAAATGACTTTAGGTTCTCATTTGATATATTCGAGAAATATATCAAAGGTGTGTAAATAAAGTGATTTGGTTTAACCCTTGGTAAATAGGGTTTTAAAGGAGGAGGTGATCTTACTGGATGTAAAATAAGTTCTCTGAAGTAAAAGGTTATTTTCAAAGTGGTTTTTACCCTATTAGCGTTTTCCACTATAAATAATGTGTCACCCGTATTATTTATTTCTGTAAGTATTTATTTATTTGCTTATGTTATGCTGAAATATTTATTTAAAAATTTATTGTAAAATTATATAATATGTAAGTTGATTAAATCTATATTTATTAGAATCCTCAAATTCTAACAAATACAAGATTGCTACGGATTTAATATCAAACTTTATTAGAAAAGGTGATGAATTCTAGCCAATAAAAATATTTATTACTAATCTTATCGCAAAAAAATTGGCTAGTCCTCGATTTCATAAAAATACACCTCTTTATTAGCTTTCTCGTAGATTCAATTTAAGGTACAATCTACAATTAATGAAATAATAAAAATAAATTTAATTCACACAAGATTGATTTTTCATGACAAGTAGTACTTTTTGATGGAAATATTAATAATAATATGAGAGACACCTTAAATAATTAATTCATTAGCCATTGATAAAAAAAGTTCCATCACTTTAATTTATTAACTTATTAATTAACTAAAATTCTAGTCATTAGTCAAGTAATTAATTTTGAGAATAGCCTCTGGAAGAGGATCACCCATTTTTCCCGACTATCTTTCCATACATGCTTTGAGGATTGGAGAGAGGATACCACACCCATTTAACACTTAGATCAAAATTTTTTTTTTCTTAGTTCAAAATCCCTCCTCCCCATAATCTTTAGGAAGTGAAACATTGACACATTTAATAATAGGTATTTTCTTGGTCTCTTTCGTTCCTTTCCTTTATTGATTTTATCAATCATAGAATTAAGGATCCTAAAAATAGAAAGCATATAAATGGAAATAAATCAATATTGTATCAGCAAGATTATATCAATGCAATAGAAGTTTGTCATTTCATCCTAAGCGAGAATCCTGTTCATCTTCGCCCTACACATTTGGTAGATCATTTAGGTCTATTTTCTTTGAAGGATGATTTTAAGAAAATATGCAAGGCCAAGACCAACAAGAAACTTATTCATGTTTAAATGATGTACTTATATTACTATGATCTAACCTTTCCTAAGTATGTCACTATTTTTATAACCAAAAACTATTGAACTTAGCAATTGCAAAGTCATTCCTTTCAATAAGTAATGACGCTTTAGCATTTGCTAAGAATTTTCCTTGATATGAAAAGATATGAATTATGTTTTATGCACAATATATCCTATGAGAACTACATAAGGTGTCAACCTTCTTGAAGGTATGTATTCAAGGAGTTGGCACTACCAAGGATAGTCTAGCCAATATAATATAATTACAAAAATGAAAACCAAGATGTTTAGATTGATTTTTGCATTGTTAAAATGGATTCGTGGACAATATAGAGGCTAGTGGCCACTAGCATTCTCATTGAAAAATAATTGGTAAACATTAAACATGTTTTTTTATTCATGGACTCGAATCATTTATTCCTGAGAAATAATCATGTTCATCTTCACCCTGCATTTTTAGTAATAATTTCTTTAACGAGTACTTTCAAGAAATATGCAGGGCCAAGATGAAGATGATACTTCTTCATGTTTAAAATTATGTTCTTCTATTACTATGGTCTAACGATTATCTATGTTGCGAAGGTAGACAATGAATTTTAAATAGGTTGATATATTTGAAAACCGAAACTATGAAACCTAGTGACCGTGAAGCCACTCCTTTCAATAAGTAACGAAGATTAGTTGTTGCTAAGGTTTTTTTATATGAACCAACATGAATTACATGTTATGTGAATATATCCTACGAGAAATACATAAGGCTTCATCCTTCTCGAGGGTATGTATTGATGCACTTGGCTTCACCAGGGATATTGCAGACGTGGTTCTTATTGTTATTCTTAAAGTTAAAATGGATTCCTATAAAATATAGATTCTAATACCTAACGGAATTAATGGAGCTTAGTATTCACTAAGAATTTTCATTGATAAGAAACAATATGGATTATGTTATACAAAATCTATATTATGATAATGCATAAGGCTATGTCCCTCTCAAGTGTATATAGTGCATCGTAATGACCATTTGAGATAAGAAAAATTTATGATAGTTTTTACATTAGAGAGGAAACAATTAGAAATGATTTACCTAAATACTTTTGACTGATGGTATTTTCTACTTTGATTTGATATTATTGATTCTTTGCATCACTATTTTTGCCCACGAGTTATCCTAGGAATTTTTAATTCTACCATAGGCTTGACTAAATCATTTTACTTGCGCTAAGTAAAATGACCTAAATGACCTAAATGCACACAATAAAATTTAAAATTTTGAAATTTCAATTTCTGAGGTATAAAATACAACAGGAAGTCACTCCATACTTTGGAAAACCTCAAAAAAAACAATCATGATTGAGTTATGAGGGAATTTTAATTCATCCCATGTGAGAGTTAATAGAGAGTTGGTGGACAATGTGTGGATAACTCATGCATGCCAGTCTACAACAACTAGCCTTCCTTTTCATAGTGGGTGGTATTAATGCAAACAATTCCAGGTTGAGCTCCTCTTCTTTACATATTCTTCAAACTAAGAAATGTCAATTCTTCACATATTGTTATTTTTCTTGCATAAAATACACTAACTAATGTTGATTTTCATTATTACGTGTATTATAATGCTTTAACATAACATTACGAATAGTTATGATTAATGGTTACTAGTCATATTATTACAATCTATACAAGCCTTAAATGACGTAAATTAATCTACAATGTAATTTTCCTTTCCATTTGTATTCTATAACATGTTGAAAGTTTTCCTAATGACCACTAAGCTATAAATATCCATTGGTAATGATTTTTAATCTATGAAAATAATGACATTAAGATACAACATCTCCTTGTTATTGCACTATTGAAAAATAAAATTAATCCTTCCCAATTGCATGTGAATTATTAATTTTTTTAACTCCTTTTTTAGGTAGTATATCTTCCATTAGTCACACTTCGTTAAAAAAATTCCTTTGATTGAAGGAACATAGGGTTGGAAGAAGAGAGACAATGAATGGTTTGTAGAAATGCATTCCCTGGAAAACTATCACATTGATATGTGGTTATTTTTGTTGATGATGATGTTGTCAATGAAGTTGGTATGGTTTTAAATTTAGAATTTATTGATCAATGAACATTGCATATTCAGGTTGAATGCATTGACATTGAAATGAATAAGTTCCTTATTCTTGACATGGAGTTGGAATTTTCCTTATTCAAGAAATAGGAAATGAAAGCTTCCATAGAAAGTAAGATGTGTTATTGTTCTAAATATGGTTAGAATTTGGGGACGTTCATACACTCAAACAAAATAGGATGTGAAAATTCCCTTGAAATTCATAATGGCATGAATTCGGTATTCAAAAAATTGTATAGATTCGATAATACCTCTTTTATTTGTCATTATTTGAATAGAAATTTTTTTCTTTCTCCATCAAAACATGCAAAGCTATTTATAACACTAAGGATATATTATTTGATAAATACCTCTAAGTAAAAGTTGCAAGGGCTTAAAAATAATAATAAATCAACTGTATTGTTGAAAAAAATGACCAATATATTTGAGAAGGTAGAATCTTGAACCGCTGAACAACTTAAATTGTTTTTTATGAATGGTGATTTTTTTCCGAGTGGAAGTTTCTAGGTTTCATTTAGCACCTCTACAATATCAATACCATCATGTACATGATGAGAACATTGACCTTATTTTCCATTTAATGTTGATTATTGTTATTCCTATATAGATGTATGTAATTCTTGTTCCCTTTTTATATTCTACAAAGGAACTAGTACGACTAGAGGATCCAAGTGACCTGAAAAGGGATGATGTGTAGTTCTAAATTTTTGATGGCCAACATACCATTTTTGCAAAAAATATTTATCTAGAAACAAATACAAGTCATTACATACTGTGTTGTAGTTTAGAAAGGCTCGCATTATATCTTCAAAAACATCTAGCGAAGACATTATTGATATTTACAAGCAAGAAAAATGAGGTAAATAAAAATTGAATAGAAACTAATTTTATTGATGTACTCTACAAGGATCGAATGATTTGGAGATCCCTAGGATGTCCTCGAGGGCACATAGTGGGAAACGCAAAGACAAAGGAGCAGAGGTTAATGAAACTTAATTTTAATGCATTTTACTTTAATTTTTTTTTAATATGCAAAAAGTAAATATATTATTTCCACTTTCAATTCGAGTTTCAAGAAACAAGTTATTGCTATTTTTAAAGTGTCTAAGATAGATCATATTTATGATAAATAGAAATTTCTATTGTTTCCGAGGACATATGGACAAAATGGAAAAAAACTTTTCAATTGTTTAAATCAAGTGGGCTTTCTTGTTCTCCTTTTAAGGATAACCAACCTAAATTTTAGCAAAATTCACTTGAATGGTCCACGGTCAATTTTTTAAGCATGCAAAAGGAATGAGCGATGAGGATCTATCATTACTAGAATACAATCTAAAATTAGGGAAATTATGGCTAATTGGATCTATTGAGGCATGAATTATAGAAGAGACTTTAGAATCTTACTTTAAAGAGAAAAATATGACAGAAAAATGAGAGGAAAAGTTCTAAAATATTTGAAAAATAAATATCCGTAATAATATTGTATTGGCAGAGTGCATCAAGACAATATTATTTAAAAATTTGTTCTGCATATATCTCACTACCACCATTTGTGTGTACTCTTGGGAGAAGAGAATAAAGGAAAAGAAAATATGATTCCCAAGGAAGTGAAAAATCATCAAGAAGAAAAATTGATGCTTTGAAGTGGAAGAGGTTCTCCCAAATGAATGGAAGAACAAATTCTAGCAAGGATGGAAGACAAAAACAGTTTGCATGTTAATGTACATATTCATTCTATCTTCATTCAACACTATCATCTATTTCCTCAACTAATCCATTTAATGCATAATGTGTGATCACAGATTTCTATAATTTGTCTAGTGTAATAACTTCTGATACAATAATGGACCTACTTACAATTGTTGAATCTAGTATGTTAAAATGTGTTATTATTTTTCTCTTACATGTTGCTTATTCAAAAATGTTAAGAGAGATGGTAAAAAATACATGCAAAATGTTAAAGACGAGGGGGAATCAGGTTGTGGAATGGTGTTACGGATTTTATGATAGCAATGGAAAATTTAAGAGATTTTATCTTATGTACACAATAACGATGTGTATAATTATGATGTTAATGATGGGGATAATGAAGAAATCATCATTGATTGGATGGAAAAATTTCCACGAAATTTTTGAGTGAAAGTGATATCAGCCTAAGAGGAAATACACATCATTTTCTTTATGAGAGATCTTATGAGTTTTGGTCTCATATGTTCACTTGACTCTCTTCCAAAAATTATCCGATAATAGTGCTTCACAGAGGTAGTGTTGCATTACATGATTTTATTGACAAATGTTTACTTGATTTTTTATTATCGAATCTCATAATCAAGAAATGTTTTTAAAATATTATTATTCTCAGTTGAAAAAAGGTACGTTGATTAACATCACATTAATCAATTCTATTTGTTTAATACCTTTGAACTGATACATACAATATTTATGCAAACCCAACCAAAAGAGGAAGACATTATTTCTTCCTCTCCATATAAAAACAAAGGAGATGATGTCATTCTTAACATGTCACTACCCATTCAACTTGTTGCTTTAGATGTCATTGACCATACATCCAATGAATCTATACAAGGTGAGTGGAACTTACTCATTTTATAAATTTATCATTGCAATAAGTTTTTGATTGTAATTGTTTACATATATTTAATAAAACTTCAATTTTTCAGTTTTGATGCCAAATGGGGAGGTTTTTGGCACGTCATGCATGAATTCATAGATAGAAATTTGTATGTTATTTGTGTGTAGTTAAAAAAACCATTTATAAGGCCAACATAATTATAGGAACATATAAAAAAGGAGTTTATTTGTTATATGTATTAGCCTAAAATTCATTAACATACATATATTAAATTGATTTATTTTGAACTGAGTAATTTTTTTTAATAGGTCAATATTAAATTATAGAAAATTGAAAAAAAATCACTTTTGTGTAATTGTCCATCTACAACCGCTAAGCTCATGAAAGAATGCTTGAGCCAACTAGTCCATGCAAGTAATTTTTTAGATTAGGTAATAAAAGTTAATTTTGAAGGGACAAAAAAAAACTTTACACAAAAATAAGAAGAGGGCACAAAATCGAACAAAAAGAAACCAAAAGCACGAAGTCAACTAGGCTTGACTAGAAGTGCTCACAAAATAGGCTAGACCACATCATGCTCAAAGTATTTACAAAGATATTTTATAAAATTTAAATACTTAGAACTCCAAGGTCGCAGTCATAAGACACACAGAAAAGGAACACAGAGAAAAATGTAGCCAAAGGTCAGCCATATGTCCATCTTACTCTTGGGATCTTTACTTCTAGTTCTCGTGTTAGGGCTCAATTCCCTATTAACTTTGTACTTGATGATGAATCTAGTAGGGATTTTCTTGGTGTTCTTTTCCTCCATCTCCCTAATGTATTCATCATTTAAACTACTCATCTCAAGCCTCATCTTACCCTTGTCCTACTCAACAAAAAATTTAGCAATCTCATCTTGAAGAATCGAAATCCTCTATTCCTACATGATTAATTCAGCTTTCAACCCCCTAATTATATTATTTTTAATTTCAATTTTCTTGTGACATTCTTTCACTTATTGTACAAGATTTTTATTAACCTCCAAAATGGTATCCGTAGTAGCTTCCACTCTAAGGATACAGGCTTCCCACTCAAAAGTATCTATAGCTCTTTCCCTACTTCCAACAATATCATCCCTACCATTATCACCCTTTTTCATGTTACATAGAATGTCATAAATGCTAACAGAGCCATCCTATTGCCCCCTTTTTCTCTTGTTCATGTGATTAGTCAAGGTTTCATTATGAGAATCATCACTTTTGTCTTGAGGAAAGGGAGGGATAAGTATTTTTCCTCTCTTAAACAACAAAAATCAAGCCATGATGGAGAGAAGTGTCCATCTTTAACATTTTTTAGTCATCTATAGGGGTGGTTAATGACCAAATGAGAAAAACAGAAGCTCATCTCATGATTTCTTCAAAAAAATTCAAAATGGACAGGTGGTAAGAGAAAATATTCTTGAATTTAGCTTTGAGTTTGAGGTACTTTATAACCACAAGATACACATCCACCCACCAGTCAATTTTTTTAGCTATTTTATCATCATACATTGGGATGTTTTCCTAGGACCAAAAAATGTTGAAATTTTATGCTTTCTTCTACATTTTTCGTTAAAAATTTCAATACCATCCATGGACATACGTACATTTAATAAAGGTATCCTTGTTGAGAAAAATTTTGTGCACTTAATATTGACACATCCATCCTCCCGAGAATTACTAAATTCATTAGCCAACCGCAGATCATGGCCATGCAATTTTGTGATGAAGTTAGATAGACCACCCCGATGAAGGATCCTCCAAAGGCGACATCCCTTTTCGAGATGCAGGGTTATCGTGGGTTCAATACAAAATATCTCGCCTCTCATGTCGTGCCCTCTAAAAAAATAGTCTTGAAATTAAGTAAAATGAGGGAGAGGGCCCAAAAATAGATAATTAACTTTGTGTTGGTAGTAAAAACCTTTCTAAATCATGATTCAAATCCAAACGTATCATGTCCTATAAATCCCTATAATCATGAATCCCTATCACAACATATATTTTCCTCATTAATAAATTTTTTTATATTATTCCAGGGTATGTCTTCTATCTACCAACTCACCTTTTCCGATAAGTCATTTCCATGATTGGTTATACCATCTTCCATCTTATTCTCATTTCTAAACATGTGTTACATCTCAACCCTCTCAAAATATCCAATTAATTGCTTGGCTTCCTTAATGACATTCTTGAGCTTCATATCGTGCCTCCATTATGTTTAAGATAATTGATCATGCATAGGAGTCCCCTTCAATTATCAAATTTTGTATGTTCATAGTTCCAATTAGCTTTCATCCCCAAAGCATAGTTATGTCTTCGGCATGATTATATGAGTGGTTCTCAACTAGCCCAACATACACCATCGAGACATTAACCCTTATGGTCTTGTATTATCCCTCTCCCCAAAACCCTTCCCTAATCTTGGTTGAGCCATCAAATTTTAGTTTGCACCATCTTGTAGGTGGAATTTTCCATTTAACCATTATTTTCCCATCCCCCTTCTTTTTATGTTACTCTCATTCATGAAGCTGAGATTTAAATTGCTTAAAATAACAATTTTAAATCTGAGGGAGGTTTAGTTGACTTGATTTTTATTAGTTTTATATTGTCATTAATATTATGGTTGATTTTCCTCACCACCTTCTTGGGGCTAGATCTCTGATTTCTAAATATCCTATTATTTATTTCGATCTAGATACCCCAAGGTGTATGCGGAAGGAAAAAATTCCATAATTATTTGATAATATCATGATGAAAAATGGGTATCCACTGTTTTGGAAGGTTTGAGAAATGCGTAGGGAGGATCATATACATTTTAAACATATTTAGCATAGCTAATAATACTTGAAAAGGAAAAGTACATTCCAAAAATAGATGGTTAGCAGTTTCTTCTTTAGAGGATATTCCTTTTTATGATTATCATGCCTCTTTTTCTAAGCTTGTCCACTCTAAGAATTTTATTTTACAAAGCTTCCCAAAATAAAAAATTTCTTTTAGGTATAATTTTTTTGTTCCAAACTTAACTCCAGTAAACATTAGGTTCAATTTGTTCAAAATTAAGTTGGTATCCTAATTTAACTTCATAACTCCTAGAGTTTTTATTCCTCCATATCAAACCATATTGGCTTTGTCTTGGAGGGATGTGATAGAAATTATGTTCATTATTGAGGGCTTCAAAAGGAAGAGATCCATTGTAGATATGTGAGGGGTAATTTTTTTCCATGTTCTCTCTTCTTTCCAATAATCACACACCCTCCACCTAAACTACCTTTTGTAAAATTGGAAGTGATATCTCAAGGGATCCTCATCCTTTAGGGACTAATTTCTGATCCAGGGGTCTTCCTAGAATTTTATATTCATACAATTCCCTAGATTCCAATTAATCCCTTTGTTCATCAAATCCCTAGCTTGACCTCGATTTTTCCAAAAAAATTGATCCTTTAGGAAGATCCTTGTCTGTAAAAAATCCCAAAGTTCTGCCAATATTCTGCAAATATTTTTCTTTCAAAATGTCAACCCATATGACTTCCTATTTATGTAATATCCATACCACTTAAGCTATGAGAGCTTGATTCATCAATTTTCTCACATTCTCCCAAGCTATTAGAGGTATCCTATATTTGACCTTAAGTCCCTGACCATAAAAATATTTTTATATACCTTCAATAACCTTTCTAATTTTGAGGGGCATAGTAAAAATAGACATGGTGTATGTGGCCACTCCTTGCATTGAACTTTGAAGAAATTGGGCTTTACCATCTTGTGTCAGTAATGATCCTTTCCAAGATGTAACTTTTTGTGAAATCTTTCAATGATTTTATTCTAGCTTGTGTCATCCATTTTAACCACACAAGGGAATTCCCAAATAGCTATCCGAGAGATTATTTATGTTACATTCTAAAATGGCATCCAAACGATGTTTTTTTGTTCACTAACATTGATAAAGTAGCACAATCTCTTCTGGAAATTAACTTTTTGGCCATAGAACTCCTCATACTTCCTAGTAGTAGTTTTGAATGAAAGGGCTTCCTAAAAGAGCCCCGACCCGGAAGAACTGTGTCATCAATAAATTCTTGGAGACATTGGTTCTCCACATTATTTACAACCTTCACTCCCTTAATTCTCCTTTCATTTCTAGCTTTTGAACATAGCCTTCTCAAGGCTTCAGCCACAATGATATAAAGAAAGGGTGATAATGGATCACCCTGCCTTAGACCCTTTCAGCCTTGAAGAAACCATGAGGTTTTCCATTTATAATGACTAAAAACATAGAGGTAGTGGTGTAATATTGAATCAAATTGATGAAGTGGTTATCAAAGCCCATCTTTTGAAGAATCTTAAATATAAATTTCCATGAAATCCTATCATATGATTTCTACATATCCAATTTGATAATCATTGCTTCTCTTTTGGATTTTTCAATTGAGTGAATGGTTTCATGTATGGAGATGATGTTATCTAGAATTTTTCTTCTGGAACGAAGAATCCTTGATTGGGTAATATAAAATTTCTGAGGACCTCCCTCATTCAAAAATCCATTATTTTGGAAATTATTTTGGAAAATGTGTTGCATAGGCTGGTGGGCTTGAAGTCACCAAGGTATTTGGCTCTCGTTTTTTGGAATCAGGGTTGTGAAGGTGTGATTGAATTTTTTGAGAATATATCCTAATTTTAAAAAGTTTTGAGCCATTTCCACCACCTTCTTTTCACTATTTCCCAATACATTTGGAAGAAGAAGGCTAGAAACCCATTAAGACCAAGTGTTTTTCTCCTCCATCATTAAAAGTATAGCTTTAGATTATTCTTTTAATGGTATAAAAATTAGGTATTTATTATTGTATTTACTTATGGTAGCTTCAAAGAGTCCCAATGTGTCATTAGTGGCATTTATATCAGGTTGATCTTCCTCAAAGAAGATATATTTGAAGAAAGTAATGATGGTGTTGGTAATTAACTTCTCATCGATAACCATCATCCCATCGGTTCTATTGAGTTCATGTATACAACCTTTGTTATCTTTAATGGTGGCAAAGATGTGGGAAAACTTGTTATTTATGTCACCTTCTTTCAACCATTTAATCATGAATTTCTATTTCTAGTATATTTCTTCCTTGCACAAAATGGTATATAAATCAGAGAGGATGGGTTTTTCTTTATATTTATCTTTGTCACTCCATGCTCCCTCTTCCATAATTTCTTCCATTTTCTTTAGTTCCTCAGATATTTAACTCTTTTGTAAGAAATTTTTTCCAAAGGTCTCTTTATTCCATTTATAATATTATTTTTGACATTTCTAAGTTTGGTTGTCACTTGGTACATACAATTTCCTCTAGTCTCTAGGTTCCACCATTCCTCAATCCTTTCCTCAATCTTAGGATGGGTGGTCCACATTTTTAAAACCTGAAGGGCATGCCTTATAATATTTCTAAATCACTAGTCCTAAGGATGAGTGAATTATGATATGATCCAATAAGGGCTAAAGAGGAGACTGGATGATTTTGTTCCTATAGCCATTGTACATTGACAAGGAATCTATCTAATATTATCTGAATGAGATCCTCTCCACCCCTTCTATTTTTTTGCATGTGTATTTAGATCCATTCAGTTCAAGATCAAACAATTCATTCCAATTAATAAAGTTTTCTAAATCCTCCATGATTTTAGAATAAGAAGTGATTCCACCTTTCTTTTCTCCAAGGATCAGAGGAGTATTAAATTCTCCACCAATAATCCAATGGATTTCTTTTGAAAACCCTCTAAAACCTATTAAATAATCCCAAAGATTCCTTCATCCACAACAAGATTTAGGAGCATAAACATTAGATAAAATGAACATATTTCCATAATTTAAATTAGTAAAACAAACAGCTAAGTGATGTTGAATGTTGAAAAAGGGAACCCCACTCACCAAATTTTGATCCCAGAGATAAATGAGCCCACCTGAAGCTCCCATAAATGACCGCCATTAAAAACCTACTTCCTTCGAGAAACTTCAGAAATTCCATCATTCTGTCTTTATTCATTTTAGTTTCCTGCAAAATAATAATATATGGTTTCTTATCCTTCCTAATATCCTTCAAAATTCTATGTTTACTCAAGTTTTTTAGACCCTTATATTCCATGAGAGGATTATCATTTGAAAAGATTGTATTTTTTACCACTCACCAAGGATATTTGCTTTCCTTCCATCACTTCCTTTCTAGAAGCTTGTTATCTCTTCTCTTTTTCAGATGGCCTACTAGGGGAGGATTTATTTTCTCCTACATCAGCCTTGTTCACATACCCTCTCATTCTAAGAGTTTCTTTATTTTTAGGTGTTAATTTTGGGATTTTATTAGATTTTACCACCGGGCTTTGGGGTTTCTTTAGTTCCATGATCCTCTATAGTAATCGATGAAGAAACCTAAGGCACTCAAACCGTGATTCCACCTCCTTAGAATTGATTGTTTTATGAATCTTGTTTGTCTCCAAAGTTCACGTTATATACTCTTCAACCGTGGGTATATCCTACAGGTTGATGTATAACACATTAAACATATTTTTGGTTGCACAACAAGTCTTCCTCGAGATATTTAGGAAAATAAAATGACCTCCATTGTGTGTTGCAAAATAGATCCAATAAAATGGTCTTCCCGTAATTCAACATCTACCACAAACTCCTCTATTTTTTAAAATTTGGATCAACTACCTCAAAGACTGACCTTTTCCTATCCTTCCTCTACAACAACTTCCTCTAAAACCATTGCAAACTCTTCAAATCTAAGCTCTTTAACCTCTGAAGTTTTATTAACATGCATCCATGTAGAGATTATCTTCGAAGGTCCACTGATATAAGGATTCATGATTCCTTTCCCTTGACACTTCCCTTACATTTCCTTTGTTTTCTTAAGTTGGGATTTCATGGTAGCCTCTTATTTGGCATTTTAGAAATATTTAACATTATTCCCTACTTTGAAACATGAGAAATAGATGAAGAGTTAAAAATCGTAGTCTATTTTATAAGAATGGATTTCCCATTTTTCCTTAATCTCAATGCTCTTGGGTAGATTTGTATCTAGGGACACATTGACACAAAAACGAGAAAAAATCATTCGGGATCTAGCAAAAGTAATAGGATCAATGATAACTAGAGAGCTAATAGCTTTATCTATTCATTTTAAGATGTCCATGTCCCCATATTCAAGAGGCACCCCTAATAGTCTAACCGAGAGGGGATATTATTTTATATTAGTCTAAAGAGGATTGAATCATGGTTATCACTTTTGAACCAAAACCAAAGATCTACCTATAAACCATGCCCCCATGAAAAATATTTAAAAATTCATCTTCCAGGATAGAGAGATCACAAAAAAAAAGAATTACAATAAGCTAGTATCTCCATTGAACCTTTAGGTATCCACTTCCTAAAGCCCATTTATGAAACTCATTAATATTTAGATGATTACCTAGAATCTTTTCACGAATTTTGTTACTAATTAAAGCATGAACACATTCTCGCAACCTAATCTGGATGTCCAAAGAGAAACCTTTCTCATCACGAGATATGATTAATGTTAAAAAGATGTACCTATTTTGGTTTGTTCTATGACACCATCTTTTCCCATGTGAAAGGGTCTGGTGCTCAAATTAATTTCTCCTTGTTTTTTCAAAATGTATCATCCGCATGGTTTGAAACATTTTTGTCTTTGTGTATTGATGCGTGAAATATTTTTCCATCATTTGGTTACCATGGTCAATATTTTCCTTTGGTCGAAGGTTACACTAAGTCCAGATATTGTTTTCTATTTCTCTATCTATGAGAAAGAATTTGTAATTTGGGCGTGAATTTGGGGTTTCTCCTTCCTTCTATATTTTCACAGTCATGTTTTTCCTGTCAATTTTGTCCCAACATCCATGGAAACATGGTCCTTTCTTATGTATGTGGCCCAACTGGTCTTTTTGGTGAAACTTGTCACTTTTTTCACATTTGTAAAAAATACCAAATTGGTCCTGTGGCCCGATAGTATCTAATTGGTTATTCAACAAATATGAAGCAACAGGGAAAAAGTCTTCCTTAGACTATCAAGAAAGAAATGTGGAAGTTTTTCAAGTTTGAAGTGGGAAGGAGGGTCACTGGAGAATTTTACAGATTTTTTCCTTTTTGTACAAGGGAGAAAAGTTATGAAATAATCCGTAACTCCATTAGGGCCCACATCAAAAGTTAGAAGTGGAGAGGTAGGTCACCAAGGAATTTTGAGACTCTCAGGCCCACTTCAACTCAAAGCTTTTCCATGTGGAGGGCCTATGCTCATTTGAAAATTTGCCTCTCGGTTTGACCTTTGGAGTTGCACCAAGGAGACACGTGGATGTTTCCGTTGGCCCTGCCCATACTTAGACATTTTCTTCAAGTGGCCGGTGTAGCTTTGTTAGACCATGGACACGTGGAGGGCCTACGCTCATTTGAGGATCTGCCTCTGGGTCTTACCTTCATAGTTGCACCAAGGAGATAGGTGGAGGCTTCCGCTAGCTCCTCTCTATACTTAGACTTCTCAAACAACTTTATAAGGCCTAGGAAACATGGTGAGCCCGCACTTGTTTGGGGTCTCCACTTTTGGGCTCCATATCAAAAATGTCTGAAGAGACATGTGGAGGTTTCAGCTATCTTCTTTATTATACTAAGGTTAGTTCAATGGACAAGGTAACTTTCTTGGGCCCAGGGCACATGGAGAGACTGTGCTCATTTGCGGTCCCGCCTCTAAACTTCATCTTTGAAGTTACACCAAACAAACACGTGGAAGCTTCCACTAGGCCTTCCCATACTCTAACTTTTCAAAGAAACGATGCAATTCTCTAAGGTCTTGAACATGTGGAAGGTTTGTGCTCATTTGAGTACCTACCCTTGGACTTCACCTTTGTAATTGTTCCAAGGAAACATGTGGAGGGTTTTTCTAACTCCTCTTTGCACTTGGGCCGACTCGGACTCTCATGACATACAAATGCAGGAATCCATGCAAGGGCACTCATTTCTCAAGGTGTTTTATCAAGAGTGAAAAGGATTTCTTGTCAGACCATATGGAGCCACCTAAAAATGATCAAAAAGGGGATTTCTCGCATGAAAAAATGAAAGAATGATTAAGAATACTGTCAAAAATTATGATATGGCACCCTAGTCATAGTTCGTGTCCGAGAAACATGATCAATTCATGATTTATCCACCGCACCTTTGGCTATAAATTTGTTAAAAGTCACTTTCTAAGAAAAATTTGTAATAAGCAAAGGATTCCTCGAATATTATTCTTTTGGGGAGGAAATTTAGGATGAATGAGTAAGTTAAATGTATCAATGCAATGAGAATACTCTTGCAAATGGTCGAGGTTAACTTTTCTAAATTTTTTGAGAGAAATCATTTTCCTGAGAGGACTTATGAGAGACCAATTCATTTCCCTGTGTTTTTAGATTCAATCACATCAAGGTGGTTGCAAGTGTACAACCATTGATAGGATCTGAGATTGTTTAAGAAAATTTCCCCTACTAATGAATATGATGAACTTTGAATGACTCTGTGTTGATCATGTGCATTATTGTGTCTACTTTTCTTTCAGAATTGTTTCAAATAGTTTTTCTTGTTCCTATTGCAATCTTATGTTAAAATCTCTCTGAGTCACACAAGATCTCATCCGTGTGTTAGTATTATGGCATTTGTAATTTCATTATGAGAAGAGCCTTCATTTGGTAATGAAATAAACAATTTAAAATCACTTTAATCTAACTATGTTGATAAAGATTGTTTGTAAGCCTATGAGTGTATCTTAGGAATGATGAACCAGGGATTCCTAGCATTTAATTGAGTCTTTAGCACAATCCTTTATGTTGAATTCTCAAAGAGTGTGTGAAACCATGCATCTCTGGGCCTCCATTGATGCACACCTTCTGGTTGAAGGAATACCTTGGCTGTTCTGAAGAATTCTGTCTGTAACTTTCCCAATATTTGTAAAGGCTCTCAAAGATCTGGTGTAATCCATTCTATCTTTCTTAACTTCCCACCAATAAATTTCTCCAACACTGAATCCTACACAAACTACCCCTGTTTGTACTGTGTATCCACAAGTGAACAAATTCTAGTGCCAAAGTATGCAGGGACAATCAGGATTCATTTATTATCTTTAGTAACCTAAACCTTTGTCCAGGAAACATATCCACTCTCTAGTGTGACAACTCGTGAGAGTTAGATTGTGTTGTATTGATCATATTTCCTCAAGGTTCTCATTAAGATTATGCAAAGAAGGAGCTCTCAATTTCCTTCACTGATGTGGGTTACAAAACGGGTCCTCTCACCACAGGTTGAAGGCACACCCCTAAAGTAGTGAGGCGAGATCAAGCCCTTAGTGAGGGCCTATCCATTTCTATAATGCTTTGAGTGAAAAGAGTCAAACGAATCCCATCCTTGGTTACAAAATGAATCATATCATGGTCCATCTATCCTTAAGCATCTTGTTAGTCCCGTGATGCTTCTCAGGCCCCGCGGGAGAATCAATTTGGATATCAAAACCAAATTGGTGCCATTGCCAGGGAGTATTTGAACAAAGGTGTACACATACCAACCCTGGTAATTTTTCTTACATGACCTAATTGAAAATATTTTGTTTCAACATCATCTTGTATTGAGATTTGTAATAATTGTGTGAAGTTACAAGTTTTTTGTGTAATATTTCCAGTTTCTAGTGGTTATTGCACTAAATTTATATCATCAGTGATAAACACTTTGGTAAAGGAAGGTCATATCTACTAAGATTTGTAGGAATAAATTGTTGATAGATATTTGAAAAGTCATTTATAGTGCATTTACACAACCAAGGTGAAAATCCTTAGTAAGCGACTCTGTGATGATTTAAATTTTGATAAATACCAAAGTGCCTTAACTCGTATTTTACTTTTGAAATCTGTCTCTAATCTTTATAAATCTAGAAACAAGAAGATATTTCTTCACTAAAGACCCTACCAAAATTTCACTAAAGTTTAGAGGTATGGCTAGATATCCAAATATAGTGCCACAAGATGTTAGAAATAGATTGCCTAAATTTCAAGGGAATAATGCTATCACTGACAATCAACATTTAAAACTTTTTTTCAATATGATGGAAGACTTTGAGATTGAATTTGAGGATGCGTATATAAAATTGTTTATTCATACTCTTGAGGAGGATGCACGTGACTGGTATAAGCCTTTTCCGGATAACTCAATAGATTAATGGACGAAAATGAAAAAATATTTTAGATTACAATATGGGGATAAGACAGATCCCAGGTATCTTTTATATAAATTTGAGAATATTAAGAAGAATCCTAATGAATTTGTTCATGATTTCAATACAAGGTTTAATAAGACATTAATAAGGTTACCTGTAAACTTAAGGCCATGTGATGAATCTTGTTTGATAAAGTATTTTGATGCTTTTGATAAAAAGGTTTCTTATTATTTGAGTGATAAAAACCACTGGAACTTTGAGGCAGGCCTTCACCATGGCTTTGCAGATTGAAAATAACATCAAGGAAGTTGGTAAGCCTCCTAAAAGAGAGGGTGTCAAATTGATCAATCCATAAAATCCTCATTCAAGCAAATTTTTTGATCTGGAAGAGGTTGTAAAAAATTTGGCCAGAGCTATTAAAGAAATATCTTACAAACTAGCCAGAGTAGAGAAGGGGATTGGACAAAGTTCCCAAGGTCAACACAAGCCACAAGGTCAAGAGATATTTGGAAATCATCCTAGAGGTGATCATAGATTAGATGATAGAGGAAAGGGACCCATGGGATTAGGAAATAGACAACCCCAACCTCGGGAAAATAGAATGGTTCCTGATCCTTTAACTACTAGAGTTGTTGTTGAAGAAGCTCATGAAATTGAGTGGTGTGATAGTTGTTTCTTGCCACATTCTCCATGTGATGTTGACAAGGGAGTTGAGGAAGAAGCTGATGATGATGAGACAGATGATGATGCATGCATGATGGAGTTCTCTACAAGTTCACAGTAGGGAGTGACCTCAACTGAGCTGATAAGTGCCAAAACTATTGAAAGATTATGGGATTGCATCCACCGGTATTACCTCTTCCTCCCACTAATACTTTTGAAATTGATATGGTACAAGATTTTGATTTTCCCAATAATGATTTTGAATACTTGAGGGCATTTATGATTAAAAAGTATGATGGAGGAATTCCTTTAGAAGAGGACAAACAACTGTTAATGAATGCAGTAGTTTCCCAAGAAAAAGAATATAATAAGAGTAAGGTTGCTAAAGGGGTAGGGCCGCAGGCCAAACCAAAAATTCCAGTTCTTACCAGTATCCCTAAGGAAACCCATAAAAATATGCATCTGGAAAAGGATTTGTCACCCTAAATAAAACTTGTGTTCCTCCCCATGCTCAAACAATGAAAATCTCATGCCATCAGATGAATTTGTAAACCTTCCTCTAATACAACTTTACTCAAATATGTTCCTTGTGACATAGCCCAAATCTTGAGTCATATCAAGATTATTGTTCCTATTTTTTAATTTCTTATACTCCTAAGCATAAGAAGAGGGCATTTGAGTATTTTGGGATTAAGGAAGAAAAGGTCACCTGGGTAAAAACATAAACAATGTAGAGGTTCCTCCTGCCATTGCAGAATTAGAAAAGCCACAAGCATTGGAGGAATTGGGTGAACCACCTGAGGTTTATTTGGGAACTTCTCTGGTTGAGTCTCAACTGAATGTGGATCCATTTTTCACTACTTTGATTATTAAGGATAGGTTGTTACATAACTGCATGTTTGATTCAGGAGCCTCATGTAATGTAATGCCTCTTAAGGTCATGAATGAGTTAACTATTAAAGTAAAAACTTATGGGAAATGTAATTCCATGGATTCAAGAGAGGTTCCAGTAGTTGGATGTGTCAATGGTTTAGTAGTGCAATTAGCAACGTATCTAGGAAAGTACTTAACCTTGAATGTGGACACTGTGGATTGTCCTGCTAAATGGGGGATGTTATTATCCAGAAAGTGGGTAGCTAGTGTGGGTGGAAGTGTGCAAATGAACATGTCTTATGTAACCATACCAATTGAGGGCAGCCTTATGAAGTTATATGGTGAAAATAAAATGTTATATCTCATTAAGGACCCCAAAAATGCTTCTTATGAAGTATTGCACACAGACATTGATGTTGATAACTCTGTGAGCTATGTTGTTTTCAAGGAGTATGAAATTGATCAATGTAGATATCTTGAGTAGGTTGATTTTCCTGGGACTTTGATGTTTGATGTAGCCTCGAGAGATGTTGAAAAACTTGACCTAGGCACAAAGGATAAGCCTAAAAAAATGTGGTTAGATAACAACTTGGATGGAAAAGAGAAACAATCATATGAATAGTTGTTAAAGATGTATCGAATTGCTTAGCATGGTCATATCCAAAATTAAAGGCACTTGAAAATTTTCCTTGATTGTTTTCTCTAAATCAGGGTACACATCATTGTATAGTGTATAGTCTTTTGGTTTCATTTTGGTTTCATGTTTTTTTGTTTTGGTTTGTCCTGGTCCTTGGTGACTAGTTTTTGTTGGTTTCTCGATTCGTCTTAGGGGATTTGGTTATTGTCTTTCTTGCTCTGCAAGATTGTTTTTGACTCCATTGCCTAATGGATTTTTGGCACATGGTTTGGTCTGATTGTTCTTGTGGCACTCGTAGGGAGTGCCCATCCCCGATTGGAGCTAATGTTGGTGCTCAATTTAATTTCTCCCTATTTGTTTTAAACGTCTCAGTCTGCATGGTTTGAAAGTTTTCTTTGTCTCCCTATATTGATGTGTGAAATATTTTTCCTTCATTTGGTTTCCATGGTTAGTCCTTTCCTTTGGTCAAAGGTCACATTGAGTCTAGATATTGTTTTTCGTTTCTATATCCATGAGAAAGAATTTGTAATTTGGGTGTGAATCCAGGGGTTTACCCTTCCTTCTAATTTTCCATAGTCATGTTTTCCCTATCAATTTTGTCCCAACATCTGTGGAAACATGGTCCTTTCTGGTTAGATGTGGCCCGGTGGGTCTTTTTGGTGAAACTTTTCACTTTTGTCACATTTGTAAAAAATACCAAATTGGCCCCGCAGCCCTGATAGTATCTAATTGGTTATTTAACAAATATGAAGTGGTAGGGAAAAAAACTTAATTTGACCACTCGAAGAAGAACACATGGAATTTTTTTCAAGTTACAAGTGGGGAGACGGGTCACTGGAGCATTTTGCAAAAAATTTCCTTTTTGTACGAGGGAGAAAAGTTATGAAATAATTCACAACTCCATTGGGGCCCACATCAAAAGTTAGAAGTGGAGAGGCAGGTCACTAGGGCATTTTGAGACTCTCAAGCCCACTTCAACTCAAATATTTTCCACATGGAGGGCTTTCACTCATTTGAAAATTTTCCTCTCGGTTTGACCTTTGGAGTTGCACCAATGAGACACGTGGAGGTTTCCGCTGGCCCTGTCCATACTTAGACTTTTTCTTCAAGTGGCCAATGCAACTTTGTCGGACCATGGAAATTTTGAAGGCTGCGCTCATTTGAGGATCCACCTCTGGGTCCTAGCTTCATAATTTGTACCAAGGAGACACATGGAGGCTTCCACTAGCTCCTCTCTATACTTAGACTTCTCAAGAAACTTTCTAAGGCATGGGAAATGTGGTGAGCCCACACTTATTTGGGGTCTCTACTTTTGGGATCCATATCAAAAATGCACTGAAGAGACACGTGGAGGCTTCGCTGGCTCCTTTTTTATACTAAGACTTTTTCAATGGCCGAGGTAACTTTCTTGGGCCCGGGCACATGGAGATCCTGTGCTCATTTGAGGTCCCACCTCTAAACTTCATCTTTGAAGTTACACCGAAAAAACATGTGGAAGATTCCACTGGGCCTTCCAATATTCTAAATTTTCACTAACGATGTGATTATCTAAGTTCCTAAAAACGTGGAAGGCCCTCTGTTGAGGCCATAAATTGGCCATAAATTACCATTATTTCTTCCTTCCAAGTTACCTTCGAAAATGGATTTAAATGTAATCTAGGAACTTATAGTTTTCTTAAGATAGATTATAGGAGATATATCTTATTCATTATTTATAAATATTTTGTTATCTATCTTGTTGACTTATCCTATTGATTATATGGGAAAAGATGCAAAGTCTTGTGTATGCGAGGCCATAAAGGAAAGATAATGCTAGTATTTGGAAAAGTGGATGATAATGAGTAGTACATTTAAAATCAAATATGATTTCATATTAATATTTTTCTTGAAAAATTATGCAATTTGAAAAAATAATCATCTCAATCCGATGTAGCATGCAAAAGTTATAGTTATTTTAAGTCACCATTTCTTGAACTTACGAGTTAGTTCCTGAACTTGCAAGTTTAGTTCCAGAATTCATAGATTTAGTTCTGGAACTCACATATTTAGTTCCAAAACTTGTATCAATTGAATGAAAGTTAGTTCTAGAAATTTTAATTCTTGGGAAAATCATATTTAGTTCCGGAACTTACATAAAAGGAATGACAACTTTAGTTCCGGAACTTGCATCAATGGAATGACAATTTTTGAGGAATTGTGAAAACTTAGAGATTCCAATGGGAAATAAGAGAGAGTTTTTGTTCATAGAAATGATTTAAAAAAAACCTCATTCATATTTTCCATAGGTTTTACCAATGAAGAGAGATCTAACTTTTAGTGAGCTGCAGTCCGAGGAAACGTGTATCAAACGAGCACTAAAAGTTCCATAAACAGAAAAAGAAAATTCAAATAGAAAATATGAGAGAGGTTTTTGTTCATAGAATTTTTTTAAACAAAAATATCATTCAGATTTTCTATGGGATTTACCAATAAAGATAGATCTAACTTTTAGTGAGTTGTAGTCTGAGGAAAAGTGTATCAGATGAGCACTAAAAGTTCCATTAACAAAAATAGAAAAATTCAAATGGAAAATATGAGAGAGGGTTTTGTTCATAGAAATATGTTTAAAAAAATCATTCATATTTGCAACAAGTTTTACCAATGAAGAGAGATCTAACTTTTAGTGAGTCAGTACTGAGAAAAAGTGTATCAGACGAGCGCTAAAAGTTCTATAAACAAAAATAGAAAATCCAAACAGAAAATATGAGAGAGGTTTTTGTTCATAGAATGTGTTTAATAAAAACCTCATTCATATTTGTAACATGTTTTACCAATGAAGATAAATATAACTTTTAGTGAACTGCACTGAGGAAAAAGTGTATCAGATAAGCGTCAAAATTTCCACAGTAAAAAACAACAAAGTCAAATGGAAAATCTGAGAAAGGTATTTGGTCAAAATCATATATTGAGAAAAAACCTCCTTCCTATAATGTATAAGAATAAAATAATTATGATTCTTGTTACCGAAAAGAAAGGATAAAATTTGGGAGCAAATCTTCCTAAAATAAGCAAGATGAGATTTGAATTCAATAATATATCTCTCTCCATATTTTGTGGAGATGGAGATATTAGTTGTTAGGATTAGAATAAAGATAATATCATATTGTATTTCCTAAAATAAGGATTTGGTTGTGTTGGTATCCAACTTTAATCTCCTTCACAACTTGAACAACATCATGAACTTGCACATGACACTCAAGGATATATAGATGGTTTATATGTCATTTGTAGTTGGGGAGCACACCTATCTACTTGTTTGCATTCAATATTTGAGGGAGTGGATAGCACCTTCATAAGGTTTTTGATCTAACCCTCACTATTTTAGGTTCTACCTATCAACCAAGGCAAGAGAACCTATATTGCAGCCCTTGTATGGTAAAAGAGGTAGAGATGTCCTTGTGTTTTGAATTATGACATGAAAGAGGCCTTGTAAAAACATGATCAAGTATCCATTATCCAAAATCAAAGGAGTTGTCACTATTAAATGATGGAAATATTCTCAAAACAAGGCTAGGGCTACTCAAGACATGAAATTCAAGGCTAGGGCATTTTTGTGAAAGGATTGAGTTATTTTGTGGACACACAATGCAAATGTAGGGGTATTTGTAGGTAGGATGAGTTAGTTTAAAGTGAAATTCTGATGAGAGATGTTGGGACAAGAGTATCTAGAAATCATCACCTTCTTTAGGAAACTTTGCAAATGAATTACAACACCTAAACAACAGAGATGTTTCAATGAATTTGAAGTGCTCTTTCAACCAGGGATGTATGCAAAAATGGAGGCCCAAATTTGTAATATTCCACACAAAACTTTGATAATCTATCACAAAGGCTTGAAGTAAAATATCAATGAAGCATTTAGAAACCATTGTTAGATCATGACTTAAGGTACACCCAAAATTTTACAAACACCCTCAATTTACAAGGAAGGTAAGATGAATTTAAATTTGTTTATCTTCACTCAAATGAATGCTCTTCTAAATGGAAGATTGCAGATGCCTTCAAACCCTCTATAAGAAATGAGACCATGTATGACCAACAAATATCCCAAACACAAGATTGCAACATGAGCATGAAACACAAATTGAAAACATACTGAAATACAAGTGTATGTAAGCTTTGCCAAGAGATAAAACCAGTTAATCCAAGAATTTGATCAAATATATTAGCAAGGGAATGTTATTTAGACAATATCAAAGCTTTTTGATGGCTTTACAGCTGAAACCAACTCAACATGATGAACATTTGATGCAAACAGGGATAAAAAATGGCTCTCAGGCAGTTTCTCCAAAATAAAATGGACTTCTTCCAGTTTTCCTTGTGAAAATTCTTCTCTCTTTCTCCAAAATTCTCAACAAAATTTACAAAATGCCTCCAAATTACATAATATACCCTCTGCCAGCTTGGATCCTTGCATCCCAAGCAAAGAATATGCTCAAGGGATCAAATTTGTTACAAAACTCTTATCCATTTCATGAAAATGACATCAAACTGTAAAAACAGCTCGCAAAATGCCAGAGATGCACAAATATTTTAAAATATTGCATGGATTCAGATCCTTATCCATCCCAAGGTCATGTTTTTGTCATTCCACCATGCCAAAATGCATTTGTAATCATTTTCCACCTTTTACCTCTGTAACTTTTATTTTTTACCTTTCACGTTTTTTCATGGGCTGAGGAAAAAATTTCAAAAACATCACAGGACATCAAATTGGATCAAAATAATGGTGCCATTGCACTTAGAAAGCCAAGGGGATGTGAAATCACATAAAATTTCATGTAATTTGGTGAAGAAATGATGAATCCAAGCTTCTAGAGCTTCCATGGCACCTAAAAAATGAAATTACACAGCAACCGTCCATTAAATCAACCTTAAATCTCTACCCTCCACGTGTCAGATCTGATCTTGAATATTCCCTCGAAAATACCCTTTTTCCCTTTAGATGAGGTGGGACACGTGTCCAAATACCATTGGACCAGGCCCTCATTTTAAAATTTGCATTTGTGACCTTTTTTGACCTCGGGAAAATTTTGAAAATTTTCCCCGCGGGCCCAAACACCCGCTCTCTCCTCTGCCACGTGGCGGTCTCCCATTCACTATCAGGGCTGACCCTCCAAATTTTTCCTTCAAACCTCTGCAAGCATCAAAACTCCATGTGGGCCTAAGCTCTCTTTTTTGACATTTGAAAAATGCCATGTGTCGCCCCCGATTAGGCGTGGGGAACACCTCCAAATTTTTCTTCAAACCTCCGCAAGCATCAAAACTCCATGCGGGCCCGAGCTCTCTTTTTGACATTTGAAAAATTCCACGTGTCACCCCTTGATTAGCTATGGGGGCACACCTCCAAATTTTCCTCATCGGGGCCACGGGAAAATTTTTGACTTTGAAAACTTCACCAAAGTTTGTAAATTTTTCAACCTTTTCTCCGCGCTCCAAACCTCCACCAAAATTTGGACACATGTCCACTTCTTATTGGTGGCGGGACTTCAGCATCAAAAATTTATTTTTACCCAGTGAAGTTAAAAAACTTCAAATTTCTCCAAACCTCCGCCCCTCCATTTCATCCCTTTGCATACATGTCGCTCTGTGATTCGTTGTGGGCCTTTGGGTCCAAAATTTCCCCCTTAAGCTGAAAATCAAAAAAATTCTAGGCACCTGCCTCTCCATGCTGAATTTTTGGACACGTGTCCACTTCTAATTAGAGGTGGCCCTCAGGTCAAAAATTTCCCTTGAAACCTTTGAGCCAAAAACTATAAAATTTTCTCCAACCCCCCTGTCATTCACATGCTCTATGTTATGTGTCACCTTCCCATTCGTCACATGCCTTCAGGAAAAAATTGGATTTTGAGAATTTTGCAAAATGAAAGCAAAAAATATAAGTGCGACCTGCCATCTAATGATCCTCCAACCACTCATATTGTGCCACGTAAGCACTTTCTTATGTAGTAATGCGGAGTCGGGTAAAACATTTCCTTTCGCAAAATTTCAAAAAGTGACAAGTTATAACATTTTTTTTTCGACCATTCCCAGCCAATAAGATCCTACCACATTAGCATAAAAGCTGCAATGATAAATTTGAGGCCCGAGAGCCCGTCAAAACGTGAAAAATATAGAGGTTGCCCCAGAAATTGAATTTTTTGACAGGGAAGGCAGATTTCTCAATTTTGAATCGATTGAATCATGTTTTGACATTGATTTAGACCTTTGGAGTGAGATTTCACCTTCACAAAAATGGAATTTGATCAAACACGGGTTTCTTTTATGATTTGACAATGGAAAAAATGGCAACGCCTATATAAGTGAAAAAATTGGGAACAACGAGGGGGAAACTTGGATTTTGTTTCAAAATGGGGTAGATTAACAACATTGAGGGCATTTTCAATGCATTCAACTGGAAAAATGAGTTGCAGATCACCCACTCGAGAAAATGAAACATTTTATGAGTAGATTGAACATGGTAATTAGGGTAAAGTGTGTAAAGTGAGTATTTACACCAACAAGTTGGATGCATGAATTATAAATGCTACCTTCCACACTTTGAGATATGTAATTTTATTTCTCCCAAGAAATAAATATTTGTTCTTTCCTCTCAAATATTTTTTAGTTTTAAAATTAGAAGTATGATTTAAATTCTATTCCAAGAAATGAGATGGCCACTCATTTCAAGGAAGATGGATATGTGTTTTTATGTTTATGTTTATTTATTTTTCTGTAATTCATTTTGTTGTATTGTTTTAATTTTGTATTGTGAAAATTTAGTCTATTGTGAACCTGCAGGTGTTTCATTTAATTATGTTTATTTCCAATTCAAGCAATTTCAATTTATGCAAGTATGTTTCAATTTATGCAAGTGTGTTGAAATTCCTGCAAGTTTTATTTCCTTCATGCAAGTGTGATTTATTTTATGTAAACTTTATTTCTGCAAGTGTGTCTTTATTTTTGCAAGTGTGGCTTTCAATTTGTGTAAGTGTGATTTATTTTATACAATTTTGGTTTGTGTTTAAAGGAGTTACTTTCCAAAATCTTCTTCTCTTAATACATACAACCATCGGACACCAACATTGGATTGACATTATTAATGACGAGGATTGATGAACCTCATCATTTTGGCGTCATTTCCAGGGACATGGTATTATTAGGAGATTCAAAGTTCTCTAAAAGAATATTCTAGTGATAGTAGAATACCTTTTAGCAAATTCTATGATAGGAAGAATTTGGTAAGTAGTTTCTTTATACTTTTATTTCTTGCAAGTAGATTAAAATTTCATTTCTGCAATTAGGAAGATTAGATTGTAAATATTTATCTCCCCACAAACTAACTCTATGTATAAGAAAATGACTATGATGTTTGATCAAGAGGTATAATGGTATGAACAAATAATTCAGATCTGGAAATGGTATAATATGATATTGAATCTGGAAGTAGATCCAGTTGATGAAATATCATATGCCATTTTTGATAACCACCACCATTTCCCCTTGTATCAACTAATGATCAGTGATCTTATTACACATAACCTTAGTCAAAAATTGGCTTATCCATTTTGTAATAATGAGGTGCTAGCATTTCTAATTAACTCCATCCATATTCAGGGATTTCATTAGAGACAAAATAAGAACCCACTCATAATAAATCCACCCATCTAAATAAGTTTTTCATCGTATAATAAAATTCAATCCCTGAACTAGATCCATTAGAAAAATTTGTTTTCATGTCTTTCAATTTCTTCATTTTTGTATATGCTTGTATAATGTTAAGAAGCAATTATTGTGAATATCAAGGCAAGAAATTTTTGCATACTAACATCTGAGGACTAGATCTATAGGAATTTCTAGAGTTGTTCTTGATATCAGCATGCAGATTTTGGAGCACCAACAATATCAACCAAGGAGCATGTAGATTTTGGAGGGACCCATGGATACCTTCACTTTCTCTTTTAACAACTCTCCATCTCCTGAGATCACTAGTCTAGGATTTGAAGATTACTATGGTGATTCGGATATTCCACAATTCAACTTGGGCTTTGAAGACCTAAAAATTGTCTACACAATTTTTGGAATCTTTTTGGAGTTTTTTTAATTATTATTAAGGGAAAATAGTTTTGAAGGGACTGTACTCTACATACAAAAGGGCTCAAAAGCCGATAGCATAGGTGAGAGAAACAACACGAGAGAGGGCAAAACAGCCAACCTAAGAGGGCTCATCAGCCAGATGTGATAATACATGAGAAGAAAGGATCTAGACGTACAATGATACAAAAATAAGTAGAAAAGATCAAAAAGAAACCAAAAGATATTCATCATATAATAACTCTGCCAAAAAGTAGCTCCAGAACCGCCAGATAATAGCAACTTCGCAGCCAACAAATAGCATCACAGCAACCCGTTACTTGATAGCCCTGTCAATCTTGGTTTTGATAGCCTACAACGACATTAATAAGGCAATGGAAGTGGCCTAAGAGGAGTCTTTCATATCCACCTGAGCAATTGCAATATCCCTTTTCTCTTTGGGGCCCCAAATGTCTTCATTAATCCCACTTAAACTACAAACACTATGAACATGTTGTTCAATGAAATTATAAATGCTTTTAAGGGTAGATAGTATGCATTCATTGCGGCTTTTGCATTTCCCATTCTGCCATCCAAAGACTGTAACTTCTTGAAAAATTCAGCAATAACCCCCTCTTCATCATCACTTTGAAGTATTCCTTTTCCCTTAGCTTTTTCCATATTTTTTATAGTCCCTTTGAGCTCTTGTATTTCCTTTTCCATCCTGTCCACTCTGTCCATCAAGTCCTCCTCCTTGGGTTCCTCCATCGGTTGGCTGATATGCAGGAGGTTCTCAGCAAGCTCAAGGTCTTTGTGACTTCTTAGGACCCGATGAGAAGAAGGGATTTTAGTTTTTATGCTCTTTCTTTTCTTGCTAGAAGCAGCAGCTTCAATCTTCCTTTTAAAAGTGGGGAATGAATGCGGTGGGATCGGGTGGAGGTATGGAGGAAGAGGGTGGGGTAGGATTCATGCGGGGGTAGTTTGAACAGTGGTGATGGATCAGTAGGATTAGCCCTTGGTGTAGAGGGACAGCCCTAGAATGGCTCTGAACTTCCCTAATTGATTTCTCCAGTGAGTTTATCAAGTAGTGAGGGAAGCTGATGATAATATTTCTATGAAAGTGATTGAGAAATATCAAATGCTTTTGAGGTATAGTCACAAATCTTCCTTCAAGAGTTACATACCTAACAACCATCCTGGCAAGCTCAGCAAAAGGCTCAGGAATCGATGCCACCTTGATGCCAGCAGTCACAAAATAAATATTCTCCTCATCATCCAGGAACTTCTTGGTCTCCACCTCCCTGTCAACCTTCTTATTGAAGAATTTGGTACCCTCAAGGTGAGGCCCATGATCAGGTGATGAGCTCCTCCGTGATCTCAATCTCCATGTTACTATATTTGACAACCCTATTCTTCCATCCCTGGGAAAATTTGATAGAAATGTCTTGATCTAACCCTTGAATCCTTTCAATTAAATTTGATAGACCCCCTATTTGAAGGTAGTTCCAAAGCACCGTATCCTCTTTCCATGCTAGATTGTGGGTGGGTTCAGTTTTGCATGGTGGACCCCCCATTTTTCTACTGTTTCTGTTCTTGTTCTCAATGGTAAAAATGTTATCACTATGCGGGGAAGGCTAAACTTTGTTGGTGGTTTTTGAATCTTTCCCTTTCGTGAAAGAAGATTTAATTATTATACCAAACTTGTAATTATTGCCCCGCTCCTCGGCTTTCTTTCTATGCCAGAGATGATGGCGGTCCAGGTTCACACATATCACATCAATCATACATATATTATGTGATGTCATCATACTTGTACTTGAGGATCCACACATTAGCATCCATATAACAGCCGTTAGTGTTGATTATCTCAGCCATGTAGATCATTGATTATCGCTTGATTAATTTGAGTGGGCAACACGTCCCCCTAAGCCAAGTTTGAAAAGTATTAATAACACCAAGGTTAGCCAAACTATCTCGCAACCCTATTTCCTTCCCGATAGGTGTGGGTTATTTTAACATTTTCAAAGCTCTTGCATATATCAATAGCTTCACCAATAAAATCTCTAATTGACCAAATTGGGTCTTTGCTTTTTTGTTTAAGAGATTGATGATATTTAGAGAATCACCCTCAATTATAATATTTAGAATATTACAGTCTCTGGTAAGTCTTATACCCCAAAGAGCCACCAGGGCTTTAGAGTAATGGTTAGTTTGCCTGCCCATTCTCCTAGAAAAAGTAGCAACAAAACAGACCTCTTTGATCTCTGATGACTCCTCCTCCTCCAGAGTCTCCCGGATTTCCTTTTGAGGCCCCATCAAAATTTAACTTGTACCAATCAGTGGGAGGCTTAATCCATCGACGGTGTTTCTATCCATACCATTGTTATTCTTATTGAAGGCAGTGTCAATATTCCAATCAGTCAGGATGTATTCTTCCTTCTCAGGGTAAAGTCTATTTTTAGGAGGTTTAAATCTAGCAATATTATCCTGCACAACAATGATAATTTCCTTGTAAACTTTGTTACATTCCTTTCTAGTGTTTCTGAAAATGCCATCATTACGATCCTTCCAAACTCTCCACATAGTGTGGGGTAAAACGAGTTGCCACAATCTCTTCACCACACAATGCTTAAACGGAGAGTCCCATTGTTCCCAGGCCTAAAGACAGGTAAGGGAGAAAATCCATCTCTGATTAAATTTTACAAAAACTAGCTGCCAAATTTTGGAAGCATACTCACAATGGAGGAATAAATGCTTTATATCTTTTGCCTCTTTCTGACACATGCAACATCTATTAGGCATGATAAATCCCTTCTTGATGAGGTTGTCGTTAGTCGGGATCTTGCCATTAATGATGAGCCACCAAAATAATTTCACTCTAGGGGTTAATTCAGACATCCACAGCTTGTGCCACTTAATTTCACTTTCGATAGATACAAAGAAAGAATTATATCCTGATTTAACAGAATATTCCCCATCAAAAGAATCTTTCCAGATGAGTTCATCCTTAAGATTTTGATTACTAATATGGATTAGAGAAAGTTGATTATGTAAAGATGAAACATCAGCCTATACATTATCATTCTCCACTTTTAGTTGTTTCCATTTTCTTTTGTTTCCATCCCTCTCAATGTATCCCTGAATTTTGTGTCCATACTTTGTAATTAAGCTATCTTTAATGTGATCATAAGAAGAAATCTAGTTAGAATCAGTCCATTTATCAGTCCAGAAGTTAATGTTTTGCCCATCCCCAAGCTTCTAGCTACACCCCTGAGAAAGGATGTGTCTGCTGTGAAGAAGGTTGTTCCAGAAAATAGAACCATTCGGAAGAGACTGATCATAAATGAAGGAAATCTTGTTTTGGTTTGAAAGATATTTGATCTTAACCAACTCTGTCCAAGGTTTGTGCTCTTTTATAAGTCTCCAACCTAACTTTGCAATAAGGGCAACACTCATATGTTTGATATCTTTGATGCCTAACCCCCCAAGCCTCTTTGGTTTACATACCTGCTCCCAAGCCACAAGATGATATCTGAACCTGTCCTCAGTACCGTGCCATAAAAAGTGCTTTTGAATCTTTTCAATACTGTTCATCACTGCTGCTGGTATGCTGAACATTGACATGATGTAAATAGGCAAGTTTTGGAGCGTGCTTTTTATCAATAGGCACTTGCCTGCACTTGAAAGTACAACTCCTTTCCAGCCAGCCAATTTTCTTTGAAATCTCTTAATAAGATCATTCCAGACCTCAACAGAAATCTTTCCAGTACTTAAAGGTAAACCTAAGTAAGTAGCGGGAAGAGAATTAATAGTGCATCCTAGAATATTAGCAATCTTTCTTTGCCTTTCCATAGGAGTATTGAAGAAATATATAGAGATTTTGTCAAAATTAACTTTTTGTCCCGAGGCTTCCTCATAGAACCTAAGGACAGTTTTGATAGCCTTTGCCTCAATGATTGAGGCCATCAGGAGAAGCAGAGTGTCATCAGCAAACTGTTGGTGGGAGGAGATCTGATTGCCAGAAGTTGGAGGAAAGCCTTTTATCATGCCAATGCAAATAGCTTTGGAAATAGATCTGCTTAAACTGTCAGCCATTATAATGAATAATAGAGGGGAAATTGGGTCTCCTTGCCGGATTCCTCTATTGCTGGCAAAAAAACCCACCGGTTCCCCATTAACAACCACTGAGAATCTAGAGGTAGAGATACAAGAGTGAATGATTTTTCTGAATTTGATTTGAAAACCAAACTTGGATAAGACCTCATCCATGAATCTCCAGGAGACTCTGTCAAATGCTTTATGCATGTCCAGCTTGATAGCCATCCTGCCTTTTTACTTTTATCCATAGAATGTATAGTTTCATGAACCATGATAATTCCATCTTGAATAATTCTTCCCTGAATGAATCCACTCTGCTTCTTCGAAATGATCTCCATAATAATAGGTTACATTCTAGTGGTGAGAATCTTTGTGAAGATCCTATATATAACATTAACTAAACTGATAGGCCTAAATCTTTGAATTCCTTAGAATCTAACTTTTTCAGGGAAAAACAATGTGTGTATTATTCAGTTCTTTAATAAGATTTCCAGTTCTATAGAACTCATTAACAACTTTCAAGAGATCTTCAGAGCATATTTCCCAACATATTTGGTAGAAGTTAGCCAAAAATCCATCTGGACCCAGAGCTTTATCCCCCTCTAAAGCAAAAACAACCTTTTAATTCCTCAATGGTGACAATTTTTAAATACTCTTAAATCTCTCAGCAGGTATTAGATTATTAGGAATGGAGTCTAAGAGAAAAGAGGCCACTTGTTCATTATAGGAGTTATTCTCAGTGAGAAGGTTCTTGTAAAATTTAAGTGCTTCTACTTTGATGTCCTCAGAATCCTTAGTAATGTTTCCATTGTCTTTAGCAACCTCGAAATTCTGTTACAAGCTCTATGCTTGAGGGTTGTCAAATGAAAAAAATTGTATTCCTGTCTCCTGCTTTAAGCCAAAGGGCTCTAGACTTCATTCTCCAAAAGGATTCTTCATGGTTGTTTATATTATGCAGATCCGAGAGAAGTTTTTTTTCCCGTTGATGATCCTCTAGAGACATACCTTTCACGGAAACATTTAGTTCAAGCTCTTCAAGCTGTTGCTTAAGTTCTTTCTTCTTTTCAAAAATGTTTCCAAAAACCTCTTTATTCCATATTCTAATCTTTTGTTTAACATTTTTCAACTTCTGCAGAAGCCTGAATTGGGCTGTCCCTGTGCCTTCCCAATACCACCACTCTTTAATTCTATCCAGAATATCTTCATGCTCGAGCCACATTTTCTCAAATTTGAAATTGCCATGAAAAGGTTTTGTCTAATTGAAGAAATTTAGGACAATTGGATTATGATCAGAGCCCGTTCTGGGGAGAGAAGAAAGATGAAAATTCTGATCCAAGATCCAATTAGTAGAAATAAGAGCTCTGTCAAGTTTAACCTGGATTAAGTTCTCCCCAAATCTTCTGTTAGACCAGGTAAATTGATTGCCATGAAGCTCTATGTCCATAAGATTAAGAGTCGAAATGAAGCCAACAAACTCTTCCATACCAAGAGAGAATTTAGAGCTTCCCCCAAATTTTTCTCCCAGATTTAAAGGAGTATTGAATTCTCCCATAACCAACCAGTTCATGTTCTCAACATTGCTTCGGAACAAGGTTAACTCTTTCCATAGATTTCTTTTACCAGTAGCGTTATTGGGTGCGTAAATATTAGACAGAATCTAGCTATGATTATTCTCAAGACTTTTAAAGATTATAGCTAAATGGTTATGGGAGGAGGAGAGTACCTTACCGTTAACAATCTTGGTATCCCAAAAGATCGCTAAGCCTCCAGAAGCCCCTTGAGAATCAACAACAACAAAGGCAGCATTCTCCCAGAAATATCTTTTGCAATCTTCAACTGCTTTACTTTTCATTTTAGTTTCCTGGATAAGAAGGATGTTGGGTCTGTTTGATCTTTTAATTTCCTTTAGCATTATTTTCTTAGGCCCCCCATTGAGGCCTCTAACATTCCAAGAAATAACCTTCATTAAAAAAATTTTGGAGATGCGATTCTTTGGATGGTTCAAAATTCTTTGTGTACCATCTGCAATTTCTTTTTCGCATCCTTTTCTCTTGCTTCTCTTTTTGATAGTATACCTTTTCTATATGTGACTCCAATATTTGCAATTCTTCTAGCAACGGCCCTTGTGATTCTTGGAGGTGGAAGCTTCCCAACTTCCAATCGCTTCTTTTTATCACTATAGAGTGATTCCGAATTTCTTCCCGACTTTTTAGTCCTCTTTTCTTACTTCTCACTATGATGAATCCATCATTATCACAGTCTGGTATATTTTCCTTGCTAGTAGGGGTAATTTTCCCTTCCTCTTTTCCTATGACAATATCAGTCTGTTTATCCATTTTAGAAGCTAGCTCCTCCATATCAGAAAACTCTTTATCTTGGTTTAGATCTCGTGTAATAGATTCCAGAGCCTCTTTGACTTTTCCTTGTCTCATTTTGAGTTTCTCCAGAGTCGCTTTCTATTTAATGACTCTTGATGAGCAGTAGTTTTTTCCATCTCTTCTTCCATAGAATTAAGAGAAATGATAACTTTTTCATTTTCTTCATCAACCTCCATACTCAACTTTACCGGATTTGGTGTCAAAGTGTTCATTTCTGAATCCACTGACATATCCCTTTTTCTTTCTTCCTCTTTTGCCAATTCCAGATCGATTTCCTACTGAGTCTCAACCAGTTTCTTAGGTCTCCACAGTTTTCTATAAACCAGTGGCCTCTTCGCCTTAAGTCCTTTTTTCCATTATTTTAGCCTGGAATGTCTCTGCAAGCGTCTACTTCCAGTAGCTAGATCAGTTAGCTACTCTTTATCATCCTTATCCTCCTGTTTCTGTCTTTGAGCTTAAGATATATCTGAGGGTATTTCCAGCATTTACACTGTTTGCTCGGGTATTTTCTGGCAAAGTGGCCTAATTTATGACATTTGCTACATCTTAGTTGGAAAGCTTCATATTCTAGTTGGAATATTTTTGGAGTTACCAAACATGTAAAGAGGTTTTTATGAGATCTCATACATTGCTTCCTATTTTACACAAGTTGTACTTTGATGAATATAGTCTGATGATGGATCAAATTTTTCTCTAATCCTTCTCATGCTATCATTTCAGCAAAAAAAAATCAAAAAGCTTTGATTGGAAAACCAGCTTGCTAGCCAATCAAAGGCAAAAAATAAATTAAAAAATCAAAAAGCTTTGATTGGAAAACCAGCTTGTTGGCCAATCAAAGGAAAAAACAATTAAAAAAATAAAAAAGCTTTGATTTGAAAACCAGGTTAGTGGAAAATCAAAGACAAAAAAAGTCAAAAACTTTGATTGGAAAACCAGCTTGCTGACTAATCAAAGGAAAAAGGAGGCGGATCTTCTTCAAAGGAAATCAATTGTTACCTGGTGGCTTTCTTCTCGGCACTATTTGACCATGTTAAAAATAGGATGACAAGACAAATAGAGGTATGATCAAGTTATTTTGTTCTACTATTTTATTTTTAAGCTTTCTTGTAAGTTTTTTTATTATAGCTAGATCCAATTTTAAAGATTTCCAAGAAAGGCAAGATAAAATTCATATCTCCCCTACTTATATGAAAAATATGTGCACCTCTTTGCAATCAAACTTTTTGAGTGTAATTTATAGGCACCCATAAATAAACAACATGCATGAGGACATGCATGAGTTTAGGTGTGGGAGAGAAGGAGAAGCATGATGTAGTCATTTTTACTCCTATCACAAAAGAAAGGAACCCCATGTGTGTCGGCCTATCACCCAGTGAAAGCTGAGCGCTCACCCGAGGCACGCGTGGGTACCGAGTCTCTCTTTTATGTGATTTTAGTGGGAAACATCATCTATGATTAGTGTAAGAGATTTTAGAAGGGAAGTTTAAGACATACAAGAACCATAGGGCTCAGAACGGCCTCTAGATCCTTGTAGTCACTTCAGACCAAGTGTTTAACAAAATCCATAACACGTATTGTGACAGAAAGAAACATATAAGCATGCACACTTAGCATAAAAGGAAAGAAAACTCATAAGATTGAAACATGCATCGAATCATCGATATTCATGTATATATTATGGTAGGTAACCTTATTACATCCATGGAACCATTACAAAGGGTCACGAGAGAAGAAGACCATAGTCTGCCGCATTACATTGGACTTAATGTAACTAAGCTACCCAAAAGAAAATTTACAACCCCTAGGCCTAGTGCATTCTCTCCCAAATACAACTATTCACCGACACAGTCCTCGCAGCATTTCTGCAGCTCCGCTCACTCCCTAGGTGTCTATTTGGATACTTGTATGTATATCTCCATATGTATATATCTCTATGTATATGTATATTTATATTTCTATCTCTGCATGCGCTTGTATTTATATCTTTCTTGGGCTGCCAACCCGCCTCCAATGCACTTAGATCTGGTGCCAAGTGTCCGAATGTGGTCCTCCATGCGAGCATGCTTCTCTAGGCCTAAGCTCTCCACTTTATTCCATGATGTTCTTCTAGAAGATTCCATCACAAGCATGCTCCATCCTGGGCCAACCTGTCGCTAGGCTGACATCTTATCCATGTGCAACCGGGCCATGCTTTTCACGTGTTCTACTTCGGACGTCCAAAATGATTAATTCTGATCCTTTTGCACATCACGCGTGCTACATGCTTCCTTATACCCTTCTCTTACACACTTTTTCCTTGCGCGCCATTCCATAATTGGGACCTTGTGTGCCTACACGCCTTCATACTTGGCAAATATTCCAAGGGTCCAACATCACCCCACAAGACACTGTTCTCTATCCATGGAAACAATCTACTTAACCAAGAATGTAGGCTTCTTTAAAGAACCAAGGTGTATTATTACATTTTGTAAAATAATAAAGGAATGAAAGAATAGGGGAAGAATGAAGAATTGGGGGAGCATCAATTCAGCAAGCTAGGAAAATCCCTCTCGTAAGTCTACCTCCAGCTTTGTTCCAAATGTCGACCTCACTTTGTGCCTTTTGATAGAGGTTGCTAACTAGGATGCTCACCTCGTAAAAACTCGTGACAATTCCTTAGGCACCCAAATTTTCCACAATCTTCTTCATCTCCTTGCCCAGGTCTTCAAGCATGTCCATCCTCCTGGTAATCTAAGGATATAGTTCTTTTAGCTGGGCCTTGATTGAGCTCCTTAAAGCTTCAATCACCTCAGATTTGCTTTCCACTTCGGCAAGAACCTTGTCCCTCTCTACCCTATTTCCTTTGTTCTTCTCTTAGAATTCCTTCATCTCTGCTTCAAGTGTGGTGACCAAGGAGCTTTCTACCTTATCCTTGTCTATGTAGGTATCATATGTGGCCTCAGTAGATTGGGCAGTGACTTTAACTTCTACGAGAACCTAGCTATACTCTGCGCAACGAGTGCTACCACCTTCAACCTATCCTCCTCCTTTAAGCACATAGCCACTTCTTCTATAGACTCTTGGGCCAAAGGTTGTCTCTCCATAGTGAGGGCACACATTAGATCTTCTATACATTCTAGAAGGGATGAGTACTTATGTGTGGGTGGCGTTAAGTCTGGGTGCTTTAAAAGGATGGTGCCCTTAATAGATTCCATCTTCTTGTACACTTCTTGCACCTTTGTCTTCTCTTCCTTTAACTCGCACCTTAGTTGTGCGTTGATCATCTCTTCCTGCTTCAAGCTCTAGGTCTTTTCTGACAACTTCTACACTTTCTTCCCTAGTTTCTCCTCCAAGTACTCTTATTTTGTCATTACGTGCGAAGAGCCTAGCCTCTATCTCGACTGCGACCTTGTTGAGTGTGTTACAAACTTTCTCATCTGAGAGTTCCTGGGCATTCACCAAGGGATTGGCTCCCTTAGACTTTGGTACTATGATGATCACTCCTTGGCAGACTTTGAAGTCTGGCTCATCAATGTGGGACTCAAACACCCAAGAGAGCATCTTCTTCATTTTGGGGTATGCGCCCTCCTTTTCAAATGACCCCATGGCTAAAAGCCTTTCTATGGGTACCGTGCTTTGGAACCATGTGCGTAGTACCTTCCTCGAGTCATTAATGTAGCCCATTACTTGTCTTTATTCTATATTAAGGGCTCTCCTACCTGAGCACATGCCTTTGGGAAAACTCACTATTAGAGTGGGACCTCCTCCCATGCTTCCATGCTCCTTATCAATGTTTTCCTCTCCTTCCTCTAGCACTATGTCAGTGCTGCACTCCAACTCTTGGTCTACTAGGGCCTTGAGCATTCTCTTTGCTTCTCTCTCCACCACCTCAGTGATCTACTCCTTTGTGAAGCTTATAGCCCCTATTTTTCCCCACTAACCTCCTCATTCCTTTCCATGTCTCTCGGTGCCTTCCTCATCCTGTGCACCCTTACATCATGTGAATATGAACTCCTAATTCTCTTCCCCACTCTCTTCTTCTGATTCGTACACGCTGAACACATGTGGCTCCTGGTCCTTCTCAGGCTCTTCTTCCTTGTTATCATCTTCTTCACTCTCACCTTCTCTTTTACCCATATACCCCAGTGCATTGGTCTCCTCTAAGTCATATTCCTCTTCCACCCTCTACTTTTTCCTGAGAGGTGTCTCCTTGATGGGGATTCAACCTCTTCTTCTTCCTCAGGTGACTCTTCCTTGGTGAGTGGTTTCCTAGGTGCCTCTACTTCTGGTGTTTTCTCCTTCACAGGGACTTTTTCCTCTGCATGTAAGTTCTTGGCTTGGCACTTATTGTTGGCATGCTCACTGTCTGAGAATTTTGCACACTTGGTGCTTCATCTTCTCTTCCCCTCTTCTTGGGTGCGGGATTCTTCCTCTCCATGGGATCCTTAGGTATGGAGACCTCATTCTCCAAGTACGCACCCTTTTCAAAATTTGGCCTTATACAGAGGTATACATGTGTCGTGGATCCTCCTGTAATGGGTAGTGTTATCGGCCTTGTCATTTGGACCTCGTGCGACACGTACCTTTCTACGTATGCATGCTTTCCACTAAGGTAGTTTAATATTTTTTGTAGCTCTCTATGATCCCATTCCGGACTACCTAGTTCTAGCCTCAACTTCTTTGACTCATTAAATCCGTTTACTCCCCTTTGAAGTATTGAACAGTGAAGGGAAAAGGAAGTTTTCACTAAGGGCTCCATGAATCATCTATCAGCCTAATCCTACCTAGGTAGAAATGTTGATAAACAATGAATTTGCATTCCCATTTAGTGGCTGCTGAGAGTTATTAAGGGATTCTCCACTCTGCCCTGAATGTGCTCCTCAGGAACGTATACCATTTCTCTAGTTGCGCCTTGTGGGGTTCCATCATTGTGTCAAAGGCATACTTCTTGAATCTCTTCACAGGGCGAAGGATCCTCGATGGGGTACTCCCATACAAACTTGTTTGGTGCATCAAGCACTCCAATTTCTAAAAATACAATGGTCAAGAGGATGTTTCTAAAGAGGATTCTATCCCCCTCCTTCATGCAACTGACAATATCCTCCGTGATGTAAGTAGACAAGTTATATATAGTGCCTTTTGTAATTTTTCTACAAACATGCAACCAACGCTTATTGACTTGGGTCCATCTCTCCTAGTCATTCAACATTATTACTAGATGTGCGGTCATTTTCATTACGAGGTCCTTGATGTCTAAAATGTCATATTACTGTGACCCCTTCTTACAAGCATATTCATTTATGGTCTCCTAGATTGCCTCCTTGTCACTCAAGTCATCCTCCAAGTTGTCTCCTTTAAATATAATACATTTTAATTGAGAGATAAGCTGGGGAGTGACGCGCATCTTGCACCCTACAAAGTGGAAGTAATATTTGTGTACTTGTAACATTAACCATTGATACAAGCGCTCTAGTTTTCCAAAGTAGGGAAACTCATAGAGTTGCAACAACCCTACCTTCTCTATTTTGACCTTAACGTCATCATTATAGATTGGAAAGTCCTCTGGTGTTCATTTACTTATGGGGCGCACTAATTCCAGTGTCATATCCTTCTCTATTGTGTTTTTTCGGTGGTTATAATCACTTACAGGCACATTTCTCAGGTGGGATTCCCACTCCTTACCCATCATCACTATATCTAGGTATTGCATCTCCACATACCATTCTTCATTTGTGTTTACATCAAGTTCTTATTGTTTATCCTTGCCCTTTCCCTTTCCTTTCTTGGGTGCCATTATCAAGGTCTTCTTATCACTCCACTCCCTCCTTGTTACTCTTTCCTACTTCTTCCAACTTCGATCTCAAATCCGTGATATAAATCTCTTGAACCCATGCCCTAGTTTGTCAAACCCTAACTGGGATAAAATTTCCATGACACACACCTCCTCACAAATCTTTTCATGCCCGTGTAACCCCTTCCTTCTGGTTTGCAAACTCAAACTGGCTGCTCACGCTTCAATCTCACAGATCTTTCTTCACATGATCGAATCTGGAAACCCTAGTTTATAAAACTCACTCCTTTCTCTATTTCGCAAAGTGAAAATGAAAGTGCCTCGACCCTTTACTTATAGTTTTTCTCTTTTTGAACATTAAATGTTACTTCACCTACCACCGTAATTTTTTCATTTAATGCATATTTTTCAAACAAATCCCATCTTTAGCACTTTCACTCATGCACCCAACCTGCACGAAAACTCCTCCAACCTTCTAGCGCATAACCAATCCAACATGATAGGAGACTCTTACGCGTGCATAACCTACACCGAAGAAGGCACTTCTTCTGTCCTAATTCTTGCTCTCACCTACCTCATGTTGCTTAAATGCGCATTCTCCTCCTTAGTACATGGGATCTACAAGTAGCTTTATCCTGGCACCAACCATTCTTCTTCCATCTTTTCTCCTCATACACCTCTTTCAACTGGGCCATTCAATAGGGCTTTTCAACACAACTTTCTTGGCACTCTAATCATGCACTCCTTCACATTTCTCCACCCCACACTTAAAATGATGTGCGGTCCTCTACACACTCACAAATTCTCCAAAATAGTAATAAGGTTACAGCGCCCAAGGTGCAAAACAAAACAACAATGTGAAAGGGAAACACAAGAAAGGGAAATGCATAAAGGAAAATTCTAAACTAACTGGAAAAACTACCTTATTTACAAACACCAAGAAGACTTATTTATAGTAGGGCTTTAGCCTACTCCCATTGAAGTTTCCATGAAAATTCATCCCATCCAAGACACTTATGGCGACACGTTCTTGAATCAAGGATGTACGAGATTGTGTAAGGACCCAACTAATGGACTTTCAACTTCCCAGGATGGCATAAAAACTTAGAATCATATAGTAACACCATATTCCAAACCTCAAACTTCTTGTTTCTAATGTGGTGATCATGCCAAGCCTTCTTCTTTGCTTTTACATTATTTGGTTCCACCTGGTGAGTGATCATCTCTCGGCCCGGTTTCATTAACTCATTAATCCTTTCTTCCAAAGTGCTTTCTCATCAAGCTAACCCTCTGCACATGCTTTTCATAGAGAAGATAACATAAATTCAACTGGAAAGAAAACTTCCACACCAAACACCAACTGAAAAGGTGTGGCTTTGTTCATCCTTTTATACGTTGTCCTGTAAGCCCATAATACTACTAATACTTTGTCATCCCAATCTTGTCTTCTGACATCACAAATCTTGTCGGGGATATGACTCAGTATTTTGTTGAATGCTTCCACGGTTCCATTTTATTATGGGTGATAGGGAGTAGTCTTGTGATGAGCTACCATGAACTCTGATAACAATATCCTCATGGTCTCATTCAAGAAATGCATACCCCTATCGCTGGTCAAAATCAACGGGCATCCATACCTCGTGAAAATGTTCTCTAACAAGAACCTTGCTACTATTACTACTGTGTAATATTTATTCAGAGCTACCTCTACCCACCTTGTTAGGTAATCCGTGCAAGTGATGACATAACGTGACCCAGTCCTATGCGTTGTTGGTGCAATAGGTCCTACAAAGTCTATTTCCCATTTCTCAAAAGGCTCCATGCTAGGGATAGGGCACAAAGGCATTTCATCTCTCCTTCCTAGTTTTCCAAGGTGCTAACAATGGTCACACGCTTTAAAATAGTCTCTACAATCCTTGTATAGGGTTTCCCACCACAAACCTACCATTAATATCTTACGTGCGGTGGCATCACCGCATTATTCCAACCTGCACTTCCTCCGTGTGTGTGTCCTCCATAATGGCCGGACACTCATGCTATAATACACACCTGTGTAAAACTTCATCATGTCCCAACTTGTATAAGTCTCCACCAATTAACATGTAGGGTGCGGTGCCTATGGTCAACTACTTTATCTCTAAAGTCTTCATTCCTTCTGGCACCACACCTTCCTTTAAAAATACTACAATCTCTTCCAAGTCTGAGGGTGCACGCCACAACCTAAACAGTTGTGCATCTATAATTTTTCCTTAATACTCTGTGCATCCTCCCCTGAATCAATTCTTGATAGATGATCGGGCCCAAAATTGATTTTCTAGGCTTTACTACAACAGTGAATTCAAATTCTTGAAACAACAACAACAACACCGAAATTTGACATATAGAGGATGATCAACAACCCTTCACCTAGATATGCAAGCATTGCTCCATGGTGGTCCACAGAGGCATCTACATGGACATGAAAGGGCTTGTCCCAATAGGGAAAGCATAATATAGGTGCGGTGATAAGCCTATCTTTTAATGTATCAAACACCCTCTTGTGCCTCTCCCCAATGGAAGGCACTTTTATGTCTAAGAAGCTCCTCTAAAGGTGCGGTGATCTTGACATATCCCTTAATAAATTTCTTATAATAGATTTTATGCCCAAAGAATCCATGCAGGTGCTCTGCTCTAGCTAGTAGGCTTCCTTAACCCCACAATAACTACAACTTTAGCGGGATCTACTAGTAATCCCTTCTTACATATGATATGCCCCAATAAATTCCCAAAGGGTGTAGCAAACACACATTTCTTAATGTTGAGGGATATCCTCAACTACCTACACCTCTCAAACATTAACCTTAAATTTTCACAATGGTCTTTAACCAGACCATATAATATCCAATCATCTAAATAGACCTGAAGAAACTTATGGATGAAGTCCTAGAATGCTTGCACCACTATGCGTGAAAAGACAGCAGGTGCATTTTTCAACCGAAAGGGCATGACCGTATATGCAAAAATTCCCCACTCAATGGCAAAGTTTGTCTTCTCTTGGTCCTCCTTTGCAATCCAGACTTGGTGGTACCCTAAAAATCCATCCGTAAAGGAAAAGATTTCACATCCATACTCCTTCCAAAACAAATTCAAAGTGAAGGGGGTCAAAAAGGGATCAATGACACAAACTACATTCAATTCCCTATAATCCACATAGATCCTAATCCGCCCATCCTTCTTGATGTTGATTACCATTGGACTTATCCACTCTGATTCTTCCACTACGTTAATGATCCCAGAGGCTATCATTTTTTCTATCTCCTCCTTAACCTTCACACACAAATTGGGATTCATCTAGTAAGGCCTTTTCCTAACCCAAAGTGTGCACCGTCCCTCGGTTTATCTTCATCTCCCCAAGGAATGGTGAACGTCTTTGAGCTCGGGTACCCACATGGGAATAAATCCTCAAATTTGTGTAGCAGAGATCAATGATCTTATATACTTCCTTCTCTCGATCGAGTAATCTCCAATAATAGCTTCCTTAGGTTCTTCTCTAAAACTGATGTTAACCTTCTTCATTTTTAAGGGCTCATGATAGGCACACATGTGAGTATCTGCACTATCTACTACCTCGTGTGTCCCTACAGAATGGCTAACATCTAAGCTTTTTGATTCCTCTCCATCAATCACATACACCAACTTTATTTTTTATTTTTCCAAACACACGCGTTCAAGTTGTAACTCTTGTTTCCTCTACTTATTCTTCAAAGCATGCCCCCAATCTTGGTTCACTTAGTAATTCCAATAGCCTATCTTCTATCCTAGCACTATCCCCCATGGTAAGGTGCTTGATACCCTAAAAGGCCTTATCAACTGATGGTTTGGTACTCTGATACTCAAAGGTTTGAATAAGTTCACCCATGAAGCTCATGCTAATTCCTTGTCCAGTGGTGTGTCTCGAATGAATATACCATGCACACACAACCCTACGGTGTAGAATACAACTTGTGCACCTAGAGGGATGGTGGAAAATATTCCATGCCTTCTCTCCGCACCCGTTCATGCTCCCTGGCTATGGAAAGAGGTAGGATCCTTCCCATGGTACTCCTTGATGATGGTGGGTACTCTGCTCCTAGAAAATCTGACAGAGAGAAAATTCTTACTTCGTGCCACTCTATAAGGCTCTCTTGATGTGTATCCCACCACTTAGCCGTTGTGCTAAGCAAGACATAACTTAACATCCCCCTCTGTTCCTTCTCATCCTTCCACTGAGCTTCCACCTCCTAAAGAAAGATCTTAGGGAAGGTACCTCCTCAATACTTGTGCAGTTATTTTCCTCCAAGGTGCCTAACCATGCATGCCTTTGTTACCTTGGTCACCGACCCTCTCAACTACCATCCCATTAATTCATAAGTCCTATGCACCTAATTGTCACATGCCAGGATGGTGGTATCACTCACTAATTGAGAATCTTCAAACTGGATAACCCCGTTAATAGGGTGTATCATCTTAGGGTCTCGATTGAGCATACATATATCCTATCCGAACTTCTTTCCCCAATGGTTCAATATAGGGTGCTAACTTCCCATCATCCGGGGTATAATGACTGTTTGTCCTTGTTCTCATAGCTTATGTACCCTTTGTTGAACCGAAGGTTTGCATTGTTCTTTTAACACCAAGGTCACCCAAGTAGTGCTAGGAAATTGTCTCGCCTCAGCGAGCACCAAGACTTCAAAGTCCCAAAGAAACTTGGCTCCCTAGATAGTAATAGCTACATCCTTTAAGACACCAATGGGCATTTCCTTAGTCTTGTTTTACATATACAACACATTTGAAGATGGCTGTAATGCGGGTCTTCCCATCTGATGCCATGCATCCAAAGTTATAACGTTAACCTCCACACTTGTGTCAATGAGGATATTGCTTTGAGGATCCATCCATCTACAACTGCATTCAACATAATATCCTTTTCATAGTTAAGGCTGTGAAGGGGAAGGTTTACATGCAATACCTATCTCTCGTGATTTCCTCTAGGACGTGATACCTTCTCTCTCAACCATGATCCTAGCAAGGAATGATATTCTACTTCCTTAGCATTTTACCCACCTCCTTAACCTTGTCTAGGTCATCCTTTCATGCCTCGACCCTCTTTCCTTGTTCCTCCTTCCTACATTAGATCTCCCCTTGTAAGCTTCAAATAACATCCATGGTGTCTTGATATATCTTCTTTTGATGCGTGGGGTCTAGATACTTTCCATGAATGACCTCCTCCCTTGAAACCAAGTTCTTCTATCTTGGTACCTCTCTTGTGCGCATGGATTCTACCCTTATTGTTACCAAGACAGGTTCTAAACCTACATCCCGTGTTCTTGCAAGGCATCCACTGTATGTTCACCTTCTTGATACTGACCATTACAATGCCCTTGTCCTTCTGGTGCTACTGATTCATATTCTCAAACAATTTTGTGCACTCCTCATACTTATGCTTCTTTCCGCACCACAAGCACTATAATAGGTTTGAGCATTCACATTTGTAATGCTCTGTAGATCCACAATTGAAACAAGTTCCACGTGGGAACTCACTCCTTCCTCCTCCGTGGTTACCATGACCACGAAATCCTCCTCAAAAACCTCTTCCACGTGTACCTCCATCTGCGTGCTCCTCATAACAGTGATCATCACCCTTGGAACTACTTGTAACACTAGTTTGGCACACCCCATGATTGATGGCCTCATGGATTTGATCAATGAGCCTACAGTCCTTAGTATCATGGGTTGTAGAAGTGCAAATCTTGCAATAATAAGATACATTCTTCCTGATTGCACGCTGCAGTAAGGGACATCTACTTGCATCATGGTCCCCATGAAAAATCTCACACTCTACCACCATAGTGCGTACTATTCTTTAGGGGAAATTATCCTTAACATGTCTCTCTATCTCACAATTTGTGCACCACAAACCACTGCGAGTCTCATGGGCTGAGTTTGCAAACAATTTTTCCAACTGCTTGGCCATAGCAGCAATCTAGGCCTCCAAGAATGGGATAATGCCAGTATCAACACTACCAATAGCCTCGGTGCATAGGGAAACCTCTAATGCCTCATGTGGGTCTATAAAAGTTTTATGAGACAAGGCCCTTCTAAAGGGGTGATCAACCCTCCAAAGCAAACCATTGTGCATGCTGTGAAGGGTGAATATCATATGATAATTTAGACAAGAGAGTTTTAAAGTGTGCATCATACTCCTGCACACTCTCTCGATATTCCTTGTTGAATCTCCTTCAAAGCACTGATGCTCTTCTACTCAAACTCAGGAATGTGGAACTCTACCAAGAATGCATTCTTTAAGGTAGTATAATCCACTCTTGTCGATGAGGGTCATACTTCCTATACCAGCTATGCACGCACCCTTGCAATGTTGTTGCAAAAGCCCGACTAGCCTTCCATTCTCGGGGTTTTGAAACCCTTCACACACCATAGCAGTTCACACTTGTGAACATGTTTCATAACATCCTCAATACCTATATAATTGGGAAAATGTAGAGACATTTCAAAGAAAACTTACGGGCGTGGTTGGGTCCAAACCCTCCTCCATTAAATCCTTTATTTCGCCTATGTTTCCTCCACCACCTAATCCACCAGGTCCACCAGGTGTTGAACCACCAGATCCACTAGACCCACCAGCTCCTACTCCTCCTGAACCACCAGATCCATAGGCCCCACGAGGTCCCGAAGTGGTCATTCCAAGGGTTCTAGTAGTTCCACTAAGCTACGTGCTTACGGTCTACAACAATGTCCCACTTTGCCATAGTATACCCCGCACCGCTTCTAGACATGAGACCAAATGCTTGTGTGCCTACACCTTGCCCCAAAAGTCCTCACACTTTGGGCTGGTGTTTATAGCCATAGAAGTACCAAATGAGAAATTATATCTCCTAGGCATAGAACGATCACCTCCAATGCGATCAACTAGATTAGAAATATTATCCCCCTGATCTAGAAAACTAAGTGCCGGTTCCGGTCACTAGGTGGGCTCAGATGTGTGCCAACGCTTCTTCTTTCTCTGTGTGATGAACTCTCATCAGAAGCTGAAGGGGTTTCTCTCACGTGCTTGCCAAGATGGGGTTACACAAACTACTCAAGCTCCACGTACTCAATGTGAACCTCAAATCCTTCCCGCAACATCTTCCACCATACATCCATCACACCTGCAACCTTGCATCATCTAAAAATATCCCTTTCATGTGCTTCACCATACTTGAGTCATCTATCCTCCCTTTCTTTCTCTGTTGTAACATCTGCCATCTTCCTCCACCCTAGCTTCCTCACCCAATGCTCAGAATGGTTTAGCCATCCATTGGAAATCCTATAAACTCGTGGTAATAATAAATATCTTCAAATCTAGAGGGATAACATGTAAAAATGATCCTCTGGGATCCCATAAAAACTCAAACTTAGTAACCTCCAAACAAGAATATGTGGAAATGGTGTACTCCAAAGTGTAGCTAGCCAATTACCCCTTCCACCAATGATCCATAGCACAGGTCCATGTCAGATCTACATCATGTAGCCTTTGGTACAATTCTTGGGTCCACACATGTGATCTACAATGACAAATTGTTCTAGATGCATAGGCTACGAGCCATTCATACAGATCCACATGGAAACAAGAAAAAAGTTTCATATAGATCATGGTAGAGGTTATCTTCTACCCATCTATGTGCATTAAACTCGTGTACATTTCTGAATCTTTGAGTAAATTCATCCTCCATACTCTTGAATCACGATTCAACATTTTCCAATGTTAACCACTCTATCATTACTCATTAGACAAATCATGATGTATGTTAAATCCCACTACAACTTAAAAAGACATCCCGAAAGTAATAGAACCAAGATGTATTCATTTTTACTCCTATCACAAAAGAAAGGAACCACATATGAGCTTTCCTATCACCTAGCGAAAGCCGAGTGCTCATCCGAGGCACATGCGGTACCGAGTCTCTCTTTTATGTGAGTTTAGTGGGAAACATAATCTATGATTAGTGTAAGAGATTTGAAAGGAAGTTTAAGACATACAAGAACCATAGGGCTTAGAAAAACTCTAGATGCTTACAGTCACTTCATACTTTGAATGTTTAATAGAATCCATAACACGTATTGTGATAGAAAGAAACATACAAGCATTCATACTTAGCATGAAAGGAAAGAAAACTCATAAGAGAGAAACATGCATCAAAATCATTGATATTCATGTATATATTATGACAGGTAACCTTATTACATCCATGGAACCATTACAGAGGGTTGTAGAGAAGTAGACCATAGTCATGCATTACACTGGACTTAATGTAACTAAGCTACCCAAAAGAAAATTTACAACCCCTAGGCCTAGTGCATTCTCTCCCGAATATAACTATTCACCGACAGAGTCCTCACAACATTTCTCTGAGCTCCGCTCACTCCCTAGGTGTCTATCTAGATACTTGTATGTATATCTCCATATGTATATCTCTCTATGTATATGTATATTTTTATCTCTGTAGGTGCTTGTATTTATAGCTTTCTGGATCACCAACCCGTCCACCAACACTCTCGAGATCCGGTGCCAAGTGTCTGAATGTGGTCCTCCATGTGAGCATGCTTCTCCAAGCCTAAGCTCTCCACTTTATTCCATGATGTTCTTCTAGAATATTCCATCGCAAGCATGCTCCATCCTGGGCCAACCTATCACCAGTGGCATCTTATCCACGTGAAACTAGGCCATGCTTTTCATGTGTTCTGTGCGAACATCCAAAATTACTATGTCTTGATCCTTTTGCATGTCGCACGTGCTACATGATTCCTTATACCCTTCTCTTGTGTGCTTTTTCCTTGCACGCCATTCCATAATTGGGACCTTGCACGCCTATGCACCTTCATACTTGGCCAATATTCTAGGGATCCAACACATGAGCTATGCATTTTGATTTTAAATATGTGACACAACAAAAGGATATCCACATAAGAACCTGTTGTAAAATAAAAGAGATCAAAATCAACGAGAAGAAGATCCACACAAGAACACATTGCAAAAAAAAAAAGAATATCAAAAGCAACATAAGGAGATCCACACACGAACCTATTGTAAAAGAAATAAATCAAAAGCAACAAAAGGAGATCCACACAAAAACCACGTTATAAAAGAAAGAAATAAAAAGCAGCAGAAGGAGATCCACACAAGAACCTGTTGTAAAAGAAAGAAATCAAAATCAACAGAAGGAGATCCACACAAGAACCTGTTGTAAAAGAAAGAATATCAAAAGCAACAGAAGGAGATCCACACAAGAAACTATTGTAAAATAAAGAAATCAAAAGCAATAGAAGAATATCCAAAGGAATGTGTCCTCAATACGAAGAATAATATAAGAAGAGGAGATAATAATGTAATGCATGAGGACATGCATAATATTAAGTGTGGGGCAATGATGAGGCCATAAATTGGCCATAAATTACCATTATTTTGTCCTTCCAAGTTACCTTTGAAAGTGGATTTAAATGTAATCTAGGAACTTATAGTTTTCTTAAGATAGAGTATAGGATATATATCTTGTTCATTCTTTATAAATATTTTGTTATCTATCTTGTTGACTAATCCTATTGATTATTTGGGAAAAGATGCAAAGTTTTGTGTATGCAGGCCATAAAGGAAAGATAATGCTAGTATTGGGAAAAGTGGAATTTATAATGAATAGTACATTTAAAATAAAATATGATTTCATATTCAGATTCCTCTCAAAAAATTATACAAGTTTAAAAAAATAATCATCTCAATCCGAGGTCGCATGCAAAAGTTATAGTTGTTTTAAGTTAGTTGTGGAACTCACAGAGTTAGTTCCAAAACTTGCAGGTTTAGTTTCGGAACTCATAGATTTAGTTCTAGAACTTGTATCAATTGAATGATAGTTAGTTATAGAACTTTCAATTCATGGAAAAATTATATTTAGTTCCGAACTTACAGATTTAGTTCCGAACTTGCATAAAAGGAATGACAACTTTAGTTCCAGAACTTGCATCAACGAATGACAATTTTTGAGGGATTGTGAAAACTCAAAGATTCCAATGGGAAATCTAAGAGATTTTTTGTTCATAGAAATTTTTTTAACAAAAACTCATTCAAATTTTTATAGGTTTTACCAATGAAGAGAGATCTAACTTTTAGTGAGCTGCAGTCCAAGGAAAAGTGTATCAGATGAGCACTAAAAATTCCATAAACAGAAACAGAAAATTCAAATGGAAAATATGAGAGAGGTTTTTGTTCATAGAATTTTTTTAAGAAAAACACATTCCTATTTTCTATAGGTATTACCAATAAAGAGAGATATAACTTTTAGTGAGTTGCGGTCAGGAAAAGTGTATCAAACGAGCACTTAAAGTTCCATAAACGAAACATAAAATTAAAATGGAAAATTTGAGAGAGGGTTTTGTTCATAGAAATGTTTTTAACAAAATCCTCATTTAGATTTACAACAGTTTTAACAATGAAGAGATATTTAAATTTTAGTGAGCTGCAGATGAGGAAAAGTGTATCGGATAGAGCTAAAAGTTCCATAAACGAGAAAAAAAAATCCAAAAAGAAAATATGAAAGAGTTTTTGTTCATAGAAATTTTTTAACAAAAACTCGTTAAAATTTGTATCAGTGTGTTACCAATGAAGATAAATCTATCTTTTAGTGAATTGCGATCTGAGGAAAAAGCATATCGGATAAGCATCAAAAGTTCCACAATCAAAAACAACAAAGTCAAATGGAAAATCCAAGAAATGTATTTGGTCAAATAAATATTTTGAGAAAAATCCTCCTTCCAATAATGTATAATAATAAAATCATTATGATTCTTGTTACAGAAAAGCAAGGAGAATATTTGGGAGCAAATCTTCCTAAAATAAGCAAGATAAGATTTGACTTCAATAATATCTCTCTCTCCATATTTTGTGGAGATGGAGATCTTAGTTGTTAGGATTGGAATAAGGATAAGATCAGATTATATTTCCTAAAATAAGGAGTTGGTTGGATGCATGAATTATAAATGCAACCTTCCACACTGAGATATCTAATTTTCTTTCTCCCAAGAAATAAAGATATGTTCTTTCCTCTCAAATATTTTGTAGTTTAAAAATCAAAAGTATGATTTAAATTCTCTTCCAAGAAATAAGTTGGCCACAAATTTCAAGGAAGATGGATCATTTATTTATATTTATGTTTATTCATTTGTTTGTAATTTATTTTGTTGTATTGTGAAAATTCATCTGTTGAGAGCCCTGCGTGTTTCGTTTAATTATGTTTATTTCCAATTCAAGCAATTTCAATTTATGCAAGTGTGTTTAAATTCCTGCAAGTTTGATTTCCTTCATGCAAGTGTGATTTATTTTATGCAAGTTTGGTTTGTGTTTAAAGGATTTGCTTTCAAAGATCTTCGTATCTTAATACATATAGCCATTAGACACCAGCCCTAGATTGACATTATTAATGGCGAGGATTGACGACCCTCATCACCCATGCTCATTTGGGAACACCGCCCTAGACTTCACCTTTAAAATTGTGCCAAGGACACACATGAAGGGTTCTGCTAACTCCTCTTTGCACTTGGTTGACTCAGACTCACAGTACATGAATGTAGGCATGCATGTAAAGGCACTCATTTCTCAAGGTGTTTTCTCAAGGGTGAAAAGGATTGCTTGTCAGATCTAGCCATATAGAGCCACCTGAAAATGATTAAAAAGGGGATTTCTCACACGACAGAATGAAAGAATGATTAAGAATAATGTCAAAAATTATGATATGGCATCCCATTCATAGTTGAGGGTCTGAGAAATGTGATTAGTTCATGATTTATCCACCTAGCAGCTTTGGGTGTAAATTTTTTAAACATCACTTTCTGAGACAAATTTGTAACAAGCAAAGGATTCCTTGAATATTCTTATTTTTGGGGGAAAATTTGGGATGAATGAGAAAGTGAAATGTATAAATGCAATGAGAATACTCTTGCAAATGGTCAGAGGTTAACTTTTCTAATTTTGAGAGAAACCATTTTCCCGAGAGGCCGTCTGAGAGACCAGTTCATTTCCCTGTGTTTTTAGATTTAATCACGTCAAGGTGGTTGCAAGTGTATAGCCATTGATATGCTCTGAGATTTTTAAGAAACTTTCCCTGTTGATGAATATGATGAACTTTGAATGACTATTTGTTGATCATGTGCATTATTGTGTTTGCTTTTCTTTCAGAATTGTTTCAAATAGTTTTTCTTGTTCCTATTGCAATCTTATGTTAAAATCTCTTTGAGTCACATAAGATCTCATTGTGTGTTAGTATTGTGGCATTTGTAATTTCATTATGAGAAGAGCCTTCATCTGGTAATGAAATAAACAATTTAAAATCAATTTACTCTCACTATGTTGATAAATATTGTTTGTAAGCCTATGAGTGTATCTTAGGCATGACGAACCAGAGATTCCTAGCATTTAATTGAGTCTTTAGCATGAGCCTTTGTGTTGAATTCTTGAAGAGTGTGTGAAACCATGCGTCTCTAGGCCTCCATTGATGCACACCTTCTGGTTGAAGGAATATCTTGGCTATTCTAAAGCATTCTGTCAGAAATTTCCCAATATTTGTAAAGGCTCTCAAATATCTGGTATAATCCATTCTATCTTGCTTAACTTCCCACTAATAAATTTCTCAAACAACGAATCCTACACAAACTACCCCTGTTTGTATTGTGTATCCACAAATGAAAAAATTCTAGTGCCAAAGTATGTAGGGACAATCAGGATTCATTTATTGTCTTTAGTAACCCAAACCTTTGTCTAGGAAACATCTCCACTCTCTAGTGTGACAACTCATGAGAGTTAGATTGTGTTGTATTGATCATATTTCCTCAAGGTTCTCATTAAGATTGTGTAAAGAAGGATCTCTCAATGTCCTTCACCGATGCAGGTTACATAATGGGTCCTCTCACCCTTGTTGAAGGCACAACCTAAACTAGTGGGGGTAGATCAAGCCCTCAGTGAGGTGTTATCCATTTCTCGATGTCCAAGTGACAAAGAGTAAGACAAATCCCATCCCCACTATAAAATGCCTTATATCATGTTCTGTCTATCCCTAAGCATCTTGCCAAAGTCCGTGATGCTTCTCGACCCCGTGGGAGAATAAATTTGATACCGACAGGTCCCTTGTCCAATTCCCCTTGTCTCTTTTGATTTTGAAGTTTGTATCCTTCTTGCCATCTATAAGATTCTCTTCTATCTCCACCGCAACTTAGTCTCCTCCATTTCCCCGTTCACTTCTAATTTAAAAACCTCGTTGTCTCCCATTGCTCTCATGATAGATTTTTGTTTTACACTTTATTTACATGTCCAGTAGTAATGGTTTAGCCTAGTGGTCACTAATATACATCTATAGCTATGTAATATTGTTGAGAAAAGGGTACTTGCATTATATAGAAGCAATTTGTATCATGAATTTAATTACGTTGACATGATATTTATTTTCAATTGATTAATGTTTTTTTAATTGGTTAACATTAACTTGAGGATAATGTAAAATAAAATTACTTTTTTGTAATTATCCATTATCGGTCGCTAAGATCATCAAAGACTATCAACCCAAATATAGTCTACGAATTAATGTCTTAGCCTAGCAGTCGCTAATATACAACTATAGATATGCAATATTGTCCAACAAAGAGTATTACATTGCATAAAATTAAGTTGTATCACGTATTTATTTACTTCAATATAAAATTTATTAATATTTTTGAAATAGAACGTGCATCAAAAGAACCTACAGAGGGGGAGTGCAATGAACCAAGATGGAATATCAATCAGTGAGTATTGACCTATGAAAATTTTGATTATTTTAATTGGTTAATATCAAATTGTGGACAATTGAAAAAATTACTTATGTGCAGTTGGCCAAAAGGATTATTTAATTATTTTATATTTGGACGGTTTTCTATATGAGAAAAACCAATCCCATAATGAGATGACATTCAAGTTTGGTAAGGATACTATCAACTTGTGAGGTGGCTATCAAGGAATTATTAAAGTTACTATCAGAAAAATGTGAAGTGGGATTTTGGTCTAGCTATCTCTCTCTCTTCAATGAAGTTGAAAAGTTGATAAAGGCTTTGAAAAAAATAGTAGTTGAATTGAAATTGGTTATTTTTTGGGGAAAGTAACATTTCTCTATAGAAGATGAAATTGTAGTAAAATATATCCAAAGTATTTGGAGTAGAGACAATAATATTTTCATATGTATAGACTCATTTTGTATTACAATAGGCCCAAAGGGAAACCCTACAAAAAAATTATAGTAGGGAAGAAAACCAATGGAGAAAATTGTTTAAAAGATATGTGGTTTATGACTAATTTATACACAAACATATCATAGATATTGTTTCAGGGTTTGAGTGTTGTAGAGGGCATCAAAAAATTACAGCAAACAAAATTTATATAACTATTAATTATTTCAAAATGTTTTTTACAATATTCATTTGTACATTCATATGGTCACTCTTTATTTTATATATGTTGAGAATACAAATTTAAAACTTGGTAGTATTTATATCTTCATGTGATGAATTTGATATTATAGTTTTATAAGTTGTTTGTGTGAATTACCCAAATAAAATATTATCACAATAATAATTTGACCTATTTTTATCACTTTTGGAAGCTTACATTAATTATGAGTCGTTTTTATAGATCCAATTAGATGCCTCAAAATTACTAGTTTTGGGAGTTGAAGGTTTGATACCTCATAATATGGTTCCAAATTTTAGATCCAGAATACTGAATACCTTGAACACGAGTTTAGTGATGAATTGATAAGAACTGCATCAAAATATTTTGACATCGCCTTATGGTCTTCATTTATGGATTCAAGAATTGTGAAGTACATATTCATCAAAAAAATATTTGGGCATGAGATACCCACTTTAGGTTCATTTGAGGATGCCACCAATGTAAGATAAAAAAAATACTAGTTAGTAGATAGTAGACATTTTTGGTAATGTATATGGTGAAAAAACTATAATTTTGTTTGATGAAGCAAGATTATTTTACACAAATTCAAAGAATAAATTAATATCAAAACCACAACATACTGGATATTTGATGGAAACTAAAAGACTAATTCAAAAATTAACACTGAATTAAGTACATGGTTGAAACATGCAGGAAAACACAAGAACATATGTAGATCATTGAAAAATTTCAAACACACCATTCATTTGAATTATATAATTTGATTTCAAATGAAACAATGTATTGTGTATTTATATGGAATAAAATAACTACCTTAAAGTTCTTAAAGATTCATGCGAGTGTGCAATAATAATTTTTTTTTTTTTTTTTCACAACAAAAAAATTATTTCTAAGGGAAAGGAGACAATCATAGATCATGGACCAATAAAAATTTTTTTTTCCTAGATAAACATAGTTTAATATTATAGGAATTTTAAAACTTATAAGAACCTTATTCCAAACAAAAATTAAGCCTAGCGCTATCTTAAGCACGTATAAAACATAAACATATGTTGTTTAGTTTTTTACAAATCGATGTTAGCTTCCCCAAATCATAACACAATTTTTCCAGTTCTGCATGTCTTAATCTTAAATACAATTTGAAAATGATAAAAACCTTATTGCATACTAAATAATAATCCTGCTTGACCACTAAACCGTATAAAAATAGAAACATGTTATGTTTATTGATTTGCAGATCCATGTTGGCTTCCCTAAAATCATAAAATGATTTTTCCAAGATCTACATATGTTAATCTTAATGACATTTTAAAATGATAAAAACCTTATTCCAAAGCAAAAATAAATCCTAGGAGACACTAACCCATATATAATAGAAACATTTTTTTTTTTTGTTTTATAGATCGTGATTTTAGAGATTTCATGTTTATTATTTTGTGGACATCGACAACAATGTCAAATTTTAATGACATGATGCTTTCATTCCTATGATACATAATATGGCTTAGAGGTTGGCATCTTTGATTTTATATTCACACAAGAAGATTTCATCATGACCAAACATACCAATTATCGAGGTTCCAAGAATCCCAACATATATCTTAAAAATATAAGCACCATTTTGAGAAAGTGTAAGGCATATTACAATTGTAAAAATGCACCTATTGAAGGATGATTTTTGTCCTATAATGAATATTACAATTCTTCAACTATAGATAAATTGTGGCCTATATTAAAAATATTTAAGGATGTGAAAATCGATGTGGAGATGTTCGCTATGTCATTAAATAAACAACCCAATTATAATTATGTAATATTTCCATAAATTTCTTTGAGAACACCTTTCTGTATAATGTGTGTGACTATCTTTAGTAATGTTATTTTATATAAATTTTTTATCAATCATTGGAATCAAGAAAATGCATGGGAAAATCTTTATGTCATCATCCATTTTTTATTACGCTAACCTCCCTCACATGATTCAAGGGACTACTTAATTAGGTTTTGATTTCGAGTGCCCTCACTTGTTTACTCACATTTCTTTTTATTATTTTCCCCATCCCTCTCATGGTGTCTACCTAATTTCCTTTCATCCTTTTACGTAAAAATAATCCGAGAAATGGATTTCTGTTTCATGTGTATTACACTCGTCTATGCATTGTCTTCCGCATAGGATACACACCCAGTTATAAGTGTGATTGAGAAATTACTGGGAGTGGATTATCTCTAGATAACTAGGAGAGCTTATGTTAACTTTGATATTTTAGGCATCTTCATTTCAATTTCCTAGTGTTGTGTGTCGATAAGGCATTGGTCATGGCATTTGTGTCCCATTTCATTTACCCACATCATCATGTGAGTTTGGCTGAAATATGGCAGAAGTATGCCTTCATATTATCTTTTCTAATAAATATCCGTGTTTGTCTCCTTTATGGGTTGAAAACAAGATTTGTGATGCCCTGGAACTAAAAATTTGGGACCTCCTTCATTTTTGATTTTTTTCAAAGCATCTCTATCAATTCAATCGAGCATTGTCTCTAGGTTACCATCCCTAAACTTGTTCATGCTTGTTAAACATTCTCTTCCCCTTTCATGTGGCACTAGTTGAATACTATTACGGGATCATCCTTTTCCTTTCTTAGGAATGATTACAACACTTGGCTCGATGGACCAATTAGAGGTGGAACCATAGGGTTTCTCAGTAATCACCCCTCTATTTTTTGTCTATTTAGCTCTATGTTTTTTGTAGGCCTGGTTATTCATGTTACATTTTGGCCTTGTTATTTACATTCTTTTGTAATGGTTTTTGGTTTTATATGTATCCCTTCATCAATAAAATATTTTGATACTTGTAGGGTGGGGACCCATCAACCCTCTAGTTCATAGCTTTGGTCAAAAGCGTTTAACTATCTAAAAATTAAATTATGTAATTTGTCCCTAAATTTATTTGAGAACAACTTTTTTGTATAATGTGTGTGACTATCTTAATAATGTTATTATGTATAATATGTGTGACTATCTTTAGTAATGTTATAATACAATAAAGGATTTAAATGATAATAGATATGTTAATATATAAAAAAAGTGTACATAATATTTTATTTTGTTAAATTCTATTTTTATTAATGTTAATTTACCTAGATAAGCTACACTGACATTACCTAACAATTGTTAAGTTTTAACTCTCTTACTTTTATTTTTTAAAGTCATATAATCCTCTCAACTTCAAATTATTTTATGCAAAAATAGTTAACATCGGTTTAAGGAATTTAAGGAATTGACAAATTCTCAACCACCTCAACAATCAATGTGTTCATAGGTATAGTGTAAATTTTTTTATTTTAATATTATTTATTCTATGAATTTTGGATCCCAACGTGTGAATAGTTTTACAATAAAATTAAAATAATTTACCCTAATTCTACCTTTAGAAAAAGAGTTTTAATTTATTTCATATCTATATTTAAATATGAAAAGATATCCTCATGATAAGAGGAGTAAGGATAATTTTAATTATCATTTAAAGAGCCAGGTGTGGAAGGAAAATTTCCCCAGTGATTTCATGTCCCTTCTTTTGAGGGACACATGATGGAGGAAGGTGATCTAGGGGTTAATGATGAATGTCGTCACACATTTATAACTATTAAATGGATGTTAATATTTTTGTAAGGGGATATATTCTCTTGGAATCTATGTTTTATCTTGTACCTTTACACGCATGTGAATTGAATTACAGATAAGTGTTATAAGAAATGTGTGGCTCTTTTTGTCACCTCTATAAGTCTATTTTGGGAAAGCTCAAGTGGTAGTGATTCGGGAGCTCCAACGGGTGGTTTTCAATTTGACACTATGATGAATGCAGATGGATTGAAAGCTGGTCCAATCCATAAAAGGAAAAGAGCCTTAAGTGGAGAAGCATCTAGATATTCCTTCTCTTCCTAGATGGATGGTAAAATTAAGAATTTCACCATGAGGGGTTGGTTAGAGAAAGTGTGGTCTGTTGTTGAAATATAAAAAGAGGATGAAGAGGAGGACATATGTGAAAGCATGAGGAAACTTATGATTGATCCCATAGAATCAATTGGTAGAAGGAATGTGTTAATATGGCCCATGGACAATTCCCTCACCAATATCATATCTAATTCTTTCAGCCACTTTATTCTGCATAAAGAACATGAAGGATTGGAGGAGCATCTGAAGTCACCATGTAGTTTTATATCTATTCTCTAGCTAGTGTATGCATGTCATTACATGTGGGTTGGAAGATTTGGTGGAGAATGAGGGAATGGTTCTTTCGGTGAGCACCAAAGTATAAATGTCTGAATACCGTGTGGAGCCATCTTCTTCTTCTACACAAAACCTAAACAATTTGGATGTGGAAAGTATTGTTTTTTGGAGAAGTTTATTATTGGCAAATAGTTTTGAAAGGGACTATACCCTGAGAACAAAAAGAAGGCACGAGAGCCGGAATAAGAGTGAGAATCGTTGAGAGTGGATCAAGATCCGAGGTTACAATGAAGCTCAAGTAGCCCGAAACAGGTACTCAAATGAGACAAAACAAAAATTACTACAAAAATAAAAAATTGATGATTGAAAAAAATTCATTGACAAAAAAATATGTTCTATATAGCGTTAAAGACTAACCAATACTACTTCTATCCAGATTTTTCGATGTTGGTCTTGACTCTCTTCCGGGCGTGAAACATACCCAGGAGTTGTCATGTGGTTAGCATCGAATTTTCATCAAGCTCCTCAATGGTTCTTTTGCTTTCTTTTGTTGCCCCAAAGTGTAGCCGAGACACCGCTAAGGTTGGAAACACTTTTGGCATGACCTCAATGAACTCCTCAATTTCCCTAAAGGTGGAAATGTTGTAATCATGTCTAGTTTTGGCCTTCCCTAAGCGGGAGTCTAAGGAGAATCGGAATAGATGGTTTGATGTCCTCAATCATCTACAAACTTTTTAGCTTGGTCAATGTTCCCCTCCCCCTCCATGCTTTTCTTGCCTTTATGTTTATAATGTTCTTGACCTCATCCTTATAGCTTGTATCTCAGCCTCTAAGGCCTAGAATAGACCTCTTTGAAGAGCTATCTAAAATTACTTCAATTATTTCCCTGATATTGTGTCATGTGCATCTCTAGTTCGAAATGCTCCTTCTCACTTTATGAGCCTCACGGTTGAGCTTCATGGAGGCCACATGACCGGTATTTTAGAGGTAGAGGTGAGGTGGGTCGGGAGGCCCTAAAGTATTGTTGAGATGCCATCGGGTGGGAGAATTAAGTAGATCGCTTTTATGTGTCTTATCTCGAATATATATGTAATTTTTTTATTTTGGTTGCATAAGGTTTGAAGATGCTTATATTACATGGTTTATAATGTCAAAAATTTATATTTTTATTTAGGAAATAAAATAGGTATGGGGATGTCAAAATTCTTATAGATCTTCCCTCATGAATTTTTTATGTAATTTTCATGATAATGTGTCTTCTCACTTTATGAGTGTCCATCGATAATTGTTGATATCATGGAATGAAGCCTCTTGTATTTTTTTTGATAGGCTAGGGCCTTCTCCCTAGGTATATAGAGCAAAAAAAAAAATACAAAAATATATTTGGGATGGCTTTACAATATATTTTAATTAATATCATATCCATATTTAAATATTAAAATATATATGGAATGGTTTTACAGTTAATTTGATATCTATATTTAAATATGAAAATATATCTGGAATGGTTTAACATTTAGTTATATTATCATAGTGTGGATCATCTCCCTCTACTAGTTTCTTCATAATATCTTCCCAATTCTCTAGTTATGTTTTAATCTTAAATCACATCATAGTAAATGAACCTGGAAGTGTCTCACATCTCTTGAATGTCATTAGCCTAGTGGTCACTAGCCCGTATAAAAAAGAAACATTATCAGTTTATTATTTTGCAGACCAATGTCATCTTCCATGAAATCATTAAAATATTTTCCCAAGATCTGCATAGTTTAATGTTAATGACATTTTAAAACTGATAAGAACCTTATTCCAAAGCAAAGTTAAAGCCTAACGGACCATAGCCCTTATAAAATAGAAACATGTTATGTTTATTGTTTTGCATATCAATGTTGGATTCCCTCAAATCATTTAAATATCTTCCCAAGATTTATATACTTTAATTCTAAGGACATTTTAAAATTGATAAGAAACTTATTCCCAAAAAAAATTAATCCCAAAGAAGTTCTAGCCCATATAAAAAAGAAACATGATCGGTTATTATTTTGTAGACCAATGTTAGCTTCCATGAAATCATTAAAATATTTTCCCAATATCTACATAGTTTAATGTTAATGACATTTTAAAATTGATAAGAACCTTATTCCAAAGCAAAAACTAAAGCCTATTGGCTATTATCTATATAAAAAAAAACATGTTATGTTTATGGTTTTGTAGATCAATGTTGGATTCCCTAAAATCATTACACAATTTTTCCAAAAATTACATAAATAAATTTTAAAACTGATAAGAACTTTATTACAAAGGAAAAATTAAAGCCTAGCAGTTGCTAGCTTCCTATAGAACAAAAACATGTTTTGTTTATTATTTTGCAGATCAATGTCGATTCCAATATTTTGATTTTCGATTCATGTATATGTTATTTTGGAGTACAATGTTGGATTTTAATATATGTGATTTTGGATTCCAATATATGTGATTTTAGATTCCAATATATGTGATTTTGGATTCCAATATATGTGATTTTAGATTCCAATATATGTGATTTTGGATTCTAATATATATGATTTTGGATTCCAATATATGTGATATTAGAATCTAATATGTGTGATTTTGGAGTGCAGATAATTCCAATATTTAACATTTTGGACTCCAAAATTAGTAATATCAGATTCCAATATTGGCTATATTTTTAGCTTCTCAAATTGGAATAAGTCCAAATTTAGTGAAATAAGCATTATATGTATGTATATATATATCCATGTTTGTGTGTGTGTGTGTGTGTATTGGCTATGAATAGATTTAAAAAAAGATCTTCAAAAGGGTTAAAATAATATTTTATTTATCCTAGTTGTAATATATGTCCATAGATATTTTCCAAATGATAATAAGTTATAAAGGGTAATCAAACAAGGATATATATATACACACACATTTATGAAAATGTATAATAATCATATTATTCCAAAGGATTAAACAAAATATTGTATTTTTCCTTATTGAAATTTGTTAATCAAAGATGTGCCAAATGTAATAAGTTGTATAAGATAAATCAAATGCTTATATAACCATGGTAATTTTCATTTTTATAAGCATATATGTATGTATGTATAAATATTCACACACACACACACACACACACACACACACACACACACACACACACACACACACACACACACACAACTAGAAAATTAATACAATATGTTAGAAGAATTAAATAATTTCCAAGATCAATGTTTTTTAAAACTATCATACTTTCAATGTAACTTTACTTTTTCTAAAGGAATTTAGATTACAAGTTGGAAAGATATATTATTTCACAAATAAATATTAAATTTTCGTTAAGTTGGAAATGCACAACTAAAACAAAGATTTTCTTTTGCACATATTTAACTTTAACAAGATCAACAATCTTTTAAATCACCCAAAATATGATTTTCCCGTGTTTAAGCTAGCTCATGCAAGACTCTAAATCACTTAATCAATCTCGTATAATCATAAAAGTGATAATACCACACAACAAAAAATATTTCCATATAGTCATAAGGGAAAATAAAACCTTTATTGTTGTGATAAATAGCAGGTGGTTTAAAATAATAAGCTAGTCATTCAATCCCACATATTCTTGCATTTCAAAGGGAAAAATCAATTATAATAATACAATGAAATTTTCTTAACAAAAGAAATAAACTTTCCATTTATATTTATTCCCAAAAATAATATTTCCCAACCCTTACAACAAGTCTCCAAAAGAAAAATAGAATTCAGTTTTATTTCTAAACAATTATAATACAAAAACACTTATAAAATGCAAGTTACAAGCAACCCACTATGTGGGAAAAACATGCCCAAAAACTAAACTTTTAAACAACTCTCCTCCAAAAGAACTCCAATAATGCCTCCAAACTTAGCTCCAAGCTCCCAATTTTTCCAAGTGATCTAAACACAACAAAGAAATGGGCTTGGAAACCTACCAACTATAGGCATCATTACATGTCTTTCTCCCAAGAGATGGAATTCTAGCCTCACCCAATATCATGGGAAAGAGGTATATCATGCTACCAAGATGCCCAAGAAAACAAAAATTATCCAACGTAGTCATGCAAGTCAACCAAGGAGGAAGAAGTGAAATCTACACTAAAAAAAGATTATTCAAGCACCAAAGAATCTAAAAACAAAGTCAATGGGAAAAGGGGAAGAAAGAATACTAAAACCAAAAGTGTAACATGTAGTGTCAAGATCATACTCCAAGCATAATAACCCCATAACTCCAAAATACCCACAAAAATCCTTATAGCTCCACATTTTCTTCATTTCAAAGGATTGTTAATCATTGCATGTTTACTTTGCAAGGATAGGATGGGATTTCCAAGTCAAATGGAAATGGCGCCTAATTCTCCCAAGGAAGGGAGTAGAATAAAAGGATCCTTCATGGATTCCCCAAGATACCATGACCATAAATAAATTATCCCTTCCCCCTTCCCAAAACTATTCCCAAATTCACTCCCATTATGGGTGGAGGGAAAATAATAAAAAAATGAATAAGGTAAAAATAAAAACAACCGAAAACCAACTCCCATACCCAATACAAACATTTCGAACCACAAAAAACTTCAACAAGGTTTGTATTCATTGCATTATCAAGAAGAAAAAAGAAGCATTGCTGAGGCATATCTCATATAATAAAAATTCCAAAATCTCCCAATTCTCTAATGGGACCACCAATAATCTCTAGCTCTAAGCAATCCAAGAATCCCTCCAAAAAGTCCCCAAAAATTCAAAAATGGGGACAAAAATAGAGAAAGTTATCCAAATCCCTAAGCTTGTGGGAGGGTGACATGTGTCATCCCACTAACTAGGAACATCCTACTCATCAATGTCCCCATATAAGTACCTACACAACAATAAACGTAAGAATAAAAATTCATAAATACAATCCTTCAAAATTCTATGACCAAATCCCAAAGTCACTCACATGAGACAAAAGAGAGGAAGGATGGTGACTTGAGAGAGGATTTTGAGAGGGAAAACACTTTTGGGGTTCAACAAAAGTTCCCTCTATCCATAGGTTAGGTCTAAAGGGTCATTTTTAAGGTAAGAGGGACCCCATACTTTCCAAACAAGCCTCGAAAATTCCAAATTTTTTCTCAAATTCGATATTTAGAGAAAGTGAAGAATCCAAAATTCTTGGTGGTCACCCCAAAAACAAGGTTAGGTAACCCCAATACACCAATAAACATAATTAACACTAAAAATATCCCAATTATAAAAATCATCATAAAAATACAAATTAACATCAAACCACTCTAAACAAGGCAAGGTTAACACCAAGATTATTTTAACAAGGTGAGAAAGTGTTAAAGAGTAATAAATGGGACCAACACATAACATCAAGGTGATCATACCACCTCAAATATGTAAATAATGACAAGGTATAAAACATGGTAAGGATGGGTTTGGTCTAAGTTGAATTGTGCATCTTGGTAGTGCTACCACTAAGTCTCATGTTCTCCTCGTGGTGCAACATGTAGTCCTGCACACTCAAGAAAAAACCTCATACCTTCTCAATCTAAAATCAAATGAAATAACCATATGAATAATCATGATAATCAAACAACTATGTGTTAGCTGAATATAAATACACCACATCTAACTATCCATTAATATAGAAATTATGAAAAAAATTAATGATACATCCAATATAAAAATCATATCCATCTCATCACATAATCATCATCTCTAAATCACATAAAATGTCTATAACATGGATAAGAAAAGAGTGTCACAAATAGTGTTATGTCAAGTGTAAGAGTATCATAACCAACATGATGATAAAACATCAAAGCATATAAGTAATATCCATCATAGTCATAATGTCTCCATATGAAATAATAAACCCATCAAAATGAGTCAAAAAAACATAAGGGAGAAAAATTGATGGCCGAATTGCTAGGAACTTGACAAGGTCATAACTTGAGCTCCGAGTGTCCATTTGAGTCCATTTTTTTAAACCACATGTTTCAATGAGACAAATGAAATAGAAACCTGCCCTACCAGTTGGGGCAAGTTTTGACACGTTTTCGGGCCCTAAATCCGCCATCTTGAGGCCAAAAATTAGGATTTAAGTTATAGTTCAGTTTTTTCCTATTTTTGGGCATTAGTTAATTTTAGTCTATTAGTTGCATTATGAGTTATAAAGTTGGAAATTCCTCTAATTTAGGGATGTAGAATATGCATGGCAATTTTTGTGCCCATACGAATAAGCATTCAAACTTGCTAAGAATAGCAGGTTCTAGTAAACTAACTAAAAATAGTAATTTCGCCACATAGAGTAGATTTAGTCAGAGTTATTTAGAGTTTGCTTAGCAACTCGAGTTGGGAGTTGTTTTCCTATTTAGGAAATATTGTAATTCATTATTCAAGAACAAATAAGGAGATCTATTTTCTTTTGGAGTTCATATTATTTGCAGTATATTAGGTTTGTTCATAATTTGGCTACATTATCTAGTATCAGAGTGAGGTTTGAAGTATTTTTTTTTTTTTAAAATGGTAGGAAGAGGAAGAGGAAGAGGAGAGGAGGTGGTATTGCCCAAATGAATAGAAATATACAAGATCTACAGAGACAAGTTGTTGTGCTTACTGCAATGATAACCCAGAGAGGAAATCAAGGTGGAGATGACACAGATGAAGAAGAAGTTTTTGAAGAGGAGGAAACACAAGCACCACCATTAGATTTTGAAGAAAGGATGCTTCGAGCATTAGAAGGAAAGAATGATGGGATAAGAGTTGATGTTTCAGAGTATGGTGGTAGTCTAAAACAAGAGGAGCTGATAGACTGGTTAACTAGCATGGGAAATTTTTTTGAGTGGAAGGCTATATCAGAAGAAAAGAAGGTAAAATTTGCATGCACGAAATTGAAAGGTCATGCTATGTTATGGTGGGATCACCTATAAAGAGTGGTCAAGAAAGGGGAAAGAAAGAATTAGGATGTGGAGTAAGATGGAGAAGAAGTTGAAAGATAAATTTCTCCCTATGGATTATGCACAAACCCTTTACAAGAGGTTTCAAAATCTCAGTAAGAACTTACAAATAGTGCAAGAATACATAGATGATTTCTACAAGTTGTCCATTTGTGTAGAGCATGAAGAAATTGAGGAAAAAATGGCTGCAAGATATGTTAATGGATTAAAATTTTCTATTCAAGATGAGATAAGTATGCATAAGATTAAAAGCATGGAGGATGCCTACCAATTAGCCTTAAAGGACGAGGAAAAAAAAATATTCAAAGTTTTAGGAGATCACCTAGAATGAATAGGGGGGCCTCATATTCATTTCAGGGATGAGCTGGTTTCAGCCAAGGTAGGGAGAATCATCTCGTGGATTTGAAAAGTAAGAGGATACGAGACAAGATTTCCGAATCAACAAAGAGGCAGAGGATTTTCTAGTGGCGAGAGGATATGCTTTGGTGATAGAGGATGGGAGGCTCCACAAAGACCATTTTTTTGTTACAGATGTGGTGAAGAAGGGCATCGGGATTTTGAATTCCCACATACTTATACACATGACAAAAGGAAAGGATATGCTCCAAGACTAAATCTTGTTGAAGATGAACAAGTAGAAGATGATCGGGACCTAGAAATTCCACCGGATGTTGGAGAAAATTTGATGATCAAGAGAACGATGATTGCTCTAAGAAAGGAGGTCAAGGGGATGCATGGCTATGTACAAATATTTTGAGAACAAGATGCACTTCAGGAGCAAAGGTATGTAATGTTAATATTGATGGTGGTAGTTGTGGGAACATGGTTTCAAATGAGATGGTCGATAAATTGGGTCTACATTATGAGAAGAATCCTAACCCTTATCGTATTGCATGGTTTAAGAAGGGTAATAAAGTTATTGTTAATAAGATATGTTTAATAAGATTTTCTATTGGAAACAATTATAAGGATGAGATTTGGTGTGATGTTATTCCTATGGATGCATGTCATATCTTCTAGCTTTAGGAAGACCATGGCAATGTGATAGAAAAGTTATTCATGATGGGGAAAGAATACTTATACTTTACGGAAAGATGGCACAAAAATAGTTTTGCTACCTTTTAAAGAAGAGGGGAAGGCTGAAAATATGCTTTCTAAAAGGAATTTGTGAATAAGGAAAAGGCAATTGGTTCTTGTTACACACTAGTTGCAAATAAGGATGAACTGTAAAGTGCACAAATACCAATAGAAACAACAAAATTAATAGAAGAATTTTTAGATGTTATTCCTGATGAGTTACCAGATGGATTATCACCCAAAAGAGATATTCAACACCATATTGATTTGATTCCAGGGTCTTCACTCCCAAATCAAGCGGCTTATAGGATGAGCCCGACATTATATGCAGAGTTGAATAGGTAAGTGGCAGAGCTCGTGTGAAATGGGGTCGTAAGGGAGAGCATGAGTCCGTGTGTAACACCAACTTTATTAACACCAAAGAAGGATGGAACATGGAGAATGTGCATAAATAGTAGATAAATCAATAAAATTACAATCAAGTATAGGTTCCCAATAGCTCACCTTAATGATATGATGGATGTGCTTGCTAGATCTAAGTATTTCACCAAGATTGATTTTTGAAGTGGTTATCATCAGATTCAGATTAGAGAAGGAGATGAGTGGAAAACAAAATTCAAGACAGGAAATGGATTATATGAGTGGTTGGTGATGCCATTTGGGTTATCCAATGCACCTAGTACTTTTATGAGATTGATGAACACCATGCTACGGGAGTATAATGGTAAGTTTGTTGTGGTTTATTTTGATGATATCTTGATCTTTAGTAAAACTAAAGAAGAACATCTTAGGCATCTAAGGTTTGTATTTGAAGTGTTAAGGAAAGAGAAACTCTATGCAAATATGAAGAAGTGCACATTTATGCAAGAGAGTTTGGTATTCTTGGGCTTTATTATTTCAGCAGATGGGGTACAGATGGACTCGAAAAGATAAAGGAAATTATTGAATGGCCTACTCCATGGAGTATAACAGAGGTAAGAAGATTTCATGGTCTAGCAACATTTTACGAAAATTTTTAAAAAAATTCAGCAGTATTATAACACCTATAACAGATTGCACAAAAGGAAGGGAATTTTTGTGGACAAAGGCAGCTGAGGATAGTTTTCAATTCTTGAAGAAGAAGGTGACAGAGGCCATTTTGGCACTACCAGATTTTGATAAAGTGTTTGAGGTTGATTGTGACATCTCACATGTGGGTATTGGAGTTTTTCTAAGTCAAGGAGGAAAGCCAGTAGCTTTCTTTAGTGAGAAACTTAATGAGGTAAGAAATAACTACTCTACTTATGATGTGGAATTTTATGCAATTGTACAAGCATTAAGGCATTAGAGGCATTACTTAGTGCCTAAGGAGTTTGTGTTATTTACAAACCACATAGCCCTTAAGTATGTGAATACCCAAAAGAAGTTGAATAGTAGGCATGCAAAGTGGGTATCATTTTTATAGGGTTATACTTTTTCTCTAAAACATAAATCTAGAAAACAAAATCAAGTTGTAGATGCATTAAGTAGGCGTGTGACTTTGTTTACCACTATGAAAAATGAGGTGGTGGGTTTTGAAGAAATAAAGGGTTTGTATTCTTCTGATTTTGATTTTAAGGATATTGATAAAAGACTAATTTTTCCATTGTCGATAATGTAGGAGATGTCTTGGATGAGTATATTTTATAGGATGGCTACCTATTCAAGGGATGCCAACTATGTATTCTAGTTGGGTCTATGAGAGAGAATATAGTGAAAGAGTTACATAGTGGAGGGTTAGCTAGGCATTTTGGTAAAGATAAGATGATAGCCTTGGTAGCGTAAAAAATACTATTAGCCAAAGTTGAAAAGATATATGGTAATATATGTGGAGATATGTCGAATTATTCAAGTCTCGAAAGGTCATGCACATAATACGGGGTTGTATATGTCGTTTCCTATTCCTAAAGGTTCGTGGACAAATCGAGTATGGATTTTGTTTTGGGATTACCAATGACACAACAAGGTAATGACTCAATTTTGTGGTTGTTGATAGGTTTTCTAAGATGGTTCATTCTATTGCCTGCAAGAAAACAAGTGATGCAACAGCGTGTAGATTTATTTTTCAGAGAAGTTGTTCATTTACATGGTGTTCCAAAAACCATTACTTCAGATAGGGACACAAGGTTCTTAAGTCACTTCTGCAGACTTTATGGAAGAAATTTGGAACTCAACTACAGTTCAGCAATGCCTATCATCCACAGACTGATGGGAAAATAGAGGTGGTAAATCGGAGTTTGGGAAACCTGTTAAGGTGCATCATTGGGGAAAAGTCTGAAACAATGGGACTTAGCATTACCATAAGCTGAGTTTGCATATAATAGTTGGGAGTAATCCAAATAGGGTGTTAGATTTGGTATAGCTACCAATTGATGGCGGAGTTAATGATGATGTAGAAGTATTTTCCAAATATATACAACAATTCACTGGAAGAAGTGCGGAAGAAGCTACGAGAATAGTAATGATAAGTATAAGGAAATAAAAATGTACACAGATGGAAAAAGGTATTTAAATTTGGTGATTTGGTTATGGTATATCTGCAGAAGGAAAGGTTTCCAAAAGGAACCTATAACAAACTAAAGTACAAGAAGATTGGTCCTTACAAAATCATGAAAAAAATAAATGATAATGCTTATAAGGTAGAATTGCTAGGGAATTTTGATATTTCTCCAGTGTTTAATGTTTCAGATTTGTATTCTTTTCATGGGGATGGTGCAAAAAAGGAAGTTATTGGTGAAGTAGTAGATTGGAGGCAGCAGGTTCCGGTGAAGAAGAAAGAAGAAGTGGATCAGATTCTAGATAAGAAAAAAATGGACACATGACATGGGAAATACATCAAATATTTGGTACATTGGAAAGGAATGGAACAAGAGGAAAATACTTGGGTCACAGAGTGGGAGATTAATAAGTTAGATGTAGATAAATGGAATAAGTTTGAAGAAGACAACTTGCAGGAGCTGCATTTTTTTCAAGCAAGGAGAATGATGCGTCAGAATTAGCAGGAACTTGACAAGGTCATAACTTGAGCTCTGGGTGTCCATTTGAGTCCGTTTTTTTAAAAACCACATGTTTCAATGAGAAAAATGCAACAAAAACCTGCCCTACTAGTTGGGGCAAGTTTTCAACACGTTTGTGGGCCCTAAATCCACCATCTCGAGGCTGAAAATTAGGATTTAAGTTATAGTTCAGTTTTTCCTATTTTTGGGCATTAGTTAATTTTAGTCTATTAGTTGCATTATGAGTTATAAATTTGGAAATTCCTCTAATTGATGGATGTAGAAGATGCATGGTAATTTTTGTGCCCTTACGAATAAGCATGCGAACTTACTAAGAATAGCAAGTTTTAGTAAACTGCTAAAAATAGTAATTTCCACCACATAGAGTAGATTTAGTCAAAGTTAGTTAGAGTTTGCTTGGCAACTCAAGTTGGGAGTTGTTTTCCTATTTAGGAAAAGTTGTAATTCATTATTCAGTAAAAAATAAGGAGATCTATTTTCTTTTGGAGTTCATATTATTTGTAGTATATCAGGTTTGTTCATAATTTGTCTACATTAAAAATGGTGGAAACTACACATTATTAGTTAGACTTGGCTATTGGAAGTTGGAGTTTTTGGGAGCATGTGCTCTTGTGAAAGAATGGTTGATTTTAGTGAAAAAAATTCCATGTTGTTCCCACTTTGTGGGAGTTTTTTTACCATAGAATTTTAAGATATTTTGTTCTTTTTATCATATGTGAAGTAAAAATATATTAAGTGTTTCACTTGTTTGGAAACTACATTATTATTACTCTTACAAATCTGGCATTTTGGAGGAAGAAATTGTATAGTTATGGAAATAAAACTTTTATATTACCACTATTACATAATGGAAATAGTTTTATTTATTTATAAAGTAAAATAAGGTAATGATCGAGACAAAGGAAACATATTTTTGTGAGTTAAATGTGTTTTCTAAAACACTATCAAATCATGTTGTTGTATTTGAAATTGGAGTGGTAAATTGTCTCTTTTAAACTTGTAAAAGTTGCAACATTTTTGCTTAGTTTTGTTTATTAATAAAATTGGAAGAAAGGAAAATGGATCCAAAGTTTTTATTTTAAAATGTCTTAAAAGTAAATAGATTTTGGGTTTACTAATCTCCAATTTTAACTTAATGTATTTTTTCAAAAAAATATAGTTATTTGATCATCCAAATTTCCTTTCTCATCTCATTTTATTACAAATAAAATGTAGAACTCTCATAATCAAAGATAGAAATTTTGTGATCTTGTTTAATCATATAATTGTATATATTGATATTTAAACACATGCGTGTGTGCATGCACACACACATCTCTAATTATCGTGATTAAAATGTATAGTCATATAATCAAATTCCTATTTGGTTTTTATAAAAACATGATTGATCTGTAAACTCTTCAACTTTGGAATTATCCATAGAATAAAAAAATAAATGTTTTTATTCTACTTTCTATTAGAAAATGACAGAGATAGATAGTGAATGAATTATGCTTATGCTTAAAATCGACAATTGCGGAAAGGAAATAATTTAAGCTCCTAAAACCCAACAAACTTTATCTTGGAAACCTCTAGAGGAGGAAAAACCAGTTGGGAAGGGAAATTGCTCTTTCTTCCCACTTTTATTGACCAATTCAAAATAACAAGTATATAATTTACAATAAGTATGAAATAAGAAGTAGATAATATCTCACACTTCCTACCAAATACTTGCTTTCTCTATCTCAACACTCCTTTCTTCTACAAAACACAGTAAGATCACTAATAACTTATTGCTCACTTGTTTTCATGCTTCGATGATCCTATTCTCTACTACAAACATGTATTTATAGCCTTTCTCATGTACTCCCATGCACTCAAGAATGGGAAAGGTCATGGAGGAGAAGAGACATAGTCAATCTTCCAAATTTTGGGTTTTTTGTTTTCATTTTTTTTTTCTATCCGAAAGAGCTAGGACCGCCACCCAAAGTAGACCGGCGGTCCTAGAACTACCTCTCTGGTTGGGTGGCGGTTTTGTAACCGCTACTCTACACAGAGTGGTGGTCATGTTACTAAAAAGACAGAACCTTTGTGTATTTATTTTCCTTCTTCATGCTAACTGATTTGATGAAGTAGAGTCATTTTAGATCCCTATGGATCACACCTCCCCTACTTAGGAGGCTTTTGGTCCCACAAAATATTAGTGGGGGAGTAGATGAGGAAATAATTCCCTCACTTGCTCCTTGGAGTACCACCAGACTACCTTGGTGTCTTTCCTTTCAGTATAATCTACCAAGACTCCGAGGGATCTCTCCTAGTCTCTCGACCTTCTTCATTCTGGCACTACATCCTCCTCTAATTATCCTCATGAGTCCAATACCGAATCCTCAATGGAAGGTAGCAACTGTGTTCCTTCATCTTCATCTAGCATGGATGGCTCATATAGGTGCAAGTTCTCACAGTTTACTACAGAGTACATCCTCATACATGACGGTAAATCAAGTCAAAAGGAATTTTCTCCAACCTGCTCTAATATGGTAAAGGGCCCATATCGTAGTGGTTTGAGCTTCCGTGTTTTACCTTATAGTCTCTCCTTTCTCAAGTAAACCCAAACTCTATCTCCAACATGAAGTTTATGTTCCCTCGTATGCTAATTGTGCCTAGCTTTGTACTTGGCTTGAGATATATCTAGTTGTTATTTTAATTTGAGATGGATTTTTGGATTCTCTCAATAAATTTTTTTTTCTAGTCACCTCTGTGTCTCGTGTCTCCTCTTCATCCTGCTCTTGCTTATTACGTTCAGCAGATTTATAGGTAGATATCCCAAGCATGCTTCAAACATCGACTTCATAGTGGATGTGTGTACTTCTGGTTATAGGAATGTTGAATGTAGGCTAAGGAATCATCCCAAGTCCTTAGATATTTGTTGTTATACCCTCTAATCAACTCATACAAAGTCCTATTTACCACATCTATCTCGTCCATCTATCTATGGATGGAAATTTGTGCTCCTTTATAACTCCGGTATCCATCTTGTCCCAAAAATTAGTCCAAAACTTCCCCAACAACTTGGAGTCCCTATCTAAAACAATAGACTTTGGCAAACCAAAATACACCCATACATTAGAAAATAAAAGATCTACTTCCTCGTGTACTTTTATTGTCTTTTTACATGTCGAAAGAATACACATCTTCTTGAATCTATGAACAACAACATATAGATAGTCATGGCCATGTTTATACATAGGTAATACTCCTACAAAATCCATAGAAATTTCCTCCCATGGATGATTAGGTCTTGTAAAGGCATATACAAACCCTCCTTCCTAGTCTTAGGCTTATTAGTACAAAGAAGTTTACATCCATGTATAAATTCTGATACTTCTTCTTGCATATTGAGCCAATACATGTACCTTTACAAGTGGTCTAGGGTCTTACCAATACCGAAATGTCCCACTACTTTCGAGGTATGTGCTTCCCTCATTAATATAATTATTTCTTGTTTTGACACACAAATCTTCCCCAATCGGTAGAGTAGCCCATCTTTGAGATAATAATCTTCAATCCCTATCCTTTCAGTCCCTTGGGACTGAAACTACTGAAATATCACCCCAAAGTCTCTGTATTGGGCATATGTCTCTCAGTAAGCTTCTTTCTTGAAGGGATCAATCTGATAGATAGTTTCTAAACAGGTAAAATTCTCCTGTGTTGGTAGCCTAGATAACATGTTTGCCACCAAGTTTATACTACCATTCTTTTATTTGATCACCAGATGAAACTGCTAAAGCAACCACATCCATTTGTAGTGCCTTTCCTGTTGCAATTTAGATTGTGCTTGCAAATCTTGGAGAGGTTTATGTTCAATGTGCACAATAGTTTCTTTACCCAAAAATAATGCTTCCATTTTTAATTTCATAAACTAGTGCCTAGATTTCCTTATCATATACTAAATATCAGTTAACTACTGAAGTAAAATTTTAAGAATGATAACATACGGGATTACCTCCTTGAAGTAACACTACACCCATGGCGTAATCATTGGAATCTATCTCTGCTTCAAAAGGCTGATGAAAATTAGGAAGAGAAAGTACTGGAGCATGACTAATCTTGTATTTCAATAACTCAAAGGATTTGTCTTGTTCCTTACCCCATTCAAAACCCTTACTCTTGTAACCATTGTGTGTAGAGGTGTTGTAATTACGAAGAATCCCATAATGAACTTCTGCATGTACTATATTGCTCCCATAAAACTAATAGTATTTGTGGCTTATGTTGGTGTTGGCCAATTAGTGATGGCTTCCACCTTCTTTGGATCCACTCATAGCTCTCTTCCTCCAACCATGTGCCCAAGATAGAAAAGTGACTGTTTGGAAAATTAACATTTCTTCATATTACAAAGCAGTCATTTCTCCATGAGACCTTACAAGACTTGTTGTAAATGAGTTAGATGTTGTTCCCATGTGGCACTAAAATTCAAGATATCATCTAGATATACAATCACACATGAGTCTATGAAATCCTGAAATACATCATTCATCAATCTCATAAATGTAGTGGGTGCATTACATAACCAAAAAGGAAGTGATAACCATTCATACAAACCATGTTTTGTTTTGAAGGTAGTCTTCCATATATCCTCCTCCTTCATTTTGACTTGGTGATAGTTGGACTTGAGATCCAACTTTGTGAAGAATTTGGCATGTTGAAGCTGGTCCAAGATATCATCTATGTGGGGAAGTGGATATCTATTATTTATGGTGACCTTATTCAAAGCGTGGTAGTCAATGCACATTTTCTAATAACCATCCTTATTTGGCACCATCATAATAGGAAAACCACATGGTGAGGTGCTCAAATGTATTACCCCTTGATCTAGTAGTTCCTAGAGTTGTTTCTTTACTTTAGTACTATCAAGAAAGGATTTCCTATACAACCCAATGTTTGGTAGAGAGGACTCTAGAAATAGCTTAATCTCATGCTCTACTTCCCATTTTGGTGGTAACCCACTGGGAGCCTGAAATAATTCTTGAAAATATTGAATAATAATATCCAAATCATGCTTTCCTTGGTTAGAAATTTCTGAAACTTCTACCCCATCTTGTTTATCCTTTAACAAAAGTAATCAAAACTGATTATGATTTTCTTGAATAATTCATTTTGCTTGGTTAGCACTCACCATAGTAACCTTGTCTTAGAATAGTGTGCCCGGATGTTGTAGCTGATCCCATCATTGACCCATCTGTACCAATTTTCCCTTCTCATAAATATAACATCCTTGATATTCAAGTAAGGACTCCTGAATACAAAATCAAAAGCATCAAGTGGAATAACACCATCTTCCAAAACATCAATAGACTGGGAATTTATCCCAAACTTGACCTTACATCTTCTTGTTACCTGAATTTCAACACCCTTCTTCACCCAATCCAAAGGATAAGGGTGTGGATGCTCGTAAGTCTCAAGAGCAAGCTTCTTTACAACTACTTCAGAAATCAAGTTAGATTGAGAACCAACATCAACCAAAGAATTTACCTTACTTCTCTTGATCTGGATTTTGATATGGAATAGTCTACTCATCTCCTCTTCCTGGCTGTCCATGTTGGTGGCCGTACATCTAAGCCTTTCATCTACATCAGATTTATCTGTGATTTCCACCTCCCCTTCTATTTTTACAAATTTCATGGACTTCTTTGAGTCCTTGGTTTGGTTCTTCGGATGTCACTCCGGATGCAACTTCCAACATGTAGTGTCAGTATGACCATTGATATCACAATTCTTACAAAAATTCTTGGGATCTTTACAAGTATTCAAAGTAGTGGCATCTTGTTTACCTTTCCCTTTCCACTTACCCTTGTTACTTGTTTTCCATACTCTTTTTCTACTGATTTGTCGACTACTTTTCCCTTAGCTCTGCTTCCCCTTGCTTATTTTCATCATCTATGTATTATGCTTGCACACATGCCTTGTTGAGATCTTTGGGCTTCATGGAATTTTATTTGAAGGTGAGTGTGAAGTCCTCCCAAGTACTTAGTCAAAATATCCTCATCCTCCAAGTCCATGTTTAGTAACATGGCCTACCTCTGAAACTCTGTAGTATAGTCCTGCACACTTTGACCACTACCTTGTCTAAAATACTTCCATTTAATCATTTGGTCAGTCTTGTGGCCAATAGGATATAAGTTATCTCTAAGTAATTATTTAAATTCTTTCCAATATTTCACAATAGGATGCTTCTTCTTTTCACAAGTGGTTAGATGGTTTTCCCACCAAACCAGAGCATTTCCCTCCATTTTGAGACGTGCAAAGGTGATCCTCTATGCCTCAGTGACATTATGGACTCTAAAGTAGACTTCTAACTATTTAAACCATTTATCAAGAAACTCTACATCTACTTGTCCTTCAAATATTTTAATATCAACTTTTTCTCAACTTTAAAAGGAGAATGATCGATTTTACCTTTTGCCTTCTTTTTGAAGTCTCTTCTTCATGCTTCTCCCCATAACTTTCCTCATGGTGGATCCTTTCTATGCCAAACTTTTAGCTAAGCCCCGAACCACCGAGTCCATGGAGTCTTTCTTGATAGAAGTTGTCTTTTGCAAATTAGAAATCTCTTCTTGTTTTCTAAACATACTATCCATCATGGTCTCCAACATCTCTATTCTATGAACCAAGTTCTCTTCCTACATTTGTCCCCGAATTCTCTATTTTCACATCTTTGTAGAAATTTCTAGATCGCAACGTAAAGCCTCTTAACCTTTAGATCTCGTCATTGTCATACAAATCTAAGAATGAATACCACAGTCTTGGATACTTGTTAGCTCGATACCAAAATGATCTATAAAATATTCAACTTTTGAATTATCCACGAGAATCAAAAATAAATTTTGTTGTTCTACTTTGTATTAGAGAATGACATGGATAGCTAGTGAATGAATTATGATTATTCTTAGAATCCAAAATTGCAGGAAAGGAAAGAATTTAAGCTCATAAACACAAACAAATTTTATCTTGAAACCTCCAAAGGAGGAAAAACTAGTCGGGAAGGGAAATTGCTCTTTCTTCCCACTTTTATTGGCCAATTCAAAATAACAAGTATAGAATTTATAATACATATGAAAGAGAAGTAGATAATATCTCACACTTCCTCCCAAATACTTGTTTTCTCTGTCTCAACACTCCTTTCTTCTACAAAACAAAGTTCCAAAACTAAGAACTTCTTGCTCACTTGCTTTCATGATTCGATGATCCTATTATCTTCTACAAACATGTATTTATAGCCTTTCTCATGTCCTCTTGTGCACTAGAGAATGGGAAAGGTCATGAAGGAGAAGAGACATAGATAACCTTCAAAATTATGGGTTGTTCATTTTCATATTATTTTTTGGTCCGAAAGAGCTAGGACCGTCACCCAAAGCAGATCAAGGCGGTCCCAGACCACCGCCCGGTTGGGCAGAGTTCTGTAACCGCTTGCTCTGCATAGAGTGGTAATCCTATTACTAAAAATATAGAATCTCTATGTATTATTTTTCCTTCTTGGTGATGACTAATTTGATGAAGAAGAGTCATTTTGGATCCATATGGATCAATGATTGGTTGTATATGTGTGTGTGTATCTTAGAACTTATCTTCTAGAAATTATTTGTGGATAAAATTATTATAATATATTTATATACTTACACATACATGTACACACGCACGTGTGCACACATGCACACACCCACATGCCCACTCACACACAACATACACCCACACACACACACACACACACACACATTTACGTGTGTGTATTTAAATATATTATAATTTTTTAATCCACAAATAATATTTAGAATAATTTTTCTAATATATATATATATACATCTAATCATGTTTTTATTAAAACCAAAGATAAATTTGATTATATGACTATATATTTTAATCAAGAGAATTATAAATTCAAATGTTGTGATTTATACATATAAATATATATATATATATATATATATATATATATATTTTTGTGTGTATATACATACAAACACACACACACACACACACACACACACACACACACACACACACACACACACACACACACACACACACACATGCATACAAACATATATATATATATATATATATATATATATATATATATATATATATATATATATATATATATATATATGAAATTATAGAAATCGAGTTTCCCTTGTATTAAAATAATTTATATTTTAGTACATGTATATATGTATATACAATTTTAATTTCTATAAAAATATAAATGAATGGAGGTGTTGGGGTGTGGATGCGAACCCTCCCCAAAACCCTTGGTATTTTCCTATATACATATCCTATTATATGGGGTGTGTCCCCCATTGTTAACCTATTATATCTACACAATTTTGCAGCATAATACAATACATATGACCCCTTTCAAATGCCCCTACACACACATAGATATACTGTGTGTGTGTGCGTGTATGTATGTATGTATGTATGTATATCCATATATCCATATATACATATATATATATATACACTTATACAAGTGCATCCACCCTATCATATCATTTGAAAAATAACTAAAACTATATATAGAGAGAGAGGGAGAGATATAATTTGACACATACATAAGAAAATATGTATATAACTACATATTTGTGTATATTTGTGTATATATATTATTTCTCTATATAAAGCCTAAATGGGTATTTGTAAAATAGACAATCTTAATAAACATAATCCCAACAGGACTCTATGAGGGATCTTCTCAAACCTACAAGAAAGAAAGAAAGAAATGATAGTAAGGAGGAAATAATAAAAAATTACAATGAGAAATAAAATGATTGTAGGTATTCAACCTAAACATGGTATAAATGGTGGATAGCCCTTTGATATAAGGGATATCCATCAATATTTAATATCTTAGCTACCCATTTAGGGAAACTTGGTTTAATTTGAATATTCAAGTGACCTCATTTTTAATTTTGGGTGCATTGTAACATTTTAAATTAGATTTAAATGTTTTATGGGTGGAAGAGAATGAGTCCATTTGGATGGGGATAGATGATATCCATGTCTAACTTAATAAGTTTAAATATTAGGGAAATTAAATCCTAACTTTGTTGTTACACCACTCCCTTAGTGGGAAAAGCATTGTTAAACTTAAATAACTTTGATCACGAAAATAATATTGTGATTGATATTTATACTCTGAAATAGGTTAATTAATTTGTATTATTAACAAACATAATTTAATCTAACCTTAATTAAAAAAAAAAATTTTCCTTTTATGTCCAAGCCCTATGGTGGGGAAAATTTATAACACCTTATGAAACCCTTTGATGCAATTAAACAAGGATTTTCTTATAGTGCCCATGAGTTGCAAAAATAGTAATAAGGTGATTAGTTTCATGCTTAATACTCCCAAATGAATTTTATTGTTTGAAATACTAATGTTTATTGATTTGGGAAAGAAAATGATTGTAAAAATAATAAGGTACAATTATAGTCTACTATAGACCTAATTATATCATCATATTAGGAATTATCGTTAACTAATTATTAAGTATTTAATTAAATGGATATTAAAAATGTTATATACATTATTAAAAATTAAACCATAGTTTTACAAGATTGAAGAGTTATTTTGGATGGGATTTTGGGTTGTAAATTCATGGGCACGAAAAAAACATTGTGAAAAAAAAGGTTTTAAAAAATTATTTAGATAAGAACTCTTTAAAGGCTGATGATGAGAGCCTTCTTCCCCATTAGGATTCCCCTAACCTAGATACCAATATACCTTTTTCCATTGATATGGTAATTTATTGAAATGTTGATTATGATGAAGAAGTACCTTAAAAGAAGAATAATAAAATCTATGAGTAAGAGAATATTCTGGTGTCACAACCCCGATTTCCTCACCCAAAATCTAAGCAAATGTTTTTTTCGTATGTTGATATGAAGATGAGTGGAAATTTTCTTGATTTTTATGTGTCATCCTTGCATAAGGGCCATGCTAATCTTCTATGTATCATTCCAATTTTATTAGATGTCTCCAAAGATACTATACACTATGTTAGGTACATTACATTACATTACATATATTATATTCATTATCGGTATTATATAATAAGTATATTATATCACTATAGTAATATTTTATTATAAACGTGGTAAACATTTTAACAATAAAATTATATTATTTATAATGTTATAATATAATTACCACATTATAACAATGATATATTATAAAAATTTTACTATCAACTTTATAAATGTTAATAACATTATAATACTATATGATAAACATTATAATAACCTCTTAATTGGCCGTCAACTTGGTTACGTGTTAGTTTCATGTTGTCCATGTGTTGGTTTGGTGTTGGTTATTTTTGGGTTTTACCTCTTAACTAGATGTTTTTTATATTTGTATTTTATTTGGTTTCTTGATATCGTTAAGGACATATATGGATTGGAGATCCATGCTGTAATAGGGTAGGGCCCTTGCCTAAACCCTCTTTTTACCAAATGAAAAAAAAACATTTTTACTAAACTTATAAGTATTATAAACATGATTATATACATTATAAGCAGATTCTAAAATATTATATTATATAAATAATATAATACTATAATACTATAACACTATATCATTATAATAATATTGTATCATGTATATTGATGATATTATTTGTAATATACAATTTTAAAAATATAACACATTATAAATATTAGAATAACATTATATTATATATAATAGTAATATTATTTATAATATTATTATAAACACTATATTCAATATAATAAACCTTATACTATTATATTATATATATAATACATTACTTGTACTATATCATGTTATATACAATAGTTTATACATTATCATATTCCCTATCTAATAACCGAACTTATTCTAAACCTAGACCTATCCTATTACCACACATTGGTTATTGCCTTAGGAATTTTGAGTTGTGTGCTATGTTTTAGTTTTATTGTGTTTTGTGCTTTATTGGCCTATGTTTAGGGTTGTAAGGGGAAGGGCGGTGGAGAAAGGAGAGGAGAAGTAAGAGAGGAGGTGATATGGAATCATGATGGTGAGAGGGAAGGTGCCAAAGTAGTGGGTTGGCACGGAGGCAATGACTCCCGATAGAGAATGGTAGAGGTGGGGTCAAGGGATAAGGGTGTGGTAGGGAGGTGGAGAGGAAGAGGAGTCACCCATTAGTGGTCACGGGGGATGGAATGGAGTTAACGAGACCGAGGTGTGGTGGATAATGGGGCGGGTTGGCCCATCCACCCACCCTCCACACTTTGATTATATTTTTTATACATAATAAATAATTTAAAGGGTGGATCAGCCAAGACACTATTTTATCTTATATATATATATATATATATATATATATATATATTCCACTAAACACCCCCAAATGAATACCTAATTGTAAGGTATTCATGAAATGGGTTTGGAAGAGAGGGCCCATAAAATTTAAGTAGATTCAAGTAGCGAGGTATAATGAAAAATATCCAACATCAAATGCATTTACCTCACATAAATAAGCTAAGATATTTAATAAAATGAATTTATTATTATTATTGTTTTAAGGTTTAATGTATTTTAGAGAAATCCCTTTTAGAGGGTAAGAAAATACACTTGAGGACATTCTAAAATTTCAAACACGTATACAAACCCGAGAGAACTCTTCATTATAATAAATAAGTTTATAAGGTATTACTACACTATTAGTATAATATTCTGTAGTTACTTGGAATTAAAATGATAAAAACTTAGAATGAATTTTTAAAACTATTTCAAAGTTCATAGCCTAAGAAAATACTTGAAAAACCACCACTTCATAATAATCAGTATATGTATATATTAACTCAGCCACTAAAAATGGGTATATAAGAAATTAATTTTTTCTTGCATATGCATTGGTTATAAACTTAAAACAACATTATAAAATGTAAAAGTTTCAATATATAATTTTTACACATCCCATAAAAATGATTTTCTTTCCCATTTTCCTAATATACTAAAATAATGTAATATTAGCAATGTCACGATATTATTATGATGTAATATAGCAAGGAAATGAAATTCTAGAGTGGTGCATCATGGATATGATCACCCTTTCATACATTTCTACATGAAAGGATGGCCATACCCATGTGTATCCCACCTAGTATGTGTCCACTTTACCATGAAAGTGTACACATACTAGCTGGGATGCACCATCTGTAAGATTAAATTCTTAAACTAATTTATCAACACTTTAGTGTTCTAAATCTTTCCAATAACCATGATCAACCACAAAAATTTCCAAAATCATTTTATAACAATAAGTCATTGTATTGTAGATTAGAATGGTATTACATTGTTAGATTTAACACTAGTTCCACTTACAAAAATTTACACAAGATTTCAATTACAACCCTTCGTTTACAAAATCACAACAAAACCTTCTCAAAGATGATTTTTTTTTTACATTAAATTTCTTTTTTTCAAGGATAACAAATATTATAATAACCACCAATAACAGGGATGAATATAGCTACAACAAGGAGTCAAGGGGTCATCAACAAGTTGTCCAAAACACACTAAGGGGGAGCTAAGAAACACTCACGCCCAACCATATCCAATGGGGAAGGGGATAACTTCCCAATTGGCCCCAAGCCCCAACACATAAAACATATAAGTAAAAGTTCCACTTGAGAAACACAAAATAATTTACCTTGATCCTATAGACCCAAAACAAAAAATAATCAACAAGAATGCAACAATACTCAAACAAGCAACACAATGGCTTGATTTTAAGCCAAGTGGAAGAGGGGGTATGAAATTTTGTCTCCTAATATCTCCACATGGGTAGTTATTTATACCTTGAAACCTCCAATAAAACCATGTCTCCTTATTCCTCCACTACACCTTATACATCAAATAACAACCCCTTTTCACTCCACCAAAGGCCTAGTTCTAACTACCCCATCTCCCTCCAAAAAGATCAACAATATGTAACCACATTTATAACCAAGAATCCTAATTTCATTTTCCCTCTACCAAATAAACCCTTTTTATATAGCCTCTAACACCCATCCTATGGCCTTCTACCTTTCTCAAACAAAAACGTCTTTCAATAAGAAAAAAATCCATAAAAGGACTAAACAATAATATAATCAACATAAATATACAATCCCAAAAATCCATTTATCAAGAATATACAATGCAATATACAAAATAAAACAATCAACAATGCACCAACAAGAAGGCTCAAGGCCCTACCTTGGAGCCATTGAAAAATCTTCACTTTATCCTTCTACCAATTCTCAAAATCCCCAAGCTCTCTCCTCTAAGCCCTAAATCTCTCCCAATAATGAATTAGTGTTTATATCCAACCCAATTTTCAAATCACACCTATTTATTTATATATTTTGCAAAATATATGTTGATTTGGTTCCATATGGATGTCCAAATAGATGTCCTCTCTCCACATCAATGAATCAATACACACCAATATCGAAGGAAATTAATTTCTCCAAAATTTTAGTCAAACATCCATTACTCCACCAAACCCATGAGTACACAACAATATCCAAGGAAATAAATTTTCCAAAAATATTAGTCAAGTAAGAAAACTCAAGTTCCATCCATCACTCAAAGGGTTCACATCAATATTTAAGGTAATAAAATATCCAACAAGATTATTCAAGAAATAAAACTCAAGTGCAATAAAGATCAAGAAAAATGGACGATAAAATGTCAAAACTATAATAAAACTTATAAAACACACTACCCCATGTTGGGTTTGGGTCTTGGGATCATTTAAAGCGGTGAGAACAAAATTAGGTGGTCCTTTGTTTTCCAAAAAATTCCCAAATCCAAAATCTGACCCCTAGTAATTTTCTTGAGTTTAGGGACCAATAAATATGATATCTATCTACCAAAAGTGTCATACCTTAGTACTAAAACAAGACATGTGAAAAGAGAGAGACTAAGTAAATTATAATTTACAAAATTCAAGGGTGATTTCCAACTGGGGCTCACAACATAGGAAAAGTGAAATAATTCAAGTAACCACAAAAATAAAAAAGGTTTACCCACTTTTCCTAACCCCAACCAATGTTTCTCAAGGTGGCCATGTGTTTTGGCGATGCATCCTTTGTGTATTTTTCACTTCGTCCCCATACGCATGTTAATTTTATATAATAGAACTTTTTCATCATTACACACTCCACACACATATTTAATCCATCCAAGAAAATATTTCAAAACCATGCCTTCAAACATTTAATTAACATAGTAAACTTAGTGTATCAATTCTATAACAAATCATCATCACAAATAACATCCATATACACAATTAAGCACAACTTCATTAGTGTAAAAATCACTCTGTAATAATTTAACAAAGGGTTAAAACATTATAAATATCATCATAATTATCATCATATAAACACATCCACAACTAATTATAACAACGGAAATATATAATCCATGCATCATAAAAGTTATCACGATCAACTTATACATATATATACATCAATATCATCCAAAATGATCCTGAAATGTGCCAAATCAATATTGTCCAAATGTCAAAATAACAATTACCATAATCTCTATCAAAATATCCTAGGAGATAGATAATATGTCCTAAGAAACTAATCTAGTGCAATGATAATGGTCTAAGGTAAGTGGGCATCACACCTAGTGTAGTTAAGGTCCACGGTAAGGAGATATATTATGAACACTATGGTGAGTCTCTTAAGGATAAAATGAATGCTATAAAATACAATATTGATTTCCAAAAGGATGTTATGAACTATATTATGATGGATAAAAATAATTTGGAAAATAGGTAAATCAAATTCAAGTATAGACCCGTCTATGGGAAAAGTGTTAGTCTTCTTCTCTCGAAAATAAATTAGGAGATTATATTAAGATGTTTACAATTTTAATAGTACGGTAGTTGTTTTGGAGGATAAAATAACTCAAATGGAAACTAATAACTATAATCCTAAATAATATCTTAAAATTATAATTTTTAGAAAATATTGGCCATCTAAAATTCTATGTGAAGTATTCACATGCTTTGGAAATATTGTAAAAATAAGAATTATGAGTATGTTGTAACTTTAGTCAATAAGATTATTAAATATTTGAAAAGGAGAAGAGATCCATGAAGGAAGATAAAATGGATAAATATTTGTACTATCTTAAATTCATGGTTGGAGACTAGAAGGCTATCAAATCCTTAAGTTTTCTTAGAGAAATCGTGTCTTGGGCCTTATTATTACTTTGATTCTATTTTTTTCTCTTGTAATGTTGTATTTATAGTGTATTTTTTGTTAGGTTATAACTTATCCTATTTTTTCCCATCATCTTCTTTATGGGTTATATCTATTATATTACTTTATAAGGGTTGGGTCCCATTCAAATCATTTTTTTCCTTTAATAATAATAAAAAAGGTTGTCATGTCTTTTTTTACTTATAGCAATGCAAAATATTATAGGTATTTGGAAAATAATATCTATATGTATGAGAAGTTATGTTTTCCAATAGGTTTAGGACCACTATGCCTACTTACTAGAATTAACTCTAATCAATCATACCTATATTCAACCCATGTTTTTCATTAATTATGTTTACCACGATTACATACTTAATAGTGATGATACAAATAGGAATATTGTGATACTTATATTAATGTTTGTGAGAGGGAAAATCATAGTGAAAAAATGTTTTCAAATTTAATAATTCCCTTTCTCTCAATTATATGTTTCCCATAAATTATTTCAAGGATCCCCCAAATATACTTGATTAATTTATCTTTTCCTCTTATTTTAATCTACAAGTTGTAACAAATGATGTTGTCATCTCTCATTATTATATTGAAATATAAAAGGAAACAAATGACTTTTTATCTCTCACTCATATCATGAAATTAAAAGGAAACAAATTCTTGTTATTTCTCTCACTATTCTATTCAAATAAAAAGGAAAAACAAATTGTGTTATCTCTCACTCTTCTCTTTAAATGCAAAGGAAACAAAAGATTATATTATCTCTCACTCTTCTATTTAAATTAAAAGGGAAAAAATAAATGTTTTTATCACTCACTCTTCACTTGAAACAAAAAATAAAAGTATTACTTGAAAAAACCCTCCATTAATTGAATAATACAATAGTTTATCTTTATATTCCAATAGTCAATGATGTTAGTGATATTAATGTGCTTTATCTTATCTCAAATTAGCAATGAAAGTAAATGGTGTTAATGAAAAGAGTTTGTGAGAATCGAATCGAAATGAGGCACCATGAAGTAGTTGCACTCCAATGGAATCATGACAGCTCCAATGTAATTGCAAGAAAGAATCGATCAGTAATGGAAGAACTTGTTCAACAGAAACAAAGCTTGCATATAGAGGAAAGATAACGAGTGTCTTGACATGCTCATAAATGAATAGTAAACAGGTACATATAGGGTGTTGAGTAACCCTAGTGTATGACACACATGAAACCCTAAACCTAACCCATGTGAGATGACCCTCCAATATGAGAGGAGGACACATAGGATAACTCACACTAACACCCCCTTTATTGAAGCTGGGGTAGTGGCTATGATGAGTCAGACGGAAAGGGAAGACACTCCTAAACAACTAAGAAAGATGTGTCAATGGGGCCCGACAACTAAAGGCCTGATAAGGTGCCCATATACAAACACAATCTTCCTAGAAGAAGAAGAAAAGAAGGACTACATAGCCTGAAGAAGATGAGTAGCTATAGAAGACCTCACCCCAAGAAGAGACTGTAAGTGAAGAAACTTCATCTTAGTGAAGGGCTTGGTGAATAAATCTGTAATCGATCATATCTACGAATGTCGATGATATCATCATGAATAAGCTCTTGTATGAAGTGCATGTGAATCTTGATGTGCTTCATTCCACGATGTTGAACTAGATTTATACAAATAGAGATAGTACTCTTTTTATCATAGTAGATAATGGTAGGCCACCGAAAGTGGATGCAAAACTCTGTTAGAATACCCTGTAGCCAAATAGCTTATGTGGCAACATTAACTACTCCTCTGTATTCTGCCTTTGTAGATGATATCGCAATTACATTCTGCTTCTTGCTAGACCAACTAATAGGGCCCAAACCAAGAGAGAAACCATAGCCATAAGTATGTTTCTAATGATCTAAGTCACTGGCCCAATCAGAATCTGTGAACCCAATCAAGTCAATATCTACCCCTCCATGATAGTGAATTCCATCAGCATAAGTGCCACGAACATAATGAAGGATCTGTTTAGCTTCTTTCCAATGCAGCTCATGGGGCTCCTGCATGAATCTGGACACCATCCCAATAGTATATGATAAATCCATTCAAGTGTGAGTCAAGTAAATCAAGCTCCCCACCAACTATTGATAAAGGGTACCATCAACCAAGGGAGTAGAGCAATCTGAAACCAACTTAACCCCAAAAGAAAAGGAGTAGGAGAAGACTTGAAATTGGACATCTAAAAATGAGCTAGAAAGTCAAGAGCATAGTTAGGTTGTGAAATAAAGATTCTCAAGTCGATTGTGAAATCTAGATCCCAAGGAAGTAATGAAGTAGACCTAAATCAATCATGAAAAACTTGTTGGCTACGGAAATCTTCACGAGAATCAATAATAGAGGAAGATCTACCTGTGATCAACAAGTCATCAACATATAGAACAAGAATGAGTATGGAGTCATCTTGCCATAGAATATTAACATTTGAATCAGAGTGACACCTGGTAAACCCTGATGTAAGTAAAAAGGAGTCCATCTTGGCATACCAAGCCCGAGGGGCTTGTTTAAGGCCATAAAGAGACTTCTTTAATTTACAAAAAAGGGAGGGATCTTGGAAATAACCTGAAGGTTGTTCCATATAGATCTCTTCCTCTAGGTCACCATGAAGGAAGGCACTCTTAACATCCATTTGATGGACTTTCCATTTGTTTGTTGTGACAATGGCTAGGGTCAGTCGAGTAGAAGTCATATTCGTAACCGGAGAAAAGGTTTATGTATAATCAACCCTAGCTATCTAGGAGAAACACTTTGCTACTAATCATGCTTTAAAATTTTCAACATCTCCATCTACTCCATACTTTGTTTGGAACACCCACTTACACCGAACAATTTTTCTTTCTTTCGGAAGAGTGGTGAGATCCCAAGTATCGTTCTTCATGAGAGAGGAATACTCCTCATCCATGGTAGAATCCCACTCAGGAATACTAGAAGCCTCCTAGAAAGACTATGGATCAGAAGCAGAGGCAAAGAAAGAGTGGGGTCCAACAAAATATGAGTGAATACGTCTCATATCCGAAGTATCTCCAACTAAATCTATAGTACTTTACAAATTTTCCTAGCCCAAAAGGACCAGGCAAGATCGGGCTCAGAGTCAGGAGATTCTTCACTTGAGTGAGAAGGGACATAGTCCTCATCATTACTACTATCATAATCAAAAGACTCAAAGGTTTGATTATCGGGAGGATCAGGAAGAGGAGCACACTCAATAGCATCATCAACTGATGAGTCAGAATCGAATCGGTGGTGAAGAACCTATATAGGTGGAGAAGTAGAAGTCAAAGAAGAATCATCAAACTTAACACTTCTCTCGATATATAACTAATGTGAAGTAGGATTCATCAATTGATATCCCTTCACACCATCAAAATACCCTATAAAGATACAAGGTTTGGATTGTGGTTCCAAAGCCTTGCATTTCTTCTTGGGAATCTGAGCCATAACCTTGGATCCGAAGACTCAAAAGTTCTCAACATCGGGCTTACATTCAAACCAGGTTTCAAAGGGTGTCATCCCTCTTACTACCTTATGTGGAACACATTTCAATGTAATTTTCACAATTCATTGCTTCGGCCCAATACTACGAAGGAAGATACTTCGAATGAATCATACAAGTGGCCATCTCCTTAAGAGTATGGTTCTTTCTTTCTGCGACTCCATTCTACGAAGGGATATAAACAAATGTATGCTGCAAAGAGATCCCTTCAGAAGTATATAAATACATGAACCTATTGTTTACATATTCACCTCCATTGTCAGTTTGAAGAACCTTGATAGACCATTCCACCTATTTCTCAGCAAGAGCCTTAAAGTCCTAAAAATGTTCAAAGACCTCAAACTTAAACTTAAGAAAATATACCCAAGTATATCGTGAATAGTCATCAATGAAGGTTAGCACATAAAGATCTCTCAGTAAATGAAGGAAAAGGAAATGGACTGAAACATTTCTATGAACAATATCCAAAGGACGAGTGGCTCTCCGGCTTTTCCTTTGTCAAAGTTCTTTTCAGGATGCTTTCCAAGGGTATAAACCTCACAAATACCCTTAGAAAACTTGATGCACGGCAACCTAATGACCATTTCATTTTGGCTCAATTGTTCAAGGTAGCGATAATTTAGATGTCCAAAACACTCATGCCATAGCTTATTAACCTCATTTGTATGAGTGAGCAAGGTAGTGGGCGTAGAATTAGAAGTAAAGTGGGAGAAGGTGTACAACCAAGAATGGTGATCTACCTTTCCCTTAGCCACTGTAGTGTCATTGTTAAGCTCACGAATAATCACCGAGTTAGGACCAAATTCCACTCACATTCCTTCACCAAGGTGAGTAATTTGGTAAATTGATAAGAGATCGGTAGAGAGATTAGGAACACTTGACACTTGGTTAAATGTTCCCCATCCATCTCTACCGATCCACTATTGAAATCGACACTATCGTGTCATTACCCATCGTGATTTGGTACATTCCACAAGATTCGATTCTCGTAAACTCTTTTCATGGTATCAGAGCTACACGACTTGCCATCACACCAAAATTTTGAGATTTTGGTGTGATGGCAAGTTGTGTAGCTCTAATACTGACGATTAAGTGTGTCATCCCTAGAGTAGTGCTAGGATGGGTGACCTCCCAGGAAATTCCCAGTGTCACTTCCTCCCAATGTTGTTAGTCCTGATTGGGTGTATACCCCGATCCATCATGCGGGAGGGTATTGGCGTAGCAACTGATTAACATGATGAGATCCCTCTCCACCATAAGCTCAAACTTTTGGTGTGATAGCAAGTCATGCAGCTCCGATACCATAAAAGAGTTTGCAAGAATCGAATCGGAAATGAGGCACCACGAAGTAGTTACACTCCAATGGAATCATGATAGCTCCAACGTAATTGCAAGAAAGAATTAATCAGTAATGGAAGAACTTTCTCAACAGAAACAAAGCTTGCACATAGAGGAAAGACAACAGAGTGTCTTGGCATGCTCATAAATGAATCGTAAATAGGTACATAGAGGGTCTTTGAGTAACCCTAGTGCATAACACACATGAAACCCTAAACCTAACTCTAAACCTAACCCATGTGAGATGACATTCCAATATGAGAGGAGGACACATAGGATAACTCACACTAACAGATTAATACTTACCTTAATTATATTGAAATGGAAAATAAGATTAACATTATTTATCCATCTTTTGTTGTAATTGTAAATGTAATTTATGTGTATGGTAATTTTATGACACTTCATGAGACTATAAATGTGATACTAAGTATATATGTCATGAATTTAGTGTTATACATGTTAATAATAGCATACCTCATAGTCTTACTAGTGATGATACCCCCACACCACATTTCCCTAAGAGGAATATGTACTCATGGATACAATAAACATTGAAAATAAACCTCTTAATGATCATATCCATACTTATAACATACCTTTGTAATATTTAATCTCCTTAATACTTGCATAGGTGATTTAAAAATATAAGATAATACATTATCACTCAAGACTAATGCCATAATAGATGGATTAATTCTAGTACTATACATGGTATTCTAATATTGTATATCATTCTTTACTCTTCTTTCCATTGACAAGTTCTCATGCATAGATTACATTTATTCAATGTAATTTTGATACTTGCATACATACAACAAATTTTAGCAATTTAATTGCGTTGGGGTAATAATCATATTTTGTTAAATAAATTGCCATAATAGATGCCAAAGGATTAAATATTATCATTTACCTTAATTACATCAAGCTCAATGAGAATTAGTAAGTTACTATATTTTATTATTTAGGGTTTTATGAAGTAAATAATCTATAAACCATCTATTTTGGAGGTAAAATTTATTTTCATTTGAGGTATTATCTATCCTATTAAGGATATAGTATTTTACACCAAATATGATACTTTTCACACTTTTTGTATTTAATTTATGTCTGTAGAAAAATAGAATACTCCTCCATAATATAAACTATATAAACCCACAAAGGTTTGTAAGCCTATATTAAATGATAAAGCTAATTTGAGTGACACACAAAGGTTCATCATACTACTCTAATTGGGTACAATTATTTCACTTAGGAAATCATTTTAATTATATGTATGCATAAATTCTAACATAACAAGGAAGCCACCTACAGTATATTAGAAAGAGTCACTTCGATTTGACAAATCTAGTGATCAAACAAATAACATATTTAATTTATTAATGGATAAATATCTTATAACTCTACAACCTAATAATTACCAACCTCATCATAGCTATGAAAATATTAAATTATAGTCTTTCTTAATTACCATGAAAGTAATGATAAATATGATAATTATTAATATTCTTTATAATATAATATTAAACAAATGGAATAAAAAGATATTATTTCCTTTTATATATACATTAGATATTCTAGATATCATTATCCTTCACTACAACACTACTCCATGGATATTGATAAATCATGTGACATTCAATCATGGTAATGACTATTGCTCATTCACATATGGGTAGTTTTGTTTTAAAAATATTCTTATTTTTGCATATACTCTATGTTCTCTTCACTGGTAAAATCTATATGGGTACCCAAAACTAAAAATTTCATATTGGAATAACTAAAATTATGGTGAATCATGTGAATAAATATTTACAAGACTAATCTATAGAGTGATCGAGTGATGGGGAGTGAGGAATTGGAATTTGGGAATAGCAGGAAAATGTTGCAGCCGCATTCCATAGGATCTCGAGCACAAATATTCTGATGGGAGGAAAGATGAGGACTTTATAATGGAAAGAGACAACAAGTATGTGCTTAAGGGGCCCACAATCATGTTGGTTATATATGGTTTATGGTAAGAGACCAAGGCGAGGTATCTTCTTATAATATTAAACCTTTTTGTAATATGAATGGGTTTTCTTTGGAAATTTTGGATCAGATGGCATAACATGTTCGTTCTTCAATTAAAAAGACTATCTTGGCTAAAATCCCTAGAAACCACCCCAATATAGATGAGTTTTGGAAATGGGTAGGTCGGAAGTGGATGCCAATAGGATCCATAGATATAGTGTCCTATTCAAACTCTTTCTTCGTGGTCACCTTGTCTTTTGAAGAATATCTAACTAATATCCTTGTTGGTGGCTCATGGTTCATGGGTTAGGCTGTGGTGTTGGTTTAAAAGTGGAAATCGAGATTCAACCCGCTTGATTCTATTACTAAGGAATACCTAGTCTGGGTTAGACTCTTCGGTTTTCCATTGAAACCTTTGGGACTTGGATATCATTAAGGGAATAGTGAAAGCCATTGGCTCCTTGGTCATTATCGACCCTCTTACCAAAGTGTAAAATCATGACTACTTTTTCTAGATTATGTGTCAATGTGGCGATGGACTCAAATATTCCCTAGAGAATAAATCTTAATTCCAAATAAGGGCTACATGTCCAAAAAATTGAATATGAGATTGCACCTTTCATTTTTTTTCTTGTTTAAGAGAGGGTCATAACGCCAAAACGTGCTCAAAATCCAAAGAAGAGGATACATGCAAGGATCCTCTCAAAAATAAAAAGGGAACCCTAGGGAGAAGTCAAACGGTAAATTAATTATGAATCAAGATGTTAGTGGACCCTCCAAGATAGTTCCCACTTGGATGCAAATTAACAAACCATCTATTGTTAGTTAGAAAATCTTAGAACATAAAGTCCCATTAATGGAAGGAGTTACATTAGTTGACATTTAATAAAAAATCACTTAAAAGGTAGTTGATCTAGTACCAAAAAAATTGGATGAGATAGTGGAAGTTACCCCATTAGAGGAAGAATATATCATTGGATCCATAGTACATGTCACCATGGATGTTATATTCTTTGCACAAAGACTCAAGGAAGGATCCCAAGACTAGTAATAAATTTAACTTATTGGATATCCACTTTGAGGATATCACTACCATAAAGGAGGAATTACAAGGTGAATCGTGGAGACTAATAAAACCGAATACAAGCTATAAACCTCACACCCCATTAAGCCTTTATCTCACACTTTTTATAATCTCTCTAATGATGGAGAATATAATAATTTTTATCAAGAACTAAGGAAGGGGAGGATGAAGTAATCAAAGGGTCGAACTCCCCTGTTCTAAACTCATTAGAAGTAAAGAAAATCCCAATACTATCCCTAAAAAATAAATCTACTCCCAAAACTAGATGAGTTGTAAATAAGTATAATGTGGGACCAACAAAGCTTCTCCATGTCAACCATTAGAAAATAAATATGTGAAACAGAATCTAAGAAGTAAATCATGGAAGGAAAACAAGGATCCTTTGCATGTAAGCCAAAAAACAATTTTTGTTAAATGATTGTTTTGTCTTGGAATATACAGGGTTTAAATAATCCTGATAAACATAGGATTCTTGTAGATATTAGTAATACCAAAAAACCAAATATATTGATATCATAGGAAACCAAAATGAATTAGGCTAGGATGGAAAATTTTTGTATATTTTTTTGGAAATAGGTTGGCTTCCCACTATCACAGGGCTTCGAGTTGGAGATTTCTAAGGACTTCTTTGTATGTGGAATAGGAATGTGCTAGAAGGGAATCCTATATTTAATATTCGTCATCATATAGCAACTTGTTTCACCATTATTAGCTCCATAAAACATTTTATACTCTTTAATGTCTTTGCCCCAAACTCACCACTGGTATACATATGCTTTGGGAGGAAATAATAGGGTTTAGAAGGATGTTTATAGATCCAAGTTCGTTAATAGGTGATGGTTTCAATAAACCCTTGATCTAATCCAAAAAGAAAAGTGGTGTTAATTTTTATATAGAGAGTATGGAAGATTTAGCCAACTTCATTAGCTAGAATGGATTGTTGGATCTTGTGATCAACAGACCTAAATACACCTGGACCAACAAATGGAGTGGGTATGACCTTATATGAATAATATTGGATCGTTTCTTGGTAAATTATCAATGGATACAGGAGAAACAATACTCTCTTTCCTCTTTGTCTCATATAGGATTTGATCATAACCCAATCATTCTTAACTATGGTGAAATGGGGAAAACTAAAGGTAAACCCTTTAGGTTTGAAAAGATGTGGACTATCCATTTGGACTTGAAAAAATGATTGAGGAATGGTGGAATATAGAAACTAGAGGAAACAACATGTTCCAAGTGACAAGATAAATTAAAGAATATCAAATCAAAGATCAAAAATGGAACAAAGACACTTTTGGCAATATCTTCTTACAAATATTAAAATCTCCAAGGAACTCGAGAGATATAAGATATAATGGAAGAATGAGGTTGTAGTAGTGAATACAAATAAAGGGAAAAAAATCTCTTATATGAATTTTACATTATTCTATGCAAGAAAGAAATTTATTGGAAGCAAAAGTCCATAATAAATTAGCTTAAAGAGGGTGACTGAAATACAAAATTCTTTAAAATTTCTAGTATTATTAAAGCTAATAAAGGGAGGATAAAACAAATAAGAAAATTATATGGTGACATGGAAATGGAGGCTATGGAGATCTTGAATACCATCATTTCCTTCTTCAATTTTTTTTGCAAAAGATCTACCTCCACCGGGGAACTCAATCTCTAAAACTCTAAATATTTTTATCCTATTATCAGCTATGAGTAAAACAAAGAGTTGATTTCCATACATTTGGAGGAAGAAATAAAAGCCATTATCTCTAAAATGGAACGGGATAAAACCCCTAGACTATATGGATTCCTATTTTTTCTTCCATATTTATTGGGATATTGTGAAGAAAGAGGTGGTTGCAAATGTTCAAGACTTATTTTGATCTAGTTGTCTACTTAAGCTAATCAACCATACTTTTATAGCCCTCATTCTGAACAAACCAAGTTCTAAATATTTGGGATATTTCAGACCAATAAGCCTTTGTAATACTATGTACAAAATTATTTCAAAAATAATGGATTTCAGGATGAGGGAGGTTTTAAGTAATTTTATCTCCCAAATACAGTGCCTTTGTTTGAAAAGACAAATTCTTGACAACATCATTTCCATCCATGAAACAATCCATTCGGTGGAGAAATCTAATAGAGAGGATATGATTGTTAAACTAGATATGCAACAATCCTATGATCATATTTCATGGAATTTTATGATCCTCCTCTTGCATAAACTAGGTTTTCATCCATACTTTATTAAAATGATCCAATTTTTAACCACTTCTCCTATATTTTTGGTCATTATTAATGGTAATCCTGAAGGTTTCTTCAATTCAGAAAGAGGTCTAAGGAAAGGGGACCCCCTTTCCCCTTTCCTATACATCATTGTGGCAAATTCCTTCAATAGAATGTGTTCAAAATCTCAAAATGAAGTTAGAGTTGACAGTGTTAGGGTTACTAATGGTGTGGAAAACTAGTTCCTTCAACATTTTTGGATAATAATACGGTGCTTCTTGGGAAATTTTTAGTTCAAGAGGCTCGTTATTTTAAGAACATCACTAGACAGTATGAATAAGTCTAAGGTAAACAAGTGAATTTCTGCAAGATTTTTTGTTTCTTCATCAATGTTAAGGGTGATCAACAAACCAGGTTGGCCAATATCATGGAGTGTAATATTAAATATCTTTTAGAAAACTACAGGTATGCCTATTTGTGGGAGAAAAATGGAAGAAAGTGGATGGAATAAAATTATTGAGAGGTTACAAAAAAATAGCATCTTGGAAAGGATCCTTGTTGTCAAAATATGGAAAAGAACAACTCCATCAAAGCTTGCTGCTAAAGGGAGTTTTTTCCTACATAACGTCAATTTTCATCTTCCCTACGAAATTCAGGAAAGACATTGAGAGCATTCGGAAGAGATTATTATGGTCATGTTCGAGAGGAAAAGACACGAATAACATTGATTTCATGGGATAAGGTCACTAGACCTAAGGATAGGGGGTCTTGGTTTGAAGAACCTACAGTTCATGAATCAGTCCTTAATTATAAAATTAGGATGGAGAATACATAAAGAATAAGGTACTTGGGAATAAATACTAAAGGCAAAATATTATTGAAGTGTTGGCTGAAATTTGGGTTTTATCTTTGATCGGGAGCTCCCAAAAGGCTTGATTTTCTAGAACAACCTCAATCAAGCTAGGAAGTTGTTGGTTAAGGGGTCTAAATGGAATCTTGGGGATGGCATAAAGATCAAAATTTTGTATGATCCTTGGATCAGGGATAAAGCCCTCTAATTTTAGGATCCATGGTGCTACTTAAGCCACTCCTACGTCTTTGAATATGGTGAGATGGTGTGTAACTACTGGAATGAGGAGATAATTTGGGTTCGATTTTATCGCTCCCAAACTATACAAGGTCTCAACATCCTTTTGAATATTTAAACTAGGATCTTAAGGAATGTCATATACATCTCATAATATCACATGATGAATTTATATAGAGGTATATGGACTTGGGAAATTATGAGGTTAAATATGGATACCTTTTGAATTTTGAGCATTTATGACCTATGGCTATTAGAAGAATGTCTAGAACAAAAACTTATCCCTAAAGTCAACTTTTTTTTATGGAAAGTGGTTCATAAAAGATATTGATAGTGGAAATACTCAGAAAGAATAAAATTATTATTATAAATAGACACATTTTTTGCAAAAACATGATGAAACTACCAATCATCTCTTCCTTGAATGTACTTTTTCTTTTCAGGTCTTCTTAGTTTTCCTTGACTTTTTCATAATACAATTGGTCCTTCTTAGGGATGTCTCTCAACTTCTGGAACAATGGTTTTTCAATTTTCATCATGAATTCACAAAAGAGGTATCAAAAATGTTCTCTACCTTATATTCTTTGGGGCATTTGATTGGAGAGAAACAATGAATCTTTCGTAATCAATCATCTAGTATTAAAAAAGTTATTGGGAGAATTGGCAAATTTCTAAATGAAAACTCATAGGTCATTAAATAAAACTCCTCAAAAATGTGTCTTTCCTTGGTAAGATCCATTTTGAATGATTTGAATATTAGATCCATAAGTAGGGATACAAAAAGAGTATTAAGAAAAGTTGTACTAAGTGGGAATTCCCTCTTGAAGGAAGCTTCAAATTGAAATTTTATGGATCTGCAAAACTGGTGGAGGAGGATTTTTCAGGAGGGTTTCTAATTTAAGATCATTTAGGGTAATTTATAAGGGCCTATTCAGGGCCTTTGGGAAATCACTCAAACAATTACAATGAATCAATGGTTATGTTATGGGGTCTTTAACAATGTATAACAATGAATATAAAATATCTTGTCATAGAAGGTGATTCTCTATGCATTTTCAAAGCCCTTAAAAATATGGGGACCATTGGCTAGAGATTAAATAATATCATTATGGAGACCAATATTTTTTAACATCATTTGAGAAAGTGGATATTTTTCACATTTATGAATTAGGTAATAAACCCTCGATGGTTCAACAAATTATGAGAAAAACATGGTAAAAAGGGGATGTGAGAGGGTGACCTAATATCTTGTCTCGAATATTTTAAAACCATTTGATGATGAAAATACCTTGTAGGATTTGGAATGATGGTCTCTGGGTTTCATGTGTCTCATGTTGTGGGAAGGCCCATTATCTCTCGAAAAGGGAACTGAAACATACATTTTTGTGATTGGTCTTTCTATTTGGGTGTGTGGCTTTTCTCTAACATGTCTTTAAAATTCTCAATGTGCTCGACTCAAAATGTGAGGTGACAAAGTAAGAATAGAATCAATCACATATATTCATATAAAGAATGATGTTATCATGTGGAGGATTTTTGAAGGGGTTTTATTGAACTATATCCACCTCCTTCAAGGTAATGATCCTCAGCTTGCAATTGATTTTGGTTATTCTTGGAAGGATGGTAGTTTTAATTTTAGGTGGGGTGGATATTTTTATCACTGAGGAATCCATCTCTAATGTCATGAGCTTATCCTTATAGTGCCTTAAACTCTACAATGATAAAACTAGATGCAAACACAAAATCACCACTCTTTTTACCATACATGAGAGAATTCTTATGTACAACGATGGCATTGATAAAAATTTCTTCCATATCAATGGGTCTATATTTGTAGGGTGGTAATAAAATGCCTTACCCTTGAAGGAAATTTTAGAAAAATATTCTCCTACCACCTCTTTATTCTTAATTATCTAAGAAGAAATCAAGCCATGAGCTTACCCTATTTTCTATTGAGATTCCTCTCTGCTTCTATCTTTGATTTCAAAAATTACAGAGTGGATGTTCCCCTACATCATAGTTTAATTATATTATTGTTCCAAAATGGTAATCCCTTAATCTCCACTCAATCCCCAACCCCTAATGAGGAGGAATATGAAAATGAAATCCTTATCGTGACCATGAAATGATTCAGAAAAGGTGGGGTATAGGACAACATAGATGACATTGCCAATGTTCTCTACAACATGAAACAAGGTGACAAGTAATGGGGAGAATTATCTTCCAAGAATTTGATAGATATTGAAATTTAGTAGACTAGGAGGATATATTTTTGAGGGATAAATACACAAAGTGGATATCATCCTTCTTATAAAAAAACCTTGTCCAAGAAGTTAGGGATTTTCATTATAAAATCAATTTCTAGAATAAAATAATTGGAGAGATAACTATGGATATTTTCATGCAAGAACACACAATCTCCATTCTCAGATCAAATTTCCACGGAGAATTTTAGGGTGCTAAGAAGAATATGAAGCTTGTGTTGAGTAGCTCGAGGACAATGATTCCATGGAAACTTGATCCAAAAACAACATGGAGAAGACTCCTAAAAGGGTTATTATTAATTTTTTAGGTTTTAAGGACAACGTCCTGAGCACCAAGACCCAGAGCAGAGATCCTCACAGAAAAGTGAAATGAAGGCTAACCTTTGGCTAACCTTTTGGAAGTGTTCTATGCTGGTTTGTTTTACTATGTTTGTTATGTCTTATGTTTTTTATTACCATTTAAAAAAATTATGTAATCAATATATAGGCCTTCCCTAGTGGTACTTTATTCTGAGGCTTCCTTTTCGTCAATTCTCTTTTACTTGGCACCCTTTTCTACCTTTTGGTGGGCCATCTTTTTCCTAACTCCTTTTTTGTGAAGGGTTTTTTTGGTCCCTTAAAAACCAAACCTTTCTTACCTTCTCTAAAAAAAATTATTACAAGACCCATATCCTATCATTTCACAACTACATATTCACAAAAATCCTAATGATAAAAATGCATGGCTAGGGCCTAAAATGATTTTTCAAAATTTATCAATCTAAAATACTATCTCATCCAATCATACATAATTAAAATTAATTCAATCATATATCAACAATTTTATGTTATAGTCATATCATCTAATCTTTTGAAACATGTTTCTTGAATCAAAATGATATAATTATACATACATTTAACTCAAAACATGAAATTTGACTATATAATAAAGGTACATTCACTTTTAAAATAATATAAAATAATCTACAAAACATCCATTAAACATCATTAAAAACATGTGTGTGTGTAATTCTAAGAGGTATAAATATCTCTGAAATCCTTAAGTTTACTACAAGATCAATACAAGGATCATTTTTTAAACAAAACAATATCCATAACTATTTTGGGAATAAATTACAACTTCTCTAGTAAAATATATGAAAGAAAAAATAGCATTATAAATTTCCTTCTAGAATAATTAAGAGATCCAAGCACAAACATCACAACTCTTCAAAAGTTGAAAAAATGGCCCTAACTAAAGAAAGAGACTAAAGTGATTAACTAAAATTAAAATAAACTATGAAAGTATAATCACTAGTTAATCTAAATAGGAGGACTAAAACATTGCATAAATGAAACTAAAATAGTTTGGAACAATTATAATAAATTATCAGTACGTGAAATAAAACCCTAAATATGTAAGTAAATGAAGAGAAATGGCTTAGATGATTAGAAGAGATTGTCGTAGGTTGTCATAGGTTGGAAAATAAAATTTAGAAGTGTAAAACCACTCAAAATTCCTCTGAAAGGCCAGATCTAGAAGATCCGAATCATGCTGGGAAACTAGGAAGGTATTAGGGTGCCCCGAGGTGCCCTGGTCTGTAGGTTAAGCACCCTGGTCTCTATAAATGCTCAAAATTTGAATTTTTTATGGTCGTAGGATTATCTAATACTTTTTCTATCTATCGCACTAGATTCAGTGAGACAACAACGAATGTGGTGAATAATCAACCAAGAACCTCCCCTATCTTGTGTGTGTTGATGCGGATCTCCTAGCCTTGATGCCCGACATTATGTGGATGCAAGTGATGTAATGGATGTAAATCTAGATGGATTGATAGTAGTATGTGATACTAGGACCCTCATTATGGTCTTATAAATTTATATTTATAGAGTTATCAAGATTAATTTTGTAATTTTCCCGACATGGTTGACTAAGACAAGGATAAGAATGAAAAATAGCTAGAAAGGCCTCAAAAAGAAGCGAGAAAAGAGAACAATTGATTGGGGCACCCAAGGGTGGGACCACGGCACCTTGAGGCACCCTAAGATCAGTGCTTGAGCACCCCGATTTTGGGATAGAATGATAGGAAGTTACGAAACAGTCAATTAGTAAAGAAAATACGTGGGAATGAAAAAATAAAATATAAGAAAAATATGTCCAAAAGGTGGGATTAATCAATACTTTATTCACTTAAGAACCTTCTAAATAGTAGTATAAGACCAAGAAAAATAATGCCTAAAGTGCATGATTTTTGTCTACATTTTCCTACACTTTATGTTGGTGAGCGGAAAGAATAATAATATAAAGTAGATAGAGATGTGTACTTGATATCCATGTAGAGTGTAGAAGAAGACGATGGACTAAACTCAAATGTGGAATAACAAAAAGAAAAATGTGGAGGAGCATGGATTTTAAAGATGAAAAATACACATAAAAAGTGATGAGAGTGAACCTAATGCAGAACGTGTGTATAGTTAATGTTGTGTGTAGTATACCTACATGGTTAGTAAAGAAAAGTGCCTATAAAGCGGTGTGTTTTAATTGTTGTTTTCATTTTCATTATTGGTGTTGTTGTTGTTGTTGCCCCTAATTTGAATGCTTATTTCACATATGATCGGACTGCAAGGAGAAAATGATCAAGTAATCAAATATGTATGTATGTAAAAACGTTGTGTAAAATACACAAATGTAAAATATGCTGAAAAAAAGTGTAAAAGGAACATGTGCACCTAACCCATGTTAAGAGAAAGGGTGTAGAAGGATAGATTTTACGATCGCGAGTTTTTTGGGTGACTTCATGCCACCCTAGCTGAAGAATTATAGGGAGGAAATGCTCTATGTAATATAACCTCTCACCACTTCTACTAAAATCTATGAAGAGATCTATATATTGTCCTGGTTTTTTGGGTGATCCAACACCAATGGATAGAGTAGTGTAGAGAGGTACACCCACTATAACCCCAAGCCTATAACTACTGTAAACTTTCTGAAGGAAACCATGTCCTATAGAGGCCGCTATGTATGGAGTTGGTAAACTGGTATGAACCTACTCGTTGTATGTAAACCCACAATGCTAAGGGCAGAAAGTACACTGTACTGAACTGATATAAAGATGTTGTGTTAGTATAAAACTCTCAATGATTCCCCCCCTCTTTGGGGGCATATGTGGAATTTTTGAAAGGAGAAAGTGGCCCCAAAATAGGACCAACCATACTCTGACCTATAAAACTCTACCCTGTAAGGGGAAAGGGGAAACACTTGGTAGATAACAAGGCAAACCCAAAAGGGGATGGATAGCCAAAAAAAGTATTAATCGAAAACACATGCATGAGAGAAGATAAGTGTAAAATACAAAAACAATGTAAGAACTAACAAAAAAAGTAGTGTAAACATGTAAGAAAACAAGTAAAACACACAAAGTGGGTTGCAAACATGGGACATCACTCATGATGTTGTAAGACACACAAGGCCATCATGGTTGCAAATAACATACAAGTGTGCACATGTGAAAGGGAAAATCGTGTTGGTATCAAAATTTGTTCTCCTTTTCAGTCTGAGTAGCATCGAAGATATGGCATCAAGCTTGAAGAAAGATGGATCATGGTGTGTTTCATTTTGTAGCTGAGGATATGATCTAACTAGCACTCAGATTTGTGGAGAGATGGATAGCACTCAAATAGGACTTGATCTTGTTCTAACTATTTTAGGTTGTGCCTTTTAACCAAGGTAAGAGAACCTATTTTGTAACCCTCAAATGGTGAAGGAGATAAAGATATCCCTCAATTTGTGTAAATAGTATGAAGGGGCCTTGGGAAAATATGATCAACACTCCAAATCTGAATTTCACAAGTTGTCACTTCCAGATTATGGAGATACTTTCAATGCAAGGCAAGGGTTACTGAAGACATTTTGAAATACTTTTCTATTCTAGATACTTTAGCAAATGGATTTTGATCTTCTATGGGTATACAGGTCAAAACATGGGTAAAACAGGGTAGGATTAGTTGTTTTGAATGATTTTTGTGTGGGAGTTTAGACAAGAAAAACCAAGGACTGCGCGAGAATCTTTGAGGATTTCAGGTAAAATATGGAGAAACTTAACAATGAGAAAGTATCAAAATGGTTAATCATCCCTTCAACCAGGATATGTGCATCAAATGGAGGCCCGATCTACAATTTTCCACACAATCTTTGATCATCTATCACAAAATATTGAGCTAGAATGAACCAATGAAGCATTTATCAATCACTATTTAATCATGACCTAAGGTACACCCAAAGGTTTACAAACAATCTCTCGAAATCAAGAAAGGTAAAGTGATTTTAAATTTGTTTATCTCTTTATCGATGAAATCTCTTCTCAATGTGAGATTGCAAATGCCACTAAGCTATCACAAGAAAGGAGACCATGTATGATCAAGAGAGATTTCAAACACGAGACCGCAACAGAAACAAGAAACACAAATTTGAAATGCATTTTGAAACATAAGTGTATGCAAATTTTGCCAAGAGACCACAAAATAATCCGAAAAATGATCAAATTTATCAATGAGAGGAATGTTTCAAGAAAAATATCGAGCTTGTTGATGGCTTTACAACTGAAACCAACTCAACATGATACTAATCTGATGCAAAAAGGAATTAGAAATGGTTCTCAGGTGGTTTCTCAAATAATGGGCTTCTTCCCATATTTTCTTGTGAAATTTTTAGTTTTCCAAGATTTTTAAACTCTTCCAACCCTTTGCATGAAAAATTCATGAAATATATAGCTTTCAATCTCCTTCGATCCTTCTTTCCCAAGAAAAGAATATGCCAAAGGATCAAATTTGTTACAAAAATTCCTCATGATTCACAGACAGGATGTTTAACAAAACACGTCCAAAAAGTTGCTAGTTGTCTCAAAAGAGATGAATCATTGCAAAATTCACATCATTATCCATTGTGGAGGCATGTTTTTCATCTTCAAAGCATGCAGACCCCCTTCCTTTCATTATTTCATCCTTATCCCTCCAAAATTTGACTCTGCAACTTTTGGATCTGATATTTCATGTTTTTGGACGGGTTAGGGAAAAAATTCATTTCAAAAACATCTCTAATCTTCAAATTGATCCTCAAAACCGATTGTATTGGTCCTTACAAGAACAAATGACACAAATTTCCCAAAAATTTGGTGAAAATTGATGCAAAAATCACATCTCCAAGATTCATGGAGCTCAAATGGCGGTTTAAAAAATGCACAATTACTGTTGATCTTCCTTTATCCTATAATCTGAGCCCTCCACATGTCACAATGTGATTGGAAATAGGATTGGGATCACTTTTTGAAATTTTAACACTTTTGGAAAAATGTAAAAGTTTGACATTTTTCTCCGCCCCTCCACCCATTTAAAATGAGCTTGACACTTGTCCCAATGTGGGTCCCAGCAGAATCGTGGCCCGATTCTACACATTTCCACCTTTTTCAAAAAAAGAATTTTTTTCCAAAATATCCCCACATCTCTGCCTCATGAAAATGGGCCTGACACATGTCCCAAACTGGGTCCCATTAGAATCGCGGACCGATTCTACACATTTCTACCTTTTTGGAAAAAGGAAAATTTTCCAAATTATCCCCACGGACCTACCCCTCCGATTCTACCCCGACATGTGGTGCAATATGACTAGATATGGAGTCACGGCTCAATTTTAAACATTTTCCTCTTTTTGGAAAAAAGGAAAATTTTCTGCTTTTTCCTCTGAGGCTCTTGCCCTCCCACAGGACACGTGTCCTCACCTGATTGGCTGTGGGGCAGCGCTCTTATTTATATTTTAACAACATTTTCCACAAAGGAAAATTTTCACCATTTCCTTCGCACTCCCGCACCTCTGCCTTTCCCTACCACGTGTCACATTCGATTATCCGAGGGAATGCACTCGATTTCATACTTTAACTCCTTTTCACCAAAGGAAATTTTTCCACCTTGCCTCCGTAGCTCCACCCTTCCAAAGTATTTTGAGCTTTTAATTGCCACGTGTCACACTTTAATTAGCTTTGGTAGACCCGTGTGGCCCTTTTCACAACTTTTTTCCCTTTCACCAAAAATAAAAAAATTTCTAAGTCTTCCACCAGCCTCCATTCCCACCTTTGATGCAAACATGACACGTGTCCACTTGTGATTCACTGCAGGCCCTAGGCATTTTCTTTGCACTTTAACTCTTTTTCCAAAATTCCTTAAGGCACAAAAAGACCCGTTGCTTCCCATCCAATCAAAAGAGGACACGTTAGCAACATTAGAACCAATCAGAGTAAAGTGGAGCCATGGGACCAAATTCGCCCTTTTTCCAAAAAAGCAAAAAGTGATAAGTTAAAATAATTTTCCACCATCCCTCAGCCAATTAGAACAAGCCATGTTGCCGATGAATGCTAAAGAATAAATTCATAGGCAAATGACACTTGTCGACCATGAAGAAGAAATTGATAGGAAAATGACGTCTGGCTAATCACAAAACATAAAAACGCTAGGGATGCACTAGAATTTGATTTTTTTTGCTAAGGACGACAAATTTCTTGAAATTGAACCAACTAAAACATGTTTTTAAAGTATTTTTTATTATAGAATTGGATTTTCAATGGCATACAAGTGTAGATCGATGAATTTTAAACTTCCACAATCGGGTAAAAAGGAAAAACGGTAGAGCCCATAGATTTTGGAAAAAATAGGGCACAAAACAGGGCACACATGCAAATTTCTTTCAAATTGGGGAAAAACAACAAGCTTGTGAGCATTTCAAAGCATTCAAGAAAGAGGGGAAAAGTTACAAACCACTAATTTGAGAGAAAACATTTCGAGCACGTAAAATGAAGGGAAAATTTAGGTCAAAATGGTGCAAGCTCAAAAATGGCACCAACATCGGCTCTACTCGGGGATGGGCACTCCCAGTGAGTGCCACAAGAACAAAAGAAGAAGACCAAGTGCCAAAAACAACCATTGGGAAATGGATTCAAAATGTAGGGTAGAAAAACCAGACCCAATTGACAAAAAATGGCTGCCAAGAATAGGGCAAACCACAACCGACAAAAATAGTAAAAACAGAGCCAAAAACAAAGACTATACACTATATAAGTGGTGCATACCTCAAATTTGGGGATTAATCCAAGAAATTCTTTAGATGCCTGCCATTAATAGGCAGTTCAAGTAATTCCCCATCTAAGTCCTTGTGAAAAAATGTATTTTTACTAATTCGATATCAATGGATAAAGGGCCCATCCACAATGCATCAAATTTACCATGTTTTCCCTTATCTTCATGCCTTCTATCCCACAAAAAAACCAGATCTCCAACATTGAAGGCCCTAGGATTGACCTTCTTGTCAAATAACCTCTTCAACTTCTCTCTAAATCTGACATGCCTTTCGTAGGATGCTCTTCTTTCTTCATCCATCTCAACAATATGATTAATCCTTGCTTCATATGGAGTGACCTCTTGATCTTCAAGTTGTTGAACAAACTAAAATGAAGATAATTACAAATGTAAGGGAAACATATCTTGAGTTCCATACACCAACTCAAATGGGCTCTTACCAGTAGCTCTTATGGTAGTGATTCTATCAGCCCAAACTACAAATTTCAGTTGTTCACCCCATTTTCTCTTGTTCAACTCTAAGGTTCTCCTAATGATTTTCAACAAGTTCTTATCATTGGAATCAACTTGTCCATTTCCTTGAGGGTTATATTTTGAAGCATAATTCAGATTGGTTCCATACACCTTACACATTGCCATCAAGGGCTTAGCTCTGAAACACATGGTATTATTAGCAACAATATTTACTGGCACACCAAATCTACATATGATATGATTCAACAAGAAGTCCATAACAACTTGGTGTGTTACTTTCTTGGTGGGGATTGCTTCTACCCACTTGGTGAAGTAATATGTGGCTACAAGGATCCACTTATGTCCAACACTAGAAGGGTCTGAAATCTCACCAATGAAGTCTATTCCCCATTGTTTGAAAGGATCTTCAATTGATATAGGCTGCAAAGGAAGGGATCTTGAAGATTTCATTATTCCAGAGAAATGCTTTGGCAGCTTTCACATTTTCTAACCAACAGGGTTGCATATTTGAAGAGAGTAGGCCACCAATAACCAGCTCTCAAAATTTTGTGTGCTGTAACCCTTCTAGCAAAGTGTCCTCCACAAAATCCCCCATGGAAATCAACAACTATTTTGGGAGCTTCATCTTCAGTTATACATTTCAAGAGGACACCTTTAGGGTTCTTCCAAGCTAGCCCAAAGTCAGTGATGATGTATTTTTGAGAAGCCAACTTGAGGGCTCTTTTCTAATTTTTATTCAAATGATCAGGGCAGCATAGGTGTCTAAGGTAAAATATTACATCCTTGTACCACTCAGAACTTACCAACTTCTCAAGAACATCTTCCCTTTCTTCCTCTACTTCATTCACTTCCATAGTTTGCAAGTTGCTCTCAACCATAAGCTTAGAAAGACCCAAACCTCTTACCAACTTTGTGGTTTGGATATCCATGTCATATTCCTATAGTTTGTTCACCCATCTACATCTTTTGCTTGAGATCTCCATCTCTGATAAGATGTCTTTTACCATGGTGTGGGGAACATAAGCAACAACTTTTGAACTTAAGATATAAGTCTTGAAAACCTTTGTTACTTTCACCAAGGCAAATGCTTGTTTTTCCATGATTGTGTATTTTAACTCAGCATCTTGTAAAGCCTTGATAAAGAAGTAAATAGGACTCTCATCCCCATCTTCATCCTTTTGCAGCAAAACAGATGTAATGGTATTTTTATAATCAAAGGAGAAGATCTGGAAAGGATTTTTGTAATTCGAGCTGCCAAGATAGGTACATGTTTCAATGTTTCTTTGATTTCTTCAAAATCCTGAATAAAAGCAGCCTCCTCCCATTTGATAACTTGGTCTTTCTTTAATATGCATGTAATAGGAAGAGTCAATTCAAAAAAATTAGACACAAACCTTCTAATGAAATTGATCTACCCAAAGAATGATTGGATGCCCTTCTTTGTTCTTGGAATTGGAACCTTGTTGATTGCTTCTACCCTCTCGGGTCAATCATAACTTTTTAGACACAATGTGACCAAGTAGTTTTTCTCTTTGCACTCCAAAATGGCACTTCTTTGGATTGAGAGAAATGCCATATTCTCTACATCTTATCAACATTCTTTCCAAGTGTTACAAGTGATATTTTTTGCTCTTTGAAAACACAGTCACATCATCGTTATACAATGCAATGAAGTCATTTGTGTAACTAGAAAAAGCAACATCCATTGCTCTTTGGAAAGTAGCTCTATCATTCATAAGACAAAAAGGCATTCTTACATAAACATATGTTCTCCAAGGAGTGGTAAAGGAATTTTAAATCTTTACGAATCCTTGACAACAACTTGATTGTAGCCAAAGAAACCATCCAAGGTGGAGAATAGTTCAGATCTAGTCACTAATTGCAGCATGTTTTCCATGTTTTTCAAAGGATAATTGTCCTTCAATGTAGCTCTATTTAGATTTCTGAAGTCTACACAAATTTTGATATCTCCATTTTCTTTACTCGATTTGCACTGTTAGGAAATTAAATATTAATGTTTACATTATTTGTGTATTCATTAAATACAAATGTTAGTAATTATATTATTGTTATATTAACAATAATATGTTGGTTCGAGTTGTTTTAACAACTCATATGATTTGAGTTGTGTATTGTTACGTGAGTAACAATCACAACTAAATAGGAGATATTATAGGTTCCATAATAATAGGAAATCCTATATATGTGCCTATATATTTGTATGTGCATTCTATGTAACGTATCTGGAATGAATTGAAAGTATATTATTATTCCGTGTTTAATATTGTATATTATTCATCTGTAAAACTGATCCAAATTCATTATTTGGTATCAGAGTGATCAGAGGTCTGAGGTTGTGTCCGAATGAGAGTCATTTCCCATTGAAAGATGCAGTCCATCAGTTGGCCGCAGACCTGGTGATTGGAAACATGCATTGATTTGCATGGTTTCTGCCTGTCTTGTTTGTCGAATCCAGTGCAGTCCAATTCACACAGCGTATGCTGGAGCAAGCTGGGATAGTGTTTTCATTTGGCATTTTAGATCTCAGGAAATTTGCTGTTTGATACCATCCATTCATACATCTTAATCTTAACATGCGTGCAATGTATGTGTTTTAAGATTTGACGCCATCCATTCATACATCGCTGGATTCAACGTGGAGATCCAAATCTTGCGGATTTGTTAAGCTTGGTGCCTGCAGATTGTGGTCTTTGGTTCATGTGCGAACATGCATATCTCCATCTAGATTTAATTCGAAGCTATCTTAAAGTTTCATGCAAATATTGACAGCTGTGTGTTCAACTCGTGGTTGATTTAATTTGTCATGCACGTATTCTGATATAGAGGAAGCAATTCGATCTCTACGACAAACAGTCAATTCCTTTCACAGCTCGAGTTCTATTGGGGATCTGCTCATGCTTGGCTCAGTCACAACATAGCCAGCATAGATTTCGCTCGAGTGCTCGTGCTTTCCCTGCACTTACCGCCTCAGAGATCTCCAACAGATTTTCTACATATTGATCTATGTGTCTGCTCTTCCTCGTCTAGATTTCCACAAAGGTGACTCCGTCTCCAAGCTGTGCAGACTTTGGAATTTGCATCGAACTGGTTTGCACTTGAATTCGTCACATATCAAGCCATCGACTTTATGCGTGCAATCAAATTTGGATTATAAGATCATTCTATATACATCAATCAGTTCACTGCATGTTGAAAGCCTGAACCTAGCTCGGCCTTGACGTTTGTCATTGTTTTTGTGCAACGGTTTCAGACTACTATTAGTCCAGATCTGTATTGAATTCCATGTGATCTACACTCACACCTGGCTCGGCCTGATTAAACAACCAGTTCCAAACCGCCACACTCCTAATATTTTGCGAGATCTGCGCCCATGATATGATAGGCTGCATGCAATCGGTGGGGAATATTTGTAAAGGTCGGTCTATTTTTTTTTTATTAGTCAAATTTTCTAGTTTAAAAACCAGTTTGATATGTGTCTTATAGTTGTATATGTCAATAGCTTTTAGCTATATTAAAATTTAAGAAAAAAAAGGGGTGCATTTTCGGTTGTATCCGACACCTATTTTTTTTTAAGCGTCATAATGGATAAGTTGAGTCACATTGAAAAATTTGAAGGTAAATATTTTCATACCTGAAAGTACGAACTCAGTTGTTCCTAATTAACAAAGACTTGTGGGATATTGTTGATGGAAAAGAGAAGAAACCGACAAATGCAGATGAAGCAACAAAATGGGCAAGCAGAGATCGAAAGGCTACAGTGATTATTGGATTGGGTCTATCAAATTCCTATTTGCATCATATAGACTTTAAAAAGTCCTCTCACACAATTTGGGAGACATTGAACAAATTGTTTGGATCACAAGCTGGAAGTGCAGCAATATCTTTAAAGCAGAGATTGTTTAGCCTCAAGATGGAAGAAGGCGATAACATGGTGGAACATATTAGTAAGTTTCATTCTATTTGCAATCAACTAGCAGGAATAAGTGTAGATGTCCCTGATGACGACGCTAAAGTAGTGTTACTCAATAGCATGCCTCCATGCTATTCTAACATGGTCTTTACATTGAGTAAAATAAATCCAAGTTTAGAAGAACTTATTTCTTCTTTGTTAGATGAAGAAAAGAGAATCATGTTTGCGGAACCAGAGGAAAAAGCCCTATATGGTAAGAAACAAGATAAAAGAAGATCTAAATATTCTTTCAGACCTGGATCATCTTCTAAAGATTCAAAGAAGCGGCTCACATGTTATTATTGCAGACAATCTGGCCACTTGTCCTCAAATTGCAAGAAAAGAGCACAAGACTTACTTGATGGAAAACTACAAGATAATGTCATGGTTGTTGATGACGAAGGAGAAAATGAAGAGGAAGGAAATACTACTTATACAGAAAATCAAAGTGATGAATATTTTCTCTTCTAGATGATTTTTGAATGGAGGATGGAGGCATCGGAGGCTGGAGGTTAGACAACGACCTCTCGTCAGTCACCAATGACGGGGCCACACAGAATGATTTGGTGGCACAGGTGTGCAGTGTGAGTACTTGTTTTTGAGTTTTGCAGTGTTCCAGATTCAGTTGTGTGGTGTGAATTTCAGCTTGGTGTGATTCTTTTTCAGAGTTCCTGTTGTGTGTTGAATAAGTGAAATGTTCACATTGAGGGGGGAACATGATCAGCATGATCCAATGTTCCATTTTCAGTTTTTCAGTTGAGTATGTGGCTTTTCCTATTTCCCCAAATGCAAAAACATATTACGTAACAAATAACACAAAGCGCAGCATCATGAGGCTTGATGAGGTAGAACAGTCAGATGTGTTCTTGTTCGTACCTAGGTTTGTGGTTAGCCTCTTGAAAACCATTGAAGGTCTGTTCAGATGTGTTCCTGCTTGAGTTCCCACATTGCTAGGTCAGATGTGTTCCCTAGAGTGACTGGTTGATAAGCAGATGATTCCTAAGTGTGTTCCCATCCTTGTCGGTCAGATGTGTTCCCGACAGTGCTTGGTCGATAAGAAGTTGATGTGTTCCTTCTTCTACCTTCAGTTCGAGTGTGTGCCAAGATCATGAGTGCGCAGAGGCGGCAGGCTGCAAAGGAAGTGTGAAAGTTCTAATGTTACCATGTAAACATTAAGGGGGGGAATGTTAGGAAATTAAATATTAATGTTTACATTATTTGTGTATTCATTAAATACAAATGTTAGTAATTATATTATTGTTATATTAACAATAATATGTTGGTTGGAGTTGTTTTAACAACTCATATGATTTGAGTTGTGTATTGTTACGTGAGTAACAATCACAACTAAATAGAGATATTATAGGTTCCATAATAATAGGAAATCCTATATATGTGCCTATATATTTGTATGTGCATTCTATGTAACGTATCCGGAATGAATTGAAAGTATATTATTATTCCGTGTTTAATTTGTATATTATTCATCTCTGTAAACTGATCCAAATTCATTAGGCACAAGGTTTGCAACCCAAGATGAATACCTTGTGGGCTGAATGATCCCTCCCTCTTTCAGTTTCTTCAATTCATCTTGCATTTTCATGGAGAGAAGTGGATTAATTGGCCTCTACTTTTGTCTAAAGGGATTGTCATTTATTTCAAGAGGAATATTTTGCTGAAACAATTCCTCTCTGTATGCTTTCAGCTCTAAATAAGACCAAGCCAGACAATCCTGATATTTATTCAATAGTTGAACATAGGATTGTTTTTCTTCTTTGTTTAGATTGCTGCCAAACAATACTTTTCTTTGTCTATAATTATTTCCCAAGTTATGCTCTTCCACATCCCTTGAGGTAGACATGTTTCTATTGATGATGCAATCATCATTGTCAAAATTTGACTCAAGTGTAACAAGACCTCTAGGAATGGTGTTAATTTTCAATTGGATAATATAGTTTCCAAAAAAATTCTCTCTTCCTTCAGTCACACACACCATTGGTTCCCAATCAATATTTTGATCTACAAACTCACCTTTATTTTGTAAGAACCTTTGCACTTGAGCATCATCATTAAACACTTACCAATGTTTGATGTTGTTAGGGACAGTTGGCCTAGTTAACACTTCAATATTGTACTCACAATAAGGTGAAATGGTGCAATTTCCAAATCTTGACCCCAACACTACCAAATTTTCAGTAGCAACATTGAAACTTCTATCATGATGCACAATTTTGAAGGAATCAAACATCTCAATTAGATCCCAAACTGCATGTTTGTACTTTTTCATCTGCTAATTTTTTGTAGCATACAATTTTCTTATTTGTTTGACAACTAGCTCTGAATCTCCTTTTGCAATGATGTCCTTGACACCATACTTCCATGTAATTATCATACCCAACAACAAGGCTTCATACTCAACAATGTTGTTAGTACATTCAAAATTAAGCTTGAAGGAAAAAAAAAACTCTTCCAAGCTAGGAGAAATCAGAATTATACTAGCACCATTTCCAAATTTGGAGCAAGCTCCATCAAATAGCAAGGTCCAAGGAGAACCTACCTGTTCAAGGCACTTTGACTGATCCATCTTGTTCTCTTTTCCATCAGCAAACCCAACAAAGTTATCAGCATCAACATCAACAAACAACACCTCATAGGAAGCATTGTTGGGATCTTCAATAAGGTGTAACATCTTCTTTTCTCCATAGAGCTTGACAAGGCTACCTTCAATGGGAATAGTGGAAAAAGACATGTCCATTTGAATATTCCCACCAACACTTGCAGCCCACTTTCTTGACAAAATCATACCCCATTTGGCAGGGCAATCAATAATCACAACATCAAGTTTCAAATTCTTACCCGGATAGGCTGCAAGTTGTACCACCAAACCCTTCACACAACCAACTACCAACACTTCTCTTGATTCCATGGCAATACAGTTTCCATAGGCTTCTATCACTTTGATATCCAACTCATTCATGACTTCTAGAGGCATGACATTACATGATGCACTGGAATCAAACATACAATTGTGAAGTAGTCTATCCTTTATGATCAAAGTTGTAAAGAATGGATCAACATTCAATTGGGAATCAACCAAGGATGTCCCCAAGTATACCTCAAGTGTTTCTCCAAGATCCTCTAATGTTGATGGTGTTTCAAGGTCTGTAATGATCTAAGGAGGAGTTTCAACAACGTTTACATTTCAGTTTGGGGTACTCTTCTACTCTTTCAATCCCAAGTACTCGATGTTCTCTTCTTATGCTCAAGAATCCTAAGAAACTCAATTATTGGAACACTCACTTTGATTTGGCTCAATACCTGGCTATGTCATATGGAACACTCTTTGGCAAGGAAGCATTGGAATGGAGACAAGTAGATTCATCAAATGGCATGGGATTCTTGGCAATTTGCTCATGAGGAGGACTGTAATTTTTTCTTGGGACAATAGAGATTTTGGAAGATGTTTCTATTCTAGGATATTCTTTGGGAATACTTGTAAGCAAGGGTGTTTTAGGTTTGGCTTGAGGCCCAACTCCCTTAACAACCTTGCTCCTAGTGTTATACTCTTTCTCTTGAGCCACAAAAACATTCATTAACAATTGTCTATCTTCCTCCGAAGGGATACCACCATCATACTTCTTAATCATCAAATCTCTTAAGTATTAAAATTCATTGTTAGGAATTTCAAAAGCTTACACTACATCTACCTCAAGAGTATGAGAGGGAAGAATTACTTGTACCCATTTGATGTAATCCCAAAAGGTTGCAGCTATCCTTGCACTTATTACCTTAGTTGATGTTGCTCCTTCTTGTGAGCTTGAAGAACAACCCACCATGCAGATATCATCATCAGTACCATCATCATTATTAGCTTCACCATCTTGTTGGTCCACTTCACATGGAGGATGGGGTAGAAAACATCTATCACACCAATCAATATCAACAACTTCCTCAATAGCAGTAACCCTAGCAGTTAGGGGATTAGGTAACACTCTTCCTTCACGTGCTTGAGGATGTCTATTTGCAGACCCCATGGGTCCTTTCCCTCTATCATCAGATCTTTGATCACCCCTAGGATGATTGGAAAATATTTCATGGTTTTGTGATTTTTGCTGACCTTATGAAGTTTGTACAATTCCCTTCTCTGCCCAGGCTAACTTGTATGAGATTTCTTTGACAACCCCTACCAAAGTTTTCATAACCTCCTCCAAATCAGCACCCTTGCTAACTTGAGGTTTTTCAGGGTTTATCAACTTTACACCATCCCTCTTGAGAGGTTTCCCAATGGCCTTAATGTTATTCTCAATATGCATTTCCATGGTAAAGGCTTGCCTTAAATTAGTGGGGTTCTTATCTCTTAAGTAGTATGCTGCCTTCTTATCAAATGCATCTGCATTTTTGATCAAGCATGACTCATCACATGGCCTCAAATTAACAGGAATCCTTCTCGAGAGTTTTCTTAAACCTTATGTTGAAACTTCATGAACTAATTCATTTGGGTTCTTCTTGATATTTTCAAACTCGACATAAGAGAAACCTAGGATCGGTCTTATCACCATATTACAATCTGAATGCATTTTGCATTTCTGTCCATGAATCACTAGAATTATTAGGTAGAGCCTTGTACCAATCACTAGTATCCTCTTCTAGTGTATGAATGAACAATTTAAATATACACATCCTCAAATCCAATTTAAAAACCTCCATCATATTAACAAAGAGTTTCAAATTCTGATTACCTATTATAGCATTGTTCCCTTGGAACTTTGGCAATCTACTTCTAACATCCTGAGGCAAAGCATTAGGATAACTGGTCATTCCCCTAAAATTTATTGGGCCAAAGGTATTGACCATAAATGGAGGCCTAGGTGGGGGATGATCCATGTTGTATGGTGGAGGTGATCTTGGGGGTGATACAAGATGATGAGGAGTGTGAGGTATTTGGGGCTCAAGAATGTGGTTCACAAGATTGGTATTCTCTAGGTGCTGATTTTCTTGGAAAGTTATACTAGAATTAAAACACACAAGTGTAGATTGAAGAAGGAATTCACCAGGTACAACAGAAGGACATTCACTAGTTCAAGTGAACAAGTTTATGAGAAGATTGCTTGAATTAGAATTGCTGGAAGAAGTGATAATCCTCTATTAAAGGTTGATCTCTCTCACCAATGGATATTCCTTTGTTTGATGTCTGACCTTCAACAACCTTCCAAACTTTTCTTTCCTCTAAAATTGTCTTTCCCAATTCTTGACATAACTTTATACTTGGATCCCTCCCGAAGAGAGGTCTTCTTCCTTCCAAGTTTGCAGAGATTAGCAAAACTAAAAACAAATGATAGAAAGCTAAGAGACTAGTAGTTATCAAGATCAAAACAACATGGAATCGCCACTAAGGAATTTCACCCTAGTTTTGCAAATGCACTAAAATACTCACAAATACCTATCGAACTGAAATTTTCTCCAAACTTTATAGATCAGACCTTCCTTTTCTTGAATCTATCAACCACAAATGTAAATGAAGTGCAACTACTACTAGAAACTGATAAAATTACAGATAGAGTTTGAAACCTTTGCATACACCTTACAAATCTGAGTATAGAATGATGCTTTAACAATATATTTATAGATAGAACTTGCAAGAGACATTACCAAGGTTTGATATGCATTCAAATATCTCAAATATGTATGCACATGGATCAGATTGAACTAAGAATGTCCCCAACAATGGCGCCACTAGTGTTGACGGGCTCAAAAGAATATGAACTGGAAGCAGATTAACAAATTGGTTTGGATATTACATTCTTCATCCCCAACAATGGTGCCACTGGTGTTGATGGGCTCAAAAGAATATGAACTGAAGTAGATTAACAAATTGGTCTGGATATTGCATTCTTCATCCTCAACGACGATGCCACGGTGTTGGTATCCAAAATTTTTCTCCTTTTCAGTATGAGCATAATCAAAGATATGACATTAAGCTTGAAGACAAATGGATCATGGTGTGTGTGTCATTTTGTAGCCAAGGATATGATCTAACTGGCACTTAGATTTGTGGAGAGATGGATAGCACTCAAATAAAACTTGATCTTGTCCTAACTATTTTAGGTTGTGACTTTTAACCAACATAAGAGAGCCTATTTTGTAACCCTCAAATGGTGAAGGAGATGAATAAATCCCTCAATTTTTGTAAATAGTATGAAAGGGCCTTGGGAAAATATGATCAACACTCCAAATCTAACTTTCACAAATTGTCACTTCCAGATTATGGAGATATTTTTAATGCAAGGAAAGGGTTATCAAGACATTTTGAAATCTTGATCTGTTTTTGCATACTTTAGCAAATGGATTTTGATCTTCTGTGGGTATACAAGTCAAAACAGGGGTAAAACAGGGTAGGATTAGTTATTTTGAATGATTTTTGGGTGGGATTTTAGACAAGACAAACCAAGGTCTACTAGATTCTTTGAGGATTTCAAAAATATGGAGAAACTTAACAACAGAAAGTATCAAAATGGTTAATCATCCCTTCAACCAGGATATGTGCATCAAATGGAGGCCCAGATCTACACTTTTCCACACAATATTTGATCATCTATCACAAAATCTTGAGTTAGAATGAACCAATGAAGCATTTAGCAATCACTATTTAATCATGACCTAAGGTGCACCCAAAGGTTTACAAACAATCTCTGAAATCAAGGAAGGTAAAGTGATTTTAAATTTGTTTATCTCTTTATCAGATGAAAGCTCTTCTGAATGTGAGATTGAAAATGCCACTAAACTATCACAAGAAATGAGACCATGTATGATCAAGAGAGATTTTAAACACAAGACTACAACAGAAACAAGAAACACAAATTTGAAATGCATTCTGAAACATAAGTGTATGCAAATTTTGCCAAGAGACAACACAAAATAATCCAAAAATGATCAAATTTATTAGCAGGGGAATGTTTCAAGAAAAATCTCAGAGCTTGTTGATGGCTTTACAACTGAAACCAACTCAACCCGATACAAACCGATGCAAAAATGAATTATAAATGGTTCTCAGGTGGTTTCTCAAAGAATGGGCTTCTTCCCAGATTTTCCTGTGAAATTTTTAGTTTTCCAGACTTTTTAAAACTCTTCCAACCCTTTGCATGACAAATTCATGCAATATATAGCTTTCAATCTCCTTCAATCCTTCTTTCCCAAGAAAAGAATATGCCAAAGGATCAAATTTGTTACAAAAATTCCTCATGATTCACAGATAGGGATGTTTAACAGAACACGTCCAAAAAGTTTCCATTTGTCTCAAAAAGAGATGAATCATTGCAAAATTCACATCATTATCCATTGTGGAGGCACATTTTTCATCTTCAAAGCATGCAGACCCCCTTCCTTTCATTATTTCATCCTTATCCCTCTAAAATTTGACTCTGTAACTTTTGGATCTGATATTTCACATTTTGGACAGTTAGGGAAAAACTTCATTTCAAAAACATCTTTGATCTTCAAATTGATCCTCAAAACTGATTGCATTGGTCCTTGCAGGCACAAATGACATAAATTTGCCAAAAATTGGTGAAAATTGATGCAAAATTGTATCTCCAAGCTTCTTGGAGCTCAAATGGTGGCCAAACTGAAAAATGCACAGTTACCATTGATCTTCCTTTATCCTTTAATTTGATCCCTCCATGTGTCACAATGTGATTAGAAATGGGCTTGGGATCAATTTTTGACATTTTAACACTTTTGGAAAAATGTAAAAATTTGACATTTTTCTCCACCCCTCCGCCCTTTGAAAATGAGCTTGACATGTGTCCCAATGTGGGTCCCAGTGGAATTGTGGCTCGATTCTACACATTTGTCTTTTTTTTGGAAAAAGAATTTTTTTCAAAATATCCCCACATCTCCACCTCATGAAAATGGGCCTGACACATGTCCCAAAGTGGGCCCCATTGGAATCACGGACCGATTCTACACATTTCCACCTTTTTTGGAAAAAGGAAAATTTTCCAAATTATCCCGCGGATCCGCACCTCTGATTATGTCCCTGACACATGGTGCAATATGACTGGATACGGAGTCACGACTCAATTTTAAACATTTTTCCTCTTTTTGGAAAAAAGGAAAATTTTCTGTTTTTCCTCCACGGCTCCACCCTCCCGCAAGACACATGTCCTCACCTGATTGGCTACGGGGTAGTGCTCTTATTTATATTTTAACAACATTTTCCATAAAGGAAAATTTTCACCATTTCCTCCACACTCCCGCACCTCCGCCTTTCCCTACCATGTGTCACCTTCTGATTAGTCGAGGCCGCTCTCTCATTTCATACTTTAACTCCTTTTCACCAAAGGAAATTTTTCCACCGTGCCTCTGCAGCTCTCCTCTCCATTGTTTTGACCTTTTAACTCGCCACATGTCACCCTCTCGATTGGCACGGTGGACCCATGGCCCTTTTCACAACTTTTGTTCCCTTTCACCAAAAAGCAAAATTTTTCTAAGTCTTCCGCCAACCTCCATTCCCACCTTTGATGCAAACATGACACGTGTCCACTTGTGATTCACTGTGGGCCCTAGGCATTTTCTTTACACTTTAACTCTTTTTCCAAAATGCCTTAAGGCACAAAAAGACCCACTACTTCCCATCCAATCAAAAGAGGACACATCAGCAACATTAGAACCAATCGAGTAAAGTACAAACATGGGACCAAATTTTCCCTTTTTCCAAAAAAGAAAAAAGTGATAAGTTAAAATAATTTTCCATCATCCCTCGACAATTAGAACAAGCCACATTGTTGATGAATGCTAAAGAAGAAATTGATGGGTAAATGACACTTGTTTGACCATGAAGAAGAAATTAACAGAAAATTATGCCTATCTAACCATCAAAACACGAGAAAAATGCCAGGATGCCCTAGAATATGATTTTTTCACTAAGGACAACAATTTTCTCGAAATTGAACCAATTGAAACATGTTTTAAAAGCATTTTTTTATAATGGAATTGGATTTTCAATGGCATAAAAGTTCAAATTGAGGAATTTTAAACTTCCATGATTGGGAAAAAAGGAAAAACAACAAAGCCCATAGATTTTGGAAAAATTAGGGCACAAAACAAGGCACACATGCAGATTTCTTTCAAATTAGTGCAAAACAACAAGTTTGTGAGCATTTCGAAGCATTCAAGCAAGAGGGAAAAAGTTACAAACCACTAATTTGAGAGAAAAATGTTTCAGAGCACATAGAATGAAGGGAAAATTTAGGGAAAATGGTGCAAGTTGAAAAATGGAACCAACAAATCCCACATATAAAGGAAAACAAATAATACAAGTAGAAACAAAGAGGTAGTCATGGAAACATGTAATCCTGTAAAAATTGATGTAAATGGAACATGCATTAGTATGTTAGAGCAATAACCAATATTTAAAAGTGTGTATGAATAAGTAGTATAAGTTGCTAAGTATAAAATGAAACAACACTTGGATAAGATGAATGTGGATGCCCCTGAGAGACCTGTATAGGAAGGGTAATAGGCGAGCATCCATGCCACATGTTGAATCCTATATCGGCGATTAGAATAAACAGAGATGTGAATGTGCATATGTGTATGATAATGACATATAGGAAAGTATTCTAATATGTGTTATAAAGTGAGCATCCAAAACACTAGTAGGAAAAAGTAAATGCCCCCAAGACCATGTAGTATGATGTGGATGGAATGGAATGTGAGATGGAATAATAGGAGAAACATGCCCCTGAGTGGATGGAATGTGTATGTAGTGAGGTTCATTTTGTTTTCCCCTTAGCAGTCAAGAATGAACCATAAATAAGAGTGAGTCATCGGGAACTAGTTGAGTAGTGTTTGTTGTGTCTAGTGCATTGTGAGGAGTGTGTATATGAAATGGTGATGAAATGCGATATGTGGAGAGATGTGCGTGAACCCTATAGTTGAAGCGTATATCATGAATTGTTGAATGGAGGAGTGATGATTTATCCCTAAGCATATATCACTATAGAATGAGTGTATGGGGATGAGACATATGGAAATATATGTGTGGACCCTATAACCTAAGCGTATACCATGACTTGTTGAATGGATGAGTGATGATTTAGCCCTAAGCATATATCACTATAAGATGAAAGGATGAATATGGGTGATGATGTAGCCTAAATTGTATGTCACTATAAGATGGAAGGAGGGAGTGGTGATGTACCCTAAGGTGTATGCCACTACAAGATGAGAATGGGGGTGGTGATTTAGCCTAAAGTGTATACCATGACAAGATGATAAAATAGGTGACAATTTAACCTAAGGTGTATGTCACTAATGCTGGAAATGTGTCATGAGGAAAATGTCGCATTGGTGAATGTAAGGTCCATTTGATTGGTAAACCCTTGGAAATCAAGTATAGACCGAGGAACTAAAGTGCGTCATAGGGTAGCAATTGCGGCATGTAGAAGACAACGTAGTATAAATGACCAAGTGATGAATAGGGTATGCAATGCACAGGTTTGGGTAATGAAATGTAGGATGTGTAGCATGTATAGGATATGAAAGGGTGAAATGTAATAATAATTTTATATAGAAATGGAATATATAAATATGATAAGATGAAAATAGACCCATATATAATGGAATCTAGTGTATTATGTAGAATTTGTGTGGTGGATAGATGTTTTATGTGAATCATACAATGTAGGAAATGTAGGGTGTGTAGACCATGTAAAGGTAGACCCATATATAATTTAACCTAACAAAAATTTAGGATGGACGAGAGAGATGCAAAAATAGACATGGAGGATATGGTGACTAGTGTAGTATGTATAAGCTAGATGATGTATAAATGACTACTAGATGATTGATCTATAGGATAATATAGGATATATGCTATGTGTAAAAATGATGATGTAGGATGTGTGGTGTATGTGATAGAATGTAAGTGTGTACATCATTTAGTGCAATGTATGGGGTTCATCATAATGGTAATCCCTCAACAGTCTAGTGAGAACCGAAGTGCAAGAGTGCATCATCGTGTAATGAGGGTGCTATGACATATGATAAGTATGCCGATATGCGAAGAAATGAATGAATGAGAATGTAAAGATAAGAGATGTAGCTATGCCAATATGAGGAAGTGGGGATTGTATAATGTCTATCCCCCAAGTTTTTATGAAAGAGGAATTAACCGATAAGGTTAAGAGATGAATGTCCATCGACCGGTGCAGGGATGATGAAAGCACAGGACCATGTTTGAGTAATGGTGGTATGGTAGAAAAAATTTGTGTAGGGTAATGAAGTCGATATGTATGTGATGGGTGCACATAAGATGAATTTTATGGCGTAGTAAATTGGGTGGGTGATGGAGATTGAGGAAACCTCATGCGTAAAGGGGGAAGGAACCATATGGAATAAAATGAGGCAATGATTGGTGGTGGGATGTAGTAATGGTCCTAGGAATAGGCCTATGTTGGCGTGTGGTACTAATGGCACAGAGTGGTTGTGGAGAGGATAGTTGAGGAAGTGAAGTATGTGTAGAATGATTTGTGGGAAACACCATAGGATATGTGCAAGGATAAGTAATGGGGCTAGAAGATGATGATAAGGGAGATGAAGGAGGGACACCATTAACAGAAACAACTTGATTATTGTAAATAAATTTAAGGCACAAGTGGTTCATATAAATAATAGCTTGGGATTTATGAATCCAATTGAGGCCAAGAAGTAGGTCACATCCTTTGACTGTTTGACTAACAAGGCAAGGGATGAGAAGAGTGAGAGGACCAACTGTGATATGTAACTTAACAACACCATATGGTTGCTTGAATGGATAGTCGATTTGTGATGGAGGGTAACCTATAGATCATAAGAAGGACAAGGAACATGCATTAATAGGAGAAGATGGATCAACCTTAGTGTTGTTAATAAAGGTTGAGCCAATAGATGCCTGAATATGTAAATGATCGGATACGAACATAGCATGGTAGTCGGTGTTAGAAAAAGAGATGGTGGGTGATGTTGTTTCAATGTTAGCAACTAAGAATTCAAGCACACATGCATCCGGAGGTGGTGTGGTATGGCATGTATGATTAGTGAAGAACCCACGGTCTATTTTTTTGTGTTGATGGGAATTATTATTAAAAAGTTTGATTTTACCCTTATCTTTAGAGGGAGCAGGGCTAGTAGGTTTTGGAAATTCGAGCTAGTCATTGTCAAGGAGATCTTGGATAATTATGTAAATATTTAGACATCGATTGGTAGAATGTCCCACACAACGATGATAATCACAACGGAATTTTTCATTGTAATTTCATCCTTTAGGTCATGATGGGTATAGTTTGAGTGGTGGAGGAAGGGTAATGAGGTTGCTATCAAGGATTTATTTTAATATAATATGTGGTTTCATAGGAAGGTTTGTAAACGTACACCTAGGTGGTGGGGAATGGAATTCCTTAGAAGGGGTAATGGTGTTGAAATTGATTTTATTATCGGTTGGTTTAGATGTAGAGGGTTTGAATGGTGTCTTGGTTTGAAAATGATTGGAGGATGAAGGTTGTTCCTGATACTTAAGCTTGCCGATGGATAGAAGCTTAGATTCATGGAGCTTAAGAGTATGGAAAAGTTGATCAAAAGAAGAAAAGGTTTCAAAAAGAACACTTTCTTAGAGAGGCGGAAAATAATTTGTATAAATAAATCTTGCAATTTAGAATCAGTGAGGAAATTAGTCATTTTAGCCAGATTATTCTTATATCTTAAGACATAATTAGTGAACTGCTCATTGGGTCCTTGCTTAAGTTGCATTAGTTGGGCATAGGACATCTTAGAACCGATGTTGATGGAGAAATGTGTGAGAAAAAAATCAGCTAGATGGGTGAAGGAAGCTATTGAATGAATAGGTAAATCATAGAACCAAACATGGCGTAGTCATGGAGACTACAAGGAAATATTTTAGCTAAGAGAAGATGATCATCAAAAAAATCGAGACAGGCCACATAAAAGGTATGAATATTCTCCTGCTGGTCACCATGTCCATTGAAAATGGGAAATTTAGGAGTGACAAAGATGAAAGGTGCAAATGGAGTATGTAACAACACGGTAAAATCTTAAGATTGATATGTAGTGGCTTGTTGCAACTTGCGAATTTGGGCCTGGATATCATGATATAGAGAGGTTAAATATTGATTTCTAACAAAGGAGGGTTTTCTTTGAAGTGAGACCAAAGGAGGCATGAATTTATTAGTAGGTGTGGGGAGCAAAAATAGAACAATATAAATAGGTGGAAGCATAGAAGAAAGGGGTTGAGTGGAAATAGAAGTGGATAAAGCTACTAAAAAAATGAGTTCAACCAAGTTGGTATCATCTTCACGAGCCACATGCAAAAGTAAATCTAAATCCTAAAGGTGTACAACAAGGTGATCATTGATGGCCTTAAGATGGGATTTAGTAAATTCCTCAGGAGATGGAGCCATGGGAAAGGGAGGGAGGAAACCCTATAAAAGGGAGGGGTGTATATGGTCAGGTTCACCAAAATGATTAACTAAAATTAAACTAAACTATGAAAGTATAGTCACTAGTTAATCTAAATAGGAGGACTAAAACACTGTATAAATGAAACTAAAATAGTATGGAATAATTGTAATTAATTATTCTAAGTGAAATAAAACCCTAAATATGTAAGTAAAGGAAGATAAATGGCTTAGCTTGATTAGAATAGATCGTCGAAGTTGTCATAGGTCTGAAAATAAAATCTAGAAGTGCAGATTTATCACTCAAAATTCTGCGACGACCGGATCTAGATGATCTAAACCGACTAGGAACCATAGGGTTCCCCGGTGCATGTAGATTAGGTTCCCGTGATTTCATAAATACTCTAAATCTATATTTTGTATGGTTGCAGGATGATCTAATACTTTTTCTATCTCGTCACACTAGACTCACTTTGGACTATTCCAAATGTGGTGATTAATAAAATGAAGACCCTCCACCTATGGTTGTTGTGTTGATGCACATCTCCTAGCCTTGATGTATGGCTCTATGTGGATGAAATTGATGCAATGGATGCAACTCTAGATGGAGTGATAGTAGTATGTGATCTTAGGACCCTCATTATGGTCTTATAACTTTATATTTATAGTGTTCTCAAGCTTAATTTTGTAATTAACCCTAACATGGTTGTTCGAGAAAATTATAAGGATGAAAAACGGCTAGAAAGGCCCCAAAGAGAAGCAGGAAAAGATAAAAATAAACTGGGTGCCCAAGGTGGTACTGGGCACCCCAAGGCACTCTAGTATAGGCCTGAGCACCCTAATTTTGGGCTAGAATGATGGGGCAGTTGCGAAATAGGTGGATAATTCTAGAAAAATACGAGGGAATAAAAAAAAATATAAGAAAAAGATGTCCAAAAGGTGGGATTAATTAGTACTATATTCACTTTAGAACCTTCTAAATAGTAGTATAAGACTGGGCTAAATAATGCCTAAAGTGCATGATTTTTATCTACATAAAGGTACACCTTTTGTAGTATGTGTCGAGAAAAAAATCTATAACATGTAGTTTCCAAACTCTAAATTATTTATAGTTAAAATATTAAGCATCTACTAAAGAAAATAGCAATGACATATGCAACCATGAACTAGGCCGTATAAAGAAACCATACTAAAAGTTCAAAAACCAATATCTTCAAACAAGTAACAATAAATAAATTTTTTTCTTCTAATTTCAAGAATAATACAAAGAAGGAGAAACTAAAAATATGAAGATCTATATTAAAAATTTACTTGCATAAAAAATAGGCACAACTTGTACAAACCATGAACCTACTTTTAAGTAACAATATGTTATTCATCTCTAATTACATCAATCACTTTGTCGGTAGACATATAATTGATATGAACGTTTTTTTATTTTCAATATAAATCGAAACACTTTCCTTTCTATGAATAATATCACTTGGGAGAGATGAGAGTCAAATATCACTTGAAGCCATTTTTTATTTCTTAGTTTCGTAAGAGCTAATAATGGTCTTATGCATAGGATTCATATCCATAGAAAATTTTATTTTTTGATTTCTCATTCACCAACGAATGTTTTCACCTTTATAGTTGTAGACACAAAATTATGCACTTATTACTATTACATTATGCCTTTAGTATGTTGTTATATGCATGATTCACAAGTGATAAGACTATACACCGATGAGACCTCTCTTAGTATTTCTTATTGGTTTCAATTGATTTTGATTATGACATTGTCTTATACTTTCTAGATTTATGATTTTTGGTCATGTCACAAGGATCCCTGTCTTTGTTTGTTGTCTAGTTTATGTTTCTTTTCCTAGGGACAATAGCGTCAGAAGGACACTAGCGCCTAAGCACTAGTGTCCTTTCTTGGTGATTTTTCCATTCTTTCTTATAGTGCAAATTATCATTTATAATTCTTATTTCATGGTTTGGGTCATCCTTTGGTGTCACTAAGTATCAAAATTCAAAGGAAGGAGTTGTATATATGAAAAAACGTACTAATTATTCTATGGGGAAGGGGCTCAAATTTTTTTATCTACTATGTGGTAAAAAGTAACATTTGAGGACTACATTATTAAATGTATAGGAAGGTAAAGCTTGGAGTTCCATCAAAAATATTTTCTTGGGGAAAAGTAGTTGTATCTTGTTATCTTCGTGCATCTTAGACAAGGGAAACCTATCTTCAAGGGACATGATTTTATCGAACACACACACACACACACCAAAACTAACATTTACTCTAAAACTTAGTGTAACATCAAGTTACAATCACATTGGGGTGATCACAAAGGTAAATCTGACTTAAGTATATGCATCTTGTCTTTCATCTATTGTGCACTTGATTCTTATGCACAAGTAGGTAAATCCGACTCAAGCATATGAATCCTAAATTGAAGTAGATGCAAAATAAAAAAACTTGAAGGTGACACTATCAGAACTAAAAGAACCATATCTATATTTGCAAGGACACTAGCACCAAGATAAGACACTATTTCCCCGAGTGATGATCTTGTCCATACCAAAACGCTACTATCTAGCACACATATAGATCATTGTTTCCCAAAAGAAGCATGCATAGTCTACATTAATCTTGTTCCACCATCACTCTAGTCTAAATTCAGTAAAATTATTTAGATATCAGCTACGTCGCTCTCATCCTCTTGTTTTTTTATATTTGATTTCCATTAAGTATTACTTTATTATATATTTATGTTATAGCTGATTGATCACCGCTTATATGATTAATATTTAATTTTCGTGAAATCATTTTGTGAACCTTATTATTGATCAATCCCTAGATTTTCATAGGATACCTCATTTTGTTTTCTTTGTTTGTTTCCATGACTTACTAAAATATGTTTTATGATCGTATTTCCAAGCCTCTTCCATCCAAGTATGATTCTTTATGTATGATTGGTCTTCATCCTTATTTTATAAATGCCTAAGAATAAGTTGACTTTTGTCACAAGGTATATGGCCCTAGGGATAAAAATGAACTTACTTTTCTAATTGAAAACTTATAGCCCTCATCCTGATGTTTCACTAATACCATCTATTAACACTACTATTTCTTGTGGTAGTGATAGTGATATTGCTTATTTTGCTACAAATGAAACATGTGTAGAGGATTTCGTTAATTTTTTTGATGAGGATTTTTTTGTTAATGATGCTTGCACTATCCATACAAAAAAATTTCACAATTATATGTTGTATTAGATGTTATTCTAAATGGTCCTATTATTGTTTCTTCTTTTATACATTCTACACCTACCTATGCATAAATTTTCATTGCTGACCTTGATTTTACTTCTCCTCCCCTGTTCCACCCATTGTTTATAATGATGTTAATGTTACCTCTATTTATTCTCAATAAGGTGCTTATGAATTGACTATTTTTCCCTAAAAGACATATCTTTCTTCATCTCCTACTTGTGTACAACATAAAAATGTTAGTTCTCATACTTCTTCTCATGTTGTGTTAGAATCTAGAAATTTTTATGATACATATGTTTATACTCTTGATACTCAAAAGGATAACATATATAATGATGATCAAAAATATAATATATGTTGGATTATTTATAAAAGTGTGTAAACTTATATTTCTCTTGATCCTTATCATAGTATTATTGACACTAATTCTCCATTAGCCGATCCTAAGATTATTTTCCAACAAAATACTATGTCTATGGCTACTCATAATGGAAAGATACAACCACTCAATGAACATATTAATGTTATGGCATTCCTATAAAATAATTCCTTTCTCTTATGCATATTGCAGGTGATTTGAAAAATCATATTCATACTCTTACCCTTGAGAGTAGGGCATATTATGCTAGTTGTGATAATAAGTTTATTCATGGAAATCCTATTCCTAAGAAGATATACAACTCACCTTTTTCTAAGGTTTTTACAATGCCTACTTTTACACTCTTAGATGAAACATTTAATCCTTACATGTATCTTAAGTCTTTTATGTAGATATGGATTCACATTTTAATCATAGATTACTTCTAAAAGCATTCCATAGTAGTCTTATTGATATTTATTCACATTTTTTCATCATGTACCTAGTGGATATATTAGTAATTATCTTGATATGGAAGAAGCATTTCTTATATTTTTATTTCTAACAATGGTCCTAAAGTTACATTTGAGTGTTTATCTTATTTACACCAAGTAAATAATGAACATATTAATAATTATATTTTACATTTAAATCTTCCATGTATCATTTATTTTATCATCCTATTAAATTAGAAATGAAAGATATATTTTGTTGTGGCTTGATTTTTCCTCTAAAACAAATGTCTTTATATGATAGATGTGAATATTTTACAATTATTTGTCTTAAATTTATTCACTTAGAACAAGGGATTCTCAATGAACATTTTGTTCCACATGCTTCTAGCTCTTGTACTACTCCACCTACTACATATACTATTTCTCCTATTGCACCACCTTCACGTTCCCCATATCAACATTAGATATATTATTTTCTAATCATACCACATTCATTATTATCTCGCTATCATCATCACTACATTATAATTGTCATTATAGTATTGTCATAGCTATGTTATCATAATGTATAATCTACTTTATGAAATCATCACAAAGAAAAGTATATAACCATCTTCAATAATTGAATTGAAAAGTGTTATACTCATTAAATCATCCAAATCTTGCACATACAAAGTACACATCAATATATAATACACACAAATCATCTCATCATATATATACATAGAATGTTTTACTACACAAATATAAGGAGTGATTCCCTATAAAATATACGTCATGCATCATCATCACTACTCTTCAAGACCACTATGGGAGATCTCAACCTCAAGGATTCACCATTCAATGTTTTCCTCTATAATCTAGAGAATCTGTTAGTGTAGGTTATTATTTATCCTTTTATTTATTTATTAGGATAATTCTTACACTTGTGTTAACCCTACACTTGTTGGGTTAGCTTGCTTAGGTGTACTAGTTGTGTGGAGTTAGCTTAATAGTTGCGTTGAGCTAGCTTCTCGCTTATGTGAAGTTAGCTTACTAGTCTTTTGGAGTTAACTTAACTACCAGTATCAGTTAGTGGGAGTTCTTCTCCACTGATTTAGGTAGCAGTTGCACTTCCTTCCTCCTATATGTACATCTTTCTTATTGAATAATTCAAGTCATTCTATTGTAATGTATTGAGCATTATGGATTATGATGGATTTCCATATATGGTATTTTAGCTCTTATGCTTTGTAAATCTAATGTGGTGTGCTATTATCATCTGAGATCATAGCTTGGAACAATATTCTTATTGTTCCTTTCATGGTATCAGAGCTATAGATGATGTAGACATCCATCTGTAAGTTTTTCTTTGCAAGCAAGAGTTTATTTTTTCATGTATTCGATTTTGTTAGCACTTTTCTGCAGCATGAATTTTTATGCAAAACGGAGTGCGCCATTGGATTTAGAAGGTGCCAAAACCATAGAATCGACTGTAAACTTGACCATGTTTTGAGACAATCAAATCTGGATGCATATCTGTACCATGGGTGCATTCTTTTATCCATTGGATAAAAGCATGTACCTTCCAGATGTAGTCTTTTATCCTTTAGATATTTTGGTTTGGATGCGTATTTTATCCACTTTGGATGCGATTTGTACCCTCTGGTGCATTCTTTTATCCATTAGATGAAAGCGTGTACCTTACGGAGGCGCTTTTTACCCTCTGGATATTTCGGTTTTGGATGCGCCTTTTATCCACTTTGGACGTAGATATGTACCCTCTGGTGCATTCTTTTATCCATTGGATAAAAGCATGTACCTTACGGATGTAGTCTTTTACCCTATGGATATTTCAGTTTTGGATGCGCCTCTTTTATCCACTTTGGACGTAGATTTGTACCCTCTCCGGTGCATTCTTTTATCCATTAGATAAAAGCGTGTACCTTCCGATGCGATCTTTTACCCTCTAGATATTTCAGTTTTGGATGCGTCTTTTATCCACTTGACGCAGATCTGTACCCTCTGGGTGCATTCTTTTATCCATTAGATAAAAGTGTGTACCTTCCGGATGTAGTCTTTTACCCTCTGGATATTTCAGTTTTGGGCGCAGGCTTTTATCCTTTGGTCGCAAGCCTGTATCATGTGGATGCACTCTTTTACCCTTTGGATATTTGGGTGTCACGTGTACCTTTTAAAAAGATCAGCATTAAAATATTATTTTAATAGCAAAACCTTGTAGAGCTCATAACTTTTGATCCGTAGCTCGGATTAAGGTGATCTTTTTTTTTGAAATTGTGTATTTTTTCGAGATCTACGCATTGGTGACATTTTTATACACATATTTCAAATGTAAAAGGTACTATTACTCATTTTAATATTTACATGCACTCAATTATAAAGTGCCAAATTTGGGAGGGTGTTGTGATCACTTGTGGATGCATTTTCGGTTGAGCCCGACATCCTAAAATTTTGGGTATTGCATTCTTGTATCTATGGGTGTATACATTTATATCTCTTGTTTGTTGAGATATTTTGGATATGTATTTTCGACACTTTTTTGGCATGTTGACAGTCTCTCTTGTGGGGGAGCTATTCTGGTGGAGCCCAGTGTTAGTTTGTCAGTGTTCGAGTAGTTGATTTTGGTAACTCATATAGATATGTGGTATCACTCTACTCATTCAGCAGTATGGGAGGGTGTGCTGTTAATACTACTTCTTCTTGGTCTCATGTCCTTGCTTTGTTACCTTGGCTCTTTTTCTTGGATCGTGGCACTCCTATTTATTTGGATCTCGTGTCCTTTCCTTATTGCCTTGGTTTTTCTTGGATCGTGGCACACCTATTTGTAGCAGTTGATCAAATTATGTTTGATGTTTTTTTCACTTTTCGACATCACTCCATTGATAGTCTCCTTGCATGGAGCTATTTTGGTGAAGCCCAGTGTCAGTTTTTTTGAGTTATATGATCGATCAGTGGATTCAGACCATAGTGTGCACCACACTTCTTCAACATTGTACAAGTTTTTGGAGTCAAGCTTCTGAGGATATCTTGTAGCAGGATTTTGCTCTCTACTTTGTTATTACTAGTTTTGGGTACCTTACGGTGTCCATTTTTCCCAGTTGTTGTACGTGGGTACCTCATTAGGCCTTGTTTCCGGGACCCACCTTCTTTTCCACCCACCTAAGCTATGCTTATGGGAGGGTGTTAGTGTAGGTTATTATTTATCCTTTTATTTATTTATTAGGATAATTCTTACACTTGTGTTAACCCTACACTTGTTGGGTTAGCTTGCTTAGGTGTACTAGTTGTGTGGAGTTAGCTTACTAGTTGTGTTGAGTTAGCTTCTCAGTTATGTGAAGTTAGCTTACTAGTCTTTTGGAGTTAACTTAACTACCAGTATCAGTTAGTGGGAGTTCTTCACCACTGATTTAAGTAGTAGTTGCACTTCCTTCCTCCTATATGTACATCTTTCTTATTGAATAATTCAAGTCATTCTATTGAAATTTATTGAGCATTATGGATTATGATGGATTTCCATATATGGTATTTTAGCTCTTCTACTTTGTAAATCTAATGTGGTGTGCTATTATCATCTGAGATCACAGCTTGGAACAATATATGTGTAGAATGTTTTACTACACAAATATAAGGAGTGATTCCCTATAAAATATACATCATGCATCATCATCACTACTCTTAAAGACCACTATGGGAGATCTCGACCTCAAGGATTCACCATTCAACATTTTCCTCTATAATCTAGAGAACTACTCCTTTATACTAGTTAGTAATGATGCTTCTTCTCCCACCACCTATGCATATAGACCCTAGATATCTATGTATCACATAAACATATATTGTGTTAGGGATCCTCCACACATGGCCTCCCTCGCATGAGCTATCTCAGATCTTACCTCTTCATTCTCTAATCTCAATACCACACATGTGGCCACCAATATCACTAGATGATAAAATAGATGAGCATGCTCACCTAGTATGTGATCAAACCTCTCTAATAATTCCCTCTAACAAGGACATATGGGGGCATGTTGTGAGTTAACATGTGTATACACATAGTTTTTTAATTTTTATATTTCCTACATGTAACTAATAATTTCCCTTATGTAGATAAAGATCAATAATTCATATATTTCCTAAGTAGGTGCCTTAAAGGGAATTTTAGGAATGGTGGATGGTTACTCGTGACCATTATGGGTTAGAAAGTGTGAAAAGAAAAGAGTGTCATTATTTGGTCTTGGCCTTAGTTTTCCTTGAACTAGGTGTTGATTGAATTTTCCCGCTCCTATTTCAGATTAGTGGAATGGTGGAAAAGAAATAAAGAAACTCTAAATGATGAGAGGGTTTAAGGCTACCTCTTGAGATGTTGTGATGATGAAGATATGAGTGCAAAGATCCTTTCAGTTGTGATCTCGATAACCTACACAACAAGTAGAAACTAAAAATGAAAAAATATTAGTAGATAATATGGTGGGTTTCCTAAAAAATTAGTACAAAGACATGATAACTTCTTAGGGATGCATGTCAACCCACTTTGATAAAATATTAGATAAAATGATAATGGATAAATGATAGGATGTAATAGATAAATGAACAAGAATATGAGATGTACTAGATAAAATAAGATGTAAATCTAATAGTAACTCGATAATAAACTAATTCAAACATGATCATTTTGGAGGTGAACCAAGGTTGATAGGTATAGTTGACAGTGACTATAAAAGAGTGAGCTAAAAAGGTGCATGTAAAACTGGTTTGAAACAGACTTTGAAAGACATATATGAAACTAAGATGTTATAGAAGGCATGGATTTGATGTGGGGATGTAAAGAGACCATAAAGGGTGCAAGAAAATTAATAGATCTGATAATAAATTGATAATTAACTAATCAGTCAATGGAAACTAAGATGGATCAATGGTGAATAGAACCAAAAAGTAGGAGATGGTAACCTAAATAGGTAGATCACCGGGCCGAGGGATCGAACACCGAAGAAGTTGTGGGGAATGATGGAAGATGATGATAAAGATAGAAAACAAGGTGGATTTAAATAGTTTTGAATGTGATTGGGTTGGATTGATGATGAATGATGATACTACGGATGAGATTTGAAGAAACAAGTGTGTAGAATATTAAGATCGAGAATATTTGAGGCAATCGTGGGGGCTGAAGAGTAGGTAGATAAAAGGATGGAAAGTATATAATAAGGTAGGTGTGGATTGAGCTAATGGTAACTAAGAAGAGTTTACAGCGACTAGGGAGAGACCTAGGGTTTAATGAAGCAAAGTGGATGGGAAAATGAAGCTGTTTAGAAGGAGTGATGAAGGTTGATGCAAGGGCATATCTCCAAGATAACTAAAAAAACCTGTAAGGGCTAATACAAAAAGTCTATTAAAGCTATGATGAAGGCTCCAAGAAAGGAAATGGAATTCAAATATCCTAATATGTCATGTATTATCTTCATAATAGCCCCAAATTGATGGCTATAACTCCAAAGAAAAGAAATAAATGCATCTAAACTCACAAGAAGGCTCGAAATCTCAAAAATTACATCTTGAGGAGGATTGTATGCACATGTTTATAGGGTCGATGAAGACCCACATGGGTCATCATATACTTGAGAAAACCGTTGATTTGGGTAGTGGAGATGGTGATTAGCTCGACACAAAGGGCCCTAAATGGGTAAAATTAGGGTTTTAGGCTCTTTTGGAGGGTAGAGATGCATTGGATAAGGGTAAGTGGATGTCTAAGGATGCTAAATGGAGTTTTTAGGGAAGAGATTATGGAAATATATGGGTTTAGGGATTAACTAATTATGATTAAGGGTATATTATGGAAGATAAAACAAATGATGGGATAAAGATGGGAAAGTGAGAAATTAGGAAATAAATAAGATAAATAATATTTTAACAGGAAAAGGGGGATTTGAATAGGAAGAGAGGTATGTATGTGTAATATGAAGATGAAGTGGAGTGAACATGGGATGGGGGAAAATCATACCAAAAATTGGTGTTTACATTTTCCCCTTTTTGTCAAGTGGTTTGCATAGGGAAATCCATGAGTCGAAACTAGAAGTGATGAAAGATGATGGTTGACGATCTCTCCTTGAAACTAGGGATAAATGGTACAAAGAAAAATTGATCAAGAGGTTGAAATAGATAGGTGAAGGAGAAGGAAAAGGATGGAAAGGAGGAGAAGAGATGAGAAAGAGAGAAGAAAGGATGAAAAAAAGATGAGAAAGATGCCTCAAGGGGAATGGTGATCGACAATGCAAAGGATAAGAATAAAACAAAGAAAAAAAATATGGTGTTGATTTTGGAATCAATTTAGTAGGGAATAAAGTATGGAATCAATGGAGATGATGGAAATGTCCTACAGACTTGTGAGTCAGTGAAAAACAATGTAAGATGTAGTAAATCCAATGGGAATCCACTCGAATGGATAAAATAAATATCCTAGAAACAAATTGGTAGGGAATAAATTACAACCTCAACAGAGACAATGACAATGACCTTTAGACTGTGCATCGAAAAAATCATTATGAAAAGGAGAGGGTCCAATGGAAGTCCACTCAAATGGATGTACAAATTGTGAGACCAATAGATCAAAGGAAGACATCAAAATATGTGAAAACAAATGTGAGGATGGTTAGGAAAATTGTATGACAAGATACATGGGAAAAAGTAGGTATGATATCCTTCATACATGAGGAATTGATCAAATATGCATCTGGTTGGGATGAATAGAGAATATGGCCATAATGGCGGGGCTTGAGATAAGAGATGGTGCCCCAAGAGGGAACACAAGGATGGCCATAGAGCGGGTTGTTGGATGGGATTAAGGATGCATGATGAGAAAAATATATGGGCCAAAAGATAGTAAAATGAGCTATGTAAGACATGCTTAGGTGTGTTATAGGTGACACACAAGTCAAAAGTGGAAAAAATGATAATCGATAAGGAGATTAGATGAAAAAGATGAGGGATGAAAAATAAGGATGGGTCGATAGTATTTGGATTGGGTTGATGGTGATTTATCTTTAGTTGATGATAATTTGGTGGGTCAATTGGAACTAGGTTTACGTGCCTATATAAGTGACAGAGTCGATCGATGAAGCTCATTTGCACTATACAATTTAGATGATTGAGGGTTTTGAGAGGAATAAAAGTGTGAGATTGGAGTGAAATTTTGGACAATGGAGGAGGAAGGAAGTGCTTGAGGTCATGGAGAGAGGTAAGTCTGAAAACTTAGATATGTTTTTTTTGTTTGATTTTTTAATTTTTAAACTATTTTTGGAAATTGATAGGTACCAAGGGCCAGTTGGTGGTGACTGGATTATTCACAATCAACCGAGGAAATTTTTGTGTCAACCTAATAGGGTTCGACATTGATTGGGAAAGGATGTATATGTATTGAGTAGAAATGATGGGTTTGGATGTGTTTGCAAGAAAAATTTTCAGGTGGAAAAACTTATGGATTTCTTACCAATGCTCTGGGAATCTAAATCCCTCTACTTAACCAATGCAGCTGCCATATATGCATGTGCAACTAAAGGTGGATTTTCCTAGTGGCCTTGTGGCCGGGGATCCAATAGGGGCACTCCACTGACCCTATGGAAAAGGTATCAATCTCTTGCTAGGGAATACTTTATTTGAAGAGTGAGAAAGAGGAGTGAGAAAACTAATGTTGCAAGTAGAAAATCATATTCTTGCACACACTAGTTATAAATTTCATCACATGCATTAAAATTAGGAAGAAACAATACTGCAAACAACAACAAGACCAATTATAATTTAATGAACACAAAGTATCAGTAAACCCCTTAGTCAAAAAAGGCTCAAAACTTCTTCTTGTATTGATGCTCAAGTAGAAATTGTACATAGTATGAGAATGGAAGACATTGAGAATAGGGGAAAAGTGGCTAACTCTTTTCACTCATAAGTGAGAAAAATATCTCTCATGAACTTACAAGAATACAACCAAATAGAAGAATTTTATAATTAGAACCCCTTGGAATGAGGATCTCATTACAATTTATAATGCTTTGGAATTATTTTTGCCTACCCCCATTGAACCTTCATATGTCATCCGACTTTTCATATTCTTATGATAATAGTAAGTCCACTTTTATAACTTAAGGGTGACTTATTACATTGAAAATGTGCAACCCACCAACATCAAATTAGAAGATTTAGGAGAGAGGAAGGCTGGGGGATGAGAAGAGAGAGAGAGAGAGAGAGAGAGAGATAAAAGGGAGGAAGGATGATGTTGATGATGATAGATTATACCTCCGATAAAGCCCGATGATCCTTCCGTGATGACTTGATGAAATGATCCAATGTGATGAACTATGAATCTCCAAACTCTTATGCACATTGAAGAACTTCCTTTGGATGATGTTTAACACCGTGTTTAAATAAAATGTCGTATGAATCATTTGATGATTGTGGGAATCACTCATAGAAATCCACTCTAAACAAATATTTTCCTGACTCCCTTCAATGCTGCCACACTACTTAGTTGATTTAGACATGATTATGATGAAGCATATTATGAATGATATGACAATGTAGATATCGAATTCCACCTCCCACATACCAACCAAAACATGTAATGAGTGTCAAAATACATTGTTGACATTCTCATTGTCACCTACTCTACATAATATGATGATAAAGAATGCACTTTTTTATCTCTTACTTAGAAGTGAAAGGTTGCACTGAATTCTGCCATGTCCATTTATGCTTCATGATTTCTTTAGAAAAAACAACTTGCTATTTTTAGTAAGTATGAAAAATCAGCTACCTCGAACCTCAATTAGATGTTGCAACTCAAATTTCCCTATCTCCCTATGTTCCTCTCACCTTCTAGATCAATTTTCTATTTTTGGCAGGTGCTCGTGGGACCACTTAATATTTTTAGTAAGTTTAAATTTTGGACCAAGACAACCATTTCAGTGATCTCTCCTTGCAATACATCTTCTGTGTTTAATGCCTCTTTCACAGTTTCTTTAATTGATGACTTTCCCAAAATGGTAGTCCTCCATGTAGAAGACCTATTATTTTTGGAAAGTGAACCTCTAGTGGTCGAGATCACTATGAAACAAATTTTTCTGATATGGGTTTTTTCCCAATATCACCCCTCTGAAATATTGGACCTATCCGCTTAATAGTTTGGGAGATTTTAAAGTTTTAAAATTTTGACCTAGCAGTGCTTCTGGGCATGACAACCATTAATGGAAATTCAAAAATTATAGGTCTAGTTTTCTCCTCTATTTTTGAAAAAAAATTATATTTTTGATATTGTTTTTTTCTTGTCCTTCCGGTGAAATCTCGTTTCAATCCGACTACTATTTTGACAAGAAATCCAACTTCTTTCTTTGTTTCGTTGGAAAGAAGATTTCTTCACTATGAATGTTTAATGGCATGAGAGGAGGGTATGAAGGAATGTTTTTGATGTTTTTTTATAGAGGAATGAAAAAAAAAAAAGATGATTTGTCAATCCATGCATCCGTTTGTAAGATTTCTTCAAAATTTGATTTCACGGTAATGGGGATTTCCATTGTTCTTCTTCTCCATTCTTTGTTTTTCTTCTTGGTTTAGTCAATATTTCTTCTAATACCTACATATTATCATGGAGTAGAGGAGTTCCTTTCTATAGAAAATCTGGCTTGAGCTTTGGAAACGGTGGAGTGGTGGTGAGAAGGTGCAGAGGGAGTTATAGAGCATGTGCATGGAGGAGTTAGATGTTAGAAGCAGGAAGCAAATGAGTATTTAAAATTTTAAAATTTAGCCGAGAATGGAAATGGGAAAAATTTTCAAGGTTTTATGTCACTAACCTTTGAGGGATGTGAGGGACATACAATTCCACAATAAGCAAGGTGATGACATGTAGCGGAGATCCGACGACAGGGAATGAAAGTTAAAAAATCAACTTTAAAGCATTAAAGGGTCGAAAGTTGGTCATATGGGTGGCCGAAGTCCTCCTTAGGGTCAGGTGAATTTTTCAAGGTTTAATTCCCGACATGTGAGGGATGTGAGGGATATAAAATTCCATGGCGCTCCTAGTGATGACGTGTGGAAATGATTAGATGACTAAGGGTGTAAACACCAAACTTGTGTCTTACGACCCCCTTGTGCCCCGCATCTCATTTTCGTAACCTAACCTCACCACCTAAACCTTACACAATTATTTATTAATTACCTTATAATTAATAAATCCACATCGCCATACCTGCCACCTCATTTCGCCACCTCATCATGACCTAGCCTTAACCCTAAACTAACCTAATTAATACCTATAACTTGGTCTACATCCACACCCATGACTAATGACTCCTCACCCGCACCTAAAACCAACCTCATAATGACTTGACCAAGCCCGCAACTAATCCCTCGGGAGAAAAGGAGGGAAAGTTGGCTATTTTACTAAAAATAGCCCACTTTGACCTGACCGATACCGGTTCCTACTCGACCACCGTCGGTTACGTAACCACCATCGGTTCCCTGTAAATGACCTCTCCCAACCAAAAACAAGGGGTTGGATTTTCGTTGATCCGAATCAGAAGTCATTGGAAGGATCCGGAATTTACTTGGCTGAACAGAGACAAGTGAAGGAAAGAGAGGAGTTGGCAGAGAAGGACATCAAGCCCAAGACTGCAACTGAATAACCAGAGCCCAGTGACACTCATCCAAGCATCAGGAGAGGAGATAGCTCATCTTGGATTGTCAGATCATCCCACTTGAGCCCTGTCTTTGCCATCGCAGTCCCAGAACCTGCATTTTCATCAGGAATTAGTAAGTCTTATATGTTCTTTCGGTAATTACAAGTTTACCCCGGATCCACTACCCGGTAACACTCTCCGCCTAACTTACATTCCTTTACCCCTATTTTGCTCCAAGAACAGCCCCCATACCCTCTGAGTCTTCTCCATCACCTCATTACCTATCCCCAGTCATTCTACCAGCCTTATAAACACCATAACTATCATATAGCCAACCTTCACCCAACCCCTTAAATCACTACCCCTACCGATATCGGTTATCATCAACCGGTACCGGTGACACTGACCGGCGTCGGTCACCATGATTCTAAACCAAGACCAGCCCTTTCTCTATTGTTCTAACAAGGTAAACAAATTGTAATTGGACAATAGCTTATTTGTTAGAATTTGTGTTAATTCATATTAGCAGGGGAACTGACCACCTTCGAAAGGAAGTTTTATATTTCCTGGGCCCAAGGCAGTTCCCTCATTTCTTGTCTAATTAAAATCTGGTGGTCTTGTATTCTTACTTGCAGGTAGTCCTTCCAAGACAAAAAGGAGTTCTTCGCAGTCGATCTGATCTCTCTCTACTACGTACGCACACACCCTCTCGACATTCAATAGGTATTCCTCCTAGCCCTAACCCTTATCTGTTTCTCAAAGGAATGAAAGGATAGAAGCAACTCTATTCCAGGAATGGAAGCATTTTTGTGTGAAACATTTTGGCACGCCCGGTGGGACCCATTTTGGGTTTCTTTCTTTCTTGCTTGCTTTCATATAGGGAGCACACTTGCTATTTTCTTCTTCTAAAATATTCACAAGATATTTTGTTATATTTGGTAAAAGAATTTGTCTTGCTTTCCCATCTTTGCATTAGTGAAAGTCATCTTCTTTGCTTCATCGAATATCATTTTCGATTTGGGTTTAAAACACTTGCATTACATTCTTGCTTGCTATTTTCAATTCTAGTGAATGTAGGCTAAGTAACAGGTCGTACATGTGGGGGTGATATCCAGTGTTGGTCGGGCACATTTTTGTTCATTGTTTCTAGGTATCGCAGCATCCACTTGTGAAAATAATGGGCATCAGGAAGCCCAAAGACTCGCCAGAACGTGATTGTGTCACTGAGTTCCTCTGAAAAGTCACTGCGATGAATGACTTGTGGCCACCGAGTCACCACCTTTTTGTTCTTTAGGTATACTTCGTTCATCAGTTGCATGCACTGATCCTCATTGTCATCCCAAGCCTTGATGCAATCTTCCTGGCTTACGGCCACAAAGTGCCGGTGGTGAGGGATGCCGAGCATTATTTCGAAGTGGCGGGCAGTGAGGTTGATTATGACCTCACCCTTCTCGTTATGGACACATCTTGTGTCTTTGTTGTAGCATCGGGCTACTACCATCATAAACTCATTGTTCACGGCACTTACAGGGATCCCGCCAGCAAAATGTAGCGCACTGCCCATCAGTTTGTCCATCCATGGACTTCTTGTGACCCTCTGGGTTCTGGCCTAGAAATCCTCCATATCAATATGACCCAGTTCTGAGTCTCTGATGTCTAGGTCACACTCTGCTTGGGACTCGGGCATCCTGACCCTCTGATACTTGTACTTCATTTCTTCTTCTGTGAGCTTGGCTTTACCCTTAGATTTGGTAGGTCTCTTGCTTGATGTTGACATATGTAACTCTGAACTTAGTTGCTGATCTGCAAGAATAAGAAGTGAAACCCAACGCAAGAAAGTCATATCAGCTATTTGATCTTCCATTAAAGCGTCAACAGAAGAAAGAGTTAGTGATTTTAAGGCCTCAGGGTGCAGGGCGCATGAATACTGTAGGTTACAGGGATAAATAATAAGGTGCACAGGAAAGGGCTACTGCAAGGGATAAATCAGTGCCAAAGGGCGCATGGCACATGGACACTACAGATTGCATTTTTGTTGTTGTAAGCATAAGTGTGCCTGCGCCATATGTATACATTTTATAAAGGGCGCGGATATTTTTCATGTTACATGGGTGCAGGATGCGCCAAAGGGCGTGAGTTTAATGCATGTAACATCATTTTTTCATGCACCATAGGGGAACTTGGCGCGGTGCATGGAAGGTCTACACAACATGATGTTGTTGTAACAATGGATGCACTGCGCCGCTTTGACAGTTTTACTTGGCGCATATTAATTTAATGTTGCATACATGCAGGGTGCACCAAAGGGTGCATGGTTTTGTAATATTGCATGCAAGTTTGGTGCGCCAAGAGGGCGCAGGGAAAGTGGTTGTAACAAGCGAAGGAAGTGTGCCTTGAGGGCGCAACTGTTCTTTATGTTGCAGGGGTGACAGATGCGCCAAAAGAGGAAAAATTACAGTCTTTCTTTGAAGCTTTGATTCTTTCTCTGAGGTGTTCACATGTTGATAAGCTTCTTTTTAAGGGTACCTTTGGGTGATGAAGAAGCTAATAATAAGAGTTCCCAGCCATTTTTTCAGACAGAGTTTCCCCTACCAGTAGATCTGGAAAGAGGGGGAAATGCATGGAGAAAAATAGAGAAAAACAGCAAGGAGGGGGAGTTCATGATTTCACAGCCAGGTAGTTGAGTTCATGCTTTGACAGATCTTTCTAATCACACAAACAAGCAGCCAAAACACAAAACACCAAAACACACAAAAGCACAGAGGACCTCTTACCAGGATTATATAATAGAGAAATATGAAACTGGGTCCACGACGTGATCGAAAATGACAGGGTAGGTGCGCTGACAGGTACAGAGAAATTCACGTGATTCGATCGATGAAAATGACAGCGCAGATGTGCCTATATATAGGCGAGGTGGTAATAAATGCGCCACCAACTTTTTCAAATGGCGCATGAAAAGCACTGTCGACAACGGAAAGCATGCGCCCTTTGGCGCATCAAAACACTTGCCAACATGAAGTTATGTGTGCCTTTGGCACACCGAAAGTGATGTCGACACAAGAATATGTGCACCATTGGTGCACCAAAAAGTGGCGCAACAAAAGTTTTGTTGACATGAAGGCGCATGTGCCTTGGCGCATGCAAGAAAGGCGCAACATAGTGAGGCGCACCAAAATGCCTGTTGACACCTCAAACCGTGCGCCAAAGGACTTAAAGGGGGCACATGAATACTTGATGTTGCATAGACATTATGTGCGCCCGACCAAAAAAGACCAAAATGGCTAAGTTCGGAAAACTAGATTTCCCAGGAAGGGATTTTTGCAACGTTCCGAACGCAAGGAGTCCCTGACGAGGGACCGGAACAAAATTTGGGAGGGTCTTCTATAAAATTGCCCTTACCAATTTTATGGGATAACAAGTTGTGATCCCTTGGTCGCACAACCTAATAGGCCAGCATCAATAAATGACATTGATACCAGTTTATGTTTGACAGTCTTACACACCTGTAACTTTTTCTAAGAATATAGAAGAACTCAATACGCTAAACATCATTACTAATCAAGGCTACGACTATTGGACTATTCTTGGCAACATGGTTTGATTACACATATGACCATACAAGAGCTGTAGCCTCCATGAGTATTTTTTTGTGATCCTCAGGTCCCATAACCCAATGGGTGTGATAACTAATTAGACATTAACACTAGTTTGCATACATTAGTATTCAAATCTTCACCACTTCCACCAGAAATTATTGCACAACTTTCCTTACTTAAAATAGTAGTTGATCAAGCTAAGACTTTGTGGACCACCAAAAATTTCCCATAAATCCTGTGGCTCCACCCTTCCTATCATTCTTACTTCCATGACCTTTCCCCGGAAATCCATACGAAGAGCCCATAGGTAATTTTCTGTGTGTTAAAAAACCAACAAATAGAATCTCGATAGAACTCAACATTGATTGGAGTCTCTGAGAAGCTATTATCTTAGACTGATCCATTACACAACTTTGAATTAGGAGAGCATTATTTTCCTTCAACTCATAGATCCTAATATTGTGTGTTGAAGACATAAGATTGCCTAATTATCTTGATCCCCATCAACACTATCACATTTGCATTCATTCTACATTGGTTTTCTCAAAACCACCTCAAGAGGTCAGGTGCAAAGAAGGTCATGTGTGTTGATTTTCTGTCGTATAGTATTTATGCCATGATTTTTATCTCCTTTTTCCCGAGTTTTATTATAAGCTGCTATAAATATGTTTTCATCAAATTTATCTAATTCAATAAGTCTTTCATGTACTAAATAATATTCATTTAATATAAATATTACTATCATCCTTAAACTTGGAAGGATAAATTCTATGGGCACCGTGGCTTCAAGTCCATACACCAATTGAAATGGGAATATTTGGTCAAACTCTTATATGTATTGTAGTAAGCCCATAGTGTTGTTGGTATCTTTAAGTCTCAATCTGATTTTTGGAGTGAACGTATTTTTTTGAGGACCTTTTCCAATACCTTTTTGAATGCTTCAACTGTCACATTGGCTTGTGGATGAAATGGTGTGCTGTAGTTATGATTTATCAAAAAAATTCTAACAATTATTTAATAGTAACATTAACAAAAAAATTCCTTGATCACTTGTGATGCTTAAAGAACATCCAAACCTAGTGATAATGTGTTCATAGATAAATCTTATTGTTTTCTTGGTAGTGTAGTCTTTGGTTGGAATGGCTTCTACCCATCTTGTCAGGTATTTTATCCTTGTAATGATAAATCTAGCTTGAGAATGTTTTGCAGCTAGTTTGATAGGTCCAATAAAATATATGGCCCATTTTTCAAATGGGGATAGTGCTAGGACTAGTCTTAAAGGATTTTCATCACTTACATTTCATTTTCTAACCCACTGGCATATGTCGCAATACCTTATATGCTTGTGTCCATCCTTGATAGTGTAGGCCACCATAATCCTACCATCATTACTTTCTTACCAATTTTCTCTCCTCCATTGTGCCCACCAAATATGCCTTCATGAGATTCTGCTAATATGTTCTTCTTTTTATGTTCTAGAGAAACCCTTCTAAGGACATCATTAAGTCATTTCTTATACAAATTTTCTTGAATTAATGTGAAGGGAAAATCTCGACTGAGTAATTTATTTCTTTGTTGTTTTTTGTATTCACTAGGGAATTCTTCTATATCTAGTAGTTGTTCTATGTCATCATAGTCTTTTGGGATGACCTCCACTCTAAATATGTGTGCTCTGGGAAGTCATCATCAAAATGTCCTTCATCTTTCCTTGTTTCTATTCTTGATAACTAATATGGTCCATTGTTTAGCTTTCCTAGTTTCATAGCAATAATAAAGTCAAATTCTTGAAACAACATCAACTAGCAACATATTCTTCCTTGTAGCACTAGTATATTTAGTAAGTAATTTATTGGTTTGTGGTCTATGTAAAATAAAAATTATGTAGCCAACATATAATGTCTGAATATTTGTAAAGCATAAACCATGCTTAATGCCTCTCTTTCTTGTAGTAAAATAGTTTCTTTCATCTTTATCTAACTTGTGTCTTACAAAAGCTATAGGATGATCCATTTTCTATCTTTTCTATGTTAAAAATACCCCAATGGAAATACATGATGCATCTACATGTACATGGAAAGGTAATTTTTAATCTGGAAATATTAGAATAGGTGCATGTAATAGTTTTTCCTTGAGAATATCAAAATAATTAGTGCATGGTTTAGTCCATTCTATCTGTTTGTTCAACAATTATTCTAAAGGTGCTCTAATTCATCATAGTTTCGATAAAATTCCTATAATATCCTCGTATACCAAAGAATTTTCCTAACCTATTTTTGTGTTTTGGGGGTGGTAAGTTCACAATTACTGAGGTTTTTACTGGATCTATTTTTAATCCTTCTTTGTAAATCACATGACCCAAAAGTGTACCAAATGGGGTCAAAATATACATTTCTTCAAGTTTAGTGATATATATAGTGCTCTGAATCTCTAGAACATTAGCATTAGTACTCGTATGTGATTCTTGAATAGTCCATAAATGGTCTAATCATCTAGGTACACCTCCAGGAAATCATGGATAAATTATTTGAATGCATTAATCATTATTTTGTTGAATACAACTAGTGCATTCTTTAACCCAAAAGGCATTATAGTGTACATGAAAGATCCCCATTTTGTAGAAAATTTGGTTTTAGGTTAATAATCTAGGGAAATTCAGACCTAATAGTAACCAAAAAACCCATCATTGAAGGAATAGACCTCTCAACCGATACATTTTCTAGAACCTCTTCTCTGAATGGAGTAAGGAATGGGTCATGCACATAGGCTTTATTTTACTCTCTATAATCTAAAAATATTCTAATTTCTCATTTTTTCTTATTCTAGATGGCCATAGGGATTACCTAATCTGAGTCTTTACTATTTGATGATTCATGCATTCAACATTTTGTTTATTTCTGTTTTCAATTTGAGTTTTAGATTAGGCCTCTTCTTTAATGGTTTGATTCCATCATTTATTTGAATTTTCATAGTTTCAACTTCGTATTTTATGCCTTGTAATTCCTTAAAATATTTAAGGAATATATCCTTTAATTCTTAGATAAGTTCTACTACTTTGGCCACTTCTTCCTCTGACTAGTAATCTCTAATATTTTCAACCTTCTCATCTCTATTTATGCCAATATTTTCACTCCTTAAATTTTAAAGATGAAAATAATATTTATTCTCTTGTACTTTGGTCTCTAATACTTCTCTTTATCCTTCTATTTTTTTGTATTTAAATTTTTAGGTTTTTCTTCTCTTTCTTGTTTCTCTATTGCAAAATAGTAAGCCATTTTTGGAACTTTATTTGGGTGTTTTTGCTTTTGGGTTCTTTAGGTTCTGGTTTCTTTTGTGAAAATTGGTTTGTGGTCTCTTCAGGGGTTAAGAATAAAAATTCCTTATCTTTTTAGTGCCCAAAGGATATTAAGATCTGCATCCCAGAAGTTAAATGTATGCAAAAATACTTCACAATTTTGTCCCAACTTCTTGTTTCCCTTCTTATTTCTTGATGCATATACCATGATCGAGGTATGGGTCCTAATGTCCATATAAATAATTGAGTCCATACTAAAGGATAATTTTCACCACATATTTTCCAATGTCTTTCACATGTTTGGATGTGTTTTTGTTGATATCCTTTTCTTGTATACTCGGTATAGCTGCATAGTATTATTTATTATCTAATTATCTTATTTTTAGTAACGTGGTCAAAGAATTCCAATGAGAGATATTAGTTTTATGTATTTTCCACCATCTTACAACATTGATTGTCAATGTATCATCTAAATATTCCATTATTTATTTCTCATTAGGAAATATTTTCACCATTTGTTCCAAATAGCCTTCTAAATCCCCAAACCCTAAGTATTTTGGTAGAGTTTGGTGGGATGCCCCACGACTTAGTCTATATACTCTTTTGATTGGTTTTTCCTCTAGTTCTTCGCTGGTGGAATAATATCCATCTTCTTCTTTGAATTTTTCTTGTGTAATCTTAAAATGTCATCTGTAGGATCCACGGAGTTGAGGATATCATCATATAATGTGATTACACGGGTGTCAATCTTCTTACGTAATGCAACTTCCTTATCTTAGATTCTAGGAAACCATGTACCCATGCCTCGACAACATTATCAGGATATCATTCATAGATTCACTTTTTACTAAAATTTCTCCCTCAAAATTTGGTTCAAATTCTCTATCGATGTTAGTAAATTAGTTTAGAGAATATATCCCTTGTATGTCATCAAAATCCTCTTCCTCGGTGTCATGCCAAACTTCTTTAGACCATGTGGCATTCATTCCTACTTGTAATGGTATGTGGACAAAAATCCCATTTGATTGTAATGTGACTTCTTCTTCTGAATTCAAAGTACCATTACAATCAATAAACCATTCTAAGGCCAAAATGACATTATATGTGGGTTTTAAAGCAACATTTTCTATAACTTCAAAATTTACCATCTTTTTTATTCCCATGAAATTGACTTCTACATTCTTCTGCCCCTTAGATTGTTTTTCTAAACTATTTTCTAGCCCAATGTAATATTTGGTGGGTTCCAAGAGAGGTCTCCCTAACTTCTCCATGGTATTGTTCGACATCATGTTTACATCCATGCCGAGATCTAAAAGCACTTTTGTAATAGTATTGTTGAATATTTCAACATCTAAGTATATGGCAGACTTGTGCCATGTTCGTTGTGTTCTGAATATATTTCTCTTTTTCTTGTTTTGTCCAGCTTCAATCCTTTGGACATGAAAGTTCTTATCTTCTTTGTTCCAATATTTTCTAAATTGTTTCAACTTGTCTACAAGGCCACATTTGATGGTTAACCTTGCTATCTCTTTAAGGGAAATGATTTCATCTTCCATAAAACAATTTTTTTCCTCTTGGGATTGTTCTTTCTTAACAACTACCTTGCATCTCTCCACTTATTTATCATAAAGGTCCAATCTAATTTTCTTAAATTCCCACTCTTCACTACTAGAGGAATCTTCCTCAGTGGGTTTCCTGATAACCTTCTTTTTCCCTAGTGTGTGTTCTTTTCTAGATGCACTTCTAGTTGTTACTGTAGCTCTATATTTTGGTTCTTCATGATCCTTATTTGGCTTAGAATATTTCCTTTTGAAATAGTTTTCTTTGGCCTCTTCCTTTTTATTTTTTATCTAGATACTTTTTCCTTATCTTCTCCTATTTCCTCCTCATCCCACGATATCTTAGTGATGTGTTGTACATTCTTTTGGGTGTTTATTCCTAATTCTTAGGTCTTTGTACCTCCATTTCAATAAATTTTGGTAGCTTTAGGACAACTAAAGGAGTCATATCCTTTTTCATGGAATAATCCACAAGGTTCATGCTTTGTAAAATTTCTAGCTAAATGTCCATCTTTTCCACATTTATAACAGTGCATAGGTCTTCTATCTTGGCATTCAACCCCTAAATTTTTTTGGTCCTGTCTTCCTTAGTATCTGTGATATCCTTGATATTCTCTTTCTCCATGATAATTGTTATATACCCTCTAAATCCACCTATGTATCCTCCCCTATATCTTCCACAATATCCACCACCATTATATCCTTGATAGTTGGGGTTGTAGTTATTGCCTTGGTAACCACTTCCAAAGTGAGATTATCCCCAATGATAGTTTTGATATTTTGCAGCAATAAATGCTGGATGTGAGGTCTCTGGAGGTGTAATTATGGACTTAGTTGTTGTTATGAAGGTGATGGGTAGGCGCCATATTTTTCCTAGCTTCCATAGCCATACGGGTATTGTACTCCTTTGAATATTCAAGTGCATGCACTAAAGAGCAGGTATGGTGGTAATTATTATAAGATCAACAAGTTGTGTAATAAATTAATTAGTTAGTAGGGGAGATACTTCTATTAAGGGGAAAGTATATTGAATATGTCTATCCCACAATCTGTAAATTCCACACCAAGTTTTATTTATGTCGATATGGTACTGCAGAAGGTTTTTCTTATGTTTTTTTCTGATAGATACAACTCTTTTTATTTCTCTAAGTAAGGGAATTTGGTTTTACTATGGCCCTATGCACAACACATTATAAAAAAAAATTAATTCTAATGTTATTTCTTGGTGGTGAGCTATTTCTGAGATCCTCTTTTCTTTGAATTTCTTGTTGGAGTTTTAGTTTTGCTAATTCTAATTATACTCTTTCTAATTTTGTTTTAAGTGAATTCTCTCCTTCTCTCGAAAAGGTTGATCTTCAAACCTAATGGATATTTATATTTCCTCTTAGAGGGTTTGGAATGGTTTTTCATCCAAATATGCTCTAATGTAAGGTAGAAGTCTTGAAGTAAACCATTTAATGTATTGTTTGTCTGTCATTGGTTCTATTGGTTCCCAATCTTACACCTCCTTTGGGAAGTAATCTGTGGGTGAAATGATATACTTCAAGGATTAAATACTTTTTTTATGTCATTTTATAGTTGGGGAAGATGTCTAAAAAACTCATTTGAACTTATATTTAGAGGGACTCAGTGACACGTACAAAGGGGATGGTCTTCCCTGTTGCTTTAGACCATGCATTTTTCTTGGGTGAGAGAACCCTTTGTGTAACCTGAAAATTTAAGAGGATGATTGAAATATTCAGTCTCTTAGTTTCCTTTTGAAAAACAAGTAAATTAGTCCTAGATGATCATGACCAATGAATGCACTATTTAACTCTCAAAATTCATCACACTAAACGATGTATATGTCACTCCAATTGGACTCAAGTTACTCTAGACAACATTAAATTCCATCTGCTCTTACATATTTATGGAAAGGGAAGTAAAACTTGCAATTTCCTTAAAAAAATCTTATAGGAAAAGAAAAAAGAGGTGAATTATAGGATATAAGAAATGGTAGGTTATGTTTTGTATGAATATGAGATTAAAACAAGATGGAAATGATTATGACAGGTTTTCTTAGAGATCCAAAGAATGCCGAAAATCATTCTAGGTAAAAGGAAACTTAATTTTTTAGAAAAAATCACTTAGAGAGAAGGTACACATTCATAGAAGCCCAAGAATTCTTGATTTCATAAAATATTCAAGAAATTACATATGAAATCTCATGTACATGTCTTGAGAAAATCTTAACATTTCACTACCTATTACTCCTAAGATACACTCAAAGGTTTAAAAAATCTTAGCAACAGAAGGGCAATATTATGAATTTGAAATTATGTTTAGTACTATGAAAAGAAGGCTCTAATTACAATAAAAAATCAATTACCAAAATACCATCATCAAGAAAATATATAGTATAAATTAGAGGATCCATAAACAAAGATTACAACAGAAAAATACCTTTAATGATTTAAAGTATAATGCACTAAGAACAAAATGTAACAAATCTTTAATGAGCATGCACATAGTTCATTTTCAGATATTCAATTTCCTTGAGCATAAAACCTATGATCTCAATTTTCATCAATGGTTGTACACTTACAACCATCTTGACATAGAGAAATTTGAAGAAGTAAAATAACTCATAGGCATCTCATTACAATTTAGATTTCAAGAAAGCACATCAATTATCTTTGTCTCTTCAATAATTTAGAAACAATTTAACCCCTCTTTCGTATGAGGACATACCCTCATGCTTTATAAAAATATGATGAGTTCCATTAGTTCATCCTCCCCCAAATCAAACCAACAATTCCCTCCTATTTTTCTTAATGAGATAATATTTTAGCAACATATACTCTCAATCAAATGAAGATATATGGTTTTCAATTATTTTCCTTGGGACCACTTGATTCATATTTTTCCATGTGGAGAAATTGTTACCAAGCATTTCTAGACATGTTTTTTATTTCTTTGTTCTATTATGATGACCTGGGGTGCCATGTCATCATCTCCACCTTTTAACATTATTTTTCTTTTGGGAAAGTTGGGAAACTTCTAATGATTATTTTAATTGTTATTTTTTAATGCAAGTTTGATTTGACATTGATATCTCTCTCCTTTTGAATATCCATTTCAAGATGCATATAATCATTATTATTATTTCTTGAATTGAATTTCCTTTCATGTGAGTAGGCTAAGTAAATCCTTTTTTGAATAGTGTACATCATTTTTACCATTCTCCACCTCGTATGAGTATCAGAAATGATCTGGTCTTTAAGTCTGGTATGATTTATTACAAAAACTATTCTCAGTCCCCATTTTATATAAATTCTTTTTGTTCCTTTCATAATCTCACATATTTATTTCAATTTTGGTGGGAAAGACTTATCTTGGTACTTTATTCAGAATGGCATGAGTGGTACTAGGAGATAGTTTGCAGGAACTTTCTTCAGAGGCTCTAAACTCGAGTCTTTGATCTTTTAGGCCTAGATAAAACATTTGCATGCATGCTTTTTGAAATCAAATATCAAGAGGAATGTGAGGGGCCACTTACTTCTCATGTTGTTTGAGTAGCATTGATAATATGTTTGGTCAAGATAATCCCATTCTTCTCTTCCTTTCAAATCATTTACTATCACTTGTTTCGTTGCGAAGATAAAAAATTCCCAAGGAATTGAGAAGATTCTGGTCAAATGTGGGCCCTTAATTGTCAACAATACTATCAACATGTCACCCTTGTTATTTAATAAATAATTTATAGAGAAAAAAATTCCCATGGATGCATATATTTTTCAGGAGGAGGATCCTATGGAAAACTTGTCTTCTTTATCTCATAGGCTAGCTAAACTCAAGAAACGTCTTTCTATTCTAGGAAAAAAACATTAGAGCCCTCACCTGCAACTCATTCTAGAGAAACATCATCTTTCTTGAATAAATGTGGTGGTTGTTTTATCTCCCATCCTCCAAGTAAATAAACTCTAGGTATTTTCAAAAGTGTACCTCTTACTACTACAAGCACTTCACTTGCCTCCTTCCACTTCAAAATCTTCATGGAAAAAATATTATCTCAAGGGGGTTTAAATTTTAAGGAGTGTGTCTCTTTATATGACAATAATTTGGAATTAATTCATATTTTGGATGGCCCTGGGAAAGTATTGATGAACTTATGGAAGTGGACATGTCTCGTGATCTTGTAGGTCTATTTTATTCATTAAAGGGGTTGAAACTACTGAAGAATTTGTGTCAAGGAAAAACAAAATGTTGGGAAAGATTCCTACTTTCAAGGAGGAATTCATAAACATAGGATGATATAATATTTTTTCTACTTCTGAAAATATACCAAAATGTATGTAAATATTTCATGGGTTGGGGCTCTATAAAATCCCTATTTTTCCTTTGTCTTAACTAAAAATGATTTGAAATGTTACAATTGTTTTCATGTTCATAATAGATGCAAATATCTATCAAAACAAAATGAAATCATATTGAAATACATTGTTTCACATACATAATTGGAAAATTGAAAATGTAGGAAAATATCTAATTGTCATGAATGAAAATAACAAATTGAAGAAGGAATTTTTTTAAGAAAACAAGCTTAAACTTGTTAATGGTGTATCATGATCATCATCACTTTCTTTATCATCTTCTAGATTGTCAAGTGTTCTATCTAGAAAAGCATTAAATTGATGCAAAAATTGTATCATATCTGCCTCATCTGATCATATGTGAAAATCTAAATATCAATTCTTGTTTCTTCACCACCTCACTAAATTTATGTATCCTTCTCTTATACTCTTTCACATTTTGATTTAACTCAACAATCACACTTTCGAAAGTGGTGAACTTTCAGATAACTTAATTAGAAAAGTGTTCCCTAGTAATGTATTGATCCCTAACCCCCATTAGTATATTTTTCTTTGTTAGACACCATCCTTATAAACTTGTTTTCTATACTATTATCACATTTTACTATCTCATCATTTTCATTATAATTTATCCTTGACTTTGTTCATAGTTTCCACCCTTAGTTTGGTTAGATTCTCAAGCATATATTGAGTCCATTTTTCCTATGGTGGCACAATCCCTTATTTCTCTACTAAGTCTTCACCAAGCTGAGTTATGGCTTCAAGTTTGGGAAGAATTCCTTCCTAGTAATACAATTCATTTTAACATTTCTCAACTTGTTCATCTATGTCATTGATTATTACATTTAGTTGTGTATAAATATCTATTGCTTCTTCAATGACCTTATTCCCTTTTAAGACAACTATTTTTCTATTTATCAATTGCATTGGCCATTTTTTATAGATTTATCCACCTCACTTAGGATCTCTAGAGTTATACTAGTGATAGCCTCTTGCCCCTCTCTTGTTGGTTGCACCCATTTTTGTATACATGAGGACAATGTTTTGACTTGTTCTTTTAATTGTTTATTTGACACTTTATCTTCATCAATATTTTGCAACAAGCCCCCAATAGCTATTGTGATATCTTGCTTAAATGTATCCCTGGTAGGATTTCCTAATTGAATGTGTGTGATATTATAGTCACTCAATGTAATTTCATATTTCAAATTTCCTTCTTATGGGGTTGTTATCTCGATATTTATAAACCATTATTGTTCCACATGAGTTTTAGTGAAGACATTTTATTTCTTTGGGGCTCTTTTGGGTTTTAGGAATGCAATAATTTTAATATCCATGGATTCCTTTAGAACCACCTCTTTTCCTTATCTTAAAGGATTTTTCACATCCAACCGGGTTTATGAACATTGTCCGTACTTATCCCTTATAGTGTGAGTGTGGAGTTTTTAAAAAGGGCACCATTTTCTTATATGTACCTTGTATAATTTATAATATTTGTACTTATTCATGTTTCTCCTTTACTTTTATTATTGGATTTTCACTACTTGGTGATGCTATTTTTAGTTGTGCCTTTTCTTCATCTTGAGTTTGAGGTTGGCTGATACTATTTGAAACTTTATCACCAATTGATACTTCATCTTGATCCTTGATCCCCACTAAAGTAGTAGGCACACCTACATATTCATTTAAATTTTCCACTTTGTAGTCACTATTATATCTATATATATCCTTGGAGCTTCCTTTTCATTGCTTGAAACCTCAAGCAATTTCTTATTCTTTGAAATATATGCCTCCTTCAAAGGTGGTTATTTTTTGGGAAACTTCTCATGGGATTGTTTATCAACAACCTATATTCTTGCCAAATATTCTTTCTATTGCTCCACAAGTTAGGATCTAATGGTTATCTTTTGATCTTTATCATCTATTGGCACATCTTCCTTAACACTTGGTTTCCATTATTGTACTAGCCTCTCTTGTAGTTTCAATTATAACCTTATTAGCATAGTTTATGCTTTGGGAAACTTCATCTTTATTTGTCATTTCTAATTCTTTTGGATATAATCTTCATGAGAGCTAACGTTTTTACCAATGGTTTACCTACAAGTGTTTGAGAACTATTTATTTTTCTTTTAGGAGTGATGTAGTCTCGACTTGGGTACTTTGAGATCCCACTCCCAATTCACCACTTTGTGCCTAATGAAACATTTTTCATTTTTATTTCCTCTTGAGATATACTTGTATCCCCAACTATATATGTTTCAACCTTTAGATATATAATTGTAAGCACAATATCTTCTTGAAATGCATCCACATCAACTATTTCAATGGGTTACTTCAGTTGTTCTTTTGGTTGACTTATCTTAGCAACATCCTGACCCATAAGCTACATCAAAATTGGTTCCCCTTATCCTTGTTCGTCACAATGCTATTGGGATGATTTGATGTGGGGATATTATGGGTCTTTTGTTCTTGAACTTTATCTGCTACAATCCCTGTTGGAGAAAATAAAAATTTGCAACCTTTGGTGTTGAAGGTGGATTAACTTGAACTCTTTCCTAGACTGTGGTGGCATTGATTACTCTTCCAAAAGTAACAAGTTTTCTTTGGGTCTCGGTAAGTGAGATAGGATCAATAACTTAAGGCTCCCTTATTTTTTTCTTTATTTGAAACATGACCACCTTCCTTTATTGAAATGTCAGTATCCCTTAGGAAAGGTAGTATTATATTATCTTTCTTTTTAGATCTCTCAAAGTAACTTGAGGTCAGGTGCCTCTCTTTCTTTGGCACTTTTTACTTTGAATTTTGGATCAGCACTTTGTAGGACTCCCTTATCCTATTTCGGTGCTAGACGGTCATGTAAATGTATTGAAGGAGTCCTTAGTTTAATTGTACCTGCCTCTCTAGTTTGTAGGGGCATTACTTGGGTAATAGGTGCATCTTGCATAGCCTTTAAAATCATATCCTTTTTCAGTTTTGTTTGGGAATTCATAGAAGTCCCAGTCTTATTAGTTGATGTAGTGCATTCATGAATAGTTTCATTCGTTAATTTACTACTAGGAAATTGGGGAGCCTTTCTATTTAGAGGATACATTTTTATAGCTCACTCTTTCAGGGGAGGGAGATATTCCCCCAAAACCTTAAAATCTCTAAACTCATTTAACACCCTTTTATTTTGGAGGGAGAGATCCATACCTTTCACTTTTAACCAATTCAAGATCATTCTCATTACATAAACTATTATTTTATGAGGACTGTCTGACTCTTATTCACCCCAGACTATGGGAGTGATTAGTTGTGACTCAATTTTATTGTCAATATAATATTGAATCACTATTTTTGATCATCTGTTATTCTGTGAGGTACCAAAAAAACTTTAAAATCAATAACCTTCCTTAGATTCATCCGTGAGAAGTCCTTGAGCCTGACCTCTTCTTCATCCCTACAATTCATCCAATAATATTCAAATTTAGGCTCATGCTTAGCTGAGATGACAACCTGTTGGTGAGAAAAAAATTTGGGTGAAAAAATTAAGTGTCACCACTAATTCTCACGGGTCTATGCCCTCTACGGTGAATGGTAAATCTCCCACTATTGAAAGTAAACTAATCCTAATCCTATCTCAATGTTTTAGGTGGCTAAATTGGTCAAGGATCACACAGGATACTCCACTCAACCTATGGAAAAGTGCTTGTACGGGGTACAAGGGAGGAAATTACATGTTACGCCCTTAACCTATTACTTGTATTAGGATATGAGTAGCCGACTTGTGGCTTACCATATCATTTTTATATATCATTTATACTTTCTCATGCTTAGTAGGTTGGTCTCGGTGATGGCCATAACATATGAATAGTATATATAGGGGATGTAGGTAGTATTTCATCATCATTGGAATATTTGAGTATTATTGTATGGTTTGGAGGTTGTCCCCTCGAAGTGGTGAAGCTATTATAATTTCATATTGAGATCATTATTCTGGAATATTGTGTTATTTGGTGTTATATTTCTACTCATGATATGAATTATACAAGTAATTTCATTACAAGTGGTATCGAGCCGGGGTTCATTTTAAGAGACCTCCTAGAAATCGGAGGTGGAGAATACCTAGCAAATATCCCTGGAACCGGTTTCACAGGAAGGTGAATTTTTTGGGGGTTGTATGAAAAATTTTGCTTGATTATCAAGCACCTTGTGTGATGAAGAGCTGAGACGCGCGACGGGAGATTTTGCTATCGCGCGTCAAAAAATGCAGTGATACGCGTCATAGACCTTAGTGACGCGTCGATAGGACAACACCCTCGGTGACGCGCGTCACTGAGGGTGTTGTCCTATTGACGCACGTCACTAAGGTCTATTGACACGTATCACTACATTTTTGACGCGTGATAGCAAAATCTTCCGTCGCCGCGCGTCTGCAGCCTCCGACCTCTGCTTTCTCATCAAAAAATCTCCGTGTCGCACATCAACAAACTCTTTGTCATGCGTCTGCTATGTGTCAATATCTGTTGTACCTCCTTGTCACGCGTCAAAAAAATGCAGTGACGCGCGTCAACAGGCCTTAGTGACACGCGTGTGTCAATAGGCCTTAGTGACGCGCGTCAATAGGCCTTAGTGACGCGCGTCACTAAGGCCTGTTGACGCGTGCGTCACTAAGGCCTATTGACGTGCGTCACTAAGGCCTGTGATGCGCGTCAATAGGCCTTAGTGACGCGTGTCACTAAGGTCTATTGACGCGTGACAACAAATATCCTGTCGCGCGTCTGCAACCTCTGCCCTCTTCTTGCTCATCGAAAAAAACTCCATGTCGCTCGTCAACAAAATCTTTGTCATGCGTCAATATCTACAGTATCTCCTTGTCTGCAAACGCTCCTTGTCGCGCATCAATAACTTACCCCCTTGTCGCACGTCTATAATACGGGATATATCATATTGTTGAAAAATGTGAAGTAGAAGTGTTCTACCTGGTGAATAATCTAGGTTTATATAGGGGATATTTTTCAAGGGTAGGCGAAGCCGACCCCTAAAAAAAATTAAAGTGTAAGTTTTAGGTGAACAGGTCACTGGCCCGTGCCAAAAAATTTTCCTTTTCAAAATTTTCAAAAATGGAATATTCGCCATATTACGAATATTCGCCACTAAAATTTTCCCCGAGATTCGAGCTACGATCCGGGCCAAAATTAGGGCAAAAACCCTAATTGTTTGTTTCTGCCATATATTGCAAACCAAAGTGAATTGGTGGGAGATATTTTTACCAGAGTTGTGAAACATTTCAAGTAAGGTTCTCTAAAAATTTTAGACTTTTTTAAATTTATTTTACAAAATTTATTAAGAATTTAGTGTTTTTCATAAAATCGCTCCTAGGGTGAAAATTGTGGAATTTTTTCAAATTCATTACATTTTCAGAAAGAAAAAAAAATTATTTGGGGTTTGTTCTTCAAGTTTTTTTATATTTGGTTGAATTCTTATCAAAATTTGAAACCCTAAAATTTGACCATGATCCCTACATCCTAGTATTTTGGGGCATCAAGGCAGGGCCTTCCATAAGAGGAAAAAGAATCCCATCACTCCGGGGAAAACACGAAAAGGATGAGAGAGTAGTTGAGGAGTTGGAGATAGAAGATATAACTACATATTCCTTAGGGTTAGGGTTTACTTCAACAAACCATAAAATAAGCCAACTTGAGTTTAACCTGAGAGACCTCGAATCTAGGGTGGCCAGCAAAGAAGATGTGGATAGGATTGGACAAATATTGGAGGATTTCATGCAAAAATTCAGTACACATATGATGGGTAATCATACTTATGTCAATCAAGGTGGATCCTTAGATCAACATAATAGACACATGAGCTAGAGTGGTTCTTTGAGTGTGCACAATCCAAATACGAGCACTCTGCAGGCCCGTACTATGTTTCCAAAAGTGGATATGCGCAAGTTTGATGGAAAGGATCCACTCAATTGGATCAACCAAATGGAGAATTTCTTTGAACTACATCAGATTCCATCAGGACAAAAGGTGACCATGGTAGCTTTGTATCTCAAACCTAACCAATTCATCTGGTATCAATGGTTATGTGCTCAAAGGAAGAAGAGTGGTCTCAATGTTACATGGATAGTCTTCACTAAAGAGTTACAATTACACTATAGTTCTAGTGTGTCAGATAATTACTTCAGCCAATTAGCAAAGTTGAGATAGACAGGATCTGTTAAGGATTACATTCATCACTTCTAAAACCTTTCTCTACGGGTGGAAAATATTATTGAAGAGAATCTGAATGACCTATTTCTTGGGGGTCTTAAGGATCACATTGAGCATGAGGTGCATATGTTTAATCCTCAAAAGGTTTCTGATTCGATGATTATGGCAAGAAGGATAGAGGAGAAAATTATTTCAAGTAGGAGACAACAGTTCACTTATACCAGAGATCGCAACACCTTGGCCCCAACACTCCCTCGGCCAGTTAGATTGACACCTCAACAAATTGAAGAAAAAAGATAAAAAGGGTTATGTTTTAATTGTGATAGTAAATTTGGACCCGGACATAAATGTGCTGAAAAGAAGTTGTTCTACATTGATGGGCCTAGTGAAGATGAAGAGAAGAATGAAGATGCAGAGTCGACATCTTGGTTGAGCCAGAGGAAGAGTCGGGAGATCTTCACCAACGATCTCGTGCCATGAAATTAATTAGCACCCCCAAACCATAAAGGTAGTTGGATTCCTAAAAAAACATAGGGTCGCAGTGTTGATTGATTCAGAATTACTCACAACTTTATCAATCATAAGTTAGCAAAGGTGCACCTAAATTGTTTCATTTATCCAGCTCCTGAATGTCAAGTAATTATTGATGATGGAGGTACTGTTACTTGTTCTAGAAAATTCCATAGCATTAAGCTTTCCATGGGATATTACATACTAAATAGTCCCATGTATTTCATTTCTATGGGAGGAGCAGACAGGTGTGTTAGGGATTCAATGGCTTACAACTTTGGGAACCATTGAGATGAACTTACAAGACTTGTTCATGTAATTTCACTCTGAAGGAAGGAATTTTGAGCTAAGAGGCTTAAGAGAAAAGTCTCCACAAATAGTAAGTTCTCATGAGATGCACAAAATGATAAAAAAGGATGTAGAGGGATTTTTGGCATGACTCTTTTCATTGGAGGTTCATCATTCTAAGGACATTATATCATCAAATATGCAAGTAGTTTTGGATGCACACTCTATTATATTTGAAAATATACCAAAGGGATTACCTCCAATGAGAGATCATGATCGTGCTATTTAGTTATTACCAGGAAGTCAACCACCTAACATCAGACCTTATAGGTACCCATATGTGTAAAAGAGTGAAATTGAGAACATTATACAAGAGATGTAGAAGTAGGAATCATCCACCATAGTCAGATTGCTTATTCTTCTCCAGTAGTGATGGTACAAAAGAAAGATGACATGTGGGCATGTGTCCTGATTATAGGGAACTTAATAAGTACACAATCAAAGATAAGTTTCCTATTCCTGTTATTAATGATTTGCTTGATGAGTTACATGGTGCTATTTATTTTACAAAGCTTGATCTTCGTTTAGGATACCACCAAATAAGAATCAAGGATAAGGATGTTCATAAAACTACCTTTCGGACACAAGAAGGCCATTATGAATTCTGGTAATGCCTTTTGGAATCACAAATGCACCTTCTACATTCCAAATTTTGATGAATTCTATTTCATTCCTGTAGAAGTTTGTCTTAGTGTTTTTTGATGATATATTAATTTATAGCAAAACATGGGAGGATCATTTGCATCATGTAAATAAGGTTTTGGAAACCTTTGAGCAACATCAACTTTATGCAAATCCCTCTAAGTGTTCTTTTGGACTCAAGGAAGCTGAATATTTGGGTCACATTATCTCTCATGAAGGGGTTAAAGTGGATCCTAATAAGATCAAAGCCATGATGGAGTGGAAGGTTCCAAAAACCCTAAAGAATCTACGAGGATTTTTAGGGCTTACAGGTTATTATCAAAGATTCTTAAGGCATTATGGAAGTATAGTTGCACCTCTCAAAGCTTTATTAAAGAAGGAAACCTTCCATTGGAATGAGGATGTAACCAAAGCATTTGAGAAACTAAAGGAGGCCATGTGCACCCTTCCAGTCTTGGCTACTCCAGTTTTCCCAAAACATTCATTGTTGAATGTGATGCATCGGGGTGGGTATGGGGGAGTTGTCATGCAAGAAGGCCATCCTATTTCCTTTTTGAGCTGTTAATTCAAAGGTAAGAATCTTTCCAAGCTGACTTATGAGAAGGAAATGCTAGCCATACTTCATGTAGTAAAGCAATGGAGACCATATCTCATAAGAAGACACTTTAAAGTGAAGACAGATCATGATAGTCTAAAATAATTCTTAGAAAAATGTTTATCATCTAAAGAACAACAAAAATGGGTCTCCAAGATGTTGGGATATTATTTTGAGATTATCTATAAGAAAGGGAAGGAGAATGTAGTTGCGGAGATGCACTTTATCGTGGAAATATGACTCAACCGTAGCCTTGTTATGTGCCATGTCCATATTACAAGAAGATTGGATAGATGAGGCAAGGTCCAAATGGAGAAATGACCCAACCACACAAAACCTCATTCATCATCTCAAGAATGATCCAAGTATGTTTGAAATTTTTTTATTGAAAGGGGATGCTTTATGGTATAAAGATAGATTATACCTATGTAAGAACTCCACTCTTAAAAATGGGATTATATCTGAGCTTCACTCTTCTCAGTGGGGCACTCTAGATTCTTGAAGACTTATCATCAAGTCAAACAAGATTTCTTCTAGGAAGAACTCAAAGGGGATGTCCAAAAATTTGTGGTAGAATGCATGGTTTGTCAACAAAATAAGGGTGAAATAGTTAGATCCCTAGGTATTCTACAACGTCTATCTATTCCTAGAGAAGCGGTGGGAAGAGGTTTCTATGGAATTTATCATAGGATTTCCTAAATCTGATGGAAAAAATGTCATCATGGTTGTGGTGGATAGACTTACCAAATATGCTCATTTTTTTTCCTTGGCACACCCATTTGCTGTAAGCATGGTAACAACAACCTTCATGGACACAATTCAAAAGCTTTATGGGACACTGAATATTATAGTAAGTGATCGAGACCCTATAATTACTAGTCATTTTTGGATTGATTTATTCTCATGTTTGGGTACTCAGTTAGCTCGTAGCTCTTTTTATCATCCCCAGTCTAATGGGAAAACAAAAGTTATAAATAAGTGTTTGGAGGGATATCTCCATTTCTTTACATCTAATAAACAAGCAAGATGGGTCCAATGGTTGCCACTTGCAGAATGGTGGTATAACACTTCCTTCCATACTTCATCTAAAATATCTCCTTTTTTGGCACTCTATGGGTACCATCCACCATCCATCACATCATCATTGAGAGGACAACCGCGGGTTAGAGCAATAGAAGAACACATTCAATATCAACAAGAGGTCCTCTCTAGTCTCAAGGAGAACTTGGTCATGGCACAAAACCACATGAAGCAATAGGCTGATCAACATCGTATAGAAAGGCATTTTGAAGTCGATGATTGGGTTTTTGTGTGGTTACAACCATATAAGAAAATTTCTTTGAAACAACAACAAAAGGATAAAAAACTTTCACCGAAGTATTATGGCCCCTATCAAGTATTGTAGAAGATTGGTACTATAGCATAAAAATTAGAACTTCCACAATCAACCAGAATACATCCAGTATTTAATGTTTCTTGCCTGAAGAAAGTAATTAGACAGAGAGTATCAACCCAAACAGTGTTACCTAAGCTCGATGAGGAGGGTAGGGTTTTCTTGGAACCTGAATGCATCCTTCAAACACGTACTAAAATATAGAGGACATGGGTTATTACTGAGTACCTAATCAAGTGGAAGAATATAGACAATGAAGATGCAACATGGGAAGATATGACATCCTGCAATAGCACTGAGCTTCTCAACATTGGGGACAATGTTTCTTTAAAGGGAAGGGCATACTATGCCCTTAACCTATTGCTTTATATTAGGATATGAGTAGCTAACTTATGGCTTACCATATCATTTTATTATATCATTTATACTTTCTCATGCTTAGTAGGTCAGCCTCGGTGATGGCCATAACACATGAATAGTATATATAGGGGATTATAGGTAGTATTTCATCATCATTAGAGTATTTTAGTGTTATTGTATGGTTTGGAGGTTGCCCCTCGAAGTGGCGAAGCTATTATAATTTCATATTGAGATCATTATTCGGAATATTGTGTTATTTGGTGTTATATTTATACTCATGATCTACATTATACAAGTAATTTCATTACATTACAATGATGAATGGAAAAGGGGGAGATTATGCAAGGAATATTACTTCCATGAGTAGATTATAGAGATCACACCCAATAATCAGAGTATTTCAAACTTCAATATAGAGGGAAAAAAGTGAAGCCAACAAATTAAAATGCCAAGTTTTTAAATTCATCTATCGAGGACACCAAGTTCCTCTCCAATTTCATACAGGATCAATTATTCTTGCAAAGTGCATGAAAGAGATAAATAGAGGAAAAATAAGAAAGGGAAATAGAATAAGTGTATCTTTTATTCCATGTGTAGTGATGAATACAAAGCTTCAACCAAGCTATCACAATGCTACATAGTAAATTTTCTTCAAAATTTTGGAATCGTTTTGGAATGGAGAGGCCATCCCAATTTATAGCAATCCGAGTTTTCCTTTAACCTCTCTCACATGACTCTCCATTTCCATATTCCACATGTGACCTTTCATTTTCCATGAATTAAGTATTTCCCTTATAATTTTGAGAAAATAATTTTTACAAGTTTAAAATAGGTCACTTAAGTGAATAGGATGAAATACAATGATGACGCATAATGAAGAATTAGAATGCAGACAAAAAGAAGATAGGGAAAGAGAGGAAGAGGGAGAGGATGGAGGGAAAAAACTCCTCGTGATGAAATGATTTTAATGCCTTGATGTATTCATGAAATTTGAGAAAATATTTTTGCCACTGGTGATCTTCTACACTAATGAAGATGGATCCCTTGAATAAATTTGAATCATTTTCCCCATCTAGTGATGATCGTAAACTTTATAATGCATAGTCCTCCTTGACCATAGAAGAATTGTTATGAAGTTTACCGATGAAAGATCAAGATGAACACATACAATGCCCACAATGACTCTCATTAAAACTTGTTTGATGATCCCTTTGACTCATTGAAATCGTTCTGATCAACTCACTTTGAATTACCCGGTTTATTAGGTGATGAAGTTGAATTCGCATGATGTGCCTTGTGGTGCCTTGCGTTGCTTTTGTGCGTCATTGCACTCAAGATGATGCTTTGAGGACCCCCTTAAAGTTCTCATTCATCCTTTTTGACTCATATAACCATCTCATTATCCAAAGGGGAGTCCAAAAGTAGTAAGGTGAGTGAAAACAAAGTCATATGCAACTTTCCACTCCCAAAATGAAAACTTTCTATTTTTAGAATATGAGCCCATGCTTTTCTATTCTGGTACATATCACCTGTCTTTCTCCAATTTCACCTTATGAACCTTATACCATATTCCAACCTATTATGTTCCCAAGATATTTCTATTTTTAGAACATTTCTATTTTTACCAGTTGTTATTTGGGGACCTACTATTTTGGGAAGAAGTTGTTTTTTGTCTTACTTTCCATTTTACCCCTTTTCTGATTGTCTGAGTGATCAAACTTATAATTTAGTGGGACTTGTCATTTATAGCATGTGAAGAAGTATAACATATGCTATTTTTAGTAATTGGTGAAAATGACCTCTTTTTGTGATGGGAAAAATGTTTTTGGATTTGGCTCTTTGTCACGAACTTGTGCTCCAATTTTCATCATGATTCACTTTCTAGAAATCTCAAAAATGAAAAATGAAAATTTATGCCTAGTAAGAGCTTTGAGTATGGAGCTACTAGGGCATAATATTGATTATAAATCATTCATTCATATCTTGATAAAATGGAAACTTCATCATGGAAAAACTAGTTTGAGAGAAACTAGATTTTTGGGAGACCCTTCCCTTTGAATTTTGGATGATTTCACCTGCCGAATCTTTGGGAATTTGAAAATTTCTTTAAAGAGGGAAGACTTATGATATAAAAAATTCATCCATATCCATAAAAATATTTACTTCATGGTATTAAAACTAGTTCACACAAAACTATATTTTTCAACAATCATTCCCTCAAACTTTTACGTGATTTCACCCACTAGAACTCTTAGAAGTGGAGAGGTAGCTCGCTGATTTTTCCCACTACTATGTCATCATGGCCATTAATGGAGATTAAAATTTACAAATATAGTTTTTTTCTCCATTCTTGATGAAATCAACTCCATTGCGATAGGTTTTTACTTCTTGTCTCAATGGTGAAATCTCTCTTCGATCCATTCTTTGGTTTGATGGGAAATTGAGCTTTGTTATTCGTGTATCCAGTGAAATTTATTCACTTTGGGAATTAATTTCTGAAAATAGGAGTTTTGAAGGTGATTTTTAATGGCCTTTGATAGTGAAGAAATTATTAATAGACAATTCTTCATTTTGTGCATTGGCTTGCAAGATATGTTCGAATCTTCGTCTCACGACAATGGAGGTTTCTAAAGAATTCCTTCACTCTTATCTTTCATTCTTCATTCCTATGGATATTTTGATAAATATATTCTTTAAAACCTATGAATATTCATAGATTTTATGGTTTTATTTCCATGGTGGAGTTGGTTCAGAGCAATAATGGTGGACTGATGTGTTATGTGCAACTTTTCTTCTAAAGAATGAGAAAAAGCAAGAAGCAACAAACAGCTAGAAAATTTTTAAAATTTTTGAGTTTGATTTGGGTAAATTTTCATGACCCTGACATCTCTTAACTCAAATGGACATGACGGACATAAATTTGCATAGTGCACCTCAGCTTGACATGTGGCGAGAGATCGATGGAAGGGGGTTAAAGCCAAAAATGGCTTTAAAGCACTAAGGGGTTGAATTAGCGATCCTAGCGATTACATGAGGGTGCAGAGGAATTATGGGGGCTAGAAACATTTTCATGACCTTAAATTCCCTGACCTTGAGATACGTGAGGGAAAAAAATCCCGCCAGACTCCTGGAGCCGACACGTGTCCTTCCCAAATTTGACTAACTCCCGAACTTGCTCCAAGAGGAAAACTTGAAATGGTGATAACCTGATCTCCTGATGGACTTTGTTGATGAAATATTATATGATATTAGCTTGAAATGTCCTTATAAATCTCAATGGTGGTGGTATAAATTATTTATTCCTTGATTTTATCCCTAAAAAGTAGATTTTTGATCCGGTGCCCCACCTATGCATGATAAAAATTACTTGCAGACTCATTGCGTAAAAGTGTTGTGAAAAACATAATTTCACCATCTTATAGGGATTGAAATTACCTTTCCTATGACATTTTTTTCTCCTAAATCCATTTGGAGCTCCTAGAATCACCTTCAAAATCTCAACAATTGTTTTGGCCTATACGCATGCCTGAGGCCTATGAACCCTAATTTTGGTGAAACTGCCCCAACTTCTCTCGAGTCCTCCCTAAATATTCCTAAATAAATTCCATGATGTCTGAAGGCATTTGAATCACTTATGTGTCTAGTAATACTTTTATTTTCCACTCCATGAGGTTTATCCATTCCTAGGAAAGTCAATGATAACCCTTCCCATAGCTTCCTGAATCTTGTAATTTTTAATGAAATCCTAAAATCACCTAGGGGAATGATTGGAATTTCCTAAATTCCCTATGGGGATGAGATAACATAAATTAGGAGGTCAGTCATCTTGACTGGATATACTTGGGGTTCCTTTGAAGGGTAAAACTTGAAGAAATTAAAACAGGGGTATAGTTGTCATGCTCGAAAATTGTCAATTTCCTTGTTGCACATTTTCTTGACAACAAAACCCATATGATATCATACTTGGGCCTAGGTTAAAATTTATCCATCTTAAACCTCTCCATTTCCTCTTCCATTAAATTTTCCTTTACAATAGTGGGATAAGAATACCTCCCAATCCCTATTGGGAACTTAATGTTAGTCTTATGCTTCCCTGCAAACAACTTATGTACTAGTGCCAATTGCCTTGATATTTCACAAAAAGACCATTTTTCATCCACATACCTAGGTAGTTTGTATGGATTACCATCAAATCCAATTACTCTAATGTACTTAAAAAATTGTTTTAAATGAAGAAGAAGCCATATTAAAGTATTTCCTTCATGGCTTCCGTAGATATTCTATATTTCTCTCACTCTGGTTTGAAAACGTAGACTATATTTGCAATAAATTCATCATTCACTTGTCTCATGTTTCATTTCCACTTATCTAGATTTAATTAGGGATATACATCATATAATCTATGATCTATAAAATTTACAAATCATGAGAGACCAGGGAATGTCTTGCGGTATGCAATATTGTAGATCAAATAAGATATCATGTAAAATTAGATGTTGTAGGTAATACCTATTCTAATTTTTGCGGCTATTTTCATGAGTTGTGCATTGATTGATGCATATATAAATTTTTCCCAAAAAAATTCCTTTATTCCTCCAAAATAACCTTTATGAAAGGGCACATCCATTTATGGAAAATGTATGTTGTTTCCAATCCTGTAATTCTGCTTAACATTACAATTAAATCTTAAACCTCCTCAACAAAGAAATACTTGTTCAACCTCTTAGGGATTCTTTTGATGGATCTTTTATGGGTTATTAACCATTTAGAATTCAATAATGCATCATAATCACCATGTTTAGCCTCAAAAATTTTATGTTATGACTCTATATTAACACCTATGAGTTACTTCACCTATGGTAAGCCTAGCATCAATTGAAAATCTTATGGTGTTAAGGTTAATACCCTTTCTCCATTTCCATCCATAACTTCTTTATGTTCTAGAGCATAATTCTTATCATAAAGCCACACGAGTTCGGAGAATGTATCGAAGGTGGAAATGTTGCAGGTAAGGAAATTTTGCTAGCATTAATGGCTGTCATGCCTTTAATTTTATCCAGAACACAAAGTCTTTGTAGAAAATATTTTAAGTCAGCATTTAACATATTTATGTATGTGACTGTGCCTATATTACTTGTAATACCAAAATTTACATGAAATTATGGTTATGTGGGCTTCATCTTATGTGTTTTGAATTTCTCCCTCAACCCTTTAAAAATTCCAAATTTGGTAAAACAAGAAAAAATCTAGTGGTATGTGAGAACTTACCCTTTTCTTGTGAATTGTCGAGATTCTTCTCTATGCCTGTGTTCCCTAAGCTCTTTGAATCAAATGTACCTTCCATAATCAATACTTTCTATTTACACCGTGAATTTTTAGAACTAAGTCTTCTAGATCTTCCATGTGCATAAGTAAAAATTTTAAATGATCGAAGAAGCTTTTCAAAACCTTTCCTTAATTTACACAATGTGCATTAATGGTGGCATTAATAAATGCTTTAAATTATGGCCATTCGATGTTCTTTCCTCTTTTGAATATAAGTGGTCCACCCATATCTACCTAAATAACTCTGGGGTTGGGGAGTTTCCCTACATTTTTGTTCATTTTTTGAAAGGGTGCAAAACTACATATTCGACCTAATCATCCACCGTTGAATTTGATTGCAAAGTTGACATGTGTCCTTCAGATTCTAACTTGTAATTGCATTTTACACTTTTACGGGTATAAATTACAAAGGTGAAATAAAAAATCATTTCCCCTCTCCAATGATATCTTTACACATGTTTCTTTTGGGGGAGTAGGGCTATGTCTGCACTTTACATTATGCTCTCATGTATATTCCTTGGAATATTCCACCAGAGCCTCGAGGATTATTTTTCATATTGTATATTTATGTCACTTCAAAAAACATTCAAGCCAAGCCTGATACCATGAAACCAACCAAAACACGCCACGTGGTTTTGGTCATCAAGGAATAAATTGTAATTTCTATAAGAACTTAGATTGAACGATACACAAGGAAATTTACAAGGATTTTTACACAGTTCATTAGAACTTTTAGGAATATGTTTTCACATAAATAAATGGGTATGGATACTCCTATTTAGCATGAAAAAATTTCACACAATTTCAGTACCTTTCTAATTTTTCGTAGATCTATTTTTTAAATCACATGGATTTTTATGTATTACATACCCCAGTAGGTAGGGTAGACAAAAATTTTGAGGACATATTTCAAAACATGGTGTGATCCCAAGACAAATACCAGCATTGGCTCGACTCGGGATGGATACCCCCTGTGGGTACCATAAGAACTAAATAGATAAATCAATACATAAACTAAGTTCCTTAGTCTATTGGGAAACAGATTCGTTCATAACACACACAGAGATTTATAAGCAAATACACACAACAAAAAAATGAGAAACTGAGATAATTGGTCACTATATGCTAGAAAAAAAAGGAAATAAAAACAATAAAGAATAAAAACTATACAATGTATAAAAACCATACATGACCGTATGGGTTTAGTCTAGAAAGTGCTTGAGATGTCTCGCCATGACAGAAATTCCAATAATTTTTCCTCCAGATATTTTAATAAGAAATCATATTCACCAATCTTTATGTCAATGAATATGGTCCCATCTATAGGGCATCAAAATTTCCATGTTTTCCTTTATCCTCATTCCTATTGTCCAGAGTAAATCAAAATCTTCCACATTGAATGCCCTAAGAGTTACCTTCTTATCAAATATATTTTTGAGTATCTCCCTAAAATTGAGATGCCTTTAGTGAGATTATCTTCTTTCTCCATCTAATTCCAATAATTTTTAATTCTTTCCTCATAGGTACTTACTTCCCCTTCACTATCAAGTTGTTGCATGAATTGGTAAGATGAAAATTGCATGTGTAAAAAAATAGCTTGGACTCCATAAACTAGTTCAAAAGGACTTTTTCTAGTAGCTCTCTTTGTAGTAACTCTATCTTCCCATAAGGCAAACTTAAGTTGTTCACCCCATTTCTTTTTATTGTTTTCCAATGTCCTTCAAATTATCTTAAGTAGATTTTTGTTACTTGACTCAACTTGGCCATTTCCTTGAGGGTTGTAGTTTGATGCATAGGCCAAGTTGATACCATATTCTTTGCACATAGCTATTAATGGTTTATCCCTAAAGCTCATAACATTATCAACAACTATTTTGGTAGGTACTCCAAATCTACAAATTATATTATTCAAAATAAAATCCATGACCACTTGGTGAGTTTCCTTCTTGGTGGGAATGGCCTCAACCCATTTAGTGAAGTAGTCAGTAGCAACCAAGATCCACTTATGTCCAGCACTTTAATGATGATATCTCTCCAATGAAATCCATTCCCCATTATTTAAAAGGGGATTCAATTGACATTGGTTGTAGAGGAAAGGCACATGTAACTTTTAACCTTCCATAGAAGCCTTGACAACTTTCACATTTTATTATTAATGTGTGCATGTATACTTTTCTTAATGCTAAATCAAATGAAGCAAGAACTACCACCTAAAATAGTTCTACAATTTAGCTAAAACAAAGCATAAACACTATCATGATAAGAATTAAACAAGGGTTAGATGCTAGCATTCATAAATACAAACTTTGAAACTAACAATGCTAAATATCTAAACTCCTCTATTCTCTAACAACAAATAAATGAATGGACCTAAGTAAGCTCCATGGCTATCAAAATAGTTGTCCTTAATGTTCCAAGAACCCTTTTGACACCTCCCATATGACCTAAGCACTTTAAGAAAGAGGATTAACTCTTCAAGATGATGAACTCTCAAAAGGGAAAGATGCAAGCTCTTAGTCTCTTTGTTATATGCTTTGCATTTGCTCTCTAAGGAGTTTAGGTGTAAGTAAAAAGGTAGGTGGAGGGCTCTTTATATAGCCCAAAGGATAAAGGATTCAACACATTCTCATGAATGTGGGATAAAGGTAAAACATGATTAGGAATGGATAAGGTTGCTTTATTAAAGGTAACCTTACTTTAGAAGAGTTTAATACATGTTTAGCAAGTCATGGGAGTTGGGGGTGTTTTAATTAATCAAAGGTGATTAACTAATAGGTAGATGTAAGCTTATAGAAGATAATTAGAGGAATATTAGTACAATTTAGGCTATTATAAGGGGATTAAATCAATTAAATATTGATTTATTGGTTAAATGTAAGGGAAAGCTAATTAATTAATAATAATTAATTAGTCTAGGTAGAAGGGGTGATTTATTAACGAGAAGGTCGTTAATTAGGGTATTTGTTGGATAGGAAACTTAATTAATTAGCTTAGTGTAATTAATTAATGATGATATGAGGGAAAATGAGTGCTTTTGATGATATGTCGTTGATTTGTGAGAAAGGGGATAATTAGCACAATTTAAGTATTTAAATTGCTTGGGCGTAATTATAGGTGTCTACATTTGCCCCTCTTTGGGGTGGCGTAAGTGATGCCACTTCAAAGATAGTAGATGGAAGAGATTTTTAAGGGATAGAAGAAAAATTAGTAGGAGGGAGAGATGCCCCCTCGAGTGTCGATGGGGTGATGAAAGAATCCGATCAATGATCGAAAAATATGAGAAGTAGGTAAAATAATGGGGACGAGGTAGGATGCCCCAATGAGAGGGAGAATTAGGGGTGAAAGGGAAGTGGTGTAGAAGAAATATGGATGAGGGGAGAGAAGAGCTTAACCTCTAGCCACTTATTTGTTTGGAACAATTTTGGTGTCATCATATGGCCATAAGAGCTACATCATCGGTCCTTATGAAAAATATAAGCATACGACAAAGGTAGAACGACATGAAAAGCCATACTATGAATGATTGTCCATTGCTAAAAACACCAACTCCATGCAACATACAAAATGTAATGCAATATGAGAAAGTGAAAGATGCCTAACTCCATGCAACATACAAAATGTAATGCAATACGAGAAAGTAAACAAGCTAAACTAACAGAGAAACATAATATAATGTTTTTATTATTAAGCTTTAGTTACGACCTGTGTAAATTAATGACAAGGGTTGATGATGGTGCCCCAAGAAAGGATACATGCGAGGGAATAACGGAGGACACTTGGGTCCAATGGAAAAGCAATGTGCACTACGAAACAGTACCAGCAACTCGTTGTGCCCCAGAGTACGGACGAAGTAAGCAACCTAGCTTTTGTTGATGGAGGTAGATCAAGATGATCTACAAGTCGCACACATGAACAAGTGAGAACCAAAGAGTGATGTTTTGTAGGATGATTTTCAATTTTTAGAAGTTTTCTGAAACATATTTGAATGTTTTTGATGATCTTTTTAACATATTTGAATGTTTTTGATGATTTTTTAACATATTTGAATGTTTTGGTTGATTTTGAAAGTTTTATGAAACTATGTACAGGAAGACAAGAAAGCGTGGATGCCCCCAAGTGATAGATGGGATGTACAAGGGCATAAGGCCACGTGTGTACCAGAAAGGTGAAGATGCAAAAATTCCCCAACAATTAGGTGGGAGTATTCAAAGGTAAACTCTTCACAGGTAGAAATGGGACCCAAGGCCATTATGGATAGGTTCAACATGATGGTGAACGTAAACCCATGAAGTGCTGGGAAGAAGCAAGGATGCCCCCAGCGTAAGTTGGCCTAAAAGCACATGATAGAAAGGAAGGAGAAGATTATTTTTGTGGAAGGGGACAAAGGTTTCCAAAAACATGGAAAACAAGTAATCTTATACACATGGATGTTCTAAATGAAGTAGAAGAATGATGTGAATGATATGAATGTAGCTTAGAATCCTTGCGGTGAAGAAGTGATTAGCCAAAGGCATAAATCATGAGACGAGATATGGACTAGAGTAAGAGTCTGAACAAGGTCCAAAAAGACACTTGGTAACATACTAATCCTATTTACTCATAGAGATCCAGTGTGTGCACGTGGATTTTATTACCTCTTGAAGTGAAGATTTAATAGACAACAAGTGAAGAGACCCTAGCCAATGTGTAGGAATGATTTATTTTGATAAGTGATTTTGTGAATGGAGGGTGAAAGGATAGCCGTACATTTCTCCATTGCCAGCCAAGCATCCATAGCCCCGATGGAGATGTATTTGATTCTAATCACAACATTTCTCTACTACTACCAGAGGCCCATAGCCCCGATAGAGATTATTGGAAATACCCCAAGAGAGAGTTATATATTAATTTTTAGCTTTTAGCTTTTGAGTTTTGTTTGATTCTTTTGCTTTCTGAAAACTTATTTCAGCTCTCTTGTTTGACAAGGGGTTAAGAACCACTAATGGCTTGATGGAAGGAGGTGGAAGTGATTGTGATGATGACATTGGCTAGTGTCAACAAATATGTCTAAAATTTCTTCGCAACAAGTTTATTAGATGTTTGAATGTGATAGGATCTCCATGAGGTCAGTCGTTCTTTAATTTACCAAGGTGATAAAAGACCAAGGTCAAATAGATACCATAGAGATAAATGTCACAAAATGCATGCGAATAAGCTAACCAAAATATCACCGAAGGGATGAAAATGGTAGGAAGACTTACAAAAGAATAACAAGGAAGGGAAGAAAGAAATATCCATGTGTACGCAACACTTGATTGCAATGTTTGATCTTTGTACCTTTGATTTTGTTGTTTTTTTAATTTTTTAGATTTTATATATATTATATATATATATATATATATATATATATATATATTGAACCGTTATTACTAACAAAGTCACTCTGTGATAGGATCCTACAACGATGTTTGTGACTTCCTTGATAAGGGAGACTAAGCATGTTTGTTTATCAAGAGTCATGTTTTCCCCAATCTTGATAATCGTGGTGAGTTCACACTCAACAAAGGACTGTGATTTATCCTGAAACATGGATTTTGTATGTGGAAGCTTGAGTTCCCTATCCATAGGTTTATGCACTTTATGCCATACTTGATGGTTATGTTGATGTGCGTTCTTGAATCATTCTTGATCTTCAACTTTGAGATTGTTCCAGTTGTTGGGGGATTTTGAGCTCCTAGAAGTTTTGACCTGAGCTTGATAATGAACTTGTTTGGGTTTCTTATAGGCTGACACTTGAATTTTCTGACCTCGAGAAGGAGAAGAATGCGAACATTTACGATTGATGATAGGAACGATAGGAATGGTAGTGGGCTTGCCACAACCATTGATAGAAGAAATATGTGATAGATGAAAAGGATACGGTCCAAGAATTGAAGAGGATGGGCTACCAGGAGGTGAGCCATGTATAGAAGGTGAAAGAATACTAGGATGTGGCCCAAGAATAGAAGAAGAAGGGCTACTAGGATGCAACCCATAGATAGAAGATGAAGGGTTACTAGGATGTGGCCCAAGAATAGAAGAAGAATGGCTACTAGGACGTGACCCATAGATGTAAGATAATGGGCTGCTAGGATGTGGCCCAAGAATAGAAGATGATGGACTACCCGGGGGTGATCCATACCTAGAAGACAAGGGGCTAGTTGGACATGCCCCAAGAATAGAAGATAGTGGGCTACTCGAAAATGTCCCACAAATAACAAAGGGAGGGCTATTAGAATGTGACCCACACCTAGATGAAGATGAAGGGCTACTTGGCGTTGACCCCAGAAGAGATTGTGATTGAGGAATTATGATAGACAAAGAGTTATTGGGTGATGAGAAGATAGGCCATGGATCTATGCAAGACCAAGGAGTTTCATCACATAATGAAGAATGTGAAGATGGAAGAATAAGAGGAGGATCAAGTTACATGATTTGAGGCTCTTCCTCCATTTCTTGATAAAAGGAATCAACCTTTTCCTCATAATATGCAGATGCATCAAAGTCTAAAGAGAATTCTTTTTGTAATCTACTAAAGGAATATCTTCATATGCCCCTATAAATGCCCTAATTGTTTCTTCATTCTGAAAGAGATCAATCGGTATGAGTTTTTGATCGATCCCTAGGGGTTTATTGGAAGAAATAGGTTCACTTGGTGTGGAAGGCTGAGAAGATGTTTGATGATTATTGATAGAAGAAGATGGTGTGGGGGATGAAGAATAAGTGTAGCTAGATGTCTCAGGAGTAGAAGAAGGTGGTGTGGACCTACCTATACAATGGTATGTCGTATGTAAAATAGTAGGATTAAGTCCAAAGTCTATAGATTGTGATGCATGGGTCGATTCAGATGTTTGTCTCGAAGGACTTTGAGTCACATGAATCTTCACAGAAGGAAGATTCCATGGGGGTGATTGATGAAGAAGGTCCTGCAAAGAAGGGGAGGACTGTGATTCAAGCATCGCATTAGATGAATGATTACAAGGGTCCTGCGAAGGAAGAGAGGACCGCAATTCAAGAATTGTATTATACTTCTGATTGGAGGGATTTGGAGTCGCGTGTATCTTCAAAGGAAGAAGACGTTGGGGCGACTGATAAAAGGGGTCCTACGAAGAAAGGGAGGACCGTGACATAAGAGTCACATTAGATGATTGATGAAGAGGATCCTGCAAAGAAAGGGAGGACCATGACTTAGGAGTCACATTAGATGACTTAGGAGTCGAATTAGATGAATCCGAATAGTAGTTTGGATCTGAATCCTCAGAAGAGTTAGAGGAAATATTTGGATTGGAATCCTCAGAAGAAGAGGAAATGTTTGGATTAGAATTAGAAGAAGAGTGGGGGGAACTCAAATAATAATTTGGATCAGATGTGTCCAAATCATACCATTGACTATGAGATGAAGGTGGGGAACGAGTTACCCGTATGGGCTCTCTAGCATGAAGAACCAAACGAGGTTTAGTTGTGATGGGAATCCTATGATTTGAATTGCTGAACCTAGGTTCTATATTTTTGTAAGTATGGGGAACCGTGTGATAATCAATCATTTTTGGCGCTATTTTAAGCACAAATGTCTAGATTTAGATAGTGTGATGGAACTCCTTCAAAGGGAAGGAAGTGACATGTCAATTTGGGTAGCATAAGGACAACCAACTAGACATTGTGTAAGTATGGGGATGCATGCATGATTTTTTGAAGAAGGTCTAAGGAAAATAGACATCGTGACGATGTAATATCGATGAGATAAAAAGGGATTGTCCTAGAAAATAAGTTTTCTGAATGAATAATCACAAGGAACAATCATGCGAGTGTGAAACCCAAAGCCAATCAACAAGGAAATACACCATATGAAAATGCGATGCAAATATGATCAACAAGATGTTTTCACTTATGCCAAGTTCAAGGAAATGAACAAAACGTAAGTAAAAACAAGAAGTCAATGCGATCTCCCAATCAAGATATACGATGAGCGAGCTCAAACTTGATTAAGACCTATATCTCAAAAAGTGCCAATTACAATTTGCGAATGACACAACAATATCACCAAGATATGTTAACCCACTTTGCGAGAAAGTGAAGTATTGATATCGAGGTGTTATTGATATAACACGCACAAATAGTAACACCTAGCACTCTTTGAAATCGAGGTAATAATAGAACCAAACTAAAAAGCTCAAAGTATAGCTAGGAATAGTTAAAAATGTGTGCAACATAACCATACAATATAGGTATTTATGTCGAGTTTACAAGAAACAAGACGTAAATATCAAAATTGTAGTGATACGATACAAACAAGCTAACTCTTCTAAGGAAGTCTGTGGTGATGAACCACGCCTAACTACAATGATGACCTTGACATGGGTATCAAGATCATAATGGCTACCAATGACGTGAAAACACCTCCGCACACTTTAGATGTTTAACTAACCCAGCCGCAAACATGGATGGGCGTAAATGGACATAAAAGTGAGAGAAACAGTCAATTGGTAACACAAAGGTAGTCACCCTTCTTTTGATCAACAAAGTGTCAAAAGAATGTGAAGGAAATAAATCAAGAAAATGACGAAAAATGCTAGCCTCACGTCAAATGAGAGTTTCACCTCGCCCTAAGGCAAGTAAAAACTAGGTGAAAGTAATACGTCACACATTTCTCCAAAAGAAGGTTCACAACTCAACACTATTTTCAAATGGTCAAAGTGGGCTCCTAGCCAAATTATATTCTCCTAAGTGGTTCTATCACCCTAGGTGTTACAAAGTTGCCACGAGTGAACGTGATTTACCCAAAAGTCACACTTTGACTAGTTTGGGAGTGTCTCAACTTTACTTTACCCCCTTCAAGAATAAAAGAGGCAACTAGTGCGTCTACGTATACTATCACCGGGTCACCACAATGGACAACCCGCAACTCTATCTCACAAAGGAATCACTAGTCCAAAGAGGTAGTGCGAGCACTTCCCATTTTGTCCACAAGGTTCCCTCTTGCATGGACTACTTTAGGGTTCCCGAACCACCCCCATTGTTGTAGCTTAAGGTGTTGTGCCAAAAGGGTTATGTTCCACCCGAGCAAAGAGGGACGTACACTTTTCTCAAAAACTGCAATACAAAGTCTGTTTTGAATATGTTGTTCTTTTTATCTTGTTTAATTAGGTGTGGTTTTCTTGAACACCTTTTGGCAACCCGTATAACAACCTGCAGTATTAGTAGTTTTTGATTTTGTTTTGGTTCCTCCTTTCTTTGACAAGCGTTTTTAGGTCCTGCACTCAAGCATTAGTAGCTCTCCAAGAAAATTACATTATTTAAAAGAGGATTAAGAGTTGCTTTTGATTCTCAAGATCATCCAAGGATGTAAGAGAAGAGCATACACAACAAATAATCTAACTAAAAATTAAAGAAAATATTTTTAATCAATGAACCATACAAAATTCTTGATAATTGTTCATTCCTTAAACCAAAAGTGACAGATGAAGTTTCTAATTTACCAAATGTTATAAAATGGAGACTAAAGCTACTTTTGATTCTCAAGATCACCCTAAGGTGCAAGATAAGAGCATACACAAACTTTATCCCAACTATATAGAAATGGAAAACTTCAAATCAAAGGACCATTGAAAAATACTTTGTAAAAGGTTCATTCCCTTAAACCAAAAGTGAAAGATGAAGTTTCCAATTTACCAAATGTTATAAAATGAAGAATAAAGTTTCTTTTGATTCTCAAGATCACCCTCAGGTGCAAGAAAAGATCATACACAAAATTTATCCCAACTATATAGAAATGGAAAACTTCAAATCAAAGGACCATTGAAAAATACTTTGTAAAAGGTTCATTTCCTTAAGCAAAATGAATAATCAAGTTTCCAAGTTTAATCCCAATGTTAACAAGATAGAGATCAAAGTTGTTTTTGATTCTCAAGATCACCAAAAGTTTCAAGAGAAGAGCATACACACGCTTTGGTCTAAATCGAGTAAGCATGGAAATACAACATTCATCAAAACATTAGACATGTTAGAAAATGACCAGTTTTAAAATAACAGAAAAACCTACAATTTCTGTAAGTATACATCCAAAATTTATATTTTCATTTCATATTTAACTTCAATACCTTTCCAACGCAAAAAAAAATGGAGTCATTTTGAGTTCGGGAGCAAAAGTTATGGCCTTCAAAAGATGGGTTATGCATATGCTCTTATGCTCATGGGTATGCACTTGACATGCACTCAAAAAATGTCAAAAAAACGACCCTTAATCTGCAAAATGGGTAAATTTTTCCAACCAAGATTTAATTTTGACAACAACCCATCACATTAATATATTAATAGAATACTCAACGCTATCAAACATTAACATACATGCTCAAGAATTTAAGATTTTCAAGAAATTAACAAAACTAGCATGTAGAATGATGAAAAAGTAAGCTCTAAAAATGAGAACATGATGAAATCTTGAAGTTTTCTCACCAATATTAAATTTTGACAGCAACACACCACATTAATATGTAAATAGAAGACTCAACACTATCAAACACTAACCTACATGCTCAAGAATTAAAATTTTTTAAGAAATTGACAAAACTAGCATGTAAAATGTTGAAAAAGTAAGCTCTAAAAATGAAAACATGATGAAATATTGAAATTTTCTTACCAAGATTAAATTTTGATATAAACCCACCACATTAATATGTAAATATAAGACTCAGCACTATCAAACACTAACCTACATGCTCAAGAATTGAAAATTTTCAAGAAATTGACAAAACTAACATGTAAAATGTTGGAAAAGTAAGCTCTAAAAATGAAAACATAGAGAAATCTTGAAATTTTCCCATCAATTCCAATTTTGATAGCACTTCACCTCCTTTATACCTACAAGGAATACCCAACACATGCAAACTCAACAAAAAAGTTAGATCAACATGTATAAAAGAGGGTTAGTAATAAAAATAATACTTAACTACAAAAACTTGAAATTAAGTGCAAAGGACAATGGAGTAAGTCCCACCAGGTGTGCCAAATGTGTGCATGTATACTTTTCTTAATTCTAAATCAAATGAAGAAAGAACTACCACCTAACATAGTTCTACAATTTAGCTAAAACAAAGCATAAACACTATCATGATAAGAATTAAACAAGGGTTAGATGCTAGCATTCATAAATACAAACTTTGAAACTAACAATGCTAAATATCTAAACTCCTCTATTCTCTAACAACAAATAAATGAATGGACCTAAGTAAGCTCCATGGCTATCAAAATAGTTTTCCTTAATATTCCAAGAACCTAGGAATGGGGGCTAATCAAAGTTGGGCTACAAGACCCTTCCGACACCTCCCATATGACCCAAGAACTTTAAGAAAGAGGATTAACTCTTCAAGATGATGAACTCTCAAAAGGGAGAGATGTAATCTCTTAGTCTCTTTGCTATATGCTTTGCATTTTCTCTCTAAGGAGTTTAGGTGTAAGTAAAAAGGTAGGTGGAGGGCTCTTTATATAGCCCAAAGGATAAAGGATTCAACACATTCTCATGAATGTGGGATAAAGGTAAAACATGATTAGGAATGGATAAGGTTGATTTATTAAAGGTAACCTTAATTTAGAAGAGTTTAATACATGTTTAGAAAGTCATGGGAGTTGGGGCTGTCTTAATTAATCAAAGTTGATTAACTAATAGGTAGATGTAAGCTTATAGAAGATAATTAGAGGAATATTAGTACGATTTAGGCTATCGAGAAGGGGATTAAATCAATTAAATATTGATTTATTGGTTAAATGTAAGGGAAAGCTAATTAATTAATAATAATTAATTAGTCTAGGTAGAAGGGCGATTTATTAACAGAAGGTCGTTAATTAGGGTATTTGTTGGATAGGAAACTTAATTAATTAGCTTAGTGTAATTAATTAATGATGATATGAGGGAAAATGAGTGCTTTTGACGATATGTCGTTGATTTGCGAGAAAGGGGATAATTAGCGCAATTTAAGTATTTAAATTGTTTGGGCGTAATTATAGGTGTCTACAATTAATACTGCAATGTCTTTGAATAATGATGGCCACCAATATCTCACCCTGAAGATCATGTGAGAAGTAACTCTTCTAGAAAAATGGCCTCCACACACTCCCCCATGGAACTCTAAAATTATTTTGGGAGATTCTTCTTTAGTGATACACCTTGAGTAACACCCCTTCTGGATTCTTCCATGCTAAACCAAAATCAGTTATGACATATTTCTAGGATGCCAGTTTGAGTGTTCTTCTCTGATGCTTGTCTAGATGTCCAAGAAATTCTAAATTCTTCAAGTAATAAATTAAATCCTTATACCAAACTGAGTCACTCAGATTTTCATGGGGTTCCATACCACCTTCTTCGATGACATTTATCTCCATCACTTTTAAATTTCTTTCACCCATTAATTTTTCTAATCCCAAACCTCTTACCAACTTAGTTTTTGTATATCCATATCATATTCTTGCAACATGTTCACCCAACGACATCTCTTGCTATATATTTCCATTTATGATAAGATGTATTTAACCTTGGAACTTAATATGTAAGGCCTAAAGATTTTGGTAGCTCTTACCAAAGAAAAATCTTGCTTTTCCATGATAGTGTACTTTAATTCAGCACCTTGCAGGGATTTGCTAAAAAAGCAATAGGCCTCTCATTTCCTTCTTCATCCTTTTACAACAATATTGATGCAATGGTATTCTTAGAGGAAAAAGAAAACATTTGAAATTATTTCTTGTAGTCAGGACTTACTAAGACTAGGGCATTTTTCAGTGCTTCCTTTATTCTAGTAAAATCTTGAACAAATCCTTCTTCCCACTTAATGACTTGGTATTTTTTCAACATATTTGTTATAGGAATAGTTATCTCAGCAAAGTTGGAGATGAACCTCCTAATAAAATTTATTTTACCAAAAAAATATTGAATACCTTTTTATATTTGGGGATAGGAACCTTACCAATTAATTCCAATCTCTTGGGATCTATCATGACCCATTCCTTTGATACAATATGCCCCGATAGTTTTGGTTTTTTGGACTCCAAAATCAAACTTCTTAGGATTCATGAAATCCCATACTCCATGCATCTGAGCAACATTTTTTCTAGGTGGCCCAAATGGTCACCTCTTTTCTTTAAGAATACTACTATATCATCTTGATATACAACTATAAATTCATTTATAAGTCCCGAGAAATCCACATCCATAGCCCTTTGGAATTTGTATCCTTCAATCATTAGTCCAAAGGGCATCCCGACATAAACATAAGTTCCCAATGGAATAGTTAAGGTATTTTAAAACTATTTAGATTTCTTCACCACTACATGTTTATACCCTAAGAAACCAACTAGTGTTGATAATTATTCAGATCTTGTAACCAATTGAGCATGTTATCATATTTGGAAATGAATAATTATCTTTTATTGATGCCTTATTAAGATTCTTGAAATCCACACAAAGTCTTATATCCCCATTCTTCTTTCTAATTGGCACAAGGTTTATCACCCATGGAGAATACCTTGTAGGTCACATGATTCATCCATCTCTCAAATTTATTAGCTCTTCTTGCATTTTGAATGAGAGAATTGGATTGATGGGCCTTTGTTTCTTCCTGAAAGGTTTAGAATGAGATTCTAGAGGTATCTCATGTTGAAATAGATCTTATCTATAAGGTTTAAATTCAGAGTATGACCAAGCTAAGAAATCTTGATATTCTCTTAGAAACTTAGTATAAGCATGCTTTTCTTATTTGTTCAAATTACAGCCCAACCATACCTTCCTAGGGTTTTATTGAGTCCCTAGGTTGCATTCTTCAACATCTCTAGAAGCAGAAATAGGACTATTGATTACTCTGTCAACACTATAAAATTTGGATTCAAGGGAAACTAATCCTCTACAAATTGTGTTTGTCTTTAGTTGGATCACCTACTTCCCAAATAGAGTCTCTTTCCCATCACAAATTTCAACCATTGGTTCTAAATCAATATTCTAATTAGAAAAATCATCTTTTCTCTTCATAAATCTATGTATATGAGTATCATCCTCAAATACTTTCCAGTGTTTGAAATTATTAGGCATAAAAGGTCTAGCCAATATTTCAACATCATAATTACAATATGGATATACTTGTACAATATGGAGATATTATACAACCAATCTATCAATCGATTGGTTCTGGTCCCTTTCATGATATAAGATATTAAATGAATCAAATATTTCAATAAGGTACCGTAATACATGCTTATATTGTTTTATTATTTTATTTTTGGTTGCATACAATTTTCTCATTTGTTTCAAAATCAACTCGAATCTCCCTAACAATGATATCCCCGATCCCATGTTTCCAAGAAAATATTAAACCTAGGAGCAATACCTCATACTCTGTAGTATTATTAGTGCATTCAAAATTTAATTTGAATGAAAAATTAAAATATTCTTGTTCTAGGGATGTAAGGACTATTCCAGATCCACTTCCTACAAAAGAGCATTCTCCATCAAATAGCATGGTTGAAGGAATACCAAAATCTTGTAAATGAGTGGAAATTTTTATGCATTGGTCTTCAAAATCATAATATCCTATAAAATTGTCCAAATCAGTGTAAAAAATTATACCTCATAAGAGAAATTCATGGGATCTTCAATAATGTGGAGCATATTTTTTTGTCCATGCAGTTTCACCAACTTTCCTTCTACAGGTATGGTGTTATAAGACATATCCATCTATATACTACCTCCCACACTTGTAGCCCATTTTCTAGATAGAAAAACATCCCACTTAGCAGAGAAATCAATAATAACCACATTCATGGTCAAATATTTACCAGGGTAAGCAACAAGCTGAAAAACTAGTCCTTTCACATACCCAATGACTGGTACCTCTCTAGAATCCATGGCATGAAATTTTCCAAAAAAAATTGTTACCTTTATGTTCAACTCATTCATGACCTCCAATGGCATTATGTTCCATGGGGCTCCCGAGTCAAACATACAATTGTGAATGAGCTTATCACTAATAATCAGGGAGGTGAAAAATGGATCTATATCCAATTGAGATTCAACCAAGGAAGTGCCTAAATATATCTCTAGGGATTCCCCATACTCTATTGTTCCCAAGGAACCTCCAATTCAACTATATTGTTCCCAAGGAACCTCCAATTCAACTATAGTAAGTGAGAAATCCAAATTTTTTACATCTTTACTTATGACAATTGTATCCTCTTTGAACCCCAAATATTCAAGTACTCTTCTTCTATGCTTAGGGATGGGCAAATTTATTTTAATTTGGATCAAAATCTGAGCTATATGACAAGTGAAATAATTGGGTAGAGTTGTGTTCGGAGAAAAATTGATTTCATTTTCTAATGGGAAAAGATATTTTACTACTTGAACAACATCGAGGTACTTGGCTTAGTAGCAACAACAAGACCTTTATTTGGAATATCTTTCTTGAGGATATTGGTCAGTATGGGTGTCTTATTTTTGGAAGTTGGGTCAGATCCTTTGACCATTATGCTATGAAGGTTGTATTATTCTTCTTAAACCACAACAACATTCATCAGTAGGTTCATATCTTCCTCTGAAGGGATACCACCATCATAATTTTTAATCATTAAAGCCCTCAAATATTCAAAATAATGGTTAGGTAATTCAAAGAAGACTAGACAATATCTACATCAACATTAGTGGGACAAGGAAGAGAACATACCCATTCTAAATAGTTCCAAAAGGACTCAACAGTTCTAGCACCCAACAATATAGTAGAAGTAGCCCCTTGTGATGCAAAGATCGAACATTCCAACATACAAACATCACTAAAATCATCTTCATCAGAGGTATCATCATCAACATTGGGGTTACAAGGAGAATGTGGAAAAAAATTATCACACCATTGAATGGTATAATCCTCTTCAACCAAAGATACCCTAGCAGTGATTGGATCAAGAACTACCTTGTTTTCCCTAGGGTTTGGTTGCTTATTTCCTAACCCCATAGGTCCCTTTCCTTTTTCATCTACTCAAATTCACCTCTGGGATGATTCCTAAATCTATTGTGTCCTTGAATTTGATGTTGATCTTAAGGATTTTCTCCTAGGCCTTTCTCATCTCTAGCAAGTTTTTAAGAAATATCCTTAACTACCCCTGCTAGGATCTTGAAAACTTCATCTAGATCCACTACCTTTCTTGTCTAAGGTTTTTTTGGGTTAACTAATTTGACACCCTACCTTTTTAAAGGCTTCCTAGCTACCTTAATATTATTATCGATTTTAACAACCATAGAAAAATCTTTCCTCAATATTCAAGGATTTTTATCTCTCAGGTAATAAGCTATTTTTTTGTTAAAAGCATCTGAATATTTGACTAGACAAGATTCATCACTACGTCTTAAATTTATACGCAGTCTTATCAAGGTTTTATTAAATATGGTATTGAAATCCTAAACATTTTCATTCATATTTTTCTTTATATTTTCAAATTCAGTGAGAAGAAACCTAGGGTTAGTCTTATCACCATATTGTAACTTGAAGGCATTCTTCATTTCTACCCAAGAATCAATTGAATCATCAGGTAGTGACTTGTACCATTCCCTAACATCTTCATCTAGAGTATGTATAAATAATTTCACATACACATCCTCATGTTCTATTTAAAAATATTCCATAGTATTTAGGAGTCTAAGATGTTGATCTCCACTTATTGCATTATTCCCCTGAAATCTATATAGTCTATTTTTGACTTCATGTGGGACCTCATTTGAGTAACCAACCATCCCAAGAAAATTTATAGGTTTGTAAGTATTTAATACAAAAGGGGGTTTGGTTGGATGTGGTTCCATATTGTTTGGAGCAGGTGTTTCAATAAGAGGATTAAAAGAGTGGGGAATTAGAGGTATCTCGAGGCAATATAGTGTGATCTTAAAAGTATTGATCCTTTAATGACTCATTTTCACAAAATATTCTATTATTTATAATCAATAAAGGAGGAAAATTAAGAATACCCTCATCTCTTATAAATGAAGGAACCTCTTGAAGTGGAGTGTATAAATTGGTATAGGGACTACTTGATTCAGAATTGTCTAATGTACTGGAATAATCTTCCACTAAAGGTTGATCAATTTCAACAACATGTACAAATTTTCTTCTAACCTCCGATCACCCAAGGATTTCTAGACTTGTTTTCCCCTAGATTAGTATTTCCCAACTCTGAAACAAATTTCTGATAGGGTCTAAGTTAAATAAAGACCTTCCTTCCAAAAATTTTGAAATTAACAAGTTAATCAACAAAGATTTAAATATTTTTACACTAGTTCTCACTAGACATCTTACGAGAAGATGGAGCCGCCACTAAGTTCTTTCACCTTAGATGTGTTGATCACTTGAAATAACTTGTTGGATGACAACTTTATACATAAATGAATAAAACTTTGTAAAATTTTCAGTTATTTTTCAGGATTCTCCTAGTGGAGTCAAATTTGATGGAAATATTGCTTGTACTAGGAAAATATAGAGAAAACTAATTCAGATCGAGCTCTATTTTAGAAAATCTCAACAAAGGAATGGGTTTTGAACATGAATTTATATTAGATACACTACAAATATTACTAGAGACATGTATTTTTCTTAATTCCAGGAAATAGTCCCCAAAAATGGTGTCATAAGCGTTTTGGTTCCCAATCTAACACTACCTTTGGGGATAGGTAGCAATTTATGAATGAAATGATATGCTTTGAGGATGACATACTTTGTTTATGTCCTTTTTTAGCCAGGGAAGATTTTTAAAAACTCATTTGAACCTAGATTAAGAGAGACTGGGTGACACGTAAAAAGGGGGTGGCCTTTTTTACTTCTTTATGCCCTTCCTTTGACTTGGGTGAGAGAACCCTTTTTGTAACTTGAAAATATAAGGGGATGATTGACATATTCATTATCTTTGTTTCCTTTTGAAAATAAATTAAATCATTCATGGATGATCATGGCCAATGAATGCACTATTTAACTCTCACAAGTTGTCACACTAAATGGTGCATATGTCACTCCAATTGGACTCAAGTTACTCTAGACAACATGAAATTCCATTTGCTCTTGCATATTTATGGAAAGGGAAGTAAAACTTGCAAATTCCCTTGAAAATGCTTATAGGAAAAGAAAACAGAGGTGAATTATAGGATTTAAGAAATGGTAGGTTTATGTTTTGTATGAATGAGAGATTAAAACAAGATGGAAATGATCAGGTTTCTTAGAACTCCAGCAATTTCAGAAATATTTTAGGTAAAAGGACACTCAATTAGTTATAAAAATTCCATTGGAGAGAACATACACATTCATGTAAGTGCAATAATGCATTATTTCATACAATCTTCAATAAATTACACATGAAATCTCATGTAAACGTCATTACAAGATATTCACAAATCACTACCAATTTGGGCTAAGATACACTCAAAGGATTACAAAATTATTAACAACAAAAGGTAGGTATTATGAATTTAAAATTATGTTTAGCACTGTGAAAAGAACGCTCCAATTACAATATAAACTCAATTACCAAAATACCACCATCAAGACAAGATCTACTTTAACTCGAGGAGCCATAAATAGAAGATTGAAATAGGAAAAATAGTTGATTGATTTAAATTATACTACATTAAGAAAAAAATTTAACAAATCTTTAATGAGCATGCACATATTTCATTTTTAGATATTCAATTTCCTTAACAAGGAATCATAAAACCCATGATCTCAATGTTTATCAATGGTTGTACACTTGCTGCAACCATATTGACACAGAAAATTTGAAGAAGTAAAACAACTCAAATGCATCTCATTAAGATTCAGATTTCAAGAAAGCACATCAAGTATCTTTTCTCTTATAAAATTTATAAATAATTTAATCTCCCTTTTTTGAGGACATGCCCTCATACTTTACACAATTCGATGAGTTCCATTAGTTAATTTCACCCCAAAAATATAACCAACAATTTCCCCTATTTTTCTAAATGAGACAATATATTAGAATAATATACTCTCAATCAAATGAATATATATGGTTTTCAATTAATTTCCTTAGTGCCACTTGATTTATATTTTTCCATTTGGAGAAATTTTTACCAAGAATTTCCGGACATTTTTTTTTTTCCTTCTATTATGATGACTTGGGTTGTAATGTCATCATCTCCACCTTTAACATTATTTTCCTTCTGGGAAATTTGGGAAACTTCTGATGATTATTTTAATTTTTCTTTTTCAATGAAACTTTTATTTGACATCGATCTCTCTCTCCTTTCGGATATCCATTTCGGGATTCATATAACCATAATTATTATTTCTTGAATTAAATTTCCTTTCATGTGAGAAGGCTAATAAAATACTTTTCTTAGTAGAACCTTTTATTTTTCCCTTCTCCACCTCATGTGTGTATCAGAAATTATCTGGTTTTTAAGTCCAAGTATGATTTCTTAAAATAACTATTATGATTCCCCATTTTATATAAATTATCGTTGTTCCTTTCATAATATCACATATTTCTTTCAATTTTGGTGGGAAAGACTTGTCTTGGTGCTTTTCTTTGGAATGGTAGAAGTGGTACTAGGATATAATTTGTAGGCACATTCTTCTACAGCTTGAAACTTAGTTATGATCTTTCATGCCTAAATGAAGCATATGTACGCATGCTTTTTGAAATCAAAGATCAAGAGGAATGTGATGGGCCACTTACTACTCATGTTGTTTGATTATTACTGATAATAAGTTTTTTCAAGATGAGCCCATTCTTCTCTTCCTTTAAATCATGTATTATCATCTATTTTGTCGGAAGATCAAAAATATCACAAGCAATTGAGAAGATTTTGGCTCAAATGTATGCCATCAATTTTCAACAAAACTATCAACAGTCACCCTTATTATTTAATAAAGAATTCATAGAGAAATAAATTCCCATGGATGCAAATATTTTTTAGGAGGAGGTTACTGTGGAAAACTTGTATTCTCTTTCCCATAGGCTAGCTGAACTTAGGAAATGTCTTTCTCCTCTATAGAAAAAAACATCGATCCTTTACAGAAACTGGTTCTAGAGGAACATCATCTTTCTTGAAGAAGTTCATGGGTGTTTCCATCTCCTAGCCTCCAATAAAATCAACTCCTAGGATTTCTAGAAGTGTACCTCCATATCCTGCAAGCACATCATTTCCTCCTTCTACTTCAAAATCTTGAGGGAAAAATATTATCTCTAGGGTGGTTTAAATATTAAGGAGTGGGTCTCTTGTTATGAGAAGAAGTTGGAATTAATTCAATATTTAGATAATCCTAGGGATATTATTTATGAGCTTATGGAAAAGGACATGTCCCATGATCTTGCAATGACTATTCTGCTCATTCAAGGGGATAAAAATATTGAAGAATTTTTGTCAAGGAAAAACAAAATGTTGGGAAAGATTCCTACTTTCAAGGAGGAATTCATAAACATAGGATGATATTGTACTTTTTCTCCTTCTACAAATATACAAAAATGTATGTAAATATTTCATGGGCTAGGGCCCCTATAGAATCCCCATTTTTCCTTTTTCTTAACTACAAATGATTCAAAATGTTACAATGTTTTTCATGTTCATAATAGATCCAAATGTCTATCAAAACAAAATGAAATCATATTTCATTACATTTTTTCACATACATAATTGGATACTTGAAAATGTAGGAAAATATCTAACTCACATGAATGAAAATAAAAAACCAAAGAAGAAGAAAGTTTTTAAGAAAACAAGCCAAAATTTTTTTATGGTGTATCATGATCATCATCACTTTCTTTATCATCTTCTCGGCTTATCAAGTATCATGTCCATAAAATCATCAAACCGATGGAACAATTCTATTATATCCTCCTCATCTGATCCTATGTGAAATATGAATATCAATGCTTATTTTTCTTCACCTCACTTTATTTATGCATCTTGCTCTTATACTCTTTCACATTTTGAGTTAACTCAACAATCACACTTTCCAAAGTGATGAAATTTCAAAAGACTTCATAGGAAAAGTGTTCCTTAGTAATGTATTGATCAAATAATTATGTCAAGGTATCTATTCATAGATCCCCATAAGCATATTTTTCTTTATCAGACACCATCCTTCTCAACTTGTTGTCTATATTATCAACACATTTTACTATCTCATCCTTTTCTGTTGTCATTTTATCCTTGAATTTGTTCATAGTTTCCACCCTTAGTTTGGTTAGATTCTCAATCATATATTGATTCCATTTTCCTCTTGTGGCACAATCCCTCTTTCTCTACCAAGTCTTCATCAAGATGAGTTATGGCTTCAAGTTTGGGAATAATTCCTTCCCAGTAATATAATTCATTTTCACATTTCTCAACCTGTTCATCTATATCATTGATTATTACATTTAGTTGTGTATAGCTCTCTACTACTTCTTCAATGACCTTCTTCCCTTTTTGATACAACTCTTCTTGCAATTTATCTATTGCATTGGCCTTTTCTCTAGATTTTTCCACCTCACTTAGGATATCTAGAGTTATAATAATGATAACCTCTTTCCCCTTAATTGTTGGTTGCACCAATTTTTGTATACATAAATACAATGTTTTTACTGGTTCTTTTAACTATTTCTTTGACATTTTATCTTCATCACTCGTTTATAACAAGCCCACAATAGCTACTATAATATCTTTCTTCAATGTCTTCTTGGTAGGATTTCCTAATTGAGTGTGTTTTATATTATAGTCACTTAGTGTAATTTCATCTTTCAACTTACCTTCCTGTGGGGTTGTTATCTCCAGAGTTCGAAACCCTTGTTAGTCCACACGAGTTTTAGTACAAACCCTTTCTTTATTTTGGGCTCTCTTGGGTTTTAGGAATACAATAATTTTAATATCAAAAATTATTTTTGAACCACCTCTTCCTCCTTATTTGGAAGGATTTTTCCCATCCAACCAGCTTTAGGAACATTGCCCATACTTATCCCTTGTAGTGCGAGTTGTGGATTTTTTGAAAAGGATACCATTTACTTAGATATACCTTATATACTTTGTAGTATTGCTAGTTCTTCATGTGGATCCTTTAATTTTGTTACTGGCTTCTCAATACTTGGTAACACTATTTTTGGTTGTTCCCTTTTCTTGATCTTGAGTTTGGGGTTAGCTGATATTCTCTAAAAATTTATCACCAATAGATACTTCATGTTGATCCTTGCTCTCCACTAAAGTAGTAGGCACACCTACAGATTCTTTTAAGTTTTCCACTTTGTAGTCACTACTTTATCTCGCATCTATCCTTGGAGCATCCGTTTCCGATTGAAACCTCAAATGTTTCTTTATTCGATGAAAAATATACCTCCTTCAAAGGTGGTTGTTTTGTGGGAAACTTCTCATGGGATTGTTTATCAACAACATCTTGTCTTGGAAAATCTTATTCCTATTTATCAAAAGGTTAGGATGCAATGGTAAAATTTTTATTTTTATCATCTATCAAAGCACCTCTTCCTTAACATTTATTTCCACTAGTCTGCTATCCTCTCTTGCGCTTCAATTATAACCTCATTATTAGAGTTTTTGCTTTGAGAAAATTCATCTTTCTTTACCATTTCTAATTCTTTTGGAGGCTCATCTTCAAAGAGAGGTAAAAATTTTATCGATGGTTCTCCTACAAGTGTTTGAGTCACTGTTTATTTTTCTTGTAAGAGTGTTGTAGTCTAAACTTGGGTACTTTGAGATTCCACTCCCAATTCAACACTTGGTACCTAAGAAACATCTTTTATTTGGTATTTCTTCTTGGGATATACTTGTATCCCACATTTGTATATGTTTCAACCTTTACATCTACAATTTCAAGCATATGAGCTTCTTGAAATGCATCTACATCAACTATTTCAATGGGTTTCTTTAGTTGTTCTTGTGGTTGAATAATCTTAGCAACATCTTGACCCATAAGTTGTATCACAACTAGTTCCCCTTGTCCTTGTTCTTCCGTAATGCTACTAGGATTGTTTGATGTGGGGATACTATGGGTATTTTTTTCTTGAATTATTTATCCTATAACACCCGCTGGAAGTAAAGCTCAAGTTGCAACCTCCGTAATGAAGGTGGATTAACTTGAAATATTTCCGGACTGTGGTGTCATTGTTTTCTCTTCCAAAGGTGAAGTAACAAGTATTCTTTGGGTTTTAGTAAGTGGGATAGGATCAATCAATTCAATCTCCCTAAAAAAATTCTTTTAAACATGACCACCTTCCTTCATTGAAATGCCGGTATCCCTTACCAAAGATAATATTATATTGGCTATCTTTGTAGCTCTCTCAAACTACTTGAGATCTGGTGTCTCTCTTTCTTTGGCACTTTTTACTTTGAATTTAGGATTATCACTTGCTAGGAATCCCCTCATATTCTTTTCGATGTTATATGATCCCGATAATGTTATCTTGAAGGATTCCATTGTTTAATTGCACCCGCCTCTCTATTTTGTAGGGGCACTTCCCGGTAATAGGTGCATCTTACATAACATTTAAAAGCATCTCCTTTATCATTTATATTAGAGAAGACATAGAAGTCACAGTCTTACTAGTATCTATAGTCCATTCATCAATAGTTTAGTAGTTGATTTACTACTTGGAAATTGGGGAGCCTTTCCATTTAAAGGATACATTTTTTCAGCTCCCTCTTTTAGGGGAGGAATATCTTCCCCCAATATCTTCAAATCTCTAAACTCATTTAACACCCTTGTATTTTGGAGGGAGATATCCATACCTTTCACTTTTAACCAATTCAAGGTCATTCTCAATACATCAAATATTTTTATTTTAGGATTATCTAACTCTTCTTCACCCCAGACTATGGGAGTGATTAGTTGTGACTAAATTTTATTGTCAAAATAATATTGAATTGCTATTTTTTATCATCAATTATTACCTAAGGTACCAAAAAAATTTAAAATCAATAACCTTCTTGAGTGTCATCCTTGAGAAGTCCCCGAGCCTAACCTCTTCTTCTTCCCTAAGATTCATCCAAAAATATTAAAATTTATGATCATGATCAGCCGAGATGGAAACACATCTAATATCATAGTTCGGCCTATTTTCAAATTTATCCTTGTTAAACCTCTCCATATCCTCTTCCATCAACCTAGTCTTTGTAATAGTGGGGTGATAATACCTCCCAATCCATATTGGGAACTTAATGTTAGTCTTTTACTTCCTTGTAATAAACTTGTGTATTGGTACCAACTACCTTGAGAGTTCACATAAAGCCCATTTTCCATCCACGTACCTTGAAAGTTTGTATGGATTCCCATCAAATCCACTTACTCTGATTTAAGTTAAAAAATTGTATTGAATGAAGAAGCAACCATATTCAAGTATTACCTTCCTAGCTTTAGTAGATATTCTATATTTCTCCCACTCTAGTTTGAAAAGGTAGACTATAGGTGCAATAAATGCATCATTAACTTATCCCATGTTTTCTTTCCACTTATCTATATTTAATTGGGGATATACATCATATACTATATGATCTTTAAAACTTACAGCTCATGGGAGACCAGGGAATGTCTTGTAGCATGCAATATTATAGATCAAATAAGACATCATGTAAAATTAGATGTTGTAGGTAACACCTGTTCTGATTTTTGTGGCCATTTCCATAAGTTGGGCATGGATTGATGTAGATATAAAAGTTTCCCAACATAATTTTCCTTGTTCCTCCAAAATAAACAAGTATGTTGTTTCCAATCCTAAAATTTTTCTTAACATTTCAATTAAATCTTCAACCTCCTCAACAAAGATAGCCTTTTTCAATCTCTTAGGGATTCTTTTGATGGATCCTCTTTGGGTTATCAACCATTTAGAATTCAATAATGTAGCATAATCATCATGTTTATCTTAAAAAAACTTTGTGTTGACTCTATAATAATACCTATGGGTTGTTTCACCTCTAGTAAGCCTAACATCAATTGAAAATATTATGCTCTTAAGGTTAATACCCTCTCTCCACTACCATCCATAACTTAATGTTGGGCCTCGAATATTGACTAAGTCCCAAAGGGAATGTGCATGTGGGGACTAGTGAATAGGATGGGTGTGCAAGGAAAAGCACGCAAGACCGGGGTATTATAAGGGTTTAATAGAAACCATGGTGAGTGCACAAGGTAGAGTAAAGGATTTCAGGACTTATTCATATTCAACTTTCCAAGAGGTACTTGAGGAAAAATGTGACCCGAATAGGCATGTTGAGTGGATAAGGTGCCAACTGGCATCTTGGTGGTCGAGAAAAAAATATTCAACACATGGAACATTCCCAAATATATCATTGCAAAAAGTGGGGAGCTCAGATAAGAAGAAGAATGCTCCATTGATGGACCATCTTGACACTTGGTAACTGATCTTCTACTTTAAGAAGGCATGGCGGTGGGTGTTAAACCTATTTATAGAGATGCTCGGGTAGAAGAAAGAAGCAACATAATCGAGAGAGCTAGAGAAGAAGAGGGTCATAGTCTGATAAGCCATAAAAAAGTAGGTGAAGCCCTATAGAAATATCAAAATATTCTATGGGTTGGGGTTCTCATTAGAGTACTGTAGTAATGTTAATATATCTAGGGGGATGGGTCTGCTAAATTTTTGTAATAAGGAGAATAGCTAGAACTATTGATACCTGAGTTAGATCTCTATATTAGTCTATTATGGCTCTTATGAATGTAATGTGGTTACTAAACTATGATCAACATGAATATATGGTTCTATTCTAAATATATTGTTCATGGGTGTAAACCCTAGTGCCTTTTTCTTTATGTTATGGATCAAATCTACTATTTGTATGATGTTTCTTTTGTTATCTGAATGGGTATGTTGGTGTAATGACTCATCCTATGATTTTAGAATGTATGCATGATCATTTACTTTTTGCACTTAATTATGTCATTAATGACAACATATTCTCACAATGCTCACATAAAAGAGGGGATCAACACCCGAGTGTGGCTCGGTGAGTGCTCGTGCCTACCGGGTGATAGGATGACATGCAAGGGATTAGAAAATTATTCTAAGGGCATAAAAATGACTACATATTGATTCCATTGCCGAGACCTCTTTTGAAAGTTGTGAGAAATGACTACATCTTTGTTCCTTTGACATGTGATGACAAATCACTTGATCATGGAAAGTGTCAAAGCATTTTTAAGAGCACGGAGGATGAATTTTCTCAAATATTTAGTAATGGACCTAAGTTTAATGCATGCATATGGGTGGAAGAGCACCTATATCATGAACTTTATGAGAAATATTTTTGTTGTTATCTAGTAGAATTGTATGAATGGATTTTAGCATATGCATCTAGATTGAGCTGGTACTATAGATTGCACGTGTGTAATCAAGATGATTACCAAAGGATGCATGATGCAAATCTGAATTGGATGTGTGTTGATGATCACTAGTGGGAAAGAGTGCTAAACAATTATACCTTGGAATAAGCCATTTCTATGTCTTCTTGTCCATAGGTTGTTGATTTTGAGTTCATAAGGGATTCTAGAGGATCATTTTTGTGAGCTATCCCATTAGATATGAATATCTTGATCATTACGCTAAGTTTGGAGGCATTCCCTATGACCAGCTAAGCTTCTCTGAGCGTTGGGTGAGGAAACTATGGTGGAGGAAGATGGAAGACCTTACGGTAGAAAAGGAGAGGGAAGAGAGGTGACTCAAGTATAGTGAAGTGTGTGAAAAGGAGTTGGCTAGACAACTCGATGTTGCAGAAGGAATTGAGGTTCATGTAGAGGACGTGGAGCCCGAGCCACTTGTGCTACCCATCTTGGAAAGCGTAGGAGATAAACCCTCTCGGCTTCTAATGAGAGCCTATCATGTGGAGAAAGGAGTTTTCTTGACACACATATAAACCCACCTAGTGACTAAATCCTAGCACTTAGTTTTCCAAATCAAGAAATAAGTATTGCTAACCCAGTTGGTATTGGTGGAAGTGAACAATCTACACCTAGGAGGTAGAAATTCTCATTTGGGACATCTATGGTTACACAAATAATTCCTGTGTGTTGAGGGATTTTTGGGAAAAGTGCAAGTACACATAGTTTAGGTATCACATCTGTGAGTGGTGCAGGATACATGTCTGGTAGAGGATTAGTATCACAAACCATCGGTGCGTAGTTTAGGGGGACATTTAGAACACTAGGCATGACCACTTCAGGCCCGTTACTAGCTACAAGATGAGGACCAAGTGGATCTAGAAAATTTGGAGGTTGATCGGTGGATCAGAAGGCATAGGACCTGGTGGATCCAGTGAATCTGGTGGTGGAGGAAACACTAGAGGGAATCAAGGTTCTATAATAGGTGGAGAAGGGCCTCATCCATCTCCACAAGTATTTTTTGAGATGTCTCTACATGTACCAAATTACAAGGGTGTTGAGGATGCTACAGATCATGTGCACAAGTGCGAATTACTATGGTGGGTGTAGGAGATCACTACCCCGAGCAAAAGGAAATTTATTTTATAATGATGTTGTAGGGGCACTCACATAGTTGGTACTGTAAGTATGACCCCCATCAGATGGTGGTATATTACACCACGTTGTAGAATGCCTTCTTAGCTGAATTCCATATCCCTGAGTTTGAGTAGGAGAGAATTAGCACCATGAAGGATATTTAGTAGGGAATGATAGAGAGTGTGTGGGAATATGACGCATGGTTCAAAACTCTCTTGTCAAAGCTATCTTATGATATTCATCCTTCTCAACATGCTCAATGGTTTGTTGGAGGATTGATAACACCATTCAAAATAGTGTTTTTGCATAAGAAATTTATGGACCCATGTGAGGCCTTAGATGTTGTCTTATGCACTTCGATGTTATGGGAAGTGTAAATACAAGTGTTAGACCCTTCCTTGAGGCTCATATTACTATAATGGCCAAGCAACTAGAGAAGTTATCTATGAACTTGGTGCATGAGACTCATAGTGGTCTATGGTGCATAGAGTGTGAGGTAGAGGGGCATGAAAAGGATAGTTTCCCCCAGAAATTAATACACACCATGACAGTAGATTGTGAAATTTACTATAGGGATCATGATGTAAGTAGGTGCCCACTACTACAATGTGTGATCCATACAAATGTGTCTTGCTATTGTAATATTTGTACCTCGTTGACCCATGACACCAAATATTATAGGATAATTGACTAGATACATGATGCCATTGATCTTAGTGTGTGCTAGACCAGCCTTGCAAGTGGTTCTAACAATGATGATCGCTGCTATGAAGGACACGTGGATGGAGGAGCACATGGAAAATTTTTCCACGAAGGATTTCATTGTCATAGGAGCTGTGGAGGAAGATGTGATTTCCCACGTGGGATGTGTTATAATTGTGGGTCTATAGAGCATTATAAGCATGAGTTTCCTAATCTATTGCAATGTTCATGGTGTGGAAAGAACCATAATTACGAGGAGTACCTTGAGGTGTTTGAGCACATGAGATAGTAGCACCGAAAAGACAAGGGTGTTGGGATGGTAAGCATAAAGAAGGTTGACTCACAATGGATGTCAAGAGTGGCACATGAGTCAGGACTAGAACCTATACTGGTGACAACACAAGTAGAGGCCACACATGCCGAGAGATACCAAGACAAAGAACACTAGTTACAAGAGAAGAAGTGGTACATGGAAAGTATCTGGACCCTACTCATCAAAAATAGGTGTATCAAGAGACTATGGATGTGATTCGGAGTCTACAAGGAGAGATCTAGTGTCTGAAGGAGTAGTCAAGGAAGTCAGAGCAAAGGAAGAATGTTGAGGCTCTACAAAAGGATCTAGATGAGGTTAGGGAAGTATGCAAGATGTTAAGGCAAGAGAATATCATTCCCTTGCTAGGAGAATGGTTATGGGAGAAGATACCATGCGCTGGAGGAGAGTGCAAGAGGAAGGTTCCACATGTTAACCTCCCTTCCCATATCCTTGACTATGAAAAAGAGATAAATTTGAATGTTGTTGTAGATGGATGGATCCTGAGAAATATTGTGATTGATATGGGCATGGAATTCAATGTTCTCACCTCAGATACATGGCATCAAATGGGAAGGGCCAAATTACATCCATCTTTGAATGTGTTATATATGGAAAGAAATAAAAAGGTAATTCCCATTGGTGTCTTATAGGATGCGGTTATCACTATTCAAGGGAAAAAGTTTAGTGGAGACTTTGAGGTCTTGACACTAGCCAAAGTAGACAACTTTCTAGCATTGTTTGGGCACCCCTGGTGTTACAAAAACAATGTTGAACTATAGTTTAACAAGGGGTATATTTGTTTTTAGAACAAGAAGGAATGGGTCATCATCCCCTTAACAGATGGGAACTCAACTCCTATATTAAAACCTTAGAAGAATAAGTCCTTGACAGAATCTATGTGCGATCTATTAAAGACCTAGAGGTAATTCACCCTACAAAAGGAGTTATCTAGTTTGAAGATGCTCAATCTATGTGTGATATAACTAGTATAACATGTAAAAATTGGGTGCATGGGACTTATAAATTAATTGGGTGATATTTGAGAGGATCAGTGACAAGGGTAACAAAAATGCACTCGGTCAAGTGCCTACGAGGGAAGAAGTTACCAAGTTACTCTAGAGGAACTCATTCTCGAATGATTTCTTACAAGAAATGGAAGCCCAATGGAAAAATGATAATGAAAGAAGAGGTATGCTCAGCTATAACCTATTTAGGACCATAGCGCATTGGTGGGTGACACATTATGAGAGCCTTCTAGAATGGCATGAGGTGAGAACCGTGTTCTCTTTTAGGCTTTCCAAAAGTAATGCGCCCACTGTCATAAAATACTACCATGGAAAATAACTTTCCTTATGTCATAACCAAGCATGTGAGAAGGCCTAGATGGAAGAATTAGAAGCTTTACCACCTTCTCTATGGGTGTATAAGTTGTATTCCACCTTACAAGGTTGTGCATGTGCATGGTACATTAACTCGAGATGTGATGTCAAACATGGAATTGATAGGAGTCGGTGGCTGATCGCATTCAAGATTTCGAGTATTGGAGTACAAAGCCATCAGTAGATAAGGTGTTGGAAGTGGTCTAGTGCCTTACAATGGGAGATAGTACTATGGTGGAAGATAGGATACTTGAACTATTAGGTGAACCTGGTTTGAAGACACGTCTTGATGAGGAAGAATCATAAGAGACACGGCTTGAGCGCGTGCATGGAAAAGGAAAAAGGAAAAATGATCTTTGTGATAGATGGTGAAGAAATGGAGAATTTGGATTCTAACCATTCGAAGGTACACGTAAAGCTAGGGATAGTGTTGATGAATGAGTGTGTGTCTACCATGAGCCCTTGAAAACAAAGAAGGTTAACATTGGTTTAGAAGTGCAACCTAAGGAAGCTATCATTGGGGGTTATTGGTAAGAGAAAGAGGTTTCTAAGATCATTGACCTTTTACGCAAGTTTCACGAATTTTTTCCATACAGGTACAATTAGGAGAAAGGAGGATCAAGTTGAAGGAAGGTGTGCACCTGATTCAAAAGAGATTGTATAAGATGAATCTAAAATTGTGTGTATGGGTCAAGGAGGAGATAGATAATATGATAACATCATGAATCATTAAGGTTTGTGGAGGAATCGAATGGATGATTCTAATGGTCATAAACATTAAGAAGAATGGAAGGGTAACAATTTGTGTTAATTATAGGGACTTGAATGCGGTGTGTGTCATTAACCCTTTTCCAATCCCCTTCACTAAATAAATTCTAGAAGGATTATCCCGGTGCAAGGTCTATTCTTTCATGGATGGGTTATCAAGGTACCACCGAGTTATAATTGCAAAGTAATACTAGGAGAAGATAACTTTTTCCATTGAATGGGGAAAATTTTCCTACACACCATGCTTTTGGGTTGAAGAATTCACTGTTGTGTTCTCGTGCATCATGGTACAAGCCTTCCAAGAATTCATCCATAAAATTCTTTAGGTCTACATGGATGATTGGACTATGTATGGGCTAGTAAAAGACCATTATGACAATTTAAGGTTGATGTTTGAGAGATGTCAGCAGTTGAGGATATCCCTCAACATTAAGAAATGTGTCTTTACTACTCCATTTGTAACCCTGTTGGGGCATATTATATGTAAGGAAGACTTGTTTTTGGATCCCACCAAAGTTGTAGTTATTGTGATATTAGGGGATTCTACCAGTCAGAGTGTAGTGAATGGATTCCTTGGGTATATAGGGTACTACAGGAAATTTATTAAGGGAAATGCCAAGATCATCATGCCCTTGGAGGAATTTCTTAAACAAAAGATTGCCTTTCACTGGGGAGAGGTGCAACAGAAGGAGTTTGACATATTAAAGGATAGGTTTTTCACTACGCCCATATTATGCTTTCCTTCTTGGGATAATCCCTTCCATGTGCATGTTGATGCCTTAGGAACAACCATTAGAGTAGTACTAGCACAACCTAGTGAGGGGATTGTTTATCACCCCTTGTGTTTTTCAAAGAGAAATTGACACCAATAGAGTAGAATTCCATAACTAGTGAGTGAGAGGCACTCGTCAATGATCTACGCGCTACATAAATTCAAGTAGTATCTACTAGTGACACCATTCATATTCTACATAGATCACATGGCACTGAAGTACTTGGTAAATAATCTTGTTCTACAAGGGTACATATACCAAAGGTGGGTCTTTTTATTTCAAGAACTTTAGTTTTTAGTTGTGGTAAAACTAGAAAAGATTAATTCAAAAATTGATCATCTATCAAGAATCGACTCGGGGAGGACACATAAAACATTAAGGATACCATGTTAGCCATGCAATTGTTTAGGTTGTAGCGCACACCCTCTGACTTAGAAGATATTGTAGTGTTTCTCAAAATGGGTGTGGTGCTGGAAGGAATGAAGGATTTGGAGAGAAATTAGTCGGTTATACGTGTCATGCCTTATATGTTTATTAGTGGGGTTTTTTACAAGTTAGGTCATGATGAGGTTCTACACCGATGTGTATTAGAACATGAGCATGCTTTAATCATGGAGGAAGCACATGGTGGGATTATAGGAGGACACTATGTGATAAATGCAACCACATGGAAGATTCTACTTGTAGGGATTTGGTGTGAGAGTAGCTACTAAGATTGTATTGAGTTTTACAAGGCATGTGACCATTTCCAAAGACCTTGGAAAACCTCGGAAGGAGGCATGAAATTTCCTCATGCGACCGATAGCCAACATTGAATCATTTGAAAAGTGGGCAATTGACTTTGTAGGACCAATTTAACCTACTGCATGAAGGTCCGCTCACGTTACATCATCACTTACACTGATTACTTGACACAATGAGCAGAGGCAATGCCTACAAAGGATTTCACAATAGTGACAACAACAATTTTCTTATGGGAAAACATAATCAGCAGGTATAGATTTCCATTGAGTTTAACAAGTTATATGGGTACAAATTTTATGAATGAAACGATCAGGATTTTGTTAGAAAAGTTTATGGTGGCCCATCACAAGACCACCCCTTATCACCCACAAGTGAATGGGACTGCTAAATAATTTAACAAGATACTAAGTCACACATTAACTAAAATTTGTGACGTTGCAGACAAGATTGGGATGACAAGGTATCATTCATTCTATGGGCATACAGAACAACCTACAAGATATTGAACAAGGTCACACCATTTTAATTGGTGTTTGGCACAGAGGCTATTTTTTCAGCTGAATTTATGCTACCATCGTTGTGTATAACATGCACAAGAGGATTGGCTGATAAACAAGTACTCGAAGAAAGAATTGATAAGTTAATGCAGCTAGATGAAAGGTGATCACTTTTTAGATGGAGTCAAAATATAGAGAAGGAAAGACAAAAAGCATGGCATGATTGTCATAGTAAAAAAAAATAGTTAGAGGTTGGGTAGATGGTTTTCTTATATGATTCTAAATTTTACACCATCCTAGGAAGTTGAAATTCCATTGGTTGGGACCATACATCATCAGGTACATCTATGATTTAGGTGCTTTTCAGTTTCAAGCGCTAGATGGGACAAGATTACTGTGCCATTTCACCGAGAGTAGACTAAATCCCTACTATAAATAAGTCTTCCTTGTGTTGTAAATAAGGTATTTTTGTCGGGTAGCCTAGAATTTCCCTCAATCTATTTATTTTTCTTGTGTTTCCCTTTCTTCACTTGTTCCTTTTCATTGTGTTTTTTTATGTACCTTGTGCCTTGGTAACCACATTACTTTCAATGGTTATGTATGTGTAGAGGTTCGTGCATCTATGTTTAGTGTGGGGTGGATTAGAGTGAAGTGAAATAGAGGCTGGAAGTGAAATTTGTGTTTTAATGGCCCAATATAAAAGATAAAAAGTGTATAAGGTAGGAAATCACGTGTGGAAAAAGGTGGACAAGAAATTTTGGTGTCAGAAAGGCTTTAACAAATACCACGTACAAAGGATAAGAAGCGCAGAAACAATATGAGGTAGGCGTGGGAAAAATCAAGCCAAGGATAGAAGAAGTGCCTTCAAAGACTCCAAGAGCGTGCATGTAAGAGTCTTCGGTCATTAAGAATTTTTACGTGCAAAAAGGTTGTAGAGGTTTGTTTTCTCATAGGATTATGCGTGTGGACAAAAGTTCTTAAGATCAGCTTTAGTTGAAAAATCCACATTAAATGTTGAGTACGTTGGTAGGTATGTTGTTAGACAAAAATCTATAAGTAAAGAGTCAAGAACATCATTATTTACCTTGCTATTATGAGATTGAAGAGATCTTGCAAACTAGGGCATCCATGAAGAAAGATTTGTGTGAAGAAAGAAGAGTGAAAATATGAAGTGTGTGACTAGGGTGATCTATGAACCAGAGTGGAAGGAGTACATGAGTGTAGGGAAGAAGGTTTTAGTGAAATACATCATCTTGTGGAAAAATTGTCTAGGTTAGGGTTTTATAGGTAGGGCATGGGAGTAAAAGGATTCTATTGTGAATTTGAGCCACAAATTTGAGTAGAGTGAGGAGGAGGAACAAGGAAGATTTTTTTAACCCGACAAGAAGAAGGCACCAAAGAAGGTAGTTGTTTCACCTAAGAAGGAAAGGGCAAAGGAAAATAGACTGCCACCACCAATTTCAATGAAGAATGGTATGCGGAGATGCAAGATTACCTAGATGGTGTGTTACTTGGGAAAGAATAGGTATCCCACGTGAGGAATATTGTCATGAGCGAATATAATCATCACACAAGTACCACGAAAAGGAAATGGCGCTAGAGCTGGTTCATCCAACAGATAAGAGGACACTGGAGGGGATGCCAATTTATAATGATAAAGTGGAAGTAAAATTGGAGAAGGATGAGTTCTTAAGTGTTCAAGTTGCCCTATTTTGGAAAGCTCAAGTGGTTATACCAATGGTTAATGTCACATGTGCACGAGGACCACTTCTAATTTGTGGTATGCATAATGTGCATAACTCCCCAACTCATCTCCAAGTTTACCATCCTTATCTACAAAGGAGATTCATTGGATGATGAACTAGAGGATAAAGAGGCTATTAAGAAGACCATGAAAGAGTATGATTATAAAAATGGTTCACGTTACTTCAATATCTCATATATCCCCAACCCTGTGATGAGAATGGTCACGTGCCTAGTAACCAAGCTGAATGGTCAAGAGAGGTGGACACAAATAAACAAGTCATGGTTGAATGTATGATAAAAAATTTCAAAAGGTACCATCTATAACTTGTCTTCCTACATTGTAGAAGATATCATCAGCTCCGCATAAGAAGGAGAGAAGATGATGTTTGGAAATGTTCTTCTCACCATCGTCTTCTCTCGTAAATTGGATTTCCCGATGAGCTAGAGAATTTTTCATGGGAGTATCCAGATGAAAATCCCTCCCCCGCGAAAAGGTTTGAAAAATACACATGCGACACCATGACGAGATGCCCATAAGGCATACCTAGAGATATAGTACAAGAAAATATCGACACATTTGGGGCTAAGTGGAGGATACCATAATAGTTTTCAGCACTAGTAGATGGAGAAGTTGAGTTCACTATCTATCAACACTTTTACATTGGCAGGTTCACTCTGTCAGATGGGACCAAGAGCCCCGATGTAAATTACCCTTCTCCTTCACCGCGCAAAGATTTCCAAGTAGGGCTCAACCGCTTTAGGAAAGCTAAAATACTAATGTTTGACCTTAGCGAGGTGGACTAGGACCACCAAGACTTACATAGAAAGATTTTATACCCAAAGAAGTTCACTTATGTGGATAAGTATGTCTCTCATGAAGTACACATGAAAAACCCGTGACGTTGCCAATTGATGGAAGGACCACAAAAAGAGTATACTTACACATTAGGCCCAAGTATGAAAAGGGAAATTACTTGGAGAATGATGTCTCCATCTGAGAGGCTCTCACCGGGTAGGAAGAAAGATGCACCAAAGAATAGGTAAAGGGAAGATAACCTAGAGAAAGAGGTTACAGAGAAGAAATCACCAAGTATATAGACAATACAACTGTGGTAACGCCGCAGTCAAAAAGCCAAGACAAGCACGTATGTGTGTAGGAAAAAATATCCCATCAAGGAGAAGGAAAATATACCTGAGGAAGAGGTTGCAGAACAAGAAGAGTCTCCTATAAAGGAATCACCTATGGGGAAGAATAGGAATCCCAGTTTAGAAGAAGTAGAAGGTAGTGGGGAAGGCGGACTCAGAGGAGAAGAAGAGCTTCAAGCCTATAGGGACAAGAGAGACAAAAATGAGGATGAAGAAGTTCAAAATCATCCCGTGTATGATGTACATGACTCAAATTAAGAAAGAAGTGAGGGGAAGGATGGAGAAGAAGAAGGAGATCAAGAAAAATGGGAGAGTGAATAAGTAAATACCAAGGATCATAGGACCCCCACTCACTAAGGAGCATATAGAAGAGGCTGCGAGAAGAGAAGTAGTAGGAATAATAGATAAGTTAGTGGAGTAAGAAATGGAGTGGAGCATGGATGAGATACTCAAGGAGATAAAAGAAGAGAGTGAAGGAAAGGAGTATGGAAACATTAGTGGAGATCCCATCTTAACGGTGAGATTTCTAAAGGAATTGCACACGAGAAGGAAAGATCATGGTAGTAGCACAGGGACAAGGAATGGGTTTTATCCATGATCCAAACAAGGTATTGTGTGCATGGTTCCAAAGCACCATTTCTATAGACCAACTCCTGGAAATATATTCATTCGAAAAAGAAGGTGCATATGCACAAACTAGGAAAATGTTATCTTAGGCATTTGAGTCCCATTTCGATGAGCTTGAGTTTGAAGTTAACCAAGGGGCGCTAATGAAGGTGTCAGATACCAAAGGTATAAACCCATTGGTGAATGCTCAATAGTTGTCCTATTAGTAGGTCTATAATGTACTCAACAAAGTTTCAGTCGAGGTTGAGGCAAGACTCTTTTGAAGGAATGATAGGGTGAGATTCCCAGAGGGGGAGTTGGAAAAGGAAAAGGAAGAGCTCATTAAAAAGAGAAATGATATGAAGGAGGAGGATCTGATCAACATAAAGTTAAGGCACAAGATGAGGGAGGAAAAGGAAAAGGTGTAAAAGTATATAATAAAATTGAGATGATTACAGATGTTATTTTCTTGAAGCATCCAGACCTAGCACCGCCTGAGCAGGATTACGAATTGAACTTGCAATACTTGGAATATTTAACTAACATCTTTACAATGGAAGGGCAACCAATCACTTTAGAATCATCATAAGAAGTGTTATAACTCCAAGAGAAAGACGATAAGTTTAAGGTTGTGGAGATATTCACTCGGTACACTAATATCCATGCCAATGTAAAGGTCATCGCATAGATAGTTGAAGTTTCTTATGATAATTACGCAGATAAAGATAGAGTGGTAATAATTTTAGTTGTCACCCATGAAGAAGACCTCAAGGAGTTTCAGGAGAAGAATAAGGGGAATAGGGAAAAGTGGGATAATATCCTGGCCGAGGTAGAGAAGAATTCAGAAGCCATCGAGACCCTGAGAGGCTCAATCAAAAATCGAGATGAAGGAATTATATCCTCAAATCACTGTAGGATGGATGCATTGGATGACCTCATCAAGTAGTTGGAAAACATTGTTGATACACTAAATGCTAAGGGTGATGAACTAGGCTTTGAAGAGGTGATCACTTTATTAGGTGACCTTTGTCAGTAGGCATAGAGTGAGGTGGATTCCTGAGAGAATATTGAGGCAAATATAAGGAAGGATTTCCCACTCATTCTTCAAGATATAAACAAGACTCTTATTCATTCCTCCATTCTTTATTGCTTCCATTTCTCATTATTCATTCTTTCATTCTTTACTTCTAACCTTTAAAAGTCCCGTAATTCTTTATTTCTTTAAAGAGGTTATTTTTTAGGACAGAGAATAAGCTTAGTTTGGGGTTATGTTGGGCCTCAGAATATTGACTAAGTCTCAAAGGGCACGTGTGCATGCATGACTAGTGAAGTGGATGGAGTACGTGGGGAAAATCACACATGATAACGGTATTAGAAGGGTTTAATAGAAACCATGACACACGCACAAGGTAGAACAAAGGATTTTAGGACTTGGTCATATTCAGATTTCCAAGAGGGACTTGAGGAAAAATGTGACCTAACTAGGCGTGATGAATTTATAAGGTGCAAAAATCCATACGAGTTCACAAAAATGTATGTAAGTTGAAAATGTCATAACTAAGGTAATTTTTCTAGAATAAATGGCCATCGTGCCTTTACTTTTATCTGGAGCATGGATTCTTTGTAGGACATATTTTAATTCAGCATTTAGCATAATTGATTCGTGGATGTGTCCAAATTACTATTAATACCCAATGTTACTTGAAATCCTAATTCCATGGGCTTCATCTTATGTGTTTTGTATTTCTCCCTTAACCCTTTACAAATTGCAAATTTTGTAAAATAGGAAAAACTCAAGGGTATGTGAAAAATTACCCTTTTCTTATGAATCCTCAGATATTCTTCTTTTAAACCATGTTACCTAAGCTCCTTGAATCAAACATACCTTCCATGACTTATCTTTTCTCTTTACACTTTGTGAATTTGTAGAACTATTACTTCTAGATCTTCTGTGTGCACAACTAAAAATTCAAAATGATCAAAGAAGTTTTGAAAACCTTGCCTTGATCCTCAAAACATGAATTAATGGTGGCTTGCATAAATGCATTAATTTTTACTATTTGATATGCTTTTCTCTTTTGAATATAATTCATCCACTTGTATCTACCTGAATAACAATGAGGTTGGGGAGTTTTCCTACATTTTTGTTCATTTGTCAAAAGGCCGCAAAAGTGCGATTTGACCCAATCACTTCTGTTGACTTTTATTGCAAGGTTGACATGTGTCCTCCTTTGGGATTTGAACTTGAAATTGCATTTTTCACTTTTACCATGTATAAACTACAAAGGTGAAATAAAAACATGTTTCCCTACTCCAATGATATCTTTACATGTTTTTATTTTCGGGAGCGGGGTTATGGCTGCACTTTGTATTATGCTCTCACGAATATTCCTTGGAATATTCCACTAGGCCTCAGGGATTATTTTTCATATTACACATTTTTGTCACTTCTACAAACATTTAAAATAAGCCCAATATCATGAAGCTAACCAAAACACACCACGTGTTTTTGGGCGTTGGGGAATAAATTGTAATTTTTATAAATACTTAGATTGAATGACACACAAGGAAATTTACAAGGATTTTTACACATGTTTTCACTTCCCCAAGAATGGTGAATTATCCTCTTCAATTTTTAAATTTGTTGGTACCCCTAAGAAAGAGCTAATTTCAAACACTTAGTCATTTTTTGAATTTTTGAGTTTTGAAGATTTTTCTATGTTATGGGGATATTTTGGGTTTTTCTCAGCCTCATGTCCCAAGTTCCTATGGGATGTATTTTCCCAAATTGTCATCTTTTCCCACATATCCATGCTTTTAATTTATTTTCAGTCATTTTTTCTTCTCGGGAAATTATGTCCTAATGTCCCAAGGACTATCTGTGTTAAATTTTTCCGACTTACCCGATTTTAGTATGTTGCTTTGGTATTTCATTTTTCATGTTCCACATGTCCCAAGTACTCCTTGACCTAAATTTCCTCACAATTCCACTTTTTCCACTTTTTTATTCACTGTGGCTATTTCGGCTCCGCACATCCTAGATGTCTTGTTGTCCCTTCACCATTGTGCACATTTGTTCCACCTTTTCTGATTTTCATTGTCTTAGGTTGGCATAGAGTATTTATTACCTCATTTATTTCACCTCACCAACCTACTTGAATTTAAATGTGCATAAATAGTTGGGAAATTGGTTATTTTTCCATCTCAATTATATTTTCTAAAGTCCTTTAAATTTCTCCCTCTCCACTATTTGTAGTCGTGGTCGAGTCCTACTCCATTATTTTCAAATTTACAGTGTAAGGGAAGGTTTTAATCACCAAAGTATAACTCGAGAGAACTAAGGGGTTTTTCTCACGGAGACCTTCCTGCTCCTATCATAAAATGAATATAGGTTATAAGGGACACAAACACCTATCTTATTTGGAGATGGTTGTACCAAAGATAGGTGATAGTGAGGCTCAACACCTTGATTTGGATAATTTTTGGGAACACATTAATTATCAAAACCCTTCTCCCATTGCTTAGCTAATTATGGACGCAGGGTTTTTATAATTTCTATCAAATGTGTTGATATAATGTTAGCCCATGGGTCATGCTTTGATCCAGAGACAAAGGAAATTGTTGATCCTCAAGGGAAAGTAGTGGCTCAACTAGATGAAAATGTTATTAGCACTACTTTCAAAATCCCCGCAATTTAGAGCTCAAACACTCTTACCGGATATCGTGCACAATTTTTTTATCAAGATAGTGAATGATATAAGAGCAAAGTGGCCAAGTCTTGGTTTAAGAACCCAAAGAAAGGAGCCTCAAGGTTTCCCAAAACAATGTACAAGGTTGATTTCAATGAAGAACTATCAAATGTTATCACTCTCCTTGCCAGGATAATGGGAATGCCCTCTACCAATGAATTTCATTATTGGATGTGCCCCTATATCAATATTATATGTGAAGGTAAGAAAAGCTTGAATTAGGAAGGAATAATTTGTGACATCCCGACTTAACAATTGGAAAATGTTCAAAGAACTCAAACTTTCTACATGACCTCTTATCTGATGTACACCACTTTGAAGCTTATAGAGAATGGTTGGGTTTCTCCCCTATTGAAGACAAGAAATATGCTCCTATCTATGTGTATCATCCATAGTTAACTCTAAAGGTTAACAACCATCATTTCAAGAGGGTGAATGATGCATTTACTATGTACATCATCAAATTGTTGGAAGGAGATACTACTAGAAGATTCTCATATGAAGCAAAACAACTAATCAATGTATATGGCATCTTTTCACTCAATTTAGGAAATTCTCATATATATAGTTGGCTGGATTTGAGGGATAACCCCTAAAAATCCCTATGTAGTGCAGTGATAAGATGGATTTGGTTGAGATATGCAAATAGTTGGATAAGTTGCATAGAACCTGTAGGGATAAGAAGATCACAGGTATTGTAACATCCTCATTTAACACCTTAGAACAAGTAAATTTTTTTTTTTTTGATAAATGCATCCTGGTTCTAAATACATAATTTAGAACACACAAATCAAATAACCATTCATATAACAGACAACCATATGCAGTTGTAATGACTCGGAGTACTTCGATCTATTCATTCCATGACTCGGTAATCTACCGATCTATTCATGAGTAATAAGAGTTGGTGTTTTTAGTTAACACTTTACTCTTACGGTTCTCTTCCCTACTCGGGATTGAAATGCTCTATCCAAGGAACCTAACTCGAATAATTGTTACTTATTATTCATCGGCATCTCATCCCTTAGACTAGGTGAATTAGGACAACGCAATCGCGGCTTGCGATACTTTGGCCAAAGATTTGAAACATCTTCATTTATGTCTCGTATTCCTTAACGGCATACTCGTCAATCTAGAATACGTCCTTCACCCCATTCTTATGTTATATAGAATGTCCTACACGACTCACCGTACCCTTCCTTTCACAATCGAATCACTTGGAGGTAGATTATCAAGGTGATAATGTTATATGGATGCCCACGAGGATTAGGGATATGGTGACATCTTGGTTCAACCTTGCGGTTCAACCAAAGTGTGTCATGATACCCCGAATCTCCTAGGCAGCCTTATAACATGACCACGTTCATAATCGGACCTGAGTAACTCGTGCGAGATCAAAGTGTAAATCTTAGCGATCAATGCAAAGGGTGTCGCCATAAGTCTCTGCATTGTTGTAACTTCGAGAAGATCCTAATCTTCTCGAGGTACAACCTCAGTAGTTGACTTGTGTCGTCAACCTTTAAATCCGCCTCGAAAAGATCAACTTAACAACATGCGTTACGCACTTGAGTTTAAATTACTTTAAAGACTTTTCCCTAAGGTTAGCCTTTCCCGATCCTGGATTCTTCGTCTTAAGACGACCCTCCTCTATAAAACCCATTACATGGTAGAGGTATTAAGGTCAAGCTCTCATCAAGGAGTCATTAGAATACACCGATTCTAAACAACGAGAATTGGACAATATCTCATAACCTTCACATGAGATTGCCATCCGAACTTCATTTGATTTATATCAGGTTCTCTTAATCTGAATTTATATCATACTTATTAGTATAAGGATATAAATGATTAAGAATCCAATTTAATATTGTCTGTCATACTCGGGACTAGGGATTAGTAATTTAATCCACTTGTTTAGCGTTACGCTTAGGTTCATTTTTAACCTATCTTTTAGAAAGACAATTATTTAAATTCAATATTGCTTTCGCTAGAACAATAAGATCTGCTAAACACTCATATGAATTCAACCACATTTTCTTGTAGGCTTTCATTGTCAATCACAAAAGCATCCATATTACACAAAGATAACCTTGCCACTTTGGTATATAAACAGATTTAAGGTCGGTTATCGAATAAGAATACAACACATAAGTATCAAACACTTATTTCCATTACTTTCAAAATTATACAATTACATTTTATGCAAGCAAAGATACTTGATACATAATGCTTAACGGAAAAGAAACATCTTTCCACATACAAAGTACATTTATATAATCAAGTTGTAATTCATTATGAAACAAATTAAATAATCTGATCATCCTGTCAGGATCTGCATTGCTTTTACCACTTACGGCAACCATCTGCAAAAATAGTCAACATGAGTCAGTTCGATGAACTAAGCATGATAAGCACTAACTTTTAAAACAATTGCAATCCATCAATTGTTTTCATTAAACACCCTGTTTAAATGAGATCAATTATCCAAACAAATAAACATATTCAGACTATGCCTTTGTAATACAAAATGTCTACAAATGTGTAACTCTATCATCGTTACAAAATAGTCTTAATCACTTCTCTAATATTTCATCAAATATTAAGAATCAAAGAACGAAAGTATTCGAACAATTATCTTGAATCCAAGATCATCAATATTGAACAAATCGTCACTTTCATCGAAATGGAATATCATAGAAAATCGTGATTCCACCAATATGTTACAAAAGCAATACCAATCATGTTAGACATATCTCTACCGATTATAATAATAGAAGAGAAAGAACATATCATTCATACCTCCTTTCATAGAAGTTCACTACTGTACTGCCTCCACATATGGAAAACATTCACCCAAAGTATGTATACCAACAAGTCCGACAAGCCACAAGAAGGATCGTTGTTTTAAATAAAAAGAACACAAAGAAAACTCTGTACATGATGGCTAACACGTCATCAATCCCATATATCAACCTATAGCTCAATACTAGTTCCTTTTAAACACAAAGAAGGTTTTCGATCCAAGTTCGAAATCAAAGAACCTCGGCATATCGTGTCAAACAATGACTTCATTGCTTTAAGCAATTGAAGTTTCCTAAGGACTATGCCAAGATGACGACACGAATCTCCGATACATGACTAGTCTCAATCGGACTGAAATAAACAAGAAGGAACATAGCATAACTATACTCACACAGGCGCATTCAAATCTAAGTATGGTATTCGCGACTCACTTCAACAGAGCCAGACATAAGATAATTATCCATACTCAAGGAACAAGTGACAAAATGACGGTGTCCCAAAATCGGGTTCAATATGGTACAAAGCAATACAAGTTACCTTCCAAGAATTCATATGAATCCGAACAACAAGAATAAGTCAAATAATTGCATACGATTCCATCTAAGCCCATCAACGGAGCTTATTAAAAATCAGGCAAGAAAATCCAATTACGATTTCAAAATAAGGAATCGACTTAACCCTTGCCAATCTTTTACACAAATTTGCACAGGCATCAAGACGTAAAAATATACCAAGAGAATCAGTACCACAAAATCCTTGCGACACGAAGGTACTCTTACGAATAAATGATGATTGAAATACAAGTTATTCCCTTAGGTCATTAATACAACATTTCCCAATATTCATTTATATTCAACTTGAACAAAGGGATCAAATATATATACAAATCATTCCATCGACTCCACAAGAGTCGTTGATTAAAACAAACATAAATCTATATATATATATATACATTGCATACTTTATAAACGGGTTTATACCAATAACCGCGAACCCAACAACAATATAGATAAAAATAAATAGTTAATGAATCCTTCTATGCCAACTAAGGCAAGCATTCGAGAACAAATCAAGTGTAAGCAAATCAAATACCAATTTCATTCCGAGGACTCCACAAAGTTGTTTAAATAAAAATACATATATCCATATTGTATATCGTCAACGGGTTAAATCCGTTACCACAATATCAAGGAAAAACAACTTCCCCGGTCATAATGACTACGGTAACACAATAGTTACTGTTCCCAAACAAATTTACAAGACAGAACGAAACCCACAAAGTATCAATAACTACCATCATCAAAACCCACGGCAGAGCTTACAAAGGTTTCATAACACTCGAACAAACAAACAGTTCCATCAATGTTTCCTCCAATCAAGTTTCCAAAACAAGATACAACGACCAATACTCGACAGACAATCAATGGCCTATACCCATCATAGGAGCGATTCATGGGCTTACGCCCGAACAAGCCGAGCATTCACACATTTCTCATGTTTCGCATAATTAAGCGAGAATGCAAACACAAGAAAATAATGCCACAGCTTGAATTTAATAAACACCCAACAAAGGATAAATAAAGATTCGAACCGAAGAGAATCTTTGTACCAAGAAAAATCACACAAGACATCCATAGATAAACATCTAATTCCTTAAATCATTTGAATAGAGTTGTTCTAATGAAATCACTTGAAAAGACAAAGAAGATTTTTAAAGGTTAGGGCCTAACATGCCCGGATTTTTGCTCAAATTTCCGAAGCAGACCACTGGAAGAGCTCCAACTTCCTTTTCCTTTTCCAAGTTAGAGCGACCAACAAAATTTTGCTATCTCCAAAACATATATACTCTCCTTGCCAGAGAAAAGAGCTAGATAACCTCATGCTCGCCATGCAACACAAAGAAGACTGGTGCGAAGAACCAGTGAATAGGCAGAAGAAAAACCGAAAATCACGATAAGCCAAACAAACCAACAAACTTCCTGTTTGCATGCCTTCTCGCGAGTTCCGAGCTCGTCTACCGAGAGCATTGAATGCAATTACACCAACTTTCCCACTCAAACTCCACTTCCACCGACCGCCAAAGTTGGCGACAGTCAAATAAAATCCCAAGTTCATTTCCAGTTTTGGCGACCTGCCACGTCGGCACAGGTTAGCCATTCCCAAAACCTCTGCCAAGACCTGTCCTTCATCCTTATCCCATGCATTTAATAACATAGAAAACGCCGCCCATGGTTCGCACCCCTCCATAGGCCCCTTTACATTCTTGATCATAGTTAGGTTAGTATCATAGGTTAGAATTTAGGATAATACAAATTCTAACCACATTACACATAGATACTAACTTAGGACATTAACACTTAGCCTAGGTCTAGGTTATATTAACACTAATCACTTAATAATTCCAGTTAGGTCTACATTACGTACACTTAGAAAAAGACCTACCTCATACCTTCTTGAACAGGGTTAGCTCTCGTTCTGCAACGCGAATCATATGTAACCGAATTATTACTCGGTCCATGATCGAGACCTTCCGGATATACTTCCATATCGGGAACCAATTCATTTTACTCGATCACCCGAGTCATATTCCCGACTAGCTTATTAAATGCTTCTAGACCTTGCAACCTGTTCAAGGTCTGTGATTTTAATTCATCATGAACAAACTTTAAGCATTACTTGGATCAATTCCACTGATCCAAGACTAGATCTTATAGATGGATAACTCTATAATTCATTCCGAGATCAGACTAAACTCGGATGCAAAATGAAATAAATAAAAGAGTCTAATCACATTCTGACTCAGTCAAGATCTGCAATCTGCAAAGAAATTACAAGACATATCAAGCATGACTTCTAAATCGAGGAACACATCCTTTTACAAGAAATCACATATCAACACTTGTATGCTCGGGAGAAAGTAACAACGGTTCGGGTGTTACAGGTATTTAGTTCCCAATCACATTGGGTAACTGCACATAGAAGACTACTTTAGATGCTCGAATATTGACAGAACAATTTCTCCTCTAACTCTTTTATATTCTAATCCTATAAATTTCATTGATATTAAGGAGTTCATTTCCACCAACTTTAGAATGGATTATCGCACATTTCGATATTTAAGTCTATTGGGCTGATTTTTCTAATGATTATGAGGCTCGGAGAAGATACTATGGAATATTGTCTTTGCAACAAATCAAGGATTTTGGTATATATAATGTTCCTAAAGGGTTTGAGGATGATGATGAATAATTTCAATCTCTTGAGTATGAGAGATCAATCAAGCACACTCCTATTGAAACCATTGATTGGTTTTTAAGGAGAGAGATGATTTAAAGGATCTCAACAACCCTGTCTTGGTGAGAACTAGGATTTGGTTTGACAGGAAAATTAAGATGATTAGGGAAAGAAAATATAGGTCTACTTCTCAAGATACCTCCACCCCTCATAAATAAATACCTTCATCAACTCCTAAAGCACATGAACAATTTATTCCTTCTCCACTAAAATCTTCAACTCTGGTGTACACAAAGAAGGGAAAAGCTAAGAAGGATGATAAGGAAGAGGAGGTTATTCAGGAGAGTGAGAGGCTACCCTCTCCTAAGAAAACTGAAATAGTACCTAATGAGGGAGAAATTGTGGACCTTGGTGATGATGATAGTGAGGAAAAAGAGTAGGGAAAGCCAGAGGAAAATATCCCTAAGGAAAGTAGTGTAAAGGATGATCAATTAAAGAAACTAGTTTCAAAATCTATGGAAACATATACTAAGGAAGCTCCTATCACCCAAGCTGAGACATTTGTGTTAGAAGTGGTTATTGTGAAAAATCTAAGTGCAATAAGTGCATCTGTAATAGGACCCATTTCTCCTTTTGCTTCTAGTTCTTCCTTTGCCTGGTACAACCATTGCTTAGAAAGAAAGAAAAGGAAGGCCACTTCAAGTATTTTTTCTCCTAAGTTTGATGCAGTGGTAGCACTTCTTGGTACTACTCCTCCCCCTCTAGCTAAAAAGGCTAAGGTCACATCTATATTGGTTTTAGACTCTCAAGGCTAGAAATTCATGGAGATTAATACCCAAGATTGAAAAGGGTGAAAATGACCTATCAATGGGTGACATGGAATTAAAAACAATTTCTCTTGGTGAATCAACACCAAAAAGTGAGGTACATAACCTAAGGGAGACAGTGTCTAAAGTGATTGAAAGAGTTGAAAAAGGGAATCAAACACAAGAGAAATTAGAGGAGCATAATCAAATTTTGTCAAGTTTCATCAAATCCTTATTAGCAGAAGATAAAGTACTTGACCCAACCCCTAGCTTCCATCCCACCACCTACCATTCTGTCTAATGATGAAGTTCAAGCCATCAAAGATATTCATAAGCATGTTACTTATGGTAAGGAAATGGAGGCCATGGTTGATGAATTGATAATCACAAGTTTAAATTTCATTGAGGAAGCATTTAAGGCATATGACAAGAATTTCTAAGATTTATCTAAAGTTCACCACAACACTTAGTGGTTTGGATAGGGAACTAAAATTATGGAGTGAATGTATTCAGGATCTTAGACTAATGAGTTAAACAGATGTACAAATACTTTTTGAAAATAAGGTATTTTATGATGCAAAGTTGAATTTATCTACGCATTAGTTTTTCAAAGCATTGAATGGAAGATAAAGGTTCTTGAAGAGGCCATTGGAGAACTCAGGAACATGTTACAAAAAGGATAATATTTTAAAGCTTGTGTCATGACCAATTTCAAGGATTTTACCAAATCTTCAAGGATAATTAAAATGATAAATTCACTATCCAAGAAATCAAGTCTTAGTTCAAGAAATTTGTTAAAGAAAATTTGTTCAAGCGGGACACTATATCCAAGAAGAAGATGAAAGAAATTTTCACACTTCGACAAATATCACATATGTTAGTAAAGAGTTCTTAGGAAATTCGAGTTTGGAAAAGAAATGGAGAAGTGATTGGGTAGTTAGACTCATGTAACGCCAATACAACAATTCCCATGGCATGGATATAGTTGAGGCATTGAAATTATTTAGAAATCAAGTTCTCAAGATGAAAGGAACTATAAGTACTTTTCGAGTATCTCGGCATCCTATTTCATATTTTCCTTTCTTAAATATCTAATTAAGGTGGATTTTTAGTCATATGTTATGTAAACAAGATATAAATTGGGATTATAATATTTAATTAGATACTAGATTTTGGGATTAAAAGAAAGGAAACTGAAAAGGCTCTTTTGTAACTATTTTTGGGTTATTTAAAGAACTTTTCTTGTCATTGTAAAGGATCAGATTTTGATATCTAGGGATGTAAAATAATATTGAACTACTAATCAATACAAAATAAGTTTCATTCTCTCTCATGCTCTATCCCTTTCTATTCCTTATATGATTTATATGAAGTTATGCGTACTTAAAAAAGAAATTTGTGTATTTCAATATATATTCTCGCTTAAAACTTTGTATCTAATACATGATGTCCTATGTTTTTATATGGATTTTTTAAATCTTGTTATTTTATCAAGCATCGTAAGGTATCATTATGCAATCGATATGTCTGAAAGTTATCCCATCTATTTAGTTTCTAAATACCAACTCCTCTATTCTCCTTTCTTCTGTATTGAAAATATTTGGATGAAGACATCTAAAATATCAAAATCTTTACCAAAATATGGAACAAATTTTTTATATTGTAAATAAGTGTTTTGTTTTTTCTCTTTTGTGTTCACTAAGATAACCTATCCCATAAAGAGGAGGGATTTTTGTCCCCTGACTATTTCTTGTTTTCAAGATCAAATCCTACAACCAACAGTTTTTGGCACCCACCATGGGGCACATTTTGTGCATACCCACCAAAATAACTTCAATTGAACCATAAGTAATAGCACCACAGTAAACAAAATATACACATGAGGTCAAAGGTAATGTTGTATTGAAGATCCATATTTTCAATTACTGGAACAACCAGGTTTTGGTGGACTCCAAAAAGAAGGAGAACAAGATCCACAAGTACTCCCCCTATCAAAAATAAAACTATAAAAATACAATCAAGTCCTAGTATTCAATATTTTTTGTTGGTTGGAGTCACAGTCCCTTTGCAAATAATTTTTCCAAGAATGGAAGTACCTCTACCTTGGGGAAACAAGTTAGAACTATAGCCCTTTACGAACCATTGTATGATCTCCCAAAAGGGAATAGCAAAAGCTTCCCTAAATTCAGAGGTGATGGAAAAGTGCATCCAAATGAACACATATCTAAATTAATTATGGCATGAGGGATACTTGGAGTGGATCATGAATATGTTTTTTTAAGGATTTTTTTGGAGACACTACAAGACAATGTTGCTGACTAGTTCTATCATGTCAATGTTGGTGCTATCAATGATGGGACACCATGAGAACCCATTTTGAGGATTGGTTCAAAACTACGAAGATGTACACCCTCTCCTCACATAGATTTCTCAGATAAATAAATAACCATATGATCCTATGAGAGAGTTTGTTTCCAATTTTAACAAATTAGTCAATAAGATTCTAGTAGCCACTCGGCCTATGGATCAAATTCAGAAATGTTTTTTCCTAAATGCACAATTACTAGAAGTGAGCTATGCATTGAGAAGAGCCAACCTTGCTACTCTAGATGTTGATCAATGCTTATCCATAAGTGTTGAAGATGATTTGATAATGTCTAGGAAATTAAAAAAAGAACCTGCTTAAATCTAAGGCTTCTTCTTCAGAAATAATTCAAACCAGCTAGTGCAAAAATTGGAAAATGATCTCATAGCTATCAAAAATCAATTGGCCTAGAATACTCCTTATAAGGACATCCTGAGAAGGAATTTTCATCGTCAAAAACATTTTCCTCTTTTCCGGATAAAACTTGCAATTGAAGGGCCACCTCTCAAGGTTATTGTCAATGCAACATGTGAATTCCAGGAACTTGAGGATGAAGATGAAGTGAAGGATATGAGGAACTTGAAGATGAAGTAGATGAAATGCTGAAGAGGCCAATGATTCTTAGGTTAATTTTCTCACCACTGAGGGATTTGATGATGATACGGATGATTATGATGAAGTAGTGGTGGATATGAACAATGAGTCATATGATGTCATGACTAGAGAGTAGATGAATAAGAAAAAAAAAATTGTCCATCCCATAAGAAGATCCAAGAAAGTTCCAATTACCATTCCATTTCTTGTGAAAAGAGGATCTCTTATCCCTACCACTTCTACTCAAAAGGTAAGCATTGTCAATACTCCATCTACTCCCTTGTCTTCACCTAAAACCAATGTAGCTTTGGAACTTGTGACTAAATCAACCTCAAATTTCAAAGATGAGCGGCTGAGTATTCCTCCTGTCTACCATGGACACCCCATCTATCTTGAGATCCTTTGATATAGTTAACCATATTAATAAAAATAATATTCAAATTTAAGAGGACAAGTTCTATCAAACACATCCCGATGCCTTTTCTCAGGTTTTCAAATTTGTCAAATCCAAACCCAATCCTACACCCACCACCTCTAAAATCCTTTTACCTACTCCCACCTCTTCATCTCATTAGAATCGAATGGCTACGATATCTTATATAACTGATAAAATTGAGTCTTTTTATATCATGCTACTTATAACCAATCATAGGGTTAGTAATTATGTCATTGATTCAGGAGCTTCAGATAATGTGATTCCTACTAAGGTTTCTCATGCTTTAGGCCTAACTTTAACATGCACATTTGATTCTTGCTATTCCATGGCAAGTAAAGAGGTTTCATTGGTAGGAAGGATTACAGATGCAAAAGTAGCTTTTGTTGCTTTCCCATAGAAAAGGGTCAAAGCTACTATCGTAGTGGCAGATATTCCCCATCCTATGCTATGTTATTGAGAAAAAAATGCAGCAAAGAAGTAGGTGGAGAAATTAAAACAGAATGGCCACACACTCTCATCCCGATTAATGGGAAAATGAAGAAGTTGTTACCTGAGAGGCGGATCGAGTACATTGTGCGAAAAATAATGACCCTATAGAAAAAATCCTCTATGAGGATATTGGTCACATGAACTACATGATCATGTTAGAAGAGGAAATGAAAACTTCCAAAGGTGTGATGGATGATCCTAATGGTGTCCAAATCCTTGAATTTTATAGAAGTTGTTCTTCGATTGGTTCGGAACATGAGTGGTCATGTTCTCTCCTAAAAATAAGTCTTATCCTTTCTCCTACAAGCTTCAATTTGAAAACACAAATAATACAACAGAGTATGAAGCTATTCTTTTAGGAATATCAATGGCAAGGGAGATGGGAATTAAGAACCTTTGTGCATGAGGAGATGTTGAGCTCATTGTTAAGCAAGTCAAAGGAATTTTTCTACTTAAGAACAAGAGGCTAAGATAATATAGAAACCAGTGTGGAATTCTATCAAATTATTAGATGCCTTTTCTATAGAAGTTGTTCCCAGAGAAAGGAATACTAGAGTAGACACTTTGGACATCTCAGGATCCTTTTTGATTCCTCATCCCAAATTTTTCCAAGAAAATTTCACGATCAAAATAATACATAGGCCAAGTGTGTCAGATAATGTCAACAATTGGCAAATGTTCAGTGACGATCAACATTTACTCTCTTTTCTTGAACTTCAACATAACTTCAATCTACTATATTTTGAAGGAAGAGAAGTTGTTCCTCGTGAATCAGAACATCCACCATAACTGAGGAAGGGATTGAGGAAGAATCTGATAAAGATGGTTGCATTAGTTTAAAAGGTAACAAAATATCCAGAGGACTAGTAATCCTAGAATATTTGTTTGACAAGCATGACAAGTATATCAAGTCAACGTTATTATATGGGGTTCATGTTATCTAAAATAAGCCCCTTGCTCATTTTTGGATAACTTCCTTTCATTCCTTCCTTACTTCTGCCTCAGTTTAATTTTTTCACTTTTAAGGATCTCAAAATTTTCTAGAAATGGTTTCATCAGGTAGAGGATCTTCTCAGCTTTATAGAAAGGTAAAGTTTTCCCTCTAACTCCTTGTATTTTGCAAGTTATGGCTCAGTGGAGTTTTGGAGGGAAATTTTCCCTAGGGAGGTCCGAGTGAATAGGAAGGTGCCATGTGGTAGCAGAATGGTAGGGAGCAGAGGTAAGTTAGAAATTTTCACCAAGATTGGTTGGGGGCGCAAAAAAATTTTGGCCCGAAGGCCCGTTGGCGAATAGAAAGTGGCCACGTGTCCACGAGGCCGTCGGAGGTCGGATCGGCGGGGAGAAGTTAGAAAAATTCCAAAATTGGTGCAAAGGAAGAATTTTAGCCCAAAGTCCCACAGCGAATGAAAAGGTGCCACGTGTCCATAGACCGGCGGGTGTCGAGAGGCAGGGGGGGAATTTTCCATTTTCATCAAAGTGTGGCAAATGGCACAATAAAACTCCACCCCGATGGCCCGTGCCAATCAAAACATGCCACGTGTCCATGTGGCCAAAAATAGTCAAAAGGGGCATGGTGTCAAAGGAAACATTTAGAGTTCATGCCCACGCCAATGGAAAGGTGCCACATGTCCTATTCAAGGCAATGGTCGGCGTCAATGAAAAAATTAGAAGCATAAATCTTCAGAGGACATAACTTTTGATCCAGAGCTCGGATTTTCATGTTCTTGGTGTCATTGGAAAGATGGTGAAATTATCTACATGATGGAGGGTCCAATTTTGTATTTTTATGGAGAATTTTGGGAGAAAAATGGAGAAAAGTCCCTGGCATGGAAAAAACACATAATTGACTTTCAACCACCAAATTTAATGAAGTATGGTCATTTTTTTGATCTGCAGAACAATGTACTTCTAAGTATGGGTTCATCCATGAATCCCATCACTCTATAGGTGAAATTTGAGGAATCTAGTTGGTGGTTGAGTTCATAAATCCATTTTCCCACATTTTTTGCTTTCTCTCCTTCTGCTTGATCATTAAAAGCCAGATTTGGCTCATTTGTAAAGGTTGGATGTTTTTTTAGCTCTTGCAAGCTCTCTTTTCTTCCTCAACAGGTAGATTTTTAGAGTTTCATACCTCTCATACAGACTACAACATGTATTTTTCCTCCTGGCCATTGTAATGCATTGTATTGAACTTGGGAATGATAATGTATGTTCTGTGATTGATTTTTCCCAATCCTCTCATGTGTTTATCATTGTCTTTTGATCTCTCATTACATTCTAGAAATTTGTGCATATTTTGTGTTGTATTTCTTATGATCTATGTCAATTTTGCAAAGTATATGTTCACCACTCCCTTGGTGTATCACCACTTTTACTTAGTTTTATTTCTTCTGCATCCTTTATCTCTGTCTCCTTGGAATTTAGAGTAGGATCTAGTATTAAACCTCTACAAAGTTCATGCATATACCTAATCAGAGGAGTGAAGGAACCAGCCTTTAATTTGGAGAGTCTTTTCCCAATTTTTGTAAAGTTCCACACTTGGGGAAAATATTCAATGTTGTGCAATCACACTAGATGTCCATTATCAAACTATAAATATGAGAAAACATCTAGAGGGTACCGCTTTTTACTAACAATTTTGGCACACCGGTGGGACCTTAGAGGTCTTCATCTTTATTACAACAAAGTTGATGTGCATTTTTGTAATTTTATTGCTTAAAAAGAGTCCGATATGCACATCTAACGACTCTAAAGAGATAAAATCAACTACTTTTAGCAGTCCAAGTCTGAAGATTCATGAGAAGGATCCAAACAAGGTCAGGGGCTAGAGAAGAAGGATTTTCTGAGTATCTATAGTTATCCCCAAGAAGAAGATAGAGGGGAATAAGAATTCTAATATCTCCATCTCCACCAAACATAACTCTATCAACTCCTCCACTTGGTAGACCTTTCATACAATCAACAATGGTTCTCAAGCCAATCAGAATGGCACAACACAACCCTTATGTCAACTTCATTGGTAGCAGTACACTTTCCCTCAATGTACAAAATCTAGTTCCAGTTGCAGCATTGAAGAACATCCCATACTTTACTAGAGAAAATCAGACCACTCCTGGTGACCATGTCAAAGACATTGCTAATGTTTGTGCAATCCATGAGATTGTTGAGATGTAAATTTTTGTCAAATTTTTGGCATCTTCATTTAAAGGGAAATCCTTGCAATGGTTTAGGAGCCTTGGGGTAGGCTCTATCCAAAATTGGAATCAGTTATGCATAGCTCTCCATGAGCAGTTTGGAGAAAAGGGAGATAATTTGTCTCTATTGGAACAACTGACAACTATCAAGAGAGCTCCCAATGAGCAGCTAACAGACTTCAATTTCAGATTTCAAAGGACATAGGATAGAATCCCAATGGCAGTAAGGCCAATATCGAAGGTGATTTTCTATACTATCTCAGATCTTTAAATTCTAATATTTCTATGTTAATTCAATCCATGGGAGGTGTAAATATACCTGCAGCTTATAGCATTACCATTAGGGCTAAGAATTATTTGATCCAAGCTGGTAAACTGGCTCTTAGGCCTCCCATGCCCTTGTATCCAAACTTAGAAATCTCAAGCACTAGTCAAGCACCTACTTTAGCTCCTATTCCCACTCCTATAAATCAGAGTTCAAATGAAAATTATACTTCATCCTCTAGTGCCTCAAATGAACTTCAAGAAGTCATGAAATAACTACAAAATTTAGGCAATGATCTGGTTACACTCAAAAGGAAGAAATCCCAAGTTTTAAGACCTTCTTACCAGTCTCAAGCTCAACCTAATAGGCAACTATATCAGCCTAATAGGCCACCTAATCTAGCTTCAAATCAAAATCAAGTAAAGCCTCCTACCAATAGACTATTTCATCCCTATAATCCCAATGCTACATCTTCCTCTAAAGCCTTAGTGCCAGTGTAAAATAATATAGCTCAAGAGTATGATTGGTGTTTCCCATGCAATGAACCTCACAACCAGTCTATGTGCTTCAATGGTGCCTTGAACCAAGATTTGATGGTGAGAACAACTGGCGTAGAGAGTGAGGAGAGTCAAGAAACAAACCAACAAAGCAAGGAACATCTCAACAAATACAACTCCAAATGAGACTACACTTGTGAACTGGCAGGTTGAAGATTTTTATGGCATGAATCAAACAATTTCTCAAAATGTAGTAGCTAACACATGGTCAAAGAAGAGGAATATTGGTGAAGGGCAGTCAATGGCTCTAGGTGATCCATAGCCTTTCATCACTCCACAAGGTGTTGGAAAGAAAAATGTAGTTCCAAATATGCAAGGACAACCCAAGCCACCTTCTAGACCAGCTCAAATGTTAGCTGTTATAGCCCATGTACAAGAAAAGAGTGTGCAGGCTAGGGGGTAGTAAAGAGATGTGTCATCCCCATTTATCATCATTGAATAGATGAAGAAGACAAATGTAAATATATCTATGTGGGAATCACTATCCATCCCAGGCTAAAGGTATCTACTAGAAGCTGCCATGAAGAATTTGTCAACTTCAAATCAGCAAGCTCATATGCAAGAGAATGTACTCACAAATGCTGCTCACTTGAGGGGAAGCTTAGAGGACAGCAAGGTAAAATTTTCAATCCCCCTCCATCCTATGTTTCATTGATCATTGGGGATAAATGAGTACACAATTGTATGATTATTTCGGGGCAAGTAGTTCTGTGATGCCCAAGAAAATAGCTGATCAACTGGGCCTCCAATATGAAGTCATATCCAAAGGGGTAGTGCAACTGGATGGGACAGTAGTAACAATAGTTGGGGTAATTAAAGATTTGAGCCTCACCTTACATGCATGCCCCAATGTCATTATTTTGTAAGATGTCTCAGTGATAGATTTACCACCACTTTTTTCCCTATGTTTGTCAAGGGATTTCACAGCTAGAATTGGAGGGTATTTATCTATTGATTGGTCACACATGTTGTTTAGAACAAGATATGGGACTAAAGCCACAATCAGGTCTGAACCTATTGCAAAATTCCACATTGAGCCTCATACTCCAAGCCCAATCAATGCCAACTGTTCAGCATTTGATCAAGAGGATTACCCAAGCACCGATGAAGTTGACACCAAAGTTGGAAGCATCCCAGATTTGACTCTTGATGAATGGGAAAGCAAGGTGCATGATTTTGATCCCTACAAGGAAATAGAGGAATCTAAACTAGGGGTTTATTACATACATGAAGAAAATCAGTCTATTCCTAGCATCACCAAGCCAGACCATAAAGATGATAATGAGGTATGGCAGTTGTTCTTTGATGGGTCAAGAAGTAGACAAGGTGCAGGAGGAGGAGCTATGCTTGTTTCACCTCAAGGCATTAAGTATTATTCAACTTTTAGATTTTAGTTTGCATGTTCTAATAACACTGCTGAATATGAAGCTTTGATACAAGGATTGCATTGGTCAAGAAAAAGAGGTATCAAAACTTACAAGTCTTTGGTGACAATGAGCTAATTGTTAATCAAGTTAAAGAGCGTATGCTGCCAAGAATGACCTACTCAAGTGTTATAAGAATAGGGTGTGGGACCTCATTGAGGACTTTGAAGGCTTTAGCATCAACTCCATCCCTAGGAAAGAAAACCAAGTCATTGCTTTGATAGGCTTGCAACAATTAGGGAAGCCTTTGATGTTGTGGAAAGTATCGAGGAATATAAAGTGCAGCCAAACATTCATGTGATTGTAAGGCCATCGGTGCGAAAATAATGTAAGTTGGCAAGTGTTTGAAAGTGACCAACAAATAATCAATTTCTTACAAGAAGAAGCTGAGTTCTCACCCAAAAAATTAGGAAAAGTTAGAACAGCGATGGTGATCAAGTGGTACAGCTGAGAACTAACAAACTACCAAAAGGACTTGTCACTTTGGAGTCCATTTTTAATCCTAATGATCAATTTAAACATCCAAGTCAAGGGAGAAGATTCAGTGCCCATCTCGGTGGGAGAAGGAAAATTACTTCAAATTGGTAAAGTGGCAATTGAGCAAGAAAGGTATGATTTCATGTAACTTTTCCAAGAGTTTCTGGATGTATTTACTTGGAGCTATGAAGACTTGAGAGGTTTTAATCCCAAGCTATCCCAACACACAATTAAATTAGATCCAAGTGCTAAACCCATCAGGAAAAAAGGCCAGTCAATCCACACATGGAGCCTCTCAAGAAGAAGGAATTGAATAAGTTAACATAGGAAAGTATCATATTTCCCATCAAGCATTTAATCTGGGTAGAAAACTTGGTTCTAGTTAGAAAGAAGAGTGTAGAAATCAGATTTTACATAGGCTTTAGAGATTTGAATAGAGCATCCCTCAAGGATCATTACCCACTTCCTTCTATGGAGCATATTTTGCAAGTTGTTGCTAGATCTCGAGAGGTTTTCATTGCTAGATGGTTATTCGGGGTATAATCGGATCATGGTAAAGGAATATGATAAATTCAAGACTGCCTTCACCACCAAATGGGGAACCTATGCATATAGGAAAATGCCATTTAGGTTGTCTAACGCTGAAGCTACCTTCCAAAGGGAAGTGGATATGGCGTTCAAGGGATTGATCAACAAGATAGTGTTGATATACCTAGATGATGATATTACTGTATTTTCTAAAAGTGCAGTAGATCATCTCTTTCATTTGAGGCAAGTGTTCTAAAGATGTATAAGATTTGGGGTGTCCTTGAATCCCAAAAAATGTATTTTCCTAGCTCATGAAGGAAAGCTCCTTGGCCACATTGTTTTCAAAGAGGAATTAACAATTGATCTAGAGAGGGTTGAAGAAATAAAAACACTTCCATTACCAAGTCACAAGAAGGCCCTTAAAAGTTTCTTGGGTAGGATTAATTTTGTTCGAAGGTTTGTTCCAGATTTTTTAGCCCATGTTAAGCCAATAACTATGATGTTGAAGAAATGCATGGCTTTCAAATGGATAGCTGAAAGTAAGGAAAGTTTTAAGGAAATCAAGGAGGATATCTCACAAGCTTCAACTCTCATTAACCCGATTTCTCTAAGGATTTTATCTTTTATGCGTTTGGAGGTGATGATACTATTTCTGTAATTTTAGTACACCAAAAAAAAGAAAATGCAGAGCAACCAATTGCCTTCTTTAGCCAAATCTTGGAGGACTATGAGGTGAGGTATTCTTTCATTGAGAAGCATGTTCTTACAGTGATTAGGAGCTTGAAGAAATTTAAGCATCTAGTTTCAAATAACAAGGTTTAACTGTTGGTTTCTCATGTGGGAGTTAAGGACTTCCTCCTCAACAAGGACCTAAATGAAAAATGTGTAGGGTGGATTACTCGTGTCATGGAGTATGACATTGAGATCAAAGTCACCAAGCTAGTCTGAGGAAAGGGATTATGTGAACAGCTGGTCTTGAGAAAATCAATGGACACAAGCAATGAGAAGGATGTTGTTTTGGTGTTGCAAGACAACCAAGAACAAAGAGGTGTTCAAGAAGAGAATGATGATATGCTCATTCCTTGCTAGACCCAAGACATAATTCACTTCTTACAAATAGGCCTAAGCCCTCTAGAGATGGAGAAAACCAAGAGAAGACACTTCATATTGCAGGCTATTCCATATGCACTTGTTGATGGTGTCTTGTTCAAAAAGGATATAAATGGAGTGTTGCTGAGATGCATTGGAACAAATCAAATTAATAGAATGTTAGAAGAGTTCCATGGTGGATCAGCTAGGGGCCATTTTGCTCCAAGAGTGATAGCCCTCAAGATCATGAAGGTTGGCTATTATTGGCCCAAGGTGTTTAGTGATTGCTATGCATGGATCAAGAGATGCAAAAAATGTGCATTCTTCACAGGCAAGGAAAGATTGGCAGCCCTTCCATTGAACCCAATTTCAGTTGACCAACCATTCATGCAATGGGGTTTGGACTTCATTGGATTCATTAACCCAAACTCAAGCCAAGGACACAAGTGGATCCTAACAGCCACAAATTACTTCACCAAATGGACTGAGGCGGTGGCACTTAAAGAAGCAAATGAATCCAACATTCTAGACTTCTATGAAGGGATAGTAACCAGATTTGGTATACCTGCCACTATAATATCAGATAATGCATTGGCATCCATAGTATCAAAGGTAAAATAATGTGCTATTAATAATGGGATCTATCTAAGAACTTCATCAAATTATTACCCTAAAGTTAATGGCCAAGCTAATTCTACCAACAAGAATCTATTAAAGATCATCGGGAGGACTCTTGATGAAAATCGAGAAGAACTTGGCATACTAAACTCGAAATCATCCTTATGGGCTGATAGGATAAATCCCAAGAGATCCACAAGTAACTCTATATTCAGACTTGTTTATGGAAGAGAGGCAATCTTTCCTATGTCACTTGAATTGCCAACATTGGAACTCATGAAGCAATTGGAATTGTTGGAGTTTGGACCCATGGAGGTTAGATATGCATAATTGATGGAGCTCCAAGAAATCAGAGAGCATGTAGCCCAAACAATGGGGAAGGACCAAGCCTTGATCAAGAGAACCTTTGATAAGAAGGCTAAGGCTAGAACCTTCCAAGTTGGAGATTTAGTCTTGAAATGGGATGCAGACTGAGCAAAGCCAGGAAGGAATTCAAAGTTTGATGCCATTTGGAGTGGCCCTTATATGGTCACAAAATGTAAGAACAATAATGCTTTCCAATTATCTACATTGGATGGTGAAGAACTACAGATTCCAGTTAATGGAATCCATCTAAAACATTGCTACTAGGAGGGAAGCTCCTCACCTTGTACATATTAGCTTAGATTTTCATTCCTCCAAGTGCTTGTGCACATTGTTTTGTTGTAGCTTAGTTTTCCATTTCCCTAAGTGCTTTGGCACAAGCTTTTCTATCCCAAGAATGCATCTTTGTAGGCCATGTTCCAAATCAGGTGATTTTCTACTCTCACAATCTCCTTTCTAGAAATTTTCTAATGAGTTGAGAGCACCAAGCAGTTAATTTGGTGACTCCATGCCCAATGGATTGCTTCAGTAGCTGATCATTCATCCAGCAGGTAGATGCCCCCTCTGAGTCACCAAAATTGTTATCTAAAATAAGCCCCTTGCTCATTTTTTAGCTAACTTCCTTTCATTCCTTCCTTCCTTGTGCCTCAGTTGAATTTTTTCACTTTTCAGGCACTCAAAATTTTCTAGAAATGGTTTCATCAGGTAGAGGATCTTCTCATCTTTCCAAAAAGGTAAAGTTTTCCCTCTAACTCCTTGTATTTTGCAAGTTATGGCTCAACGGAATTTTGGAGTGAAATTTTCGCTAGGGAGGTCCGAGCGAATAGGAAGGCACCACATGGCAACAGACTAGCGGGGAACGGAGGTAAGTTAGAAATTTTCACCAAGATTGGTCAGGGGTGCAAAAAGAAAATTTTGGCCTGAAGGCCCACCGCGAATAGGAAGTGGCCATGTGTCCAGGAGGCCGTCGGAGGTTAGATCGGTGGGGAGAAGTTAGAAAAATTTCCAAAATTGGCGCAAAGGAAGAATTTCAGCCCGAAGGCCCACAATGAATGAAAAGGTGCCACATGTCCACAGACCGATGGTCGGAGGAGGTGCTGGGGGAATTTTTCCATTTTCATTAAAGTGTGGAAAATGGCACAATAAAACTCCACCTTGATGGCCCACACCAATCAAAACATGCCACGTGTCCATGTGGCTGACAATAGTCAAAAGGAGTGTGGTGCCAAAGGAAATGTTTAGAGTTCGGGGATGCGCCAAAGGAAAGGTGCCACGTGTCCTGTTCGGGGCAATGGTTGGCGTCAATGAAAAAATCGGAAGCATGCCCAGCAGTGAATAGAAAGGTGACACATGGCAATGGAATGGCTGGGGGTGGAACTTTTTGGAAAATTTTCCCAAAATTCAAAAGGGGAAAATTTTAAACTTTCATCCCGCCAATCCATTTTTTTCCCTATTTTTGCCTAAATCTTCAGAGGGGCATAACTTTTGATCCAAAGCTCATATTTTCATGTTCTTGGTGTCATTGGAAAGCTAGTGAAATTATCTACATGATAGAGGGTCCAATTTTGTATTTTGATGGAGAATTATGGGAGAAAAATGGAGAAATGTCCCTGGCACGGAAAAAACATAGAATTGACTTTCAACCACCAAATTTAATGAAGTATGGTCATTTTTTGGATCTGCAGAACAATGTACTTCTAAGTATGGGTTTTTCCATGAAGCCCATCACTTTGTAGGAAAAATTTGAGGAATCTGGTTGGTGGTTGAATTCATAAATCCATTTTTCCCGCATTTTTACTTTCTCTCCTTCTGCTTGATCATTAAAAGCTAGATTTGGCTCATTTGTAAAGGTTGGATGTTTTTTTCTCTTGCAAGCTCTCTTTTCTTCCTCAGCAGGTAGATTTGTAGAGTTTCATACCTCTCATATAAACTACAACACGTATTTTTCCTCCTGGCCATTGTAATGCATTGTATTGAACTTGGGAATGATAATGTATGTTCTGTGATTGATTTTTCCCAATCCTCTCATGTGTTTATCATTGTCTTTTGATCTCTCATTACATTCTAGAAATATGTGCATATTTTGTGTTGTATTTCTTATGATCTATGTCAATTTTTCAAAGTAGATGTTCACTACTCCCTTGGTGTATCACCACTTTTACTTAGTTTTATTTTTTTGCATCCTTTATCTCTGTCTCCTTGGAATTTAGAGTAGGATATAGTATTAAACCTCTGCAAAATTTCATGCATATACCTAATCAAAGGAGTGAAGGAACCAACCTTTATTCTGGAGAGTCTTTTCCCAATTTTTACAAATTCCCACACTTGGGGAAAAGATTCAATGTTGTGCAATCACACTGGATGTCCATTATCAAACTAGAAATCTAAGAAAACATCCAGAGGGTGTTGCTGATTTGCACTAATAGTTCATTAGTCCATAGAGTATGAGGAGGTTGATATTGGAAGCAAAGAGGAACCCAAGCTTGTCAACATTGGCAAATGTTGCACATAGGAAGAAAGGAATAGAATGATAAAATTATTAGAAATATATGTTGATGTGCTTTCCTATTCATATGATGATTTGAAATCCTTCAAACCTAGAGAAATGCAACATTATATTCCTCTGAAACCAAGAATCAATCCTTTTTGGTAGAAACAAAGGTAATACAACCCCAATATTATTAAAACCATTTATCAAGACATTGAGAATATATTAAAAGAAAAGATACTTTTCCCAATTCATCACTCATCTTGGGTGGCCAACATTATGCTAGTAAGAAAAAGAATGGTGAGATCAAATTTATGTGGAGTTTTGAAATCTAAATGAAGCCTCCCTCAAGGACAATTACCCACTCCCCATAATGGATCAAATTTTGCAAGTTTTTACCAAATCTAAAATTTTTCTATGATGGACAAGTTTTCAAGGTACAATCAGATTGAAGTTGATGTCCCTGATCAACACAAGACAAATTTCACAACTCCATGGGGAAATTTTTCTTATAAGAGGATGCCATTCAGTCTGATTAATGTTGGTGCCACTTTCCAATGGGAAATGGATTTGGATTTTGGGTCTTTGAAAGGAAAATGTATTGTTGTGTATCTGGATGATTTAACTTTGTCTTTTCCAAGAGAAGGGAAGATCATTTCCAACATCTTGAAACTATTCTTCAAAAGTGCAGGGAACATGGGATATCTCTCAATCCAAAAATAATAATTTGGCATCACTGAAGGAAATTTTCTTAGACATATTGTTTCCAAAGAGGGAACCTAGATAGATCCAGAGAGGGTTCAAGCCATTCAACAAATTCCACTTCCTACAGGTAAAAAAGTGTGCATTATTTCTTTGGAAAAATAAACTTTTTAAGGAGATTTATTCTTGATTTTGTAGAGCTAACTATGAGTATAGCTTAGATGATGAAAGGAAAACAATATTTTTGTTGGAAATCAAAAGGAAAAGAAGATTTTGAAAATATCAAAAAGGAAATTGCTCGAACTCCGATTCTTGCTTGCCCTAATTTTGAGAAGGATTTCTTGATCTATTGTTATGTCACTAAGAATACTTTGGCTTATATTTTGACACGAAGAATCATGAAGGATGTGAACTACCCATTGCTTTCATGATTTATGTCCTTAAAGCTCATGAATTGAAATATAATCAGATTAAGAAACATGTTTTCTCTATGGTTAAGGAAGTCAAACAGTTTTGTTTCTATATCCTTAGTTCTCACTCTATTTTCTTTATACCGGATACAATGGTTAAGTCCATTCTCACACAACAAGAGTTCGGGACCAAAAGAGGAAATTGGGTGACAAAGGTGTAAGAGTATAATTTATACATTATACTAACTAAGTTATTATGGGGAAAAGGGCTATGTGAATTGATTGCTACAGGTGCTTTGAAGATAACTCTCCCAAGGAAGACACAAATATTCCAATTTTTCTCTTTATCAGTTCAACTGACGAATGGTATGCTGATATTTCCCATTTTATTACTTATGGAGAATTCCCATCACATCTAAACACTAAAGAAAAGAGAGCCATTAAGTTGAGATCTGTGTAGTATGTGCTTTGGGACAATTCCTTATTCAAAAGAGGGATTGATGGAAGGTTTCTCAGATGTGTGGATAGAGAACAACAAAAAGGTTGCTTAGATCATTTCATGATCAAGATTGTGGAGGAAATTTCTCATCCATTGTGAATGCTCATAAAATCCTTCATGCAAGCTACTACTAGCCAACCTTGTTTTGAGATGCAACTAAATGGGTGAGTAAATGTGAATCTTGCCAAAATTTTGTAGGACAGACCTAAGCTAGCCACTCTACCACTCAAGCAAGTGGTGATAGAAGAACCCTTTCATCAATGGGGATTATACGTCATGGGTACTGTTAAACCTCATTCTAGTGATGGAAACACTCATGTATTAATCGGCACTAATTATTTTACCAAATGGGTAGAGGCCATTCCAAGGTAAAATCACAACTTCTAAAGCGATATGAAACTTTATCAAGGAAAACATTCTTATTAGATTTGAGGTACCAAGTCAAATTGTCATTGACAACGCTCATAATTTCTCTTCTTATGAAATGATGGATTTATGTTATGGGTATGGAATTTCCCTTGCAAATTCTTCTAATTACTACCCCAAGGAAATGGACAAGCAGAATCAACAAACAAAAATTTGGTAACCATCATTCGAAAACTTGTTAATGAATCACAAAGGAATTGGCATAAGAATTTGTATGATGTCCTTTTGACAAAAATAATTACCCTTGAAAGGTAAATTGGGATGTGTCCTTTCCAAGTGGTGTATGGAATTGAAGCTCAACTACCAGTTACAGTGGAACTTCCATCTTTGCAACTAATGAAGGCCATTGAAGATTCAAACTTTACAAGTGCTTTGGAGAAGAGAATTATGTACTTGCAGAAGTTGAATGAAGACAGGTTACAAGTGATGGATAGGATTGTTGCACATCAACAAAGAGTAAAAAAACTATTTGATAAGAAGGCCAGACCTAGAGACTTCCAGGTTGGAGACATTTTTCTACTCTGGGACAAGAGGCGGGAGCCTCGGGAAGTCATGACAAATTTGATTCTCTCTGGTTGGGTCCTTTCAAGATCAGACACTTTGTTGGAGAAAATTATTTCTACTTGGACTATATAGATGGAACATCTCTTCCATTACCATATAGTGGAAAATACTTGAAGTTGTTTCAGTCCTAGGTTACTAGTAAATCCTTTGTACAGTCTTGTATAGTTTTCATTTTTGGTCTTTGTGTGGTGTTGTGTGGGTATCTCTTCATATTGTTCCATCCTTGACTCTATTTTTCCAATGGATAAGGCACTAGAGATTCTAGAATTCTTAACCCTTATTTGATATTTCTTGATCAAAATAATCCATCCTAGAAAGATCCAGGTTGTTGTCACTTCCCCAAGAATGGTGAATTTTCCTCTTCAATTTTAAAATTTTTGGGTCCCCTAAGAAAGAGATAATTTCAAATAGTTAGTCATTTTTCAAAATTTTGAGTTTTGAGAATTTTTATTTGTTATGCATATATTTCAGGTTTTTCAGTCCCTCATGTCCCACGTTCCTTTGGGCCATCTATTCCCCAATTTTCTTCTTTTCTGCATAGTCATGATTTTCCTTTATTTTCGGTCATTTTGGGTTTTCGGGAAATCATGTCTCGATGTTCCAAGGGTTATCTATGTAATTTTTTCCAACTTACCCAGTTTACGTATGCTACGAGTGTCTTGGTTTTCATGTCCCACATGTCCCAAGTTCTTCCCGACCTCCATTTCCCATGCAAGACTACTTTTTCCACTTTTTCATTCACTATGGCTATTTTGAGTCTACGTGTCCTAGATGTCTCGCTGTCCCTTAGGCCGGTTGTGCAAATTTGTTCCACCTTTTCCAATATTTATTGTCTTAATTTGGCATATATTATTTATTACCTCATTTATTTCACCTCACTGACCTACTTGAATCGGAATGTGCATAAATAGGTGGGGTAATTGGTTATTTTTCTGTCTCACTTGTATTTGCTAAATTCCTTTCAGTTTCTCCCTCTCCACTATTTATATCCGTGGTTGAGTCCTGCTTCATTATTTTCAAATTTTTAGGTGCAAGGGAAGCTTTGAATCACCAAATTATAACTCGGAGAGATAAGGTATTTTTCTCATGGAGACCTTCTACTCCTTCCATTAAATAAATATCACTTATAAGGGACACAAACACCTATCTTCTTTGGAGATGGCTATATCAGCAATAGGTGATAATGAGGCTGAACACCTTGATTTGGATGATTTTTGGGCATGCATTAATTATCAAAACCCTTCTCCCATTTCTCAACTAATTAAGGAAAGTGGAATTGTGGAGGCGAGGTTTTTTCCAATTTCTATCCAATGTGTTATACGGTGTTGGCCTATGGTTCATACTTCAATCCAAACAAAGGAAATTATTGATCCTCAAGGGAAAGTAGTGGCTCGACTTGATGAAAATTATATTAGCACTACTTTCAAAATGACCATGATTGAAGGCTCGAACATTATTACCAGAGATTAGGAATATCTTCTTTTTATCAAGATAATGAATGATATAAGAGTAGAGTGGCCAAGTCTTGGTTTAAGAACCCAAATAAAGGAGCCTCAAGGTTGCCCAAAATAATGTATAGGGTTGATTTCAATGAAGAATTGTCATATGTTATCACTCTCCTTTCTAGGATAATGGGAATTCCCTCTACCAATGAATTTCATTATTGGATGTGCCCCTATATCAATATTATATATGAAGGCAAGAAAAGATTGAATTGGGTAGGAATAATCTATGACAACCTTACTGAATAATTGGAAAATGTTCAAAGGACTCAAACCTTCTACATGAAATCTTATTTGATGTATACCATTGTATCTTACAGAGAATGGTTGGAATTATACCATGTTGAATACAAGAAATATGCTCTTATCTATGTGTATCATCTACAGTTAACTCTGAAGGTTAGCAACCATCACTTTAGGAGGGTGAATGATGCATTTACTATGTACATCATCAAATTGGTGGAAGGAGATACTACTAGAATATTTTCAAATGAATTGAAACAACTATTCAATATCTATGGCATCTTTTTCACTCAATTTAGGAAATTCTCATATATACAGGTGGTTGGATTTTAGGGACAACCCCTAAAACTCCCTATGTACTATAGTGATAAGATGGCTTTGGTTGAGATATGCAGACAGTTGGATAAGTTGCATAGAACTTGTAGGGATAAGAAGATTGTAGGTATTTAATTCCCAATCACATTGGGTAACTACACTTGCAAGACTTCTTTAGATGCTCATAATATTGACAGAACAATTGCTCCTCTTACTCTTCACTATTATAAACCTAGAAATTTATTTGATATTAAGGAGTTCATTTCCACCAATTTCAGAATGGGTTATCAGCACCTTGCTGATATTGAAGACTACTGGGCTGATTGTTCTGATGATTATGAGGCTCGAGAGAAGATACTATGGAAGATTGTCTCTACAACAAATTGAGGATTTTGGTATATATAATGTTCTTGAAGGGTTTGAGGATGATGATGAAGAATTGTAGTCTCTTGAGTATGAGAGATCAATCAAGCACACTCCTATTGAAACCATTGATTGGTTTGTTAAGGAGAGAGATGATTTAAAGGAGCTCAACAACCCTGTCTTGGTGAGAACTAGGCTTTGGTTTGATAGGAAAATTAAGATGATTAGGGCAAGAAAATCTAGGTCTACTTCTCAAGATACTTCCACCCCTCAGAAATAAATACCTTTATCAAATCCTAAAGCACATGAATTTTTTTCCTTCTCCACTAGAATCTTCAAATCTGGTGTACACAAAGAAGGGAAAATATAAGAAGGATGATAAGGCAAAGGAGGTTATTCAAGAGAGTGAGAGGCTACCCTCTCCTAAGAAAACTGAAATAGTACCTGATGAGGGAGAAATTGTGGACCTTGGTGATGATGATAGTGAAGGAAAAGAGTAGGGAAATCCAAAGGAAAATATCCCTGAGGAAAGCGGTGTAAAGGATGATCAATTAAAGAAACCAGTTTCAGAATATGTGGAAACATATATTAAGGGATCTCCCATCACCCAAGATGAGACCTTTGTGTTGGAATTGGTTTTTGTACAAAATTTAAGTGCAATGAGTGCATCTGTACTTGGTCCCATTGCTCCTTTTCCTTCTAGTTCTTCCTTTGGTTGGGTACAACCATTACTTAAAAGCAAGAAAAGGAAGGCCACTTCAAGTATTATTTCTCCTATGTTTGATTCGAGGGCAGAAATTGGTACTATGCCTCCCCCTCCAACTAAGAAGGATAAGGTCACATCTAGATTGATCTCAAACTCTCAAGGCCAACAATTCATGGAGATTACAAGACCCAAGCTTGAAAAGGATCAAACGGACCTGTTAATGGGTGACCTAGAATTAACAAGAATTTATCTTGGTGAATCAACACCTTAAAGTGAGGAGCATAAATTGAGGGAGATAGTGTCTAAATTTATTGAAATATTAGAAAAAGGGAAGTAAACACAGGAGAGCGCTTAGAGGAGCAGAATAAAATTTTGTCAAGTTTCATCAAATCCTTATTGGCAGAAGATAAAGTACTTGACCTAACCCCCCTAGCTTCCATCCTACCACCTTCCATTATGTATAATGATGAATTTCAAGCCATCAAATATATTTATAAGAATGCTACTTATGGGAAGGAAATGGAGGACATGGTTTATGACTTTATAATCATAGGTTTAAAATTTATTGAGGAAGCATTTAAGTCAAATGATAGAATTACTAAGATCTAGCTAAAGTTCACCTCAAATCTCAGTGGTTTAGATAGAAAAATTAAATTATGGAGTGAATGTATTTAGGATCTTAGACTAATGAGTGAAACAGATGTACAAATCCTTTTGGAAAATAAGGTATTTGATGATGCAAAGTTGAATCTATCTAAGCAGTGGGTTTTCAGCATTGAATGGAAGATAAAGGTTCTTGAAGAATCCATTGGAGAACTCAAGAACATGTTACAAAAAGGAGAAGCTTTTAAATCTTGTGTCATGACCGCTTTCCAGGATATTCATTGCCAAATATTCAAGGAGAATTCAAATGATAAATTCACTATCCAAGAAATCAAGTCTCAATTCAAGACATTTGTTAAAGAATATTTGTTCAAGCAAGACACTATATCCAAGGAGAAGATGAAAGAAATTTGCACACTACAGACAGCTATCACAGATGCTAATAAAGAGTTCTTAGAAAATGTAGAGTTTGGAAAATAAATGGAGAAGTGTCTGGGCAATTGGACTCATGCCACTTCCAATACAACAATTCCTTGGGGCATGGACATAGCTGAGGCATTGAAAAGATTCATAAATCAAGTGCTCAAGATGAAAGGAACTATAAGCACTTCTTCCAACATCTCGGCATCCTAGTTCATATTTTCCTTTCTTAAATATCTAATTAAGGTGGATTTTTAGTCATATGTTATGTAAACAAGAGATGAATTGAGATCATAATATTTAATTAGATACTTGGATTTTGGGGTTAAAAGAAAGGAAACTTAAAAAGATCTTTTGTAAAAAAATTTTGGGTTATTTAAAGAACTTTTCTTGTCATTCTAAAGGATTGGATTTTGATATCTGGGTATGTAAAAGAACATTGAACTGTTAATCAATATAGAATAAGTTTCATTATCTCTCATGCACTATCCCTTTCTATTCCTTGTCTGATTCATATGAAGCTATGTGTATTTAAGAAAGAACTTTGTGTCTTTCAGTTGATATTATGCTTAGAACTTTGTGTCTAATACATGATGTCATGTGTTTTTATATGTGTAGTTTAAATCTTGTTATTTTATCAAGCATCAGTAAGATATCATTATGCAATCTATGTGTCTAAAAGTGCTCCCCTCTCTTCAATTTTTGAATACCAGTTCCTCTATTCTCCTTTCTTTTGTATTGAAAATATTTGGATGAAGACATCTAAAATATCAAAATATTTACCAAAATATTGAACAAATGTTTATATTATAAATAAGTATTTTGGTTTTTCTCTTTTGTGTTCAATAAATGAACGTCTCTGATAAAGAGGAGGGACTATTGTCCCCTGACTATTTCTTGTTTTCAATATCAAATCCTACAACCAACAACATGGTTCATTAGCAACTTTCGGAAGATATTTTCACATAAGGACATGGGTATTGATACTCCTATTTAGCATGCAAAATTTTCAAACCAATTCAAGACCTTTCTAGTTCGTCATAGATTTGTTTTCAAAATCACATGAGTTTTTATGTGTTACATACTTTGGTAGGTAGGGAGACAAAATATTTGAGGATGTATTTCAAAACATGGTGTGAGCTCAAAAGAAACACCAACGAGTTCTTCCAATTTTTATTACAATTTTAAATCATGGCTGAATTCTTTAATGATTTCGTGTTCTTTACGAATAAGTTATCTCATCTTACTAACACCTTCCGATGGTGCCTTTGGAAAGTGAAAATTTGTCTTAAATTCCTTCTCAATTGTGTCCCAATCTTTAGTGCCTTGTGCATTTTTTTTCATGTACCAACGTAGGGTGTATTCTCTTAAAGTGCCTATAAAATCATACAAATTCTTTTTTTTATTTTTTATGTTGTTTCTCTTCCAAAGTATGAATCCAAAATGAATAAGTGTTCCTTAACATCTTTAGTGTCTTTTCCAAATACTGGTAGTCTAATTTTCAGAGCCATCTTCCTAGTTGATTGGAGAATTGGTTGTGGCTAAAAATTGGTTGCTTATTCGATGGTTTTACTTTCTTAGATTGATTGTGATATTTTTAAGATACCCTTCCTCCCTTTTTCTATGGATAATTTAATATCAAAGTGTAGATCTCCTAATAGTTCTCTAAACTCTCTCACAATCTCTTCTCCTTCTTACTTTCTTCTTACAATTATTGATATCTTTCCATCAAACTTTCTCCTTTTTCTACTTTTAAAATAGGTGTGTGAAGTGGCACAATGAATGGTGTCTAATCTAGGGGTCATCTCCTTTGGGCTCATGTGGTGGTTGGGGGAAACATATTTTCTTGACTTATTTTCATAAGTATTTCTTGTTAGCATAATTTAGTATAGGCATATTTATTGCATTTTATTGCAATGTCTTTTATTTAATAATGTGCAACATGTGCACTCTAGTCTAGTGACTTGCATTCAATATTGTTATGTTGGATAACATTCAATATTGGTATTAGTAGTAATTACATGTGCATGTGAGATGGGTCTTATCATATCATAGTTGGTGCCTGATAGGGTGTCATGTCTATCCATATGAGACTTTCTAATATCTATAAATATTACAACTCTTGCATTGTTATGTAATCTAATTTCATGATCAATAATATTTGTGAGGCTTTCGTGCCTCTTTGGTCATTACAATCTTATTGTATTGTATCATTTAGTATCAGAGCTATACCATTATTATCATTTGGTATCAGATCAGGTTCTATCTAAGCAAGGTTGAAGAGGAGCACTATTGGAGAGGATCCATTAGAGAAGAAGATCTGCATCAAAGGAGAGCCATTGAAGCATCTCATAGCCTCCATTCCTTCCAAGCATCCCTCAACTAAAATTTGACCTATCCACTTATTTGGAAGGTAAATTTTTTTATTAGTCATTGGCATAGCCAATTGATCCAACATATTGGTGGAATATTTCAGATTTGGAGATCTTTAAAAAAAAGATCTTAAAAAAAAAAAAAAAAAAGATCTTAAAAAAGAGAAAGATCTTGAAAAAAATTACAGATCTAAAAAAGAGTGAAAAAAATCAGATCTAATAAAAAAATCAGATCTGAAAGTGGAGGTGTGAAGAATTCGGGAGCAAAGGTTGAAGCAGTCCCGTCAACAAAATTCCAGCAGATAGCTCTTAGAAAAAGGACGTAAATTTTTCATACAATATCAGATTGATGTGCCATTTTTTTTTGGAAAGATAAGAAGGAGATGCACAATTTTTTAGTTTACATCATCTTCAGATTCGGCCTCTACATGTGACAAAAATTTTGTACAAGTCGGATCATTTTTTCTGAAAAAATCAGATCTAGCTAGTAAATTGGTAAGATCTCAAAAACCAAGATTCTAATTCTTTTAAAATTTTGTGGGTTTCAAGAAAAATATTTTATGATGCTACTTTCAAAATTTTAGAAAAACCTAGATCACGGTTTGTGAGAAAAGGTGAAAACAATATTCAGATTGTTTGTTTGGATCTTGGGAACAAACAGGTCAGCAGTTCAATTCCCACTCTCTCCATATTTATTATTAAATTATTTTTTTTGGAAAATTTGGAGAAATTACTAAATTTTGGGAGATTTCAAAATTTAGAAGCTCACCAAACACATTTAGAGCCACCACTAAATTTAGTGGAAAAACACCTATTGGGGGTAAAAAAATATTTTTGGCCTAAATTGTGTATTTTGTGATTCTAGACCCTTTTTTCTAAAGAGGGGGAACACAAAAAAACTTCATTTTGATGTAATTTTGGAGCATTTTGTACTAATCTTGGTGCATAAAGTGTAAAAAAAAAAAAAAAGTGCAAATTTTTTATTTTATGTTTGGTTCTATCACACGAGATCTTTGATCTCATAGCAGCGTTCGGTATATACGGTGCCTCTGGGAAGCACTTACGGGTGATGCCATCACGACTACTACTGCACTTAATGCCTAACACAACTGCCTAAATGTTGTCTGGGCATCGACCCTATAAAATTGATGGGGAGTAATAAGGACACAATACACACACATTTGAGCCCTCCCATCCATTTGTGCTTGCACAAACCCCTCTCCGTATTGTCTACGTACCACGTACTAAATTCTTTCATGTGCATTAACACCTCTTTCGTACTGATAGGTATATTGAAAGGGTGATCTTCTTTCATGTACTAATGGGTATATCGAAAGGGAGCATATATAGAAAGGTTTGGTATATCGACTGACGGTATATTGAGAAGGAGACCATAAACTTGGAGTGATAAGAGTCTTACCCTTTGTCATAAATTCAGATTACGTAAAATGGGTACACAAGCACCAAAGTTCTTCTTGCGATTCACAACTGTTTAGAGGAGATAACTATGCTGCATGGTAACCAAAGATCAAGATGTTACTTGAGTTTGAAGACCTATGGACAGTTGTAGATGGAACGACAACAAGATCACTTGATGATGGAAGACAACAAGTTCAATTTTATAGGGCCAATCAAAAGGCCAAGTTGATCATCTTATTTTGTGTAACAGATGATGTGCAAACCCACATTAGAGATGCCACATCGGCCAAGGATATAGGGGATAAGTTGAGCACAGTCTATGAGGTAAAGAACAAGAATTCCATCCTCAACCTACTATCACAACTGCATACTCTCAAGTTCAAGCACAATGAGAAGGTTGAATTTTTTTTAGATGAGTTGCTACTTTGAGGGCATCTCTATTGGCATTGGGAAAAGAGATAAGTGATGAATACCTCGTACCAATTGTGTTGTGAGCACTCCCTCCTTCCTACAGAATATTTGTGACAACTATTAATATGAGTGAACACATAGTCACCTTTGAGAAGTTGGTCAATCTACTCTAACAAGAAGACGAATGAACAACAAAGATCATGAAGATGAGCAAGCACTATCTTCTAATCATAAAGAAAAGGGGAAATTTCAGTCCAATAATAAGAAGTCCCAACAAAATCAAAGTCAACAAAAGGACCAAAGTCAACGAGACAACACCAAGAAGTGTCCCATTTACAATAGAGGGGGACATGACATCAAAAATTGTTAGTACAATTCCTACAAAAAGGGTTCATCAAGCAATTCAAAACCCAACAACCAACAGGGTAACAACAATTCAAATAAAGGGAAGTCCAACAACAACAACAACCAAGGGCAGAAAAATGGTAATTGGAAAAGAAAACCCAAACAACAAGGGTACATTACCGAACATGAGGATGATTCAGATGAAGGACACCACATGTATTCTATTAAATTTGATGAAAAACTAAGTCAACATAAGATATCTGGTATGTTGACTCGGGTGCAACTCGACACATGACTAGACGCAAGGATTGGTTCTACACACTACATGACTAACCTACCAAGAACCATGTGTCATTAGGTGATGACTCATCATACAGTGTCAAAGGGATTGGAAACATTTCACTACCTCTTATAAAGCATGACTACAAAATCACAGATGTATTATATGTACTTGGATTGACCAAGATTTGCTATCGCTTAGTCAACTCCTTGATCACAACTTGAAGTTAGATGGTGACAAAGAATAATGGATAAAAAGTGTGCTTGATAAGAGATGAGTCAAGATGTTCCAAGATTGTAGCAAGAGCCTCCAATGTGGGACGCATGTTCCAACTTGATTTTGTCCACAAGGATGATCAAGCTCTAGTGGCCAAAGACACACAATCTACGAACTATGGCATTGCGAGATATGGTCATATCAGTTTTGGCTATCTCCAAGCACTTCAAAAGGGCAACATCGTGAAAGGATTTCCTACACTCAAGAACAACATTGACAAGTGTCACAATTGCCTAGCTAGAAAGCAACACAGAGTACCCATCCAGAAGAACACATATAGAGCTAAGGGAAAACTTGATTTGATGCACACCAATATTTACAGAGCCCATGTAACCAAGTCATTCTAGATGTCAATAATTCATGCTTTGTGTTGATGACTACTCAAGAAAGATGTGGATATATTGTCTAAGAAACAAGATTCAATCCTTTAAGACATTTCAAAAGTTCAAAGCACTTGTTGAGAATGAAGTTGTTTGCAAGATCAAAACTCTTCGCTCATATCAAGGGGGAATTCACAAGTAATGAGTTCAAGAATTACACTGGAAGCTCATGGGATTCATCGACAAATGCCTCCTACTCACACACCATAGCAGAATGGTATAGTTGAGATAAGGAATTGTACTATCATGGAAATGGTGTGATGTATGATTGATTACTCGAGGTCTAACAAAGAAATTTTGGGTAGAAGGCTGCAAGACCTGTAGTCTATTTGTTGAACAGAGTGCCTGAATAGCTCTTGAAGGAGTGACACCTCAAGAAGCATGGTCAAATCTGAAACCATCAATTTCACACCTAAGAGTATTTAGGTGTAAAGTTGGCATGCACATACCCAAGAAGAACATGAACAAGTTAGATATGAAAGCTAAGAAACTGATATTCATTGGATACAATGAAGAAGCACTTGGGTATAGATTATGGGATCCAAAAGTAAAGAAAGTATACACAAGTAGGGATGTTGAGTTCTTTGAGAAGAAACAAGTAGATGCTCCACTCAATGACTCAACAAACATGTAGAATACACCTCTTGTGAAGATAGAATTTGATGTTCCCACTAAAGATGACAGTGATGAATTGGATGATGGTGAAAATCTGATCCACCACAAGCTAATAGAAGAGCTAAGAAGTTACCTAAATGGTATACTCAATTAATAAGAGATGCAAATTTGGATGAAGCACCTAGCACATCATCCAATCCTAGAACTAAAACTCACAAATCAAGCTCGTGAAGAGGTCAATTATGCCCTAATGAGAAGAGTTTTGAAACAGTTGAGCCATCTACAGATTCGGAAGCCCTATAATCAAAATCTTGGAAAGATGCCATGGATTCAAAGTATCACCAATGATGAAGAACAACACATGGCAACTTGTCGACCTTCCACCGTGGAAGAAATCCATTGGATGCGAGATGGATATTCAAGACTAAGTATAAAACAGATGGGACTATTGACAAGTATAAAGAAAAGCTTGTAGTAAAGGGGTATGCACAACAAGAAGGCATTGATTATGAGGAGAAATTTTCTCCCATATCCAAAATCAAGATAATCGGGATGATCTTTGCTCTAGCTACACAATTTGGTTGGAAATTCCACCAAATGGATGTGAAAAGTTCCTTCCTTAATGGAGATTTGCAAGAAAAAGTCTATATGACTCAACCAAAGGGTTATGTAATACCAAGAAAAGAGATGATGGTATGCAGACTCATAAAATCTCTATATGGCCTAAAACAGGCACCTCGGGCATGGTACATCAAAATTGATGAGCATCTCATAAGTCATGGATTCGAAAGGAATCTTTATGACTGCAATCTCTACATCAAAAAGAAAGGGAGGGATATTGTCATTATGGTTGTTTATGTCGACGATCTAGTCATTACAGTGCGGTTCTATGAAGATGATCGATGTAACAAAGAAGCATTTTAATCGATCATTCGACATGACAGATCTCGAGATCATGCACTATGTCTTGGGTTGGAAGTATGGTAAAAAGAGAATCATATCTTTGTGTCATAGTTGAAATACACCAAGACAATGCTCAAGAAATTCAGGATGATGGACTGCACTCCTATTGCTACACCTATGGAAGTGAGACTTCAGTTATCTCGTTCCGATCCATCACCACCGGTGAATACAACTCTCTATCGGCAGTTGATCGGGAGTCTCATTTACCTGACATATACTAGACCAGATATCAGCTTTGCAGTCAGCTATTTATCACGCTTCATGCAAGAACTGAAAATATGTCATTGGAAAGCAACAAAGAGAATACTAAGATATCTAAAGGGTACAGTTGACCTTGGTCTAGAGTACAAGAAGAACGACAACTTCTTCTTGACAGGATATTCAGATTCAGATCATGCAGGAAACATGGATGATAGGAATTCAACATTAGGCTTCATCTTCTTTATGGGATCTAGACCGATATCATGGGGAGGCAAGAAAAAAAACTTTGTTTCTTGCTCTTCTACGAAGTAGAGTATCGAGCTGCAGGTGAAGCTGTTTGTGAAGCAATATGGCTATGCCAAATAATGGAAGGAATTGGTCTACCACAATAGAAATCTACTCTAGTATATGTTGATAATGAAGGAGTTCTGAAGCTTGTTCACAATCCAATATTTCATGAGAGAACAAAGCATATTGAAGTATAGGTTCATTTCATACGCGAGCATGTCTTGAAGAACAACATACAACTCCAGCCATACGTCCTATAGCTGAACAGAAGGAAGATGTTTTCACTAAGTCACTTACACGTGACAAATTCACACTATTTAGAGAGTTCCTCTCCACTTCATTGGAAACTATGCAAAATTAAGGGGGGGAATGTTAGCATAATTTAGCATAGGCATATTTATTGCATTGTCTTTTATTTAATAATGTGCAACATGTGCACTCTAGTCTAGTGACTTGCATTCAATATTGGTATTAGTAGTAATTACATGTGCATGTGAGATGGGTCTTATCATCTCATAGTTAGTGCCTGATAGGGTTTCATGTCTATCGATATGAGGCTGTCTCATATCTATAAATATTACAACTCTTGCATTGTTATGTAATCTGATTTCATGATCAATAATATTTGTGAGGCTTCCATCCCTCTTTGGTCATTGCAATCTTATTCTATTCTATCATTTGGTATCAGAGCTATACCATTATTATCATTTCTTCCACCTATAACTTTCTTCCCTTAACATATCTTAATCGATAATTTTATTCTAATCCTTCATTACTTTTTTTTTTTTTTTTTCCTCTTCTTTATATTGTTTCTCTAAACTACTTTTCTCCTTCCTCTTATTCCTTTGTTATGTTTATAATTTATCTAAACTCTTCAAATAATTCTTCCATATCAATGACTTCTTCTTCCTATTCACCTTTTTATTTAATTAATAATGGAACTTCTCTTTCTTCTTCTCCCCATGCTTATTCTCCTACTATCTCTTTGAAATATGGTTCTAATTTACCTACTAACTATTCTAAATATCTCATTAGGATGGCTTTCTTTGATAATGACTGTTGGATTGGATTATCTATGGAATATCTTACCATGGGGTTCCACGGGGTAACCAAAACTTGTTTATATCTACCTTGTGTGGGAATTATAGCAATACTTTGAGTGTCTACCTCCATCTCCAAGGTATCCAATTGGTGGAGTCCACTTGGAGTCGTTTTTCTTTCTTTTCTATTTTCTAAATTTTGTTCAATTTTTCTTTCCTTTCATTTAACTTATTCACCATTTCCTCCCTTGATAACCTCTATTTTTATATCTTATTATTTAACTCCTTTTTCTATGTAACTATCGTGGCTCTCTCTAACCTCCTCATTGTGATTATTAATTTTTTGTTAGTTAATAGCTATCTTAATCCACCTAGTCCTTATTTTTGTCACTTATGAGATTGTTTTCCTTCATGTCATTCTATTTCTATTGTCTCAACCATCACCCCATTAATTTTGATTAGTTACATCTCTTGGATCTCCCCCTTCACATACATCATCTTGTGGTGCCTTACCCCTAAAGGAAATTTTCTGCACTTCTAATTAATAATTTTTCTACCAGTAAAATTTTGATTAAAAATGGATTTTTTTAGAAATTTTCCTTGTGCTCCAATTAGAACTTTAGCCTTCATATGATAAAAAAAATTCCACCCTTGGATGGCCCAAGTAATTATATATGAATCTAATATGGTCTCAAACCAATAATCAATTTCTCTAGTCCAGGGGTTCACAAACGCGTCGAGTATATTTAATGTTTCCTAAGTCCACTCAAAAAATTTCCTCAAATGTAACCGTGACCACTCTATTCTTTTAGCATGTTCAAATATGTAAGTCCATAATAAATATGGAAATTGAGACCAAAATTCCTCTCCATATTTTCCAAATACTTCTACCTTAGTTTCTTTGTATGATGCTTTGAGTCTCTTTGCTTCTCTTTTGACAAATATATTAATTTTAATTTCCTGCTAATCCTTAATTTTCTATCGTTGTTGGTTTCCAATATATTGGTGTTGAGATTTTCCAGGACATTTGATTAACGAAAGGAACCTAGGGTCAGACACCAAAATGTTGACCTTAAGCAACAATAATAGTGTGAGGGTTAAGAATTTTTCCCTTTTGTTAAGGATGTGCAAGGGAAAGAGTAAACTAAATCTAATTGATGAACAAAAGAATGTAAAATCACATAACAAACTTTTCTCCAAACATCAGTCTTTATTCATATCTCAAAATAGATTACATTAGTCTCATACACACATACAATTTCTCTCTATTCTCTATATCTTATATATTTCTCATTTGTGGCACACATATATTATCTCATGTGATACACATATATTTTCTCATGTGGCACACCATATACATTGGATTAAGTACAATAAATATATTTCTTACAAAATAATCAAAAGACACTTCTTTTGGTCATGACTCTGTCGGCTTTACGCCTTACTCTGTTTCTGTCTTTCTTTGATCCATGACTTTGTGTAGGATTCCATGGCTTTCTCCTATATTTTGAGGATTTTTCTGTCTACCGCAGCTTCTCTATAGTCTTCGGTTTTTTTCCTCCTTTATCCATGACTTCTTGCTTAGTCTCGTGGATTTCCTTGTACTTCTTTAGATTTTCCCAAAACTTGATGAAGAACCATGTCAAAATTTTCTTTTTCTTTTGAGATTCTTATAAGGTTGATCAATGTGGGAAGACTTCACTTCCATAATATGAAAGTATCCATCCCTCGAGGGAGTGCTCTACATTTAGATTTTTTTACTTTTAGAATTTAGAATTTTTCTTTTGAGATAGCGGGATGAGATATGCATGATATATGGCCTTCGAGGGATAATTTTATACTTTTGACATTATTTTATTCATGGTAACAGTTTCCTTCGAGGATCGAGTCTATTTTGGGTAATATAGCTTGTGACATAAGAATTCTAAATTTGACTTTGGGATAGAGCTGAGGATATCCTATTAGACCACTTGTGGATGGGAAGATAAGATGTACAAGTGACACCTATGGACCCTTAGAGTGGTTCCTATAGGTAGATGAGAGGGTGATGGGCATAATGATTATGTGGTTCCCATCTAGAAGGAGGAATGTTTCTATGAGGAACATGTTATGGGAAGATCCATGGTGCCCAGATTCAAGGTCATATATAGGATAGTGATGGTAGACCACATGATTCCAAATCATTACGATGAAAGGTGGAAAGTCTAGTGATGGAAATGAGATCCTAGAATGTGACTAAGATCACGTTGGTAAATGTGTTAATAGTAGAAAGCTTGTAAGTGCAATGCATTGAGAGGTTATGTTTCCATTTTTCCATCTAGAGAGGCTAAGTGATAGGCTCCAAACCCAAACTTATGTGTGATAATATATGATCCAATCCAATTTGGATAAAACATTCCATGTTGACTCCTTTCTATAGTAGTGGCATTCTGATTTTCTTTAAGGACAAGGTCATTAATGTTAAATTCATTTTATTTTATATGTTTGTTATAATCACGTTCAATGTGTTATTGATGGACATGATGATGTTGAAGAGTGATTAAGTGACACTCGTCTAGAAATTTGAGTTGTGTTAGACACTCTTGTCAATAGTCCTCTTCAAAGATGAAGTCACAAAGAGAAACACACAAATATGGTATTTAAACTTTGAGAGGAATAAAAGATTCAAAGCCATAGAAAAGAGAGAAAGGGGTAGATCTCGTAGAGAGTGTGGATGTCATTATGATAAGCCTAAAGGGATAATGGGATATGAAGATGCCAATCTCGACCTGCTTTATCAATAATTTTGGTAAGGATGTTACGAAGAGTTTTATTAGTGGCTTCGTCTTGGCCATTATCTTGAGGATAATAAGGAGAAGAGAATATTAATTTAATTTTGAAAGAGTTTCAAATCTTCTTAATATTTTTTTTTAAGGACTCTCCTTTGTCGTGATGATCTTATGAGGAACACCAAAGTGATAGATGATGTGTTGATAGACAAAGTCAACGATTTTGTTAGCTTTGGTGGATGTGAGTGTAATGGATTCTACCCATTTGGTGAAGTATTTTTAGTGGTGAGAATATAATAATGAAGCCGAGAAGAGTGTATTTGATGATACCAATTAGGTCAAGGCCCCATTGCGTGAAAGGCCACAAGTCCTGAGCCGGTTGTAGGGCATGACTAGGGGTGTAAATGTGATTAGAATGATATTAGAATTTAACATAGTTTTTAACATAGTTAGAGAAGTCTTGATTTAGGGTTGACAATAGTATCCCATCTAAAGGATTCATTTGGCGATGGAAAAATTGATAAAATTTCCACCACATATTTCATTGTGAACTTCTTGGATATCCCGGATAGATTCATGATATTTAAGGCATCATAATAGGATACCGGTAAACAAACATTTGTAGAGGATAATGCCAAGGATGACATAGTGGTTGGCACATTGAAGGATTGACCTCGGAGGGAATGTTGGATTGAGATAGATAGTCAAATATCTAACTATACCAGATGTACTATTGATTAGAGTCAACAAGATTGATACAAAAAAATCACGTTTATGAGATGGTTGATTAAAGCATTGAATAACGAAGAGTTTAGATTCTTCCTTTGTCCATGGGATGAGAGATGTGGGGATGCCATAGTGTCTATGAAATGATTAGATGAGTGAGGAATGGTTTGGATGGTATATTGATTGAAAGCTTTGAGAAGAAATTTGATGATGTCCTTTTATTTTTGAAGGACTTCTTTTTTCATTGATAGATTCCCTTAATTTGATTGATAATCAGTTGAGTATCACCATAGATATCAAGGATTTTGACTTTGATCATGATAGCAGTTTAAATACCTAATACCGAGCTTCATACTCAGCCATGTTATTGAGCACTCAAAGTTGAGCTTGTAATCCATGGGAATAGGATTTTCCCAAGGAGGAATAATGATGACGCCAACACCTCCCCTATTCAAAACTTAGATCCATAAAATAAAGTTATTGGCTTGAGGGAGAATACTCATGATCGATGATATGGATAGATTTGTTGGGAAATTACTTGTATGGAAGATGATTGTTAGGAAGAGGGATTTTACAATTTGATCAATGATAGCCTCGACCCTTGATACATTTATGAGATATGAACTCTAGGTCATATTCAGCATAACGATGAGATATAAATTGATGTAATCATTGTGATAAGTTTTAGAATGCATGGTTTTGAGAGGATTGAATCTAGTGATGACATAGGTTTTGTTATTGAGAAAATAATGGCAAAGTTTGGAAGTGGTGAAGGAAAGAACACAACATATCTTTTTAGCTTTAGTGTAGTGGGTCGTATAATCATGCAGAGTGCGGCTAATGTAATAGATGGTTTTCTCCTAGATCATGTTTATCATAATGTTCCAACATGGAACCCAGAGCATGATCAAAGTCAAATGCGTAAAGATAGAAATTTTTACCCTCGCATGGAGGCGTGAGCACAAGTGGTGATAGAAGATAATTTTTCAGGTCATTACAGCTTTTTAACGCTTGGCATCCCATTTGAAGTGAATGTATTTACGGAAATGATCTAAGATTTTGATATGAAATGCGGTTTGATTGGAGCCTACCTTGGAGACTACAAAGTTACTTAGGATTGGAAGGAGGCATCTCAAGGATGGATTTGATTTTGGTGGGTTCAAATTCAATACCCCAATAGAGATAATGAATACAAGGAGTTTTACGCTTAAAACCCCAAATACACACTTAGCGGGATTGAGACAAAGTAAGAAGCGTATGAGACGCATGAAGAGGATTTCAAGCATGGATTGATGATCTTGTCGACATTTAGATTTACCTAAAAGGTCATTGATTTAGTCATTGACAAATTTTTTTAATAAAATCATGGAATATTTATGTCATGGTGTATTGATAAGTGGCCCATGTGATTTTTAAACCGAATGGCATGACACAATAGCAAAAGGTCCCCCAAGTGGTGATGAATAACTTCTTATGTTGGTATTCGTGCAATAAGGATTTGATTATAACTAGAAAAACTATCCATAAGAGAGAGAATCTTGTGGCCTACAGTGAGTTCAATGATTTGATCGATGTTGGGAAGGGGAAATTCATCTTTTGGGAAAGTGAGATTTAGGTTTCAAAATTCAATATAGATGCAGGGATTTCTAGAGGATTTTACAATGAGTACGATGTTGGAAACCTATTACGGATAGATAGTCGATGGGTATGATGAAATTGCCAGAGAGAGAAGGTGTTGTAACACCTCTTTGATAATGAGGACAACATGAGGATGCATGTGGCGTAGTTTCGCTTAACCAATTTGGAGTTGGGGATGGTGATGATGTTGGGATCAAGGCCTGCCATGACAATGTAAGACCATGTGAAGGAAAGGTTGTTTTTATAAAGAAATGTGGTGAAGGATTCTAACTCTTGTAGGTTAATAGATTGACCTACTTTGAATATGTGGGGATCTTACGAGTCCCTATGTTTACATCAATAGTCGATTCATTGATGAGGATGGATGTATCAAGTGGTAAGGACTTATGAAGATGAGAATCTTCTATACCAATTTAGGAAAGAATGGATTCTTCATCATTGTTGTTATCCAAAATTCACCCTCAAGGTAAATTTTGATAACATGCATCAGATTCTTGAGTCCCAAGCAAGTAGATTGATTCAATGCCCAAAATCATGTTTTTAGGGCCCCTTTGGCTTCTCTCTAACTCTCCCATCCAAGGAAAAATCCCAACGAGTTAGAAAAAATTGAAAAAATCCAAAAATGAAGTCGCAGGCTTGTTTTAAAGCATTGTGGGTCTGGAGGCTGCGGGTCATACTGAGGTTCATTGTACCAAGTTTGGGGCCGAAATACAAAGGAATCGGCAAAGTCGAAATTTTTGTCCCAGCGGTCTGTGGGATAGTTGGGACGTCGAGACGCGTGGGACGCGCAAATCTGAAATGGCCGCAGGCAGTGAAAATAGGAAAAAGTAGAAGTTTTTGTTCCACATGGTTTGGTACAGCCGGGACAAAAGTACGTGTGGGACACGAATCGGCTGATTTACCTCAAATCAGTTTATTGCGGGTGGTGCGGAGATTTTTGTCTAGGATAGTCGAGACAAAAGTATGTGCGGGACGTGCGGGATGTGAAAGGGTGAAAAGGGTGCAAAATGGGACAAGGAGGCCCAAATCGGCTGATGTGGAAGAATGTGTCCACAACATTCGGACACGCAGACCAAATTTTTCCGCAATACCCACAATTCAAAGGAAAAGTCAACGTTTGACTCTAGAAACTTCTAATGGCCATAACTTTTGTCTCCGAGCTCTAATTTTCACAAAATTGGACTTTCTGGAATGAGCATGATGTTTATTAATTTTAATGAAGGTATCTATATTTAAATAAAAGAAACGTATTCATCGCCAATCGCTTAATGCTCATTCCCATCAAATGATAGAAAACCCTTGCTGGACCCAAAATAGCTACTCGCACTCAAAAGGCTATAACTTTTGCATTTCTCAACGAAATTGCATGGAATTGGTAATCTTGTTGGAATCGTGGCTCTGAGACCAATGCATGTAAATCAATAAATTATATATTTGATGAGAAATTAATGGGTATTTTTCATAAAATGTGTCCGGGTTCATGATAGTGTTTTATTTGGTAGTTGGGAGTGCAATTAAGAAGCATGGTCATCATTCTTTTTTTTTGCAGCACCTAGGACAGTATGGGGAGCCTTTTGCAAGTAACATAAAATCATTTCACTCCATTTAGTGCCTCTTACAAGTGGTTGAAGGAAATATTTCAGGATTTCCATTTTCCCCTTCTCTCTCTCTTCTCATTTTCCTATAAATTGGAGTGTTGGGCTCATTGTAAAAGGAGAGTTTTTCTGGTAGTAAAGCTCTATCAAAATTGCTTTTTGAAGCCGATGTGCTATAGGTGCTTGTTGTGGACTCCTTGTATGGTGATCCAGGCCCTTATCTTGTAACAAATTGAACTGTGTATATCATGAAGCAATAAAATATAAGTTTGTGGATGCATCTTCCCCTGTTGTGTTTTCTTGCATTCTTCTTGCCCCTTCAACCTTGATTACAAGTGTATTGTGTCTATATTTATGCTCTTATAAGGATCTATTATTATTGTGCATGTATGAAACATTGTTTTGAATGCATTTTTAGATTGTGGATGTAGTCAATTTTACTACCATTATAAGAGGAAGGAATCCATGTGCGTCGACCTATCACCCAACAAAAGTCGAACGCTCACCCAAGGCATGTGCGGGCCGAGTCTCTCTTTTATATGAGTTTTTAGTGGGAATCATTCATCAATGATTAGTATAGGAGTATTTAGGAAAGAATTTTAGACATAAAAATATTATAGGGCTCAGACCAGCTTGAGATCCTTGTAGTTTCTTCCAGATTGTGTGTTTTAAAAGACTCGTAATATAACGAGAAAGAAAGCTACAACCATTCATTCATAGCATGAAAAAGAAAGAAAAATTTTATGAATGAAATATAAATGAAACCCACTTATATTCATATCTAAATGTAATAAGTAACCTCATTGTATTCATTGCTTCATTACAAAGAGCCGTAGATGGTAGGTGCATAAATCATACACATCACTAGGCTTGTATAACTACGCAAAAACAAAAGAAATTACAATGTTGAGCTCAATACATCAAAGCCCTACTCGTAGTAATCCTACGAGCTTTACCCATGTTATCTCTCTCGTGCATATCTCTCATATCTTCTCCTCTTAGGTCTCTATCTCTATCTCCACACACCCTTCTTGGTTCATAGGCACTTGTATTTATCACCTTCCCACGCCAGCCGAATCACCTTGTCGCCCTCGGATCTGTCATCAAGTGTCGAATGTGGTCCTTGGTGAGCCTATTTCCTCGAGCCTGAGCTCTCCACTCCATCTCATGATGGTATTCTAGAAGATTCCTTTCTTTGACATGCTCTTTCTGGGCCACCTATTGTCGGTGACATGTTATCTAGGTGCAACCGATCACGCTTTTGACGTGTTCTACCTTTTTGCTTGAATTGGCTAAGTCGTGAACCTCCTTTCACATGCCACGCACTATATTCTTCCTTGAGCCTTTTCTCTTGTGCAAGTTTTCCTTGCGTGCCATCCTATAACCGGGGTCCCGTGTGATCATGCACCTTCGTACATAGTCAATATTTCAGAGCCCAACATCACCCTACACTACACATGTTCTTTTCCCTCGGAAACATTCTACTTTACCAAGGTACAAGTTGGTTCAAAAGGAACCAAGACGTAGATAAATATTACAAAGATGAATAAGGAATGAAAGAATGAAGAATGGGGGAACACTAAACCAAAAGGTCAGGGAAGTCCTTCCGCAATACTACCTCCAACTTATTCCATGTATCGACCTTGTTATATGCCTTCGATAAAGGTCGCCAACCGGAGGTTTACCTCATTAAAACTTAGGCCAACTCCTTGGGTGCCCAAAGTGTCCATAATTTTTCCATATCTTTACCCAGTGTCTACTTAGATTGTCCATTCTCTTGGTAATTTGAGGATTTAGTTCCTTTAGTCGGTCTTGGTTGAGCCCCTTAGTGCCTCAATCTCCTCGGATCTTCTTTCTACTTCCGCTAGACTCTATCCCGCTCCGCTTTATTTCCTTTATTCTTCTCCTAGAACTCCTTTAGCTCTGCTTCAAGATTGGTGACCAAGAATCTCACCACCTTATATCTATCCACGCATGTGTCATATGTGGCCTCAACAGATTGGGAAGCAACATTTACGTCTGTGAGCACCTTGCTATACTCGGAAACCAGTGCTATCACCTTCAACTGGTCCTCCTTCTTCAGGCGCGTGACTACTTCCTCCCAGATTCAAATGCCAAGGGTCACCTCTCCATGGTGAGGACACGCATTAAGTCTTCTAGGTACTCCAAGATCGATGCATACCTCTGGGGATAGGCGTTAGATCTGGGTGTTTCAAGATGATGGTGCTTTTTATCGAGTCTACTTTCTTGTAGACCTCCTACACCTTTGCATTTTCCTCCTTGAACTCGGGCCTTAGCTGTGCACTAATTAATTCCTCCTATTTTAAGTTTTTGGCCACCTTAGCCAACTCTTCCTCCTTCTTGGCCAAATTTCCCTCTAAAGCCCTTATGCTTTGTTGTTCCGTGTGAATAGTCTTGCCTCTGTTTCCACCACGACCTTGTTTAGAGCATTACATACCTTCTCGTCTGTGAGATCCTAGGAATTTACTAAGGGGTTGTCTCCCTTAGACTCTGGTAGTGTGATAAGAACCTTCTGGTATACTTCAAAGTCCGACTCATCAACGTGGGATTCAAATGCCCAAGAAAGCATCTTCTTTGTCTGGGGTACGTGGCATCCTTCTCAAACAATCCCATGACTATAATTCTTTTGGTGGGTACTGTGATTTGGAATCATGTGTGTAGCACCTTCCTTGAGTCATCCACATAGCCCATCATCTTCCTTTGTTCTACATCCAGAGGTATTCTACCCGAGCATGTTCCTTTAGGGAAGCTGACTATTAGAGCGGGGCCTCCTAGGCTGTCATGTCCCTTTTCACTTCTTTCTTCCCTTCCTCCTTTAGCACTATGTCTGCACTCTGCTCTAATTCCTAGTCTACAAGGATCTCGAGCATCTTCTTCTCTTCTCGCTCTACCACTTCAGTTATCTTCTCCTTGGTAAAATCTATGGCTTTCTACCCCTCGGCATCCTTCTCTTCTGCCCTTGTATCTTGATGCCCTCACCTCCTTGTGCACCTTTCCACTATGTGAATATGAACTCTTGCTTCTCTTCTCCACTCTCCTCCTCTGAGTCATAGACACTAACTATGTGAGGTTCCAAAGGTTCCTTGTCTTTTTCTGGCTCTTTCTCCTCATCGCCACCCTCTTCACTCTCATCCTCTCCTTCTCCCAGATATCTCTCCATGCTATCAGTCGCCTCCGAGTTAGCTTCTTCATCTACCTTTTGCTTCTTCCCAAGAGGTTGCTTATAGTTAGGAGATTCTAGCTTCTCTTCTTCCTCTTGGGACTCCATCAATGTGGTGGGTTTTTCATGTGCCTCTATGTCTGGCATCTTCTCCTTTACTGGGGACTTCTTCCTCCGAACATAGGTGCTTGGCTTGGTGCTCATAGAAGGCATGCTCATTGTCTGAGCAGTTGGTACACTTGGTGCTCCTTCCTCTCCTCTACCCCTCTTCTTAGACACTAGCTTCTTCATTCCTAGGGGTCTTCAGGTATGGAGATCTCATCCACCAAGTATGCACCATTTTCAAATTTTGGCCTTATGCGCACGTATACACACGCCGCGGATCCTCTAGCAATAGGAAGTGTTATTGGCCTAGTCATGTGGATCTCGTGCGACATGTACTTTTCCACATACATGTGCTTACCTCTAGGATAGTTCAGTTTCTTCCTCATATCCCTGTGTTCCTGGTCTAATTTACCTAGCTCCAGCCTTAGCTTTTTCGACTCTTTAAATTTGTTCACTCCCACTTGGAAGTACTGGGTAGTGAATGTGAAAGGGAGCTTGCACCAAGGGCTCCATGATTCATCAACAAGTTTGAACCTGCCCAAGAAAAAGTGTTGGTACACCGTGAACTCAGCTTCTCCTTATGTGGCTACTGGGGAAGTTGTTTGGGGATCCTCCACTCTACCTCGAATGCATTTCTCAAGCACGTATACCATTTTTTGAGCCACGCTTTGTGGGGATCCGTCATTGTATCACATGCATACTTTTCAAACCTCTTCACGGGTGAAGGGTCTTCGGCTGGGTACTCCCACACAAACTTATCTGGTGCATCCAGAACTCCAACTTCTGCAACACTATGGTGAGTAGGAAATTTCCAAAGAGGATCTTGTCCCCTTTGTGCACTTTACAATTTCCTTGGCAATGTATGCGAATAGTTGTAAATAGTCCCCTCTGTGATCTTTCTGCAGACATGCAGCCATGGCTTGTTGACTTGCGTCCACCTTTCTTGGCCATTTAGTTTCATTACCAGGTGCGTGGCCATCTTCATAACTGGGTCCTTGATGTCTGAGATGTCATAATACCACGACCCTTTCTTGTAGGCATACTCTGTGATGGTCTCTTGAATAGCTTCCTTGTCACTAAGGTCATCTTCTAGGCTATCTCCCTCACATATGAGGCCTGTAAACTATGCAATCAACTGGGGAGTTACATGCATCTTGTGCCCAACAAAGTGGAAGTAGTCCTTGTGCACTGAGACATCAACCACTAGTACAAGTGATCTAGCTTCCCAAAATAAGGCAACTCGTAGAGTTGTAACAACCCTACCTTCGCCAACTTGACCTTCACGTCATCATTGTAGATAGGAAACCCTTTAGGTGTTCACTTGTTGGTTGGGCATACCAGTTCTAATGTCATTTATTTCTCTATAGTGCTGGTACGGTGATTATAGTCACTGACTGGTATGTTCCTCAAATGGGATTCCCACTCCTTTCCCATCGTTACTTCATCGGTACTACATTTTTGCATACCATTCTTCATTTTTTCCACCTCGGACTTTGGTTGTTTAGCCTTCACTTTGCCCTTCCCTTTCTTTTTTGTGCTATGGTCGAGGTAATTATATTACTCTATTCCTCTCCTTGTTACTCTACTTTCCTTCTCCCAACCTTTGATCTGAGATCCATGATATAAATCCCCTAAACCCATGCCCTAGTTTTCTGAACCCTAACTTCGATAAATTCTTCACAAAAATTTTTTCACTTTGTTCCAAGCCCATTTAATTCCTTCCTTCTGTTCATGATCTCAAACGGCTCTTTACTTTTTTGATCACACAGATCTTCTCTCTGATTGAATCTAAAAATGTCCTAGCTTATATCTTTTGCTTATATCTCCAACTCTTCATTTTCGCAAAGTAAAATGAGAGTGCCCCCACCCTCTATTTATAGTTTTTCCTTTTTTAGTCATTAAATGCTACTTTACCTACCCCATACTTTTTCATTTAATGTATCTTTTTAAAAAAACCCATCTTCACTTCCTTTACTCACGCACCCTTTCGTGTGAAAAATCCAACCTTCTAGCATGTAAGAAAACCAACTTTGACAGGAGACTCTTACATATGCTCAGCCCACACCGAAGGCACTTCTTCCGTCTAGATTCTTTCTTTTTCCTACCTCATGTTTCTTTAAATTCACTTCATTTTCCTTTGTACCCAAGATCTATGAGTAGCTTTACCCCGCACCAACTATTCTATATTTTCTCTTCATCTCTCTTTTAACTCGCTACTCAACAAGGCTCTTCAACACAACTTCCTTGGTACTTTTAATCACATGCTTCTTCACTTTTCTCCACCCCACACTTAAACAATGCGCGGTCCTATGTGCACTCATAAATTCTCCAAAAATAGCAATAAGGTTACCGGTGCCCAAGGTGCAAAACAAAACAACAACACAAAAGGGAAACACAAGGAAAAGAAAATGCGTAAGGGAAAATTCTAGATTAACTGGCAAAACTACCTTATTTACAAACACCAAGAAGACTTATTTATAGTAGGGCTTTAGCCTACTGCCATTGAAGTGTCCAGAAACTTTTTTCCATTCAACACTTGTAATTGGCACGCGCCTGACTCGAGGATGTACGAGATTGTGTAGGGACCTAACCAATGGACTTTCAACTTCCCAAGATGGTGCAGAAATTTAGAATCATACAGTAACACCATCTGCCCAACCTCAAACTTCTTGTTTCTAATATGGTGATCATGCCAAGCCTTTTACTTTAATTTTTCCATTGTTTGGCTCCAACGGGAAAGTGATCGCCTCTCATCTAGTTTCATTAGTTCATTAATTCTTTCTTCTAGTGATTTTTCATCGGCTAATCCTCCTTTGCATGCTATTCGTAGAGAAGGTAACATAAATTCAACTGGAAAAATAGCTTCCGCACCAAACACTAATTGAAAAGGTGTGGATTTATTTAGTCTTTTATATGTATTCCTATACGCCCATAAAACTGTTGATACCTTGTCATCCCAATCCTGTCTTCCAACATCACAGATTTTGGTCAAGGTATGACTTAGTATTTTATTGAATGCTTCTGCCGTTCCATTTTCTTGAGGGTGATAGGGCGCAGTCTTATGATGAGCCACCATGAACTTAGATAGTAGGATCCTCACAGTCTCATTTCTAAAATGTGTACCCTTATCACTTTGGTCAAACTTAAAGGGCATCCATACCTTGTGATAATTTTCTCCTATAGGAACCTTACAGCCATTGCTGCCATGCAATATTTAGTTGGGGCTGCTTCCACCCACCTTTTGAGATAATCTGTGTAAGTGATGACATAACATGACCCAGTCCTATGCATTACTGCCGGTGCAATAGGTCCTACAAAGTCTATCTCCCACTTTTCAAAAGGCTTCACGCTAGGAATAAGATGCAAATGAATTTCATCTCTCCTTCTGGTTTGCCATGTACCGATAATGGTCACATGCTTTACAATAATCTCTACAATCCTGTACAAGGTTTCCCACCATAAACCTGCCATTAAAATCTTGTGTGTGGTGGCATCACTTGTGTAATGCCCACCCACACTTCCTTTGTGTGCTTCTTCTATGATGGATAGGCATTCATGTTCTAATACACATCTGTGTAAAACTTCATCACGTCCCAATTTGTATAAATCTCCACTAATCAACATGTAGGGTGCGGCATATGGCCAACTAATTTTTCTCTAATGCTTTCATTCCATCTCGGTGCCACACCTTCTTTTAAAAATATAGCAATCTCTTCCAAATCCGAGAACATGCACCGCAATCAAAACAATTGTGTATCTAGCATTGTCTCCTTAATACTTTGTGTGTCCTCTCCTGAATCAATTCTTGATAGATGATCAAGTCCACAATTGCTTTTTCCAGAGTTTCACTACAATGGTGAACTCAAACTCTTGAAACAACAACACCCATCGATATATGTGCCCTTGAAGAATGGGCTTGTTTACTAAATACTTTAATTCCATGTGGTCGAGTGTAGAAAAAAGGGTGTTTCCGGTGAGATCTTTATCAAAATTTGAAAAGCGCATAGATCATTGACAATGCCTCGCACTTAGTTGTGGTATAATTCTACTCTACTGGTGTTAACTTCCTGCTTGCGAAACAAAGAGGATGATCAACAATCCCCTCACCTGGTTGTGTAAGTACTGCTCCAATGGCAGTTCCTGAGGCATCTACATGGACATGGAAAGGCTTGTCCCAAGAGGGAAATCACAAAATAGGTGCGGTAATAAGCCTATATTTTAATGTATCAAACGCCCTCTCTGCGCCTTTCCCCAATGGAAGGTACTTTTGTGTCTAAGTAGCTCCTCTAAAGGCATGGCAATCTTTGCATACCCCTTAATGAATTTTCTATAATATCTCGTATGCCCAAGGAATCCATGCACTGCACTCTGCTAGTAGGTTCCCTTAATCCCACAATAACTGTAACCTTAGCGGGATCTACTAGCAAGCCCTCCTTACATATGATATGCCCCAATAAATTCCCAAAGGGTGTAGAAAACACACACTTCTTAATGTTGAGGGATATCCTCAACTGCCTACACCTTTCAAACATTAATCTCAAGTTGTCACAATGGTCCTTAACCAGACCATATACTTGTCCAATCATCCAAGTAAACCTAAAGAAACTTATGAATGAATTCTTAGAATGCTTGCACCACTATGCGTGAAAAGATAGTAGGCACATTTTTCAACCCAAAGGGCATGACCATATATGTAAAACTTCCCCACTCGGTGGAAAAATTTATCTTCTCCTGGTCTTCCTTTGCAATCTGGACTTGGTGGTATCCTAAAATCTATCCGTAAAGGAATAGATTTCACACCCAACAACTCCTTCTAGAATCTCTTTAGTGAAGGGGTTCAAATGGATCAATGACACAAATTACATTCAATTCCTATAATCCACACAAATTGTAATCCACCCATCCTTCTTGATGTTAATTACTATCCGACTTATCCATTCTAATTCTTCTACTACCTCAATGATCCCAGAAGCTATCATCTTATTTATCTCCTCCTTAACCTTCACATGTAAGTTGGGATTCATCTAGTAGGGCCTTTTTCTAACTGGGCACGCACCTTCCTTCAGTTTTATCCTCATCTCCCCCAAGGAATGGTGGACACCTTTTAACTCATGGTACCCACATGGAAATAAATCCTTGAATTCATGCAACAGATCAATGATCTTTGATACTTCCTTCTCCATCCAATAATCCCCAATAATAGCTTCCTTAGGTTCTTCTCCTAAACCGATGTTAACCTTCTTTGTCTTTAAAGGCTCATGGTAGGCACGCACGCGAGCATCTGCACTACCCACCACTTCACTGCGCATCCCCACAGAATGGCTAACATTTAAACTCTCTGACTCCTCTCCATCAATCACATATACTAACTTTCCTTTTCCTTTTCCAAACATGCACACTCAAGCTGGGATTATTCTGTTTCTTCAATCTCTTTGAAGTGCACCTCCAATCCTAGTTCACCTAGTAGTTCTAATAGCCTATCTTCCATTCTGGAACTATCCCCCATTGTAAGGAACTTGATACCTTACAAGGCCTTATCAACCAATGGTTTGGTACTCTGATACTCAAAGGCTTGAATAATATTAGCTGCAAGCTCCATCCAATTCCTTATTTGGTGGCATATCTCTGAATGAATGTATCATGCGTGCGCACAACCCTGTAGTGTAGAATACAACTTGTGCACCTAGAGGGATGGTGGCAAGGCTTTTATGCCTTCTCTTCTCTACCTATTAACACTCCTAGATATGGAAAGAGGTGGGCTCCTTCCCATGGTATTCCTTGATGATGGTGGGTATATTACTTCTAGAAAATCTGATAGAGAGAGCAATTCTTACCTTACGCCATTCTAAAAGGCTCTCTGATGCATGGCCCACCAACAGCTGTTGTGCTTGAGTAAGACATAACTCAAAGCATACCTTTCGTTTCTTTTTCATTTTTCCACCGAGCTTTTATCTCCTTAGAAAGACCTCGGTGAATGCTCCTCCAAGTACTTGGGTAGTTATTTCCCCCAGGCACCAAACCATACGTGCCTTAGTTACCTTGGTCACTAATCCTCTCAACTACCATCCCATTAATTCATAAGTCCCATGTGCCCAATTATCACATGCCAGGCTAGTGGTATCACTCACTGATTGAGCATCCTCAAACTAGATAACCCCATTAATAGGGTGTACCATCTCAGGGTCTCTGATTGAGTGCACATAAATCTTTTCCAAAACCTCTTCTCCCAATGGTTCAATGTAGGGCTGACTTCCCATCAACCAGGGGTATAATTACCCAATCCTCTTTGTTCTCAAATCTAATGTACCCTTTGTTGAACTAGAGGTCTGCATTGTTCTTATAACACCAAGGGCGCCCAAGTAATGATGGGAAATTTTCCACCTTGATGAGTGCCAAGACTTTGAAGTCCCCTGTAAACTTGGCTCCCTAGATAGTAATAGCTACATCCTTCAAGACACCGATGGGAATTTCCTTAGTCTTGTTTTCCATATACATCACATTTGAAGATGACTATAATGCAGGTCTCCCCATCTGATGCCATGCATCCAAATTCAAAACATTAACCTCTCGCACCAGTGTCAATGAGTATATTGCTGAGGAGCCATCCATCTACAACTGCATTCAATGTAATCTCCTTGTCATAGTTGAGGCTGTGAGGTGAAAGGTTTGGGTGCAAGACCTGCCTCTCACACTCTTCTCTAGCACGTGGTACCTTCTCTCTCAACAAGGATCCTAGCAAAGGAATGATGTTCTCTTGCCTTAGCATTTTACACACCTCCTTGACCTCATCTAGGTCATCTTTCTATGCCTCGATCCTCCTTCCTTGTTCCTCCCTCTTGGATTTCTCCTTTAGACATTGGATCTCCCCTTGCAAGATTTGAATAACATCCATGGTGTCCTGATATATCTCCTTCTGATGCGCGGGGTCTAGGTACTTTCCATGAATAACCTCTTCTCTCGAAACAAGGCTCTTCTATCTTGGTATCTCTCTTGCGCATGTGGCTTCTACCCTTGTTGTTACCAAAATAGGCTCCAAAACTTCATCCCATGTTAACTGAGGCATCCATTTATGTCTTCCTTCTTAATGCTTTGCCATCACAATGTGCATTTGTCCTTTCGGTGCTGCTTTAGTCATATGCTCATATAACTCTGGGCACTCCTCATACTTATGCTTCTTTCTGCACCATGAGCACTACAACAAGTCTAGGCACTCACGCTTGTAATGTTATGTAGATCCACAGTTGAAACATGTCCCTCGTGGGAACTCACTCCTTCCTCCACGGTTACCTCATCCATGGAATCCTCCTCAAAACCTTTTCCTCACACGCCTCCATCTGTGTGCTCCTCATAATGGTGATCATCATTCTTAGAACTACTAGAAATGTTGGTTTGGCACACCCCATGATCAATGGCCTCATGTATCTAATCAATGAGCCTACAGTCTTTAGTATCATGGGTTGTGGAGGTGAAAATCTTGCAATAATAAGATACATTCATTCGATCACGCACCGTTGTAGCAAGGGACATCTACTGACATCATGGTCTCCATGACAGATTTCACAATCTAATGTTATAGCGTGTACCACCCTCCAGGGGGTAATTATCCTTAACATGCCCCTCTATCTCACAATAGGTGCACCACAAACCACTTTGCAAGTCTCATGGACTGAGTTTGCAGATATCTTTTCCAACTGTTTAGCCATAGCAGCAATCTGACCTCCAAATGGGCTAACGCCGGTGATCAATAATACCAATGGCTTGGCGTGCAAGGTAGCCTCCAATGCTTTGTGTAGGTCTGTGAAAGTCTAATGAGACAGGGCCCTTCTAAAAGGGGTGATTAATCCTTCAATAAACCACCGTGCATGCTTTGAGAAGGATCTATATCATATGATAATTTAGACAAGAGAGTCTTAAAGTGCGCATCATACTCCCGCACACTCTCTGTCATTTTTTTGTATCTCCTTCAAAGCGCTAATGATTTTTTGCTCGAACTCAAGAATGTGGAACTCTACCAGGAATGCATTCTTTAAGGTAGTGTAATCCACCACTGTTTGATGAGGATCATACTTTCTATACCAACTATGCGTGTGTCCATGCAATGTGGTTACAAATTGACTAGCCTTTTGTTCTGGGGTTGTGATACCTTTTACGTACCATAGCAATTCACACTTGTGAACATGTTCCACAGCATCCTCAATGCCCCTGTAATCTGGTAAGTGTAGAGACATTTCAAAGAAAACTTGAGGTGGTGGTTGGGGTCCTTGTCCTGAACCAAAGCCTTGGTTCCCTTCGGTGTTTCCTCTTCCTGATCCACCAAGTCCACTAGGTCCTATACCTCCAAAGCCACTAGATCCACCAAGAACACTAGGTCCAATAGGGCCTATAGAAGATGTGCTAAGTGCCCCACAGTCCCACTTTGAACCATGTACCGACGGCTGTGATGGTGCCCCACCACCACTACTTTGTCCCACGCCACTCCCTGGTGTCAGACAAAAAGTTTGTACGCTTGCCCCTTGTCCAGAAACTCCTCCAAATACTAGAATATGTGCAGCCATAGAAGAAGGGAATGCAAAATTGTAGCTCCTAGGCACGGATTTGTTTCTTCCACTAGTTTCAAATGGATCAATACTTCTTCCTAGTTCGGAAACCCAAGCGCTGGGCTCGGTCCTGGGTGGGTTTAGATATGTGCCAATGACTCTCCTTTCTCCATGTGACAAAATCTCACCAAAATCTGAAGGGGTCTCCCTCACGTGCTTACCAAGATGGGGTAGCACAGACTCGTCAGGCTCCATGTCCTCTACGTGAACCTCAATTCCTTCCCATGATGTCTATCTCCATAGATCCATCACACTAGCAATTTTGTGTCATCTAGTAATCTCCCTTTCACGTGCTTCACCATACTTGAGCTATTTTTCTTCCCTCTCCATTTCTATCATATCATCTGCCATATTTCTCCAACCGAGCTTCCTTACCCAAAGACTCAGAATGGTTTAGCCGCGGCCATTGGGAGTGCTTCTAGACTCATGGTAACCATCAATATCTTCATAGCTAGAGGGATAACACATATAAATGATCCCCTAGGTTCTCATAGAAACTCGAACTCAACAACCTCTAGACAATAATATATGGAAATGGCATATTCCAGAGTGTAGCTAGCTAGTACTCCTCCCCACTAGTGATCTACAACACGGGTCCACGTTAGATCTGCATCCTATAGCCTTTGGTAGTCTTCTTTGGTCCATATCTGTGATCCATAACACCAACTTGATCTAGATGCATAGGTGAAATCCACCCAAATAACTCTCTTGGGAATCGGTAGAAAAAGTCTCATACGAGATCATGGTAGAGATTCTCCTCTACCCATCTACGTGTATCAAAATCAGGTCTATTGTTGAATCTCTAGGAAAATTCATCCTCCATGCTCTTGAACCACGATTCAACATTTTCCAATGTCAACCAATCCGTCATTACTCTTTACATAGATCATGATGTATGCTATATCCCACTACAACTTCGAAAAGAGGTCCCGGAAATGGAACAAAGATGTAATCAATTTTAGTCCCATTATAAGAGGAAGGAATCCCATGTGTGTCGACCTATCACCCAGCAGAAGCTGAGCACTCACCCGAGGCACACGTGGGTGACGAGTCTCTCTTGTATGTGAGTTTTTAGTGGGAATCATTCATCAATTATTAGTATAGGAGTATTTAGGAAATAATTTTATACATACAAAGATTACAGGGCTCAGGACGACCTTTAGATCCTTGTAGTTTCTTCAGACTGTGAGTTTTAAAAGACTCCATAATATAATAGAAAGAAAGCTATAACCATTCATTCATAGCATGAAAAATAAAGAGAACTTCTATGAACAAAATATACATGAAACCCACTGATATTCATATCTAAATGTAATAATTCACCTCATTATATTCATTAGTTCATTACAAAAAGCCATAGATGGAAAAATGTAGTCATGCACATCACTAGGCTTGTATAACTATGCAAAAATAGAAAAGAAATTACAATGCTGAGCTCAATACATCAGATCCCCACTCGCAGTAATCCTGTAAAGCTCTACCCATGTTATCTCTCTCTATTTGTATCTCTCCTATCTTCTCCTCTTAGGTATTTATCTCTATCTCCACACACCTTTCTTGGTCAGCAGGAACTTTTATTTATCACCTTCCTACGCTACCAACTCACCTTTCTGTGCCCTCAAATCTGTCGCGAAGTGTCGAATGTGGTCCTTCAACGACCCTATTTCGTTAGGCTGAGCCGTCCACTCCATCTCATGATGGTCTTCTAGAATATTCCTTTTCTGGCATGCTCTTTCCTAGGCCACCTGTTGCAAGGCTAGCATGTTATCCATGCGCAACCGATCATGCTTTTCACGTGTTCTACCTTTGTTGCTTGAATCGGATAATTCCTGAACCTCCTTTCATGTGCCGCACGCTATATGCTTCCTTGATCCTTTTCTCTTGTTTTCTTTTGCCTTGCGCACTATCTTGTAACTAGGGTCCTGTGTGATCACGTGCCTTTGTACTTAGTCAATATTTCAGGAGCCCAACAATGGAGAACTATTATCACCCCTTCTAGTATGCACTTTACTCCTAGTTTTCACACATTGGAAGACTACTCTCACACCCTCATTTTCTAGTATATCACCTCTTAAGTGTAGGCTTTAATTTTATGCATTCTCTCTCCTTGGTCCCTTGGAAAGTTAGATTAGAATAGTTAGTTTACTCTACATTGGAGTAGATTGTGGCAGGTAGTTTAGGAGCAAGAACCAACTTTCTCTGGAGGTCTATCTCAAGTAGCAAGTCCCACAACTTGGAGATAGTACCCATGTTATCCAATCACACCATGAGTTCAAGTATATGCACTTGTGTAAACATAAGGGTGCTGTGATTCGGTGATAACAATTGTATCGAAGGATATCAATGGTAGGGGAGTATTTCACTACCATATCGTGGGAATTTGAGAGGAAGGGACCTAGTTTCACCTTTATCTTCATAAGTGACTGGCCCCAAGTGATGGTGGAGATTAAAAAAATCTAGAAGAAATGGATATGGTATCATCCGTATCCATGGGATCATTATATGGAGAATAATTGGGTGATGGATCGATATGCATGGGGGATGTAGAAGAAGTATATGTGAGAGGATCAATGGGTTGTTCTTTAAAACCCAGTATAAATTTCTCATGAGGCTTGCAGGATTGGTCAATGATAAGATCATGCATTCCTTATTCATAACATACAAGACCAAATCCCTTCCATGCGTAGAGATAGAGGTAGGTATAAATAAAGGCTTTGTTATAGAGAAAATCAAAACCATTTGTGTATGGCTTGGTGTGAGGTTGATTTTCAATATGAGAAGAAGGGTGATATATGCCACCATAAATAAGATTGGTTTTGATATGAGGTGGACCAAAGGGAATAATATTACTAACATTTGATTGATACATATGATATTTTTCATGTCTACCACGTTGATTGGGAGTGGGAAGATAATTTAGGGTGAGGAGTTGAAACTCCCCAAGTGAAATATGTTACATCACAATGTCAAGATATTCATCATTGGGTACCTTGGATGCATGTTAAAATGAGCTAGTGGATAGTTTTGATGCTGAATTTTGTGTAGGGATGAGCATGTCATTTGTTCTATAGGTCATGTGACATAATTGAAAAGAGGTATATCTATGGGGAGCATATATATTTTCCCCACATGCTCATAATTGATGCAATGATGAAGAGTTGAAGGTACATAGCCTATGGCATAAATCCATGGGTTTTCAAGAAAAAAATTATATTAGAACTCCCCAACAATATAAGAGATCGTGTAGAAATTTTTGACTTACGCGGATGGGAAGGATAATTGTACCTAAATCGGGGCAACAATGCCATTGAAATCTTGAAAAATGCATAAAATGGGTGATTGAGGAAAATTGGATTTGGGATGTTTAAGTTGGTTGAAATCATCGGATGAGATGATATTGATGTTGGCACCATTTTCAATCATATAAAAATGAATAAATGTGTGGTTTATATGGAAAGTGATGAAGATATGAAGTTCATGATCCTCGGGTAGGATGTCAAGAAGTTCGAGTCATTAAAATAGATGGTGTCGGAAGTTTGTGAGGGATTCAATAAGATTCGTGAAAGGTTGAGTATCATTGGTGGTGAATGGGATACATTGCAAGGCTTCAATGAGAGCTTGGTTATGATTGGGGAGCTTTAGATAAGCTCATAGAAATACATTTTAATAGGATTCTAATGAAGGTGCTTTACAATTCTTTGGTTAATGTAAGGTCTTTTGCGTGGGTGGAATGGATACGATGGATACCTTTTCCTTGGATGAAGACTAGTATTACTTCAAAGAGTGGTGATGACTACCTTTTGTTTAGGTTTTGTAGATGATTAAGGATCAAAATGTTGAGAGCGAGTGGTGAAACAAAAGCATCAATTAAGGGAGGAGACCTTCTCTCAAAGATGTAGTGTTTGGAGGATGTATTATGATGAAGGAATTGGATTAAGAAGTATATTTAGAGGTCCTAGGGGTTGTAGATTTTATTAGAAGATTATGCTTGGATGTAGATGAACTAGTATATGGGATAGGGTGGTCTTCCCCAACGAGAAGGTCATCCTATTCTATGAGGTTATGGATGAGGGTTTGGAGGTCCCTATAATGTTCAATGTCATTTCTAGGGGTATAATGGTAAGAAAAAAATGGTGTTATAATCAAACCACATGGTTTTTTTCCCACGTGAATCGAAGGACTTGATAGGGGAAGGGTGATTATAGATTATTGGATGAGACGTTGAAGGATATTTGTATATGAACCAATGGGTATTTTTTAGGAAGGTTTTTTTAGATTACAGATTGATTGGATTTTGGGGTATAGGATGAAAGAAAGAGATATTTTTACTCTTATGAGGCTTTTTAGGAGACTTAGATTCTGATTTTGATTTGGGAAGAGGGATGGATTATTTTAATTCAGATTTATCTATGATGGGGTTTTCGGATGAAGGGTTTAGTCCAAAATGGATGGGTAAGGTCCTAAGATAGATGATGAGGTGTGATATTTATTATATGGTTTGGATTGTTAGGGATTCAAAGGATGGATCTCTAATTTCTTATTTGGATGCGTAAGATATTTTTGAGTAGGAGAGCCAAGGTTATTAAATTTTACTACAAGGATTTTCCGTTGGCTGGAATCACAATGACTTTGATTGATGCATCTTTAGAGGTAGAATCGATGATGTAGATTTTTATGCGAGATGTGGGGATTAAAGATGGAAGTGGTTTTTGGATTAATTTTTTGATGATATTTGGAGTTACTGATTGTGTGGATCTTGGAGGTTTTGGTAAAAAATTGATAGTAATTTTGGAGATGAAGATAGGATTGGGAAATACTTTGCAATAGGATCAATGGGGTGTTTTTTTGGTAGAATTTTTGAGGGATGATATGGATGTAGACACGGATGTAGGTGTATATGTTGGTATGGATATAATTATAGATGTGGATAGATGATTAGATGTAGGAACAATTATAGCTTTAGATATGGATGTTGGGGTAGAGATCTAAAGAATAAGTGTGTTAATTTAAATCAATATACCATAGTGAAACCCAAAGCATGCAAAGAACCAATTTTTATATGTTAGCATGATGAATATTTAATGCATTTAGATCCATAATATTATATCATTCTCCATTATATTAAACATGATAAATACATAAGAAGCTCATTACAATAGATAATACCATACTTATGCAAACATGATCATAAGCTCATTTGATAATAATCACTTCACATAATAACTTTAATTCTCACACACTCTATACTATGTAGATCATTACATATTTATAAGGGTGGGGACTTTCCCTTCACCACTTGCATAACTCCAAAAATAGGTCACATGCTTGAAAATAGCCATGCACCTTTACAATCACAACCACACATGCAAGTGCACTAACAATAGACCTCTTCTAGTTAACTAGCAGTAGCAATTCTATTCTTAGCCTACACCCATGCAAAGCGCTTAGTAGCCACTCTTCCAAAAATATAGTCAATGCGTGTCACGTAAGTCTTTACCCGGTTTGTGTACTCAACATGCTATCTCTAAAATAGCTCGTACATGTGAAAATGGCTAAGTCCCAAATCCACCCTTATATTTCACGCATGTGTTCTCCCCTATCCTTCCACACCTTTGATTGTGCCTTGTTCTCTCACGTGAACCTTTTGTGTGCCTTCTGCTAAGTATTCCACTTTCATCCACTCAACATTACCCCACACTAAACTACATTTCCACCTCAGAAATGGCTACTCCTTGAACAATAAAGAATAAATTAATGGAAAGAATGTAAAATAATTTTTATATAAAGAATAAGTATTTACTCTATCACCCTCTGCTTCAACTAGAAGAATGAGTTCTGGATATTCTTCTTTTATTTTTGCCTCTAATGTCTTTCCACTCACTCAGTGTGGCCTCTACCTTTTCTAGAATATTCACTGCAATAGACTCTAATTCATCCTGTGTAATTTCTCCCTTCTCATTTTGTAATACTAACATAATGTTAGCCATTGCAGACATTCTCCCTTCTAGCAGATCCATCTTTTGCTATAAGTTTTCCCAGTTCATCCAACTATTCTTATGGGGCTCTTGAGCCACTATAAGGGCCTCATGCTTTTGCTTCACCACTTTCAGTCTCTGTGCACCCCAATGTTTCATCCTTCATTTCTTTTAGGACTTCATTGTCCTCTACCATTGTCCTTATTCTGATGACTGCCTCTAGAGTTGTACAGATATTCAATGCTTGATCCACTTTCTTCAGCTCCTCCCACAAAGAGTTTGAAGCAGTTCCTCGTATGATGAAATTTTTCTAATTACTACAGCCTTTTCCCTCTCTTCTCCTTCTTAGGGTCTTTTGGTGTTGGCATCCTAACTGGTCCCTCTTCAAGCACCATATCAACTAAAGTATGCACATAGTGCATAGCCAAAGGAACTTTTTGGGTACCTTGGGCTCTAAGTGTGGTCTTTCTTGGAGGACATGATCCCCGATCTCCTCTGCCATGCTAATAAGAACCCCATTCTTTTTCTACTCCAGGTCCTTTTCTTGTTTCAAGCATGTGTGATCTCTGCATCCTTGGCCTTGATCTCTTCTCTCAGTGCCTTGATAGTGGTAGATTTGTCTATGTTCCTCTGCATGCCACCTCTGTAGATACCTTCACCAAGGCATTGCTTACCTACTCATCAGACATAATAGTGGGTTTTACGGTTATATATGTCTGCTTGAGGTGCCTTCTTTAACCTTCTTGACACACAAGATTCTTTGCATACGTTAAATTTTGGCTCATCCATGTGTGTGTGTGCATAGACCAAGATAGTTGCTTTCATGTGTGCATGTGTGGGCCATGTCCTCATCCATCAGCTCCCATCCATATAACTCCTTAGGGCTCACCGTGCTTTGAAAATGGGCATGGAAAATTTTACTTGTGTCCTCAGCATAGCCCAAAGATGGAACAATAAACTCTCCACTTGTCCTTTTACTTCTTGGCCCCTTAGGAACTGCACCAAGATTTGGAGTTGGATCTTCTAGTTTCTTGAGAAGTATCTTTCTCTGTCTCTCCTTCCTTTACTCCTTCTCCTTCATTCTTCACATCTTCATCTTTCATTTCTTCATCTTTTGGCTCTTCCACATCCTCTTGGTGGTGTAGGAGATTTGGGCACGCTCTCTTCAGAACTCTTCCACCTCCTCATCCAGCTTCAATTTTCTCCTTCTCTTCTTAGTTGTCTCCTTCTATGGAGAGAGTCACGGTGATGATCTCTGCACTGATTGGGGAGTAGCACCTTGAGTCCTTGTTTTCTCTGAACACCCTCTTAAAGTGGCATTCCTCAGGGTCTTCTCCTACCTCCAATTCTTCATCCCCTTCTTCTTGTGTCTAGGGTGGAGTACTTGCATGCTCATATTCTACCTTGTCTGAGGGCTTCCTTCATCCTCTATGCACCAAGCCACCATTATCTTCATGCTCTTCCTCTTCTTCATCTACTTCTATAGTTTTAGTGGGATTTGGAGTTGGTACATTCTCCATTGTATGCTTTCCCTTAGGCGGCCCTAGAGTGCAAAATCATTCTCCACATATTTTTTTCCCTCCAACTTGGGCTTAAGTTGAAGGTAGATAAGTATGGCCCCACTATCTCCAATCACCAAACTCACGGGCTTCATGCTTATCATATCTGAAATTAGCCTCTCTATGTAGGTGGTCTTCCCTGGATAGACATAAGTCTTACGCAGCATATGGTAGTCACATAGTCTACCTTGTCTGCAACAAAGTTCAGGATCGTGCATTGTTGAACCGATGGACCACTTCCTGGAAGTAGCGTGTTGTGAAGGCATATGGTAGCTTACACCAGGGGCTCCAAGTACCATCCTTCATCACAAACCATGTGATGATGTAAAAGTGTTGATATACTACAATGAACTAGACTATTTTCCCACCACCGAAGGTAAATCCTTGGGGATGTGCCACTCCTCTTCAAATGCCATCATGAGAGCCTATCATACCACATCTCCACCCTTTTCTTGAATGGCCCACTCATTGACCCTTCACATAAGTACTTCTCAAATCTTTCCACCAGGGACTTATTCTACATGGGGTACTCCCAGATCTTGTTCTTTGGCCCATCGGGCACTCCATCTCCAAAAATACTAAGGATAATAGGACAATGCACGAAAAACTAATTTTCTCACCTGTGCATGCTTCCTCGATGATTGTGTCTACAATGTAGCCTTCTATGTTGTATATTGTTCCTGTGACATTTTCCTTGCAATGTGTAGCCACATTGTGTTCACTTGGGACCATCTCTCTTGATCATTTAATTTGGTGACCAGATGTGCAGCTTCCTTATACCACCATTGGGTACTTCTTCAGTTTATCTATATCCATTCCATGTGGACCTTTGGTGTATCCTAACTCCTTCCACATCTCCAAGATGGATTGCTTTATCTATTAAGTCACTTATTCAGTCCACTCTGTGCCCCTTAATCCTATTATAGTGGAAATCAAAGTGGTTGTAATCCTTACCCTACGTCTGGTGAAATAGAAGAAATCTTCATGTACCCTCTCATCAGCCACTGGTACAAAGGTTCATACTTTCCAAAATATGGGAGCTCATACAACTAGTAAACTCTAATCTGCTTTAGCAACTTCTCTCCCATCATCATCATACATTGGCATATCCTCGGTTGTGCACTTGTTTGTCTTTGTATTCAATAGCATGTCTAATTCCTTTTTGTTCTCTATGTGTGGTGGTTGTAGTCACTGATCTTGCATTTTTGAGATGTGAGAGTCCCATTCTTGTCCCACTATTACATTTTCTTATGGTATTGCATCTCTAAAAAATTTCTCTCGGGAGCAATTTCAACCTCTACTTCCACCTTCTTCTTCCCTTTTTCTCCTACGGTAGGTGCTTTCTTTGGTGTCCATCTATAAATCACAATTTTTCCTCAAATGCTCATTTTCTATCTTTTGCTGACATGTGAAACTCAAACCCTAGCTCAAATCTACATGCCCTAGTTGAAATCATGTGCCTAGCTCTTTTGAATGCTCTGCTTCACTCAAACCCTTCACCAATGGGGACGTAAGCTTCTCCTGCACACAAATCTACTCCTCACATCTGTTTCACACTCTTTGCACCTCAATACTCTTCACTCACTTCATGGTTGCACTTAGCTCTTTCAAATTTTTGTGATTTACAATGGTAAGAATGAACTCATATCCCTTCCTTATATATATTTTCAAAAATTTGGTGCATTTATTACTCCTTCACCTACCAACATTCCTCATTAATTGACCCTTTTCACATTTTTCCATGTGGTACATCTTCACACCTCAGTCATAACCTTTTAGCACCTTCCTACCTTTTAGCTACAAGCTTCTCTTCAGCATGCTTCCATGCACCTGTACCTCATCACTTGTGCCTTCTCTGGTAGTCTCCATGGCCACCTTACTTACCTCACGTTATATTGTTCCTTCATTTATCTCCATCCATGGTCCTCATTTGGAAGCAATCTTCTTTTCACCAACTCTTCAAACTTTGAATAACACCTATAGTATTTTGTTCCTTTATGTGTACCCATTTCTCAATAACCACCCCACACAAATGGTATGTGCAGTCCTCTGCACATAAAAATACTACAAATGGTAATTAGCTTCTAGCATGCAAACACACTTATTTCACAAAACAACAACTAAATTGAAAAAGCATAGCGATGAAGAAGGAAATACATTAAGGGAATACATAATTGAAAACCTAATCTAAATGGAAATACTACCTTATTACAAACACCAAGAAGACTTATTTATAGTAGGGCTTCAGCCTACTCCCATTGAAGTAACTAGGTAACCATATTCCATCAAGCATTTCTAACTGAAAAAGCTCTGTTTCAAGTATGTGAGTGATAACATATGGTCCTAACCAATGTACTTTGAGTTTTCTTGATGGCGCAAAACTTAGAATCATAAAGGAGCACCATTTGTCCTATCTCAAGATTTTTGTCCCTAATGTGCCTATCATGCCATGCTTTCTACCTAGATTTTTCTTGCTTTTGACTCCAGCATGCTATTTCTCATCACTCATCCAACTTAATCAACTTGTCAATCCATTCTTCTAATGCTTTCTCATCATAGACCTCCAGATGCATGTGTATACACAAAGAAGGTAACATGAATTCCATAGGAAGAACTACTTTTGCGCCAAACACCAATTGAAAAGGTGTGGCCTTGTTTAACCACTTGTATGTTGTTCTATATGCCCAAAGTACTACAGAAAATTTATCATCCCAATCCTTTCTTCCAACATCACAAATTTTTTTCAATTTACGCTCAAAATCTTGTTGAAAGCCTCAGTAGTCCCATTTTCTTGAGGATGATATGGTGTAGTCTTATGGTGTGCAATCATGAATTCATCCAATAAAATTTTGATTGTCTCATTCAAAAAATGTGTGCCCCTATCACTTGGTCAAACTCAAAGGACATCCATACCTTGTAATAATATTTTCCCATAGAAACTTTTATTGTAGCCATTGTACAATCCTTTGTAGGCATTTGCTTCTTCCCACCTTGTCAGATAGTCTATGTAAGTAATGATATAGCATGATCCATTCATGTGCACATGGCTGGTGAAATAGGACCCACAAAATCTATAGCCCATTTCTCAAATGGTTATGCACTAGTAATAGGTCTTAGAGGCATTTCATCTCATTGACCTAGGTTTCCCAAGGCACTGACAGTGATCACAAGCCTTGCAATATGCCTTACAATCTTTATACAGGGTCTCCCACCATAATCCAATGAGTAAAATCTTGTGCGTAGTGGCATCACCTACATAGTGGCCACCTGCAATACCACCATGAGCTTCCTCCATGATATATGTGTGCTCATGTTCTAGTACACAATGGTAATACTTCATCTCATCCCAACTAACTTGTATAGTCACTGCTAATCAACATAAATGGTGCCACACATATAGCAAGTTGTTTCTTCTCTAAGGATTTCATTCCTTCTGGTGCCATACCTGTTCATAGAAAGACAACAATGTCCTCTAATTTTGATGGTGTGCATTGTAACCTATATAACTGTGCATCGGGCATGGTATCTTCAATTGCCTGTGCTTCTTCTCTCTGACTATATTCTGGATAGATGATCCGGTCCAGAATTACTTTTCCTAGTTTTACCACAACTGTGAAATCAAATTCTTGGAATAAGAGTACCCATCTACATATGCGCCCCTAAAATGGGCTTGTTTACCAAATACTTCAATGCCATGTGATCGTATAAAATACAAATGGTGTTGTTAGCTAGTAGTACTATTTCTAAATTTATGTAGCACATAGATCATTGAAAAGCTTTCATGCTCTGTAGTTGTATAATTCTTCTCTACAAGAGTCAACTTTCTACTAGAAAAATAGATAGGATGATCTATAATACCTTCTCTAGGCTGAGCCAACACCACACCAATGGCATGCTAGAGGCATCCACATGTACATGAAATGGTTGGTCCCATGAAGGAAAGCACAAAATAGGCACGGTAGTAAGTTTCTCCTTCAATGTCTCAAATGCGCGTTGTTGTAGTTCTCCCCAGTAGAATGTCCCTTTTCCTTTTAGTAACTCCTCCAAAGGTGTGGAAACCTTAGCATACCCCTTTATGAATTTTCTATAATACCCAGTGTGACCCAAGAATCCATGCACCTCACTTTGACTAGTAGGCTCTTTTAGGCCAATAATGACTACAACCTTAGCTGGATCAACCAAAAAACCTTCCTTGTAGATGATGTGTCCTAATAGTATTCCAAATGGTGTAGCAAATACACATTTCTTGATGTTCAAAGAGATACTCAACTATCTACATCTTTCAAACATTAAGCATAGATTGTCACAATGATCCTTAACAAGTCCATACACCATCCAATCATCTAAATAAACCTGCAAGAAGTTGTGAATAAAATATTTGAATGCTTGAACAACTATGCATGAAAATACAGCAGGTGCATTTTTCAGACCAAAAGGCATCACAGTATAGGAAAAATTTCCCATTCAGTAGTAAAAGTAGTCTTTTCCTGATCCTCTAGGCAATCCTAACCTGATGATACCCAGAGAATCCATCTATAAAATGAATAGATTTCATGCCTACAACACCTTCTAGTATTTCTTCAGTGAATGGTGTAGGAAAGGGATCAGTCACACATGCAACATTCAGCTCCCTATAGTCCACATAGATCCTAATCCAACCATCCTTCTTGATACTTGATCACCATTGGACTAACCCATTTTGACTCATCTAGGGGCTTGATGATTCCAGACTTCAACATTTTGTCAATCTCTTCTTTGACCTTTTCACGTAAGTTGGGGTTCATCCTGTAGGGTCTCTTTTTGATAGGGTGCACACACCTTCCTTAAGCTTTATCTTCATCTCTCCTAATGATTCATGCACACCTTTAAGTTCATGGTATCCCTGAGGAATAAGTCTTGATAATCCCATAGTAACTCAATGATTTTTTCCACTTCAGAGTTAGACCAATAGTCTCCAATTATGGCCTCCTTAGGCTCAACATCTGATCCAATATTCACTTTCTTTGTCTTCATAGGTTCATGATAGGCATGTGTGGTCTTATCTACACTATCCAACACCTCACACCTACTATGTTGAATGTTCTACATCCATATTTTCTACTTCTTCATCATCCACTAAGTAGACCATTTTCCTTTTTTTCTTTCTCAAGGAAATGCTTAAGTAGTGTGGCATCTGTCTCTGTTTCTTCAAAAAATGCACTCCTGAGTCTCCTTCATCAAATAACTCTTGAATGAGTTCTTCCACCTTGGCACTATCTCCCATAGTTAAGCACTTTATAACCTTTAATGCCTCTTCTACCAAAGGTTTAGTAGAGAAAATTCAAACATGTTGGGTCATTCCTGTAATTAAATCCTACCAATTTCCAGTCTCTCTATGGAGTTCCATATACATACCAAGCACACGCGCAGCCTTGTAAAGTGGAATAAAATTTGTGCACCCAGAGTGAAGGTGGTAAATCTTCCTGCCCCTCTATCCAGAGTCTCTCACACTATTGAACATGTGGTGTTGAACAGGTTGATTACCATGATAAGTGTATATTTGAGTAGGTGCATTTCTCTGAAGAACCTAGTAGCAAGAGAAATCCTAATTTCATTCCATCCTACAAGATTATCCTTGTGAACCACCCACCAGGTGCATTTGTTGTCCCACGTAGGGTATATGCTAGCATATTCCATCTCTCCAATTGGTCTATCCATTGTTCCTCCATGGTGCACATAGAAATACCATAGGATCTCCTTCTCTAGTGTAATGAGGTATTGAGTTGTTACCTATTCTCTTGATACAGATGTGGTTTGTTGTCCCTAGAAAATGTGCTCTTTACTTCATGCCCTACTAACTCATAAGTACTATGAGCCCAATTATCACAAGAAACACTTGTAGTATCACTAATAGACTATGTGCATCCTCCCACTGAAGATTCCTTCTTTAGATGGCTCAAGCACCTCTAGGTCCCGGAAGATGACATACATAAATCCTATTCAGGTCTTCCTCACTCAAAGGCTCAACATAGGGCATATATTTTCCATCTGTTAAAGGGATAATAACTCTTTCCTCCTTATTTTCAAAGCTGATATAACCCTTGTTGAACCAAGATCAACATTATTTTCATAGCACCAAGGATGCCCCCAAGTAGAGCTGGGAAGCTATCTACCTCTGCCAGCACTAAAACCTCAAAATCTCCAGTGAACTTGGCTCCTGTATGGTAATGGATGCATCTTTTAAAACTCGATGGGAGTGGCCTTAGTCCAGTTAGCCATGAACAATACATTCAAGATGGTTGCAATGGAGGTCTCCCCATTTGTACCCATGCATCTAAAGTAAGAACATTGACTTCCATGCCTATATCAATCAATATATTACTCAAAATCCACCCATCCACAACAACATTCAGAGTGATTTCCTTGTCATAATCTAAGCTATGAGGGGAAGATTTGCATGCAAGATCTACCATCTAGTCTCAGTCTCAATACTTATGGAGTGTTTTCCCTTTAACCAATTCCCTAACAAGTGGAATGATATTCTCTTGGTGCAACATCTTGCACACTTCTTTCAAGTCATCCATATCAGATTGGACCATTTCTATTGCTTTCTTTTGCTCCATCTTCCATGATTGCTCCTTTAAATATTGTATTTCACCTTAAAGATTTCTGAGTACCTCCATGGTTTCTGATAAACCTCCTTCTGATGGATAGGATCTGGGTACCATGCATGTAGAACCTCCTCCTTAGTGATGGTAGGATTTTGTAATGTTTCTTTGGCACGTGCCACTTCAGCATGGGTAGTGATCTTTACCTGCAATGCCTCAGATTCTGGTTCCAACTTGGGCATCCACTGATTTTCCACAGTGTGTTGTATCCTAACCATCCATGTGCCCTTTGTTTTCTTGTTTATGTTACTTACTAAGATGCTCATACAAGTCCAGGCATTCCTCATAACTATGATTCTTTCCATAGAAAAGAACATGTAATATTCTGAGGACATTCACACCTATAGTGGTTAGGAGATCCACATGTATAACATGTTCCATGAGGGAACTCACCTCATCCACCACCACCACGGCCTCATCCTCCAATCCACCATGGTATCCTTGACCTCTACCATGACCTCCTTCAAAATGCCCTTCATTCCGATCATAGCGTGCACTTGATTGTGATCCCGATCCTGATGCTCATTCTTTCCTTTAGAGTTATCGATACTCATGTCTGTCATACACCAATATCTATAGCATCATGGATCGACCAATCATCTAGTAGTCTTCCATGTCATGAGTCATGGACCTACAAATTTTACATAGTAACATGAGATGTTCTTCCTTATTGTGCATTGTAATAATGGGCAATGGCTAACATCATGGTTTAAATGACATATCTCATAGTCTAACAACAATGAGCATACTGATCTGTGGGGAAACTATCCTTTGTGTGACCTTCCACTTCACAATTTGTACACCAAATCCCCATGCATGTCTCATGTGTTGAATTTTCCGATAGCTTCTCCATCTATTTCACCATAGCTACGATTTATGCTTCTAAAAATGGGCTCACCCCAGTGTCTATACTTCCAAATACCTCAAGTGTAAAATATGCTTCAAGTGCTTCACATGGATTAGTGTATGTCTTATGTGATAGTGCCCTTCTAAAAGGTGTAATCAGACCTCCAACAAACCATTGTGCATGTTGGCTTGCATGAATATCATAAGAAAGATTAGATAACAACATTTTTGAAATGAGCATCATACTCTCTGACACTCTCAGTAGTGCCTTGCTTAATATCCTTGAGCCTTTATACTCTTCTTCTCAAACTCAGGGATGTGAAACTCTTTAAGGAAAGCATATTTTAAAGCTGCATAGTCTACGCAAGTCTGATCAGGGTCAAACTTTATGTACCAGTTGTGTGCATGCCCTTGTAACATAGTGGCGAATTGACTTTCCTGTGCTTAGAAGTTGTGATTCCTTTTACATGCCACAGTATTTCACACATGTGCATGTTCAAAACATCTTCTATGCCCTATACTCTAGAAGATGAAGAGACATCTCCATGTAAATATTCTAGGGTTGGTGTGGACCTTTCCCACTTGATCCAAAACCTCTTGTGTTTCCTCTGCCTCAAAACCACCAGATCCACCGAACTAGAACCACCTATACCTCCTGATCCTAAAACCTATAGCTAGAGTTGGACCAAGAATATGTACTTCCATGTGTCCCAATAGTAGTACTAAACTACCCCTACGTCTGTGAAGTGTTACTACTCCCAGAAGAGAGTCCAAAATTCTTGTGCACTGAATTTTGTGTGGAAGATACACCTGAAAAGGTACCTCCAAACAACAATGAAGACATTTTGTTGCCATCGATGTGCTTTTATATGACTTACTCCTGCTCTCCCACTACCTAAATTAGCTTGCTGACTAACTATTTTTCGTACTAGATCTTTGGAAGACCAAGCACAAGGGAAAGGTTTTTAGGTAGACTTAGATGCACACTCATGGCCCAAGTCATCTCTGCTCTGCATGCTTCTACATGAGGCCGAAGGGGGTTCCTATCATGCTTTCCCAAATGGGGAGTTCTGATGCTCTGGTTCCACGTCTTCTACATGAACTTCAAATCCTTCACGAGCCATCTCTCTCCTCATGCCATTCACTCTACAATGTCACATTGCTTCTCTATCTCCCTCTCATGTGCCTCATTATACTTAAGCCACCTTTCTTCTCTCTACCTCTCTACCACTAGGTCTTCCATCTTTCACCAAACTTGATCCTACCCCCACGTGCATGGTGGGGTTTAGTTAGCCATTGGTTTTCTTTCCAAGTTTAGGGTTACCATCAAGATTTTGATCACCAGTGGAATGCCTTGTAGGTAAGTTCCCTGGGATATCATAAAAATTGGAATTATGCTACCTCTGGAAAGAATAAGTGGAAATTGAGTACTCCAGAATATAGCTGTTCAGAACACCATGAAACCAAGTATCCACAATGCGTGTCCAAATCAGATCAACATCATAGAGGGCCTAAAATTCTTCCTACATCCAAACAAGTGTGTGATACCTCCAATTCCTTTTAGATGCATAAGAAATCAGCCACTCATATAGCTCTACTAGAAAAATGGTGAAGAAGCTCTCATACAAACTATCATACATATTTTGTTCCACCCATGCACGTGTGTTAAACTCAGATCCGATGTTGAACCTCCATGCGTATTCTTCTTCTAGATCATGTATCCACTCCTCAACACTTGCTAGGGTCAACCGATATGTCTTCATCATGAAACCATCCTGAAAATAATTGAAAAAGAGGTCCCAAAAATGGAACCAATGATGCAGCCTAGAATTTACCAATAAAAGCTAGGCATGATGGCACATCACTCAACCTAGACTGAGCACTCACCTAAAGCATGTAAAGGTACAGCCCCTCTTTAGGGTTTTTGTTGCAGGATGTTAGCATGATGAAGACTTAATGCATTCAGATCCATAATTAATACATCATTCTACAGTGCATGTTCAGATCTAGATCTAAAGAATAACATATTAAATGATAACCATAATGAAATCAAGCATGTAAGAACCAATTATACTCAAGGATTAATACTCTGATTCAGCCAATACACTCCATTATATTAAACATGATAAATACATAGAAGCTCATTACAATAGATAATACCATAGCTTATGCACACATCAGATTTGGCAGCATAACTTCATAGTAATTCAATTCTCACACACTCTATACTACATAGATCATTACATATTTATAAGGGTGGGGACTTTCCCTTCACCACTTGCATAACTCCAAAAATAGGTCGCATGCTAAAAATATCCATGCACCTTTACAATCACAACCACACATGCAAGTGTGCTAACAATAGACCTCTTCTAGTTAACTGGTAGTAGAAATTCTATTCTTAGCTCACACCCATACACTCACTTAGTATCCACTCTTCCAAATATAGCCACACGAAAGTCTTTACCTAGTTTGTGTGCTCGTAACGTGATCTCCAAAAAGCCCGTACATGTGAAATTGGCTAAGTCCCAAATCCACCCTTATCTTTCACACATGTGTCCTTCCCTTTCCTTTTGTGCCTTTGATTGTGCTTTGTTCTCTTGCACAAACCTTCTATGTGCCTTCGATAAGTATTCCACTTCCATCCACTCAACAAGGATTAGTTTGATTTTTTTATGGATGATTGGGGAAGGGATACTTAAATACATCTAGGGATTGGTTGGGAGGAACATTAGGATTGTCTAATTAGATGTCCCCCTAGTTTATGATCCATTGTATGAGGTCTTTAAAGGAACAACAATTTTCAATATTGTGACCACAAACTTGGTGATGTTTACATTAGTGATCTTCACGATACCACATGGGTATAGGACGTGAATCATCAATGGGTCAAATAGGGGAAGTTGGATAACACAAATGGTCATAAGTTTTTTGAAGATAGAACTATATGACTATAGTCATTTTTACTCCCATCACAAAAGGAAGGAACCCCATGTGTGCTGACCTATCACCTAGTAGAAGTTAAGCACTCACTTGAGGCACGTGTGGGTACCAAGTCTCTATTTTATGTGATTTTAGTTGGAAGAATCATTTATGATTAGTGTAAGAGTTTTATGAGGAAGGTTGAAACATACAAGGACCAAAGGGCTCAAAATGACCTCTAGATCCTTGCATTCACCTTAGACTGAGTACTTTAACAGAATCTAGAACATGCATTATGACATAAATAACTATACAAGCATTCATACATAGCATGAGAGGAAAGAGAACTCATATGATAGAAATATGCATTAAAACCATTGATATCCATGTCTATTTATAACAGGTAACCTCATTATATTCATTGATTCACTACAGAGTGTCACAGAGAGTAGACCACAATCATGCATATCACTAGACGTATGTAACTAAGATAATAGAAAAGAAAAATTACAACTCCATGCTTAGTACATTCCTTCTTGAACACAAATATCCACTCGCAGTAATTCTGCAGAGCTCCGCTCACTCTCTAACCCACTATACCTCATACTTGTATATCTTTTACTCTGCAGAACTTGTATTTATAATTCTCCTACACTACCAACTCACCTTCTAGCATCCTTAGATCTGGTGCCAAGTGTTGAATGTGGTCCATGCGAGCATGCTTCTCCAAGCCTGAGATTTCCACTTTATCTCATGATGTTCTTCTAGAAGATTCCATCCAAGGCATGCTCTTTCCGGGCTAGCCTATTGTCGACCGGCATCTTATCCACATATAATCGATCACTCTTTTCACATGTTTTTCCATGGGCACTCAAATTTACTAAGTCTCGAGCCTCCTTTTGCATGTCACACATGCTATGTGCTTCCCTAAACCTTTCTCTCACATGCTTTTTCCTTGCACGCATTTTCATAACTAGGACCCTACGTGCCTATGCGCCTTCATACTTGGCCAATATTCCAGGGGTCCAACATCACCCCACACTATGCCTGTTCTCTCGTCCTTGAAACATTTTACTTGACCAAGATGCACTGTTGTCTAGGGAACCAATGAATAGTCTTACACTTTACAAAAAGAATAAGGAATGAAAGAATTGGGGAAAGAATGAAGAATGGGGGGGGCATCAATTCAACAAGCTAGGAAAATATTTCCAAAGGTCTACCTCTAGCTTATTCCATACTTTGACCTCACCCTGTGCCTTCTGGCAGAGGTCACCCACCAGGGTTCTCACTTCATCAAAACTCAGCCAACTCCTGGGTGCCCAAAATGTCCACAATATGCTCCATCTCTTTGCCCGAGTGTCCTCGAGTTTATCCATCCTTCTAGTAATTTGGGGGTATAGTTCCTTTAGCTAGGCCTTAATTGAGCTTCTTAACATCTCAATTGCCTTCGATTTCTTCTCTACTTCAGCCGAACGTTGTCCCTCTCTACCCAGTTCCCTTGTTCTTTTCTTGGAACTCTTTTAGTTCTACTTGAAGTGTGGTGACCAATGAGCTCACCACCTTATCTCTATCGATGAATGTATCATATGCAGCCTCCACAGATTGGGCAGCGATCTTAACCTCCACGAGTACTTAGCTATACTCGGCAACGAGCACTACCACCTTCAACCTATCCTCCTCTTTCAAGCATGCAGCCACTTCTTCTGTAGATTCCAAGGCCAAGGTTCATCTCTCCATAGTGAGGATGTGTGTTAGATCTTCTATACACTCTAGGAGGGATGAGTAATTTTGTGTGGGTAGCACTAAGTCCGGTGCTTCAGGAGGATGGAACCTTTGATAGACTCTATTTTCTTATAAACTTCCTACACCTTTACCTTCTCTTCCTTCAACTCATGCCTTAACTGTGCGTTGATCAATTCTTCCTATTTTAAGCTCTTGGCCTTCTCCGTTAGTTCTTCTTCCTTCTCTCCTAACTTTTCCTCAAGCACTCTGATCCTATCATTGTGCATGAATAATCTAGCCTCGGTCTCCTACCACGAACTTGTTCAAGTGCATAGGAGAATTTCTCGTCGAGATCTCTTGAGCATTCACTAAGGGATTGACCCCCTTAGATTTTGGAAATGTGATGAGTGCTCCTTGCAGACTTCAAATTCTGGCTCATCAATGTGGGACTCAAATGCCCAAGAGAGCATCTTCTTGGTTCTGGGGTACGCGTCGTCCTTCTTAAAATACCTCATGGCTATGAGCCTTTCGTGGGTATGGTGCTCAAAATCACATGCGTAACACCTTTCTTGTGTCATCAACATAGCCCATCACCTATCTTTGTTCTCTATCCAAATTTCTTCTACCTAAGCACGCGCCTTTGTGGAAGCTTACTTTGTCCGAGAGCGGGGCCTCTCAGGCTATCATGCTCTTTTTCGATGTTCTCCTCCTTCCCCTCCTTCAACACTATGTCTACACTTGTACTCCAACTCTTGGTCTACCAAGACCTTGAGCATTCTCTGTGCTTCTCTCTCTGCCACCTCAGTGATCTACTCCTTTGTAAAACTTATGGCTCCCTCCTTTTCCCTAGCAACCTCCTCATCCTCCATGTCTTCAGCGTCTTCCTCATCCTGTGCACCCTTGCGCCATGTGAATACGAACTCCTACTTCTCACCTCCACTCTCCTCTTCTAAGTCATAGATGCTAAAGACATGTGGCTCCTGGTCTTTCCCTACCTCTTCTTCCTTGCCATCATCTCCCTCACTCTCATCTTCTCTTTCTCCCAAGTATTTTTCCAAGCTTTCGGTCACCTCCGAGTCAGCTTCCTTATCCACCCTCTACTTTTTCCTGAGAGGTGGTTCCTAATCGGGGATTCAGCCTTATCTTCTTCCTTAAGTGATTCTTCCTTGGGGATGGGTTTCCTAGGCTCCTCTAAATTTGGCATCTTCTCCTTCACCAAATACTTCTTTCTCCATATGTAAGTGCTTGGTTTAGTGCTCATGGATGACATGCTCACTGTCTGAGCAGTCTGCACAATTGGTGCTTCTTATTCTCCTCTCCCTCTTTTCTTGGATGATGGATTCTTCTTCCCCAAGGGGTCATCAGGTATGGAGACTTAATTCTCCATATGCGAACCCTTCTCAAACTTCCGCCTTATGCGCAAGTACACGCACATCATCGATCCTCCAATGATGGGTAGCATCATTGGCCTTGTCATTTGAATCTTGTGCAACACGTACTTTTCCATGTACGCGTGCTTACTGCATTAGGGTAATTCAGCTTCTTCCTCATCTCCCTATGTTCCCGGTCTAGACTACCCAGCTCTAGCCTTAGCTTCTTTGACTCCTTAAACTTGTTCACCCCCACTTGGAAGTACTGAGCAGTGAACACGAAGGGAAGCTTGCACCAAGGGCTCCATGATTTGTCTATCAGTTTGAATATTCCCAGCAAGTAGTGTTAATAAACAAAAATTAGGCTTCCCCCTTGGTGGCCACTGGGAGTTGTTCAAGGATTCTCCACTCTTCCCCGAATGTGTTTCTCAGGTGCGTGTACCATTTCTCCAGCCTCACCTTGTGGGGTGTTGTCATTGTATCGCAGGAATATTTTTCAAACCTCTTCGCGGGTGAAGGATCCTCGGTAGGGTACTCCCATACAATTTTTCTGGTGCGTCAGGCACCCCAATCTCTATGAATACAATGGTGAGAAAGACGTTTCCAAAGAGGATCCTGTCCCTTCCTTCACGCAACTAACAATTTCCTCCGCGATGTATACGAGATAGGTTGTATATGGTTCCCTCTGCAATCTTCTTGTAGACATGTAGCCAAGGTTTGTTGACCTACGTCCACCTCTCCTAGCCATTCAACTTAGTCACCAAATGTGCGGCCATTTTCATTATGGGGTCCTTGATGTCTGAAATTTCATAGTACCGTGACCCCTTCTTATAGGCATACTCGGTGATGGTCTCTTGAATGGCCTCCTTATCACCAAGGTCATCTTCCAAGCTATCTCCCTCACATATGAGGCCTAAATTGTGAGATCAGCTGGGGAGTGATGCACATCTTGTGCCATGAAAAGTGGAAATAATATTCATGTACCCATGACATCAACCATTGGTACAGGCACTGGATTTCCAAAATAAGGAAACTCATAGAGTTGCAACAGCCCTACCTTCTCCATTTTAACCTTAACATTATCATCATATATAGGAAAACCCTCAGGTGTTCGTTTTTTGGTGGGGTCTAATAATTCCAACACCATTTCTTTTTCTATTGTGTTCGTGCAGTGATTATAGTCACTAACATGTACACTTCTTAAGTGGGATTCCCATTCCTTCCCCATCATCACCCCATTTGGGTATTGCATCTCTGCATACCATTCTTCATTTGTGTCTACCTCGGTTCTAGTTATTTAGCCTTGGCTTTTCCCTTTCCTTTCTTGGGTGCCATGGTCAAGGTATTTTTATCACTCCTATTCTCTCCTTGTTACTCTGTCTTACTTCTTCCAATCCTCCGATCTTAAATCCATGATACAATCCTTTTGAACCCATGCCCTAGTTTTTTGAACCCTAACTGGGATGAAAATCTTCACAAGACAGTGCCTCTTCACTCTTTCCACACCTATGTAACCCCTTCTAGTTCACAAACTCAAATTGGCTACTTCAATCTCACAAATCTTCCTTCACTCAATCAAATCTGAAAGCCCTAGTTTATGGAACTCACTTATATCTCAAACTCTTCTATTTCACGAAGTAAAAATGAGATTGCCCCACCCTTTAATTATAGTTTTTTCTCTTTTTTGAACATTAAATGCTACTTCACCTACCACCATACTTTATTCATTTAATGTAACTTTTTCAAACAAAGCTTGTCTTTAGTGCCTTCACTTACGTGCCCAACCTGCACAATAACTCTTCCAACCTAACACGAGACTCTTGTGCACACGTAACACGTCGAAGGCACTTCTTCTATCCTGATCCTTACTCTTGCCTACCTCGTGTCACTTTAAATACACTTTCTTCTCTATGGGATCTACAAGAAGCTTTATCCTGGCACCAACCATTCTTCTATCTTCCTCTTTATATACCTCTTTCAACCCGGCTACTCAACAAGGCTTTTCAACACAAATTCATTGGTACTTTCATCACAACTTCTTCACTTTTCTCCACCCCACACTTAAAGCGATGTGCGGTCCTCTGTGCACTCAGAAATTCTCTAAAAATAGCAATAAGGTTACTAGTGCTCAGGGCACAAAACAAAACAACAACGCGAAAGGGAAACACAAGAAAGGGAAAATGCATAAAGGAAACTCCTAAACTAACTAGAAAAAATGCCTTATTTACAAACACTAAGAAGACTTATTTATAGTAGGGCTTCAACCTACTCCCATTGAAGTGTCTAGGAAACTTTGTCCCATCCAGCGCTTGTAACTAGCACGTGCCCAAATCAAGGATGTATGAGATTGTGTAAGGACCCAACCAATGGACTTTCAACTTCCCAAGATGGCATAGAAACTTAGAATCATATAATAACACCATCTTCCCAACCTCAAACTTCTTGTTTCTAATATGGTGATCATGTCAAGCCTTTTGCTTTACCTTTTTCGAGTGATTGTCTCTCATCTAATTTCATTAACTCATCAATTCATTCTTCCAAGACTTGTTCATCGTGAAACCCTCCTAAATGCAATTGCAGATAAGGAAACATAAATTCAATCGGAAAAATAGCTTCCATGCCAAACACCAATTGAAAAGGTGTGGCTTTATTTATTATTTTATACATTGTCCTATAAGCCCATAATACTGCTGATACTTTTTCATCCCAATCAAGTCTTCCGACATCACAAATTTTGGTCAAGGTATGACTCAGTATCTTGTTGAATGCTTCCACGGTTCCATTTTCTTGTGGGTGATAGTGCGTAGTCTTGTGATGAGAAACCATGAATTCAGATAACAAGATGCTCATGATCTCATTCAAGAAATTCATACCCCTATCACTTTGGTCAGACTCAAAGGGCATCCATACCTCATGATAACATTTTCCCACAAGAACCTCGTTGATGTTGTTGCCATGTAGTCTTTAGTTAGGGCTGCCTCTACCCACCTTATGAGATAATCTATGTAAGTGATGACATAATTTGACCCAATCCTACACACTACCAGTGTGATAGGTCCTACAAATTCTATTTCCCACTTTTCAAAAGGATCCACGCTAGGAATAGGGTGCAAAGGCATCTCATCTCTCCTCCCGGTTTGTTGCCAATGCTGACAATGGTCAAAAGCTTTATAATAGTCTCTACAATCTTTGTACAAGGTTTCCCACCATAAACAAACCATTAATATCTTACACTTGGTGGTGTCACCTACATAATGCCCACCCACACTTCCTCTCGTGATGGCTAGGTGCTCATGCTTATAAGACACATCTATGCAAAACTTCATCATGTCCCAATTTGTATAATTTTCCACTGATTAACATGTAGGGTGCAATGCATATGGCCAACTACTTCTTTTCTAATGTCTTCATTCCATCCGGTGCCACACCTTCCTTTAAAAATATTTGTAATCTCTTCCAAGTCTGAGGGCGTACGCCGCAACCTAAATAGTTGTGTGTCGACATTTCTTCCTCAATACTCAGTGTGTCCTCCCTGAATCAATTCTTGACAGATGATCGGGCCCACATTATTATTTCTAGGTTTCACTATAATAGTGAATTAAAACTCTTGAAACAAAAACACCCATCGACATATGCGTCCCTATAGAACAAGATTTTTCACTAAATACTTCAATGCCATGTGGTCGGTGTAGAACACAAAGGGTGTTGCGAACAGATATTGTCTAATCTTGAAGAGCGCATAGATCATTGACAATGCTTCATGCTCAGTTGTGGTATAATTCTGCTCTCCGCTTGTGTCGGCTTCTTACTTGTAAAACAGAGAGGATGATCAATAATCCCTTCACCTAGTTGTGTAAGCACTACTCTAATGGTGGTCCTGAGGCATCTACATGAACATGAAAGGGCTTGTCCCAAGAGGGAAACCATAAAATAGGCACGGTAATAAGCCTATCTTTTAATGTATCAAATGCCCTATTGTGCCTCTCCCCAATGGAAGGCACTTTTATGTCTAAGCAGATCCTCTAATGGCACAACGATCTTGGCATATCCCTTAATGAATTTTTGTAATAGCCCGCATGCCTAAGGAATCCATGCACTGCGCTCTGGCTAGTAGGCTCCCTTAACCCCACAATAACTACAACCTTAGCGGGATCTACCAGCAAGCCCTCCTTACATATGATATGCCCCAATAAAGTCCCAAAGGGTTTAGTAAACACACATTTCTTAATGTTGAGGGATATCCTCAACCACCTCGCACCTCTCAAACATTAACCTCAAATTGTCACAATGGTCTTTAACTAGACCATATACTGTCTAGTCATCCAAATAGACCTAAATAAATTTATGGATGAAGTCCTAGAATGCTTGCACCACTATGCGCGAAAAGACAACTAGCACATTCTTCAACCCAAAGGGCATGACCATATATGCAAAACTTCCCCACTCGGTGGTGAAATTTGTCTTCTCTAGTCTTCCTTTGCAATCCAGACTTGGTGGTACCCTGAAAATCCATCCATAAAGGAATATATTTTATGCCCAGTGACTCCTTCCAAAATTTATTTAGTGAAGGGGGTCGGAAATGGATCAATGACACAAACTGTGTTCAATTCCCTATAATCCACACAAATTATAATCTGCCCATCCTTCTTAATGTTGATTACCATCGACTTACCCACTCGATTCTTCCACCGCCTCAATGATCCCGAAGCTATCATTTTTCTATCTCCTCCTTGACCTTCACGTGCAAAGTGGGATTCATTGGGTAAGGCCTTTTTCTAACCGCTGGTGCGCACCATCATTCAGTTTTATCTTCATCTCCCCAAGGATTGGTGAACACCTTTGATCTCATGATACCCATGCGGGAATAAATGCTCAAATTCACGTAGCGATCAATGATCTTAGATAATTCCTTATCTCGTCTAGTAATCCCCGATAATAACTTCTTTAGGTTCTTCTTCTAAACTAATGTTAAATTTCTTCATCTTTAAAGGCTCATGGTAGGCACGCGCATGAGCATCTCGCACCGTAATCCACTACCTTGTGTGTCCCTAAAGAATGGCTAACATATAATATTTCCAATTCCTCTCCATCAATCACATATACCAACTTTCCCTTCTCTTTTTCCAAACACGTATGCTCAAGCTGTAACTCTTATGCTTCCTCTTCTTCTTCAAAATGTGCCTCCAATCCTGGTTCACCTAGTAATTCCAACAACCTATCTTCCATCCTGGCACTATCCCCCATGGTAAGGTGCTTGATACCCTATAAGGCCTTATCAGCTAACGACTTTGTACTCTGATATTCAAAGGTTTGAATAAGGTTAGCCACAAGCTCTTGCTAATTCCTTGTCTAGCGGCGTGTCTCTGAATGAATGTACCATGCATGCATATAACCCTGCAGTGTAGAATACAACTTGTGCACCCAGAGGGATGGTGGCAAAGCTTCCATGCCTTCTCTCTAGACCCTTTCACACTTCTGGATATGGAAAGAGGTGGACTCCTTCCCATGGTACTCCTTGATGACGGTGGGTATATTGCTCCTGGAGAATCTGACAGAGAGAGAAATTCTTACCTCGCGCCATTCTAAAAGGATCTCCTGATGTGTGGCCCACCACCGAGCTATTGTGCCAAGAAAGACATAACTTAACATCTCTCTTCATTCCTTCTCATCCCTCCACTAAGCTTCTACCTCCTGCAGAAATATCTCAGGGAAGGCTCTTCCTGAATACTTGGGTAGTTCTTTTCCTCCAAGGTGCCTAACTGTGCGTGCCTTTGCTACCTTGGTCACCAACCCTCTCAACTATCATCCCATTAATTCGTAAGTTCCATGCACCTAATTGTCACATGCCAGACTGGTGGTATCACTCACTGACTGAGCATCTTCAAACTGGATAACCCCGTTAGTAGGATGTATCATCTCAAGGTCTCGATTAAGTGCACATAAATCCTATATAGAACTTCCTCTCCCAATGATTTAATATATGGTGTCGACTTCCTACTAGCCAAGTGTATAATGACCCATTCCTCCTTGTTCTCGAAGCTGATGTACCCTTTGTTGAACCGAAGTTTTACATTTTTTTGTAACACCAAGGACACACAAGTAGTCTTTGGGAAATTTTTCACCTCGGCGAGCGCCAAGACTTCAAAGTCCCGAAAGAAACTTGGCTCCCTAGATAGTAATAACCACATCCTTCAAGACTCCAATGGGCATTAGCTTAGTCTTGTTTTCCATATACAACACATTCAAGATGGATGTAATGCAGGTATTCCCATCTGATGCCATACATCCAAAGTTAGAACATTAACCTTCACACCTATGTCAATGAGGATTTTGTAAGGAGCCATCCATCTACAACTACATTTGATGTAATCTCCTTGTCATAGTTGAGGCTATGAGGGGGAAGGTTCATGTGTAAGACCAGTCTCTCACACTCTTCTCCGACACGTGGTACCTTCTCTCTAAACTAGGATCCTAGAAAGGGAATGATATTCTCCTGGCTTAGCATTTTACACACCTCCTTGAACTCATCTAGGTCATCCTTTTGCACCTCAACTCTTCTTCCTTGTTCCTCCCTCCTGGATTTCTCCTTTAGACACTAATGGATCTCCTCGTAAGCTTTGACTAACATCCATGGTGTCCTAATATATCTCCTTTTGATGTGCAGGGTATAGATATTTTCCATGAATGAGCTCCTCCCTCATAACCGGGGGTCTTCTATTTTAGCACCTCTCTCACGTGCACAGCTTCTACCCTTGTTGTTACGAATATAGGTTCCAAACCTTCATCCCGTGTTGCCCGAGGCATCAACTGTGTGTGTCTACCTTCTTGATGCTTGACCATTGCAACACCCTTTTCCTTCTCGGTGCTTCTGATTCATGTGCTCAAATAATTCTAGGAACTCCTCATACTTATGCTTCTTTCCACACCATGAGCACTACAATAGGTCTAGGCACTCACGCTTGTAATGTTATGTAGATCCATAGTTGAAACATGTTCCACATGGGAACTCACTCCTTCCTCCTCTCTGAGTTACCTCAACCATGGAATCCTCCTCAAAAACCTCTTCCATGTGTGCCTCCATCTACACACTCCTCATAACAGTGATCATTATCCTTAGAACTAATGGCAATGCTTAGTTTGGCACACCCCATGATCAATGGCCTCATGGATCTGATCAATGAGCCTATAGTCCTTAGTATCATGGGTTATAGAGGTGAAAATTTTGCAATAACAAGATACATTCTTCCTGATCACGCGCTACAACAAGGGACATCTACTTGCATCATGGTCCCCATGACAAATTTCACAATCCACTATCAAAGTGCGTATTGTCCTCCGGGGGTAATTATCCTTAATGTGTCCCTCTATTTAACAATCATGCACCACAAATCACCGTGAGTCTCATGGTCTCATGTTTTTGTAGATAATTTTTCCAACTATTTTAGCATAGCAGTAATTTGAGCCTCTAAGAATGGGTTAGTGCCAAGATCAATACTACCAACAAATTTCGGCGTGTAAGGCGACTTCCAATGCTTCACGTGGGTCTCAAAAGTTTTATGAGACAAGGCCCTTCTAAAAGGGGTGATCAATCCTCCAAAAAACAACTATGCATGCTGAGAAGGATGAATATCATATGATAATTTAGACAAGAGAGTTTTAAACATGCATCATACTCCTAGACACTCTTTGTCGTTCCTTGTTGAATTTCCTTCAAAGTGCTTGATGCTTTCCCGCTCGAACTCAGGAATGTGGAACTCTACCAAGAATGCATTCTTTAAGGTAGTATAGTCCACCACCATTTGATGAGGGTCATACTTCCTATACCAGCTATGCACGTGCCCTTGTAACATGGTTGCAAACTAACTAGCCTTCCATTCTAGGGTTGTGACACCCTTCGCGTGCCATAGCAGTTCACACTTGTGAACATGTTCCATAGCATCCTCAATGCCCCTGTAATCTGGTAAATGTAGAGACATTTCAAAGAATACTTGAGGTGGTGGCTAGGGTCCCTATCCTCCTGAGCCAGAGCCTTGGTTCCCTCTGGTGTTTCCTCCACCTCTTGATCCACCAAGTCCACCGGGTCCTATGCCTCCAGAGCCACCAAATCCACTAGAACCACTGGGTCCAATAGGGCCTATAGGAGCTGTGCCAAGTGCCCCCATGGTCCCACCGAACGCACAATGATGGTGCGTGATAGCGCTCCACTCCCACTACTGTGTCCCATGCCACTCCCTGATGTGAGACCGAAAGCTTGTACACTTGCTCCTTGTCTAAAGACTCCTCCAAATATTGGAATATGTGCAGCCATAGAAGAAGGGAATGTAAAATTGTATCTCCTAGGTGCGAGATCTATCTCTTCCACCGATATCAACTGGGTCAATAACACTTCTTCCTGGTTCAGGAAAACCAAGTGCTAGGGCTCGATCACTAGGTGGGTTTAGATATGTGCCAATGACTCTCCTTTCTCCATGCGATGAACTCTCACTAGAAGCTGAAGGGGTCTCCCTCACATGCTTTCCAAGATGGGGTAGCATAGACTACTCAGGTTCCACATCCTCCGTGTGAACCTCAACTCCTTCCCGCAACATCTATCTCCATAGATCCATCACACTAGCAACCTTGCGTCATCTAGCAATATCCCTTTCATGCACTTCACTATACTTGAGCTGTCTCTCTTCCCTCTCCTTTTCTATCATGATATCTACCATCTTCCTCCACCCAAGCTCCCTTACCCAGTGCTTAGAATGGTTTAGCTGGCCATTGGGAAAGCCTCTAAACTCATGGTAACCATCAATATATTCATAGCTAGGGGAATAACATGTAGAAATGTTCCTCTAGGTTCTCGTAGAAATTCAAACTCAGCAACCTCCGGACAAGAATATGTGGAAATGGCATACTCTAGAGTGTAACTAGTCAGTACTCCTCTCCACCAATGATCTACAACATGGGTCCATGTTAGATCTACATCCTGCAACCTTTGGTAGTCTTCTTCGGTCCATACATGTGATCCATAATGCCAACTTGATCTAGATGCATAGGTGCAAAGCCATTTATATAGTTCTACTCGGAAGCAACAGAAGGTGGTCTCATATAGATCATGGTAGAAGTTATCTTCTACTCATCTACGTGTACTAAACTTAGGTCCAGTGTTGAATCTCTAAGTAAATTCATCCTCCATGCTCTTGAACCATGATTCAACATTTTCCAATGTTAACCGATCTGTCATTCCTCACTACACAAATCATGATGTATGTTATATCCCACTACAACTTCAAAAAGAGGTCTCGGAAATGGAACCAAAATGTATTCATTTTTACTCCCATCACAAAAGGAAGGAACCCCATGCATGCCAACCTATCACCCATCAAAGTTGAGCACTCACCCGAGGCACGTGCGGGTACCGAGTCTCTCTTTTATGTGAGTTTAGTGGGAAGCATCATTTATGATTAGTGTAAGAGTTTTTATGAGGGAGGTTGAAACATACAAGGACCAAAGGGCTCTGAACAGCCTCTAGATCCTTGCAGTCACCTTAGACTAAGTACTTTAACAAAATCCAAAACATGCATTATGATAGAAAGAACTATACAAGCATTCATACATATCATGAAAGGAAAGAGAACTCATATGAGAGAAATATGCATTAAAACCATTGATATCCATGTCTATTTATAATAGGTAACTTCATTATATTCATTGATTCATTACAGAGTTTCACAGAGAGCAGACATGCAGTCATGCATATCACTTTGGATGTGTGTAACTAAGCTAACGAGAAAAGAAAAATTACAGCTCCATGCTTAGTACATTCCTTCCTGAACACAAATATCCACTCGTAGTAATTCAGCAGAGCTTCGCTCACTCTCTAACATGCTATACCTCGTACTTGTATATCTTTTACTCCATAGGAACTTATATTTATACTTTTCATACACTACCAAGTCACCTTCTAGTGACCTCATATCTTGTGCCAAGTTTTAAATGTGGTCCATGCAAGCATGCTTCTCCAGGCCCGAGCTTTCCACTTTATCTCATGATGTTCTTCTAGAAGATTCCATCCAAGGCATGCTCTTTCTTGGGCCAGCCTATTGCCAGGATGGCATCTTATCCATGTGCAACTGATCACACTTTTCATGTGTTCTACCCTAGGTGCTCAAATTGAGTAAGTCTTGAGCCTCCTTTCATGTATCGTGCATGCTATGTGCTTCCCTAAACCTTTCTCTCACGTGTTTTTTCCTTGCACTCCTTTTCATAACTGGAACCCTGCACGCCTATTCGCCTTCATACTTGGCCAATATTCCATGGGTCCAATAATGACTCTCGAGGGTAGTATAGTTAGGATTCAAGATAGGATCCCTTTGTGGAGGCTCGGTATGAGATGTGGATGTAGAAGAGAATTTGACTATGATGGCATTGACTTCCTTTTAATATTTTTAATTATGGGTTGATGACTTTGTGAACTCGATTTTTGTCTTGTTGGAGTGAAGTTTGACATGGCCTTTCTCAATGGCACGAAGTTCCAATTTTTGAGCCATGGTGAATGCCCCTTTAAAGTTTTGGAAAGATTGGATTTGAAGAGTAGATGAGATATGCTTCACACATGAATGAGAGAAGATTTCAATAAGATCATTCTGAGAAATGGATAAAGATAGGTGATTGATGATGTCACTCCACCTAGCAACAAAATCTGTGATGAATTTTTCTTCAAACTTCTTAATGACATAGATGTCGGTAATGGTCATTTTACATGTAATATTAATAGAGAAGTTCTCTAATAAAAATTCGTGCAAGTTGGGTGATTTAAAAGAGTGAATTTTGAGGAACTTAATTGTACCAATCCATGTGGATCCATCCAATGACATGGGGATAGTGTTAAGCATGATGTCTTGTTCATGGGTAATAAGATAACATGTGTGCCTAAAGGCATGAAGGTGATGTTGAGGGTCATCCTTACTATTGAACTTAGAAAATTTGGGGAGTTCCCAGTGTGGAGGATAAGGCTTGATAGGAACTAATGGGTTAATAGGCTCATTATATATTTTTTCATAGGTGAACAAGGTCTTAAGACCCAAAGTAGCAACTTCCAATTTTTCCAACCTACTTAGTAAAGCTTGCATGTGGTCATTACATGTGTGAGGATGAGAGACTGATTGTTGAGGTTGTGGATTATAATAAGTGGATGGGTTGGGTTTTTGATTAGATTTTTATTGTTGGGGATAAGTAGGAGTTTGCGGAGGTGGTTGATAAGGTGGAAGATAGTTCAATTCGTGTGATTGGATCTATTGGGAAATACGATTTTAGTGAAAGATATAACTAGATGGATAGGATTTTACTTGTCAATTTTTAGATATGGGGATATGATATTGAGATTGTATAAGATGATTTGGGATGTGCATGTAAGATGGTTGAGACATTTAGATAGCTTGATTGGGGAGGATGTGTTGAAAAACACCTCAAAGTGGAGGTTGTTGGGTTTGAGTATACTTTTAGGGATGGGGTTACGAGATGAAAACATTAAAATGGACTTGAGAGGTAGAAATGGGCATCGATATTTGAACATGTTGTTCATGTGGTGGATTAAGTAGGTGGTATTCTTCATGGGTTTGAATAGGGCGCTAATGACCACAATAGATGAGGAAGTGATATGGATAGAGGATGTTGGAATAGTGTTGATGCGAGGTAAGTTGGGTGGAATAAGGATTTCCAATTACATGGATTCATGATATTGAGGGAGTTTGGTAGAAGGGTCATGGGGAACATGTTCACTTTAGTCCATTACTAATTCATTCATGGCTCTTGGAAAGAAAGTGAAAATTTGAGATGTAAGAAATTTTGTAGATTCGGGTTTTCAATGATAGGCATAAATTTGTTGCGGGGTGGCCAATCAATGAGGAGATTAGTATACTTGTGGATGAGATAGTCTTGAATGGAAACAATATTAGCTTCAATAATATCTTGAAACTCGCACACCCACAACAAATAGTGGGAGGTCCAAATGGTCCAAAAGTAGTGGTAGATGGGGGTGTAGATGGCCTAGAAGGAATAAATTGATGATAGAGGAAAGGGTTGGTTTCAAGATGGGGATTATTTTGAATAACATGGGTCTCATGGGAAGGGACCATAGAAACAAGAGGTTGGGAAACCAAAGGTGTGGTGATCATGGGTGTAGAGGAAATAATGGAAAGTGAAAAGTTTGTTGGAGGAGAGTGTTGGAAGTAGGAATATTATTAGATGAAGTTAATTGGTCCATTTTTGTCTTGAGAAGGAGTTATGATGGGAATTAAATAACAAAAAATAACTTGTGGTAATTTTAATATGACAAAAAAATCAAGGAGAAAAGTGGTAATTATCTTGTTTATTAGAAACGTGTGAAAATGAAATGAAAAGAGCTCAAAGTGAACCTAAGAAGCGAGACAATATAACAATGGTTTCGGGTTATTTTGGCTACATCCTTGATATACCTGAAGGTACATGAGGCTCAAATCGGTGATGATTACCCATACATCACTTGGTATTAGGGCTTTCCCCCTCACTTCACACACCATAGAAATAAGGGTGTCAGGTGCTTATCCTTTATACTGATAATCAAATAAATATTACATGGTTGAACACCATGGAAGATTTCCTATTTGGTGATGAAATCTAAATAGTTCCACTTGGTAGAATATGTTTTATATTTTTTAATTGATTTGTGATTTTGGTTGTGTGTGTAAGAAGTGTGAATATAACAAATTACTTCCTAGTTAGACTATAAGAGTACACAAACATAAAGGTGTTATTTTTAAACTCTAAAATTAAATGTTATATTCGATGAAATCACATAGTAAAAGGAGGGAGAGAGATAAAAAATATAAAATAGGGGGAAACGAGGAATACCTGGATAAACATTATTTCCCATTTTTCATTTTGTTTTTAGTTTTAACACACGCATTATTGATCTAATAAATAAATCCACCACGCATGCAATCAAGTGAATCTCCCACATGTGAGGTTAGTAAGAAATAAATAGAAAATGAAAATGAAAATAATGAAATAACTCGCCAAAAGAAAGAGTGTGTCACAACAGAGTGTCGAGAATGTTTATCAAATTTTCTATCTCATGTTTTAGATTAGTGGAATAGTGGAAAATAAAATAAGAAACTCCAAATAATTAGAGGGTTTAAGGCTACCTCTTGATATGTGATGATGATGAATAAACGGGCATAAAGATCCCTTCCACTTCGAGCTTGATAACCTTGTTCATAAATATTCATACTCCAACTTGAATTAACTAAGAAAGAAAATAACAATAAACTAACCTCGGAGGAAACATGGTTTAGTGATGCTCGTGGATGTTGATTGATAATTTTTGATGTTGTGCTTGATGGAATAATGATATAAGATCCTCTCATGTGAAGAAATATACAATCATAGACACTACACAAGACGGGATTAAAAAAATATATGGTGGATTTCCTAGAAAAGGCCAGTCCCTGGAAGTCAATGGACTTCCTTGCAAGGATGTCAATCCACATTCAAGAAATTAATCGAATAATGATAAAATAAATTGATAACAGATGATAAAATGATAACAGACGATATAACCAACAATGCAAAGGAAAAGGGATTGACACAATCTAAGGCTATATGTTGGTATGATGGTGGTTCCTAATCCAAAGGGAGTTTGGGAATCACAATATGGCTCAAAGGAGAAAGGATGTAGATGGATGTATGTGCTTACAAAGGAAAGTGGGATAATGTATCTGATTTAGATCACTAATAAGATGTTGCAAGTGGCTTAAAAGAGCTTAATGAGACTTGACAGGTTGATTTGGATAAATGACAAAGGGTTGCAAATGGCTAAAAGGGTCTTGATGGGGATTGATAAATAATTACAAAGGTAGAGTGGTGACGGAAAATGATCTACATATCATAAGGGTAAATTGATATGGTAAAAGGGGCTAACAGACAGAAATTCTTGGTGATTGGGAAAATCGTCGGTGATTCGATGATTTATGATAGATGATTAAATCAAAAGTTTGACTTATTAAACTAATGTTTTAGACTTTTAGAGGCTTAGATGTGATGTAGAATAATTGAATAAATGGATATAATTACCTAATACCCAATGTGGATATTGAGAGGAACTTTTGACCTTGATTTAAATATTATGCAGGAAGATGATAAGTCTGCAATGGGTGATGGAATGTTGCTCTACAATGGCTCTAGAATGGATCTGAGATACTTGATGATCATAGATAATGATGATAGCTGATAATATCAAATGTTATGGTCCTCAGGTGATTTGCAGGAGGATGTCAACTCAAAGGAAAAGCTAAGACTCCTAAATGCAAGTGGAGGATCCCGAGAGAATCTAAAAAAATCTCTTAAGTAATTGCTAGTGATTACTTGAATCGCCAGTAATTTAAGTCTATTCGATATTTGGAAGGAAAACGGTTTGGAGCAGGTTTGCTAAATCAATCTCTTTGCTTTAGATTTCTAGGGGTGGATTAATTATACTGTTTAGGGACGTTTTGTATGGGTAGAGGAAATGATAAAATAGGCTAGATATAGCTTGATTTTGATTTGATGTTGGTTAGGGTGGATTCTAGGAAAGTTCTAAGGTGATTTCGTATGATTTAACAAACGTAAGAGGGGTTTACGTGGGGTAAGTGTGGTGGTATGTTTATGACTTAGGATTATGTGGGGAAGGGTTATGTTATCATATCTAAATTAATTAATGAAGGATGTGGAGTGTAGGACTTAGGATTATGAGGTAGGTATTAATGTTTAATTAATTGGAGGGCGTAGATTTATGGGTTTATGGGTATATAACTTTAATGTATTTAATTTATTAAATAAAGATAAGGGGTGTATTTGTGGGATTTTGATGTATTTAATTGATTTATTTACTAAGGATGGGAGGGTATAGATTTTTGTTTTCTACAAACTGCACAATAAAGAGAAAGTAAATATGAAAAGGGATTAGTAAATAAGATGGTGGGTTTCCTAAAAATGTTAGTCCCAAGAAGTGATAATTTCTTAGGGATGGTTGTCAACCAACTTAGATAAAATGATAATGGATAAATGATAAGATGCAATAGATAATCGAACAAGAATCGAGATGTGCTAACTAAAATAAGATGCATATCGATAATAGAAACTGAGAATAAACTAAATTAAACATGATCGGGTCGGTAGAAACTGAGATTGATAGGTACATTTGATGGTGACTATAACAGAGTGAGCCAAAAAGGTATGTGGAAAACCATCTGAAATAGACTTAGAGAAGGCTTTGATCTTATGTGGGGATGTCTAGAGAAAATAAAGGGTATAAGAAAATTAACATATCTAATAAGAAAATGATAACTTTTAATCAAGTTGATAGCGATTGAGCTAGATTGACGATGATGGGACCAAAAATTAGGATCTGGACTACCGAATAGGTGGATCACCGGGATAGAGTTTTAGAGATTCACAATCACTGAGGGGGTGAATCGGTGTAGATTAAAATTTCCAATTTAATAATGGTGATTTAAAATTTCTTAATAAGTGCAACAATAGATCATAAGCATTAAAACATGCACATGCAAGATAGAAGAACACTAAACATAAAACTTATAGTGGGAAACCCTTTCAGGAGAAAAACCCACTTGAAACCATGGATTTATTAGGAACACCAATTCCAAATCTTACACTAGTTTTGGTTGAGCACCCACTTGAATATTTTTCTAAGAACCCACTCAGCGCATTTTAGCAAGCACCAACTTGCAAGGAGAACCAACCCCTAATTTAATCAGCTACAACTAATATTTTACAGAACCCACCCACAAGGAGGCTACAACCCCCTGAATATGCTAAGCTACAACTTAGACTTATTTTACATTCAAATTTTGATCATCTAGTTACAATATTTCTTACACAATAGATTATGATCACCTTTTTGTATTTTTGTGTTCTCTCTTTCACTCTCTTATATTCATCTGATTCGATCTATTTTTCTCAACACATATGCCGCATTGATGCTCTTCTCATATGATTCTTCACTACGTCATCTATCTACTCTCCTCTTCCTCTTATTTCTTTCTATCGCTCTTCCTTAGCTTGATTACATAGTCTTCTTACTTGAGCATTTTAACTTTTATCACTCTCTCTTAGCACGATAACATCATCTTATTTCTTAGCACCATCAAAAATGGCTTCAAAACTCTATATATTGATAAAATCAACCCATTCCATCACTTCATTTTTTTGGGCACCTTTCCTAATTCGTCACTAAGTATTTTGTTTATTAAATGCATGCACCTATCTTCATATTTTCTTCTTCTATTTTTAGCTTGATTTCACCTTTTACTAGAAAACATTAATTAGCTAATGCCTAAAAATAGATTTCTCATATTTATATGATTTCCAACGTGATCAAGATGAGCAACCCATTTTTATTCTTTAATATTCAATTATGCCTTGAAATTAGGAACCCCATAGATAACAACAACCGTATGTATACAAAGTCAATGAGCATTAAATGTAGACAACTAGAACAATAGATTTATTCATTCTATGTGGAGCTCAAGTCGTATACTCACCAGTAATCATCGATGATCAAATAACCATCAATTTTGGATAAACAATCCTCACTTATCCATGTTTGAATCATTTAATTCTCCTCAAGCCTTGTCTAGTCCATATTTTCTCAATTCATGGATTTCCTTAGCTACTTTGACATTTTCCTTTGTATCGTGGCAATATCCTTTGGTTTGCGGCATCTCATCTTTCTTGGCATCTTTTTAGTTATCCATGGCTTTGTTCTACTTCTCGGAAGATTTTCCATGCTTTGCGGCTTTCCTCCGTAATTATTACCTTCACGCAACTTTGTTTAAAGTTAGTGGTTATTTTCTTCTATGTGCGTCTTCTATAGTTTTCATGACTCTTCTCCAGTCCTTCTCGTCTTTTCTCCTTATACATGGCTTTCTCCACACTTCCCTTTATTCCATGGTTTTCCTTCACCATCCCTTGTTTGTGTGGTTCTTCCTTCACATATGTGGCTTCACCATCCTCACTTGTGGCTCATCCTTTGTCTCCTTTTACTTGTGTGACTTCATTCCTTTACCCGCATAATTTACTAAGATTCTGCGGCTCCTCCTAAATTTTCGGGGCTCCCTATAGACTTTGGTGGCTACTTCAAGACTTTGGCAGCTAACTCCTTATGTCTACGGCATGCTCAAAAGCTTATTAAGTCCCTTAGAACTTATCTTTGATCATCTTGAAGCCTTTGTGAGCTGACACTACCAATCAATCTTCATTTTTATCGCTTCCTCACTTTACCAATTCACCCTATTTGCCATCAATGTAGCTTGACATCAATGACAACATGTATGAAAATGATAAATTTCTAATAATCTCCCCTTTTTCATTGATGGAAATAAATCAACACTTCAATACTTGTAGAAACCTACGCTTTATAGCTTTGTATCCCTCTCTTAGTAGATTTCTATCTTCAGCTTCACTCCTTTGCATCTCTCCCTCTTTCAATGTTACAAATTGGGTATTACTCCTCCTTTTTGATATAACACTTCTCTCCCACTTTGACAACAATAAAAGGGCCAACTATGTCACATAAATCTGAAAATATTGGTAAGTTGGATACTTCATGTTCTTACCACAATAAGCTCCCCTAGGATGATGCTTCCAATCCATATGTCCCGATGTGTCGGTGGTAATGCTCCCCTAAGTTGATTTATACTTTGATAATCTTGAGCTAGCATACTAGCTCCCCCTCACATAAATGTTATTTGGTACTAATTAGGAGTTGATGTTACCTTATAATGCTCCCTCACCTTGTCTGCATACCTTCTAGTTGTTGGTGGGATCAAGAATGACCCCTAATTCATTCCTTAAGTTCTCAAATGTTGCTTTTGGTAGTGGCTTGGTCATTATATCTACAATTTCTTCTTTAGTTCTCACATATTCAAGACTAATTTTATTTTCATTTACTTTTTCCCTCAAGAAATGATATCTGATTGGAATATTATTGGTCTTTGAGTGGAACACATGGTTTTCAGAGACACTTATTGCACTTTTACCATCACACAACAAAGGAATTGGATTTTTAGATTTTACCTTGTAATATTCCAATGTCTTCTTCATCCAAATAAATTGAGTGCAAAACATTGTGATAGTTATATACTCTTCTTCACATGTCGTGAGGGCCACTGATGATTGCTTTTTTCTCAACCAGGATACTAGACAATTTCCAACAAAGAATGTTCTAGCCACTAGTACTCTTTCTATCATCAAAACTTCCTACCCAATCAACATTTGTATATGCTTTGATGTTGAAATCACTTCTTTTAGGGTACCATAATCCATAATCAAGTGTTCCCATGAGATATCTCAATATTATCTTTACTTCCTTGAGGTGTGTATCCCTTGTATCTTCTTGGAATCTTCTAACTAGGCCTACCGCTTGTATGATATCTGGTCTTGATGTCATGGAGTAAAGTATACTTCCTATCATGGATCTATACAATGTTTTTTCTACTTTTTGTGTGTCATCAAATCTACTTAGCTTGTATCCAACTTCCATCAGTGTCCGTATAGGTCTTCGTTCTTCTATCCTGAATCTTTTCAACATATCTTTAATATACTTAGTTTGAGATATAAAAATTCCTTTGTCTAATTTACTGATTTGTAATCCCAAAAAGAATGAGAGGTCCCCAAGCATAGAAATTTAAAATTCTTCTTTCATATCAAAAAAATCATGTCATTTTTATCATAATCTCCTCCAAATATGATGTCATCTACATACACAATGACAATTAATAAATTGTCCCCTTCTTCTTTGATGTAGAGATTCTTCATCAAAGAACACATTTTCTAAAATCTTGATTAATGAGGTATGAATCCAATCTACTATATGAATCCCTAGGAGCTTGTTTGAGTCCATATAATTCCTTTTTTAACTTGCACACATAATCTTTATATTCAGCTATAGAAAATCCATCAAATCGTTTGATGTACATGTCTTCATTCAAAAGACCATTTAGGAATGTTGATTTCATGTTCATCTGGAGAACTCTGGTCTTCTTGTAAGCCACATATGCCAAGAACAGATAATTTCTTCCATCCTTGCAACTAGTGCCAATGTTTCATCAAATGTAATTCCTTCCATTTTTACATAGCATTTGTATGCTAGTATTTCTGTTCCTTGTTACTTCTCCTTTCTCATTCAGTTTATTTCTGAATACCCATTTGGTTCCAATCACATTTTTGTCCTACGGTCTTGGTACCAACTCCCAAGTTTCATTCTTTTCAATCTGATCAAGTTCCTCATTCATCACGTCTACCCAATGTTGATCTTTACTTACTTCTGCAACATTTTTGGGTTCTACCATGGACAAGAGTGTTATTTCTTCATGATTTTGCTGCTCCCTTAGTCTTCTTCTTGTGAGAATGTCACCTTCTTTGTTTCTAATAATCTAATTTTTGGATGATCTCTTTTGACTTTCCTGGAGGGTGCCTTAGTGTTTGGTATTTCTTCCTCTTCATCTCGCTTCTTTGTTAGGAAATAAGAGATAAAATATGTGGAATAATCCCTCACGTAATCGCAATGTGAGAAACTAATATGCAGAAATTATTACAGATCTGAAATAAAATTACGAAATAAAATAACACAACACAAGGAGATAATATTTAACATGGTTCACCCAATTTGGGCTACGTCCACCAAGAATCACTTACTTAGATTTTATTACAAGCCACCGCTCTCTCAATACAATACCCAGATCCATTTGGAGCTATGCTCAACAAACTCTACAAAATTCACACCCAAATTCAAAACACATCTGCAATACATTTTCTTGTACATCTATCATATGCATAAGACCATATAAATAGACAACTGCTTAAGCAGTTTTACAAAACCGTGGGTATCAAAACCATGGGAAAAACCCATCCCATAAACCTATGGGTCAAAAAACTCGCCCATATGAGAAAAGCACATTTCCCGATATGTCGGTGCATTTTTTGAGGCCAAAAATAAATTTACACCTAAAAAAATTATCGGGGCTACGACCCCGAAACCTCACTACTTAGGGGCTGCCGCCCGGACCCCCACTCGGGGCCCGGCCCAGCCCCAAACCCGGTGAGGATACATGAAAAGTGTATAGTACTCTTAGTGTACAATCTTCAACACTTTCACACATGAAAACAAGCTCCACAACCTAACAATCTCCCACTTGGAGACTAGTTTTCCTCTGAGCAAGCTTCTCAACCCTTCACTAGTTTCTATGAAGACCAACCAAAGTTGAACAAAACTTTAGTTTTTCCCTTGTGACCACCTTGGTCATCATGTCTGCAGGATTCTGACTAGTATGAATCTTCTCCAACTTTAACTTCTCTTCCTCCAAAGTTGTCCTAATGAAATGGTACCTTAATTGTATATGCTTCGTCCTGGAGTGGAAAGCAGAGTTCTTAGCTAGGTGTATAGCACTTTGACTATCACTATGCATCTTACATTCCTCCTTCTTATGCTCCAACTCCTCAAGCAATTGTTGTAACCAAATCATCTCTTTTCTTTCCTCTGTGGCAGCAACATACTCAGCCTCCGTGGTTGACAAAGCCACCAACTTTTGTAGTCGTGAAATCTAGCTTACTGTTGTTCCACCTACAGTGTAAACATAACCTATTGTGCTCCTCCTACTATCTACATCTCCAACCATATCTGAATCTACATAACCACACAAAATGGTGTTTGATCCACTGTAGCACAAAACTGTCCCCATGGTCCCTCGCAAATACCAAAGGATCCACTTTACTACCTGCCAGTGATCTCTACCTGGATCACTCATAAATCTACTCACCGCTCCCACTGCATGGGCAATATCAGGCCTAGTGCACACCATGGCATACATCAAACTGCCAACTGCTGATGAGTAAGGTACCTTGGACATTTGGTTTCTCTCCTGCTCTGTCTTGGGACACTGCTCCTTTGATAACTTGAAATGGCCTGCCAAAGGAGTCCCAACCGGTTTAGCATCCTACATATTAAACCTCTCCAAGACTTTCTTAATGTACTCTTCCTGAGATAAAGTTAGCTTCTGTTCCTTCCTATCCCGAGATATCCTCATACCAAGGATTTGTTTGGCTGCCCCCAAATCCTTCATAGCAAAGGATTCACTTAGTTGCTTCTTGAGTACTTTTATTTCTTGCATGTTTTTACCTGCAACCAACATGTCATCCACATACAGACAAAGGATAATATAACGCCATCCTCAAATTTCATTATATACACACAATGGTCGAATGACATCTAATATAACCTTGCTTCATCACAAAGCTATCAAATTTCTTATACCATTGATGTGGAGCTTGTTTCGAGGCCATACAAGCTCTTCTTCAGTTTACACACCATCTCCTCTTTACCTTTGACCTCATAGCCCTCTGGTTGCTACATATATAGTTCCTCCTTCAAATCACCATGGAGAAATGCAGTCTTTACATCAAGTTGTTCTAAGTGCAAGTCTTCTGCTGCAACTATTCCTAGAACAGTTCTAATAGAAGTCATTTTTACTACAGGAGAAAATATCTCATCAAAATCTATACCTTGTTTCTGTGCAAACCCCTTGACCACCAACCGGGCCTTATATCTTTTCTTTCCTCCTTCTTCATCTTTAACTTTGTACACCCACTTGTTCTGTAATGCTCTTTTTCCTTTGGGTAGCTTTACCAAATCCCATGTCTGGTTCTCCATGAGAGCCTGATGCTCCTCATCCATGGCTTGCTCCCACTTCTTCCTGGCATCTACCTATATTGCTTCATCAAAGCTCTCTGGTTCTCCACTATCAGTGAGTAATAAATAATAAAGAGAAGGAGAAAAACGTTCAGGTTCTCTTCTTACCCTAGAAGACCTCCTCAATATAGGAGTTTGGGGTTCTTGTTGAGGGGTTCTGAACTGATTCATGTGTCACTTTCCCATCCGGAAGATCCTCTACTTTTTTGCATATTCTTTCTTGGATTCTTCCTGTTTTCCTACAATCTGCTACTTATACATGAATTTCTCATTAAATACCACATCCATAGATCGAATGATTTTCTTGTCCTTAATACTCCAACATTTATATCCAAAGTCATCACCACCATAACCAATGAAAGTACATTTTTCTAATTTAGCCTCTAGCTTAGTCCTATCATCCTTGTCTATGTGAACAAACACCTCACATCCAAAGACTCTAAGAAATGAATAATCAACTTTCTTACCATACCAAGCCTCCTCAGGTATGCCTCCATCCAAGGCACTTGAGGGTCCTCTGTTTATCAAGTACATAGCTATGCTCACCGCTTCTGCCCAAAAAGAAAGAGGCAGTCCTGCATGTAACCTCATGCTCCTAGCATGTTCCATTATTGTTCTGTTCATCCTTTCTGATACCCCATTTTGCTGCGGAGTTCCTGGAACCGTCTTTTTCCTGCGGATTCCATTCTTAGAACAGTAATCATTAAATTCATTGCTGCAATACTCCCCTCCATTATCTGAACTGAGACATTTTAGCTTAAGACCTTTTTATTCTCTACCAAGGCTTTCCATTTAACAAACGTGTCAAATACATCAAATTTGTTTCTAATACAATAAACCCAAACTTTCCTTGTTGCATATCGTCAATAAAAGTAACATAATAACTTGAACCCCAAGAGATGATACATGAGCCGGCCCCACACATCAGAATGTACCAGCTCTAACTTACTCTCTTTCTTCGTAGGTCCAACCTTGAGAAACCTTACTCACTTCTATTTCCCATATATGCAGTTCTCACAGAAATCCAAACTTGTTTCTATATATCCAGGAAAATTCTTCTTTATGATGTTCATGCCCTTATGGCTCATATGACCGAGCCTATAGTGCCATAATGTTGTATCTACATCTGAAGCCACAAGATTACAATCATTAGTACTATCAGTGGTTAAATACAAGGTTCCAACCTTCTTACCTCTTGCCACCACAAGAGCACCCTTGGTAACCTTCCAAGAGTCTATTGTAAATATCACAGTACAACCATCACTTCCCAACTACCCTGCCAATATCAAATTTCATCTTAATGTAGGCACATGTCTAACATCCTTCAATAGCCAAGTATTCCCATTCTACATCTTAACCTGAATAGAACCTTTTCCAACTATGTTGCAAGGCTCATCATCACCAAGAAAAACATGCCCAAAATCTCCTTGAACATAATCAACAAATAATGCCTATGTGGAGAAGCATGGAAAGAAGCCCCCGAATCTAAAACCCAAGATTCATAATATATGTGCAAAGAAAGAATCAAAGCATCCCGACATACATTACCCATTGCCACATTTACCTCATTGTTTTCTTCATGTTCTTCTTATCTCGAAGCTCCTAACAATCCTTCTTTGCATGCCCAAGCTTTCCACAATTCCAACATATAATCTTGTTCTTGGATTTTGACCTTGCCCGATCTTTTGATTTTCCACGGTTTCCTCTATTCTTCTGTCTCCCTCTAGTTTCCACTGTTAAAGCATTCCCTGAAGTAGAAGATTCCCCAGAGATTTTTCTTCATATTTCCTCGCTTAGAATCACCCCTACAACATCCTCAAACTTAAACTTCGAGTTAGCTGAAACGAGTTACTTACTGCCATTACCAGGCTATTCCAACTCTTAGGTAAAGAGCACAAAATTAATAAAGCCCTAACTTCTTCATCAAATTCTATTGTAACCGAAGCTAGCATATTCACAACCATATTAAAATCATTTAAATGATCTTCTACTAAACTATTCTCAGACATCTTCATATTAAACAACTTTTTCATTAAAAATATCTTATTAGAGGTAGAGGGTTTTTCATATAACTTCCCTAATGCATCCATTAGATCTTTTGTAGTCTTTTCCTTTGAAACATTAAATAATACCGAGGATGCAAGACACAGCCGAATCGTTCCAAGTGCCTTCCAATCCAACAAATCCCATTCTGCATCTATCATACTCGAGGGTTTGTTCACCTTCTTAGACAGTGGAGTATAAAGATCCTTTTGATAAAGGTAATCTTCCATCTGCATCTTCCAAAGACTAAAATTCTACCCGTTGAATTTATCAACCCTAGATCTTCCATCATCTGCCATAGCTCCCACTCAAGATAAAACTTTCCCTACGATTTAACACTCCAAAGAAACCAAACCGGACTCTAATACCAATTGTTAGAAAATAAGAGATAAAATATGCGAATAATCCCTCACTGCAATTGCAAGAGAGAAACTAATATGCAGAAATTATTACAGATCTGAAATAAAATTGTAAAATAAAATAACACAACACAAGAAGACAATATATAACGTGGTTCACCCAATTTGGGCTATGTCCACCAAGAATCACTTGCTCAGATTTTATTACAAGCCACCGCTCTCTCAATACAATACCCAGATCTGTTTGGAGCTATGCTCAACAAACTCTACAGAATTCACACCCGAAATCAAAACACATCTGCAATACATTTTCTTGTACATCTATCATATGCGTAAGACCATATAAATAGACAACTACTTAAGCAATTTTACAAAACCGTGGGTATCAAAACCATGGGAAAAACCCTTCCCATAAACCTATGGGTCAAAAGACTTGCCCATATGAGAAGAGCACGTTTCTCGATATGTCAGGTGCATTTTTCGAGGCTAAAAAAATTTACGCCTAAAAAAAAATTGGGGCCGCGCCCGGACCCCCGGGCTCTTCGAGGCCCGACCCCCCCAAACCCCATCGAGGATACATGAAAAGTGTACAGTACTCTTATTATACAGTCTTCAACACTTTCACACATGAAAACAGTTCCACAACCTAACACTTCTTCTCATGGATTGTCCATTTCTTCATCATCTTCTTATTCTCCATGATTTTCTTTGTGTTGAATGCTAGACTTGGGAGACTCGTCTACCTTAGCATTTTTCTTTCAATAAAATTCCACAACCTTTTGTTGTAACACTTTCTGTAAGTTTTATTGACTACTAATTATCCAAGGCATATGCCTTCATCACACCTAGAGTCAAATTTTCCCAAGTTGTATTCATCTCTTTTGATGTAGTATTTGCTTTTGAAAAATATTATGTGTTTTACAATTGCGGGTTTTTCTTCCATAGTTTGTAAGGTGTCTTGTCACTTTGTTTACTCTTAAGTGAGCTCTATTTAAGATGTAGACTATTGTGTATACCACTTCACTCCAATATCTATCAGGAAATTTGGATTCATTAAGCATGGTTCTTGCAATTTCTTGCGCATTCATATTTTTTTCTCAACAACTCCATTTTGTTTAGGTATTACGGTGGCTAAAGAATTGTCTCATAATTCTCTATTCTTCATAAAACTCATCGAATTCATTAGACCGAATTCTCCACCTCTATCTAATCTTAGGAATTTGATCCTTTTTTTTTCTCATTCTCTACCAGTGCCTTGAATTTCTTGAATTTGTCTAAGGCTTCTGAATTTTTCTTTAAACATGCTACCAATGTCATTCTAGTGTAATCATCTATTAACAACATGAAATACACTTCACCTTGTATACTTTCAGTTCTGGTGGGACCATAAAGATCTGTATGAATCAACTCTAGAGGTCTGTTGTAGATTATTCCTTTGATTTGAATGATCTTCTTGTTTTTTACCATGCAAGCATGCTTTGCAAAGTGTATCTATTGGTTTTACAATTTTTGGCATATGTTTTACACACCCTTTAGCACTAAGTTTTACTAGATTCTCAAAGCTCACGTGTCCAAGTATTTTGTGTCATAGCCAACTGTGATCAACCTTACTTGTGAAACATTTTTCATTGTTTATTTCATTTAGCACATACATGTTGTTCTTTTTCCTTTTGGCTTTTGCAACTTTCTTTCTTGTTTTTCCATTTATAATATCACATCCTTTGTCATGAAAGATCAGATTGTATCCCCTTTTGCACATTTGACTCACACTTAACAAATTGTGCTTGAGACCTTCAACATATAGAACATTTTTAGTTATGGTATTTCCATTATCTAGACTCAAGGTTCCTTTTCCAACTATGTTGGTTGAGTTGTTATCATCAAATCTCACAGCACCTGATGCATTGTTTGGAAAATAAATGAATTTACTTTTGTCACCAGTCATATGGCTAGAGAATCCACTATCCAAATACCATATTTTATCTTCATTTTGCACATGGAATGCAGTTTACACTACTGAGAAAGACTCTTCCCTCTTGTTGTCATCTTTCTTTACAACATACACCCATTTCTTTTGTTTAGGAGTTTCTTGTTTACTTGTTGATGCCTCATTTATTTTCTTGTAATAATTGTAGTGGACATCATTATAGTTCTATCTAGTGTAAGATGGGCCAAAATTTATTTTATAGCCTCTAGAGAATTTTCTACACTTAATGAGACTTATGTCCAAAATGATTACATGAATAACAATAACCATAGAAATAATGTGTGTACCTCATTACATAGGTGATTCTGGGAGAAGTAGTCCTTATCTTAGCAGATTTGCTGAAATATTTATTTACAACATAATATGTTCTCGAGAGTTGATGCAATATTGTTTCTTTATTCTTTACAAGCTCCTTTTCCTTACTTTCTTCCTTGAAACCAATCCCAGACTTATCATTTGTATCACGTTAACACCTTAGTATACCAGTCAAAACATTTGAACTCTTCTCTAGTTTTTCATACATAATCAATTTGACTCCCATTTTTTCTATCTCTTTTTAGTTGCTCCAGATTCCAGTTTAGTTTTATGCATTCGTTTTATTTTGATTTGTAAGAGTTTGAGATATTTTTCAATTGTTTTCAAGTTCCTTGAGTTCATTGGCCTCTTCTTCTTCTCTTAGAGTCTGTCTTTTCTCAAAGATGTGGATTTTCTCTTCATAGTATTTTAAGGTGCTTCTCAGTTTTTGATTCTTTTTCCTACATAGTTTCAGTTCTTCAAGAGCACATACTAATTCAGCTTCAATATTTACTTCATCTTCTTCTTCATCGTTTATTGCATTCTTCCCTCTTGAACTGCATTCTTCAGATGCATCCATAACCATAAAAACTTTCGATTGATCTTCGTCATTTTCATTTTTAGAGCCGTTAGAGTTGCTTGAAGAAGATTCACTTGAATCTTATTTGGAATATAAGTTCCTTTTGTTTTTGAATAAATTATTCTTGCTAATTCTCTTTTTATACCTAGTTTCTCTTTATCCATTTTATGATTTTCTTCCTCATGTTCGGGTATCGGATTCTTTATTTTTATTTGGACATTTAACAACAAAATGACCTACTTTTCCACATGCAAAACATTTGAAAGGGATTTTTCCTTTATACTTACCTAAACCTCTTTTCAGTCTTCTTATGAACATTTCTTCAATATTTTCATCATCCAACTCATCCTCTGAATCAAATTCTTCTTCTTCTTCTTCTTTCTTGGACTGGGTTTCTTTCTTGACCTTAAATGTTACCTCTTTCTTGGTAGTCTTGGTTCCAATCATCCTCATTTCATATGTTGAAAGGATGCTCTGTAATTCATCCATTGTAATAGTTTTCATGTCTTTGGCTTCCTCTATGGCTGAAACCTTTACATCAAACTTTCCATTCAGGGATCTCAGAATATTTTGAACAATAATAGATCCTTCTAAATTTTCACCTAGGCCTCTAATCATATTAATAAATTCAATTGTTCTTTGCATGTAGGCCACTATAGTCTCATAATATTTAATTTTTAAATTCTCAAACTAAGCTCTATAGGTCTGCAACTTTTCTATCTTAACTTTTTCATCTCCTTCATAAATACTCACGAATTTTGGTCTATATTTCCTTTGTTGTTGTGCGGTGTGTAACTTTTAAAAAATTGTTTTAGTTAGGCCACATATGATGGCATTTATGGCTCTTGAATTACATTTATATCCTATTTTATCTGCTCAAAAGTGATTTTTATGGTGAAGGATTGTATCCTTTTTCAACTCATTCCCGATATCAAAACCAAGTGACATTAGATATGTCTTCATTCTTATTCCCCGTAATGCATATTTAATTCCAGTGAAGAGAGGTGATCTTGACAAAGTGACAAATCACCTTGTGCCTTATTTGTCATGCTTGAGAAAAGAGGATATCCTTAAAGATGTTAAGCTTCTTCTAGAAGGACTCGCTATGATACCAATTTTTAGAGATTCAAAGCACTAAGAGGGGGGTGAATCAGTGCAGATTAAAATTTCCACTTTAATAATGGTGATTTAGAATTTCTAAATAAGTTCATAAATAAATCATAAGCATTAAAACATGCACATGTAAGATAAAAGAACATTTCACATAGAATTTATCTTTGGGAAACAATTTTGGGAGAAAAACCCACTTGAAACAACGAATTTATTAGGAACACCATTCCAAAACTTACAAGGTGATTTCAGTTGAGCACCCACTCAACTTGTGAAGAACCCACTCAAGGATTTTTATGAGCACCCACTTAGTGAATTTTAGCAAGCACCAACTTGCAAGGAGCACCAACCCCTAATTTAATCAACTACAATTGATATTTTGTAGGCACCCACCCAAAAGGAGGCTACAACCCCTTGAATATGATAAGATACATCTTAGACATATTTTACATTCAAATTTTCATCATCTAGTTACAATATTGCTTGCACAATAGATTATGATCACCTTTCTGTATCTATTTTTGTTCTCTCTTTCACTCTCTTATGTTCATCTGATTCGATCTATTTTTCTCAACACATCCGCCAACTTGATGCTCTTCTCATCGATTCTACACTTTGCATCATTTGTATTCTCTCCTCTTCCTCTTCTTTCTTTCTATCACTCTTCCTTAGCTCAACTACATCATCTTCTTACTTGAGCATTCACTCTCTCGGCCTGATAACATCATCTTATTTCTCAAAGCACCATGAAAAAAGCATCGAGCACTCTCCATATAAAAAATTGACCCATGACATCACTTATCTTTGTGTGTCAAGAAATTTTCTTGCTTCATCGATTGAGGATTTGGTTTATTAAATGCATGCACCTATCTTCATATTTTATTTTTCTATTTTTAGCATGATTTCACCTTTTACCAAAAACATTAATTAGCCGATGCCTAAAAATATCTTTCTCATCTTTCTATGATTTTTGTAATGCCTCCTTTTATTATTAAAATAATAATAATAATAAAATAAATATAAAAAAAATAATAATAATAATTAAAATTAAAAACTCATGATTTGTTTTGGGGTGGCGGTTTAGGGCAAGAGGGCTCGAGCTCCTTTGTGATTTTTTTTTGTCTATCTTTTGTTGAGGGAGAGAGCGCCATCCATTGCCATGGTGGATAGGTGAAAAACATGTGCAGGATGGAGTGGTGAGGAGAACCAGATGTTTGAGAAGGCGCAGGAACTATTTGATAGAATGCCTCAAAGAAATGTGGTCTCATGGAGTGCCATGATTGTAGGATATGCGCAAAAATGGATTTGTTGAAAAGGCGTGTGAACTGTTGGACAGAGTGCCAGAGAGAAATGTCTCCTCATGGACTACAATGGACATTGGAAATGTACAAAATGTGTTTGTTGAAATGGATTAGAAATCTTTAGGAAAACACTGCTGACAGGTGTAAATCCACCTTCCACGGCCTATGCCAGCATTCTCCCTAGCTGCGTAAAAAAATGAGTCTTCATTCATGCATGGGTAAAGGATAGGGGGTTTTGTCATCTGTTGTAATCATAATTGCTTGAGAGGGGGCACTATTTACGTGTTTGACTAGATGAAAGAATGAAACAACTTCTCATGGAATGTGACTATTTCAGAGTACAAAAGGCATGGATTTCCTCATAAGGCAGTCACACTATTTCACCATGCAACAAACAGGTCTCCAACCTGATGAGTTTACATTGCCACGTTTTCCCAGCTTTGTGCCAAAATGGAGCTCTTGAAACAGAGTATGGACGTCCATTAAAGCAAAATGGAGGAGGGATTTTTGTCTGATATTGTTTGTGTGAGAGCCCTGGTGGATCTGTATGCAATGTGGGAGTAGTCACAAGGCACATGGACTGTGTGAAAAATTCCTACAAAAACGTGGTTGTGTGGATATGTTTTCATATTGTTTAATGAGCACATGAGAATGTATCATCAACATGCCAATTCGGCTTGTGGTGGATGTGTGGATATGTTTTCTTGGTGTTTGATGAGCACATGAGAATGTGTAAAATGTGGAGGCATGCTTAAGGCATGTGAAGTGTTTGACAAAATTCCTTTAAAAATCATGGTCTCATGGTTGCAAGATTTGAGGCTATGTACAAAAGGAGGAAGATCTCATTCTTATCCAAACAACAACAATAAGAAAATCATTTGATCATGGTCAACAAGTGGTGGGTTGAATCTAGACGGTAGGAGGAATGTGATAAGAGTAGCAGAATGGTTTCAAATCTGTAGTTACAGATTTTATGATAGACGTGTATGTAAAATGGTGGAGTTGTGGATGCTCGTGATCTGGTTGACGTTGCACCCAAGCAACATACTAAACTCGAAGCCAACAGTTTGACCGACTCTGTTCCTTTTAGGCATGGTTCATCTTCCCTTACCTCTTGTAATTCTCATGTTTTTAGGTCTCTTTTGCAAATTGTGAGAATTTTAAAATATTAGGGTTTTAATACCGTAAAATGTTTGTTTTCAACTCGTTGCAAAAACAATGAAATGTCATGTCAAAAAATCACTTATTCAAAAGAACCCGTTTGCATTAAATTAGGAACTTCCACCCTCATTCTCGAGGTGATGTTGAAAAATTACTACCAAACCGCATCGCTTCAACAGTGTTTATCGACAAGACGAAATTAACTTCCCATTAATAAAGTTGATCTTCTCCCTGTTTAAATTGTTAATTTTTGCATTCTTCGAGAGACTCATTAAGTACCCTTCGTAACTCTAGAAACGAGATGTGAAGCTTCATTCGTGTACCTTGGTATGCGAGGAGTCACCTTGACCTTTGGTTTGACCCCGAATGAACATGTGTCATCTTTTTGACACTCTTATAGGAGCCCTATTACATTGGGTTACAAAAGTAGAAAGTTGTTAAATCTAGAAAGTTGGCTTTCATTTTGAGCCACCATTTGAAACCTAGATAGAGAAATTATTTCCCATCTTCACAAACCTCTAGTGTTTATACTAGACAATTGCATGGAACATTCATTTTAGGTAAAAGATATCTTCTAGATAGTTTGGCAAAGCCATTTTGTAGGCCTCTAGCCGGTTTGACGAGGTCAAACTAGACCAATTTCGACTTGTCCCCCCAAAAACTTTTCGTCATTTAAAGACAAGTTTTCTAGTTCTCGAGTTTTGTCAACTCTAATGAATTCTTCTTATAGAGGGGAACTTGTAGGAAGTGTCTTGTTGTGTGCTCATCCATCGAATGTCAGTTATGGATGTGGTTTTCTGGGCACTCGAACTAACTTTTGTTCATTTTGCATTGGGTCAACTATGATCAGTAGCCCCGGAAAACTAGCCGCCAAACGCAAATGTTCACTTTTTCCCAATTCCATCAATTGCTATGAACTCTTGGTATATCTGGGAACACGTAGAAAGTTAATTGTGGTGTGCATTCTCATCGAAAGATAACTTTTGGAAGCAGTTTCTTAGCCTTCGAGCCCATTTTGAACGTTTTGTAGCTAGTGAGAAAATGTAAAAATAGAAAGTTGTGGGACCCTCGTAGGATTGCCAAACCACCCTAGAAACTTTAAACACATGCAAATAACTGTTTAAAACTCTATAGTGTAACTTGTGTGAATTAGAACTTTTGACAAAATGGTGTTTTCTCTCTCTTCCCTTCTCTTTCTCTCTCTCCTGGGTTACAAAGTGAAGTGAAATGAAATGCATTGAATACATGTCTCTAAACCCTTTTCTTTCATTTGCAAATTGTAATTATTATCATGTGTAAATGGGAAAACTTGAAAAAATGATAATTATGTTAGATTAGGGTGGATGCCATGCCAGTGATTTATCGCTGATATCATGCTCACATGGGTTTTGCAGGATGGAAGAATGACGATGAAAAAGGCGATGTGTAATTTAATTATTATCATTGTAATTTATATAGTTCATTGTTAAATGAATAAATGTATAATTTAATATCATGTTACAGAAGGTTATATTTGATAATTTGTTGCTATGTATGAGATGCTAGTTTCAAGGACATCTAGGAAATGTGCATTTAATCTTAGGTTCAATTTTGATTTATAGTACACCTGGTAAAAAGGTTTGATATTTATATAAGGTAAATGAATTTGAAGTAATATCTTGTAGTGCATGTTTAGTGCTCAATAAATGATTAATGAGTTATCTTGTGCATTCATACTTTGTAAATGTAATAAAGAGAATTAAATCGAAACATCCTACCCTTGTTCAATATCGGACATAATTTGTTTTCATGTGTGATACTCCTTACCGTAGAAGACATTGAAAATTGTAGGATGAACTTAATATTTTCTCTTGGTGGAACGTCCTAATTTAGGCAAATCAGAGCTCAAGAATGGGCTTATCGTCTTAGTCAGTATGTTTAGTGACATTGCCTTAAACTTGTATGTTATGAGTGACACAGTCAGACTTTTCATGGAGTGTGTAGAGATAACTCCTCCGTATCCTAGTGGACTACCTTATCATCTAAAGATAGATTTAAAATTAATTTTCTTCATCAAATGAGATCCCTGTTGGATCCAGATGACATAGGTGGAGGTTGTGACTTAGTTGCTCTAAGTCTTAAACTATTGTTACTGAACTCCTTAGTTCCACTCAGCTAAATGTGTTACCTTGGTATTCTCTCAACATAACACCTTGGTCCTTTCGTGAAGGTGGTTTAGCATAAATTTTCCTCTCGCTTAAACCTCATTTATAGTTGATGGGTAGATCCTTAGGTGAAGAGGGAATTAATCTAAACCTCTATTGATTTAGATGTTAACTTGGGTTCATGTGTAGCTACAAGTCTTCAAATCCTTTATGTCTTCAAGAGGTTAGACAAACACTTCGTAACTCCTTTTACAAGACAATGTTAATTATAAGACCATAATGTGACATAGAAAAATAAAGCGTAAAGAGTAAAAATTAAAATTGAGGTTAGGGATACTACCACTCTTGGAGACCTTATAACTCAATTAAATATATTCCTTTGTATCAAAGAATATGAATTGCCTTGTTGTGATCAAACTATGAGAAAGAAAAAGATATATAGACACAAAAAGGAAGTCATTAAGTCATTGATTTAGAATTACTATGGTAGGAAAATAACTTTTCCGTGATCAAGAAATGTTTTTGGTTAAAAAAAAGCTACCTTGTATCTAAATCTCCGTTAAATCCTAACATCACTTTTTGGACACCAAGTCACATCCACATGAGTTGTAAGAGTAAAAAGGTAGACAATGAATATATGTTCGAGAAGAATATTCCTAACATAATAATAAGATAATTAAGTACTTTGTATGCAATTTGATTTATGCCAAATAAGTATGCAAGTTATGGAAACTTTTGTAAAGAATAAGAAACCAACTTAAAAGGGGTGAACGGTAACTTAACCACGGAATGTACTTAAGAATCTGTAGGTGGCCAATCGAGAAATTATCCTTGTGAAATAATTTTATTTGAGGCTTAACCGTAACTAAAATACAAATAAAGAAATTATGTGTTGTGGGTTTGCCACTCCTGAAGTCGTGTTCTTGTGGTTGGGTCATTGCTAGTAACCATTCATTGGGAAAAGTGTGGTATCGACATGCCTATGATGTTTTCATGTGTCTATATGAGTTGATGAATTATGTGTTTTTCATATGCGAGTCGAGTTACGTACTTGAAGCCCATGCTTTGTGTTGTGTGTAGTGAGCAATGTAAGTTAAAAAAATATCCTGGTATTTTACTTGTTGTAATTGTGTGCATAAAATATGGGCACTACAATTTCCAACGTGATCAAGATGAGTGAGCCATTTTTCTTCTTTAATATTTAATTCTACCTTGGAATCAGGAAACCCATAGAGAACAACAACCATATTTTCATAAAGTCAATGATCATTAAATGTAGATAGCTGGAACAATAGATTTCTTTTTTATTCATGGAGATTAAGTCTTATACTCAGCCACAACCACAAGATGATCAAATCACCATTGATTTTAGAGAAAATAAACCTCACTTTTCCATGTTTAAATCATTTAAATCTCCTCGAGCCTTATCTAATCCATATTTTCTCAATTCACGGCTTTTCTTATCTACTTTAACATTTTCCTTTGTATCACAAAGAATATCCTTTGGTTTGCATCATCTCATATTTCTTAGCGGCTTTTTAGTTATCCACAATTTTTTTCTACTTCTAGCGGATGTTCCATGCTTCACGACTTTCCTCCTTGTTTGGTGCCTTCATGTGGCTTTGTTTCAAGTCCATGTTTGTTTTCTTCTATGTGTGGATTCTATAGTTTTGTTGGATCTTCTCTAGTCCTTCACGTATTTTCTCCTTCTACGTGGCTTTCTCTAGAATTCCCTTTATTCCATAGTTTTTCTTCAATCCATCCTTACTTTCTGAGCTTATTCCTTCACATTTTTTTCTTCACCATCCTCACTTGTTTCTCATATTTTTATTCTTTTACTTAGGAGACTCCATTCCTTTACCCACAAACCTAACTAAACTTTCGAGGCTCCTTCTAAAGTTCCATGAAATTTTAAGTATTCTGTGACTCCCTACAGACTTCAGTGGCTACTTCAAGCCTTTGGTGGCTAACTCCTTATGTTTGCGGCATGCTCAAAAGTTGATTAAGTCACTTAGAACTTATCCTTGATCATCTTGAAGCCTTTATGAGCTGAAAATACTAATCAACCTTCATTTTTCTTACTTTCTCAATTTACCAATTCACCATATTTTCCATCAATGTAGCTCGACATCAATGACATGTATGATAATGACAAAGTTCCAACACAAAGGGCTATAAATACAAGAAGTTGTATGATAGATTGAAGATGATAAAGATAGAAACCAAGTTTTATGTGGATAGGATCAATGATGATTGGGTTGGATTGACAGGTGAATATTGATATTGTTGATGAGATCTGAAGTAGAAAGGGTGCAAAATAGTAAGATTGGAAGATATGAAGCACTTTGGGGTGTTGGAGATCGGTGGTGAAAGGATGGAAATAAGAGAATAACATAGATGTGGATCGGGTTGACAATGACTTGTAAGATTCAATGGAAACCGGGGAGATATCTAGTGTTTGATGATGAAAATGGACAAGATAATGAACTATGAATAATGATCAATGAAAGTTAATGCAACGGAAGAGCTCAAAGGTAATCGAAAAACCCAGAAGGACTGATGTGGAAATGGTTATGAATCTATGATGATGGATCTAAGAAAGGAAATTGACTTCAAATCTCCCAAGATGGCATGTAATTTATTTATAATAACCCTATTTTGATGGTTGCATCTCCAGGATAAGAGAAAGAAACACATCCAAACTCGCAAGAAGCCTCAAAATCTCTAAAATTACATCATGAGGAGAGGGGGATATGGACATGCTTATAGGGTCAAAAAGACCCGCATGGGTCATCATCAACTATAAATGACCCTTGATGTGGGTGTTGGAGGTGGTTACTAGCTCAATGCAAAGGGCTATAAAGGCTTAAATTTGGGGTTTTGGGATCATTAGGTAGGTTAGGGTTACATAGGGAGGATAAAAGGTAGTTGGAGGGTATAGATGCATTGAATGAGGGTAAGTGAGTGTATAGGGATGATAAATGGAGGGTTTAGGGAAGATATTATGGAAATGGATGTATTTATGGATTAATTAAATATGATTAAGGGTATATTAGGGAAGATAAAATAAATGATGGGATAAAGATGGGAAAGTGGAAAATTGGGAAATAAATAGGATAATTAATATTTTAAGAGGAAAATGGGGATTTGAATAGGAAGAGAGCTATGTATGTGCAAGATGACGATAAAGGGGAGTGAACACGGGATGGGAAACAAGTATACCATTAATTGGTGTCTACACTAGGCACCTTTTTCCTCCTAGGTCTCATGCATCATATTCATGACTTTTTGCTTGCATTCAACAAATTTTCATTTTTTTCATCCATTCTCTTGATCTATGACACCTTTATTTAAATTTCCACGAAACATTACCTATTTTCACTACCTTTTCTCGATGCCATCACCCATGGAAGATGGTGTCGGTGTTATATTTTATCATGGTTGATGTCATCTCCCATGAGTGATGGAATCCTATATATACCCTCACCTCATTTGAAATTCATAAGAAAGATGAAGCTAAAATATCCAAACCGCCTTTTGCTCCTCTTTTGCACCATCTTCTCGGTTTACTCTTGGTTCATCTTTCTTTTTTATTGCATTGGATTGGTAACCCCTCTTTTGGATGATTTCTTCCACTATTGGGTCATCATATAGCAAGTTTAGGATAGAAATGGTCTTCCCCTACTCCACCTAATAGTGGTTCTCTCTCTTTATGGTGTTTCTCGGGAAGATAAACACATCATCGACCACCCTAAAATTACAGGTGAGTTCTCTAACCCTTATTTTTCACTTTACATAGATTATTTCTTTTCCTCTTCTTCATTGTGTTATGTTAGTTTAGTATTTTGCATGTTTAATGCTAGCTAGCTTAGTGCTCTTATCAAATACTAGCTTCATATCTATCTAAATACTAGCTCCTTAGTTACTTTCATTCTAGTTATTGCATGTTTCTTTCTGTTATTCTTTGATCCATACCTATCTAAACCCAACCACCGATATCTTTTTAGGGTTCCTTCCTCTTTCTCAATCATGGGCCTTGGAAACCCTAGGTTAACCTAGTGTAAGGGTTACTTCCTTCTAGATATGTGACCCTAGCACTCACTGTAGCCCCTTTAAGTATACCCTCTTGTATTCTTAGTACTTTTGTGTCTCTTACTCATTCCCTCGAATATACTAGTTGAACAGATGAGTAATATTGCATGTTGTTGAGACACATTTTGTCCTGCATACATTATTTGGGTAACTTAACGTGAATTTTATAGTGTTTTGATCAAGCACAACTTGTTAAAAGAACCCATATTTTATCTTGAATTCATCTAATTATCTTAAAACCCTAATAACCTATCTCGCATAGACACCATTGCCCCTTGGTGATCCTATATGTTCATGTCTCCTCAAATTTAGGTGCCTTTTACCACTATGCAAACCTATCTACATAACTAATCCTTTTTGTTTGATCATATCTACTACCGATGCCTTTGGCCCCTATGTGTACATTTTTTCAGGGATAATTTTTTCTATATCCTTCATTTTCAAACTTTTATCAGCCATCTCAACACTCCATTAAGGATTATCTAGGCCTAGGGTCCTCTGAATCTATTGTGCTAACTTTTCCTCAAACATACAATTTTGACAAAGAATTTCCCTTATGTATGGATTGTTATGCCATAGGATCACCTAGAAAAGCATTCTACCCACCGTAATGTCCCACCTAAGGATGAGGAGGAATAAATACATAATGATGAAATTTTTACCATCCTCTTGAGATTCAAAAATTTCTATCTCAGTTTCCTCAATACAAGGGAGAGTCAAGATATTTTTAGCAAGTGTCTTCTTGATTTCATCTTCAAACAACTTGACCATACGGAAGAAAAGTGAAAATACTCATAAATAGGATCATTTAAAAATGCTTCCAATTCGATCATATAAATCTTATTCTTCATCTTATTGAAAAAATGAACCAAAAATAGTCTTCCACTTGCTCAACTCCTCCAAATGCAAGATAATATGGCTCGCTTAGTTAGCCACCCTACAACGGGATCTTGGGGCACCACGCCCTCTTTTCTAAATGGGACTAATGGGTTTCCCATCACTCAAACCCCATTCAAAACAAATTATTTTATTTAATCCATTAGCACCTTATATTGATAGTATAGTAGTATAGACATAGGTGGCATTGCTCCATCTATCTCTTATGATGGACCTATTAATCTCACTCTTTACATAAAGACATTCAAAATTATTTATAATGAATGGATCAGACCTAACTCATACACTTCTAGTAAATTCTTAGACAAGAACCTTATTAGAGATTATTTAGATTAGTACCATACCTCACCTCCTAATTCTATAGTTAAGCTATATTCCCTAGTGACAACCCTAGTGAAAGAGTTCCAATATCACGATCTACCAAAAAAACATCAACACCTTCATCAACTTTCACCAATCTAATAATGAATCATTGTAATCCTTTATCAAGCACTAGAAGACCTTATCTACGTGGGAAGAGCATAAAATTCCCAGTTATAACCTCTTTTAACTTTTCTTACAATCCCGAGCCTCACCTTCAATACAAGGTGGTTTACTTTTATCCCACTTCTATAGAAGAAGTATTTTAACAATCTAAAAGGAAATACTATCTCATGAGGTAGTTTGAGAAGGCTCCTCCCAAAACACAAGCTAACAAGAAAGTCCATATCCTTCAATGATCAAAGAACAAGAACACAATGGATGATAGAGTCTCGGATACTATTTCTCTTCTTACTTCTTCAAATACAATTATTTTCAACATTGACCAATAACCTACTAACAATAAGACCCAACCTAACTATCATCAACCAATAAGTAAGGAAGAGTTGAAGCATTAGTTTCCTAATTCGTTTACCATGATCCTAAATCCTTTTCGACCTATTCCTCATTGGCATGATGAGAGTAAGTTTTATTGGTGGTATGTTAATTTAGGTCACTCACATAAGAATTGTTGTGCACTCTATATGGCTGCTATTAGATTTTTAGGACCCAAATTTTACTATGACGCCATCACTTGTGAGTCTTTTCTGAAGAAGTCAAGGCTCATGATGTAACTCAACAAAGGATCATCATGAAGTCATCAATAAAGAAAATGAAAAGCTAAATATCTTCTCCAATCCTATGCCTAATCATGATGTCATTGAAAGTTATAAAAATAAAGAGAATGTTACAACTAATGTGGTTTACATGGATTAACCTCTTGAAAAAATAGTTGTAATAAATGATGTAAAACATGACATAGCTTATGTGGAACCAAAATATCAAGTAGCATTCCATCCTAGAACTCACAGGGTCATATACACATTGTGCCTTAGATTAAGACTCCTCAAGTCAAAACATTATCCTCTCCCGACATTATCAGCCATTGTGGAATTTGTCCTACAGTCTAATCATGTCTAGGTTTTTCCTCTGCATGCGCAGACACCATATTCCTTGTGCAAATCAAACTTATAGGGAAGATGGTATAGGAACCGATAAATACTTAGTTTCATAGGTCTCCTAAATACTACTTCCCCTTCTAGATTTGTTCCCAAGGATTCCTAACACTCTCATCCTACTACATATTTTAGTCATGATGAGTGGGATCCTCTCGGATAACTTTCCCAAATCCCCTGGTTGAATTCCATTCTTAGAACTCATGTGCACATCACCTCATCATCTTTAACATCTCATGATGGTGATGCTTGACATGAATATCCTTTTCCTTCCCTCTTTTGGGAAGAGTACTACATTACATGGCTTGGAAGAAAGCCTCTGTTGGAAATTTCAGGAGCTCTCTATTTGCACCGACCTTTCCGCAGATTCTCATTCTTGTATTCATTTTCCCATAGCTACCATGATCTCGGATGAGATATTTCTTCATGTAGATGATCTGTCCTCTTCATCTCAGTTCATATTGGTAACACTTTGGTTAAGTGTGATCTCATAGATGGAGTAGGTACATGTGTGGCCTCATTATATTTCACCAGGATCTAGGCTATTCCATCGACAACCTAAAATCCATGCAAGCCACTTTCCAATGATATGATCTCAATGATACCTTCGTTGGGTCATACTTGGTTACCTATCACCACTCACCCTAGTATTTTTGTGTTAAGGTTATGTATTCAACTTTCCCTTATCTTATAAAATTCTCCCTTTGGTGGCCTTGGAGTCACTTTGTATGCATGCCATCACATCTTTCACATGTCAATGCATGAATTTCACTCACCAAGGAGCTATTTATAAGATTCAAGGGGACATTAACCCTTGGGATTATAATACACTTTAGAAAAGGGTCCATGAAATCTCCCCACACTTGAGGACTTATCACCAATCCCCTTTTGGTATTATCAACACTTTAACTACCCGAAAGATATTATTTGTGGCAATGTTGGTCATCCCAATTTGGTCAGGAACATGCCTCCCGGTCTCATGGAATTAGATAATGGAAATCCTTATGAATTCACCTTCATAATCAACACCTTTGACCTCCCTGAAGTCATCATATCTCATTTTCCTCCTTATTTTTGACCTCATAAAAAGGATCCTTTAATTCTTATAGTTATCTCACAAACCCAACAACCCCACAAGAGTGTATGGTCCATTTGAAACCATAGTTGACTCTTTTGTGATGGATTCTTAAATGTTATATTATGAAGATGGTTATGCTTTAAATGACCCTCATCTAGCTAGTTACGACCAAATTCATGATAGGGAAGTATTGCATTACCAAGAAATCTTACACACTAAAATTACTCACAACATGAATGTTATCATAGTGTAAGAAAAACATTCGAATACGATGGATGAATCTTCCCCACCGATTCTTGAATGTCATATTGCTCCACCAAATCAAACTTATACATTTTACCATAGATTTAGCTGACCCATTCTCCTTGATAGAATATTGGGTTCTTTGAATTTGAATACAAATTTGATGATATCATGGGATATAATCTTATTTACTATGCTTCTATAACTAAGTGAAACACAGCTCCATCAATGCCATCCTCACCCATCACATTGGTGCACTTGTCGAACACTCCATTATCCCTCTACAAACTTATGAGACCTCTCCCCTAACTCTTTCCCTTATGGTTCCTCGGTCTTATGTGAACAATTCGTATCACACATGGCATGAGGCTCTAGGGCATGATGTTTCTTATTATAGATCCTATATACACCACATGAAGAATCTTGAAGCCAAGGTCAATCATGAAAAAATAAAAAAAAGGATACATAGCCTTCTATTTCAGATCATTTCTTCTTCTCTCATCATAGGTATTTCATGCATACTAAGTTCTATTATCGGGTTCTTTGTAGCAAGCATCCTATCCCCAAAACTTGTTCATGCACTAGGAAGCATGGGGTTTATTCCTCTCATAACCTCCAACCTTCCCCTTGACCACCTATACCATAGCTTACATATGGGCCTCCACCTAGCCCCAAGTCTCTTCTCACTCTCGATGACATTCAGTGCGACATCCTCACTTGGTTGGACGAATGCATTGATGACACCTTGTTCACCACATGGTCTAAATTTTATCGAAATGTATCCATTACTCAACATGCTGCTAACGACCTCATAAACCCTTCTCAAAGCCATATTCTTCATCAAGTTGATGGCATTATCCCCAACATGAAATTTTTTCCCCTTATGGATAGTTACCAAAAAACACCATGATTACATCTTACTTTCCTATTTTTGCTTAATCTCGCACCTTTTCTTGGACTCTTGGGCCCCACTTGGGTTTTACACAATCATCTTATATCTTCACTTGTGTTATTGATACCCCTTGGGTTTATCACATTATTTTTAATATCTCAAAACATCATCTATTCATGGGTTGTTCACCCACATTGATTCATCACCATATGTGCCCCGATATCCTACTATTAGATGTCTTGGCCTTAATCCACCTCTTGTATTTTTCACATCATGTAAGTTAGGATATCTTATGTATCCCTTTCTCACCAAATTTACCTATTTGTCTATCATTATTCCTAAGTACCATGGTATTATCACATAAATATATGAAAAAAATAGGGAAACGATAAATAAATCATCTAAATATCCAAACATCACCAAATATCATCAAAATTTATCATGTGTGTGTGTGTGTGTGTGTTTTATTGAAACAGTTGTATACATAAAAAAACTCATATAAAATGGCTCTAATCTATCTACAATATGAATAAAGCACCCTCACTCCCTATGAAGGGTCTCTAGATGCTTTAGGCTAATGGGGCCATGATATCTGCTCTCATTGTGCAAGCTAGGGATGTTGCCCTAGATCGAGCTTCGAGGCTTCTCCTATGCCCTAACCAATTGTCTCTCTAATGATGTAATCTACATCACATTTATTTGTGCATCTACTATATGAGCTACTTTATCCTATATCGAGATTTTTATGCTTGTAATAGACTCTATAACATCACATATATTTTTCAAGAAAGCCACCTACACCTACACATATCTATATCATTGCATTGTCCTAAACATCTTGCGTACTATAATAAATGGTCACACTTTGAATCCCCAAATGACACTAATGTTAGATCCACCATCATTTTAGTATCATATACATCTAACACAAAGTATGGGATCTCATGGTGGGAACTCTCAATCAGGGAGTGCCACTCCTCAACCATCTTGTCTGTAAAACCAAAAAAAGACATACATTACTACTAATATCACATATATCTATCTAAATCATCTAACTAACATGTTATCACTCATACCTCATGTCTCGAGTCTCTCCACAATGGTCTCATCATCTACTAGGCCTCACAATACATCATACACTGCATTCTCACAATGAGTTCAAGATCCTATATATCATGCCCACCTATTGCATGGGCACTAATATCATCCCCTCTCCTCTTTGGTTGAGACCTCTGTCTAAGATGCACGGCCATATAAACTCCAAATAGTGTTTAAAATCTGCCATTTGGATGTTGCATCTTGTAGTCTCTAATCTATGGTGTTGGTTGTTCGATTGCCCCTCTTGCAGATACTAAGACCTCCACCCTATGGATATGTATCAATGGATCCTCCATTGGATACCTCTTTTAAACCACTATCCAATTTGATCTATGGTGGGACACTCCGAGCATTCCCACTTCATCTATGTTATCACCCCTTCATATACATGTTACCCATACCATGTGAGGTTGTAATGTTGGAACCCAAGAATCTTATCATGTAGCCTCTTTAGAATAATGGTGTTGGTAGGGTGGAAACTGTGGTATCATTATTGGTGTTGGTCATCCAAACTATCGTAGTATTACATATATCATATGTGTTTATGCTCAATTCAAATAGTATCCCATCATCTCCACCATGGCCTCTGGTACTCTACCCTAGGCCACAGGGCACTAATTTGTGTTCCCTATGTAGGGCTGCCATATCACATCATCTGAACCCACCTATGCTAGTGGTTAGTATATCTTAACTTCTCTCATTGTTGGCCCTTGTGCCCCTACATTAATCTTAAGGAATTTTCTACTAATACTAATGGTTTCCCTTTTATCCTATGCATCTCAGAATCGCTCATATATCATATTCATGGTGATTTTTATATTTGTTTATTATAGTGAGAAATGCCAAAAACTTGGAAGACATTAGGGTTTTATGATACTTGTACTAACAATGAAATGTAAAGATGAAAGGATTCCAAAAATGTGGGAGACTCCTCTTTCTTGCAGATGAGATAACCTGCATGTAAAGATAACTAGACAAGATAGATATTTGACGAGTTGTTCGAAAAGTCTGATCCAAATAACCAATGGGCTTCCTCGAAGGGTTTCAACTCATTTTTATAATTAAGTGATAATGATTATAAAATGATAATTGACAATATAAGGAATTATTATAATTCTATGGGGATAGGGAGATTAGGTTCCTTGTAATAATTGGCCCAAGTGAGGGCTACATATATCTTGAACTCCTGAAGTAGTCAAACCAAAATTGTTTAGTAGTGTCCCATTCTTCTTGTATGATTTTGAGTCGGTCTTTGATTTCTTCGATTTCAAGTTTCAAGTTGATGGCACAAAAGCTAAGTTCATGTGTAATATCAAAATTTACATAGAAAAAGGGTTTCTTCATGATCAAGAGATTGTAAATTCTAGGAAATTAGGGGAAAATGGACAAAAAAATTCCCGACCCTCATTTTTCTCTCTCATTTCACCATATGACCTTCTTTCTTCCCGACAAAGTACATAAATTGTTGTGCTTACGAATTGGATAAGTTTTTCATGAAACCTATGGATAAACTTTACTACCCCAACTATCCTATGGATAGTGTAGAAAGTGGGGAAAAATAAATGTTCCCCACTCTTATCCCCTTTATAACACCTTGGGCAAACTATTATATTTCTCTTTGCATTACAAGCATTAGCATGTGATTTTCTTGAAAAAGTTGTGTTCCCTTGATTATTGAAAATCATGCTTGTTATGGATAAATCATTTATAATCTTGGATTCATAGATTAAAATGATATGGCTTATAGAATCCATTTTCACTTCTTGTTGATAAGCTTCAATCGACTTTGAGAGTTGAAAACTTATCTCTTTTACTGACTCATCCTTGGATCAATTTCAGTGATCCAAGGAATGTTTTAAATCTTCTTAATGGACTGAATGGTAAATTTAAATTCATTATTTTGAGAGACATAGCAGACTGAACTTTTGAAATTTACAAATTCTTTGGTCTTGTATGAATGTGTCTTCATTTAGTTGTATGTTGTGCCTAGGTCTTTAGGATTGATCTCTTCAGGACATTAATGGCGTAAATGAAATATAGTATCCTTCATGACTACGAAGAGAATCGAATCCTAAAACTAAAGGATTATCCTAACAAAGATCCTAAACTAGGTAAGAGCACCTACTTCCTTACTATGTCTACTTATTTAGGTTTTGATCTAACCTAAGCTTATTATTCTATTTTTAGGGATGACATCCTAACCTAAGCTCTTGTGCTAAATGAATAAGGCGGAGATTACTAAGTAATGTTAGGCTATATTAACCTAATTCCTAATACTATTTGGATGTGAATTTAATCTAACCTAAGTTGGAAATTACCTATGGAAATGTTTAAGACCTAAGGTAATTATTGTTAGACTAACCTAAGTTTTGGGAAATCTATCCTAAACTATTAAAAGGGTTAAAAGGGAACCTAACGGTTGCAGGCAAATAAGGTGATGGTTCCAATGGAATTTAATTGATTTGATTGGGTTTAATGTATGGAGGTACTTTAGTTTTGGAAAAGGCTAGTTAAATTTAGTAGAGGCATACGTGGAGGCTTCACTAAATATGGAATTGCATGTTAAATTAAAAATGGCATTTGCCAATTTTGGGAGGCGGTGGAAAGGAGAGATAAGCGGGAGATTTGGGAGTAATGACATTAATGGACCTCAGTTTTTGTGTGTAAACAATCATGGAAATAAGGGAGGCAGATTTTATGGGGAGGTTGTTTGGTCTTGCATGTCTCATGAATTTTACTCTGCATGGAGCTATCTGGTTCTTTGAACCAGCAGTTTGACTTCTACTTCGTGGCTATTTTTGGTTTCTCTAGTCTATTTTCGATCAAAGGAATGTATATGAGGCATTGAAAGAAAATTTTTGGTTGTTGATCTTTTGTGGAGAAGAAAAAGAGTGGGAAGCTCGACTGGAAGTCTCCTTTGAATTGGCAGAGAAACTATCAGGCATGATAGGCTCTATCCATTAATATTTCTTACTTTCTTCTAAGTGATTCATTAAAACAATTCTGCTCTCATGAGATAAATATTTGCATGATTTTTCTGGTTAATTACTTTCATGTTTTTATGAATCTCTGTGGTTTTTGGGATGTAAATCCATTGCATAGTAATGTTAGTTTTGGGAAACTTTCTCTGTGCTAGTTTAATGGTGACATGCATGTGAAACTTGTATTTGAAGCTCTATATTTCATTCTGAAACTTATATTCGAAGCTTGGTGTTGTTCTAAACTGGCATTCATTGCTTTGTGTGGTTCTGAACCTTTATTGGAGCCTTGTGTTTCATTTGAACTTGTATTGGATCCTTGTGTTTTATTTGATCTTGTATTGGAGCATTTGTGTTTGTTCTGAGCTTGTATTGGAGCTTTGTGTTGTTCTGAACTTGTAGTTGAGTCAATGTGTTTGGATCTATACTTATATTCTGAGCTAGAGTTTTACTCTTATTCAAGGATTTGAAAATGCTTTGAACTCATTTTGGGGACTGTCTGCTCGAAAGAGACTTGAGAGATTAGTTTTGGTTTGAAGTTGATCTGGTAATCTCTTTTGAGATCTTCTCCTTTTAGCTTCTTGTTGGAATGGTTGTGGTACTTCTGCTTTTGGAAACTGTACCACCTTCTTTGAACTTGATAGGGCATGTGAATACGAAGTATATTCTTCCCTCCTTTGCTTTGAGCAAACCTGCGTCTTGTGGAAGGCTTGAATATTTTTGTTCGAAGTGTTAATAGACTAGAACCATATCTTGTTGTGGGTTTGGTTGGATATAGATTTTTTTAGAATAGTCGTTAATAGTTTTTGAGGCTTATGGAAATATGGTATGCACACTCCTTCTTGTGATCAATGTTTGAAATGAACATCTTCTCTGTCGTAATCTTTTTGATGGATCTGTGTAAGTATTTTGTTGTGAACTCTGTTTCAATCAAGCTTGAGGTAACATTGGGACCTTACTTGAATTGTTGTGTTTTGGATCTTCTTACTCTCTCTTTGGATCCTTTAATTGATTTTTGGGTTTTACAGAGAGAAGAATTTGAACACTCTCGAGCACAAAATCTTGTATGGAAGGTTATATTACCTCTGGTTCAGGGTTGGTTCTTTAAGTTTGTTCTTAATTAGATCATGAACTTCTTGTTATTTTGTATTGAGTTGTCGAAGCCTTGTTAATGGGATTTCAGTTCTTTTAAGTTCGTGAGTACTTCTGAACTTGTTTAGATTTTACTGTTTTGGGATTTTGTATTCTTGTTAGATTCATTAAAGGAATCTCGGGGTCTTTAAAAAGAGAAAGGAATGTAATTCTCTTAAGGACAATATTCTATTTTTGGGACTATACTGTACTTTGATCTGAGAATTGAATTCAAACTTGTGTTTAATGAATGGGATAGATAAACTAGTTGGTAAAGATTTTTAAGGGAAACTAGAAGTGTGCTTTCTTCCAACTGTGTGTCTAGTTTCATGTTCTCTCTTGGGAACTAGTTAAGAACTTATAAGTATGAAATAGAAAAGGAAATTCATTTGATAGTGTAAATGAAATGAATTATTGATTGGACCTTTTCTAATTGAGATCCCTTTTACTGTTGTTTGGATAAGTTCATTTGATTGAACTTCCCTGTATTCAAATCTCTTCTAAGATGGAAATTTCTTTGTGGATTGTTTGGTCTACTTTGTACAAGTCATTTGTTGTAATGGTGTAGAAAGAGAGTAGATTATTCGATTCATTGAATAGGGAATGAAAACTTTTTTTTCCGATTGCCATGCTTGACTGAGTCATACTTCTTTTGGATTTTATATTGGAAGGTTTAATCTTTTGCACCCTATCTTTTATGAATCCTCTTTTGGATGGACACGGGAAGAGATTAATTTTGTGTGAGTCTAGCTTGGATTTGTGGAACATCTGGTTTCAGATCTATGAATTATATCTTCTAACATGTGGAAGTTAGTTTAGACTTACAGGAGGACTGTTTTGACTCTCTACCCCTACTTGGATTGATTTGGGATTCTTGTTAGATGTTGTACCTTTAATGTTGAATCCTTATAATGTTATCTTTGAACTGAGGTAGTTTGGTGTGTACTAAACATATTCTATCTTTCAGATGATTAAGTGTGTAAGGAATAGTATGTATTGATTCTTCTTCTTTGCTTAAGTTGTAGGATGAATCATCCTAATAAGAGCTATGTTGTATTTAACTCTTTTGCTACTTAGTAAAGATAAATGTGTATTTCTATTCTTATAGAATTATGAAACAATTGGATGACAAGACCTGTTGATTGTTTTAAAGTAATTGATAGGATCAATTAAACCTTATGATATAATGTAGATGTTGCAGATTATATTATGCTCTTTTCTTAAAAGTGAATTCAGACTCTTAATTGTACTTTTTTTTGGTTGTTGTAACTTATGATTATTTGTATGATATATTAATTGTTTCATTAAATCAGAGTTGCTTTAATGGAACAATTAGTGGAATGCACTTCACTTTAATGCTTAGTAATTATCATGCAGTTCATTGAATGACCCTGTCTAGCAATTTTTGTGGATGGACATCATAAGTGATAAAAGAAGGAAAAAAATTTTATGATGCATTGACTTACTTAATTCGGATCTTATGTAAAGAATTTTAAATCATTGTTGAGTTGCATTGGAAAAAAAAAGTGATGTTCTTGTAAGATCTTAATTCGATTGACATGCATAATGTCTAAAATGCATAGTCTTGAAAATGTATAATTATCATCATGAATCAAAGGTTTTGAGTTGGACTCTAATTTGTGGTGTGAATTATTTTGTACTTGTATGAAAAGAATTAGTAGTGATATCTTGGTGGTATTCCTTATATCTGTTTTTATAATATGGATGTGTATAAATCTCCCTTATTATAATGAAACTTGTAAAATTTACAAAAGATGTTGTTCTCTAACCACACAACTATATTTTAATAATACAATATGCTTTAGACATACAATTAAACTATATGAGTAAAGAATGATAAAAGGAATAGTGGTTATGATCTTTAATCGTTATACTTCATTTATAAAGTAAACACTAGTTGAATCTAGGTGGATGACACACTTGATTTGGACAACTAGGTTGCTTTAAGAATTAAATGTTTGATGTTTGTTGTCCTATTTTTTGGGATAACTTCTTGTTATGCCATGCTAATGAACATTAATGAAAACATGAATTAATGAAATTCTCCATATCTAATCAGACTAATTATGGATAAAGAACTTAATGAATGATTAGAATTAGGGTTAGGTATGGTTGTTGCAATCTGAATCTTAATCCTATATTAATTATGAATTAATGACCACTAAGGGGGTATGTACATCTTGATGAATCAGTTCTCATGGATGTTGGCACATGCCAACTATAGGACTGTACCCTCAAGAAGTCCTTGGACTTCTCAAGGATACAGTGTTGCAGTTGACATGTGGCAACACCCTTCCGTATTTGTTCATCTAGATCTACACACATTTGGACTTGAACTTAGTTTCTCTCTAGGTCAAGTTAGTAGCATGTTTAAGATAGGTAGTAGATTTCTATGACTCAGGGTACCTTGGCACATTCGGTTGAATTAGGTCGACCGAGTATGCCCATATACCCTAAGTCATCGTGAGCGTCTTCCTATAATAAATTATGTTGCTAACCTGGGCTAGGGTCAAACCTTGGGCAAGTGGACTGATGGTAGTCAGTAAAGACCATTCTAGATAATAGAAGAGTGAGGTGAAGGACGTATTCGGAATGACGAGTATGTCATCTAGGAATAGTAACATGAATAGTATGTTGAAAATCTTTGGCCAAAGTATCGCAAGTTGTTGGTTGCATTGTCCTATATCACCTAGTTTAAAGAAATGTGATGTCAGATGAATATTGGTAACAAATATTCAGATAGGTTATTTAAATAGATCACTCATTACCCGAAATAGGGTAGGAAACCAATTATACATTGTATACATTAAGTATTCTATACTTTAAGTCAACTTGAGAGATCGGTTACTAACCGAGTCATGGAATGAGAGATCGGTAGTATACCAAGTCATTACAGCTGCATATGGTTATCTGTTATGAGATTTATTGGCATGGAATGTGTGTTCTAAATGATGTTTTTTTAGAATAGAGAACATTTTGTTTCAAAAAAATCCCCTTGTTTCTAAAGTCTTAAAATGGGAATCTTACATCTTGGTATCGAGCGAAGTTTACAACTCTTAGACCTATTGTGTCCATAATCTGATGAAACTTAAATTTTCTTGTTAACATAAAATGGTTAGAACAAGAGGAAATCTTGCAAATAATCCTCCACCTAAGGAGCAACAACTACCCAAAAAATCAATGAGATCCTTGCTTCCTTGTTGGACACAAGAGATCATTTTTCCAGTACTTGAACAACAAGTAATGGGCAATGAGGAGGAAGAAGATGTTGGTACTAATAATTAGCCACCTCCCGAGGACAACGCCAATTTAGGTGTTGATAATAACAATGTGAACATACATGATTAGCTTTGAGAACAAAAACACTAGGTGACAAATTGAACTCACTAATGACATAAAAAGATAAGTCCACCCAAGTTTGATGGCACCACATTAGGAGATGGAGCTAAAAATTTCTCAACGAAATGGAGAAATACTTTGCAATAAGGAATTTCTCAAAAGAAACAAAGGTAATATGGGAGCATATCAGCTTTCCCATGAGGCATCTTCATGGTGGGACAGTCGTAAGGCTGATTTAAACAATTATGAATCTAATATCACATGGGATCAATTTAAAGGTTACTTTAGGAAAAGTTGGCTACACAACTTTACTATGATCAGGAAATGACTGAATTCTAGAAATTATCTCAAGGAAAGCTAATCATGAATCGATTATTGGGAATGGTTCACTAAAATCCTTAAGTATGTACCTCAGTATCAAATTGATGAGAAGTTTAGGATATAGAAATTCATCATGGGATTGAATCTCATTATAGGAGGAGAGGTATATGTTCACATCCCAACCATGATGGAAGGGGTTTTTGAAAAGGCCATAAGGTAGGAACAAAAATTGAAGGAAATTTCTACTCATAAGGAGGAAGTAAGGAAGAAAATCCCCAACTCCTCTTCATCATCTCTTGCACCTAAGAAAGGACCATGGAAGAAATTTAGAATGAAAAGTAATTTTTCATCTGATACTAATAAGAAAGAAGCAATAAACAAGTCTGCTAGTAATGCACTAACAACTTTTTCAAGAACAATAATAACGGACATAAGTCCTATGGAGGTCAGAATGATAATTCTAGGGCTGGAAATAAATCCGAGCCTAGAAAGGGACCTGTAGGAGGCTGTTATAACTATGGAAAATATCATTATGTAAATCAATTCCCTTTGAAAAAGGATGATTGTAATCAACAGCACAAGATACACGTTGCAGTAGCTGACAAGCAGGCTGAAAAATAGGCCACGCCCATAGAGGTTCCGGGTAAGTTATTTGGCATACCTATAACTATTCTTTTTTATACCGGAGCTACTAAATGTTTTATTTCTAGTAAATTAGCCTCTAAACTAAAAAGAAAAGCTGAAACATGGATAAAACATGGACTTGTACATTATGGAAACAATGTTGTTCATACATTTAGTATGTGTCTTTTTGGAGCAGTCCTTGACTTACCTAGTTTTTCCATAGAAGTTGATCTTTATGTTACACCTTTGGGGTCTTATGATGTAATCATAGGTGTTAATTGGTTAGCTGAACATAAGGCTAAAGTGGACTATTTTGAAAAACACATTAGTTTTTAAGATGACCTATAAAAAATAGTAGAGATTCGGGGTGTGAAACGTGAGATTTTGTTAGGGAAATGTTAGCTATGCAACTTAACTTAAAAGGCCAAAAATAAAAGTTGTACCTTATATGCAGGTAAAATTGTAGAAACTACTCAAGAGAATAGTGATGTCTTGGAATGATATCTGTTGTTACAAAAATTTAGTGACGTGTTTCCTAAGAGTTACTGTGTCTTCCACCCAAAAGGGAGTTTGACTTCATAATTGAGATCAAGCCTAGAACCGAGCTTATTTCTAAGTCACCGTATCGAATGACTACTATAGAATTAGTAGAGCTTAAGGCTCAATTGCAAGAAATTTTGTCTAAAGGTTTGATTAGACCAAGTGTTTCACATTGGGGAGCACCAAGTAATTTTTTGAAAAAGAAATATGGAACACTTAGATTGTGCATTGATTACAAAATCTTAAACAAAGCAACAATCAAGAATAGATACCCACTCCCTAGAATTGATGATCTATTTGATTAGATGCATGGAGCATCAGTGTATTCTAAGATAGATCTTCGATCTGGATATCATCAATTACAGATTAAGGATGAGGAAATTCATAAAACATCTTTCAGAACAAGGTATGGACATTATGAGTTCATGGTTTTACCTTTTGGATTAACAAATGCACCTACAACTTTTATGAATTTAATGAATAATATCTTTCAAGAATACTTGGACAAATTTTTTCTCGTATTCTTAGATGAAATTTTCATATATTATAAAAGCATAGAGGAACATCATGAGCATTTGAAGATAGTTTTGGAAATTTTGAGAAAAAGATGGTTATATGGTAAGCTATCTAAATGTTCTTTCTATGATACGAAGTGCACTATTAGGGACATGTAATAAGTAAGAATGGAATTTTTGTATATCCTTCTAAAATTGTACTTATAAATGAGTGTCTTGCACTAAAGAATGTACATGAAGTTAGAAGCTTCATGGGGCTTGTTGGTTACTATAAAAAAATTGTTAAAGATTTTTCTAAGGTGGCTACACCAATAACTTCTTTACAAAAAAAGGATAATAAGTTTGTTTGGAGTGAGAAATGTGAATCTACATTCAGAAATTTGAAGGAAGCGATTAACTTCAACACCTATTCTAGTTGTACAAAATCCTAATGGAGACTTCACAACCATTGTAACAAATGCATCTGGGAAGGTCTAGGTGGTATTTTTGTTACAAAATGATCATGTCATAGCTTTAAAAATTAGAAAACTAAATTTACATGAGTTTAATTATTCTCTACATGATTTAGAGCTTGCTTCCATTGTTCATGCACTATAAGTTTGGAGGCATTTCTGCTTGGTAAACATTTTGAATTGAAAACTAATCATCTTAGGCTGAAGTATGTTTTCACTCACCCAAATCTAAATGCAAGACAACGAAGATGGTTAGATTTTTGTCTCCATATGATTTTGACATCAATTACATCAAAGTTAAGGAAAATAGAGTGGTTGACGCTCTAATTCGTAGGAAACACATTTATGCTCTTATAACATTGAGAACTCAATTTAAGGATGAAGTAAAAAGTGTTATGGAATCTGATTCTTACTTTCAGCAAGTAAAGACAACGCTTTCTGTAGATCTAAATGATGTGAGGTATAAAGGTTTTCACTTTGACAATAAAGGAATCTTAAGATTTGAAAGCGAGTATACATACCTTTGCTAAATGATTTAAGAAAGAAATTATTAGCGAGAATTTCAGAATTCACCTTTTCTAGACAACCCGGTATCACATAGATGCTTACCGATATAAAAAAAACAATATTTCTAGAAAGGGATGAAAAAGGATGTTATTGATTTTGTGACACATTTCCTTGAATGTCAACGTGTTAAAGCTTAATATATGTACCTACACCGGTTTATTGTATCCTCATAGCATACCACAATACAAGTGGCAAGCAATAAGTATGGACTTTGTACAAGGGTTACCTATGTCAAGAAATAAACATGATGTTATTTTAGTAGTTGTTGATAAATTAACAAAGGTAGTAAATTTTATTGTTTTTAATTTGAAGGATGATTCTCTTGTATTGGCTAAAATATTTGTACACAAAATTTTCAGATTACATGGAGTACATGAATTAATCATATCCGATAGAGATCCTAGAATTGAAAGAGGGTTTGAAAACCCACAAGCGAGGATCATGAGGGACTATGTGTAAATCAATAGACATGCGAACGGTAGTGTGAAGAGATCTCGGGAGGAGCAAGCATCAACCGAATGTGCATGTAAAGATTTGAAACATGGGCAGAACCTAGTTAAGCCATAAAAATCTCCTCTATCTCATAGATCAAAAGATGTGTACATATAGGAGGTGTTGAGTAACCCCCAATGCTGTAATCATGATAACTCGAGTAGAGAGGGGGAGTTACATTCCCAGAATAGAAGTGTAACTCCCAATGACGCATATGACACACCGCGCACTAATGCGTTGATGCATTTTTCCGTATAAGGGAATCTCATAATGACCCCTAAATGACACATGGACCTACAATCTCACCTAAGCGAGATGACTCACTTGATGATGTGGAAAATAACACACACCAACACCCCCCCTTCATCGTAACTTAGGATGAGGTGGAAAGTCGAAACGAGGAATGGGTCCCGGCATAAAACCGATGAGGTACCCATGTAAAAGAAGAATATCCCAAGTAGTGAAGGAAAACCTAGTGGGAAAAACATCCACCACAAGAGAAAAACACACTCTCTAATCTAAGAAAGATGCCAAATATGGGTCCCGCCATAGACGAGCCTGAAAAGGTACCCATGTACAAAGAGGCAATCTCTCAAAAAGAAGAAGAAGAGAGAAGAAGAGGGAGATGAGAGGAATGCAGAAGATTCCATAGATGGATCTAAACTCTACATCTCTAGGAGATCTGCCAAGAATGTTGATGATGATATCCTCTTCCTCTAGGATCGAAGAAGAGGCAACGTCTTCGTGTGCCTACCCTTGGGAAGGATAGAAATGACGTGCTTTGGAAGTCTACCCACTCCACAAAGGAAATTGAAGGCAGTAACATGAAGAAATCTGAGTCTAGTGCACGGAAGTGTGACATAGGTCTAGCGAGTGAGTGCCAAGGAACCGAAGGTAATGCCATGTGTGTAGAACTATCAGAGTGAAAAAGAGGAACACCTATGGAAAGGATGTCCAAGTGATGTGAAGGGAATAAAACATCCTCCACAATAGAAAAGGGATCCACAACTGAGGGTGGATCAATGAAGGTCTCCAAAAATGTGGAAGTGACATGATTCCCGGAAGGGGCACTCCCAACAACAGAGATGATGAACTCCTCTGAAACAACTATAGTGCATCACAAGTAGACTCTATGAAAAGACGAATAAGGTTAGGTAGATAATCATCCCAATGAGGGGGCTCGACAAGCGGAAGAGCGATATCGAGATAGGTATGAGTCATCCAATGAAGGTAGAGGAATGAAACGGGCCTCACACACTAAAGGTGGAAAGGAGGAGGTGTGTAACGACAATGTGAGACTGAGTATGAGACTGCTCAATATCGATGAGATGTGGGGGTGAAAAAAATGTCGGAATAGTAAGAGAGAGAGGAGAGGAGTCCTCTATAGTACTCTCAACATTAGAACTAGATGCACAATCCTCGTCATCAGAAGTAGAACCAAGTAAGCCTGTGTTAGTGGAATTGTCATCACACGAAGAAATGGAGGAGATAACTGAATCAGCAGCAACAACAACAGCGGTAGTATGTGAAGGGTCTCCATAGAGGGACTGAAGAATGCTCCAGACACAATGAGGTGGATCTGAGTCTGCCACGTGAAACCAAAGAGAACGAGAGACATGCATCATCATGTGACCAAAGACATGGTCGCAAGTGTCAAGGAAGTCCTCTAGATGACGATGATCAATGGGTGTAGGAACTGGCCCAAGCAAGAAGGGTAAAAGACCCTCGTGGGTGAAGTAACGTTCCATGGAAGCACGCTAAGCTGAGTAGTTCCCTCTCCTGGTGAGAAGTGGTGGAGGTCAGTAATGTGATCCTATGATGCTCAAGTCTAGAAAGAGCACTCTCCATGATGAAAAAATGCAAGATGCAAGGTGCAAGAAAGCAAGACGTCGGACTCGGCTGATAATGCGTCTACGTGTGTAGGCCCAAGAGTACAAGCAACCCCCCCAAAATGTGGCAATTTATAAAATTAGTACGTTTACAAAATTAACAATGCCATCATGTAGTGTGTGAAAAATCATGCAACTTTGACTTAATAAGCGCTAAAAAATGAGTTGCGAGTCAAAAGTTATGGCATTAAAATGATTCCTGCAACTGATGGAAAATGCCACTAGACACTGCAAACACATAAAAAAGTGCTCAAAACGAGTGCAAAGGGTATCATGTGGGTACTCATTGGAAATTTCATGGAATTTTAACAAGGGTTTGTTTTGACTACGAGGGGGTTAGCCTCCTACCAACCCCAGACCTCACCCTCCGTCTTCGATGCTCGTAGGAGAGTTGACAAAACAAGCCAAAGAACAGTCTAAAAACTTAATTACAATTCCAATTACAATGAAATGTTTTGTTTTATCTTAAAACATTAAAAATAGATAAGGAGGGGGCCCATGTTTAAAATCCAAGGTTGTTGACCGAGCTGGGACTGTTGTGTAGGTTGCCACGTTGAGGAAGAAGCTCCACGTAAGGAGCAGGTGTTCGAGCTGCTGTTGGACTGGAAAATGGCCGAGGAAGTTGGCACGGTCAGGGGTGGGCTGAAAGAGTGTAACCACCAAACGTTATGGAACCCACGTGGCACGACATAGCATAGAAGTTGGAAGAGAACAGTAGAAAACACAAACAAATGCAGGTCGCTATGAGTTGAAACGTGGATGGGTGGATAGAGACCAACCTGCTAGAGAGATTAGAAAAATGGCCGCATAGAAAAAGTGAAACAACTCAGTAGTGAAGACCACGAAGCACCGGAACAAGTTTTAATACCCTCAAAAATAGGAGTAGGTGGCAGGTGAAAAAGGCATAATACCACGAGGCGAGCCGGGGAAGAGCAAAAGAAAATCGATAAAGCAAACGGAAGGATATCCGAGTTGTAATGAATGGGGAGGTTGCTAAACACAAAGCTCAAAGCCGAGGGAAAACAAGCACAAAGTTGTAATCTCGGGTGAATTACCAATGAAGGATCAATGCACAACCATGTAAGTTAAAAAATGTTGAAGTAAACATAAGCGAGTCGAGTTGGAAGTTAATCCCAGTGTGAAGAAGCCAAGGCGAGTTGCATGGGAGGTCACGAACGGTCAGAGACATAGAACGAGACCAAAAATCAATGCAAAAGCCAAGCCAATTCAAAACAAAATCAATTTGAAACCAAGACTGAGCAAGCTAGAATTAAACAGAGGCAAGTCGAGTAAGAACGGTGCAGCTCTAAGTTAAGAGGAGGATGGTGAGTGATTAGGCAAGCTGGGGCTGAGATGGGCTTAAATCAGCTTTAAAAAACCAAAAACAACACTCCAAACTAGTACCACCAATTTCGAACTACAACTGAAGAAGCTGCGAAACACCCCAAAACCATCATGCAGACTGGAAGAATTGAGTGGTCAAAGACACTAAACCTGAAAACACAAGAAACTCGAACACGAACAAAATAACCATGATCACATGAATAACTCTACAAGAGGTATGAAACCCGAATCAGTGCAAGTAGAGCACGATAAACAGAATAACCATTACAACACACACTTTGAAAGAGATCTGAATATCATGTGAGAAGCTAGAAAACACGCACAGAAACATGGATGAGTGCATGGATCCACAAGATCTGCTCTGATACCATGAAAGAGGTTTGAAAACCTACAAGCAAGGATCACGAGGATGACATGCACATTTACAAACATGTAAATGGTAGCATGAAGAGATCTCGGGAGGAGAGAACATCAACCGAATGTGCATGCAAAGATTTGAAACACAGGAAGAACCTGGTTAAGCCATAAAACTCTCCTCTATCTCATAGATCAAAAGATGTGTACATATAGGAGGTGTTGAGTAACCCCGCCTGTAATCATGACAACTAGAGTAGAGAGGGGGAGTTACATTCCCAGAATAGAAATGTAACTCCCAATGACGCATATGACGCCTTGATCGATGCGCGCGCGTTGGCCCGACGCATAAGGGAATCTCATAATGACCCCTAAATGACACATGGAGCTATGATCTCACCTAAGCGAGATGACTCACCTGATGATGTGGAAAATAACACACACCAACAAGAATGATGTCAAGGTTTTGGCAAACACTTAATGCAGCTCTAGGAACTAAGCTAAATTTCAGTTCTACATATCATCCGGAAATGGATGGACAGACTGAAAGAGTTAATCAATTTTAGAGGATATGTTATGAATGTATTGTATGGATCAGTAGTATAAGTGGGAAGAGTACCTTCCACTAGTTGAGTTTGCATATAATAACACATATCATGCCTCTCTTAAGATGACACCTTTTGAAGCATTATACGGAAGAAAATGCAGAACCCCTGTTAGTTGGGACAACATTGAGGATAGAGAGGTAATTGGACCTGAAATCCTTACTGAAATGGAACAAGTTAAAATGATTTGTGAGCGCTTAAAAGAAGTAGCAGATAGGAAAAAGAGTTATGCTAATTTAAAGTGGGTTGATAGGAAATTTAAACATGGTGAGAAGGTATTTCTTCTAGTTAAACCAGAACCCTTTGAGATAGTTGAAGTAATCAACCCTATAGCTTACCATTTAGCATTACCTCCCGATTTGTCTCGAATGCATGATGTTTTCATTATTTCTTTTCTTAATAAATACGTTTTAGATTTATCACATGTGTTAAATTGGAATTCGTTACAAGTCCAAGACCCGGAATAATCGTGGTTAAACCCATACGAGTCTTTGAAACTTGCCAGATTGCATTTAAGAAATCCGAAATAAGTCAATGTAAGGTCCATGGGACAAGTGTAATGAAGAAAGTGTAACCTAGGAAAATTTGGAAGATATGAAAACTGATTTTCCATATTTATTTGGTCAAGATTGACTATGATGATTGATAAAAAAATGTGATTTTATCTTTATATGTCAATAATTCTGCCAATTTGGGGCAGATAACTATTTATTTTTAAATAAACAGCTATGTGAATGTTGATTCTAGAACTTTAAATTCTGATATTATTGCAAACATATGTTAAGAAAGTGAATAAATTGATTATCCTTAATGCAATGAAAAAAATGAGATAATCATCGAGACAATGATTCTTTTTAGGAGGGAAGTATGTAACACCTTGGACAAACTGTTATATTTCTCTTTGCATTACAAGCATTGACATGTGATTTTCTTGAATAAGGTGTGTTCCCTTGATTGTTGAAAATCATGCTTGTTATGGATAAATCATTTCTACTCTTGGATTCATTAGACTGAAATGATATGGCTTGCAAGAATCCATTTTCACTTCTTGTTGATAAGTTGCAATCTAACTTTGAGAGTTGTAAACTTATCTATTTTACTGACTAATCCTTCGATCAATTTCAGTGATCCAAGGAATGTTTTAAATCTTCTTAATGGACTGAATGGTAAATTGACATTCATTAGTTTGAGAGACATAGCAGACTAAACTTTTGAAATTTACAAATTCTTTGGTCTTGTATGAACATGTCTTCATTCAGGTTGTATGTTGTGCCTGGGTCTTTAGGATTGATCTCTTGAACATTAATGGCATAAATGAAATATAGTCTGCTTCATGACTAAGAAGAGAATCAGAATCCTAAAACTAAAGGATTATCCTAACGGTATCCTAAACTAGGTAAGAGCACCTACTTCCTAGCTACGTCTACTTATTTGGGTTTCAATCTAACCTAAGCTTCTTATTCTATTTTGTTGGGATGGCGTCCTAACCTAAGCTCTTGTGCTAAATGAATAAGGGGAGATTACTAAAGTAATGTTAGGCTATATTAACCTAATGCCTAATACTATTTGGATGTGAATTTAATCTAACCTAAGTTGAAAATTACCGATGGCAATGTTTAAGACCTAAGGTAATTATTGTTAGACTAACCTAAGTTTTGGGAAATCTATCCTAAACTATTAAAAGGGAACCTAAGGGTCATAGGGAAATAAGGTGATGGTTCTAATGGCATTTAATTGATTTGATTGGGTTTAATGTATGGAGGTACTGCCAGTTTTGGAAAAGGCTAGTTAACTTTAGTAGAGGCATACATGGAGGCTTCACTAAATATGGAATTGCATGTTAAATTAAAAATGGCATTCGCTAGTTTTGGGAGGTGGTGGCAAGGAGAGATAAGCGGGAGATTTGGGAGTAATGACATTAATGGACCTCAGTTTTTGTGTGAAAACCATCTTGGAAACAAGGGAGGTGGATTTGTGGGAGGTTGTTTGGTCTTGCATGTCTCGTAAATTTTTCTCTACATGGAGCTATCTGGTTCTTTGAACCAGCAGTTTAACTCCTACTTCATGGCTATTTTTGGTTTCTCTGGTCTATTTTCAATCAAAGGAATGTATATGAGGCATTGGAAGAATTTTTTTGTTGATCTTTCGTGGAGAAGAAAAAGAGTGGGAAGCTCGACTAGAAGTATCCTTCGAATTGGCAGAGGCACTATCAGGCATGATAGGCTCTATCCATTAAGATTTCTTGCTTTCTTCTAAGTGATTCATTAAAACAATTCTTCTCTCATGAGATAAATATTTGCATGATTTGTCTGGTTAATTACTTTCATGTTTTTATGAATCTCTATGGTTTTTGGGATGTAAATCCATTACATAGTAATGTTAGTTTTTGGGAAACTTTCTCTGTGCTAGTTTAATGGTGACATGCATGCAAAACTTGTATTTGAAGCTCTGTATTTCATTCTAAAACTTATATTCGAGGCTGGTGTTGTTCTGAACTGGCATTCGTTGCTTTTTGTGGTTTTGAACCTATATTGGAGCCTTGTGTTCTTTTGAACTTGTTCTGAGTCTTTTGTTTCATTTGAGCTTGTATTGGAGCATTTGTGTTTGTTATGAGCTTGTATTAGAGCTTTTTGTTGTTTTTAACTTGTATTCGAGTCAATATGTTTGGATCTGTACTTATATTTTGAGCTAGAGTTTTACTCTTATTCAAGGATTTGAAAATTCTTTGAACTTGTTTTGGGGACTGTCTGCTCGAAAGATACTTGAGACATTAGTTTTTGTTTGAAGTTGATCTCATAATCTCTTTTGAGATCTTCTCCTTTCAAATTCTTTTTGGAATGGTTGTGGTACTTCTACTTTTCAAAACTTTACCATAGGGTGTGTGAATACGAAGTATATTCTTCCTCCTTTGCTTTGAGCAAACCTGCATCTTGTTGAAGGCTTGACTATTTTGGTTTGAAGTGTTAATATACTGGAACCGTATCTTGTTGTGGGTTTGGTTGGATATAGAGTTTGTTGGAACAGTCATTAACAGTTTTTGAGGCTTATGGAAATACGATATGCACACTCTTTGTGATCAATGTTTGAAATGAAAATGTTCTCTGTCATAATATTTTTTATGGAGCTGTGTAAGTCTTTTATTGTGAACTTTGTTTCAATCAAGCTTAAGGTAATGTTGGGACCTTGCTTGACTTTTTGTGTTTTTTCTATATTCCTACTCTATGAATTGATTTTTGGGTTTTACAAAGAGAAGAATTTGAACACTCTCGAGCAAAAATATTTTATGGAAGGTTATATTACCTCTGGTTCAGGGTTGGTTCTTTAAGTTTTTTCTTATTTAGATCACAAACTTCTTGTTCTTTTGTATTGAGTTGTTGAAGCCTTGTTAATGGGATTTCAGTTCTTTTGAGTTTGTGAGTACTTCTAAACTTGTTTAGCTTTTACTATTTTGGGCTTTTGTATTCTTGTTAGATTCATTAAAGGAATCTCGGGTCTTTAAAAAGAGAAAGGAATGTAATTCTCTTAAGGATAGTATTCTATTTTTGGGACTATACTGTGTACTTCGATCTGAGAATTGAATTTGAACTTGTGTTTAATGAATGGGATAGATAAACTAGTTGGTAAAGATTTGTAAGGGAAACTAGAAGTGTGCTTTCTTCCAACTGTGTGTCTGGTTTTGTGTTCTCTCTTGGGAACTAGTTAAGAACTTCTAAGTTTGAAATAGAAATGGAAATTCATTTGATAGTGTAAATGAAATGAATTATTGATTGGACCTTTTCTAATTGAGATCCCTTTTTATTGTTGTTTGGATAAGTTCATTTGATTGAACTTCCTGTATTCAAATCTCTTCTGAGATGGAAATTTATTTGTGGATTGTTTGGTCTACTTTGTACAAGTCATTTGTTGTAATGGTGTAGAAAGAGAGTAGCTTAGTCGGTTCTATTGAATAGGGAATGTAAACTTGTTTTGACCGACTGCCATGCCTGACTGAGTCATACTTCTTTTGGATTTGATATTGGAAGGTTTACTCTTTTTGCACCCTATCTTTTATGAATCCTCTTTTGGATGGACACGGGAAGAGATTAATTCTATGTGAGTCTAGCTTGGATTTGTGGAACGTCTAGTTTCAGATCTATGAATTATATCTTCTAACATGTGGAAGTTAGTTTAGACTTGCAGGAGGACTGTTTTGACTCTCTACCCCTACTTGGATTGATTTGGGATTCTTGTTAGATGTTGTACCTTTAATGTTGAATCCTTATAATGTTATCTTTGAACTGAGGTAGTTTGGTGTGTATTAAACTAGTTCGTCTTTTAGATGATTATTTGTGTAAGGAATAATATGTATTGATTCTTCTTCTTTTCTTAAGTTGTAGGATGAATCATCCTAATAAGAGCTATGTTGTATTTAAATCTTTTGCTACTCAAGAAAGATAAATGTGTATTTATATTCTTATAGAAATATGAAACAATTGGATGACAAGGTCTGCATTGATTGTTTTAAATTAATTGATAGGATCAACTAAACCTTATGATATAATGTAGATGTTGCGGTTATATTCTGCTATTTTATTAAAAGTGAATTTATACTCTTAATTGTACTTCTTTTCTAGTTGTAACTTATGATTATTTTTATGATATATTAATTGTTTCATTAAAACCAAGTTGCTTTAATGGAACAATTAGTGGAATGCACTTCACTTTAATGCTTAGTGCTTATCATGCTCAGTTCATTGAACTGACCCGTGCTAGCAATTTTTATAGATGGACATCATAAGTGATAAAAGAAGGCAAAAACTTTTATGATGCATTGGCTTATTTAATTCTGGATCTTATGTAAAGAATTTTGAATCATTATTGAGTTGTATTGGAAAATAAAAGTGATGTTCTTTTAAGATCTTAATTCTGATTGACATGCAAAATGTCTAAAATGCATAGTCTTGAAAATGTATAATTATCATCATGAATTGAAAGGTTTTGAGTTGGACTCCAATTTGTGGTGTGAATTCTTTTGTACTTGTATGATGGAATTAGTAGTGATATCTTGGTGGTATTCCTTATATCTATTTGTATACTATTGTTGTCATCAATTAATAAGTTGGATAAAGGGGATAGTATAAATCTCCCTTATTATAATGAAACTTGTAAAATTTGCAAAAGATGTCATTCTCTAACTACACAACTATAGTTTAATAATACAATATGCTTTAGACATATAATTAAACTATATGAGTAAAGAATGATAAAAGGAATAGTGGTTATGATCTTTAATCGTTATACTTCATTTATAAAGTAAACACTAGTTGAATCTAGGTGGATGACACACTTGATTTGGACAGCTAGGTTGCTTTAAGAATTAAATGTTTGATGTTTTTGTCCTATTTTTGGGATAACTACTTGTTATGCCACGTTAATGAACATTAATGCAAACATGAATTAATGAAGTTCTCCATATCTAATCAGGATAATTATGGATAAAGAACTTAATGAATGATTGGAATTAGGGTTAGGTATGGTTGCTGCAATCTGAATCTTAATCCTATATTAATTATGAATTAATGACCACTAAGGGGGTATGTACATCTTGATGAATCAGTTCTCACAGATGTTGGCACATGCCAACTGTAGGACTGTACCCTCAAGAATTCCTGGGACTTCTCGAGGATACAGTGTTGCAGTTGACATGTGGCAACACCCTTCCATATTTGTTCATCTAGATCTACACACATTTGGACTTGAACTTAGTTTCTCTCTAGGTCAAGTTAGTAGCATGTTTAAGATAGGTAGTATCTTTCTATGACTCAGGGTACCTTGGCACATTCGGTTGACTTAGGTCACCGAGTATGCCCATATACCCTAAGTCATCGTGAGCATCTTCCTATAATAAATTATGTTGCTAACTCAGGGCTAGGGTCAAACCTTGGGCAAGTGGACTGATGGTAGTCAGTAAATACCATTCTAGATAACAGAAGAGTGAGGTGAAGGACGTATTCCAAAATGACGAGTATGTCATCTAGGAATAGTAACATGAACAATATGTTGAAAATATTTGGCTAAAGTATCACAAGTTGTTGGTTGCATTGTCCTATGTCACCTAGTTTAAAGCAACATGATGTCAAATGAATATTGGTAAAAATATTTAGATAGGTTATTTAAACAGATCACTCAGTACCTAGAATAGGGTAGGAAACTAAGTATACATAGTATACATTAACTATTCATACTTTAAATCAACATGATGGAATGAGAGATCGGTAGTATACCGAGTCATTACAGTTGCATATGGTTATCTGTTATGAGATTGATTGGCATGGAATGTGTGTTCTAAATGATGTTTTATTTAGAAAAGAGAACATTATGCTTCAAAAGAAAAAATCCCTTGTTTCTAATGTCTTAAAATGGGAATGTTACACCCTTCCCAGGTTCATCATGTGACCAAAAAAGTTTCCAACATGGGTGTTTAAGTGTAGCTCTCTCATCTCCCCATCTCTTCACTCTCATTCTGCCACTTGTCATGCTTAGGGTAGAGGGTTCATTTTACTGTCCCAACTATCTCAAGGATAGTGGGGATATTTGGGAAAAAGTAATTCACCCCACCATCTCTTACTTTCAAAGCTAGGTTTTAAAGCTCCTCCATAACATAAAAATAAATTGTTTTAAGCTTTTAAAGACTTGTGCAAGCTTGTTTTATGTAAATCCTTCACCATTGTGACCTTGGAATCAATTTTTATGTCCTTAATCTAAACATACCTGAAAATTCATCATACATACCTGAAAATGCATCCAAGTCAGCCATGAGCACCAAAATCAAGAAAAAATCAAATCACAAAGTAGTGAGCGGATTCGAATGAAATTTTCATAGATGTTCTATGACCGAGGAACCTTCAACAAGATAGTGACAAAACAATATATTATGCTTTTATTTTTAACGTAATTAAACCCTAGTTATATTCTCTAGATCACACTTTTTCAGTTTCCAAGAATTTCGGTGGGCGGATTGAGAGGAACTTTTGAGCACGGAGTCTTGGGAGCAAGCCTATTCCAGTGAAGTTATTTTTATTTCCATCCGACAGGGGGAAGTGACACTTATATATATATATTAAGTATTTGATATTTTCAATTATTATAAATATAAATAATCCTAAAAGGAAAAACCTCTCATATTAATGCACTCAAAGATCACCGAGAGAAGACAAACTACGCATTTTTTATCAAAAAAGCATAAAAACAAAAATACAAAAAACAAAAAAAAACTTCATAAAAACAATAAATGTAAAAAAAAATCAAATATACATCAAAAGAAGTGTATGTAGTATGTTAGAGCTTCAATATATTAAAAAAATTAAGATAAAGCAAAAAAAACATAAAAAAGAAGCCCATAGTTCATACTTACTAAAATTAGAAAGTGTCTGGTTTAGGTGCGAGAAAGGTGTTTTCTTCCTCATTTTTTCTTACATAATCAATTTTTGTAATAATGAAGTTATAATTTTATGGTTTTGATCATATTTGTACCCTTGCATTAGAGTATTTGAATGTGGGTGATAGTGATTTCTCTCATACAAGGATCTAAAAAACTAAATGCTTGATGGTACCAATGAACCTGTTGCAGACAAACTATACACAAGTGTTTTGTATGCCACATTTTTTCACCCATTATCTATTCAAAGCACCAAATTGGTGATGGAATTGTCTCAACACTATGAACCAGATATGATAATCATAAGAGCGGATGAAAATTCACTTTTGGTCATGCTCACTCCTAAAGGAATATCACAATGTACGCATATCTCAACTTGGTGCAACATGGTAATCATCCGAAAAGAATTTTCATCAGAATAATGGTCAAATATGGATTCATACTCCAAGGCATCACATTGAGGTCATGGTTTAAATAGTTGAAAAACCCTCTCATGTACCAAAGGTTTGGTCTAGGCATGAGTTTAATGAAGGTTTTTCAAATGTAATCATCCTATTTAGAAAGGTGATGGGAGAGAAAATCACTAATGATTTTTAGGACTAGATGTAATTTTTCATCCTTACTATCATTTAGGGAAATAAAATGATTTCTTCGGGGTCGAGATAATTAGTGATCACATTCACTTTCGGTTGTTCTAGCTACCAAATCACCAAGAAATTTACAATGACATCATACTTAGTATATGCTCTCATTAGTACAAGATCATTTAAGGGTATAAATCATACATAGAACATCTCCTAAAATTCCCCGACCAACAAGATATATCCACAATCAAACTTGAAGGATATTAATCACCATTTTAAAGGTTGAATGATGTATTCACCATGTTTGTCATAATATTACTCGAGGGAAATCCTGAATTGAGACTATCTTTACAAGTTTCCTCTTTTATTCGAAGATACGGGTCCTTCTTCACACAATTCGCAACTTTATTATACATCGGGGTATCTTGATTTAACCTTGCTCTACGAAAACTTCCAAGTTACCTCAGTGAAAATATCTTCATGTTCAAACTTTGCCTACAACTTTCTCATTTCAATGGAAAATTCAAAATCCAAAAAAAAAAGGTGTGTCTTTCCCTATCTCTTTGGGAATTTTCTCGTGTCATCTCTTATTGATGCAAAAATTTGGAAGATTATTTCTCACATTGAATCTCTACTCCTACCCTTCAAGAGCTAAATTTGACAATCGAATCACTCCCGATGTGTTCTATATCCCTTAATCGCATCATGTTCCATAAATTAAGGACTATTGGGTGAATTATTTTGATGCTCTTGAGGTTAAGGAAAGAGATCATATGAGGATGACAGTAGGGGAAACTAAAGAAGTTTTGTTTTTATTGGTTTGAGGAGGTAATTGATGATGATGTAACTGAGTTGTATGACCCATAGTATCAATTTGTGAAATTTCTCCTTAGATACGGGTTCTTCTTCAAAAGTTCACAAATTTCTCATGAATCACAAGTATATAGGTTTGATTTCACTCTGCAAAACTTCCAAGGTACCACTGGTGACAATATCGTTGTGTTCAAGCTTTGCAAACAACTTTATCGTGTCAATAGAAAATTTAAAATCCGAAAAAATACATGTGTGTATTTCCTTATCTCTTTGGGAATTTTCTCATATAAGTCCATTGTTGATGCATAAAATTTGGAAGATTCTTTCTCATGGTTGAATCTCTACTCCTAGCATTCAAGAGCTAAATTTTACATTTAGAGCACTCTTGATATGTTCCATATCCTTGACTTGCACCATGTTCCACAAATTGAGGACTATTGGGTGAATTTTTTAGATGATGTTGACCTTAGGGAAAGATATCATATGAGGATGAGAGTAGGGAAAATTGTAGTGCCCACTTCCCTTTGACACCATTTGGATACCTATTTTGATACTGTGATTACATTATAGACATTATTATGTTTTGATTTAGTATGTTGTTAGACATTGATCATGGATTATTGTTGATCTTGATTTGATTATGATGCCTGATGATTATTAGAGACACCTTATATGTGGATGATGATATATTATTTGACATGGATGTTTATGGATGTTGTTGAGACATGTGATTTGGATATTATGAGTTTATCTAGAAAATGAATACTTTATGATGCTGGTATAGTTATGGATTAAAAATGCAAATGATGTAGTTGTTACTTCGATGTTGTTGTGATTCATTTATATAGATGGTTTAGTGATTTTTATTTGTATCATATTGGATGTTCTGATATGGCTATGAGGTTGAAGGAGGTATTAGTATTTTTACAGGATAAAAATATCACAACAAAACATCAGGGGATTGGAGACCAACCAAAGTGGAATTCTAGGTGAATTCAACAAGGTCACCATGGCAACTTGTTTTATTATGTTGTGTGTTGTTTTGTTAGAGATTCCCGTGGGGGATTTCCTTTATATTTGATCATGGGTTTGCGTATTTTATTAATTTGTTTTTTTCATTATTGTTGTACGTATTTTATTTGTGGTGTGTTCCTTTCTTTTAATTAATTTAAATGTGGTAGATTAATGTCGGGGATCATATAGTTAAAATTTAAATAAATTAAATTGGGATATGGAAAGTAATTATTAGAGTTGTTGGTTGTTTTTATTTAATTTGTAAGGGATGTGTAAGATGTGTAAGAGCTTGTGTAAGTCATATTTTGGAGTAAGAAATACTCTACCTCCTTGACAAATTCGAATTTGTCCTTGGGGGCTGTTTTTGGAGCCTTGTGGGACAAGTAAAACTTATCCCATCCCTCTAAATTTAATATGACAACCATACTTATGGATGGAGATGTTATTTGTGACTTGTTTAATGCATTTTATTCATCATGTTGCTTGTTTTTAATTGCACTTTTTACATTTAATTTAATTTGTTGTCCCTTGAGGTGTGGGCTCTTTTGAGTGTGCAAGTAACTTGTCATTTTTCACCCACCTCTTTATTGAGATTTAGAGAATGGATTTTTTTCTTTGTGTTTGAAGTTGAGGATGGTTGATGTGGCATCCTATATGCATCCACATCATCCTCTTCTTTCCCTCTTCTATATAATTCAAACTCTCTTCTTGTTTTGGGGTTGTTGAACCTTTTTACATTCTTCCTTGGGGTGCATTTTCTTATGGGAGCTCTTATTTTTGGAGGAAGTTTTGGAGAAATATTTGCATGCTTGGGATTTTTGTTTTGGACTGTGTTTTCTTGGCATTTGAAGCTTGTTGTTAGGAGCAAAATTCACCATGGAGAGGTAGGAATTTAACTCTCTTTTTGTTGTTATTTACTTATGATGTTGTGTGTATGGAAAATGCTTGATTTATTTGTTAGCTGGTTGGGTAGACTGCCTTAGGGAAGGTGTAGGAGAAGGCTATAGGGAATCCATGTGGGGTGGGGCATAAGGAATGCCATTGGCATCAGAATTTTGTGGAGGGAGTTTTTATTTTTGATCCACGATGGAAAAGAAATAGCTTGCATTTCTTACTTATGGGGGGCATAAGGAAATGTGTGTGATGATTTATTTTGCGGTTTGTTATTGGTGGATTCCCAATTCCCAATTGGGAGGCATAAGTATCTTCCCCCATAGGCCTTGCTCCTTTGGCTTGTTTGATCAAGCCTGAGTTTTGATTGATATGTTTTCAATTGTAGTTGTAAACTATTGTTTTGTATTGATCCATGTTTTATTTTGAAATGTGTATGTGAAAGAATGATGTGTGTTGTGGAAGCCGCTTGTTGTCATGGTTGAATTATACCTATTATTGTATTTTGGTTGGGGCTTGAGGGCCAATGATGAAGGAAGGCTTCTCCTTTCATTGGATGTCTTGGTTGGGTGGAGAGCATTGCCTTTCCCCCTCTTTTGTTATGATCAATTGGAGAAAAGAGAAAATGTACATGTTGTTGTCCTGAGCAAAAGAAAATACGGTTTGATAATCCCTTGAAAAAAAAACACACAGTCATTTGTAACCTTTCCCACTTATTGTGGATGAAGTGGTAATCTTTATTTTGCAAAGAAAGATGCATGTATTTGATTTTGAAATTGGATATCCAAATTGTAAAAGACATTTAAATTGTGAATTTGTTTATTGGAAAGAAATGAAAATGTTGTTAATTACATTCAAAGAATGAAAGAATGTAAGCATGTTTACTTCGTTGAAGTCAATAAAGAATAGCAAGTTTTACTCTCATTGAATTGTTGGGTTGAGTTGGAATGTTAAATTGTAAATGGAATCTCTGTTAAATTGCAAAGGAAAGAAAATACACATGAGAGAATTATATTGCTTGTCTTATTTTGTAATGTATCAAATTGGGAAATCAGATTTTAAAATTTCACTTGGAAATGATTTTTTAGAAACAATTAAATGCATTGGATTAGTTTAGAAACTATAAACCTACTTAAATGATAAAATTGATAAATAGATCCTTTAAAAATTTGATCACTGGCATTATGACTTTTAAAACTTGTAAATTTTAATAAAAATGTACAATTCAGACCTTCACACATTAATTAACTTGGAGATGTTAAAATTTATTATGCTAGTTCACAAATGAACTCAAATTGACAAAGAAAACTCAAGAAAACAACTTAACCATGGCTAATTCGAATGCAATCCCTTCCTCAATGTTTTTATGTCTATTAATGGAAAAATAAAATTTTGAATCAATTGAACAAATTAACTTCTCTAAAACACTTTAAAACCTCCCTAGATCAATTCTCCATGCCTGTTTGGCATGTTGAGTGAAGGAGGAGACCCAATTTAAACAAATTGAAAAGTTGAAAATTACCAGGTTGCTAATTAAAAGCCTTTAGATAGTTTTAGTAAAATTTACCACATAAACTTTATCATAAAGTAAATTTTATGTTCCCTATGCAAAGAGGACTCTAAGAGATTTCCATAAAGTCCTCGTTTTCCCAAATCTGAGCTTCCTATCAAAAGTTATGGCAATTTGAAGTTTTACTTCAATTTGGCCTTCAAAATAATAAATCTAACTGTTAAACTTTAATTTTTAACTTTGAAAAAATTACATGGCCCCCGCCATCCCATAACCAATCAGGACCTACCACGTGACACCTTGGAGGGTGGAGCAAATTTAAACTTGTCTTTTTGAAAAAAATTCCTTGGGAAAATTTTCCCACTTTTCCCCACATCCCTGCTAACCCACAGTCAACCACATGCTGACACATGGATAGACGGAAGCACAAGAGGTATTTGGACTTAGCATTTCTTTCCCTTCGAAAAAATTCCATTTTTACCTCCACATCCCCACACCAAGGTACCGCCTTGAAATTTCTCTTTAGCGCACACGCAGCCCACACAAGTTTTTAGAATTTTCTCCCTTTTGGATAAATTCCTTGGATTTCCTGCCGCCTTGTCACTGCACCCAACTATGGTCCGACACATGGAACCCTTTCTACCTTCAATGGAGGCACATGTGAAATTTTCCCCTAGCACTTTTAACCTAAAAATCCTAAATCTTTCGCCGCTCCCACCCGTTTGTTTTTCCCGCGCCAATCCCTGAGTGACACGTGGCATCATGACGTTAGCGTGGGTGCGGACCAATTTGGTTCCCTTGAATTTTTTTGGAGAAAGAGACTTAAAGTCTCAACCGGTTCCATCGTCCCACCTGTTTCTCCCAACCAACCAAGGGGTGACACGTGTCCCCCTAGGGGAAAATTTGACCCCAAAACTCTACTCGACCATATCTTGAGTTCCCGAAGGAGTTAGGAGGACTTCTTTATATCACCGGAAAGGTGAGAAAATTCCTATCCAATGGGAATGATTTAGGGAAATTTTGGAAGTGTTAAGTATGAGAAAAATCTAGTTGAATCTTAGAGCCATTCATGAAAGTGGGTATGGGGTAAAATTTCTCCCTGAACCTAATGAAACATCTAACCCTAAAATTTGAACCATGTGAACTTGATAATTGTTCATGAAGGGAATAAAAATGTTATAGTAATTTAGATTTGTTTCGTAACATAAAAGGCTCAACTGTTTCCTTGCAACTTGGTTCGGATACTTCTAGTCAAAAAAATTATTCTATAAGATTTGTAACTAACCCTAGGTTGTTTCTTGGGTCTCAAGTGGGTTGTTTTAACCGGGCATCACAAAAATAAAGAACTTTAGGTTTGATTAGTTTAATGAGCGAATTGATAATGATGTAACTAAGTTATCTCGACCTTGAGTATCAATTTGTGAAAGCTTCACCTCTCCCACAAGTCTCTTGGAGCATCCAAGAATAGGGAGATATCAATGAACAAAATGAGGTAGTAATTCAAAGATCCATAGATTTGTTCAAAAATATGATATTTTCATTCATTGAGTCAAGAGGTCTCCAGGATCTCAAAAAAAAATCTCCTCTCTCTACTTTAGATGCAGCTGAGAAATCTTTAATTTTTTCTCAATCTGAAAGTCTCACAAAGATAAAGTCAATAGAATCTAAGCAAAATCACTTGAAGGACACACAAGAAGGAAACATAAACTAAAGAACTCAGAAGGTATAAAATAGGGTGAAATTAATCCACCTCATCCACTTCTCCTTCAAATATCTTAGATCATTTCTTCTTTCACAAACTACACCTATTCAACTAGCTAGGATACACCTTCTCAAATGGAACAAGAAATTTCCATCATGCCCAACACTAAACCTCGAAACAAATAAAAATTCTCATGGGTGTAGGATATGATTGGAGGGGATACCAAAGATGGTCCAATAAGTGGTTATTTCAAATTTCCATGTTATATCCACAATGGTGAAAGCAAATAAAGGGAAGAAGGCTCAAATTACATCACACTTTTTCAATGGTACTTTGGGAAATCAATACATGGAGGTATCCCTGACATGAAATCATAAATATTATTAGTGATATGGTCCCATATGATTACGTAATCAGTATAATTCCTCTAATACTGGTAACACATGAGGTATATTCTCACCTATTCAAGGAATCATCCACTCACTTTCTTGCAAGAAATTAGGAGTATAAGGAGAAGATTGATCAATTGGAAGATCATATAATGATCCTCACCTCGTAGGTGCAAACATTCATGGATATAAATGTTGCTCTATCCATCTTGGTTTAAGAAGTTACTCCCATTAGTAGCTTCAATCCATAATCCATTAGAAATACACAAGATTTCACTATGCAAGGTAGATAAAATGATAAATGGGTAAGCAAGATTATGGAAAAAGGTAAAATGTTGCTTCCTGAGATCCTTTCATTGTTCAAGTACATGAGTGAAACTACCATTAAAATAAGAATGAATAGAGAAGAAATTATAAAATGAAAGGAGTATTAGGACTAGGCTTTTCCATTGGTTATCAAGATGGGCATAATCAAATCTTCCTAATGATTAGAAATAAGTTATTTAATTCTACATCTAAAGACTTGTCTCAAGTTTGGACTAGAACTCTAGTTGCTCGCTACGAAATTTTAAACCGTGATCTTATTGAATTAGATTATCACAAGGAACATACTTTAAATATGCAAGGATATTTTAATGTTGAGATACAAAAATTTGGAGTGCCAAGCAATGTATGAAAATACTTCATGGATGATCTGTTAAAGTCATACGAATTATTTTTTTCAAGAAGGAGGCTAGAGATCCATTTTCCTTCAACAAAGACACACTGGAGTATCTTGGTGAGATAAGGGATGTCATATCAAATGTTGAAAAGGATCATGATTCATGGTTCATGGAATGTAATAACATCAATTCTCACTTTGAAAATTAGGTAAATTCTTTTATCTTTGTCCACATTCCACAAGCTTAGAAGGTTATGCCCACAACTTCTCAATACAACAAGGAATTCAAATGGATTGATATCTCTCTAGAATAACTTTCCAAGATTCCATCGTTAGAGGAAGATCCATCAGTAAGTGTAGCATCATCTTCATCTGAGTATCAATATTCTCTCCTTTATCTTCCCCACCCCTTCCTCTCATATTTCATGTTCTATTTATTCATTAGGGGGTTGCACTTTTCATTTTTGTATTATTCACTTTGGTCTTATTCATTAAGATGTGACTATAGTTGAAAATTGTAATAAGTTTCCCTCAATTAATAAAAAGGGAACTTAGTTTCTTTCTTAGGAATGTAAAAAGACAAGTTGTAAAAGACATTTCAGAAGACATGTGGGGGTAGGTGAAGAGTCTTTTTGAAAACTATATATTATCGTGACTTACTCACTTCAAGGGGTTTTCAATTTTGTGAGTTCAAGAGTAGATAAATAAAAAGAAAAAATAAAAGATAGCACTTATTGTATTTTACTTTCCATATATTTCCTCTCTCCCATTTTACACTTCATAAACATGTCAATCAAGAAGGGTGTTTCATCTTTTCTGGATGAATGAATGAATGATATTTTATGCTCATAGTTTATTTTGTCTTGATATAATTAGAAGAGTTTTTATTCTTTCTAAATTTTGTGTTGATATATCTTTGTATAATACTTGCAAGAATCTAATTTAGCCTACTTACAATATTAACGCCCTCTCTAAATTTCCACTCCCAAAATCCCACCTTTTTTGCAAATTCCTCCCTTGCACAAAATTACAAGTATTTTCAATAGGTGCAAAGGGTGTTCCTATTAGATTCTTGACTTATTGGTCAACCATAGAATTTTTTTAATCACACACAATAAGGGATCCTCCCTTTCAAGGACAAGGAACATTTTCCCAAAGCATTAGTGAAAACCAAATAATTTTTCCTAGCATTAAATTATTTTTCAAAATATTTTTTTGCCCACCATGGGGCATATTTTTCTATTCTACACCCTTATATATTCCATAAAAATACAAAAAAATAGATATCTAAAATTTTTAAAATAATTGAAATTTGAAAAAATGTTGAGCCTTATATCTTCTATGAATGGTTATTCCCGTAATACCCAGTCCTAATGCCCTAACTTCTTTTCCATACCCAAGAAGATATTGTCTCAAAATTAAGGGAGGTTATTTTAAACAATAACATAAATTTCTTCCATTACCACGTTGTTACAATAGTTCTATATTCTAAAGCATAATGTATAGAAGCTTTGGAATAACAATACAAGTTCAAAATCGTATAAAATATCCTAGAAGAACTTTATTTGAATTGTACATTCAAGATGGTAGAAAGATAGTATACAAGATCTAGTGGTGCAACGGATCAAAAATTTAAGAATAGTTTCAAGATGATTTCCGACTTCTTATTAGTCAAATTTAAAGGAAAATAGGTTATCGGTACTTCCTTAATTTTACCCAACCTTGCATCTCAAATATCCTGTGACAAAGTTGGAATTGAAGAATTGAACTATATCCCTCCACACTAGGAATTTACTGAAGAAGTTATTGAAAGAGTCAAATAATTTCTTAAAATATTTGAAGTAGAAGAAGAGAAACCACTAATGGCTCAACATGCACCGCTACCCTAGGGGAAAAACACAAACCCATTATATCTCACCTCACCTCTACATGATTTACCTAAAGACTCAAGAAATAACTTTCCCATGTTCTATGGTGATGAGAAGAAACATCTAGATGACCACAATGTATCCTTCATCACTTCTTTTGGGTGCTTGGAGTTGGATATGATGATGTATCAATCCAGCTATTTGTAGAATCTTTTCAAGATGTAGTAGCACACTAGTTTTATTACTTTTTGAGTAGGTCTATAACTACCTGGAATGATATGAATACCAAGTTTGAAACTAGATTAAGACTTTTTAGAATATTCTCATGCAATTTTGTCCCAATGGTCTCAACTGAAGAAATAACCCTTCGAACCAATGAGGGAGTTTGTGGAAAATTTCAATAGAATGCTCTATAAGATCCCTAAATTTTCACAACCTATGGAAGATAGAAAGATAAGAATAAATCAACTTCACTAATTCCCAACTTCCTAAGGTGAGTTTTATGCTAAGAATAAATCAACCAACTGATTTGGATGAGGAAAAAAATCTTGCAATCAAATTAGAAGATGAATTAATCATGTTGGGAAAGATAAAAAAAGGTCCAAATAAGGAGAAAGGACAAAGTTCAAACATAGGTACCACAGACTCATTAGTTCAAAAGCTAGCTAATGATGTTCTTTCACTCAAGAAGCAGTTGGTTCAAGCTTCCATGAATAGAGATGATCTGAAGAAGAAATTTCTAAATAGATAAAGTATTGGTTTGCCTCCTCTTATACTTTCTCTTGAGGAACCTTCAATAAATGCAATAGTGATGTTGAGGAGGAAAAAGATGAAAATTAAGAACCGGAAGAAGAGAATGAGGATGGTAATGTTCTTGAGATCTTATAAGTATATAAATATTCATAATTGAATTTCATTGAGTATTATTCAAGATAATATGATGATGAAGAAGATGCTTCAAGATTCTCATGTGTTGTATTCATATGTTCTTAATCACAAAAGGGATATTCTTCCTCTGCTTCCACAAAAATAAGAAGAAGGATGATCCTAAGGTGGAAAATCTACAAAATAAGATAATTAATAGAGGATCTTCACTCCCTCCTTCCATGAAGTCAACAAAATAAAAATAGACCTAGCATTGAGCAATAAGCAATATGCCATGCTACGTAAGTCCTATAATATCTAAGACAAATCTTGCAAAAACTTCAAATGCTCAATCAAATTCAACCACTACTTCCTATTCATCTATTCCATTTTATAAAAATACCAAAACTTCCAAATTAAGGACCTCCTCTACCCCGCAGAGACATTCGTTATCCCAAGAATATAAATCTCATCCACTTCTACTCCATTTGATATCATTGATCATGTGAAAAGTATAAGCTTCAAATTTCTAAATCTGAAATCTTACAAACACATACGGAGAAATTTAAAAGGCTCGTGAGATACATCAAGAGTGATAACTCAAATCCCAATGTTGCAAATCGTAAGTCTAAAGGGTTATTGCCAACACCACTCATTCCTCTAATGGAAAACATGCTCGCCCTAAGTGCATCCAAAACTAAAAATTAGAACCATTCTACCTTTCTCTCCTGATTAAACTCCACCAATTGAACAATTACATAATAGACTCGGGTGCTTCAAATAATGTAATTCTAATAAATTTTACAAATTATCTTGGACTCACCTTGAAGTGAGTAACAAGATGTTTATATTCTATGGTGTCTAAATAGGTACCACTAGTAGTGAGAATCAAATATGCTCAAGTGACCCATGCATATTTTCTAGACAAGAAGGTTTTGTTGATCATTTTGGTAGCGGACATTCTAACATCCTTTGCCATGTTGTTGAGAAGGATTTTCTGCAAAGATTCGGGTAATTAGATATTAATGGATTGGTCCTCAGCAACCATTTGAGTGAAAATAGATATGAAGAAGTTGTTTCCCTTACAAATTATGAAATACAGTATCAAAAATCAAAGGATCCAAAAGTTGATATATTGTTCAAGACAACAAACCGGGTAAATAATTTTTGAATTTTGAAATATATTAACACTTTCCTTTCTTCACCGAGGATAATGAAAATCATCTATGGGCAATGGAATTTGACGGAATTCATTATAGTTCCGACTCTAGAGAAACTATTGTACTAACTTCTCCTTCGGGTGAGTTACTCCCATTTGCTTACAAATGACAATTTGATAACACTAACAATATTTTGGAGTATAAATCTCTTCTTCATTGGATTAATGTTACTAAATCCATGGGTATCAAGAAGTTAAAATGTCTTGTAGATGTAGAGTTTATTATCAAATAAGTGAGGAATTAATATCAAGCTAAGAACCCGAGGCTCAAACATTATAGGAACTGAGTATGGGACTAAATTAAATATTTTGATGCTTTTTCTAAGTAATTTTTTCACTATGGAAAAAATATAAATTTTACTCTCTTGTAGTTTTGGGTTCTCTAATGACTCAAAACCCAACTTCAATAAGGATAAAGTGATCGTCAAAATGATTTTCAAGACGAGTGTTTTGTATAATGTAAATCATTGGTAGGTGTTCAATGATGACATTCCTCTTCTCCACTTTTTGGAATAAAGAGATACCTTCAATAATATCTTCTTTAAAGGGAGTGATTCCCCTAACGATGAATCTATTATAGATAAAGACAAAGGGAGATAGAAAAATTGATTCGTATGAGTCATCAAAATGAAGGAAATAATATTCTAAAGGGCCTTGTATCTCTTGAATATTTGTTTGATAAACATGACAAGTTTATTAAGGAGAAAGCAAAGGAGTCCTCATGATGCACTACTGAATTTGAAAAATAGAACATTAGTACTCCCGAACAACTAAGAATGGTAAATATTGGAAAATGTTGTTCCCCCAAGAGAAAATATGTTACAACTCACTATTGAAAACATATTTTGATGTTTTTGCATAATATTATTATGAACTCAAGTCCTTCATGCCCAAAGAGATGCACCATTCAATACCAATTAATCCCAAACACAAGCCTTTTAAGAAGAAGCATTGAGAGTATAACACAAATATTGTAGATACATTCAAATAATAAGTACTTAAGATGTTGAACACTAGAATCATACTCCTTATCCACCACTCCATGTGGGTGGCCATTAAATTTCTAGTGTGGAAGAAGAATGGAGAAATAAGGATTTGTGTAGACTTCTAGAATTTGAACCAAGCTTCATTAAAAGATAACTACCCACTACCTATCATGGATCACATCCTATAGGAAGTCACAGGATCTGAGATTTTTCAATACTCGATGGATTCTCGAGGTATAACTAAGTTGAGGTGGTAGAAGAAGATAGACATGAAATGGCATTCACAAATATATTGGGAAATTTTACCTATAACAGAATGTCATTTGGTCTTATCAATGTTGGATCAACCTTTCAAAAGGTAATGGATCTTTCCCTCAAATACCTCAAACACTACATTTTTATTTATCTTGATGACCTCATGGTATTTTCAAATAGGATAAGATATCACATAAAACATCTATAACAAGTACTTATTAGATGTCGGCGATGAAATTTCCTTGAATCCTAAAAACATATCTTTGGTGTTATCAAGGAAAATCCTTAGACACATTGTGAACAGAGGTAGCCAAAATTGATCTAGATTGGATAAAATAAATTCAAGCATTTTCCTTTCCCATAAGTAAGAAGGAGTTCATTAATTTTTTTGGAAAGTTAAACTTTCTTCATTGTTTCATCCCAAATTTTTCTAAGATAACCAAGTACATCATCAATATGATGAAGCCTCAAACAAGTTTCAAGTGGAATAATGAAGGAAAGGTAGTATTTGATGTAATAAAAGAATCAATATCTAATGCTCCTACTCTAGTATGTCCCAAATTTGATTAAAAAAATTAATTTTGTATTGTTATGATTTATAATACACGCTTTTTGTCATCTTAGTTCGTAAAGAACAAATAAGGCATTAAAGAACCTATTACTTTTATGAGGTTCCCATTGAAGGATCATGAGTTGAGATACAATAAAATGGAAAAAAATTCTTATGAAAAGGTCAAATCAGTAAATAATTTCATGTTTTACATTCTCAACTCTAGCACTTTTGTAATGGTTTCGGGGTTTGTAATCAAATCAATTATAACTCGATAAGATTTATGGGACCAAAAGAGGTAATGGGGTGGATAGGATCCAAGAGTATGACTTGGACATTTTACCTTCAAATCTTGTCAGACCAAATGGATTTTTTATGTTAATGTTTGAATTTTAATCCCTCTTGACTCGAGATTATGCAAAGGAGTTTCTTGTGATATGAATGTGTAAGAAAATTCTTGCTCCAAGTAATTTTTGTAAATACCACCATTGAATGGTATTATGATATTTCTTACTTCCTCACTTATAGAGAGTTCATGGATCATCTTGACTATAAATAAAGGATGAATCTCAAACTAAAAGAAGATAGGTACGTCATCCGGCATTACATGCTATATAAGAGAGGATTAGATGGATGTTTCTAAGGTGTGTTGACAAAGAGCAACAAGAAAAGTTGCTAAAAGCTTATTATGACCAAGCTTGTGGTGGGAATTTCTCTACCATGGTGACTGTTGTTGCAAATCAATAGCACCCCGGATGCAAATCAGGTTTCTAAGTTGATGTTTCAAGCATCCAGTGTGATTGCACAACATTGAAACCTCTCTCCAAGTGTGGGACTTGTAAAATGAGAGAGGAATATCCATATTAGAGGCTGGTTCCTCAAAATCCTCTGATCAGATCTATTATTTACACAACTGCAGAGGTTTAGATCCTAATTTTATCTTAATTTGCAAGGAGACAGGGATAAGAAATGTAAAAATTAAAACTAAACTGATAAGGGTGATACACCAAAGGAGTGGTGAGCACTTCTTGCTCATGCAAATTGACACAAATCAGAAATTGCAACATAAAACATCATGCACAGGTTGATAAGTTGTAAACAAGGGTTTGAAATGAAGCAAACAACACATACAAAGGACTGAAAGAATTCATAGAGCCTGCATTGTGATTTTCAACATCAAAATCCTTATATTCCAACACCAAAGAGGTAAAAAACTGTTACAATCCCTGGAAGGTCTGATACTTGCCAAAATCACTTGTTGAAAGTGAAAATAGAAGCTTCTTTGTGCAAAAAAGTGTTCCCCACTTTGAAAAATGAGCCAAATCTAGCTTTTACAGTGCATGGGTCGAGCCCAGGAGAGAGAAAATGTGAAAAACATGGGAGCCATTCCCCATTGACCAAAATGCATTAAAAATAGCATGGAGGTCCTTACAAACCCATGCCCTGACATTTTTGACCATGCTGGAGAAGAATGCGACCCATTTTGCATTAAAATTGGTTGTTGAAATGTCAGTTCTATCCATGGGCGCGTACCAGAAGTGTTTTTTTATTTTCTCCCTCCAAACTGAACCAAAATTCAAAATTGACCATGAAATCTTATAGATAATTTCACCATATTTCCATTGATATAAAGAACGTGAAAATCTGAGCTCTGGATCGAAAGTTATGGCGATTTGAAGTTTTAGGGCAAAAACAGGCCAAAATCGGATCGCTTTGATATTTTTGACTTGGACACGTGGCGAGTTCTGATTGGCTGCAGACCTTGCAAGGGAAAATTTCCCACAAAAACTCCCGAGCCATAACTTGAAAAATACGTGGAGTTAGGAGGAAATCTTTACCTTTCTAGAAAGCTGAGAAAGAGCTCTATCCAATGGTGTCATTTCCAGAAGGTTTTGAGTGCCTAAAAAGTAAAAATTTATGACTGAGGCACAATAGAAGGAAAGAATGAAAGGGAGTTAGCCACAAAATGAGCAGGGGGCACATTTGGATAACAATTTTGGTGACTCAGAGGGGTCATCTGCCTGCTGGATGAATGATCAGTAGCCTGAAGCAATCCATTGGGCATGGAGTCATGAGTAGTAGCCTGAAAATTGATCTAAACTTTGAAAACTTCCTCTCGAACCGTTTGAATCCCACTTTGGACATGGAGTTGTTCCCACCAAAATGCCATCAAAACAAATCAGTGCAAGAGCGAAACCAAAGCAAAGACACAAAACTATGTACAAACTGAAAATCATACATGCTCCAAATGGAACATGCAGAGTGTGCACAAGCACTTCTTCTACTGAAATCAAACCTACCTACTCTACTCTAACTGGAAGCAAAGGTGAGCTAAATGAACCCTGCAACTGGTTGTGTAAAATAGCTTCCTTTCTTCAAAATTGGCAGCCATGCAAATGATTTGGAGCTGAGTATGGCTGATTGGATGAGTGGAAAATCAACAAGAAGTTGGTATTCTACCCAAATTAGCAAGGTGTCAACTAAAAACAAATCCAATACCTCTTTTAGTTGCTCTACATTTGGATTGGAGAGGTATGACAGCTGATCCTTGGAACTTTGCAGCTCATCCTCATGCTTAGAAGCAAGCATGACTGGTTGTGGCTTCTCCTTTGGATCCAATGAAGCCAAATACCTGATTGGGCAAGGTCTGATCCATTGAGTATGCCCATAATTCTGATTTTCAACTCCAAGAATGGAGTTCTCTTGTAGACCTTGAATGGATGGTGTGGAAGCAATGGTAGAACCCTTCTGCCCTTTCTCTTCCTCTAATGAAGGACAAGAAAGATTAAAATCTTCCAATCTTGGTTCCAAAGAGCTTTATAAGATGCAGGCTGCTGCAAATGAATACTCTCCTCCATGACAAAGAGCTCTTGTGTTTGGAAGATGGATGATGAAAGAGAGAATGGTGGAAACTCAACCAGTTCTTCTTCATCAAAACAGTCCTCCAAATCGATGTAAACCGCCTCATTGCTGTCCTGCTGCAAATGTTCAACCTCTCCCATGGCATTCTCTTGATCTACAGCTTGATCACCATGATTTCTTTCATCCTCCAAAGATTGAGTTTGAGGGATCAAACTCTTCTTCAGTACTAGAACTTGAGAGAGATGAAGTAGAGAGAAGAACTGAAGGTTCTTCTATAACCTGCTTTGTGCTCAAAGCCTTTGGATCTACACTTTTCTCCCCCACAGCTGGAATGTGCTCCTCTTCTTTTGGATTTGGAGCAGCTTCTCCTTCCTCTTGCTGTCCCTCATGACTGATTTTTGCAATTTGAATTGGATCAGCATTTCCTTCAAATAGGGTGCCAACATGGACACTATATTCTGAACAAATTGATTGCTGATATGCAACTCCTTTTTGCTCTTCTTCTGCTGCAACAAAATCAGTCCTGACCACCATTTGTTCTGTAACTCCAACCTCTTCTGAAGGTTTCATCAGCAAAGGGATCTTCTTCATCCCAAATTTAAGAGCCCAACTCTTCAAAATTTGAATTTCTTCATCCTTGTTTGGCTTCTCTTTTTGCTGTCCTTCATGACTGATTTTTGCAATTTTTTGTGGTGGTGGAGGAGGTAAAACCTCTTGTTTCTTTGGAGGAGAGGGTGTTTCATTTAGCTCTTGTGGAGGGGATGACTGTTTGGAAGGGAAAAGGACAGAAGAATTGAGATGAGGTGGAAGACTAGGGGGTGGAGAAATGGATTCAACACTTGGGACAGCAGATGGAGAGTTTAAAACTTGACACTGCTGAGATAAAACAGATTGGGAAAGAGGAAAAGAAAAGGCATGAGATGGTGTGCTTACCCATTGAAAAGGTTGTTGAATACTCCTCTCATACACCTCTATTCCTTCAATCCACTTTACAAGCAATGGCAGCGTTGCAATCATGAAGTCAAGCTTCTCTTGAGGGCTGTAATGCCTTGGGAAAGGTCCCACCCATGGACAGGGTGCTCCACAACCGATTCCAAATGCTTTCATTTGTGCTTGAGCCCTGGATTGCACCATGTTTACCTCCATCTTTTGGATTTTCTCCAATAGACCAGTATCTTGCATCTGATTGTCTTCATTGTATGCACACCTTTGCTCTTGGAAAGCTCCATAGCCAAACTGATTTTGGCATTGTTGCTCATATGGGTATGTATGCTGATTTTGAATTTGTTCAAAATGCTGATTTGGAGGATTTAAAAAACATGTTGGAGGTGGGAAACATTGCTGCTGTTGTAAATGTGAGTTCCATGATGGAAATGAAGTCATGATTGCACAACTTCATGGAATGGAAAAGAATGAAAGAGGTGGAAAGAATAATGGATGGAAATGGATGAAAATAGGTCTCAGAACTTCGAAATGGGTTGCTGATCGATGGAGTCGCCAGATGTGTTTGCAAGTGCCTCCAAAGGATGAAATCTTCACAGAACACACCAACCTCGCAAAGATGAAGTGGACGACCTCTAAGGTCCTACCAGCATGCCAAAACTTTTGTTGCAAATCAGCAGCACCCTGGATGTAAATTAGGTTTCTAAGTTGATGTTTCAGGATTCAGGTGTGATTACACAACATTGAAACCTCTCTCCAAGTGTGGGACTTGTAAAATGAGAGAGGAATCTCCAGATTAGAGGCTGGTTCCTCAAACTCCTCTCGATCGATCTATTATTTGCACAACTACATAGGTTCAAGTCCTAATTTTATCTTAATTTATAAGGAGACAGGATAAGAAATGCAAAAATTAAAACTAAACTGATAAGGGTGATACACCAAAGGAGTGGTGAGAACTTCTCGCTCATGCAAATTGACACAAATCAGAAATTACAACATAAAACATCATCCACAAAGTTGATAAGCTGTAAACAAGGGTTTGAAATGAAGCAAACAACACATGCAAAGGACTGAAAGCATTCACAGAGCCTGCATTGTGATTTTCAACATCAAAATCCTTATATTCCAACACCAAAGAGGTAGAAAAACCTGTTACAATCCCTGGAAGGTCTGATACTTTCCAAAATCACTTGTTGAAAGTGAAAACAGAAGCTTGCTGTGCAAAAAAAGTGTTCCCCCTTTGAAAAATGAGCCAAATCCAGCTTTTACAGTGCATGGGTCGAGCCCAGGAGAGAGAAAATGTGAAAAAACATGGGAGCCATTCCCCATTGACCAAAATGCATTAAAAATAGCATGAGGTCCTTACAAACCCATGCCCTGACATTTTTGACCATGCTTTGGAGAAGAATGCGACCCATTTTGCATTAAAATTGGTTGTTGAAACGTCAGTTCTATCCATGGGCACGTACCAGAAGCATTTTTGATTTTCTCCCTCCAAACTGAACCAAAATTCAAAATTGACCATAGAATCTTATAGAGCATTTCACCAGCTTTCCATTTATATAAAGAACGCGAAAATCCAAGCTCTGGATCAAAAGTTATGGTGATTTGAAGTTTTAGGGAAAAAACAGGCCAAAATCGGATCACTTTGATATTTTTGACCTGGACACGTGGCGAGTTCTGATTGGCTGTGGACCTTGCAAGGGAAAATTTCCCACAAAAACTCCATGCCGAGCCATAACTTGAAAAATACGTGGAGTTAGGAGGAAATCTTTACCTTTCTAGAAAGCTGAGAAAGAGCTCTATCTAATGGTGTCATTTCTAGAAGGTTTTGAGTGCCTAAAAAGTAAAAATTTATGACTGAGGCACAATAGAAGGAAAGAATGAAAGGGAGTTAGCCACAAAATGAGTAGGGGGCACATTTGGATAATAGTGACTTCTCACAAGATCCTATGTGGTAGGTATTATTGGCCTACATTGTTTGCAGATGCTCAAAATGGGTTTTCAAGTGTGAACCTTATCAATAGTTTCTTGAAATACCACAACTTGTTGCACTTCCTCTTCAAACAATGGTCATCAAGGAACCTTTTCAACAATTGGTCCTATATTTCATGAGAGTATTCAATCCTCACTCAAGCACATGGCATACCTATGTTTTCACAAAGAATATATTACTTGAACAAATGGGTGGAGGTGATTCTAGTCAAAAAAATCCAATTACGAAATGGTATGCAACTTTATCAAAAAAACATTATCATTGGTTTCATATCTCATAAGATTATAGTTGATAATGCAACATACTTTTCCTCTATGGAGTTGACCGAGTGCTACTATGTTTATGGATTATTACTTTTGTATTCATTGGACTACTACCCACAAGTTAATGGTCATGTCAGTTAACTAAAAAGAATATTGGGACCATAGTATGAAAGCTAGCTGATTAGAATAAGATAAATTGCATTAAGAATCTCTATGATGCACTATGGGCAAATATTATTACCTTGAAAAAGGAAATTGGTGTGTCACCATTCTATTTTCTCAGACGGGATCAACACTGAGATTCCAATCACTATTGAATTTCCAACCCTCCAATTAGTTAGAGCAATTGAAGATGGCCAATTTCATGATTCTCTTGACAAGATAATCTTGTATCTTGAAAATATGAGTGAATAAAGATTCAAGGTGGTTGATCAAATAAAGGAACATCAACTTTGAAAGTGAAGAATAGTTTTGATAAGAAAGAAAAGGAAATATATTTCAAATTTGGTGATCTTGTCTTATTGTGGGACAAAAGGAAAGAGATAAAAGGAAGTCATGGAAATTTTGATTCCTTGTGGCTAGGACCATTCAATATTCGGAATCCTACAGAGAAAATACTTTCTACCTCTCATATCTAGATGACACATATTTGGAATTTCCTTGCAGTGGGAAATACTTGAAGTTGTATAAAAATTTAAATAAGGTTTTCCCGCATGTACCATAGGTGAATTTAGGATGTTTTTTTCCTTTCCCATTGTGTGTGTTTTTTCCTTTCCAAGTGTGGTGTGTTTCCTTTTGGCGTGTGTGTGTGTGTTCATTCATTCATTCTATCGGTTGCCCAATAGATAAGGAACTAGTCCACACTATGTATTAATATTCTTGAGTTCATGCTTATCCTTTCCTTGCTTTTTTATCCATAATAAATCCCTAAGGGATATCTAGGTGTTGTCATGTGTTTTTTCAAGGTCAAAATTCAAGTTGAAAACATGAAAACTTTACCCTAGTGTCAATAAATTTTGTTTAAAGCCACTCCTAAAGCACCCTATGGATCATTCTATCCTTTGTATCATGACCACCCTATCCTTAAAAACCTTCATAATGTGATGTATAAACTTTCCAAGTGTCTGAAATGTGATCATGAGGTCATTTGGTCCATTCAGTTGAATGTTGTCAAAAAATGAAATCTCTAGTAAGCCTAGAAAGGCTATTCTTTAGTCTTTTCGGATAGGTATGAATCCTCCAAGATTAATCAAGAGTCCTAAAACCATCTAGAGATCTTATTTATTATTTTTAAAATGTAACAGGTTTTAGGAATATTTCGGAAGGTTTCAAGGTTTAGCAACAAAAACAGTGAAAGTGGGCTTTGGAGGGTCAAGGAGCTTGCAGAATAAAATGGTAATCGAACTTCAACAGAGGATTCCAAGATATTTTTGATGATTCAAGAGACAAATAATATATCATAATAGATATTTAAGAGTTATCTTCATGGTGTAATCATAAATTATTCCTAAGAAATGTTTTTTCTTAGGGTAGATCATTTTGTGCAGACTCACCTTATGGTCCCGAATGACAAAGCATTATTTCTTTTAGGATGTAGAATCAATTTTTGAAAACCATCCCATTTATCTTTAAATGATCTTGGAAGTAAAAATGATATAAAAATTTTCATAAAAAGAGTTCCTAGAGCATTTTGGTTTTTCAACTATCCTATCTCTCCCAACTCTACCAATTGTCTTAGGGATAGTGAGGATAGTGGGGATAAAAAAATGTGCCCCACCCCTCAGTTTTTTCTCTTGGTTCACCATATGAACTTATTTCTTCCCAGAATGAGCTAAGATGTTGTGCTTTAAAATTAGCTAAGATTTTTCATGAAACCCATGGGCACATTTTACTCGTCCCAGCTATCCCTAGGACAATGGGGACAAAAAAAATTTCCTCATCATTAGCCCCTTCCGAGGTTCATCATGTGAACAAAACAATTTGTAATTTGAATACTTAAGTGTTTCTTTCTCATCTCCCCATCTCTCCACTATCACTCTGTCACTTGTCATGTTTGTAGTAGGGGCACATTTTTCTGTCCCAACTATCCAAACTATCCTAGGGATAATGGGGACATTTGGGACAACAAAATTCACCCCACCCCCACTTTCTTTCAAATATAGGTTTTAAACCTCTTCCATAACATAAAAATAAATAGTTTTGATCTTTTAAAGACTTGTGAAAGCTTGTTTTACCTCATTCCTTCACCATATCAACCTAGGAATACATTTTTTTTTTCACAAACCTCCACATGCCTAAAAACTCATCACACATACCTGCAAATTCATCTAGGGCATCCATGAGCACCGAAATGACTAATAATTCATATCTTCCAAACCAAGAAGCAGATTTGAATGAAATTTTCACAGATGTTCTACAATTAAGGTTCCTTCAAGAAGAAACTAATAGAAAAACCTATGATGATATTATTTTTTAATGGTATTAAACCCTATTTATTTTCCCTATATAATGACTTATTAGTTTTCAAGCATTCGTGGGCGATTGAGATGAAATTTTGAGCACATAGCCCTAACAATTGACCTATTCCAATTAAGCTTTTTTGTTGCCATCCAATAGGGAAAGTGAAATTTCTAAATATAGTAAGTATTTTTTCTTATCACTTACTATAAATATAATTCCTCTTAAAAATTAAACCCTCTTAGGTCAAGTGCACTCAAAAATCGATAGATAAGACAAACTAAGTAATTTTGATTAGAAAAAAAAAAAGTAAATAGCACTTTCTAAAAATAAATGGTATCAAAATCATCAAAAAGACATCAAAAATGTTTATGTATATTGTAGGATCTTTAAGATATTTAAAAAATAAATAAAACTAAAAAAATAAGGAAAAAGAAGCACCTAGCTCCTACTTACTAAAAATAGAAAGTGTTTGTTTTAGGTGCATAAAGTTGATGTCTTTCTCATTTTTTCTCACCTAGTGGATTTTTGCAATAATGAAGTTCAATTTTTTTGGTTTGGAGCCTGTTGTGACCCATGTATCCTAGTATTTATGTGTGGGTGATAACGATGTCACTCATATGGACTTGGAGGCTATTAAAAATTGAATGTGTGGTAGTCCTAGGGATCATGTTGAGGAAAAATTATACATGAGTGGTTTGTATGCATGGTGGTCACCCATTATCCATATAGAGAACTAAGTTAGTGATGGATTTTTCTTAACACTATGAACAATATACCAGAATCATAAGGGCAGATGATAATTCAATTATGTTTTTGCTCACTCCTAAAGGAATATCACAATGTATGAAGATCCTGACCTAGAGCAACATGGTAATCATCCCAAAGGAATTTTCATAAGGATAATGGTCGAAGATGAAATCATACCTCCAATTCCTAGCATTGCTTTCATTTTTGAAAAGGTAAGGAAACCCTCCCGTGTACCAAAGGATTGGTCTAGGCATGAGTTTCATGAAGAATTTTTACATGCAATCATCCTATTGAGCAGGGTGATTGAAGAGGAAACCACTAAGAATTTTTAGGACTAGATGGAATTGTTCATCCTTACCATCATCAAGGGAAATAAAATGGTTTACCTTGGTTATATAATCAATGAAAACCTTCACTTTCAGTTGCTTAGAGCTATGAGTCACTATGAAATTTGTAATGACATCAAACTTAGTATATGCTCTTGCCATTATGAGATCATTTAGGGATCCAACTCTCACATAGAACATCTCCAAAAAGGCCCTTTCCTATAAGAGATATCCAAAATTGACCCTAAAGGATATTAATCACCATTTTCAAGGGTGAATGGTGCATTCACCATGTTTTTCGTAATATTTCTTGAGGGAAATCCTAAATTGAGATTGTCTTCGCAAGCTACTTATTTGATTCAAAGATACGGGTCCTTCTTTACATAGTTCAAAAATTTCACAAATTTATCATGCATTAAGGTATATGGATTTTATTTCACTCCATGAAAACTTCCAAGGTACCTCAATGACAAGATCGTCATGTTCAAGCTTTGTAGACAACTTGATCATGTCAAAAGAAAATTCAAAAGATGAAAAAATAAAGGTGTGCCTTTCCCTATCTCTTTGGGAATTTTCTCGTGTAAGTATCTTATTGGTGCATCAAATTTGGAATATTATTTCTCACATTTTAATCTCTAATCCTACAGTTCAATATAAAAACTTTACATTTGGAGCACTCTTGGTATGTTTCATATCCCTGACTTGAACCATGTTCCGTAAACTGAGGACTATTGGGTGAATTGTTCTCATGGTGTTAAGGTTACTGAGAAAGATACCATATGAGGATGAAAGTAGAGAAAATTAATAATTTTAGGTTTGATTGGTTTGAGGAGGGAATTTATGGTGATGGAATTGAGTTATACAACCCCAAGTATCAAGATTTAAAAGCTTCACCTCTCCCACAAGTCTCTTGGAGCATCCGAGAATCAAGGGATATAAATGAATGGACAGAGAGTTAGTGAGTTAGATATCCAAAGAGTAGTTCAAAAATAATAAAGTTGCATTCATCCATTCTCGAGGTCTTTAGGCTCTTAATAAACATATATATCCTCCCTCTACTAGGGATGTGATTGATAAAGCTTCAATTTTTGCTCACTCAAAGTCTCACAAAGAGAAATTCAATGGAATCTAAGAAAAATCACTATATAAGGACACATAATGAGGAATGAACAACTTGATAACTTTGTAGAAGTTACTTAAACAAGTTGAAATTGATCCATCGATCCTTCAAATATCTCGAGCATTTCTTCTTTCATAATTGTACCTATATAATCGATAATGATGCACCTTCTAAATTGGAACAAGAAATTTCCATCATGCCCAACATTGAACCTGAAACAAATAAAAAATTCTCATGGGTACATGATATGATTGGAGGGGGAACCTTCACACTAAAAAGTGGTGATTTTTATTTCTATGATATATCCACAATGGTGAAAGTAATGAAAGGTAAGAAGGATCAAATTACATATCACTTTTCAAAGTGGAACTTCAGAAACCAAGACGTGGAGGTATCCCAACCTAAGATCATCAATCCTATTAGTGAGATGGCCCTATTTGATAGCTTTATCATCACCATTCCCCTAATATCAAAAGCACATGAGGGAGGTGCTCACATGTTCAACAAATCTTCCACTCACCTTCTCATGAAGAAATCGGGAGTATAAGGAGAAAAGTGATCAATTGGAAGATCATATAATGACCCTCACCTCATAGGTGAAAATATTCATGGATCCAAATGCTAATCCATGTCTACCGGTTGAGGAATTTACTCTCATTATTTTCTTTGATCTAGAATGCATCGAAATACAAGGTTTCACCATGAAAGGAAGAGAAAATGATAATTGGGTGAGTAAGATTCTTGAAAAGGTAATATTTTACTTCCTCAAATCATTTCATTGTTCAAGTACATGAGTGCAACTTCCATGAAAATAAGAATAACTATAGAATATAATGAAAAATAAAAGTAATTTTGAGACTAGGTTTTTCTATTGGTTATCAAGATGGGAAAATTCAACTCTTCCCTACTGATGAGAAAGAAGGTAAATAATTTTGGATCTGAAAACTTATCTCGAGTCTAGCCTATAACTTTGGTGAATTGGATTCATATGAATAATATAATTTAAATATGCAAGGATATGTTAATGTTGAGATATAGAAACATGGAGTGCCAGCAGAAGGTGGATGATAACACTTCATTGGATGATTAGTTAAAGCCATTTGAATATCTTTTCAAGAAATATTTCGTAGATACATCTTCCTTCAAAAGCAAATGCAGACACACTAGAATCTCTTATTGAAATAAGGGCCATCACATCAAACACAAAAAGGAGCATCATTAATGGTTCATGGAATGCAAGAAAATCAATTCTCTTGACGAAAATTGGTCAAGTCCTTGAGATTTATCCACATTCCACAAGCTAGGAAGATTACACCCGCAACATCTTGGTATAGAAAGGAATTAATAGGGATATAGATCTCTCCATAAGAACTTTATAAGATTCCATCATCATAGGAATCTCCATTGGTAAGTGCAACATCATCTTCATCTGAGGATCTATTCTCTCTCCTTTCTCTCTTCCCCACCCCCTTCCTCTCTTCTTTCATGTTTTATTTCTTCATTAGGGGTTGCACTTTTCATTTTTTCTTATTCATAAAGATGTGACTATAGTTTAAAATTTTTAATAAGTTTCTCTCAATTAATAAAAATGGAATTGATTTTCTTTCCTAAGAATGTAAAAATTCACAACTTGTAAAAGACAAGTGAAAAGATGTGGGGTGTAGGTGAAGAGTCTTTTTGAAAATTGTATATTTTTGTGACTTCCTCACTTCAAGGGGTTGTAAATATTATGATTTCAAGAGTATATAACTACAAATAACAAAGAAAAACAAAGAAAATATAGCACCTCTATTTTCATATGTCTCTCTCTCTCTCTCTCTCTCTCTCTCTCTCTCTCTCTCTCTCTCTCTAGCTCTCTCTCTCTCTCTCTCTCTCTCTCTCTCTCTCTCTCTCTCTCTCTCTCTCTCTCTCTCTCTCTCTCTCTCTCTCTCTCTCTCTCTCTCTCTCTCTCTCTCTCTCTCTCTCTCTCTCTCTCTCTCTCTCTCTCTCTCTCTCTCTCTCTCTCTCTCTCTCTCTCTCTCTCTCTCTCTCTCTCTCTCTCTCTCTCTCTCTCTCTCTCTCTCTCTCTCTCTCTCTCTCTCTCTCTCTCTCTCTCTCTCTCTCTCTCTCTCTCTCTCTCTCTCTCTCTCTCTCTCTCTCTCTCTCTCTCTCTCTCTCTCTCTCTCTCTCTCTCTCTCTCTCTCTCTCTCTCTCTCTCTCTCTCTCTCTCTCTCTCTCTCTCTCTCTCTCTCTCTCTCTCTCTCTCTCTCTCATTTTACAACTTTGTAAAGATGTCAATATGGAAGGTAGTTTCATATTTTTGGATGAATGAGATTGTATTCTTGTAGTTTATTTTATCTTGATATAATTAGAATTTTTTTAATTTTTAAATAGTGTTTTTATATATCTCTGGGAATACTCATAAGAATATGATTTATCCTACTTACAATATTAACCTCTCTCTAAATTCCCACTCCACCAATCCTACCTTCCTTGCAAATTCCTCCCTTGCACAAAATTACAAGCATTTGCCGTAGGTGTAGTGGAGTGTGCTTATTAGATCCCTGACCTATTGGCCAACCACATAGTTGTTTTTATTCACATACAATAAGGAGCCTCCCTTCCAATCATGAGGTAAATTATCCTATAGTGTTGGTGAAAATAAACTAATTTGTCTCGAGCAACAAATTATTTCACCAACACTATTACAAGATGATATCTATAGTAGAATGCATATTGAATACATGTAGTCCTTTATTATACCAAAAATCCTAAGGCACACTCATAAACTCGGCAACATAACACTAACAAAATGTGGATCCCTAAACCATGTAAATTAATACATATTTATAAGTAGTGGGGAATTTCCCTTCACTACTCATTCATTCTCCAAAAATAGCCCACATGCTAGAAATAGCCATGTGTGTGTCACAAGTCAACTATAAGAGTATGCAATATTACTAATAATAGATTATCTTCTAATATAAACTATATATCTAATCTTATTAATATCCCAATGCTTTACATGATGCTTTGACTTCCTTGGCATGAGATCTATCCCAAAATAGAATTTTCTTAAATTGTAAGTCTTCTTGCTCTATTCTTATCTCCAAAACCTTGTTTGGCTGCTACTCTAACAGTTCATCTCCCAGTTCTACCAAAATGTGGCTAAGTCTCAAATGTATTAGGCATAGGTGCAATCCTTTGCACGTTGTCTATTCTACTTTTGTACATGCCTTTGCACCCAACTCCTACACGTCAAAACCCTTTGCTTTAAACACTTATCATCTCTTAGGGGTCCAACATTACCGCACACTATCTATATTTCCACCCTCAAGAATTATTTGTTCACCAAATATGAAACTCCAAGAAGAAGAAAAAAATTTCAAAATTTGGGAAAAATTACAAAATGAGTAGCATACCGAAAGAGCTAAGGCACTTAGAAGATGTCAAGAAACTCGCATCAACTTCACTCACAAATTTATTTCACTCTTCTAACTCCTTACAATCCTTTCCCAAAGGTCTGACCTCCACAATCCCTATTTATACTTTTTCATGACCCTCCAATGGTCCAATTTGTACTTCTGACCCACACTTTTAAGTTACTTTTTCCATAAAGTCCCTTTTTCCTCCTTGACAACTTTCACAACTTCACCTCACATGCTACAGTCATAACCTTATGACACGCGAATACTAGTTCTCTTCCTCAGACCTCCTTCATGTTCCTCTCTTCACTGAAGTACAAAACCTCTTCTCCATACCCCAAGTAGTTTTCCATGTAATTTCATACCTCGTGTTACATTGTGTGATCACTTTACCTGTGTGGTCTTCAATCATCTCAACCTTCCTCAGAATACCTTATGTAAAGTACTTATCCACTCTGTGTTAATGTTCCCGAATGAGCCTTTAACCAAGACAACCTGTAATAGAGGGCGCAAACCATTTTTATCATTGCATGTCAATCCACCCCACACTAAGGGTATGTATAGTCCTCTATGCATGAAATCACCGGATAGTAATCAGCTTACGGTGTGCAAGTGCACTTATTACAACATAACACAAAACTAAATTTACCAAGAATAGCAACAATGAAAAGAAACATAGATAAAGGAATGCATTAAAGGAAATCTAATCCAATGGAAATACTACCTTTTACAAACACCAAGAAGACATATTTATAGTATGGATTTAGCCTATTTCCATTTAAATAATCGAGAAACCATGTCCCATCTAGTTATCAGTAATTAGAAAGTGCCTAAAGACAACATATGGTCCTGCAGCCAATGCCCTTGGAAATTTCAGGATGGTTTAAGAACTTTGAATTATACATAAGAACCATCTCAAAAATTCAATCTTCTTATTTATAATATGTCTATCGTGTCATGCCTTCTACCTAGCCTTTTCTATCTTTTGACTCCATCTGGTAATGGCATGCCTCTCATCCAATAGCATTACTTTATGAATGCATTCTTCAATTGATTTTTTATCATCTATCCCTCCTATGCGTGTAATACGCAGGAAGGTAACATGAACTCCACAAGTAGAACCCCTCTCGTGTCAAACACTAGCTGAAAGGGTGTGGCTTTATTCAACCTTTTGTAGGTTTTCAAGTATGCCCAAAGTACAAAAAAGAATTGATCATCCCAATCCTTCCTTCCAACATCACAAATATTCGTCAATGTATGTCCCAATATCTTATTGAAAGCCTCAGCAGTACCATTGGCTTGTGGGTGATAGGGCATTGTCTTATGGTGTGCCACCATAAATTATACCAATAATATCCTGATGGTCTCATTAAGGAAATGAGTGCCCCTATAATTTTTCAAAATCAATGGACATTCATACCTACTAATTATATTATCCCACGAAACCTTTCTACCGTAGCTACCGTGCAATCCTTTGTAGGTGCTACTTTTACCCACCTTATAAGATAAATTGTACAAGTTATAATGTAACATGATCCATTTCTATGTATGGAAGGGGAAATAGGACCCATAAAGTCAATTTCCCATTTTTCAAAAGGTTTTGCACTAGCAATAGGACTTAAAGGTAATTCATCTCTATGCCCATACTTTTCAAGGCATTGACAATGGTCACATGCCTTACAATATTAAATGTAATCCTTATAAATCATTTCCCATCAAAGGCCTACTAATAAAATCTTACGCGCAATAGTATTTCCCGCATAATTTCTGCCTATAATCCCCTATGAGCTTCCTCCATAATGGCAAGATGCTCTTGCTCCAAGTACACACCGGCACAAAACCTCATCCTAACCTAACTTGTATAAATCTGCACTAATTAACATGTAAGGTGCAATGGGTATAGTAAGTTGTTTTTTTCTAAAGCCTTCATTCTTTCATGTGCCACACTTGTACGTAAGAATACAATAATATTTTATAAGTCGAGGGCGTGTGGTTCAATCTGAATAGTTGTGCATCCAAATTGTTTCCTCAAATCTCTGTGTATCCTCATCTAAATTAATCCTTAAAAAAATGATTTGGTCCTAAGTTACTCTTTTTCTGGCTTCACCATAACTATAAATTCAAATTCTTAGAACAACAAAATCCACTGGCATATGAGCCCCTCTAAAATGGGCTTATTGACTACGTACTTAAGTGTCATGTGATCTATATAGAAAATCAAAGGGTTTGCAAGAAGTATTTTCAAAATTATACAACACATAAATCATGGACAATGCTTTGCACTCTAGAGTTATATAATTATGCTCACTTGGTGTCAACTTCCTCCTTGTAAATAAAATAACATGATCAAATACATTCTTTAGGTTGGGCTAACACCACACCAATGTACATTCCATAGGCATTAACATGCACATGAAATGGTTTTTTATGAAGGAAAGCGCGAATAGGTGCATAAGTAAGCCTTTCCTTTAATGTCTCAAACATGCATTGTTGTGCTTCACCCCAATGTAACTTTCCTTACTCTTTAACAATTCCTCCAAGGACACATAAATCCTAGCATAACCTTTGATAAAATTTCTATAATAAATTTTTTTATCCAAGGATCTACGCACCTCACTCTGGTTAGTAGGCTCCTCTAATCCCAAAATAACAGGAACCTTAGCAGGGTCTACCAACAAGCCTTCTTTATAGATAATATGTCCCAACAGATTCCCAAAGGGTGTAGCAAAAATACACTTCTTGATGTTTAAGGAGATGCTCAACTATTGAAACATTTCAAACATAAGTCTTAAATTGTCGCAATGATCTTTCACTAGCCCATAAATTTTCCAATCATCTAAGTAAACTTGCAAAAACTTATGAATGAAATCCTGGAATGCTTGCACAACAATGTGTGAAAAGAATGCAGTGTGCATCCTTTGATCCAAAAGTCATAATTTTTTATGCAACACTTCCCCACTTAGTGGTGAAAGTTTTCTTTTCCTGATCTTCTTTAGCAATCCACACCGATGATATCCACAAAATCCATCAGTGAAGGAGTAAATCTAGAACCCTGCAACACCTTCTAGAATATCCTTTGTAAACAATGTAGGAAATGGATCTATTACACATGCAACATTCAACTCCCTATAATCCACACAGATCCTTATCCTTCCATCTTTCTTTATGCTTATCACCATAGGGATAACCCACTCTAACTCCTCAATGGGCTCAATGATCCCAGACTTCAACATTTTATCAATCTCTTCCTTTACCTTGACACATAGATTAGGATTCATTGTATAAGGCCTCTTTCTAACCGGGAACCCATCTTCCTTTAACATGATCCTCATCTCACCCAAAGAGTGATTTACCCCTTTCAACTCATGATCTCCTCTAGAAATAATTCCTAGAATTCACATAGTAGCTTAATTATCTTTGCAATCTCTACGCCGACCAATAATCACCAATGATGGCCTCCTTAGGTTCAACATTTGTCCCCTATGTTGAGTTTTCTTTTTCATGGTCTTATGATACACGCACACCTTCTCATCTGCACTATCTAAGACCTCACACATACCTATAGTATGATCAACATCTAGATTCTCCACTTATTCATCATCAATCATGTAGACCATTTTACCTTTTTCTTTTTCTAGGTAGGCACGCCCAAGTTTTTCTATCTTCCTCTTCTTCTTCAAAAATGCCTCTAGATCTAACTCACCTAGTAATTCTTGAATAAGTTCCTCAACCTTTGCACTATCTCCCATATTCAAGCACTTCATAACCTATAATGCCTCATTCACTAGAGGTTTAGTAGAAAAATAGTCAAAGGTCTTAATCATATGTGCAATTAATTCTTTCCAATTCCATGTTTCTCTATTCAATTCCACATAAACATACCATGCACACACGCAGCCACGCAGAGTGAAGTAGAACTTTTGCACCCATAGTGAAGGTGGTACGGCCTCCTACCCCTCTGTCCAAAGTCCCTCACACTTCTAAACATCATGTGAATAAGAATCCTTCTCATTAAATTCACATGTCTTAGTAGGTGCATTTCTCCTATGAAATCTAGTAGAGAAGGCGATTATGACCTCTCATCACTCTAAAATTATATCTCTATGTACCATCCACCAAAGGCAATGTTGTCATGCATAAGGTATATATCAGCATATTTCTTATTTCTACTTGATTTTTCCACTTGGGATTCCATAGCATGTTGAAATACATCGATTTCCTTCACCAAAGGTACCTTAGTACTTGGTTATTGCCTAAGTGCCTAACATAGTGTGGTCTCGCTTTACATGATTAACCAAATTCTTCATCTCACGACAACCATTTCACAAGTCCCATGCTCCCAGTTATCACAAGTAATGCTCATTGTATCACTCATAGACTATGCATCATTCCATTGAATAACTCCTTCCTTTGATGGCTCAAGCAATTTAGGATCTCTAATACTGCACACATAAATTTTGTTCAAATCTTATTCGCTCAAGGGTTCCACATAGGGTGCATCTTTTCTATCTATTAAAAGGATGATCACGCACTCTTCCTTGTTCCCAAAACTAATATAACCCTTATTAAAGTGCATATCAGCATTATTCACGTAACACCAAGGGTGTATAAGAAAATATGGGAAACTATCTCGCTTCATAAGTGCCAAGACTTCAAATTCCCAGAAACTTTGCCCCTTGTATAGTAATAGTGGTATCCTTCAAAACTCCAATGGGTGTGGCTTTGGTTCTATTTTCCATATACAAAACATTTAAAGATAGATGTAATGGTGGTGTCCCCATTTGATTCCACACATCCATGGTGAGTACATTCACTTTTGCACCTGTATCAATCAAACTCAAGTTACTCAAAGATCCATCGATCAACAATTGCATTAAACGTGATTTCCTTGTCATAATCAAGACTGTGATGAGGTAAGTTCACATGAAATATTTGTCTCTCGCACTCAAATTTAGCATGTGGTATCTTCTCCCTTAACCATTCTCGTGATAATGGAATGATGTTTTCTTGGTGTAATATCTTATAAACCTCCTTTAAGTCATTAACATCTTTATGAGGATTCTCAACTAATTTTTTTCTACTCCAACATTTGTGACTATTATTTCAAGCATTGTATCTCACCCTGTAAGTTTCTAATAATGTCCATGGTCTCTTGATAGAATTCCTTATGATGGGAAGGATATGGATACTTGTCATGTAATACTTCCTATTTTGTAATGATAAGTTTATTCTTCGAGTCTCTCTCACTCATGTGTCGCCTCAAAGCATGTGTAGTAACCAATACCCAGTTATCTCGTGGTCGGTGCTAACTTTGGAATCCATTGATCTTTCACAATTCATTGTACTCTAACCATTCCCATGCCCTTATCTTGATTTTTCTTCTTTCTCAGGTAATCATATAAATCCATTCATTCTTCATAATTATGATTCTTTACGCACTAGGATAAAATAATATTCTAAGGGCATTCACACTTATAATGATCAAGGACCCACATATATAACATATTCCTCATGGGAATTCACCTCTACCACCACCATGACCTCAACCTTTGAATCCTCCATGGTAGCCTCTACCTCTACCACCTCCATCAGATCGCCCTTCATTATGATTACGATTATGTTGCTCACCTTGTTCCGTAGAATTGTTTACAACACTGGTCTAGCGTACACTAGTTTTAATTCCATCATGAATCTGATCAATCAATCTATAATTATACGTATCATAAGTGGTAGACTTACAAATATTACAATAGAAAAACACATTCTTCCTTGTTGTGCACTACAACAAGGGGAACCTAAATGAATCATGATCCAAATGAGAGATCTCACAATCTAGCAACATGGCACATACCGATTTATGAGGGAAACTATCCTTGGTATTTCCTTCCACCTCACAATCCGTATACTAAATACCATTGCACATCTCATGAGCTGAATTAGATGAAAAATTTTATAACTATTTTTCCATAGATGCAATCTGAGATTCCAAAAATTGGATAATGCCAGTGTCTATGCTCTCAACTACCTCATCATGTAGATTAGCCTTAAGTTCCTCTCATGGATCTATAAAATTTTTGTGTGAGAGCATCCTCCTAAAGGGTGTGATCAAACCTCCAAAAACCATTAAGCATGATGACTAGGGTGAATATCATAAGACAACTTTGATAAAAAAAAATTTAAATCATACATCATATTCCCTAACACTTTCAGCCATGCCCTACTTAATGTCCTTTAACATTCTTATGTTCCTCTATTCAAACTCGGTATATGGAACTCTACTAAGAAAGCATCATGTAGAGAGATATAGTCTACGTAATTATGGTTTGGATCATGCTTCATGTATCAACTATGTGTGCACCCTTCCAAAGTTAGAAGAAAATTGACTTTCCTTACGCTCATAAGTTGTGATCCCCTTAGCGCGTCATAGTATCTCACACATGCATGTGCTCGCTACATCTTCAATTCCTATGTATTCTATTAGGTGAAGGGACATCTCAAAATAAACTTGTTAGGATTGGTGCGGAGCATTCGCACTGTGATCCGTAACATGTATTACCTCCTATATTCCCTCCCTTGGATCCATTTAGATCCTAAACCACCACCGATCCTCTTGATACCCCTCATGTGGTAGAACTGAACCAGAGGATGTACTACCTTTTTTCCAACAATTGTACTAAATTGAACCCCCATGGTTTGAAAATTTATACTACTTCCGATATAATACCAACATTCTACACACCCACGTTACGTGTTAATGACACACCATAAAATATACCTCCAACTGGACCCCAAATAACAAAGATGACATCTGCACCACCATAGATGAATGTGTTTTATGAATAACTCCTGAACGTATTGGAAAGTTAAATATATCTATCACTACTCTACCACCCACACTAGTTTTTTTATCAATGACTGTCATAGAAACTAGGAAACCAAGCACAAGGGCCAGGTTACCAAGAGGTATCAAATGCACGCACGCGGTCCTTATAGTTTCAACTAGATCACTCTCATCTAAGGATAAGGATGGTTATCTTTCATGTTTATCCAAATGGGGAAGTATCGAGATGCTTTGGTTCCATGTCTTCTATGTGTCTTCTACATGAGCTCTAAATCCTTCATGATCCATCTCTCTTTGTAGCACTATTCATTCTATAACATCACACTGCTTTGCCAAATCCATCTCACATTCCTCATTAAAATTAATATACCTTTCTTCTTGATGTCTCTCTGCCGCTAGGTCCACCATATTTCACCACACTTGCTCCTACCCCTACACATGGTGGGGTTTAGCTAGCCATAAGACACTCTTCCAAATCCAGAGTCACAATCAAGATCTTAATCACTAAAGGGATAACACATAAATAAGATCCTCTAGGTTCACACAAGAACTAGAACTCGGAAACTTCTAGATAGGAATAATTAAAAACAACATACTCCAAGGTGTAACTTTGCAAAACACCACTCCACCAATGATCCATAGTGCATGTCCAAGTCGAGATCGACATCTTATGAATTCTAGTAATCTTCCCGGTCAAAACAAGTTCTCTATACCTCTAATTCCTCTTTGATGTGTATGCTACCAGCCACTCGTACAACTCTATAGGGAAATAAGAAAATAATGTCTCATAGAGCTCATGATATAAATTCTATTCAACCCATGCACATGCATCAAATTCAAGTCTAGTGTTAAATTTGTGAGAAAATTCTTCCTCTAAATTCTCTACCCAATCCTCTATGATGTCTAAATTCAATTGGTACTTCTTCATCATGCAATATCCTTGCAAATATATTGAAAAGAGGTCCCAGAAATGGAACCAAAAAGTAGTCTTTTATTTTACCAAACAACCCAAGGCATGCTCATAAACCAATAGCATAACTCTAACAAAACATGGATCCCTAAACCATGTAAATCATTACTTCTTTATAAGTAGTGGGGACTTTCCCTTCACTACTCATGCATTCTCTAAAAATATCCCACATGCTAGAAATAGCCATACGTTTGTCACAAGTCAACTACAAGAGCATGCAATCTCACTAATAATAGATTATCTTCTAATATAAACTATAAATCTAATTCTATTAATATCCCAATGCTCGCATGACGCTTTGACTTCCTTCGCATGAGATATATCCCAAAATAGAATTTTCTTAAATTGTAAGTCTTTGTACTTTATTCTTATCTCCAAAACCTTTCTTTGCCACTACTCCAACTGTTCATCTCCCAGTTATACAAAAATGTGGCTAAGTCTTGAATTTATTAGGCCCAAGCACAAGAATTTGCACATTGTTTGTTCCACTTTTGTGCATGCCTTTGCGCCCAACTCTGTGCGTAAAACCCTTCACATTGCTTATACTTAGCATCTCTCAAGGGTCCAACAATGTATAATGATTAATAAAAGGTTTGAATTTGACTAATAGATGATTTTTAAAGTACTTGATGATGAAAATGACATAATATACTTACCTTTTACTGTGTAAACAAGTTTACAAAGCTAAGGAAGCCTTACAAAGATTTTTAGAGGCTCTAAAGGCTGAATTCATGTGATGAAAGTGTTGGGATGCTCATAGTGGTGTCATATTGATCTTGAATGAATAGATATTTCATAAGAATGATTCAAGATCCATTTCAGAGAGGTTTTGTGATCTATTTATAATCATTGGTAATTCTGTTAGAATCATTAGTGATCTCGAGAAAAGTGGAGAAACCCACTTGGAAGTGGTTTCAACCACTTACAAATAGGGGTTTTCAGGTTTTTATTCAATTATAAATGGTTGGGGAGGTTTTGTGAGGTTAAGACGCTGGGTGGTAAGGATAAAATGTCTTTACACCTATTAAGGGTGGTTAGGGAGGTTTAGGATAGGTAAATGGGTTTTATGGTGGGGTAAAACATGATTTTACGGGGGTGGAGTGATGGTTTAGGGTAATGAGATAGGTTTAGGTATTTTTGAATGAGGATGTAAGGGGTGAGCATGGGTGGTGATAAGAGGTATTGCTTGAGGGTATAAAAGGCATGTTGACAATTATCATCCCACTTAAAGTGGATGTATTTTGTAAAATATGATGGAAGGGTTGACAATGATCTGATAAATGTCAAATGAAATGACAGATAGATTTAAGTTTTCCTTGAATACTGTGAAGTTGTTTTATATTAGATATGGGAGGAATTTTGATGATAGCTTTGACTTTAGTGGGGTTAACTTTAATTCCCCTAATAGACATAATGAATCTAAGGAGATTTCTTGTGAGGACTCAAAATACACATTTAGTGGGATTGAGGTGAAGAAAGAACTATATATGACATGCAAAGATCATTTCAAGAATATTTATATGGTCTCTTAGGTGTTTTTATTTACCTAAGAGATCATCGATGTAGTCTTCCACAATTTTGTGGATGAGATCATGGAATATGTAGGTCATGACACGTTTATAAGTAGCTCCTACATTTTTCAAGCCAAAGGGAATTAATCTATAGCAGAAGGTTCCCCATGGGGAGATAAAAGATGTCTTGTTTTGATCCTCAGGTGTGATTAAAATTTTATTGTAACCATAAAAACCATCCATAAGAGATAACATTTCATGGCCTGTTGTTAAATCAATGAGTTGCTTGATGTTGGGAAGAGGAAAATCATCTTTGGGAAGGCGAGGTTCAAATCTCGAAAGTTCATGTAGATGTACAATTTTCCAATGGATTTGGTGATAGGTATGATATTAGAAACCCATTTTCAATAATCAATGGGTAGTATGAAGTGGCTAAAATAATATGTTTAAGTTCTTCTTTCATTATAAGTGTGACATGAGGATGCATCCTCCAAGTTTCTACTTTACGGGTTTAGCATTTGGGATGGTAAAAATAATTTGGATGATGATGTTATGGTATATACCTAGCATGTCATTGTAGGACCACATAAAGTATTGACTCTGTTTGGATAGGAAGGAAATGAATTCTTTGATTTTACATGAATCTAAGGATTGGACAATTTTGAAAATGTGTGGATCTTGCAATGTGTCAATGTTAACATCAATGGTAGAGGTATGTATGGGTGAAGTAAGGTTTACCTAAGAATGAAAATTCACATGAGAAGTGATTTTCATGTGGTTGATCATTGAGGAGAGGTGAAGGGCGGTTGATGCCTCCGTACATTAACGGTATTTGAAGGAATGGAGGGTCGAAGGAAAATATTTTTCCTACATTAGGCTTGTAAATTAGTTGTTTGTCCATCCTCCCATATGTTTTAGGTTTGGGAAGGGTGTTAAGGGCTAAGAGGAAGTACTCCCCCAATAAAAGGCATTACATAATGTTGGAAAAAGATTCATCATTTGGTATTTTAGATATGGGGACCGAAGATCTTTTGGAAGCTTCGTTTGTAGATGTAGGATTTTCTAGAGGAAAGAAGACGTATTTGGGTTTGTATTTCATGTGGCAAGCTTTAAATGGATTTAGATCAGTAGGGACCATGATGGTTTTACCTTCACGTTCTTATTTTATACATTAGTGAAGATTGGATGGGACACACCGCATTGTGTGTATCCATGAATAACCAAGCAACATGTTATATCGGAACTCTCCTTTTACAAGATAAAAGAGTTCATGGATGATTTTCACGCCTATTTTGATAAGTAAGATGAATATTCCCAATGTAGGGGCTATAGTATCATTGAACACATGTATAACTCCAGATAATTGGATGAAAATGGTGTTAGGTAATTGGAGTCATTTTAATGCATGAGATGATATGATGTTTATGCTAGTGTAATTATCAACCATAACTCTTTTAACAAGATAATTGTTGATTTGGGTGGTGAACAAAAGGGGAATATCATGGTCTTCGTGTTAGAGTGATGGGATCTCGAGTTGTCAAATGTAACAAGAGACAACATCTTTAAGGCACCATTAAGGTTTGAAAAAGTTTGGGCTCGTTGGAAGGGATTGAGATTTATTGGAGGGCTTCTATCATAGATTGGAAATTTTAGGGAAATTTATGAACAAGCTCATAAGTGGACATTTTAACTAGATCCTGGTGTAGATGTTTGAGAATGGTATTTTGAATGGATGTTGTTGATTTTTTTCCGAGAGGTTTGTGTGTATGGAAACTTTAGCTTTAGATGGTGATAGACTAGGTGATTTAGGATGAGACACAAAGATTGAGACCTTGGACCTATCTTGATTTTGGGCCTTCAAATCATGTATCCAGTGTTCTAGTGGTTATATAAATAATGTCAATCTGAAAACATGGTGGTTTACTAAAAGAGGGAACAGTTTTTCAAATAGGATTTCAGATGATTTCTTTGGATTATTTTATTTAGGAACCATAGGATTAGGTGTGATATATTGTTTTTATTTGGTTTATTTTATGGGTGGATCGGGATGATCTTTATTTATTGGGAGGAGTCCTTTATAAGAATTTTTTTGAATGATGCTATGAAATTCTTTTTAATCTTCATTGTAATGCCAAATTATCTCGATGGTAAGTACAAAATGTATAGTAATTATACTTGGGAGGGTTTCTATCCCTAAGGGTCATAGACTTTGATAGGTGGTAATGTTATATTTTATGATCAAATGAACTATTTTAGGGTTTTAGTATAATACCCCATCGAATCTTATTGAGATGGTGTCAAGGGGGTAGGATTACGAGTGTCATTAGATGGTATCTAGGTATGAGACATGGGATGTATATCGAGGGAGTACATATATATGTTGTTGTGTGTGTTGGTTTAAATTTTGTGACAGTGATTTTAAGCTTAGAAGATGGATGTAGCCCCAAAATGGAGGGAATATGGATTCTTATGGTTTAGTGATGGTCTGTGAGATCTATACTTTTTTATGTAGGTATGTGGTGGGATTTGATGTGGGACTTATAGGGTTCTTGATTCGGTGCATGGAGAAGTGGTTGTTGAAGAATATTTTTAAAATTCTAATGATAGGTTTGATTTCTTCGATGTCAAAGGAGTAGTATCAAATGTTTCTATGGAATTAAATATGATATATTTTGATGGTTTATACATGGATGAACTTCATGCATGTCTAATGATGTTTTTTTGAAGAGTTTTATTATTCAGGTTGGGATGTTAGTCATAGATATTGATGATGAATTTTGTAGGGAAAAGAGTTCATGAATGGTATTGATGATGTGATGAGACCCTATGACATTGGTTTGAGGTTGGTTTTTAGTTGGAGGATGATTTGGAAAAGGATATTTATATACATCCAAATTTTGATTAGGATGTATATTTGGATTATCAAGTTATAACTCACCTCGGTTCCAAATTATTGGTACCTTTTGTTGTAATTTTCTTAGACTTGGTGATATTAATGACTCATTTTCTATATAACAAGAAGGTTTAGATGTGATAGTTTTACATGTCGAGATAGGAGGAAGAGTGATCATACAAGTGGTAAGAATTCTATCGAAGATGGAACTATATGATTCCCCTAGGGGTTTATATTTTTAAAGGTCAGGAATTTTCAAAGTATGATTGGTTTTTGGATGTAGTTTTCAAAACAACTACATTTGTGGAGCATTTGTTTTTGTTTCTACCGAATAATATTTAAAGGAGGGGATGGGTTTAAATCCCTTAGACCATAATTTTACCTTACCCTCCTTGAGGGCTTGGAGTTCTTGTTTCGGGCCATGGTGAAGGCTTCATAAAAGGTTTGGAATGATTGGATTTGTAATGTCGATGATATATGTTTAACACACAATTGAGCATAAAAATTGATTAGCTCGATCGATGGATTAGGTTAAAAGATTTTGTTGATAATCCCTTTCCATCCGGTGATGAAATAAGTGATAGAATCATATTTAAAAATTTGATAGCATAGAGATTGGTGATGGAGATCTTACGTGCTATGTTTATAGAGAAGTGTTTGAAGAAAAATTGTGCTAGTTGTGTGAATGATAAGAGGGAATGTTGGGTAACATTATTGTATCGATCAAGGTTAGGTCCAGCTAATGACATGGGAAAGGTCCTTAGCATCAAAAATTGATCATGGTTGATGAGGTAGCATGCATGATGAAATTCCTAGATGTGTTGTTGTGGATCCTATTTACTATAAAATTTGATAAAATTAGGTAGTTACTATTGATGAGGATAGGATTTGAATTGTACAAACAAATTGATAGGTTTGTTACATATTTTTCATAAAAAAGAGTTCTCTTCAATCCCATGGTGGAAAATTCAAGGCTTGTGATTTTATTCATTAATTCCTGCATTAGATCATTTTGAAGAGGTTATTGGATATTTGAATAGGATGGGTTGGATTGGTGGTAAACATGGGGGTTATATTGTTGGTATACATGATATAGTAGGGTATGATGTTAGAAAGGAGGTAGACCCCTAGGATGTTATGAGGTTGTTGGGAGACTAAAGGTTGTGAAGAGGCCTAAATATATTGATAAGGTAAAGGGAGTGAAGTATTTGCAAGAGGATGTCTTGGATATCATATGTATTGAGAGGATACATAAATATATTTTATAATGGCAGTAGTGGATGCCTGTTGTGAGAGAGTAAGAGTACTAGAAATGACACTCGATTTAATAGGCGGTGTGGATACATGGATGGATAATACTAGATTATTTATAGATGATGTAGGTTATTGTGATGAAACATGTTGAGATATGATCAATGGATTTATAGAGAGAGAGAAATACTATTTGATATGGAATGTGCAGGAGGAGGAGTAGCAGAGACCGTAGGGCTATATGTTGATTGGGAGGTATTAGTATGAGTATCTTTACCCTACGGATTAGGCGAGAGAACCGATGACATAGTTACCTGTTTTCCCGTTGTGTTTTTTGACGATATGGAATTAAGGTCAAAATGATAAACAAGAATAGATGAAACATATGTTGACACTCATGTATCACTAGTGGGGGTAAGGAGATTTTTTTGGATGACGGGTTGATAGTTAGGGTCACGAAGGCTAGGGTAGTCACAAGTGGTGACTTTGGAAGTCGTACCATACTCTAGATAGGATGGGTTATAACTGATACACATGCCCTTATTATAAAGGTATATACATCGGAAAATCTGATATTTTTCTAAGATCTCTATAAATATTGGGTCGCCACTCTAGAATAATTATATAGGGTCAAGACAAGGAGCTTCTATTATTACAGTTTGATTCTTGGGAGAATGCATAGCTTCTAGATTTATTTATAAAGATTTTTGTAATGAATCATATGTGTTTGGGATATTTTGAATATGGTAATGGGTTGATTCTAAGGATTTATAAAGTGGGTTTTTATATTTGAGAGGTTTTGAAATTGATCTTGTATTCTATTCAAAACCATGGACTAATCAAACAATAATGAATATAGAAGGAAATGTATATATTTAAAAAATGTAAGTAACACATAGACACACATAAATTTCCAATTATCTTGATTAGTTACAAGAATTTGAAAAATAAAAGAAGGATAAAGAAGGTACTACTAAAGAGGCTAGCTAAGGTTAGTTTAAGGTAAGTCTAAATTTGAATTCCTCAATATACCCAAGAAGATACGTGAGGCCCATATTTGTGTTGGTGTTAATAAGAGGCATGGTATTGGGGCCTACCCCTCACTTCAGGTCCCATATCAATAAGGGTTTCAAGTTTTAATTTGATATACTTCCCACAAAATTATTTATACTCGGCCGAACAAAAATTATCTTCCCTCTTGGTGATGAAATACAAGTAGGTAGACTTGGGCGGAATTTTGTAGATGCAAGTTTTTAAGATGTGTTTTAGTTGTGTGTGAGGGAAAATTTTGTATGCAATCATTTAACCCCTAATTATTCTATGTAAACAAACAGATATGAATGTTTGTTTTGAGATCCTAAAGTAAATGTTGATTTTGATGAATGTATATTAAACAAAGTGCAATGCTTGAATGAAAATGAAGGAAAAGAATCATACTTGAATTCACTTTCCTTTTTTATTTTCTTATTATTTTATAATGCATTTTTGAAGAAGAAAGATTGAATCACTTCAGCTACAATGTTAGATAATTTGACAATAAAAAAAAGGTATGAAATCTAAGGAAAATGTACTTAGGTCCTACCGGCGTGCTAGAATGTTCATGGTGATTTTTTTATTTTTCTATTATAGTGAGAAACACAAATAAACTCATAATATGGTAGGGTTTAATGATACCTATGCCGACAAAGTGAAATGTCGATATGAATGGATGTCAAACATGTGGGAGAATCCTCCTTCTAGTGGATCAGATAACCTACATGTATAAAAAGATAGACAAGATAGATATTAGATATATATTTGACGAGTTGTTTGAAAAGGATGATCTAAAGAGCCAACAAGATTCCTCAAAGGGTTTCAACTCATTTTTGTAATTAAGTTATAATGATGATAAAATTATAATTGACAAAATAAGGAATTATTAAAATTCTAGGGGGATAGATAGATCATGTTCCACATGATAAGCATCCCAAGTGAGGGCTACATCAATTGCAATCTCCTAGAAGTAGTCAAACCATAAGCTGTTCAAAGAATGTATCGTTATTATTTTATGATTTCAATTTGGTCTTATATGTCTTCGATTTTAGGTGTCGTGGTGATAGTGCAAAGGCTAATTTCATGTGCAATATAAAATTTTCCCGAGAAAAAGGGTTGTTGCATGATCGGAGATCATAAATGTTGGTAATGGGATGTGATTCACTGACACTTTCATCTACAAAGAGACACATCTTGAAAAAAGAATAATTAGATAGAAACAGTGATAATATTACTAAAATTATGTATATGTAATTAAAATGATAAAATGACAAGTAATCATTGGTGATTCAAGTAGAATCATTGGTGATTTAGATAGAATCATTGGTGATTATTGTTAAAATATGAATTCTTTAATAGAATGCAGATTGGATGTAGAATGATTAAGAAAAAGGTTGAGTTTGACTAATAGATGATTTTTAAAGGACTTGATAATGAAAATGATAGAAGATACTTACCTTTGACTATGTAAACAAGTGTACATAGCTAAGGAATACTTTCAAATATTTTTGGAGGCTCCAAAGACTGAATTGATGTGATGAAAGTGTCAGGATGCTCATAGTGGTGTCAGAAAGATTCAAAAAGGATGGGTCAAGATCCATTTCAAAAATGTTATGTGATTTATATATAATCACTAGAAATTTTTAGAATCATTGGCAATCCAAAAAAGTGGAGAAACCCACTTGTAAGTGGGTTCAATCACTTCCAAATAGGGATTTTTGGGTTTTGATATGATTTTAGATATTTGGAAACATTTTGAGAGGTTAAGAGGTTTGGATGGTAAGGGTAAAAATAGGTTTAGATAAGCTAAGGGTGGTTAGAGAGTTTTAGGATAGGTAAATGGTTTTACGGTGGGGTAAAACATGATTCTACTAGGGGTGAAATGATATGAGATAGGTTTAGGTATTTTTGAATGATTGTGTGAGGAGTGTAGCCAGGAAACAGTTTCTACAAAATGATGGGTCTGCAATACTCGATCCCTGCACCACACTATGTATAAATCATGAATCAAATGCACCCATATGGTGGTGCCCCAAATAAATATAATTCTCTTAGCCATAGCATCCCTACATAATTCTATCAAGAATAATGGGATATCTCCATCGGCCTTCCAATACACTATATGCGCAACCACAATACCCATCACTACCTTCTAGAAATCTAGAATCCCTTCTATCTACACTTCTCTAAGTCAATCACACAACATGCACTCATCATATACACTTATCCATATAGCCCATATGGCTAATGCTCTCTGCTCTATAGCATCAAGTGTCAAATCATAGTACATGTGGGTGCCTCCAATCGGTAACCCCAAAATCCCATGTACATCGTCAAATGTTATCCATCTCCATCATCTCTTGTCATGTCCACCACCAAAGGGTGTTACACTAGGTCTCCCATGTAGCCAAAAACATCTATAGCAGGTTCATATCTAATAGTATCCTAGGAATCTACATGATTCCCCGAACCCCAATCCTGCATCTAGGCTATCTTTGTCGATGTCATTCCCACAATGATCACACTTGAGCCATGATACATCTATGGTCCACCATAGGTAGATCCTATGCTTTATCTACATCCATAAAATCACAATAAATATGCATTAGATGTCTGCATCATAAATCCACAATAAAAAAAAGATCCAAATTAGCACTTTTCATGTATGTTACATGTGCCAGCCGATGCCCATGGTAGATGCCATCAGCCCTCATAGGCTTCTCCCCTACCATCATCCCTCTAGAAAATTCCATTTTCCCCCATTGCCTTGTTCTCTCCCCTATCGACACCATAGTCCTTGTTGTTGCATGGGGGTTGATGGCGTTGGCCAAATCATGGCAGGATCTCCCAATTTTGACTTTACAAAAATGATAAAATGATAAAATGTAATTTAAAACCCTCCTAAACCCACTTTTGTTTTTATCTAACCTAGTTGATGATGTAATTTTTAATAAGTTTGACGTTATATCATCTTTGAAAAGGCTAAATAAATAAAATGCACTTAATTTACTCAATAAAATTTAATGCAATGACTTACCCGTGGTTGAGTGATGTTGCATACAGTTTGTCTTCCTCCACCACGGCCTCATATGTGTGTCATATCATCTAATATTTTCCCAAATTTTGAATTCCATAGCTCAATTCTCTCAATTCTAGAAATAGTAATAAGTAAATAAAAATCAAAATTATTATATAAATCTCAAATTTCTATTCAAAATCGGTCGTCATCGGCCTCAATCTTCAAATTTTCTTCATTTTCACTCACAAACTCCACAGCTCACACCATTTGTTATGTCTTGATCATTACTTCATGTCATTTATTTCTTCATATTACATGACTACTCTCGATGAACTTTGATTTTGACATATTTTTGACACCATATCATTACAACATCACGATATCACAACATCCATCCCATGGGCCCCTAGCTAGGTGATTTATGTCTTATTTTACTAATGATCCTATATTGTTTCCTTTTATTTTTTCTTCTCCAAGGTTCTAGCATGGATTACACCTACACATGGTAGGATGACCAACACTATTAGGTATGCATTTGTGATTATATTTCATCTTATATATTCCTTTCATCATTTCTTTATGTACTTACTTTCAGTATCAGTGTTCTGAGACTTTATTTTTCTATTGACCACCCCATGTTTTGCTATTGTGACATGTGGTGATCAATGGTTGGGAATATATATACACCTAATTTTTCACTTTTCATATTTCATACTTGTTACTAATAATTTCCCTTTTATAGATATTGATGCATTTATTTCATGAGCGGATGCCTTAAGGGGTATGTCAAGAATGTGGAATGGTTATTCACATAACCATCATAGGTTAGACAAAATACACAGAGAGAGAGTGTCTCTATTTTATTTTTTCCTTATTTTTACTTACACTAGGTACCCTTTTCCTTCTAGGTTTCATGAATCATATTCATGACTTCTTGTTTTCATTCCACCAATTTGCTTCTTTTTCCTTCATTCTCATGGTCTATGACACCTTTATTTCTCTTTCCATGACACATTACCTATTTTCACTACCTTTGGCTAACACCATCACTCGTCGGTGATGATTTTGGTGTTATATTTTCTCACAACCAATTCCATTACCTCGAAAGTGATTATGTCCTATATATACCCTCACCTCATTTGAAATTCCTAAAAAAGCGAGCTAAGACATTTGAATCATTATTTTCTTTTCTCTTTTATGCCATCTTCATATCTCACTCTGTTATTGGTTTATCTTGATTTTTCTTTGATTTGATTGGAAACCCCTCTTCTTAGATGATTGCTTGTAATATTAGGTCATCATTTAATGAGTCTAGGATATGAATTATCTTCCAATACTCCACCTACTAGTGATTCTCTCTTTACGTGCTACTTCTCAAGGGAGATAGATGCATCATTGACCACCATACAAGTATAGTTGAGTGTTCTAACCATTATTTATCACTTTACATAGATTATTTCATTTCCTCTTCTTCATTATGATATCTTAGTTTAGTATGATGAATGTTTTATGCTAGCTATCTTAGTGCTCTTATCAAATATCAATTCCTTAGTGACATTCATTTCAGTTATTGTGTGCTTATTTTTGTTATTTCTTGATCCATAGGTCTATACACACCAAACCACCAATATCTTAGTAGGTTTCCTTCCTCTATCTCGATTATGGGCCTTAGAAACCCTAGGTTGACCTAGTGTAAGGGTTACTTCCCTCTAGATATGTGACCATAGCACTCATTGTAGCCCTTTTAAGTCTACCACCTTGTATGTTAGTAATTGTGTGTCTCCTACTTATTGCCTCAAATACCCTAATTTATCATATGAGTAAGAGTGCATGTTGTTGAAACACATTTTATCTCGGATACAACATGTACATGGTCACACTCCAATACTCATGACTTATAAGACATCACACAACAATCATATTAGCACATCTTCATTATGATAATATATAAATACAAATCATATTATGCAATACTTACATGATGTTATGACCTTTACTACCACATCATCCTTGAGGGTAGGTCCCCGGTCTCCTGCTCCCTCTCCCTCTCCTCCTCTTGTAGTCCCACCCAAAACCCTCCTCCAACATCTACCACCACCGAAACAATAACACCCATCACTTCTCAACCCACCACTAATTATACGATGGTGTACATCTTGCATCATCTACTAAAATAGGTATTATATCAAGATCCATCTTATTTGTAGGTAGAAGGAATAACTAGGATCTTTTGAGGCCTAGCATCACTCTCACTCTTCTCACCACACACACCGATCACTACCATGTGTATGGATCAACGGCCACATATTCGCTACCCCAAAATAACATGAAACCCTCTCCCACCTTGGAAGAGATGACCCACTCCTAGAAATATATCCTCCAAACACGTGGTCAAACATATGAAATGAATCTCAACATGGTACTATTACCACCCACCATAATACTTATAAGGGCTTTATATAATAACATTTATCCTCATACAATCTAGGATCAGTCAATAAGTCATATTATTAAACCATAGACTCCTTGGGCCAACCCAACTCATACTAAAGATCTCTTCCATGTCTAATCCGCTTATGGTCCATTAAGGGGCCTCATCATAGAAATGTTTTTATATGCCCATATGTGGAATAATTTTATCACACCAATACCTCCTATATGATCCTCCTGTGTAAATATATAAAGATCCTTGTATCGATGTGCCAATACATAATGAATCCATATATACAGGGCCCCACATTATTTAATGATCTTACATATTTTATTCATGTGATAGGATATGTCTACCCCACCTCCATCCATGACCATAAAAAAATCTAGAACCACCGGTATGAACTTTCACAAATATGAAACCTTAGACCTCACTATGTCATCCAAAGTCACCGATAAATTTACATGTACATGAGAACTTGTGTAGTATATATTTGTTGCTCTCATCTACTTCCATCTATCCACTAGGATCATCACCCGTACCTACTCCCCTACCACTAAATCATAGGATTTGATACACATCCTCTAGGTTCATTTTCATTTCTCTTATAAGGATCCAAAAGGTGCATGTGTTAGTACACCATATTTCACAAAGTTTCATGATCAAGTGTATATTATGGGGTAACTCCCCAATCTAATCACATGTCATAACTTGGCCCAATATAGGTAATCCCACTCATGCTCCACTAGAACAAACCCCAAAAGAGTTGTAAAATGTATCCTCACATGAAACTTGCAAGAATAAACATCATTTTTCACAACACAAAAAATACAAAAATCCACACATTAGTGTTTTAGATGAGAAAAAATTCCTTACAAAACACTACTACACAAATTTTCACATCTAGGATAGAAGCGTCACGTGGCCTAGACACTACCACACGATGTTGGGCCCCTAAAATATTGGCCAAGTACAAGAAGGTGCATGGGTGTGCAAGGCCTATTTGAAGATGGACGTGCAAGGAGAAAGTGCGCAAGAAAGAGAAAAGGTTTTGGGGACTTATCCATATTTGGTGTATTAGACAGAGCATGAGAAAAGCATGACCCAACTATGCATGTAGAATGGATAATGTGCTAGCACGGAAGCTTGGTTCCCACATAAGGAATATACCTTGTGGACTGAAGATGACTATCAAAGGCTACAGGATGTAGATCGACATGGACACGTGTTATTGATCACTTTGGTGGAAGAGGGTGTTGACTAGTTATACTTTGGAATACACCATTTCAACGTATTCTTGCCCGAAATCACTAAGTTTTAGTTTCGAGGAAGCCTAGAGGATCATTTTTTTGTGTTATTCCTTTGGCTATGAATATATTGGTTGTTACTTTGATCTTAGAAGCATTCCCATGGCCGGCTAATCTCTCTAAGTACTAGGAAAGTAAGCTAGGGTGGAGGAAGATGGAAGACGTTCTTCTGCTGAAAAGGAAAGGGAGAAGAGATGACTTAAGTATAATGAATCTTTTGAAAGGAAGATGATTAGACAATGTGAGCTATCAAGTGTGATGGATCTATAGAGGTAGATGTTGCAGGAAGGTGTTGAAGTTCACTCGAAGAATGTGGATCCTGAGTAGTTTGTGTTACCCCATCTTGGAAAATGCATAAGAGAATCCCCTTCAAATTCGATGAGAGTTCATCACATGGAGAAAGAAGAGTCATCAACACACATCTAAACCCACCTAATGACCGGTCCCTAGTGCTTGGTTTTTCAAATCAAGGAAAGAGTATTGTTAATCAAGTTGGTATCAGTGGAAGTGACCGATCTGCACCTAGGAGATATAATTTCTCATTTGGGAATTCTATGAGTGCACATACCATTCCAGTGTTTGGAGGAATTTCTAGGAATATTACGGATACACAAGCCTTCGATCTCATGTCCGGGAGTGGTGCAGGGTATACTATTAGTTGTGGGACACTATCACATACCGTCGCACGTAGTTTAGTAGAATGTTTAGAACCCTTGGCGTGACGATTGTAGGAATTGGTGGATCCGGTGGGTCAATAGAACAACACCCGGTGGATCTGGTGGGTCAGAAGGGACAGGACCTAGTGGAATTAGTGGATCTTGTGAAGGGAATAATGGAGGAAACACCAGAGGAAACAAATGCTCTGGCTCGGGAGGACAAGGACTCACCACCCCCAAGTGTTTTTGAGATGTCTTTGTAGTTACCAGACTATAGGGGTATTGAAGATGTTGTAGAGCATGTGCACAAGTGCGAGTTACTATGGCATGTGAAAGGGATCACTAGTCCAGAGTGAAAGGTAAGCCACTTACAACTACATTGCAAGGGTGTGCGCATAGCTGGTATAGGAAGTACGATCCCCATCAAATGGTGGTGGATTATATAGCATTGAAAAAGGATTTCCTCACAGATTTTGAGTAGAAGAGCATCAACGCCTTAAAGGAGATCGAACAAGGAATGGAAAAGAGTGTGAAAGAGTATGATGCATGGTTTAAAACTCTCCTATCTAAATCTGTCATATGGCATCAACCCCTCACAAATGTTCAATGGTTTGTTAGAGGATTGATCACTCCATTTATGAGGGCATTGTCACATAAAATGTTCACCGACCCGCGCGAGGCTTTAGAATATTCCTTACACACCGAAGTTTGTTGGGAGTGTGGATACTGGTGTTAGTCCATTTTTAGAGGCCCAAATCACCGCAATGGCCGAGAAATTGGAGAATATATCTTCGAACTCGGTGCATGAGGTCCATAGTGGGCTTTTGTGTACAAAATGTGAAGTGGAGGGTCATGCAAAGGAAATTTTACCTCGTAAGTCGGTGTGCACTATGGCGGTAGAATGTGAGATCTGCCACGGATATCATGATGTAATTATATGCCCTTTACTCTAATGAAAAATCCACAAGAATGTTTCTTGCTACTACAAAATATACACCTCTACAACCCATGACACCAAGGACCTTAGACTAATTGACCAAATCCATGATGCTATTAATCTAGATGAACACTAGACTAGCCTTGTTGGCATTTCTAAGGATGATGACCGATGTTATGAAGGGCATACAAATGGAGGAACGAGTGGAAGAGGTTTTTATGGAGGAGATTGTGGTCACGATAAGCTGCAGTGGATGGATAATTGAGTTCCCATAGGGAACATGTTATAATTGTAGATCTACGAAAATTATAAACATGTGTTTTCTAATCTATTACAATGCTCGTGGTGTAGGAAGAAGCACAAGTATGAAGAGTGTCTGAAAATCTATGAACATATGAACCAGTAGCATTGGAAAGATAACGGTGTTGCTATGGTGAGCACCAAAAATGATGATTCACAATGGATAACAAGAGTGGTGTGTGAGTTAGGACTAGAACATATACTGGTGATAATGCATGCAGAGAGGTCACACACGCCAAAGAGATGCCAAGACTAATGACACTAGTTTCTAGAGAGGAGGTGCTACATGGAAAGTACCTGGACCCTACCCATCAGAAATAAGTATACCAGGAGACTATGAAAGTGATTCAGAGTTTACAAGGGGAGATACAATGTCTCAAGGAGCAATCAAGGCAAGTAGGGCAGCGGAAGGATAACGAGGTCCCAAGGAGTGACTTGGATGAGGTCAAAGAAGTATGTAAAATGTTGAGGCAAGAGAATATTATTTCCTTGCTGGGAGAAAGGTTGAGGGAGAAGGTACCAAGCACCAAAGCATAGCACGAGAGATAGGTTTTACATGTAAACCTTTCTCCACACAACCTTGGTTATGACAAAGATATTACTCGAATGAAATTATTGATGGATGGCTTCTGCACAATATCCTCATCGACACATGAGTAGAAGTGAATGTTCTTACCATATATGTATGGAATCGGATGGAAAGGCCCACATTTCAGCCATCTTAAAATGTTTTGTATATGGAAAACAAGACTAAGGCAATGCCCATTAGAGTCCTGAAGGATGTAGTTATCACCATTCAAGGGCCAAGTTCACTAAAGATTTTTACGTCTTGGCACTTTCCGAGGTAGATAACTTTCTGGCCTTGCTTGGGCCCATGGTATTATAAGAATAATGCTGACATAAGGTTTAACAAAGGATATATTAGTTTCAAAACAAGGAAGAACGGGTGGTCATCCCTTTGATGGATGGGAATTTGATGCCCTACATAGAGCCATTGGGAGAATAATTCCTTGATAGAATCTATGTGCGCTCCATCAGAGATCCTGAGGTAATTCACCCCATGGAGGGGGTCATCTAGTTTGAGGACACTCAGTTTGTGAGTGATACCACTAGCGTGGCATGTGACAATTGGGTGCACAGGACCTATGAGTTAATTGGGTGAAAATCAAAAGAACCGTAACAAGGGTGACAAAGGCGTGATCAATCAAGTGCCTAGGAGGAAAGAAGTTGCGTAGCTACTCGGGAGGAGCATTTCCTGATATTTTCCTACAAGAAATGGAAGCTTAGTGGAGAAATGAGGATGAAAGAAGAAGAATGCTTAGCTATAACCTACTCGGGATCTAACACATTGGTGCGCTACACATTAGGAGAACCTCCCGGAGGTGGCACGAGGTAAGAATCACACTCTCTATAAGGTTTTCAAGAAGTAACATGCCCATAGACATACAAGACTACCATGGGAAAGAAACCACTTCGTTTCATATCCAAGCATGTGAGGAAGCCTAGATGGGAAGTGCACAAGCATTACCACCTTCGTTGTGGGTACACAAGTTGTACTCCACCTTGCAAGGTTGTGTGTGTGCATGGTATGTTCATTCAGAGATGCATCATCAAATAGGTAATTGGAAAGAGTTCGCGGTTGACCTCATTCAATCATTTGAGTATAGAAGAACCAAACCATCAATGGATCAGGAGTTACAAATAATCAAGTGCCTTACAGTGGGATATAGTGCCATGGTTGAGGATAGGCTGCTAGAATTACTATAAAATCCTGATGTGGAGACGCACCTCTATAAGGAAGAATCAAAGGAAGTACATTTTGAGCACGTGTGTATGGAAAAATAAAAGGGGAAATTGGTCTATCTCATAGACAGGGAAGATTTGGATATATTTGATGTTTATCATTCAAGGGATACACATGAGGTCATTGGCATCATTGATGAGCAAGCATGTGCTTACCATGAGCCCTTGAAGACAAAGAAGGTTAACATTAGGATGGAGGTCAAACCTAAGGAGGCTATTATTGGTGAATATTGGTCAGAAAAGGAAGTTTCAAAGATCATTGATCTATTGTGCAAGTTCCAAGATTTGTTCCCTTGTGGGTACCATGAACTCAAAGGAATCCACCATTCCTTGGGAGAAATGAAGATCAAGTTAAAAGAAGGTGCACGCCCGATTCAGAAGAGACCTTATCGGATGAATCCAAATTTGGGCATTTGGTCTAAGGAAGAGATAGAAAAAATGATAGCGTCAAGTATCATTAAGGCGGTTAAAGAGTCATAATTGATAATCCCAATGGTCATCAACATCAAGAAGGATGGGAGGATCAGGATCTGTGTTGACTATAGGGATCTTAATGTAGTATGTTTCATTGATTCTTTCCTTACTCCATTTACTAAAGAAATCTTAGGAGTGGCCAAGTGCGAAGCCTACTCCTTCATGGATGGGTTCTTAGGGTACCACCAAGTATGGATTGCAAAGGAAGACCAAAGAAAGACAACTTTCGCCACTAAATGGGGAATTTTTTCCTACACAAACATGCCTTTTGGGTTAAATAATGCACCTTCTATGTTCTCAAGCATTGTAGACCAAGCTTTCCAGGACTTCATCCACAAATTTCTTTAGGTCTATTTGGATGATTGGATGTATATGGTCTCATCAAGGATGATTTTGAGAGCTTGATACTAATTTTTAAAGGCGTTGATAGTTAAGGATATCCCTCAACATCAATAAGTGTTTCTTTGCCACCCCATTTGGAACCTTATTAGGGCATATCATATGCAAAGAAGACTTACTAGTAGATCTCACCAAAGTTGCAGTCATTGTGGGTTTGGGGGATCCTACTAGCCAAAGCATCATGTGCGAGATTCCTTGGACACATGGGATATTACAAAAAATTCATTAAGGGGTATGTCAAAATCGTTGATCCCTTAGAAGAATTTTTGAAACATAAAAGTGCCTTTCATTGGGAAGAAACGTAGCATAGGGCATTTGACACTTTAAAGTAAAGGCTCGTAACAACACCCATATTACGTTCCCTTCTCGGGATAAGCCTTTCCATGTGCATGAAAATTCCTCGGGGAAAGCAATGGGGGTGGTACTAGCACAACCTAACAAAGGAATTATCGATCATCCCTTGATATTTGCAAGTAGGAAATTGGCACCAAGCGAGAGAATTACATAACTACGATGATCGCAAAGAATTTTCAATGATCTACTTGTTGCATAAGTTTAGGTAGCATCTATTAGAAACACCCTTCATATTCTACACAGATCACATGGCATTAAAATACTTAGTCAACAAATCCATTCTCCAAGGTCACATATGTCATCGGGTCCTCCTATTTCAAGAATTTTAATTTATGGTGGTGGTAAATCCAAGAAAGAACAATTTAGGGCTTGACCACTTATCAAGGATTGATTTGGGAGAGGACATGCAAATCATTGAGGATACCATGCCAGATGCACAACTATTTAGATTATAGCACGTGCCCTCAGACTTGGAAGATATCGCAGTGTTCTTAAAGATAGGTGTGGCACTAGAAGGGATGAGGGTTGTGGAGAGAAAGCAGATTGGCTTATACGTGTCGTACCCTACATGCTTATTATCATAGATTTATACAAGTTAGGTTGTGATGAAGTTTTGTGCTAATGCATGCTAGAACATGAGCGAATTGCAATTATGGAAGAAGCGCATGGTGGGATCATAGGAGGACACTATGTGGGAAATGCAACTGTGGGAAGATTTTACTCACAAGGCTTTGTTGGGAATCCATTTACCAATATTATATTTAGTTTTGTAAGGCATGTGAACATTGCCACTTTGCCTAGGCAAACCTGGAAAGAGGGATGAAATTCCCTTTTGACCAATAGCCAAACACGGAATTATTTGAGAAATGGGCTATTGAATTTGTAGGACCAATCTCACTAGTGGCATGAAGGATTGGTTTGTAATATATCATCACTTTCACTAATTATTTAACATGGTGGGTAGAGTTAACACCTACAAAGGATTGCACCATGACAATAGGCTACTGCTAGATTCTTATGGGAAAATATAATCAGTAAATATGGTTGCCCTTTAATTTTAACAAGTGATAGGGGTACACACTTCCTCAATGAAATAGTTAGGATCCTATTGGTAGAATTTATTGTGGCCCACCATAAGACTACCCCATATCACCATCAAGAAAATGGGACTTCTGAGGCATTTAACAAAATACTAAGTCATACGTTAACTAAGATCTGTGACATCGGAAGAAGGGATTGGGATGATAAGGTATCAGCCATCCTATGGGAATAGAGGACAACCTATAAAAGTTTGAACAAGGCCACACTATTTCAATTGGTGTTTGGCATGGAGGCTATTTTACCAGTTGAATTCATGTTCCCTTCACTACGTATAGCACACACAGGAGGTTTAGCCGATTAGAAAGCACTAGAAGAAATAATTGATAAATTAATGCAGTTGGATGAAATGCAATCACTTGTTAGGTGGAGTCAAAAGATAGAAAAAGTAAGACAAAAAGCATGGCATGATTGTCATATCAAGAATAATAAGTTTGAGGTTGGGCAGTCGGTGTTATTGTATGATTCCAAGTATTTGCACCATCCTAGGAAGTTGAAAGTCCATTGGTTGGGACCTTACCTCATATCATACATTCTTGATTCAGCGCTTGCCAATTATAAGCCTTGGATGGGACAATATTACCAGTCACTTCAATAGGAGTAGGTGAAGCCCTACTACAAAGAAGTCTTCTTGGTGCTTGTAAATAAGGCCATGTTACCGCTTAGTTTAGGTTTCCTTTATGCATTTTATTTTTCTATGTTTCCCTTTCTCGTCATTTGTTTTATGCATTGGGTGTTGGTAACCACATTACTTTTTGAAGTTTGTGCATGCACGAATACTATGCATCTGTTTTAGTGTGGGGTGGAGTGATTCAGAGTATAGGCCCGTAATACGATTTGAAACAACAGAGAAGTTACGGTGAATGGCCCGGTTAAAGAACTAAAGGCGTGCATGGGTAATAGGCATGTAAAGAAGAGATGGACATAAATGGTTTGTCAAGAAATCCTTGAAGAAACCACATATAGAAAAAAGGAAGAGTGTAAGAACCAAATGAGGTAGGTGAGGGTGAAAATAGGGAAAAGGAAAGAAGAATTTCCTTCGGTGCTAGGAAAGCCCACGGAAGAGGCTTCAATCGGGTTGGAATTTTGCATGCCAGAAGGTTGTAATGGGGTTTACGTGGAAGTTGTGGCATGTGGAAAAAAGTTCTCAAGATTGGCTTAGTGGAAAAATTTGCATTTAAGGTCAAAGTATGATGGTGGGTGAGAGAGCATTTAATGTTGGGAAAATAGAAAAACTATAAATAAAAGGTCAAGCAACTCATTATTTACATTACGTTTACGAAGAAAAGAAATCTCTTACGAACTAGGGCATCCAAAGAAATATCTTTGTGTTGAATAAATTATTTGAGAGATCTAAAGTGCATAGCTAGGGTAAAATCACAAACCATTAGGAAAGGAGTACATAGGCATAGAGAAGTTATGTAAGCAATCATCATCTTGTGGAAGGGTTTTTTCTGGTTAGGGTTTGGCGACTAGGGCATGGAATTAGAAGGATTTTTTCATAAAGATTGATCTTGGAGCTAGATAGAGTGGTAGAGAAGATCAAGGAAAAGATATTTAAAGTGATAACCTAACCAGAATAATGGCACCAAAGAAATCAACCATCTCACTAAAGAGCGAAAGGGAAAGGGTAAGGGGAAGCAAATGGCTATCGTTGTAAGCACAAATGAATAATGGTACGCAGAAATGTAATACCTAGATGGGGTGTTATTGAGAAATGAATTGGAATCACACCTAAGAAAAATGACTATGTGTGACTATAATCACCACACCAGCACAATAGAGAAGGATATGGCTTTGGAGTTGGTTCACCCAACCAATAAGAGAACGCCAGAAGGCATGCCCATTTATGGCTATGAGGTAAAGGTTAAGTTAGAGAAGGTAGGGTTGCTACAACTTTATGAACTACCATACTTCGGAAAACCTTAGCGCCTCTACCAGTGGCTAATGGTGTGCATTCACAAAGACCACTTTTATTTCATAGGGCACAAGATGCACATAGCCCCAAACTAATTTCCAAGTTCACGAGCCTTATCTGCGAAGGGGAAAAAATTGATGATGACCTAAGAAACAAGGAGGCCATCAAGGAAATAGTTGTTGCTTTTGACTATAAGAAAGGATCACGATACTTTGACATCACTGAGATCCAAGACCCCATGATGAGGATGGATGTGCTCTTGGTAACCAATCTCAATGATCAGGAGAGATGGAATCAAGTAAACAAGGCATGGCTGAATGTGTGCTGGAAAATATCTGAGGGGGCCATCTACAACTTGTCCGCTTTCATCGTGGATGAAATCATCAGTAGCGTGCAAGAAGGTGAGAAGATACTATTTGGAAATGTTCTCCTCACAATTGTTTTCTCATAAATTGGAGTGCCCGATGGGCCAGAAAGGTTTGTTTGGGAGTACCCAGAAGAGGATCCCTCACCCGCAAAGTGGTTTGTAAAGTATACTTGTGAGACCATGACAACCACTCACAAGGCGCATCTAGAAAAATGGTACAAGTACATGAGGGATGCGTTCGGGGTAGAATGGAGGATTTGAGCAGCTACCGACACTCGTAAAAGTAGATGCAGAATTCTTAGTATATTAACACTTCTACATTTGGAAAACTTAGGTTGATGAGATGAAACAATGAGCCCACTGTGTAAGCTTCCCTTCTCTTTCACCACGCTATATTTCCAAGTAGGGGTGAACAGGTTTAAAGAGGCAAAAATACTAAGGTTCGACCTTAGTAAAGTAGATCAAGACCATAGAGAGCTACGTAGAAATTTGGTTTACCCCAAGAAGTACGCATACGTGGAGAGATATGTCTCCCACAAGATACAAATGATGAAACCAGTGACTTTTCCAATCATTGGAAGGGATGTAGAAAGAATTTACCTTTACATCAAGCCAAAATTTGAGAAGTGTGTGTACTTAGAAAATTATGTAACCATCCTTGAGGACCCCATAGGAATAAATAATCCCACACTGAAGAAGAGGGAAAGAGAAGAGGTGCAGAAGGCACCAAGTGTTCAAGCTACGTAAGTGGTAAGTGTGTTAGAGACAAGACTTAAGCCCAGTACTTATACGTGGAGAAAGAAGTCCCGAGTGAAGGCAATGACTCTAGATGAAGAATCATTGGAGCATGAAGAACCCTCCACCCGGTGATGTCACTAGAGAGGAGGGAAAGGAAGAAGAGTCTCCTTTCAGAAGAATCGAATGTGACAAAAGAAAAAAATGACTCGAAGGACACAAAGAGCTTGGAGGCCTATAGAGGTGAGAAAGATGATGATGATGAAGATGAACCATGAGGTAAGGGTTTTCCTGTCTATGAGGTTCATGACTCGAAGGAGGAAGGAGAGGAAGAAGAAAATGAATACATATTTTCAAGAAGGGAGGATAATAAAGAAGAAGAATACACTCAGGACACAGTAGTAAGTGAGGAAGTTACAAAAGAGCAAAGGACCCCAAGCCTCACCAAGGAACAAATAAACGAGGCTACGGAGAAGGAAGTAGCCAAAATCATTAAAGACCTAGTGGAACAAGAGATGGAATGCAACGTAAACCTAGTGATGAAGGAAAGAGAGGAGGAAAGCATAGAAAAAGAATATGGAAATAGGGAGGGGATCCCAACTTGGTTGTGAGATTTCCTAAGGCCACACACATGGGGAGAAGAACCGTAGAGACATCATATGTTCAAAGGATGTGTTATATTGATGATCTAAACAAGGTGTTGCGCATGTGTTTTCAAAGCACCATGCCAATGGAGAAACTCTTGGCCATGGCATCATTTGATGAGGAAGGTACATACCCTCGAACAAGGAAAATTATCTCTTGGGCATTTCAGTCCCACATCGACGAACCAGAATTCAAAGTAAGACAAGGGGAAATAATGAAGGTATTAGAATCAAAAGGTGATAATCCCTTGGTGAATGCTCAGAGGCTATCAAATGAACAAATCTATAACACATTGAACAAAGTTTCGATGGAAGTAGAAGCCAGACTCTTTGGGAGAAACAACAAAGTGAAGTTCCTAGAAGTAGAGTTGGAGAGTAGGGAAGAGGAGTTGGAGAAAAGAACAAAGGATTTAAAACATGAGGAACTGGTCAGAGCTCAACTAAGGAGAGAATTAAAAGAAGAGAAAGCAAGGTTGTGCAAAGTCTACAAGAAAGTAGAGATGATCACAGATGTCATTTTCTTGAAGCATCCAGATCTAAAACCACCTACGCAGTAGAGTATGAATCCTCCCTAGAGTGCCTATAGGAATTGAGCCCACATCCTTACAATGGAAATATGACCCCGGCCTTGGATTCTATAGAGGGAGGTGTCGGTGCACAAAGAAAAGGGGGAAAAGAGGAAGGTTGTGGTCATTATGGCCTAGTACAAGAAAGTCCTCGCCGATGTGAAAGCCACCACCCAAGTCACTGAGGCCACCTATGACAACTAAACCAATAGAGATAGAGTGGCGAGCATTTTGGTTTCCACCCATGAAGCGGAGCTCAAGGAATTCTAGGAGAAAAACAAGGGGAATAGGGCGGAATGTGAAAAAATTATATCAGAGGTTGAGAAAAAGTCAAAGGCTATTGAAACCTTACGGAGCTCAATTAAGAGTCGGATGAAGGATTTATATCCCTAGATCACTCATAGAATAGACACACTTAAGGATTTGGGCAAACAGTTGGAGGGGATTGTGGAAGCAATGAATACCCAAGGAGAAGGGCTAAATTTTGAAGAGGTGACCACCCTAGTCGGAAACCTTTGTCACCAAGCACAGAGAAAATTCAATACCTGGAATAAGTTGGATGCCGACTTAACGAAATATTTCCCTCTCCTCTTATAGAAATAATAAAAGTTCCTCATTCCTTCTTTCTTCCCCAAAATTCTTCATTCCTTTATTCTTTCCCCAAAAAATTAAATAACGGTCATTCTTTATTATTTGATAAAATGTTCCCGTGAATGAAGAACAGTGTAGTAGTGGGGTAAATTTGGGCCCCTAAAATATTGGCCAAGTACAAGAAGGCGTGTTGGTGCACATGGCCTATTTGAATACGGTTACGCAAGGAGAAAATGTGCAAGATAGAGAAAAAGGTTTTGGGGACTTAGCCATATTTGGTGTATCGATATAACACGAGAAAAGCATGACCCGATCACAATGCGTAATGGATAAGGTGCCATTCTAATAGCTTGGTGCCCACGGAAGGAATATACCTTATGATAGAAGATTCTAGAAGGCCATCATTGAAAAGAGGGAGAGATTGAGCTCGAAGAAGCATGCTCCCATGGAGGACCACCTTAGACACTTGGTAATAGATCTATAACTTCCGCAAAGGCTTGAAGATGTTGAAAAGGATATAAATGCAAGCACCTACTAGAGGAAAATATATAGAGAGAGGAAGAGGCGAAGCCATTCAGAATACTATGAGAGCTCCATAGGTTGGGTTTAGAGGATCTCGTAGGAATATGTTATACTAAGCGGATGGGTTTGAGAATTTTTCTTTGTACTATGAAGGACCCAATTCCAATTATGATGCATGATATTGATCTGTATTGCCACATGAATATGTTTTTCCTAAGTTATTGTAATATGGTTATCAATATGCTTAATAGGAATATATGTGTGGTTTCAGTTCTACTACATGGTTATATGTGTATTTCATATAAGTGGGTGTAAACCCCTGTGCCTTTCTTTTCTGTTATGATTCATATATATTCTATAATTCTTTCCTCATATGAATGAATAAATTGGTCTAGAATTTGTTCTCGAGCTTTAAGATGAATGTATGGTTCCCTTCCAATCTGTTCACTTAAGTTTCTATCTTAAATAATGAATTCTCACATAAGTCGCATAAAGGAGGGACTCGGTGCCCACACGTGACTTGGGTGAGCACCTAGCGCCCACTAGGTGATAGGATGATGCACATGGGATTTCCTTTTTCTTTGAGAAGGGATTAAAAGTGACTACATGTATCTACTAGGATCATCACCTATACCTACTCCCCTACCACTAGAAATGATAGGATTTAATACACATCCTCTAGGATCATTTTCATTTCTCCTATAGGGATCCAAAAGGTGGATGTGTCATTACACCATCTTTCACAAAGTGTCATGATCAAGTGCATATTATGGGGCACCTCCCCAATCTAATCACATGTCATAACTTGGCCCAATATAGATAATTCCACTCATCCTCCCCTAGACCCAACCCTAAAAAATCATAAAATGTATCTCGCACATGAAACTCACAAGAATAAACATCCTTTTTCACAACATAAACAATACAAACAGCCACACATTAGTGTTTTAGACAAGCAAAAATTCCTTATAAAACACTACCACACAAATTTTCACATCCAGGATGAAAACATCCCATAGCCCAAACACTACCACCGATATTGGACTATAGTGCTCGAAACTAGATGGTACCTTCCCAAGGACAAAATCAGCCCCACCGATTCGTCTCTATTAGAAATGCCAAGATTTTCAAAAAAATACAAAAATTCAAAAAAGGATAGAGAATCCTATAATATGACCTATGTTAACTTCACAAATTACTACTTACCAATTGATTTGTCATTTGCATCGATATAGCCTCTACAACCCTCTCAAATCTCATCAAGATAGTCTCTTTTGCACTTAGCATGGTTGTAACCCGAGCTCAAATCATTATCATTTGATTTACAAATGAAATTAATATTCACTTTTTCCTACTTACTATTTGTAGTAATTTATATCATCCATAGAATTCCTAATTTCCTATAGTTCAACTACAACAATTAATACGGCCGACACAATTAGGTCCATATCTTGAGCCTCATTTATTTATTTTAGCATTGTCAATGGCGCTAGAATCATGTTTTCTGCATCTACCACATTGATTATTCACTTATACACCTATACATATTTTTCTACACATTTTTATTGTGATCATCTCATATCTATCTCTCCTACTATACACATATTTGATTCTTATCTGAACGATCTTCCTATTTTATTTTGGATCATGTTGTAATGATTCTCCTCACCATTTTGCCGTAAAGGGAAAACATTTGGGATCATCCTATTACCCTCCTAGTACAAACCAAAAATACATCCAAGACAACATGTTCAATTGTACTATAGACCACTATTATATCTTCAATCAATCACAGAACAAAATTTAAATTTTACAAACTTATCACTCAAAATGTAAATATCGATCTATTTCAAGCATGATATTATCTATGATTCTTGATCACAATAAAATCCACCCTAAAATGACCTAATCTAGGGGAATTTAAATTTCCTAAAGAAAATTTAAATCAATCAAATTTAATTAAATACTATTATTCAATCAACATGCATTGTTTCTAGCTCTATTTAAATAATATCAAATTTTCTCCTAGATGACCTAACTTGGGATCCAATCCATTATATATACTCAAATATTTCTTCTATTTGAATAGATTTCACCTTTATAAAGTAAAGTGGGGAAAATAAGACATCATTGTCTTTTCCTATCCACTTTAACGGGTTTCGTGACTAGTAGGCAAGATAACAATTAGTTAATTTCCATCTGCATAGTAGTAGAAGATCTTTTGGGAAGTTTCATCGATGGAGAGAAAATATGGCCTCTCTCCCAAAACTATTCCTCTGGCATCGTGATTCCTAAATCCTAAGAGTAGTCACATTGGTTCGGGAATTGATCACTCCCGACCCCTCCTATCTCCAAGGTTCAAACTTTTCTACATCCCTACAAAGATATTTTCATTCAGGTTTACACCTTTTGTGATGATATAGTTACACCACATGGGTCAAAGATATGATCCATGATTCACCATGTTTTGATTCTTACTTCCACCATATCTTTGCTTATGGCTTCTTCATCCTGCTACGATATGTCTTTCTTATATTCTTTATACTATTAAATTTCATCCAAATATCATAAAGGGGGATGTAGACATAAAATTATGCACTTATTACTATTACATTATGCCTCTAGTATGTCATTATATGCATGATTCCTAAGTGAGAATATTAGACACTATTTACACTTCTCCTCGCATGTTTTATTGGTTTCAAATGGTTTTGTTTAGGATGTTGTCTTATAGTTTCTAGATTTCTACTTTTTGTTCATGTCACATGGATATGTGTCTCTATATGTGGTATAGTTTATGTTTCTTTTCCTAGGGATATTAGTTCTAGTAGGGACACTAGCTCCTGGGGTCTAGTTTGTCCATTCTTTCTTAATTTCAAATAATAATTTAGCACCTAATTTTAGTTCTCTTCTAATTCTTATTTCATGTTTTGGGTCAACCTTTGGTGTCACTAAGTGTCGAAATTCAAACAGAGGATTAATATATATACACAACCTACTAATTATTCTAAGGGGAAACAAGGTCACTATTTTCTATCTACTACTTGGGAAAAAGGAACACTTGAGGACTGCATTTGGGTTGCATTATTCATTGAATAGTATGGAAAATTTTGAATTATATCACACATTTTATCTTGGGGAAAATTAGTCGTATCCCACTATCTTGGTGCAACTTGCACAAGGACAACCAAGCTTTAAGGGACACTATTCTATCACACATACACACTATAACTACATTAAGTCTGAAATGTAGTGCAAGACTCGAAAGAAAATCCTATTGGGGTTATAAACATGTAGAAATTTTCCATACTAAATAAACAAAGCTAACATCTAGTAGTTTCTAAGCATAATCAAACATGCTATATAACCATCAAGATAAGATCTTATGAGAAACAACTTCTTCAATGTATGAACAATCTCAAATTAAATACTAAGTTATTTATTTCTCTCTACATTGCTAATCTAACAAATGAACCTATTTAAATCACTTTAGCAATCAAAATGGAGTGGTTTAATCAAGATTTGAATATGGAATCTCGCCAAGAAATGGCTACAAGACCATTTTGGATCTTCCCATGCTCTTCAATTTGAGAGAATGGATGTAAGATGGAGAATTTATTTCCTTCAATGGAGAATGGCTCAAGATCAAAATTCCTATAGTTTATCCTAGGGAAAATAAGGTGTAAGAAGAAAGGGTGGGAGGAGGGTTCTTTATATAAACATCTGGATTGAGAGAGCTTAACATATTAATGCATGTGGGATAATGGTAAAGCAAGATTAGTAATGGATAAGGTTGTTTTAGAAAAGGTAACCTTGATTTGGAAGAGTTTAATTTGTTATTAGTAACTCATGGGAGTTGAGGGATGCTTTAATTAATCAAGTGTGATTAATTAATAGGTATATGTAAGCTTATAGAAGCTAATTAGAGGAACATTAACATGATTTAGGGGATGTAAGAGGGGAATTTGATTTAGTAAATGGTGATTTATTGATTTAGAGTAGTGATGGTAATTAATTAACCTAAGTAGAAGAAAATGTTAATTAATGAAAGGTCATTTTTGGCATCCCGAAGGATATGAGGGATAATTTATTAGTGAAACATAATTAATTAACAATGATAGAGGGAAAATGATGTTTCATTGAATAATATTCGTCAATTTACGGAAAGAGGATAGTTAGTGCAATTTAACTATTAAAATTGCTTGACTGAATTCTAGGTGTCTGCATTTGCCCCTCTTTAGGGTGGCGTAAGCGATGCCACTTCAAAGATAGTAGACAAGTACAGATAAGTGAATTTTGAAGGGATAGAAGAAAAATTAGTAGAGTAAAGGATGCCCCCTCAAGTGTGGATGGGGTGATGGAATAATTCGATCAACGATCGAAAATATGAAGGAATAGATAGAAGAAATGTGAGGGGAGGGGAATAAAAGGTGATCCTTATTGCCCCAAGTGAGTTGGAAGAATATTTTTGAGAGAATAGAATGATATGAAGAATAAAATTTAAGTTGAAGAGAATGGAAATAGCTTTCTTCCTGTTGATGTAAAAACAACTTTATTTCATCATTTCACTTTTTGATCTACGACATCGGCTATTATTATATATATGCATACAACAAAAGTGTGCCATAACATGAAAATTTATAATACTAAAACAAATTCATTTCCAAAATTCTTAAATCCATGCAACATACATAATGCAATGCAATAGGAGAAAGTAAACAAGCTAAACTGACAAGGAAACAAGTATAAACATACATACTCAAACAAACAATGTTCAAGACAATTGTACCAATGTTTTTGTTATCAAGCTTCAGTTCCCAAATGTTTGATTTAACAACAAGGGTTAAAAATAGTGTCCCAAGAAAGGATACATGTGAGGGGAATATACGGGTGACACAAGGGTCTTATGAAAAATCAATCATGCACTATAAAATAGTACCAAGAAACTCGTTGTGTAAGGGAGTACAGATATAGTAAGAAAACTAGCTTTGTTAATAGAGGTAGATCCACATGATTTGCGAGTCATGCACAAGAACATGTGAGAATCAAAGAAATATGTTTTATAGGAAAATTTTCCATGTTTAATTATGATGTATTTGAAATAGGATTCAGATTACGTGTATGTTTGTTACCGATTTTTAAAAAGTTTGAATTTTTACAATTTTTTAGGATTTTTATTTTTAAAAAAATAGGATTTTGAAAATAATTTTTGAATTTGATAGGGTTTTCTAAAAAAATTCTGAAGCTATGTACGAGTAAATTAAGCAACGTGGATGCTCTCAAAGGTGATAGATGGGAATGTACAAGGGAAGAATGCCACGTGTATGTGTAAGAAATTAAAGATGCAAAGATGCCCTCGGCGTTAGATGGGAATGTATAAAGGCAAATCCCACAAGTATATACAAGAGGAAGATAGGTCAGATCAAATAAAGATAGATATGTTCAACATGACATGATGAACACAAACCAATGAAGTGCCAAGAAGGAGCAAGTGTGCCCCTAGTGTAAGCTGGCCAAGATTCATATGATAGAAAGAAGGACAATATTTTTAATTAAAATAATGTACAAATTTTCCCTCAAACATGGAAAAAAGGAAATCTTATACACATGGATATTCTAAGCAAAGTAGAACGATGCAGTGTGAATGCTACAAAAGGATATGGAAAATTTAGCAAGAAGCCTTGCAGCTTAAAAGGTGATTAGCCAAATGCACAAATCATGATTCAAAATGAGGACTAGAGTAATATTTTGAATAAGGTCCACACATCACCTGGCAACATACTAATCTTGTTTGCTCATAGAGGTCTAGTTTGTGCATGTGGAAATTATTTACCTCTTGAAGTGAAGATTTGAGAGGCAATAAGTGAAGACAAACTAGCCAATGTGTAGGAATGATTTATTTTGATAGGTGATTTGTGAATGGAGGGTGGAAGGGGAGATGTGCATTTCTCCAATGTCATCCATGCGTCTATAGCCCCAACGGAGATGTATTTGATTCTAGTCACAACATTTCTCTACTACCATCTAGGCATCCATATCCTCGATAGAGATACTGGAAATACCCCAAGAGAGAGTTATATTTTGCTTTTCTTTTGATTTTTGATGTTTTGATTGATTTTGTTTACTTTCTGAAAATTATTTCAGCTCTCTCGATTGTTTTGATAAGGGGTTAAGAACCACTGATGGCTTGATGGAAGGACGTGAAATTGATTGTGATGATGACATTGGCTAGTGTCAACAAATATGTCCAAAATTCTTTTCGCAATAAGTGTATTAGATGTAGATAGTTATAAGATATATAAGAGGTTAGTCGTTCTTTAATTTACCAAGGCAATAAAAGACCATGGTCAAAATAATACTATAGAGATAAATGTCACACAAGGAGCACAAATAGACTAACCAAAAGATCATCGAAGGAATGAATATGGTGGGAGAATTGTAGAGGAATGGAATGAAAGGTAAGAAAGAACATCCATGTGTATGTAATACCTAATTGCAATGTTTGATCTTTGTACCTTTGATTTTTTTAAATGTTTTAATGTTTTCCCATTTTTGTATTTTTGAATTATTTTTAAAAAATTTAGAGATTTTGATTTTTGGGAAGTTGGGACCAACAATGTCACTCTACATGATAATATCCAACAACAATGTTTGTGATTTATTTGATGAGGGAGACTAGGATTTTTTTCTTATCAAGATTGATATTATCTCCAATCTCGATGATCGTAGTGAGATCATATTCAATAAGTGACAGTGACTTATCTTTCAACATGGATTTTTGTGTGGGATCTTGAGCTCCCTATCCATAGGTTTTTGTACTTTTCACCATACTTGATGGTCACATTGGTGTGAATTCTTGAATCACATTTGATTTTTAACTTTATTGTTGTTTGACTTGTTGGGAGCTTTGGAGCTCTTTGGATTTTTGATCTTAGCTTGATAAAGAAATTGTTTGGTTTTCGTATAAGCTAATGCGTGATTTTTCTAATCCCAAGAAGTGGGAGAAGAAAGTAGATGTTTAGGATTGATGATAGGAGTGTGAAAAATGATTATGGCCTTGCCCCAGTCATTGATAGAAGGATGATATGATGGATAAATAGGATATGGTCCAAGGATTGAAGAGGATGGGCTACTAGGAGGGGTATCATAAATGGAAGACGAAGGACTACTAGGACATGGCCCAAGTATAGAAGATGATGGGCTATGAGGAGGTGTCCCATATATGGAAGATAAAGGACTACTAGGGTGTGTCCCAAGTATAGAAGATGATGGGCTACTAGGAAGTGTCACATAGATGGAATATAAATGACTACTAGGGAGTGGCCCAAGTATAGAAGATGATGGGCTACCAGGAGGTGTCCCATAGATGGAAGACTAAGGACTACTAGGGTGTGGCCCAAGTATAGAAGATGATGGGATACTAGGAGGTGTCCCATATATGGAAGGAAAAAGACTACTAGGGTGTGGCCCAAGTATAGAAGATGATGGGCTAACAAGAGGTGTCCCATAGATAGAAGATGAGGGGATACTAGGACATGGCCCAAGTATAGAGGATAATGGGCTAACCGGAGGTGACCCACAAGTAGAAGATGGAGGGATACTAGGAGGTGGCCCATATATAGAATAAGATGATGGGCTACTAGGTGGTGACCCAAGGTGAGATTATGATTGAGGAATCATGATATGTAAATAATGTTTGGGTGATGAGAATATAGGCCAATAATTAATGACATAACTAAGAGTTTTTCCATATAATTGGGATGGTGAAAATGGAATAATAAGAAGAGGATTAAGTTTGATGGTCTTAGGATCTTCCACTCTTTTTTACAAAGGAATCAACCTCTTTCCTACTATACGTGAACGCGTCGAGGTCGAAAGAGAATCCTTGCTCATGGTCCTCTAGAGATGTCATCGTATAGCCCCATGAATTTTCTAATTTCTTATTCATTCTAAAAGAAATTGATCGGTATGGGTTGTTGTTATTTGAAGATAGTAGGTTGATTAGAAGAAAGAGGTCCAATAATTGTGGAATATTTGGAAGATGTTTGATGATGATTGATAGAAGAAGATGACTCATGAGACGAAGTAGATTTTGATTTAGATGTATCGCGAATGAAAGAAGATGTAGATTTGGAATGGGTTGGTAAACATTTTCCTAGAAGATGACATAGTGCAGGTAGAGAAAGAGGATCACATAGCCAGTCATTGGATTACGATATGGGGATTAATTTGGATCATTGATTACAGGAATTTTGAGTTGCATGGATCTTTGATAGAGGAAGAGGTCATTGAAGTGACTGATAAAATGGGTCCTGTGAAGAAAATGAGGACCATGACTCAAGAGTAAAATTAGAGGAATGATTAAAGGAACTTGAAGTCACATGGATATTCAAAGGAGGAAGACATCGTTGAGGTGATTGATAAAGGGAGGACCAAGAAGTAGGAGTCAAATTAGAAGAATGATGGGGAGATTTTGTGGTGACGTAAATCCCTAAAGGAGGAAAATTTTGTTTAGGTGATTAAAGTTGATTGGATGAGTCTCAGAAGAATAAGAGGAATCTAAAAGATAGTTTGGATTAGAATCCTCAGGAGATTGAGAGGAATTAAAAGAATAGTTTGGATAAGAATCAAAAGAATGGAATGGAATGGAAGCATCAGAATAATAACACCAAATATGAGATGAAGATGGGGAAAGGGGTATCCAAACAGATTCTCTAATATGAAGAACCAAATGATGTTTAGTCACAATGGGCATATTTGTATGTGAATTCCTAAACCTAGGTTCCCTATTATCGTAAGTGTGAGGAACCATGCAATAGTCAGTCATGGTTGGCATCATTGTGTCTAAATTCCTAGACATAGACAATATGATTCAACTCCTTCATAGAAAAGGAAATTCCATGTCAATTCAAGTAGCATAACGAAAACCAGCTAGACATTTTGTATGTATGGAGATGTTTGTGTGATTTTTCAAAGGAAACCTAAGGAAAACAAACATCATGATGACACAATTTTGACAATTCAGCAAGGTTTGGACAACAAGTTTTGAGTGCAAAGGATAAAATGATCAAAAGGATTGTCCTTATAGAAACAAGTCTAAAAGATGAACAATCACACAAGTTCGGAAAACCAATCCAATCTACAAGGAAATATTCTCTATGCAAATATGTTTAAATGGTAGTTTGACGCATGATGATCAACATGATGTCAAAACTTAAGTAAATTTTAAAATAAACAAGGAATAATAATTAATAATGGGTTGAAGTGATTTCCAACTCAAAGTCTATTATATCTAATCTAGATATAAACAAGGCCTAAATCTCAAAAAGTGGAAGTTACAAATGGGAGCAATGCAACAATGCAACCTAGATACCTTAATCAAGTTTTATAGAAAAGCAATACATTAGTATCAAAATAACATTGATATGACATGAGAAATCTAACAACAACACTTTTCAAGGTTGAGGAAATGTTTGGAAGGAGACAAGGTCAAATTATACCAAGGAATTGTTAAAGTGTGAGTAACATAATGGTACAATTGAGACACTTAAATCAAGTTTACAAGAAATAAGATGTAAGTATCAAAATTATATTAATACAATCTGAGAAAAGTAACACCTCAAGGGAAGATTGATGATGAATCAATCCTAACTATGATGAAATTTTTTTATGTGGGTATCAAGACAAGACTACTCAGGATTTAAGGATGTACCAACACACTTTCAATGCTTACTATCATAGTCACAATAAGGAAGGATGTAAGAGGGTGAAAAAAATTTGGACACAATCTTAAGTAACTCTACGTATGTATGCTTTCTTTAATCCAAAAAGGGAAACAATAAAAAAAAATGGCATAAATTCGAAACATTTCACCTTGTCTTATGACAAGTGAAAAACTAAGACAAAGTAACACTTCACAAATTTTGTGATGAATGTCATGTGGATCCAACTTTGATGGACTCTCCCCTTGTTCGACTAACAAGGTTTTGACTCCAAAAAAGTTCTCACTTTGTGAGATCTCTTTGAAACATGATTGATTTTGGTAAAGTTGGCTCATGTGCAAAATGGCTTCCTATTGGTTCACTCTCTAGGTGTCACAAATTATCTCTATGATTGCGGTTTTCCAAGGAAGTTGAACTAACTAAACCAAGTATTATCACACCTTTACTTTACCCCCTTTAATATAATGAGAAAAAAATTACGTTCAGTTATATCTCACTGGGGTTGCATGAAGATAATTTTGACTCTAATTTCACAAAGGCATACTAGTAAAGTTGTAAGTGGAGCGCTTCCCATTTATTCCACCAATACCCTCAAGGTGTGGAATACTTGGGGTTCTTTGCGGCATCCTTATGGGTTATAACAGCTTATTTTAAGGAAATTCCCCATTTTTAAGTGGACAATCCATAGCTCTTAATCGAACCTGCAAATATGGTGTTTTGAATGAGGTGTTTTTATCTTTTAGCTTAATGTGGTTTTGTACACCATTGGTAACTATTATCCAAATATCTCTCCTAGAGATTTAGATAAGTTGCATACACATCTTTCTCCCCTTTACATTCTTCTATCTCCTTCCATTTTCCCTTGTGCACCTTCCTCCTGCGTGCTCACTTTCTCTCCTATCCCATCGTGCACTCCTTGCGTGCACCTCTCAGACTAACCTTCCAATTAGCTAAGTCCTTGGGATTCCTCATGCGTGCATTACATGTGACTCTCTTTGCATATTTCTTCCATTTCTCCTTTGCACCCACACTCCATGCGTTCACCTTCTTTCTAGTCATCTTGGTGCATCTCCAAAATTTAAATCCTAGGGGCAGGCTCAAATGAGTGCCAAGCTTCCATGCGTCTAGAGCCCCAAAAGTTACACCGACCATTGAAAATTCTTTGACTCAACGGAGAGGTGCCAAGTGTCTTAACAACACACATTCAAAAGTGGGATCCAGGCCGAAGACTCAAACTTACACCAACCCTCCACATAGAAAATGGTCAACAGAGGTCAAAACCAAAAGAAAAAGTGGGCCTAAAAATGACTAAGTATAGAGAACCAGCAAAATCCTCCACATGGATCAATGGCACAATATCAAAAGGAAAGTCTAGAGGCAGTCCCTAAAGAAGTGCAAGCCTTCCATGTGTCCCTAGTCCAAAAAAGGGACAAAGTTGGGGTTGAATAATCAAATGAGAGGCAGGCCAATGGAGAGTGCCAAGTGTCAACATGACGCTATTTCAAAGATAAAATTTGGGGCGGGTTTCCAAACAAGCGCCAAGCTGCCATGTGTCTAGGGTCATACTTTTGGATCACCAAGTAAAGAGATTTAGGAAAAATACAAAGGAGCCCACGGAAGCCACCACATGTTGATCCGACACGATTTCAAGAGCATAAAGATGGGGCTGAATCTCTAAGAAGTGCAGGCCACCACAATGACCCGGTATGGACATAACTCTTCCTCCTGCATGCCCAAATATTCAAATGAGCATATCTTTTGGCTCAATACTGAAAATATGAAAAATATGGCAACGTTGGAAAGACCTCATCCTCATCTATGCCTTGGAGATTTGAAACTTTAATTTTGGAGAGGTTAGGTAGGGATAAAATGGGAAAACATCTATTAGGCCATTAATGTAGAATCAGATTTCTTCAACCACCATATCTCATATGATCCGATCCGTTGTTCCTCCTCCTTCGAGGTTCCCAAAAATAATCGATGCTTGACATGACATATTTGGGGTGGCATTAGTAATGGTGGTTGAGCTTCGAATTAGTTTTCCCACTTTTCTATCTCTCCTTCTTCCCTCTGTGCTGAATCTATAAAGGACGAGGTTAGGGCTCATTGTAAATGGTTGGACACTCTGAATCCTTACACATGTTGCTAAGGACTTCATATTTTCTATTTTTTGAGTTACATACCTCCATGTTTGGCTCTTGCATATGGATATTGGCCTCCTTATCATTATAAAAATTATATGCTTTCTTGTAAGTAATAGAAGCATCGTTTTGTGACTATTCTCTATCCTAATGTGTTTGCATTCCTTCTTCTTTCCTCTTCTCTTGCATTGTGTATTGTTGTGCTACTTTAGGTCCCTTGCAGTTCCATATTTGGTTGTGTTCCATGAGAACGATTTGGTGAACGTGTGTTTTGTTGTGCTACTCATGCCTAGCCTCCTTTCATGCATCCCCTATCATTCTCACTCAGAATAGATAGTGTTCACCCCTCTTTTCTAGTTGTATCACCTTTTAGTGTAGTTTGCTTCATGTAATCCTTATTTCCCTGGTCCCTTGGCATTCTTAGCTTAGTTTCACCTTTCAACACTAGGAGAAGAAGTAGCAGTAATGATAGATAGAGGAACCGGCCTTCTCTGAAGATCTGTCCCAAGCTCACAAGGTCCCACAACTTGGGGATGGTTCCATTGTGGTCTCAGACACCCTGAACCTTTTGAGTTTTGAGATACTTGGTGTATTTTTGAGTAACCAATAGTTTCTGGCACGCCTGGTGGGACCAACATTGAAAGATCAAATTTCATATCTCTAAGTTCTGGTGTGTGAACTTAGTGTTTCAGCCTTTGGAGGCTCATTTCAAACACATCTAGTGACTCCCAATATTTTAAGATCTCTGTTTTGGCAGTCCTTGGCACCTTTTCATGAGAAGAGTGCACACAAGAAGAAGTGTAGTAGTTGAAGATTCTTTTGAATACCTCTAGCTATCCCTAAGAAAATTTCATTCCAAAAAGCTCACGGATGCATCTCTATCTCCAAAGTGTGCCACACCCACTCAACTCTTCCTAAAAATAGATAACCTGTGTGCCCTGTAATGGCGCATCAGCCACATCCTCCATTAAGAAGCTTTGCAAACTTTGATGGAGGGAGTCCCTTACTCTGGTTGTGTAACATGATATCCTAAATGGTGCGCTCAAGAGTATCCCTTACTTTACTGGTGAGAATCAAGTCACCCCTTAGGAGCATATCCAGGATGTGGAAAATGTGTGTTCACTCTATCTGATCACACATAATGATGTAGCAGTCAGGCTACTTGTAGCCTCTTTCAAAGGTAAAGCACTTCAATGGTACCGAGGCTTGAGACTTGGATCTATCACCACTTGGGATGAGCTAGGAACAACTCTATGTAGTTATTTTGAAGACAAATTAGATCACCTATCCTTAGTGGAGCAACTGACAATAACAAGGAGGGCACCCAATGAGTAGATGACTAATTTCAACATCAAATTTTAGAAGACTTGGGATAGAATTCCTCTTGTGGTAATACCTATATCCCAACATGCTTTCCTTTATTATCTAAAGGTGCTCAACAATGATATTTCAATTATGATCCAATCTATGGGAGGTAGGACTCTACCAGCTGCTTATAACATTGTAGTAAGGGCAGAAAATAGTCTCATTCAGGTGGGAAAGTTGGCTCCTAGACCGCCCATGCCCTAGTTCCAAAAAATTTCACAAACACCCCATCCTTCTATAGCCTCTATTCCTACTCCTGAGCAAAGTGCGCAACTGGTTTCTTCAACATCCTATTCTCCATCACAGAAAAGGAAGATGAAGAATTGAAGGCCTTGATCAAAAATTTATCAAACAAGATCATATCATTGGAAAAGTAGTAAGTGCAAGCATATAGAGGAAAATCCATTCGTGCACATGGCTAAGGGAATCAACCTTGGTAGAATCAATACGGAAATCAAATATATGAGCCCAAATAGCGAATGATAGATGAAATCCTAGTGCACATCTTCCCTTACAATTTTTCCCTCCCGTGCCATCTCTCCCATCACCCAGCATAATCCAAGCGCTCATTTCAGATTCGAACAACTTGGCACAACAATTAGAGTGGTGCTTCCTTTCAAAATACCTCATATTTAGTACTACTATGCTAATGTTGTGCGTGCCCAAGCCTTCATGATCCAGAATGCTTCATCCTGCGAGCCCTCAACATGCGCCCATGAAGCATATAATCCAAAAGGGCCGAAGTTCCCCCGAGTCTAATTTTATGTTCTTTGTACGAGAGGATTTTTGCAATCAACCAAGCTACAGAAGATACAAACAAATCATGTGCCCAAGTTGTGGACAACACAAGATATAAGAAAAATAATATTAGAGGCAGGCGTACAGGTCACAATCCCAACAATACAAGCAGATCTTTAAAAGAAAAAATAATCAGACAAGACCTCTTGCAGAAAAATCATTCAAAACCCTATACAAGAGGTGTCACATAAAGCTCCATCTAAAGCAGCATGCACCCATCCTTTGGTAGGCCAATCCTCTACTCCAGCTAAAATTCAGGCTTCCACACCTAAATAGTCAAAAAGGGATGTTGTTCCCCAAATGCACAAGGTGGGAGGGCTTTTATTCAGCATTGTTGACCAGATGAAGAAAAAAACATAAACGTCACAATGTGGGATGCCCTAACCATTCCATCTCAGTGGGATCTATTGCATGAAGCTCTGGCACAACTTCCACACGCTGACCCGATTATGTAGAAGCCACACACTTCTGTCAAAATCTACCAAGAAGAGGAGAAACAAGTAAGTAAAATTTCTAAAACCCCACCCTTCTATATGTCCTTGATTATAGGAAAACACCTAGTGCATAACTGCTTGATTGACTCAGGCGCTAGTACTTTTGTTATGCCTAAGAAGATAGTTGATGTCTTAGGTCTGAAATATAGCCCTTTGTCTAAAGGGGTCCTACAACTTGATGGCTCAATTGTAACCACCTTAGGAGTCATTAAGGATCTTGAGTTAACCCTCTATGTATGTCCAAGCCTGAAAATTACTCAAGATGTGTCAATTATTGGCTGCCTCCTTTTTGTTCCCTATGTCATGTCAAGAGAATTTATCGCTAAAGTGGGTGGTTACTTGTCTTTGGATTGGTCTCATATGTTAGTCAAGAAAAGGTATGGTACCCGGTTCACCATACAAGTTGAGCCCATATTTTCTTTCATGTAGAGCCATATGTCCCATCCCCTCTCCAAGCCAATTGTCTTATCCAGAAGAACAATTTTTAGTTCCTAAGGAGCAGTCTCTTCCACTCTCTGTTCTAGACCTAGTGCTTGATGAATGGGCAAAGAGACATCACAAATTTGATCCCTATTCTCAAGAACCGGAAGCCTAAGAAATTGGGCTTGGTACTTATTACATTCTAGAATAATATGCTACACTTCCGCACGTGCTCATAGGAGACAAAGTTCAAACTGGTCTATGGAAGTTATACTTTGATGGATCCAAAATCAGAAATGGCGCAGGAGCAGGAGTGGTTCTCATTTCACCTAAGGATGAGAAATTATTCTTCACGCATATGTTGTATTTTTCATGTTCTAACAATGTGGTAGAATATGAAGCATTCGATGCATGGCTTGTTTATCACCGAAAAGAAGAAAATTAAAGTGCTACAAACCTTTGGGGACACAAAATTGTTCATTTATCAGGTGACCAATAGATGCCAAACAAAGAATAAGATTCTTAAAGCTTATAAACATAGATTTTGGGACCTACTTGATAGCTTTGATGCCCTTAATCTGCAGGTAGTTCCATGCAGAATGAATAAAGAGGTTGACCAAATGGTCGTGATCGGTTCATAGTTTTCTCCTACTGAGGACTTTCTCAAAGGAAACGCTCAACACATCAAGAGGGTAATCAGGCCATCCATTCTAGATGATAACACCAGTTGGCAAGTGTTCGATAGTGACATACAGATCATCCAATTTATCCAGAATGAAGCTGAATTTTCATCAAGTATGTAAGTCGACTTGCATGACAGCTGTGGTGACCAAGTAATACAGCTAAAGACATATAAGTTGCCTAAAGGGCTGGTCACCTAAGAGAAAATGTTCAACCTTGATGATGAGTTCAAAGGTGAGGAAAGATACATATGATCCATGCAATAGGATTTCTCTCCCATTACTATTACGCATAGAAAGGAGTTGTTGCTCAGCAGGACTTGTACGCATGAAGAAGAACAAGACTTCATCTCTCTCTGCAAAAAATAAAGTGATATTTTCTCATGGGAGTATGAGGACCTCAAAGGTTTTGACCCAAGTGTTTCTCAACACTCCATTGACCTTGATCTTGGCATAAATCTCGTCAGATAGAAACAACGGCTAGTCAATCCAAAGATAGAGCCCCTCATGAGAAAGGAACTATCAAAAATCATTGAGGCAAAAATTATCTTTCCTATCAAATACTCTACCTAGGTTGCAAATCTAGTTCTAGTATGCAAGAAGAATGGTGAAATTAGACTTTGTGTTGATTTCAGATATTTGAATAAGGCATCTCTAAAGGATCACTATCATTTGCCTTCAACAGAGCGGATTCTCAGCAGATCCGTGGCTGACACACAAATGTTCTCCATGCTAGATGGGTATTTGAGTTTCAACCAAATCTTGGTCAAGGAAGAGGATCAATTCAAAACAACATTTACAACCAAGTGGGGAACATATGCATACCAGAAAATGCCCTTTGGTCTGTCAAATGTGGGCGTAACATTTTAGTGCACCATGGATATTTCCTTTAAAGGTTACATCAATGATTTCATCTTGGTTTACCTTGATATATAATTGTCTCCTCAAAGAAAAGCATAGATCATATGGCACACCTGGAAAATGTCTTTAAGAGATGCAAATAATTTGGGGTATCTCTTAACCCCAAGAAGTACAATTTTGCGGTGGCTTAGGGAAGGCTCTTGGGCCATGTAGTTTCAAAGGATGGCATCACGATTGATCTTGAGCACATTTTAGCCATCCTAGCCCTTTCCCTACTGGTGCACAAAAAGGCCTTACATTCCTTCCTTGGCAAGATTAACTTTGTTAGGTGTTTTATCCCTAACTTTGTGGGACTAGTTCGGCCCATCACCCTTATGCTCAAGAAGGACATAACCTTCAGATGGACAGTAGAAGGAAGAGAAATCTTCAACAAGATCAAGAAAGAGATTGTTTGTGTGCCAACACTCCTCAATCCAAATTACTCAAAGGATTTCATCCTTTATGCTTATGGTGCCGATGCAAGAATTTTTGTTGTCCTAACACAGGAAAATGAACAAGGGCTGGAATAGCCAGTGGCCTTCTTCAACCAGATGCTTTGAAGGATTATGAATTGAAATATAGTCACATGGAGAATCAGGTCTTCACCATCATGCGCACACTCAAGAAATTCAAGAGCATGCTCACAAAAATCATATCAAGGTGTTAGTCTCCCACTCATTTGTCAGAGAATTCATTATGGGAGCAAAAATCAGTGAGAACAGAGCATGATGGGTGATAAAAATCATGGAATATGATGTGACTATTAAGGCCACAAATATGGTAAGAGGTAGTGCACTCTGTAATTAGATTGTTTAGGATGCGCAAAGTGAACTTAAGGCTTCATTATTTCTAGATGAAGACTTCCTATGTGTAGAACATGAATAGAATATAGACCTCGGTGCACGTGACTAGATGAAGGATATGATCACATTCCTTTTCGAGGGTGCATACCCTCCCGGTTTGAACAAAGAAAAGAGAAGGCATCTGAGGTTACAATCCATCCCTTATGTTTTGATTGATGGACTTATCTTCAAAATAAATCTAGATGGCATGTTGTTAAGATGTATCAATGGCATGCAGACTGAACAAGTGTTAGCAAAATTTCACGATGGATTCTCTGGTGGACACTTCTCTGCCAAAACTACAGCAATGAAGATCATAATGGCAGGTATCTTTTGGCCTACCCTATTTTAAATGCACATAGGTGGGTCACAAAATGCAAGGAGTGCACTTTCTTTATAGGAAAGAAAATATTGGCAGCACTTCCCCTCTAACCAATCCAAGCAGATTAGCCTTTTGCATAATGGGGTCTCAACTTCATAGGCATGATCAATCCACCTTCAAGCACTAGACATAAGTGGGTGCTGATAGCTATAGATTACTTCACCAGATGGATAGAAGCTATTGCGCTTAAGGAATCAACTGAGGCAATCATCCTTGACTTTCTCAAAGGTTTAGTCACAAGGTTTAGTGTTCCTCAAACCATTATCTATGATAATGCAAAGGCCTTCCTTGGTGCTAAAATCACTGATTGGGATATAAGTCTGGGAATTTACCTAAAACCTCTTCCAACTATTACCCTCAGGGAAATGGTCTAGCAGAATCAACAAACAAGAACTTGATCAGAATCATGAAGCGCACAAAGACAAAGTGGCATACAAAGGTCTTGTGCATGCTCTGGAATATTGAATCACGTAAAAAGGCAATAGGAACCTTGCCTTACAAGATTTTTATGGTAGGGAGGCTACCCTTCCTTTAACACTAGAACTAAATTCATTAGCACTTGCTCAAAGAGCTAGAATTTGAGGTTGCAGATTATAGAGAAATCAAGATGGCAGAGCTGGTTCATCTTAAAGAGCTAAGAAACTCTTCCATGATCAAGCTAGAATAACATCAGCAAGTAACAAAGAAATGGTTTGACAGAAAGGCTAGGCCTCAAGCTTTCAAATTTGGGGACCTAGTTCTAAAATGGGATGTTGATAGAGCTAAACTAGGGTGTCATTAAAAGTTTGATGCACTTTGGAGTGGCCCATACATCATTAATTCCTATGAAAAGAAGCTAACTCTTTCGAGTTAACTCATCTGGATGGAAGTGCACTACAAATCCTAGTAAATGGGATTTATCTCAAACCCTTCCATTAGGTTTGTTGCATCATGTTATATATATTAAGTAGTTTCAATTCCTCCAAGTGTGCTCTGTGCACATTGTTTGTTTGTACATAGTTCTTTCCCCTCACATGCTCCCTGTAGGCACTCTTTTGTTACTTCTAGAATGTAGAGCTTCTCTTAGTAGTTGAGAGATTCAGAATAGAGTGTAGACATGATTTTCAAGTGATTACAGGGGCATTTTTATGATTGAACAAGTGGACTCCATGCCCAATGGATGCTTCAGGCTACTTATCTCTTTCATCTAGAAGGCAGATGGCCCCAAAATTCACCAAAACTATTATCCAAATAGCTCTCCTAATGATTTGGATAACTTGCATATACATCTTTCTCCCCTTCGCATTCTTCTATCTCCTTTCATTTTCCCTTGTGTTCCTTCCTCCTACATGAACGCTTTCTCTCCTATCCTATCATGCACTGCTTATGTGCACCTCTGCAACTTACCTTCCAATAAACTAAGTCCCCGGAATTCCTCTTGCAAGTATTGTGCGTGCCCCTCTTCGCCTCTTTCTTCCATTTCTCCTTTGTGCCCACACTCCATGCGTTCACCTTCTTTCTAGTCAACTCGGCGAATCTCCAAAAGTTAAATCCTAGGGGCAGGATAAAATGAGAGCCAAGCTTCCATGCGTCTAGAGCCCCAAAAGTTGCACCGGTCATTGAAAAGTCTTCAACTCAGTGGAGGGTGTGAAGAATCTTAACGGCACACATTCAAAAGTGGGATCTAGGTGAAGACTCAAACTTGTGTTAGCCCTTCACGTAGCAAATGTTCAACAAAGGTCAAAACCAAAAGCAAAAGCAGGCCTAAAGAACAACTAAGTATAGAGAACCAATGGAAGCCTCCACATAGATCAATGGCGCAATATCAAAAGGAAAGTCTGGAGGCAGTCCCCAAAGAAGTACAGGCCTTCCATGTGTCCCTAGTCCAAAAAGGGACAGATTCGAGGGTTGAATAGTCAAATGAGAGGCAGGCTAGCGAAGAGTGCCAAGTGTCAACACGATTCTATTTCGAAGATAAAATTTGGGGTCGGTTTCCAAACAAGCGCCAAGATGCAATGTGTCTAGGGTCATACTTTTGGCCCACCAAGCAAAGAGACTTAGGAAAAATACAAATGAGCCCAGAATCCATCATGTGTTGATGTGGTGTAATTTCAAGAGCATAAAAATGGGGCTGAATCTCCGGGAAGTGTAGACCACCACATGGACCTAGTACAGATAGAACTCTTCCTCCTATGCACCCAAACATTAAAGTGAGCATATCTTTTGGCTCAAGTGCTCAAAATTTGACAAATCTAGCACCGTTGGAAATATCTCAGCCTCATCTATGCCTTGGATATCTAAAACTTTAATTTTGGATAGATTAGGATGGGAGAAAATGGGAAAACGTCTATTAGGACATTAACAAGGAATCATATTTCTTCAACCACCGATTTCATATGATTTGATCTGCGTTCCTCCTCCTTCGAGGTTTCGAACAAATAATTGATGCGAGACAAATTTGGGAGGCATTAATAATGGTGGTTGAGCTTCAAATTAGTTTTATTGCTTCTCTCTCTCTCCTTCTTCCCTCCATGTTAAATCTATAAAAGATGAGGTCAGGGATCATTGTAAAAGGTTGGACACTCAATCCTTATGCATGTTGCCAAGGACTCCATATTTTATATATTTTGAGTTGCAGACCTCCATGTTTGGCTCTTGCATATGGATATCGGCCTCCTTATCATTATAAAAATTCTATGCTTTCTTGTAAGTAATAGAAGCATCATTTTGTGACTATTCTCTGTCCTAATGTGTTTGCATTCCTTTTTCTTTCCCATTCTCTTGCATTGTATATTGTAGTGCTACTTTAGGTCCCCTACGCCCATATTTGGTTGTGTTCCATGAAAATGATTTGGTGAATGCATGTTTTGTTATGCTAATTGTGCCTAGCCTCCTTTCATGCATCCCCTATCATTCTCACTTAGAACAGATAGTGTTCACCCCTCTTTTCTGGTGCTATCACCTTTTAGTGTAGTTTACTTCATGTTATCCTTCTTTCCCTAGTCCCTTGGCATTCTTAGCTTAGTTTCCCCTTTTAGCACTAGGAGTAGTAGTAGCAATAGAAATAGATAGAGGAACCAGCCTTCTCCAGAGATCCATCCCAAGCTCACAAGGTCCCACAACTTAGGGATGGTTCCATTGTGGTCTCAGACACCTTGAACCTTTCAACATCCAAGAAGTGGGTGCATGTTTGAGCAACCAATACTAACCTACAACAAACCGCATTGATATTTGTTTAGATCTTGATTCTTTGACAAGTGATTATTGGTCCTGCATGTGAAATATTAGTAGCTCTCCAAAAATATAAAATCATCATAAAAAAAGGATTCAAGTGTTGTTTTTTATTCCCAAGATCACCTAAAAGGTACGAGGGAAGAGCATACGCAACACAAAAACCAACTATCAAAAATGGAAAATACTTGTGAAATCAAAGTACAAGGCAACTCATTTTATCCAATTTTTGTTCATTCCCTTAACCAAGAATTTTAATGAAGTGTTTTTAAAGCAAATTGAAACAAGACTTAGAGCTATTTCTGATTCCCAAGATCACCTAAAAGGTGCGAGGGAAGAGCATACATAACTCTTAGTCTATCAAGTGAAATAACAACCTTCATTAACATTCATTAAACAAGTAAGAAAATACATGATTAAAATCACCCTACAAATAGAGGTTAGCACTGAAAACCTACGAAAGATGTTAGAAATTTTCAAGATCAAATCATGCAAAGCATTTAGACATGTTAGAAAATGACTAGTTTTCTAATAAAGGAAACCATAAATTTTCTATATGTCAAAATCATAATCTTATGTTTCCATTGTGTATTTCACTTCAATACCTTTCCAACGTAAAACAAATGGATTCATTTTGAGTTCGGGAGCTTTAGTTATGGCCTCTGGAAGATAGGTTATACAAACAGACTAACACTAGCGCACCCAAAATGACATATACGCACCCCTAATGACATATATGCACCCCTAACGACATATACATGCCCCTGAGAAAAAATAAACAGTGTAACACCTACATGCCCATATTGACACATACACACCCCTAATGACATATATGTTCCCCGATAAAAAAAAAAGTAGACAATGTAACACTTACACACCCAGAATGGCATATACGTGCCACTAATGACATATACGCTCCCCTAAAGACAAATACAAACACCTAATGACATAGATGATCCCCTAATGACACATACATGGGCACGTTGGCATAATTTTCATGTTTGATTTCATGAACACGGAATGTGACATAGGAAAACTCAAAAAAGGTCAAATTTTTGGCATTCTAACCCAAAATTAGCAACAACCCATCACTTTTAAACCTGCAAAAGAGACTCAACACATGAAAAGTTAAGAAAATACATCAATTAATGCAGTTTATTTAGCATTTTCATAATAAGGGTTATCCAAAATTAAGAAAAAAAAAATTGATATCACATGTAATGGACTAATGATCCATCCCATCAGGTGTGCCAAATGTGCTCACATGTAAATTTTCCATGCTAATCTAAAGAAGCTAATACCTAGTAGCTTCAAAGAAACAATCAACCCTACTATAGAACCATCAAGATAAGATCTTGTGAGAAATAACTTCTTCAATGCATGAACAATCTCAAATTAAATTCTAAGCTATTTCTTACTCTCTAGATTGTTAATCTAACAAATGAACCTATTTAGATCACTTTAGCAATCAAAATGGAGTGGTTTCCTCAACATTTGAAGATGGAATCTCACCAAAAAATGGCTACAAGGACATTTTTTGATATTCCCATGCTCTTCAATTTGAGAGAATGGATGTAAGATGGAGAACCTATTTCCTTCAATGGAAAATGGCTCAAGATCAAAATGCCTATAGTTTATCCTAGGGAAAATAAGGTGTAAGAATAAAGGGTAGGAGGAGGGTGATTTATATAACCCTCTGGATTTAGATATATTATCATCTTAATGCATGTGGGAATCTATAAGGTTTCTTTAGAAAAGGTAACGTTGATTTGGAAGAGTTTAATTTTCTATTAGCAACTCATGGGAATTGGGGGATGTTTTAATTAATCGGATGTGATTAATTAATAGGTAGATGTAAGCTTATAGAATCCAATTAGAGGAAGATTATCATGATTTGGGGGATTTAAGAGGGTAATTTGATTCAATAAACAATGATTTATTAATTTAGAGTAAGCGGTAGTAATTACTTAAGAATAATTAGTTAACCTAAGTAGAATCAAACGTTAATTAACGAAAAGGTAGTTAATCGGAATCCTGAAGGATAGGAGGGATAATTAATTAGCAAAACATAATTAATTAACAATGATAAAGGGACAATAGCGTTTCATTGAAGAATTGTTGTCAATTTACGGGAAAGAGGATAGTAGTGCAATTTAAGAATTAAAATTTCTTGACTGAATTCTAGGTGTCTATAGGGGTGATTGTTGAGGTTAGTCCGACTCAATCGTGTGCATATTTTGTTTCATATAATGTGCACTTGATTCTTGTGTAGGTAGCTAGGTTTTTTTAGGTACAAGTGTGACAAGAGAACCCTAAAGTGAAGTAGTAGATGTGACACTAAAAGTAGTGAAGGTGACCCTATCAAGACCTTAAAGAACCAAATCTACACTCTTTGTTAGTATACTAGTTCCTATATCAAACACTAATACCTTGAGCAATCTTATCGTACCCAAGCACTACTATCCAACACATCTAAAGATCCTTGTCTCCTAGACAAAGCATGTGTAGTCCAGATTAATCTTGTTCCACCATAGTCCAGTCTAGATTTAGTATAAACAATAGGATATCAGCTAAGTCACTCTCATCCTCTTGTTGTTTGTACTTTCTTTCCATTGAGTATTACTATATTGTATATTTCTTATATATCTAATTGATCACCAGTTCTTTGATTAAGATTTAATTTTTGTTAAATCAATAGCTTTCTGAATCCCTTAATAAATAATATAGAGACCATAGAAAAGATCATCAAATTTTCCTTTTAAATAGTAAAGTATATTGTCTTTGTGCTTTTAAACCTTTAACTTCTTTTATCTAGATTTCTCTAGAAATATGAATCTTATCGTTCACCTTCACCTTCACTTTCTACTTCAATTAATTCCTTTTCTCTAACAATCATACCTTCACCACTAAAAATTTCACATATATTTTAGTTAATATCTACTTGTGGTTGCTCCGAGGGGAGCAAATTTACGCCGTGGGGAGCCCGACATGTTTTGGTGCAGTTTGATTTTGTTCAGTTTCGGTGTGGATGTTGTCATTTAACAATGACTAAAATACAAAAAAATTACTTCCTATTCCTTTGAACTTATGACTGGTAAATCAAATTCACAGAACGAAAGAGATGTTCTGTAGATGCACTGAAATCCACTACATTCAATTACTCTACTTGAAAAGCAACCTACTCAACGAATCAGTTCCTTCAGGGAACCTGCAAAGAAAGGCCTACACATGCCGTCCCAGAGCACAGAAAACACCACACACACTGCTAACCATGTCTCCCATTCCACTGAATATCTATTGACAGCACGTTGGTGACACGCCTCCTCCTTCCTTTGTCTGAATCTCAGCATGAACATAGGTAGACCACAAATGAGCGTACTTGGTTAATCAGTATTTGTTTACAACCCTTTAGTGAAAGTCTTCCTAATGAGTTGCTAAAAACACTAGACTCCAATCAATGATTCAATCACATTCACCTAATTGTATAATGTATTTATTTTATTTGCAAAGAAAACATCAGAAAATTGCAGGTGCATGTGTTAAAATTAGTTTTTATTTTGATTGGCCATTGGATACATTCGTAGCCTAGTCAACGGGGAAATTCGACAAGTTTTGCGAAGTTATGACGAAATTATGTGGCGAGTTTCACTTGGTAATGGTGAAATTACCCAGCAAAACTCATTGTTTTTTATCTCCTGACCTAGGGCAACAAGTTTTGGGTGATTTTTCGTTGGTGTGTTGCCACTCAAGTACTCACGAGTTTTTTTGAGTTTTTTTAACAGAGATCTTGGGGATATAAATAAGGCAGCTCAAGGTTCAATAATTTGTAATGTAGTCTATTCAAATAAAATGCCCTGACAAAGTCGTTACTTATAATGAAACTTAACGAAGCCAATTAAGTAGGATTTGGATGCCAAAAAGAGGTGTCAATAAGACTTTTCCATTGTGCTACGGGTGAAAGGAGCAGACGGGGAAAATTTGCCGCAATTGCAAAGGAATGATCGTTGGCATTTTGTCAAACAGTTGGCAAACTATCCAACGTCTCTAGTTTTTGCTAACTATCGATTAAAGAAAATAACGTCCCATTTTGTGGGGTTCTATTTCACTATAAATCAAACTTTAAAAAATAAAAAAATTAAAACAGTCAACATTCCATATCACTGTCACTACCATTTATAACTTACCTTACCAACGACAGTTCCAGAGGAAACTTAACATTAGAGTTAGCTTAAATCAAATACTAAATTCTCTTTTTCCAAATTGAATGCCTAATGGACATGAGTGCACAGGTTCCTACAGTGGAGGGGAACTTTCAATAACATTAAACATACCAGGATACCAATCTTAAGCTGTTTCAAGGAAGATAGTTCTTTCTTGACTTTCCTTTTTTTGTTTACTAAGAAAAAACTCTAGGATTCGAATCTGGATGAGTACCAATGAGAGGGAATATTTCCCCAAGACTTTTCATCAACCCAAGTTTCCTAATAATCAGATTCACCATTATTCCATAAGAAGATGTTTAAGACTACGAAATTTGTTGATGCTCAACGCCTAAAGATCAGACAATTATTATTATCAAAAGTCTCAATAGTAGCAGACATAGCTCTTTCCTCTGCCCAATATATACTGCCTTTTTATTTAAATACCAGAAAAACACAACCACTTAATAAGTTATTTCACAAAATCAATCTGACTACTCAATCGATCTTACCACCACAAGGGCAAGTCTACACAATCAGCATGAATAATCAGTGACGTAATCAAATATTTGGACACCCATATGCATATCTCAAACCACATTAGCCCCAAAATGACAGTCTAAGAAATAGTAAATATAAGAAACATTTTCCTACTAAATTTTTACGAGAACCCATTTAAGGGAATGCAAATTCCATTGTTTCTCGTGATTTTATTTTAATCATTTTGCCATCAATAAACACACAGACCAACAAATAAATTTAACAATTCGTCGGCATTTTGTCAAACTGTTGGCAAACTATTCAACGTCTCTAGTTTTTGCAATGTTGCACTTTTCTCGTACATGGTCCAGACTCGACCTATTGTTTTTTTCTATAAACCTAACCTATAGGCAAAAAACATAACTCGTATTGGGTAGTCGATGTTTTTAGGCAGTGACTTTCAATTACCTCAACATAATCTAAAACTTGAAATCTATCTTCATACAACGGTTTGAGAATTCAATTTGTTTCTCACCCTATGTTGGAGGAGTGGACATGTTAGATTTAAAAGAATAGTCCTTGCATCTGTCTGTTGTATGCCATGCATGCCTTCCAGCTTACACCGTGAGGATCTCTTAGAAACATTTTGTCAAACAATTGGCATGCTAATCCAATTTGGTTGGCTACGGAAGTAAAACACACCTACATCTTGGCCTTATCTATATATGGGAATCCGGTGATCATGCAGCCACAATTAAAAGACCACATCCACATATCCATGGCCTTCACATCTCATCCTTAGGGATCAAGGACTTTGGGAGTCGAAGCATAAGGCTAGTACCAAAAAGAAAGGAAAATCAATCTGATATCATTGTAAAAACAAAGCAAGTATAACAAATACGGATTTTGACCCCTCAAATAAATAAAACAAAGGGCACCAATGGAGGCAAGCATCGTTTTGTGAGATTAATCTGACAGCTGATGAGTCAAACAGTTGAGCCCGGTTCATAATCAGTCAGGGTTTCTCTGGAACAAATTCAGACAATGCACAAAACAGGGAAAAAAATATCTACGAAAACAAAAAAATATTTGTATTTAAATATGACAAAGATTAAACCTGTTCCTGCTGTAGATGGTTTGCACAAAAATCCTGAGCAGCGGTGGTAGAAGCAAATCGATACGAGGCAAACAGAAGCAACCGAAGGACAAGTAACAGAAACAGAAATGCATATGGCAGAAAGGGGTAGAGGTGGCGCCACCAACAACAGATGCAAAACACCGCTGCCATAAAACATGACACGTGTCTCAGCAAAGGCATGCAGGTGAAGCAGGAGGATAGGGAAAGCAGGAACCTCGATGACAAACAGCTCACGCGGGCACTCCTCGAAAGCGCAGTGTGAAGCGGGAGGATCGATGACAAGCAGCGAGAAGCGATGGGCGTCGTCATTGGAGACCGAGTGCACTATAGCCATGCCTCCTAGCGTAATTATGACCAACTTGCCATAATCTTTACACCATTTTTTCTTTACCAAAAACTTAACATGAGAAATACCTCTACATTTGGATTTTTCCCATTTCAGCCATACATGAAACCTTATCCCAAGAATCATTGGAAGACATGTGCATAATTAATTTCCTTTTATTTCTTTTATAGTATCTCTTTTCTATGGTAAATGTCTCTTTTAAGTTGAAATCCTGAAGTTTTTTATTTCTCAAAACAAAAATAATTAAGAGATTAATTAATCCATTATGAGAAAAAAACACTAGAATTTCCTCTTTGGATCTCTATTAAAATTTATTCTTATTTGAGGTCTTAAATGATATAACTTAAAATTATAGGAAAATTGATCAATCCCCTTCCTTCACAAGTAATATACTTATGAACCAAAAATCAAACAGAAACCATTTATTGGGATAATAATTCTTTGAAACACCTTTTTCAATATCATATATTGATTTTATGGGAAAAACAAAAGGATTTTCTAAATGGATATCACATTATTTTTACTATATATTGTATTTCCCCTTCCCTATGTAGCCTAGATATTATAGCCATTGACTCTAGTTTACATCAATCCTCCGGACCCTTACCTTTGAAACATTATCGAAAGGTTATATGAAAACCCTTCACCAATACCTCTTCATGATCTTGGAATATTTTAAAAATATATATACTCAACATGTAACTTGAAGAAATGACCACATTCCTCCTAATAGAAACAATTCTAGCAAACTACCTACATGTTTTAACTTAAAAATTTCATAAATACCTCATCTCCTTCTAGAAATGTTTTGTAACGCCACTAAAATTTCTAAAGATATTATAAAACTTTGTAACATTTCATGTGTAAATAGTTATTTCTATTTACAACATCCTTTCTTCATGGGATACTAATATCACATTTTAGTGTTAATTCAATTTTTTTACGTTTCACACATCTTATTTACTAAAAAAATCTCATATGACCAATTATCACTATTTATTCAAAATTATAAATCTTCCGCACATTCCCTACCTTTTATTCATCTCATTAGTACACCCTTAACTCAAATTGTCACATTTTTAACAATCCTATCATTCAATATAATATCATTTATTACATTATTGTGATACATTATTTTAAAGAATCATCTAAAAGAGACTCTTTCCTAATTTAATATGTCTAATAAAATTTAAAATACACTCAAATAATCACCTCTTAATTCTTACATGACATCAAATAAATTATATCTCTTAAACTAACTATTAATGGAATCCTTTTCCCCAAGTTCATCCTTCAAACCTTTACATCTGCCTTATAGGTTTCACTTCTATAGAAATTCCCTTATCATGAAACACCTTAACTCTACCCTCTTTTAAAAGAATGTATTAACTTAAGGATCTCCCTCTAGTTCAAATTTTAAATCCATAATATCCTAAAACATCGTTATAGTATTAATGATTACCTTTTTATGACTTTGTTCTAAGTCTCTATTATTTGAATGTTTCCTTCTAAATAAATTCACCACATATTTATTGACACCAAAATTCACCTATTTGAACCTCTATTTTTATGGTTTTTCAACTCCTAACCAATAAAGTATATCCTAAAGTAATAAAATAATTATAATTCTCCTTCAGAGTAAACATTTCAATAACTAATTTTTAGGAACCCGATATCATAGCCTTTAGCCAATCTTCTTAAATTTTATGATTCATATTTCCTCCTCTTTCCTATTTTCTTAGTGTCTAGGTATACTATCAATACAAATTATAATTTCAAGATTATTAAATGAGTATTTTCCTCTTTTATTAACATATTATCCTTCTTATCTTCAAATGATCTACCTCATTCTCCTTGTCATCCACTTTATTTTGTATTTCCTCAGATTTTTTATTCTTGTTCATTTCAACCTTTTTCCTCTTTTTCATCTAGATCTTGTTCAAATTTTAACCCTTACTTATGATCCTCTATCCATGACCCTTTTTATTATTTTGAAGACAAATATTTACCGATCAAGTGGATATTTTATTTATTATTTCTCTACATTTATTTCATTGTTTCCTTACCCATCTCTAGATCCTTGAAATATTCTTGTTTCCCTCTTTCTTTACTCTCTACAATATCATCTCATTCCATCTTTCTCATCCATGTTAAGTATTATATATCCAACTTGCACTCTCGATATTGCTTTCATTCCTTCACCTAAATATTATTCATTATCGCCTCCGTTTGGAACCATACCTTTTTTCTCATCCTTTTTTAGACTTAGTTTTCCTTTATCCATTATTTAAAGTCCCACACCTTCAAACTTCTCTTTCCTTATATATCTTAGTCATATTCTAGCTTCCTAGATCTTGATTCCTCATGTATGTGTTCTTGTTTTTCCAAATATAAAGTAATGAATATTATCTCTATTGAATTTCATTCCAAAATAATTTTCAATGTGACCCCTAGAGAAGAAATAAAAATCATCTTTTAGGAGGATTTGAAGTCTATTTCTCCAATTAATTATATTCCCTTAAGTATAAAATAAATTAATTTTACTAATGAATTAGCCATGTTCACAACTAATATTATTCTTACAAAAATTAAAAAACATCTTATTACTAGTTCTCAAATAAACATCACAAAATTTTCCTAATGAATTATCAATTTCCTTTAAAATATAAATTTTCAATTATTCAAAAGTTTAACCATACAATATATACACATACCTATCCACACATATTATTACAATTTTCCTTCCAAAAATTTTCTTTACAAGGTTGGACCCATATCGTTTGGGTGTTTATATTCCATTATTATTTCCTCATCATCTCATCCTTCTCTTTTTTATTGAATTTAACTATGAAATATCCCTTTGGAATATGGTGGAAATTATTTAGGTCAACCCCATCCTAATTGATTTTACCCAAACCTTCAACATATTTCCATTCCTATTTTCTAACCATTTTTCCAATGATTTCCATTGACCTTGTACCACCTCTATATGTTTGCACATGATCATATTTTCTATGAATCATTTTTACATCTTTGGGAAATTATGGAAATTATTATCTTCAATATATAAGCCCTATAGTTATGGATGAATCCCAAATTTGGAAACATATCATTGTCATAATTTTCTTTAACATGTTATAACTGATTTTCCTTTTCTTTATTAATAATTTTGGGTCTAATATATGAAGCATAGGTTAGATTTTTTCCGAACTCTAAATTTTTATCTTTCTTTAAAAAATATCCATACATCAAAGTCTTATATCTCATATGTGGCATTACTCTTCACTTGATTCCTCATTTTTAATATCTCTCTCTAGTTATTCAAATTTGATTCATTAACTACTCTTACCAACTTAATATACTCTTATAACATCCTAATCATCATGTATCTTAATTTAATTTCATATTCATGTTCAAATTCTTGAACTAGATCCAAAAGTTGATGTTTCTTTCAAAAACTTCCCCATTACCCTTCGCCTCTACCTCATATTCCATTTATTTATCCATATTCCCCTTGATGTTTCAATATATCTCAAGCTCTACATCATTGCTAAATTTCTTCATTTGTAGCCTCTTTCATAGTATCTTCATGAATCGGTGATGAGAAAAATCAAACCACCAATTAAAATTGATATAGATAAGGCATGTTTACAACCCACCCGAAGTGTTCTAAAGGGGATGCCACGTATTTTATCGATAATGATACCTTCAATAAACAAGAAACTAGGGTGAATATACTTTTGTAGGGTGTCGAAACTATATTTGTTGGGACTATTTAGTTTCAAGGCTAAGGCTCTAAGAATTGCGTATAGGAAACACACTTGCATGAAATGAAATTTTTAAAATTAAATCAAACTTATAGGAAATGGAAATACATGAATTGACATACTAATCTAAATTATAATCTTCCCAAAAAAATGAATTGAAATTACACACATGAATAGAATTACACACATGGAATCAAATTTCTAGAAATAAATAACATGCACTTGTAAAAGTGAAATGAAAATGAATTACTCATACAACATAAATAAAAAATATCAATAGATAGGGATATTCACCACAACTCCTTGTGAGTGGGTCATGCCTCGATTGGACATGAGATTTGATCCCTTCCTTAATTGAGATGTGATTAACTCAAAGAAAATATTATTGATCCAAATGTACCTTTAAATTAATTTTTGAAGGTTTATTACGGTTGATTTATACTTGTTCTCAATAAAATAATATATTCTCTATCCATATATTATATCTTTTATCATTCTCTATATCTTGTATCTTCTCTCTTAAATAGAGAAGGAAGGGTATTGTTAGAAAATCCCCAAATTAAGGGATTTAGAACCATAAAATATAAGTGCAATGATCAAATGAGAATGGAGGTCATTCTAATTTGTATTAACACCTTCCAACATGTTCAAATATCCTTTCTAACCTATCAAAAATCCTTTCCATGATTTACCAAGTTTGTTATAAACATATAGAGGTGACAGATTGATCACAACTCTTTGTAACTAGTAAAAGTCACCTACAACAATTGTTGTGTGTGTCTTGTGGAAGTTACTATGGGTGTCACATAATCACGGGGATTAAATTTTTAAAAATTATCCTATTACGTTTTTTCATAAAAGAGTGTTAAAAATTGACCAAAATGAATCAATTATATTGGCCCATAATAAGGGGTGAAAGGGGATTTTTTTATTTATTGTTTTTATGAAAATAAAGGGGGTAGTGTGCATGAGTGGAACATTTGGCACTATTTTATTGGTGGGACCACTCCTCCATCTCATCTAAGTCCTCTTTAACACCACCAAACAATATTGAAATTCAAAATAATAAGGGAAACATGATTTATAAAGGATATTACCTTCGAGATGTGTGTTTTAATGTTCCCATACATGTATTATTTTTTACAATAAATTGTTAAATTTAAGATAGTCAAATGGGTATTGCTACAAATTTTAAATCTCGTCGATATGTGTCACTTGTCTTCCATCGTACTTTCTCATTCTGCATGATGGAGAGGAAGGGTCTAAAACCTTAAGATGGTGTAGGGAACCAATTTTTGACCTATCCAAAATTGTTGTGTCCACCATTGGTGTTATATAAATTTTGGAGGAAAGATCAAATGCTTGAGAGGATGTAGTTTACCAATGGTTGACACTTGTACTTAATGGAAATTATTTCACATTACTTATCTATAAGTTTGGAGGTTTAATGGGATAAATTTATTCACTAATTGGATACATGTGTCCTTCATGAAATTTTTCATCAATTATTTATTTGGCGAGTTTAGAGTGAGGGGAAAATCCTTTAATTTTGTGGATATTTTGTGCGTCGATGAGTGACACTTTTCATACATCCATTAGAGGTGCTAAAACACATGAAAAACTATTAAGTTCAAAGTATTGCGGGGCATGGTGAAGCCAATGGATGTCAGGTACCTTAGATCCATTTTTGTTGTTAAAATACATGAGAAGAGGTTACTGATTTTTCTCTCTAAATTTAGAAATTTTTATTTAACACATATATAAAAGGATGAATATTGTTATAGGTGATTATTCTGACTTAATTAACTTCCAAAATTAATTTCACAAATCATAATAACAATTTTAAAAGTGACTAGCTACTTTAAAAATGTAAAAACATAAGGGGGAGAGAGAACTTATCTGATTCTATGTGGATCCGGAGGGTTACGAATGGTCCGAGTGTAGGAATAGAAATATCTTTAACTAGAAATGCTTCATTTGTGAAACCGTGACCTTAAACCGAGCTTGGAAAAAATTGTATAATTCATTCAATAATGTTTGTATGGTCTTGACCCTTATGTACGACCTTGGAACTCCTTGAAATCTAGGTCTAAAAATTCTTAAGTGTTTCACCTATCTAGAAATATGTGTTGATGTTTTTCATTCTTCTTCACTTACCTTTACAATGACTCTATAAAATCTTCTCAAAACCTCGAACCCTTGTAGTGCAAGGAGTTCCTGTAAAACAAAATTAGTTCAGTTTTGGGTACCCTTGTGCACCACTGATGTACGCACTACTCAAAAATTCCTCAAACCACATGTCATTCTCCTAACATATGATATCTACTATAGTACAATCAAAAATTGACAATTGTGCTTTGAATATGCCTTTATTGAGTTTCACAATTTCTCAAATGCTTGGGAAGGGTCACTTTACTTTCTTGTATGATGAAAATGGAGACTTATAAACCTGAAAGGATACTTCGAAATAGTGGAATGTGCTGACATAATGGATTTATATGAGATATTCATTTTTTGTGGAGTTTTGAGTGTCTTTTGTGCTATCTTTTTCATAAGGATTTTATAAAGTGTTGGGTCCTTAAATGGGGTATGATTTACTTTATTTTATATGCTTCAAGGGTTTTATAACATGAAAGGATTCCTTTGTTCATATAAAGGTAATGGAATTAAAAAAATTACTACACAACATCTCGGTCTAAAACTATATGGTAGGGTCTATATATAGATTTTCACAACTTTGACGACAAAGATGGGTGGTTTTGGATAGGAGAAAGAAAAAAACATTTTGACTTTATGGGCCTAAGCATGGATGTTTATAAATGTATTTTATGCAATTAGGTTTTATAAATTATTGACAGAGAGGTGTGAAAATATAATAAAGTTACATGAAGTATTATTAGGGTGTGTTAAACAAGAGTGAGGAGAGTGCATTTTTCCATACAAGTATGCAATTTCAATATCGTAGTGTCAAAGGGTATATTTCCAACTATGAGTTTCTACATTCACCCCTTTAAGTATGAAATTTAAAATTACATGCTTAAAGGAAAATATATTTGACTGTGTAGACACACTTTATCTTTTCTCGTAGTAACTTTGTTTTGCAATGTCCCGTTGTGTTGGTGTCAAAGCATGCTCTAGGATGTAACCAACAACTCATAGTGTTGTCAATTCCTAATATAGGAAATTGATATGTAACTCAAATATAATGAAAGTAATGTAAAGAAATGTGAAAAAATAAATGCCAAAATAAATACAAAACATGGAAGGAATATACTTGTTTGTTTTCTGGAGGGAATGTTCTCCCATTCTTGTGTCTTGGATATTCTATATTTTTTTAATCTTGATGGATAATTGGGGGTGATCAATCCTGAATTGTGTTAAGCATATTTCAGTTTATTAGGTGTATAAACCCAACACATGAATTCCAAATAGAATAACCAAATAATTAGTATCCGAAACACCCCACAAAGATAGAAGACTAGGTATCAAAGTTATTCAAAAATATAATATCTTCCCTTAACTACAAGAGAATAATAAGGAATTCCCATGAAGAACTTAGCCACTTTGATACCTTCCATAACCCCATGAAACATACCATTGCACAGGATATAAGCCGGATATTGGAAATTAGGGCATATATTATAAAAGAGAATAAGTGTCCCCTTACTCTTCCCATGTACCGCAAAACCGAGTAAACCAATGCATGTTAATTTCTGGCTAGAGAAAGGAGACTCATGCCCCCAATGTGCCCAGAACTGAAAATGAAATCGAGTATTGTGGAAAAATAGAGAATGAGATACTTCATGCCCCTGAATATTTTCCAAACTAAATCAATATGAGTATGAAACCATATAAAAACCCTATAATAATGGTGAGAAATATGAAACTACTGAAAAAATCTAGAAAAAGTGCTCCTTAAGCAAAACCATATAGTAGGTTCAAAACTATTTTTATAGTCTCAACCATTCTCAGTATATTTCTAACCTTGTGTATATTTTTCTAAAATTAGATATTTGAGTCATTTCTATCTACCTCTACATATGTTTAGGCCCAGAAAAAATGTATGTGTCTTCTAGAAATGTTGAATAAACCCTAGATGTTTTCCCCTCTTTTGAGGCATGTGTGCTGAAGAATATGAGCGCATGGCTCAAAATAAAATATGTATACCCATGTATGAGAATCTTAGAGTCTAAATATAATCTCTAAAATATTGACATGGTGGCCACCAAGAAGAAAGTGCATCTACAAGGGGGATGCCTGTGGTAGAAACCATGACGCAAAACAAGAAAAACAATAACAAGAAACATGATAACCATAACACTGTCAATGCATCAAAATAATAATAGTAGTAGTAGTAAACCATGTGTCAAGTATAAAATAGATGCATACAATGTAGAAAGTAAAACATATGAAACAAGTCACACAAAATGTGAAGTTCTTCTAAACATGGGACACCCATGGTGTCGTAAGACAATCAAGGCACTTAGGCTGAAAAATAAGAGATGCACAACCACACACAAGGAATAATGCTGCAAACATGGGACACCCCGATGTCACAAGACAAATAAGCCTCTTAGGCCATAATCATAGTAACAAATAAACATACACACACATTGTATGTATGAAAATCAATTGTATCCAAATGTATGAAAAACACATAGCCTATGATATAAAAGAGTCGGTTAAAGCAATAGCTATAAGTGCTACAAAAACACATGTGTTAGTCCTATTAGTCCAAAAGATAGAAAATACATTAAGTGTGTGTGTGTGTGTGTGTGTGTGTGTGTGTGTGTGTGTGTGTGTGTGTGTGTGTGTGTGTGTGTGTGTGTGTGTGTGTGTGTGTGTGTGTGTGTGTGTGTGTGTGTGTGTGTGTGTGTGTGTATGTATGTATGTATGTATGTATGTATGTATGTATGTACGTATAACCAAGTGTAAAAAGGAAAGAAAGGAACTATAATGAAAATATAGCACCTGGATATAGTATGAATGAGTATATGTGCCCAAATTTTTACAATCTCGGTAAAGGTCAAGCCAACACCAATCACCGTGTATCACTTTTTGTCCTGTCCTACATCATGTGCTCAATATACCATGTGAACATATGTGTGTAAAGAATAAATTTTATCTATCAAACCAAAGGAATAAATAACATGTATAATGTAAAGTGCAAATAATGTATGCCATAGAAAAAGTCTTGATTTGTATTTTTTTAAATATTTGAATGTTTTTACTTTTTGTGAATATATCAATGCTTTGTAATTTTTAGTGCATAGCTATGTACAAGGAAGAAGGGGTAACACAAGAGATACCATATAACAAAGTGTCAAAAAAGTGAGGGGGAACCCTATAGATTCTAACATCCCAAACACATAAGTATTAAGTGTCATGACATCAACAATAAAAGTGTGTTTATTAGGAGAAACTACAATAGGTGGACCATTGGGATTAATGGAAATAATGGAAAGAGTAAGTGAAAACATAAGGATCAATGTGCGAGTCAAGATATTTGTAACATATGTAGTGTTAGGATTCTTGTCAATATCAACCTCAAACAATGGAGGGAGATACACAAGATTCTCCTTAACCAACAGGTGTAATATGGGAATATTGGAAGCATTAGAATAGTATGTAGTAGCCCATATGACTATAAGAGAAACCATTCACATAAATGTGGAAAGAGGGGGATTAATTTCCCCCATTGATGAAACAAAATGATGTGTATCCATACTATATGATTCATGCATAGAATTCGGAGCATCATGAAACATCATCAAATCAGTGCATTATGTTCATACTTATGGTGGGGAAGTTGGATGAAGTTATATAATATTAGACTCAGTGTGCATAATATTATTATAATTGTATTGAGATGTGTTCAAAGAAAAATATTTGAAATCCATGGTCATGGTGACATTATGAAGGGGGCTATGAGTTTCTCCCAACACATTAGGTATTGTAGATGTAGCAACCACCATAGGGGACAAATCTTTATATATAGGTAAATGTGTAATAGTATGCATTAGGGTGAGAAAAAAAATTGTATGTAAATGATACATAGTGGGGAGTATCAAAGGTGTCAATAGAGATTTCATCATGTAAACCAATAACATTCTAGTCCCACACAAGAGGAGAATAGTGTGCAATGTAATTAGTGTCTTCATTATCATGTATGAGAGAGATATCACAAAGAGTAACAACATGAGATGTGTAATCTATTGCAGAATTATCAATAGAAAATATATCAGTGTTAGGGTTTATCAAAATATTCTAGAGAACATTTTCAAATGATGATTGATAGGTAGGATCACACTTAAGATAGTCATAAAGGGAAATAGGGAGATCCATGGTAACCCTATCAAGCATATCAAACCTAAGAAATCAAGAAGTGAAACCCTAAAGCAAGTAGGATTCGGGATAGGATGTTCAATTAGATTACGTTGGGATCACCAAATAATTTCACCATTTAAATTTAGAATGTTTTATTTAACATACATAAAAAGATAAATAATGTTACAGGTGATTATTCTAATTTAATTAACTTCCAACATTAATTACACAAATTAGAATAACACTTTTCAAAGTGACTAGTTACGTTAAAATGTCGAAACATAATGGAGAGAGTGCACTTGGCTGATTTTATGTGGATATGGAGGGTTCTGGGTGGTCTGAGTGTAGGAATAGAAAAATATCAAATTGTAAATGCTTTATCTTTGAAACTGTGACCTTAAACTGAGTTTAGTCAAAATCGTACAACTCGGTCAATAACATTCATACAGTCTCGACCCTTTTGTAAGGTCTTGGACCTACTTGAAATATGGGTCTGAAACTTCATGAGTGCTTCACCTTCATGTAAATATGTGTCGATGTCTTTTAAAATTCTTCGTTCACCTTCAAAATGACTTTATAAAATCTGCTCAAACCCTCAAACCCTTGTATTGTAAGAAGGATTTCATGCAAAAAAAGATAGTTCATTTGTGGGCACCCTTCACTACCACAAATGTACACACTACTCTAAAGAGGAATCAAACCACACATAATTCTCCTAGCATTTGATATCAACTATAGTGTAATCAAAAACCATGCTTTGAAAATGTATTTCTTAAGTTTCACACTTTCTCAAATGCTTGGGAATGATCACTTTGATTGATTTTATGATGAAAATGGATAGTATTAAACCTATCGGAGACATTATACCAAAGTGGAGGGTTCTTCCCTAATGTATGTGCATGAGTTGTTTCACTATTTATGGAGCTTTGAGTTCCTTTTGTTCTATATTTTTCATGAGGAGTTCATAAAGTTTCAGGTCCTTAAATGATGTATGATTTACTTACTTATATATGCTTCTGAAGGTTGTTATGACATGAAATTATGACCAAAGGGGTGTTTTTGTATTAAGGTGATGGAATTACAAAATAATAATACACAACATATCATTATGAAACTATATGGTAGGGTCGATCGTAGATTTTCACAACCTAACCAAGACTGACGGTTTTGGATAGGAGAGAGAAAAACATATTTTGACTTTATGGGCCTAATCATGGATGTTTCAAGATGTATTTTATGTAATTAGGTTTTAGAAGTTGTTAAAAGAGATGTGTGCAAAGATAAACAAGTACATGAAGTGATATCAAGGTTTGCTAAGCAAGAGTGAGGAGAGTGTATTTATCCATATAAGTGTGTAATGTCAAGATCAGTAGTGTCAAAGGATATATTTCCAAATTTGATTGTCTACAGCTAGATTAAGGTTTCCAAGTGTCCAATAATAGATGTAAACTCTAAGTTAAAGTATTTTGGGCTACATTAATGATAATTCAATGGATTTAAACATCAAGTGGTTGTTTAAATTAAAAACCCTTTGAATAAAGCACAATTCTTCTGATTTTCTTTTGATCTAGATTGTTTGCATGCATATTAGAGGAGGGAAAGCATTTTTATGAGTATTTATCATTAGGGTTCTGAAATAATACATGTATATCATCATATAAATGCTTGAACTTCAAAATTCTAACCACAAGGCCCCAAAATGAAATGAAACCATTTTGGGTGCCAACAAACTCAAAGAACACATTCAACATGAAAGAGATACAAATAATAAGGGGTATTTAAAATTTCATAGAAAAAATAAGGTATATGCAATATATGGTAATATAAGGGGTATTTTATAATAGGAATGGTGTATTGGGAGGGGTATTAATAATAGAATATTGAAAATTAGAACTTGAAATAGGGGTATTATTTAGTATCCTACAAATGAACGTGATATGCCACAAGTTTACTTAGTGAATCCCTCATGCACCTAAGATCCATAACTTTTGTATACTGACTCAAAATGAGGTGTCAATTTTTTTAAAGTGCATAAATTTTCAAGGATAATCCAAATATCCAATATAAATTAGACTTAATAATGTTCTTAATTCAATTTTCATTGGTGTTTTGAAGTTGGTCCATTTTAGCCTTGAAATACATGCAACCACTTCCCCATTTAAAGTTATTGTTGAGAAACCCAATCATTTGGCTCAAAATCATGTAGCAATATAAAAAATCCCTTTCTCATATATAATTGTAAGTAAAATGTACATTTTTCATGCTTCATTTATCATTTGTAACATCAAAGGAAAAAATCATTAAACCATACTTATTTATCTAGAAATCATAATCTTTGAACCATGGCAATGAATATTTACACCATATTTTCTTATGTTCTATTATAGATGATAATGCATGGGAATGGCTATATTCGGTACGTAAGTGTTGTGAAAATGATGGTAATATAGGGAAGATATAAAATCATATGAGGAAAATGCATGTATTTATCACACACCCCAACTTAACCAATTACACATCCCTTTTGCAATCCCATTAGATTAGTTATGAGTAGGAAGGCATTTATTAAGGATAGTAGATCGGATCACAAGCCTTGTTTGCTTCATAATTCATTATTTTCTTAATAATTTTTCACCTCTTTCTTTTTTTCAAGTTTATCTTGCTCTTTTTTATTTTTTTAATATAATTTAAAAAATACATTTTTCTTTGAACCATGTGAACCTCTCACCACCAACATCACAAAGTATATTGTAATGCATGCATTGTATATGAGGAATACATAATATAAGGGTTATTTCACTCATAAGGCAATGCAATGATTGGGATGTTATGTATTTTCATTACATGTATTACTACCCCCAAATTTAGTGTTTACCACCATATTTATTCAAGAAATAAATGCAATTTGTTGACCATTCCCCCAAACTTTATCGTGTCACTTTTCCTCAAGTGTAATAAGAAAGAGGAAATGGTAAACAATGGATAAATAGTATTTCACAATTCAGCATATATCATGGGATGACAAAAAGTGGGTGATGGGATAGGAAGGGTATAAAATGGTAAGAAAGTGGAATGTGTGGAGGTGACATGGAGGTGTGATTTGGGAGAAGGAATACAATTTTAAATAATGTTGATGGACACAAAAATAACATAGTTGTATACATTTCTTGTTAAGGTAAATCAAAATTATTAATCTAAATAAAAACATGATTACCTAAATTTGTGTTGCTATACCAATATCATAGATGTTTTAGAATATTTTGATAGTGTGTATGTTCATGCATACATTCCTAGATTTGAAGAGAAGCAAGTTAGAGAAAATTATTTCTTCTTTTTTTTGGTAATTTTTTTCTTGACTAGCTAACAAGTTGGTTTTCTAGTTGGGACTCTTTATTCAACACTTAGTCAACTATTAAGCTATTTTTATGAATAAATGTTTTCAAAAATGATTGAAGGTTTTCATTATTACATTTTTAGTATTTTATTTTTCCATTGATTAGACAAAAATTGTTTTTCTAATCAAGGTGTTTTATTTTTATTTTTGAATATTGATGACATGATGAAAAGTTAGGAATATGTTGTATAAATTCCTCTATGACATGTGAATCAACCCAAGATATGATTACCTTTAATTATCCTTAGTCATGAGCTCTTTTTCTAACATCTCTTCAATCGTAAGACATCTTTTCATCTTGGAGTGCATAAGAATATGAAGCAATGTAAAGTCTTGAAGTGGAAATATCCTTGTTTTATTGAGCTCTTCATGCCACAAGATTCTCATTTTTGAGTGATCTCTATGTGATGTGATGTTTTCTTATGAAAATAGAAATATTAGGAATACTTTCCCACATCCAAATTTTTAGAACCCTTAAAATTTGTCATGGAAAACACAAAATTATGTTCATCATCCACTTGTAAGTTTTGTTCATCATATTTTAGTTTGAAAGAGAATCAATAATTCCATTATAAATTTCAAGAATATTTACAATGGTAATGTTGAATTCTTATAGTAATAACAACCATATAACAATATTTCAATCATGAATTTATGCATTAGATGTCAGATCATAGGATGGTCAATATGGGAAAATGCGGTATCCACTAATATAATTGGAAAATGGATCTATAAAATATACAACTAAAAAAATTCACTAATGGCTACTATGCATTTGAGATTTTTCTAAAAATAATTCTTTCAATGAAGAGTAGGATAGAATTTAACTTATCTATCCATTTGGCCAATTAGAGTGTCCTCATAAGTCGGAAAATCTTCCTCACATACATTAGGACATAAAATGAAAAATATAAACATGGAAATAACACATACTCATTGCAACTATATAAAATAAATGGTCAAATAAAGAGTGGTTAAATGAAATATGAATTCCTCATTTCAATTAAATTATGGACCATTCCACTTATCAAATCATGGAATGAAATTTATCAAATCCATCAACTAACCATTGGAGTTGAAAATATGCACTTTCATTAGTTTCTACAAGTGTTTGATACTTTTAGGTGGTCTTAAGATCTGCATCTTTCATGATTAATGGTGAAACCCAAAAATAGAAATAATGATAAATGTCATTTAGTTCAAAACATCAAACATAAGTACAACATACTCATTAAGTGTTATCAAGGATAAAAGTATTGAAGCACAAAAATTGATATGGTAATGAGGAAAATCAATATGTTGGAGAAAATTATCGATGGATTAATTTATCGTGCATGTGTATTGTACATAAGTGAGAATGAATGTGTTTATGTATTATGATCTTAACCTTTGGTAAATGGTGTGGAAATTTTGCTTGACTAATCCAAAATGATATTTTTGGTAAAAATATAAAACTAAATATCTCTCTAACACTTGGAGTTGTGTAAAAACTAAAAGAGGTTTTTCATCAAAACACTACCATAAACAACTCTCTTAAATTTTGATTTTTGAGCTATTTGATTTTTCCCATTTTAGATAGTTTTTATAGGTGACGCCTAGTTTCTATAAGTGAAAATAATATTACAAAAATAGGGTTTTCTTCAACATACTAATACAAAAATAATGTCTCTCATTATTGTATTTTTAGAATCTTAGAAAAAATCCTTGAACTCACTAGTTTTGGGATCACAAATATTAAGAGAACTCACTTGTATAGTTCTCAAACCAAAAGTTTCTCTCACATTATACCATAGGGACATAAAACACACAAAATTAAAGGTCTCGATTTAGAAAATTATGTTTGAAAATATTAAAATGAGCTCCTCCATTTAAAAATGATGTGAGAATAATGGAATATAGATACAAACATTAAAATTGTATACAATGTTAATGTTTATTTAGGATTTTCCTTCAATACTTAAATATTCTAAATAAATATTTACTAGTAAAACCTTATCAGAAAATGGATGGATGCAATTCAAGGATTGGATCATTTATTACGAATGGAGATTTTATTATGTTTTCAAGAACTGTATAAGATGGTTTTTGTTATTATGAATGAAGTGGGTGATTCTATTGTAATCCTTGAATATGGATTATGCACCATAGATAACAATGTATGGGAATGTCATTAACTCATTACTATAAAAGGGTTGAACCATCTTATTATTAATAATATGTGTATATGAAGCATAAACATTTAGGTTTTGTAATGGGAGGATGAGCTAGGTTTTGGGGAATTTGGAATAGTATGGCTCTATGTGGTTATGTGTATTTCTATTCAATCTCATCCTTTGGTTATAGTTTTTAATTATGGGGTGATGGCATCCATAAATGGACTTTATATTCTTATAATTTATCCCATGGTTATTGGTATCATTGTACTCAATGTTGAAATAGTAATAGAATATAGTTCCAAGTATGGAATGCATTATGAGATTGGGAAATGTAATAAATAATTAATAACAAAGCTAGAAGAGGCATACTTGGATTTGATGGCCAAGGTCCTCTTTGAATATTGTTTGAAGCTAGTATTTCCTCTTTATGGTTTCCTCATTTACCCAAGCATCTTTACATCCATACTCAACATTTTTCCTACAATTGAGGAAATTGATCCTTAAAAATTGCTCTTCTAGTTTCTCTTGAAAATTTACCTCTAAGAATTATTTTATTATATGTTATTTTTCTACTAGAAGAATCATCTTTGTAGTAGGTTTCAACATTAATGTTGGGAAATAATAACATATAAACTAAATCTATGAATGGTAAGAAGAGCTATAAAAATATCACTTACAATAAGCATATTCCCCCACCAATTTTTTCTCTTATTTGATTATCTCCACCATTTTTAATGTCTAATCCACCCTCATAAAAAGGTGCAAGATATTATTTAATATTGATGGATGCAAATTGGTTTTTACCAAAAAATTGGGATTCTTCATTAAAGTAATTTATTATAGGGAAGATTTCCTTACCATCGTGTGCAGCATCAACCACTACATTTCATTCCTCCTTACCAATTGTTGTAAAACCAATTGTTGTAGATGTACCATGTTTTCCAAAAACACAAAATTTTCTATACTAAATTACACAAAGGTTGTTGTAAAAGTAATTTGTTTAGGCAATATTCCTTTATTAACATGTGTATGCATTTCTACAAGAGAAATAAATGCATCCATCTCATCCTTACAAATATGTTCATATATTTTTGTAATGACATGTGTACGAGTTTTTGTTTCCCATCAATGAGTGAATGTATATCTATCATAGGAAATATTGTTTAATGCACTCTTTTTTCATTAGTGGGCAGAGGTTTTTTCATAAGATAACTTGTTGTCAAGACCTCCTCCTCATCAACAGACTTAGGTATCATTGTAGGAAACATTGTTAGAGGCATCTCTTTCTTTCTAACAAGTACATAAATATCTATAGGATGAACTACTATAAGAATTTTTCCTTATAAAAATGTAGGAGTTTTGGTATATATAGGGGTATGAAATACCTCCTTGTTGCATTCTATCTCCACATATATCATGTTAATTGGTTTCAAGAACATGTATTTATTAAGTATCTTATCAACCATAACCTTGAGGATTTCCATCTCTAGGTGCATATAACCCAACGTGTTCTTCAACCACCCTACATCAACATTTACAAGTAGAGCCTCCTCTAATTCACCTTGCTCAGCCATTACTTCACCTAGAAAGGGTTAATCTTTTTTATTTTTTGTAAATTTTCCTAATTGGTACAATATCGTGTAAAGATAAAATAGAGCTATGAGTGACCCTATGATTATCCGTATAATGACATATTTCCAATTTATTTTCTACTTTTGTAGGAAATAAATTTAATCTAAAAAGTAATAAATTTTAATCTAGAAAATTAGGAGATCTTAGTCAAACTTTTTAAAATACTAATAATTGACACATTTTTCTGAAAATGGTGCCAAAATGAAGATAAAATCAAACCACCAATTAAAATTGGTGCAACTAAAATATGTTTATAACCCACCCAATACATTTATTAGGGTAGCCACTTGGTTTGTTGATGATGTTACTATTATTAATTATTCAATGCAAGGTTCATATAATTTTGAAAGGTGTCAAGCATTGTATGTGCGTAACTATTCACTCTCAAAAGGATAAGGCCATAAGTGTTTCATATGGGAAACACACTTGCATTAAATGAAATTATATGGAGTAAATCACACTTATAGAAAATTAAAGTTCATGAATTTACATACTAATCTAAATCAAAATCTTCCCAAAAGTGAATTGAAAGTAAAAACATGAATAGAATCGTACACATGGAATTGAATTTCTAGAAATAAATAACATAAAATTTTATAATTGGAATGAAAATAAATTACTCACTCAACATAAAAAATAATAATTAACGGATGGGGATCTTCATCACAACTCCTTGCAAGTGGGCCTTTCCTCGATTGGACTTAAGATTCAATCCCTTCATTGCTTAAGACATGATTAACTCAAAGAAACTCTTATTGACCTAAATGTATCATTAATTTTATTTCTAAAATTTAATTATAATATGAATAGACTTGTTCTCGATATATTACTTTATTATCTTTCCATATATTTTATCTTTGATCCTTCTTTATAGCCTGCAACTTCTCTCTTAAATAGAGAATCTAGGGTATTATTATAAAATCACCAACTTAAGAGAGTTACAACCTTAAATTTATAATAGAAATGGATCATAATATAGTTTTATATAATAAGATGTTACAACCATGTGGAGAAAATATAATTACAACTGTCAAATGAGAATGGTGGAGGTTACAATTTATTGTAACACCTTTCATCTTGTTCACAACTACCTTCTAACCTAGTAAAACTCCTTTCCACAATTTCCTTGATTAGTTAGAATAATTTGGAGGTGACATCTAGTTGTGAATCTTCCTAACCAAGAAAATAGTCACATACAATAGTTGTTTCAAATGACCTACAATAGTTTCTAAGGGTAACCTACAACAATTACTATGGGTGTTGTTTGAGATCCATAACTTCTACATTTGGACTCAAATGAGGTACCATTTTTTAAGTTCATAACATTTCGAGGAGAATTCAAATGTTCAATATAATTTATGATTAAGAATATTCTTAATGAAAGTTTTTATTTTTTCCCCAAGTTGGTCCATTTTAACCTTACAATGCACACAACACTTATTTGATTGAAACGATGGTTGAGAAACCTAGCCATATGGCTTGGAATCACATACCAATATAAAATGTATCCATTTATCCTTTATAAATGTGGGTACATTGTACATTCTACATTCTACATGCTTAATTTAACATTTGTAATACTAAAGAAAGAAATCATTAAACCATACTTGTTTATCTATAAATCATAATATTTTAACCATAACAATGAATATACACAACATATTTACCTATGTGCTATTATGGATGATAATGTAGGGGAATGGATATAGGTTGTATGTAAGTGCTATGAAAACCAAAGGAATATAGGGAAGATATAAATTCAAATGAGGACGATTATTGACTCATCATTTGTCCCTATTATGTATTTATTGTTGAATAACTAATGTATTTTTATTTTAATCATTTACCCAACATAGGTTATTTAAACATAGAAAAATTGAAGGTGTTCAATTCCTTACAAAGAATAAATTTTGGCAATATTTTTTATGACATACGTAATTGATTTAATGACTTGTATTTTTACATGTACAGTAGTCCTTTTACTTTTAAATCTAGTCCTAATTGTACTATTAGTTACTTCTATTTTTTAGGAAGTCAACTTCTAAGTCAAATAGCCACATCTAGGTGGAAATGTAGGAAGGTTTGTAGAAATATATAGATGCATTAAGATCATCAAATACATAAATATTTTTCCAAGATTATTAATTAAGTGTTAATCCAAATTTATGAGTTTAGTTTTTAATGATATTTAACCAAGTTTAGAAACTTAAAATTAATTATTTGATTAACAATAACTCAATAATTTATACTTTTTTATATAGTGAACATTGGGCACCTATCAAAGTACACCTCACATATGTTATTTTCAAATATTATCATTACATTATTTAACTTTAAAATTTATAAATTGGTATATAATATGGAATTTGTTTTGTAGGAAATTTTGCATTCAAAAGAGGATATTGGCATCAATGAAAATGAAGATGGTGGTGGTGGTCATGTCAGTGGTGCAAGTGTAGGGGATGATAATGGTGGTGGTGGTGGTGGTGGTGATGGTGACAAGGATGTGATGGCGATGATGGTGATGGTGACGGTGATGGTGATGCACAAGAGGAGCAAGAGTGGGAACAAGAACATAATAAAAATGTAAAATAGCATGTGCTCTTAAAATATTTTATAAACTATTGTTTAATAATTTTAAGATTGTTTTTGTAATGATGAGTATGTGTAGATATTTTACATATAATATAGTTTTATTTTATGTTCAAGATATATGTGAGTTTGAAATTTGTTTTGAGCACAATGACATGTATTTTTTCTCTACATTATTTTTAATAAGTTGATTGAAGATATTGTTTATAATTAATGATTAAACCCCTCTAATATATATAAATTATAATTCTAAAGGATTTTATATATATATTAGTGTATTTTGTACATAATTTCTTAAAGAATGCATGGTTTACAAATAATAGAATTATAGTTTTTAATTTTTACATAATTTAAATTTATTGTTTTTATAAATAATAATATATTGGATTATAGTAAATTGTTATCTTAAGAAATTTGAATCTTGATGCTAATTAATTCAATTCAGATATATTTAAACTTGTTTATGTGGGGTTGTCGATGCAGACTTTGACATTATTTTTATCACACAACAAATAATTATGAGAAACCCAAAAATAGAGATAAGAAATGGTGGCATAGAGTGAATCCAATGAATTGTTGACTAATTTATTTCTCAAAACCACAAAAAAATTAGCGTTTTTACATTTTTTTAATTTGCAATTATAGATTTTTCCAATTTCAATGCTAATAGTGAAGTAAACTGATCAAAATATAGTATTAGAATCAAACTCTCATATTGTAAAAACCATATGCAATTAATTTTCCCAACATAAATCGTCACTCCATGTTTCAAAATACTAATAAAAACACAAACATAATATATGTATGATGTGTTTACTCAAAATAAATAGACAACATAGACCCTATTTTTTATATTGAAGTTTTATAATAATTTGCGAAGCAGTGAGAACATTTGAAAAATCATGCATTAGATTTCCAATCCTCAAATTATGATTAGGAAAGCCTTGAATAAATATGGGAATGATTCCCAAAAATACTTAAATAATTATGACATGGATGTCCACAAATTTCTTGAATAATTATGGAAAGGATATCCACAAATGTTGAGCAGATAATGTATAACACTTAGCAAAAGGCATACAGAAGATTCACATGGAAGAGAAGAGCATGTTCAAAGGAATGGGAGGATTGGAAAGGAATCACGCCACAGAGAACAGAGGTAGATTCAGGACTTAGCTATTTTCACGATTACGATTTATTTTTGGAAGATGGCATGCGGATAACACAACTGGGAAAAGACTTATGCGACACAAATCGGCTATTTTTGGAAGAACGGCTATGGAGCACTTTGCATGGATGTAGGCTAAAGATAGAATTGTGACTGATAGTTAACTAGGAGAGATCTATTGTTAGCGCACTTGCATGTGTGGTTGTAATTGTAAAGGCACATGGATATTTTTAGCATGCGACCTATTTTGGGAATAGATAAGTGGTGAAGGGAAAGTCCCCACCCTTATAAATATGTAGTGAAGTTCATAGTATAGGAGTGATATGTAAGAACTGGATTACTATGAGAGTATGGTGTAAGAACTATTACGCACATGAGCATATAATGTTATTATTGTAAGAAGCTTCTGTGTATTCTTGTGTTTTTATATAATGAAGTGTATTTGTTGAACCAAAGTATTAATATTGAGTATAATAGTTTCTTGCATGCTTGAATTCATTTTGGTTATGATTTAAATTTGTTATCCTTATATCTAGATCTAAACATGCACTATAGAATGATGTATTAATTATGGACCTGAATGCATTAAGTCTTCATAATGCTAACATCCTGCAACAACAACCCTAAAGAGGGGCTTGTTACCTTTGCACACTTCATGTGAGCACTCATTCTAGGCTGAGTGATGTGCCAATTAGGTGTGTCTGGGATCTTACTTTGGTAAATTATAGGTTGCATCATTAGTTTCATTGTCGGACCTCTTTTTCAATTATTTTCGGATAGTTCGTGATGTATACATATCGGTTGACCCTAGCAAGTGTTGAGGAGTGGATACATGACCTAGAAGAAGAATACGCATGGATAATCAGCACCGGATCTAAGTTTGACACACGCACATGGGTGGAGTAGAATTTGTATGATTGTTTGTATGAAATATTCTTCATTATTTTTCCAGTAGAATTGTACAAGTGGTTGGTTGCTTATGTGTCTAAACAGAATTGGAGGTATCACACACTTGTCTAGATGCAAGAATAATTTCATACCCTTTATGATGTTGATCTGATTTGGACTCGAATTGTGGATATGTAGTTATTTTTACACCCACCAATAGAACAAGGGAATCCCATGCGCGCCTACCTATCACCCAGTGGGCGGTGGGCGCTCACCAGAGGCATGCGTGGGTGTCGAGTCTCTCTTTTATGTGATTTGAGTGGAAAAATATCATCAATGATCCAAACTTAAAGGAAGTGAGTGGAAATGAGACATGCAAGCATCATAGATCTCAGAACGGATTCTAGATCAGTGCAAAATCATTTCGCATGCAAAAAGTACTTAATAGATTAAGAACTCGAATCAAAACAAAAGGGAAATACGTAAGAATTAAGACTCATTCCATAAACATGTGTAAAATAGAAACATGAAGATATCTAAATACACCATAATCATGACTAGGTCGATTCATATAAACCGTAACCTCATTACATTCATTAGATTCATTACAGAGCATCACAGAAAGGGAAACCAAATTCATGCATCAAAACTGGATCCTTATCATTTAGCTCTCAAAAATAAATTTTATAACCCAAACCCTTGATACATCCTTCTCCTATTTTTTATCTACCCAACCCAAATAGAGTTCATTGTGGCATTTCTACAGAGCTCCGCTCTCTATTGATCTCTCTCTTGCACATCACCTCTATATCTGATCTATGATGCCTTTTTTCTCTCTTTCCTCTCTTCTCGCGGGTATTTGTATATATAGGCATCCTGAAGTGCCAACTCATCCTTATGTGGCCTCAGATCTGGTCCCAAGTGTCTGAATGTGGTCCTCCATGGGAGAATGCTTCTCTAGGCTTGAGCTCTCCATTTTCTCGCTATGATGTCTTCTAAAAACTTCTAATGTAGGGAATATTCCTTCTTAGGACAACCTTCCACTAAGTTGGCACCTTATCTATTCTACATGCGCAGCTAGGTCACGCTTTTCTCATGTCCTGCCCGATACACCAAATATGGCTAAGTCTCGAGACCTTGTCTTCCGGTACACAACACGGCCCTTTTAAAACCTTTCCTTGCACACCTTCTTCTTGTGCGGCCATCCTTCAACCTAGGCCTTACGTACCCATGTGCCTTTGTGTACTTAGTCAATATTTTAGGGGCCCAACATCACCCCACACTATGCATGTTCTCCGCCTACGGGAACACTTCACCAATGAATAAAGAATCATAGTAGACTTACGTCTTGGGAAAAGAATAAGGGGATGAAGAATTTAGGAAAGAAGAAAGAATGGGGAAGTGTTGGCATTATTGCAGCAAGCTAGGAAAAAAAATTGCAAGTCAGCCTCCAACTTGTTCTAGGCATCAAATTTGTTTTGTGCTCTTTAAGCACAAGTCACCGACTAGGCGCTTACCTCCCCAAAACCCACCCATCTCCTTGAGTGTTCATAGTGTCAAAAATTTTCTCCAACTCCTTTCCCACATCCTCAAGTGCGTCCATCCTTCTAGTAATCTATGGGTATAGCTCCTTTAGCCGATTCTTGATTGTACCCCTTAGGGCCTCAATAGCTTCTAACTTCTTTTCAACCTTGGCCAAGATTCTATCCCACTCTGATCTATTCCCTTTGTTCTTTTCTTGGAACTCTTTAAGCTTTGCTTCATAGTTGGTGACCAGAATGCCCATCACTTTATCTCTGTATACGTAGTTGTCATATGCAGCCTCAGTGGTATGGGTAGCAATCTTTACATTAGTAAGGACTTTGTTGTATTCAGCCATGATTGCTACTACCTTTAATTTATCCTCCTTCTCCAGGCATGCTGCTACTTCTAAGGTGGATTCTAAGGCTAGAGGTTTCCTCTCCATGGTGAGGATGCGCGTTAGGTATTCAAGGAACTCAAGGTAAGATCCATACTTTTGCGCAGATGGCATCAGGTCTCAATGCTTCAAAATAACGGCATCTCGTGATGGATTCTACCTTCTTATGTACTTCGTGCACCCTTGAATTTTCTTCTCGAGCTCACGCTTTAGCTAAGCATTAATCAACTCCTCATACTTTAAATCCTTGGCCTTCTCTTCTAGCTCTTCCTCCTTCTTTTCTAGCTCTTCCTCCTTCTTTTCTAGTTTTTCTTCTAGAAATCTTATCCTATCATTCCATCCAAAGAGCCTAGCTTCATCCTCAATTGAGACCTTGTTATGTGCATTGCAAAAATGCTCATCTAAGAGTCGTTGAGCATTTACCAAGGGGTTGTCTCCTTTTGACTTCATAATTTTCATTAGTGCCCCCTGGCTTACCTTGAACTCTGGCTCATCGATGTGGGACTCAATTGCCCAAGAGAGCATCTTCCTCATCCGAGGGTATGCACCTTCTTCATCGAACAACTTCATTTCCATGAGTTGATCTGTTGGGATGATGCTTTGGAAGTGCATGCGTAACACCTTGATGGGATCATTAATGTAGCTCATTCCTTACCTCTGGATCTCCACGCACTTTCCCCTTGAACGCGTGCCCTTAGGAATAGTTATTGATAGACTGGGGCCTCCCGTGCTGCCATGATCTTTCCATGCACTTTCTTCCTTATCTTCTTCCATCACTATATCAGTGTTGCACTCCAATTCTTGTTCTACCAAGGCCTCAATGATTTTAATTTCTTCTCTTTCTTCCACCTCATTTACTTGCTCCTACATAAGGCTTTTAGTTTTCTGATCCTACGCGCTAACCTCCTCACTTCTGCCTTTTCCCGGGAACCTTCCTCCTCCTAGCTACCCTTGCATCGTACGAAAAGGAACTCATGTTCTTCTTCTCCACCCTCTTATTCTAAATCATGCACACTAAAAACAAGAGGCTCTTAGTCCCCTTCAGGATCATCTTCTTCATCATCATCCCTCTCACCTATGTATTTCTCCAAGCTCTTCGTCTCCTCCGAGTCAGCTTCCTCCATCACCTTCTGTTTCTTCCTAACTGTGGATTCTAGTATAGAAGATTCTACTTTCTCTTCCTCTTCCAGTGATTTCTCCTCTACGATAAGCTTTTCCTGTGCTAGTGCCTCCTCTTTGACTGGAGACCTCTTCTTGTGCATGTAAGTACTCGTTCTAGCACTTTTTCTTGGGGTGCCTAATGCTTGTGTATCTTGGGCACTTGGTGCCTTCTTATTTATTTCTTTTGTCTCCTTCTTCTTGGGCGCGGTATTCTTCCTACTTGTTAGGTCCTGAGGTATAGCTATCTCATTTTCAAGATAAGCTCCCTTCTCAAACTTGGGCCTTATCCAAAGGTATATATGCATCGCGGACCTTCCTGCAATAGTCAGAGTTAGGGGTTTTACCATTTGGACTTCGTGTGACACGTATTTTTCCACGTACGTGAGTTTGTTGGGGTGGACCAACATTCTACACATCTCCCTATGGTCCCAGTCCAAACTTCCAAGGTCAAGATTTAGATTTTTGGACTCCTTGAATCTGTTAACTCCCTCCTAGAAGTACTGAGTTGTGAAGGCGAATGGGAGCTTGCACCATGGGCTCATGTTTTCATCCTCCAACTTAAATCTGCCAATGTAGAAGTGTTGGTACATTGCAAACTCATCTTCTCCTACCGTAAGTGTTGGCGCTTGTTCCGGTATCCTCCATTCTACCCCGAACGCATTCCTTAAGTGTGTATACCATTTTTCAAGATGCACCTTGTGAACAGGCATCATGCTATCACAAGTATATTTCTCAAATATTTTTTTAGGCGAGGGGTCTTCCTCTAGGTACTCCCACACAAACTTATATGATGCATATGGTACTCTAATTTCTGAGAACAAAATGGTTAAGAGGAAATTACCAAAGAGAATATTGTCTCCTTCCTGTGTGCTAGTGATAATTTCATCTGCAATGTATGCAGACAGATTGTAGATGGTTCCCTCGATAATTTTCTACAAACATTCAACCAGGACTTGCTTACCTGCGTCCATCTTTCTTGCGCATTGAGTTTTGTTACCAAGAATGTGGCCATTCTCATCACTAGGTATTGGATATCCCCAATATCAAAATAACTTGACCCCTCCTTGTCACATACGCAGCCACTATATCCTTAACTACTTCCTTGTCACATAGGTCATCCTCTAAACTTTCTCCCTCATAGATAAGGCCTGTGAATCTTGAAATTAGTTGAGGGGTTATGCACATCTTGTGCCCCACGAAGTGAAAGTGGTCTTCATGTACACGTGACATTAGCCACTGATAGAGGCACTTTGGCTTTCCGAAGTAGGGAAACTCATAGAGTTACAATAACCCCACCTTCTCTAACTTCACCTTGACTTCATTATTATTAATTAGTAACCCCTCAGGTGTTCTCTGGTGAGTTGGGTGCACTAACTCCAACTCCATTTCCTTTTCAATCATGTTCATGTGATTATTGTAGTCACTTACTATCATTTTTCTCAAGTGGGATTCCCATTCCATCCCGAGTGAAACCCCATCTAGGTACTGCATTTCTACATACCATTCTTTGTTGGTACTTACGTAGTTTCTTATTGTTTTCCCTTTCCCTTGCCCTTCTTAGGTGTTACTACTTGGTTTCTTGGGTGTCATTTCAATTTATCTTCCTATCTCTTCTCTTCTATCTTTTCCAAGTTCAAATCCCTAACCTATGAAGAATACTCTTTTCGGCCCGAGCCCTAGCTTCCAAACCCTAACTAGAATATCTTTTCATAAGACAATTGCTTCTCCACTACTCTCCCCACACCCGTGAATTACTTCCCCTCGGTTTGTAGATCCAAAATAATCACTTCTTGGTAAAATCTTCCAATTTTTCTTCATACGGATCAACTCTGAAACCCTAGTTCACAAAAACTTTTCCTTCTTCGTATTCGCAATGTAAATAATGAAGTGCCCAACCTTCTATTTATTATTTTCCCCTCTTTTAACATTAAATTCTACCTTACCTACCACCATAATTTAACACTTAATGTGGCTTTTTCCAACAAATTCTGACTTTGGCTTTTTATCTCACACGCCCAACCCTACGTGGATAATTCCCCAACCTTCTCGCGTGTAACATATCCATCTTGACAGAGAATCTTGCGCACACGTAACCAGCACCAAGGCACTTCTTCGATCATGATTTTTTCTCTCGCCTACCTCATGTTTCATTTGCGCTTATTCCTCTCTTGTATGTGGATCCCCAATGTAGCTTTACCCCGACACCAACCGTCCTTTTTTACCTTTCCTAGCATGTACTTCCTTTACAGGCCATTCAACCGGCTTTCTAATGCAATCCTTCCCGGAGTTTCACACTTCAAGTTCTTCCACCTTACTCCACCCCACACTAAAATGATGCACGGTCCTCTGCGTGAGTTACAACCTTCAAAATTAATGAGATTACAAGTTCCTAAGGCATAACACAAAACAATAACAAGAAATGGATACACAAGAAAAGAAAATACATTAAGGGAAATCCTAAACTAACTAACAATATTGCCTTATTTACAAACACCAAGAAGACTTATTTATAGTAGGGCTTCATCCTACTCCCATTGAAGTGTCTTAGAAATCTCGTCCCATCCAACGCTTGTATCTGGCATGTGCCCAAATCAAGGATGTACGAGATGATGTAGGGACCCAACCAATGGACTTTTAACTTCCCAGGATGGCATAGAAACTTTGAATCATATAGTAAGACCATCTTCCCAACCTCAAACTTCTTGTTCTTAATGTGACGATCATGCCATGCCTTTTGTTTTACTTTTTCTTCTTCTTGCTCCACTTGGTGAGTGATCATCTTTTGTCCAATTGCATTAACTTGTCAATTTTTTCTTCCATTGCTTATTCATAGGCCAATCCTCGTACGCACATTATACATAGAGAAGGTAACATGAATTCAATTAGAAGTACAGCTTCCACATCAAACACCAGTTGAAATGGTGTGGCCTTATTCAACCTCTTGTAGGTTGCCCTATATGCCTAAAGAATGGCTGATACTTTGTCATTCCAATCCTATCTACCAACATTACAAATCTTAGTCAACATGTGGCTAAGTATTTTGTTAAACACCTCAACAAAGGCCTTTTCCCGAGGATGATAAGGAGTAGTTTTGTGATGGGGCACCATGAATTATGATAGCAGAATCCTAACTATTTCATTGAGGAAGTGTGTACCTCATCACTTGTCAAACTCAATGGGCATCCATATCTCGCTAATTATGTTTTCCCATAACAAACTAATAGTGGTAGTCATTGTACAATCCTTTGTAGGTGTTACCTCTCGCCCACCTTGTCAAATAATTAGTGCAAGTGAGATATACCATGAAGCGAGTCCTTCGCATCACTAGCGAGATTGGTCTAACAAAGTTGATATCCCATTTCTCAAATGGTTCCACGTTGGATATTTGTTGCAAGGGAATTTCATACCTTTTTTTAGGTTTTCCAAGGCACTGGAAATGGTCACAAGCCTTGCAAAACTTGATGCAATCTTGATAAATGGTCCCACACCAAATCCTTATGAGTAGAATCTTCCACATGGTTACATTTCCTACATAGTGTCCTTCTGCAATCCCACCATGCGCTTCTTCCATAATTGCAATGCGCTCATGTTCTAGTATGCATCAATGTAGAACCTCATCATGACCCATTTTGTATAGATCTCCACTAATTAGCATGTAGGGCACGCACGTATGGCCAACTTCTTCTTCTCCAAGGCCTTCATTCCATCTGGTGCCACCTATTTGGATAAATACTAAAATATCTTTCAAATCCAAGGGCATGTGCCACAATCTAAAAAGTTACGCGTTTGGCATAGTCTCTTCAATACTCTACGTGTCCTCCCCTGAATCAATCCTAGACAAATGGTCAAGTCTGGAATTACTTTTTCCTAGTTTGACAACCACTATGAACTTGAATTCTTGGAACAATAGTACCCACCGACATATGCACCCTTGTAGAATGGGCTTGTTCACCAAGTATCTCAATGCCATATGGTCGAGTATAAAATATAAAAGGGGTTGCCAAAAATACTATCTGAATTTATGAAGAGTGTAGATCATTAATAATGCCTCACACTTAGTCGTACTGTAATTCTACTCTACTAGTGTCAATTTCCTACTTGTAAAGCACAAGGGATGATTAACAATCCCTTCACTAGGCTATGTAAGTACTACTCCAATGGCGGTTCCTAAGGCATCCACATGAACATGGAAAGGCTTATCCCAAGAAGGGAAACGTAGGATGGGCACAATGATAAGCCTATCCTTCAAAGTGTCAAATGCCTTCTGTTATGCCTCTCCCCAATGAAAGGCACTTTTATGTCTCTGTAATTATTCTAAAGGCACAACGATCTTGGCATATCCCTTGATGAACTTCCCATAGTACCCTGTATGCCCAAGAAATCCATGCACTGTGCTCTGACTAGTAGGTTCCCTCAATTCCACAATTACTGCAACTTTTACAGGATCTACTAGCAAGCCCTCCTTACATATTATGTGCCCCAATAATGTTCCAAATGGGGTAGCAAAGACACATTTCTTAATGTCAAAGGATATCCTCAACTACTGACACCTTTCAAACGTAAGCCTTAAGTTGTCACAATGGTCCTTCACTAACACATATATTGTCCAATCATCTAGGTGGACTTGAAGGAATTTATGGATAAAGTCCTAGAAAGCTTGTACCACAATGTGCGAGAACATAAAAGGTGCATTCTTTAACCCAAAAGGCATGACTGTATAGGAAAAATTTCCCCACTCGGTGGTGAAATTCATCTTCCTTTGGTCCTCCTTCATGATCCTTACCTGGTGATAGCCCAAGAATCCATTTATGAAAGAGTAGACCTCACGCCCTACCACTCCTCTAAGATTTCTTTAGTAAATGGGGTTGGGAAAGGATCAATGATACATACTGCATTTAGGTCCCTGTAACTAACACAAATCCTTGTCCTTCCATCCTTTTTTATGCTAATTACGATTGGATTTATTCATTCTCGAATCTTCAACAACTTTAATAATGCATGATGCTATCATCTTATCTATTTCATCCTTAACCTTCACACGCAAGTTAGGATTCATTCAAGATGCTCTCTTCCAAACCGATCGCACACCTTCCTTCAACTTAATTCTCATTTCCCCCAAGGAATGTTGAACGCCTTTGATTTCATGATACCCACGTGGGAATAAATCCTCAAACTCACATAAAAGATTGATCTTAGAAACTTCCTTCTCCGACCAATAGTATCTGATGATAGCCTCTTTAGGCTCCTCATCTGAGTCGATGTTAACATTATTTTTCTTTAAAGGCTCATGATAGGCACGCGCCCATTCATCATCACTGTCTACCACCTCGCACGTCCCTATAGAATGGTCAAAATCCAAATTTTTCACTTCTTCACCATTAATAACATGAATCATCTTCCCCTTTTCATTTTCCAAACATGTGCACTCAAGTTGTATCTCTTTTGTTTCTTCTTCCTCAAAGTGTGCCTCAAGGCCAGGTTCACCTAGCAAATCCAGTATCCTATCTTCTTCCATGGAACTATCCTCAATGGTAAGGTGCTTGACAACCTGCAATGCCTTATCCACCAAGGGTTTTGTACTCCAATACTCAAATGTTTGAATGAGATCAGCCGCTAACTCTTGCCAATTCCCTATCTGGTGGCATGTCTTAGAATGAATGTACCATGCGCATGCACAACCTTGTAGGGTGGAATACAACTTGTGAACCCATAATGAAGGTGGCAATGCTTCTGCACTTCCCATCCAGGCTACCTCACATGCTTGGATGTGGAAGGAAGTGGTCTCTTTACCATGGTAATCTTTTATAGCCATGGGCGTGTTACTCCTACAAAACCTTACAGAGAAGGCAATTCTCACCTCGTACCATTCCAAGAGATTATCCCAATGCATTTCCCACTAGCGCGTAGTATTTCTGAGTAGGACGTAATTTAACATCCCCTTCATTCATTTTCCTCCTTCCATTAAGCTTCCATCTTCTGTAAAAAGATCTTAGGGAAGGCTCCTCCTAAGTACTTAGGTAGCTCCTTTCCTCCTAGGTGTCGGACCATACGCGTCTTTGTCACCGATCCTCTCAAATTTCATTCGATCAACTCGTAGGTTCCATGCACCCAATTGTCACATGTTATACTTGGTGGTTTCACTTAGGGACCGAGCATCCTCAAACTAGATAAATCCTTCGTGGGATGAATTGTCTTTGGATCCCTGATTAAGTGCACATATATTTTATCCATGACTTTTTCTCCCTAAGGTTCAGTATAGGGTGTTGATTTCTCATCATCTAGGGGTATGATGACCCGCTCCTCCTCATTTTCAAATCTTATGTATCCCTTGTTGAATCGAACTTTTGCATTGTTCTTATAGCACCATGGGCACCCAAGTAGTTCTAGGAAATTGTCTACCTTGGTGAGCACCAAGGCTTTGAAATCCCCAGTAAACATAGCTCCTGAATAGTGATGGTTGCATCCTTTAAGACACCGATGGGAATTTCCTTCATTTTTTTAACATATACGTAACATTCAAAGATGGTTGTGATACAGGCCTTCCCATCTAATTCTATGCATCCAAGGTGAGAACATTGACCTCTGCACTCCTGTGTCAATGAGGATATTACTAAGGAGTCATCCATCCATGACCGTATTTAACGTGATACCCCTATCATAGTCAAGGTTGTGAGGGAAAAGGTTTGCATGCAAGACCTGCCTCTTGTGCTCTTCCCCGGCATGTGGTACCTTCTCTCTTAACCATGCTCCTAGCAAGCGAATAATATTCTCTTGTCTTAGCATTTTACATACTTCCTTGACCTCATCTAGGTCATCTTTTGGCGCCTCAACCTTCCTTCTTTGATCCTCCCTCCTGATCGCTCCTTTAGACATTGGATTTCTCCTAGTAAACTTTGAATGATGTACATGGTTTCTTGATATACCTCCTTCTGATGCGTAGGGTCTAGGTACTTCCCATGTACCACTTCTTCCCTTGAAACCAGGTTCTTCTGCCTTGGTATTTCCTTTGTGAGTGCGGCCTCTGCTCTTGTTGTTACCATAACAGGTTCCAAGCCTACATCACATGTCACTCGTGGCATCCATTGTGTGTCAGCCTTTTTAATGCTTACCATTGTAGCACCATTATCTTTCTGGTGCTACTAATTCATATGCTCAAACAACTCAGGGCACTCCTCATTCTTTTGCTTCTTCCCGCACCATGATCACTGCAATAAATCTGGGCACTCGCACTTGCAGTGGTTTGTAGACCCACAATTAAAACAAGTTCCACGCGGGAACTCACTCCTTCCTCCTCCACAGCTTACCACGACCATGGAATCCTCCGTGAAATCCCCTTCCATGTGCACCCCCATCTGTGCACTCCTCATAATGGCAGTCATCATTCTTAGAACTACTGGTAATGTTGGTTTGGTACACCCCATGATCAATGGCCTCATGGATCTGATCAATAATCCTATAATCCTTAGTGGCATGGGTCATATAGGTGCAGATCTTATAGTAACAAGACACATTCTTTTGAATTGTGCACTATAACAAGGGACATACACTTGCATCATGGTCCCCATGAAAAATTTCACGATCTCACATTACGGCGCATGCTATCCTTCAGACAAACTATCCTTGACATGCCCTTCTACTTCACAATATGTACACCACATACCATTGTGATTCTCATGAGCTAAGTTCACAGAAAAATTCTCCGGCCTACTTAGCCATAGCACTGATTTGAACCTCCAGGAGAACGGGCTAACACCAAGTATCAACACTTCCAATAGCTTCGGCATGTAGAGCAACTTCTAACACCTCGCGGGTCTATGAAAGTTTTATGAGATAAAGCTCTTCTAAAAGGTGTTATCAACCCCCCAAAAAACCATTGAGCATGCTATGAAGGGTGAATGTCATATGATAATTTTGACAGAGGGTTTTGAACCATGCATCATACTCCCACACACTCTCTGCCATTCCCTATTGAATCTCCTTTAGGGTGCTTTGATGCTCTTTTGTTCAAACTCAGGGATGTGGAATTTTTCCAAGAAGGTGTTATTTAAAGAAGTATAATCCACCACCATTTGATGAGGGTCATATTTTCTATACCAGCTTATGCGCACACCCTTACAACGTCGTTACAAACTGACTTTCCTTCCGCTCCGGGGTTGTGATCCCTTTCTTGCACCATAGCAACTCACACTTGTGAACATGTTCATTAGCATTTTCAATACCTCTATAATCTGGAAAATGTAAAGACATCTCAAAGAATACTTGAGGAGGTGGTTGGGGCCCTTATCCTCTTAAGCCAGAGCCTTGGTTTCCTTCGGTGTTTCCCCCACTACTGGATCCACTAGATCCACCAGGTCCTGTGCCTCCCGACCTACCGATAGACCAGTCTTGTTCCTCCTCACCCATCGACTCACTAGATCAGCTAGGCCATGTTCCTCCCGACCCATCGTCCCCGTAGTGGTCATGCCAAGGGTCCCCAAAGTTCCATTGAACCGCACGTCGACGCTTGTGATAATGCCCCACTATTAATAGTGTACCCGGCCACTCCCGGATCATGCAAGACCAAAGTCTTGTGTACTTGCTCCTTGTCTAAAAATTCCTCCGAATACTAGAATAGTATGCGTAGCCATAGAAGTGGGAAATGAGAAATTGTATCTCCTAGCACAGATCTGTCACTTCCACTGATACCAACTGGGTCAGGGATACTCCTTCCTTGATTTGTAAAACCAAGCACCATGTATTAGTCACTAAGTGGGTTTAGATGTGCACTAACGACTCTTCTCTCTCCACGTAACGAACTCTCATCGAAATCAAGGTCTCTCTTACGTTATTGCCAAGATGGGGTAGCACATATTGCTCAGGTTCCATGTCCTCCACGTGAACCTCAACTCCTTCCCATAACGTCTCCCTCCATACATCCATCACACCTACAACCTTACATTGTCTAGTAATCTCCCTTTCACGTGCTTCACTATACTTGAGTCGTCTCTCCTCCCTTTCTTTCTCTCATTGTATTACTGTCATCTTCCTCCACCCTAGCTTCCTCACCCAACGCTCAAAATGGTTTAGCCGGCCATTGGAAATACCTCTAAACTCAAGGTAACAATCAATATCTTCATTGTTAGAGGGATAGCACGTAGAAATGATCCTCTGGGCTCCCACGAAACTCAAACTCAAAGCAACTTCCTGGACAAGAATATGCAAAAATAGTGTACTCCATAGTGTAGCTAGTTAGTACTCCTTTCCACCAATGATCCACGGCAAAGACGAGTCCACGTCGGTCTACATCTTACAACCTCTCGGTACTCTTCTTGGGTCCACGCACTTGATCTATAATACCATCTTGATCTAGACGCATATGTTGAGAGCCATTCATATAGTTCTACTTTGTGAAGAAACAAAAAAAGTTTCATACAAATCATGGCAAATGTTCTCTTCTATCCATCTACGTGAATCAAACTCAAGTCTAGTAGTGCTGAATCTCTAAGAAAATTCATCCTTTTTGCTCTTGAACCTTGATTCAACACTTTCCCAAGTTAAACTCTCTCGTCATCACTCATTACACAGATCATAATGTATGCCATTTCTCACTACAAATTTGAAAAGATGTCTCGACAATGGAACCACGATGTAGTCATTTTAACACCCACCAAAAGAACAAGGGAATCTCATGCGTGTTGTCCTATCACCCAGCGGGTGTTGGGTGCTCACTCGAGGCACGCGCATGCACCAAGTCTCTCTTTTATGTGTGGTGAATGGGAAAATATCATCAATGATCCAAACTTAAAGGAAGTGAGTGGAAATGAGACATGCAAGCATCATAGAGCTCAGAACGGCTTCTAGATCAATGTAGTCATTCCAGACAGAAAAGTACTTAACAGATTAAGAACTGAATCAAAAAAAGGGAAATGCACAAGGATTCAGACTCATTCCATAAACATGCATAAAACAGAACCATGAAGATATGTAAATGCACTAGAATCATTACGATCGATTCATATAAACTAGTAACCTCATTAGATTCATTACAGAGCATCACAAAAAGGCGACATCAAGTCATGCATCATAACTGGATCCATATCATTTAGCTCTCAAAAATAAATTTTATAACCCAAACCCTTGATACATCCTTCTCCTATGTTTTATCTACCCAACCCAAATAGAGTTCCTTGCGGCATTTCTACAGAGCTCCGCTCTCTATTGATCTCTCTCTTGCACATCACCTCTATATCTGATCTCCGATGCCTTTTTCTCTCTTTCTTCTCTTCTCGCGGGCATTTATATATATAGGCATCCTAAAGTGCCAACTCATCCTTCTCGCAGCCTCGAGATCCGGCACCAAGTGTTTGAATGTGGTCCTCTAGGGAGAATGCTCCTCCATGCCCGAGCTCTCCACTTTCTGCTATGATGTCTTCTAGAAACTTCTAACGCATGGCATATTCCTTCCTAGGACAACCTGTCACCAGGATGGCACCTTATCCACTCCGCATTTGTAATCGGGTCACACTTTTCTCGTGTCATGCCCGATACGCCAAATATGGCTAAGTCCCGAGACCTTGTCTTCCGATGCGCAACAAAGCCCTTCTAAAACCCTCCTAGAACCTTGCCTTTAATAAATTTGGTCCAGTTATTACAAATAATCTAACACAATAATAAAACACCAAATATTATTATATTGATTTTAGAAATCATTCAGGATGATTTAAAATGGGAGAATATATAATTATATAGGTTGAGCAGCTCCTAAAAACAAGGAGTCAACCTTAATCTTGAATCCCATAGAATCCTCAACTTCTCCCAGAATATCTCAACACCCCATCCCACAATATCCTCAAAAACTTATCTATGTGAGTTGGTTTACCAACCAAATAACTCACTTACATTATTTAAACTTACACATTATATTATTATTATCTCACACTCACTTAACTATTACAATATTATATTATCATCTAGATAATATAATTCTACAAACATTATTAATGTTCACAATAACTAAATATTAATTCCTAACATTCACCCCCTTAGTGTGAACATGGGGCAAGTAGCACCTGAAGACATGAGTATGACAAAGTTCTGCAATTGCTATCTAGATCTTGTTGTCTGGAACTTGCTGCACATGACCACAACTATGTGAAGGAACACATCCTGCATTTACTCCATGAAAAGAATGCACTTGGCATTCCACTGGCGGATCATCTTCATAAAGAAGGAAGGTAGTCAGAGGATCTCTGCAGTCAGAGGATCTCTAGTCAAGCTTCCCTTCTGTAAACAAAGTCTCACAGTTCTGCATCTTCCATGCCACATCACAACACCTAAAGGAACTACATTTGGAATTTCAATCTTACATGTGAACACATAATCATGTGTTTTTATTTCTCAACCACACACTGAAAACAAACACTCAACACACAATTGAAAAACACGGCCACCAAATCATTTTTGTGGCCTCGTCGATGGTGCCTAATGAGAGGTTGTTGATTGACCTCCTTCCTCTGTTGCCTCCTTCCTCCATGTGATGTTGCTAACTCAGCCGAATTTGTCTTTGAGTCTCATTTTATAATTCTATTGGGTGTCGGTTTAAACCGATAATGCACCCCCTCACTATGGACGTCAGTACAAAAATATGTCTGATTAGATCAAACTCACACCATATCTAATTTCCATTCCAAACAGATGCAGAAACAAACTTTGACAAAAAAAAAAATTGTTTTAATCATATACAAATTCCATAATTTCTTCGAGACGCTAAAATATATTTTATTTTTTCTCTAAAACTATAAACTGGGTTATTCTGAAATTTTAACCATAGAGTAATAAAATATGTATCTTCAGACCCAAAAAATTTCAGAAGATTTGGAATCTGGGTTTTTGAGAAAAATACAATTTACCAGTCATTTTTTTTTCAAGATCTCCATCCTTGAGGCTGTGGTTTTGTCCTGCAACCACCCTCATAAATCTTCCTAGCTTTGCTCGATATCCAAGGGGAACTTACCTACAAGGAATTCCACTTTGGAGATAAAAATTTTGATGGTAACCTTAAACTTGGAGTAAATCAATGGATAACCAAACCCCATCATGCTTAGGGCGGGGAGTAGGCTTTATAAAAGATGGCGAGACCAAGAGGAAGAGAGGCAGAGAAAAGAAAGGCATCTTAAGTATAATGAGGTGCGTGAGAGGGAGGTAGAGAAGTAGCGGGAGGTTGCATAGTGAATGGTATTGTGGAGAGGGATATTTTGCGAAGGATTTGAAGTTCACGTAGAAGACGTGGAACCCAAGCATCAGGAACTCCCCCATTTGGGAAATCATGACAGGGAACCCTCCTCGGCCTCACGTAGAAGCATGCCAAAAGAAACGACCAAGGACACGGGCACACATTTGAATCCACCTAGAAACTTTTCCCTTGTGCTTGGTCTTCCAATATCTAGTACAACAAACAATCAATAAGCTAATTTAGGTAGTGGGAGAGTAGGAGTGAGTCATATAAGAAGCACAGTGATGGTAGCGCAAATAGCTTCATTGTTATATGGGAGTACCTTTTCAAGTGTATCATCTACACAAAATTCAGCCGTGCAGACTTTTGGACTCTCTTATGGGAGTAGTAACACTTTACAAACTATCGAGATATAGTTCAGGATCTACTATTTGGACACGGGAAGTAAATCTTCTGGTATGACTCATTTCAACGAGTTCGGATCGGGAGGTATAAGTGGCTCTAGTTCCAGTGGATCTAGTGGTTCTAAAGGTAGAGGAAACACTAAAGGTTCTGGATTAGGTGGGCAGGGTCCACACCAACCCCAAAATATTTACATGGAGATGTCTCTTCATCTTCCAGAGTATAAGGGCATAGAAGATGTTGTTGAACACATGCACATGGGTGAAATATTGTCGTGCGTAAAAGGAATAACAACTTCCGAGTGTATGGAAAGTTAATTCGCCACTATGTTACAAGGACGTGCACATAGTTGGTATAGAAAGTTTGACCCTGATCAAACTTGCGTAGACTATACAACTTTAAAATATGCTTTCCTCGAGGAATTTCATATCCCTGAGTTTGAGTAGAAGAGTATAAGTGTGCTCAAGGATATTAATCAAGGCACTACTGAGAGTGTCAGAGAGTATGATGCTCACTTCAAAATTTTGTTATCTAAGCTTTATTATGAGATTCATGCAATCCAACATGCATAATGGTTTGTTGGAGGCCTGATTACACCTTTCAGAAGGGCACTATCACATAAGACATACATTAATTTGCGTGAAGCACTTGAAGTATCTTTATGCGATGAGGAAGTTGGAAGTATAGACACTGGGGTGAGCCCATTTTTAGAAGCATAAATCACAGCTATGGTGAAGCAGTTGGAGAATCTATCGAAAAATTTAGCACATGAGACATGCACGGGGATTTGGTGCACATATTATGAAGTGGAAGGTCACACAAAGGATAGTTTTCCCTGTAGATCTGTGCACTCACTGTTGTTATACTGTGAGATATGCCATTTAAACCATGATGTTATTCACTACCCATTACTGCAATGTGCAATAAGGAATAATGTTTCATGCTACTATAAAATCTATAGGTCCATGACTCATGACATGGAAGACTATCAACTGATTAGTTAGATCCATGACGCTATAGATATGGGTGTACAAAAACAAGAGTTTCAGATAATTGTAAAGACAAGAAAGATCATCGGGATCATGATCATAATCAGGTGTGTTATGATCGAGTGAAGGGCATTTAGAAGGCGATCGTGGTAGAGGACAAGGATACCATGGTGGATTCTGAGGGTGAGGCCATCGTGGTGGATGAGGTGAGTTCCCTCATGGAACATGTTATACATGCAGATCTCCTGACCACTACAAGCGTGAATGTCCTCATAATATTACATGTTCTTTATGTGAAAAGAATCATAGTTATAAGGAATGCCCTGACTTGTATGAGCATCTTAGCAAGAAGCATAAACAAGAAAAAAAAGGTGCATGGATGGTTAGAATACAATGCACTATGGAATATCGGTGGATACCCTAGTTGGAATGAGAATCCGAGGCATTACAAGTAAAGATCACTACCTATGCTAAAGCGTTGCACACCAAGGAAGCATTGCAAAAAGAGGCATACCATCACTAAAGAGGAGGTTCTACATGCATGGTACCCAGATCCTGCCCATCAGAAGGAGGTTTATCAGAAACCATGGAGGTACTTAGAAATCTTTAGGGTGAAATATAGTATTTAAAGGAGCAATCACGGAAGATGGAGAAAAAGAAAGCATTAGAGATAGTCCAAACTGATATAGATGACTTGAGAGAAGTGTGCAAAATGTTGTGTTAGGAAAATATCATTCCACTGTTAGGGAATTGGTTAAAGGGAAACACTCCATGCACAAGTACTGAGATTGGATGGCAGATCTTGCATGTAAATCTTCCCCCTCATAGCCTAGATTATGACAAGGAAATCACTTTGAATGTTGTTGTGGATGGGTGGCTATTGAGTAATATATTGATTGATATAGGCACGGAAGTCAATGTTCTTACTTTAGATGTATGGGTACAAATGGGGAGACCCCTATTGTACCCATCCGCTAATGTATTGTTCATGGCTAATCGGACTATGGCCACTCCCATTAGAGTTTTAAAAGATGCCTCCATTACCATACAAGGAGCCAAGTTCACTAGATATTTTGATGTCTTAGCACTAGAAGAGGCAAATAGCTTCCCGACTCTATTAGGGCATCTCTGGTGCTATGCAAATAATGTTGATCTTCGGTTCAACAAGGGTTATATCAGCTTTGAAAAAAAGGAGTAAAGGGTTATTATCCCATTAACAGATGGTAGATATGCGCCTATGTTGAGCCATTGAGTGAAGAAGACCTTAATCGGATTTATGTATGCATCGTCTCGGATCCAGAGGTGCTTGAGCCATTTAAAGAAGGAATCATTCAGTGGGAGGATGCACAGTCTATCATCAACACTACAAGTGTTGCTTGTGATAATTGGGATCATAACACTTATGATTTAGTAGGGCAGGAAGTAAAGATCATATTTGCTAGGGATTGCAGACCATGTTATATCAGGAGAATAGGTAACAACTCGGTACCTCATTACACCAAAGAAGGATATCCTATGGTGTTCCTATGTGCCATGGAGGAATAATGGATAGACTAGTAGGAGAGAAGGAATATGCTATCATATACCCTACGCGAGACAAATGCGTCTTTGGTGGGTGGTCCACAAGGATAATCTTGTAGGATGGAATGAAATTAGGATTGCTCTTGCCACTAGGTTCCTCAGGAGCAATGCACCTACTCAAATTTTCACTTATCATGGTAATCAACTTGTTCAGTACCATGTTCAGTAGTGTGAGAGACTCTGGACAAAAAGGTAAGAATCTTTTCCACCTTCGCTCTAGGTGCACAAGTTTTATTCCATGTTACAAGGTTACGCACGTGCTTGGTATATCTATGTAGAACTCCATAGAGAGACTGGGAATTGGTAGGATTTAATCACAAGAATGACCCAGATGTTTGACTTCTTCTCTACCAAGCCTCTGGTAGAAGAAGCATCAAATGTTCTAAAGCACTTAACTATGGGGGATAGTACCAAGGCAGAAGAACTCATTCAAGATATATTTTCTAAAGGGGACTCGGGACCACGTTTTGTTGAAGAAACAGAGACAAATGCCACACTACTTAAACGTGCTTTCCTTGAGCAAGAAAAAGGAAAAATGGTCTACCTAGTGGATGATGAAGAAGTAGAAAATTTGGATGTAGACCATTCAACAGGTAGGCATGAGGTGTTGGAAAGTGCAGATAAGGCCACACATGCCTATCATGAGCCTATGAAGACAAAGAAAGTAAATATTGCATTAGACTCAAGTGGCAAAAATCATAGAGTTACTATGGGATTATCATGAATTATTCCTTGGGGTACCATGAACTTAATGGCGTTCATAATTCATTAGGGGAGATGAATATAAAGCTTAAAGAGGGTGTGCACCTAGTTAGAAAGAGACCCTATAGGATGAACCCCAACTTGCATGCGAAAAGGTCAAGGAAGAGATTGACAAAATGTTGAAGTCTAGAGTCATTAAGCCCCTTGATGAGTTAGAATCGCTTAGTCCAATAGTGATTAATATCAAGAAGGATGGATAGATTAGGATCTCGTGTGGACTACAAGGAGTTGAATGCTTTGCATGTGTGACCGATCTCTTTCCTACATCATTCACTGAGGAAATCCTAGAAGGCATTGCAGGGTGTGAAATCTATTCATTTATAGATAGGTTCTTTGGGTATCATCAGGTTCGAATTTCCCGGAGGATTAGGAAAATACTACTTTTACTACCGAATGGGGTAGATTTTCCTATATTGTGATGCCTTTTCGACTAAAAAAGTTCTTGTTGTATTTTCGCGCATAGTTGTTCGGAGTTTAAAGATTTTATTCATAACTTCTTGTAAGTTTATTTAGACAATTAGAAAGTGTGTGGACTTAGTAAGGATCATTATGACAATCTATGCTTAATTTTTGAAAGATGTAGATAGTTGATTATATCTTTGAACATCAAGAAGTGCATATTTTCTACACCGTTTGGACTACTATTAGGACACATAATCTGTAAGGAAGGTTTGTTGGTAGATCCAACTAAGGTTGCAGTCATTATAGGCCTGAAAGATCCTATGAGTCAAATTGAGGTGCGTGGATTCTTGGGTCACATGGGGTATTATAGAAAATTCATAAAGGGAAAAGCCAAGTTTTTGCACCTTTAGAGGATTTACCGAAAGGAAAAGGTATGTTCTATTGGAGAGAGCTACAGCAGTGTGCATTTAAGACATTAAAGGAGAAACTTACTATCACACCTATTCTTCACTTTCCTTTGTGGGACCAACCATTTCATGTACATGTGGAAACCTCTAGCACGGCCATTGGCGCAGTGTTGGCTCAGCCTGGAGAAGGTATTATAGATCATCTTATTTGTTTTTCTAGTAGAAAGTTGACTCTGTAGAAACGCAATTACACCACTACAAAGCGCGAAGATTTTTCAATGATCTATGTGCTACATAAATTTAGACAATACCTACTAGCTACACCAGTTTTCTTTTATACATATCACATGGCATTGAAGTATTTGGTGAAAAATCCAATTTTACAGGGGCGCATATGCAGATGGGTACTCTTATTTCAAGAATTTGATTTTACAGTTGTGGTAAAACTAGGGAAAAGTAATTTTGGACCAGACCATTTATCCATAATACAGTCAGGAGAAGAGGCATAGGCCATTGAAGATACCATGCCCGATGCACAGTTATACAAGTTACAACATGTGCCATCGAATTAGAGGACATTGTTGTCTTTCTACAAACAAGTATGGCACTAGAAGGAATGAAATCCTTAGAGAAGAAACAACTTGTTATACGCGTGACACCCTATATGTTGATTAGCGGTGACTGTACAAATCAGGTAGGGATGAGGTATTATCTCACTGTGTAATGGAACATGAGCATATAGATATCATGGAGGAAGTTCATGGTGGTATTGTAGGTGGCCACTATGCAGGTGATGCCACTACTTGCAAAATTTTACTCACTGGATTATGGTGGGAAACCCTGTATAAATATTGTAAGGCATATTGCAAGGCTTGTGATCACTGTCAGCACCTTGGGAAACTAGGTCAATGAGATGAAATGCCTTTAAGACCTATTACTAGTGCAGAACCATTTGAGAAATGGGCTATTGATTTTTTTATTCCTATTTCACCAATTGTACGTAAGATTGGATTACGTTATATCATAACTTGCACAGACTATCTGATAAGATGGGCAGAAGTAGCACCTACAAAGGATTGTACAGCAGCCAAGTTTTTATGGGAAAATATTATTACAATGTATGGATGTCCTTTGAGTATGATCGGTGATAGGGGCACACATTTTTTGAATGAGACAATCAATATATTATTCGATTAGTTTATGATTGTACCATAAGACTACACCCTATCATCCTCAGCTAAAAGAACTGGCGAGGATTTCAACAAAATTTTGAGCTAGACATTCACAAAAATCTTTGATATTGGAAGAAAGGATTGGGAGTATAAAGTGTCCAAGTGCTTTGGGAATATCAAAAACATATAAAAGGTTGAACAAATCCACACCGTTTTAGTTAGTATTTGGTTCGAAAGTAGTTCTTCCTATATAATTCATGCTACCTTCTTTACGTATTGCACACGTTGGGGTTTAGTTGATGAACAAGCATTAGAATAACAGATTGAGAAGTTACTCAAACTAGATGAGTGACGCACAATAACACGTTAGAGTCAAAAACAAGAAAAGGCCAAGCAGAAAGCATGGCATGACAAGCACATCAGGGATAAAAAGTTTGATATTGGACAAATGGTGCTCCTTTATGATTCTAAGTTTTTGTGCCATACAGAAAACTCAAGGTACATTGGTTGGGGTCGTATGTTGTCACTCACATACTTGAAACATGCACTTGTCAATTAGAGGCACTTGATGGAATACGGTTACCTAGGTACTTCAACGGGAGTAGGCTGAAGCCCTACTATAAATAAGTCTTCTTGGTGTTTATAATAAGGCAGTGTTGCCATTTAGATTAGGTTTTCAAGTCTGCATTTCCTTAATGCATTTCCTTCTTCATCGCTATGCTTTTTCAATTTAGTCGGTGTTTTTGTGTAATAAGCATGTTTGCAAGCCCGAAGCTAATTATTATTTATAGAATTTTTATGCGCATAGGATTGCACATACCATTAGTGTGGGGTAGTTATTGATATCCGGACACATGACTGTTAAAAATAAGTACACATGAAAGGAACAAACTATTACGGGAGATATTCAAGTATGAAAGGAAAAAACTATTATGGGTGCTATTCAAGTTAGAGAATTGTAAAAAAATAGATTGATTCTCGGAAATAAGGACCATAGAGGGAGATGAATGAAGAAACAAGTATAACATGAGGGAAGAAGGGGCCATGTGAAATACCAAGGGAAGGCACGGTGGCGAGGTACTCGGACGCATGGAGGCATGCTTTGAAGAGAAGTATGTGGCTAGAAGGTAGGAAGGCACACCGAAGGTTGTGTCTTGGTCTCGCGTGAAGATGTACCGTGTGGAAAGAATGAAAAATGGTAGATTAATGAAAGGAGTGTTGGTAGGTGAAGGAGAAATAAATGCACTACATTTTTGAATATATATATAAGGACAGGGATGTGAGTTCATTTTTACCGTTGCAATTGTGAGAATTTGAAAAGAGCTAAGTGCAAATGAGTCGAGTGAATCATGTGGAGGTGTGAAGAGTGTGAAACCAAACGTGGAGAGAATATTTATGCATAAGAGAATATTGCATCCTCATAGGTGAAGGGTTTGTACTAAGGAGACGCATTACAAAAGAGCTAGGGAACATTATTTCCACTAGGGCATGAAGATTTGAACTAGGGTTTTAACTTACTAGAGATTATAGAAAGGAGATATTTACAAATGGTGTCAAAGAAAGCACATGTAGCAGGAGTGAAAGGGAAGAAGAAGGTAAACGTGGAAGAAGAAATTTCTCCCGAGAGTAATTTCTCATAAATTTAGTATCCAGAGGGCATGATTGTGGGACAAGAATGGGATTCCCACATCCGTAAATGTAAGATCATCGATTATAGCTATCACACATTGGATAATAAGAAGGAATTAAATGCGTTGTTGAGCATGAAAAACAAACAAGCACACATCAAAAGACATGTCAGTTTACAATGACACTAGAGAGAAGCAACTAAAGTAGATTGGAGTCTACCAATTGTACGAGATGCCATATTTTGGAAATTATGAACCATTGTATCGATGGTTGATGAGTAGAGTCCATGAGGACTTATTCTACTTTGTCGAACGGAGGGTTAGAATCACAACCACCTTGATTTCAACAATGACAAGACTAAGGGCCTTAGGAGCAGATCTGGAGAGTGACTTAACAAATAAAGCAACGATGTTGGAGATAAGGAAGTAGCTAGGATATACCAAGGGTCCGCGGTATGGACATCGATAAATTGAAGAAGTACCCAGTAGTACAAGCAACTGCCCATCTTGTAACAAATTTTAATGACCAAGAAATATGGTCACAAGTGAATACAATGTGACTGCATGTTGTAAAAAATATGTCTCAAGGAGTGATCTACAATATCACGGATCACATAGAAAATACAATCATTGAAGAAGTGCGTATAGGTGACAAAATTAGTTTTGGTGCTATTTTATTATCTTTGGTGTTTATGGATATTGGAGTGCTCGATGGGCCAAAGGAAAAGATTTGGGAGTACCCCACGGAAAATAAATCTCTGGTAGAAATATTTGATAAATACTTATGTGAAGGGACCATGAGTGGGCCATTTAAGAAAAGGGAGGAGATGTGGTATGATAGGCTCGGCACTGCATTTGAATAGGAGTGGCGCATACCCAAGGATTTACCTTCGGTGGTGGGTAAGGTAGTAAAATTTGCGGTCTACCAACACTTTTGCATCGCACAATTTGTGATGAAGGATGGATCTTGGAGCCCTTGGTGTAAACTGCCATATGCCTTCACATCACGCTATTTACAGGCATCAATTCACCAATTCATAGATGCTCGCTACCTAAAATTTGTCGCAAATAAGGTAGATTGTGATTACGACACCACGAGAAAAACATATGTATATCCAGATGACAGATTTGCCTACATTGAGAATTTTATCTCGGATGTAATAAACATGAAGCCGGTAAGCTTGGTAGTCAAAGACATTGGAGAAGTGCTTCTATATCTTCAACTCAAGCCCAAGCTGGAGAACAAAAATATGTGGAAACTAAGTTCACACTTCCAGGGGCCTCCTAAGGGTAAGCATATAGTAGAGAATGTACCAACTCCACAACTGCGCAGAGACTATAGTTGTGGATGAAGAGGAAGATGAATGAGAAGATAGTGGTGGCCCTGAGCATAGAGGATGAAGGTAGCCTTCGAAAAGATAGAAAGCCGAGTGCGTGACTTGTTGTCCTCTCAATTTTCCCCACCCTTTCGAATCTAATTTCGTGAAAATTGGAGCCCTGCCATGGAAGAAATTTGTGTTTTAAACTCCTCATATGCTTGTTTTCATTTCCCACAATGTTTTTAATCAAAATTCCCTTAGTCATTGTCGTTAAAACGTTTTACCTATTTTCAATGGATGGGAAATGATTTTAGTTCTTTTATGTGTTTGGAATGTGTGGGACCTTGCATCTTTTGTTTTTAACCTTTTGCAGAGAAAGAAATTCTTCATCGGGAGAAAAAATGGCATTTTCCCGTTTCTTGCAACTTCCTACGTTATTTTCCCCATCAAATTATTGCTTGAAAAGGTGAAGCTATGCATTTTTTCCCATTGGATGCGGTCGGACGGGTTCCTTTTTGAACTTATCACTTTTGGTGATTATGGAAAAAAACATCGATTTACCTTGCATCCCCACCGTCCCCGATTGGATGGAGTAGTTTTTGTGGAAGTTCGGGCGACGGGTCCATTTTATTATCTAAGGCATTGTGGCGAAAGGAAAAAAATTCTTAAAAATACCCGGCCCCACCCAAGCGAAAGGATAAATTCCGAGTTAAAATCCACAGCAAATCATAAGGGGACACGTGTTCATGTTGAAAAGTCAATGGCCAAGGCATGGATTTTTAGGGAAAAGGTTGGAATTTTTCCCTTTTCAAAATAGATAAAAAGTGAAACACGTCCTCACAACCAATCAGATGATGCCATGTGTTAAAGAATCGAAAGGGACATGTGGTCATTTTTAGTTCACGGACGCTTCAATGACCAAGGAGGACTTTGGCAATTTTAGCCTTATTTCCACAAAGGGTGAAAAGTTCTAAAATGGCCCGTAGCCCCACTCATGTGAAGGGAAAATTTCTAAGTTAAGGCCCACAAGATTAGAAAGGGACACCTAGCCTACGTTGAAATTCAATGGCGGGGGCACGGACTTTCGGGGAAAAGTTGGAATTTTTCCCCTTTTCAAAAATAGATAAAGTATAAAATTGAAGCGCATTCCTGCACCCAGTCAAGCGATGCCACATGTTGAAGGATGAAATTAGAATAGCGGGCCTATGGGGGAAATTGAGAATTTGAGCCTTTTTCACCAAAAGGTTAAAATGTTGCAAATTGAGCCGCGACCCCTTTTTCCAATCGTGGTGTGCCACATGTTCATGTTGAAAAGTCAAAGCGGGCCAGTGGAGGTTTTTGAGAATTTGAGATTTTTGTTAAAAAGAGTTTAAATGGAAGATTTGAACTACATTTCCTCAGCCACTCAAATGGCACCATGTGTCTCGTATTTTGCGGAGTCAGCAGGAGGGCGGAGCAAAAAATGAGAAATCACGTTTTTTCTCCCAAATGTCAAGAAATGCAATTTTCTCCCCTAGGGGCTGTCAATTAAACGGATATTTCCACGTGTAGGGTCCAAATTTGAAGGTAAAGGGGGAAAATATAGCCAAATGCACTCATCTAGTTTTTAACACCATAAATGAACCAGAGCTCTACAAAATGTAAAAATGAATTGTTCTTCATTCTTTTTCTCTATATTCTTGTTGTTTCCCCATGAGATGCATTTTTGGTTTATTATGGAGCCAAATTAATAAGTTTGAAGGGATGTAAAGTTTAATCATCAGAAAATAGAGTTTATCGGGCATACGCGATAAAAAGGGAGAAAACTTACCAGTAAGCACTTGAGTGCTATGAAAGTGGTTAAAAGGTGGAAATGCCAGGACCAGATGAAGAATAAAATCATGAGATGCCCCTGCTAAAAATCATCATGCTCGAACTAACAAAATATTTTCCTTTTGAACCTCTAGTTTTCATGAGTGTGTTTGTTTCATGTCACTTTCCAAAAGTGGATCTGCAAACAAACATTATTCCTTTGGATATTCTTTTCTTAGGGACAAAGAATGGATGTACATGAATTGTTATAAGAACATGATTTTGGCCATGGAAAAGGGATTCTAGTTTTACGGGAAGGTTGTAAATTCTAAAGTAATTCAATACAAGTTATTTCTTTTCTTATTTTCCTCTGTTATATCTCTCTCATGGCTCGATTAAATGGATCATTTGTTTTGCATTCAATAGAAACTTTGTGTTCTAGTATGTGTAATCCTCGGAACTTTGTGTCTCAGATTTACATCAATGGTGAAGTAATTGATCCTTTTCTATATTTTCTTGGTTCAATGTGAGTAGGGAGATACTCTTCTATCTATATTTCCCAAAATCATTGTTGTTTTCTTCCTTCCCCCATCTCTATATTATTCCATTCCTTCTTATTGATAATCTTTTAAGTATTAAAACATTCCGAATATCGGGGTCCAAACATTAAGAGTTGTATATTTGTACATTTGTTTTTCCTACTTTCAATAAGGGAACCTCTCTAATTAAAGAGGAGGGAATTGTCTCTTGACCGTGGTTTTAACCCATGTTCTATTCTCGAAACCCAACATGACTACACCACCTCAGGTGCAAGAAGGAGATGATGAGGACCTGAATGCAATACAAGGAGAGCATTGTTTTAAAAGGGTATTCAGAAGAACTAGAACCCAAGGTGCTACACCACAATTAGTGCGTAGATCACCACGAATCTCTCCACAAAAGGAAATAGCTAAGAAAAGAAGAAGAAAGTTGAAGCTAACCAAGGAGGCGGAAGAGTCTAAGAAGAGTGTGCTCGAATCTCCACACATCTAGAGGATGTGCAAGAGATAAAGGACAAAGAAATTAAGGAAGGAGAAGAAGGAGTAAATAAATTAGACATGAAAACATGTGAAACTACTTAGGGCATAGCAAAACAAGCTCCAAATCTTGGCACTCAAGTTCCTAAGGGGCCAAGATCAAAGAGGACAAGTGGGGAGTATCTGCACCGGTCTTGGGCTACTCTGAGGACACATGTAAAATTTTCCATGCCCATTTCCAAATCATAGTGGGCCTTAAATAATTGTATGGATGGGAGTTGATGGATGAGGATATGACCACCGTGCACACCAGGAATTAGTTTTTGGTCAATACGAGACACATATGGATGAACCGGACTTGAACATATGTGAGGAATTTTACGTATCGAGAAGATTGAAGAAGGCACCTCGTGCTAGACACATAACGGTAAAGCCTCACTGTTATGTTGGATGAACACGTAATTAATGCCTTGGTGAAGGTATCTGCAAAGGTCACAAGGAGGAATGTGGATAAGGATGCAACTATTAGGTCACCAAAGAATAAATTAAGGCCAAATATACAAAGATAGCGTGCTGCTACGACAAGAGAATAACTTGGCACGAGAAGAAGAACACTATTTTCATTAGCATGGCAGAGGAAATTGGAGACAATATCCTAAAAGAAATACCACATTTGGAGTCCAAGGTACCAAAACAATTTCCTTCAGTAATGTGTTATGTACAAACCTTTGTGGATTTGGTGTTTGAGGATGGACCTACATGCAAGCCATCCCTAAAAGATCCTGAGCATGAGGCAGAGCGAGAAAATGTTTTGGTGATGAGAAAGATTACATCTTATGAGGCATTGCTCCAAAGCTTGTAGGAGGAGCTGAGAAAAGAAGACTAGACATTGAACATTTGCACAGCTCTAGAGGCGGTCATCAGGATAAGGACCATGGTAGAGGACAATGAAGTCCTAAAAGTGATGAAGGATGACACACTGGGTCACGCAGAGAGGTTGGAATTGGTAAAACAAAAGTGTGAGGCCCTTACAGCAGCACAAGAACCCCATAAGGAAAGGTTAGATGAGTTAGGGAAGGTTATAGCACGAGAAAATGGATTTGCTAGAGGGAAGAATGTCTATAATGTCCAACATTGTTTTGGTTTTGTAGAATGAAAAGGGGGACATTTCCCAAGATGAGTGGAGTCTATTGTGGTAGATATTCCAGAAAAATAGGGGCCACACTAAGTGAATGGTAGACATTAGAGGCTGAAATAAAGGAAGAATATCCGAACTCATTCTTCCAGTTGAAGCAGAGGATATTGTTGAGTAAATCATTCTTTTGTATAGAAAATTCTTTACTATCTTCCATTTATATTCTTTCTCATTCTTTGAGCATTCAAGAGGTAACCATTGTCGGGGTGGAAATACAGCTTTAGTGTGGGGTAATGTTGAGAAGACAATGTATAACACTTATCGAAGGCATACAGAAGATTCACGCGGAAGAGAAGAGTGCATTCAAAGGCATGGGAGGATCGGAAAGGAATTGCACGCAGAGGATAGAGACATATTCGAGACTTAGCCATTTTCATGATTATGATATATTTTTGGAAGATGGCGTGTGGAGCACACAAATGGGAAAATACTTGCGCGACACGCATTGGCTATTTTGGAAGAGCGGATATGGAGCGCTTTGCATGGATGTGGGATAAAGATAGAATTGTGACTGATAGTTAACTAGGAGAGATCTATTGTTAGTGCACTTGAATGTGTGGTTGTAATTATAAAGGCACATGGTTATTTTCAACATGCGGCCTATTTTGGGAATAGATAAGCGGTGAAGGGAAAGTCCCCACCCTTATAAATATGTAGTGAACTGCATAGTATAGGAGTGATATGTAAGAACTGGATTACTGTGAGAGTATGATGTCGAATCGTTCTTGGCATGAGCATATAATGCTATTATTGTAAAAAAGCTTCACGTGTATTCTGTGTTTTTATAAAATGAATTTATTTGTTAAACCGAGTATTAGTTCCGAGTATAATGGTTTCTTGCATGCTTGACCTCATTATGGTTAGTATTTAAATCTATTATCCTTAGATCTAGATCTAAACATGCATTGTAGAATGATGTATTAATTATGGATCCGAATGCGTTAAGTATTCGTAATGCTAACATCCCGTAAAAAACCCTAAAGAGGGGTCTGGTACCTTTGCGCACTTTGAGTGAGCGCTCAATCTAGGTTGATTGATGTGCCAATGCGCTGGGATTTTCTGGTAAATTCTAGGCTGCATCAACAAACATATGAAATTCCTCATAGAAATACCTTCTACATCCTTCAAATGGCAAGATTATTTCCCTTTTGTAGAAATTGGTGGGTATACTAGAGGTATCACTTTATTTGAATTTTCTTAAGTACCCTAGATTCTTTAACAATTGTATCATGAAGCGGTGTGTGTAGACACCTAATTTAGGTATGAGACTAGTTAATTGTTATGGTGCTAGTGTATTTTTATGTTTATTTATTATTGATTCAAATTAGCCTCTTATTTCCATTTTTCCCTATTTTCATCACTTTCTTCTCTTGTAAAGATCATTTATTTACATTTTTGTTCCCTATCTCATTTGACCCTAGTTCCCTTATTCTTATTTTTTTCTTCTATGTTTATAGTGTGTTTCATCATTTTTACTAGGAATTGCTCATATGTGAATCTTATAGAAATGGTCATCTTCAAGTGGAATGGTCTCTCTATTCCTCTCGGCCCCTAGCACTTTTTTAGTTTTATTCCTTTTGGTCAACCTTTCCCACCAATTGTATTTCCACTAGCACACATAGGCCCCTAATTTGAATGTTAAAGAAGTCTGCAAATACATAGGTGCACTAGTGCATTTAGAAGATAAAAATAATGCGCATAAATTATATAATTTAGAAATTTTAATAATGATATTGGAGATCCAATCATATTATATTTTTTGAAGCATCCCAATACCAAAATTCCAGGAAAATGTATTATGGATTCATTATAGATTGTACTAACTTTGCATGTATGGAAAGATGAGGATTGTGACATCGACTATTTGATGAATTTTCACATGTTCTAATTCTGATTTGATTCACAAACTAATAGACTAAGAATAATTGGAGGGAAAACATAGGGCCCCTTATCATCCTTATTTGTATGGTTTTTGTAAGGATATTTGCATATATTAGGCGTTATGTTAAAGACGTTAATTTCTTATTGAGTCACAAATGATTCAAAAAAATTGAGACAATATTCGCACATTAGGGATCATTAAACACAATCATCAAGTTAAATTCTATTTTTCATATACAACCATTTCCACCAATAGACAACCATGTGTGTCGTATAGAAATGGTAAATTTTTTATGGAAACTTTCACATGGTGTTTCACAACATAATGTTTATGGAGGTTTCTCCTAGTGATTTTTGGATTTTTTTCTTTGTCATACTTTGATAGACACTCATATAGAATCAAAACGGTTATGATCCTATAAACCCTAAAATTCCCCTAACACTAATTATCTTTTTATTTTTATTATTCTAGGTATCTCTAATTTCCTATGTTCTAGATAGCCTCTTTTATACAATTAGATTAATTTTCATTGATTAAATTTAAATTAGGTTTGATTACAATTTGGTTGTCTAGTTTAGTACATTTGCACTTATATAAAACTATTTCCCACATATATGGTGTGGCATATAAGTATTTGATTTGAAATAAATGATATATAATTGTAGTACTAAAACTGAAATGAGTATCATAACACCCATAAATCTTATTCACATATCCATATTAATTTTTGAACACGCATTCATCTTACTCTTATTAATTGAAATCTTCAATTATTGATAGAATAATGTGTAATGTAATAAAAGAGGAAGATATGTGATAGATATTAATTTTCTAGGGATCACTCAATGTAATGTCCCTTTTTGGGCTCTAAGTGTAAACAAAGGAAAATTACACAAACCCCAATAGATAGTAAACTAAAAATTATGGCAACAAGGTACAAAAATTTGATTATTTATAACAATAGTAAATAAAATGAAATATCTCTTCAAATATGCATCACTCACACCATCGAAAGAATGTAGGGAAACTTAGAAATATTTTAGAACAATTATTAACCAAAAATAAGCCTTCAAACCCCAACTGGAATTTATTTAATAAAATAAAATAACAATAGTGAACTCTCTTACAATAGTGGCTGGAAATGAAGGATTCCAAGCCCAACAATGAAGTCCAAATGTAGATTCTGAATGCTAAAAATATGAGAAACATAATTATGGTTAAGTTGGATGTTTCCATGCCCTAGAAACCTCCAAAATCGTCTAAAACGTGGGTCGTTATCCTATGAGAGGACCTAAAAATATCTATAGAACCATATGAACCCTTATTCAACCAAACCCTACTGAAAAATAAGAAAAACCAATATTCTTTTAAGCTCCTTGAAACATTGAGATGGAGAATCCTCAATGAATTGACGATTTTTCATTTTTCAATCAAACGATGAGGGGATTTTTCCTCACTTGTTGGCCACACAAGATGGTTTTGTGCTCAAGTAGAAGTAGTTGCAAAAAAAACCCAATAACCATGCAAATAACTATTAGTAGACAAGATGATGATGCAAAAATGAGACAAGTGACCCTTTTTACACCTTGATGTGGCACCAAAACCAATTAAAGTCTTCTTAAGAAGGATGACCTCCTTAGGGGAATTAATAGTTCCTTTTTCCTTTTATTCTTCCATTGGATTTTCATCTTCCTCATCTGACCTAAGTATATATTGAAAACTACTTTAAAATAATGCAATGCTCACGAATCAATTGAAAAACATGAAAATTACTCCCTTTTCATTTCCTTCTTTCCCATGGGAAGTGGAATGGGATAAAATTCTTCAAATTAAACTAGCTTGGAAAATCAAATATTACAGCCCTCCCTCCCCAAATGTTTTTTCCCTCAAGAAAATGCAAGCTCTCATGCCCATGTACCATCATGCCAATGTGAAGATATATGTTGTAATGATCCAATAATCTAGACCCCGTGCATGTCAATTGAAAGAGATCTTACCAAAACAAGTTTATATATCTATTTTCCTCTTCTGATTGATGTACTCTAAAAACCTACGAAGTTTAAAAATTCCTTGAAAAATAAATTAGTTACTACCTCAATTCTTCTCTCTTCACTTTCACCTTCAAAAATAGCATTATCAACGTCTCTCTTTGCATACTTAGTTGTATAAAAATCCTCCCAATCCATTGTAATATTATTCATGGAGAAAAAATGATGAATAATAATCATCTTAACAAGCTAAAACACCTTCCAATGTGACATCTTCACTTTCCATTTCAACCTTGTCAACTATAGCAGAAGATAAATCTCATATGCTCCATCATTTTCTTGGGGAGAAAGAAAACTCAATTGCTATATTTGTTTTATACATGTACCTGCACATGTATCAAAATCATTAAAGAAAGCAAGAGTTCACCTCATCATTGTTTCTTCATGCCTCATGGATATGATGGCTAGCTCTCTCTCATTGCATGTAATCATCTTATATTATCCCCTCAAGTGATGAATGATCAATAATTAAACCATGTTATCCCAAACACATCTTTAACCATGTGTTTTATCCCCAAAAATTAGAAGGATAGTGGATGAGATTATTCTTATGACATTTGAAAACACATCAACAATGATAGTAGACAGGAAATCCTTTAACCGTATGGTTGGATACTCATCTCTGGTTATAAAAACATGGATACATAGATGTAAATATTGTGGGTAACAAATGAACAAAGGATACAACCATTGTCAAACTGAAAATTTCTTGCGAGAATATCGTAATGTCAATGATATGGGGGATGGAAACAACCAAAAGTGATTGACAATGCTACAAGAGATTGAAAATTATCCCATTGAGTCCATGTCTCATTAAGCATTCTTGATAAGTGTGTTTTAGAGAACTAATCTCTTATAGACCAAACAATAGCATGATATATTACTTCACCTTGCTCATTAAAATTGAATTATTACATACCTTGTTTCCCCACCAAGTTATGGGAAATTGTTGTATCTTCATGAAGCAAGGAATGGTGAAGTCTTTTGGTGTAATATCATCCTTCTTAAAATATTCCCTTAGGTTGCAAATGAGATGTTGGACTTCCTTCCCCAAGTGTGAATTGGTTGGAATAATCTTGACACCACCACTTACCATGTCATGAAGTACTGTTTCCTCTTCCCCTATGTAGTATCTCATTTCCTTATTCTGAAATTTTTGTGTAATCTCTTCCCCAACACAACCACTTAATGCTTTAATAGTCTTATCAAGTCCCCTTTTATTATCCATGTAGCTAAATTTACATTTTCAGTAGATGAATTATTCATAGCTTTCACATACATCCAAGAGTGATAATCTTGAAAGTGACTTGAGTTCCAAAAAACCATAGTAAGATAAGTCATATAATTTTGAATAGAAAAATAACATCTAGTTTGCTTACACATTTACACCTTAAGTATCTACCTAGAATTATCTTCTTATGTACATTCACTATGATAGTTTCTTCTTATGTGATACTTATCCCCTATGAGTGTTCTATTAACCAATAAAATTGATCATTCACAATGTGGTTAGAATGCACAAAAACCCTCTATGATTTCTCATAAATTTCCTTTCAATCTAGGTGCCTGAAATAGAGAACTCAATAGGGACATTAAAGCCTCTATACACTTTGACCCTCAAAAGATCACATGAATCCCATCTACAAAAACAAACTTGAAATTACATTAAAATATCTACACGCCCTATGCTACAAGTGGTATCCTTGACCCTATCACCCGTCTTATCTTGTTTTCCATGTAGACAAGGATTTTGTAAGCATATCAAGCCATTTTTAGAACCAATACTTCCATGATTTGAATTATAATCACAGATATAGTCAAAATTATTACCCTTTGTTGTTGGTATGTAAATTTCAGCATGATGAAAACCAACATGAGTATCTCGGTGAGTCCCCCTTTAAATTCGGGCTCTCAATAAGGTCATCCTAAAACTTATTCTCATAAAACTCTTTCGAATATCATTTTTCTTCAAATATATGTCCCTTCATAGGGTTGTTATAAAATCATTCAATGGATCATCCTTAGGAAGTTCAAGGATGATGCATGTGCCTTTATCTTGATCTCTTTTCATTCAAGTAGTAATTCCCTCTTTGTCTCGATTTCTTAAATATTTTACACAAAGGTATCATTCTTTTCATCTTGGGCTATAACATTTTTCCCACTTTCCTTTGGCAATGTATATTCCTCCATGGGTTTTTCCCTCTCCATTACTTGTAGTCTTGATTTTTATTCTTGCTCCATAAATGTAATTTAAAAACTCTTCTTCTCTTCCCTTCTCAAGGTATGTTGAAGATCCTTTTGTGGTTCCCGAGACCTAGGTTCATGCCTCAATCTACCTTTGTTCTCTATTATGAATTTTTCAAGTGATAAGGCATCACAAATATCAATTGGAAGATCCCTATACTCCTCATAGATCGCCACAATATTTTTCCCTACTAAATAGCATCTATCAACCTTCGAATGACTCCTTCCCTTGGGAGGAAGGTAGGATGAAAAGGCCTTGTTATAGGATCCATCACGAATCTTGGTGGTGGAAGATTTTGTTTTCCTTGAATAAATTCATGGGTGCATGTTTTGGATCAGTCGTGTCATTATATTGACCAACCTCCCTTTCCCTTGGGCAAACCTTTCAAACCTAGCATCATAAAAAAGTCACCATTTTATCTTCTCCTTCGCATGAATACCATCCAAGATGAAAAGATCAATTTTATGATACCACTTTAATGTCTCTTTCTAGGATCTAACTAAAAACAAATGGAAATGCACAAACCCCAATAGATAGTAAACTAAAAATTATGAAAACCAACTAAAAATTATGACTGCAAGGTACAATAGTCTAAATTTTTATAACATCGGTAAGGAAAATGCAATATCTCTTCAAAAATGCATCACTCACACCATCCAAAACATGTAGGGAAACTTAGAAACATTTTAGAATGATTATTAACCAAAATATAATCCTTCAAACCCCAACTATAATTTGTTCAATTAAATAAAATAACAATAAATACCCTTATAAAAGTGGCTGGAAATGAAGGATTCCAAGCCCCAAAATGAATTCAAAATGTAGATTCCAACTGCTAAAAATATGATAAACACAATTATGGTTGAGTTAGATGTTGTTGTGCCCTAAAACCTCCACAATCCTCCAAAAGGTGGGTCATCAACCAAGTAGAGATCCTAAAAGTATTTTCACAACCCTAAGAACCCTTCTTCAACCAAACCCTAGATGAAACTATGCAAAATCAATATTCTTTGAAGCTCCTTAGAAACCATGGGATGGAGAATCCTCAATGAATTGAATATTTTTCATTCTTAAATCAAACAAGTGGGATTTTCATCCTCACTTTTTGGCTGCACAAGAGGGTTTTCGTCCTCAAGTGGAAGTAGTTGAGAAATCATCCTAAAAACCACGCAAAGTTATTAGTAGAAAAGATGATGATGAACAAATGAGACAAGAAACCCCTTCTTATACCTTGATGTGGAACCAAAACCAATTAAATTATACTTAAGAAGACCGACCTCCTTGGGGGAATTATTAGTTTCGTTTTCCTTCTATTCTTCCATTGGCTTTTCATCTTCCCCATCCGACCCGACTATATATAGAAAACAACTAAAAAAGAATGCAATGCTCATGGAATCAACTAAAAAATGAAAACTACTCCCCTTGTTCATATCTGTCTTTCCCATGGGAAGTGGAATGGCATCAAAGTATTCAAATTGAACTAGCTTGTAAAGGGGATATTACACTCGACAACATACGTAGATAAGACAAAACTAGGCCAAATGAGATATGAATGGTGCCAATTTTTAACCTTGCAAATAGAATATCTAAGATGTCAAATTTGTAAAATATTTTCATAAACAACTTAATAAAATAGCTAGAATTTTTAATTCAAACATATAAACCATTAATACTCGATGAAACACCAATTAGGAGATTTGATTTCTCATTACGGGAGTTGATGTTGTAGTTTTGGGTACCCTAACATTGATGCCAAATATTATCGACAAGAGAATGGATATTTTTTCAAAAGTTAGGATTACAAATTTCAAAAGCATATATATTATTTTGAGGAAGGAAAATATATATTTTGTTGACATGTCCCACAAGTGTCTTGAATGAATATGAAAAGGAATCCCAAAAACATTTGAAATTACTCAAATAAGTACCTTGAAATTGTAGTGCCCTAAATTTGGACCTAAGGCACTTAGAAATAATCATTTGGTATTTATCCTACCCGTGTTCTATTTACAATATTAATTGGCTTAATCCTAAACACATCTCAATCAATCTCCTACTCCAAAGCCACTACATCATTACTTATTACTCGTAGAACACATCTTTGACCCATGGCCACCTATCTCCACTTTTATATCAAGTCCCGAGATAAACCTACTAAAAATTCCTAAAGAAAGGAAAAATCACCCAATGGCTCTAACCCTTGCAATGTTTTTGTCCTAAAAACTTTCAATGGTACACATTTCAAATGTGAAATTTACCCATATCTCTATAATCTTTGGACTATCTAGGGATATCACACTCAAACACTATAAAAATGACTATCATTGCACTATCAATCCTTAAGGCACATCAACAAGTTATCAAGTTTGAATACATCTCATGTTTCTTCTCTAGATCACTACCACGTGTTATAACACACACCAAATTTCATGTCCACATATTTAAAGGCCTTATTAGGGCATTTCCAAATCATTTTTTAATTTGCATTCTCACACATTCACCAAATGGATAACCATATGGAGATTGATCTCTCTTGAGTATTTGTATATAATGCGGTGCTCATCACACCACTAGGGGGTGGGATGAGGTTAGTCCAACCCAAACAAATTAACCTTTTTTTCAGTTTTCAACGATAGAGTTATGGTTTCACAAATGAGAAGATATTTCTAGTCAAAAATAATGATTGTAGAATTTTGATCACATATCTCAAACCCATAAACACATAAGAGTCAAGTTCTAGTATCCAAATTTTCCTTAGATCACTAGAAGCCAAAATTGGCCAAAGAGAGAAAAACTGTATGGATTTTCTTCCAATCTTGGGAAATTCAGCCCTACACTCATTTTTAGTCCTCTAGATTTTGCAAGTTGTCTGACAACATTGTGCACTACTCTTTTCTACAGTCTCGGTTCTTCGCTTCACTTCCAAATCATTTCTGCAATGGTGGAATATTTATAAAAATAACCCTAACTTTCCTTATCTAGATTAATAGAACTCGTACATTTCCGTATTTTATCAACACATGATTTAGGATCAATGTGTTTAATGTATTTATTGTATTTCTAATTCTATATCATAACATTTACATTTAGTAATTGTCTTAATTAGATTAACCTAAATTTTGATATTACAATTTGATGAACCCACTTATTTAGTTTTGTATGCAACTTATGATTTACATTCATTCTCTTACGGTTTTAGATCTCACCATCCTTGTTATTTCTAGGTTTGTTATTTTTCATCTTAGGTATTTTCCAAAACCATTCTACCTTTTGGAGCATAATAAAATGTTATATTTTTATGTCATCTAAGAAATTTCATTATACAACCACAATATAATGCGATTATTGGTTAGGTGGAATGCAAATTGATCACATCCAAATGCCCTTATTTCCTCTTCGTCCTAAGAAGATGGATCATATCATGGAAGATTCTATTTCCTCCCCCTTTGAGGTTACTCCTAGTAGAACTAAAAGGGTGACATTGTTTATGTTCATGGAAATCCTACACACATTATAAAGAATATTATTGTCATTGATAATTTATATGAAAATTAAGGTGAAAAATATGAAGATAATATCGATCAAGCACATGTAATCCAATAAAAACAACCTACAATTGATACATTCACTCGAGCCCTTAAAGATAAAACACAAAACATCGATAATGTTCTCACATTATTATTAGCATCTCATAGGAAACAATGTGCACAACAAACAAAAGTAGGGGAAACTAAAGTAAAACCCTCAAGCGATATAAATCCACCTTGAGGATATCCTCCCATTAAGTGCTACTACTCAATAATTTAAACAAGCTCTACCCACACCTAATGTTCCAAATATGGGTGCATTACACCTAGTCACGCAAACTACTATGCCTACAAAGTATATGGCCTCTACAGATGGACCTAGTACATAACATATTGCTCGAGACTCCTATTGTTAATGCCTATATCGAACAACTCCAAGACATGCAATCACAAATAGCTCTTCTATCACAAAATCGGTCATAAATCGTCGTAATTTTCATTGGTTTACTTGATAACCCATTATCTCTTGAGGTTTTTAAATATCCTCTACCACAGGTTCTATCCACCATAATTATCATTATATGATGGTAATACCAATCCACATCAAAACCTTCACACCTACATGACTTCTTGTATGGACTACATAAGTAATGATGTCCTGTTAGCCAAGATTTTTTTGCATGGGCTGAAACAATATGCACTTGATTAGTTTTATACCTTTCGTCGAGTTACATAATGCCATTTCAAGCTTTAGCCAACAACTTCCTTATACATTTATCAATTACTATTGAAAAATACATATATTTTTCATAAGTCACACATGTAAAGAAACAATATCATGAAAGGTTATGGATTATGTCTTCCAATATAACATTTTTCTTTCCTAAGGGCCTAAACACACCGATGAGAACAAATTAATTGAAGTGTTCATTATTAGCCTTATCTTGAAGCTTCAAGAAAAATTAATGTTTCTTAACTTTAATTCCTTTTAGGACCTTTGTCAAATATTCAAATTTTATGAGACTAAGTTTATGGAAATGAATATATTGACATATGATAGCACACCTACATCTAATAAAAAGAAATTATATTAAAATCCCTCATATGTAAAGGTAAACAAACTAATAACATTAAAATTGAAATTGTTAATTTTACATAATTCACGCCGCAACGATATAACTATTTGCCACCTTCAAGTAATTCCTTTCCATCATTGATGCCCCCTTACCTTTTGCAATCCATCAAGTGTTTAAGCCCCTAGGAAAACTTCCTCCATACGAGGGATATACCCCTCCATAAATAACATGTGAATTAGGAAGGGAAACCATCATAAGGTTCTCTTCGACACTTGTTACAATTGTTTTATTCTTAACATAAAAACCAACCCACCTAGGAATGGCCCACTAGGAAATATATGAATCTAACATAATTTGGAGCCAATAATCAATTGTTCTATTCCTATCACTATCGATTTCTTCAAGCACATGCATCATCTTAGGTGCCTAAAGAATGGTTTTCTTAATATCGGTCTCGGAGGACGTGTCAACATATTTGAGAATCCAAGATCATAAAAGAATATATTCTACCCAAACCAAATCTAATTTAAAATAATGCATAAGACATGATGTATACACTAATATCTCATTTTGTTAAAAATATTCTATCTTGGTCAATTAGAGAAAGATATTAATAGAACATCTCACACATTAGAGAACACATTGTACGTGTTCTTCGACACATTCGATTTATTTATCATGTATAATGTATGTACATATTACTACAATACATTTCATATTTTTTCATATTTCTCTCTATCTTATCTCTCATTTTCCCTCCAATTCATATCTATGGTTATAATACAATGTGGCATATGGATCCAATATTCATATAAAAAGGCATGACCGTAGGTAGCGCCACCGAATACCAACATGCATCACTTCCATGATAGGCAAACGGTAATGTTCTCTACACCAAGTTTGTCAACTATAGACATGCCAAGAAGTTTCTTTGCTAACAATTCACATTGTTGCCTAAAATTTCACATAACATTTGTATGACCAAGAGATCTTTGCAAATGCTTCCCCTTTGAAGATCATTCCTAATACATGACCATGCATGTTGTAATGTCCCCTTTTCTAAAATAAAATAATTAATAATATTTTAAGTTGCACTCTATCAATTCACCGTTTTAGGGAAACTTAATATTTTATTAATACAATGATATTTTTAAACCCGTTTCCTTTTTTGGAAAAAGGATAAATAAATAAATTAAAAAAAAAAGATAGAGTGGGAAAACGAAAAGAAAAAGAAAATTATATTTTCATAAAGATGTTGATCTTTGGAGTGCATGCTTGAAGATAAAGGAGAAACATATCTTCCAAGGAGGTCGGTCCTCATGTGGATCATGTTTTAGAAATTTAACACCACATATGAGTTATATAAGGGGCTCGTTTGGCTCATTTATGCATGATCTCTTGTCTATAAAATTTTTTGCATGGTTTTAGGGCTGATTGCTCAATTACTTCCACTTAAGGGTGAAAATCATTTGGTGTGGCTAACAAGGAGGACGAAACCCTTCCTTTCTTGATTGAAGAACAATTTGTTGTGGATTCTCCATTCTGGGGTTTCCAAACTGCCTCAAGAAGATTGATGTTGCATATTTTCAGCGAGGGTTTGATTAAAGAAGAGCTTCTAGGATTTGATTGTCATTTTTGGACCCTCTCCTAGGGTGATGACTTGCTTAGAGGTGGAGTTGGGTGTCATTTAAGGTACATTTCTTTTTTAGAGCGTATATTCATAATCCTCCTAATTTTAGAGGTTGATTGAACACTTTCATGAGATTTTGGGGCTTAGAATATCCATTACCATCCATTGTTGTGAGTTGTAATTCTATTGTCATGAATTTAATTACGGTTGTATAGAATTTCCAAAATTGCATAACTTGGAGTGTTTTTGCTTGGTGTTTGTTCCATTTTTTTAGTATAATATTTTGTAGAAGTTATATGTCAATTTTCACCTTGTTGGGATGGTGTTTGATACCCTAAAAGTGTAAATTCAGTTTGCTTTGGTAGGGTTTATAATAAATTCGATTCGTTGGTAGGGTTTATAATAAATTCAGGTTCGTTGATAGGGTTTATAATAAATTGAGTTTACTTCCAATTGGGATTTGTGTTATTTTCTTTGTTTTCCGTTTCATCCCGAAAAGGGACATTACAATGGTATCGGAGCATCGATCTTCCCAACCCGAGGGTATTCATGCAAGACAATGACAAGAAATACATCTACTAACTTAAGAGAGAAAACATGGATTGGTGACCTAGGTTCTTACCAAAAGAAGAAGTCGTTATGGTGGCGGAAACATGGCATGCGGTGGATTACAACATTGTGTCAGGCTACGAGGAGTATATGGCTCTTGCAAAGGAGATTTGTAATGCCATTTTACTTGCAGAGTTTATAGGAGTCAACAAGAGTAGGTCAAGCCACGAGCCTAGATCTCAAGCACCACTGGTGGATCCTCATTATGCCTTGGGGAAAGTGACACTCTCCACAATTGAGGGTTCCTTCAACGGAACAATTGGTGTATGGATGAAGATGCTAGGATTATGTTAGAAATTATCCTAACCTAGTGCTCACCTTATAGTTGAGTAAATATATATGCATATTTGTATATAGGTGTATGATAATATATTATGAGTTGTGAAAACAAATTAGGAAGGAATCGAGGTTTGTTAAAACCACCTTCCTTGATTAGTGTTAGTGGTTTTTAGGGTGGTTATAGGAGTCTGATATTCAATCCTATAAATATGTAAGTTGTCATGTATGAATCAATCTCAGAGCTGGTTATTACTTGTGTTTAATCTCTGCAATCTGATCCAAATCTTTCATTTGGTATCAGAGCAAGTTCTGATCCATGAGATGGAAGAATAATTTCTTGTGGGGGTTAGTTTGAGAATTTGTATCGCCCCATTTTTGGAAGCTTTCCTGAAAAATCAGTTCTAAATTAGAGTATTAGTATTGTGAAGGATCGAGGAAAAAAGTGCTATCTTGGTCAATATAATACTGCCCACGCAGCTGCAGGAACATATGATAAGAGCAGTAAAGATAAGTCTGGAAAAGAGTTCGATCTGGAGGTGCAATACGCTGATATGTCTATTTGAATTTTATTGACAAATTTGTGCAAAGAGTTCGATCTGGAGGTGTTATTACATTGCATTATTAGATGCCAAGCTCGTGTATGTATTGGTTATCATCTCTATTCTCTTCCGGATGAATTTTTTATTTCGAGTCACAACCGTCCTCTGTGGAATTCTCCTCGTATATTCTATATTCCAATCAAGTCGTGTGAAGGATGATTTCAATAACATTAAAATCCAATATTGTTGCATGCGAATTCATTTATAGGTATGGTTGAAATTTGACGTTTCGCGTAGATCATGACAGTTACACCTCACACCTTGTGATATAAAGGCAAAGAATTTTATAGCTGTGAATTGCTGGTTTATGCTAGAGGCATTTCAAAGCGATCAGTATTATCCTTCAGATTTCACGTGAAGAACTGAAGCATTGTAGCGGCCAACACTACAGCAAACCAGTGAAGCGTCAACAGACTTGCAACTACTAATGTATTCGAATCAACTCGTCGTTGTCGTTCACGTCTGCACTGTGACAAATTTGTTTCCCACAGTTGCACAAGTTTTTTGCAGTGAGTTATTTCCATTAAAAAAATTTGCAACCCCATTTCTGATTGGCTGATTATTATTATAATTATTATTTGCTAAAATTATAGTTTTAAAATTAAAAAAATCTAGAGTTTTTGCTAAAATAATTGTATTTTGATGGCAATTAATGCATTTTGACTAAATTAATACATTTTTGGCATCCTTTCTTAAGTCATTCATTGACATTTTGGAATCTTCATTTCCTCCCGGTTCCAACGAGTGGTCACACAATAAATTTTCTCTCCATCTTGAGAAAGTTTTTAATCATTGAGCCAATTTTAATTAAATTGGGCCTTTTTACGGGAAATTGAAACCTTAATAACTTTTGCACGGTAACTCAAAATCAAGTGTCATTTTTGCAAAATTACTTATTTTTTCATCCTCGTCACTTGGTTCCAATTTCGTTGAAAACTCCTAAAATTAAAAATACCCTCTTTTTTGGCCATCATGTGGGCATCTCCTTGTTTTGGGCTTGTGTATACTTTTGGAGATTTTTGCAGCCCCTTTGAGCCTCATTGAGTCATCAATGCCAAAATTCAAAATTGTAACAGATGCATTATCAGTGTAACCCGACATCTTGGAAAATAAATGTTTTCACATTGCCGGGGGGAGATAAAATAAACATAATGTGGAAATCATTTAGCATCATGTCTTCATCGGTGAGTGAGTAGCACGACACTAGAGGACGGAGGCACAGGAGGTTGGAGGTCAATCAACGACCTCTCGTCAATCACCAACAACGGAGCCGCACATAGCTATGGAGGCATTTTGTGGTGGGAGTCTCATGCGTTCAATTGTGAGCTTCTTTTTCAAAGTTCCAGATTTCAGTTGTATGGTGTGTTCCTATTTCATTGTTTGTATGTTATTCCCACTGTGGCATGTTGTAATAAGTGAGAATAATCATATATAATCCCCTCAAAGAAAAAAATAGTTGAGAGATGAGAACACAATGAAATGCAACATCATGATATTTGGGTTGTTGGTTGTCCTGTAAAACCATATGTATGTTTGGGTTGTTGGTTGTCCTATAAAACCATTTGTATGTGTAGGTTGTTGGTTGTCCTTGGAAAATCATTCTTGTTGAGGTTGGTGGTTGTTCGAAAAATGATCTAGATCATGAGCTCGTAGAGACGACAAGTTGCAAAGGAAGTGCAATTGTTTTTCTCTCATGTTCTCACTAAGGGGAGGAATGTTAGGAATTATTCTAAGCTAGTGCTCACATTATAGTTGAGTAAATATACATACGCGTGCGTGTGTGTGTGTGATAATATGTTATGAGTTGTGAAAAAAACTCACGAGAGAAATCGGGAAGGAATATAGATTGTTAGAGAAACATTCCTTGATTAGTGCTAATGATTTTTAGAGTGGTTATAGGAGTTTGATATTCAATCCTATAAATATGTGAATTGTCCCGTATGAATCAATCTGAGAGTTGGTTTTACCGCGTTTAATCTTTGCAATCTGATTCAAAGATTTTAGGTTAAACCTTAGACCACAAGAAGATGGCAAGAAGTCCAACCTAAAAGAGTTTCTCTTAAAAGAAGAAAATAACTAGCTAAGGTGGCGATTACCTCTACACCTCAAGAGGCCAAGGAAGAAATCTTGGGACATTAACCGAGAAGAAGAGAAATCACAAGGTTTTGAGGTGGAGTTCCAAGAAAAAAATTGTTGCGGGGCGTACACATGATAAAAGGGCTTTATCGATTTGTTAATGTTGATTTTCAGCTCGCTGGAATTTTTAAAACAACCTATAAGAGGCAAGTTAATGGAATTCATGACTCCAACAAGAGTTATGAAGGTGCTCCATACATGTGTCAACAAAGTATGGATGAAGGCAAATCAAAAAAAGATATCACTTGTTAAGATGAAGAGCCTAAGAAGAAGGAGAATATTGATCCTAACTTAGTAATTCTAAGTCACAAGAATGGAGGAGTAGAAGATATCCCAATCATTCTTCATCTGGCAAAGGAAGGTGAACATGTTGAGGACAACCTAATCTATGATAGTAATGATCATATTTCATAATTATTAATTCCTCCTATGATGTTGCAATACATTTTTTTATCTTAAACATGTTAAAATTGATGGGAAAATTAAGGGTAAGAATTATGACTATATTTGTGGTTATAATTCAAAGCATGGAAGTATTGGTTGTATGTGAGAGGCTTGATATCCTTACAAAATCCTTTTCATCATGAAAAACATGTTAAGAAGGGTGATAAGGTCAAGGATACCACTTGTAACATAGGGCATGTAGATCCTTTGAGTCAAGCTCAAGTTTGTTTTTGCATATGGGATCTAAGTGATCTTTTGTGGGTCAAAGTGTATAGAGGCATTAATATCACTATTGAGTTCATGATTTTTGTGTTTGGAAGTGAGCAAGATGGATGTTATCTTGTTATCCCAAGCATTGTAACTCAGCCGGGAATTGGAGGAATGATTGGAAGTAATAAGAGTCTTGATTGGTGGGTTTTAAAACATGTTGCCATAAATGGTTGTATTGTTGTTATAGACATTCCCATCATGTCCAAAATTTTGTTTGGTGTCACACACAAGAGGACAACCATGAGAATGGATAGTTTCCAATCTTTCAGAGCATTTTCAGTCAATATTAACTTGTTTGTAGCCCCCACCACATTCTTTTTAGGAGATTCATGAAGGGTTTTTAGTATGATAGTTGTTGCACCTTCCTTTCACTCATTGCCCACAACATTTCTAGTCCCCTTTCCATTTTGTTGTCAACCCAACCTCTTGGTTGAAAGGGACTAACAAAACACCATGCTTACAGTTGCCACAAGAAGGATTCCAACGACCATCATTTTAGTTTTGAATGAAATACGTGGTTACAACTGTAATTTGGATGACATGATTACATTATTGGATAGTCATCGCTTGTGTGTAAATTATGAGTTGTTTGTAAGCAAGGAGAAAGAGTTGGTCATCGTGTCTAGAAGGCATGAAGTGATGAAGATGGAAACCCTTGTTCCCTTCAATAAGTTTGTCTCATGTGCAGGTACATGTATGAAGAAGCAAAAGTAGTTGAGTTTTCTCTTCACCCAAGCAAATGATAGCGATGCAGTTGAAGATGAAGACAATATCATAAAGATTGATGAGTTGGTGTTCATATGTGATCTCACCTTGCAAGAAAATAGAGACTTTTCAACCCTTGAGTGGAAGATGAAGCAGGAAAGATTGAAGACATGGGTGAAGCTAAGGACAACAACAACTATGCGGCTGGGACACCTTCTTGGCAGTGTCAAACAATCATTTTTGGATAGCTAAGTAGTTTAATAGAACAAGGTAACTTTCTTGAATGGTCTACTTTGGGATAGCCCTACATAATCCTTCCTAATTTACTATTGAGAGCGGAAGGCCATTGGAGATAAGTGAATGATGTGAAGTACGAAGGAACCAAATATGAGCATCATGGGATAGCTCACTTGAAAATCATAGCAAAGGTGCAACAAAAATGTGGCAAGTTAGCACCTAATGTGGCAATTCATGCCAAAGATCTCCAACAATTCATGTAGGGGATGCGAGAGAATGTGTTAATACCCCAAAGGTTAGAGAAAGTATTTTTGTCATAGCCGTGAGTCCACTTGCCACCAATAAGGTTGTTGTCCTCATTTTTGACAAACATCTCATTTTTTCGGTTGCACTCATGATGGTGGTTAGTTGACAAGGTTGGGATGAAAGGTGGAGAGGCCACATTGGGAATTGTTTTAGCTTGTCAAGTTGTTGATTGTTCCTTTATTTTTTGCTCCATGACTAAAATTGTAGCAAGTTGGAAGGTTTTTTATTCTTCATTTTAGGGGTAACTTAATATCATTATTAATATAAAGGTATTTTTAATACTCATTTCTTTTGTTGGAAAAAAAGATCTTTAAAAACGGAGAAAAAAACTTATATTTTCATAAAGAGGTCGATCTTTGGAGTGCATGCTTGAAGATAAAGGAAACATATCTCCCAAGGAGGTCGGCCCTCATGGGGATCATGATTTAGAGATTTGGCACCAAATGTGAGCTATATAAGGTGTTCACTTGGCTCATTTGTGCATGATTTCTTGTCTAAAAATAACTTTACATGGTTTTTAGGCTCATTGTTCAATTACTTCCACTTAAGGGTGAAAATCCTTTGGCATGGCTAACAAGGAGGATGGAACCCTTCCTTCCTTGATTGAAGAACGAAAACTCTTCAATTTGTTGGGGATTATTCATTACGGGGTTTCCAAAGTGCTTCAAAAAATTTGAAGTTGCATATTTTCAGCGAGAGTCTGATTGAAGAAGAGTTCAAAGGGTTTGATTACCATTTTTGGACCCTCTCCTAGGTGGTGACTTGCTTGGAGGTGGATTTGGGTGCCATCTAAGGCACATTTCTTCATTTGGAGTTGATATTCATAATCCTCATAATTTTAGAGGCTGATTGCACACTTTCATGAGATTTTTGGGGCTTGGAATCTCCATTTCCAACCATTGTTGTGAGCTGTAATTTTGTTGCTATGAATTTATTCAAAGTTGTATAGAATTTCTAAAATTGCATATACTTTGAAGTGTTTTTGCTTGGTTGTTGTTCCATTTGTTGAGTATAATATTTTGGAGAATTTATACATCGATTTTGAGCTTGTTTGGATAGTATTTGATGCCCTAAAAGTGTAATTTCAGTTCACTCCTAGGGTTATAGTAATTTCAGTTGGATGTCATAAAATTCAGTTTACCCCCAATTGGGGTTTGTGTTATTTCCTTTGTTTTTCAATTTCATCTCGAGAAAGGAACATTACATATGTATGCTCCTTATATGGAAACTCAGTGTAAAATGACCCACTTGGGTCCAAATGAGTACAAATGGGTGGTATCCCCATTTTTCCTAGGGTGTGAAACTTCAAGCTAACACACCTCATGTTCCAATTTAATTCCTTCTTTCTTGTTAAGAGTTGGGGAAAAGGAGTTTCGTCTTCCCCATCTTTTGTTCTTCTCTCAACATTATCTATGTATTTTGGATTAAAACTTGGAAAAGGGGAAGGCGGTGCAATCAATAGACTTAAGGAGTTGAATTTGAGGTGGAGATGGACATAATAACAACTAGTTACAAAGATCGCAATGACGTAAATTCCATGGAGGATGAATCTCTATTGGAGTTGTATTTCCCATACGAGTTTCTTCTCGTAAATTCTTGTCGGTTTTAAGGACGACTGTCATTTGTTGTTTTGCATCTTTATTGCCTTTTATATACATAAGGATATTTATGAAACTCTACATGCATGAACATTGGCTTCAAGGATAATTATCATATTTAAATGTCTTATGAATCACACGAGTTCCTAGTACTAGCGAATCAAAATTTTGTGTGTGATGAGCATGATTAAGAGAATGAAAATTGTTGCATCACTAATTAATGTTTGCTTACGCTTTGAGAAGTCATTTATAGTTTTGTTGTAAGCAGAAAAGAATATTTGCAAATGTTTATGCATGCATAGATATGGTAAAATTATCTCAAACCAAAATTTGGCATTTACTACAAAATATATCGGGAAATTCTAATAATTTTAATCAAACAAAAATTCAAAGCGGGTGAACTAATACTTTTACAAACAACTCACATTATAGTTTACTTCAATAACCACCCTCTTGAACTAGTCAGTTCCTACAAATAAATAAGACTTGATTTTAATTCAGAGCAAGTGAACTGATACTTTTACAGACACCTCATAGTATAGTTTGCTTCAATAACCACCCTCTTGAACTAGTCAGTTCCTACAAATATATAGGACTTGATTTTATTCATAAATTAAACTCGAATGTTAGTATTCAAAACAAAAGTATGTATGTTGGAAGGCCTGCTATGGACTAACAATTAGTAGCAGGCCTTCCAACTAGATTGTTTGAAATGATGTAAAAAAAGAACAATATTCTATAGCCTTGTGATGTACATGGCATTCTCTACGATTGTGAAGTGTGATGTGGAAGCATGTTTTGACAAACATATGAAAATGCGGAAGGATGTTTCGACAAATATAGGAAAACGAGCAAATCCAAGACAATTTATCATTCAGAAAATTAAAAGCAATAGGCCCCACCTGATTCTCCTCACAGGGACAGGTATGCAACCCATTGAAAACTAAGCATTAAATTGCCAAAGCTAGGATAGGATATACTTCTCATCATCGCCCAACAATCATAGTTAACCCATCTCCAACTAAAAATGTTGGCAAACAGACTTGAATAACTGGTTGAAACATGGGACATCAATGAAGATATAACATTAAAAGGAACAACCTCAAGGTAAACGTCCAGACTAATATCACTGACATCCTTTGAAAGAATTACAAAATTGAAGATAAAATGTGATTTGGTATTGTAAGAATATCAACCTTGAACTAGAACATCCCATTTACCAACATATACTCAAAAAAAAATCATAATTGCAAAACTAAGAACCAACTTGCACAAGCTACATAATGTGTGAAGACACCTTGGCACTAAGAATCTGTAACGCGTGTAACATACATGTAGAGGATGACACACATTTCCTTGCAATAATATTAGGCACTATAACATAGATATTTGTAATCATAACCTAGTGTATAAAATTTAAAATCAAGACAACCAAACAAAGAATTGAGAATCTTTTTTAAAGTGAATATCCAAAGAAATAATATTGTAAACAATACATTTTAATCTGTCCTACAAATTAATTTGGCCAAAAGGGCATCAGAAGTCATCTTATCATACCTTTTCGTATCAAGTAAATATACATGTGCTTTTACCATACAAACTGACATGCAATAGGCACCTGGACTTGCTTCTTATGCTTGCAAAGTTCTAAAATGTAAAAGCAATGATATAGATCATGCTTTCTCAAAGCTATGGAGAATATAACATTTCCCTTAGAGAAGATTCCAGAAACATAGAGCACCATTTTGAACATTTGACATATAGTTGTAAATCCTATTGACCAAGGTCATCATTCTGCAATGTCCCATTCAAAAGGAAAATCCTATTTCCAGCAGCATAGATAAAGTGCTTTTGATCATAAGATTTTGATTACTCTATCAGGTTTTCAAATACCTAAGACTTCAGCTTTAACTTATCCCTTTGACCAAACAATCAAATAGCGAAAGAAGATTATAAAGCATATCAGATAGAAAAACGTGCCACAACTATAATGGTAGCTCCTATATTGGTTTCAAAACCCTATGCCAAGGTATCCTGCATTACCATCGCTTCATAAATTGCTTAAGTGTCTTCATAATTAGTGAGACCTATCATACTGGAACAGATTTATAAACCATGCACAAGCTGCTATCATCAGTAAGAAGAGCGGTTTCAGGAACTCTAAAATATACCTGTCACACAAAAGGAGAGATTTTAAGAGAAGAATCTGAGAAAATGCAATTTTACACTTTTGGTTCATATTTGTCAGGAATCATTTACCAGGCATGTACGTGGAGGTGAAAAAATTTTAAAAGAATTTGGCCGATTGTTGAAATTTGTTTCTGGTTTCCCAGGTATACCTTCTGGGAAGTGAAATGGTCAATATCATGACTTACCTGTAAACATTATAATCAATAAGCTTCTGTAAAACTAAATAACCATTAATAACTCACTTCATAAGCATACAGACATGCATCTTGCAACATACAAAACTTTAGGGTTCGTGGCATGTTAAAGGATAACGGCTCAGAATTTCAACAAATGCAATATTACATTACAAGTAATATACTATGTACTATCACCAACTATTTTACATTTTGAACAATATCATGCGTCTAAAAATTATAGAGTCTAATACAAGTAGGGAGCAATCTCTTATACATTACTTTAAGTCTTCACCCTGTCTTGGTAACATCATTGTCCTCAATGAGGCTAACCTCTTTGCACAAACACCATTGGTTCCTAGGCTTCTTGGAAAACCTTCTATCCCCACTCATACAAGTTTCATTGTTTCTACTCATCAGATTTCTTGCATATCCAATCCATATTTGTCACATAGCCATAAGCAATATACTGTGCCTCAAGAAACAATGGAATTAGATTGTAAAAACTTAGGTATTTCCTTATCGGGAAGCTGATAAGAAAATAGGATTCAATCTATCATGTGATAAAAATTATAACCTATTATTTTTGCTCCATCCATATTTTGTACTTTATCGAACAGACTGAGGCAACTATACCTCAGCTACAAGCTAGTGCAACTCCCTCTAGAAAAGATCATTACACTTTCCCTGCGATAAACTTAAAAGATTGAGGAATCCTACTTGATCCCCATTGAAGTTTAGCCCATACTTGAGTTATGTCAATATTCCTCTTCCATCCCTTCAAGGAAAAAGTTCAAAAGACGTTTCAACGTGAAGCTCTTGACACTTCACTTGCATGAAAATAAATAGGATGTATTCAAAAGCTTACAGATATTAGCGGAGATAGAATGATATCTACTCATGAGATCAAAAAGATCTGTTTTTAAGAAGGGAAAAATATATTAATGATAAATAATATTATACAATATAAAGACCTCCTCATTGATAGAGCTCGAGAAGACTACAAAATTTCAAAGAGGTCTAGATCAAAAAGAGAAAAGGAAATGAGGAACCAAAGACAGATTCTATGAACAATGTGGTCATCAACACAGATTACATAGATGCAGTTTGCACAATCCAAATAGAAAATAAAGATGTCTTCCCTGGTGTAAAAGAACCATATTTGCATCATCTAGCTCGACAAGATCTGTAAGGAAACAAAGCTCACTGGTAGCACCCAAATCACGAGTATTCAATGTGAGGTTCCACATCAAAAGGTTGTCATTTGTAACACGCTATCCAGAGGCTCAAGGAAACTAGCAGTCTCCTTAGCAGATAATGTTGTCCTCGAGTTTTGGTCCTTAGGGGCTTTCATCTTTTTGTGAGTGCCCATGAGAGATTCTAACGATTCCCGCAGTTGACGGTTGGTGGGGATGGAATTCCCTTGAGATTGCATTGTTGCTTTTTTCCTCTATTATGGCTAACCATTTGGGGGTGGTGGAGACCAAATTCATCATGGGAACACATGTTTGGAGGTGGGTTCTGGTGAAGGTTGGATGGGGCAAGGTAGTTCTATCTATGGGAAGAGCGTGCATTTCTTGAGATGCATGGTCTGTCAAAGCCCCAAATGGTTTATGCAAGGCATAGGGGGTTGCAATACTACACAATAAATTTCCTTTACGGGCATATGCAACCTGAAATTCGATTAGTGGAAGAGTGGAGAAATATCATAGATCGTATTAGGTGGAGAGACGGAGGAAGAAACTTGTTGATTCAAGGTTGTTGGAGGGTACGGGGGACTTGAAGCTTGCTGATTTGTCTAAGGCAGTGACTGCTTTTGATTTTGGGTTGTTAGAGAGTATAAGGGGTCTGAATCCTCTTGTTGGGGACAGACATGTGCATGATGCCCATGTTTGTGATAGATCCTACAACGAAAGGGAATATTTTCATAACCCAAAGGATGCTCCCATTCGATTCCTTCCATATCCAGAATGATTCGATCAGGGAGAGATTGTTAGAGAACAAGGTTGATGCAGATTTGAACACAGTTAAGGACTCCAAGATCCTTAGTGAACTTTGATGCTGTGATGTATTCATCCAAGACAGATCCAATCTTGCAAAGACTAGATTTGTGCCAATATTCACTTGGTAATAATGGTAGCCTAACCCATACAAGGACCACACTTGGGAGATCTTTGGCGGGGTTAAACACGTAAGACCGAGTGTTTCATAAATACGCTCAATTTTGTAGAACCAAGGTCCTCCTTGAAAGACCATTACCTTTCACCGATCTTACACGCTTTGAAATACTACTTATCTTTCTAACATGCTAACGGTTGCTTCATGTGTAGCATTTTCCTTGCAGGACTATATACTTATCTCGACACATTTTTCTTGTTATTGTTTGCTATTGTATGCTATTGTATGCTATTGTTTGCGGACTATGCCCTTTATCTTGTGTGATCATTGTATTCCTTTGGTCATTATCTCACTCATGTGTGGTGATGGAGATGGCCATGAAGTAACCCTTGGGAATCATAAGAATGTCCACAGTTCCCATTGCTTTCTGTCGCTCCCGTTTGGGAGTCCCAAACTTGACATCCATGTCGACCCTCAATAAGCTTGTTTTGCTTAGTAAAGGTGATATCAGATAACCAAATTAGAGATTGGTGATTGCCTTGCTAAATAAAGTTTTATTAACATTTGGGAGTCTTAACTCGCACCGGCATTGTCCTTAAATTGTTGTAACATTGCTTATCGTGGCTTTATGCCATTGAACAATATGAAGGTGTTTAGTTATTTTTCGGTGTCTGTTGTTGACCATGAAGGTCTCACCTTGGTGTCGTTGAAAAATATGTTTATTGAACATTCCGAGTACGATGATTTTGTTAGCCGAGACCTTAGACTGGCAACCACTTATCTTTCAACAATTATGTGCTAAGAAGAGCAATCTTTGTCTGGAGGGATTATTGTGCGGAAGGATAAATGGTTTTGTCATTAAGAAGTTAACTATTTATTTACGGGTATAATATACATATGTGCAGCTAATACTTCTTACATTGATCCTAGTTGATAGTAGACTGCATAAGTTTAAATAAGGTAGTATGGCAAATTAATATTGTGCGCATCATGTGTCTATTGATGTTTGGCTAATTTAGATCGATAATGATGAATGAAATAGTTAGCATTGTTGTTGTAATGATAATATTGGTTACCTTGCATGATGACATGCGAAAATCTATATCATCAGGAATTGGTACAATCGCTTGTATACTATTGTTCATCCTTATCAATAAGGTTGACTTGTCAAAATTTTCATGACAGTTTTAACTTTGAAAGTTAGTATAATTTGTTTGAATTGGCTTTTGAGAATTTAGACTCAGAATATATGGGCATGGGATCCCTTGTTTGGTTTTAACGCTATGATTTAATGATCATAATATTAAGATGTTAATTATGGAATTATATTGATAGTAACATAACATTATTATTATTATTATTGTGATGGTCAATTGAAGATTTTTTTTATTGGAAGCATTATTATTAAAAGACATTATTGTTATCATGTTGTTTGACTTGGTGTTAAACAATAATTGACTAATGATGGTGGACAATTGTAATGTCCCCGTTTTTGAAGACCCTTAGCCTATCATTCCCAGTGGACTTTAGGTATGTTGCAGGGGAAAATTATATTAAATAATTAGATAATATTGCCTAGAGAGTGATTTTAATCATTTGACATTATAAAGCAATATTTATTTAATTATTTAATATTTATGGAGCAAGTAATATATTTAATTATTTAATTAAATTCCCAAAATGCAAATTAAAAAGGGGAATTAATTAAATAATATTTAGGTGGCTTTTAAATATTAAAATCACCCTTTTTAAAAGGGGACGCCACACATAGGGAAAATAAACTGTTTTTATTTAATAATTTCCCTCTCCTAGGGATTTCGAATTTTGTGCCTCCTTGCTTATAAAAGGAGTGCTAGGATCATTGTTAGACTTATGTTATGATGATATTTATTTGATACTCCATGCTTGGAGTTGGGATGTATGCCCATTAATGCTTTCTCTCTCTCTCTCTTGTGTGGGAAGTTAGTGAGTTGGTTTTGATCAATTGAAGTATTCTCTCTTGTTCCATTTGTTGAGTTCTCTTGTGTTGAAGTATGTTCTTTGCATGATTCATACTTGCTAATATTGGCGACTTGCTTTGGGATGTGGGTGATGATTTTTTATGTCTTTATGGTTGGAATTTAATGCTGTAATTATTCCAACTATGGCAACTTGATATGGGTCTTATTTTGGCATGTTTTAAGGGTAAATCATCTATATTCAAGATCTGATCTGTGTTGGCTTATTTTTGCTAAGTTTGGGCAACTGTTTTGAGTGTATTGAAGGGTTATTGAGTGCCGGAAATCATTTATGCAATTTACTCTAACCCTAATGACTAGTTTGGGGATTTTGGGGGCTGTTTTGGAGGGGTTTCGGTTATCATAAAATTCAGATCTTTATTTCTTTGGAAAGATCTTAATTTATAGAATTATCTGCATTTTATTTGAAGGGAAAACATGGAATACTGAAGGAGTTATGAATTTTAGAAGATTTCAGCTGTCTGGCAGCTATTTGGTTGCTAACAATTAGATATTAATTTCAGATCTGCAGTTTGGGATCAATTTAATATTGAATGTGATTGTAGCAATTAGGAGAAATAGGAGAAGGTGATTCTATAATTTTTGGAGTAGTTTTGGTGCCCTAAATGTGCTGGGCGACCTACTTTTTAGGGCAAAATTAGGGTTTCGTGTTGGTTGTGCGAAATCTAATTTTTGCATATTGTTCTTCATATTTTTGTGGTCCAATATCCAAAATTTCAGCTCATTTGGACTTCTCTAGCCAAATATATGAATTTTTAAAATTACATGATTAGGGTTTGAGAATTAATTATTTTTCAGTAATATGTGATCAGATTTATATTATTTCCTAACTTGTCCTAGAAGGGGATATTACAGTGGTATCAGAGCATGTTCTTCTGCACCTGTGAGGTTTGACATTGCTTGTGGATCATGGATTTATCTAGTGCAGGTAACATGAAGGCAAGATTCCGGAAACTTGGTAGAGCACTCAAGCACCTACCTCCATCAAAGGATGAGTTGCTCAAAATTCTGGAAGAAGCAACAAGTTGCTTGCAACAATAGAGCAAGATGATTATGGATCTATGCTTCTTGCAAGGGATTCCTTGGTGATGCAGTTGGCTAAGCATGAGTTGTTGGATCACAAAGATGGGGAAGTCAGAATTATGGTCATCTTTTGCATTAGTGAGGTCATGAGGATTGCAGCCCCTAAATTGCCGTATAGTGATGCCATCATGGAGGACATATTTGAGGTCATGGTGGGAAGTTTCCAAGGCCTTTGGGACCTTACAAGCCCTTGCTTTGGTAAGAGGGTTAGTATTTTAAACACTATGGCAAAGGTAAGATCTTGTGTGATAATGATGGACCTAGAATGTAATGATCTTATTTCTCACATGTTTGAGGTGTTCTTTGATGTTCTGCATAATGATCATACTCAAGAGATAATGGTCTCCATGCAAACCATTATGTCTTTGGTATTAAATGAATATGAGAGTCCCCCAACACAATTGCTATCTATGTTGGAGGAAGGATTGAGTCAAGAGGCATCATGTGTTGCTCATACACTAGCCCAAGGTGTTCTAGAGCAATGTTCAAGCAAAGTGAAGACTATGATTCTCCAAGGTATGAGTTCTTTGGTGTTTAAGGATAAAAATTTGGTATCTAATACTTGCATGAGAGTTGGCACTTGCACAGAAAAAATCAAATTTAGTTCAAAGGGAAGAGAAGGAAGAAGAGCCCCTAGATGCAAATAAGCAAGGTAAAGAGTTATTTTTGATTGAAGAGGTTTCCTTGCCTTTGTATGATTGCATGCATGTTGATAAAATAATCATGGGAGATGAGCCCAAGAGGGAAGAGAAATCTGATTTGCAAGTTTGCATGGACAAGCAAAATGAGGACAGCCAAGAGGTAACTAATGATCATTATTTAGTTGTTACTAATGCTACTTGGATTGGCAATGAATGCAAGGATGAGGGGATGAATGATAGGAAAGAAGAAGAGACATTTCCGAGCACTTTAGACCATTCTCAGCTTGCTGGTCCGTACGGTACTGCTGTACATATGCAGCGAAAAATAGTGAAGGAGGAGCAGCCAAGGTCACTATTGAGTGATCAAACACAAGCTTCAAAGGGGCAGCCAAGGGTAGACCTCAATATGGCCCTAAAGAGGTCTATTTCACCATATCTCCCTCCACATAAAAGGCAACCACTTAACAACTACATTGAGGTAATAAATTATTCCAAGTTTGATTTGGCTAGTACTAATGATGAAGTTGTTGATGAGCATGTGCATGCTAAAAAGGAAAAATCAGATTTGAAGGATATCATTCACCTTCATCATGAGCCATTTGAAGGACAAGAAGGGAGTATGAGTCTCATGGTTACTCCAAGTCATTTCCTACATGACATGAGCATTGGTGAAGGAGAAAAAGGGGTTTAGATGAAGAAAATGATGAGGGAAAGAGCGCTGTCCTAAACTCAGAAATTCTGAGTTTTGTAGATGTTGGGGGCAGCCCAAGGTATGATTATTCATGTTTATTTCCTCCTTATATATTGAGCTTTGATGAATATGGGTATGAGCATGTTAGATGGATGGATAAGAGGTATTTTGGTCATACTATTGTTGATGTTTTTGCTCCTAACACTTGGGTGCATAAGTGTCAACATGGCAAAAGGAAAGGGATGCCTAAGACTCCTACAAACGAAAATCATGACAATAAGCTTGCTGGCCTGTGTATAACAGCGGTTATTAGGGAGCAAATAAGTGTGCTTTCTCTTCTAGAATCAAGTTCCAAGGAAGCTCCATGCACATGTCAAGTAAAGGTACATAATTACAAGGTGAGAAGTGGTGTTTTATGGTACGAAAATGTAATGAGCAGCCCCAAGCATGATGTTTTAGATTTATTTTCTTTATCCATAAAGAAGGTACATGGGCACAATCAAAGGTTGAAGTTCCTTGGGTTTACGGTGATATGGTTTATGGATGCATGAATTATGGTTTCTCTTTTTCTTATATGCATGGTGCATCAAAAATAGTGAGATGTCATCCCTCTACATGGTATGGAGAAGTAAATAACAAGTTGTTTGTATTTACTAGTGCTCATGAGATGATTAAGATGGACATTCTATTGTTCTCATACCTTGATAAAATTCAGTTTTTTATTGTTGAGGTCATAAGAGGAAGGTATGAGCATCATCTATTCATGTTTGAATTGGCAACCAAGAGGAATATGTGTATGCTTAATGTTCACACTGCTGTAATGTACATTTTTGGTTTGTTTGAGGACATGTTAACATGCTTACAAAAGGATTTAGTCACATGGTACGCTGATTTTCAGTTTGGAGCATCATTGGTACATGTTACAGGTTCTTCTTTTGACCATTTAGCACTTCTTTTACATTGGGAGCAGCGAAGAGGAAGGTATGGTGTTGAGTTGTCATGTTATGTTCTGAGAAAAAAGGGTAAGCATGTTGTATTTTCAGCCATGATAGTGAGAAGTACCACATTTGTCATGAGATTCACTTTGAATCAGCTCTATATCATGCATATGATTGAGTTTCAACATTTGTTTTCTTGGGAACAATGTATTGAGGGTTGTGAAGATGAAGAATGGATCACATGGACCACATTTTGCATGGTAAGAGTTTCATTTCCAGCCAAGCATATGGATAGTCTTCAGTTTGTTATTGTTGGGCATGGAATTTCAGTTGCATGGGGGCCTATCTCATTCACTAGATTGTTGCTCATTCATGTGGGGAAAAGAATTCTGAAATATGATAGTTGTTGTCCTCTCATTTTGATGGAAGATATCTTTATGACCAGCTCTACTATCACTTCCATCATTCAGATTTTTCACATGCAGTTGATGATATGGGTGTTGGTACTTGATTTTGACTCATGGGTGACTATTTGGGGGTGGAAACCAGCCACTCCAATTCTGATTTTTGGAGATTACAGCAGCACTTGGGGCCACATAACAGAGTTTGGGGGCAGCCCATACATGGAGGAGTTGTACATGCCATGGAGACACATTGGAAAAGTGTTCTTCAACACTTATTTTTCTAATTTGTTTGCTTCATGCGTAGGTTTGAAGAAGAAATTACAACAGACTACACTCCTAAATTTTAGGAGAATGAAATGGTCCAAGATATTACAAATGCTACTTCACTTGAGTGGCATGGGAGCACGGTTTTGGAGTACCACACTTTTGGACGCGGACACATGAGCTTGTTATTGCTTGAGAGCAATCAATCTTGGGAAGGGAGGACTGTAATGTCCCCATTTTTAAATCCCTTAGCCTATCATTCTCCGTGGGCTTTAGAGATGTTGCAAGGGGAAAATTATATTAAATAATTAGATAATATTGCTTGGAGAGTGATTTTAATCATTTGACATTATAAAGCAATATTTATTTAATTATTTAATATTTATGGAGCAAGTAATATATTTAATTATTTAATTAAACTCCCCAAATGCAAATTAAAAAGGGAAATTAATTAAATAATATTTAGGTGGTTTTTAAATATTAAAATCACCCTTTTTAAAAGGGGACGCCACACATAGGGAGAATAAACTATTTTTATTTAATAATTTCCCTCTCATAGGGATTTCGAATTTTGTGTCTCCTTGCTTATAAAAGGAGTTGCTAGAATCATTGTTAGACTTATGTTATGATGATATTTATTTGATACTCCATGCTTGGAGTTGGGATGTATGCCTTTCTCTCTCTCTCTCTGCGTGGGAAGTTAGTGAGTTGGTTTTGATCAATTGAAGTATTCTCTCTTGTTCCATTTGTTGAGTTCTCTTGTGTTGAAGTATGTTCTTTGCATGATTCATACTTGCTAATATTAGCGACTTACTTTGGGATGTGGGTGATGATTTTTTGTCTTTATGGTTGGAATTTAATGCTATAATTATTCCAACTATGACAACTTGATATGGGTCTTATTTTGGCATGTTTTAAGGGTAAATCATCTATATTCAAGATCTGATCTATGTTGGCTTATTTTTGCTAAGTTTGGGCAACTATTTTGAGTGTATTGAAGGGTTATTGAGTGCCGGAAATCATTTATGCAATTTTACTCTAACCCTAGCGACTGGTTTGGGGATTTTGGGGGCTATTTTGGAGGGGTTTCGGTTATCATAAAATTCAGATCTTTATTTCTTTGGAAAGATCTTAATTTATAGATTTATCTGCATTTTATTTGAAGGGAAAACATAGAATATTGAAGGAGTTCTGAATTTTAGAAGATTTCAGTTGTCTGACAGCTATTTGGTTGCTAACAATTAGATATTAATTTCAGATCTGCAATTTGGGATCAATTTAATATTGAATGTGATTGTAGCAATTAGGAGAAATAAGGAGAAGGTGATTCTATAATTTTTGGAGTAGTTTTGGTGCCCTAAATGTGTTGGGCGACCTACTTTTTAGGGCAAAATTAGGGTTTCGTGTTGGTTGTGCAAAATCTAATTTTTGCATATTGTTCTTCATATTTTTGTGGTCCAATATCCAAAATTTCAGCTCATTTGGACTTCTCTAGCCAAAGATATGAATTTTTGAAAATTGCAGCAGTTAGGGTTTGAAAATTAATTATTTTCCAGCAGTATGTGATCAGATTTATATTATTTCCTTACTTATTACAACAATACATATGGACATTTGATTTTTTTTTTTAACATGATTATGTCTCGATTGAGTGCCTCTATTTGGGAAGGGTCACGGACCCGACCAACACATTATCCGGAATTGTTTTTTTTGTTTGAAATCTATTTCTTAAGTCATTTTTTTACTTTTCGCATATGAATTTTTTTTTTTTTGGCGCTTGAAGAAGGGAGGGTGAGTTGGAACCCCTACCCTAAATGTGATGCTTGGAAATTTTGTGGTTGTTTTCTGGGCGGCACTGGTCATTTTGATGGTCTGTGCAGGCGCCATTTGTGGCTGGATATTTTTGGTTTTGCCCTTGCAGTTTGAGTTTGTTTTTACTATGCGGATCAATTTAAAAAAGCCCTAGCCAAGGCGGAGATGAGGGCAAAATGGAGAAAATCGTTTCTTGTGGGCACGGTTTTGCGTGGGCTGAAATGGAAGTTTGAAGGCACAGCCTCCATTTGTTGATTACTCAGGCATGATTTTTTCTCTATTCTTGCATGGTCTTTTATGGACATAAGTATGGGGTTTTATCTTCTTGTTATGTGGTCAAATCAGGACTCTAAATGTTTGTATTCTTGGGTATGAATATGTTTTACATTCTGCAATTATGCATATGATGTGCATGGTCATTGGAGTATATACAACTATATTTTTAGTTGAACCAGAATACAGGTATATACACTTAAACAGTTAGAGATACACTTTTAAATATGTGTAGAGTATTTTTTGGAGGTTTGATGTGTTGTTTCTTGCGATCCAGAGGTCTTGAGTGTATTTTTTTAATAAAAAAATGAATAAGGTTTTGATTGCTGATTTGGATGAGAGTAATGTGGGGGTTTTAATTTGTTTTTCTTACGACCCTACTATTTTGAATGTATTTATTATGAAAAAAATGAAGCTTTGGTTGTTGGTTTGGATGGAACAAAGCATATGGGTGAATTCTTGTAGCTCTCTCTCTAATCCCTGTTAATTGGGGCATGATATGAAGAGAAATGAAATGGTAGTACTCGCTCTCTCTTGCTTGATTCTGCCTGGACATGATGGCACATGAATGATATAACGAGAATGGAAAACATATGTTTCTTCCTCCAATTGAACGCTTTGCACATAAAAGTTCATGCATTTATATAGAAATGATAATCATGTCAGTTCATTTTGAACTGACCTAATAACTGCTGCAGGTACTATGAAGTTAGAAGAAATGTTGAATGCTATTACACCGTGAAGAAATATTATTTTCTGTAGTGAAAGATTATAAATTTTACAAGAAATTTCATTATCTCTATATGACTTGTACTTTCCTCTAGCTGAAATAGAGAAGGAAATCTGGATTTACCTTTTGATATTAGATGTTGTTGGTACTATTCCCCATCCATCATAGTGAGCATTGTTTGTCAAGTTCTATATCCGGAATGAAATTTAATAACTAGAGTTTCAACGGCGTTCCTTTTGTATCATCCCATTTTGGTGGAAATTATAACTATCAGGAAGGTCGGTTCTTTGTTTGGGTATTGTAATATTTGCAAGGACTTAGTTGTGTATTGGTTATGCTTAACCCGAGTGTGCTAATATCCGTATGATTATGGAAATATAATAGATCTGTTACCTTTTTTTTGGAATAAAAGGTAAAAGAGGGTTTTAGAAGGTCCCACAACCTTATACAAAAAAGCCCAAAAGGCTAGATTTAGCAAAGAAAATTACATATCGATAATACCCTCAAGATTCCAAAAAGGGCTGCGAAAAAGCCAGCAAGAAAAAGGAAAAAGAGACATCGATGAGCTTTTTCAGCTCAGTAACAACATTCTTAGCCCTAGGGGAGCCCGAGTCTTCAGCGAGCTGGTCCGCGAGAGTGAGGAGCTCCGCACAATCCTTGCAATAGCAAATCCTGCATCACATGAAGGTCTCCTGTGCCTTCGAGTAGTGAAGGCGCGTTTGAGCTTGTTCAAAATAGAGGAGAACAGATCAACCCTGCGATCATCCCTCCGAGAATCGAGTCTGCAGGCTCAGCAGGAGTAGCTTCAAGCTTCGAAGGCGAGTTCGAGATTTTAGCATGGGGTTCACTGTCAGCAGAATCCAAACTGACCCCAACTTTCTCTGGATAGTGGGGACTTCAACGGCAACCCTCATTCATTCCCAATTGCTCCGAATCCGGGAATCAGGGTACAGCTTTAGCAAGACCCAAGAGGTTGCCCAAGAGGAGAGTCGACTGAGACAAGGGAGACCGCCATGGTACGGTGTCAACATCTTCCAAAAGCGGTATGATTGGTCGAGGGGTCATGGGGCCAGCAGGGGGAGCAGAGGGGGTGATACCATCGAGGGATGAGCCCATGGCCATCCAAGTCAAAATCGGAGGAGATGCACTGCAACGGCGGCAAGGCCGGAAGAGGGAGGGAGGCGGAGGAGGGATGGGGAGAAGAAGTGGGGGTACGACGCCGATGCCTGGACTTAGGGAAAAATGGGCAATGTCACTTGCAAGGCAAAGCAGATTTAAAAGTAAATACAATAAGCCCTAATGCAGATGGCTCCCTCCCCATCGCGAGCGAGGTGGACGGAATGCTCCAAAGATTGGAAGAGAAAGGCAGCCAAATTAATCTTCTTTTCCCAGTAAGGTGAGAAAGGCAAACAAATTAATCTTCTTTTCCCAGCCAAGGTGAGAAAGGATAAAAAATGGGGGCCAAAGACTAGGCGATAATGATCGCCGATGGTGAAGTAGCACATGATAACTTCCGGCAATTCTCCCACTGAGGAGGCAGAGAGTCGCGAGTATACACCAATAGATACTTGACAGGTTTTCTCCCGGGCGATGAAGTCCCGCATTTCGCGTGGAGAGAGCGTTTGAAAGTAGACATCACCAACAAATGGGAGACCAAGAGCTACATTGCGTTCGTGGAAATAGTGAGAGGGGTGTTGCCGATTTGAACTCGTCCCCACGAACAGGAAGCCATGGCAGCATAGGAGACCAAAGCTGAGTGGCCCGCCATCCTTTCAAGAAAAGTGGTGATCCCATTCTCCAGAAGGATGCTCCAAACCTCGTCATCCTCCTTAACCGCACTGCAGGAAGCAGGCTCGATGCGTTTCAACTGGCCACCCATGTTGTTGAAGTTTTGAAAATGAGTGCGAAGGAGCGGACTCTGGAGGGCCTTAAAGAGCCCTCCTGGAGCGTGGGAGTCGTTCGCCTCGTCATCATTACCCTCCCGCCACTACTTGGTGTGGTTATGAGAAGGGATAGCGCCACGCATGAGAAAATCCACATGAGAATGACTCACCTCCCCTTTCAATTTTTGTCGCGCTAATGGTCTAGTCATAATAATGGTAGTATCATTACCGCCGCCTTTGGAAAAATTAATAATGACATAGCTAACACCCAAGGCAACCTCGCCTCCACCAGGAAACTCTAGGAAGTGAGGTCATTTTTGGTGATTTGAAGGAGGTATGCCGGTAAGTTATCCGTCCAGCTTTGTTGGTGTTCGAGGAGGACACTAATGTTTGTTAAGTAATCCGCCGCTTTGTTTCCTTCCCGAAGGATGTGTTGAAAATTGATTTGCTGGAAACTCCTTTGCAAGATGCGGATATCAACAATAATATTTTGAATTGAGCATTTCCCGGAGTCAGCCGACTGCAGGAGTTTGATGATATTGAGAGAGTCGCTTTCAACTCAAGAGGATCATTCTTTGTGTTTGAGAGCCACCTCAAGGCCCTTGAGGATGGCCAGGGCTTCCGCACGATGGTTGGTTCCATAGCTGAGGTTGGCAGCTGAGGCAGCGATAGTGAAACCTGGAGAGTTTCGAAGGATGGCTCCCCCTCCAGACTTACCAAGGTTTCCTTTAGAGGCTCAATCAATATTAAGTTTTCTCCAGTCGAGGGGGGGGAAGCCATCGCACAAATAAGCGTTCCGTATTAGAAGACTTACTCGATGGAAGATTTGCCAACAATAGCTGCCACTCCTTGGAATTACATATTTGAATTTTTTGTTGATACTTATTCCAGTAGTAAATGTTGATATTATCCTGGAAGGTCAGAGCGATCTGGTTGGCCACTCGAACAGGATCCAAACTCTGATCTTTGAAAATCCTTCTGTTCCTTTCCTTCCAGATACCCCAGAGGCCATGGGGGAGGAGAAGTTTCCAAGCTAGCACCAGGGCAGGATGGGAGAAAGGGGAGCACCATTGATTGAGAGTATCCTGGATGGACTCGGGAAAGGTCCAGAGCACTCCCATACGCGACAGAAACCAATGCCAAATAGCTTGGGAAAAGGGGCAATGTATCAAGAGATGGGAAGAGGATTCCACACCTTTGCACAGACAGCACACATCTAGTGGGAAGGGAGAAGCCCCTTCTTTTCAGATTTTCTCCCGAAAGAAAGCATTCTTAGAGGAGAGCCAGGAGAAGAAGCCAATTTTGGGGATAGTTTCTTTCGGCCAAATTTTGCTGAGGGGAGGGCCAGAGCTGGAACGAGGCATGGAGAGGTAGGCAGCTTTAACCGAGAAGGATCCGAAGGGGGAGAGGGGCCAGATAAGATCATCCTCATGTAGGGAAAAGGGAATATAGATGGAGGATAGCTCAACTCTTAGCAGATTCAAGAGTTGCCTTTGTTGTTCCCTGATTCCCATCCAATCCGGATACTCCAGGAGGGGATGGAATTCACCAAAGTCCAATAGCCAGAGACGAACCTGCCATGGTGATTAATGAGGATTCTTCTAACAGGATCCCATGAGGGGTTGAGGTCAAACGGATTTTCCCCAATCCATTGGTCGTGTCAGAAGTCAATAAGTCCTCCATTCCCAAACCTCCATTTGGTGCCAACACGAAGAATGGGAAGGGAGCGATGACGAAATTCCATATAGTCAATCCTCGGGCCAAAGTGGAGGAAAGAAAATCCTCATTAGGAGCAAGATACTTGGATCTAAGGAGCTGAGCCCAGTGAGAATTACCTTTCGTGACTTCCCAGCCAATTTTAGCTAGAAGGGCGACATTCATGTCAGCCATCTATCTTAACCAAAGACCACCTAAAGAGGTCTGCTTACACACTTCCTTCCATGAAACCAGATGGATCCGCTTTTTCTCTTCCACACCAGACCATAGAAAGTGTTTTTGAATTCTTTCCACCACCTCCTTCACCGAGCTTGGCAATTTGAGAAGAGACATGAAGTAGATAGGCAGACTCTGGAGGGTGGCTTTGACCAATCGAAGTTTGCCAGCCTGACTGAGCAGAGCCCCTTTCCAAGCAGCAAGCAGCTTTTTTGATATCTTTTGATGACAGGATTCCAAAGATTTTTAGTTTGCTTACCCTTGAAAAGAGGAATGCCCAGATAGGAGGAAGGGAGATCCACAATTTTGCAACCAAAAATATCAGCAATCTTCCTTTGGGTACTAGGAGGAGAATTTATGAAGGATATGTTGCTCTTGTTGAAATTGATGGTTTGTTGAGAAGCAACTTGATAAAGAGTTAGGATTTTCATAATCGCGCGGGCTTCAATCACAGAGGCAGCACTTAACAGCAAAGTGTCATCAGCAAATTGACTATGGGTGGCCGAAGGCAAGTTGGAGGTGATTTTCATTCCCGAGATGACATATTGGCGTTTAGAACCTCAAGGGCTCTACTGAGGGTATCAGCCATAAGAACAAAGAGAAAGGGGGACAGGGGGTCACCTTGCCTAATTCCTCTGTTGCTTTTGAAGAAGCCGGCCAGATGCCATCTATAAGAATAGAGAAGCAAGGAGTCGCAATACACGAATAGACCCAACTACACCATCTTTTATCAAATCCGTAACTTTCCAGCACCCTGATTAGGAAGGTCTAGCTGACTCAGTCAAAAGCTTTTTGCATATCCAACTTGAGGATCATTCCGAGGATTTTGAATGATAGGCCGAGTGAATTGCTTCGTGGACCGTAATGATACCACCTTGGATGAGACGCCCATTAATAAAGCCGTTCTGGTTCTAGGAGATGAGAGCGTTCATTAGGGGTTTAAGCCTAGAAGCAAGCATCTTAGTGATGATTTTGTAGCAGTGTTGCATAAGCTGATCGGTCTGAAGTTGGAGACAGCCTTGGAGCCCTGAACTTTGGGAGCAAGGGCTAAGAAAGTGGTGTTCCATTCTTTGAGAAGGTTGTTACTAGTCTGGAATTCATTAACTGCCTTAAAGAGATCTTGTTTGATGATCTCCCAGAAAACTTGGAAAAAAACAGCAGGAAAGCCATCCGGCCCGGAGCTTTGTCCCCTTTTATGGAGAAGACCGCTTTGTGGATTTCCTCCATTGCAAAGGGTTTGATTAAATTAACGTTCATCTCAGCTGACACTAGCTGAGGGATATGTTGTAGCATTGTGGACATTGTTTGCTCCGAAGGGGGATGATCTACCTGAAGGAGGTTAGAATAGAAGGAGACTAATTCATTAGAGATGTCAATATTAGAGGTTAATAAGTTACTAGAGGAAGACAGCAGCTCTCTAGATTTTGTCTCTGCTTTTGTGCTTGGAAGCTGTGATGTGGAAGAATTTGGTATTACGATCCCCCTGCTCAAGCCAAAGGGCTCGAGATCTCTGCCTCCAATAGGTCTCCTCCTCTTGAAGGGTATTGTGGTATTCGCTATGAAGGAAGATCTCTTGTTGGTGAAGATGGTCATTTTCTCCCGTCAATTTCCATTTGAGTGAGACTCTAGCAATATCCTGCGGCAGCCTCACCACGAAGTTTGACACTGCCGAAGACGGTGGTCTTCCAAATTTTGAGTTGTTTTTTTATTTCTTTGAGTTTGCTAGGAAACCTAAACATGTCAGTGCCATTGACATTGATGTCCCACCATTTTTTGATGAGAGGGTTCAGGTTATTATTTTCGAGCTAGGCAAGCTCAAACCTGAAGGAGGGTTCTTGATATTCAGATTGTTGTTTGCACCGAGCGCGAGAGGGTTGAGATCAAAAGCGGTCCGAGGGAGGGAACGAGGTAAAAATCGGGAAAAGAGAGATCCAATCCAGAGAACCCAGAGATCTATCAAGTATGCTTTGAATATGGTTCATGCCCATTCTGCGGTTGGACCACGTGAAGGAAGCCCCGTGAAGATCCATATCAAGAAGGGCGTTCTCCCAAATGAAGTTAGCCAGAGCCTCCATGCTGACGGAGTAGCAGGAGCACCACCCTGTTTTTCTGAAGGATATAGGGGGCAGTTGAGATCTCCCATTATTAATATGGGAAGATTGCCGCAAGTGCTGATAAAATTTGAGATGTCTTTCCACAGCTTTTCCATGTTGAGACTCCGATTTGGAGCGTAGACATTGATGGCAATCCAGGGGGAATCAGAACCCACTTCTTGGAAGAGCATGCCTAGGAAGTTGGGATGTTTAAAGAGACAATCACCTTTGTGACTTTTGGGGTCCCAGAGGGTGCGAAACCACCGAGTTACCTACCGATGGTTGAGACACAAAAGAAGCGAGAGCCAAATTTTCAGAGTCTATCATCTTTTTAAGTTTAGTTTCCTACAGCATAATGATATCAGGAGAATTCTGGAACTTCATATCTTTGATGACCCTCTACTTTTGAAGAGAGTTGAGACCTCTTATATTCCAAGAGATGATCTTCATTTCTTAGATTTGGTTTTGCTCCCCACTATCATGTGGATGGTATTCTGCAGGTTCCTTGAGCGACGTTAAGAGCCGCTTCTTGCTGAAGCTTGACATTGCTTGGAGTATGCGCCTTGCTTTTTCAGTTCCCAATATCGGGTTTCTCTTGCTTCTACGAGTCCAACGGGGTTAAAAATCTCATCGAGAGGAATGGGTCAAAGAGGAGAGCACTGAGTCGAGGGGGAGGAGGGAAAGAAGGAACCGGGGGGAGCCCAAAGGGGGATCAAATGAAAGGAAGGAGAGAGGGGGAAGGGAGAGCCGGAGAAAGGGGGAGGGGAAGGCAAAAGCGAGAGGGGGAGGAGGGAGTAGCCAAGAGGGGGCCTCCACCGAGGAGGGAGGGGAAGAGCAGAGGGGGTCTCAGTGGGGATGGGAGATGTGAGGGGGAGTGGATGGGGATCGGAGGAGAGGCCTTTTAAGGTCGGTGTTAATCTCCCCATCTTCTAGGAGAGCAAATGGGTTGGATGTAGGAATGATCAGAACCTCATCAGAGGACGACTTTGGAATATATATTTTCTTTTTTTTGGGAGGGTATTTGGGTTTTGGGTTTAGGTTGGGGCTTGGATGGACAACCGGAAGCTCTATGGCCAATGCTTTTATAGAAGGAGCAGGCTTGAGGGATATATTCGTAGTCAATATTTTGCTTCCAGGTCCCAAAGTCAGATAGTAGCTCTATCTCTTTTGGGAGAGGACAACTGACATCGACGTTAACACAGAAGCGGGCATGGATGAATCTAGTTTTTGCCTTAGTGGCTTGATCAATAGCTATTAAAGAACCTATAGTGAGAGCAATACCTTCTATAACTGCAGGATGTCAGAACTCCAGGGGGAGACCGGGAGGCGAACCCATATTGGAGCTTGGGTCATGGTTTCAGTGTGTGGGTTGAAGCCAGAGACCATTTCCTGAAGTAGAAACCACATCTACCAAAAAACCAAGGACCGCCCAGAAGAGCCCACGAAATCCTCTTTCATGCTAAAGGAGAAAAGAATGAATCCGTTAGGCATGGCTGCTATTTCAAGCGCTCCACATGGATTCCATTTCAGCCGGACCCATTTTTTAATATCCTCAAGTGGGGACCTAGGGCCCATCAATTTTCCCACCAGAGAAACATCACGTGAGGCAGCAGCAGCGTCAGTTTTGTGGGAGGGGTTGCGAAGGGAGAAGGTCCCATCTGACAGAGTCAGAGAGAGCTTGTCTATTTAAGGGGCAGAGGTGGAACTCTCCACGATTTTATTCCAAGATTCGGGTGGCTTGGGAGATAGGGCCCTAGAGAGGAGGGACCCTGGTCCGAACCAAAAGGGTCCGACATTAGAGCTAGCACCAGAGGACGCCAGGAAACAACAGGAGGCGGAGGCTAGGGCAGCCGAAAACGATCTGTTGTTACCTTTGATTACTTCTAAATAAAGTCCTTTTCCGGTGTATATTTGGTCCGCTGTTTTCTTTTTGTGTTTGGAAATTGATAGGCTATTTAAACCCTTTCGGTTGAGAATAATAAGGTCTCTTCTTTCCATAATGGGGAATAAATTTTCTGACATGATGTCTACTTTCGATTGAGGAAAGCAAGGTTTTCTTTTATAAAGATGATTAGTGCAGCTTAGGCACTTACAAACCAATGTTTTAAAAATTGGAACCGGCCGAGGTCCAGACCAGAACCGGACCAGTTCAAACTTAATGAATAGTTTACAAAACAAAACATAAAATTTTATATTTTTAATGAAAATAATATATTTGAAAGGTTAAAAACCATGATTCCAACAATTACACACAAAATATACAAAGTTTGCTCTAATATATATGCAAGAAAGGTGTTTATAGCAAAATGGCACGAACTCCAAGTCCAATACACAATACATATATCATAGATGAGATTCCGAAACAAAATACATAGACAATGAGCTCTAAATGGCCTCCATAGTTCGAGACTCCAAAAAAACAACATGCTATGATCATTGATACATTACAAATACTACAAGTTACAAAACTCTAGAATAAACTAGATGACATCAATCATCAATCATCAAACTTTGCACCGCTATTGGATATAGGATCCTCAAAGTCATCCTCATCAATATCATCACGGCCTTTGCCTCAAGCTCGAGACTCATCCAAATCCTCAGGTACATCTGCAACAATTGTATTGGCACGGGGTCGGGGAGTAGCACGAGTGTGACTAGTGCCTGCTATGTCTCGTGACGATGGCGGCGGTGTTGTTAATGGCTCATCAGATTCCTGATCCAAACCCATCCACCCCAAGTCATCGGGGGTAAGACGAGTGTGACTAGTGCTCTTGTGTCTCGTGACGATGGCGGCGGTGTTTGTTAATGGCTCATCGATTCCCGATCCAAACCCATCCACCCCAAGTCATCGGGATCAAACTCTGTTGGCTGACTCTCCTCTACCCATTCTGAGGTTGGATCTATATCATCCAAGACAATGGGATCGGTATCAGGTCTTCGGTTCAACAACTGGTTGCGCCTTAACCAAAGGATGTTCCTAACGGTTTCTCTTCTTCGTGTGAATCCACTCAAAGACGGACCAGTTGTGCTCGCACCTAGAAGCACTGCAAGTTTGGCTGGATCCTAATTGCAAACTTTTGCAATTGAAAACACCGACTACCAAATGAATCCCACCAATGTGCTGCGATAAAAGTGTAAATGTTTAATTAGTAAACAATGACGATAAAAAGTTAAAAACACGCTTAAAAATTAAAAGTAAAACGAAACTTATAACTTAAAGGTTAAAGCGTAATTCAACAAATTAGATAAAGATTGTCTTATGCTCAAAATTCATGATTATTCATTAAAAATTTTAATCAAATGAACTTCAAAAACTTAGAATTTCTTACCTCGGTTTGGTCCACCTCAAGTTGTTGCATCTCATCTAGGACCATGCGCTCTGGCACTCGTCACAAACCATCTTTTACTTCTCTTATTTGATTATCTCCAAGTTGAGCTCTGTAATGATATTTCGGGTTCAATAAATACCCAGCTGCATGTATAGGCCGATGGAATGATTGTTCCATCTATCATCTATGATCTCTCATATAGGCTCATACTTAGTTACCCTGCCTTTGTATGTTGCCCTTATCTGCTCCTTTCCCGATCCATAGCTTTATAAATATAGCCCATGGCTAATTTTTCCCCATCCACCAACCGCAACACCTTAACAAGAGGCTTGGCAACTTTCACAATCTCTGTTGTTTTTTTCCAAAATAAATTATCAAAAAGTTTCTTCTTTGTGTCTTTCCCATCCTGTTTCCAGCTCCACTTTGATGCATTCCATTCATCACTTGAAAACATCCTTTTCAAGTTCTGTTGTTAGAAAATAAGAGATTGCAACGTGAGGAAGTTTGTTGCAAATCTCGTGATGGTTGGCCTAACAAGTTCTTTGCCCTCAGTGTTCTTCCTCATTAGGTTCAATACCCATGAGTGATTGTAGATGTATTTGGTGATGCTTTTGCCATGCTCTACAGTGTTCTTGATCCAATCTTTTTCCCTATATCCTCAAGCATGAGGTCTATGCAATGTGCAGCACATGGAGTCCAAAATATTGTTTTGTGTTTAGCCTCTAACATCTTACCAGCAAGAACATAGTTAGAGGCATTATCTGTTATGATTTGTACAACATTTTCCACCCCCACCTCTAAAACAATCTCATCCAAAAGCTCAAACAATAAATTTGCATCTTTCACCCTATCAGATGCATCTACTGATTTCAAAATATTGTACCTTGTGGACAAGAGGCAAGAAAATTTATTATTGTGCGGTTCTTGCCATCACTCCACCCATCTGACATGATAGTGCATCCTGTTTTGACCCATGAAGCTTTGCAGACCTTTCAAATATTCAACTATTGATGCAACTTCTTTCTTCAAAAGTGATCCTCTCAAGTCATGCATACTAGAGCCTTTGAAGCCCTTACCAAAGAATAATGGAATCAAACATCGGCTGGTAATAAGGTGATTGGGTAGCATTAAAAGGGATATCTGCATCATACCACCATCTAAAGAATGTACTCAAAAGTTGCTTCTTTGTATTGCTTCACGCGATGGTTATCCAAGGTGGGCTGATTTTGTGTTGGCATGGAGGCACTAGCAGTGCAGTGTGGAAGATGGAAAAAATCTTTGAATGGTCTTTCTTTTTTGAGGTTGGTTTTCTTGACTATGAGTGGATGGGGAAGGCATATACCAAAAGGGGTCTCTAACAATCACAGAAGGGTCAGAGCAAGATCATTCAACACTCATGGCATGTTCCCTCCTCCCTATTTCAGCTTCCATCTCTTTTTGCCTAGCCTTCTCTTCTCTATGTTTTTCAAGCATGTTTTTCATTGCCAACCTGATGGCATCAATATCAGGTGCATCACATGGGGTAACTTGGCCTCTTTGACCAGCCAAGTGTTCTTTCAACCTATGAATCCCCCTTGATGTGTTTCTTACAATATTTACAAAAAACTTGATCATCAATTACGTCTACATGGGTCCATGTAGGGTCTTTTGTTTTGGGGGCCATTGCAAATGCAAACAAATCTGAAAATGCAAATAAAAACAAAATAAATTTCATATTTCTTATTTTAATAAAATTTACAAATAAGGGGCAAGTTTAAAAGGTAACATATCTTTCAATGTGCACACAAATGAGGTGAAGAAAATGCTCCAAGCTTGTATATGGCACCACAAAGAGCCCACACTTCAAATGTAGATGTAAATGCCACCACAAAGAGCCCACACTTGATGCCAAACAACGCCCAAACTCACTCTAAATGAACACTATTCAATGCTGCCCCAATCCTCCAAATACTTAAAATAAAAGAGGTGCTCACAAATAGAGGTGAGGTGCTCACAAATGGATGCCAATATCACCACAAAGAGCCCACAAGCAATGCCAAACAAGCTCCAAGCCTCCAACTTCCAAGCTCACTACAAAAAATAAACTCTTCAATCTTATGCTCACAAATGCTCACAAATGCTCAATGAGAGAGGTGTGAAGTGAATAGAGGGGGTGTATTTATAACACCAAATTAGGGTTTAGAGACAATAAAAATACAAAAACAATTAAAAAACGTATTTTTAAAGTCATCACTTGTATAAGGTAAAAGCAGTCTTGGACCGGCCGGTTTAGGACGAAACCAGACCAGTTTGACCAGTTTTAGCCCAAACCGGCCGGTTCCGTACATAACCGGTTGGTGTGGGCTAAAACCAGTCAAACCGATCCGGTTTCTTGAACGGTTCGTGCAAAAAAGGTCAAACCGGCCGGTTCCGATTCCGGTTTGACCAATTTTTAAAACATCACTGCTGATAACAAAAATCATACGCACTCCCTTAATGATCTTAAATGGTGTAAGAAAATAAGGAAAAAGGAAAGGACCCCAATTTTATTTATATTCATAAAAAATCTGTCTAGGTTATTATAAGTTGAGGATAGTACATACTTATGATTTTAAATCTATGTACTTACATGGGTAAGTAAACAATACTTTTGGTCGGCTTTATTTCGACTACCTCGGGACTTGGGGCTCCTTGCGGACTGCATCATAAAATCTCTCCAACAAGATCTGAACCGAATGCTTACTCTTGAGTTTTTTTTTAAACTAATGAGATAGTTTATTTTACCTTAACTTCCGAATGTGACGATACATCTTGAAGGTTAACATTAACTTGAATCACTTGTATGTGTAATGTACTTTCTAAAGCAATATGTTTTCATATAAGCAAGGATACTCACTATGGTACTCGTGACCCGGATGACTGTGGGTGGTGAATTAAATTTCCCTAACTCGTACGATAAAATTATAAAAAAACTTTTGGAAATTAAGTAATCATGTTCTTGAAATTTGAATTGGGATATTACAATCTTTTTGGTTGACCTTCTCCTTTAAATCACTAGTCTTAGAGAGGAGTTCTTTAAACAAGTCCGACAAATGGTGAAACTCCCTTGTTGTGCTTTAGGTTATCTCCTTGCTTCAAGGGATTATCAAACCAAAAGTAGTTTTTAAAAAAGTAGGAATCCTAAGATTTGTTACTAATATAATTTCTTAATTTGAAATATAAAAAATTTGAGTACGAAGGAAAATAAGTTATTTTTGGTTCAAGTAACAAAATTCTATGGAATAATATTAACAAGGTATGATTGAAGATATAGCTTGTTATTACCGTATCTTCATGAAGTTCTTGAGGTAGAAAATGAATGACTTATAATGGTTAAGTCCATATAAGTGAATACTACTTTTGGAACAATTGAGTGAACATCTTAGTTCATTATTTTAGAGAATATCATTTTATTCGTTAACGAACCCATTAGGAAATTAATTATCATTGTAGGCAGTACTAAAACTCATCATGACCAGTTTTATCTGGATTAATAAGGAATGGAATGAATCTTATCAGGATTATAAGGAAATTGAAAAGAAACTCTATGTCCCGCTGTCATGGTAAATCAGCCTACCTTTTTATGAGGGTGCAAAAGAGACATGAACTTTGTAATAAGAATTAAATGTTGTGTAGTTAACATATAACCTTGAGTAAGGAATTGAGAATAAACTGAGCCCGCATGTACTATGCATATGATGATGTTAGTAAAGGTTGTGAGTGAATGAGAATATGTAAAGGTGTTAATCATAAATGTGCCTCATCCTTGAAATGTGTTGAATGAGTTTGTTAGCATTGTCCCTTGCCTTGAAACCTGAAATCTATTTTGCTTTGAACCTTGAAATGGTGTTGGTATGGGGTAGCCCTTATTAAAGGATAAATATAACACAAATGTTGTTATGTAAGATGATGTGAAATTGACCGGAGAAATAAAAGAAAAGAATGAACTAACTAAATTTCTAATGTGATATCATGTTGGTGACTTTTACCCTCGCTGTTAAATAGCCCTTTGGCAGAAGTGCCTAATAAACATAGTTAATTGCCTTTAGTGCAAATAAGGACATGGTTAATTTTATACTTCTTGTTTTGCATCGTGCTTTATGTTAATAAGGGGTCACATATAGGCAATCGTGTTTACCTATCAACTTGATAAAGAACTTGATAAACTGGTTACGGTCACATTTCAATGTGTTCGAGTAGTAATGGTTTGTTCTCATTTTATACTCTTCATCAAATCAAAACAAAAATTGCCATAAATTTTTACGGGATATTGGTTTGATTGTATCGACATTTTGGGTCTGTAATGTCCCTTTTTCCCACCTAAGAGCTGGAAATTGGTCTTCTTGCCATTCCTTCTCCTTGGCAAAGAAGCTAAAATGAAGGAGAAGACCCTTGGGCTTCTTTATAATATATTTTATCTAATATTTTTATATTTCTTTAGTGTTCTCTTGCTTTTGACAGGTCGGCTGGGTTTTAATTAATTAATGGAAGTTAATGAAGGAAAAGAACATCTTTAAGAGGTCGGCCTTTTCTATTTGTGCATTGGCGCCAAAAGGAGGATATAAAAGGGAATTAGAGGCACCATTTGGAAGGGAGCTTGGCGCATTTTTACTACACTTTGGCAAAGAGAGCTAGTTGCTCCTTGGTCATCCACTTGAGGACGAAAACCCTCTTGTGAGGCCTCATTGAAGGACGAAAACCCTTCATGTGGCTTAGGTGAAGGACGAAAACCCTTCATCATCATTTGGCATTGAAGAAAAGAGTTGATTTGAAGATCCTTTTGTCATTTCTAGTTGTTATTACATTTATCTAGGGTGGAGCGACCTACCTTGGGTAGGGTTTGGAGACATTGAAGAGAAATTTGATAAATCTGATTTGCAATATACAATATTTTTAAAGGCCGGAATCTGAAATTTGGTAATTTTTAGGGCTTTTGTGCCCTAGATATCTAATTTTTATTGTAGCTGAACTTTCCGGACTATATTTAATTTCCAGCAAGGTGTGTTCTTTACTTTTCTTGTTCGATTTGGCTTCTAAAATTCTGAAAATCATATAAAAACTATTGGTGAATTAATTGGTGATGTTTCATGGTGATTTTGGTAATTTTCGGTGCAAGTAGAAGTCACTGATTTTAGTTTACAGTCTGCTGCAATTTATTTTTATATCTGCACTTTTGTTTGAAACCCAACATTGTCAAATGAGATGCCTCTTCAACCTCAGATAGTTCTGGAACCATTTGAGAAGTGGGGATTGGATTTCATAGGACCAATTGACCCACCTTCTCAAGGGAAGGAATACATCTTGGTATGCACAAATTATGTAACAAAATGGGCTGAGGTAAAAGCTCTCCAATATGCTAGAGATGAAAAGGTAGCATATTTCTTGTATGAACACATTTTTTAGAGATTTGGAGCACCAAGATCAATTGTCTCAGATCAGGGACCTCAATTCATGTCAAATGTGATCAACTCTTTTGTGGAAACATATCAGGTGAGGCACAAGAAGTCATCCCCTTATCACCCTTAGTCTAATGGTCAAGTTGAGGTTACTAATAGGGAACTAGAAAATAACAGATAAACAAGGAAAACACTAAAGAAAATATAAAATATTTGATAAAAACATAACACAATGGTGCTCAAGGTTCTTCTCCTTCACTTTTGCTTCTTTGCCACGGAGAAGGAATGGCAAGAAGACCAAATATCAGCTCTTAAGTGGGAAAGGGGACATTACAGTCCTCCCTTCCCAAAATTGTTTGTCCTCAAGCAATTGCAAGTGCCCGGATCCCACACAAATCTCAACTACTCCCTTTTTGTATAATTACCATCCAAGCATTGGTAATCCACCATCTCCTTCCTGTTATGCCAATCACTAATAGAATCTCGCTCTTTTCCTTCAAAATTCAAGATGAAAGGAGCTAGAATCCCACCTCCAATTGTACAAAATAGTGCAAGAGTGTCATTGTGTAGAAAATACAATCTCCGGCTATAGAAATGTCTTTTTAAGAGCCAAGGCTTCAAGAAGAACAAACTGAAAATGAATAAATCAGCAGACCCCTTTGGTGGAACCATCTTCAATTTGACCCTTGGGTCAAGGTATTTTCCATCCCATCTTTCTCCCATGTTTAGACCATTGATTCCTTGAGAGAAATAGCACCATAGTGACTGAATGAGGGCTGCAAAATGACTACAACAGCCATGAAGTGTTCGGTACCTCTTCGACAATGTGCTCAAAAACTCCTTCTTTGGTACCTTATAGGTAAACAAATAGCTCGAAAATTTGTGATTAGTAGTAAAAGGAGAGTACAATAGATGAAATCATGACATACCTTCAAAGTTCCCATTTCCATCCATGTTATGAGAGTTGGTCACAGGATTACAGCTGATGAGAAATCGGAGGGATGGCTGGAAATGCTCATACAAAAGCTTATGGCAGTGTTATTGGAAATATAAAATATGGTAGTCTTACTACCTTCCAACGGAAATCTTCTTTCCTCATTTTTCCTTGATAGAATGCTCTCAAAAAATGAAAACATACTGTTGTTCGTGACTGGAAATGGCAGCCCCAATCTGATTTTTGCAAACTCAGCCCTAAAACCATAGCATAACAACTACCAAACTGAAATCTTATGGAAAAACCCAAATTTGTGAATAGCATAAGGACTAAAATTTGCCTTAAATGGGCTGGAAAATGAAGATCAACAAGCTCATGATTGAAATCAGCAAACATGTTAGATCTGAACACAACATTCTTGCACTCCTTTCTTGCCCCAAAATTAAATGCTTGGAATACCAAAATAAGTATTTCGGGCTGCATGCCTACCGTTGTCCATAATCCCCACAATTCGTCCAACTCATGACTGAAAATGTGCATCCTATCATCCAATGAGGTGACAACAATTGAATATTCATCACTATTGATTAAAAGAGTTCTGAAAATCTGAAAATTACCATCTCTAATGGCTGCCCTGAAAATGTTTATTCCACCCTCAATGCAAAGTGGAACATTTTTCCAAACTTTTCCATCAAACACACCATTAGCAAACTTTACATACTCAGCTGAAATTAGTGACTTCCAATCCGTTGTAATTTTAAATAAAGAACAAAAAGGTGACTCCTGTAATAACCCTTTTGAGGGTTTTATCAAATTTTATAAATGCAAATCTGAAACTGGAAATTGCAGCAGTCAATAGATAAAAACCAGCGACTTATACTAGCTCAAAATGATGCCAAAAATACCATGAAACACACCCAAACAGCTCGCCAATATTTTTATATGTTTTTATGATTTTAGAAGCAAATACCATCAACACAAACTGAAAACACACTGCTGGAAATGAAATAAACACTGGAAATTGCAGCCACAAATTAATTATGAAATATAGATATAGGAGTCTCCAAAAATCATGCAATTCAAGATTCCGGCCTTTAAAATTATGAAAAATAAGATTACAAAACCAAATTTGTCCAAATCCTTGCCATTATGCTCAAAACCTACACTAGGTAGGTCGCTCCACCCGAGAAAAATAGTATCACTGCTAGAAATGCCAAAAGGAACCTCAAATCAGCTTCCTTCTTCAATGCAAAGAGGTGATGAAGGGTTTTCGTCCTTCAAGAGACCTCACCTAAGGGCTTTCGTCCCCAAGTGAAAGACTAAGGAGCAACAAACTCATTTCGGCAAAGTATAGAGAAAATACGCCAAGCTAGAGTGCAAATGAACTCCTTTTATATCCTTCCTTTGGCGCCAAAACATTATTAGGCAAGGCTGACTGTATAAAGCAATAAAACACTAAAGAAAACATAATAATATTAGATAAAATATATCATAATGTTGCTCAAGGGTCTTCCCCTTCATTTCTTCATCTTTGCCAAGGAGAAGGGATGGCAAGAAGACCAATTTCCAGCTTCTAGGTGGGAAAAGGGGACATTACAGTCCTCCCTCCCCAAAAATGCTTGTCCCAAGCAATTGCAAACTCGTCACATTCGCTGCCCCAACTGTTTCTTCTTCTTCCTTTTGAAAGTCTTCATCTCCCAATGGTGAAGGTGGCCTCCTAGACAATGCATCCATAACCACATTTTGCTTCCCCTTCACATACTCAATGTCAAAATCAAATGCTTGGAGTCTACTTACCCATCTTTGTTACCAATCATTCAAAATTTTTTTATGAAGAAAGAATCTCAAACTATTGTGGTCGGTTTTGACTACAAATCTCCCACAAATCAAATATTGCCTAAACTTGGTTAAGGCATGCATGATGGCAAGCATTTCTTTATCATAAATGGAAAGCTTCTTCTCATATTCTTTCAATTTCCTACTTTCAAAAGCAATAGGGTGCTGATTTTGCATCAAAACTGCACCTATACCTTCACCGGAAGCATCACATGCAAGCTCAAATGGCTTAGAAAAATATGGAACAACGAGAACGGACAAGAACACATCACCTTTTTCAGTTCTTCAAAGGCCACATGGGCTGATTTTGACCAGCTGAAAGAATCCTTCTTTGTTAGAGAAGTCAAAGGGGCTGCAATTTGTGAGAATCCCTTCACAAACCTCTTGTAGTATGAGCATAATCCCAAGAATCCTTTCAAATGAGTAATATTGGTTGGTGTAGGCCAATTCAAGATTGCTTGGATCTTACTTTGATCTACATGAACCCCATGAGCATTGATAACATGCCCCAAGTACAAAATCTCATGCATACCAAACTCACACTTAGAATTTTTGCATATAAAGACTGTTGCTCCAAAATTTCCAGCACTGTGTCCAAGTGTTGTAGGTGCTCTTCCCAAGATTTACTATAAATCAAAATATCATCAAAGAACACAAGCACAAATTTTCTTAATTGCTTACCAAAGATGTGGTTCATGCATGATTGGAATGTGGCCGGAGCATTTGTCAAACCAAATGGCATGACAAGGAATTCGAAGTGCCCAAAGTGACATCTAAAAGCGGTCTTGTGCACATCTTCTTCTCTAACTCTTATTTGGTGGTACCCGGATCTCAAATCTATTTTGGAGAAATAGATTGCTCCATGCAATTCATCAATCCTTGGGATGGGGTACTTGTTCTTAATTGTCTTCTTGTTGAGCACACGGTAATCAACACACATTCTTAGAGTGCAATCCTTCTTCTTGACCAATACAACAAGAAGCATAAGGGCTGGAACTAGGCCTTATAAACCCCATATCCAACAATGTTTTTATTGTTTTCTCAATTTCTTCCTTGTAAATACGTGGGTGGCGGTAGGGAGTTATTATGACCGGTTTGGTACCCGTTCCTACTCAATGACATGTTGGAATCCCCTATCCGGTGGCAGCCCATGAGGTAACTCATTAAAAAATTTAGCATGCCTATCAAGTATGGGCTGGATATCCTCATGAAAAGTAGATTGAATGGAAGAAGAAGAGTTAGCTCTTACCAAGCAATGGGCTGCCCAAGCAACCTGCCCCTTTTTGAAGGTTCTTTCCATGCTTTTCGGTGTCACAATTTGTGGGATTCCTCCTTTCATACCATGCAATACTACCTCTTTGTCATCCACCTTAAATTTCAGCTCCATGCTTTGATAATTTTGAGAAAATTCTCCTAAAGAATGAAGCCATTGCACACCCTTATCGTGTGTCCTCCCAAGGTGAGTGTGAGCTGAGATATTTTCTTTGTGCAAGGAAGTATGAAACCATCCGCAACCATCACATTGAAGCCCTTGAAATTTTCAACCTTCAACTTCAATTTCTTCACCAAATTTTCATCAATGAAATTATGTGTAGCTCCACTATCAATCAAAACCGTTACCTTTTGGCCATGAAGATCACCCCTTACACGAAATGGATGATATCTAGGTGCTCCAGATAATGTAGCAAGAGTGCCTTCAAGTTTCTTAATGCCTTCTTCTACCATGACATCATTTTGCTTAGCTTCATCAACAATATCATCATCATCACAATCTGAAATTACTTCAATATAATGAACCTTACCTTTACCCAAGCAACGATGTCCTGGAGTCCATGGATCCTTGCATGAAAAGCACAAGTTCTTCCTTCGTAGCTCATTTTTTGCTTTCTTTTCAATGCTGGTTTTATGCAGATCCGTATGAACATGAGGCACTTTTGGTAGAGGTTTCTTTGGCTGGTCCAAAGAGATGCTCTTGGGCTGCTTAGGGGCTTGTTCCCCTCTCCAATTGGACTTAGAAACACTTGCTGGTTTGTAATGTCCCCTTTTTGAGACATTAATTAATTATAAAATATTGAAAACCTTTAATCCACTTTCCCTTGGATTAAAGGAAATTAAATTGGGGAAAATCGATTTGTACATGTGGATTTAAAATTAAAATATTATTTATCTTGTGCAAGTCAAAATAGTAAGGAAGAAAATTGATTTATTTTGGGCCAATTAAATATCATTTGACATAAATCGATTTATTTGGAGAAAAAGAAATAAAAGGGAAGGCAAGTCGAATTGTTTTGGAATTAATTAATTAATATTTAGGGGCAAATCGATTTTATTTGGCAAAGTCGATTTCTATGTGGGCATTAATTAAATTAATTAATTCCTATTTTCTATATATTTCAAATATTACCTTGGGGAGTTAAGATTTGCATTGGAGTTTGACTTTCAGGCCATTTTAAAAATTAAATGCTCTCTTCTCTAGAAGATGGCGCCAAAAAGGAGGGAAAGTTTTGGAAATTGTACAAAGACAAATCTATAAAAGGAGATGATAGGCACCCCTTTTCGCATGTTGACGGTTTTTGCAAACTTATCTTCATGCTTGAAAAGGGATGTATGCCCACTAATGATCTAAAATAAAAGGTGTTCTTCAACACCACCTATATGTGAAGTGTGTATGCCCTTTGAGCTATGAATTGATGAGTTATTGTTTAAATCTATTGCCTATGTGAAGTCATCATTTTTTAGAGTATTTGAGCTTGATTTATGAGAGTATTTGTGAGCTTTATGTGGTGATTTTAATCTGATTTTTGTTGTTGGTTATTGTGGACCAAATCGACTTGCTTTGGAGGTATTTGTGGTGCAATTTGTTGGTATTTGAAGTGAGTTTAAATCTGATCTATTCCAGCATGTTTTTCTAAGTGTTATGCCCATGATTTGACCCATTTTAAGTTTGCATATGCTGCTGGTAATTGTTTATGGTAAAGCGACTTGTGTGGAGTGAGTTTGGCATCATTGGTGAGGTTTTCTAATAATTTTATGAGCTGCTGTTATAAATTTTTCATTGCAGACACAGGAATGGAATTTTGAGTGTTGGAAAGCCAAGGAGAAAATCTGGAAATTAATTTAATGGTGTTCTAACCCTAGGTGACTTGTTTCCACTTTTGAGGGGTTTCTCGTACTCAGAAAATTATGTTTAATAGCTGGTTGAAAAGGCCATAATTTTAGCTTTCAACTGCATCTTATTTTACTCAAAAATATTAAGTATTGATCAAGTTACGGAATTTTGAAGTTTCAACTGGGTTTTTCAATGTTTTAAATTAATTTACTATTGCTGCAATTAATATGGTTAATGAAGTGACATCTCCAACTAGTTAGCCCATCTAAACCCATCACCTTGGCTCACTCTAACCCCATTTGGGTTGTATTGAAGCCGACACTGAGTTAGTTGAGGTGAACCTAGAAGGGTTGCTCTTCTAAGTTTACTTTTTTGCAAGTAGTTTTCAGATTTTTAATTAATATCCCGAGAAAGGGGATATTACATGGTTGTTGATTTTGGGCAGCACCTTCCGAATCTAAAGCCTTCTTTATTGCCTCTTGTAGAGACAATGGGTCAAATGCATGAACTAACCCCCTTAGGGGCTCAATCAAACCCTCTATGAAAAGCACAATAAGCCTTCTTTCCGCCACATCCGTCACCATTACGGAGAGCCTCGAAAATCTGCCACATATTCCTCCATGGTACCCTCTTGTTTTAGTTGGGCAAGCTCACGAAAGTGTACTTCCGGATCCACTCTATCAAAACTATCAATGAGCCTTTGGCAAAACTTATCATAGGCATAAATTTTACCAAGCCCTTGAGTCACAAGTCCATAAAACCACCACTCATGGGCAATTCCCTCAAGATGTAGAGTAGCAAATTTGATGGCATCTTCTTCTAACATTGGCTTCAAAGACAAATAAGTATTCAAATTTTGAATCCATGCCCTAGCGGTATCCTTTGAAGATCCATCAAATGTAGAAAAAGATAACTTACCCAAAGCACTTTGTATCTCTTTTTGGCATGGCATGTCTAGGCTTGGGCCTAGATCTTCCTCTATCCAAACCCATAAACTCGGCAAGAGAAATAGCATCACAGATCTCTCTAGACAAGGCCATATACCCCACATAACTTGCTGCAATATTTCTTCTTCCCATGGGCCTTGGCTCTTCTTCCGGGATGGCCTCCTCTCTAGGGATGAAAGTAGGCTTCTAACTCGATCCTCGGGCTGAATCATTGGGTCTCTTGGCATTATTTTCCCGACTCGAACTCCCTTCACCATTTTGAACATTTGGTTCAATGATTCTTTGGAGGGAAAGTGCTAAGAAGTCCATAGTGTCTGCAAGTCTCTCTTGGCCAACAATTAATTTGTCAACCTTAGCTTCTTGGGAGTCACGACCAGCCATCTTTCCTTCTTTTTCCAAACCCTAGGCCTTGAAAGATCAAGCTCTAATACCAGTGTAATAACCCTTTTGAGGGTTTTATCAAATTTTATAAATGCAAATCTGAAACTGGATATTGCAGCAGTCAATAGATAAAAACCAGCAGTTTATACTAGCTCAAAATGATGCAAAAATAAAATGAAACACACCCAAACAACTTGCCAATATTTTTATATGCTTTTGATGATTTTTAGAAGTAAATACCATCAACACAAATTGAAAACACACTACTGAAAATGAAATAAACACTAGAAATTGCAGCTAAAAAATTAATTATGAAATATAGATATATGAGTCTCCAAAAATCATGCAATTCAAGATTCCGGCCTTTAAAATTATGACAAATAAGATTACAAAACCAGATTTGTCCAAATCCTTGCCAATATGCTCAAACCCTACCCTAGGTAGGTCGCTCCACCCTAGAAAAATAGTATCACTGCTGGAAATGCCAAAAGGAACCTCAAATCAGCTTCCTTCTTCAATGCAAAGAGGTGATGAAGGGTTTTCGTCCTTCACCCAAGTCCAATGAAGGGTTTTCGTCCTTCAAGAGACCTCACATGAGGGTTTTTGTCCCCAAGTGGAAGACTAAGGAGCAACAAGCTCACTTCGCCAAAGTATAGAGAAAATACGCCAAGCTAGAGTGCAAATGAACTCCTTTTATATCCTTCCTTTGGCACCAAAACATTATTAGGCAAGGCCGACTGTATAAAGCAATAAAACACTAAAGAAAACATAATAATATTAGATAAAATATATCATAACGCTGCTCAAGGGTCTTCTCCTTCATTTCTTCTTCTTTGCCATGGAGAGGGGATAGTAAAAAGACCAATTTCAGCTTCTAGGTGGGAAAAGGGGACATTACACTCCCATGAAATGATATCTTCCACCAAATAACAAGTTTCAAGTGTTTCCAAAGTATACCTTGCAAAGAGATCTTCTTACCTTTGTCTATGAGGCTTATCTTCATGCTTTGATAGTTGAGAGTGAGCTCTCCCAACAAATGCCACCATTGAACTCCAAGCACAATACCCAAATCAGCCATCACATCGAAATCAGCACATACCTTACATGGCTCCAATGTAATTTGGAGTTGAGGACACCACTTGGTATGTTGTATAGAGTGACCATCCGCTAACTTCACAATGAGTCCTTTGAAGCCTTCAACCTTGAATCCCACTTGTGCCACTAAGCACTCATTAATGGAACCATGAGTGTCTTCACCATGGTAGGAAACTCGCCAAATCCAAATACTCGCCAAACCCCCACAAAAAAAACTCGGCAAAAAGCTCGCCAATATTCGACCAATACTGAATGCTCTGAACTTAAAAATACTCAAATTTCTTTTAAAAACATAAATTTTAAGCAACATAGCTACAAAATGTATCAAATGAGCCCATAAAATGTTGGAGAAGTGTTTTCTATTAGATTTAAATACAAATACAATACAAAATCGCATCATCATGCGAATACAACAACCAGCTGATAAGTAATATGAATTTATGATGATTGACATTGAAAAATATCATTATAAATTTCATATCTATCAAGTTCAATATACAATAAATTACATTTTCCTCTTCCCCAATCTAGAGAAAATTGGGGAGAGGGTCTAGTGCCTCTACTAGTCCCCACACTCGGCCGCGTCTCCACGCTCCTCCTAGAAGGCTGTGAATGCGCTCGATCATGGAACTAGATGGTGGTGCTGGTGGCTCCTCTGTTGCATGTTGGAGATCACTTCCAAAGATGTCATCCAGTCCAATATCTCCTCGGAGTCTTGCTAGTGCTTCTCCCTCCATAGCCTCCCTCTCAAAAGAAGCAATCTCGTCCTTTGTGAACGCAGGGTTTTCCTCTTCTTGCCCAGTCCACTCACTGTATGGATCTATCTCATCCAAATCAATGAGCTCCTCTGATGTGGCCTCAACTTTTTGTGCGAAGCCGGAGATTGTATTGCACAAAAACCAAGTCGTTGAGCCTTTTTTGAGTCAACTTGTTGCACTTCTTCGTGTGAATGGCCTCAAACAAACTCCAGTTGCATTCACATCCAGAAGTACTACAAGGTTGAGATAGAATTCTGAGGGCTAACTTTTGAAGATTTGGGGTATTCCCTCCCCAATCCTCCCACCAAGAACCTACAAACAAGATAATCAAAAATTTATAATTAATTAATAAAATCAAATCATGTAACTAATAAGTAACTTGGTAAACATTCTAATTTTTATTACCTGGTGACTGTGTGGTTCTCCCTCGAATAGCTAGCACCGAAGAAAAGAGTCTCCCCCTAGCATGTTTGTAACTCTGCAGCTCTAAAATGACGAGGTCCCTCGTCTCAACATCCGGTATCATCCTCTCAATACATGTTGAAAGGCCCTCCATAACCTCTCCGTTCACATCTGTGAAGCTGTCGAGTAGAAATACTTGGGGTTGAGGTAGTACCCCGTTGCATGAATAGGTTGGTGGAGTTGATTGTTCCACCTCCGATCAATAATCTCCCAAAAGGGACCATATCTGATGATATCCCCCTTGTAATAGTTTTGGATAGACTCTTTGGCCCTATCCATGGCCTCATATATAAACCCCATGGGGTTTTGCTCCCCATCAACCAAACACAAAACTCTCACCAACGGCTCTGACACCTACACAAATTAAAATGTAAGATTGCAAACTTACAATACATATTAGAAATGAAATAAAAAAGTGAAAAGTAGAACAATATATTTATAATTTAACAAATTAAAATAAAGAATGAAATATAAATCGAAGTTTGAAATTACCTTGATGATCTCTATAGTTTTCTTTGCAAAGATATCACCAAAAACTATCTTTGCAACCCTCTCTCCGTCAACTTTCTTTGAATATTGTGAGTCTAGCCATGCTTGACTCACAAACATTTGTTTCAAAGGTGTCAACAAACTAGAAATACTTTGCAACGTCAAGAAGTTAGTTGCAAACCTTGTGACACCGGCTCAAACAAGTTCTTTCCCCTTTGTGTGTACTCTCATCAAGCTCAGAACCCAAGGGTGATTGTATATGTACTTCGTTATAGATCTTGCATCTTCTACAATCGGCCTCACCTAATCAATTTTGCCTATGTCCTCCAAAAGAAGGTCAATGTAATGAGCTGCACAAGGAGTCCAAAAGAGTGATGGATGTCTCTCCTGCAGTAGTCTCCCAGCCGCCACATATGCTGCTGCATTGTTTGTGACAACTTGCACAACATTCTGTACACCAACCTCTAATACAACTGTCTCTAACATAACACTCAAATTCTCTGCATTTTTTATTATGTTAGAGGCATTAATAGACTTTAAAAACACCATCTCACCGTTTGAAGCTGCTAAAAAATTAACAAGGGTGTGGTTCCTTCCATCCGTCCACCCATCTGAAAGAATGGTGCATCCGAATTTTTTCCATTGTTTCTTGTGCTCTTCTAGCATGGTAGTGGCATTTGCAATTGCACCCTCAAGTAATTTCCCACTCAAATCTTTTGGAGAGGGTGCCTTGTACCCTTTCCCTACAACTGTCAACGCTGTCACCAAGTACTCCCAGTATGGGCTCTTTGCCACATTGAATGGCAAGTTGTTGTAGTACCAAAAATTTGCACAAGCTTTATCCACTTCCTCGTGCATATCTTTGTTCCAGACAGTAACCTTCCAATGAAGGTTGTGCTCCAGGTGTGTTCCTTGCCACAAAAAAACTCGGTATGCCTTTGCTCGAACTCGATGAAGATGTGCCTCTTCCGGCTCTTCCTCTTCGTATGCGTGGACCACGAGTAGAGCCCACAATTGTTGCCGCATCATCATCTAAATCCTCTTCCATTGCAGCCCCAGGTCTAATAGCTTGTGCTATGGTTGCCTTCAGCCTTGCCTTCTCTAGTTTCTTCTCCTCTAACTCTATCAGCTCTGCTCTAATCTCTCGCTTTGCCTCTTCCGACACGTTGGGGCAAACCATAACATCTCGGCAAACAATAGTTGAAAGGTGATATTTCAAACGATTAATGCCTCCATTCATTTTTTTGTTATAGAAAGTGCAAAAAAATTTGCCCTCACTAGCTCTACGTACAGCATACTTCCATGTTATGGAACGGGCATTCGGAGGAACGGTCCCTGCTAGTGATTCAAATGCCGAACCTGATGTCGAGTCTGATGCCATTGTTAAGCTCTAATATGCAACACAATGCACATTTACAAAATTAGAAAACGTAAACTTAATTTAATTTTAAAAACAAAACGTGCCTGAATAACAAATTTGCGTAAATAAAAAAAATACATTACAAGCATTCAATTTTACATTACATGTATTTAGAATTACAAAACGAATCGATTACAATACACATACATAAAATTTAACTAGTTTACAATGAATTTGCGTTAAAAAAAAATACATACCTCTGGCTGCAAATGAGTATAAAAAAATTACAAGCATTCGATTTTACATTACATGTATTTAGAATTACACAACGAATCGATTACAATACACATACATAAAATTTAACTAATTTACAATGAATTTGCGTTAAAAAAAAAAAATACATACCTCTGGCTGCAAATGAGTATAAAAAATTACAAGCATTCGATTTTACATTACATGTATTTAGAATCACAATAGGAATCTATAAAACCTAAATAATATACACAAAATTTGGAAAAACTTCAAAGAATTAAAAAAAAAAAACCTACCTCCAAATGCAAATCTCCAAATTCTCTCCTCGAATTCGCTCCAAAATCCACTCAACACAAGCAATGCAAGCTCAAATGGTTGTGTGAGTGACAATGAGGGAGTAGAGGGCTTTTTAAAGAGCCAAAACCGTGTAAAAAAAGTGGTTTTGCGTGTGAAAACCGTGTTTTGCGTGTGCAAACCGTGTTGGGCGAGTTTTACCTACGAACTCGCCGAGTTTTGGCAAGTACTCGCCGAGTTAACTTGGCGAGTATTCCCCAAAACTCGGCGAGTTTTTTTTTTCCTTTTTGGCGAGTTTTCCTGCGATTTAACCATTTTGCAAGTTTTTTGGCGAGTTTTTGGCGAGTTTTCCATCTATGGTCTTCACCATTAATCAAACTAGTGGCTCCTTGTCCTTGGAAGGTAGAATCCTTCACAACCTTATTAGCATACATAATGATTTCAAAATAATCCTTCCTCAAAATTTCTTTTAACCATGTGCATGGGGTAAGAATGTCATAATCTTCCTTCACCATGTAAGAGACAACTGGAACCATGTACCCTTATAAAGCAGATATCTAAATGCCATGTATCATCCCACAAGTTCTTCATATCGTCATCCAAACTTGGCATATGATCTTTAACACTTCCCAAAAGGATATAAGTATGGTAGCAATATAAAAGAAAATAAAATGTGATTTCTATCATACCTTGGGTTTTCCATCACATATCTACCTTCCCATGCCGGATGAGGAGTGATAGAAACATCCTCCATATTCCCAATCTTGAGACTCGGAATTTACGAGTTGGAATCAGCCATCTTCTCTTGATTCAACAAATGAAGCTTTTTCCACTGTGGTATTCAACAATATCTAATCGATACTTGCTTGGGACACCTTCATGGTGCTTACCCATATGAGTCATGTACACCAAAAATGGTCCTTTGTTGATCATTGTTCTAAAATTCTAGCAAGCTCTTTCATTACCATAATTATGCAAATAAAATTCTTCCTTCTTTGATACCAACTTAGGAATGTAACAAGATGGATGGGGACTTCTTGGAAAAGATTATCTTTCCCTTTAGTATTCTTCATCCTCTCATCTTTGTAAGAATAATGCTTATGATGATCAAACCCTAAAAACACATATTAATAAGGGTGATGCGATAAATTAAATTGCTTACCATTTGCCGCTGATTTGTAAATTCCATCGATGAAAACCCTTGTGAATATCATGTGAAACCTCCTTTTGAAGGGCATGCTTCTCAACCGGGACATCTTGATTCTTGGCCTCAAGAACCTCATGTAGATCTGATTTTTTTCATCAACTTGCCGCCACATGCAATCATTAGAAATCACAAAAACATCATTTATTGTCAAAGAATATTTACCTTCACATTGAATATTGGTCTCCCCTTGTTCTTATTCTTTGAGTTATTCTTCTTGCTCCGCCATTGCAATCTGGAAGCTCTTCACCTCCTCTCTTTGTGGCATGGCATGGCTAGGCTCGGGCCTAGATCGTCTTCTAGTCAACCCTATGAACTCTGCAAGAGAAATAGCCTCACGGATCTCCCTTGGCAAGGCCATGTATTCTTCATAACTCCCTGCAGTATTCCTTCCACCCATAGGTCTTGCTTCTTCCGGAACAACCTCCTCTCTAGGAAGGAAAGTGGGCTTCAAATTTGATCCTCGGGCTGATCCCATAGGTCGTTTGGCATTATTAGCTCCATTCAAGCTTCCTTCACCACTTTGAACCCAAGGTTCAATCATCCTTTGGAGAGACATGGCAATAAAATCCATGGTCTCCTCAAGTCTTTCTTGGCCAGCAATTAATTTATCCATTGAAACCCTAGGCCCTTGAGAATCCGTGCTTTGATACCACTGTAATGACCCTTTCAAGGGTTTTAACCAAACACACCAAATACATATCTGAAAATTAAATTGCAGCAAACTGAAAGAGTAAAATCAGTGACTTGAACTATCACCAAAAATGCCAAAAATCACCACAAACCAACTCGCCAATAATTTTTATACATTTTATGGAATATTAGAAGCCAAAATCACAAAGAAATGTGTAATGTCCCTTTTTCCCCTTTGAGAGCTACTAATTGGTCTTCTTGCCATTCCTTCTCCATGGCAAGGAAGTGAAGAAGACAGAGGAGAATCTTGAGCTTCTATTTGCATTATTCTTCTAATATTTTATAATTTCTTTTAGAGTTTTCCCCTCTTAATGAGGTCGGTTGGGTTTAATGCCTTTAATAAGGCTTAATAAAATATTATAATGGTTCATTAAGAGGTCGGCCTTTCTAATTGAGCATTGGCGCCAAAAGGAGGATATAAAAGGGAATTAGAGGCACCATTTGGAGGCTAGCTTGGCATATTTTCTCTATACTTTGGCGAAGTGAGCTTGTTGCTCCTTAGTCTTCCACTTGAGGACGAAAACCCTCATGTGAGGTCTCTTGAAGGACGAAAACCCTTCATTGGACTTGGGTGAAGGACGAAAACCCTTCATCACCTCTTTGCATTGAAGAAAGAAGTTGATTTGAGGTTCCTTTTGGCATTTCTAGCAGTGATACTATTTTTCTAGGGTGGAGCGATCTACCTAGGGTAGGGTTTGAGCATATTGGCAAGGATTTGGACAAATCTGGTTTTGTAATCTTATTTGTCATAATTTTAAAGGCCGAATCTTGAATTGCATGATTTTTGGAGACTCCTATATCTCTATTTCATAATTAATTTGTGGCTGCAATTTCCAGTGTTTATTTCATTTCCAGCAGTGTGTTTTCAATTTGTGTTGATGGTATTTGCTTCTAAAAATCATAAAAAACATATAAACATATTGACGAGTTGTTTGGGTGTGTTTCATGGTATTTTTGGCATCATTTTGAGCTAGTATCAATCGTTAGTTTTTATCTATTGAGTGCTGCAATTTCCAGTTTCAGATTTGCATTTATAAGATTTGATAAAACCCTCAAAAGGTTTATTACAAAATGTTAAAGAATACCTTGCGCTAGAAATTAAATATGAACTGAAATTGCAGCCACAAGAAAAATATGAAATATGGGTCTAGAAACCCTCTAAATTCATCAAACTTTAGATTTCGGCCTTTAAAAATATTACAAATCAGATTATGAAACCAGATTTCTCAAATTCTTCACCAATAGTTCTAAACCCTACCCAAGGTAGGTCGCTCCACCCTAAATAATTCAAATACCAGCTGGAAATTACAAATATATCTTCAAATCAGCTCTTCACTTCAAGACCAAACAATGATGAAGGGTTTTTGTCCTTCACCCAAGCCACATGAAGGGTTTTCGTCCTTCAATGAAGCCTCACAAGAGGGTTTTTGTCCTCAAGTGGATGAACAAGGAGCAACAAGCTCACAATGCCCAAGTAGAATAAAATGCGTCAAGTCTAGATGCAAATGATGCCTCTAATCTTCTTTTATATCTTCCTTTTGGCGCCAAAGTATAATTAGAAAAGGCCGACCTGTATAAACAAGGAAAACACTAAAGAAAATATAAAATATTAGATAAAAACATAACACAATGGTGCTCAAGGTTCTTCTCCTTCACTTTTGCTTCTTTGCCACAGAGAAGGAATGGCAAGAAGACCAAATATCAGCTCTTAAGTGGAAAAAAGGGACATTACAATTTAAATCCCTAAATTTCATTGAATAAAGTTAAAATATTCAAATATTAATTTTTATATATTATTTTAATAGCCATCCCCTTATTGCGTCCCCAAAAGTTGCGAAGTTTTTCCCGTCCCTCCATATCCCTATCCCCCGTCCCCAAGACTTAGGTAACTATGAAGTACAAGTTGCTGGAAATTTCAGAACAACCATCTACATGAAGCAAGTAGATGATGTTTATGGCCTTGGAGACAACCATTTAAAGGTTTCGTGTATGCATCAACAAAAAGTGGATGAAGTTGAAGCAAAAGGGACGTCACTTATTGTATACAGAGGGTTCAAGTTAGAGGAACTTGCACCATCCTTTGAGCTTCCATTGATTGATTTTCATAACAGCACTATGAAGAGTCATGTGATCGAAGAAAATATTGGGAATCACAAGGATAGAAGGGTTGGAGGTATCTCCACAAACCCCACTTCATCAAAGGAGGACAAGCTTTTCATTGGCAGCCAAAGGTATGATAATAATAATCACATTTCAGATTTGTTGATCCTTCCTATGTCGCTGCAATATTTTTATCATCATGAACAGCAAGCTAGGGAAGATGAGAGGGTGGAAGATACATCTTGTGGTAAAGAGCACATAGGTCTTTTTGCCCAAATGCAACATTGTTTGAGCATAATAGTGTGGGATCCGGGTGTTATTTTGAGTCCCACCAAGGGAAGAATTTCTGATTTCAGAATCAATATTGCTGGTCATACCATCATTGCATGCTTCCAGATAAAAAGAAGTCCCAACTCCACCTTGGGAGAACATAAGGAACAAATGTCAGGCCAAAAGACATGTCACTTCCCATCCGAAAGTGATTTTACAACAACAGCATGTGGGCAGCATATGACAGCTCATTTTGGACAGCAAGGCCATTACAGCCGGGAGGATCTCCACAAAAGGAGCTGCCAAAAATATGTAAGGATCCTTGTCAATATGAAGCAAATTTCAAGAAGAATGTTGGGGTGAAGAACACCACTTGTAGCTATGGACATAGAGTTGGTTTAAATCAAATCCAAGATTGCTTTGGCATGGGGAATCTGGATGATCTTTTGAAGACCAAGGTAAATGCCTCTATTAAATTCTCCGTTTTTTGCTCTTGGTATATGAGAAAACTTATGTGGATGCATATGAAGCTTGTTGTGCCCTCTAACAACATGGTGAAGGATAAGTTACTACAAAGAGGCCACATCATTCCTTACACCATAAAGATACAACAGCTAGAGGACACATTTTGGGTTGGAAGAATGGGAAAGCCTTTGCATCCCATAATTACAATTGTATGGACAGCTGCCCAAAGTATTGAGAGAAGTCATCATGCTATTAAGATGCTTTCAGCTGAGGCATTAGAACAAGTGGAGCCAGCTATGGTAGCGGGAGTTGCAACAAATAGAGGGCAGGTTTCGGGGACAACACATTGGTGGGTAAGCCCTACATTTTTGTTTTCATTACAACAGTCTTCTCATGGGCATTTTCAGCTCCTCTTCAATTCACATACCCCTAGAAAAAGTCTTTTAATGAAAATGGATGTTAAGCTCATGAAATTCATGTTGGAAAGCAAGCAAGATGAAAGTTATCTTGTTGTCCCAAGCTTGGGAGATCAGCCAGACATGGAAGGTATGGTTGTGAGTTGTAAACATGTTGATTTTTGGATTTTCGAGCATGCTGTCATAAGATTTTGTACTGCTGTCATAGACATTTCCAGCTTGTCTATAATCTTATTTGTTGTCATACAAAAGAGGACAGCCATGAGAGGGGATAGTTTCCACACTTTTGAGGTATTTTCAGTCATCAACAAAGTGTTTCCAGCCCCCACTATGTTGTTTTTGCAAGATTTCATGAGGGATATTCAGTATGACAGCAGTTGTACTTGTTTTTCACTTATTGTCCATGCAATTTCCAGCCCCTTTCCATTGTTGTTGACAGTTGTAGAAGAATTTCTAGCCATTTGGGTGAAGGGTGCTAACAATAGCAACATGCTTACAACTATCATAGGAGGTTTTCCATCTACTTTCATCCTGAATTTTGAGGGGAAAATGCATGATTACAGTTGTGTTTGGGGCAGCATGACTGAGTTTTTGGACAGCCATCACTTGTATGAAGTTTGTGAGAAGTTTGCAAGCAAAAAGGAGCTGGCCATCATGTCTACAAGGCATGAAATGAAGAAGAAGAGAACTCTTGTTTTCTCTAATAAGTTTGTTCCATGTGCAGGTACAGGTGTGATGAAGGAGGAGCAACTGAGTTTTCTCTTTTCCCATACAAATGAAGGAGCAAATGAGATTGCAGCTATAGCAAAAGATGATGTTTTTCATGTTTTTGTACTAAGCAAATGAGATTGCAGCTATAGCAAAAGATGATGTTTTTCATGTTTTTGTACTAAGTATGCAGTTGATACCTCTCACATTTTGGATTAGACTACAAGTGTAGGTGGATAGGAAGTTGGATTTGGAACCCATACATATACCAGCACACCAGACCCTCGTCTTCGGGATCGAGAGCTTGATGAGGTTACTTCAATGGGACTATATGACGAGACTGCAACCACTTCGAAGGATGTTACTCTTTTATGGGTCTAGTATTCCCACCTATTTCAGTGACTTCCCTAAGGAAGTTTAACCCAAGGAAGGAGGGTGTAAAGCCAAAATTTTACATTACACTTATTTTTGTTTATCACACTCTCGGGTACTATATAAGCCCATTTCATTCTTGTTTAGTATATGTATCAGACTATTGTTTTATTATTATTCTGATAAAGATGGTATCTCTTCTTGGTTTTAATGTTACATACCGATGGTGTCATGTATTTCCTTTGATACATGTCAGGCCATCCATTGCTCAATATCTTGTAGCCTAAAGCATTCCAAGAGGCTTTGATTGCTAGTGACTTCTCAATCAACCTTTCTTTGGATCTCTTCAAAAGAGTTGTCATTAAAGCCTTTGAAGTAGGATGTGTTTACCCTTTGTCAAATTCAACAATTTTATGAATTGCATTCTTGAAATGTGGATTCCTAGCTACATTGAATGCAATGGCACTGAAAAAAAACAAATCATTCAATGTATGATCCCCATGTTTCTCTACCAGTTTCCATAACTCGTTCAATCTTCCACTCCTTGATCCACCTATTGCAGTGTTGGGCATGTTTGAAGAGGAACACACAAAAGATGTGTTGAACCTAGACATTTTTGCTTAATTCTCTTCTTTTTATTGTGTTGATTTCTTCTTTACTGCAGTTGAAAAGGCTTGGACTTTCTCTAAGGCAGATCTAATCTGTAGAGTCATGTTTGTGCATGCAATAACACCCCTTGCACCAGTCGAGATTCCAAATAAGTGGTCCACTGCCCGTGTTACAATCCCAACAAACAGATGACCACACAAACGGCTGTGATATTATTATTGTCACATATTATGTGTTTGCAACCCTTGGCCATCAATTTTGGGGGTGCCATTAAGTTATTTTTGAATTTGCATGTTTTAGAAGAGAAGATAATATAAATAAATAAACAGAAATTTAAAACATTAATCATAATGATTCACAATAGACATTACACAAATAATAATAAAAATATTTTAAAAAATCGAAGGTTGAAACCTTATTAAAACTAGTCAAAAATATTAAAAACCTAAAACCTTATAAAAATTGTTTAAAATTTTACACTAAAATCCTAAAACTTATAAAGATAATAAAAGGTAATTAAATCTAGAATTAAATGAACACTAATAGTTTTCAATTATAAAAACACTAAATACATTTAATGAAAAACTTATAACCTATTTAAATCTAGTAACAACTAAATAGTAAAACCCGTGTTATACTCCCAACAAACAAATGACCGCACAAACGACTATGATATTATTATTGACACACATTATGTGTTTGCATTCCTTGGCCATCAATTTTAGGGGTGCCATTAAGTTATTTTTGAATATGCATGTTTTAGAAGAGAAGCTAATATAAATAAATAAACAGAAATTTAAAACATTAATCATAACGATTCACAATAGACATTACACAAATAATAATAAAAAAATTAAAAACTCGAAGGATTAAACCTTATTAAAAATATTCAAAAAATATTAAAAACCTAAAACCTTATAAAAATTGTTTAAAATTTTACATAAAAATCCTAAAACTTATAAAGATAATAAAAGGTAATTAAATCTAGAATTAAATGAACACTAATAATTTTCAATTATAAAAACACTAAATACATTTAATGAAAAACTTCTAGCCTATTTAAATCTAATAAAAACTAAATAGTAATTATTTTAAATTAAAAACTTAAAACTAAATACTAAGACTAATTAATCTAAAAATTTCAAGCAAAACTATGCTTCTAGCGGCATAAGAATCTCTCCTTTGTGGGAAATTTGACTGTGTTGAGTCCAATTCTACAAGCATCACATTTATTATGTCTTACATTTACTTCTAAAACTCAATTGCTCTGCCTTCATAAGATTTTGTGAACCTTTTTCTAGGCAAAATATGGAGGTGTTAGAGGTATCCCAATGGTCCCATGGTCTGTTTGCATGATGCCTAATGAAAAAGGAGGGCTGGGGTTTAGATACATTATTACTCAAGAATTTATTTTGTCACAAAAATGGGTAACTTGTTGTCCTGGAGGTTCTTAACCTTGGCAAATTCTCATACAATATAGGATACAAATAGAACACTTATTTAAGGTCAAAGGTAAATTTGGACTTTGTGATATTATTGTGGATCTTGACAACTTCCAACTACATGGATCATTTATACTCCGCAAAGATTTGGAATGCTTGGAAAAGAGCAATAGAGTTTCTTACGTGGAGAGTGACTAGAGCTCGAACTAGTTGGGACCTCGGCTAACAAATTCATTTGGTCTTAGAAATTTAGGGAACCTTCATTGCTTTTATTCCCCATTTTCAAGGTCACATGTTAAGCAAAAAGGGATTATTGGTTTCAAGAGTTTATGGGTTGCCAATACACGTGATTGGAAAGCATGGAAGACATTAGCTAGAGAATTTGCATTATCTCCTGTAGATCAATTAGTTATTAAGGATATCCAAAACCTTATTCCTCCTGAAGATACCTTTAAGCTAAACTTGGAATTGAAAGGCCCTATATGGAGAGATTGGAGATGGATATATGATCATCCCATTTTTCAATATGATGCACACCAGCTCTACCATCTCCTACATGAAAAATGTCTCTTGTCACCTATTCTTAATCCTAGGTGGCTTGCTTTTGATGTTGAATCCTTATGGATTCATAGGTTGCACAATGTTTGGGCAATCAAAGTAGCTTATAAATTAAGGGTGTTTGCATGGTTTATCTTCTTTCAAGGGCTGCCTACAAAGGCTTGGGTTTTGTTGGCTAGATTTTCTGCATAGCATCAAACCTAGGCAGTCATGAGATAAATCTCCCTCATTTAACCGGTGAGGCTCCCGTGTCAAATTTGTCAATTTAAGTATGCTAATATCTAAATGGGGTTTTACTTTAATTACTCAGTTCATGAACCATAACTAAATAATTCTGCAGCAAGTAAGCAGCTATTTAAAGAAAGGAAAAGTTATAGAAGAAGGTAATTACATAAACATACGGAAGAAACGAGGCGGATGTGCATCCCAATTAGTAGATGGCGAGCTGATTGCATGCACATAGAAGAATCCAATAAATATAAACACAATTCTAAAACAAAGGCAGCTCTAGATCCAGGATCTAAAATGACACAAAGTTTATTAAGAGATCTAAGATTAAAAGTAAGAAACACAAGACACCGTGACACAAAGTTCTCCTAAACTGCTCCTTTGTATTCATTTGTTCCAAGTGGCTCTCACGGGTTCGGCAAGACAAAGTCTAGAACACAAGATTGTTGCTTACAAATTCGATCATTAGCCCTGAGGTTCTTCTCCTACTTATAGAATGTAGGAGGGAAAGTACAAATGGGAAATCTAACTGAACTAAAACACAAACAAGTAAAGATGACATTTGGCAATCATCCTCCACTAACTTCTCCTTAAGTGACACATATATCACTTAACTAATAGGATGGTTCCACATGACTTTAAGTAATGGTTGCAAAACCAATAACCTAAAGTTTTACAATTTCATCTAGAAACATAGAAAATAGAAGAAGTCATGCCAACTGTAACAATTATGTCTTCTTTTTGATTCTTATATCGGATATACTTGTCGAACATATGATTCAGCATCTTCCCATCTGTTTTAGCCACTGCTTCCTTCTCTGTCCTAAACTGCAGCAATCCTTCATTCAACACTTTGATGCATGCCTCCACATCTTCCAAGCTCAGCCCAAACCTCACAATATCCGCCTGCAGCGCCACCAGTCTACTAATAGAATTCATCGTGAAAGGCTTAGTAGCTTTATCAATTCTCTTTTGTACCATCAGAAGAGACCCTTCCAGGGAATTAGGCACCTTGCTAGGAATGATCCGCACGTATGAAGTAACACCTCCGACCACGTCCTCCTCAGTGAAAGAAATGATACTGTCTGGTAAGGATGATGTCCTACTCTCAAGTGCCTGCATCCTCTTCAGCAAAACTCTGCAGATCTCCAAACGGAAAGATACTGCAAACTCCAATTGCTTCACCCTTCTCAACTGATCCGTCCGGTACAATTTGCTCTCTGAACCAATACATCTCCTGGCGGCAGCTTGTTGATCTCTCCCAAAGTACTCAGGTTACTCTCAACAACTATGTTCATGCCCACTATACTCGCTACCACTTATTGTCAGGTTGATTTGCGCATCATTCATAACCTTTAGGCGGGCTGACACTTCTCCAAGTTGTACAGAAGCTTGACGAATAATCAAATCCTTCCATTCGTCAATAGTTTTTACTTGATTGCTTGCATCCTCCATTTCCTGCATAAGATGATCACTCACCTGCTCTGAAATGGGCTGAATGGAAGGCTTAGCAACCTTGGCTATGATCTCGCACAATTGAGATACCTGCTTCTGAAGTTCTTCTTTCTCCGCCTTTTCACTATCAAGCCCAAGGAATAGAGCATCTATCATGTCTGCGCATGTCCCGCTTCAAACCTTCAAAGTGGTGGCTTGACCGAGGGTACTTTACCGTCTTTCATGTCATCTTCTACCGTGAGCTCATCCTCCTCCTTTCCTTCTGCCGGAATTGACATCTCAACAAACTTCTCTCCCGAATCCTCGATGATCAACCTAGAAGTTGCTTTAGCAATTTTAGGCTTTCTATCTCTTCTGCCCAGATTCTAGAGTAGTTGTAAGTTGTGCTCCTCTAAGTTCATCTCCATTCTCGCTTCTGGAACCAATTGCGAAGCCAACCATTCCGAGAAGTTACTTCTCGAAGAACGAGAAGTTACTTCTCGGAGAATGAGAAGTCGCTGAGTGCACTACCATCTCCCGCTCTGCCTCCTCTCCATCAGAAAGTGCCACAGTGTTATGGCTGCCATCCTCTGAATCATCCAAGGACAAAGCTCTTTCGAACTCCGCCATCTGTAGCTTCAACATCTCCTCTGGAACAGGTGCTGAACGGAGTGGCTGAGGAGAGAAGATGAATGTCGCCGGATTCAGTAGAGGCATGGAAGTATCCTGCTGCGGTGCAATAGTTGGTGAAGTACTGGGTGCTGGAGAAGCCAGAGCTAAAGCCATGGTCATAGAAGTGATCTTCTCCTTTGATTGAGATCTTCTGTGTACTTTCAACTTCTAGCCTTCTGCTTTGCTATCTTCTCCGTGCTTTCTCTTGAGGGAATCTCCTCCCTGAAGTTGCCCATGACTTGATTCATCATGTTTCATCAAGGCAATATCCTTTCGTCAGCAACCAGTTGAAAGTATTCACCAAAACAACGTCAGACCTTTCTTCAATTGTATATCTCCTCCCATTTGATGGTAAGTGTCAAGTACCACATTCCCATCATCTTTAAGATCCGCAAGTATCCGTGCTAGTCCAAAGTCGAACACTTGCTTTGCTGATAGTCTGCTGAAATCTCTCTTTCTAACCTCGTACTCACTTTTGCACTTCATCCAGAAATCTTCTAATGAAGGCACATGTGCGTACTCCTGGGAGATCGTCTTCCTGGCTACTCCAAATGGATCGAAGTTCAGCCATGTAGGGAAGAACTCTTGTTCATACTCGGATAACATCTGTGTCTCCATCCCTCGAGCTCTATGAATGCTATGGCAGTGTAAATGTCCCACAGTGATTGGGAAGAAGCCCATAGACTTGTGCCGCTTCGACTGAAGGTCGTGTAACTCCACAAGTTGCCTGCTCAGCTCCATGGTGATCAATCTGTCATTCGAATATCTGGCAAACTTAACCGATTCACCGTAAAAGCCGGTAACCCCGAGGTACGTGAAATCTACAAACCGAATGAATAGATCCAACTTGGATACTGACTCCCACGCTTCCTTGCTTACCCTGTTGGCCTTCAAGTCTTTGTCTAGCCTACAAATGAAATCGTAGAAGAATTCATCATTGACCACTTTGAAATCTTTCTACTTTACGAGTACAAAGAAGTTGTGGGTAGCACTCGAAAATGGGGTCCTTAAAGAACACCACATCTATCCAAATTGAAAAGATGCCTTGTGAAGTCTGCAGATACACCAAGTAGGAAGTCATTTTGAAGTCGAAAGTACGCTTCACGCTTTGGAGTTGTTCACCAATATTGCCGCTTAATAATTTCTGACCAATTGATTATGGAATCAACCTTGTTGACTTCAATGGTCCTGATGAAAGCATACATCCATGTACGAAAAGTGTAAGCATTCGCCTCGCCATTAATCCTGCATAGCAATTTGACAACATCATCTACCTCCTGCACCAAATGGGATCGTGGAAGAGTTCTTGGGAACTTAGAAGGAGATCTAGGCTTCTTCATGTATCTGCTATTCATTATGCTCACGCAATCAGCTCTATGCTTCTCCCACTGCTGCTTTGGCATCCTCGAATGCTAATGGAAATCACCACCTTTCACACTCGGATCTTCAAAACAATTGATGAACTCTACATCCAAACGAATTATTGTCTTTCCCGTAGCATCACACACTAACCTAGATGAAGGATGGTAAGATCTAGCGCACTCCATAACAAACTCCTAAGCAACTAGGTTGTGCAAAGCTCGGATAATTCCACTGCTTTTAACCACACGCATGAGTGAAGTCTTTCCAGCTCTAGATCTATCAATCAATTCGGAAAGAGGTTCCGGACATAGATCTGTCTCCTATGTCTGCAAGTTTGGAAGTGATGCATGACTTCGTTATGCTTTCTTTTTCATCTCCCTTCGCCATGGCTTTGTCTATCTTTGTCTAAATAATTCTTTTTCTTCTTATATGGCCGGATTTCTTCAAAATTGGTGCAGATCTAGAGAATTCTTCAGATTCAGAGGATATACTCAATGTATTGGACATTGATTAGAGCTCCTTTTCTTTTGTAAAGCACCTGTAATGAATTCCTGCAATTAATTCAGACAAAAATGGCCACCGGAGTATGAATAGTGAACTTTAATTGTAAAAATCTGCACTTTTCAAGCCTGCTGCCCCAAAAATTGATGTTTAATTTGCACATAAAGTGAGCATGAATCTTTTCAACAACACCTGAGCACTTGTAACACCTATGCAAACAATTATGCAGATAAAAATCAACCTCCTTCAAAGTATGCGCCAAATTTGGAAGCTTTTAGCCTTGTTTTCACCTTTGTCTGAGTAAAATCCTTCTTCAAATAGGGCGCACTTTTCCTCTTGGTTGCAATTATTTACCTGTGAATTAAATAATTCACCCTTATGGCAGTCCATGCTTATATAACCCTCACAATTCTATAATTAATAATTGCCCTTCCTATTCCTAGCAATTAATTAATTAAAAATCATGCTTCTCTCTTTAAAAATAGCATGTTTAAGGACAGTCATCCAATAAATTAAATTAATCCAATTTAATCATTCACACTTCACTTCACTTAAGCTTCACAGTGTGCCTTGACCATAGCCACTGAAAATAGAATTTAATTTAATGATTTAATGCTTTAAAAATCATTAAATCTATCCTAAATGGGGCGCACTTTTTGACATGAAGGGGGCAGCCTTTAAATAAATTAAATTTAATCAATTTAATTCATTTAATTCTATTTCTTTTATTCCCTTTGCTTTGTTGACTTTCTTCCAAGCTTGGGCGCCTATTTTAGAAGGAGAAATAATTAATTTAATCCACTTAAAGGCTGCCTTCTTCTCTCTAAAGGGGGCGCACTTTTTTGCACAATATGATTCTATTTTTAAGAATTTATAATGGGATTCTTTACCCTGCAAGGCAGCCCCGGAAATCCCATGATCCACTTAAGTGATTTGACTTTGACAATGGGATTATTTACCTGCAGGTGAGTGCAATAAAATCCCATGATTTCACTTAAGTCACTTTCCTTTATTTCATCATGGGAATTTTTACCCTGCAAGGCAGCAATAAATTCCAGGTTTACCTCATGACCTCTAACTTTCCCACTACAGGCTTAAGTGAATTTTATATCACGGAAAAAGTACCTGCTTTGGCAAGTACAAAATTCCCACCTTGCGCTCGCTGCTTCTATTTTTCCCATTGCAGAGCTTGAATCTTTTGTTTTCCAAAATGCGCCAACCCCGAGGGCTTTTCTCGTGCACGATTTCGCTTTTTCCCGGTGATCCGGACCTCAATGGCGACTTCCTCCGGGCATAACATGCATATATGTTCTCTAGCCGCTCCGGGCCAAAAATCGGGCTTACCCGTGAAGAAATGAATTGTTCGAGAGAAATTTCACGTAGAAAACAAAACGAGACAACACAAAAATAAGAAAAATTGTCAAAAGTTACAAATAAAGCCCAAAACTTATTCCAAGTTAAAACCCTTCTGGTACATAGGAATAATGACATGTTCGATCATAACAGAGTTAAAACGGAGCACAAATAGCCTCATACAGGGCTCAAAATAATTAAATACAAATTTCCTATAGACAAATCCCGACGACAGAATATAACAATTTTGGGCATCTGGGTATTTGGCGAAAAAAGCTAATATGGCTCTTTGGGAATATCTTGACGCAATACAAGAACTTTCAGGCAATAAAAACACAAAACGACCCATTATTTTAAAAATACGAAAAAATTTTGAATAGGGTAGTCACAGATTTCAGGATGAAATCTGGGTGACACCAGGTTTCGAAGAGTGGCTTGCCAAAATGGATTATCCCCTTATTGGGCTGAACAAGAAACCGTGAAACATCTCTTGTGGGATTGCCCCTTTGCCAAAACATGTTGGAGAGATGTTCAGACTAGGCAGGCAGTTTTTTCCAGCAAACTCTTCACTGGAGAGCAACTTTATCGGTAGATTCAAGTAAAGCTGATTTGGGGCCCTTTCGCAAATATATAACATTGTATGTGTGTTTCAACACTTTTATCCTTTGGAAACTCAAATGTACGTATGTTTTCAAAGAGGAAGAGAGTAAGTTGGAGAATTTTGGACAGGCTTGGCAGGGTGAAGTAAGATTACGCAATCTTGCGAAAGGACACAATATGCTTCAAGAATAATTTGAACCCTCGACTATTCTAATATGGCTGCTTTTTTATTTTATCAAGGAAAATGTTACCATTTATATATTTAGGGTTTGAAGATTCATCTCGCAAATAAAAATTTGTAATGTGCTTTTGGATTTTTGCATAAATGTTTTTAACTCCAACATTTTGAGTCCTATACTAGACTTGTCATCGGGAAGAAACATGCGCTTGAGAATAGATTAGCAAGACCAATCATGTTTAAATACATAAAAAGTTCATATTAAGATGTCGTGAGGTAAGCACAATATTTACACAATTATTTTCAAATGAAAAATAAAGCCATTAATTAATTAGTGTTCAATTTAATTGATTAATTAATCAAATATATTAACTAATTAACATATTAATTAATCAAATATATAGTTAATTAATACGTTATCTAATTAATGAATTAATTAATTAAATATATTTAACTAATTAATCAAATATATAATTAATTAATACGTTATCTAAATAATGAATTAATTAATTGTTTAATAATTCAAAAAACCCCAAGGTGTAAAAAAGAAGATGGAGGATTAGTGGTGCGTACCTAACCGGTGTAAAAGTTGTTTCCATGCATGACTTAAATTCCAACCATCATCGTGATTAAGATTATTTGGGTGTTTCTCAATCTCAACAGCCTTGCAAATTTTGTATTGTTGTAGCAGCCCTCCATTACAAGTAATTTAGCATTGTTAATGCAAATGGAGTGTTTTGTATTATCTTCATGTTCTGCAAGGGCCGACTTATTTATTCTGCATGCTCCCGAGTCCTTGCAATGTTCTTTCAATCTGGTTTGAAGTGAGCATCCTATTTCAACAATGTACATTTTCCCACAAGTGCAAGGTATAGAATAAACACCTTTCCTTGGTTTAGAAGCAATGGGGTCTTTAGGGATCCTTAGTTTGTTTCTACCGGTGTCCTTCGGCTTGAAACATGTCTTAATGCCTTTTCTTCTTAAAATTCTAACAATTTTGTCCAATGTCCCCTCAATGTATGGAAGAAAAGATTTCATTTTGTGAACCTTTTTGACTTTAAGTATTTCCCTATGCATCTTCCGATTCTTTCATGCAAGCCCTTGTAAATATTTTTCTATTAATTAATGAAGCACATATTCAAAATGATACAATACTAATTAATCTAGAAATACTATGTCACTAAATGCTAACGATAATACTAACTAGATAATATAACAAAACTAAATTTCTAACTAAATTAAAATTTCTAAATATTAAGTACTAACTACATAAATGTTTAAAAAAATTAACAACTAAAAATGAAAAGCTTAACCTAAAGTCTAAATAGTAAACGCAACAATGAACAATCCTGGAGAAGGTTGGACAACACTGCAATAGGCGATGTCACTTTCAGTAGACCCATGACCCACCAATCTGCTCAAGACCGGTGTTTTTAAAACTAGTTGAACCGGAACCGAAATTGTGGTTCAATGTTTTTTGGGGCAAACAAGTATTAAAACCGGACCGGTGGACGAGTGGACCGGTTTAGAACCAGCCAGCTCAGTACCAAACCGGTCCAACCAGTCCGGTTCCGCTTTGAACCGGCCGCTGGAAAAAGTGCTATAATACGGTGCTAAAGTTGAAAAAACCAATTTTTAATTAAAACTTGTAGCATCATTGATGTCATCTAGTATCTTCTAGAGTTTTGTAACTTGTAGCATCATAGCATGTTGTTTTTGGAGTCTTGGACTATAGAGGCCATTTAGAGCCTCATTATTTATGTATTTTGTTTCGAATCTCATATATGATATATGTATTGTGTATTGGACTTGGAGTTCGTGCCATTTTGCTATAAACACCTTTCTTACATGTTATATAGTATATACATGAGCAAACTTTGCATATTTTGTGTGTAATTGTTGGAATCATGGTTTCTAATCTTTCAAATATATTGTTTTCATTAAAAATGTAATTTTTAGTAAACCGGTTCATAAAGTTTGAACAGGTCCGATTCCGGTCCAGTCCAACCCTCGATCGTTTTGAGTCCACTTCCGATTTTAAAACATTGTTCAAGACCCATGATCTACTCGGGTACCACAACCTACTATATTCTTGTATCTAAATTTTGTTACGATTGATCTACTACGTCTACATCTTGTAGGACAACTTTTGCATACTCTCGATGGCTCTTTTAAGGATCTAGACAACTCTTTGCATGCTTTTGATGGCTCTTTGCAATTGTAGACAATAGCAAGTTTAACCCATGTTATATAGAACCCAAACCCTTAACCCTAACCAACATGGAAAAAATCTGACTATTTTAACAATTTTGTTGGTTTTTTGCAAAGAGAAAAAAATTGAAACTTTGCAAATCTCGATCGTTTTTAACGGTTTTTGGTGTTTATATTGAAATCACCGAATCCTAAATTTTCCCTTGGAATTTGGTGGATTCTACGACTCAAAGATAAGAGGTCAACTAACAACTTTTTGCATTATACTGATGATAAGAGTGATAAGAGATACAAAACTTAGTACTTCATGCATGCAAGTTTTCAGCTTGTAAATCACACTTTATAATACTACGTTGTTTTCAAAGCATTATAAGATTGTGGAATTAGCTTCATACAACACTCCATTATAATATAAATTGTTTTCTTTTGTCCCACTACCAAAATAGTATTAAAATAAATTTATTAAGACTTTGGGGCCCAATGGTGAAAGGCTAATAGATCTAAAATCAAACTAAAATCTGAAGAAAGAACAAAGAAATAAATGCAAATCAAGCATTCAAATCTAAAATTTAATAAAATAGGTATCTTATTGAAGATTCATGAATCAGTCATTGAATGACCTTAAGTGGGAAGGTATTTGACTTTCATAGATATCTTTAAGTACAACTTGCACCTATGTGCTAATTCAGGAGGTAAAATATGTCCCATTGAACGAGGTCAAACCATAGGAACCACGGTCTTGAGAGACATGATACTTCAGATTATCTTCCTTGTTGCTCCAAACAATCTAAGATACAAAAGAGGGACTGGGAAATCTTTTCACATTGTTGCTCAATGAATCCATTGAAAAGCAAAGGCAGGAATGGTGGCATAATTCTTCAATATTATTTCACATATCATGCTTGCAATGCCCACCTCTTCATCAAATAGACCCTTTACGATACAAAGTGAACTTTGATATTCCTCTTTTGAAGAAAATTTTGATGCAAAGAAAGTAGATGAATGACTTGAACAATTGGACTCATATTTCCTGTAAATAATTTCAGAATGAAAATATAACATTTTCTCTCTTTAAAGACATAATCCATGTCAGAAAATTGTGGAAATTGTATTGTCTTCAAAGTATTGAAGAATAGGATGAAGATAAACTATCACTAGATAGGAAGGATGCCCTAGTTAAAACTTGGGCAGAATTCGTAGATGTCATTAAAAAGAGTACTACCCTATGGCTATGAAGAATTAAGATGACCTATTCAAGAAGTTGTATCAGTAGAGTCAAGGTTAAGACCAGAGAATGCAAGATTACACCAGAAACTTCATGCTTTGTCAGAAAAGATGGAAAATGTGACAACGAGAAGCATATAATTTTCAAATATTGTGGTGATTTGCAATTCTACAACCAGGAAAACGTGGAGTTTCAAGACATTAGAACAAAGGGCTACCGCTATGAAGTCAAGAATGAAGAAAAGTTCAAACGGAAAGGAAGAAATGAAACTACTCTTTGCAGAAAATATGACAATAAAGAGAATGGTTAACACCCTCAATCAAAACTTCCACCAAAAAATAATTTACTGGATAAAATCCCTCATCAGAATACATGGAATTGGTGTGACACCTACAAGATAAAACACTCAAATGAGTTCCATGCTAGATAAGTGCTATTGGCTGAGTTACAAACCCTGCCTTCGAATTCTCAAGACCATTTGGATCTGGGACAATTGTCAACTTTGTCAACAATGCCATTGCCTCTACCAAACAAGGCACAGGAATTCATACAAACCGATCCCTAATCCATTCCTGCCACAACACAAGTGTCTTGTTCCGAGTCAAACGTGGCAAAGTGCCTCTTTCACTCACATTAATGGGTGAAGGGAACATCTTTGCAATTTATCTGATTGACAGAATTATCTGATTAAAGTACGAGTATCAAACATCCATAATCCGTTCAGTGAGTCAAGGTAGATAGATACACATCAAATGACAGTGCCAACTTCCCTGTGCAATTAATTTTATTCTGAGATGAATTCTTATGCGACATGCCAACTCTGTCAGCTAGTGATGTTCTTTTCAGCCATCCTTCAAAGCAGAAATGGTACGGTGTCTATAATTCCTGAGCCAATGTTATCACCGATGAACCCCATTTTGTGATGTTTAAACCATGTCTAGCCTTATACCATTTTGATGTCATAATGCACGATGTATAATGTTAACTACTTATATTTAATACTTTACTGTGTTTTTGAAGGAATTATTGTGCATATGTTTTTTATTTTTATCTTGTTAATTCTTCCTCAAAAAGGGCTTAAATTGATCTGTTTATAAGCATTGACTTCGCTTTTGAAACATATATGTTGAGTATCACTAATAGCGTGGGACTTAATTCACGTACCGGCGCAGGACTCTAATTGGCGTGTTGGTGCAAGACTCGCCTTGGCGCAGACTCACCTCCACATTAATAGAGAACTCACAATGCCGCATCAAGCTCATCCAGATCATCAACCCTGATTTTCCGAAATAGGGGATTCATACATGCATACAGATAGCTCGAACTACTAGTATCACAGTTGGCATCACCACATCATGGACAGAAAGTGACGCCATTAACTTAACGGATATTCAGGCCAACTTTGAGGATTAATTACTCCAATCACTGGGAGACGGGATGCGGCCAATAACTAAAGACTTACTATCACCGCAATTCTCTTCATTCAGCTACTGATATGAAGAATCTTCCAAGCATTGATTGACTCCTTCAAGGGAGCCAATCACGGACCTCCTCTTCAGTTGTCAAGGATGATTCAAGTCCAAACACTTTAAGGACTGCTCCTTCCATTAATGTATTTCTCAAAATAGATAGTCATTGTTTCAATCAACATTTAGTTAAGTAGATGTTAGTCATTTGGAATAACTAGCTCTCTCCTAAAGGGACTAGAACTGCTCTTGTATAAAAGAGATAATGTACTTAGATTTAGCGGTTCGGTTCAGTTATTTGATTCATTGTACAAGCATACTCTTTCAATTCAATAAGATTGCAGATTCAGGGGAAATTTTTGTTGTGTGAATTTTAGTATTAAACTTGATCGAAGGGAAGGAGCAAGGGCCACTCCTAACCAACGAAAAGGAGATTTACATTTATTTTCTTTCTATATTTCTGATGCATTTCTGGTTTCAGCATTTATTCTGTTGTTTTTATGCATTTACTTTTCAGTATCGAGCTAAGTTAAGAATGTTTCAATTATGTATTTGATCGCATTTTTCCTTCCAAGCATCATTTTAAATCACGATCAGTTCATCACTTCCTTAGTTAAGTACATGCTGAGTGCAGTTCCTATTGTTCCCTTTGTTGCGCAGACAACCATGGACATCGTCCTAGATTAACAAATTATCTAATTAAAGTATGAGTATCAATGACACTCGTCACTTTTTGGCGCCGTTCGGGAAATTTCAAGGTGTTATCAAAGGTTAAGGTGCTAGCTAAAGGTATTGTTTGGTTGTCTAGTAAGTTTCCATTTAGAAATTTTATTTCCATAACTCTTTCTTTTTGAAGATCAGAAGACCTTGTAGTGACAACAAGAATCCTCTGAGTTGGAGTATGTGGAACACACACAATTAAGTCCAGTGTTGATAGTTAGGGAACCATTCTCAGTATGATAGGATTTTATGTTTAGACCTAGAGACCATAGAGGTAGATTCATTAGGATAAATTTTCAAAACCCCCTCAAAACCAACCTATGGAACAAAAAACTGGCCAAGGAAGAATGGATGACGAAGTACATAACCCCAATGGTGCAAACAATGGAAACCCTCCAATTGACAGGACGTTTACCTACCCTATTGAATTGGATCCTAACGATGAGGCTCCTATGAAAAATATATCCCCATCAATTCTACCAACTTTCCTGGGGATTAGTTTCAGAAGACCCTGACCAATTCCTTTTTGAGTTCAAGGTTTTATGCCAAACATATGACTACACTTCGATTCCCAAAAGCTTAAATTGTTTCCCTCCACTTTAAAAGATACGGCTATGAGGTGGTTTATGGGTTTAGAGCCCTAACTCCATCCATAACTGGGAAGAAATGGAAAAGTATTCTGGACAAGTATCAGGATTACTTTGTAGAGTCAAGGATAGGAAAGAACTTTTTAGAATTCAACAAAAGGAAGATGAAAGTGTAGAAGATTACCTGGATCGGTTCCTTTTCCTTCACAGAAGGTGTGGTAATGGTCTTGGATATTAACCTACTTAAAACCTTATTTCTTAAAGGGTTGGATGAAGACACACAAGAAGCATTCAATTTAATGGGAAAGGGAGACATGAACAAGTTAGAATTCACAGAAATCATCAACCTCGTAGGAATTACTCTCGAACTCGCCCCAATTTTAGAAGACAAAAAGGAAAAATGGCTAGTGGGGATCTATCCAAATTGAGAGAAGAGATTGCAAATTTGAGAACAGACCTCTTGGTCCAACTCAATACAACTATGGATAGAGAGAAGGCTAGGAATACAGAGCCTTTGTTCATATACTGCCCAAGGTGTAGAGAAAAACATGGACTTAAGGATTGTCCCTTGGACAAGATAGAAATTTATCTTCTCTGTGAACTCAAGCATGCCACAGATCAATGTGGACTGCTTCCCTTGCTAAAGAATCACCTAAAACAAAACAATCAAGAGGAATATGAGCTTAACTATATGGCTCAAAGGCAAGGAGGAAATTTTCAGTCCAACCAAAATCAACCCTACACCCAAAAATCACAATGGGCCCCAAATCAATGGAATGCACCATGGCCATATCCTCCACCTTGGGTTCAACAAGTTCCACAAGAGTGGAGCCCACAATGGAATGTCCCACCAAATTATTATCAACAACCTTGGGCTCCACATCCAAACATTCCACCATACCAACAGTTTAATCCTCAATACCAACAACAGTGGAATGCACCTCAAGGGTTTGGGCAACAATACTATAATCAAAGAAGACCTCAAGGCCAAGTAAGCCTTGTTGACTGGACCCACTAATGCTGCCCAACCTGATCAACTCTGCCTAACCACAGATACTGCACAAACTGTGGCCAATCCCAAAAATGTGAGGCAGGGAAACCCAACGTATATTGTGGAATCAAATAGAAATCCCACAGTAAACTCGGTGGATTGTAAGAATATCTTGCTACGTTCAGGGAAGGTTACTTCAAAACCTTCCTCTCCTGTGATAGAATAAATTCCTGAAGAAACAGAAAAACTAGAAGAAATGCAACCTAGTTTTGTTAAAGAAACTCCTCAACCAAACAATGACATTCCCTTTCCATCTAGGCTCTCTAAGAAACCAAGTATTGTAGTTCCTGAAAAACCAGAGTTAGAATTAATTCAAGGATTGAGGAAGTTAAGTATTGGCATTCCCCTATTGCAGGCTCTTAAGGAAATCCCTAAATTAAACAAAACAATTAAAGAGCTCTGTTTCAAGGCTCCAGGAAGAAGGAAGAACCAACCTAAAACCATCCATGTTGATGGAAAGCTTGCTAGTATTTTGGAAGGGAATATTCCCCCTCCTAAATACGAGAGACCTGAAGCCCTCTTATAACAATTTGCATAGGAGATGTCCAGATTCCTAACGTTCTAATTGATCTAGGAGCTGCCATCAACGTTATGACAACAGATACTCTATCCATGTTATCACTTCCTGAACCACAGTCCACATCTATAGTTTTGCAAATGCCAGACTAGTCTGTGAACAAAACCAAGGGAATAATAGATGTTACCATTACCATCGAATCCTGGGACTATGCGGTGGACTTCATGATAATAAAAACAAACAACATAAAATTGGATACCCTATAATTTTAGGATGCCCTTGGCTGGCCACAATCAGCCGCCCTTATCACCTGCAGGACGAGTAATATGGTGATCACTAATGGTCAAGATTCAAAGAAATTGTCATTATACCCTGTTGCTAAACCATTTGCCATAGACAATAAACAATGGTCTAAGGATGATTCTGATGATTCAGATGATATCATCTCCTCTCTTTCCATGGTCGTAATTCAAGAGCACCTAGACCAACTTCAATGCGACTACCATGAACCTGGTGCTGGACATAGTTTGAGTCCTGCGCCTAAGTCCTGCACTAGAGTCAATTTGATTCCTGCGCTAAGTCTTGTTCTAGTCCTGCGCTATAACTTATAGAAATAAGAGATGATTTCATGGATGAAGATAACAAGCCCATTATCTGTCCTTTTACAAAAATATAGATCTGACAGAATCTATTTTCCAAAACATAACTTTTGTTCACAGGTTGTTACCACACGATGCCCATTAAATGCACTCTTAAGAGAATACCCGGTTGTAGATTCGATTCACCCTAATACCAAACAATTATCTGTTCTTTCCGAAAAACATTGAGAATTAATAGCTGGTTGACTGATCAAGAGGAAAATGCCTTGTTCAAACTCCTCTGCTCTCATCCCCAAGCTTTTGCTTGGGAGTATAGTGACATGAAGGGTATTCACCCTGGTATTTGTACACATCACATCTATACCACTGATTCCAGACCATTCGGCAACCTCAAAGAAGGATAAACCCTGCTCTAAGAGATATTGTGAAAACTAAGATTGAGAAGCTTTTAAATGTAGGATTTATTTATCCAATCTCAGATAGTCAATGGGTTTCTCCTTTGGTTATAGTGCCTAAAAAGAACAGAAATGGAGATTTTGTGTGGACTATAGGGAATTGAACAAAGCCACTCATAGGGATTATTTTCCATTACCTTTTATTGATCAGGTCTTAGACAATTTGTTTGGTAAGAGGTACTTTTCATTCCTTGATGGGTTTAGTGGATACAACCAGATAACAATGGCTCCTAGAAGATCAAGATAAAATAACTTTCACCTGTCCTTGGGGACATTTGCTTACAGAGTGCTACCTTTTGGGTTATGTAATGCCCCTGCCACTTTTCAAAGAGCCATGTTGGCAATCTTTTCTGATCTCACCCATGATTGTGTAGAAATTTACATGGATGATTTCACAGATCTATGGAGCAACATTCCAAGAGGCAATCAACAATCTGGATAAAGTTCTTGCTTGATGTGAAAAGCATCAATTATCTTTGAATCATGAGAAATGCTTATTCATGATGGAACAAGGTATAGTTTTAGGCCATCATGTCTCAATTGAGGGAATTAAGGTTGATCCAGACAAAGTTAATATCATTGTAAAACTGTCATCACCCACAAACCAAACTGAAGTAAGAAGCTTTCTCGGTCATGTCGGTTACTATCAAAGGTTCATTTCATATTTTAGTAAAATTGATTCTTCATTATTTTCTCTTCTAACCTTAGTCACCGCATTCGAATTCGTGTTCGAATTCGCCGAGTATAAAATTCGTAAGAAATTCGTTGCTAAAAAAATTAAGATAAAATTCGTGATTAAATTCGGCTAATAGAAATACAGTTATAATTTTACATTTCGTATAAGTAAACATGTCAAAAACAACTTTCCAATAACTAGCTGTCATATATTGATTGAAAAACATTTTAAACAACAATATTAAAAATGCTTTGAAAAAGTGATAGTTCAACTTCAGATTCTTGGATTTTCTTACAAGCTAAGGCTCATCAACTTGTTACATTAAAAAGCTCTAGATCATCAAGAGCACTTGGCTCAATTTCATCATCAGATTCATCACTAGCATCACCAACATCATTAGTGTCATCCTCAAGCTCATCACAGACAAAATCAGGTTCATCTTCATCAGAAGAGTCTTCTAGAAAATGTTGAAGCTTCTTCTTCTTGAAGCACATGCATCTTTTGCCACTTTTCTCATAGTCAGTCTCAAATTGCTACGCACATAAACAAGATCCCCCAACTTTCCTGACAACAATCTATTCCTTTTCTTTGATTGAACATGGTTAAAGCTGCTCCAATTTCTCTCACAAGCTGATGCACTTACTCCTTGACTCAAAATTCGAATTGCAAAATGTTGTAGTTCAGGAGTATCTGCTCCATAGAATCGCCACCATTCATCTCCATCTATGTCCTCTCTGTCATCTATAGCTGATTGGGTTCCAAATAACCCATCTCCTCGCCTGTATGCTCTAAGCTGCTCTCTTATTTTCTTTGCACATTCTCTATCAGGAACCAACTTTTCAATCGCTGCATAGACACCACTCATGACTTCACGATCACTTTCTCTTTCTATATGAAACAAAGTTGGCTCCAAATAACATGTTGCTGCATGCAAATGTGTATGCATCATCCTCCATCTTCCATCACAAACATCCCATATTTCATTGTATTCCGCTTCCACATTATTGAAAGCCTTTTGGATGGCTTCTTTACAACGGTCCATGCCCTCATAAACCATGCCAATACAAGGGATGTCAGCATCAACCATACGAAGCATGCGGACTATGGGTGCACACACTTTTAGAACCTTCATAGCATTTTCCCAAAAGGTAGAGCTTAGAATGATTTGCTCCACATGTTTGCCTTTAGAACCTTTTGCAAGCACAGATTCTTCCCACTCTTTGCTACAAATCACAGATCGAAGAGCTCCTTTCTCCTCAACAATTCTTTTCAAAGTGATATAGAAAGAGGCAAACCTTGTGTCACACGGCTTCAACAACTCCTTCGCTGCATGCTTTCTATATATGCTCAATGTGAGGTGATGATTTTTTATGAAATTGGCAATTGCTCTTCCTCTATGCACTGCCTCATGTACCCAAGGAAATTTTGCCAAGTCATGGAGTAGTAAATCAATGCAATGCGCAGCACAAGGGCTCCAATAAATATGTGGGTACTTTTCTTCTACCAACTTTCCAGCCCCCACACAATTGCTAGCACTATCGGTAACAACTTGGACCACATTTTCTACACCAACTTCGACAATGGCTTCATCTAGAATGTTGAAGATATACTCAGAAGTTTTTGTATGTTCCATGGTGTCAATCACTTTCATGAATACAACACCTTTGGGGCAAGAGACCAGCACATTGATTAATGGCCTTTGCCGCATATCAGACCAACCATCACTCAGGATGGTGCAACCTGTTGAGCTCCAAGAGCCTTTAATGTCTGCTAGTTTTTCAGTGACCCTGTCTTTTGATCTCCTCAAAAGTGTTGTCCTTAAAGCTTCTGAACCTGGTGTTGTGTACCCTTTTCCAAATGAAACTGATTGTTGAACAGCATTTGTAAAATAAGGACTCCTGGCAACATTAAATGGAATGGCAGATTCATAAAAGAAATCAGCCCATGCATCATCAACCTGTTGTTTTTGTACAGGCTTCCAGAAACTGTTTAGTGTTGCTATCCCACTCTCTTTTTGTGGCATTACTGAGCTTGCGGACATGCCAGAGGAGGAAGATGTGAGGGGTATCTTGGACCTAGAAAGCTCATTTTGGACTCGTTTCTTTTGTGCCCTTTGCAGATTTACTGCCAATGAACTCCCGTACTCTTTCTCCAACGCTTCTTTCATTACAGGGGTGACATTCAGACATGCTTCGACGCCACCTCCTTTACCACCTGAAATGGCAAGAAGGTGGTCCATTACCCTTGTTAATGTCCCTGTAAAACGGTGTTGACATAAGTTGCATGTGACGTTATTGGATTTTCCCTCGCGAGTCACATATTTCCATCCTTCTGCATTTGATTTTGGAGGTGCCATAGCAATGTATCCCTGCATTTTTTACAAATAAAAATAATTAAATTAAAAAATAAAAACAAAGTTAAACTATTTGATATTAAAATAAAAATGAATATTGTTTTGATATTAAAAAAACGCTATATTAATAAAAATTAACAATTAACAGGTAATTACACTATATTAAATTTATTACCATATATTAAAATTTTAAAAAAATAGTAATTTACTATCATGATATAAATTTATAAATAATTTAAAAAAACTAAACATTTCGTAAAAAGGAAATATACAAATTAAAAACTAAGTTTTATTTTTTAATATATTATAAATTCACTAACATATATTAAAATTTTAAAATAATAAAATAAACAAATGTAATTATTGTATAAATTTATAAACGTTGATTTAATAAAATATTTACCTAAGGTAACCTAACTAAATACGTTCAAATCTTTACCAGTTTATTAACTTATTAATAAACTAAAACACAAAAACTTAATAAAAGCTAAACCTAAAAAAAAACAATACAAATAAAATCCTCCTACCTGGAATTTGCTGAAACGTGAGTTGAGGGTCTGAGGCAGGTCGCAGAAGGGTCGTGAATCCTCTGTGAAGGCTCTGCAAGGGTCGTTTTTAGCTGCTGCCGCCGCTAAGGCTCTGTGAAGGTCGTTGAAGACTCAGTGATGGTCGTTTTTAGCTGCCGCCGCCGCTGGGAAAGCTCGGGAAAACTCGTGAATGCACACGACTCGTAGGCTCCTGGCTTTTGCACTCTGCACTGTGCTTAAGACGAGCAGCGTCTCCTTCCTTTATAGTTTTTAAAGAAAACCTAAATGCCTTTTTCCAAATACAAATGAAGTCAAACGAATTTTTTAACTTTTTCTGCCCCATTAAATTCGGCGAATAAAATCGAATTTCAAATGTTTGGAAGAGGTTCGGCGATTTTTAAGGGTTTTCCATTAAATCCGCCAAATGCGGTGACTAAGCTTCTAACTAAGGATTTTGAATTTGAATGGACAGAAGCATGTCAACAAGCTTTTGATGCAATCAAAGACAAGTTGATAAGCACACCAATGTTGAGAGGTCCCAATTGGAAGCTACCCTTCCATATCCAAATAGATGCCTCAAATGAAGCAGTAGGTGTTGTCTTGGGACAGCAAGAGGAAGGAGAACCTATGCATGCAATTTACTACATTAGTAAAAATCTTTCCCCTGCTGAAAGGAACTACACAACAACTGAGAAAGAATTTCTAGCAGTAGTATATGCAATCAACAAGTTTAGACATTATATTACAGGATATGAAGTGATTGTTCATACTGACCACTCTGCTATCAAATATCTAATGAACAAACCTTTAGTGCATGACAAGATTGTAAGGTGGTTGTTGCTACTATAGGAGTTTAACATTAAAATCATTGACAAACCAGAAAATCCAATGTGGTAGCTGATTTTCTTTCCAGACTTACCACTTTAGAAGAAGAGGAGCAGTCAATGATGACTTTCCAGATGAGCATTTGTTTGCACTTTCCACTACCTCTCCTTGGTATGCAGATATGGCTAATTACTTAGCTACAGGAAGTTTCCAAACTTTTTCACACAAAAGCAAAGAAAACAACTAATTAAACAGAGTGTGATGTATACTTGGTTAAATGGAATTCTTTTCAAATGTGGACTTGATCATGTCTTACGCAAGTGTGTAGCTGAAAATGAAGTATTTGACATACTTAGAGCATGCCATGATGAACCATCAAGAGGGCATTATTCAGTTCAAAGGACCATTCACAAAGTTCTTGGAGCTGGTTACTATTGGCCTTCCTTGTTTAAGGATGTCAAAAAGTATGTGTGGAGGTGTGATCAATGCCAGAGAATGGGGAAACCAACGTTTACATCAAAATACCACTCTAGCCACAGTTGTCTTGGAACCATTTGAGAAGTGGGGGTTGGATTTCATTGGACCAATGGACCCAACTTCCCAAGGAAAAGAATACATCCTAGTTTGTACTAACTATGTTACTAAATGGGCTGAAGTGCAAGCACTGCCACATGCAAGGGATGAGAAAGTTATAGATTTCCTTTATGAGCGTATCTTCCAAAGGTTTGGAGCACCAAGATCCATTGTGTCAGATCAAGGACCACAGTTCATGTCAGGAGTAATCAGTTCTTTTGTAGAAACATATTAGTTGAAGCACAAGAAGTCATCTCCTATCATCCACAATCTAATGGCCAAGTAGAAGTTACTAACAGGAGTTCGAGAACATACTAACTAAAACAGTGGACATCTCAAGGAAGAATTGGGCTCAAAAACTACCTGAAGCAATATGGGCTTACAACACTACTTGGAAAACAACAACAAGATTTACTCCCTATGAATTAGTCTATGGTAAGAAGCCAATTCTACCTATAGAATTTGAGATTCAAACCTTGAGGACAACAACTGAAGTGGGCATTGATTTGTCAGAAGCACAACAAGCCAAGATTGTTCAATTGAATGAATTAGATGAAATCAAACTTGTGCACTACATCACACTGAGATCATCCAACATCAGAGAAACTTTGGCATGACAAACAGATAAAGCCAAGGAAATTTCAGAAAGGGGACTAGGCTTTGTTATTTGATTCAAAGTATAAAGACTTTAAAGGGAAGCTGTAAATGAGATGGATGGGACCCTACCAGATTGCTCAAGTATTTGACAATGGGACTGTTCAACTAGTTCCAATAGATGGAGAAAATAAGGTAATGTTGGTTAATGGTCATAGACTGAGGTTGTACCATAAACCAACATCTAGAGAAGAGTTTCAAAAGCAATTCAAGAAGATTCGATCTGAATTGTGTGGGCAAAGTTTCTTTGCCCGGCACAACTCAGACCTGAGAAACCATCTTCTAAGAAATAAAGAGGAGATGATTGAAAACCAGAGATGGCGGTCATCCTCCTCTGAAGCATTGGTTGAAAACCAGAAATGACAGCCAATGCTTCTAAAAAAAAAAAAAAAAAAAATAAAGAAACAAATAATAAATACAGAGGACCAAAAACCAGAAATGGCGGTCGTCTCCCCTGAATCTGATCAGCAATAAAGGAAATACCACGTGTGAATGGAGCATTACACCAGCATGGGAATGGCGGTGAGGATTTGACAAGTTCAAATATCAAGGTATGCGCAATTAATTTGCTTCTTAAATGTAGGAAAGTTTTAAATTATGAGTTGTTAATTATTAGCATCATGCACATTGATTAACCACTCCATTTCCAATCACTCCGCACACTTTGCAAATCCCAATTAAATATGTAATTCATTGCCTCCATACTCCTCACACGCGTCCAATCACTTCCATCATCACCTTGGGATACTATCATAACTTTCCCAATTTAGTTATATTCATTGCATGCCAATTCTGCTTCATTTCGCTTTCCAAATTAGACCTTCTCACTCCTGTGCCACCACTCACTCTTGCACTTGCCCACCGCCCTACAAATTTTACATTGCCAGTCATGTTCCCTCCTTTCTTTTTCCTATCTGTTCAAATTCAGACATGGGGCCTAGATTGTGACACGAACCAACAAGTTCTGTCAAACTTTTGGCTGATGCTAAGGCAGTTGAGATTTTTGAAAGTGCGGGATGGTTGGATTTTCTATTGGCATATGAAGAATTCAATGTTCCAATGACTAAAGAATTTGCAAGGAATATGGAAGAGGGCACTCCATCATTCACGGTAAGAAAATTCCCTTTTCTCCAACTGTAATCAGTCATCTTTCTGGCATACCTAATGAGGGGTTAGCAGTGAGTGATAGGACAATGTATAATGAGGTGATTAAGAGATTTGTAGTAGGAAAGAAAGAGAAACTACAGTTGGTCATAGATAACAAGGGAAAAGCAAAAGGGGTTAAAATAATAACTATACTTGAACCTTGGGCCGAAGTGGCCAAATGGTTGATTAAATATTTTACATGTGAAGGACAATATGAAATTGTACTGGGTCCTGTATTAAGAATGTTAATCCATCTTCGACATGGTCAAAGCATGCCTCAGTATAAAATTAATTTGCCCCAATTTCTATATGATTCCATTTGTGCTGCTACAAGAAAAATTCCATTGGGGTGCTTCATATTTAAAATTTCAAGGTTTGATTCATTTAATATGCAAACACCAATTTGTCAAAAAGAAGCATGGAGTGAAGAAGTGGCTCAATTTTCAAAAATAATGTGCCTTAAAGCCTGAGGTGGTTGTAGATAATAATAATAATGGTTTTTACACCACGATGCCGGCGGCCTATTTTTGGGTCTACAAGCGGCTTATAGCATATGGGACTACCTTGTACTCACGTGCGGGAGGCAACTAACTTTGCTACAAACAAGGCGTACATACCCTACCCCCTGCAGGATTTGAACTTGTGACCTCTATTACAAGAGCACATGTTCTTCACCATTAGGCCAACTCAGGTGTACCATCTACCTCTGAGAGACCCAAGAAACGCCTCTGTACTTCTAGGCCTACTCATGTCCTTCATGAAACCCCAATTAACAATCCATTGTCCGAGGAGGAACAAGAAGCAGCTGAGATAATGCAAACTCTGGTCCAAACCCCACCTGTATCTCCTCACAAACAAGTATCCCCATTTGTTCCTGATATAGAACAAGAACGTGATCATTCCTTGCCTACAACTAAAGAGTCACCTGCTAGGGATAAAGGCAAGGCACCTATAGAAGAGGGAGAACCTAGTTCTCCCCCGATTCTGATACTATTATGCCCCAAGTCTTGTCCTTATCCAAAGTTCAATTTGAGCTACAATTAGCTCAGGAAAGAATAAACCATCTGCAGTCACTCTTGGAGGCCAAAGAAACCCATTTCTCCCAGTAGGAAACTGCTAAGGATCAAGAGATTCAACAACTGCAAGAAACAGTAGCACAACATGAGGAGGCAACTCTTCAGCTTGTTAGGAATTCATATTTAATTAGTGTGTACAAATGTGAGTTGTTGAGATGTTAAAACAACTCATGTATATTAGCAAGTAATATATGTTGAGAGATATTCGTGGGAGGTTTGTTTAGCTTGACTCCTGTTATTAAGGATATCCTAAGCTATATATTTGTGTATTATGTGGACTGTATGAATTAATCAGAGAGAAGAGCTTTATTATTGTTTTGCAAATTTGTTGTTGTACCTTCATTTAGTATCGGAGCGATCTCAATCCATTGGTTATGAGAGTCTTGTGATGAGATTTGTCTCTGGTCATTCTTGGCTGCAGATCCAAAATTTCAAATCAATGTATCATCTGCTAAGAACCCAACGGATTGTATTCTTATGTGAGTGAGATATCACGCATGCATATCAATCTGATCCTACAACGTGAGGAGATCCATGATAGTCTATTCAAAACGTCTGAAGATCTCTGCCCAATAAATTTGTTGTTGCCTACATGCCTACCTATGCCACAGATCTTTCATTCTCTCAGAGGCATTCAAATCTATCTTAATATATCATTTAAAATTTCACTTTAGCGTCCTGCGCCTTTATACAGGTCTGTGCGTATATCCTAGGTTTAATACATATTTATAATTTCTGAGAATTTCCATGTTGTCCAAAGTTGTGCCAGTTATATGTGTATCACCAGCCCGCGTATTTCGAGGAAGACATCTGTGTTTGCTGATAAACTCGGGCCTGCATAATATCTCTACTTCATTCATCTCTCTCCGTGCATGTCAAAAAAATCAAGCTATTTGTTATAAGTATGTTAGAGTCAGTTTGTAAACTCTTGTGGTGTCGAGTATTTGGGTTCTATATTTGTTAATGTCGGTGAAAAGTATTTTGCCAAAGAATAGTTTGTCTTTAAAGTTTATTGTGTTGTGTCTAAGTTTAGTCATTTTAGTAATGTTTAAATCTATCAAGTGTTTAATAAGTCTTTAGTTATCTAGTTTATAGTTTATATATTAAAGTCAAGTAATTTTCATATTTATTTTTTAATATTGTTTATGTCATTACTTCTTTAAATATGTGAATTCATTGTCAAGATATAATTTTGTTTGTGTAGTTAATTAGTCGTAAAGGAAAGAGTCATTTTGTGTGTTGAGTTGTCTTCTCAAAAGAGTTAAGTCATTTTTCATTTAAAAAGTAATCTCATTTTATTACTTTTTAAATTTCTAGTCGAGTCCTCTTATCCAAGTCAAAAGTGTCATTTTCAAATTTGTGAGTTGTCGTCAAAAGTCGTGTCTTTGTAAAAAGACCATAAAATAAAAAAATTGCCTTATGGACGCATTTTCGGTGTTACCCGACGTCCGAAAAATAAACTATTTCACATCATGGGGGAGTTATAAAAATAAACCCAATGTGGAAATTGTTGACCTTCATATCCAAATCCGGTTGAGTTAGCAGCACATGCATTGGAGGTCGGAGGCAACGGAGGATGGAGGGCGATCAACGCCTCTCGTCAATCACCAACGACGGGCCGCATTTTGGTATGGTGGCATCTCTTTTCAGTTGTGTGGTGTGTGCAGAATAAAATGGTGTGTGGTTTCCTTCCCCTGTTATGATTGAAATGAGGAGAATGTGCATTTTGGAATTTGAGAACAGTTGTATAGGAGGACAATTGTATAGGAGGGCAATTGAACTAGAGTGATCCTCTGACTACTGAGATTCTTCAACTATTGTACTTCTAACATCGATCGGCCGGTGAAAGAGCGTTCACTGGAAGTGAAAGCGGAACTGTTGAGTTCGCGTATGTAGGTGAATCGGTGGAAGTGTGATCATCCGATATGGGATTCACTTTGTGGTGAAGTGGATTGGTCATGTGCAGCAAGATCCAAGCCAGCAATATGCAAACCTAAAAGTATGCAAAGGCATACGATTCTGTTTCCAATTTTTTTGAGATGTGCTTTCTTCCCATGTTCACACTAAGGGGGAATGTTAGGAATTCATATTTAATTAGTGCGTACATAATGTGAGTTGTTGAGTTGTTAAAACAACTCACGTATATTAGCAAGTAAGTAATATATGTTGAGAGATATTCGTGGGAAGTTTGTTTAGATTGACTCTATTATTAAGGATGTTCTAAGCTATATATTTGTGTATTATGTGGACCGTATGAATTAATGAAAGAGAAAAGCTTTATCATTGTTTTGCAAATCTGTTGTTGTACCTTCATAACTACAAAACGCTTTAGAGAAACGAGAACAACAGATAAACTCCCTTCAAGCTAAAACCGAGGAGCTTGGCACATCTCTTGCACTATTACAGGAAAATAGAAGAGAGCAAGAGCCTGTGGCCATGGAAGATCAGGCAATTCAAACTGATTTTGTTTTTCCTCGATTGTTGTTTTAAAAGGTATGGTTAAGTGGATGGAAGAATGATATAGGCTAAGGAAGTGGCAGAGGAGAACAAAAATTTGAAAGAAAATAAATTGCTAAAAGAAAATGTGGTTACAGTAAGTCAACTCTATGACCAAGTTCTTTCTTTTCGACCCCCTTCAAACTTTTATGCATTGTTTTTAAAAGAACAGTTCTTCAAATGGAAAATATCTAGGGCTCGTGCAATGTTGGACATAGAGTTTGAGGATGATAAACAATTTGTAGCGGCATATATTGTAGGAAATGATGTTGAGAAAAATTTGTTGTGTGAATTCTATGTTCACAAGTTTCTTCTCCTGAAGCAAATTGAAATTCCAATTAATCTTTATGTGGGGAAGTGCAGTTAAGGGCCTTCATTTCTACACTCAGACATCAGGGTGAATGGAGAGATCAACGAGCAGTTTTTGTGTAGTCGAATCTACCATTGGCCTCTTAATGAGGCATGATTTACCAACACCAATTCGGTTTTTCAACAGTTTCATTCACAAGTGTACTGTCTACGCCTAGTAGACAGATACATGGATATCCTTAAGAATTGTGTCAAAAATTTCCGAGAGCAAGTGATCCCAACGTTCAATGTCAATTTCCTTGCTTGTCAGTCTGATATCAGCTTCTTACAGAGCCATATAAGAAAAAGGAGGTTGTTTCACCAACAAACCTCGATGGTCATTAAAACGAGCCAAAGATATCTGCAAGATAATTTTGGAGCTTAAAGAACAATGGATTGGTATGAGATACAAGCCCCCACTAGGTCCTTGCACTTGTGCCAAGATGGAATTCAACAGATGACCAACCAGAGGGCAGCTACAAGACTTGGAGGGATAATGTTATTGAGCATTTTGGATTCTCTAACACATCTTTGGATGAAACTTGGCAAACTTTTGCCAATGAATATAACTGTTCAAGAATTGTAGAGCAATTGAACGCTAGGTAGCAGGAGGACCTGCTAAACCTTTAGTCCGGGGAATGATGAACCCCATTTTGTGATGTTTAAACCATGTCTAGCCTTATACCATTTTGATGTCATAATGCACGATGTATAATGTTAAATGCTTATATTTAATACTTTACTATGTTTTTGAAGGAATTATTGTGCATATGTTTGTTATTTTTATCTTGTTAATTCTTCCTCAGAAAAGGGCTTGAATTGATTTGTTTATAAGCATTGACTTCACTTTTGAAAAGTATATGTTGCGTATCACTAATAGCACAGGACTTAATTCACGCACCGGCGCAGGACTCTAATTAGCGTGTTGGCGCGAGACTCGTCTCTGCACTAATAGAGAACTCACAGTGTTGCATCAAGCTCATCCAAATCATCAACCTTGATTTTCCGAAATAGGGGATTCGCACATGCATACAGATAGCTTGTTGGCTAGATTTTATGCACAACGTAAAACCTAGGCATTCATGAGATAAATCTCTCTCATTTAACGGTGAGGCTCTCGTGTAAGATGTTTACTTATTTTGCAGGGGTGAATCCTAATAACTACTTTAAGGGGTTTTACTTTAATTCCCACATCTCGTGAACCACAGCTGGGCAATTTTGCAGCAAGTAAGCAATGTGATTGGAATATTTGCGAAAGGGGAAATAATAGAATTTAGGAAAGAAGAAAGGAAGATGTGCTTAAACCAACCAATAGTTAACAGAGTTGGTCTCATCCACACAAATTAAATAAACAGATAAATCATAACATTCAGCAGAACGGGAAAGAAATGACTTCTAACCTAGATCTAAGATAAGACAAAGTTTATCTAAAACCTTAAATAGAAGTGATCAACAAAGCACCATAGACAGAATCAAATTTTCCATTTTGGAAAGGGTCCGAGAAGATGTAGCAGCAAAAACTTGCAAGTGCCATAACTTTCACTCCGTGGCTCCGTTTTAGGTGTCGTTTTCTCTAAAAGTGCATATTTTCTCAAGCTCTACACATTGGTGGCAGTATTTTTCTTATTTTCATAAAATCCATTATTACACCTTTTTGGACCAAGCAACCTCTTGCAATCTCCTGAGGAATCCTGAGCTCTGGTCACCTCTAGGAAAAGGTTTGGCGGGAAGAATGAATAGGCTACAAGGATTGCCGGACGGAAAACGGAGAAAGACAAAAAGAAATAAAAACAAAACCCGAAAGAAGTTGTGGGCAATTGCTCGAAAAATTTCTCCAAGTAGCAAATCTTCAAAAATTCTTCCCCTCGGGTGAATGTTCAGTGGTAATAATGATGGGGTGAAGTGCTTTATATAACCTAAATCCTCCAATTTTAGCTCAATCTATTTTTAAAATAACTTTATTTATTTAATAAGTAAATAAATAAAACGCTTTCAAACAAAGCTTGGTGAAGGGATTGAGTGAGTTTTGGCATGTGGGTATTTGTCGAATTTGGCTTTTATGACTCTTTGGGGATACCTTAAAGCAATGCAAGCAACTACAGGCAAAACAAAACACAAAACACGACCCGTTACTTAAAAAGAACGAAAAAAATTAAAAGGGGTAGTCCCAGATTTCAAGGTGAAATCTTGGGGACACCATAGCTCGAACTCTTTGGTATCACAATGGCACCACCACATCATGGACAGAAAGCGGCGCCATTAACTCAACAAATATTCACACCAACTTTGAGGATTAATTACTCTAGTCACTGGGAGACGGGATGCGGCCAACAACTAGAGACTTACTATCACCGCAATTCTCTTCAATCAGTTAATGATATGAAGAATCTTCCAATGTAGTGATTGACTCCTTCAAGGGAGCCAATCACGGACCTCCTCTTCAGTTGTCAAGGATGATTCAAGTCCAAACACTTTAAGGACTGCTCCTTCCATTAATGTATTTCTCAAAATAGATAGTCATTGTTTCATTCAACATTTAGTTAAGTAGATGTTAGTCATTTGGAATAACTAGCTCTCTCTAAAGGGACTAGAACTTGAACGCCTTGAATTTTTGTAAGTTATCATGGTAATTACTTTTCATGATGTTGTAGACTTCACGAAATGAAGATAAATATGTTAAGACATATCTTTTGATCTTAAAGGAATGTGTTGCTAATATGGAACCTTGTTTGCTATAATTTGTTTACTTGGGACAGGAAGTTATTATGGCTTGTGTGTTGCTAATAAGACAACGAGACTTGTCGTATGCTTGATGAACTCTTTTCGCCGATTGATAAAGACACCTTGAATCAATTCCATTGATCCAGGTATCTTTGTAACCTTCTTGTGATCACTTTGTCGATTTACTTCTAAACCGAATGAAGTCCAAACCAAACTAAAGGTTGATATAAATGTTGCAAAGACTCGATTTCAGTATGAATATCCTGTACGTAGATGCCAATGAAAAGGTTCGATTCTCGAACCACACACCGTGTAACGCTAGCAGCTAGGCAGCGTAAGGCGATAAGGGCCTGGATGCGAGTGGCACAGGTATGTGGAACATAGGACGAAATGTCCTGCATTGTGTTGAATACGACTGCCAGTCGGAAAGACTTAATTGGAAACTATTAAATAAATACTATGGGATTAAACCCTAACCTACTACTAAGTTTTATTCTATACCCTAACTACTACCCTATATGGATTTTAAATTTCATAAGGATGAAAATATATGCAAACTCTAATAACCTATGAACTAGGTGAATAACCTAACTATGGACTATTAAATCCTAAACTATTACTAACCTATGGAAGGGGACTTATGGACCCATGTGGATGGAAACAGATAAGGAGGGAAGGTTAGAAATTTAATGGGACAGTAAATGAAGTCCTTACCAGTGTTTTAAAAACCGGTCAAACCGAACCGAACCGGAACCGCCGGTTTGACCGGTTTGACATTTGAAATCACGAACCGGCCTGCAACTCGGATCGGCCGACCGGTTTAGCCCAAACCGGTCAAACCGGTCCGGTTTTATCCTGAACCGGCCGAGTCAAGCATTTCTTTCCTTTTTTGGATTTTTGGTGAAAAAAACACAAGTATAGAATAAAATTTGCCATTTTTGGAAAGGGTCCGGGAAGATGTAGCAACAAAAACTTGCATGTGCCATAACTTTCATTTTGTGGCTCCGTTTCAGGTGTCGTTTTCTCTAAAAGTGCATATTTTCTCGAGCTCTACGCATTGATGGCAATATTTTTCTTATTTTCATAAAATCTATTTTTGCACCTTTTTGGACCAAGCAACTTCTTGCAATCTTCTGAACGAATCATGAGCTTTGATTGCTTGTAGACAGACTAGTAATTAAAATTACTGGATAGCTTTCCAAAACTCGGTGAGTATTCTCCTGTGCTCGGACTAATCGTCCCACCTACCAACTTTGTCGCGACCTGCTTATTCAAATGTTGACTTCACATATCAAGTTATCAACAGATGCATAGGTTTTTTTTTTTGCTATTTTAAGAGTCTTTTTTGTGTTTAAACTCCAATTTGCGCATCCTCAGACACAAGACTGAAGACTATCGTAAAGGTCCCAACAAAAAGAAAGCATTAATAGCAATGAAAGAAAACGCTGCAAATACATGGTTTTGGCTGCAAATTTATGTTTTTTAAAGAAATTTGAGTATTTTTTAAGTTGCCAAGTATTCTGAGTATTGGCCGAATATTGCCTAGTTTTGTTTTTTTTTGGGGTCTCATTAGAGTATTTGCCGAGTATTCCAACTATCACTATATACATGAGCAAACTTTGCGTATTTTGTGTGTAATTGTTGGCATCATGGTTCTAATTTTTCAAATATATTTCTTTCTTTAAAAATGTAATTTTTATGTGTTTTTTAGTAAACCGGTTCATAGAGTTTGAACCAGTCCGGTTCTGGTTCCGGTCCGGTCCAACCCTCGACCGGTTCCGAGTCCGGTTCCGATTTTTAAAACATTGGTCCTTACATGTGCAGCGCCAAGTTTGGTGGGAACATGGAAAAGTTGGAGGCATCCAACTAGCTATGAAGCTAAACTATGATTGCAAGCAAAATTTAAAAAAGAAAACTCGCCAACCTGAGTCGGCGGTGGCGTGAGGAATGAGGAAAAGTAATGCATTCAATGACATTGGTCTTAGCGACCAGTTCGCCTTGGAAAGAGGATTGAGGAAAAATTGTTTGTTGTTGTGTGCAATCGGTTTTAGTTGCTCTGCATTTTGTTTTTTTTTCCATTGTTCTGTCGAACCTGCTGTATTTTGGTTATTGCTTCTATTCTTTGGAGAAGCAAAGGCTATTTTTGAGCCTGTGGAAGTTAGTGACTGTTTGGAAAGCCTGGCTGAGGACGTCGTGGAGAGAAACAGCTCCAGTGGACGCGGTTTTCTTCGAACCACAAAAAAATACAGGCATGTTAAGCCCTTCTCCTTAAACCGCTTGCTTTTGCTTAATCGTCTCATTAAAACAACCCTGCTCTTATGAAGGGGGTTTTGGTTATTTGATTTTGCTATTATGTTGAGGTGATTTTGGGTTGAGTCGTTTTCTTTTGTTGTATGCGACTTGAGCATTTCCTTGCATAATGATTAAGTCGAATATAACTGTCCATTCTTGTGTGGGTTCGTTTCGACAGTGTTGGGTATTTGTTTTTATTACCATTATGAGTTTGTGCTGATGAATACATTAGCTATGCGTATATCAATTCTGAGTTCTGTGCATTCTTGTGAAAATGGAAGGATGAGATGATTCTGTATGTCTGGTTGAACTGTCATTATAAGGATGAATACGACTTGGGTATTCTTGTGCGTTTTGAAGAAAACGAGTGTTTTTCTTATTAAAACTATTAATGAATTAAGTTTTCTCTTTTGCTGTTTTGAAATCTGAAGGTAATGGTAAGTGGATTTTATTGTGCATTATGGATTCGGTCTTATGTAAATGATACTGATATGGAGATTGTTTTCTGAATTCTGTGCGTGAACGGTTTTTGAAGAACCGTGAGAATGATAGATGGAACTGTTGGGTGAGTTATTTCCTTGAGGGTATACAGTGCATAGAATATAAATTCTTGGGAACAGTGGGCTTGTTTCATCGTTTTACTCTCACTTCCTTTTAAAACGATTAAAAGCCTCCGTATTTGGTTGAAATCCATGAAAGATTTTGTTTAAAGAATTATTTCTGATTCTGGAACTGAGTATCTGGATATTTACCGGATGGATTAGAGTTTACTATTTCAGTCTTCTTTGGATTGGATGATGAATTATTTGCATATATATGTATGTATACCTATACGAACTACCTTTTAGACTTCTTGTTGTTTCATCAAGACTGAACTGAAGTGGAATTCTTACTTTGAATGTTTGGAAAATGATTCTTTTTACTATTATGATGAAACTCATGATTTTGTAGCTAGCTGTACATTCTTGTTGTTCAGGTCTAGCTGAAATGCTTGTTTTGATGAAACGTTGCTGATAAAACTAGCTGTATATTCTTGCTTGTTTATATCTAGACGTGAATGTCTGTAGAGTGAAATATTTAAAAGGAAATGATTGTGTTTAGAGGTTTTTTTGGTACTGATGCTTACGGACTAGTTGCAATGAACTCTGATCAACTTTTGGAAAGGTAAATAGTAGTTTTTGAATACTGAAATATAATAATCAGAATGAATCATACTATTGGGTTGTGTCTATTCTAAATAGCGGATATTTGGTTAGACAGTGAGAAGAGGTAATATGATCCTTCTTCCTTGTATTCGATTATTGATTTTATTTATTTCACTTTGAACTGTTATCATTGATTGGTATCACGTCTGGATTAAATTCTCAGTACAGCTTATGAGGAAAGGAAAGAGAGTGTGGATGGATAATTTGAATTAATGTTCATTTCTTCTCTCATACAGTTGGAAATCTATAATTGTTATGGAATGAATTTTGTACTGCTTTGGTTTAAGCATCTGCATTTAATTGTTGTTTACTTTTCTCTTCAGCGTTTGATTGTTTGAAATCAGATGAGTTGTATGAAAGGAAAGGAAAGTAGTTCGGTTTGAATTTTCAGTTAAATTCTATCTTTTGAAATTACAACTATTGTAAGGGAATGGAAATTACAGCATTTATATTGGGACAGCAGTATGCATAATTGTGTTTTAGTTCTTACAGATGTTAATTCGGAACTATTTGAAGGAAATTACTTCTTGTAGTAATTATTGGGAAAAAGGGCAGTAATCCTTTCTTTTCTGATTGGGAGGGTAATTAGACGATTGGGTTGTTATGCTGTTCACCCTTATCAGTACTTAATTCTTGGATGATGTTCATTTTAACGTTTCATAAAAGCAAGGTTCTTTTATTGAGACAGTTAATTAAAAGCACCTCATTTTAATGACAAGTGCTTAATATGCTCAGTTCAATGAACTGACCCGTGCAAGTAATTTTGCAGATGGAACTTGAGTATAAACGAAGACATGGTTGTTTTCTGATACTTCTTTTGATTAACTGAGGATGGATTGTATTTGATAGCTATTATTCCTCTACGAGGAAATGAGAAAGGAAGAAATTACATTCTTCTATCTTTATGAGTTGTAATGTTGTTTGATATAAACGAAGTCCAGTCGTTTGGGCTGGCAAATGTATAGATTGTAAAACTTATGGATGAATACAAGGAAAAGTGTGATATTTTAATGGCTGTATCAATTTGATATTGTTGAATAAGATTGAGAATATAATATTATTCCTTGATTTGAAATTATTCAAATGATAGTGGATAGATTTAAAAGGAAATAACATCTATTCTTTACCTGAATGCAACTTTTACGTTGGAATGTACAATTAGTTCATACTTGGGTTAAGATGAATTTTAAATTGGCATTAAAATGGATTTAGGTAAACATGATCTCTTAATTGAAAGGTATTCGGGATTAGCTTATAAGCTAAGGAATATCAAATAACATAGGAGTAGCCGAACTTTGTATTCGGACTCCGTTAGCATTATCGAAATGTTTAAATTCAGAAATTATTAGATATGGGGAAACATATCTATTGGTGACCAACCTTAACTGAAGTAAGGATATGGATAATAAATGAATATATTCATTTAGAATTAGACCTCGTTTAAATGATGTCTAATAAGATGGAATTCTGAATTTGTTTACAGTTGTGGGTAAAAACTTGGTTAAGTTTAATAGGTTAAACTTATTACGTTTATCTGTAATGGACTGATTAGTCCGAAGATTAAAGAAAAGAACCAAGAAGAGAATATGCAACCCTTCGGTATGAAGGAGAGGGTGTATATTAAGCTAGAAGACAATTTAAGTCTCTCTCTTAGCTACATACAACTGTAACGAGAATGAGGTTAAAGGATCAACAGGGCTTGCTGAAAGTTGATCTTAAATATTAAGATTATAATCAAATCACACTCGAGCTGGATGTGTACTCTCGATGAGAGGATTCCGTAGGACATTGGCATACGCCAGCTACAATATGGTGTCTTCATGAAGGCGGGGCCTTCATGACGACACAATGTTATAGCTGACATATTACAATGCCCTCCCGAATCAAATCATCAAGTTTACATAAGCTGGATACTAAGTTCTTAGATGGGGATAGGAATGTGATCACGTATACGGAGTGACTCCGGAGGACTAAAGGTAACTAGACACACGGAGTCGCCTAGGGACGACACCGTATGTCTACGTACCTTTAGTTACCATGAGTAACTTCCTATACTCGTTCATATTGCTAGTTGGGGTTAGAGCTTGACCTTAGACGGAAGGACTGACAGAGATCAGGAAAGACCATTCTAGATAACAGACGAAGTGAGGTGAAGGACGTATTCCATTGATGTGTATCACATCTAGGAATATGATCATGCAAAGCATGTGAAAATCTTTGGCCAAAGTATCGCAAGTGCTGGTTGCGTTGTCCTAATCACCTAGTTTAAGATGTAGGATGTCAAATGAATATCGAATCAGATATTCAGATAGGCTTCTTAAATGGATCACTTCGATAACCGGAAACGGTAACAGAACCCTGTATAGTTATTATACAATGCATGGATTAACATGAAGGATCGGTAAGTCGCCGAGTCATGAAATGAGAGATCGTTGAAACTCCGAGCCATAAAATGGGAGATCGGTAGTTCTTCGAGTCATTTACAGCAGCATATGGTATCTGTTATATGATTGAATGGCATTGAATGTGTGTTCCATATTGCAAATATGTGAACAGGGAACATTGGTTTTAAAAGAAATTGTGTGATCCAAATTACATTAATTGGACAGAAAACAATTATTAAAACTTGAACGTGTGTTTGAATTATTTAATTGAGCATGAGAACGTTGTATAAAAGCGGTTCAATTCAATTATTTGATTCATTGTACAAACATACTCTTTCAATTCAATAAGATTGAAGATTCAGGGGAAATTTTTGTTGTGTGAATTTGAGTATTAAACCTGATCGAAGGGAAGGAGCAAGGGCCACTCCTAACCAAAGGTTTTAAAACCGGCCAACCGAACCGGCGGTTCGACCGGTTTAATAGTTTTTTGCACGAACCGGTCAAAGAACTGAATCGGTTGACCAATTTGGCCTCAAACTGGTCAAACCGGTCCGGTTTCAACCCAAACCGGCCGGTTTGACCCTGCATAACCAGTATACGGACGATTTTAATAAAAAAACATTTTTTTAATACATTTTCTATTTTTTTATTGTTCTAAACCTTTTTATTTGTGCCATTTTGCTATAAACACCTTTCTTACATATATATAAGAGCAAACTTTGCATATTTTGTGTGTAATTGTTGGAATCATGGTTTTTAACCTTTCAAATATATTGTTTTCATTAAAAATATAAAATTTTATGTATTTTTTAGTAAACCGGTTCATAAAGTTTGAACCGGTCCGGTTCTGGTTCGGTTCCGGTCTAACCCTCAACCGGTTCCAAGTCCGGTTCCGATTTTTAAAACATTGCTCCTAACCAACGAAAAGGGAGATTTACATTTATTTCCTTTCTTTATTTCTGATGCATTTCTGGTTTCAACATTTATTATGTTGTTTTGATGTATTTACTTTTCAGTATCGAGTTAAGTTAAGAATGTTTCAATTCTTTATTTGATCGCATTTTTCCTTCTAAGCATTTCATTTTGTAATCACAATCAGTTCATCATTTCCTTAGTTTTGTTTTTAAGTACATGCTGAGAGTAGTTCCTACTGTTTCCTTTGTTGCAAACAGCCATGGACACCGCCCTGGATTGACAGAATTTTCTGATTAAAGTACGAGTATCAATGACACTCGCCAATCACCATCATCTTGGGAAATCAGTCTTACAGAATTGGAGTGGTACTTCTATGAAAATGTCTTTCATTTCTGCAAAGAAATTTGTACCCTTTGACCAGCACCAAGATGTGGATTTTCCTTTTACATATCATGACAAGCACAAGTTGGTTGTGGAAGAAAACCAACAGGGGATCATAACCAACAGTTGCAGAAGAAATTTATTGAAGCATGGACGAATTGTTTCCACTTGGAAACCCTGTCATTGATGGATTGCTTAGAGCATAGGAAAGATGCAGCCGAGCTATGCAAAATTCCATAAAGAATAGGCTGCTAGGACAGAAATGTTGATCAATTTGTAGATAGAGTGCAAAGAACTGCAAACCAAGAATAGTTAACAAAAGATGCCCAAACAGAAACAGATAGTACATAGTAAGCCCTTCTGATTTCCAGCACTTTGATTATTCATCAGATTCATCAGGAAACTCTCAAAATATACACCAAAGGGATTGGTTTGAAATTGAAGATGTGCTACACTAGTCAAGGTCTTGGAAATGATGGTCAAGGAATTCAAAAACCTATTGAGGCACACATGAGCCCCAATAAATTTTGGTGTTGGGTACAATGGACAACATTGTCAATCCACTGCAGGCACATGTTGTTTTAATGGTACCCCTGCTCCTAAATCTTCATAACCAGTAAAAATGATTTTTGGATGGGCCACTACCCTCAAGTGGAAGACATTCACTTGCACAGTAAGAATCTTGTGTTTATCGGAAGTCAAAACTATGAGCAATGGGGTCCATTCTTTCTCAAGGTGGCACAAATAATCTATGAGGCAGTTCACAGCAGTCTTTTGGCAGATTATTGGTGAACTAGTACATCACCTTGTCAAGGTCATAATGTCTTAACTATAGCTCAAAATTCGAAGTTGTGGTATGCGTATGAAAGCTTGGAATATGAACAATTTTTGGATGCCATAAAAGAAGCTTTTCCACCCTTAAGGGATACCCAGATAAACTTTCAAGGGTGAAGTCCATTTTGAACAGCCCCGATATCGCAAGTATAGAAATCTAAAAGAATATCTAAATAAAAGAAAACTGAATTTTGTATTTTTATGAGTTTCAAGTCATGAAAAAACCTCTCAACTTCTTGGAGGAACATTTATCACATGAAAATTCAGATTCCAAGGTGAAAAGATTCATATTCTACTTTTTCACTGTTCTTTTCCTACTGAAAATAGATATAAAGGATTTTTCATTAAAATGTAAAAATCGGTCTTACAACTTCACGTCTCTTCTCAGAGATTGCTACATTCTTATTCTTGGGTTTAGTAATGCTTCTTTTACATTGTAGTATTATGTTATAATTGTCTTGATTTCTTTCATCCGGTTCATTACTTTAATAAGACATTATGTTTCTGCAATTTAATGTGTTGTCCACCAGATTTCCAATTAAATATGAATCACCATACATGCTCGTCTTTATCCAACCTTATGTAAATTTGGACTTAATGAAGTGATCGGTAGCAAACTCCTCTTAGCCATGAGTAATTCCACGTGAATTGTTGGTTTCCAAAAAGAAAAAAATAATTTAAATGTCCCAAGGGTAATTCAAGTATTTAGAAGTATCTAGATAGTGTAAGAGAAGATGCCAAAGAATGAGTGTTTCTAAGTTGCAGTCATTTTGGAAAACCCCATTCTGTTTCCATTTCTGTTTTTGTTTCATGGTAACTTAGATGTATTTCTATGGAAGCATAACCAAGAACCAACTTGTGTTGTCATAACCGATTTTTTTGGTCAACAAAACTAATCAGAGCCAACCATCAAGAACCACCTGAGTTCTTAAACTAGTGTCAAATCAAATCTTTGCAGCAGCATTGCATCATAAATGCTCACATATTTTGATGATAGATTTAATGACAAGCCTCAGGACTTAAATGAGTCTCTTATGCTATTTGATCCCACTTTTAATCATATTGTCTTCATTTTGTCCCTGCACCAATCAAATTGTATGCCTGGTTTCATTGAAAGGATGACTTGCCCTCACCTACGACCTATTGGTAGATTATTATCTAAATTTGTTTCCTTTTGATTGAGAACAATTTTGAAGTAGCCCAAACATTATGAATAGCATAAGGGCATTTACAATTGGCTTGCTGTGGATGAAATATCTTTTTGTCGATCAAAACTTGATCTGAAATATTCCAATGTCTTATCATCACGATATTAATCAGTCAAAAATCCATACTCCTCACTCACCACTATGTAATTTGGTCTAAGAGCGAGAAAATATATAAACAACCTCACACAACCAAAAACAGTAATGGGACATATGATACCGCTAGTACGAATTGTCCTTTGCAGGCGCTGGATTTTAGAGGGAATGCATCGCAAAGGAAGATTGCTCAACTTTTGTTTAGTGTTATAGAAATGCATTTCCAATAAAACGTGATTCAAAAAATTTACCCATCTGTGAAAACCAGATTTGGCATCAATCCATCTTGACCTAGGCAATTAAACACAACATTATACAGGTATATCACTGGGGTGACTACTTCTTTGATAGGAGCTCTGATATGTAATCTTAAATTTGAATATATCACAAATTTGTCAACCTAAATATCAATGAAAGTCAAATTTGCATCATACTTGGAATTATTAAACATGCACAGTAAATATAAATTTAGCAAATGAAATTGCAAACCAAATATAAATTCATACTCTTCCATAACCACCAAATTCCAGGGCATCACTATCCAGCGCAACCCTATATTTTCCAGGCATATCACAACCAATCTTGTACCTAGGAAGTACCAACTCATTAGTTTTAAGGAAATAAATATTCGTTGATAACCATGTTTATTTTACCGGCTATAAAATATAACCTTCAGAAAACAATTAAGTGTTAAAAGCCAAATGGAAAATCCAAAGCATACCCAGAGTATGTATTCTTTGGATGAAAGTTGAAGACAAACACTAAATCTCCTCGTTCAAAAACAACTACCTGAAATTTAGATCCAAAATTAACTCAATAAATCTATATTTACAAGTAACATTTTATTATTTAATGATGGGTGAGTCAAGGAAAGACATATATGTGATACATTTTAATGATCTCAGTTCCAAGAAGGAAGACAAAGAATAATTATCCATCTACCGAGAGCTCAAGACTAACATATCAGTTTCATAATAGGAGAAATCTAAAAGGCTTCTTTTCTACAAGAAAAGACATGAACAACAACAAAAAAGTACACCAGTTTCTTTAAATTTGATAAGAGGCTTTAATTCGAGTGAATCACACTAGCCACATTATTACAAAAACAAGTAGCCAATAAATAAATGCAAAAACGCATTCCACTATTAGAAAAGAACTTAAGCAGATATTGTTATGGTCATGACAATCTAGCGATATAAGTAAGCATTTAATAATGATGAATTGTTGAATATTATAATTTTCCATTTTCCAAAACAATATACATGGCATCACTTTCTCTAGACATAATTTTACAGCACCAAAACTCCTGCCAAACAAGTCCATTTCCATCAGTTCATCATTCAATATTTGTCTTCTAATTATTGTGCCTCTCACTATCTCGTGTTCATTTTGATGTATTTCCAATCTGCATCCATTGGTGTTCGCATCCATTCTTTGTGCTTCATTCACATTTTCGCAAGAATTGGCACTTCTACCTTCTACATAGCATTCCAATGTTGTTATCTTCCAAGTGTATCTCTCACTAGATAATTGCATCTGTTATATTTTCTTGTTGCACCGCCATCTTCTCAATTTAACCTACAGACTAGCAGTCTGCTGCCAAGAACTTATTTTAAGCATCATACATCCTCAGATACTTGCACCCAGAAAACACCAATCATGCTAGTTTTCATTAGTCACCTGAGAAAACAAACCCACTAGAAACAGCATCAATGCTATACCCATCCATCCATTGAAAATCATAACTATTCTCTTGCTATGACTTGGGCTCACTAAATGTAACGTCCCACCTAGTGGCATCCATCTTATTTTACATTAGAATCTTGCTTAAATGGTTTGACTATGATCATGTCCATTTTTAGGCCTCGTATTTGGAGCCCATGTGATAGGTTATTTTGAAACACAATGTGGCTAGATTTAATGACCTTGGCTTTATTATTGTTTTTAAATTCCTGTAATGCACTTTATGTTCCTGATTATACACATACTCCTAAGAGAATGTTTAAGGTTATTAACTTTCACAGAATATCAGTGGATATTTGTGTCAAGATCATTTGAAACCACACTTCTAATTATGTCCTTAGGAATGACGAATGAAAATGCAATTGCAACTGTAGCAAAAATGACAGAATTAGCTCAACATAACATTGAAATGGTAGTGTTTGCATTAATCAAAATGAGATGTAGCTGCATGGATTTTGCTAACAGTAGGATTTTAAGCTTTTTTAATTGAGGCCCTAAAAGATCATTTTGAAGAGAAAAAGTGATAAATGACATGGAAAATTAAATGATTTGACATTGGAAATTTTGCCACTTAAATTAAATTATTTTCACACTAAAATGTACATTATCCTAATGAGTTCAAAGAAAAGACTTTTCATACTCACAATTTTGCATATTGTCAAGCAGGGGAGTGTCCACACTCCAACTATGCTTTACTAACAATTTTTTTGTCAAGGAATTGTTGGCCCACTAACCTCTTTTCCCAAATTATGCCCCCTCTTTTCCCAAATTACGCTTTCACTTAAACCTCATTATAGTTTTACATGTTTTACTTCAGCTCCTTTTCCCTTGTAGATTCATCTTGTCCCATTAGGGTCTTTGTGACACCCCTATTCAATATATAGTGATGCCCCTGCTCATGATTCCACAGCCAATGGCATCCCACGTTTGTTAATGCTTTAAACAAAGTTGACTACACGATCGATGGACGCTGGAGTCAACCATTAGGAATGGAGATCTGAGATCTGATACCCATATATATATAGGCTTAGGCTTAGTCCATTTCCAAATATAATACCGCAACATCATCTGCTCTGCACTCGCAAACCAGTAAATTCTTCCATGGACAATTAAAGGATTCAAGGCTAAAGGAGCTTCACCAAAGGAAGACAAATCATGCTATCCGTCTTAGAGATTCAAGAATAGGGAATTGATGTCCAATGATGTACACTGGGTTAGGAATACCCTATTATGTTCTATTAGGGTTTTCTTTATTATTCTTGACTCCGCCAACAACGCCTTTCTCCACAAGCGTGCTCAAGCCAAGGGGGAGGTCAATGCACCAGCAAGTTGACCCCATGTGGGTATCCTTTTACCCTTAACCCTTTCATTTTATGCATGCACATTGGTTTGATTATATGCTTTACACACTTTGACATATGCCTTCCATATTGCCATAGTTACTACTGTTGGAAGCAATTGTCATTAAACCAAAAGGTTGACCCATCAATTTCCGATACAAGCGCTAGAGTTAATGAATCCACGGGAGGCGGTTAGTCCATGTCACGAATCCCACGGGAGCGCTGACAATTTTGCCAACAAACTCCCCCCAATTACTCTGGGGGATTCAAACCCGTGACCTTTGGCTCTAATACCAATTGTTAGAAACAAAGAAATTTTTTCTTACCTCTCATATACCAACACCACTTCCATCTCTGTCAACATTCTTTACATGTCTTCATGACTCTGCATATCTTCTTGGCACTACTTACCTGCTCATGGAGCTAGTGAACTATCTGATTAGCTCCCCTTAGTTTATGCATACCTCACTTACTTTCCCTTGATGCAGCTGACATAGACCTTCTCAAGGAAGTACTAGGGACTCCTTTGTCTTCATAGTATGTGCTCATCAAGTGTACTCTCAAACCCTATGTATAAAAGAATTCTGAATATGATCACACCAATAATACAAACAAACTTTGCATACCTTGATCCTTTAACTCACAGAGCTAACAAGCTCCCCCTATGTCCATACTCTCCTCTTGAGCCACACAAAGAGTAACAAGCTCTTTTGCTTTTATCAGGACTCTATGGAGACCAAATTCAGCTAGGTCAGTCTACAACCAAAGATATTGTTCCAAGGGAACAATCTAGTCCTCCATGCTAGAGTAAGGATCATACGTGCCCTGTCAATATGGTATCTCAAATCAATCTACCTCCTTCATGTTTCACAAGTCACCATGGCACAAACCTCATCATGACATCTTCCTTGCATCATTCTGTCAACTAGCTTTGCACTTACATGCTTCACTATGACAGACCTCTGTCATAACTTGTCTTCTTCATGATATGTAAGTTGAGACTATACAACATATGCCTTGGTCCTCTATGCACATAGAACACTCAACTCTTCATGTTACTACCTCAATGAACAATTTTACAATCTTTTCTTATGCTAACTGTTTTTCATGATTTCACTGTGTTTTGCATACTCAGATCTCTGTGACCTCTGTGATCTCTCTCAAGGTATATATAGCATGTTATCCTGCCTTTTATGACCTTTTATTTAACTTTATGAACATAACATCAAAAGCACTCCTATGGATTCATTGTGGTCTTCATATCATTCATAACCATATAGGCTATATGGCTCAATGATCCACATTGGTCTTGCAGACCAATCACTTGCTCTTATGTGTCACAGACTTATATTAGGGCACAAGACACAACCCCATGCTCAGATATGCACACCACACTCTTCAATTTGTCTGCCTGCCAAGCCTGCAAAACCATCTTGATGCTCATCACCTTGCAACACAATGCCATGAATGTGACTGATCTGATCAAGTGATCACACACATACTTTGTAACACATCTCTGTAAGATTAATCATCTTAACTATCCTTCTCACAGTTGCCTCAAGTCTTCATACCATAAAGAAACATGATTTATAACTCTTTTACATAACATCCCTACAACACATCTCCATGATACTTCTATTGAATGATGAATGCCTCTATGAAGCCTAATAGAGACACCTCATTTCACAGAGCTCTAGAACAATATGAATTTAGGAGATTCCCAGATCTCCACTCTTTTCTCAACCAACTTGCAATCATGAGGCTGATAGTCTTTCTTTAGGATCCTCTTGGTCTTGATTGGCACTTCGGCTTGATGTCTACATCATCCTTCTCCTCTATCTGAACTGATATCAAACATTCTTGGCACTCTTCAATATCTAGTCTATTCTCTACAATAGAAAATAGTCCACTTTGGCTTGTAAAATGATCAGGACTAAGCTTGACTGTCTTTGGCTTCCACGCCTTGGTTTGCCTTCTTTTTTGAACTCTAGGAGCTTCAATCTTCTTGTTCTATCTTGGTGATTCATAGTGACAGAATCTTGCAATATGACCAATGTTATGACAATTATAGCAAACAATATCACTCCTACATCTTGAATGATGTGGGTTGTGACTCCTTACATAGTCCCATGAGCACTCATTCTTGGAGAGTCTTCTACACTCTCTTGCTCTATGACCAAACTGACTACATAAGAAACAATAACCATTGAATCAATTTGCATACCTTATGGCATTAAGATGTCTAACAGAATTTGTCTTCATATTGTTTCATGAGTCCTACATTTGTAATATGCCCTTTTGGGATATTCTTTATATCTGCAAATTAATTAACCAAATCGATCCTAGGAAGATTAGATCTTCTTAGTTTGACCTCAAATAACCCAATGTCGGCGATAATACAACCCAAAATGGGGTTGGAGTATGCCAAGGTGGTGGGTTAGATGGGAAGACTAATTAGAATACTAATATCATCCAGATCTGATTTTTAACACCAGTTAATTAATTAAATAAACACCCAAAACAGCTGAAATTTCCAAAATTAATATCTTGCTCACAACTCAATATTTTTCCACCAAATAAAATGCAGAATATTCTATAAATCAAGGCCTTTCCAATGCACTAAGAAACTGAATTTTCTGAACATGAAAACCCACTCAAATCTGCCCCTGAAATCTGAAAACCAGTCACTAGGGTTAGGATAAAATATAAAAATTACTTCCAGCTCTTAAAACCCTTCCAAAACTCTCAAACCATCAACTCATTCACCAGAAATAATTAATAAATTGCAGCAGCATGTAGATCTATCACAAACACCTCAAAATATGATGGAATACATCCCAAACCCAGTCGATTTGCCTTAGATAACTTGCAGCAATGAATAAGAACACAATAACCCTCAAAATATCAGTCCCACACTAGGAAAAAAAGGCCAAAACAGATCAGATTGTAAATATTGCTTATTTATCCTTGTAACATGCCAAAACAACACCCAAATCAAGTCGTCATAGCTGGAATAAAAACAGATATAGATCAGATTTAATAATTACTTCAAAAGACACCCAAATGTGCCCAAAACAACCACCCAAGCAAATCGTTGTGGCTGGAATAATTGCAGCACTAATGGCAAATCATAAAACACTAATGAACTCTCCAAAGAGCATCAAAAACATGCAGATTTTCTTCTCGAATAAATGCGCTAATCATGGAATGAATATATCAAGTAACATTCACTCAATGAAAGCTTAGAAGGTCTCACACTCTCCACAATAATGGTGGTGTTGAAGAACACCTTTATAATGTGATCACATGGGCATACATCCCTCTTCAAGCATGAAGATATTTTTGATAAAATTCTCAACATGCCCCCAAGGGGTCGCCATTCCTCCTTATATAGCTTTAGCATTTGAAATCTCCAAGTTTCCCTCCTTCCTTTGGCACATTTTCTCATGTAGAAGGGTCACCTTTTAATATGGGTCTCTTTTCCTGAAAAGTCAAACTCCAAAAAGAATATTAACTCCCTCTTTTAATATTTAAAATAAAACATAAGAGGAGAATTAATTATTTAATTTTAAAATAAAGGAGTAATGACATTTTTCCCAATAATTATCCTTTAATCCATGGGAAGAGTGGATTAAAGGTCTCCCATATTTTTAATTAATTAATGTCCCAAAAAGGGGACATTACAGTCCTCCCTTCCCAAAGATTGTTTGTCCTCAAGCAATTGAACACATGGTTGATCCATTTCTTTTCCCAATTCGTATGGCCTTCTAGAGAGTGCATCTGCTACCATATTGTTCTTTCCCTTCAGATATTCAATGTAAAAATCAAAAGCTTAAACCTTACCCATTTTTGTTGCATGTCATTCAAATCCCTTTGATTAAGAAAGAATTTCAAACTGTTATGATCAGATTTGACAATGAACTTGCCACATACCAAATATTGTCTAAATTTACTCAAAGCATGCATGATTGCTAACATTTCCTTGTCATACACACTATACCCCTTCTCATGATCTTTCAATTTCATACTCTCAAAAGCAATGGGGTGTTTATTTTGCATTAGGACAACCCTTGTACCTTCTCCGTAGGCATCACATTAAACCACAAAATGGCATAGAAAAATCTGGAACTACGAGTACCGACAAGAACACATTACCTTTTTCATTTTCTCAAAGGCTTCTTGGGTTGTTTTTGCAATGTCCCCTTTTTCAAATAAAAATTAAAATAAGGGAAATTCGATTTGCACATATGGATTTAAAAATCAAAATATATTTTATTTGTGCAAATCAAAAATAAGAGAGAAATCGATTTACCTTGGGATAATTAATAATTTTTGGAGGTAAATAAATTAATAAAGGCAAGTCGCATTTTTTGGAGGATGGTTTATTATTTCTTTGGGCACATTTATCTATATTTTTGGCATGGGTCGATTCCTTTTGGGCATCAAGTTTAAATATTAAATTCTCCTTTGTGTTTTATTTCTAAATCTTGCCTTGGGGAATTAACTTTCACATTGGAGTTTGACTTTCAGTTATTTCAAATTAAAGGCTCTCATCTCTAGACTATGGCGCCAAAATGGAGAAGGAACTTTGGAGATTGAGCAAAGAAAAGCTATAAAAGAAGATGATGGGCACCCATTTTCACATGTTGATGGTTATTATAACTTATCTTCATGCTTGAAGAGGGATGAATGCCCACTAGTGATCAAAAATAAAAGATGTTCATTAACACCATCCATTGTGAAGTGTGTGTTCTTTCTTGAGCTATGAATTAATGAGTGATGTCCATTTATATTCCATATATGTGAGTCGCCATTTTTGGGAGAGTTCAAGCTTGGTTTAAGAGGGTTTTGAGAGTGATCTATGGTGAATGCAATTTATTATAAGTTGGTTTTTCCTTGATGAAATCGACTTGCCTAGGGTGATTTTAAGCTTGTTTGGAGGTGTCTCAAATACTAAAACACTTGTTCATTCCAAATTTTTAGTAAGCTCAAATCAACTTGGTATGAAATATTTTGGTATGATTTTATGAAGGTATAATGAGGATTACAATCTGATCTATTTCTGCATCTAATTTGGGGCATATTGTGTTCATTTTAATGATCTTTTGGCTTACTATCACTACTGGAATTTATTTAATGCAAATTGACTAACTTGGGCATTTGATAACAGTGTTTTGCGAGGGTTTTTAATAGTTTATGAGCTGTTGTCATAAATAATTATCAAGCAGATCTGAAATCAGCTTATTTGAGTGTAGAAAGTCAAGTATAAAATCTATAATATATTTTATATGCCATTCTAACCTTGACGACTTGATTTCAATATTTGTGGGTTGTTTTGAGGGGCTTAAAGTGCTTAGAAATTTCTTATTTAAAGTTGATCGGGAAGTGTATAATTTTATCTTCCATCTGCAATTCGTTTCATTGAAAAATTCCAAGTATTGCATGAGATATCAATTTTTGAAGTTTTCATTGATTTCAAGTGCATTTTGATTTATTTACTATTGCTGCAAATATATCGGTTAAAGAAGTGTTTTCTCCGATTAGTTAAGCCCATCTAAACCCTTACTTTGGCTCACTCCAACCCCATTTCGGTTGTATTGAAGCCGACACTGGGTTAGTTGAGGTGAACCGAGAAGGGTTTCTCTTCAAGTTTTTTCTTCAAGTAGTTTAATAAATATTAATTAATATCCCAAAAGGGGATATTACAGTGGTATCAGAGCGTTCCTTCCTCTTTTCGTGTGGGTGATTTGTGGATGCAGGGTGATAAGGAGTTTCAGTATTACAAAAGGAGGAATAAGGGAAATATGGATGATGGGGCATTCACGTCATGGATCAAGTAAGGTTCTTACAAGAACTAATGCAAGGTTGTGGTTTGGAGCTTCAAAAAACCATGAGTGAACAAATGACAAAGCTCATCACAGAAGCTTTGGGAATGGAAAACGCCAAACTCCAATGGAGAAGGGAGTTCCCATAGTGGGGAAAAGAATTCATCACGACCCACTCCTAAGTTCTTCAAGGGCACATTCCTTCCTAGGGAGAATCATAGAGGAGTTGAAGAACCATCAATGGTAGAGACCATTGAGGCATGTAACAAGGAATATGGTACTTTGCATCCGGCCACAAGGGCCATACTCACTTTTGATGAGTTTTGTGCTTTGAAGATGGGAAACAAGACCAAGAGAGCCCACAAGCAACCCCATATGGATGTTCAACAAAGATTGGGCAAGGTCTCTCTCCCAAGCTTTGATGGAACTAACAAGATAACAGTTAGAGCTTGGTTGCAAAAGATGGAGACCTATTTCTCCCTCAACCCCATGCAAGAAGAAGAGGCTCTCAAATTTGTTACTCTTCACCTTGAAGGCATGGCACATGAGTGGTGGTTCCATGGTATGCACACTCAAGGACATGACTTGATCCATACAATGGAAGAATTTAGCCAAAGGATCATGGAGAGATTTGATAGGAAGGATCCGGAGATTCATTTTCGAGAGTTGGCTCAACTGAAACAATTGAGTAGTGTTGAGGAGTATGTGGGGATTTTCAAAGGATTGCGGTGATGGTGTGTAATATCCCACTTCCGGGATTAATGCAAAATATGCAAATCAACAACTCTTCAATACTCCAATCAAATGCAAATATCAAAAGTCAGTCAAACACTATTCAAACCAATCGAATAGATGACTCAATAAACCCAATAAGAGGAGTTTAATGGCCTCTAACAAGTGGCTCACTCACAATTGAGACTATACTCCTTAGAAACCAGATTTATTTGATTTAAATAACCACCAATGAGCTCATTATTCAACCCTCACAAATATGTAACTAAATCAGCCACAAGAGATACATAATCAAACTATAACCTCAAATGAATGGCATAACTTAGTACTCCAACTGAAGTAAGCAAATCAGATTCAAGTGCATAAAAACCAGGCCCCAAACTATGCATACAAACCCCAGATATGTTGTAATTACATGCATGCAAACTGCTGTGATAAATTCACCCACTGATCGTTGTACTTAGAATCTATTGAATATCTCAATCCAAACCAACCATGCTCAAAGATTGGATCACGGAATATAGAAAGTGATCACCAAATTTCCAATAAATGGAAGGACCAAACACCGCTGCTAAACAAGGCTTAAAACACCATTAAATCATGCCAAAACCCTTCACCAAAAATACAGAAGTCGCTGCCAAATGAATGTATATTTTCACACACTATGCACTTCAAAATGGGGACAACAAAGTTGGAAAACACCAGGTTAGAAGTCGCTGCAACTGAGAGTTATTAATCATCACAAATCTCATGCAAATACCATAAATTATGTGATATATAAGTCGCCCAGCATACCATCAAGTTCGCTGCACATCTAGGGCACTAACCATGAATCAAGATACACAAATAACTACCAAAATGAGGTGCTACAGTCAGGTCGGAAAAACAGATCTATTATTTTAAAATATAGATCCCCAAATGAGATCGCTGGAGCCACAAGCGAACAGCAGACTGTATTAGTCAAAACCCGATCATTTATTGCTTTAAAACAATCCACAAACACCATGAAACAAGCCTCTAGGGTAGAAATGAAGCCTACACCCAAATCGATTTGAAAAAACACTCACAAACCCGCTGCTACAATGAATCGCTACAGTAAAACATGCAGATTTCAATAGTGAATTTCAACTAAAACTTCGCTAAAGCAAAGGACATGAATTTCACAAACAAATGCTTCAATTGAATCTCAAACCAGCTCAATACAATCTCCCACGCAAGAGAGAGAGAGAGAGAGAAAAAGCATCAATGGGCATGCATCCCAACTCCAAGCATGGAGTATCAAAATAAGTTCATCATAACATAATCATAATAATGACCCTAGCACTCCTTTTATAAGCAAGGAGGCACAAAATTCGAAAACCCTAGGAGAGGGAAAATATTAAATAAAAGCAGTTTGTTTTCCCTAGGTGTGGCATCCCCTTTGCAAAGGGTGATTTTATCAATGAAAGCCACCTAACTTTTTATTTAATTAATTCCCCATTTAATTTTATATATTTTGGGAATTAAATTAAATAACTTTTATAAAATAATTATTGCTCCAGGCAATAATATTTAATTATTTAATAAAAATGTTCCCCTTGCACATCCCGAAGCCCACGGGGACGTTTAGGCTAAGGGTCTTCAGAAATGGAAACATTACATAGTGTCGGATGTTAGTGAGAAAAGGTTGATAGTCCTCTTTATCAAGGTTTAATGGAACCTCTAAAAGGTTTGGTAAGAGCTTTTAACCCTATGTCTTTGCAAGAATGTATTACTAAATCTCTAGATTTAGAATGTGCAGCTTATAGAGGGGATTATGGGCCTAAAGGGCAGCGTTTTAATGCTTCACAATCGCTGTCCAAAAGTGGATTTAGAGGGCAGCCAAGGTCTGATTTACAGCAGCCCACAAAAGTGCAAGGAGGGCAGCCCTTTGGGTCATCAAAAGAGGCCCCAAAGAGGTCCAATCAGCCCTATGTGCCACCACATAGGAATCAGCTCCAAAATAGTGCACAAAAAGATGAAAGGGATGAGTTAAGAAGAAGAGGTTTGTGTTTTGATTGCAAGGCTCCATGGGTAAGAGGTCATAGTTGCAAAGGTAAAGGGAAAATCTATTTTATTGAAGTGGTAGATTCAGATTTTGATTTGATTTCAGATTTTGATGATACTAATGATGTGGTAAATGAGATGGATGATGAGCATGTGCAAGAGGAAAAAGAAGAAGAAATTGAAGGTACTTTTGCAGCTCTTTCCGGCACTCCTAAGTATTTTCCTTTCCGGGTGGAAGGTAGGCTATGCAAGCAAAAGGTAATCATTCTAATTGATAGTGGGGCCACTCATAACTTTATTAGTGAAAGGTTGGTAACAAGGCTTGGTTTATGTGATGAGGTTTTTCAAGGATTTAATGTTACCATAGCTGATGGGTTTATGTTATCATGCACTAGAAGAATTTCCAAGCTTTCTATTTCTATAGGGGACTACGAACTTATTGATGATTTCTATATGATTAACATGGAGGATATGGATCTTGTGTTAGGAGTGCAATGGTTGCATTCTTTGGGGGATTTCACCCTCAATTATCAGGACTTATTGCTAAAATTCGTGGAAGGAGGTAAGAGCATCATTTTCCAAGGTATGACAAGGAATTCCACTCTTTGTAATCATCCTCCAAGGGAAGTAGAAATTTGTTCCGTGTCTTTTATATCAGCAGATTGGAAAGATTTAATCACTCTTGAGTATGCAAAAAATCAGTTTTCTAATGATGTGATGGAAGGGGCAATTGTTGATGAAAGGTACAAGGTGGTAGATGGCCTCATACTCTACAAAGGGAGGGTGTATTTGACCCCAAAATCAGAAGTAAAAATATGATTTTAAAATTTGCACATGATGCTCCTACAAGTGGACACCAAGGGTACTTCAAGACCTACAAGTTGGTAAGGGAAAGGTTTACTTGGAAAGGTATGAAAAAGATGTTCTTAAGCATGTTAGGGAATGTGTTATTTGCCAAAGAAATAAAAATGAACATACTTTTCCAGCTGGTCTTTTGCAGCCCCTACCTATTCCCTCTCAAAAATGGGAAAGTGTGTCCATGGATTTTGTTACCGGATTGCCAAATGTTAATGGTAAGACTTGCATGTATGTAGTAGTGGATAGACTCACTAAGTATGCTCATTTTCATCCACTTCCTACAAAATTTGATGGTCCTATGATTGCTGATTTGTATTTCAAAGAAATCTTTAAATTACATGAAGTGCCTAAAAATATTGTGAGTGATAGGGACAGCAGATTTATGAGTCTCTTTTGGCAAGAATTATTTCGGTTGGTTGGGACAGAACTCACCCCAAGTACTAGCTATCACCCACAAATAGATGGGCAAACCGAAATAGTAAATAAATGGGCTGAAGGGTACTTGAGATTTTATGTTTCAGGGCAGTAGTTTGCTTGGGTTAAGTGGTTACATCTAGCTGAGTTTTGTTATAATACTACACATCATATGTCCATTGGTATGACTCTTTTTAAGGCTTTGTATGGTTATGATGCTAACTCTTTCATGGATATAATGATGATAGATAGTAGAGTGTAATGTCCCCACTTTCCTAGTCGATCACTCAGATGATGAGATTTGCCTATTATCCATCTCCGTAGGTAAATTCAGTGGATAGGAGATGATTCCCATGGCATGAGATGTTTTTCCGCACTTGAGTCGGGCACCAGAATGGTTTATTTAATGAGCAAATTATATTATTTTAATTAAAGTGACTTTATTAAGTGGGGTTACAAAGTTACTTTATAACGTCATATTATTAAGTCGGAAAAAGTGACTTTATAATATTTAATTATGACGTTAAGTGGAATTTTATTTTTATAAAGTGGAATTAGTATAATTCCACACTTGGGTGCCCCCTTTGGAATTGAAAGGCAAATAAAATAAAATTAAAGGTGGTTTGGATTCCAGGGTTTGGGTTTTTATAAAAAGGGTTCATTCTTTCATTTGGGAGGATCATCTATCATTTTCAAAGACAATTTCAGAGCAGCTCATGCTTATTATTTTCCGAGGACGAAACCCCTTGGAGGATTGTGGATTGGACGAAAACCCAATTCATATTGTGGGAGATTCATTCAGGATTTCCATTTGTGCTTCATTGAAGGATTCAATCAATTGCAATAGTTGTTGTATTATTGCAATTCTGAGAGCTAGCTAATTGGGTGCAATAGCTGATGTATTATTGCATCTTATTGAGAAGATTGTTGAGTTGCAACAGCTGAGGTATTGTTGCAAATATCATTTCTTTTGGCACGGCAGCTGATGTATTGTTGTGATTCAATCGAAGGAAGTATTGAAGATATTTTCAGTTGTTTTTGTGGGCAATATTGAGTATCAATTTAGTCATGGGGGACGATCTGATGATCAGAGTGTGTGAGCAATAAACAGAAGGAAATTTGTGCAGCATCATCTCAAAATCGTGGCATCCAAGCAGGTCTATCAGCTAAGAGGAGGTCGATCATTTGCTGCATATCAGGTTCTTCTATTTCATATCATTTTTATAGGCTACATTGCATTGTATTAGTTGCTGCCATATAGTGGCTGTAGTTGCATGAATATTTGGTATAGGACATTGTAGCGGCATTCATTCATGATTCGATGTAAGCCAAGAGTCTTGGCATTGCACTCAGATTGTAATCAGCATTTGATAAGATTGTAATAAGTCTATGCATTCAATAAAGGAGAAATAAGGTTGCACAACAAATGTTTGTCAATATGTCATTGCTGTAGTTACTTATTTCAGTTCATATTCAATCAATAGTTTACATGGCAAATGTTTGTAATAATGTCCACTAAGTTGTAGGTGCATTTCTCATGTCATTTCAGTCATATATTGATTGCATATAGCTGTAGCATTGTGTTCCCTTTATTTCAGTCATTTAAATTACTTCTTGCAAGTCCTTTGCAATCATCAAAACAAACCAAAACACCAAATGAAGAAACTACAACAGCAAGTACAGACTTGCAAGCCAAGTGTTTGACAATATTCCTTGGAGCTCAAATCACCAAAACAGGGTCGGATTTTCAAGGGATACTTATTTGCAAGCCAACTATTTTATTTGCCTTTCAATTCCAAAGGGAGCACCCAAGTGTGGAATTATACTAATTCTACTTTATAAAAATAAAATTCCACTTAACGTCATAATTAAATATTCTAAAATCACTTTTTCCGCCTTAATAATATGACGTTATAAAGTAACTTTGTAACCCAACTTAATAAACTCACTTTAATTAAAATAATATAATTTGCTCATTAAATAAACCATTCTGGTGCCCGACTCAAGTGCTGGAAAACATCTCATGCCACAAGAATCATCTCCTATCCACTGAATTTACCTACGGAGATGGATAATAGGAAAATCTCATCATCTGAGTGATCGACTAGGAAAGTGGAAACATTACAGTCCTCCCTTCCCAAGATTGCTTGCCCTCAAGCAATCTGCAACTACCAATCCGACACAACTGCCACAACACCTGAAGCCAAAATAGAAAATCAACTACACCTGTCCACCAACCACCTGGATCCCAAATGATCCTGGAACATGTGCAATCCCATAACCTCGATGTATGATCGGAACCCAAGAGGTGGGCTCACAACCAATGAAACCAACCAGCCAGCAATGGAATTCCTGGATCCCAATCCTGTAAATCAACCCCATAATGCCAACTCCAAGTACTGTGTTGATCCACCTCGAATATCATAACTGGATAAACTGGAAGTCCCTCAACACCAACTGACTTCCATTGTGCCACTCTGATACCCCTAGAGTCCAATCGAGCCAAACCTCAAGCTCCTGCTTCTGTGAGCAACTGTCTGGCAAGAACAACTTGGACTTATCATCTGAAATCTGAAGCATGTCATACCATAGTGAGTCCAAACATCCCTTATTCAACCCACCTCTTTGTGTCATCAATGTCATCATCAAATCATGTACATGTGGGCTGAACGAAAACTGATGAGCACACCTCATAATGCAATCGAGGTGAAATTCTCCCGATCAAATCCTAATGGAATACCCGAATAGTCGTGGGTATTCCATCCCATACCGCCATCACCGAAGAAGACTCACAACTCACAATAGGATGAGTTGATCTTGCAAGAACCTCATCAAGACCTCTCCCACGTAGTAATTGCAAATGTCCTATCTCACTTTCGGGTCGAGTAGAATATCATCATGAATGCCATCTACTATTTGAAAAGAAACTTCTTGGATCAATACCAAAGTCCAACGTGCAAATCCTAGAAAAACCCAACTCCTAATAAAATTGTCCAAGGTCAGTCTCCAAAGTTCCGAAGTAGAGCCTCGAAGCTCAAATCACCAAAACAGGGTCGGATTTTCAAGGGATACTTCAGTGGTATCAGAGCTTGGATCCTCCCAGCCTGGAGGGTTAGTGATCAGAGCTAAAAATCTTGCCAGCCTGCTGGGTAGAGTGGAATTGGTTTCAGCTAATCAACTGCAGATCTGACATTTCAGTTGAACATCATGACTACTCTCAAGGAGCAGTTGAATGCCACTCTGGAAGAGTTAAGACAGAGTCAGAGAATGATGGATAAATTGACTGCACAACCAGGATTAGCACAGTATATAGCATCCATTTTAAAAGGGTCTACATCACAAGACAAAAAGAAGGAGAAACATGACGTATCCACAAGTGAAATATCTAAAAGCCTCTATGATGAATTTTCAGCAGTTAGTGACCAGCCTGCAGTTGAGCCTAAGGAGAGCACAAATCAGATTTCCATTGAAACGGGTTTTCAGGAGAGACTCAAGTTTGTGGGTGAGAAGTTAGAACACCTACCTCATGCTAAGGTTGTTCTTCTTAGCATTTTGGAAGAAGCTGAAGTTCATCTACCCAAGGTTAGTCAATCACCTTCTCAAGCTATGAATAAAGCTTTGTCTCCATTGGTTCACTCGTTGGTCAAGCCAGAGTTGATGAGACATCAAGATGAGGATATAAGACTTGCAGTTGCTGCTTGCATAAGTGAAATCATGGGAATTACAGCTCCTGAACTTCCTTACGATGATGATAAAATGAGAGAGGTCATGCAGTTGATTATTGAAAGCTTTGATGGGCTAGGTGACATCAAAAGCCCAACTTTCAATAAAAGGATCAAAATTCTAGGATTGATGGCACAGGTGCATTCATATGTTATCATGTTTGATTATGATGGTCTCATTCTCCAATTATTTGATTGCTTCATTTCGGGTATCAAGAAACGTCATTCAGACAAGGTGAAAACTGATATGTTCAACATCCTATCCGAAATCCTAGATGAGGATTATGATGTTTGTAAGCGGTTGCGATTTGATTTGTTGGACATTTGGAGAGGAGAGCAACATGCTTCGACTGCAGCATATGATCTCACAAGAAGATTAGTTGAGCAGAAGATTGAGAAGTTCAAGGAACAACTGACTGCAGGAGAGTTAACCTCATTTGGACTACAAGTTCCATCTTCTCTTCAGGAGGATAGCATGCCATCACCCAATGGTTCAGTGGAGTGGGATGATGAGTACATAGAGCAGCCTGAGCCCTCTTGTGTTAAGACACTTAATAAGGGCATTGATGATGATTTTACAGATGGGATTAGCGTTGTCCTAATTCCAGTTCAGAATGAGAGCATACAGGACTTTGCGGAAAAAGAATTTCAGGCACAATTAGAAGCTAATCATTGTCCGCACAGTTTGAAGAACCAGTTGAAGGTGAATGAGGATGGGGTTGTGGCAGCATTATCTCATCACGACAAAATGCACAAGCTAATTGAGAATCACTTTTGGATGGTTCAGTTGGAGAGAAGACAAAAGGGAATTGAAGCAGAGTCTTCTCATGACAGCTTACAGGAGATCAAAGATGGTATGGGAACAATGAAGACTAACTATTTACACCTTCTTTCAGATCATGATCACCTTCTCAATCTCGCTGAGGTCTATTCAGATGCTTTGAGAAGAAAAGAAGAGGAAGTTGATAAGCTCTCTCAAGAGCTTGAGGTCACTAGGGATTCTTTGGTGAGCACTCAGTTGGCACTTCAGGATTCCGAGAGTCATGTTGATGAGCTTTGCTTAGAGTTGAGTTTGGCTCGAGATTCATTATGTATATCAGAGACTCAGTCATCTATGGCAGCCAAGGCACATGTTGAGGATAGAAGTGTGAGTTCTTCTAGCATTCACATTCAGGCTACATGTGCAGTGCTTTGTGCATTGGAAAGGCATGAGGAGTCAGTTAGAGAGAGGTACATGATTGAGTTGTCGATTAGTTTCAGTCTATGGGTTGGACATAGACATGTTAGCAACAGTATTCCAATGTCATCCTCTTGGGTTTTACCTCCTACTTCGTTGATTGATGGCTGTCCTCCTTTGCTGGTTGGAGTTCTGTCAGGTGACACTTTGAGGGCAGCAGCTGTTGTTATGGAGAGGAGTGATTGGGATGGTCACTTTGGAATTAGAGGATGGAGTAATAATGATTTCTTCTCATCTTTGGGCAGTAGAGATACTTTTTTCTCTGTCATGGACATGATTCACAGGTTACAGGGTGCTGTTTTGATTTATGCCAGCAGCTTGTCAGATGTCGGGATATGTTTTTATGCACCTTCATTAGGCATCTTTCACATCTGTAGGGGACCATTCAGTTTGGATTGGTTTGTGGATGACATAGACACATCAATCATGGCTGCAGGTCCAGGCGTCATTGGAGAGATGAGCACCAAGCTCTACTTCGGAACTTTGGAGACTGACCTTGGACAATTTTATCAGGAGTTGGGTTTTTCTAGGATTTGCACGTTGGACTTTGGTATTGATCCAATGTCTTTTCCAATAGTAGATGGCATTCATGATGATATTCTACTCACTCCTTGAAAGTAAGACAGGACACTCGCAATTACTCTGTGGGAGAGGTCTTGATGAGGTTGTTGCAAGATCAACTCATCGTATTGTGAGTTGTGAGTCTTCTTCTGGTGATGGCAGTATGGGATGGAATACACCTGACTATTCGGGTATTCCATTAGCACAAGAGAATTTCACCTCGATTGCATTATGAGGTGTGCTCATCGATTTTCATTCAGCACACATGTACAGGATTTGATGATGGCATTGATGACACAGAGGGGTGGGTTGAATAAGGGATGTTCGGATTCACTATGGTATGACATGCTTCAGATTTCAGTGATGAGTCCAAGTTGTTCTTGCCAAACAGCTTGCTCAAAGAAGCATGAGCTTGAGGTTTGGCTCGATTGCACTCTAGCGGGTATCGTGAGTGGCACAAAGTGGAAGTCGGGCTTGGTGTTGAGGGACTTCCAGCTTATCCATTATGATATTCGAGGTGGATCAACACAAGACTTGAGTTGGCATTATGGGGTTGATTTACAAGATTGGGATCCAGGAATTCCATTGTTGGCTGGTTGGTTTCATTGGTTGTGAGTTTGTCGACCTCTTGGGTTCTTGGGTTCCAGCTTACATATTGAGGTTATGGGATTGCACATGTTCCGGGATCATTTGGGATCCGTGTGTCAGGTGGACAGTGTAGTTGATTTTCTATTTTGGCTTCGTGTGTTGTGGCGCTTGTGTCGGATTGGTAGTTGCAGATTGCTTGAGGGCAAGCAATCTTGGGAAGGAGGACTGTAATGTTTCCACTTTCCTAGTCGATCACTCGAGATGATGAGATTTTCCTATTATCCATCTCCGTAGGTAAATTCAAGTGGATAGAGATGATTCTTGTGGCATGAGATGTTTTCCAAAGACTTGAGTCGGGCACCGAATGGTTTATTTAATGAGCAAATTATATTATTTTAATTAAAGTGAGTTTATTAAGTTGGGTTACAAAGTTACTTTATAACGTCATATTATTAAGGCGGAAAAAGTGATTTTAGAATATTTAATTATGACGTTAAGTGGAATTTTATTTTTATAAAGTAGAATTAGTATAATTCCACACTTGGGAGCCCCATTGAGTTATGTGCGCTTATATTCCATATATGTGAGTCGCCATTTTTGGGAGAGTTCAAGCTTGGTTTAAGAGGGTTTTGAGAGTGATCTACTATGAATGCAATTTATTATAAGTTGGTTTTTCCTTGATGAAATCAACTTGCCTAGGGTGATTTTAAGCTTGTTTCGAGGTGTCTCAAGTACTCAAATACTTGTTCATTCCAGATCTTTAATAAGCTCAAATCGACTTGGTATGAATTTTGGTATGATTTTATGAAGGTATAATGAGGATTACAATCTTATCTATTTCTGCATCTAATTTGGGGCATATTGTGTTCGTTTTAATTATCTTTTCGCTTACTATCACTGCTGGAATTTCTTTAATGCAAATTGACTTACCTGGGCATTTGATAACAGTGTTTTGAGAGGGTTTCTAATAGTTTATGAGCTGCTGTCATAAAAGAATTATTGCAGATCTGAAATCAGCTTATTTGAGTGTGGAAAGTCAAGTATAAAATCTGGAATTTATTTTATATGCCATTCTAACCTTGGGCGACTTGATTTCAATATTTGTGGGTTGTTTTGAGGGGCTTAAAGTGCTCAGAAAATTCTGATTTAAAGTTGGCTGGGAAGTGTATAATTTTATCTTCCATCTGCAATTCGTTTCACTGAAAAATTCCAAGTATTGCATGAGATATCAATTTTTGAAGTTTTCAGCTGATTTTAGTGCATTTTTATTTATTTACTACTGCTGCAAATATATTGGTTAAAGAAGTGTTTTCTCCGACTAGTTAAGCCCATCTAAACCCTTACTTTGGCTCACTCCAACCCCATTTGGGTTGTATTGAAGCCGACATTGGGTTAGTTGAGGTGAACCTAGAAGGGTTTCTCTTCTAAGTTTGTTTCTTTGCAAGTAGTTTAATAAATTTTAATTAATATCCCAAAAGGGGATATTACAGTTTTAGACCATTCAAGGTCCCTTTCTTAGTCAAATTTGTCGAAGGAGCAACAAATTGTGAGAAACCCTTCACAAATCTTCTATAATAACTACAAAGACCACAAAATCCTCTCAATTGTGTGAGAGAAGTGGGAGTAGGCTAATCCATGATAGCTGCAATTTTTGTCTATCCACTTGGATACCATTAGAACTAATAACATGTCCCAAGTACCAAATCTCTTTAAGACCAAATTCACATTTAGACTTCTTGGCAAAGAAAGAATGCTGCCCCAAAGTAGTCAAAACTAAATCAAAATACATCAAATGCTCTTCCCAAGTTTTGCTATACACAAGAATGTCATCAAAGAACACTAGCACAAACTTTTTAAAAACTTGCTAAACACATGATTCATGCATGATTGGAAAGTAGCAGGAGCATTAGTTAATCCAAAAGGCATAACCAAAAACTCAAAATGCCCAAAATGACATCTAAAGGCTGTCTTTTGCACATCTTCTTCCCTTACCTTTATTTGATTATATTCGGATTTAAGATCTATCTTTAAAAATATGTAGCACCATGCAACTCATCAATTAACTCATCAATCCTAGGTATTGGATATCTATTTTTGATGGTCTTTTTATTCAACATGCGGTAATCAATACACATCCTCATAGTCCCATCTTTTTTCTTAACCAAAACCACAGAAGATGCAAATGGACTAGAACTAGGCCTTATATGTCCCATATCAAGTAACTCCTTAATGGTCTTTTCTATTTCTTCCTTATAAACTCTTGGATGGCGGTAGGGGTAATCATAATGGGTTTAGTACCTTCTTCTAGCTCAATAATGTGCTCAAAACCCCTATTAGGAGGTAATCCATGAGGCGAATCACTAAAAACATGAGAGTGTTTGTCCAAAATACCTTTTAACTCACCTTGAATAGACTGTTGCTCTGATTTTTCTGTGATAAAACAGCTGGCTGCCCATGCAATCTGCCCTCTTCTAAATGCCCATTCCATCCTCTTCATTGATACCTCTTGTGGAGCACCATTTGCCAAGCCCTTTAGGATAATTTCTTTGCCATCTTTTGTGTATTTCAGCTCCATAGTCTTGTAGTTTTGAGTGAAATCACCTAAGGAATGCAACCATTGAACACCCAAAACAAGATCAATATCACCAATGTCAACAACATAAAAATCATCAATTACCTTATGCTTCCCAAGAGTGAGGGGAAGTTGTGAAATCTTGGTGGAACATGGAATGGAGGATCCATCCGCAATAGTAACTTTGAAAGCTTTACAATTTGTAGTTTCCAACCCCATCTTTCTTACCAAGCTTCCATCAATGAAATTATGTGTGGCCCCACTATCAACCAAAGTAATGACCCTTTGCCCTTGGATGGTGCCTTTTACTCGAAAAGCATGATATTTGGGTATGCCGGAAAGAGTGGCAAGTGTGCTTTCCATTTCTTCCTCTTCCTTCTCTTGCATATGCTCACCCACAACCTCATTAGTCCCATTATTAGCATCATCCAAATCAAAAATTCAATATCTGAATCAATGACTTCAATAAAATGAATTTGGTCTTTACCTTTACAATTATGACCTCTTACCCAAGGGGTCTTACAATCAAAACACAAACCTTTCCTTCTCAACTCATCTCTTTCATCCTTTTGCATGTTGTTTTGGGGCTGATTCCTATGTGGTGGCACATAGGGCTGATTTGGCTTTTTGGGGCCTCTTTTGATGACCCAAGGGTTGTTCCCCTCGTGCTTGCATGGGCTTCTAAAATCAAACCTTGGCTGCCCTTGATTTCCACTTTTGGACAGCGAATTAGTGGCATTAGTACATTGCTACCCCTTGATCCAAAATCACCTCTATAAGCTGCACATTCCAAATCTAAAGCTTTAGTAATAGCTTCTTGTAAAGAAAGAGGATTAAATGCTCTTACCAAACCTTTCAAAGGCTCAACCAAGCCTTCCGTGAAAAGGACAACCAATTTTTTCTCACTAACATCCATCACCATGACTACAATCCATTGGAAATCCCCACATACTCTTCAACACCATGAGTTTGCTTGAGTTGTGCAAGCTCTCGGAAGTGTATTTCCGGATCTTTCTGGTCAAACCTCTCCATGATTCTTTTGCTAAACTCTTCCATTATGTGAATCAAATCATGCCCTTGTGTGTGCATACCATGGAACCACCACTCATGTGCCATACCTTCCAAGTGAAGAGTAACAAACTTAAGGGCCTCTTCCTCATGCATGGGGTTAAAAGAAAAGTAGGTCTCCATCATTTGCAACCATGCTCTAACCAAGATCTTGCTAGATCCATCAAAACTTGGAAGTGAAACTTTCCCCAATCTTTGTTGTAGATCCTTAGGGGGTTGCTTGTGGGCCTTTTTGGCCTTGTTGCCCATCTTCAAAGCACAAAACTCATCAAATCCCAACATATCTCTTGTCAAATTGACTCAAAGATCCATACTCAAGTCTTGTAAGCATCAATCAATTCAACCAATGAGGGTTCTTCGTCATCTCTCTTTGAGTATCCTTTGGCAAAAAGATGCCTTTGAAGAACTTGGGAGGGGTTGTGTAGAGTTCCTTTCCCCACTATGTGTGCTCTCCTCCTATGTTTCTAAACGATTTTCTCGGGTACGAAAACGCTGAAACGGCAATTTTCAAAAATCTCCCTACAAACGCCGACGAAATGTCCGTAAATATATTTTAAAAATAAATAAAATATATATATATATATATATTTAATCGCGTAGCTATGCTCATTTTATAATTGTAGATCATAAGAGATAATTGATAAAGCACTCAAAATATTTTGAATTCATTGAAATTTGAACTTCTAAGTTCTAAAGAGTCATCATTCAACATGGTTACAATTTCAATGATTAACATATACATAATAATAATCTAGATTCTAGAATATATCATCTAGATTTCCTCATAATCATCTCCATGAAATAAGAAACAAATGCATCTCCACTCCCACTAGCTCCACTCTCCCTCCCTTCTACAAAAGATCTTGATTCTTCTTCATCAATATCAAGGGTTTCAAAGTTGGCTAAGCACAAGAATGCTTTGCATCAATGTCATTAGTCTCGTAGGATCAATATCCCAAAGTTTGTGTATGGGACCTCTAACATAGGCTTCACTCTTGTGTGATGCACATGCGCAAATTGGAATGCACATACACTAAATCCTCACCTTTCTCTTTGCTAACTTGTTCTGATTTTGAGTGGATGAAGGAATATGTACTCCAATTCCGCTTTCAAGTAATTGAATTCTTCAGTAAAAGTTATAAAAAATCAGTTAGAAATTTTCAATTAGTAATACTAATAATATTAATTTACTAAGAAGTAAGAACATACATTTTTAATTAATAAACAAACTTTTGATTTCATTTTAATATTTGATACTGTGAAAGGATTTTAATGGCAAAAGGTCGCTCCACTTGGCATCATGGCCATGTGACACCACCACATGTGATTTCTTGTACTGGTGTTGCATTTATTTCACCCATGCTCTTCCCTCTTAGATGAAGAGACAAAGAGCGTCATTTCACAAATGGACCGCACTAGTTACATCTGGATCATAAAAATCCCATATGTTGCATAATCCACTTTTAATTCATGGTCATCATATGGTTTTTGCCTACCGCTTTGGTGCAAGTATTTCATAAATTTAATGAAGCTTCATAAAATTTGGGATTCAGGGCATAGGCTAGAGATGCAATGGGGTGGTCATTTTATTCCACCTTCTCATGAACATGTTCTTAACTTCAGAGGATAATTTTTCTTCTGATCCTACTCTTTTTGTTGTATGATGTCTCTAATTTTTTCAAGCATAAAGTCAATGCCATCATAGATCTCCCAATATGTGCAAGCATTATCTTTCAATATTTAATCATAAATAAAATAGGCTCGAAGTAAAACTAAGCAAGTATGCAACCTTTGCCCACCAAATATCATCAAGTATCACTGATTTTACTTTGATGGCTCTTTTCGTGTTTGATCATGCCTCCACGCGGTCTAAACATCATCAATCACCATAAGCCTTACGACTTGCTTTACCTTCACAAGTTGTCTCAAGACAAGTGTGTGAAAGACAAATCTTGTTTCAGCAACCTATTAAAATAAATTAAAGCAAGTAAATAAAATATAAAATTAAATTTAAAAATGAATTCAATTGATAATTTGATATTTCATAAAAAGTTAGCAAATAAAAAGTAGAAACTAGGAAATTGTTTGGTTACCTTCAAAGAACTCCAATGTCGAGAACCTCCTAAAGATACTGGGAACTTATACCACATATGATGATTCGAGTACAAACATTTAGGCTATCTCATTTGCCTCAAAGTATAAACTTCCTCAATCCATGGTATTTTGCCAATCTTTAATGCATCAAATTCAAGGAGTGTATCTTGCCATTGGTGTCCAAAAATGTGCTCATATCTCCCTCAACAATCATCCTCGTCAAGCTTCAATTTTTGGCATTGTCCCATGATGACTTGGACAACGCCATCTGCATGCCCACCGACTCAATAGCCTCAATCAAAATATTAGCAATAAATTGAGCATCTTTCACTTCACCCTCACAATCAACAACCCTTAAAAACATTGGCCCTTTAGGGCACACTTAACAATGTTGATTAGGGGTCTATTTATTTCGGCATCTTTCCATCCATCTAAATGACATATGCCCCTGAGTCCTTCCAGACTCCCTACACTCAGGCTGCAATGAAGTATGTACATGGGCCACTTTTTGCCAACAATGTGGTTCTCACCTTCTCATAACTAGGGTTTTATACCCTTTCGGTGCATCATTAATACCTGGGTCACATTTTTGCCAATAAGGTGAGCGCAACACATCAAGGGCAACCCACATGCATAAATGCATCGAAAGCACCCAACTCATTAAATGATTTTCTCATTTGTAAATGCTTGCTCTAATGGGCCTTTGGAAATTCTCTTCGTGACAAACACTCTCCCTTTGTTGGAGTTTCATACCCTTCTTGGATAAAAGAAAGGTTTGATGGGTTGGGTGGTTTTTGTGAAACCCTATTTGCAAAGCGGCAAAAATCTAGCTCTTGCTTCCATATCATCATCCTCTTGCTCTTTCATATATGCCAATATATGTTTCGGTTCAACCTTAGCACATTTTCTAATCCTCGTTCTTGATTTCCCCATTAAATGAGCTTTGAGTCGGGTATAAGAGGATTTAAATTATATTTTGCAATGATTGCATACCAAAACTCGAGAGCCACCGCCAAAGTAACGTTCTTCTCAATTTGCACGTCTCCAAAGAGGAGCTCTAAGATCCACACCCCCACTTTGGCTTTCTTCCCCTTCCCCATGCCCTCCCATGAAAGAAGCTCTTTTCCGATGCCATGAATCAAACCTACTTCTACCTTTAAAAATAAAACCATAAACTAAGATAACAATAAATTATTAAATTGAACCACACCCTACATATCATATTATGTTTTTGATCACCAAGTTCACCGTTCAAAGTAGAGGTGAGAGCATACACAGAGTTTGGATTTTTAATTTAAAAAAACTAAATAAACTTTTTTAAAAAAAAAAAATGGAATTAAATTTAAAAACCCTACACATCCTATTCTGCTTTTTCTCACCAAGGTCATATTTTAGGTGTGAGGTGAGAGCATACACAGAGTTTGGATGATATTTATAATTTAAAAAAGAATATATGCTTTTTTTTTAAAAACGCAAAAAAATGTTACAATTTTTGTTTTTTAAAGCATAGAATTTTAAAATTACTAAATTAAACCTATTAGACATCATGATCAATGATCGTGGAATGATGTGTGCATAATGCACACATCATTCGTGATCATTGATCACATTAACATTTTCTTTAGCAAAAAAAAAATAAACTTGAAAAATACCTAGTTTTTCCTCCTCAAGTCAATCCCACCTTCCAAATCTGATTTGAAATTCCCCCTTAAAGCCTTTAGCTCTTAATGAACACGTCCTAAACTCTTCCTTCAAGTTGCTCCTCGATGTCTCTTTGCTTTCACAATGTTAAATGCTAGTTTAATGAAAACTTGATTTATTTAATAAAAAATGAGAGTGTGATTTAGAATGGACCCAAAAAGTCATATAGCTTTTAGGAAGTGTGTTTAGCAAGTCTAGGTAGTTGTATTAGGTTAGGCTCATTTAATGCAAGGTTTTTTCATTTTTAAAGTAAAGTCGTTTTTAAAAGTAAATGTATAGAAACGGCAAAAACATTTCCGGAAACGCCCGTGTTGTTTCTAGAAATGGCACAGCGCGCTTTTAGGGTGAAACGCTTTTGCCGCTTTCCCTCTCGCTTTGAAACGTTTCTAACGGAAACGCCCGCCTTTTAGGGTGAAATCTCGGGATCATAGCTTCCTCTCCATTTGAGTTAGGGACTTGCCCTTACCTAATGCATCCGTGATGAGCTTAGACATTTGCTCACTCATTGTCTTTTAAAGCTCCATGCACAATTTTGCATCAACTCTTGAGGAACTTCACTTGATCCAAAGTGAAAGCCTTGTCCTCCATTGAATCCTTATTTCTCCTTTTGCAGAATAATGGCTCCTTATCTCCTACTTGCATCTCCCCACAAGAGTAGAGGAAAGATGCTCTACCACTATAATATCCCCTTTTGGGATATTCTTTATATCTGCAAATTTAATTAACCAAATCAATCCTAGAAGATTAGATCTTCTTAGTTCGACCTCAAATAACCCAATGCGGCAATAATTCAACCCAAAATGGGGTTGGAGTATGCCAAGGTGGTGGGTTAGATGGGAAGACTAATTAGAATACTAATATCATCCAAATTTGATTTTAACACTAGTTAATTAATTAAATAAACACCCAGAACATCTGAAATTTCCAAAATTAATATCTTGCTCAACACTCAATATTTTTCCACCAAATAAAATGCAGAATATTCTATAAATCAAGGTCTTTCCAATGCACTAAGAAACTGAATTTTCTAACATGAAAACCACCTCTAAAATTTGCCCCAAAATCTGAAAACTAGTCGCTAGGGTTAGGATAAAATATAAAAATTATTTTCAGCTCTTGAAAACCCTTCCAAAACCCTCAAACCATCAGCTCATTCATCGCAAATAATTAATAAATTGCAACAACATGTAGATCTATCACAAACACTTCAAAATATGATGGAATACACCCCAAACCCAGTCGATTTGCCTTAGATAATTTGCAGCAATGAATAAGAACACAATAACCTTCAAAATATCAGTCCCACACTTGGAAAAATAGGCCAAAACAGATCAGATTGTAAATATTGCTTATTTACCCTTGTAACATGCCAAAACAACACCCAAATCAAGTCGCCATAGCTGGAATAAATGCAAATACAGATCAGATTTAATAATTACTTCAAAAGACACCCAAATGTGCCCAAAACAACCACCCAAGCAAGTCGTTATGGCTGGAATAATTGCAGCATTAATGGCAGATCATAAAGCACTAATGAACTCTCCAAAGAACATCAAAAATAATGGCGCCAATCATGGAATGAATATATCAAGTCGCATTTGCTGAATGAAAGCTTAGAAGGTCTCGCTCTCCACAATAATGGTGGTGTTGAAGAATACCATTATAATGTGATCACATGGGCATACATCCCTCTTCAAGAATGAAGATATTTTTGATGAATTCTCAACATGCCCCCAAGGGGTCACCATTCCTCTTTATATAGCTTTAACATTTGAAATCTCCAAGTTTCCCTCCTTTGGCGCATTTTCTCATGTAGAAGGGTCACATTTTGATATGGGTCTTTTTCCCGAAAAGTCAAACTCCAAAAAGAATATTAACTCCCTCTTTTAATATTTAAAATAAAACATAAGAGGAGAATTAATTATTTAATTTTAAAATAAAGGAGTAAAGACATTTTCCCAATATTTATCCTTTAATCCATGGGAAGAGTGGATTAAAGGTCTCCCATATTTTTAATTAATTAATGTCCCAAAAAAGGGGACATTACATCCCCGCAACACATCTCCATGGTGTTTCTATTGAGTGATGAATGCCTCTATGAAGCCAAATAGAGACACCTCATTTCATAGAGCTCTAGAACAATGTGAACTCGGGAGATTCCCAGATCTCCACTCTTTTCTCAACCAACTTGCGATCATGAGACTGATAGTCTTTCTTTAGGATCCTCTTGATCTTGATTGGCGCTTCTGGCTTGATGTCTACATCATCCTTCTCCTCTATCTCGAAGTGATATCAAACATTCTTGCACTCTTCAATATCTAGTCTATTCTCTTCCATAGAAAACAGTCCACTTTGGCTTGTAGACTGATCGGACTAAGCTTGATTGTCTTTGGCTTCCACGCCTTGGTTTGCCTTCTTTTTTAAACTCTAGGAGCTTCAATCTTCTTGTTCTATCTTGGTGATTCATGGTGATAGAATCTTGCAATATGACCAATGTTATGACAATTATAGCAAACAATATCACTCCTACATCTTGAATGATGTGGGTTGTGACTCCTTACATAGTCCCATGAGTACTCATTCTTGGAGAGTCTTCTACACTCTCTTGCTCTATGACCAAACTGACTACATGAGAAACAATAACCATTGAATGAATTTGCATACCTTATGGCGTTAAGATGTCTAATATAATGTGTCTTCATATTGTTCTTGAGGTTGACCTTCTTGTTCACATTAGCATTTTCCTTGTTCTCCTTTTGACCTACTTTGAAACCAAGACCTGCCTTATCATTAGCAGACTTATGACTACTCAAAATGTCATTTAGAGCCTTAATGCTCTTTTCGAACTTCTCAAAGGTCTTCATCTTGCTAGTTGCTTGATCCAATTCTGACCTTAAGGACTCCATTTCTTATTCATATTTGCTGCATTCTTCTTCCTTATCCTTTAGGTTAGCAATGACAATCTCAACTTGTTCAATAATCTCTTCATATTCCTTGGTGTTGTTACTTAGTCTCTCTTCAAAGAGATTGATTTGTCCCTCATAATCTTTGACTACTGATCTCAGTTTCTGATTCTTCCTTCTTTGAAGCTTCGACTCCTCTAAAGCACTCATCCATTCTGCTTCTAAGTTTACCTCAGCCTCTTCCTCATCTGAATCTGCAGATATATCTTCATTTAACATGAACTCTTCTTCTTTAGAGCAACCTGCTTCTCTAGCTATGAATAGGACTTCATTGACAATCTGATTAACACAATCATCGTCATCATCAGAAACATTGTTATCACTTACCTCATATGGACTACATTCCTTTTTAGTATACAGACTTCTCTTGTTCTTGAATGACTTCATGTTGGCATTCTTCTTGACTTGGTCTGACTTCTCATGACCTTTCTCAAATTTTCTCATTTTGTCTATGAGCTGCTCATGCTCAACCTTTAAGGAACCTAGCTTGGTCTTCAACTGATTACATTCAACTTCCTTTGATCTCAAACTTGTATTTGCAACCTCTAACTGATTCTTGAGATCCTTGATGGTCTTTTCATCCCTATTGGCTTCTTTGGCCATGTCACTCTTCAAGGTACATATCTGCTCCTTAAGAACTTTGACCACAGATCTCAACTCTTGACTCTCTTTCCTCAGCTGCTTAGCCATCTTGTGCTTCTAGGATCACCTTCAAGCTATTAGGCCTGCTTCAAAGGACCAAGCTCTGATACCAATTGTTAGAAGCACAATCATTGAGAGGGAGGTAAATCAGTGTCCTTATAAACTTTTACTTTTACTTCAATCATTCATCAAGCCATCATTATATAAGCAATGTTAACTAGTCTAGCAAACCATCAAAGCAACATAACAACCATCCACATGAACATGAAACAAGAGAACACAAATAGCAAGTATGGACACATCATATGTGTGGGAAACCCTCGTGGGGAATAAAACCCACTGATATCTATAATTGGACTATTGTCTTATACAACAAAAACCATGATTTAGTGAAGCACCAACTCCACATGGAGTACCAACCCCAAATTGTCAAGCACCCACTTGACAAAACCGTTAGCAAGCACCCACTTGCAAGGAAGCTACAACTCCCCTTAGTGACTCAGCACCAACTCAGCCACTTCTTGACCAAGCACCCACTCAGCCAAGTAGACATGTTCCCTCCATCTTTATTCTTGTTGCTATCTCAACAAATGATGGTCTTCATTGCTCTTCTCTATCTTCTGCTCTCTTGTTCTTTGTCTGCTCTCTTGAATTCTTAGCACATAGATAACACATCTCTCATTTATTAGTCACATTATCTCAATCCTCTTGCACATACTCTGATACTCAATCATCAAATGATATCCATACCCCTGCTCCTCTACTTTTGGACATTCTCAAAACTGTCTGTTATACTCCTCTCATCAAGCTTCTTCACCATCACTATGTCATATAGGCATTGATCTACACATGCAGATCTCCTGTAAGATGTTCATCATAAACCCTCTTCTCTCCTCATATGGTCTATAAGACCTCATTCTAATCAAGCATGCATCATTTACTCACCATTTTTATCCATGCTCAAAAACTAGTCAAATAGGCCTAATCTGCCTTGTTTATATACTAGTCTCTTCATCAAGAACATTCAAACACTTAGGTCGGCCATGAAAAGATATTTTAACATTATAAAATCATGTTACAAACATGAATCAATCACAATCTTAGTCGGTCACAACTCAAAATAGGCTCAATCCTCATTAGGTCTCAAGAAGACCTAATTGCATTAGGTCTTCCCCTAACGCTACACTTTGTCTTGCTTGGGCCCACAAATCCTTCTCCATAACTAAAAAAACCTTTCAAACATATTGACAAGGAACTCTTCTAACCTCATCCAAGCTTGAATAGCTCTGCATTATTCGTTTACACCATGAAAGTCTTCATTAGGTCTCCTTAGTCCTATTAGGTCTATATACCCAAAAAGTTTGTCTTCAAGAATGAAGCTTGTACCACCTTGAGCCACTCAACCATGACAAATAAAACATGTAGACAGATACTCCATGACCTCAACAACATCACCATATGCATTAGACATCCTCACTCAAGGTATAAGGGCTCAAGAACATCTTTGCACCATGATCACTCAAAACTGTCAACTCACCTCAAAAACCAGGTTATGAAGCGTTGACCTTCAACACATGTATGACCACTTTCAAAGACTCCTAACGCATGAACATGATCCTTAGACACCTTTAGAACATCTTCAAACACAAAAACAATAAGGTCTTAATGGAAAATATTAGACATATAGACCAATCTCTAGACCTCTCTCCTCACAGTCACACTAGAACTAGATAAGCCATTTTGAATTCAATGTTTTCACCACTATACTTGACTTCCAAGCTTCTCCAAAGCAAGAACTTGACTTACGATCATGAACAACTCCATGCACTTGTCGCATCACTCTACCATGAAAACATACTCAAATTCATCTTTTCATTTCTACACTATTCTCACCATTACGGTTGTTAGCTACTACCCAACTTGGATCACCAATTTGGAACACTTAAGAACTAGAACCTGTCCAGAAACTTTCATGGACATGAAACATGAGTCTCTACCTTCTTCCTCCATCCATTTTCTTGGTATGTCCAATGCAATTTTTGACTTCTACAAAGAACATCTTCGAAACAATGTTGGCTAGATTTTCTGCATGGCTGAAAACCTAGGCGATCATGAGATAAATCTCCCTCATTTACCGGTGAGGCTCCCATGTAAGATTTGTCAATTAAATATGCTAGCATCTATATGGGGTATTACTTTAACCATGCAAAGACATGCACCATAGCTGCATAGTTTTACAAACAAGTAAGCAGTTGTTTAAAGAAATGAAATATCTAATGAAGAAGGAAAATAATAAAAACACAGTAAAGAAATAGGGAAGATGTGCAACCCAATCAATAGATTACAGAGTTGATTGCATGCACATAGACAGAACCAATAGATATTAACACAGAATTATCAGCAAATGCAGCTTTCAGATCTAGATCTAGAATAACACAAAATTTATAAATAGATCTAAGACAAGAAGTTAGAAACAAAATGCACCGTGACACAAAGTTCTCCGAAAATCTGCTCCTTTCTATTCATTTGCTTCAAATAGCTATCAGGGGTTCCAACACAAAGTCTAGAACACAAGAATGTTGCTTACAAATTCTCTTCCTTAACCTGAAGGTTCTTCCTCTACTTATAGCATGTAGAGGGGAAATTACAAATAGGAAGCTTTTAGTGAACTGGCACATGTGGAAGTTGTCAAGGAAACACTGCAATCTCCCTCTTGAATTCCTCTTTTCATTTGCATGACATGCATGATTTGCAAATCAAGATATAACCTTCTATTTTGCATGTCCACCTATTTCTAAGTAGTTGACTTCTTCAAATAATGGCTTTTAAACCAATCACTTTGAAGTTTTATAATTTAATTGATCACTCGATTACTTTGTCGAAGAAAATAAGAGAAAAAAAAAGGAAAGTCATGAGTCTTGTTCTTTTTTCATATTTTGCATGCAGTTGATTCTTTTGCCTTTGATTCTCACCAAACTGGATCTGGAAGCAGCTAGATCTGGAAGTGGCTGGATCTGGAAGCAAATGACTATGATTTGCTTGTGGGTATTGCCTTTGACTTGTCTTTCTTCTTATCCTTGAAGCTTTTGTAGTTCTTCTCCAGTACATGCATCAGTGCAATGTTTTCCGTAAATAACTCATCATTTTTATTTTTAATTGCATATGAGCAATTAAAAATTTTGGAAAGCACTCCGGGTGAATGCAAATTCAATGAAGGCTTCAATTGGAAGATTGGGAGCACATGCACAAGATCCTGGAAGGAATTCTCCATGCACTGACTTCTTCACGGGCTGCGTCAGAAACAAGAGGATGAATTTTTGCCGGAAGCCTTTGCAATTATGAGATCTGGGTCTGGATCTGGGCCTACTGACTTCAGCAAATCTAGAAGCTATGCATGATTCCGCAGAGCCTACCCTTTCATCCCACTTTGCCATGGCTGGAGCAATCTTTGTCTGAGAAACTCTTTTTCTTTTAATTATGTCGAATTCTTTGCAATTGGTGCAGATCTCGCGCTTTCTTGATTCGAGGACATATTCAATGGACTGACATTGATTTGCACTCTCTTTCACTTATATGAGCACTGTAATGAATACCGCAATTAATTCGCAGACAAAACGGATTCCAAAGCATAACACTTGATTTTTATCACAAAAATCTGCATATTAAGCCCACGCCCTAAAATTTGAGACTTTGCTTGCATGCAAAGCAAGCATAAATATTTTCAACTTCACCTGGCACTCATACCAACATGCGATAATTAACAAGGCATAAAACAAGCTCTTCCAATCCTAGGCGCCAAACTTTGAAGCATCTCAACAAAGGGAAAATAAACTTCAATGCAAAAATACTCCTTCCTTGGGCACCAAAATTAGGAATAAAAACAATTAATAAATGCAATTAAAGTTATTCTTTAATGCCCAAAGGGGTCGCACTTTTTGACATGGCTGATTTCTATATTTAAAAATCAATTTTTAATGGGGATTATTCACCCTGCACTGCGGCTCCGAAAATCTCATCATCCACTTAAGCTGTTTGACTTTCATAATGGGATTTTTTACCCTGCAAGGCAGGTAAGAAATTCCCATCAATGCCTTAAGTGGTTTTTCTTTATCTCATAATGGGAATTTTCACCCTGCAAGGTAGGTAAGAAATTCCCGCCTGCCTGTTGCCTCTAATTTTCCCATCATAACTTAAGTGACTTTGCCTTCATGGGAAAAAGTACCTGCAAGACAGGTACAAAAACCCCACCCCTACAAAATGGCGACCAAAATCCCACTGCAGCTTAAATCCATCCATTCCCAAAAATGCGACTTGCTAGGAGAGGCTTTTTGTGCACGACTTCGTCTTTTTAAAGAGAAGTTGACTTCCTAAAGTTGATTCCTTCTGGCATGGCAATCGTAGATGATCTCTAGATACTCCAGAAAGAAAACAGACTGTACTGGCGAAGCCATTGACCTAGGGGAATTTCACAGAGAAAAACACGCAAAAACTAATAAAAGCGAAAACGCGTTGCCGAGAAAGTCAGTCACGATAAAGCCCTGGATCTATTCCCCTGTGAAAACCCTACTAGTATATGTGAATATTGACATGCAAAACTTCAACAGGGTTAAACCGGAGCACAATTTACTTCAAACGGGGCTTTAAATAATTAAATATAATTTTCCCACAGACAAAACTTGGCAAAAGGATAAAACGAGTTTCGGCATCTGGGTATTTGTCGAAATTGGCTCATATGATTCACTAGGAATATCTTAACGCAATACAGGCATCTTCTGGCAATAAAAACACAAAAAGACTTGTTATTTTAAAAGAACGAAAAATTTAAACATGGGGTAGTCTCGATTTCGTGGTAAAATCAAGACACCAAACAAGTCTTTTCTCGTAGGGTCCACTCACTCATCTCGACAACTCAATACCACACCTAGAGGTATCTCGGGACAATTGACTACAAGCTCTAATCATTAAACAAGGCAATCCAATCCATTATGAGCTGTTTTGAGCAAAATCTTTCCTATCGAGTCCTTATTAGGGTTTTAGAAGGTTTTATGAGTAGTTTTGGGTTTTGAATTGTTCAAATCCAAAACTAATGCTAGGAAATCTTAGCTACGACCCTTCGCCATCTCTCCTCAACAACTCAGGTTCCCATGCAGAGGATTAACATGCTAATGAACACTTGAAAGTGCTTCTCGAGTTTGCATTCTCCATTCTGTGAGCTCAAGGAGGCCAAAAGCTCATTTTCTTGCTAAATCCTCCAAACCATGACTTGAAACTGCATCAACATACCTCGAACAACATGACTTACCTCTATCCATCCTCACATTTGCATACTTGCTCCGAAAATTGATCGTCATACCTCATTAGGCCATGTTTTCTACACCTTGGTCTTTCATGCTTCAACTGACCTTCACACCTCTGTCCATGCACTCTACACCATATTCTCATGCTCAAACAATGATGTCAACCTCTCATATGCTTGTGCTAATGCATTTCATCATGCTTCACTCATTTCACCAAGCTACCATGCACATACCTTCACTATGTCTCTTCATGCCATGACTAGGCTTCTCAAGCACTTGAACATTCTTCAATGACCTGTACTCAAACATGCTAACCTTTGACAACACAACATCACTCCTGCAAACCTACTTGTCATCATACCTTCACCGTCACACAAAACCTCCCATGCTATAACCTTGACAACCTTCAATTTTTCTTCAAATTCTCTCTCTTTGTCTTCAAATTCTCTCTTAAGAAGACCGACCTCCTAATGCATTTTTAATCTTCACTTAAGAAGACCAGCCTCATAATGAAGAAATTGAAATTCTCCTTGCTAAGTCTTCTTTCCCCTAGTAAACAAAATAATTAATCATGAAGGTACATCACTTACAACCATGGCGAGTTCCCCTCCTTTGTTCCCTCCCTGATGCCCACAGGAGGAGGAATGGGCAAAAGGTCTTCCATAGTGACTAACTTGGAAAGGGGGACATAACACTCACAAAAATAATTGAAAAACATGACAATTACTCCCCTTGCTCATTTCCTTCTTGCCCACATGAAGTGGAATGGGCTCAAAGTCTTCAAATTGAATTAACTTGGAAAAGAGGACATTACAGTGCAAATATTCGAACACCTTATGGCTATCTAGGAGGGAATTAAGCGCAAGGGCGGATGATCTACTACCTCTCAAGGAAAAGGAAAACATAAAGGGGACAGCCATGCCCCAAACTTTCAGCTTGAAGGCTAAAATCATCACTACTTCCAATTGCTACATTGCATCATTTGCAACCATACAAGTGGGTTTACAAGTGCCTTCAGTCAAGGGAAGGAGTTCTTTTCAGTTTGTGATTGCTAATATGATATTTTCAGTCCTTACATGGCTGTTCTCAGCCACTACATTGCCCACATTGTTGATTTTTGCAAAAAGGTTTCAATTTGGTATTTGTTGTACCTTTTTCATGTTGTTGGTCATAAAAATAACAGGTATAAGACTGTTGTTATCAGCTAAGGACAGTTGCAAGCTTGCACAAAATAAGGGAAAGTCTTTGATAGAAGTTGGAGAAAGGGTTCAGCTGAAGAAGATCTTCATGGCAGCCACCAGGGTACCTAGTTGGATGAAAATCCAAGTGATTTGTGGCCGTTATAATTCATCTCCAGCCTATCCACCATCTGATTTTTATGAGATATGGGGAGGAACAACTCGTCAAATCATGGGAGGAGCCATTGGGACCCAAGGTTCTCGTATTCCAAAACCTTATTTGCATAGGAGCCAAGTAAGGAAGCAGCAACACAATAACACGGGTATATGGTAGCCTTCGGTCTTACGGGAGTATGCGGATGTTTCTAGATATCTACAATTTTTTGAGGAGCAACTTGTGTAATGTCCCCTTTTTCAACTTAAGGCCAAATAGAGACTTCTTTCCATTCTCTTCCTGTGGCCAAGAAGAATAAGTGAACGAGGGAAGTAATTGAACTTCAATTCATTTTTCTTTTATTATTTTTAATGTTTTTCTTTGGAGTTTATCTCCCTAAGGCAAGTTGCTTGGGATTATGAGATTCCGAACAAGGAATTAAAAGATAAAGTGAAGCTTGGAGGTCGGTCCTCGCCTATTTGGCCTTTGGCGCCAACCAAGGGATATAAAAGAGGTTGCTTGGCCTCATTTGGAGATCATATTTTGGCGCATATACACTTATACTTGTTTTTTTGGCTGATTGCTCAATACCTTTCCACTTGAGGACAAAAACCCTCTTGTGTGGCATCCAAGGAGGACGAAACCCTTCCTTGTGGCTTAGTGGAGGACGAAAAACTCTCCATAGTGGTGAAGTGAAGACTCTCTTGCAAATTTGGGTCTAGGGCATCAATAAGAAGACCTATAAAGAGCTTTAGCATATTTTTGAGTCCTCCTCCTAGTGAAAGATCCCCACTAATATCTGGTTGAAAGCTTAATGGAGAAATTATGAAACCCCGGCTCAAACAACACACAAACTAAAAACCAACACTGCAAATCTGAATTTTGAAGTGAAATGCGACTAGGTTTAAGTGCGAACCGGACACAAATATCACACAAATAAATTTGTTTCAATCATAAACTGATTACAATATTTTTAGAAGCCCAAATATGCAATAAACCTGATTTTTAAAGGTAAGTAGTGGCTGCAAAATAACTCAAAAATCTGCATATAAATCTGACTGGAAATACCCTTAAAACCCTCCTAAAAAATCTGATATTAATTTCTTTTGAGCCCAAAATGACAGCACAACACTATTGGGTGAAATCAGATTTTTTAGAGCACAAATACACTTGGAAATATACCTCAGAATGCTGCAGACTACTGTGGACTGAAACAACACTGAAACTCTTCCATAAATTCTGAAAATGACTTAGTTAAATCCCAAAAATTCAGTATAAGTGATGGCAATGATATTCAGACTTGTAATGATTCCCAAACACAATGAACTAGCCAAAAGATGGGTCGCTTCACTTAGGAAAATTAGGATAATGCTGCTACAAAATATTTCTTCAAGCTCATGCAAAAACTCAACAATACTGCTGGAAAATACTGAAATCCCGTGCAAGTACAATAGAATTTCCTGTGTGGAAATCCCTCACATTCTCTAAGAGGGTTTTCATCCTCTAGAGGTATAAACTAAGGGTTTTCGTCCTTAGTATATTTATGCAAAAGCTCAAGGCTTGAGACACAAATCAGAAATTGGTATAATGATTATCAGATGCCTTCTCCCAAGTCGAACTCTCCTTTATAAAGGAAAAGTGACCCAAGGGAACCTCTTTTCAAACCAATCAGTTGCGTTGGTCTTCTCTATGCATGGTTCTTTCTCCTAGGCCAAGTCGCATTTCCTTAGGAGGAATACAAAAATTAATTATATTTTTATCCTTCCTAAACTTCATTATTCCCCTTTGGCCCAAGTCGCCATTATCCTTTCTAGGAAGAATAAAATATAATAAATCCCTTTACAATGATATTTGCCCCTCAAGGCAAATCATATTTACCATAGGGATTATAATTTATTTCTATTAAGCCAAATAAATTAATATAAGTGCTTTAATAATTTTATTTTATTTTTTTATAGCACTTTATAATAATTTATTGTGACTTAAGTCACCCTTATGCACCCCCTTTGGCCGTCGGGTAGACAAAATGGGCCAAAGGTCTTCGATAAGAATTATCCGAAAAGAGGGACATTACAGTCCTCCTTTCCCGGGATTGCTTGCCCCCAAGCAATCTCAAGTAGCAAATCTGCATTCTCATCAATCCCCGGATCCCAAATCAGCCTAAGCTTTTTGAATGGCTTCACATGCACTATACCAAACTGCTCAAGGTCTGCAAAAGAGAGCTTATGCAACTTACTCATAAAAAGTGCCACAATCCTCCTCAAGTATCCCCCAATTTTCCGTACTCTTCGTCATGTCCTTGCTGTCCCAATGGAGGTGTTCCAAAATCACTGCTTTCTTCTACACCAATTCAATTTTGCTATCTTGAGCCATTTGATGAAAAGAATAACAATATGTCATTGTTGAGGCTTCATTGTAAACCATGGCAAGGAGCTGTACATTTGGATCAACAAGCTGAAAATGAGGTTATAAGTGGAGAAAAATCTGAATACTAGAGGAAAGTTCAAGCAGAGCTTCCAAGGGAAGTTGTTATGAGGTACACCCATGAAACAAGGGCATATCCGGGTACCCATGACCACTTTCAGTCTGCTGTAATTTTCAGACCAGCAACTAATGGTAAGCCATATGATATTTTATTTGGTCATGACAAGGGTCTATTGCATCACTATTTATCATTGCCATGCTTGGGTGATCATTACTATGCTAATGAGTTAAAGGAGCAAGGTTGCGAGAAGACTCTTTACCGAGGACTCGCTATACATCTCCCAAACAAAGCCTATGAGGTGGGTTTTATGACAGTCCAATGATGATTAAGAGAAGAGGAGGTATGGTGAAGAGTTACATAGATTGCATACATCCTTGGAATCCAGGTAAATCCTTGAAGCTCGAGGAAAATGAAGGTAAAGATTTCAGTTTTGATTTTTCCTCTCTTTGCTTATGGAAGGGAAGGAATTTGATGAGCTTGTATGAAGCAGGGGAGAATTCTAGCATGACATGTTTGAGGCATCCTAAGCTTGGTAAGAATTCTGATTTTATTTTCTATATATTGCTAACCCATGGTTCCATGAATGAACCAAAGGAAAAATGGGAAAGTATTTCCATAGTCTTCATCACCGAGCTGCTCATGGTTCAAGGTACGGGTTGTTTATACGTTGTGTTTGATAAGCTCACAAAATATTCCCAATTTTGTACATTTCCAGCCTATCAGAGTAGTGTGACATAAGCATGGTTGAGTTTTCATGCAAGGGAAAACCAACAAAGTATGTGGGTGGCTAGTGGTGACAAAAGGAGTGTACTTTGGAGAACCATAGCTCAAAATTTCAGACTTGGTACTGCTGTCATTATTCATATCAGCCACCACATGATTTCATTTGCATGCATACTAGTGGGTAGGCAAGTATTTTCAGTCAAGAGGTGTAGCAATTTTTGATTGATGAATGTTGGGAGGAAATTTTTAGCCTTTAGAGAGGTGTTTTTAGTCATTGCCATGCTCACAATTCCTAATTTTGCAAGGATGTTTCAGTTTTGCAGCTGCTATTCCGTTTTTAAGTTACTAATTTTGATAAAATCAGATTATAAGTTGTTGTTTTCAGACTTGAACAACAACAAGAGTGATCCTTTTGAAGTCATTAAACCATTGGAAAATAGTGGTAGATGGTTCCAGCTGAAGAAGACAAATACTTCAGCCAACATAACTTCAATTGGGGGAGAAATCAGGTGCTTTATGACTGTCATACTTTGTTTCCAACCACCTACACTCTAGTTTTTAAAAGAAAAATTCACAGTTACAGCTGTTTTTGGGACAACATCACTGAAGTATTTGGAATCCATCTTTCGGATGGAAATTATGAGATGGTGACAAGCAAAGGCAGGGAACTAGGTATCATGTCCCTAAGGCATGATGAGAGTATAAAAGTGTTAAACACTATTGTTTTCTTTGATATGTTTTCTTTATGTGCAGATACATCAAAGAAGAAGCAGTTGAGATTCATTTGGGATCTAGGTACTTACAATTGCTCGAGGACAAGCAATTTCGGGAGGACTGTAATGTCCCCTTTTTCGAATTAATCCAAAATAGAAGAATTCTTGCCTTTCTTCTTTTTGGAGGCAAGAAAAGGATGAATAAGGAAAGACCTTGGGTTATATTTCAATTTTCTTCATTCATATTTATGATTTTATTTATGTATTTCCCTTCCTAAGTTGGTCCACTGGGTTGGAGAGCTTTTAATAAGCACAAAATGAAGAAATAAGCTTCTAAGAAGGTCAATTGGGTTTAGAGAGAACCTAAAGGCAAATTACAAGATAAATGAAGCTTTATGAGGTCGGTCTTGCCTATTTGGTCTTTGGTGCCAAGATTGGGCTATTTAAGTAGACTAATGACTTCATTTGCATCTCTCTACTGTTGGTGAATTTTATCTAAACTTGAGCTTGGGCTGTTTGCTCATTGTCATTCCACTTTGGGCGAAAATCCAATTGTGTGGATTTTCCAACAATGACGAAAACCCTTCTTGTGGTTGGTTGGAGGACGAAAACCCTCCATTCTTGGTTGAAGTGAAGTCATCTTGAAGACCTTTTGCAGATTTGGGCATTGGAGGATAAAGGAAGATATCTACAAGTGTTTGCATGTATTTATGAGCCCTTCCTAGTTGGAGCGACTAGGGTTTGTTAGCATCTAGGTGCCTTCTAGGGCACGAAAATCAGATTTGCTTTCATATTTGGATTCCTCATAATTTATAAGGCTGGAAACAATCATATTTTGTGGAGTTTGGGGTTTGGAAACCCTTTGTTTCATAATTTCTTTGAGTTGTACTTCTGCTGCAATTAATTAATTTTCCAGCTGTGTTTTCATTCAAGTTTCATATTGGAAAGTGGTTTAAATACATCCTAAAATATCTATCTATATTTTGGTTGGATGATTTGATGAGTTTCAAGTGATTTTCCTTCATTTTTGGACTATTGTTATAAAAATCAGACTGCTGATTTCCAGCTGTCATAAATTTCAGTTTGCTGGTCTAAAAATAAGAATTTAATAATATTGGGGTTTGTGTGATTTCCTCTTTTTCAGTTGAAGTCCCAATAAGGGACATTACAACATTTCCATCCTCACCTAGCAAACTTGGAAGTTTGACTCCCTCTTCCTCAAGCTCCGTAGCCTCTTTCTGCTTTGCCAACAAGATGGGGCTCTTCTCTATTAGGGTTGGGATATCCTTCCCATGACCCTTGTGCATGGCTTGGGGCTTGGACCAAGTTTCAATGCCTGCTCTATCTTTTCTCCATCCTACAAACTCGAAAAATGATAGGGCGTCATGAATAACTTCTGAAAGGGCTTGGTACTCCTCGAAGCTAGTTACAACCTTGTTAACCTTTTAAACCCTAGGCTCTTCCTTGAAAGAGCTTCACCTCTGTAGGATCTGTATGGTGAAGGCAAGAGAGTCCAAGGTGCCCGCTAGTCTCTCTCGCATCATCATCATTTTGTCCATCTTTCTTCCACACAAGAAACCCTACAAGATGGGAGGATCGATGCTCTAATACCACTGTAATGTCCCTTTCCAGGTCTGAAACTGAAAAACAAGGAATTAACACAAACTCCAATCTGATTTAAATATTATTTTTAGACCAACAAACTGAAAATTAAATCAGTACAGAACAACGAACTGATTTTTATAACACTAGTTTGAAAAACACAAGATTTCACCCAAATACCACCCTACAATTCATCCACAATATTTATAGACCCTTTTAGGAACCTTTTAGAACAATTTCCACCATAAAAATCAAGCTAAAACTCAGCTGAAAAATTATTTATTAACAGAAGTACAAAAAGAGAAATAATCAAAAGGAGGGTTTCCAAACCCCAACCGTAATGTCCCCTTTTTGAAGACCCTTAGCCTATTTTTCCCCATGGGCTTTTGGGATGTTGCAAGGGGAAAACTATGCTAGTAATTGAATGATATTGCCTGGAGAGTGATTTTAATCATTTGTCATTATAAAACAATATTCATTTAATTATTAGTTCTCATTTAATTATGGATGTTAGGTGGTTTTTCCACTTGTATTATTGCTCACAAAAGAATATTTATTGAGCAATTAATGTAATTTATTATTTAATTTAATTCCCCAAAAATACAAAATTAAAAGGGAATTAATTAAATAATATTAAGTGGCTTTTAATGACAAAAAGACCCTTAGAAAGGGGACGCCACACATAGAGGGGGAAAATAAAATAAAAAGGGGAAATTATAAGCATGCCTTATAATTTCAAATTATGGTTTTCCCTCCAAAAGGGAGTCGCTCCACCCTAGGAGAAATCTATAAATATATGTTTTGACATTGAGGGAAGGGTTATGTTGATGAATCTATTTGATTTCACTCCATGCTTGGAGTAATGGGATGTATGCCCTAGCTCTCTCTCTTTCATTGTAAGCTTCATTAGAGGCCATTGTTGAAGATATTGAAGACTCTCTTGTTCTATTTATGGTGTTCTATTGTGTTGAAGTATCTTTTATGCATGATTCATACTTGCTAACATTGGCGACTTGTTTAGATGTGTGGCACATTTGTTTGTGAAGGATATTTGAATGATTAGTGGTGATTATTGAGTGTTTTATGATCTGTATTATTGCTGCAATTATCCCAGCTATAGCGACTTGCAAGGGTGGTCATTTTTGGCATAGTTGGGTGCCCATTGAAGTAGTTTAAAAATCTGATTTGTATTAGTGTTTTGTGACTCCACTCTAAGCGATTTTGGAGGGATTTCATAGGGTTTAGGAGCTGCTGGTTATTGCTGGATTTATTCTAAGTATGGCGACTTGATTTGAGTATGGTTTTGGCATGTTTTAATGGTGAACAAGCTATATTTGAAATCTGATCTGAGTTGACTTATTTTTTTGAGTTTGGGCATCTATTTTGGGGTGTTTTTGAAGGACTTTAAGAGCTGGAAATAATTTAAATGTTTTATGCTAACCCTAGCACTGGGTTTCAGATTTTGAGGACTGTTTTGGGAGGGGTTACAGTGTTCAAAAATTCAGATTGATAGCTCTTTAAAAGCTCTTGATTTATAGAAAATTCTGCAATTTATTTGAGGACAAAATATGGAATATTGAGCAAGTTATGAATTTTCCAAGTTTCAATCATCTGAGCAATATTTAATTATTATGTGTCAGGGTTTCATCTACACAGTTTCAGATTTCGTGGGTTGATTTGCATGCCTTCTACTTATCAAAAAATTATGTTCTATAGCTTGTTGGAAAGCTAAAAATATGAAGAATCTTTTGGCATTGGTTTGATAGAAAAATATTGAGTGGTGAAGAAGTTATTAATTTTTGAAGTTCAACTGTTCTAGGGGCATTTTATTTATTTAGTAACTGCTGCAATAAATTTCAGATTTGAAGAGATTAATTTCCTAACTGGTTCTCCCATCTAATCCACCACCTTGGCTCACTCCAACCCCATTTGGGTTGTATTGAAGTTAACATTGGATTATTTGAGGTCGAACTATGAGGGTTTAATCCTTCTAGAGTCGATTTAATAAGTCAAATTGCAGATTTGAATAATATCCCAAAAGGAGATATTACACCAACAATGCCCAAATATGAATGATTCCAACCTTATAAATTATATCAAATATCAATATCAATAAATAAATGAGTGCTATGCCCTAGAAGGCACTTAAAATGACTTCAACCCTAGTCGCTCCCTAGGTGTAATGTCCCTTTTTTCGGATAGTTCTTATCAAAGACCTTTGGCCCATTTTGTCTACCCGACGGCCAAAGGGGGTGCATAAGGGTGACTTAAGTCACAATAAATTATTATAAAGTGCTATAAAAATAAAATAAAATTATTAAAGCACTTATATTAATTTATTTGGCTTAATAGAAATAAATTATAATCCCTATGGTAAATACGATTTGCCTTGAGGGGCAAATATCATTGTAAAGGGATTTATTATATTTTATTCTTCCCAGAAAGGACAATCTTAGGCCAAAGGGGAATAATGAAGGTTAGGAAGGATAAAAATATAATTAATTTTTGTATTCCTCCTAAGGAAATGCGACTTAGCCTAGGGTCAGTTTTCCTTTATAACGGAGAGTTCGACTTGGGAGAAGGCATCGAGAATCATTATACCAATTTTCTGATTTGTGTCTCAAGCTTTTGCATAAAAATACTAAGGACGAAAACCCTTAGTTTATACCTCTAGAGGACCAGCAGTATTGTTGAGTTTTTGCATGAGGAGCTTGAAGAAATATTTTGTAGCAGCATTATCCTAATTTTCCCAAGTGAAGCGACCCATCTTTTGGCTAGTTCACTGTGTTTGGGAGTCATTATAGGTTTAAATATCATTGCCATCACTTATACTGAATTTTTGGGATTTAACCAAGTCATTTTCAGAATTTATGGAAGAGTTTCAGTGTTGTTTCAGTCCACAGTAGTCTGCAGCATTCTGAGGTATATTTCCAAGTGTATTTGTGCTCTAAAAATCTGATTTCACCCAATAGTGTTGTGCTGTCATTTTGGGCTCAAAAGAAATTAATATCAGAATTTTTAGGAGGGTTTTAAGGGTATTTCCAGTCAGATTTATATGCAGATTTCTGAGTTATTTTGCAGCCACTATTTACCTTTAAAAATCAGGTTTATTGCATATTTGGGCTTCTAAAAATATTGTAATCAGTTTATGATTGAAACAAATTTATTTGAGTGATATTTGTGTTGGGTTCCCACTTAAACCCTAGTCACATTTCTCTTAAAAATTCAGATCTGCAGTGTTGGTTTTTAGTTTGCGTGTTGTTTCAGCTGGGGTTTCATAATTTCTCCATTAAGCTTTCAACCAGATATTAGTGGGGATCTTTCAGTGGTATCATAGCTTGGATCCTCCCACCCTAGAGGGTTAGTTTGACTAGAGCCATAATTCTGCCAGCTTGTTGGGTAATGGTTGCATTCAAAGGTGATATCGAGCAATGTTCCTCCTACCTGCAGAGTTTTGATTTTTGATTCTATGCAACCACGAGAGGTTGGGCCACACAGATATTACACAAAGAGACAAGCACGACTTGTGGTTGGTTTTGAAACAGGTAATAGAGCTGAAATCATGGGTGATAGACAAGAAAGCCCTCCCCGGGATGAGCTAGTGGATCCGGACAGAGAACTTTTGAGGACAATGGTAACCATCCAAAGAACGGCTGATTCAGTGCATGGATCGTATGGGCTCTACTCTGGAAAGATTGACATTGGAAAAGCCAAGAGACAAATATGACAGGAGAGATAAATCCATATCGGTTGCCGGTAGTCACGAAGGCACAGGAGATCACCTTTGGAGATTGGTAGTGTGAGGGGATCTCCTCACCGTGAGAGGAGGCACACTCATTCAGATGAGAGGAGGCCTACCCGAACAACAGATAGGCCAATGCAGCCCAATTTCTGCCTAGAGATGAACCACCGAAGGTTAAAGACCCACTAGAGAAAGTGACCTTCCAGGACAATGTCATGGCAGCTAGTGATGAGTGGAGGAATCTACCACAGCATGTGAGGGATACTTTTCCCCTTCTGTAATATTGTGCACATAAGAGAGATAGTTTGAGAGCCAAACAAGACAGGAGGCCTAGATCAAATCAGAATAGGGAGCTGAAGCAGGCTACCAACAAGGTGACTCTTTCCACCTTTGATGGGAGTGGGAAGATCAATGTCGAGCTTGGATTCATAAGATCGACACATATCTCACCCTCAAGCCTATGCAGGAGGAGGAGGCCATTCAGTTTGCTACTTTGCACCTTGAGGGAGTAGCATATGATTGGTGGCATCATGGTTTGGTAACCCAAAATCATGATCTCTTACGGTCTTACAGAGAATTCAACGAGCGGTTGATTGCTAGGTTTGACAGGAAGGATGTGGAGTTGTACTACAGGGACTTGGCTCAGCTCCGCCAGATGGGACATGTTGATTCATACATCAACGAGTTCCAACACATAGCAGTGATGGTTCCAGAGATGCCGGAAAAGCGTGTGGTGATGCTCTTTATAGAGGGACTTCATGATAGATTGAGGGGTTTTGTCAAGGCTCTTAAGCCTAGAACTTTGCATGAGGCCATTCAGATAGCCTTGGACTTAGACACTACTCCTCTAGTTCAGCCCCAAAAGAAGAATGTCAAGAATGAAAAATCAGAGCAGCATGGAAGTGAGCAGCCCACTTCTTCAAAGGTTGAGTCTACACCAAAGATGGACCTTGATACAAAGAATGATCTTCGCAGAAAAAACTTATGTTTTCATTGCAAAGATCCTTGGGGACCGGGTCATAGGTGTCTTGGAAAGGGTAAGATACATCTCATTGAGGTTATTTCAGATGTGGATGATGATACTGATTCAGAAAATGAACAGGAACAACCAACACCAAACATTGAAAATGAAGGTAAAATCACTTATCTTTCAAGAGCACCAAGGTATAATCCATTCATGTTTGAAGGTACAATGCTCGGGTGTAAAGTCATGGCACTTCTTGATAGTGGATCTACACATAACTTCATGGATGAGGGTTTGGTAAGCAAAAGAGGTTTGCATTGTGATAATTTTGAAGGCTTTGATGTAACTATAGCAGGTGGTCTCACTATTCCTTGCAAGAAGAAAGTAAACAAAGTCAACATTCTATTTGGTGAGTATACACTTTGTGATGACTTCTATGTTATTGACTTGAAGGATAACAATGTTGTGCTTGGTATGCAATGACTTCATTCGCTAGGAAGAGTCACCCAAGATTTGCAAGCTATGGAGTTGAGTTTCCAACATGAGGGGAAACAAGTCACCATGAAAACACTCAAATACACGCTGCCCCATCAAATGACAGACAAGTCTATGATAGTTATGGACAAGAAATCACCTAATGAAGACATCTATGAGGATTTTTCACTACATATCAGAACATCCCCAATATGCTCAATTATTTTTATCGCATGAGACTTGCTTGGGCTATCTCCAACATTCTCTTCATTATCTTGCTCCTTGTGCTTCCCTTCATCCCTTTGCTCATACTTCCAAGATCCCGTAGTATTTTGCCACATGCAACCATTAGATATCAAAGGAATATCATTAACACCAAAGGTTTTTACCTTCCACTTCCCTTGGTTCTTGCTTGGCAATTTTTTCATTCTCTTGAGCTTTCATACGGCTGTCTGGAAACTCAGTCAAGGAATCAGCTTTGGTAATGGTGGCGGGTGCTTCGGGACTCCCAAAAGTTGATCCATCATTATGAGCTGCTGCTGCAATGGTTCTTCCTTCTTAGCATGGTGGATATCTTCCTCTTCCAATGCATCCTTTTTACCCTTAAGCAAATCTGGTTTCTTTTCAACATTTTGCCACACACACCCATTAGAAGCCAATGAAATATCATTAAATATTAAGGGACTTTTACCTTGGGACTCATGCTCCATGATTTCCCTTTCCTCTCTAGGCTCATGCATCAAACTTTCATCTTTTGGCTCTTTATTGATTGTTGTTATAAACAGACCAACAAGCTGATTGTTATCATGTTTCCTTGAGAAATGGGTTTCAACCATCCCTTTCACTTCCCCTACTTGTTCATCATCCTCCCTTTCAATCCTAGATTCAACACATGCTGAAATATTATCAGTATTAGCCAAACAATGATCAATAATTACCTCATCATGTTGACTCTTGGCACAATGATGGGAGTAAGGGCCAATTCTTCCTCCTTTGTGGTTCCATCTCTTTCAAAATGCAGATCTGATTTTCCCGGCATGTGTGTGACTATTGAAGCTCAAAAATTTGTCATGTGGACTTGAGAACCCTCTACCTTCAAGCCCTTCTTTATGCACAACGTCCACACCCTTGAGTGTGGGGTCCTTATGGAGGGTTGACCCCTTGTTGCTTGGGGTTTTGACCCCGTGCCAATTCCAACTCTTTCTGTCTCCAACTTCACGAACTCGCAAAGGTAGGGCATCTCGGATCTTCTCCGGAAGAGCTCTATACTCTTCATACCATGTACCAATGTTGCTCCCTTTGGATGGTTGAGAATTAATGACTTCCTTTGAAGAGATCCTTCCACCATTTGAACCTTGAATGGTATGGATCAACCGAGCCATTGTGTTGGCCAATCTTTCTTACCCCGTAGTAAACTTATCGATGTTGGCTTCTTGAGGATCCTTGTTAGCCACATTATCCTCCTCTCTTAGCTGATCTGCTTTCTTTCTACTTTGATAAAAAAGAAAACCCTTATTGCCCTCTTCTATGAAAACTCTAGGCTGGAAAGATCGAAGCTCTGATACCACTGTAATGTCCCTTATTGGGACTTCAACTGAAAAAAAAAAAAATCACACAAACCCCAATATTATCAAATTTTGATTTTTAGACCAGCAAACTGAAATTTATGACAGCTGAAAATCAACAGTCTGATTTTTATAACAGTCCAAAAATGAAGGAAAATCACTTGAAACTCATCAAATCATCCAACCAAAATATAGATAGATATTTTAGGATGTATTTTAACCACTTTCCAATATGAACTTGAATGAGAAACAAAGCTGGAAAATTAGTTGACTGCAGCAGAAATACAGCTCAAAGAACTTATGAAACGAAGGGTTCCCAAACTCCAAACTCCTAAAAATATGATTGTTTCCAGCCTTACAAATTATGAGGAATCCAAATATGAAAATAAATCTAATTTTCATGCCCTAGAAGGCACCTAGATGCTAACAAACCCTAGTCGCTCCAACTAGGAAGGGCTCATAAATACATGCAAACACTTGTAGATATCTTCCTTTATCCTCCAATGCCCAAATCTGCAAAAGGTCTTCAAGATGACTTCACTTCAACCAAGAATGGAGGGTTTTCGTCCTCCAACCAGCCACAAGAAGGGTTTTCGTCCTTCTTGGAAAAGCCACACAATTGGATTTTCGCCCAAAAGTGGAATGACAATGAGCAAACAGCCCAAGATCAAGTTTAGATAAAATTCGCCAAAAGTAAAGAGATGCAAATGAAGTCATTGGTCTCCTTAAATAGCCCAATCTTGGCACCAAAGACCAAATAGGCAAGACTGACCTCATAAAGCTTCATTTATCTTCTAATTTGCCTTTAGGAACTCTCCAAACCCAGCCGACCTCCTTAGTAGCTTATTTCTTCATTTTGAGCTTATTAAAAGCTCTCCAACCCAGCCGACCAACTTAGGAAGGGAAATACAGAAATAAAAATCATAAATATGAATGAAAAAAATTTGAAATATAACCCAAGATATTTCATTGTTCATCCTTCTTGCCTCCGAAAGAAGAAAGGCAAGAAGTCTTCTATTTTGGATTAATTTGAAAAAGGGGACATTACAAATGCCTATCCCTCTAAGGTTATGAAGGAGGAAGATATATCGCATGACAGCTTGGTTACTAAGAGGGAGCAACCCTTGGAAGTCTTAGAAACCCCCAACCTCTTGCCAAAGTGGATCTCTTGGCTGATTTTCCAAACAACACCATAGTGACACAAGGGTTTGATGAAATAGTGGAGCACGAGCCAAGAAAGGAGAAGGAGATCAATGAGCATACAACTCAAGGTAAAGACTTTTTGGTATTTGACGTTGACATGTTGGTATTTAATGATTGCATAGGGCTGAATTTTAGCAAGGAAAAATCAGATTTGGGGAAGGAACAAGGGGATGGCATTGTTGGAAGTCATACCCAAGAAGAAAGGGCATTTCCGGGTGCCCATAATCACTCTCAGCCTACTGGAATTGTCCTAACAGCAGTCAATGAAAAGCAAAATGATGATGGATTAGACTTCCATAAGAGCAATGAAGACATTCCAACCACATATGAAGACAACAAAAGGTATGAAGCTAATTCAGATTTATTGTTTTCTACCATACCATCTCAGATTTGTGGTCATGGGAAAGGGTTGCAAAGGATAACCATAGGGAAAGTTTGATGCTCCATAGGAAATCAAGGCAAAGGGGCACTCCTCGTGGTGCTAAGGATGTGGAAAAATCAGAATTACAAGGGGTTAATGGGGCTAGAATTCCGGGTGACATTGTTGGGAGGCATGCCCATGTAATAAGGGCCTCTTTTGATGCTCATGATAATCCTCAGCTCACTGGAAAGTTCAGGACAGCCACATATGGTAAGCAATTTCATCATCTTCTAAGCAAGGATTTACTACATCACCTTCATATTGTGTCTTTGCAATGTTTTGGTTATCCTAAGAAATATGCTAACAACCTTGTGAAGATGAAGGGTACCAAATGGGAAGAGGATTCCACTTCAGCCCTAGGAAGTGGACTCTTTGTTGACAATCCTAAACATGGCCCACATATTTGGGACTTATGGGTTCCTCCTATGTCGCTGCCATATTTGCATCATGGAGGGCATCATGGTCAATTTGATAAGAGGAAGAACATGTTGAGGGACAAGGGGGACATAGATTCTTCCTTGCAAATTTCGGATTGTTTGCACATAGAAGTTTGGGATCCGGGGAATCTTTTGAAGGATGTTGATACAAGCTTGAGGATTGTTGTTATCTACATCCTTATGGCAGCCATAAGAAAATTGGTAATCACAAGAAAAATGCATTTCTCACCCATGGTGGAAGATATAGTGTTTGCATGGGATACAAGATGGTCTTCCACCACCATCATGTCAATTTTGCATGAGACAACACAATGCTACCTTAGGGCATAAAATAAAGAAATCTGGATTTCTTAGAGAAGCCTTGTAAAAAATGACAGCAGTTTGATTTTTATTTAAAACTCTTACCAAAAAAATGCAGCAATCTGAATTTTCACTTTATTTATTAAAATACCCACAACCCACAATACCCTGAAGGCTTAAAACATCTAAGAGACCTCTAGTAACATCAACATGGAAGAAAATAATTTTTCTGACAAGGATATGAATTTATTTTAATTTTTCAAACCTAGAAATAGCTGAAACTTCAAAATTTCATCTCCCATAATACTTGGAGTGACAATGCAAAGGATAGCTCAAAATGATCACAAAAATAGCAGCTATCAATTAAAACAAACCTTAGATTTTTCCACCCATGGGAAGACCCCCAAAAATGACCCCGAAAAATCTCCAAATGTGTTAGATCAAATTGGAGATGGATGTGAAATCCATGAAAATGATTGTCAAATACAGCCCAAAACTATCACAAGTGAATCTCAACTGATTGTTGGTTGACCCAACACAAAAACCCCTAAAAATCAGACCTGCAGATGATGCCCTAGCTGTAATAAATCTAAAAACAGCCCCAAAACTGTCCTAGATTTGAAAAACAACCTTCTAATAACTGAAATTTTGAACTGTAGCATAATAGTGAATCTCGGGTGGATCCACCTCACAAAGTTGAGAAGTTTTTCGTTTTCCAACCTTCAAACCTTGGAGGTTTTCGCCCCCAAAGCTCCTTCTCTTTAAGGGTTTTCGTCCTTAGAAGATTCGATACTAAACAATAGTTTAACATGCAATGATAGAAAATAGATTGGCAAAAGATGATTTCAAATGAATACTCAAACCTCATTTTATAACCTTTCCTTGCCTTTCTCCAAGTTGGGTGCTCCATGTGGGACTAAAAGTGATTTTTAATTTATAAAGTTACTTCCTTATGTCTATTTTATCTTTATGAATACACTTTATTATAAAGTTGCTTTAATAATAGAAAGTCTCCCTTCTAATTAATCTTTATGACTTAAAGTTGTTTTTTTATAAATATTACAAGTCTTAATAAAGCAACTTAAAAATATAACGATAAACTACTTCCCTTGCATTTCCCTTTAAGCCCCCGAGAAATCATCTAAGTAAAAAAGGGTCTCATGGTGAGCTCGTGTTAAAGAGGGGACATTACAATCCTCCCTTCCCGAAATTGCTTGTCATCAAGCAATGTTGGCCCTGTATGCCAATACCAGGATCCCAAATAAACCTTAAGAATGCTCCACCATGTTTTCGCTACACCATTCTAATACAACTAAAATCTGCACTTAAATTAATTATTATTGACAAAATAATAAAAGAAAAAAAGAAAAGTCACTTTATTTTTATTTTTATTTCCCCCTAGTGGAAAAATGCGACCCATATGGGATAATTTTTGCCCCCAAAAGGAATACCTGTAAATCTGATTTATGACAGCCAACTGATAGAAGAAATAAATGATAAAAATGCAGATCTGAATTTTCCCTAAAAATGGCAACTTGATCTAGAGATGAACAACCTTCAAATCTGATCTAAACTTAACCAAATCTTGGCCAAAATAATCAGAATTAATTATGCATGTATGAATACCAAAATATATAATTTTGGACCCAAAATAAGTGTTGGAAATTTATTAAAAGTCTACAGAAAATCAGCTTACGAAATGGCTGGAAAAGAGTGATCCCAAGCCCAAATCCACTAAAACAAAGTTGAATATGGCCTCCAAAATTATGACAAAGATGTTGGTGATGAGATCCAGACAATCATGCCCTAGAATGTGTCAAACTCCACCCACAAGGGTGTAGATAACCCTAGATTTGGCTGAATCTGAAGGTAGAAATCTACCCCAACACTTGTGTCTTCAAACCCTAGCTGAAATGCCTCAAATCTGCAATATTGGGTCTTCAATCACTGTTGAAATTCTGAAATACTCCTTGAAGCTCAATAGAAACCCTTGAATAGAGCTTCCTCACACAAAGGATGAAGAGTTTTCGTTCTTCAACCTTGGCAATAGAGGGTTTTCGTCCTCTAATGCAACACATCAAAGGGTTTTCGTCCTTTAATGTAGAATTGGAAAGCAATTAGCTCAACCAAATTTCAGATATCAAAATATGTAAAAGATGTCTTCTCCAAGTGTGGCGACTTCCTTTTATAATTTCTCTTGGCATATTTGCCCACACAAAGGCCCAATCAACTCTCTTCACTTTATTTAATATTTTCCCCTTGCTTTATTTAATATTTTCACTAGGGAAATAAAAATAAAGTGACTTTTTCTTTTATTATTTTATCACTAATAAATAATTAAAGTGCTTATAAAAATTCATTATGCACTAAAATTACTTTATTAGGATAAGTTTCCTTATGTTCTACCCTTTAGCCATCGGGAAACAAAATAGGCTAAGGGTTTTCTCCTATTAATTTAGAGAAGGGGATATTTCAAAGAACATGTTGAGGGACAAGGAGGATAAATTCTTCCTTGCGAATTTCGGATTGTTTGCACATAGAAGTTTGGGATCTAGGGATCTTTTGAAGGATCTACATCCTTATGGCAGCCATAAGAAAATTGGTAATCACAAGAAAAATGCATTTCTCACCCACGGTGGAAGATATAGTGTTTGCATGGGATACAAGATGGTCTTCCACCCCCATCATGCCAATTTTGCATGAGACAACACAATGCTACAGCCAAGGTAAAATGCTCTTCCTAAATTTGCATTTTGGATGGATAGTACTCTCCTTGGACAGTTGTAGGTTGACATTTTGTTGAAGATTTTTGGGTTTAATATTATGTGTGGAAGGGATTTCAAGTATTACAGCTATTGCACCCTTCCTATGTCAATAACATCCAAGAATTTTGAGTTAGAAATGCTATACTACAGCCATGATGGGTTGTCCTCTTCAAAATTATGCATGGGGTTGTGCATACCTTCCATGGATAGCGAGAAAGAGGCAGGTTTGGAGACACTCTTTCCTCTTAATATGATGGGTAAGAGAGTTTACACATGGAGATTGAGAAAATCCAACATCCCAACATCTTTGGCATTGCTTACGAAGAAATTTAGAGTTGTACATGGACACTACACCCACTCATCCGCACTTTTATGGTCTGATCCAAACTCAATGGTGAACAAAATTCAGTGGGACAGCTTCAAGTCAACAATTGGAAACCCAAATCAGCAAGGTAACCACCATCCAAAGGAGGTGAGCATAAGTTTTGGTATGTGTTGTTTGCATCTTATGTTGAAATGTAATGATAAAGGGAAGAAGACAATGCTTCCAAACGTGGCTAGCATGAAGAAGGAAGAGGCATATCTTCAGGGCATTCAATGCATAGAGGCTAACAAGGGTGTACTCTTGGCTAAGGTGCTTCATGGTGATGATTTTTGGATCCAAGCATGCACAATACTACCTCCATGTGGGGAACACTTGAGGAATTAAGAGCAGATTGGAGCTTTCTTGTTGAAAGCCATTTTCCACGACACATTGGGGCAAGGATGGGTTGCAAGAATCTTGAGTTACGAGGCTAATATGTTTGCTGATTTCAACCATAGACTTGCTGATCTTCATTTTCCAACATATGTAAGACAATTTTCAGTCCCTACACTACTCATGAATTTGTCTTTTTCTATAAGATTTCAGTTTGATAGTTGTTATACCATTGTCTTAAGGTTGAACATGCAAGAATCAGATTTGGGACTGCCATTAGCAGTCATGAACAGCTATGAACTTATATTTTCAAAGGAAATTCCTTCATGGGTTGATGTGGGAAGAAGGCTACAGCTGAAAGGAAGAAACAAATCAGATTTGATAGCCTTGAATTGGATAAGATTCCATGAGATTTATGGCTGTGGTGAATTGTTTCCAGCCCCTCCACAATCTGATTTGCATCTTGTAATAAGAGAGATAGCTAGTCAAGTTGATTATTCATCCATTTCTTGCTTTATGATGGAAACTACATCAGTTTGCAGGGATTTTGGTACAGCTGAGTATGCAAAGAAAGGAGATGTCACTGTTGTTTTTGAAGTGGAAGATGAAGAAGACTTCAATGAAGAAAGGGGCAGATAGAGGTATGAGTTTGTTTGGGTTGAAGCTCCTTCATTTAACAGGCATAGGATCCAGATAATGGGAGCACTAAAACATGTTCTTTCACCTTGATATGATGATACTTGGGCATATGAGTTTGCAATTGCTTGAGGGAAAGCAATTTTGGGAAGGGAGGATTGTAATGTCCCCTTTTTTGAATTAATGTCAAATAGAGACTTCTTGCCATTCTCTTCCCATGGCCAAAAGGATAAATGAGCAAGGGAAGTAATTGAACTTCATTTCAGTTTTCTTTTATTATTTTTAATGTTTTTCTTTAGTGTTTATCTCCCTAAGGCAGGTCGGCTAGGATTATGAGATTCCCAACAAAGAATTAAAAGATAAAGTGAAGCTTGGAGACCGGTCCTCACCTATTTGGCCTTTGGCGCATATACACTTGTACTTGGTTTTTTGGCTTGATTGCTCAATACCTTTCCACTTGAGGACGAAAACCCTCTTGTGTGGCATCCAAGGACGACGGAACCTTTCCTTGTGGCTTAGTGGAGAACGAAAACTCTCCATGTTGGTGAATTGAAGATCTCTATTGAAGACTCTTGCAAATTTAGGTCTAGGGCATCAAGAAGAAGACCTACAAAGAGCTTTGGCATATTTTTGAGTCCCTCTCCTAGGGAGCGACTAGGGTTGAAGTCATTCTAAGTGCCTTCTAGGGCACGACACTCATTTATTTATTGATATTCAGATTTGATATAATTTATAAGGTTGGAATCATTCATATTTGGGCATTGTTGGGGTTTGGAAACCCTCATTTTGATTATTTCTCTTCGTTGTACTGCTATTAATAAATAATTTTCCAGCTGAGTATTAGCTTGATTTTTATGGTGAAAATTGTTCTAAAAGGTTCCTAAAGGGTCTATAAATATTGTGGATGAATTGTAGGGTGGTATTTGGGTGAAATCTTGTGTTTTTTAGAACTACTTCATCATCAACTAACTTAATCACAAAGAATTCATCACACACCTCATATTTTCCTAGGAGTGATAGTTGTCCGAATTTCTTTGCGCAAGGTATGGTTGTGCCACTCTCAACAAGCCTAGTGACCCCTTGGTTATAAATAAAACCCTTCACCCGTGACCCCTTGGTTATAAAGAAAACCCTTCACCCTGAATGGATGAGAAGTAGGTGTGCCACACATTGAAGAAAGGGTGTTGCTCTTCCACCATAATTTTTCTAGTTCTTCCATATTCATGGATCCATGGGTTAACCACATATGAAACAGAAAATCAGAACTATCATCATGCCTTTGATGCCCCACACATGTCATGATAAAATTTCCCTCCATATTGATTTTGAAATCAGACATTCTTCTTTTTGTAGAACTCATCATAGCACCTATATTTCTTATGTAGAAACAATTTTGAATTTGAGGCCAAGAATCCATACAACAAGAGACACTTCTTACCTCATTATTTCATGGAGTATGAGGTGCATAAGGATGCCCAATCAGCAGTGATATAAGAGGACATAATAAGCATAAAATCTGATCACCTTCTCCAACCAGCTGTGTGTGAGGGTAACATATCAGCAGTGTCAAATCAGCAAGCAATAAGACAGATTTCTTCATACCATGGGCTGCCTTTGATGCTTTCTTGACTCAGAATTTCTGAGTTAGGAACAGCACTCAGAAAATAACCCAATGGAGCCCTTATCTCATGCATAGCATCATCCTCATAGGCCCTTATTAAATCTGATTTGATTCCATCGTGTGACTGCCCTGTGTAACCATTAGAATCCAATAAATTAGCATAGAATAACAAGGGATTTTTACCTTTCTTTGGATGATGACAAAATGGGGATTGTTCCTTGTTGATATCTTCATTGATTGGCTCCTTGGTGGTGGTTGTTTGGGACTGACCAGCAAGCTGAAAATCATTAATTCCACCTTGAAATTTGACTTCAACTCTGAATTTCTTCTTTCCATCAAACCCTTCTTTTTCCTTTGCCTCATGCTTCATGGTTGCTTCCTTTTTCCTTGTCAATAATGAAGAGTTATTTTCCTTATACTCTTGTAAGTGTTGTTTCCCTTGAGTGGCTATCAATCTAGCAGCCCTAGCTCTTCTTTGCCACTCCTTACACTTTCTTTGAGTTTCCATTACATCCTCCTTGCTTGCATATATGAATTTCTTCTCTGTCTAATATCAACATTTGGTTCCTTCAAAAGTATATATTTTTCTATCAAGGGTTCTTCATTGACAATTGTTAGTTCATTGCAACTGCTAGGTGTCATCAATTCATCATTAAGCACAAAAGGGTTTTTACCTTGGATGGCATGCTCCTTAACTTCCTTCATCCCGATGGAAGAACCTCTCCTCCCTAGGGCTGAAACATTCATCTTCTCGGCATATTGTACTTCTTTTGGTGCTAGGGTTCTTTGCCAATAATGTCCTTCTTTCGTCCTCAATCTGATGAAATCCGTGAGAGACATTGCCTCCCAAAACTCCTCCGGCATTTCTCGGTATTCTTCAAGCAATGTGATGTAGCCATGAGCTTGTCTAGGGCTCCCATGTGGAGCGACTGCCTCCTTGTCCACAAATTGGGGTTTGTAGGGCCTTGCAAAAGGAATTTTCACCTTCTTTGATTCACGAGAACTGTGTGAATCTTTTTCCCCCTTGGCCGAACCACCTCCTTGCATGTTTTGGATAGCTAGGGAGAGCCTATCCAATACATCCATTATTCCTTCTTGGTTCTTCATGATCCTCTCCAATTTTTCCATGCTTCACAAGATAGGAGGAAAGAGCTCTGATACCACTTGTAATGTCCTTTTTGGGGACCTCAGGAAATGGCCAAAAACTCTCAAATCATATTTATGAGCACTATTGTTATGAACCTGCAAAACTGACCTCAAACCCTTCCTAGGGCAGCGACCTTCCTAGGTGATAACAGCCCTTCAAAATAGGGTTAAACTTTGCATAAACGCTTCCAAACTTGTGCCAAAATTAATAGAAAACCCTTATCAACCAATTACAACTATTAGAAATCAGATTTGCATGTGAATTTAATTATTTACGGAACCCTAACCAGCGAACATTCCCAAGCTTGTTAAAAATAGTAGAACATCATCAAAAATCCCCAAACTCAAGATATTGGCTTAAATAAATAGGGAGAATGAGATGATAATTTCATATTTACCAATAAGTCACCACACATACCAATTTACCATATCCATATAGGTCGCTCCACTTGAAATTAAATATATTTGCACCCAAACAATTGATAAAATGAAATATTTCACCTTTATAAATCATAGGGAGTCCAACCATGCAAATAGATCACATAAAAACGAGGAATATCCTTGAAAAGACACCTCCAAGCAAGTCGCTTAGAGAAGAAATCTGTTACAACCAGCAATATAGAGAAAGTCACCAAAGGGTAGTGTGGGGTTTCGTCCACACCAGTTCTCCAGAAGGGTTTTTGTCCTTGGGAGTGCCTCAATCAAAGGTTTTCATCCTTGAGAGAGAGGAAAAGATGTTTAACAAGTAATCCTTCACCAAAAATGAGAAATCCACATAACATAATCCTCTAATGGCCAAGCGACCTCCCTTTTATAACCATAAGGGGGCTTATAATGTAAATGATGGCCGACCTCTTAAGAAAAGTACTTTCTAATTTCTAATTGGTAATTTTGGGAGCCTACATGCTCACCAATAGTTTTTTATTTCTAATTTATTGTTGGGTGCTAGGCTCACCAACAATTACATTGCTAGCTAATGATGACATTGCTAGCTTCCTCTAGCTTGTTCGCTTGGACCCATGAGGAAGGAAAATGGGCCAAGGTCTTCAATTGGAATTGGCTCGAAAAAAGGGACATGACACTACTCAAGATTACACATAATTAATAGAAGGATTTTTAGTTTCTCCTTAACAAAATATTAAAAATGACATCTTTGCTTTATATGCAATTATACCTGCATGTGCAACTCTTTTTAAATTATGCTCGAATTGTGGAGTAGAGTTGAGACAATTGATCCTAGAGAGAACTGGAAATTTTTTGCAGTTATTAAAAATGTTTCTTCCAATACAATAAGCATCCTCAGAGAGTTTGGTCAAATTTATCTTCCCTTCATCTAACTAACAACAAATTTTAAGCTTTATGAATTTATAACTGAAACTACTACAGTGCTATGTTTTCAAATCTATATCATTAAATTCAAAACGGCAATTGTCAGAAAACTGAAAAGGTTAAGCTGTATAGGCTCAAATATTGACAAAAGTGCCAGCGCATCTTGACAGCTTCAAACTTGCAAAATTACACATTTGGAATGAATAGAAGAGATCTAAGTAAGACAAGCTTGACAACAAAATGGGTTGTATGCTGTAAGTGTTGTGTTTCAAATCTTAACCATTAAATTTGAAACGGAAATTGTCAGAAAACTGAAAAGGTTAAGCTGCATATGCTCAAACATTGACAAAAGTCCCAGGGCATGTTGACTGCTTCAAACATGCAAAATTGCTTTTTTGGAATGAATAGAAGTGAAATAAGTAAGATAAGCTTGACTACAATATGTATTGTGTGCTGTAAACAAGTAATGAGGAAATATTGCTTCAAGTCACTTGCCTTATCTTCTTCATTTGCACTGCTAACTATTTGTTTTGATGAAGCCAGGAAACTAAATTTATCATCCAATTCATTCATCGCCTTATCAAAATTGTTCATGAACTGCAAATACAATGAATTACTTAGTGACAATGTGCCGAAAATTGCATCCTAAGAAAGAAGAAAACTAAAATACCAAAATTAGTGTATGCGATAACAAGAACTTTTTCAAATAAGACTTTATTGGAAATATAATTTCAATTCAATGCAGCCAAAGTCAGACTGAGCTCTATGTATAGCACTGCTTTCTTTACTTGCAGAATTATTAAGCTCCTACCTACCACTTTTAGGTTTTCAAAATTGCATAGAAGGTAAATTGTCTTGTGAAATCCTTGCTATTTTTCATAGGATCAAAGATTGTCAACACCAGTTAAGACATTGCCACTTACGACAGGTTAGAAACTAACAATGTAACTGATTGTTAGCTAAAGAGCATATATCTTACATTCTAAACTATGAATCACGCTTCTAGAAAATTAGACCATAGAAGCACAGGCATAGTAACTATGTTTTGTAAAAATGAGAAACGAGAGGTTTGAAAAAAACATAAATACACTTTGGGAGAAACACATTTTAGGAAAAAGAGAAAATACGACATATATATTTTGTTTCAAGTATATAAAGCCCACCTGTCGTATGTTATAAAGTATGTGGTATATCATTAAATTTATAAGTTATTATAGAGTTTGTCTCATATTAAAAAGTTTTAAAGTTACAAATTATAACATTATAAGATATAAAACTATTAAAGTTATTTATTTAGTATAATTTCAATACTTCCTTTAAATGTACGGCATTGCCAAAAAGGCTCGTTTTATTACAGCAGCTGCGAAAACAGAAAAAACAATTTTTATTTATTTTTCTGCTTTTTGCTACTATGGGCACAGTGATCTTATTGAAAGGTTATCTCATTTTGATCCAGACCGGAAGATGATTCATTGAGGAGTAGGGTTGGTAACATTGTACAGTATCCCTCTCAAGCGGTTGGATGAATCACTCCCCAAGAAGATTAAAGATGACCTTGGATCCCTTTTTTCAATTGCCACATTGCTGTAAAGCAAGCTCTCGCCACGGTATTACATCTTTGAAATAAAATTTCATGTATATGAACATTGAACGATCAATACCATGATACTCAATTGCAACCGACATAGTTAAATATATGATTCCAGTGAAGTTTATCATTAATCCAATGTTCCTTGGATATCAATCATAACCTATATTGTTAGTTTTTGACTGTAAGAAAAATCCTCCATGTCACATCCCTCTTATTTGGATTTTAAAATTGATACTTTTTTAATCATGATGATTAAAATGTCATGGTTGAATTGGATAATTATTCATTATGATCATTTTCTAATGAGGAAATTAGCAGGCTTATTATCGTCATGCTGTATTTTAATGATTTTGACGAACTACCGTGTTGGTGATAAGGTGGATGCGGGAGCGGTATATCCATGTTGAGACGGTGAGGGAGGGCATCATTGGAGAGAGGTTGTCAGATTAAGGTATTGAACTAAAAACATTGAAAGTAATGAGAACTGGCACACACCGGGATCGGGTATCATTTAGTTTATTTGTGTGATGTGTGATTTCTTTATGTTTTGTTTTATTTTCATTTATTCGGTTAATTGGAATTATAAATATTCATTATACTGGTGACCGTGGCATGGTTATTAAAATAATATAATATGATATTTTTTATATTTAAATTATTGTCTGTTTGTCATGCATATAGACTTGACCGCTTTGCATGAAACATAAGTTGGGTTGTTAAATGGTAAGTGGAGATAAGTGTTTTGATTTTTATTTATTTAAAATAAAAATATGCACTAATATTTAATTAATGGGCATGCTGATTTAATTGGGGAAATGATGTGTTTGGGAGTGAGAGTTAATAAGGTGCATTGCATTTTAATTGTTTTTAATTAAAACATGTAGCAAAGTGGAAGAAGGAAAATACGTGGAAGTGAGAGTAATGGGAAGTTGTGATTTTTAATTGATTTGTGATAACGTGTGTTTATGGGAGCAAGAAAAATGGGAAGAGGAAGTTGAACTGGAGTTTGAATGAGAGAATGAAGGAGGACGGTTAGGGCAGATCTATTTCATGGTGTTTGTTTTTATTGTTTTCGGGGAATACCGAGGTTTTTGGTTAGGAGCTTAGAGGCTGGAACATTGGAAGAATTTGGAGAGAGATCAAGTTGGTTTTAACAGAATGGGTTTTCTTCTTATTCTATTTTCTTTGGAAAAATTGTTGTTAAGTCATGGAGATGTGTTGTTGATTTATACCTATTTTTGTGTCTGCAAATTTGAAGAAACATTATTGTTAATTCATGGAATTGTTTTGCTGATTTACACCCATTTGGGTCTCTAATTTTGAAAGATTATTTGTTGTTTGAAATATGGAATTATTGATTGAAAAGACACCCATTTGGGTCTTCATTTTTGAAAGACAAATTACTGTTTTAAATCTGGAAATGATGGTTAAAAATACACCTTTTTGGTCTGCGTTTTTGAAGAAAAACTTGTGGTTAAAATGTAAATACTTTGTTGGATTTTCACCCTTTTCTGGACCTGCATGTTTGTGCATTATCTTGGTATGAAAACACATTTTGTTGGGTCATTATGGGAACCCATTTTTGGATCTATGTATTTGGTTATTTTTATAAAAATTATACTTTCTTCATTGGGTTGATTCACACCCATTTCCAGATCTGGATATTTGTATTTTTATAACACTCTGTTTTGGGTCAATTTCACCTATTAGAGTCAATGCAAATTGATTATTTTATCAAACCCATATTGGGCTTACATCTTGGTATGAAACAAGAAAGAACTAATGTGTAAAATAGGTGGTTACGCCATTGTTTTGTTGTGTGAAACAACTTATTGATTTTTAACAAATCTATACCTTGCAGTAATTGATTTGTGATACTTGAGTTGTTTATCTTTGTTTGTTGTTTGGGCATGAAGATATATTTGTTATCATACTCCTTTAATCACATTAAATGTGTTATAAGCTTAGTGAAGTAAGAAACAACATATGAAGGATTTTATCCCTAATCTTCTGATCGCAATTGTGTTTTTAATTTGAAGAATAAATTCAAACGATTTATGTGTTCAGTGCGCCTTGTTGCAAGCTTTCTAGAACATTTTGAAATTTTGATTTTCGTTGAGAAATGAGGGAGTTATCGCCATTTTACTAAACCTGTGTTTTTCGTATTATTTACCTTTCTTCAACCTTATTCTGCTGAAACTTAAAACAAAGATATCTCCTTGATTTTTGTTGTGTAAAAACGGAGAGAGGTTTTTACTCCTAGCAAGAGAGGAACAAAAACCTCTCTCAATTTCTCTTTTTGAGATCTATAGCTCATGTTAGAGATTGTTTTTCAATGAGTCTTTTGCTCACGAGACCTGCGAGTCCCGCACTCTACGTTATGTGAGTCATGTTCTTGGCTGAGTCCTGTGCTGGCTGAAAAACAATCTAGAGAATAATGTTATATTTGTGTAGAAGGAAGTAATGTATTGATTTATGTTAAACCAGTTATGATATGCTTATGAGGGATTGTTTTCTTTATGATTATAAAATCTGGAATTATGGATTTAAAATTGGAATAAATGGTTGTTCTACCTCTTTGATTAATGAATCGAAACATTACTTAAAATGTTGGTATGGATTGCCTCTTGATGAGGATTTTTCTGATTATGGAAGTGGTGTACGAGATAGTTGTGTTGTGAAGGATGACAAATCTTATTTGTTTGTGCAAACTATAAGATTAGCTTGCATTAGCATAGTTGGAAAACTTTGGCCAAAGTAATGTATCTAGTTGTATGCATTGTCAGTTCACTTATCCTTATTCTATACTAGTCGAAATCATATGATGGTATTGGTTGTCGTGATCTTATGATGGGTTGTATTTTTAGAATTTGGGTATATTACACATGGTTCTCAATTACTATTCTTTGTTGATAGTTGAATATCTCTATCTGCCTTCCTTGTGAAGGGTCGGGCCCCTCTTGCTTGCAAGAGATGCGCAGGGGAACCGAAAGGTTTTGTGGTTGGAGTAGTGCTCCAATGATGCTCTCCCTCTATACAGTTGCACAAAGAGATACACATGTACACAAGAACTTCGGAAATAATGATTTGATATTAAAATCTTGTATTATGACGTATGGTCATATTGTTGTACTTGGCTAGGGACAGGCTTGTTGTCTCAAGTATTTGATATGGAATATGAATTAAATATGATATTAATCATTGTATTATGAAATGATTGTTGATCATACTTTTGTACGGAAAATTGTGGGAAAACAATGTATAAAGTTTAAATGACATTTATTTGATCAAATCTTGTTTGACAATTGGAAATATGGTAACGAAAGGATGTTTTGGACCTCAGTTTTAATTAGAGGTATTACTGCGATAATTATTTATATACATGGTTATATCTAAGTTACCTAATAAGACTTTAAACTTAAACTTTGTTTTAAAAAAATATATATTTACACTTTTTAGTTTGTGATAACGAAGGGTCGTTACACTCCATCCAATATCACCCTTTCCAGTATCGAATGGGAAAAATAATTCTCCAAAGAGAGTTTATTTAATAAGTTGTATACATTCTTTAACGCATACTTACATCAAAATTTTATGTAAAAATGGCAAATATCATTTTGATCTTAGATAAGTTGCACATAGAAATCTATAACACAAAGGCCAATCCAATCTTTGGGCAGGAAGGGCATGCAAGAGGCAGTATAGAGCAGGATAGAGTCCATTCCAACACATTCTCCACCTCTCATCTCACTTCACAAAGTTCAAACGCTTCACTTTCTTTAACTGAGTCATCATTCCCAAAAGATCCTGACACAACCAGAGGAGGATTGAACATGTTTTGGGTATCCAAAATATATAGCAGCAACATTTCAGAATCATGGTGGATCAAAATGAAAGAATGGAAAGAAAGCTGCAGGCTTTGTCCCAGTAAATATGAAAATCCCAGGATCAGAACAAAATAATGCAGTGTTTGCCAACACTAGCCTTGGTTAACAACATGAATAACTTAGGAGTCTCAATTTATGGCAGCTCCTAAACCATAAAGGTTTTCACCATTATCCTGTTCACTAAACTTTTCAACCCCCAGCTTCAGCTCTGACACACATTCTGCCCTGGAACCCCATTTTGTCAAGGATTGGAGAAATTGTTTTCGCGTACAGAAACCACCAGAAACGAGATCACGGCATTAATTGCAGCAGCAGATGCGGGCACATATCAATACCTAGTTACAAAATCTGCACCGATGAGGCCAAATCTCTGCAATGCATCTACAGTCTCAGCCGACTATTTTACATGTTATGTCTATGAACAAGTTCAACGGTTTAAGTCTTAACATCTAAAAATATTATATAGAGATGGGCTAGTCCTTTTTTTCTCTATGTTATTTGTCAGACTGACCGTTTACACCTAAAAAGTTTGTAGATTTGTTACACCCAGATGTACTTCTGAAAGATATAACTAGACTACATCTAGAGTCCTGATAGATCTCGCCATAGTTAAAAAGTATCTCTACACTGTGCTCTAGGCAAGCAAAATAGTATCTAACTGTTAAAACCACTGAAGATGACTAAAATTGATAGAATCAAAAGGCATGATGCATGTTGACTATGTGTAATTCTTGTAATCAAATGGTGTATTTTGGTAACCACTTTGTGACTGATTTATATATATATAAATTAGTCTTACAATAAATGTTTCAGAATATTTTAAGGATAGAGCACAACAAAAGTTATTGAAGAACTTTGTGTAGCTTCATTTGCCTAGACAAATAAAAAGAGTGATCCAGCATGGGAATCAAGGTCTACGAATTTAGTAATGAAGACCCTTTAACTACAATGTCTACAAGATATGTCACTCAACAGTCTGTTAGAAGAATTAAAGGGTCGTAATTTGTCGAATTGGTTGAAATCCTACTTGAATGGTCTTGTAAAAGGCAAAATCCATATCTAGTTCGAATAGCTCTCAGTGAAGATTGGAATTTTATTGTTTGTAACATATTAAGGATTTTATGTGTTTAGCCTTATTTTATGATGCAGTTGACTGGGTCGGTGCCAAATTACCATGTGATATAGTACCTTTATAAATGACAATGTATAGACGAGCACTTGGGTATATATGACCTCCAACATTTAAGCCGAAGAAGAGTACCATTGTTATTGATGATGATGACAATGAGAAGGTGGTTAGTTCACCATCTAAAAGAGGAGAGCCCTGCAGTTAAGTCAGAGGATGAGGCCCAGAGTAATTCAAAATCAGGCTGGTGAGATGATATGGACGAGTTCTTCTCAAGTAACATAGATGAAGGCATGCTCAATAGAAGTGTGTAACATGATAATGAGAAAGGCTCTACAAGCAATGAGAAGGCCTTACCCTCACACATTCAACAAAAGAGCTGTTCTATTTCTAAGTACCCCTGCAGGAATCAGACTCATTAAAGTTCATCCCCTCTTGTTTCCTTAACTCCTGATACTTTACATGTTGTAGCTAGTACTTTCCATGTTGGATTAGATGTTGCATCATCAGTCACTCATCGTACTACAAAAGATCTGTGTTCATTTTCCTTCCACTATTTCAATATTGGAGAAACTATGGATTGGATTCAGCAAATGGCTATGGACACGTTACCTAATGATACTCATGACATCCCTAGTTGATAAAAGACCTTTTTCAATTTTTACAGTTTCATGCCAACATTGCACAATAGTAAAATGTTTCATTTGTAGTCGAGTGGTAGAAATAAACTTACCACATTGATTGACATTATCAATGATGTTTATGTCTTTCCAAGAACAAAATGTGATGGTATATCTAAAAATACCAAAAAACAATAAACATTGGGCAATTGATGCTTGGAGAAGACTGACGCAGAAAATCATAAAGGGAAAAATGTGCAAAATGAAAACGTGTAGATGGTAGACAAACTCGTATATCTGGAGACCAAGTCCTAGAATAAGCAGATATTAGAAAATTTGCATAGGAATACCAATGATAAAATCGAGAAGGATCTTACCAATACAGAGACCAGATTTTCACAACACAGATCGATAGCTCAGTGGGTTGAGTATGATGAAATTGCAACTGATGTTGAAAGTGACTTCACTTGAAAACAACTAAAATTGAGGGATGAAGAAAAGAAAGAAAAAAATTACATTGATGTTGACAAATGACCAAAAGTAGATCAATGTGACTCGAGAATACGTCCACTTACAATGGAAGAACTACAGAATGACACTACAGAGTTGAAGAATCAACTAGCACAATTGGAAGATCCGGTGATGAATCAAAAAAGCGGCAAGCAATAAAATTTCATGAAAAGAGATCATAGGGAATGATTTTGAAAATGAATCTTGCCAAGCAGCAAGCTAAAGTTCAAAATGAGATGAAACCGGAGTACCGACTTGAAACTACATAAACCAAAATCAGAATCGAAAAATTGATCATATACATCTGCTAATTGTGAGACAAGAGCCAAGGCTTTAAAATAGATAACTAAGAAGAAAATAAACGCTACAGAAAAGCTAAGAAGATTGTACAAGAGAATAGAATGGGATTACAGATAGTGACTATAGTGGACCACACTAGGAGATTCTTTGCCCAATTCCTCATCTTAATATTCTTTGTGGCAGCCCAATTCAGCATCGAAGTTTGCACCTGTATTATATCTGATTTCTTGGAGCCATCTGATTGTACTCCTCCATCTTGGCCCCATAATACTACCACATAGCCACCAACAGGGACGATGACTCAATGATGCAATAGCATCCTTGGGCTGTTTACAATCTTGCATCTACCGAAATAGTTCCTCTCTTTTTGGTTTTTACTTTTGTGTTATTTGTGCCTAAAGGCATTTCTCTACAAGCACAGCTGCATTTGCCTTCAAAGGAAATAGTGCCCACAAGCAATGACTATGCTCTAAAAATTTGCCTTCATTATTCAAGCCCACAGGCTTAAGCTTTATGTTTTTAATAATTTGTTGCCTTCGAATATCACACCCACATGCTTTGATTCTGTGTTATAATGACATTGGCCATAATAAAACCAGCCTTAGATTGCATTTTGAAGCCTATGGGCTCAATAAAGGGTGGCTAAAACCATAAGGCTAAGGTTAACGATCTTAGACACTAATAAGCCTGCATGCTTTATTTCTTTTAAAGCTTTGAAGCCTACAGGCTAATTGTTTATTATATTTAGTGACGATTTCTGCAACATCCGATAAAGGTACCACATCATCCTGCCAGACAGATATTAAAAGCCTATGACCTGACAAAGTCTAACAACTCGAAAAAGGTCCATGTACCATTAATCTTGCTCAAATCAATGAAGCAGACATAAAAACCTTTCCCTCGTGGGTTTTGTTTGAATATTGAAAGGGTGCAAGCCTTTTGATAATGGATTTGGTGAGTTTCATGGAATGGATTCAATACTTATTCCTTGGCCTATGGAATGGAAACAGAACACCGCTGCGGATTTTTGCACCATTCAATCATCTGCCAAGTTGGTAAATGAACAAAGATCCGAGACCAAAAACTGAAAAAGTCCTGACAGGTTCAATATGGTCCGTGGACCGTTCAATTCTCCATGTGGCAATACATCGGAGGCCCTTCAACAAGCCAAAAAGGTGTCAGATGAGAACTTCCCTTTTCCGTCGAATGGGATGGCATCGAGTTGAGGCTTGTGGGACATTGATTACAGTGAGAGCCTTCAATAAAATGTGATAAAATTTAAGGCTGCAACCTTCGTACAAAAGGAAATATAAGGCCCATAAGCCTTCACTACTTTGTTGAGTAGTAACACATGCCATTGGCTTGACATATGCCAAGCAGTGAGTAAGCAAGAAATACAAAGAAACATTCTTGTTGGATACACAAAGACTCCAAAAGAAGGAGTTACAAAAACAGCAAGGGGATTGGAATGATCGCCATAATCTACAAATGATCATTTGACAGGTTAACCAAGAAATGGTTACAAGGAAGAAAACCAATCTTTTAAATTGGTTTTCAAGAGATAAATGAGGGAGTCAGAGCTCGGGATATTTAGTCAGGAAGAGAGTAAGAATGAAAGCCTTTTAATAACGGACTTGGTGGGTTCCATGGAACAAATTCAGAGGGCTTCAGAGCAGTTTTTGTAGCTCTGAGAGCCTCACTACCGAGCTTTGGCTGGGAGAATGTATTTTTGGTGACCCAAGCTTTCCAGGAAGGTATTGTAATAAAAAATTTGTGAATAACCAGAAAAGCTATCCCCGACAAGCTGTCTCAACATGGCTGGCGATTACTAAAAATTATTCTTCAAGTAGATCTTTTTTCCTAGGAGTTGTCCAGTTTGCATGCTTATGCATGTTGAAAGGAGATTATTAGTTTTGTTTAGTTTTAAATAAAACTTCTATTCCCATGCCCAAGCATGTTGAGTGGATCTTAAGTTAGCTCTGTTTAACTTTAAAGTCTATGTTACCGGATACGCCGGTTTTGGGGCCTGGAGCGGGAGCGGGAGCGTTCGGAGCGGGAGCGGGAGCGGAGCGCGGCGGAGCGGCCTGCCACTGTGGAAACGGCCGGGTACGGCCTGCGCCGTACCCGGCCGTTTCCACAGTGCCGGGCCGCTCCCTGGCCGCTCCCGCGTGCAAAAACACGCGTTTTTAATTTTTTTTTTAATTTTTTCCACTTTTTAAAACTCGCAAATCAATAAAAAATAATAAATTCCTCTAATCTAAAACCTAAAAGCTACATCTAAACAATAAAACAAAAGAACAACACACAAACATAACATAAAGCAAACAAACTCACATTGTTGCTCTCCAAAATTGCATTGTGCTTGTCTAGGGTTTTGAGGAGTGTGAGGAGCTATTGCTAAGCTTGGAGGAGTGTGAGGAGCTGCAAAGGAGGATTTGTGAAGGATTTGATTTGTGGTTTACTAAGTGAAGGTAAGTTTTGTTTAATTTCTAGCCTTGTTCCTCTATTTTTTTTTTTTTTTTAATCTTTCACACATTACATTTTTTGTTCATTTTTATTTTGCTCTTTCCATTTAATTTTTTTAATTTTCATTGTTCAATCACAATGCAATTGCATGCCATTGTTTTCTTTGTTTAATTTGTTTTTTAAACCTTGTAGGTATTTCTACAATGGCAACAAGTTCTACTTCTTCTGGGCAATCTTTGGCCAAAGACTTTGACCCAAATTCACCGTTATGGAGGCACGTAACAATAGTTCAACAACTTGTAGGTGGTGGTTGTTTTGAATGGAAATGCAATGAGTGTGATGGAATATTCAAAGGCTCTTACAGTAGGGTGAAAAGCCATTTGTGTGCCATAACGGGTAATGGTATAAGAGTATGTAGGGGGAGGAATAATGCTGGGGTGCCAAGAGAAAATGTTTTGGCATTTATCAAAGAGCAGGAGGATGCAGAGGCTAGAGTGGCTCTGAGAGCGGGTCATCCATTGGCCAAAAGAGGAGGTTCATCTCGTTCAGCAAGGCCTCCAGTTGCTCCATCACCTAGTGGATCCCCAATTGTGGCCATGCCACATCCATTTGTGGCTCCTATTTCCACAAATGAGGATGTTTCCCTTGCACGAAAGAAAAGTAAGACAAAGGGGCCATTGGAAAAGGCCTTTCAGAATGAGTACAGGGAGATTGCAGATGAATGCATTGCAAGGTGTGTATATGCTAATGGTCTTTCTTTTAATGTTGTGAGATCACCTTATTGGCATGAGATGGTGAAAGCCATCAATGAGGCACCAAAAGGGTATAAAGCACCAGGATTTGAGAAGATCCGCACCACCCTTTTGGAAAGACAAAAAAAATATGTGGAAACCTCCTTGCAACCAATTAGGGACTCATGGACCAAAACTGGTGTGTCCATTGTTTCTGATGGATGGAAAGATGCAAGAAACCGCCCTTTAATCAATGTGATTGCAGTATGCCCTAAGGGGGCAATGTTTTTGAAAGCGGTTGATTGTGAGGGGCAAGTGAAGGATGCCCAATTCATAGCCAACATTCTCTTTGAGTCCATTGAGGCAGTGGGGCCTGAAAATGTTGTCCAAGTGATAACGGACAATGCCAAAAATTGCAAAGCTGCAGGGATGTTAGTTGAGGCACGGTATGGGCATATTTTTTGGACACCTTGTGCTGTGCATTCATTGAATTTAATGCTAAAGAAAATGGCAAACAAAATAGAGTGGATCCGGCAAGTGTATGCAGAAGCTGAAGAAATCCAAATGTTTGTCACCAACCACCACATGTCACAGGGCATTTTTAGATCATTCTCGCAGTTGGAGCTACTGAAGGTAAGGACAAGCTTTATTTCTTTCTTTCTTTTTAATTTAATATTTAATATAAGTTTTTAATATTCTTTTAGCTTTCAATTTTATAATTTAAATTTTATTTTTAATTTTTGTTCCTCGTTCTTATTAGGTTGCTGAGACTCGGTTTGCATCACACACAATCGTCTTGAGACGACTAGTGAAGGTGCGAGAGGCACTCATGAGGATGGTAACATCCAATCTTTGTCTGTATGGAGGCAATCAAACACCGAAGGGGCTCAAAAAGTGAAGAACTTGATCTTAAAGGACTCTTGGTGGGATAGAGTGGGTTATCATTGCGATTTACGGAGCCCATTATGAGCATGATCCGGTTTCATCGACACGGATCAACCATGTCTAGGAGAGATATATGACGCGGCATCGACTCAATGATTGAGAAGATAAAAGCCGTCATAAATGCAAAAGAACAAGATCCCGAGGAAATATTTTTCAAACAAGTGAAGTCAATCCTCATTGAGCGGTGGAACAAAATGACCACCCCATTACATCTACTTGCTTTTGCATTGACTCCTAGATTTTATAGCACAGAGATCCTTTCTTTGCCAGGGAGGGTAGCACCATACAGGGATGCGGAAGTCAGTGAGGGATATATGGTGGCATTAGCTAGGCTCTTCCCTGATCCTGAGGCCCAAGACCAGGTTATGGTAGAGTTTGGCAATTTCATAGCGAGAACGGGTCATAGCCTTCTCGCTCTTCGGAGCAAATACAAGATGGATGCACATATGTGGTGGTACCTCCATGGTACTTCATCGGCTTACTTGCAACCTCTGGCAATCAAGGTCTTGGCACAGGTAAGTTTTTAATTTTTTTATTCTCTTTTCTTTTAGTTTTTAAAATTTAAGTTTGAGTGTTTAAATCAAGTTGAACTTTGCATTGACTTTGAAGTTTGGGTTGCCTTAATAGGTTGCAAGTTCATCTTCTTCTCGAGCGCATCGAGTACGTATAATTTCATCCACTCACGAAGCGCAATGATTGGGGGCTAAAAGGGTGAAGATTTGGTATGCATACATTCCAACTTGCGCCTTTTATCCCACAAGCAGCAGTACAAGGAAGGGTCAACAAAACATTGTGACATTGATCCGAGAGATAGTTGACTTGGATGCTTCCATTTCCCACCATAGAGCATATGATGATGAGACGGGTTCTGTGGCACCACGAGACCTACATGCACAAGGGGGTGCAACTGGCAGTGGCCCTAGTGCGAGTGGTTCGAGCCCATGTGGTTCTAATGAACCACATAATGATGATGATGTAGCTGGTTTTGATCCTCTTGATGAAGAGGAATATGATGAATATTGACAATGAAAGATAGTTTGAGCTTTGAATATTGATCTATGATTGAATTTAATATATCATGAGATTCATGACATTCACATTGTGTTTGATTTAAGTATTTTAAATTTTAATTTAACTTTTAAACTTTTAAGTTTCTAAGTTTTATCGGTATCCTAGCTTGTTTGTTGTGGTTATTCACTTATTTAGCTTATAACTTGTCTTTCATATGCATAATATGTGGTTAATAATTAAATTCCTATTTAGAAGGCTGAAATTTATATATTTTTTAATTTTTATATAGTTTTTGTACTGCCGTATCCTACGCCGTATCCGGGGTCAAAAAAAAATTTGCCGTTTCCGCGTATCGGATACCCCGCTCCCGCTCCCGTATCCAAAACGTTTGTAACTTAGTTTAAAGTGGAAAGCTGATATCTCCTCCGCAGAGATTGCTTTCTTTTTACAGACTATCTTATTATGTTGCAGTAAAGATTTGTTTCTTACTCTTGCAAATCTGTGTCAATTCAGTATAGAAGAGTTTGGCTTTATTGTAACACACTAATCCCAAGCAGTTGGTGTGTTGTTCCCTGGATTGAATCCTCAATCTGGACCATCGGTGGTAGAAAAAAACTCTTCAGTTTTCTGATTGTTTGGTTTCATTTAAGATTGTCTCTATTCTTTGTAAAAAAAACTGTGTTGCCCAAAAATGAAAGCATGACCTGTCATACTTTGGTAAGACATTTTATTATTAGCATTCTTTGTAAATTTCAATATAAATAGGCAGCTTGTATAGCCAATGTTGATATCTATTTGAGTGCATTACCGAGCACCTGTAATTATTTATCGGATGTGAAATAAATGGAAATGGTATTTTCCTTTTAAGCGTGTTTATTGTTGACATATTGCAACGATGAAGTGAGTGAAGGCCTTCACATAGTGCTGAAAATGTAAACATGTTCATTTAACTTTAACATTTGGCTTGGAAATGGCGTAGGAAGGTGAGTTTCAGATTAGTCTGAGCCTTGGAGTATGGAAGTAAGCTCCAACAACTTAAATGGTTCTTTGTTAGGCCTTTTAGGGTAAAACATAAGCAATTTGAAGCTTATTATTGTGGCCAAAAAAGTGGTCAACATCGACCCCAATAGGTAGCTGACAACAACTTTGGGAGTGGCGAATGCCCACCCATGTTTAAGTGGCTGACTTCTATCAATTTAGCAAGTGACCAAGATCAAGTGACTGGTGTGAAGTTAGTAACTGATTGTAAGTTATCAAGTGACTGACGTGAATTTAGTACGCCCGGCTGACATCAAGTTAGTAAGTGGTCAACGTCAAGTTAGTAAGAACCCAACGTAAAGTTGGTAAGTGGCCGACGTCAAGTGACAGATGTAAAAAGCGCAATGAGTGGCCAACATCACCCTTGGCCAGTGTCAACTGTTAGTATGTGTTTGCCAAAGACAATTTGAAAGCTGATTGCCTGACAGTCAGAGTAGTGCTTATCATGTGTTCAACATTTATTTCAAAATTTCAGGGTGTGTATCAATTTTTATTGGAAATTTTACATTAACATAATTAAACTAATCAAATAAAGGGATGTACCTGGTTTAGGATATTTGACACAGGTCTCAGCTTCTCTTGAGCTATCAGCTATAACAGAGAAATTAGTTTCAAAAAAATGGACATTTTCAGACTTAGATCATTTTTTATTTTAGGATCCAAACCCAGCCAACTTTTACCGTCACACTTAGCATAATGAGGGTGTACAGTTTGCACCTAGTGTCTTTTCTGAGTAACCGTTTCCTAGTATTTTGGGTATGGGAATCATTGTAGATGTTACAGGAGGTCACAGATAGATCAATCTTGAATTAATGAAAGGATCCACCCTCTTGCGAGTTGTAAGGGTGACCTTTGGAGTATACCCTTATATGTATGTTGCTGTAATGTCCCTTTCTAGGGCTGAAACACACAAACAAGGAAATCACACAAACCCCAAACTGAATGCAATCTGATTTTTATAACAGCAGATCCAATATTCCTTGAAACCCTAGCAGCGAACTGAAATTTGCATGTTAGGGCATCAAACACCCATCAAACAAGCTGAAATTAAATATATCAATGCTTCTCCAATTTATATATAATTAATGGAACCATTACCAAGCCAAAACATGTGCCAAATCTGAAATATTACCCAGCTGCAATTTATTTTAGGACAGCAGAAGTGCAGTCCACAAAAATAGCTAAAAATGAGGTCTCCAAACCCCAACAATTACCCTGATTTTTAAAACAGCAGATTCAATATTCCTTGAAACCCTAGCAGCGAACTGAAATTTGCATGTTAGGGCATCAAACACCCATCAAACAAGCTGAAATTACATATATTAATGCTTCTCCAATTTATATATAATTAATGGAACCATTACCAAGCCAAAACATGTGCCAAATCTAAAATATTACCCAGCTGCAATTTACTTTAGGACAGCAGAAGTGCAGTCCACAAAATAGCTAAAAATGAGGTCTACAAACCCCAGCAATTACCCTGATTTTTAAAACAGCAGATCCAATATTCCTTGAAACCCTAGCAGCGAACTGAAATTTGCATGTTAGGGCATCAAACACCCATCAAACAAGCTGAAATTAAATATATCAATGCTTCTCCAATTTATATATAATTAATGGAACCATTACCAAGCCAAAACATGTGCCAAATCTGAAATATTACCCAGCTGCAATTTATTTTAGGACAGCAGAAGTGCAGTCCACAAAATAGCTAAAAATGAGGTCTCCAAACCCCAACAATTACAAAATATGGAAGATACCAGCCTTATAAATTATGATAAATCTGAATATCAAATAATAATGAAGTTTTGTGCCCTAGAAGGCACCCAAATGATCTTCTACCCTAGTCGCTCCCTAGGAGAGGGGCTCCAAACAATGCCAAAAGCTCTTGTATGACTCCTCCTTGATGCCCTAGATGCAAACCAGCAAGATGGTCTTCAATGAAAATCTTCAACACCACCAAATTGGAGGGTTTCCGTCCTCCAATCTCCCCAAGGAAAGGTTCCGTCCTCCTTGGATGCCACACTAATGGATCGTCGCTCTTTAGTGGAATGAAATTAGAACAATCGGCCCTAGAACCAAGTATAAAAGAGTATATGCCAAAATTGATTTGCAAATGAGCCTTAGTGTCTCCCCTTATACCCTTTAGTTGGCACCAAGAGTCATAAGGGGTGATGACCGACCTCTTAAGCTTGTTTTATCTTCTATTTCCATGTTGGAAACTCTCCAACCTTGCCGACCTCATAAGGAGCTTACTTTATCTTTTAATTTCATGTTGGGAGCACTAGAACCCAACCGACCTGCCTTGAAAGGCAAAACACAAAATAAAAACATAAATATGAATAAAGAAACTGAAATATAGCTCAAGTTCTTCCCTTGTTCAACTTCTTCTTGCCCACGGAAAGGAAGATGAGCAAGAATCCTTCAATTTACATTATTTCAAACAAGGGAACATTACGATTCTGAACTATTAGAGTAGTTCTTCATGGTTGTATGTGACAAAGATGTGCGTCTTAAGAATAAATAGATAAATTGGCATTTGGGAACCCCGGTGTTTGTGAGTGGATTCTAGCCGTGTTCGTGGGTGCAACATTGATCCTAAAGTTGTAATTCCTTCCTAAATTACTTCGCTAAAATGATCAGATAAATCCCAACACTCTCGATTCTTCTATTATCTAATTTTGAGGTATTATGTGTTTAAATTTTTATTAATACTAAACCAGGTCTATTCCTATGGTAAACCACCAACACAACACATCAAAACAAGCTAACGGGTAACACCTCAAGACTATTATAGTAACCGCTGAGTGCCTATAACCAAAAAGCCTGAACAAGACATATTTAGCATAAAAAAGTAGAACAGTGAAGACTTGATCTTAAACATTTTTATCTGGAATGATAGTAGTTCCACGTCATTCGCCTGGAGTTGCTAGTTCCCTATCGTGGTGCATGAAATATTCCCCCAAACCTTGATCAAATTGGAGAGACGGCAATTCTTGTTGTTATAGCATCATGGTCACAGTAACAAGAGCTCTCCTTGGCAGGCTTCATTTTAGAAGGTCGACTGCAAGAAAACTTACTAGGACCTAGCTACAAGGGGCCTCCATCTTCAAGGGATGAAAAGAAGACCTGTGGAGCTGTATGAGGCTTGCAATGCTTTGGGAACTGAAGCTTGATGAGAATTTTTCATGGAAAATGGCACAGTCTTACTCAATGCAGGAAAAATCCAAGCTCTCCATTTTTGAATTTGATCTTTAGAAACAATTTTTGCTCAAATTTGCCCCACATAGACACATTCTACTTCACTCCCGGCTTGTCCGTGAAACCATTCAAGCCAAGAATAACTTCACAAACCGCAGCATCTCTGTGTCAGAAATATGAAATGCGGACTTGAGCAGGTAGTCTGTCAGAATCCCTACAACCTGCCATGACAGCCAAAAAAATCTCCGAACAAGAAAACTCGAACGCTTACCATAGGCAACACAATGCCAAAGGAAGATGTGATAATTGAATGAGTCTGCAGTGAAATGCCTTGCATAACCAACCTTCATCAATTCCCATGATTGAGCCTGTTTGATATGCTATCTTAGCTACGTGAGGCGACTGCTTAACCTTGGTTGTTAAATGATTATTCCAAGCTTTATCACACCCCTTCCTATGAGATTTCAATAACCTTATAAAGATGAAGGAACCCCCTAATTAATAAAAATATAGAGGGAGACCTTTCATAAATTTTGCAATGACAATGTAAGACGAAGTCATAAATTTTGCAATGACAATGTTAAGATGAAGAAATAAATATAAATGATGTCATCGTGGGTGAAACCATGAATGATCATGTGATCAATCCTTTTGCCTAGTTTGTATTTCATAGTATCTATAATCTCATGTTTTGCTCCAGTAGATTGACTTTGAATTCACATCCGACTGTTTCTGTAAAGAATGTGTATTCAGGAGGTAACAATTTTCTGGTAGTCATAATATGAATTCAGTACATCTGGAATACGGTTACATTTTGCACAGTCCTATAATGTATCAAGTTGAAATTGAATCGTTTCTATAGATATCAGCTATCCCTAAGTGGTTAATCTATAAGAAAAATCTGAATAGACATGTAGATGAATGCAATGCCTCAGGTAAATGTATGCATCATGTCAATGGCTTCAGATATTAGTACAGAAAATAATGTATAAATCATAAAGCATTCTGCACATCGTGACTTTGTCATATTATTAGCACTTATGCACAAGATAGATGAAAATAATAATTAAGATCTGAAAGCAATGCCAATAAATGTTGAATCATGGTCTTTTGAACACAAAAAAAAAAAAAAAAATGTAGTTTAAAAAAACAAATCAGGAGAGCCTTGGAACAACTTATGAATAACCAGCCAGTGAAAATAAAGAGTAACCTACTACAGAAGATTTTTACTAGAACTTTACCATCGGGCTAATAAAGAGGTGCCTCCAATCACCAATTTTCACCAGCATAAGACTAATTACCTTGTATCTTAGATGATCTGCGTCAACTAAGTTCCAGTGTCTCCTACATTTGTCATAGCTCCAACCATTCCCTTCTCTTGGAAAGTCAATCCATTCAGGATGACCGAACTGCAAGAAAACAGCCATGTCATGTAAGTTGGCAGCAAAATATATATATATATGCATAACCAACTTGTGTATATCCTTCTAACTGTCTTACATTCAGCTACATAATATCCTGTTTAATCAACAAGAAGTTAGAACACAATCGAGTGAACAATTCTAGACACTCAAGTTCAAAAGACACTAAATATCATTATCGATGAAGTAGATGCAGAAAAAAGGTTTATCCTTTCTAATGAATACCTTGAGACGCTGAATCTCCTTTTGGGGGAAGAGGAAACACAGGAATGATAATAGGAGATGCTTAGAAGTTACAAGTACCCCCAAAATCCTAAACATGATATTTAGAAAGAAAAATAGTACGAGGACAGGAACAGGGGACAAGGGGATGGGGATGCGTCCACGTGGAACATAGCCTTCAGTCCTGCTGGTATCTGATTCTGCCCCTCCTGTCAAACCTACTGACATCAAGTTGCTATCATGTCACCTCTTCTTTCTGACATACCCGTACAGCCTTCTGACAGGCTAACATCATCTGCATTGCTGACTTTGCCTCCCAAATTTTCAAATGCAAGACATTGTTAGCATCAGTTCTACTAACATCAATTGTAAAACCCTATTGACATCAAGTTTTCCCTTTGCTGGCATTAGTCTACTGCACAAATGGACTCTCTGCCTCAATTTTCATGCCATAAAGAGATCGCCTTAGATTTTGTTCTCCCATTCTGCAAAAATATTGCATTGGGGTTTGTGCAAACAGAATTCTATTTCTTTCATGGAATCCATGAAGTTCTTTCTAGAGGCTAAGCCCTACAAAAATGTGTGCAAGGTCATGGAAGAATTAATATTTCTCGTAGTTCACCTCCTTCTGCCAACGTAGGTTTTGTTGTGATTGGTTTCTGTTCATAAATCCTCATCGTCCTTTCCTTCAAATTCAACTCCTTGCTTTGTTTACACATTCACTTAGTAGCTTGAGGATAGCATGAGAGGAGTAGGGGTTTTGCCTCTTTTAATAAGTTCTTTGGGTAGTTGGGTGGTTATTTTGGATCTTCTTTAATTTTCCACTAGTTTGCTGTCTTAATTTTCCATTTAATTCTTCATGTTCTTGCACTTTTAATCTCCCATAACTTTGTACTTATCATTTTCCGTAATCTTGCACTTTTCATTTTCCATAACCTTGCAATTTTCATTATCCATAATTTTACACATTTAATTTTTGTCACTTTTTATTTTAATTTTTCCTTATCCTTTCCTTTTACATTTATTATTTTTATAATATTATTTGTCTTTTCTTGTATACATTGCAAAATTTCACCACCTTCAAAGACTTCAAGCCCTTTATAATTAAATCTTGCATCTCATTTCCACTTTTAGAATCAACTTCCAAAAATTCACGAACAGCAAAGGTCTTGTTTTAGACCACTTGAATTAAAATACCATATAAAAGGTTTTTGTACAGTGGCCATCTAATTTTTCCAGTCTCGCAGACTCATTGAACAGCACTTCATTGATCCTGAAGGGTTGCAGCCGGAGCATTTTTATTTTCCTGGCTTGGTTTCCCATCTTCTGTCATATTTTAATACCAGAGGCATTCAAATTGAAATTCTAACAATAAAGGTAGTTGTCTCAGCTTACCTCCAAATCCAATTTGGGGCTGTTTCCTTCACAAAGCATGAAATCCATCTATGCTTCTATGTAATGGAACACTTCACCATTCTACTTCTTAGTGATCCAGTGCCCTGTCCTCCCCATTGATCCCTATGCAACTTGTACCCATAATGTCATAGGATTCTTAAATACACCTCACACAGGTCATATTGGATGATTACATCCCTTCCTCATTTCAATCTATTTTCCCATCCTCCAAGTTTCCTTCCAATTCCTCCTTCGTAGAAGACAGCTTGTAGAGACTGGTCTCATCTTCTTGCATGTCAACACTCTCTTCAAATGTGGGACCAACTTTTGCATCTACAAGAATTACAACCCTTTGTGCTCCGTTCTCAAAACTAATGAACCTTTTCTTAAAGCGCATATCCGCCTTGTCTGCATGGCACCATAGCCTTCCCAACAACATCGGGTAACTGTTTGATTCAGCCATCTCAATCACTTCAAAGCCAACAGAAAACATTATTCCAATGATCTCTCCTTGACATTCTTCAAGGTCCCAATAGGTATTTCTTGTCTTATTGACCATGTGAAACACGGTCCTTGAGTGTTGTAATGCGGGTCTTCCCATATGAACTCGCCCTTCCTTTGTCAAAATGTTCACTTCAGCGCCTATGTCAATGAAAATATTCACCTTTTCAGAATCATTAATCATTGCATCAATTAACAACTCTTGGTCGTACAAAGTGTTGTGCGCACACGTCCCACGTGGTAATTGCTTTTTGGTTTCATGGGTGTTTACCCTAGAAAAATTCACTAAGTCCTTTCTCACGTAGAGGTCCAAGTATACACGCCGCACAAGTGAGATGTGCATGATCATAAGGCTTGGTTGTGTGCATAAACGGGCACAAGAAAGGGTCTTGCAGAAATAGAATCAGACCTAGGGCAAATGTCATGCGAGGAACGATATAAGGGTATTATTCCCAAAATTGAGAGCATGCAAATCAATGGCACACAAGAAAACACATGTTACCAACCAATACAGGTTTGTGGATGGCGTGGCATTGAGAAGATGGAGAAGAAGAGAAAAGAAATAGATGGGGCAAGCTTTTGAATACACAGTACGTGACAACTCAACGCCAACCAGACATTGTAATGTCCCTTTCTAGGGCTGAATCTGAAAATAAGGGTTTGGCCTCAAACCCAAATGCAAGAAATCAGATTTTGGAACAACAGTCATCAAACCCTAGCAGCGAACTGAAATCACACCCTTAGGGCATCAAAACCAACTAGAAATTAGTAAATAAACCCTCTAGGGCAGCGAACTGTAACAGCACTTAAGGGCAGCAATTCTCATGCAACAACAAGCTAAAAATGACAAAGAATGATTCCAAATATTTTAACCAATCATGAAGATATTATTCCTAGCCAATATACTTCATAAATAAAGGAGAAACAAGTGATAAACCACAGTTGGAATTAATTAACCAACAGAAGTACAACTCACAATAAGGGCTGAAAATGATGTTTCCAAACCCCAACAAATACCAATGAAGTGAGAAATCAGCCTTATAAATTAGGAGGAATCTGAATATCAACACAAAATGTCAATTGGTGCCCTAGAAGGCACTCAAACCCTTCTCCACCCAAGTTGCCACCCTAGGAGAGGGTGCCAAATTGATGTAGAAGATCTTGATATTTCTTTCTTCTTCAAGCCCTAGCTGCCAACCAGCAAGATAACCTTCTTTGAAGCCCTTGGAACCACCAATTGAGAGTTTTTCGTTCTCCAACGTTGAACAAGAAAAGCTTTTGTCTTCTTTGTTTGCCACACCAACGGATTTTGCCCTCTAGTAGAATGGAATAGAGCAAAGCCTTCTATTTTAACTTTTGACTTACCTGATAAAAAAGAAATATATTTTTAATTTTTAAATCCACATGTGCAAATCAAATTTCCCCTAATTTAATTTCCTTTAATCCAAGGGGAATAGATTAAAGGATACCAACCATGATTAATTAATTTTTGTTTGAAAAAGGGGACATTACAGTCCTCCCTTCCCAAAATTGTTTGCCCTCAAGCAATTGAGCACATGGCTGGTCCACTTTCTCTTCCATCTCATAAGGCCTTCTAGATAGTGCATCTGCAACTATATTATTTTTCCCTTTCACATATTCAATGTCAAAGTCAAAAGCTTGCACTTTACTTACCCATTTTTGTTGCTTGTCATTCAATTCTCTTTGGTTAAGAAAAAACCGCAAGCTGTTATGATCAGATTTAATAACAAACTTCCCACATACCAAATATTGTCTAAACTTACTCAAAGCATGCATGATTGCCAACATTTCCTTATCATACACACTATATCCCCTTTCATGATCTTTCAATTTTCTACTTTCAAAAACAATGGGGTGTTTATCTTGCATTAGGACAGCCCCTATTCCCTCACCGAAGCATCACATTCTACCACAAAAGGTTTAGAAAAATCTGGAATTGCAAGAACCGGGCAAGAACACATTACCTCCTTTAATTTTTCAAATGCTTCTTGGGCTGGTTTGGACCATTTGAAGGCCCCTTTCTTAGTCAAATTTGTCAAAGGAGCTGCAAATTGTGAGAATCCCTTAACAAACCTTCTATAGTAGCTACAAAGACCACAAAATCCCCTTAATTGTGTGAGAGAAGTGGGAGTATCGCTGCAATTTTCTGTTTATCAACTTGCACACCATTAGCACTAATAACATGCCCCAAATATCCAATTTCCTTCAAACCAAATTCACACTTAGATTTTTTTGCAAAGAAAGAATGTTGTCCCAAAGTAGATAAAACCAAATCCAAATGTGTCAAATGCTCTTCCCAAGTTTTGCTATACACAAGAATGTCATCAAAGAACACTAGCACAAACTTTCTTAGATATTGGCTAAATACATGATTCATGCAAGATTGAAAAGTAGCCGGTGCATTAGTTAACCCAAAAGGCATAACCAAAAACTCAAAATGCCCAAAATGACATCTAAAAGTTGTTTTGTGCACATCCTCTTCCCTTACCCTTATTTGATGGTACCCAGATTTGAGATCTATTTTTGAAAAGTAAGAAGCACCATGTAACTCATCAATTAACTCATCAATTCTAGGGATGGGATACCTATTTTTGATGGTCCTCTTATTCAACATTCTATAATCAATGCACATCCTCATAGTACCATCTTTCTTCTTGACCAAAACTACGGAAGATGCAAATGGGCTAGAACTAGGCCTTATGTGTCCCATATCAAGAAGCTCCTTAATGGTCTTTTCAATCTCTTCCTTATAAACTCTTGGGTGGCAGTAAGGAGTGATCATAATAGGCTTAGTGTCCTTTTCTAACTCTATAATATGCTCAAACCCTCTATGGGGAGGTAACCCATGTGGTAAATCATCAAAAACATGAACATGCTTATCTAAAAGAGCTTGTAACTCACCTTCTAATGATTGTTCTGATTTTTCTGATTTTACTGTGATATAACAGCTGGCTGCCCACTCAATTTGACCCCTTCTAAAAGCTCTTTCCATCCTCTTCATGGACACCTCTTGTGGTGCACCATTTGCCATGCCTTTTAGGATGATTTCCTTGTCATCTTTAGTGAATTTTAGCTCCATGGTTTTGTAGTTTTGTGTGAAATCACCTAAAGAATGCAACCATTGAACACCCAAAGACAAAAATCAATATCAATAACATAAAAATCATCAATTACCTTGTGCTTTCCAAGCATGAGAGGTAGTTGTGCAATCTTTGTAGAACATGGAAGAGAAGTCCCATCCGCTATAGTTACTTTGAAGGCTTTGCAATTCGTGGTTTCCAAACCCATCTTCCTCACCAAACCTCCATCAATGAAATTGTGGGTGGCCCCACTATCAACCAAAGTAATGACTCTTTGCCCTTGAATGGTGCCCTTCACCCTAAATGCATGATACTTGGGCACACCGGAAAGAGAGGCAAGAGTACTTTCCATTTCCTCATTCTCTTGCACATGCTCAACCAATTCTTCATTAGTCTCATGGTTAGCATCATCCAAATCAAAATTAAGCTCAAAATCTGAATCAATAATCTCAATGTAATGGATTTGACCTTTACCTTTACAATTGTGACCTCTTACCCATGGAGTCTTGCAATCAAAACACAATCCTCTTCTTCTTAGCTCATCCCTTTCATCCTTTTGTGAACTGTTTTGGGGCTGATTTCTATGTGGTGGCACATAGGACTGATTGGGCCTTTTTGGGGCCTCTTTTGATGACCCAAGGGGCTGCCCTCCTTGCACTTTTGTGGGCTGCTGTAAATCAAACCTTGGCTGTCCTCTAAATCCACTTTCCTCTAAATCCACTTTTGGACAAAGGATGATTGAGAGACATTAGAATGTTGCCCTTTAGGCCCATAATTCCCTCTCTATAAGCTGCACATTCTAAATCTAGAGCTTTAGTAATACAATCTTGCAAAGTCATAGGGTTAAAAGCTCTTACCAAACCTTTTAGAGGTTCCATCAAACCTTTGTGAAGAGGACAACCAACCTCTTCTCACTAACATCGGAAACCATAACTGCAATTCTTTGGAAATCCGCAACATACTCATCAACATTACCCAATTGTTTTAGTTGAGCCAACTCTCTAAAATGAAGTTTCGGATCCTTCCTATCAAACCTCTCCATGATCCTTTGGCTAAATTCTTCCATTGTGTGGATCAAGTCATGACCTTGGGTGTGCATACCATGGAACCACCACTCATGTGCCATGCCTTCCAGTGAAGGGTAACAAATTTGAGGGCCTCTTCTTCTTGCATGGGATTGAGGGAGAAGTAAGTCTCCATCTTTTGCAACCAAGCTCTTACTGTAATGGTATTAGAACCATCAAAGTTAGGGAGTGAAACCTTACCCAACCTTTGTTGAAGGTTCTTATGTGGTTGCTTATGGAATCTTTTTGACTTCTTGCCCATCTTGAGGGCACAAAACTCATCAAACCCCAACATATCTCTTGTGGCTTGGCTCAAAGAACCATACTCCAATCTTTGAGCATCAATTAGCTCTACCAAAGTGGGCTCTTCTTCTTCTCTTTCTCCATTGGTCTCCTTAGGCAAGAAGACATCTTTGAAAAACTTAGGTGTGGCTTGTGTAGAGCCACCCCTTCCTTATGTGAGCTCTCTCCATTGGAACTTGTAGACTTGCCCAAAGCATCCTTGATGAGCTTGGACATTTGCTCACTCATGGATTTTTGAAGTTCTTGTCCACACCCTTGCATCAATTCATGTAAGAACTTCACTTGATCCGATGTGAATGCTCCTTCATCCATGTTTCCCTTATTCCTCCTTTTGTAATACTGAAATTCCTTATTACCCTGCATCCACAAATCACCCACACGAAAAGAGGAAGGAAAGCTCTGATACCACTGTAATATCCCCTTTGGGATATTAATTAAAATTTATTAAACTACTTGCAAAGAAGCAAACTAAGAAGAGAAACCCTTCTAGGTTCACCTCAAGTAACTCAGTGTCGGTTTCAATACAACCGAAATGAGGTTGGAGTGAGCCAAAGTAAGGGTTTAGATGGGCTTAACTAATCGGAGAAAACACTTCTTTAACCTATATATTTCCAGCAATAGTAAATAAATAAAAATGCACTGAAATCAACTGAAAACTTCAAAAAATTGATATCTCATGCAATACTTGGAATTTTTCAATGAAACGAATTGCAGATGGAAGATAAAATTATACACTTCCGGCCAACGTTAAATAAGAAATTTCTAAGCACTTTAAGCCCCTCAAAAGAATCCACAAATATTGAAATCAAGTCACCCAAGGTTAGAATGGCATATAAAATAAATTCTAGATTTTATACTTGACTTTCCACACTCAAATAAGCTAATTTCAGATCTGCAATAATTATTTATGACAACAGCTCATAAACTATTAAAAACCCTCTCAAAACATTGTTATCAAATGCCTAGGTAAATCAATTTGCATTAAAGAAATTCCAGCAGTGATAGTAAGCGAAAAGATCATTAAAATGAACACAATATGCCCCAAATTAGATGCAGAAATAGATCAGATTGTAACCCTCATTGTATCTTCATAAAATCATACCAAAATACTTCATACCAAGTCGATTTGAGCTTACTAAAAATCTGGAATGAACAGCAAGTATTTGAGTACTTGAGACACCTCCAAACAAGCTTAAAATCACCCTAGGCAAGTCGATTTCATCAAGGAAAACCAACAACATATAATAAATTGCATTCACCATAGATCACTCTCAAAACCCTCTTAAAGCAAGTTTGAACTCTCCAAAAATGGCGACTCACATATATGGAATATAAATGCACATAACTCATCAATTCATAGCTCAAGAAGGAACACACACTTCACAATGGGTGGTGTTAATGAACACCTTTTGTTTTTTGATCACTAGTGGGCATTCATCCCTCTTCAAGCATGAAGATAAGTTATAATAACTGTCAACATGCGAAAAGGGGTGCCCATCATCTTCTTTTATAGATCTTCCTTGCTCATTCTCCAAAGTTTTCTTCCTTTTGGCGCCACCTTCTAGGAGAGAATCTTTTATTTTAAAAATTGTCTGGAAGTCACACTCAAAAGCAAATATTAAATGCATGGAAAAATTAAATATATCAAATGATGCCCAAATGAATCGACCCATGCCAAAATAAGTCGATTTATTCCAAATAATAATTAAATAATCCCAAGGAATTCGACTTGCCTCTATTTAATTAATTTACCTCCAAAGATCATTAATTGGCCCAAGGTAAATCGATTTCTTCCTTTTATTTTAATTTTTGACTTGCACAATAAAATAAATATATTTTAAATTTTAAATCCACATGTGCAAATCGAATTTCCCCTAATTTAATTTCCTTTAATCCAAGGGGAATGGATTAAAGGATACCAACCATTATTAATTAATTTTTGTTTGAAAAAGAGACATTACACAAATCCATTGCCTCCCTTGAAGATTTCACCCAAAAGTTCCTAGAAAGGTTCGATGTGCAAGATTGCAAGGATGAGCAAGGTGAAAATCCCTCATTAGTTGAAAATGTTTCTTTGCCTTCTAAGGATTGCATGCATGTTAGCAAAGTGACAAAGAGGAGATCACGAAATTTGAACCCAAGAAGGAGGAAAAGTCAGATCTACAAGAGAGAAAAGAGAATTTGGTGATTGAAGCCCCAATCCCTAATGTGGATGTTGATATTCAGCTTGTTGTCCATTCCGGAACAACCATCAATATGAAGCAAGCAAATGACATTCATGGCCTTGAAGGGAGTTATGAGGATGTCCCATACATACATCATTCAAACATGGAGGTTTGTTATCATCATAAGAAGCTTACAAGTGAGGTTGATTTATTGTTGCATACTTTGCCATATCATATTTGTTTTCCTCATGAGAAGCATGTAAGAGACGGAGAAAAAATGAAGATTATGGGTTGCTGCAACATGAGGCAAGAAGATTCCTTGGTTCAAAGGTATGGGATCCAAGTAATTTTCCACATCCTCCAAAGGTTGTCAATTCTGATTTTGTGATCTTTATGACTGATTTCCTGAGAATAAATGAAAGTTCAGAATTATTTTTGGTGGGCATGAGTATTGGCATGCATGATTCGGCTTTAGGAGATCCAGATGCAAAGGGAAAAGGTACCTCTCAAGGTACTAATGTTGTTTTTCCCTTTGGTAGACTCTCTATGGCAGCTACTAAGGGTAATCAATTTGACTATCTTCATAGCAAGGATTTGTTGCACCACCATCATACCTTGTCCTTGCATTGTTTTGGTCATTATGAGTATTGTGCTAACAATGAAGACAAGATGAAGGGTGCTAAGTGGAGAAGGAATCTTCCTAAGGCAGCCCCGGATCATTGGCAAGAAGGCCAACACTTCCTAAATTTCAGTCCAAGTGAAAGTAAGGGCAGCAAAAGAGTGATCCCAAGGTGTGGTAAGCTACTTAATTTTGTTTCCCCTCAATTCAATTTTGATAGCATTACTTGGGCCAATTCATGTGAGAAAAAAATTGAAGTTACATGGAAGAATGGTTGGTTGCTAGACATTGCACATGATAGGGCAGCGATCTTCCACTTTCATATGATTTATGGTTTATCTAACAAGCATGCATGCGGAAGGGGAAAAATAGGTTATAAGGATGTCTTGGCAAAAGAATTTTGTACATGTATGAGTATGCACTCTTTTACATGCTTTGTTGATTGGGCTAATAGAGGTATGCTTGGTGTGGATAGAGAAAAGGCTAATATCTACTTCAGTTTTGCTACCCCTTGTTATATATTTGGCACATACCAATATTGGGAAATGTTTCACATCAAAGATGTCATTGCTTCTCATGTTTTGGGTGAGTTGATGAAGACAATCCAGATTAATCATGGTTGTTTGGGTTTGGTACTAGCTGCCATGCAATATAGGACTGTTGTACTTGTCATTTTCAGTTTGCTATCTACTTTGTTTGCTGCCCAACAAACAGGGATTGTTGTTACAAAATGTCTACATGATGGACCACCGACTAGATATTTGATTGTCACACTTTCAAGCATGAATTTGGTAAGAGGGATGCTTCATGGAAATTGGAACTTATGGGGTCTTGTGAGTTGGCCCTCTCATGGTAAGCAAATCATTTCATTTACAGCCCATGGAATATTATTTATTTGGCCCTTCAATTACTCACACATGCCTAGAGATAACTCACCAATGGAAGATGGCTTCTTGAATCACTCCATGATGAATGAAGGACATAATAGAAGGTATTTTGATGTGAAGAAACTAATTGCTCTTGGTATAAATATTAAGAGTTGGAATGATAAGCTTGTTGTTATAAAGGGTTATAGGACTGTTGTCACAAAATTCAGTCCTCCATTCAACACATTTTCTGTCATGATCAAGAAGGCAGCCCTTGAAGGTAATGATTTTCAGTATTGTAAGACAATTTCAGTCATCTATGCTTTGGGTTTCATTGCTAACACTTCAAGAGTAAGTTTGGAATGCATATTTGGTCATGAGTTGGGTCGTTGGATAAAGATAGTTGCAGTTGTTCACTCGCAACCCAGAAATCACATTTGGGAGATTCCAAACAATATTTTATGGGCTCTAAAACAAGTTGTTATTAAGCATAAGGCTGTTGTATTTTGTATTTCCAGCTTGTTCTTTTCTTTCTTTGGGTCCACAAAGGGACAACATGGCTGTTGGGAGTTGTTTTTTTATCACTTGATGTTGTGGGAACATTTTGGGCAAATACTAATGAATTTCCAGCCATCATATACTCAAGGATAAGTACAAAAATAACATGCTACAACCAAGGGTATGTAAGTGTTGATGACTTATTGTTTCCTACTAGGTCATTTCAGTTTTGTGGGCAGCATAGTGATGGAGTAAGGAACATGTCTAGAAGCACTAAATTCATGAATTCCACTATTAAGGGGCAGCCAAGTGAACAACATCTTGTTGTCCAAGATGTTATACATCCTCATGGCATGATGGAAGTGAATAGAAGTGTTAAGGAGGGCAGCCCATGGTTCATGGAAGGTGCTAGCATAATGTTATGGACTGTTGTTTTATGCATTTTCAGTTTGATCCTTCTCCTTTTTATAATCCCGTGGTGGTACTTTGACACTTGGGAGATGTTCTTTCTAGCCCTTATCATCTTGGGAGTGCTTGGTGCAAGTACTAGCGAGTTTCCAACCACTTTAATGAGGATTGCGGGGAAAAAGAAACAGAATTACAGCAGTAGATGGGGCAGCATGAGTGAACCGTGGAGGTCTCACCATTTGAGGAGAGTTCATGAGATGATCATGCCTCCAAGGCATGATGAAGGACTGACAAAAGTGTTGCTAAACACTCATGTTTTCTCTAATATGTTTGCTTCATGTGCAGGGTCAAGAACAAGAAAGAATGAAGTTATAGAAAAAAATTGGCCAAAATATATCAAAAGCATGAGCTTATGTTGGCAAGAGATATCTCATTTGACCGGCACCGGGTCAAGGCTTTGGAAGCATTACATCATGTCTTCTCTCTCGGACATGGTATTTGGGCATATGAGCTTGCATTTGCTTGAGGGCAAGCAAATTTGGGAAGGGAGGACTGTAATGTCCCCATTTCAAATAAAAATAATAGCTAATATTAATTACCTTGAGAGTGATTTTCATCATTTGAAATTAGAGGGTAATTATATTAGTTATTATAATAAAGAGGGAAATAATTAAATTATTAGATTATTTGCCTTAGAGTAATTATTATTACTAAAGCTAAACTTTGGCAATTAATTTAATAATAAAGTGAACAAATAAGGTCGGCAAGAGGGAAAAGAGAAAAGAGATCAAAAAGGTGTTTAAGTGATTTTTAAATAAAGTTTCCCCCAAAGGTGGATCACCCCACTTAGGGGAGATATAAAAGCAACATAAGGGTTTCCAATTAAGGCATGCTTGGAAATTATATTTTGTATCTTCATGCTTGAAGATTTATTGGGATGCATGCCCAATAGTGTTGTTGATTTTGCGATACTTCCATCCGGGAAATATTTTGAATTTTGTTGTGTTGTTAGAAGGGTTTTTCTGCATGTGAGGTCTTTGTTGAAGGTCAAACTGAAGGAGAATCAGATTTGAGATGTTTTGATCAGTTTTGAGGCTTGTTTGAGGGATTTCCAAAAAGCGCGAATGGTTGTTAATATCAGGTACAACTAGGGTTTCATCTACACATTTTCAAATTTCCGAGCCTGTTTTGGGTGCCTTCCACCCATCGAAAATTATGATTTTGGTATCATTGGAAAGATTGTAATTTTATCTTCAATTTGAGCTATCATTTGTCAAAATTGTTGGGTATTTTCCGAGTTATGAATTTATGAAGTTTTGATTGTTTTCTGCAATTAAAAATCAGATTTTCAGTATTTTGCAAAAATATAAGTATTTTCAGATTTGATAATTCAAGGGCTAGCTACAGATTTAATTTCATAATTTTTGAAGGTGTTTTGAGGCTATTTTTACACCCATAGGCAAATCTCCTAGGGTTTTGGCAAGGAATTTTGGGTTGTTTGCATTGTTGTCATAAAAACAATAATTTCCAGCTTGTTGTCATTCATTTTCCACATTCAAATTTCAAGGGTTTTGATAAATAATTGTTGAATCTTGAAATGTCCTATTTGGGGACATTACATCATGGATTAGCCCTCTAGTGGTGGTGGATGATGATGTCATTGATTCTTCTGCCCAAGATTTGCCACGATGTATGAAATTGTTGGTTTACAATCTTGATCTTTGCCAGCTCCTTGCTTCATTGAGGAATCCTTCCATCAAATGGTTATTTGTACTTGCCTTTGGACCATATATTTGGGGTACAACAGCTTTGTATTACCCCATCTAGATATATGTTTACAACTTTTCATTGTTTTAGTGTTTTTGTTTTGTTACTTTTGATTGGAAGTACATTGGCCCCAATCTGTAAGAAAAAAACTCCCGATGATTGCAAAGAAATTTGCTTCCAGCAGTTTCAATGTAGATGCTATGGAGAAATTGATTGTATTGTGGCTGCAATATCTCACTAAAGATTGTAAATAGGCATTAGGAATGGAATTTTAACACCAATTATTACACTATCTCGAGGGAAAACCCCAAAACCAAGAACAATGAGATGCATATTTTGGTCAACAATTTGAAAAAGAATCAAGAGGAGATCAAACCCTGGTAACTGCATCCTTATGAAATTTTAGTTCTAATGTAAAGATAGTCTTTTGATACTTGCTTATATGGCCAGAGCATTACTTCCATCATCTTACCCTACATGATGTATAGGCAAAAAATAATTATATTTCAGTCATTCCAGAATTGTACATCCAATAGCTCCAATATTCGCCTTTTATTTTTAATTGTAGAAGCCTATAGCTGAACATGGAAAAAAGATGAATAAAATCATAATAAGGATTTATTATGTTATACGTTGAGAATGGTGTACTTAAACTTGTTTACTTTTTGTAGATTGGGTTGTTCCCAGCGGGCTGTTGTTTCCGATGATCGTACCACTTTTGGGAGAATACTAAATATGTACATTGGAAACAACATTACAGGTATGGATTTACATCCCGTTCCCATCATACTTCAGGGCCTCCGGCAATGTACATCATATTGTGATCATGGAAAAGGCTACATTCATTTCTCCTTCTGTGTGTTGTGAAGTGATATTCTAAACTGCAATTTGTGTCAAGTATTCCCATAGGATATAATCTGCAGGTGTAAAGTTTTCATCCTACATTAGTTGAAGTGTGATTTATATTTACAAATTTCAACAGCAGGGAAAGCTTTTTTACCACTTCAATAGTGAAGGGTATGAAATCCTGCCATTCAAAATAAAATTTGGCAAGTCCTTCAAATTTCACCATTGGTTACCAGCCACAAAGTTATCATTATACTGGAAAATTGCTCCTTGAAATTCTTCATTTCTAGAAACTTTGAATCCCCTATTACAATGTTTATACAACATTTTTGTAAAAATAGCTGGAACTTGTATTCTGAATTTAGATTATTAATATCCAGCTGGTATAATTTACAAGGTTCAATGTTTAAAGAAAATGATAGGACCCTGTGAGAGGTAGGAGAACCATGTTGCAACTTAGCCTTGTCTGGATCAGGTCTATTAGCTATCTCTTAATCATGTATTGCAGACAGAATATGTATGACGCATTGAATACATTATTGTCTTTTTAGCCTACAAAAAGATGAAGGAAAGGGTCTCGGTACATACCTCATTTCCCATAAAATTTAGATAACCCTCGCCACCTAGTGACATTGTTATGAAATGAATCATCTGCAATTCACACAAAAACTTCAATGCAAGATATTACAATCTATGCCAGCCTCTATTGTTTGCTTTATCATTATTGTTATGCTGTTTTTAATGTAACATATGCACTCCAAAGGTAATGATGAAAAATCTTTTACAGCGATGCCTTTATCATAATAAACCAGTTGTATATTTTGACACTAATTTCTATATTTTCTTCTTTGTAGTTATAGTTATGATCATTTAAATTTATATCGTATGCAGTCCAAAGGTAACAATGAATAATCAATAGAGATATTTTTATAATAATGTATCAAGCAAAGCACATAACCTTGTATATGGAAATTCAAATCATGTCACCAATTAAGGCTCTTAAGTGAGATGTAAAACGAATCACATTTCACTGTGGTAAAGAGTAACATTACGAACCTTGTGCAGTGCAATCCCACGGTCAACAATAGGGGAAGGTGATTGCAAACATGACATGGCAAAGTACATTTCCTTGTCCATTAATAAGAATGCCATAGTCCTGTCACCAACAATTGACTTTGAAATCACAGGCAGAAAAATAACATTGTGTTAGTAAAAGAATATGTTGCTTTAGAAAAAAATGAACCGATATTTCTGCACGGAATCAAAATCAAGAAAGCAAACACAAGATATTCTTATCGATAATAATAATAATACCATGCTAGGTCATAAAATATAAATTCTGACAAGTGCTATAAAGATTTAGAGTTACAAGTATGAAAGAAAAGCAAGACATCAAGGATATGGCCTAACACTCCGTCCACTTCTAACTTTTCAATACTTAATTTCTGAAGTTTGGAGTAGTTAATCTACAATATTCCACTATCAATGTCAAATACAATGCCACAAACTCACAAATGTGTTTAGTGTACTGAAGACTGCCGAGATATATTGAAAAAAAAAAAAACCTGATCATGGCTTTCCGCATATGCAACACATTTCTCAGTGTATCTCCTATTTGTTAGGGTAGAGACAATTTCCTTCATGGACCACTGCTCATCCAACTTATGCTTTAAATACTCAATCCACTTGTCTGGAATGGCCATTGCTAGGCGATAGTCAAATCCTACTCCACCTTCAGAAACAGGCCGACCTAAAGTTGGCATACCCGAAACATCTTCAGCAATAACTGTTGCATCAGGATAGATACTATGTATGAGTGTATTACCCAGCATGAGATAGACTACAGCATCCACATCAGTTGCCTCACTGAAGTACTCATTATAATTGCCTGTAAATCCTACATTGATGCCATGATGGTGGTATAGCATTGAAGTCACTCCATCAAAACGGAAACCATCAAAACGAAATTCTTGAAGCCACCAGCGTAAATTAGAAAGTAGGAACCGCTGAACTTCCCAATTTCCATAATTAAATAGCCGACTATCCCACAACTTGTGGTATCCCTTCTCTCCTGTGTGAAAATAAGATTCTTCTGCACTTTGACCAAGATCGTAACCATTTAGACCATCTGTAACATTATTACTGGCATGACTGTGAACCATGTCCATTAAGACGTGTAAACCTAGACTGTGTGCCTTGTCGATCAAATATTTCAGGTCCTCTGGTGTTCCTGATCTACTACTTGCAGCAAAAAAGTTTGTGACATGATATCCAAATGATCCATAGTATGAATGCTCCATTACAGCCATCAACTGAATTGTGTTATAGTTGTTTGCTTTTATCCGAGGGAGTACATTCTCCGCGAATTCCAAATATGATGACACACGTGGTTCCGGACCACTCATTCCTACGTGAGCCTCATAAATACGTGGAGCCTCGGGCCTTGGTGTTCGAGGATATTTAAACTCATACCTTAGCAGACATCAATACAAATATCAGAAGACAGTCACAGAGAGTGATGTTTGAATTACAATTTGAACTTCAAAGCTAGAAAATCCAGTCTATTGCAAAAATAAAGTTACCTTTGAGAAGGTGGTGGATCCCAATAAATTCCATCATATGCTGCACCAAAGCTGCTAGGATTCACAGTGGCATATCTGATCCAGGCTGGTATCCTATCAACCCATTTCCCGTTGCCAATTTTCATTCGGACTTTCACCCTTGAACCATGCAGTATAGCTGGCCTCCCATCCTTATCTGGAATGTTTATTGACCAAACACCAAACTGATCCCTTTCCATTTGGTAATCTAATCCATTCCAGCCATTGAAATCTCCAATAAGCTGAACTTCCTATAGCACAAAACCATTTGCTATGAAATTTATTATGAATAACAAGAAGACATTTTTGCTTGGCAAAAATGATTTTTATTGGAATCTAGCAAATCTTAAATCGTAAACAATTATCAAGACCATAAAATTAGCAATTAAATGGTTCCTTTCAGCACATAATATGGGTAGCCATTTGTTTATCATTGATATATTTTTCTCTGCTTAAGGGTTATATAAGAGGAAAACTCACTGAGCAGCAGGTGCCCACTCCCTGTATACAATATCATTTCCTTCTCGATTGAACCCATATTTTAAATACCCTACAAACCAGAGAAATGGATGGAATATTTGAGATCTAATATACTAATCCTTGCTTTATTAAACTAACCTAGCAAAGAATATAAGAACTACCAAATAGCTTATTCAATTAGTATCATATTTGATAATTCTAACCTTGAGAAAAATCCTCAAGGCTTCCTTCATGCTTCTCGATTGCTTGCTTTTGTTGTAAATACTTTGTATATCTGTACTGAAAATGGGCTTTGTGTGAAGCCAAGGATGGATCCACATTCAGCACAGCTAAATTTTTCAACTCTTCTTCAATAGCTCTATTCATTGAAGGCTCTTCGTATTTCAAAGCAGTAGCATTTGCTGTCAAAAATGCCTCCTTACAGGAAACTGTCGGATATGCCACCCAAAGTAACAAGTCATAACGGTAAAAATACCTTCTATGAGAGTCATCTAAAATCACAATATCTTATATAAAGTGGCAATCAATCAATTTGTCTTTCAACCTATTCAGTTCAAGTGGTTAGAAAGCATACCCTTCTTCCACTTAAAATTGGTATGTGCAAGTGCTGAGGAACTCTCTTTCCAGGCAAGCATTTGGACCTAGTAGATTGCCATCTTGAATCTACTTTTGTAGCAAAACATGATCTTTCAGGAGTCTGGCAGAACAACAAAATCCATAATTATTAAGAGCATGTAGCTCTGTGCTTGAAAGTTGAAACACAAGGTCATAAATTCAGAAGGCTCTTCTTAATCATATAAAATAAATCACCCACAAAATTCTTCTCAAAATGGGGCATTATACACTAGAAACATAAGATCAATTCTAGTTTCCCCAAGTGCTCCAGTGAAAACCAAGAGTTTTCTGCTCGAAAGCCAGAATTTCAATAGAACAGGAAGAAAATCAGAAGGAAAATGTATTCTTCAAATTACAATTACAAACCCATTGCATATGTTCAATGGATGCTTGAAATATACAAATGCTACAGTGATATCCCTAAATGTATCCCCAATACCGTAAGACAGTCTTCCAGTTTTCAGAGACAAGTGAAATTGAATAGTTCTGTAACATGAACTTTATCAAATGCACAAGACTGTGAGGAAAATTGTGTCCTGTATGCTTATCAAGGAGGATTTTCGACCTTTGACAATCATTTGTGTGGGAAGTGACATTAGTTATGTGAACCGAAAACGTTGTGTAGATTATAGATAATTCCCACCGGGAACCTTACTAAAAGATCTAATAATCATCTAATGCATCTTAAGATTAATTTTTAAAATGTGATACATAATCTTTTGTCCTCTAAAAGGTGATGCAACTTACTACAAATCCCAATGAAAAATATATTCTATCAGAAAGCAATTCATTCCGTGTCATTCAAAATAGCATACTTTGCCTTCAAAGCAAGGGAAAGGTAACTTTCATTTACTCTAAAAAGCCTTGTCAAGGAAACTGTAACAAGAAAATATATTTTTCAGCTGGTATGTATCTAGCCTTAACAATTTACTAGGAGATACCATCTAAAATGAGCATGAGGCAAGATAATCCAGCCAATTGAATGCACTCTTATTAGCAATGCCAAATTATATCACAGTATAAAAATGCAGCGAGACCAATAGATTAGATAGATCGTGTTCATATCAAGCCACGATGAAAACCTTTAATGAACATAGACAAAAATTCTGCACTGCTTGCCAAAGCAGATTCTAATTTTGTATGCCATTATTGTATGCTCTAAATTCTAGGTTATAATTATTCAAATCACGATAGAAAGTAATCATACATAGTATAAATATAGATTACGTAATAGGATAGAAAACTGATGAGTGCTTTATGATTGTATTTCATCTTTATGTTTGTCATGTTCATCATGTACTTTATTTTATCGTGAACTTTATGCTAATGAACATATGTGGAATTTAGTATCTAGATATAAAGGTGGCAATGAGATAGAAAAGGGCATACTTATGCACTGCTTGCCAAAGCAGATTCTAATTTTGTATGCCATTATCATACACTCTAAATTCTAGGTTATGATTATTCAAATTACGATAGAAAGTAATCGTACATAATATAAATAAAGATTACATAAGAGGATTGAAAACTGATGAGATCTTATGATTGTATTTTATCTTTATGTTTGTTGTGCTCATCATGTACTTTATGCAAGTATACTTGACATGTCATGTGGCATTTAGTATCTAGATATAGAAGGTGGCAATGAGATACAAAATATCGTACTTCTATAAAGACCCCTTGTTCTTTCTCATGCACAATATCTTCCCATATAGTGAACATTAGATCAGTCTTTGAGAGACAGTTTAATGTCCCCTTTTCCTAACTAGTTTGATTTAAAGACTTTGAGCCCATTCCACTTCCCATCGACAAGAAGGAAATGAGCAAGGGGAGTAATTGTCATGTTTTTCAATTATTTTCGTGAGCATTGCATTCTTTTTTAGTAGTTTTCCTAAGTATAGTTAGGTCAGCTGGGGGAGATGAAAAGCAAATGGAAGAATAGAAGAAAAAAGGAACTATTAATTCCCCCAAGGAGGTCAGTCTTCTTAAGAAGACTTTAATTGGTTTTGGCGCCACATCAAGGTATAAGAAGGGGTCGCTTGGCTCATTTGTGCATCATCATCTTGTCTACTAATAACTTTGCATGGTTTTTGGGCTGATTGCTCAACTACTTCCACTTGAGGACGAAAACCCTCTTGTGTGGCCAACAAGTGAGGACGAAAACCTTCCTTGTTTGATTGAAGAACGAAAACTCTTCAATCCATTGAGGATTCTCCATCCCAAGGGTTTCCAAGGAGCTTGAAGATTGATTTTGCATATTTTCAGCTAGGGTTTGGTCGAAGAAGGCTGCTTCTTCAGAGATTTTTGGCCCTCTCTTATGGTGGCAATGTGCACTAAGGTGGCATTTGGGGGTTTCTAGGGCACAACATCGAACTCAGCCATCATTGTGCTTCTCATAATTTTAGTAGCTGGAATCTACATTTGAACTTCATTTTTGGGCTTGGAATCCTTCATTTCCAGCCACTTTTGTAAGGGTGGTCAATGTTGCTATTTTATTTAATTAAATAAATTACAGCAGGGGTTTGAAGGCTTATTTCTTGGTTAATATTTGTTCTAAAATATTTCTAAGTTTCCCTATATGCTTTGGATGGTGTGAATGATGCATTTTTGGAGAGATATTGCATTTTCCTTATTGCTGTTATAAAAAATCAAATTGTTGTACCTTGTCATAATTTTCAGTTGGCTGTCATAAAATTCAGTTTACTATCTATTGGGGTTTGTGCAATTTCCCTTTGTTTTCAGTTAGAGCCGGAAAGGGACATTACAGTGGTATCAGAGCATCGATCTTCCCAGCACCTGGAGGGTATTCATGCAGAAGGAGAAGATAAAATGGTGGACAAAATTTTTGATGATGCTAGGTTTGAAAGGTTTGCCCAAGGGCAAGAGAGGTTGGCTGGTATAATGGCACAACTGATCCATAACATGCATCCAGAAGTTCTTCAAGGGAAAACAACAATCTTCAACCACCAAGATCCGTGATGGATCCTACAACTAGGCCTTTTCAACCTACCTTCCTCCCAAGGGAAGGAGTCATTCCAAAGGTTGATACACGGCATTTAGTAGGGCACAATATTGCAGCCAGCTATGAGGAGTATAGGGCTCTTCCAATGAGATTCGTGATGCCCTATCACTTGCAGAGTTCATAGGAGTGAACAAAGGTAGAGCGAGGCATGAACCTAGGTCTCAGGCACCACAGAAGGATCTTCAACATGTCTTGAGAAAGGAAGAGGAGAAGAGTTTCCAAATTGCAATGGTGGAGCAAGAAGAAAAATCAAGGCTGCAAGTAATGGAGAGAGAACAGCCCATGGAGGAATCTACAATGCCAAAGGAAAGTGGAAAAGATGTTCCAGCCAAAGACGAAAAGAATTCTCCCTTTGTGATGAGGAAAGAGGAAGAAATCATAAAACAAGAACAAAAGAAGCCCAATATGCAGCTTGAAGGTAAAGATTCTTTGACAATAGATGATGTTTTATTGATTTCCAATGATTGCATGTGGCGACAACATGGCGAAGAAATCAAACAAAAAAGGAAACACTAGTTGAATGCGAAGAGCTCAAGATAGAGGCACATGCACCATCCTTCAAACTCCCAAAGAATGAGCCATTGACTGATTTTCAGAACAGCTTTGGGAGGGACATGTATTCAAAGAAAAATCAGATTTGCAAGAGGTTTATGAGGTTGAGTTTTAGGATGACCTTGTTGAGAGGCATGCCCTTAAACAAGGCTCACACCGGATACTCATGTTGGTTTTTAGTCTGCTGGAATTTACATATCAGCAACAAATGGTAAGCAATTTGATTTATTGCATCACCCTCACACTATGTCCTTACAATGTTTTGATCATCATGAGAATTATTCTAACAATGATGAGAAGATGAAGGGTACTAAATGGAAAGAGGATCTTTTCCAAGAAGCCCCTATCCATCTTTTGAGCATTCCGAAGATTGGACCAAGGAAAGAAGAATTCGATTTGCAAAATTGTGGAGAGAATTTGGTGGATAATGATGATATTCAACTTGCTGGAATTTTCCAAGCAGCCATCAAATGAAAAAAATTGATGGTGTTCTTGACTTCGGCGAGAACCATGATGATGTTCCATACATGTGTCCACAAATTATGGAAGGAGTCGAGGCGGGAAGATTTTCACTTGTTGAAGAAGCAAAGGTAAAGAGGGTGAGCTCCTTGTCAGGCCAATTGGGAAGCCAAGCTATGGGGTATGTTGTTCCTTCTATTCAAGGCCAAGATTGCTTTTGTCATGGGATATTTGCTAGGTGGGTCTCTTTACAAAGTAAGGTCAAGTTTAGCAGCCATGATTCCATACTCCTATTAAGCATTGCAGGAGCTTTCAGCTTGAGGAAAATGATGATCATTATTGTTGGTAAGTTCACCATCCTATGCATTAGGATAGAAAGAAACTTGCATATTGTGAATTCTAGCAAAGTGGTGAAGGACCAATACTCACAATTCATAAGTCACTCCGTGGAGCCAATTTCTAAACTTGAAGGCAAGGTTAAGGAGAAGATCACAGTCGTTGGGACAGCAAGATGCTTGTTGTTGAAAGGAAGGTTCAAGAAGGGTGAGACATGGGTAAAAGGGGATCTTTTGGTTATGTTACCAATTTAACATAGTTGGTATGAATTTGGGTAACAAGAGCTATGATCCATGGATCATTATGAGAACTACCTCCAATTTTAGGACTGTTGTTACCTACATTTCCAGCTCTCCCCACATTCTAGTGGCAGCTATAAAAGAGTTGTTAATCACAAGGGAGATGCATTTCCCACCCACAGTAATTGATGAGGTGTTTGCATCGGGCACAAGATGGTTTCCAGCCACCACAATCCCAATTTTGAGTAATGAAATGCAATGCTACAGCCATGATGGGATGTTCTTCCCAATTTCATGTGTTGGACTGTGCATATCTTCTTTGGACAACAATAGATGGGCAGGTTTGAAGACATTCTTTTCATTTAATATTGTGTGTAAGAGGGTTCACTCATTGAGATCAATTAAGGCCAATGTCCCAACATATTTGGTATTGTTTGGGAAGAAATTCAAGGCAAAGTATGACTGTTATACTTACATACCAACACTCATAAGTTTTGATCCAAACCAAATTTTGAAGAGATTAGTTTGGGGCAGCTTGGAAGCATCTTTTGGAGGCCAAGGTAATCATTATGACAGCAATCCAAAAGAGGTGAGCATAAGTGTTGGCATGCATTGTTTATATCTTGTGTTGGAATTCAAGGATAAAGGGAAAGAGGCAATACTTCAAGGTAGAGTGAATGGAGTTCCAAGCGTGGCTACCACACCCAGAAGATGGAGGAATTTCCAATTTGTTACCTCTGTTATAGTATTTTTAGCTAATACGGGCAGTTTCCAGCCTTTACACCTTTAAGTTGTGCAAGAGGAAACCAGTTCTACTACTATTACACCATAGACATGTTGTTGGGGCAGTTGTTATCAGTCATGAACAGCTGCCAATGGGCACACTTTAGGGGAGCTTTTGGGGTGGAAGAAGTGGGAGAAAGGGCTTGGCTGAAGGGAATCATCAACACAGCCAGTAGGGTACCCAGTTGGGTAAAATCTCAGGTGAGTTATGACTGTCCTGACTTATTTCCAGCCCTCACACAATGTATTCTGAACTCTACTTGGGAAGGTGTTCATTGCAACCCCTCTAAGGAAGCCATAGGATCTTGCAAGTTGGATCACAAAGCTCAAATGAGTGTCCCATATTTTCCATCACATGGGAAGAACCAAGGTGTGCAACAAAAGCACAATGGTAAGTTTATATGGCAGCTATGGGTCTTGTGTGGGCTTAGGGATATTTTCATGCAATGTCAAATAGAGGAAGAGCATTGTGAGAATGAATTGCACCCACTCATGATTGCCAGATTGTCTCCTACGATGCAAGGGTCATCCATAATCATTGTGGAGAATGGAGTTGGGAGTTTTGTATTGATTGGCAGGAGTTATCCCACTTAACAAGTATAGGATCTAGATTACATGGGCATTTCAGTTTGATTCATCACCTTGGTATGGTGATACTTGAGCACCTTGGTAATTGCAGACCAGCCTTGCTTGAGGACAAGCAAATTTGGGGAGGGAGGACTGTAATGTCCCCTTTTCCAAGCTAGTTCGATTTGAAGACTTTGAGCCCATTCCACTTCCCGTGGGCAAGAAGGAAATGAGCAAGGGGAGTAATTGTCATGTTTTTCAGTTATTTTCATGAGCATTGCATTCTTTTTAATAGTTTTCCTAAGTATAGTCAGGTCGGTTGGGGAGATGAAAAGCCAATGGAAGAATACAAGGAAAAAGGAACTATTAATTCCCCCAAGGAGGTTGGTTTTCTTAAGAAAATTTTAATTGGTTTTGGCGCCACATCAAGGTATAAGAAGGGGTCGCTTGGCTCATTTGTGCATCATCATCTTGTCTACTAATAACTTTGCATGGTTTTTGGGCTGATTGCTCAACTACTTCCACTTGAGGATGAAAACCCTCTTGTGTGGCCAACAAGTGAGGACAAAAACCTTGTTTGATTGAAGAACGAAAACTCTTCAATCCATTGAGGATTCTCCATCCCGGATTTCCAAGGAGCTTCAAGAAAATTGATTTTGCAGATTTTCAGCTAGGGTTTGGTTGAAGGAGCTGTAGGGTTCTGCAGAGATTTTCAAGCCCTCTTCTAGGGTGGCGACTTGCCCAAACATGGCATTTGGGGTTTCTAGGGCACAACAACATCCAACTCGGCCATCATTTTGTTTCTCATATTTTTAGCAATTGGAATCTACATTTGGACTTCATTTTTGGGTTTGGAATCTTTCATTTCCAGCCATTTTTGTAAGGGTGTTCACTACTATTATTTTATTTAATTAAATAAATTATGCTTGGGGTTTGAATGCTTATTTCTTGGTTAATATTCGTTCTAAAAATAATTCTAATGTTTCCCTATATGCTTTGGATGGTGTGAAATGTGAATGATGCATTTTTGAGAGATATGCATTTTCTTACTGCTGTTATAAAAATCACCGTTATACCTTGATGTCATAATTTTCAGTTGTCTGTCATAATTTTCAGTTTACTATATATTGGGGTTTGTGCAATTTCCCTTAGACATTATTGAAAATACCCACTTATACTGCAGCATATATACCATTTTCATATCAAACCTCACTTTAAAACCTTAAGAAAAATGGATGATAATTTTTGCACTGCTTGGCATGACAGTTTTCTGATTCCGTTTGTCACCCTTTAAGTAGTAGTAGTATTCCCTGTTCTAGTTTAAAGTTACTAAATCACATTATGAATTCCATATAAAGTAAAATTATGTAGAATAGAACAGAGAATTTGGCTTTATGGTCATTGCAAATAAGAGTAGAACTTTGATGAGCTTATGCCTATGGGAATATGGTGATGAGCAATGATCGAATGACAATAGATCCACACCATGAACAAGAACACATGAATAAGAGAAAATTTGAAGGGAGAACCCAAATACCCTATATTACCAAATGACCTCAAGCTCTCAATGATACATAAACTAACACAAAATTTTAGGATATAGGGGCTGAATGTTATATGCCGAGGACCATGGTATTATGATGTATTGAGGTTATGGAGTATTTGAATTGTGGCACACATAACTTTTGGTTAATCATATGGATCAAATGGGTATTTTGGAGATTAATTATATGGGTCAGCCAAATTTGTAACTTGTGCATTAAGGATTTACTCTCCCCACCATTACTAGATGAGTGGCGACGTGCGAGAGTCCATATTATGATTAAGGCATCATGGATTATCACTTGATTGATTAGTAAAACATAGTGTAATTGGTTTGGGTCTCATATCAAGAGATATCTTGGAGTGGTCTCTTCCTTGTGAATGTTGTATGGATACATCTTGTGTTGTGCATCTTGGTTATATTTCATTAGTATTTTGTATATGGCATATAGTATTCTTAAAAAGTGGTATCAAAACAACGATTTGGGAAAAATAGGAGAAGATTTTTGCACATTGGGAGGCGACTTGTAAAAATTGGGAGAATCTTTTTTGCAGATTGGAAGATATCTTTCTTATATTGTTCCTGAAAAACACGATTTGCAGAGATTTGTTCTTTTAGTTGGTGTTGTAATCAAAAATCCAACAAGTGATCACCATTAGAAAGGAAACTTCGAGAGTTTTCCACCGAGTGGTAACCATGAGAGCTGTCCAACAAATGGTCATGGCTAACAATAAAAAACTTGAGAAATGTTAAGCATTTTATGACCTCCTAAAGTTGGCCTTCCAAAACTATTGAACTGCAGTTTTTCAATTGTAACTCGGATGAGATACTTGGAGTTTTGGGGAGAGAACTGAAGAGAATCAAAGAGAAGCAAACGAACACATGTGACAGGTCATGAAAGTGGCATTGAAGGGCTTGGCTTTCGGCCATGGCCGGGCCCTCTCTTTGCATGGAGAGAGTGTGAAGTCCCCTTGCGATTTGGAGCGTATACATCTCAAGGCGGGACAATGTCGCACGATCCGGAGGAGGGATTGATCTATTCCCGACAAAATCAATCTAGGGATCATTCCCCAAACTTTCTCCCTTTAAAATGCAAGGATTTGAATGCCGATAGTGCTATAAAAGAGTCTTTCGAAGGGGCTCTAAACCTTGTCTCTCTTGAATCAAACTATGTTGCTTTGGTGTTGAAGGTCGGGGCGGTTGTGGAGCTCGAATCTTCCCTTGGCGAACGGGTCAAGAAGCGGACTCAATAGGGATCTTCCCTCTCGTCACCAATGGGACAAACTGTTGGTACCCCCACAACTACCTTTGGAAACAAGTATGCCCTAGCTTCTACGGAAGCTTCTGCCAACATTATTGCTTCTTTGGTTGTTGACACAACCGTTCATCCCAATGGCATGTAGTTTTTTAACCCATCCTTCAATTTTCCCAAAATCACAGACGATTGGCCGCCCTTGTCTTCCTTGGGGACGGTAAACAATATATGTAAGGCTATTGTGATAAAACAGCCTAACTCGAAAATGTGCTAAACGCAATGCCTATTGTTGAACAACGGAGGTTTGAGGTTGTGGCTCCCATCCTCGATTAGGGGATTATCTCATCACCTGAGGTTCTAGCCTTGGGTGTTGTGAAGGAGGGATAAGAGTGGAAAATTTGTGGCCCAGGTGTTGGAGAAACTGAGTAGCTCATTATGGATCCCAAATTTGAGAGGTCTCGAGGGCCCCCTCATCCTTCACTCATATTGTTCATAAACAGGTGATAGATCAGGAGGATTTTAATTTTTTCCTTGTAGATAACAAGGATTACTTCAAGGACGTATGCATTTGGAATCTAGGAGAGTGATCATTTATTTTCTATTAGGATGTCGATGAGGCCTTTAACTCGTGGTGTGTGTTGAACTAGGAAGCTAAACGGATTTCATTTAACTCTTACTGGGGGTTGGGCTCAAAATATGTGTGCCTTCTATTTAATTGAGATACCACACCCGTCTTGTGTTACACTTTGGAACATGGAATATTGTCGATAGTCTTACTTGAATCCAATCATGGTGGGTGGATTTCAACCCTAAGGATCATGGCCAAGCACATTACACTCTTTGATGGATCCCAGCTTTGCTTGTAAATTTGCATCCCTTTGTTGATCTTTTCATTGGGCAGCTTTGGTAAAGTCCTTATTCCAAAAGGTCGAGTGGAATTCATTTCGTCCAAATCTTCGGGTTTGTGTTGAGATTGACTTTAACCTAAGCTCCCTCCTTTCATTTTTGTTTCAGCACTATAGATGGTGTCCGTGAACAAAAGCCCGTTACCTCAATCTTCTAAATGCCTACTTCGCTTGTCAACCTCGTGACCATTTGATCAAAGATTGTCCTCATCACAATCCCAATCCTCGGGTTTGTGTTGAGATTGACTTTAACCGAAGCTCCTCCTTTCATTTTTGTTTGCACTATAGATGGTGTCCGGCAACAGAAAGTCCGTTACCTCAATCTTCTAAATGCCTACTTCGCTTGTCAAGCACAGGACCATTTGATCAAAGATTGTCCTCATCACAATCCCAATCCAGGGGAGGTGGCTTCAGAGACATCGTCGAAATTCATTTCATCCAAATTCTCGGGTTTGTGTAGAGATTGACTTGAAGCGAAGCTCCCTCCTATCATTTTTGTTTGCATTATAGATGGTGTCCAGCAGCAAGACTGTTACCTCAATCTTTCGAATGCTTACTTCACTTGTCAAGTGTAGGAACATTGTAATGTCCCCTTTTTTGGATAATGTAATATCCCTCTTTCTAAATCTGAATTATATAAACTGAAAATTTCACAAAAACTGAATTCCAAGATGATGTCAAACTGCCAATATAAACAATAATGAACAGCAGACTGAAAATGGTTTTATTTATTCAAATAATCACTTTCTAAGATACCCACAAGGCCAAAAATGGCGATTTGGGGCCTAAGAACAACTTACAAGAGAAATCTGAATTTTTCTACACTTGTATGAATTTATAAAAATAGAACAAGGGTTGAAACAATGTAGAAATTAACAGCAGTGATTATTATTAGAATTGTACCAATAGAGGGCTGGAAAATGATGTAAAATTTGTCTTTGTTGATACCAAAGAGTCCCCAACCATCCACAGATCGAACAACAACCAAAAACCCTTCCAAAGGGGTCGCACCAGTCTCCCAAGGGGTCACTTTTGGCCTAAAAGTGCCCAGAAATTCCCAGCTGCAAATTCCTTGGAGTCTACTATGGTTTGGCTGATCCAAACCCCACAAAATCAGATCTGAAATGAAGCCCAACTGATATGAAGTGAAAACAGCCCCAAAACGTGCCCTAGATCTGAAAAACAACCTTCCAATAACTAAAAATCTGAACTGTAGCACAATAGTGAATCCCAGGTGGATCCACCTCACAAAGTTGAGGAGTTTTGTTCCCAACCTTCAAACCTTGGAGGTTTTCATCCCCAAAGCTCCTTCTCCTTAAGGGTTTTCGTCCTTAGAAGATTTGATGCAAGCAAAATAGCTTAACATGCAATGAGAGAAAATAGATTGGCAAAAGATGATCTCAAATGAATACTCAAACCTCCTTTTATAACCTTTCCTTGCCTTTTTCCAAGTTGGGTGCTCCATGTGGGACTAAAAGTGATTTTTAATTTATAAAGTGACTTTCTTATTTTTATTTTATCTTTATGAATACACTTTATCATAAAGTCACTTTAATAATAGAAAGTCCCCTTCTAATTAATCGTTATAACTTAAAGTTGTTTTTTCTATAAATATTACAAGGCTTAATAAAGCAACTTAAAAATATAACGATAAACTACTTCACTTGTATTTCCCTTGAAGCCCCAAGAAATCATCTAGAGCAGATAGGATCTCATGGTGAGCTTGTGTTAAAGAGGGAACATTACATATTAGTTCCAAAAGAATACTTTTCATTTTTCTTCTCGTGGCCAAGAAGAATTTGAGCAAGGGAAGTATGTGGGTTTCATTTATGTTTTCTTTCATTTCTATTAATGCTTCTTTTTGTATTTTCCCTCTTAAGGACAGGTCGGTTGGGTTGGAAAGCTCATAAAGACAAATTAAAAATAGAAGCATGCACTTAAAGTGGTCAGTCATGGGGAAAAGTCACCCTTATGACTCTTGGCGCCAAAAAGGGAGGATATAAAGGTGGATTGAATGGCCTAAGGAAGGCATGCATGTTTATTTCAACCACTGAAGACGAAAACCTTTGGTGTGGCTCTACTTTGAGGACGAAACCCTCATTGGATCCTATTGGGGACGAAAACCCTCATTTGTTGCATTGGTGGCTTCATACAAGAGTCACAAGTGGACTTAATTGGCAGATTTCATAACAACGAGGTATTCATCCGTGCATAGGGCACTTCTACTTCAACTAGGGCATTTTCTAGGGTGTTGGCACCCTTCCTTCTTTGGAGTGACCCACCTGGGAAGTTCGGGATCAGTTTTGAGGGGTTTCGTAATGTCCCTTTTTCCAAATTTCAAGGCATAATTGGATTCCCGGCTATTTCTTCTCCTTGGTCGAATTGAAGAAGATAAAGAGGAAGCAAATAATATGTCTTTTATTATTTTATGAATACTTTAAAGTGTGTTAGTGAAGATTATATGGGTCGGCCTTGTTTATTAAGGAAAAATAAATGATTATGAGGGGTCGGCCAAGGCATAATGAATGGACATAAAGGAAAGGTCATGTCTTTTCAGTTTTGGCGCCACCCTTAGAAAAGTATAAATAGGGGTCATGTGTGGGCATTTTAGGATAGAGGAATTTGTAATTAAAAATCAGATTTTGAGAGTTATCTCTCATCTTCTTACCATTTGGGACGAAAACCCCATATGAGGTCCATATGAAGGATGAAAACCCTTCATATTGACTTAAAACAATTATGTATTTGCAGATTATCATTTTATTAAAGATCATTTTTGTGTCAATCCTGATTTTATCAATTATTTCTACCAGTTCGACTTGTATTTGACTGAAATCTAAAATATTAAGCAATAATAACATCAATTCGAATTGTCTAATCAAGTCGCCATGTTCTAATATGCCATTGCATGAATTTCGAGGCAATATTTGGGAAGCTTCAACATCCTCTTTGACTGCTGCAATTTCCAGATTTGCATAATTATTTCCAGCGGTGTATCTTTTGCACAAATCCATTCGATTTGGCCATAATATTTGTCAAAAATAATAAATAGTCATTTGATAATTGTTGATGAATGATTATTGGTGAATTTTGGCACGATTTACGAAGATTTCAGTTCGCTGTAATTTAATTACAGTCTGTTGTAATAAAAAAATCAGAATTCTGGAAATTTGATATAAACCCTTGAAAAGGGTCATTACAGTGGTATCAGAGCCTGATTCTCAAAAGGCCTGAGGGAAATTCAATGGATAAATTCATGGCGGGACAAGAAAGACTCACGAAGCCTTGGACCTTCTTGCCATGTCTATCCAAAATCTAATTAATATCAAGCATACAATGGAAACAGCCCGAGGATCGAGTCCGAAGACCAGAGTTGAAGTCCTACCGGAAGAAGATCCAAGCACCACGGGAAGAGAAAATGTTGAAGCAAGCTATAAGGAATATATGATTTTCCCAAAGAAATCCGTGAAGCAATGTCATTCACAGAGTTCATGGAGTTGGATAGTGGAAGATCTAGGCCTAAGCCTAGGCATGCCCAGCCACAAAGGGAGACAGAAGAGAAGAGCTTCCAAGTTGCATCAGCAGAAGAAGAGGCAGAAAAAGTAGGACAAGGGAAGATCGATTTCTAGCAGGAAGGTAAAAGTTCATTAATGTATGATGATATTCCTTTGGCTTCTAATAATTTTATGTGGCAAGATGTCGAAGAAAACCCAAATTCATGGGGTATGGAGCAGCCCTTGGAGGTCAAAAACAAACCATTGACTGATATTCAGAACAGCAGTACAAAGGAGGATGTTTTTGAGGAGAAACCCATGGGACATGAGCCACAGAAAAAAAGAAAAATCAGATTTACATATGGGAGAAGATAAGTTGTCAATAGAGGATCAATTTCCAGACATAAATGAAGACCAAGAGCTTGCTGGAAATCCCAAAGCAGCAGCAGCTCGTTGGAGGCAAATTGAAGGCATACATGATCATGGAGAGAACTATGAAGAAGTTCCATGCATGAGAAATTCAAGGTATGATGACATTTTACCTTCTTTAATACCGCTGCCATATTCATATCATGATGAGAACTTTGTCAAGGAAGCATCAGACAAATGCATAGTGAAGGCAAGCACCCGGAAAACAAAGAAGCATGGAGGTAAGGTGATTTTGGAACTTGGTTTGTATGCTGATTTGAACTTAGAAGTTTTGAGTATTGTGGGCAGCCCTTGGCATGGAAGTATTTCAGTTTGGGCCTATGTATCAAATCAGATTTTTCACCATAAGTGGATGGCTAGAAATACTCATGTTTCAAATATGATATATCCTCCTTGGTCACTAATGATGGAACACCTTTGTGCTCATCACACTTCATGGGATAAAGAGGCAAGGAATGTTATTGTTTGCATGAGAATATTTTCAGATAGTATTGAGGACGAAATTAGACATGAGGGCATTTTAGAAGCACCAAATTACAACTCTTTATTTGAAGGTAATTTACATGGGCACATGGTAAGCTCCGCATTCTTATTTCATCAGTCATTTGATGTAAGGTTGGTATGGAATGAGTGTTATTCCATTGACCTGGGCATAATAACTCAGCTAAGATTGAAAGATATGATCAAGAGCCATAAAAAGGTTGGCTTATGGTGTCTTAAGCTTGCCTTTGTGAGATTATATGCTGCTGATTTGGAACAACAGTCACATCATACAATAATTCAGTTCTTTTCATTGGTCATCCATGATGAGAAGGATTCCTTGCACCACATATTGCTTCAGCAGATGATTCTCATGAATTTCGATGCTCTGTTGAGTGGAAAATGCCAAAGGAAGAGGTCTGATTTCAACTCAGAAATTCTGAGTTTTGTAGATGATAAAGGCAGCCCAAGGTATGAATTTTCATATTTCATTTCTCCTTCCATACTAAGCAGTGATGGGTATGATTTTGAGGATGTTAGGGAGATGAATATGATGTATAATGGTCACATCTTGGTTGGTACATTTGCTCTTAACATTTGGGTGCTTAAGGAACATGTTGGAAAAGGAGAAAGAGTGACTATCACTCTACCCCTTAAAGGAGACCATAAGATTGTTGATCCGTACATCATTAGAAGACACAAGGGTATGTTGGCCTCATGTACTTTGTTCCTTCTCATAAGGAAACATCATTGGCACCAAGTAAGGTACAAGGTTCTTTGGCTTCTCTATGTTGATATGCATTATACTCCTTTCTTTGTGAGCATAGAAGAAGAAAGAATTTGGGGCATCATCTTGCATACGTTGCTTCGGGTGGTAAGGGACTAAAGGGAATTGAGTTTTGCAAGCTCTGCCTAGATATTTGGGTATCATCTTCTTTCTTTTTCAAATAGTGCCAACTCTTATCCCTTTGGAAGCCTTGAAGGATGGATCACACCATGCATGGTAAGAAGTTCATTTTCAGATTTTGAGCAGAAGTTGTGGTGTTTGATTGATGTGCTTGCTTGCATCTTCACAAACTTTTGGGCTTCAAGGAAGGATTTGGAAAAAAGTAGGAATACGGTATGACTTTTCCACAAAACATTTCATTTTCAGCTGAGTATATGAGTCATTTTCAGTTTGCTGCTATTGGGAATAAAGTTTCATGGAAGTCATGGATGTTCTTTCATATTGGGAAAGAAATTTCAAAATGTACAAGTTGTTGTCCCATCATTTCTGCGATTGACATCACCATGATCATCCCTCCTATCATTTCCATAGCTCAGTCTTTAGCCATGCAATTGATGAATTCATTGTTGAAGATTGATTTTGGCCCATGGATGGACACTTGGGAAGGGGAACCAACCATTTCAATTCAGATTTTTGAAAGGAGAATGCTTGATTACAGTATTGTACAGGGCAGTCATCAAATGCATAAAGAATGTGGAGTTTTCACCAGCAAGAAGACAATTGCAGGACCTACAGGTACACAAATGAAGACTACAAGGATCACATGGGATCCAGGTGATTGTGATTGCTTGGGGACAAGCAATCTTGGGGAGGGAGGACTGTAATGTCCCTTTTTCCAAATTTCGAAGGCATAATTGGATTCCCGGCTATTTCTTCTCCTTGGTCGAATTGAAGAAGATAAAGAGGAAGCAAATAATATGTCTTTTATTATTTTATGAATACTTTAAAGTGTGTTAGTGAAGATTATATGGGTCGGCCTTGTTTATTAAGGAAAAATAAATGATTATGAGGGGTCGGCCAAGGCATAATGAATGGACATAAAGGAAAGGTCATGTCTTTTCAGTTTTGGCGCCACCCTTAGAAAAGTATAAATAGGGGTCATGTGTGGGCATTTTAGGATAGAGGAATTTGTAATTAAAAATCAGATTTTGAGAGTTATCTCTCATCTTCTTACCATTTGGGACGAAAACCCCATATGAGGTCCATATGAAGGATGAAAACCCTTCATATTGACTTAAAACAATTATGTATTTGCAGATTATCATTTTATTAAAGATCATTTTGTGCCAATTCTGATTTTATCAGTTATTTCTACCAGTTCGACTTGTATTTGACTGAAATCTGAATTATTAAGCAATAATAACATCAATTCGAATTGCCTAATCAAGTCGCCATGTTCTAAGAAGTTCAAATATGCCTTTGCACGAATTTCGAGGCAATATTTGGGGAAGTTCGAACTCCTCTTTGACTGCTGCAATTTCCAGATTTGCATAATTATTTCCAGCGGTGTATCTTTTGCACAAATCCATTCGATTTGGCCATAATATTTGTCAAAAATAATAAATAGTCATTTGATAATTGTTGGTGAATGATTATTGGAGAATTTTGGCACGATTTACGAAGATTTCAGTTCACTGTAATTTAATTACAGTCTACTGTAATAAAAAAATCAGAACTCTAGAAATTTGATATAAACCCTTGAAAAGGGTCATTACTTTCTTGGTTGGAAAAATTTTATTTCACTTTCATTGGATAGCTGGTCTCTTGAAGATCATTTTGAGCATTGGTTTGTGTTGAAACTCCAAGTATTGATGGAGTTTTGAATTTTAGAAGTTTCAGTTGTATTTTGTAACATCCCCTTTTTCAAATTAATGTCGAATGAGGACTTCTTGCCACTCTCTTCCGTGGCCAAGAAGAATAAGTGAACAAGGGAAGTAATTGAACTTCATTTCAGTTTTCTTTTATTATTTTTAATGTTTTTATTTGGTGTTTCACTCCTTAAGGCAGGTTGGTTGGGGTTATAAGACCCCAACAAGAGATTAGAAGATAAAGTGAAGCTTAAAGAGGTTGGTTCTCACCCAAGGGGTCTTGGCACCAACCAAGGGATATAAAAGGTTGTTTGGCCTCATTTGCACATCATCTTTTGGCGCATTTACATTTACACTTGGTTTGTTGGGCTGGTTGCTCAATACCATTCCACTTGAGGATGAAAACCCTCTTGTGTGGCATCCAAGGAGGACGAAACCCTTCCTTGTGGCTTGGTGGAGAACAAAAACTCTCCATGTTGGTGAATTTAAGATCTCTATTGAAGACTCTCCTGCAAATTTGGATCTAGGGGATCAAGAAGAGCTTTTACATATTTTTGGAGCCCTCTCCTAGGGGAGCGACTAGGGTAGAGGTCATTCTAAGTGCCTTCTAGGGCACGACACTCATTCATTCATTGATATTCAGATTTGATATAATTTATAAGGCTGGAATCATCAATATTTGGGCATTGTTGGGGTTTGGAAACCCTCATTTTGATTATTTCTCTTCGTTGTACTTTTGTTAATAATTAATTTTCCAACTGAGTATTTGCTTGATTTTCATGGTGGAAATTGTTCTAAGGTGTTCCTAAAAGGTCTATAAATATTGTGGATGAATTGTAGGGTGATATTTGGGTGAAATCTTGTTTTTTAGACTATTGTAAAAATCATATCGTTGTTTCGTACTTATTTAATTTTCAGTTTGCTGGTCCAATAATCAGATTGGGGTTTGTGCTAATTCCCTGTTTTTCAATTGCAGCCCTAGAAAGGGACATTTCAGTGGTATTAGAGCACCAATCTTCCCGACCTGAGGGTTGATGCAAGAAGGCAACAAGGGTTTCATTCAGAAGGAATAGATAAATGGCGAACATACATTTTGATGATACTAGGCTTGAGAGGTTTGCCCTAGGGCAAGAAAGATTGGCGAATAGGATGACATAGTTGATCCAGGCCATGCAAAACCACAATGGAGAAGGAAGTTCTTCGGGAATTCATAGCGTGAGGCAGCCCTTAGGGTCCAGTTTTGGAGCTGCTGCTAGGCCATTTCAGCCTACCTTCCTCCCTAGGGAAGAAGCCATTCCAAAGTTTGAAATGCGGCATTTGGGGAGCCATAACATTGCTACCATCTATGAGGAGTACAGGGCTCTTCCGGGTGAGATTCGTGATGCCATGACACTCACCGAGTTCATAGGGTTGAAGAATGGTAGAGTGGGAATTGGACCAAGGTCCAAACCCCGAGTTATACCCAAGGAAAATGGGAAAGATGTTCCAGCCCTAGAGGGAAAGAATCCCTCCATCATGATCAAGGATGACGAAGAACAATCGAAGTTGTTGGGCATTGAGAGGGAGCAACCCATTGAATCCCTAGAAGCACCCATCACTCTTCCCAAGGATGAGCCCTTGACTGATTTTCAGAACAGTAGTATGAAGGGCCAAGGGTTTGATGAAATCTTGAAGCACAAGCCTAGAGAAGAGAAGGAAATCGTGAAGCACGAGTTGGAAGGTATAAATCCTTTGATATTTAATGATGATTCATTGATTTCTAATGATGGCATGTTACAGAAAAATAAAGAAGAAAAATCAGATTTACAAGATGGTGAAGAGAAGTTGAAGGTTGAAGCACAATTGCCAAAGGACAAGGAGGATGATCAGCTCGCTAGGACCTTCCGGACAACAAGCAATGAAAGACAAATTGGTGATGTTCATGATTCCGGCAAGATTCATGATGTGGTTCCTTACATGTATCAACAGAATGAGAATGCTTCAACAAATTCTCATAAGGCGAAGAAAGATGAACACTATGAAGACAACCGAAGGTATGATTTGTTGTTTTTTCTACCATGCCATTTCAGATTTATGGTCATGGGCAATTTGTTGAAAAGGATGACCATGGGGCAAGTTTGAGGCTCCATAGTAAATCACGGCAAATGGTTAATCATTATTGTGCTAAGAATGGAGAAAAATCAGAATTGCAAGGGGTTAATGGGGAAAAATTCTGGGTGACCTTGTTGGGAGGCATGCCCATGGAATAAGGGCCTCTCTTGATGCTCGTGGTAATCTTCAGCTCGCTGAAAATTTCATGGCAGCAACCTATGGTAAGCAATTTCATCATCTTCTTAGCAAGGATTTGCTACATCACCTTCATGCTATGTCTTTGCAATATTTTGGTCGTCATAAGAAATATTCTAACAACTTTGTGAAGATGAAGGGTACCAAATGGGAAGAGGATTCTACTTTAGCCCTAAGAAGGGAACTCTTTGTGGGCAGCCCTAGACATGACCATCATATTCCAAATTTGTTGATTCCTCCTATGTCACTGCCATATTTGTATCATGGAGGGCAGCAGGATCAATTTGATAAGAGGAAGAACATATTGAGGGACAAAGGGCACATAGATTCTTCCTTGCAAATTCCATTTTGCTTGTACATAGAAGTTTGGGATCCGGGAGATCTTTTGAAGAGTGTTGCTACAAACTTGAGGACTGCTGTTACCTACATCCTTATGGCAGCCATAAGGGAATTGGTTACCACAAGGAAAAGGCATTTCTCACCCACGGTGAAGGATGAAGTGTTCACATCAGGTGTAAGATGGTCTCCAACTACCACCATTCCAATTTTGCATCGGAAAATACAATACTTCAGCCATGGTAAGATACTCTTTCTGAATTCATATTTTGGATGGATAGTACTCTCCTTGGACAGTTGTAGGTTGACATTTATGATGAAGTTCTTTGGCTTGAACATGATGTGTGAAAGGGATTTCAAGTATTGCAGCTGTTGCACCTTTCTTATGTTATTAATATCCAAGGATTTTGAGTTGGGAATGTTGCTACAAGTTGACTAATTTGAGGAATTCCAAAGTCATATATGGCTGTTACACTCATCCGCCAACTCTCATAGGATCTGATCCAAGCCAATTTTTGAAGAGAATTCAGTGGGGCAGCTGGGAGGCAACATTTGGAATCCAAAATCAGCAAGGTAACTACAATCAAAAAGAGGTGAGCGTAAGTTTTGGTATGAATTGTTCACACCTTATGTTGGAATTCAAGAAGAAGGCAATACTTCATGGTAGAGTGGATGGAGTTCCAAACATGGCTACCACGAAGGAGGAAGAGGTATATTCTCAGAGCACTCAATGCCTAGAGTCAAGCAAGGGTCTTGAGTTAAGGGCCAATATGTCTGCTGATTTCAATTGTAGACCTATTGTTCTTAATTTTTCAACTTATGTAAGACAATTTTCAGTCCCTACATTACTCATGAAATTGCCTTTTTCCATAAGATTTCAGTTTGGTAGTTGTTATGCCATGGTTATAGGGTTGAACGTGCAAAAATCAGATTTGGGACTGCCATTAGCAGTCATGAACAACTGTGAACTTGCATTTTGAAGGGAATTCCATCATGGGTTGATGTGGGAAGAAGGTTACAGCTGAAAGGAAGAAACAAATCAGATTTGATAGCCCCAATTTGGATAAGATTCCATGTGAATTATGACTGTGGTGAATTGTTTTCAGCCCCTCCACAATCTGATTTGCATCTTGTAATAAGAGAGATAGCTAGTCAAGCTGATTATTCGTCCATTTCTTGCTTTATGATGGAAACTACATCAGTTTGCAGGGATTTTGGTATAGCTGAGTATGCAAAGAAAGGAGATGTCACTTTGTTTTTTTAAGTAGAAGATGAAGAAGACTTCAATGAAGAAAGGGGTAGTAGAGGTATGAGTTTGTTTGGGTTGAAGCTCCTTCATTTAACAGGCACAAGATCTAGATTATGGGAGCACTACAACATGTTCCTTTACCTTGATATGATGATGCTTGGGCATATGAGTTTGCAATTGCTTGAGGGCAAGCAATTTTGGGAAGGGAGGACTATAATGTCCCCTTTTTCAAATTAATGTCGAATGAGGGCTTCTAGACACTCTTCCTGTGGCCAAGAAGAATAAGTGAACAAGGGAAGTAATTGAACTTCATTTCAGTTTTCTTTTATTATTTTTAATGTTTTTATTTGGTGTTTCACTCCTTAAGGCAGGTCAGTTGGGGTTATAAGAGTCCAACAAGAGATTAGAAGATAAAGTGAAGCTTAAAGATTCTCACCCAAGGGGTCTTGGCGCCAACCAAGCGATATAAAATAAGGTCGCTTGGCCTCATTTGCACATCATCTTTTGGCGCATTTACACTTACATTTGGTTTGTTGGGTTGGTTGCTCAATACCATTCCACTTGAGGACGAAAACCCTCTTGTGTGGCATCCAAGGAGGACGAAACCCTTCCTTGTGGCTTGGTGGAGAACGAAAACTCTCCATGTTGGTGAATTGAAGATCTCTATTGAAGACTCTCTTGCAGATTTGGATCTAGGGCATCAAGAAGAAGACCTACAAGAGCTTTTACATATTTTGGAGCCCTCTCCTAGGGAGCGACTAGGGTAGAGGTCATTCTAAATGCCTTCTAGGGCACAACACTCATTCATTCATTGATATTCAGATTTGATATAATTTATGAGGTTGGAATCATCAATATTTGCGCATTGTTGGGGTTTGGAAACCCTCATTTTGATTATTTCTCTTCAACGTACTTCTGTTGTTGATAATTAATTTTCCAGTTGAGTATTCATGGTGGAAATTGTTCTAAGGTGTTCCTAAAAGGTCTATAAATATTGTGGATGAATTGTAGGGTGATATTTTGGTGAAATCTTGTGTTTTTCAGACTGCTGTTATAAAAATCAGATTGTTGTTCCGTACTTATTTAATTTTCAATTTGCTGGTCCAAAAATCAGATTTAAATCAAATTGGGGTTTGTGCTAATTCCTTGTTTTTCAGTTTCAGCCCTAGAAAGGGACATTACATATTTGCACTTAAAATAAATTTATAAAATACATATTTGCTCCAGATTTCATTTTGCTGGTTTATTTGAGTATTTGGGATATTTCTATGATAATTTTCAGTCCATATTGTATGTGAATAATTGTTCCTAAGTGTTGGTACACTTCGCTGCCCTAGAGGGATATTAATTAATGTTCGAGCTGATTTTGATACCCTAAAGGTGTAATTTCTAGTTCGCTGCTAGGGTTTCTAATATTGTTGGATCTGCTGTTATAAAATCAGATTATTTTCAATTCGGTGTTGGTGTATTTTCAGATCTGATTTCTTAGGGTTTGTGGCCAAACCCTTATTTTTGGTTTAAGCCCTAGAAAGGGACATTACAACCGTTTGATCAAAGAGTGTCCTCATTGCAATCCCAAGTCGAGTGAGCATGGCTAGTGAAGAAGGGATCTCAGCCCTGTCCTCTCCCAAAGATCTAGGGACTAAGAATACTTCTTTAGCTTCATGTTCCAATAGTAGGGGATTCAAAGGGTCAACTTCTGTGACTCTAATACGGCATTTCAGACATACAAGTGTTGGTGCCTTTCCTTTGGTGGTTCAAGTTATGTTGCAAGGTGTGTGCAGTGATACTACCTCTAGTAGGCCTGGTTTGTTGAACTCTCCCGAGAGGGCCCAGGATTAGCCTTGAACCAACTCCTCTTCCTTGAGTTAGGCCCTTTTCGGATTTCCGCGGCTCGGGTGATGGTACCAAAGAACCGCTACTTTTGGGCCCAATGGTATGGAGATTGAGTCTGGATGGCAGGTCATGAGGAACAAGTGGAAGGTGACTTCCTCACCTGCTTACTTGGACAAAGGAAAGGGGGATCTTAGCCCCAAGCCGCAAATGAAGACTTACAAGGATGCGATGATTCACTCTCCTGAGAATTTTGTGTTAGCCTTGGACTTCTCCCTCCTTTGGAATGAGGTTGTCCTTTCTATCTTGAAATGTGTGAGGATGACAATTCCCGATGTACGCAATTTGTGTGTAGTATTTTGCAACGCTTTAGATTGGATGTGGCTTTCATTTAGGAAGTCAAGTTTGTTGGTTTTGAACTCAAATATAGGATTAACTACAGTTAGAATGGCTTCTTTTGGGCTTCTCAACATTGTCGGGGAGTGGGGAGGTGATTTCCCTCTCCCCTTATTTGCAGAATTTTTGGTTGCTTCTAGTTCATACCCCAATGACCAGTGTGTTTAAATCACTCCTTTGGTTCAGGAGCGTGTGATTGGCTTTTATGTTGTTTATGCTCCTAATCTTAACTCAGAAAAGGCGCAGACTGTGGGATTGGATGGCTTCATCTCTTCCTATTGCAAAGTGGACGGTGTGGATTTTAACATGGTGGAGTGGGATGTAAACAGATGTGGAGGTTTGGGTTATGTGGCCAATGGTGCTAAAAAGCAGCCTTGGTGCCACCGTAGGGATTCCCTCCAAATTTATGACCCCACTGCAAACAAAAAGGGCTAGACCATGGTAGTTGGTTCACCTAGTCCAATTTTTGTCGGCGGTCAAAGGATTCAACCTTAGCTAGACCATTTCTATGGCCCTCATTAGCGACATCGTTTCATTGATGTGCTCACAAATATTACAGTGCTCGGATCATCTTTTGATCCAAACACTAATTGATCCAAACACTAATTTTTTTAGTCCTTCGGTTGATTCATCATCTTCTTCTTAATTTAAATTGAATGTCTCTCATTTGGAGTTGGAACACTTCCATGCCCTTGTTCACGAATTTGGAAACTCTCTCCCCAACTAATTGGTGCCTCTCTAGAGATTTTACAACTAAAATTGGAGGGTACTTATCAGCTGACTGGTCTCACATGCTTTTTAGGACTAGGTATGACACCAAAGCAACTTTAAGGTCAAATCCCATTGTCGCATATCATATTGAGCCTTATGTACCAAGTGCAGTCAATGCAAATTGCTCAATCTTTGATCAAGAAGACCACCCAATTGTCCAAGAAACAAACACCCAAGTTGAAGGTATTCCAGATTTGCTACTTCGTGAATGGGGGTTGAATGACATGGTTTTGACCGTCCTGCAAGCGTATTGAAGAAGTTGGCCTCTGATTTATTGTTTGTATGAGGAAGATTCACCTATTCCTAGTATTGTAAAAGCCAATGAGCAAGATGATGGCATTTGGCAAATGTTCTTTGATGGATCTAGGAGTAGACAAGGTGCGGTGGAGGTATGGTACTTGTGTCTCCCGCAGTATAAAGTATTTCTCTGCTTTCAGATTCCAATTCAATTGCTCTAACAATTCAGCTGAGTATGAGGCCCTTATCCATGGTCTACAATGGGCAAGAAGGAAGAGTGTTAAACAATTGCAAACCTTTGGTGATAGTGAGTTAGTAGTAAATCAAGTAAGAGGGTTGAATGCATCCAAGAATGATTTGTTAAAAGCCTACAAGCATAGGGTGTGGGATCTTATAGAGGACTTTGAAGCTTTCAATATCCACTCTATCCCAAGAAAAGAGAATGAATCAGCCGATAGGTTAGCAGCAGTTGGAGCACAGTTTGATGTCCCTGAAAGTATCAAAAGAAAGGAGCCACAACAACACATTAAAGTGGTTATGAGACCTGCTGTCCCAGACAATAGCACAAATTGGCAAGTATTTAAGAGTGACCAGCAGATTATCAACTTCATACAAGAAGAGGCTGAGTTTTCACCAAGGAATCAAGATAAATTGCAACAACAATATGGAGAGTAGATTGTCCAACTAAGATCAAATAGGTTGCCCAAAGGCCTAGTCACATTAGAGTCCATTTTCAACTCAGATGATCAGCTCGAAAGGAGAAAGCAAACATGATGGTAAAAGGTGAAGATTATGAACCAATTTCAGTTGGCAAGGACAAACTTCTCAAGATTGGCAAGGTATGTACTTCAGAAGAGAAACATGCATTTGTAAACCTTTGTCAAGAATTTGCTGATGTCTTTGCATGGGGATATGATGACCTTAAGGGTTTTGATCCTAATTTGGCACAACATACCATTGAGTTAGACCCATTAGCCAAGCCCATTAGGCAAAAATAGAGGCCTGTCAATCCAAGGATTGAGCCACTTATGAAGAGAGAGCTAAACAAGTTAATAGAGGCTCGTATAATCTTCCCCATAAACATTCATCTTGGGTTGCCAACCTAGTTCCTATAAGGAAGAGGAATGGGAAATCAGATTGTGTGTTGATTTCAGGGATTTGAACAAGGCATCCTTGAAAGACCATTATCCACTACCTTCTATGGAGTAGATCTTGCAAATGGTAGCTGGCTCGAACGATTCTCTCTATTAGATGGTTACTTTGGTTATAATCAAATCATGGTGAAGGATGAAGATCAGTTCAAAACAACATTTACCACAAAATGGGGAACATATGCTTATAGAAAAATGTCTTTTGGTCTTTCTAACACAGGAGCAACCTTCCAAAGAGCTATGGACATGGCGTTTAAAGGATTGATTAACAATTGTGTTCTTGTTTACCTTGATGACATCACAATGTTCTCCAAGAATGCAAGTGATCATTTATTCCATCTCAGACAAGTTTTTGACAGGTGCGAAGGTTTGGGGTTTCCCTTAATCCCAAAAATGTATCTTTTCAGTGCATGAGGGAAAACTCCTAGGCCACATTGTCTCAAAGAAAGGGCTTGCAATTGACCCTTTGAAAGGGTAAGTGCCATCTTGGCATTGTCATTACCTAGTCACAAGAAGGCATTACAAAGTTTCTTGGGAGAATCAACTTTGTTAGGCAGTTTATCCCTGATTTTGCTAGTCTTGTCAAACCATTGATATCTATGTTAAAGAAAAACATGCCTTTCAAGTGGACTATGGAAGGAAGGGCAATTTTGAAGCCATCAAACAAGCAATAGCACAAGCCACTACCCTTATTAATCTTGATTTCACAAAGATTTCATTTTGTATGCCTTTGGAGGCATGGACACAATATCTGCCATGTTGGTACAGCTGAATGATGAAGATTTGGAACAGCCAATTGCATTTTTAGCCAAGCCTAGAGGATTATGAGGTAAGGTATTCATTTGTAGAGAAGCATGCCTTAGCTGTCATAAGGAGCTTAAAGAAATTTAGACATTTGGTATCCAACAACAAGATCCATTTAATGGTGTCACACCCAGTGTGAAAGATTTTCTTTGAACAAGGACCTAAATGAGAAAAGAGCTGGTTGGATAACAAAGGTGATGGAATATGATGTAGATGTCAAGGTAACTAAGCTAGTAAGAGGTAAAGGCTTGTGTGAAACAATTGGCTGCAGATTTACAAGGTGAAAAGGAAACTGTTCTAGTGCTCCAAAATGGCCCACAACCAGCTGTAGTGTCACTTCCTCCTTGTTGGACTCGTGACATAGTGCATTTCCTCCAAACAGGTCAATGTCCTCAAGGCTTGAGCAAGGCCAAGAGAAGGTATTTTAGGCTTCAATCTATCCCCTATGTGCTCATAGATGGAATTTTGTTTAGGAAGGATATAAATGGTGTTCTCTTGAGATGCATTAAGGCATATCAAATTGAAGAGTCTTGCAAGAATTCCATGATGGTGCAGCAGAGACACTTTGCCCCCAAAACGACAACACTCAAGATCATGAAAGGTGGCTATTATTGGCCCAACATCTTTAAAGATTGTTATGCTTGGGTAAAGAAATGTAAGAAGTGTGCCTTCTTTATAGGCAAAGAAAGACTTGCGGCCCTTCCCCTTCACCCCATCTCAATAGAGCAGCCATTCATGCAATGGGGGTTGGATTTCATTGGAGTGATCAATCCACATTTTAGTTTGGGACATAAGTGGATTTTAACAGCACAGATTACTTCACCAAATGGACAGAAGCAGTTTGCTTTGAAGGAAGCAAATGAGGCTAGCATCCTAGACTTTTATGAAGGTATTGTGACCAGGTTTGGTGTTCCTTCCACAATAATATTTGATAATGCTTTGGCATTCCTTGCACACAAATTATTGATTGGGCTATGAAGAATGGAATTTACTTAAGCACATCCTCAAACTATTATCCCCAAGGAAATGGGCTGGCTAAGTCAACAAATAAGAATCTCCTAAAGATTATCAAAAGAACCTTGGAGGAGAATCAGAGAGCTTGGCACACAAGTTGAAATCAATCTTATGGGCTGATAGAATCACTCCCAAAAGGTCAACTAGTAGCTCACCCTTCAAGCTTGTTTATGAAAAGGAAGTAAAATTGCCAATATCTCTTGAATTTCCAGCCTTAGAGCTCATAAATCAGCTTGAAATATTTGAGGTAGAGGCCATGGAAGTTAGGTATGCCAAGCTAATGGAGTTGGAAGAGTTGAGAGACCAAGCCATGCATGCAATGGAGTTGAATCAAGCTCAAGTAAAGAAATGTTTTGACAAGAAAGCAAAGGGCTAGAAGCTTTCAAGAAGGAGACCTTATCCTCAAGTGGGATAAGGATAGAGCCAAGCCAAGTAAACATTCAAAGTTTGATGCAATATGGAGTGGCCCTTACATTATTTCAAGTTACAAGCCACACAATGCTTTCCAATTGTCAAAATTGGATGGAGAAGAACTCCTTATCCCAATCAATGGGATATACCTCAAGCATTGTTATTGAGGTGAAGGTTTCATCTTGTATATAATAGGATTAGTTTTCACTTTCCTCCAAGTGTTGTTAAGCACATGTCCTGGATGGTAGTGTAGTTTTTGTTTCCCTAAGTGCTTTGCACAACACTCTAGTTATTCTCCGGAATTTCCAGGTTTCAGAGTTTTGAGGAGGTTACAGCAGTCTACGAGTTCCAAATCAAATGCAAATCGGTGCTGAATTCATACTTAGAGTTCAGGAAGCAATTTTAAGGTTGGGATCAAATTTCAAAGATATAGACTTGACTCCATGCCTAATGGATGCTAAAAGGCAAATCGATCGGACTATCTAAGCAGAGCGTAGATGTCCCCTGGGAGCCGCCAAATTGTTGTCACAAATAGCACCCCCATACTATTTTGTAAAACTCATCAAGTTTCAAACTTAGGCAACTCCACTCTTGAAGACCCAAGCAATTTCAATGCAAAGTTGTAGGTTTTGTGGCATATGAAGGTGTGTATCAAGAGCCTTAACAATTTTGAACATTTGAATTGGAGCTTTACATTTACAAGTTCAAAATTGGCTAAGGAAGAAAAGCCACGGAAGACTAGTTGCAAAAAATTTAGTGTTTCACGGATTTTACATGTAAGATCCGCGAAACGAAGAAGTTTAGTTTTCCGCGCGGTGGTGAAAGCGATTAGTGCTTCGCGGTGGGTAACAAAACACGGGTTCTACTTGGGAAAGGATGTGATGCAAGAGGAACTCGCCACACATGGCCGCAAAGAAAGGCAAGTATATTGAAGAGCGACAAGGTTAGAAGCTGCAAGACACTAACTCAATGCCCCATAGGGTTTCCCAAATGTAGTGTTCAATAGAACTTGAAAGTCCGCAGAACAAAGGAACGTGATTGAGGATTAAAAATGCAACACAACAAGGAGAAAGAGTTTCACAGCATAGCAGGAGCATGAAACAACTAAGTGCGGGAGATTTCAAAAGCCATGCAATTAGGAATAGCCGCAAAGACTAAAAGTGAGGTCGCGGAGGTCAGTTACGGTATTATGCAGTTGGTAAAAGATAGTATGCCGTGGAACATTCAAAATCCGCACAATAAATAACCCCGTAGCTCTAGAAGCCGCGAACTAAGGTGGAATTGCAAACTAAGAAAGTATCTCCGCCCCAACTACGCACCCGCTTTCTTGACCATAACTTTCGATTGGGAGCTTCAAATTGCATGGGAATTGTTGTGTTTGCTTCATCTCTCTCCAAGGGCTCTATTTTGTATTGAGAAACACGAAAAATGATGTTGTTTCAAGGATAATCATTAAAATACGGATTGCGAGGAAAAGTGCGGTTTATTTGGCTTTAGGTGATCAACTTCACTTACCCAACTTTATTGCTTAATAGCACCCATGCCTTGTCCTGTAACCCCAATGGCACGCAAATCAAGAAGGACGATAGGATGCCCATGCTTTGTTCGTAAATGATGGCATTTCGTCTTGGGTAGGTGGAAGTGGATCATGTATGGCTATTTGATCGTTTTCCCCTCTCTCTCACACATTCTCTATATATGTAAGTGCTTATGCACGAAAAAAGGGGTTTTTTTTGCTGGTTTGGAAGCTCTGCCTTGAAGTTTTTGCATTTCTTGCCTTCAGACCTCTGTAACTCGCATTTTCGTAAGAATTCCAAACCTCTGCTTTGTAAATGTAGGTGAATATTTCATGAGTGTAATACAACTGTGGTTTACCCCTTTGAATGCCTTTGTATTTGATGTGGATGCTTGCCCTCTCGTTTTCTCTTTGATTCTTATTCACTTATCTCTTTCAGAGCTCTGTGTTTCCTTAGATTCTTGCATGTGTGATTATATTTGTGTCTCTTAAGGTTAGAATTGATCCCTATTCTAGTTTTGGTGCATCACCTTCATTTCGCAGCATTTCTTCTCTCTTTCAACCTTGGATCTTGGCAATTTTAAGGTTAAATTTAGGTAGTTGCATTTTGAAGTTGTTTAGGTTAGTCTTTAGTGAGCTAGAATAGAAGGAACTAGCCTTCTCTGGAGGTTTGTCTCAAGGAGCAAGGTCCCACACCTTGGAGACATTCCCATGTTAGCCAAAAGTATTGATCTGTCATGATCAAATTCTAGGGTGCTACTTTTGCGCATTAACAAATGAAACAACCATTAGCCTCAAAGAACCGTTATTGGTTCTCCTGCTAGGCCTTTCCAGCCTAATTTCCTTCCGAGGGAAGAAGCTATTCCAGAGGTGGAAATTCAGCCCTCTATGGTAGATGACCTTGCTGCCAGCTATGCAGAATATAGAGCTCTTCCAGCTGAGATACGTGAGGAAATATCTCTTGCAAATTTCATGGGTTTGAAGAAAACAGAGGTGGACCACAACCAAAACCTAGACCACAAGCAAATCAGAGGGATCTTCAACATGCTTTGGGCAAGTTAACACTTTCCACCCAACAAGTGTACAGCTCGTGCATGGATACAGAAGTTGGATACCTATCTATCTCTTAGGCCAATGTAAGAAGAGAAAGCTATTAAATTTGCAACTCTTCATCTTGAGGGACTAGCAAATGAGTGGTGGTGCATTGGGCTGATCACACAAGGACATAATCTCATCAATTCCTATGATGAATTTAGTAGGAGATTGATTGAGAGATTTGATAGGTGTCAATTCCTATCATACATTTCATTAATAATCTTCCTCAAAAATCTTTGGCATCTTTTTTTTATTTCGTGTTTTCCATTTTGTTTGTGTTCTAAAGCTGTTGCAACCTGTCTGGTATCTCCTATTTGTTTTATCTTTGTGGTCTAGTCAGGAAACTTTCTGCCCAACTTGGCATTCGCGATCAAATATCTGAATAGGCTAAAAGGGCTTGAATTTTTTTCCTCCCGTCCAATAACTTAAGCTCCATCCACACTTGTAAGGAACAGGTCTTTGCACACAACGTAGTAAAAAAAACTGCGTTCCGGCTGATAACTTTTTACGATCAGAAATAGTTCCGGCTGTCTCACCACGGAGACAATGAACTAATGGCAGCACCTAGAAGGGAAAAAAATTGATACCAATTTCGTGTTTATAAAAACTTTTTTGGAATACCAGAATTGGAAAAGGACACACTCGGCTCTTAGATTGACGCTGTGCCCCTTTTGTTCTGATCGTTTTTAGCTTCTTCATTAAGTCCTTATTTAGTATGTTTTTGTTTTAGATTAGCTTAATTAGTGTGCTCTACCTCTTAAGAGAGAACTTGTGACCAAATAGCATTGAAATTTAGTCTATAGAGATGGGCGAACCCCAATTACTTCGAGTGCAACAAGATTTGTTGCTGGGGCCAACAAATTCTACCGCAAACAGAACAAAAATACGGTGTTATAAAATTACAATCACGGCTGAACTCAAGAAAAGTCATCTGAAAACCAAAGGAATCGAGAAAACTGAATTATATGGCTCAAAAACGGAAAGAGTGGATCTTTGATATCCATTAACACTATTTAACATATTAATAGTTTGAGATTTCCATTGAGAACGCCGAATCCGCATTTCCACAATGAATTGAACATAAATCTCGTCCCAAGACAACAGAGAAAAATGAGGGGAACGAAAGAACGAACCTTTGAACAAGGAGGCCGATGGAGTACAGTATAACTGGTTGCACTCATGGGCATTCTTCCCGCTTACCAACAAAACTGATATCATTATTTACGGCAAACAAACTTGATATATTTATTTGCATACAATATTTTATCCCTTTCCTTTTCCTTTTCCTTTGCACCACCGGTGTCCCAACTTTTATTCTTTAACCTTCATGTCAGGCAAAGATAATTTATTTCAAACCTAAATTTCGTTTTTGTTTTCAATTTAAAATTTCACGTTTAAGTATATAGGTAGATTTAGATTCTCACGACTTGTTATCAAAAAGTTACAAATTGAGATTGATATTTTCCAACATTTTTAAATAGTTGTATTTACAATTTTTTGACTAATATTAATGATGTATTTTAATGTCCACGATGTCGATGGCTTATTTTTGGTTTGTGGCGTATAGCATATGGGAATAAGCCCTTCGTACTCTCGGTATGTAGGAGGCACCTAATTAAAAACAACCCTAGAGATGTCTTAGGATATATGGGACTATCTTGTACTTCCAATTTGTAAGAGGCACATAATTGTACTTCAAATACAAGACATACATACCTTACCTCTTGCAGGATTCAAATATCATTAGGCAACCTCCGGTGTACATAGAAATTTTAATTAGGTCTATGTGATCAAAATAGACTATTTAATTCCAATGTTTAAAAAATTGTCAAATGGGAGAGAAATTATTAAGAAAAAGAGAAGATTTGACTATTAAATCGTTTATGTTTCTTTAATAATTGATGCACCCTCAACACTATTTTGAATTGACATGGAGCCTTTCACAAAGGAATTTGAAAAATAAGACGTTGAACAATTTGAAAAAAATCGTTGAAACTGACCTCTCGAGGAACATCCAGCTTAAGCCTATGCATGGGGTAGACCACATTCAAGATGTAGCGAGCAAATTCCTAAGGAGCTTGATTTCTTAGATATTTGATCCCATGTTTCCACCATCAAATCTATAGGCAAAATTTTGAGTAAACCTAAAATGCCCATCACTAAGAGGGGACTGACGTCTTCTACATGACATAACCAATATTAGACCTTCATGTCCCCGTGTTTTGGCGAAGATGATCTCCTTGTGAAAGAAGAGGAACCAAGACTTACTGCAGTTTATGGGGATCCCTTGTTTGAAAGATCGTGTAGTAGGGACTCTCTAGAGGATTTACGTGAAAATACAGTAATGGACATCTTCCTTCGAGTTCTAACCAAAGGAAATTAAGGAACACCTCTCAAAGGAAGTCAATCGAGATGTAATTCCTTGTTTCCTAAAACGATCTAAACCTTACATGTCATCTTTGGTAATGCCAAAAGAAACTTAACTTTTACGAAAAGAAAAAAGGAATATAGGACTTCCTTACTCTAAGACTTGAGAACTATTCATAAGGAAAAATGGCTCAACTTTTCATAGGTTCCCCTGTCTCAAAGAAGAACATTTACAAATGAAGATAACTTATTCTATCATAACAAATTCCCTAAGAAGGCTTCCCATTTCGACATATTCAAATATCAAAAGCATTTTATTGCTCAAGTGAAACACACCTCAATGGTCACAATATTCCCAACATGGACAAATCTCGCCAAATTTGGGTTAAAAGGGGGACTTGGAACAACCTTGGTAAGGAATTGCGACATGCTAAAAGTCATGCTAACATGAAGGGATGGGAACGGAAACCAAACAGGTTTAATTACCCAACAACATTAAGTTGGGAGCTAGATCAAAGAAAGTAAGGCCATTTCCAACACCATGCTCTGCTAATAAAATTCCCCTCACTCTTAAAGCATCTACTAAGCATGATCGAGTAAAACCTCCACTCACTTTTCCTAGTATAAGCACAAAAACTAAGCGAAATGGAAAGATAAGCAAACACAATAGAAAACCTCTCCTCCAAGTTTCTCTTGCAAACCTCGGATAAGGTTGTGGAAGTGTTTAAACTTGTAGAACCTTTTGAACTTTGGATTGTGGGTGCTCTTCAATGATCTCCAAAATGAGGGATTGGCAATGCTACAAGCACAATTTGGACACAGGGAAGCTTGCAATATGCAAATTTTAGCCTTTCCCAATATTCTCCAACCATTCTCCAACCTTCTTGTGGAGAGTATGGCATGTTTTTATAACAGGAGGAAAGGCCAAGTAGTGGTTGAAAGTGGTTACTAGATGGTTAAATGAACTCATCAATGCACATGCTTAAAATAGCACTGGAGGAAGTTGAAACAATTTGAATGGATTAAATTTCCATTGAGGGGAAATAACTTTTCAGTTGGCAAAAGTTTGCATCTGGGAAAGTCGTTGTAGACGTGCAAGTTTATTGCCCCACTTTGCAGGATTCTAGAAGTGGAGTTTATTAGGATAGGAAGTGGAGTCCAAGTGGCGATTGACTAGAAAAATAAATTTATTTTCCAATTTAATAACTAATTTAATTAGTTATAAAGTGTGAGAAGAATAATTAACCATTTATTTAATAAATTTTTAATTAAGTTAGCAAGAGTGTGTTAGGAATTAATTTAATTAATTCTAAAAGGTAATAAAATTAACTTAATTAATTTTAAGGGTTATAATGCAAAGTATGAATCAATTAATTTAATTAATCAATCTAAAGGATGTGAATAATGGGGATAAGTTGGAAATGATGATGTAGTTTTGGGGTGTCTACATTTGCCCCTCTTTAAAGTGTTATTATGAAGTAATAGCATTTTAAAGATAATAGATGCATATAGATCAATGAGTGGAAGATAGGAAATTCCCCAATGAAGCATTTAGATGCCCCAAAAGTAGGATGGTAAGGGAATGCCCCTCAAGTGGATGGGTGATACAACAAATCGATGGACAACTACTTGATAGGAAGAAGACAAGGAATTTGAACAGGATGGGAGGGATTGTGCTCATAGCATGAGCGTCATTTAGAGAGTGAAATTTAGAGCAACCTTATTTTGTTGTTGCACAATAGAGTTGTCACCATGATTATGAAAGAATCATGATGTTTAACTCATTATGTGCGTAAACAAACACACATACAACAAACAAAAAGTGAAAAAGGAAAACAAACCCAATATACACAATAGTACATGCACCATGGTTATAAATGAACTAAGATGTTATCATACTACTTTTAATTGGTCCAAAAAAAATATCAACAATGCAACACAACTTCGAAAATAAGACAATTAACTATGCCCCTAATACGTGCCACAATGATGATTAAGCATATGGAATGTCCCCAAGCACTAAACTTATGAAATACATGGGGATAGGATCAGACTGAAGAGCGGAGTAATCTTAGATACTCCAAAAGAAACTCTTGTTAGACCCGCATTGAAAATTGATTTGAGAGTTAAAAAGGATCATTTCCCTCAAGCATTAAACTTATGAAATGTAGGGGAGGGAATGAGAGCCAAAATTTCCCCAAGCGAAGTTATATCACGAAGGAAATAAGAATTGAACTTGCCCCAAGCAAGGATATTAACATGCAAAGGGAAGATGATGTATCGTGATAGTCATAAGATTGGAATGATCACTAGGGTAGTAGTTAAAAGTTTGATTTTATCAAGTTTGTGTTGAATTGTTGAAATATTTTCATGTGTTTGCAAATTTTTATGATTTTGCGAATATTTGGATTTTTATAATTTTTATGATTTTTTTAATTTTTGAATTTATATGAATTTTATTAATTTTTGCGAATTTTTTAGAAAAATTTTGATGCAAAGAAGAGGAGCGGTGTACCCAATTAGCACAAATATAAAGAAATGTAAACAAACATAATTACACAACAAAAGAAAAACACGCCATGGCTTATTTAATAAACCAGGATGAAAACATTGTATGTACAAGTGGTCCAAAGACACAAAACAAGCATGTCAAATAAACCCAATATGAACATGAATTAACTACACCAAATTTATATATGAATTGAGATGCTAATAACTTTATGTAGTTGGTCTACAATAATAAAGTACAAAAAATAAATTACTAACAAAAAGCAAAAGCATCGTCACAATGTTGACAAACTACAACAATACAACACAATTTGTAATAACAACATCTAATGACACCCCTAATGTGTTCCACATTGAAGAATTAGACAAATATGAATGCCCCAAGCGATAGCTTAGAACGCGAGAGGATTGGATTGGGCCGAAGAGCAAAGTGATCTTAAATACTCCAAAAACACTCTTGTCGGATCCCATTGTAGTGTGATCTGTATTGGATTAAATTGAAATCCAAGTGTGCCCCAAGCAAATTTATATTGTAAAGGGTAATTGATTGTTTTGCCTCGAGCATATATATACACCACGGGAAAGAAAAGTGATTATTGGAAGATGATCTGGAACGATTAGTAGGATTGTCGTCAAATGGCGATATTGTTGAACTATGTTATTCAGTTGTTGAGATTTTGTCAAACATTTTCTGAATGTTTTGTTTTTTTTAGTTTTACAATGTTTTTGGGTTTTGAACATTTTTTAATATGTTTGATTTTTGAACATATTTGAATGTTTTTGATTTTTGAAATATATTTTAATGTTTTTTATTTTTGAACATATTTGAATGTTTTTGGAGTTTTAAACATATTTGAATGTTTTTGGATTTTTAAACATATTTAAATATTTTGTAATTTTAAACATATTTGAATGTTTTTTTTTTTTAAACATATTTGAATGTTTTTGTATTTTTGACTTGGTAAAGGGTGCACTTGTTTAAATTCATGTGTCAAACAATTATAAGCATTTCATTCCATTGGCAGAATGTAGATGATATAGTGATAGGATGTCTCACTCCACTCGTGACTCCACACAACTAGGAAGATGTGAGGGCTCACCACCGAGAGCCAAAAAGGATGTGAGAACTAGGAGAATAGTGATATGAAAATGAAGATGATGGATGCCAAGACACAAGGTGTAACAATGATCCATTCGAGAAAATGTGACTCATCTCCAAGTCAAGATTACTTGATCAATTCCAAGATGATTTAACTTTATAGGTTTTGACTAGACTTAGATCCATTGATGGCCTATTGATTGGCAAGATCCGATTGAAGGAAATGTTATCTCTTACATTGAGTGACTTCTTCTTGGATGTGTATTTTTAAGCACTTTTGATTCAAATTTTCTGAAGGCTTTATTTTGTTTTTGTTTTTTTGAATTGACCCCTACATCTTGCCCCATACTACTAGTAAAAGGGAAGGGTTCAAAACCGAATACAAAACATAGGCGAGTAAGGATACCTGCCTCATTTCCCAGTCTCATACTACTAGTAAGAAGTATGGGATCATCACCAAAGACTGTGAAGGAAAAAAATGTGTAATGATTGATATATATATATATATATATATATATATATATATTTTTAGATTGATTTTGCCTTGTATGTTGATATTGTGCTTGTTGGGAAGGAACATTTTTCCCCAAATCTCAGCCTCATGCGACTAGTAGGATGTAAGGGTTCAACACCTTAGACAAAGATGGATGGTCAAAAGATTTGGGTAAAGAAGTTTAGTGCTTTCTATTAAAGAGAGAACTTGTTTGAAAGGATGATTTTTCATCAATAAGCTTCTAGAAAAAACCGTAGGTAAAAATTTGGAATGGTAGAAACCATAACAGGGATGAGACACACAATTCCTAAGATGAACAATATTAACCTATGTCATATAGGATAAGAATGTGAAGAAATGATGATGTCATGATTAAGATATCTGCTAATGGATGAAACAATTAAAATTGTTTGTTAAATGAGTTGACCGTCAAGTGGCCTCCCTAGTGCAAAGAGTACCCATGGAAGAATTCCATGTTTAGTAAAGTTGCATGGTCCTAATTTACAAGACTTGAGTGGATGAGGTTCAAGTTAATGGAGTAGATTAATTTATTTTCAATGAATCTATTATTTGATGAGTCCTAATTTATGATACTTTGGCAAATGAGGTCTAAGTCAACGGAGGGAATCGAAAGATTTGTGATAAACCTAAGATTTGATGAGTCATGATTTACGAGTTTTGGGCAGACAAGGTCCAATTCAATGGAGTGAATCAAAATATTTGATGAATCCTATTGTATGAGACCTGGGCAGATGAGGTCTAAGTCAACGGAGTGAATCGAAATATTTAATGAGTCATGTTGTATGAGACTCGGGCGGACAAGGTCCAAGTCAACAAAGTGAATCAAAAGATTCGAGGAGTCTTGATTATGAGACTTGGGTGGACGAGGTCAAAGTCAAGGGAGTGAATCAAAATATTCGATGAGTCCTGATGTATAAGACTTGGGCGGATAAGATCCAAGTCAATGGAGTGATTGGATAAGTTTTTGATGAAATCAAAAACCTATGTGATGTTTGAGGCAATTTGTTGATGTAGAGAATACGTTGAAATTCATATTCATCCATGAGTGGAAAGACACGAGGAACAAAGGATCGATCCTGGATGTGTATCTCGAGGCACCTTAGAGGTTTTATAAAGAAATTATTCAATGTTTCTCCTTTTAGGGATTGATTAATTCATTTGATGACAAATTTGTGATGAAAGCTTGAAATGGTTGTGTGAGAATATTCCTAGGAATACACACCTCATAGAGTGCATGCATGTGGATGTCTTGACACATAGGTATCGTTGTTGAGTGTTTAATAATGTTATGTAAAGCACAATAAAACTATACATTGGATGATTATTGTGAAACATTATTAAATGAAGATTGATCGTTTGAGGTATTATGGACATGAAATGTTACGTTGTATCAAGTGTCCTAAACTTTTTGTTGTTTTGTCTCTACAACAAGACTAGGGATGTCGGGCATATGATCTAGCATTGAAAGGATAGAATCAAGCTCAACGATGTTTGATGATTGACCCTCTTCTTTAGAATCTTCATTTATATCATGGGTTGGAAATAAGTCTTGCATCATGTTCAAGTTTTTGTTTGACATTTTAAGATAGTTGTCTGAAACACATTCAATTTCTGATTGAACTAACGGAAGAACATCCAAAAGAGATATTGATTGGTTTATAGATCCTTGACCATCTTGATCTCATTGAATTTTATCATGTAAATAATTTTGGACAATATTCAACTCTTCATTAGAAGTTGTGGTAGTTGACATGTTTTTTATTTTGAGAGATTAGTTGTGGATTTCTATAGAAATGACTCTGTCATCGATTAATTCTTGGACGTAATGGCGGAGATATTTGAACAATGATTTGTAGTGTGGCCTTCGATGTAGTGGTATTCACAATATTTAGATTCATTATACCACTTAGGCTTGGGTTCCCCTTTATAGAAGGGTCTTGTGATTGGATATTTTATCATATTAGCCTTTGTTAATTGATGAAAGGCAATAAAGATACTTTCTATGAGAGGTATAAACTGACGTTTGACTTTACACGGAGTAGTTTCTACAACAAATGATATGATGAAATTGAAATCAACATTATTCGAAGATTGACCATGTTCAAGAGATTCGTTATTTATACCATGTTTGGGGAATGGATTAGAAAACACCTTTAGATTATCATTGGGTTTTATTTGGTGTTAGGTCTTCGACTATTATGTCTCCATTATCAATGAGGTCTTGGATGTAATTACAGAGTTGTTTGCATCTATTTGTTTGATGACCATTAATGCAATGAAAATCATAATATGTATTGGGTTGATACCAAGATGGCTTAGGTTCCCCTTTGAAAGGGTTGTGTGATAGGGTAATGACCATATTGGAAACTTGTTAGTAGTCACAAGACACTTGAAAGAGTCTCTCCCAATGTTGTATATTGTCATCATTTGTTATCACGAGGGGGAGTTTATTTTCTTGGAATGGTGATGGTTTTTTTCACTTAGTCTATTTTGGTTGATTATTTTATATGTTGTGCACATTTTGATTATCTATGACACCATCATTAATGACATTGTGATTATAATTGACATACTTAGGTTTATTGTGGTGAATGTTATTGTTGTTATTGTTATTGTGCCCCATTTATCTTTGAATGAGGCTTGATCAAGCCTTTAATAATGAGGGCCTTTTCAATTTGAGTTACCTTTTCAATAACTTCCTCAAAACTATTGAGGAAATGCATATCTACATGTGAAAGGACAACTTGTTGTTAAGGTTCATTATGAAGATACTAACCATTTGTTTTTCAGAATCAAACATGGAACCGACTTGCGATTCCTCTCCATCATTGTAAGAATTGTGAAAATTTCTCATGTGCTCTCTGGTTTTCATTACAAAAATCTATCATTGTTATTTCAAAGTCAGGGTTAAATGATAAATGTTTAACGAACTTCTTCAAGAGGTTCTTGAAAGTAATGATTGATCCCTTTAGAAGGTGTAAGAACCAATCCAAATATTTCCCTCTAAAATTCTAGGAAAGAGGCGTAAGAGAAAGATATCATTATATGCCACTTCTTAACATGCCATGAAGAATTATTTGATATGCTCTCGTGGATCATTTTTTCCCTTGTATTTTTTAAATTTGGGTATCTCAAAGGATCTTGGGAAGGGTATGCGTAAGATGTCCTTATCAAAGGGTAAGGACACAATTCTTCAAAATTGAATTGTTTATGTTGTTGTTGCATGCCTGAAATTATATCCTTCATCATTTGTCATTCTTGAGAAAATGGTGAATTAGTTTGTGGAATAGTTGATGTATCATCATTTTTAGATTGGTTTTCTCTTTGTTTGTTTCAACATAGGTTTTGGATGTATCATCACTTTTCCTCTTTGATTCTTTATCATTGGTGTCATTAGTGACTTTAGAAGATATTAGAGCCAATTGCTTTGCCATTGCATTGATTTGATCAATCAAGGCTTGATTTGAATAAGGGGCGAAGTACTAGATTTACCTTTTTATTAGCATTCGTTTTACTTGGTCTAGCTTCATCATGGTTATGTGATTCAAGTTGTGTATTCTTTGTTGGTTTAGGTTTACCTCATAAGTTTTTCAAAACATCATCATCAAAACTAAAAGGTAATTTTTCTCCCATTTCGAGGAGATAAAAGTAAAAATTGGTCTTTATTTTTTAAAACCCCTTCAAAGTGTGCTTGTTCTTCTATAGAAGGGTCTTCATCCTCTTCGTCAGAGCTAAAATGGAAAGGATTTTGATCTTGTCTTTTGAAGGGACCATAATTGTGGTGTCTTGTTCTCACCATTTTGAAAGAGGAGGAACAAAAGAGAAGATGAGATGAGTTACTCAACCCTTAGCAAAGTGAATGCTAAGATGGAAGAAACTTGAGAGGTTTTTTAGGTTACTCAACCCTTAGCAAATTGAATGCTAAGATGGAAGATATTGAATGTTGTAATACTCAACCCTTAGTAAAGAGAATGTTAAGATGGAAGAGAATAGAAACATGATTGATGCACTTGACTCTTAATAAAATGAGTGTTAAGATATAAGAGGCTTAACAATGGAAGGGTAGAACTCAAATATCAACAATGTGAATATTGAAATAAGAGGTGTAGAAATGATGATCAATAACCTGAATCTCAACAAAGTGAATGTAATGATAAGAGACAAAGGGGGTTGATTGATTAATTACTCAACTCTTAGAAAAGTGAATGCTTAAGAGAGAGGAGTGTAGAAATGAAGATGTCAAAATTTAACAAAGTGAATGTTAAATTTGTATATGTAGGATGGTCTAATGCTTAGAGTTTAACAACATGAATGTTAAACTAAAAGACTTAGGAAAATGAGAGATCAATAAGGTCATGATTATGCTTTACCGTGATAAAGCAAATATCAAGATGTCAATATTTAGATTTAAGAATTATTGTGATTAAGTTAGGATATGGATGTCCAAAACTCAAGATTTCGAATTTGATCGCAAAATTTGAAAATATGGGGAGATAGAGAGTGTATATGATGAGAGTGTGAAACACAAAATTTGTAACACGAAATGGATGATGATAACATTTTGTAAGGAAGGATTCTAAACTTAAGTTGGCTTGGTCAAGGAGGGGCTTCCTATCAAAGCATTATCTCCCTAAATGCTAAAAGAGTACCCGAGCGAGCGATAGACTATTTCTAGTTTTTGGCTTTATTTGACCCCTCTTGATACAATATGTCATATTTTACTCCACTCAAAGGATCAAACCGGGGCCACCTCTATGGATAATTTTGACTATAATCTCATCATAAGGTGCACTAGTCAAGTTGGTGGGGGTTTCCATTTTGTTGGCCAATTCACTCAATGTGTCAACTACTTTGGGGTTCCTATGGTACTTCTTAATAAAGAGTTTCTGGCCCTTGGCCATGCACTTCCCACTGTTTCTTCGGAGGGTGAATAAACTCATCTCTAAAAAGTTTAAATTAAGAAAGTTTTATAACATTTAATAAAAAAGGTGATAAAGTTTGCTTGAATCAACGATCAAGGAAACATTCGACTAGTAGCTTTGATAATGATTTTCATAAAGCAACATGTAAACAAAGGGTTAGAAGTTTTCCGTAGTAGTAAAAACACAAGAGAAAAAACAAAAATAAACCCATGTTTCTTATTTTCAAGATCATTTATAAAAGTGCGAGAAAAGAGCATACATGTGGAGCTTATTATGATTAGTTACACATAAATAATGTCCCAAACATAATAAAAATCCCCCAAAAAGTGCTAATTACGTTCACAAATTTTCCAAAAATAAATTAATGGAAAAGAAATGTCCAATAGCCCTTATCTTAAAGTTTCACAATTAGCTTATTAGTCTAATGTGATCAAAAAATTAATTATGACTAATTTTTTAAATAGACCTTAATTAATTAACAATCTAATTAATTAATTAAAATTTAAAAAAATGAATAAAATATGTAAAATTTACCTAAGTTTAAACTAAATCTAATTTGTAATATGAATCAAGAGGGAGAAAACCCTAAATATCCTTAATATTTTGCGTAAAGGAAGGGGCAATGGGCTCGTGCTTAACTCGGGCTCAATGCAGGAGGGGATCGGGAAGGTTATCTCGGATATGGAGTGATGCAAGGTTGATGTGGCAAAGAGGGAAGATAGGGATCAAGCTTTAGTGAAGGGTGAGCTCAAGAAGAGTCAAAGGTTTGGGAAGTGCATGCGGGAGGTCAACGAGCAACGAAGAGTGCGTGAGTCACCAGCAAAGAGTGATGTGGGCTGAGTCAAGGGGAAGAGAAACTCAAGGTGACACACTTAAGTTGGTATAGGTGACTGGCAAATGAGGGAGGTAATGGTGCACAGGTGTGATCAACTTAGGCTTAGGGTTGAGAGCGCAGTGGGGATGGGTAACTTGGGCAAGGGGATTAGGTTTGAACAAGTGAAGGGGGCTCGACACAACATGAAGGAATTAGCTGCTTCTCATGGTTTGTATGCGAGGTCAAATTGGTGTGGAAGTAACTCAATGATGATGCAAAGAATGACTTAGTATGAGAGTTTGGGGAGAAGATCGAGCTCGACGGTGTGAGAGGGTCAGTAGCAAATCAAATCGGAGTTGATGGCAAGAATATGATGTAGAGTTGGAGGTAACTCAAGAGATGGGGTGTGGATGTGAAGCGGGGTAGTTTGACAAGGTAAGGAGTTCGGTTGAGATAGAGGTGAATCAGTAAGGGAGTGTAGGGAGTAACTTGGGCAAGCATGGTAGCTTGGGTTAGAGCGGTAGGAGGTGTGCAGGCAGGCAAGGATCTTAGTAGAGTGAGTAGACAACTCACCTTTAATGCAAGGATGCAAGACTCCAAATATTCTCTAATGCCAAATTACAGAGCTCGGTGTAGTTAAATTTAGAGCACATACCTCTAAATTTGGAGGTTCTAATAATGGTAGCTATAACTAAAATGACAACCAAATTTAGTGGTAGAACAACTACACTTGGGATTTTTTTTTGATAAATTTGATTTCTATTCAAATGCTCCCTAAATACAAAAAAGAACTTTTGCAAACACAAATACCACCAAATAGTACAAAGAACACACAAACATTAAAACACACCTATAAGCACAAATGTGAACCAGATGAAACCAAATTTACATAAGGGCTAGTAAAAACACAAAAATAATTATAATAAAATATGAAAGGGAGAGTAAAATAGAGTGTGGGTAAGTCCAATTGGGCATGCCAGAATTTAAGCACAAAAAACTAGGTAGAAATGGAAAGATAAGCAAACACAACAACAAACCTCTCCTCCAAGTTCCTCCTACAAACCTCGGATAAGGTTGTGGATGTGTTTAAAATTGTAGAACATTTTTAAATTTGGGTTGTGGGTGCTCTTGAATTGATCTCCAAAATGAGGTATTGACAATGCTACAAGCATAATTTTGACACAAGGAAGCTTCTGCAATATGCAGATTTTAACCTTTCCCAATATTCTCTAACCATTCTCCAACCTTCTTGTGGAGAGTATGACATGTTTTTATAATAGGAGGAAAGGCCAAGTAGTGGTTGAAAGTGGTTGTAGATGGTTAAATGAACTCATAAATGCATATGCTTAAAATAACATTGAGGAAGTTGAAACAGTTTGAATGGATTAAATTTCCATTGAGGGCCAACAACTTTTCAATTGGCGTAAGTTTGCATCCGGGAAGGTGGTTGTATGTGTAAGTTTATTGTCCCCACCTTTGTAGGATTCTAGAAGTGGAGTTAGCTAGGATAGGGAATTGGAATCCAAGTGGAGTCCAAGTGGTGGTTGACTAGGAAAATAGATTTATTTTCTAATTTAATAACTAATTTAATTAGTTATAAAGTGTGAGAAGAATAATTAACCATTTATTTAATAAATTAGCAAGAGTGTGTTAGGAATTAATTTAATTAATTCCAAAAGGTAATAAAATTAACTTAATTAATTCTAAGGGTTATAATGCAAATTATGAATTAATTAATTTAATTAATCAATTTTAAAGGATGTGAATAATTTGGGATAAGTTAGAAATGACAATGTATTTTTGGGGTGTTTACACCTAGGATTCCCCTTCTTGATTGTTGAACATTATCTCGATAGGAATATCATGAGAGTTATTAGACTCTTTTTGGGTCTCCCAAATTTTGAGGAGCTTGAGAACTGGATTAGAGAAAAATGGACAAACCTTAAATGTGTGGGTTTTAACCTCCTCGAGGATGGTTTCTTTGAAGTTTCCTTTAACATTTCCCAACCGAGTAAATACCTTGAACTTCCCAGGGCATGGTTCTAGAAGGATCAATTTCATATTTTCCTTTTTCCTTGAGCTCCCAATTACTCCCCCATTCTTTCCTTTGGTCGGGTGCCCTTGTTTATATTTCGCTACCTAGGCTCCCGTAAATCTAAAATAATGCCTTGTCCTTATCCTCTAGTGCTAAACATTTTGGTTCCCCTATCTCCTCCACCGGTGGATCTCCCCCTTCTTTTTCCCTCAACTTGTGTCATGATCTCTCTTTCCTCTCCCCCCCCCCGATCCATATTTCTCTCTTCCTCCCTTGGAGCTTGGCCTCAATCTATTTTTTTCCATTCTCTGTCTTCTTTCTTCATCATCATCTTCACCCTCTCCCTTCCCTCGACCTACTCACATTAATGCATCTTCCCCTCCCCTCCTATTTCCCCCCTCTCCCTACCCGCACCCTGGGTGTACTCATATTTTGTGATTAATGTCAATCTACCGTTGAGACTTTTCTAATCCAAATGTTTGCCATTTCGTGAAAACACAAGTTGAAGATCTGAATTCTCTGTTGAATACAAAAACCATATGTGGTCATGAATCTTCCGCATACAATGATCTCATTGAGCACATAATATTCAATAGCGAGCCACAAACCTTTGAGCATGCAAGAATAAATCAAAGTGAAATCCCTTAGTCACACTCCCTTGAGAAAAGCACTCCTGAAAGTAATCGTGAACTAAATGGAAATCAAATTATTGGTATCCTTCATACACATGCTTCAAAACCAGATTGTCACCAAGGAAGAGTAGGAAAAGGGTAAGCTCGAGTATAACCAAATATAAAAGATTGATGGAGGAGGATGGTTGCAAGGATCATAAAAGTATTAAGGAATACTTTCTAATAAGGGGGGGAGGGCCCTCCCAAGAACAAATGAAATTCATATCCTGGAATGTTAGGGGCTTAAACGCCCCCAAAAAAGGATGGTTAAGAAACATCTTTACCCATCCGATGCACGTATTATATTAATTCAGAAACTAAGATGAAGAATGATTACTTTCATGCTTTTATTCTCCAAAATTGGCCATTATGGAGCTCGACTTGTTGTGACTCCTTCTGAGCCACGGGTGGGCTTGGAATATTTTGGAAGAATAATTTTTGCTCATTAAAAACCATCTATTTATCTTGTAGTTATATGGTTTTTGAAGTTAAAACAACAAGTGAGGATATTAAATTCATGCTTTTTAAAATATATGGCCTTAACCACCCCAAAAGGAAAAGGAATACTTGGGATGAAATACGAAGTTGTATGGAATCCTATCCAGTGCTACCATTACATCTTCACCGGGACTTCAATGTTTCACTAGATGAGAAATAATATGAAGGAGGGAAGATTGGAGAAACCCAATCCCAAATATATTTAAAGCATTTTGTAGAGTAATGTTGTTTGATTGATGTCCCACCTAAAGAGGGTAGTTATGCCTAGACTAACCATAGAAGATGGTTTTGTAATATATTTATTAGAATTAATAGATTCCTCATCTTAGAATAATGGTTATGGGAACCATTGACATTAGATTCACGGGTTTTGTCTCTCTCAAGATTGGACCATACACCCATCTGTCTAATCATTGGGAAGGAAAATTCCACAATGAAAGGCTCTTTTAAGTTCCAAAAAATGTGGCTATGAGACCCGGTATTTCATGACTTGGTAATATAATGGTGGAATAAAGTACCAAAATACACTGGTACTAAGGCTTACTACTTATTGGCAAAGTTGAAATATTTGAATAAGTGCATAAAGGACTGGAATACAATTTATTTTAAGAACATTTTCATAAATAAACAGATGGAAGAAGACCTAAAAATCATAAACCTCGAGATCATAAGGATGGTCCCAATGATAATCTATTGGAAAATGAAAAATCCGTTGTTTTAGCCTTGGAGGAAATCTATGTGAGGGAAGAGATCTTACGAAACAAAAATCAAGGGAAAATCGCTCAAGGAAGGGGACAAAAATACTTAATTTTTCCATGCCTCCACTATGATCAAGATCATCCAATATAATCCTAAAAATTAGGATGAAAATGGGCTTATCTTATATAAGCCTTCATATATAAAAAAAGGAGATGTCCTTTTTTTCCATGACTCTTGCAGGGGACATGATTCATCAACCTATGCAGAGATAAAGACAAATTTATTACTAACATTCCCTCGGTCATATCGTAGGATACAAATAAACAATTAGTGGAACCTTTCTCTAGGGAGGAAATCAAGGGGGCTCTATTTGAGATGGAAGCGCACAAAGCTATTAGCTTCGATGGTCTATCTACATTATTCTTCCAATAATTATGGGATTTGCTTTGAAAAGAAGTCACGACTATGGTGAATGAGACATGCAAATCTGGTACAATTCTAAAAGAGATGGAATGAACCCTCACAACTTTGATTCCAAAGAAGGAACATACCAAATCATTTGTTGATTTTAGACTGATATCTCTTTACAACACAATTTACAAGATCATCTCTAAAGTGATATCTAGGAGGTTAAAATACTTACTACCTTCAGTAATCTCTACTAAACAAGGTGGGTTTGTAGAGGACAAGAATATTCTGGATGACATTATCATTGCTTGTGAAAGCATCCATTCTATAGTGGAGGACAAAATCAAAGGGATCATCATTAAGTTAGACACCAACAAAGCCTATGATAAGGTAAATTGGACCTTCCTGGAGAAAATTATTAGGAAAATGGGATTTCGTCAAGATTGGATAAAATGGGTAATTTCATGCATTACAATTTTTTTCAATAACTTTCAATGACATCGCCAAAGGGTTCTTTCACTCATCTAGAGGAATTCATCAAGGTGACCCTTTATCACCATTCCCGTTCACTATAATGGTAGAGTCTCTCAATAAGGCATTCCATCAAGCTATGAAATTGGGTCTAATGGAGGGGCTAAACCCGACACCCAAAGCTCCATTGGTGTCGGACATCCTATTTGTGGATGATACACTTCTATTAGCAAAGGAAAATCTAGAATAAATGAAATACATTAGAAGATTACTTGATGATTATTCAAAAGCCTCTAAACAAGAAATAAACTTCTTAAAATTAGAATTATTCATCCTCAATGTAAACTCAAAGGTTCAAGAAACCATCTCAAGCATTCTTCAAATCAAAATTTTCCGCCTCCTAGGAAATATCTTGGAATTCCATTATTCAAGGGTTCCATTGGTAAAACATTATGGGAATCCCACATGGCAAACATTAAAAACAAATTATCTTCCTAGAAGAGTAAATGGCTAAGTTTTGTTGGTCGACTCGCTTTGATAAAATCAATGCTTCAAGAAATCCTGATTTACATGATGTCTATCTTCAAACTACCATCAAATGTAGTGGATAAGATTGATAACATCCTCAAAAAGTTATTATGGACAAGACTTAATGAAGGACATAAATACCATCTGCAAAGATGGAAGAAATTATGTTGACCCAAGGACAAAAGGGTGCAAGAATGATTGATTTGCAAAAATAGAATCATGCCTTGATGGAAAAATTGAGCTAGAGAATCATGCAAAACCCAAATAAACTCTATGTCATAATTCTAAAGGTGAAATACCTTGACTATGAGGAAAATGAAATTATCTTTACCATTTTTTATCCACCAAAAGGGTCACCAATATGGAACTTTATTGTGTCTTGTAGATAAATCATTACACAAAATTTCACATGGATCCCTAACAATGGAATGAAAATCAACTTTTGGGAAGAAACTTGGTTGGGATTTCCTCCTCTAATAGCAAAATTGAATGTTCAAGATCTAGAACACATAGAAAAGGGGTGGTGGGGCTGCAGAATTGTAAATTATATCACTCCAAGATTCATTGATGGGAATCCAGTGCTACCATTGGAAAATTTTCCATCAACTACAAGGTATCCCTCACCATAATGACCTTCTCACTACAATATTGGTGATCAAAAGGATTCATCTATCAACTAATGAGGATACACTTATTTGGGTAGGGTCACCCTTCGACACCTATGAAGTAAAGTTGGGTTATAATTTGTTTGTTTCTTAGGAAGACAATGCTGAGTACAAATAATGGCCAAACAAAAGAATATGGCACACCTATAACGTCCCCTGTGGATTTTTTTCATGGATTACATGACTTAACAAAATCCCAAATTTTGACAATCTCATGAAGCATGGATGGTATGGCTCAACAAGATGCCTTTTCTATAAAAACCATGATGAAACAACTGATCACCTTCTTCTACATTGTGATTTCTCTTGGAAGATTTGGAATGGTATCATTGAAAAAATGAATCTAGCCTGGGTTCCACCCCTCCACATTATAGATGTAATATTACAATGGAAATACCCACATAATTCAATCATGAGCCCCCTCCGAGAGAGCTTTCCTTCCTTCATTATCTGACATCTATGGCTTGGAATAAACAAAAGAATTTTTGGGGATACTTCACTCTCACTATAGAGATTGATGATATGAATTGAAGGTGCAATCTCTGAATGTGTGAATAGTTTGCTAAAAAAAGGGAAATTCCCTAAGGAAAGAGAAGATAAAATAGATTCAAAATAAATGGCCAAGAATTATTTGTGGAGATAAGGGGATTGGTAATAATCCCCCAAAAATAGAATCCCAACTCGCTAGCTTCCACCCCCACCTAGAAAATGAAATTTAACTTTGATGGGGCTTATAATGGAAACCCTGGGTGGGGGATTCAAGGAAATCCTTAGAGATTCAGATGGTAAATTCATCTCAACAACTTCAGGTACCATCAACTAGGCAACCAATAATGAAAATGAAATTATTTCATTGAGAGAAGGGCTAAGAATGTTTCTTCCGGAACATTCACCGTCATCGATCATCAAGGAGACTCTCTCCTTGTAATCAATGCAATTAAGAAGGGTAGGGAAAAAAATTCATGAATAAATTATTCATTAGTACCAATCTTTGACCTCATCCAAAGCTCAAACCAAGACAACATGCAACATTGTATAAGATATGGTAACAAAGCAACATACTTTCTAGCTAATTCGGTACTAACCTTACCATATTCTCTAAAATTGAGAGTAAGGACATTAATGATTGGTCTGGCCTAAATGAAATCATTCAAAATAAATGAACATAAGAGGATGACCAGAAACCATAGGATAGGTAAATTCTTAAATGTTTCATAATTACATATCCCTATGGTAATGTATGCGACCCTTGAGACTATCAAATTATAATGAAGTGTAGGCTTGGGGAGTACACTTTCCCACATGTAGCTTATTGGTCCTTTCCATCATCTCGTGTCAAACATTTGAATGGATATGTGAAACATGTCGACATAAGTTAATGAAACAACTCACACATGCTAACTTTGGTGACGAGTTTTAAATAAACACCGACCCAATGTCGTGAGTTACATGTTTTTTTTTCTAAAAATAGAGCCTCGACAAGGTATTCCAGAGTAGTAGAGAACATGATAATGACATCTATAGAAGTGAAATTAAATTTGGCTAAGATATCTTCTCGAGGAATTACAATCCATTTTCAATCTCTCTAGACTTGAAGAGGATTTTTTTAGAATGGTGCTTTATATCCGGATAAACAAGAGATTTATATCAAAAATTTGACTTATAATGGGTGAGGATGGCATTCATCACCAAGTTAGACATGATGATGCCCTATTTTTTTCATTTTCTAGGTCATTCTTCATCTAATTATCCATCTCGAGGACCATATTAAGCCTTATGTTATGAAGAAATTTTGGTTTCCACGCTAACATGTTATCAAGGTTGAAGCATTAGTCACTTCGGATCCATACTTCGCTTTGGATGTGCTTGAACAAGACCATTTGGAGTTTGTGCTCATGGGCAAGAAATGTGATACAAAGGAGTATGTGTGTGACCTCCTTTGGCTACAGATGCTTAGCTGTAGGCGGGTCCCTTTGGCGCATGTCGATTCTTATAGATGACCTCTACATTGTGAATGAGTCTCTTTGGTTGCATGTTAGTGGATACACATAAAAAATCTTTGGCAATCAAGGTTGATATTTATTCAAAGCACTATTTAACATCACATTGCATCTAGAAGAATAAATGCATACCCATAATCCACAAAATAAAGTAAACTTAGTAATAATTATATTAACTAATATATGTGCCATAAGTTCAAGTCATAATGGAAATGTTCAACAATATAACCAGGAAATACAAGTTCAGGGGTACACATGGATTAAAAATACAAGATATGAGGTGTTTAAACAATAAATAAAATAACTCATCACACCCCCAAACTTAAGTCCTTGAATCCCCTCATTTAAGATTCTTTAGGGTCCTCTCACGCTTAGGATCTCGCCTAAATGATGTTGCATAGGCACTTGAAGTCGAGTGGGTGTAGATGTTCCTTTTAGCTTGTCAAGAAGTACCCTATATTCATTTTATATCTTTCCATTATACTATCTTGTATGTCCTCATTTAGTTCCTTGTTTCTAGACCAATGTGGTATAAGATAGTGGAAAATTGGTCGATAATAACCAATAGAAACCGAATTTTTACACATCCCTTAAAGACTTCAATATATGCATTTATCCTCCTGAAAGTGGGGATGATATTATGATAAGAATGAATTTCCTTCATCTATATCTCTGGTGACATTTCCTACCATCTTGCCCTGCAAGCATGTACTATTTCCACTCCGTTAAATTTAATGTAGTTTCTGGCTTCATCATGAGTTTCTTGTCTCATCAGTGCACTCATTGTCTGATGTCTTTGTGCTGCATGTATTTTCCATACTCCTCAATAATTTCTCCTGTATTTGAAGCTTCACCTGTAATCATCAATGGTTACATTTTTTACAATTTCTAATATTCCTCTATTTTTTCTCTGTACAACTCATTGTTAAAATAGGAACACAGTGCCCTAATTGGAACATCTCCAATATAGAGTACTAAGATACAATCCTTGTAATATTCCAAGGCATAATTGTATTGATATAATCTACATAAAAGAAACTAAATTTCATGAGAAATTTTCATATATATCTTGGAGAAAGGCCCGATTCCACTAATATCAAATGGGATATCATTTTGAATTTGGAAAACTTCTTGAGCTTTGAGAGGAAAAATCTTGCAGTTTGCGGTGATTATGAAAAAAATTGAGTAAGTGTAAAGATTTTGAGTACTTGATGATTTAAAATTTTGCAACCGAATCACATGTAACGTGAAAAGGCATGCATTAATTTCATTTGATGGGTGCAAGCGTGTGAGGTGAGGTCGTGTGATAAAGTGGGGTGACGTGGGTGACAACTCATATAATGAAAGGCGAGACATATTATGGCTTATAAAGTCACTCATGACATGACACAAATATTAATCACATATAATTATTCTATCGCTACTTTATTAAAGTGAATTAAGTGCACTTATCTCGAGAGGTGCGTTAGATGATGGTGACATGTGCCTTGTCGTAATTTGCACCTTTGGCTGCATGTAGAGTCATCATGATACTATAGGTTGATGTGCTACGATGTCAGCAGTATTGTATAAAGTACTACAAGTGTAGGTAGAGGTATGTTAAAGGATCCTTTGTAAAAATAATTAATTCCCGAAAGGGAAGGCTGAATTTTACTATCTAGTGCCAGTCATCTTCATAAGTACTCACATGTACGCTTTTTTCTTATTTTATTCATGCAATCACAAGTTTTGCTAACAAGAAAGCAAAACAGGATTTGTTGTATGATACTTTTGCAAGCAAAAATTTAGTCTTTGCACCATCTCCTTCTGTCAGAGACCATGCACTTCTTGCAACAAATACACCAAATCCTACAAAATAGAAATTCTAAGAAAAAAAAACATGTTAGTTGAGTGGTGTTGATCACCAAGAGGGATGATCACATCACTTTTATTCACCCTTGGAGTATTTAGTAAGATGAATATACCAAGGCCACTGAACATCTCATTCTTTAGCAACTTCAGAAGATGAACTAGCAAGTTCAACTTCTGACCTTAACTCTGATGTTCTCATCTCCATCCTACTTTGACCTCCTCTGAATTTTTGTATAAAGGTGCTCCTATCAGTTGGATTTTTATACAACCTCAACCTATGACCATTCACTAGTAGTTTGAATCTCACAGGATCTATGGTAGTGAGTTTCACAACTCCATTGGGAAATATTTTCTCAATCTCATATGGGCCTAGCCACCTTGTCCGATTTTTCCCATGTGGTCCTTGTACTTGGAGTCAAATAAGAGAGCCCAATCACCTTCTTGAAATTTTCTTGTCTTGATGAATTTGTCATGCCATTTGATCCTTTGATTTTGTATCACTTCTGTATTATGCACAACTTGTCTCCTCATTTCATCCATCTCATTGAGTTGGAGAATCCTCACCTTTGAGCTTCAGACAAATCTATGCCTAGTTCAAGTGTAGTCCTTAATGTCTTATGCTCAAATTCAATAGGGAGAATAATAATCTTACCGTATAAAATCTTGAATGGTGTGAAGCTTGTTGTTGTCTTCTAAGTTGTGTTGAATTCCCAAAATACCTTTGGAAGTCTATCTGCCCAATCTCTCCTGTGGAGTGCAATATTTTTTTGTCAAGATGGCTTCTATTTCCCTGTTTGTTACCTCAACTTGACCATTAGATTGGGGGTGATAAGGTGTAGAATTCTTGTGTCTGATTTCATATTCCTTAGCTAGATCATAAATAGATCCATACCTCGTGGGGCCATATAAGAATTTAGTGATAAGGTGTACTAGAATTCTGTGTATTTCATATTCCTTAGATAGATCATAAATAACTTCAAAAGAAGTGTGTAGCATCTCGTGATAATTTATCTTAGTACTCCATACCTCGTGAAAATGTGGTCATATAAGAATTTAGAAACTTTCCCACTCTTTTGATTTGGTAGTGATTTCACTTCTGCCCATTTAGTGAGGTAATCTGTACACACCAAAATGTACTATTTTTGCTGAGATTTAGGATCTATTGGACCAATGAAGTCCAAACCCCATTTGTCAAATGGTTGTAATACTAACTAGAGGCTGCAGTGGCATTTCATCGACTTGGTAGGATTACCCATTCATTGACATTTATCACACCTTCTTGTATACAATACTACATTCTTATGCGGTGTAAGTGTTGGCTAGATTTTTGCATAGCATCAAACCTAGGTAGTCATTAGATAAATCTCCCTCATTTAACCGGTGAGGCTCTCGTGTTAGATTTGTCAATTTAAGTATGCTAATATCTAAATGGGGTTTTACTTTAATTACTCAGTTCATGAACCATAACTCAATAATTTTGCGCAAAAGAATTAAGCAAATGTTTAAAGAAAGGAAAAGTTATAGAAGAAGGTAATTACATAAACATATAGAAGAAATAGGGAAGATGTGCATCCCAATCAGTAGATGGCAGAGTTGATTGCATGCACATAGAAGAATCCAATAGATATAAACACAAAATTCTATAACAAAGGCAAACTCTAGATCCGGATCTAAAATAACACAAAGTTTATTAAGAGATCTAAGATTAAAAGTAAGAAACACAATACATCGTGACACAAAGTTCTCCGGAAACCTGCTCCTTTGTATTCCTTTGCTCCAAGTGGCTCTCAGGGGTTCAACACAAAGTCTAGAACACAAGATTGCTGCTTACAAATTTTGATCCTTAACCCGAGGTTCTTCTCCTACTTATAGAATGTAGGAGGGAAAGTACAAATGAGAAGTCTAACTGAACTCAAACACAAACAAGTAAAGATGACATTTTGAAATCACCCTCCACTAACTTCTCCTTAAGTGACACATGTATCACTTAACTAATAGAATTGTCCCACATAACTTTAAGTAATGGTTGCAAAAACCAATAACTTAAAGCTTTGCAATTTTATCTGGGAACATAGAAAGTAGAAGAAGAAAGAATAGAAGAAAAAGTCATGCCAGATGTAACATTTATGTCTTCTTTTTGTTCTGATATCAGATATACTTGTCGAACATGTGATTCAACATCTTTCCATATATTTTAGTTATTACTTCCTTCTCTGTCCTAAACTGCAGCAACCCTTCATTCAACACTTTGATGCACGCTTCCACATCTTCCAAGCTCAACCCAAACCTCACAATATCTCTGCTCACCATGCGCGCCACCCGATCTACTAATAGAATTCATCGTGAAAGGCTTAGTAGATTTATCAATTCTCTTTTGTACCATCGAAGAGACCCTTCCGAGGAATTAGGCACCTTCTTTAGGAATGATCCGCACGTATGAAGTAACACCTCCGACCACGTCCTCCTCGGTGAAAGAAATGATACTGTCTGGGTAAGGATGATGTCCTACTCTCAAGTGCTGCATCCTCTTCAAAGAAAACTCTGCTGCGATCTCCAAACGAAAAGATATTGCAAACTCGAGTTGCTTCCCCTTCTCGACTGATCCGTCCGGTACAATTTGCTCTGCAACCAATACATCTCCTGGCAGCTTGTTGATCTCTCCCAAAGTACTCAGGTTACTCTCAGCAACTGTGTTCATGTCCACTATGCTCGTCACCAGTTGCTGCAGCTGATTTGCCGCATCATTCATAACCTTTAGGCGGGTTGGCACTTCTCCAAGTTGTACAGAAGCTTGACGAATAATCAAATCCTTCCATTCGTCAATAGCTTTTACTTGATTGCTTGCATCCTCCATTTCCTGCATAAGATGATCACTCACCTGCTCTGAAATGGGCTGAATGGAAGGCTTAGCAACCTTGGCTATGATCTCGCACAACTGAGATACCTGCTTCTGAAGTTCTTCTTTCTCCGCCTTTTCACTGTCAAGCCTAAGGAATAGAGCATCTATCAATGTTTGCGTGTCCTGCTTCAATCCTTCAGTGGTGGCTTGACCGAGGGGTACTTTGGTTACTGTCACATCTTCTACCGTGAGCTCATCCTCCTTCTTTCCTTCTCGCCGGAATTGACATCTCAACAAACTTCTCTCCCGAATCCTCGATGATCAACCTAGAAGTTGCTTTAGCAACTTTAGGCCTTCTGTCTCTTCCGCCCAGATTTTGGAGTAGCTGCAAGTCGTGCTCCTCTAAGTTCATCTCCATTCTCGCTTCTGGAACCAACTGCGAAACCAACAATTCGAGAAGTTACTTCTCGAGAGAATGAGAAATTGCTGAGTGCACTACCATCTCCCGCTCTGCATCCTCTCCATCAGAAAGTGCCACGGTGTTATGGCTGCCATCTTCTCAATCGTCCCAGGACAAAGCTCTTTTAACTCCGCCATCTGCGGCTTTAACATCTCCTCTGGAGCAGTCTTTGAATGAAGTGGGTGAGGAGAAGATGAATGTCACCGGATTCAGTAGAGGCATGGAAGTATCCTGTTGCGGTGCAATAGTTGGTGAAGTACTTGGTGCTTTGGAGAAGCCGGAGCTAAAGCCATGGTCGTAGAAGTGATCTTCTCCTTTGATTGAGATCTTCATGTACTTTCAACTTCTCGGACCTTCTGTTGCTTTCTCCTTCGTGCTTCCGCTTGAGGGAATCTCCTGTGCCGAAGTTACCCGTGACTTGATTCATCAATGATTTATCAAGGCAATATCCTTTCGTCGTGACCCGAACTTGAAGTATTCACCAAAACAGCGCCAGACCTTTCTTCAATTGTATGGCAGCCTCCTACGTTATCCTGAAGTATGGCTTTATCTCCTCCCATTTGATGGTAAGTGTCAAGTACCACATTCCCATCATCTTTAAGATCTGTAGGTATCCGTACTAGTCCAAAGTCGAACACTTGCTTTGTTGATAGCCTTTCTGAAATCTCTCTTTCTAACCTCGTACTCACTTTTGCACTTCATCCAAAAATCTTCTAATGAAGACACATGTGCGTACTCCTGGGAGATCATCTTCCAGGCTACTCCAAATGGATCGAAGTTCAGCCATGCAGGGAAGAACTCTTGCTCATACTCGGATAACATCTGCATCTCCATCCCTCGAGCTCTATGAATGCTATGGCAGCTGTAATGTCCCACAGTGATTGGGAAGAAGCCCATAGACTTGTGCCACTTCGACTGAAGGTCATGTAACTCCACAAGTTTCCTGCTCAGCTCCATGGTGATCAATCTATCATTCGGATATCTGGGTAGCTTAACCGGTTCACTCGTAGAAAAGCTAGTAACCACGAGGTACGTGAAATGTACAAACTAAATGAATAGACTACCAACCTTGGATACAACTCCACACGCTTCCCTGGCTTACCCCGTTGGCCTTTAAGTTTTGTCTAGCTCAGAATGAAATCGTAGAATAATTCATCATTGAACACTTTGAAATCTTTCTTGCACACAGGTATGGTAAGCTATGGGTAGCACTCGAAAATGGGGTCCTCGGAAAGAACACCACATCTATCCAGCTTGGAAAAGACGCCTTGTGAAGTTGCAACATACACCAAGTAGGAAGTCATTTTGAAGCTGAAAGTACGCTTCACGTTTGAGTTGCTCACTAATGTTGTCGCTAATAATTTCTGACCAATTGATTATGGAATCAAACTTGTTGACTTTAATGGTCCTGATGAAAGCATACATCCATGTACGAAAAGTGTAAGCATTTACCTCGCCATTAATCCTGCATAGTAATTTGACAACATCATCTACCTCCTGCATCAAATGGGATCGTGGAAGAGTTCTTGGGAACTTAGATGAAGATCTAGGCTTCTTCATGTATCTGCTATTCATTATGCTCACGCAATCAGCTCTATGCTTCTCCCACCTGCTGCCGGCATCCTGAAGACTAATGGAAGTCACCACCTTTCGCATCGGAATCTTCAAACAATAATTGATGAACTCGCGTCCAATCGAATTATTGTTTTCCCCGTAGCATCTCGCACTGATCTGGATGAAGGATGGTAAGATCTAGCGCACTCCATAACAAACTCCGACAATTGGGCTGTGCATGGAAAGGCTGCAGCTCGGATGATTCCACTGCTTTTAACCGCACGCATGAGTGAAGTCTTTCTAGCTCTGGATCTATCAATCAATTCGGAAAGAGGTTCCGGACCTAGATCTGTGTCTCCTATGTCTACAAGTTTGGAAGTGATGCATGACTCCGTTGTGCTTTCTTTTTCATCTCCCTTCACTATGGCTTTGTCTATCTTTGTCTGAATAATTCTTTTTCTTCTTATTTAGCCGGATTTCTTCAAAACTGGTGCAGATCTGGACAATTCTTTAGATTCGAAGGATAAACTCAATGTATTGGACATTGATTAGAGCTCCTTTTCTTTTGTAAAGCACACCGTAATGAATTCCTAATTAATTGGACAAAAATGGCCACCGGAGCATAAATAGTGAATTTTAATTGTAAAAATCTGCACTTTTCAAGCTTTCTTGAAAATTAATGTTTAATTTGCACATAAAGAGAGCATGAATATTTTTAACAACACTTGAGCACCTGTAACACCTATGCAAACAATTATGCTGACAAAGATCAACCTCCTTCAAAGCATGCGCCAAATATGGAAGCTTTTAGCCTTGTTTTCACCTTTATCTGAGCAAAATCCTTCTTCAAATGGGGCGCACTTTTCCTCTTGGCTGCAATTCTTTACCTGTGAATTAAATAATTCACCCTTATGGCAGCCCATGCTTATATAACCCTCACAATTCTATAATTAATAATTGCCCTTCCTATTCCTGGCAATTAATTAATTAAAAATCATGCTTCTCTCTTTAAAAATAGCATGTTTAAGGACAACCATCCAATAAATTAAATTAATCCAATTTAATCATTCACACTTCACTTCACTTAAGCTTCACAGTGTGCCTTGACCATAGCCACTAAAAATAGAATTTAATTTAATGATTTAATGCTTTAAAAATCATTAAATCTATCCTAAATGGGGCGCACTTTTTGACATGAAGGGGGCAGCCTTTAAATAAATTAAATTTAATCAATTTAATTCATTTAATTCTATTTCTTTTATTCCCCTTTGCTTTGTTGACTTTCTTCCAAGCTTGGGCGCCTATTTTAGAAGGAGAAATAATTAATTTAATCCACTTAAAGGCTGCCTTCTTCTCTCTAAAGGGGGCACACTTTTTTGCACAATATAATTCTATTTTTAAGAATTTATAACAATGGGATTCTTTACCCTGCAAGGCAGCCCCAGAAATCCCATGATCCACTTAAGTGATTTGACTTTGACAATGGGATAATTTACCTGCAAGGCGGCAATAAAAAACCCATGATTTCACTTAAGTCACTTTTCTTTTATTTCACCATGGGAATTTTTACCTGCAAGGCGACGTGAATAGATTCCGCCTCGCCTGCAGACCTCTAACTTTCCCACTGCAGCTTAAGTGAATTTTATATCACGGGAAAAAGTACCCTGCTAGGCAGGTACAAAATTCTCACCTTGCCTGCTACTTCTATTTTTCCCATTGCAACTTGAATCCTTTGTTTTCCAAAAATGTGCCCAACCCCGCAGGGGCTTTTCCGTGCACGACTTCACTTTTTCCCAGTGATCCAGACCTCCGATGGTGACTTCCTCCGGGCATAACATGCGTATATGTTCTCTAGTTGCTCCAGGCCAAAAATCGGGCTTACCGGGAAAGGAATTGTTCTAGAGAAATTTCACAGAAAATGAAACAGACAACACAAAAACACGAAAAATTGCCAAAAGTTACAAATAAAGCCCAAAACTTATTCCAAGTTAAAACCCTTCTGGTACATAGGAATAATGACATGTTCGATCATAACAGAGTTAAAACGGAGCGCAAATAGCCTCATACGGGGCTCAAAATAATTAAATACAATTTTCCCGCAGACAAATCCCGGCAATGACGAGAATATAACAATTTTGGGTATCCGGGTATGTGGCGGAAAAGGCTAATATGGCTCTTTGGGAATATCTTGACATAATACAAGAACTTTCGGGAATAAAAACACAAAACAACCCATTATTTTAAAAATATGAAAAAAATTCGGATAGGGTGGTTGCAGATTTCAGGATGAAATCTGGGTGACACCAGTCGGCTCCGTCTGTGGACATCTTTTTCTCTCGTCGAATGACAAGGGAAAAATGAGATCCCAGCATCTCTGGTTTCGTATCTTGTCCTTTGGGCACGGGTCAAGCAAACAAACACAACACAACACAAAAACAAAAACAAAACAAGGAAAAACAAACAAAGTTTTATTTATGTACATACAGGTTTTACCCTGCTTCTCATGTCCGGAACAGCTTCAAGTGTTGCCCATTGAAAGGCAATGACAATTCAACTCCATCCTGATGAGCAAGAATGAAGCTATCTGCTCGGCGATCCTCTTAATCACAAAAGGCCCTTTCCATAGTGAATCAAACTTTCCATGCATGCCTTTTGTTTCTCTTCTTTTGTCCCATAAAAGGACCCAGTCATTGACTTCAAACTTTCTTTCCCTGGCCTTTTTTTGAAGATGACTTTCACCTTCCTTTGATGCTCTGTCAACCTATCTGCAACTTGAGTTTGTACTTCCCTCAATTCAGTCAGGTACATAATTCTTTTATCAATAGCATCCGTGAATGTGGAATCCTCCAGGGCCTTAGAAAGTTGTAGGGCAGGCAGTTCCAAGGTAAGAGGCAGCTCCGTGTCTCTACCATATAACAACTGAAATGGGGACATGCCTATCGCCCTCTTTGGTGTGATTCTATCGGCCCATAATGCATCAAACAACTTTTTATGCCAAGTCCTTTGATTTTCCGTTACTAGCTTGCACATGATAGTTACCAAGTTTTTATTACTAGATTCAACTTGGCCATTCCCTTGTGGATAGTAGTTTGAGGAATGAACCACCGGATCCCATAAGTGTAGCAAAATTCCACCAGCTCCTCAGAAGAAAGATTTAGAGTGTTGTCTGCTACAATTTTGCTGGGCACGCCAAACCTGACAATAATATTTTCTTTTATAAAATTACACACCTCGGCGGAAGTGGCATTCTTCACAGGAATAGCTTCTACCCACTTACTAAAATAATCAGTAGCTGTTAGAATGTAATGGTGACCGGCACTAGAAGCCGGGTTAAGCATACCAATAAAATCCATTCCCCACTATTGGAAAGGTTCTTCAATCACAATGGGTTTTAGAGGTAATGCAGGCAATTTCACACACCCAACAAAATGTTGGCATGCTTGACACTTAGCTACCCAATCTGCAGTATCTTGAAAAAGGGTGGGCCAGTAATACCTTGCTCTAAGGATCTTGTGTGCAGTGACTCGGCCGAGAAATGACCACCGCAAGCCATGTCATGAAATTGTTGTAGTAGCTGATCCTATTGAGCTTTATCCACGCATATGAGAAATACGCCATCAATTCCCCTTTTGTACAAACCATTATCCCAAAGAACAAAATATTTGGATTTCAGTTTGATAGTTCATTTCTCTTTTCTAGAAAGTTGATCTGTGCACTCTCTATACGTCAGCAAGTAAGTAATGTTACTGTACCACTCCTCTACCAGATCTATAAAAAGAACTGCAGGTACATCTTCATCTATCTCCCTTTGATCCACTTCTGGCACTGATGTTATCATCTCCGTCATTAGTTCACACAGACCTCTTCCTCGAACCAGCTTTGTTGGTTTAATATCCAAGTCATATTCTTGAACCTTTGTCACCCATGTTCCTCTCAACAATCCTAACTCTTGCTGAGTGAGGAACCAAAACCACAGTGTGTGAGAAAAGAATATAATACCTGAAAGCCTTACATGCCTTCACCACTACATATGCGTGCTTTTCCATGGGAGTATATTTCAACTCATAGGCTTTAAGGGGCGTGCTCATGAAAGCAATAGGAGCTTCTTCGTCCTCTTGATTTTTCTACATCAGTATTGGTGACATGCTGTGTTCGGAGGAATAACAGTAGAGAATAAATTCTTTACTGAAGTTAGGTGAAACCAAGACCGGAGCTTTTGACAGGGGCCTCTTTAATTTTCTCAAAGCTTCCTTCCCTTCGCTGCTCCATTTAAAATCTTGTGTCTTCTTCATCATATTCAAAATATGACGGGTTAGCTCAACGCAAAGTCAAGAATGAATCTCCTGAGAAAATTAACTTTTCCAAAGAAAGAGTGAACTCCTTTTTTGGATGTGGGCAAAGGCAATGTCTGAATGGATCTGACACATTCTGGATCTATCTTTGTTCCTTCTTTGGAAACAATGTGCCCTAGCAGCTTTCCTTCGGTTACGACAAAGATAGATTTCTTGGGATTCAAAGAAATACCATGCTTGCAGCACTGTATGAAAACCTCTTCCAAGTTTGAAATGTGTGCACTTCTATCTTTGGAAAAGACTATCAGATCATCTAGGTACACCACTATGCTTATATCTTTGAGATGAGCAAAGGCTAGATCCATAGCTCTTTGAAATGTAGCACCAGCATTAATCAGGCCGAACGGCATTTTCTGGTAAGCGAAGGTTCCCCAAGGTGTGATGAACGCCGTTTTGTATTGATCTTCCTCGGCCACCTTGACTTGATTGTAGCCTGAAAAGCCATCAAGCATGGAAAGCATCTCAGATCCAGTGACCACCTACAGAGTGTGATCCATGATGGGGATGGGGTAGTTGTCTTTCAGTGAAGCTTGATTAAGGTTGCAAAATCCACGCACAACCTAATTTCGCCACTCTTCTTCCTCACAGGAACTATGTTGGCCAACCATTCGAATGATGTATGGGATAGATAATCTTTACGTCTAACAACTTCTAGATTTCTGCAAAGATGGTTCCCGAAATGGTAGGGTTGTGCCGCCGCAGCTTCTGCTTGAAAGGCTTTTGTTCTGGTTTAAGTGGGATGTAGTGTTGAACTTCCGCAAGCTGATATGTTTTTAGATCCTAGTAAGACCAGGCAAAAACATCCATATATTTCTTAAGAAGCTTAGTGAAAGCTTCTCTTTCGGCCCCTGAGCAACACTTACCCAGATTTACTAATTTGGGATCATTGTCGCTCCCAAATTTAGTAATTGTGTGTCGGAGGAAGAACCTTCTCCATTTTATTCATTTTTCCTAAGCATATGATCATGCTTATCCAACATTTCCTCAAGAGATACCAAGCCTTTGGGAATTTTATTTCCCTTTAGCTGGATAATCTCCCAACTTCCCGAGATGTTTGTATCCACTTCTCCCATAGTAGTTTGCCTAGGAGGCAAATGGCTTCCCTCATAGTAGATCTCTTCAAAATTATCCTTCTATTGGAGAAATGCAACAATCTGCTTGTCATCGTTGAAAACCTACCATTACTTGAATGTTGTCAAGAACCTTTGGGTGGAAGACCATCTCCACCTTGTAGTCTCCCTATCTAAAGAATGCGGGAGGCTGATCTGGATTCAACAAGGCTGCAGTCACTGCAAGTGAATCAACTCTCGAATTTTGTTCTCTCACAATGTAAGATATCGAGAAAGCTGAAAAATCCAAGATAGTAGAATAGACCCGATCTCTATAGTGCCGCAGTTTGTTTTTTTTGACTTGGTAGAGACCTCTTATCTACTTAACAATCAGCTCAACATCTCCCCTTGCATGTAAGAGCTTGACTCCCATTGTTCTTGCCTGCTCCATACCTAACAACAACGCTTCATACTCATTGTGTTGTTGGTATTTTCAAACATCAATTTGAAGGAGTGCACATGCACCTTCCCTTCCGGAGAGATAAGAACAACGCATGTGCCGGAACCAACCAAATGAACAACAGCTGCCATCAAATTCCAGAGTCCAAACCTTGTTGTCAAGTTGATGTGGTTCTTGAATCACCGGTTGAACATCTTCTTTATCCATTTCTAGATAATAGACTCCGTGATCCGATTCCTGAAACAAGATCTGAGATCTAGGATCCTCAGACTTTGATACTGTGTACTTGGATTTCTTCTCAGGTTCTAACTTCTGATTAACTCCTTTGATTGGTATGTGCACACAAGACCAATCCATCTTGACTTCTCCACCTAGCTCTTTGTAGAAATTTCTACTCAACAACATGCCATAAGAGACTGGGATGTCTGCTACAAGGATAGTCATTTTCAATCTTTTGTTTGGAAAAGAAGCAAGTACTGCCTGCACATCTTTGATTTGTCCAACAAGAGGAACTTGCCTTTCCATGGAATAACATCTTCCAATGGTTTTTGTCAATGTGAGACCCAAGGCATCAACAACTTTGGCAGGCATGACATTGTCAGAAGCTCCAGAGTCCAAAATGCAATTGCTCAATTTATGTCCGTTGATGAGCAAAGATACATAGAATGGCTCGATCCTTTCTGATGTAGCAGGAGAAGAGGTAGAAGGAGAAGAACTTGCAGCCGCATTATTTGAAGGAGGAGTATTCTTTGGATTTGCTAAGATACCCTGTGAAGTATTATTTGTTGGGCTGGGACCATTACTTTGCACATACTTAACCAATCTATTCAGCTGATCAGGAAATGCCCTCAAATATTTAGCTTCTGACATTTGGACCTTGTTCCTTTTGATGTGATCAATGATGTCAAAATCTTGACTTGCTTCAACAGGATGTGCATTGGCCCTTTGCTGCGAATTGAAAGAATTTGAATATTTATCCTTGGGTGCTAATGAAGAAGGAAGAGTGTTACCTATTTTCAAGATAGTAGCATCCGGGCCAGGATCTTCTCTTTCTTTTTGGCCACTTGTGGATGCCTCGGCATTTTGGTGCATCTGACACCTTATAAACACCACAAATGTGTGACCATCAGAATCTTCAAAAGATTCATAATAGCCATTGTCGGATTGTAGTCCGAGTAAATTCAATTGCCAACCGAGGTGTAAAGCAAAGTCATGTTCGGTTTGATTTTGATTTTGACCATTAAAGGTACGGGTAGGAGCTATTCTTGAGGGGGGTGCATTCCCTACTTGAGAGATCTGCTTCTTGACCTGTAGCATGTCATTAGCCAATCTCTGCAACAAAGGATCCGGAGTACTTGAAGAAGCGCCATCACCTTTGTGAGATGGTTGTCTGAGTTTCCCAGCCATGATCAAGTCGTCCTCAACTTCCACGGTAGTATTTTGTGCTTCAAGTAGATTTACAGGTCTCACCCTTCTTAGCTGATATCCAACTTCGGGCAATAAAGCATTTATAAAAAACGTCTTTTGATTTTCATCGCTCAATGCAGCAGAAGTGGGGATTTTATATAAAATCCTTTGGAACCTTGCAATAAAGTCCCACATGTTCTCACTTGGCTCTTTCTTCAATCAAGCGTCGGTTGGGTGATTAATGTGCTAGTGTTCTCTGTGGGCTTGAATCTTTTCAGAAATTACTCATGCATAGTCACCCAGTTGGTTATGGTGCCAGGAGCTAGCCGATAGAACCATTCTCCAGCCAAGTCATGTAGAGTCTCAATGAAGAGTCTGACTGAGACATCTTCATGATCTACTGCAAGCACACCACAAGATATGAAGAAGGCCGCCAAGTGATCATCTGGTTTTGCTTTCCATCTCCAAAGAATTTTGGAAAATTCTTTCTGGATCCCTTTGGCAGATCATGCATAGGTGGAGTCAAGTTCAAAGGCCCAAAAGCTGCTCCCCATGGGACAGGTACTATCTGGTTCTGATTCTGATTCTGCATGATGAATGGGGCATGTCTCCTCCTTGTGTAGACTTGATGGATAATTCCAGCTACCGGATTATGCTGAAGACGATCCGGATCTGGATGGGTGTGCACTCTCCTTCCTGGTGAGAGACTAGATCTGCGGCTTCTAACTTGAGGAGGATGATTGAAATTGAATTACTCCTGTAGTCGGAAGAAATGATTAGTCCTTCCTTGCGCCTTCATGGATCGGGTGAATGGACATTCAACCAGGTTGAGATTTGTGTGGAAAACACTCCAATCTTCAATAGATAAGATTTCATTCGCAAAGATAGTTGTTCCCAAATGAGTCGCCAAAAATTTTTGGCTAGATTTTCTACATAGCATCAAACCTAGGCGAATATGAGATAAATCTCCCTCATTTGATCGGTGAGGCTCCGTGTCGATTTGTCAATTTAAGTATGCTAATATCTAAATGGGGTTTTACTTTAATTACTCGGTTCATGAACCATAAGCGAATAATTCTGCAAACAATTAAGCAAATCAAGTTCTGAAAGGAAAAGTTATAGAAGAAGGTAATTACATAAACATATAGAAGAAATGGGGAAGATGTGCATCCCAATCAGTAGATGGTAGAGCTGATTGCATGCACATAGAAGAATCCAATAGATATAAACACATAATTCTAAAACAAAGGCAACTCTAGATCCAGATCTAAAATAACACAAAGTTTATTAAGAGATCTAAGATTAAAAGTAAGAAACACAATACACCGTGACACAAAGTTCTCCGGAAACTTGCTCCTTTGTATTCCTTTGCTCCAAGTGGCTCTCAAGGGTTCAGCACAAAGTCTAGAACACAAGATTGCGCTTACAAATTCTGATCCTTAACCCGGAGGTTCTTCTCCTACTTATAGAATGTAGGAGGGAAAGTACAAATGAGAAGTCTAACTGAACTAAAACACAAACAACAAGTAAAGATGACATTTGGCAATCACCCTCCACTAACTTCTCCTTAAGTGACACATGTATCACTTAACTAATAGAATTGTCCCACATAACTTTAAGTAATGGTTGCAAAACCAATAACTTAGAAGTTTTACAATTTCATCCGGGAACATAGAAAGTAGAAGAAGAAAGAATAGAAGAAGTCATGCCAGCTGTAACATTTATGTCTTCTTTTTGTTCTGATATCGGATATACTTGTCGAACATGTGATTCAAGCACTTTCCATCTGTTTTAGCTATTGCTTCCTTCTCTCGTCCTAAACCTGCATAACCCTTTATTCAACACTTTGATGCACGCTTCCACATCTTCCCCATTTCTTCTATATGTTTATGTAATTACCTTCTTCTATAACTTTTCCTTTCTTTAAACAATTGTTTACTTGCTTTCAGAGTTATTCGATTATGGTTCATGAACCGAGTAATTAAAGTAAAACCCCATTTAGATATTAGCATACTTAAATTGACAAATTTGACACGGGAGCCTCACCGGTTAAATGAGGGAGATTTATCTCATGTCTGCTAGGTTTGATGCTATGCAGAAAATCTAGCCAACAAGAAGCCAATAATACCTGTAGTCAACACTTTTTGTGCTGTTCTTTTTGTAGCAAAATGTCCTCCACATGGTTCACTATGGCAAGCTTTGAGGACATCATATATTTCTTCATCATCTATGCATCTCCTCATAACATTATCCTTCCCCGTGTGAAATAGAAAACCAACTATCTAAGAAAAATTCACACTTTTCTCAACAATGTATTTCTTTTCAGAATATAAATAGTGTGGAGGTGTCTTTTTGAGACCAAATAATTGGCTATATCAACATACCAAGGTGTTCTAGTGGAAATGGAAAATAGGTGCTCATCTGGAAAAGAGTCATCCACTACTTGTTCTTCATTATTATTCTCCATTCTTGAAAGAAATTCAGCTACAACATTGTCCTTACTAGGCTTATCCACAATGGTGACATCAAACTCTTAAGAGTAGTAACCATCTGATTATTTTGTTGCTTACAACTGGTTTGTTGATCAAATATTTAATTGATGCATGATTAGTATGAATGAATATTGGATAACTTGTGATGTAGTGCTTGAACTTATTGATAACATAAACTAATGCTAAGAATTATTTCTTTGTGATTGTATAGTTGAGTTCAGCGTGTTGTAGGTTCTTATTGACATAGTAGATTACGTAGTTTAGGATTCCATCTTTATGTCCTAGAACAACTCTAATGGAGTGATCTGAGGTATTAATATGAATGTGAAATGAAAAAATCCAATATGGTCCTCTTAACATGGGTGTTGAAGTCAACATTTGTTTCAAAGTCTGGAATGCAACCTCACATTTCTCACCACTTAAAGACAACAAATTTCCCAACATGACAAATAATGGTGCTACAATCTTTCTGAAGTCTTATATAAATATTTTATAATACCCAACATGTCCCAAGAATCTCCTTACATATTTTTGCTTCTTTGGTGTTGGCATATTTATAATCACAAATATTTTTGTTGGATCTACCTAAATTCCAGCAGTTGATAGATAATGCCCCAACACTATTCCTTCAGACATCATCATGTAACATTTTCATTGCTTAAAGACATTTTATGCACCTTGCATCTCTTTAGAATTTTTTCCATTCTTCATCGCTTCATCAAAAGTCTTGCCATATTGGTGGTGCAAATTAACTCACAACAATTAATATGTTGTTCACTAATCCACAATCATTTATTCATCAGACCTAGGGATGTAAACTTTCAAATTTGCCAATATTGTATACACAGTTACAAGTGCTTAGGAGGTATAAACTAAAATATTGTTGTCACAACAATTAGAAATATAATGTTGGAAATAAACTACATTGCAGATGAAAGTAGATGCTACAACTAAGTAATAAAATGAATAAAAGAATAACACAAGTAAATGAATGAACTATTGCAATTCTAATCTATTCATGCAAGGAACTTAAAACAACAAATAAAAAGGAAAGGGGTTTAACAAACTACAAGTGGGCCCTGCCTTAGGTGATAACCCTTCCTAAGGCTTGTGTCTATAGAAAAATGATAGAACTCAGATTTTATTCATCAAAATGAAGATTTAGAATGAAACTTACAACAATTCCTTAACTATGGATCAATATCTAATAGTCTCACCATTCTCTTTATATTCAACAGAGATGTGAAGAGACTCATTCAAACTAACAGTTACATTTTAATTAAGTACAAGATCATTACCAAGAAATCTGTAGATTCTTATGCATGCATCAGAACTAAGAAAAGGTGTTCTAATACAACAACATAACTAACTGTTCATTCTAACAATTAGTTATCAAGTTAAATCAACTAGTTCCACAATTGTAGTTGCAGAGCATAATCAAGTATTGGCGTGAGATCTACTTCTTGTTGTCATAACTAATTCTTTATTGATATGCACAAACTCAAGTGAAGTATCCACGTTGATCAAGATTCCCACAATCACGGTCTTATATATGCACGTGTTCTCCTTTGGTTGTAGGCACTTTAATGTGGGCGAGTTCCAGTTCTGCTGAGATGAGTCCCTTTACATTGTGACAGAGTTTCTTCTGCATGTTAGTGACAACATATAACAGTTTCTTGCAAACAAGTATGACATTCAAAAATCACTATTAATCATTTCATTGTATCAAAGAGAGTAACATGCACATTCAAAATCCATAAAATAGAGTAACTTAGTAATAGTTATATTAATTAATATAAGTGCCATAAGTTTAAGTTCAAGTGGAAATGTCTAACAGGATAATTGGGATAAACAGTGCAAGGGTATAAAAATATACAACAAATGAGACAATTAAAATAGTAATTAAAGGGTCTCATCACATATAATGTAAAATCATCCATGTATACCTCCATGCAGTCATTGGTTAGATCTGAAAAAGTACTCAAAACTGATATATGAAATGTAATAGGTGCATTGCACAAACCAAAAGGAAGAACAAAATATGTAAATGTTCCCCATGGGCATGTGAATGTGGCCTTGTCTTGGTCCTTTGGTGTGATCCGAATTTGGTTGTAGCCACTATAGCCATCCAGAAAAGAAAAATATTTCTTGTCAGCAAGAGTGTCAAGTACCCGATCAATGAAAGGAAGTGGAAAATGATCCTTCTTCGTTACTACGTTCAACTCTATATAGTCCATGTAGATTCTCCATTTGTCATTCTTCTTAGTTACAATGACAAGGGGTGACACCCATTGACTGCCTGAAATTATATATATGAATCTGACATCCAATATTTTTTAAATTCTTCTTTCACTATATCCCTCACTACTGGATTCATTCTTTTTTGTGGCTATCTTATTGGCTTGCAACTATCCTTGATGTATATCTTATGTGTATAGAGATTAGGGTGTATCCCATACATATCTCCATAGTCCCATGTAAATGTTGTCTTGTTTTTCTGCAAATGAACAATTAACAGATGCTCTTGCTGCATGATCAATGTTTTGTTCACATTAAGTGGCTTGCTCACAGCAATTTGCACTTTCTTAGAAAGATCGGTCATGTATCATACACCGTTTCTTACAAAATTCAATATACAATCATGTGGAAGAAGTTGGTGGAGGACACAATTCTTACCCTGGAATGTTCATAGCGCTTTGATGTGGTAAGATTTGATTCTCGTGACAGATTATACACCGTAATTTGCCATCTACTTCTTCATTCTTCCCATAATTATTTTGTAGGACGTTAGAAAGAAGAACACATCGTCTTCGTGCCCTTCAATTATGCATGACTTCTCCAAAGATCATGGGCCGCTAAACCGAGCTTTGGTATTCTTCTCGGGTTCTTCAACCTAAATAGTTTGGTCTTCTTCATTAAATAGTTATGCAGGGGGGTAAAACATGAGATTTTTGGTGCCAATTCCATTAAAGATAATCATATTACCAGATATGCATCCTAAGAATACATCAGAAGTTTCCAACCATGGTCTTCCCAAGGATGATAGGATATCCTCCCAAGCTTACTTTTGGTTGAAGAACAATAAAATCAACAGGGTACTCCCAAGAGTCTACCACTACTACTACGTCCTCTAGGAATCCTTCAGCTTAACTGTTGATCTGTCTGTAAGCTGCAAGACTGTTGTTGTTCGTCTTAGTCCCTCTAGCTTCAAGTCATCCATAATTTGTTTTTTCATTACATTTATTGCTTCCCCCAAGTCAATCAATGTGTTTTGATCACTATTCCATTGATTGTGACATTTACCAAAGGACTTCCTGGATCTATATATTTGGGCAGAATTAAGTTCCCAAGCACAATATCAGCTAGTTGTCCAATAACTCTGCACAATAGTTGGATCTTTCCTTTTTCTATATGGTTTCTTTATGCATAGATATTTAAACATTTTGTTATAGATGGGCACATCCTTAATAGCTTGAATCAATGGAATTTTGACACAAATGTTTTCTATCTCAAGTTGACAAAATCAGAATTAGATTCTAATTTGAGGTCAGTCTTCTTTTCTTGTAACTTTTCAGAAATGGTGGCTCATTAACCTGCGTTTTACCCTCGCTAGAATTTTTCTCAAAGTTGTTGGCGATTAACATACAACTTCTTCTCGTTGTTGCATCATATATGTTTGTAGTGTCTTATTGCTTTGCTATGGGTCATCATGCAATGTTTGTGGTTCCTCAAAAATCTCAGTAATGGTGGGTCCAGTTGGCAAAGAAAGTGCTCTTCTTGAGTGGAGGTGGATATTGTCGACATCAACAAAATATGTAGGGTATTGAGCTAGTTTAGTGGAATAGGCTGGCTCATTGAGAGCACTTTATTGTTTGGGTTAGGCGTTAGCTGAGATTGTAGTTGGGTAGCTTTTAGTTGAGAGCTTACTTGGCAGTTTGGAATCAGGTCTTGCTGCTGCAGATAGGGAGGTTGCTGATATGATTATTGGTAATTTGGAGGTGGGTTATTCCACTGCTTATCCTCCCTCCAAGGCTTCTACCATGATTGAGGAGGGTTTTGCCATTGTTGTTGTGGTTGGCCTTGGAATTGAGGCTGCCACTGTTGTTGGTATTGGTTAGGATACGGGGCATAACCTTGAGGGTTAGCCCAATGTGGGGACTACATATATGAATTATTAGACCAATTTTGAAATGAATGCATAAGGTCTTCTGTCATACCTCCTTGCCTCGGTGGCCATGGTTTTCTTTGAGCAACATAGAAAACTTGCTCATCCTCTATCTCCAACATCTTGAAATCAAGGAAACCTCCCTTTCTTGAGCAATGCTAGCCAATTATCTGCATCTACAGTCATATTTCTTCCTTCTACATGCATGGTAGTACTCTGTGAGTGTTTCTTCTGTATCTTCTTTTTTATTTTTGACGTGTAGAGCATCTAATTGATTAGCCATGTCATTGATAATCTCCCGCTTCATATTTTTAAACATGTTGACAATCTCTAACTTGGATATGTCCCCAATTGTTTTGGTATTTGATCCACCTCTTGATCTTACACTTCTTACCCTCTTCATAGTATCTCTTGAGTAATTTTTACAGGCTTCACAAATTTATGTAAAAGTAGCTTTTGAAATGTCTCCTGCTCCTATCAAATCTAGAGCATCCATGTCCTCCTCATTGAGTCCCTTCAAAAAGAGTAATTTGAGAGATTCAAGTGGTATTTCAATGTGCCTTGACTTTTGAATGCATAACAAGAACCTTTCTAAATAGTCTTCCAATGGTTCATCCTCTTTTTGTGTCATTTTGTAGATTTCATCACCCACTCGCTTCTTGGTCTTTAATAATCTTGGTACTTATCGAGGAATTTATCCTTCATTTGTGCCCACATGGTTACAACATTTCTTCCCAATCCCATGAACCATCTCAAGGCTACATCCTTGAGTGTAGCAGAAATAGCTTTAATTTATGTGCATCAGTAGTATAATCATAACTCCTGCACAAAACATCGAACTCAAACAGAAAGGTGTCTGGGTCTTCTGACATGGATCCATGAAAGTTGGGAAAGGTTGAGGGAGAAATATTATTCATACCAATAGCTGCATTATTGTCAGTGATGGGGAACTCAAAGGTGGTTGCCCCATTTCAAACATTCTGATTTACTTCTTCTGTTATCTCTAACTGCTCAGGAGAAGCTTGAGAACTTTCACTTGGAGGATTGTCTTCGAACAACAAACCTAGTACGAAGGTTTCTTCTTTAGAATCCTTAGAGGTATATGAAGAGATATTTGCTACTTGTGGATTAGGTAAAAATATACCATGGGCATCCCTTAGGTGGTGCATGCATCAACTAACTCAACTCATTCAACATAAATTAGTGGGGGTTGGTTGGAAGTGAATTTTGAAAACCTAAACTGCTCTAAGAAATAAAAACTCTTCAAAAACCTTATAACTTGACAATATCCCCAAAAATGAAGCCAAAAATGGTGGTGTAAATTAACTTATAACAATTAATATGTTGTTCATTAATCTACAGTCATTTAATTATCAGACCTAGGGACGTAAACTTTCAATATTTCCAGTGTTGTATGCATAGTTACAGATGTTTGAGGAGTGTAAAGGTAAATTGTTGTCACTACAATTAGGAAATAACAATACTGGAAATGAACTAAACTATGACTGGAAGTAAATACTATGGCTATGGAAAAGCATGTAAAAACAAAATACATATAAAGGAATAAACTGCTATAATTCTAACCATGCAATGAATTAAAGCAACAAACAAAAGGAGAGGGTTAGCAAACCACAAGTGGGCCTTGCCTTGGGTGCTAATCCCTCCTAAGGCCTATGTATACAACAAATTAATAAAACTTAGATTCTTATTTCATCATCATGAATATTACAAATGGAAGAATGCAAAAAATATCTATCTATGAATCAATTTGTCTCACTCTATTACTCTATATATTTTTACAACGATTAATCTTTCCTTTTTATATCCTTCATTACAATAGAGGCGTGAAGAGATAGATTCATACTAGGAGTTATAGTTGGCTTTAGTAAAATATCCTAACCAAGCAATTCAGAAATTTACATGCAAAGAAGTATTTAGGACATGTACTAATATAATCATATAACTTAACTAATTGATCGATTAAACAACCAGTTATTAAATTATAATTTTAATCAACTAGTTCTTTGTTTGAGTTACAACACATAATCAGGTGATGACGTTGAATCTTCTTCTTTTTCACATAACTGCTTCTCTATCAACACGTGCTAGCTCAAAGCGAAGTGTTTACATTGTTCAAAATCCTCATAATCATAACTTTATATATGTGTGTGACCTCTTTTAGGCATGCGGATGCTTAGCTATAGGTGGGTCCCTTTGGTTGCATGTTAGTTGCTATGGACAACCTCTACGCTGTGAATGAGTCCTTTGGCTGCATGTTAGTGGATACACATAACAACTCTTTGGAAATCAAGGCTAATATTTATTCAAAGCACTATTTAACATCACATTACATCCAAAAGAATAAATGCATACCCATAATCCACAAAATAAAGTAAACTTAGTAATAATTATATTAACTAATATATGTGCCATAATTTCAAGTCATAATGGAAATGTTCAGTAGTATAACTAGGAAATACAAGTTTAGGGGTACACATGGAGTAAACAAAATATAGGAGATGAGGTGTTTAAACAAGAAATAAAATGACTCATCAATTTGAAAAACATGGGGGTGGGGCACATTTTTGTGTCCCAACTGTCCCCACTATCTTCGGATAGCTAGGATAGTAAAAGGTGTCCAACTCTCGAGCCTGACAAGTGGTGTGAAATGAGTGGGTGAGGATGGAGGAGGAGAGAGAAATGTTTCAACATCTTGGAGAATTTTTTTGGTGTCATATGAAGAACCTACACATTAACTAGGGTGGGGCACATTTTACTATCCCAAATTTCCCAATTTTTCCCAAATTTCCCATATAGTTGGGATAGTAGGGGCAGAAAAATGTGCCTAGGGCCTAAGAGGTCAAAAACTTAGCCAAATTTGCATGTTTGATCATTTAGCACCTACTCAGGAAGGTCCAAGGTCATGTGGGGTCCAAAGGCTTCAAAAAGGGGGTAGGGCACATTTTGTTGTCCCCACTTCCCAACTTTCCCCGGATAGTTAGGACAATTGGGATAGTCCGGACACCAAAATGCGTTAGGCTTCAAACTACAAATTTGACTAACTCCCAAAATTTTGAAACAAATTTTACCGGAGTTGTAGGAGGTCGCTTTTGGGTGAATATATATATAAATTTGATTCCAAAGACCATTTGAGATCAATGGGATGGGTTTCAAGACTTGATTATTCCTCCTTCTCTAAAAATGTTGATTTTTCATTCAAGATCTCTATGTGAGTCTCAGTACAAATTACTTTGCCATGAGAAGCGTCTATGCCTCGAGAAGAATTTGATTTTTCCATCATGTAGGGAATTGAAATATATTTCCAATGGTATCTGTTTTCCTCTTAACTCATCATGGAGCTCTCGAATATCTCGTTGAAGTTTAGGTACTTTTTTCACTACTTACTCGTTGCACCTTAGAAACCCGCAGTTGCACAACTTGTTCCTAAACCTCTAAAAATCCAAAATATTCCTAAACTTGTTTAAATATGTTCTTACCTCATGCATACCACTTCTCGATGAATTTTATTTTTCAATTCTCTCCCGGAGGATGAACACTTGTATTGGGAAATAACCTTTCTAGGCTCATCAAGAATCTCGCCTCAAAATCGTTGTATCTGAATGAACTCGAATGACCATGTTTTTATATTTACAACATCAAGGAAAGTATTAAAAAAATATGAGCAATTTTAAGGATCGTGGGATAGGCATGATACTAAGGGAAAAATGATCCAGATAGGTGTTCAAGAGTGCTCTTAAGTAAATTTTTTGACAATAGGGTATAATAGTCATGTTTCAACATTGAGTTTTTCCTTATAAAATATCATGACAACAGATGGCTCTAGCTTAGGGACATGTTATGGATTGAGCGCAATGAGGATAAAGAAAACAAGAACCCCAAAATCTCAATACACATCATGCACCAATGCCTTATCCGTTGGGCTCCAAGAGTCATTTCTTCCAAACATGCACAAACACACAAACACATGAAAGAGAAACACGTTGGAAATAGAAAACAACACACAATAGAAAGGGAAAATATATACAGGGGGAGGGATATTTACAGAGGTGGGAAAATAATGTACACATACCTAGAGACGGATTGAGAGAAGTATACACCATTATGGAACAACATACTTAAATTCGGCCTCCGAAGCTCGAAGTTCACTATTTGATCATACCATGCTCCTGTGATGGCTCTATACGAATTGAGAAGAAGGAGACACACCAAGATTACATCTTCATACTTGTATTTTACTAAAAAAATCTTGTCTCTAATGAGAAATTTATTACTTGATTAAAATTATTGCATCTTGCAACTTCCACTTGATGTTCTGTGATCATGAGACACCATTCCTCCATGTTCTCGAAATTGGAAACATTGCATTTTTCATGGAAACATTCCCCATTCTTGAATTTTAACATGAGATCATATCTTAAACTAATGAGGCACTTAGAGGAATTAATAATGAGTTGATTCACTTCTAGATCCACAACTTCTTCAAACCTTACTCTTTGTTATTATAAGCAAGTGCTTTTAAAAATAGAGTCCACATCATTGGCATGGAGGTCCTCATCATCCTCAAGAGAATATTAAAACATGGAAACATGTTTGAGACCAAAAGGGGTTTTAGAAATGGTGAGTGTAATTTGATTCAGAGACCATTCCTAAGATCATTGCAAGGTTTCACTTTGTTCCCTGGGATAATTATTGTTGATACTAGCCGACTCAGAATTGATCTTGACATATTTTTTGAAAATACAATTCTTGTCATGGAAACATTTATCACCCTTGAGTATATTTTGAAGTATGAATTATTGTTCCACATTGGTAGAGCATCCAAAGGAGGTGAGAACAAGTTCCTTGAGTATACTCACAAAACTCCCGCCTCTGCTTCTAAACATTTTTTTCAATACAAATTGGCTTTACATTTTTACACTATCATCCTCCATGATGGAGATGTTGTCTTCAAGATTGGGAATATTCAAAGGAGATCCATGAATATCCTTTTCTTTGCATATATGATCTTCTTCACAAATCATGAAAGAGAAAGACATATCTTCACATTCACTCTCACCGACCAAGGCATTGGGAGGACATCAAGCTCATCCATTTGCTCCGTATCAACATCAAACATTGGTGTATCAAAATGAGAAGAAAAAATTGACTCGTACCTATATTTCATTTCCGTAGCTCGAGTTAGGATCTCAAGACTAAGTTGAGGCTCTTCAATTGTTTCTACAGTCCTTAAGATGTCTTACACATATTGCTCATTCAATCTTTCCATAAAATCATTCTCATCCTTATTGGAAGAATCTTTGCATTGTGCCTCCAAGAGATGGTTGAAAATATGATCTACACATGGCCAAACTTCATCTGAAACCTCCTCACTCTCCCGATCTATATCTCTTGTCATCCGTATCACCTTCTTGCAAGAATGGGCATACTTAGTTTTCAACATTTTTGAAGAGAAGAAGAGATCCATGCTGACGAGGGTCATTGTAGTCTTCATAATTTAATCACAAATAATGTCAAAACTAGGCGGTGTCCATGACTATCTACAAAAGGGGCTAAAAGAAACAATGATCTTACAATTCTTTGATCTAAAACTAAAAATGCTTTAAAGAGAATTCAATAACTAAAAATGAATCTGATCTAAATAACTGAAAGTAAATATTATTTAACAAACTGAAATAAATAACAGAAAACAAATATGATCTTTCAAAGTTAAATGAATAACTAAAAATGAATAAATAAAAGTGAAGATTCACAAACAAAGTAAAATAAAACACACATCACATATTTAAACAAATAAAATAAAATAACAAAGATCTATTCTAAAAAACAATAAATCCTCCTCCTCCTTGGGTAAGAGTGGGCCCTTGCTCTTCCCTCGATTTGGGTCAAGAAAATTAAAAAGAAACTTCTGCCAAAATGCTTGAACTGTAGATTTTATTGATTAGAAATGATGTTACAAAAACATCCATCTTCTACCACTGCTACATTGAGTGCCTTGAAAGATATTTATAACTCATCCCTTGGCCAATACTCTAAGATTATAGAACTACCTACCTATAATCTTTGGCAAGACTTGACTACATCTTCCACTTTACAATGAGATAAATGTGGAAGGAATTTTATTCAAACACTACAACTTCAGATTTAACTACTTCTTCTTCCTCTTGACAAGGAGAAAAATATGGAAGATATATATTTAACTACTTCTTCTTCCTCTTGACAAAGAGACAAATATGGAAGAGATCTAATCAAACACTACAAATCTAGATTGTACTACTTATTCTTCCACTTGACAAGGAGACAAATATGGAAGAGATTTAATCAAACACTACAACTCTAGATTGAACTACCTCTTCCTCTTGCACTTGACTACTTCTTCCACATGACAAGGAGATAAATGTGGAAGAGAATTAATAAAATATTACAACTCTATATTGAACCATCTCTTCCATGTGCACTTAACTATTTATTTTCATTTGCTAATTTTTCTCTTGCATGATTGAATCTTTCAACATGACAATTGTCCCGCCATATTTTCATCTCTGATTTTATGATCATTATTGTGAATTCATTCAAGAAGAATATCTTAAAACCTTTTCTTGGTTTAGTTCTCCTTGTTGTAATATTTCCAAAAAATCTTTAAATTCTCATTTTTGTTGAGAAATGAGGTAGAAATCATAGTTTTACTGAACCTGTGTTTTTTTAATTTTATTTACTTTTCTCCAACCTTATTATGCTGAAACTTAAAATGAAGATATCTCCTCAATTATTGCTGCTGTGTAAAAACAAAGAGAGTTTTTTCCTCCTAACAATAAGAGGAATAAAAACCTCTCTCAAATTCTCATTTGGAGATCTTCAATTTTGGTTAGAGTGAATCTAATGTTGCATGTGTGATTCCTGCACTTGAAAACCTACTACTTCAAATGATGATATATTTGAAAATATTATTGCTTTGTGTAGAAACAGAGAGAGGTTTTTTCTCCTAAAAATAAGAGGAAAAAACCTCTCTCATATTACCATTTGGAGTTATGAAATTTTAGTTAGAGCGATTCTTCCGATGGTTCCGCTAGTACCGTGATTGAAAGCATTCTTCTTAAAATGTTGATATCTTCAAAATTGTTATTTTTGTGTAAAAATGGAGAGAGGTTTTTACTCCTAACAATAAGAGGAACAAAAACCTATCTCACATTCTCATTTTGAGTTCTACAATTTAAGTTATAGCAATTTCGTGTTGATTCTGCGAGTTCTACTTCAAGGCGAGTCTTATCTGGTGTACCAATTAAGTCCTACGCCAATGCACTAATTGAGTCCTACACCAGAGTCCTAGGCCGATGCACTAATTGAGTCCTGCGCCCTTTACTTTATGAATGTTGCTTTGTAAAGCCTTGGTTTTTTTACACTCAACACAACAATAAAAATACCAGGATAATTTTTTTGACTTACATTGCTCACTACACAACGCCACAAGGGCTCCAAGTAAAGAATACTCAAAGATGCATACGACACTTACATAAGTCATCGACTCACATAGACACAAGAAAACACCATAGACATGTCGATGCCACACTTTTCCCAATGAATGAATACTAGAAATGACCCAACCACAAGAAAAGGACTCAAGGATAGGAAAACCCACAACACATCTTTTCTTTAATTGTATTTTAGTTACGATCAACATTCCAAGAACATTATTGTGCAAGGTAAACTTTTTTTTTTTTTCCATCTACATATTCTTAAGTTCATTCCACATTTAACTTACAGTTCGACCATTTTAAGTTTGCTTTTTATCCTTTACGGAAATTTCGACCAAAGGTTAAGGTGACTCCTCACATAACCAAAGGTTAAGGTGACTCCTCACATAACCAGGTAAATGAATGAAGCTTAACATCCCATTTTCGGAGTTACTGAAGGGTACTTAACGAGTCTTCGAAAAATGCAAAATTATCTATTTAAACAGGAGAGGGTCAACATTTTTCTTTTTTACTCGGGAAGTCAATTTTGTCTTATTGATAAAACAATATCAAGCGATGTATTTGGGTAGGAAGTTTTCTAAATCACCTCAAAATGAGGGTTGAAGTTCATGGTTTAATACAAAAGGGTTATTTTGATTTCGTGAGTTACGACACAACAATTTATCGTTTTGCAACAAGTTAATATAAAACAAATAAATGTATTATAATCCTAATATTTTAAAATTATATTAAGTTGCAAATGAAAAACTAAAGTAAGAGAGTTATGAAAGATAAGGGGAGATGAACCATGCATGGAAATACTAACGTCTGCAGGGCAGGAGGTGCTCCGGGTGGGTTCGCCCACATTCTGCAAAGCTCTAACCCTCTCTTAACATTCTTCCAAATATTTTGCATGCAACCATAAGCTAATTTGAATACCCACATGCAATATGACCAACACACGACCATAGGGCTACAATATTCTACTCTCTTCTATGCTTGTGGATTCTTGCACCCTATACTGAAGCCCCAAATTTGCATAGGTACGAATGAGGCTCACCAAGGTTTCAAATTTCATCTAGATCTGTTAATGATAATTACTTAAATCCCTATGTTGTCATTTAGACAAACCTGCAATCATGGCACTCCATGAAACTATAGCTCCTTCATCAATTTAATCAAACACTTGGCATGCAAACTCTATACACCCGTATTTGTTTTGTACATCTCTAAGAGTGCAGTCCCCGTATAACATCCATCTCAAACCCACTACACAACAAATGTCCATGGATCCATTTTCCTTCCATTTTTCTTTGACAACTATCCATGGTTTGTGCTAAAGCAAGTTCTCTAGTATCAAACTGAACCAACTAGAGCCTAGTAAAAATTACAAGAGGTATTCAAATGAAACTATTACTAGATGGAATGCACATAGATCTTGCAGGAGCACAAACATCGGTTCTAATGGGCAGTTATTTGTGAGATTTGGTGTGGTGATTTCACAAAACACTTTTTGACTGGAAAAAGACTAGATTGTGTTGTGTCAAGAAGAAAAAGCATCCCCACGATCCCTTTCTATCTCAGTTCGCTCTCTGTATGGATGAGCCGCCAACAAACAAACAATGACCCATTTTTCTTATAACACTCGCACAAAAAAGGTGGCTCCAAGACCATTTCGGTGGGTCCATATGGTGCATATCCTACAAATAATCCAGGTCCCCACAATGAAGTTCATGTGCTAACAAGCTTCCACAGTTTTATATACACATTTGCTAGAGCTTGTATTTTGGCATAGGCTAGGATGAAAGTCCAAACTCCACGACCTTGCAAATATTCCCTCAGCCTGCATGAGAAAGGGACATTAGAGCAGAACATAGATATCCATCAAAGCACAATGAAAAATAGGTCTCTATCGAGATGTAGTTACAGTGTGACTCGTGTTAAGTATGCAAATGTAGAAGTGTATACGAGCCATGAAACCTGTTTGACAAAATGCCTCAAAGAGATGTGGTCTCATGGGATTACCAGATGCAAAGCAAGAAGAATGAATAGTGCCAACATCCTCCCCACCAATCTCACATTCTTCTAACTATGCATTTGAAAGGGCCTTTACCTGTTATGCTTTGATGGGTGTCCATGCTCTTCCACATGCCTCCCTCCCCGACAAAACCCGCACACTCAAGCCCCCGCAATCATCCAACATGCAACCTCCTTCATCAACAATCTCTCGCAACTCCCTACCTCCAATAACGCCCACCGCCACTCCATTAAGCCCCTCAACGTTTTCAACCACTCTTATTAAATTTCTTCCCCAAATCTTTCTCCCTCCCCTTTTTATAATTACATTTTATTTAAAATTTGTTGTGGTACTACATTTCCCTCCCCTTATAAGAGCATCATCCTCGATGCGACACAATACTAAATCTCGAAGGGTAGGTTGAAAGAAATTCAATAATGACACATGTCATTTTTTTAAAAACAACTCGTTAATACAATACGACCACAAGGAAGCAAACTAAATTTGGCAATATCATAAATTTTAATGTTCTATGAAGATTGGCATTCCTCTTTTACTTTATTACTTAATTAGTCTTTTCCTTTAAAGTATTTCTTAATCTCAAACTCATAGTAGTTTAATTCTTAGGATTTTAGTTTATGTATTTTTCGTGGGTGCCCATCTGATACTGACATCACGATGCAACACAAGAACCAAACACAACACTAACGGTCCACAAGAAATATCTCTACATACTTCTATGACTGTATCACATCACAAGAACTCAACCAAACCATGGAAAGAACATACATAGCCCTCACAACATAGTACTTATCACACATGCGCCCTGACACAATAGTACCCATAACATAAGCAGACTACTACAACATGGAATTCCCAACAAGTACACATATAGAGGTTTCACACAACTTGGGACAATAACTATAGTTACATAGTGTCAAAAATGGGTCAAAGCATACCCTCAATGAGGAGCATCAATCCTCAACATCACAAAACATGACTAGACTCACATGAGTACACATAAATAAAAGAACCAACACCATACACCTCCAAAAACATCACAAAACAACTCTATATACCTCCAAAAGCATCACCAATCACACCCACACGATATCTTATGCCTCCCTCAAGTCATAAAATAAAGATAAAATTTCCTTTCCGCTCCCCAAAAGAGGCCGGTCACCCTATTGCCCTAGGCACATAGAGTCCAGATACCTCTAACCCAAGTTACATAATAACTGGTGGTTCAACAACCCGCTAGTTATCTATAACTCCTTGCGGCGTACCCCCATACGAAGCAGTCCATAGGTCCCACCACTCCATGGTGAATCCCATGACCCTATTCCAACACATTACGACATTAGAACCAACATAACAAACCATTCAAATGCCAAGTGGCAAGATCTAAAGCCTTGGGCTAGGCTATAAAATTTTTAAACTTAAAAAAATATTAAATCTAAGCAAAACAAATGGCCAAATAACCATAGTTAGTGCAAAAATCTGCATGTTAGTGCATCAACCAAATAAATGCCCAAAATATAAGAACATGTCAATCAAGAAAATTGTTGGTTCTAGCAAGAAAAGGGAAAGTTTTCAATTTACAAATAAAATACATGTATAAGAATAACACATTACAATAACTACGCGGCCTTATATGGCCACCAGGGGGTACTCAACGAGTTGTTGGAACTCGTAACATTGAGCCTCAGCTCGTAAAATAACATATCAAATAATACAACTGTCATCATCTCCATTTGAATCATCCCGCCACCACTTCGACAAGGCTCAACATAGTCAAAATAACATAGGTTGAATCCATACAATAACCATATCGGGAGAGAGAAAGGAGTACAAGTCGCCATCTACTAAGCCTAAGGTGTCCATGAAACACAATATGCATGACACCATTAAGCAAGTGTCACACATAACAAACGAACAAAAGTGGGTTTTCAGCTTATTTGAGGTTCCACTTCCTATCTTGTACTCAGCTCGAGTGACTGGTCAATGGTACACATTTCCTCACTCCAAACATACACATTTTACCAATTTCCCTTAGGGTCGGTTAGTGTAGGGTCCACAACATAACATATAACTACATCACTAACACAATGGTGATTCACATACATTAACCATAGCGTATTATGCATGGTATATATACAAGGTATAACATAATCATTACTTTCATGGGTTACGATACATCACATTACCACATTCTACACCCAAAGTGCAATCACTATACAATAGGGATCATATGTTCACCATATGCCCCTAAATCATGACGTAAACCATCCCATATTACACAAATCATATGTATGATGAACATAATGTCTAACATTACAACATATAATCAATTACAATTACAACATGGTGACACACATGATTCATCACAACACGGTGACGACATAACAATATGATCCAATTCACTTTACAACAATTTGTCATGTAATACATCAATACACCTTCATATCACATAATGCCAGAATGCTCTAATACTCTATAATCCATAATAACATTATTTTTCACACATAATAAGGTGGTTCATCACCCATGAATTCCTCATAGAATCCATGAAAAGGAGAGAGAATAATCTCATCACAAGCACATTAACATGATAAAAAAATGCACTAAGTGACATACACAACATGTGCATTCACAATTTCACAATTACGACATAGTTCACATCACGCTTATATCACATTACTCTTCCAATATCCACCACCATCATGCAACACCATCACAACTCCAATCTTCCCCAGAGGTTCGAGAGCATGAACCTCTGCTCGATACCAAATGTAACGCCCGATTTTTTTTTTTACACTTAACACAATAGTAAAAATACTAGGATAATTTTTTTTTGACTTACATTGCTCACTACACAACGCCACAAGGGCTCCAAGTAAATAATACTCAAAGATGCATACGACACTTACATAAGTCATCGACTCACATAGACACATGAAAACACCATAGACATGTCGATGCCACACTTTTCCTAATGAATGAATACTAGAAATGACCCAACCACAAGAAAAGGACTCAAGGATAGGAAAACCCACAACACATCTTTTCTTTAATTGCATTTTAGTTACGATCAACATTCCAAGAACATTATTGTGCAAGGTAAACTTTTTTTTTTTCCATCTACATATTCTTAAGTTCATTCCACATTTAATTTACAATTCGACCATTTTAAGTTGGCTTTTTATCCTTTACGGAAATTTCCATAACTTACATACTTATTTGGCATAATTCAAATTGCATAAAAAGTACTTAATTATCTTACTATAATGTTAAGAATATTCTTATCCAATATTTATTTGATGTGTACATTTTTACCCTAACTAGGAGGTTCCATCGAGTGCAGAGTTTAAGTTCATTCTACGGTTTTCAATGTCTTCTACGGTAAAGAGTATCACACATGAAGACAAGTTATGCTCCGATATTATACAAGGGTAGAGTGTTTCGATTAAATCTCTTTATTACATTTACAAAGTAAGAATGCACAAGATGATTCATTTTTTGGAATATAGGGTAAAAAGAGGGTTTTAGAAGGTCCCACAACCTTTTACAAAAAATCCCAAAAGGCTAGATAATAGCGATGAAAATTACATAATGATAATACCCAAGAAGATTCCAAAAAAGGGCTGAGAGGAAAGCCAACAAGGGAAAAGGAAAAAACATCAGATGAGCTTTTTCAGCTCAGTAACAACATTCTTAGCCCTAGGGGAGCCCGAGTCTTCAGCGAGTTGATCCGCGAGAGCTAGGAGTTTGGAACAATCTTTGGCAATAGCAGTCCTAGTGGTGTCAGTGAAGGATTCCTAGGCCTTCAGAGTGGTGAAGGTGTGTTGGAGCTTGTTCAATATAGAAGAAATCAGATTGACCCTGTGATCATACCTCGGAGAGTCAAGAATCAGCTGCAGCTCTTAGCAAATGAAGCTTCGTGGATTAGGAGGTGTGTTCAAGGAGTGAGCATGGGGTTCATTGTCGGTGGAATCCAAACTGCATCACCAACTTTACGGATGGTGGTGTCATCAACAAGTAGATCCTCATTCATTTTCCAATTTCTTTGAATCTAGGAATCTAAATAAAGCTTAGGAAGTCCCGGAAGGTCATTAGCAAGGGAGAGCCAAGGCTAGAAACAGGGAGACCGCCAAGGTACCAACAACTTTCAAAAAAGGCACGAGAAGGTCGAGGGGGCGAGGGGGATAACAGGGGAGTAGAGGGGGTTGCCACTACGGGAGAGCCGGGATGGCCACATCCAAATCGAATTGAAAGAGATGTGAAGGTGGCGAAGGCGGGTGGAGGAGAGGTGGGAGGTAGAGGAGGGATGGGGAGAGGACATGGGGTGTGACAGGTGGTGCCCTGGACTTAGCTCATGGATTTTGTCTCGCTTTTGTGCTTGGAAGTAGTGATGTGGAAGAATTTTGTATTACGATCCCCTTGCTCAAGCCAAAGGGCTCGAGATATCTGCCTCCAATAGGTCTCCTCCTCTTGAAGGGTATTGTGGTACTCACTAAGGAGGAGGGATTCTTGTTGATGAAGATGGTCCAACCTCCCTTCAGATTCCATTTGAGTGGCCACTCTAGCAATATCCTACGACAGTTTCTGTTTGCGGAGTTTGATGCTGCTGAAGACCATAACCTTCAAGATTTTGAGTTGTTTTTTTATTTCTTTGAGTTTTCTGGAAAATCTAAACATATCAGTGCCACTGACATTGAAGTCCCACCATTTTTTGATGAGAGGGTTCAGGTTATTATTTTCGAGCCAAGCTAGCTCGAACCTGAAAGGAGGGTTCTTGATGTTCAGCTTGTTGTTTGCTCGAGTAGAAGAGAGGTCGTGGTCGAGGCGGCTTGAGGGAGGGAACCGAGGTAGAAATGCGGAAAAGAGAGATCCAATTCGGTGAACCTAGAGATCTATTAGTCTGCTTTGAATATGATTCATGCCCATTCTACGGTTGGACCAAGTGAAGGAAGCCCCGTGGAGATCAATATCAAGAAGGGAATTCTCACGAATGAAGTCAGCCAGAGATCCCATGCCGATCAATTGAAGAGCAGGAGCACCTCCTTATTTTTCGAAAGGATAAAGGGGGCAATTAAGATCTCCCATTATTAATGTGGGAAGATTGCCACAAGAGCTGATGAAATTTGAAATGTCTTTCCACATTTTTCCACGCTGAGACTCTAGATTGGGAGCATAGACATTGATGGCAATCCAGGGGGAATCAGACCCCACTTCTTGGAAGAGCATGCAAAGGAAGTTGGGATGCTTAAAAAGACAATCACCTTTGTAACTCCTTGGGTACCAGAGGGTGCATAAACCTCCGAGTTTCTACCGAGGGTTTAGATACAAAGGAAGCGAGGGCCAAATTTTCGAAATCTATCATCATTTTTAAGTTTAGTTTCTTGGAGCATAATGATATCAGGGGAATTCTAAAATTTCATATCTTTGAGGACCCTTTATTTTTGAAGAGAATTGAGACCTCTAATATTCCAGGAGATGATCTTCATTTCTTGGATTTTGTTTTGCTCCCCACTATCATGTGGATAGTGCTCTGAGTACCTTGAGTGACATTAAGAGTTGCTTCTTGCTATAGCTTATCATTACTTGAGTCCGCACCCTTACTTTTTCAGGTTCTAATATCAAGTTTCTTGCTGCTGCTATGAGTCCAACGAGGCTTGAAGCTATCCTCGAATGAGTGGGCAGAGGGGAGAGCACGGATCGAGGTAGGAGGGAAGGAAAGGCCCGGGGGAGCCTCAGGGGGGAAACAAAGGAAGGGATGGAAATAGGGGGAGGTGGGGATGGAGAGAGGAGGGGGAGGCAAGAGTGGAGAGGGGGAGGAGGGAGGGGCCAAAGAGGGGGGCTCCGCCAAGGGGGACTCGGTGAGGATGGGGGATGAGAGGGTGAGAGGATGGGGGCTAAGGAGAGGCCTCAACGGGGTCGGTGTTAACCTCCCCTCTTCAACGAGAGCAAAAGGGTTGGAAGTAGGAATGACTCAAACCTCATCGAAGACGCCTTTGGAATATAGGTTTTCTTGTTTTTTGGGGAGGATATTTGGGATCTGGGTTTAGGTTGGGGTTTAGCGGGGAAACCGGAGGCTCGATGGCCAATGCTTTTACAGAGGGAACAGGCTTGAGGGATATATTCGAAGTCAATATTTTTCTTCCAGGTTCCAAAGTTAGATAGGAGCTCTATCTCTTTTGGGAGAGGACAACTGACATCGACATTAACACAAAAGCGGGCATGGATGAATCTAGTTTTTTCCTTAGTGGCTTTATTAATAGCTACTAAAGAACCCATAGTAAGAGCAATACCTTTTATAACTGCAGGATGCTAGAACTCTAGGGGGAGACCCGGGAGGCGAATCCATATTGGAGCTTGGGTCATGGTTTCAGTGTGTGGGTTGAAACCTGGAGACCATTTCCTGATGTAGAAGCCACGTCTGCCAAAAAACCAAAGGACCGACTAGAAGATCCCGTGCAAAGTCCTCTTTCATGCTGAAGGAGAAAAGGATGAATCCATTAGGCATCACTGCTATTTCAAGCGCCCCACATGGATTCCATTTCAGCTTGGCCCATTTTTTAATATCTTCAAGTGGGGGCCTAGGGCCCATCGATTTACCACCAGAGAGAGATCATGTGAGGAAGTAACAACATTAGTGATGTGAGATGGGATGTGAAGGGAAAAGGTCCCATCTGACAGTGTCAGAGAAAGTTTGTCTGAGTGCGGGGCAGAGGTGGAACCCTCTACTATTTTATTCCATGCATCTGGAGGCTTAGGAGGTAGGGTCCCGAGAAGAGGGTCCCCTGGACTAGACCGGAAGGGTCCAACATCATAGCTAACACCGAGAACGCTAGGAAGCAGCCGAGGCAACATAGGTTAGGGTAGAGCTCGCAGTAATCTCATATGCACAAGATGATTCATTAATCATTTATTGAACACTAACTATGCACTACAAGATATTACTTCAAATTCATTTACCTTATATATATATATATATATATATATATATATATATATCAAACCTTTTTACCGTGTGTACTATGAATTATATTGAACCTATGATTAGATACACATTTCCTAGATATCCCTAAAAACTAGCATCTCATACATATTAGCAAATTATCCAATATAACCTTCTGTAACATGAGACTACATTATACATATATTCATTTTACAATGAACTATATAAATTACAATGATAATTAATGAATTACACATCGCCTTTTCGCCATCATTCTTGCATCCTATAAAACCACGTGAGCATGAAATCAGCGATAAATCGCTAGCATGAAATCCACCCTAATCTAACATAATTAACATTTCTCAGTTTTCCATTTACATATAATAATAATTACAATTTGCAATCGAAAGAAAAGGTTTAGAGACATGTATTCATTACATTTCATTTCACTTCATTTTGTAACCCAAGAGAGAGAAAGAGAAGGGAAGAGAGAGAAAACACCATTTTGTCAAAAGTTCTATTTCACACAAAAAGTTACACTATAGAGTTTTTAAACAGTTATTTACATGTGTCAAAAGTTTCCACGGTGGTTTGGCAACCCGACGAGGGTCCCACAACTTTCTATTTTTACATTTTCTTGCTAGCTACAAAAACATTCAAATCGGGCTCGAGGGTAAGAAACCACTTTCAAACATTATCTTCCGATGAGAAAACACACCACAGTTAAATTTCTATGTGTCCACTTATATACCAAGAGTTCATAGAAACGACGAAATTCAAAACTGGTGAACGGTTTACGTTTGGTGGCTAGTTTTTCGGGGCCATCGGTCGTAATTGACCTAGTTGCAAATGAATAAAAGTTAGCTCAAGGGCTCAGAAAACCACGTCCAAAACATGACGTTCGATGGATGAACGCGCAACGAGAAACTTCCTACCAGTTCCCCTATATAAGGAGAATTCATCAGAGTTGATGAGATTGAGAACTAGAAAACCATTTTCAAACGGCGACAAGTTTTCTGGAGCGACAAGTCAAAAATTGGTCCAGTTTGACCTTGTCAAACTGTGATCGAAGGCCTACAAAATGGATTTTCCAAACTATACAGAAAAGTGTTTTTCCTAAACTAAATGTTCCATGTAATTGTCTAGTAAAAACACTAGAGGTTTGTGAAAATAGATAATAATTTCTCTATCCAGGTTTCAAATGGCGGTTCAAAACGAAAGCCAACTTTATAGTTTTAGTAGCTTCTCACAACTACAAAATGGTGTAACATTGCTCCCAATATGGCATCAAAAATATCACAAATGTTCATTTGGGGTCAAACCAAAGGTTAAGGTGACTCCTCACATAACCAGGTACATGAATGAAGCTTAACATCCCATTTTCGAGTTACGAAGGGTACTTAACGAGTCTTCGAAAAATGCAAAATTATCTATTTAAACAAGGAGATGGTCAACATTTTTTTTACTAGGAAGTCAATTTCATCTTGTTGATAAAACAATATTGAAGCGATCTAGTTGGGTAGGAAGTTTTCTAAATCACCTCAAAATGAGGGTTGAAGTTCATGTTTTAATACAAAAGGGTTATTTTGATTTTGTGAGTTACGACACGACAATTTATTATTTTACAACAAGTTAATATAAAGCAAATAAATGTATTATAATCCTAATATTTTAAAATTATATTAAATTGGAAATAAAAACTAAAGTATGATAATTATGAAAGATAAGGTAAGATGAACCATGCCTGAAAAATACTAACATTTGCAGGCGGAAGTGCTCGGGGTGGGTTCACTCGCATTCTGCAAAGCTCTAACCCTCTCTTAACATTATTCTAAATAGTTTTCATGCAACCATAAGCTAATTTGAATACCCACATACAATATGACCAACACACGACTATAGGGCTACAATATTCTACTCTCTTCTCAAGCGCTTGGGATTCTTGCACCCTATATTGAAGTCCCGAATTTGTACAGTACGAATGAGGCTCACCAAGGTTCTGCAAATTTCATCTAGATCTGTTAATGATAATTACTTAAATCCATATGTTGTCATTTACACAAACCCACAATCATGACACTCCATAAAACTATAGCTCCTTCATCAATTTAATCAAACACTTGGCGTGCAAACTCTATACACTGTATTTGTTTTGTACATCTCTAAGAGTGCATCCTCGTATAACATCCATCTCAAACTCACTGCAACGCACAAAAAAAGTCCATGGATCTGTTTTCATTCCATTTTTCTTTGACAACTATCCATGGTCTGTGCTAAAGCAAGTTCTCTAGTATTAAACTAAACCAACTAGAGCCTAGTAAAAATTACAGGAGGTATTCGAATGAAACTATTACCGATGGAATGCACATAGATGTTGCAGGAGCACAAACATCAGTTCTAATGGGCAGTCGTTTGTGAGATTTGGTGTGGTGATTTCACAAAACACTATTCAAATGGAAAAAGAATGGATTGTGTTGTGTCAAGAAGAAAAAGCATTTCCACGATCCCTTTCTATCTCAGTTATGCTCTCTGTACGAATGAGCCAGTTTTCCACAAACAAACAATGACCAATTTTTCTTGTAACAGTCACACGAAAAAGGTGCCCCCAAGGCTATTTCAGTGGGTCCATATGGTGCATATCCTACAAATCAATCCAGTCTCCACAACCAAGTTCACGTGCTTGATAAGCTTCCACGGTTTGTAGACATGCTGCTAGAGCTTGTATTTTGGCACAGGTTAGGAGGAAAGTCCAAACTCCACGACCTTGCTAATATCCCCTCAGCCTGTGTGAGAAAGGGACATTAGAGTAGAACATAGATATCTATCAAAGCATAATGGAAAAATAGGTCTCTATCAGATGTAGTCGCAGGTGACTTAGGTGTTACGTATGCAAACGCAGTAAGTATATGAGCCATGAAACCTGTTTGACAAAATACCTCAAAGAGATGTGGTCTCATGGGATTGCTAGGATGTAACAAGAAGAATGAACAGTGCTAATGTCCTCCCCATCCAATCTCACATTCTTCCAACTATGCATCTAAAAGGTCCTTTACTGTTATGCTTTGATGGGCGTCCATGCTCTTCCACACGCCTCCCTCCTGACAAAACCTGCCACACTCAACCCCCTGCACTCATCCAACACGCAACCTCCTTCACCAACAATCTCCACCAACTCCCTTGCCTCCAATAACACCCACATCCACTTCATTACTCCCCACAATGTTTTTAACCACTCATATTAAATTTCTTCCCCAAATCTTTCTCCCTCCCCTTTGTTTATAATTACATTTTATTTAAAAATTTTGGTGGCACTACAGATTCTGCAATCCTTTTTGAGTCATGTTTTCTTATTTATGTGAGTATTACACTTGCTGTAATACATTCAAGAGATCAAATGACCTACTCATACACAATACTTGCATTCCAACTTACAAGAAATATTAGGAAATGAAAACATTCAGATTACAATAGAATTTTTAAAGATAGATCAAATATATTCTACATTTAATCTTAAATAATCTATATAGTTCTTAAGACTACATCTAAATCCACTTTATAAGAGAAGGAATAATGTTATCTTATGCAATGGATTAGACTTAAGTTGGTATCATCACATGCTACGTGGGAAGGGAAATCCTTTGAGCTCAAGATCCATTTCGTTATCCTCATGATGGGAAGTAGAGAACCATGTTGGGGCAGTAATATGGGAAGGATTTTCAACTCTATCTTGATCATTCATTATTGAATATTCTTGCTCATATGGAAAATGAAAGATTTCATACTCATTGTGATGATCAACATCACACTCCTTAGATGAGAATGGTGAAGTCAAATCCTCTCGGAGGTCACATTCAATTTGCTCATCTGCCTTGGTTTCAAGGAATAAATTGTCCTTTTACATTTGTTCATCCATTATTGCATCGAGACAGGGACTTGAATTCTTCATCCATCTCCTTTTCATCATCAACGTAAAAATGAGAAAGGAGATTATCCATGATTACCTTGAATTCTTTGTCTTGAATCCAGGATGAAGCATGGTTTTCTTGCACTTATTCATTGTTGGTGGAATCTTAAAAAAATGGATCATCTGTTGCGTAATAAGAATCCTCCTCACTTGAATTCATTGTTTCATCAATAGGCTATGCTTTGAGCGAAATGAGTTGATGAATAGAGGTTCAATAATCATGTCTTCTTCATCATCTTCCAAGGTGCTAATTTGATTTGATTAAGAGGGTTAGAGGACATGTCACCCATAGAATTACACAATAATATTTCAGGGATAAACATCTCATAATGAGGAAAATCATCAAGATCTTCCTACTTATGACAAATCTCCTCTTCTTCCTCCACTTGACGAAGTGCTTCAAGGTGTTCATACCTTCTTTGCAATACCAATGCATATTTCTAAACTTCATGATAGGCCTCTGAATAAGAATTTCCTACTTTTGCACTCGAAGTCTTTGCACATACTCTCTTCTCAAAACATCCATTTCTTCATCCCCGTATGTAATAAAATCATCTAGAGGAAGGGAGATGAAGGACAATGTTCTCAAATTGTTAGTGAGTTATGTGAAGTTGAAAAAGTTACCTTCAGTGGATTCTGCACCATTTTGTCCTTCATACGACTTTTGTATCTCTTATGGATCTTCCTTATCCATATTTTGGATTCTCGATCATCGGAAACAAAAATTTCCATTTTTTCCCTTTAGAAACACTCTTCTTGAATTGTAACCACCATGACTTGATGATGGGATCTTCACAAATAAGAATTTTCTCCATTTTGGAAAGTCTTTTTCTTGATACTGTGAAGATTGTTTAGACCTTCTTTCCTTAAAATTTCTTGGCTTTGCAAGAGATGTTCTAGAATGATGAATGATTAAATTTTTTCTTTTTCAGAAATCCTCTTCTTCTTCTTCTTCTTCGATGTCACTCATTGGTACCTCACCCGAATTTGGAATTTTCTTCATTATGTTACGGGAAACGAATGTGACATGGATTCGTTCCTTGACGGAGTCGCCTTCCAAAACTAATTTTTCTTTGTAATCTATTTTCTTTTGTTTTTTATTTTTATACTTTTTTTGTAGAGATATTTGCAGTGCATGTGGGAACATATCTCCCGGTGGAGTCGCCAAAAATTGTTGGTGAAATAATTTGTCGATATGGAAAATTATGTGTTTCCACTAACCCTCATGGGGGTACACCCCTCTGCATTGAATGGTTCAGCTCCCATTATTGAATACAAACTAATATATTCCTATCTAAATGTTGTGTGTTGGCCAAATAGGTCGGGATCACACAGGACACTCCACTAAACCTGTGGCAAAGTGCTTGTACGGGGTACAAGGGAGGAAATTACAGCAATGAGGGGTGAAGGAGAGAAATTAGACAAAGGAAGGTTATTGTTATGAGTAGGCACAAGAAGAATTCAAACCCAATAACTGAAGTAGTTCAATATTATATATAGAGGAAAGAAACAATGAAGCTATCTAGTGAGAAGAACAAACCTAGACACACAGTTCTTAGATTCATTTATCAAAGATACATAGCTCTATCTTGATCACTATACTTGTAAAGTTTATAAAAGAGAGAAATAGAAGAATGCATAGGAAAAGGGAAATGGAAGAAATGTATCTTTATTTCATGTGTTGGTGATATCAAGCTTGACACCCAATTCAAAATCTACTATTGTTACAAATAACTAAATTTTTGGGATCCTTTAGAATGGAGAGGCCATCCCAATATATAACAATGTGAATTGTCTCTTCACCTACCCTCCACATGACTGTTCATGGTCTCATTCAACTTATGACTTTTCACCTTCATAGGAAGTGAGAAATAAGTTCCCTTTTTATAAATTAAAAAGAATTTTACAATGTAACTTAATAAATTCACTTAAGTGAATGAGACAAAATATAATTATTATGCTCAACGAAGAATTAAAAAGGGTAGAGAAGGAAGATGAAGAAAGAGAGAGGGAAGAATTTTATTTGATGAAGAATCTCCCTATGATGAAGAATTTTTTTGATTCATGCATCTTGATGATGAGTCTCTGGAGTGAGCTCCCATTCCTTGAATTCATTGCTGAACTGAGCTATCACAACTGTCAACTTATCTACCTCTAGAATGTAAATGCATCTTGACACCTTGGTCCATGTCTTAGGGACATCATTGATATTCTTGCATTGATGAATCCATTCTTTGTGATCCATTGTAATTGCAACAATACAAATTTTGATGTTGGTTAGGGACTCTAAGTTGTCTTCATTGAAGGAAAGAGAGTCACCTACCTCTTTCTTTACTAGCTCCTGAAAGGAAACAATGAGTTCCTCCGGTATGAATCTTTAGTGAACGGAGGGAGCTCGAGTTTCTGAACATAATTGTAGACATTGTTCATGGTCTTGAAAGTATGTTTTCCACAAGATTCTAACTTAGATATTGCATTCTTGAGCATTGCATATTTCATATCCATGATGTAGATCTAAACTTGAGACAAGTTCTCTGCAGTGGATGTGAACACGTTATTACTCACGAGGGTGTGAGAGTAAAAGGAGATCATCTCGGACACTAGTGGGAACATCTCATCCAAATGATTGACCTCTTTTGAAAACTCCTCCTTTTATTTCTTGAATTCTGAAAAAGTTACAAGGATGTACTTGATGAGAGAGATGACTTTTGGAAATAATGCCTTTCTATGCTCGATGATTTTATCAACCCATTTTTCACTAGCCTTCCCCGCATCATATATCCTTGGGCATTATTTTCTACCTCACGGATCAACACTTCTGGTCAAAGGAATGTATTTGATTAGAAGAGAGGATGTTGATTCAGGTTCCAAGAAGGGTTGAATGTAAACACTGAGATCTTTTACCTATTCCTCCAATTGCATAATTGTTTTCTTGTATTCTTCATTCCAAGGGAGGAGGTAGAAAACAAATTCCTTGAACATATGAGATTCACCCTCATGTGAATTTTGACCCAATAAGATGTGGGTCAAATCATAGTCTGATGGAGTCATGTTCTTAATAGAATTTTCAATATTAGACGTAAACAACTTCCTTCAACATACAGGTTACCTGAGATGCCACTGAAGAAGCATAATGTTGTCTAGGCATTTTTACTTTGCTTTGAATTCAATGTTCTGATATTTCTTCGAGACCGGGCATGATAATAAGCTGGGTTATCCTTGTCCCACTTTTGATCATTTCTTAAATCCATGGAAATGACTCTTTAGAAGTTGATACAATGTCATCGATCGAAGTACTTTCAAGATATTTTTATGGAACCAAATCTTGATCACCGTGGGGAAGATATTCCATTAGAGAATACATACCTAGATTCCTTTGAAGAGGAAGGTGTTGAAACAAACCAATCTTGCTTGACTTTATTTAGCTTAGTTCAACCAACACTCCTCAACTCACCGAAATAGCTTACTCGAGATTAACTATCTCACTCACTTTAAAAACTTATCGAGCTCACTTAACCAAATTCACCGGAGTGGTGTGGGTGGATCTAACCTACTCCATGAGTTGTTTACTTTGAATTATGATATTTTGAATACACGAATCCCTAAATCTCATTGTTGCACCTTGTGATGTTCTACCTCTATTCTTAGACACAACTGTGATCAAAATGATGCCTTAAGACCTCCGTGAAGGATGAATTACCCTATTTGAGCTATGTAATCATCATAAAACCTTGTGAAGATGTCAAAAAATAGCAAAATGGCTGAAAACAAAGCCTAATGTAACTTTTACATTCAAACAGAGACTTTCTATTTTTAGCGAGTTGAACTTAGACCTGCTTATTTTGGGATATTTTGCTGCTTTTCCCAAATTTGAACTTCTTGATCATCTAGCTTACTCAGTTAAACTTTGTTGATGATGCTTTTCTATTTTTAGCCACTTTCTAATTTTAGGTAGTTGTTTTTGCTTTTTCTTTATTTTGCTTTTTTACTATTTTTGGAAAGGTTGCACAGAGTTTCTCATTTTCAATATTATTTGAGTGCACTGATTTGAGGGGACTTATTATTTTTAGTAAGCTACTATTTTTAGAAAATGAGGATGTAAGATACTTACTATATTTAGAAACTACATTTTTCTACCTCGGTTTGTAACAAAAATGGCATCACTAGGTTAGGTTCCTCACCATGATCTTGTGCTCCAAATTTCAGCCATTTTCGCAACTTGTCGGTTTGTAACGAAGCTAGCTATATTAAGTTGACTTATGTTATGCCTCGGTGTTAGCATTTGAATCCCATGTTTTAATGTTTCTACTCAAACTATGGCTAGCTCTCCAATGTTTTGGTGACCCTCCATGTTTTGGTGTTGACATTTAACTTATAGGGTGACCTATATTTGATGCCAAAGAAGATCTACCGGTAAAAGAGAAGGTATAAAAGAATATATAGTTAAAATGCATAGGTGTTTTTGTGTGGAGTAATAGTGAATTGCTGAAAGGAGAAGAGAGGACTCGAATAATGAATACATATTTATAAGTCTCAAGAAAATTTGTGAGTATGGAGTGCAGAGAATAATGAACATATATCAAGACGATTTATGAAGAAGAAAGAAGCGATTGTCGAAAGTGCATAAAAAAATGTGAATAGGATCAATTGAAACAAGTGGGTGGAGTGAAATTATGAATACATATTAATAAAGCTTAAGGTAGAGTTTAGAAGGAGAAAAGAAGAAAATAACAAATCATTCGAGGCAAATTTTTATGAAGAATATTTATTTAATACATCTAATGAAGAAGTGTATTTGGGGATTGGTTTCTCCAATGAGTTGGTGCTCACAAATTAGATGATTTCGAGCTTGAAAATGGGGATTGGTGTCTCCAGTAAGTGGGTGCTCATGAATTTTCTCGAGTTAGTACTCGACATTAGGGATTAGTGTCTCCAGGAGGTTGGTGCCTACAAAAATTTGTAAAGTAGTTAATTTTTGTGACTGGGTTTGGAAAGTAGATCTAAGAAGTCTTTTCTCTATGGTTTTCTCTCGAAAGGGTTTCCACATAATCCTATGTTTCATAATTATTGGATCTTATATGATTGACGATAATGTGGATATTAGAGTTTTAAATAAGTAAAAATTGTATAATATTGATTCACCCCCTCTCAGTATTAGTGCGTGCTCTTCAATTGGTATCAAAGTGAGTTCCTTTAAGAGTAGTCTAACAACTAGAAGGTATATCTAAAGAAGCACACATGACGAGTCAAGAAGGATTCTCCTCAAATAGAGCTCCATTGTTTGATGGAACTAATTATGATTTTTGGAGTATAAGGATGCACACCTATCTAATGGCTCTTGGGTTTGACATTTGGCAATCAGTTATGAATGGTTATGCAGCTCCAACAACTCCTCCAATAGATCAAGTTGGAAAGAAGGAAAGTGAGAGCAATGCAAAGGATATGAATGCAATATTGTGTGGTTTGTCTGAATTAGAATTTTTTAAGGTGATGCATTACATTTCAACTAAGGAAATCTGGGATAAACTCAAGAACATCTATGAAGGAGATGATAAAGTAAAGAAATCAAAACTCTAAATGCATAGAAGTCAATTTGAGGGTTTGAAAATGAAGGATGATGAAAACATTACAACCTATCTTCTTCACGTGGATGAAATTGTCAACACTATTAGAGGGCTTGGAGAAGAAATTAAAGATGAGAATTTTTGTGCAAAAAGTGTTAAGATCTCTACCTTTGAGGTTTGATGCAAAAGTATATGTTATTTAAGAAATGAAGGACTTAAGAACCCTAACAATGGATGAGCTACATGAAATTCTCACAATGTATGAGATGATAAAAAGAAGTATAAAGCATCCAAGTGTGAGGCAACCTTCAAATATTCAAAGAAGTTTAACAAAAAGCCTGAACAACATGATTGCTCCAACAATGATTCAAACAAGGAAGAAGCTCATTTTGTCATGAAACTAAAGAAAGGATCAGGAAAATACAAAGGTAAGTTACCCTTCAAATGTTTTAATTGTGGTAAAGTAGGGCACTATGCTTCTAAATGTTGATATAGTGATAATATAGAAGATTGTAATATGAAGGAAGGCAACAAGTATTATCAATCTAAGAATAACTATAAGTAAGGAAAATTTGAGAAAAGAAAGAACTTCCACAAGCATAAGAAAAATATCTACATCAAGGAAGAAAGTATTTTTCTAAAGCAAATGAAGAAAGAAAAACTACCAATGCTAAAGAATAATCATTGTTCATGACAATAAAGATAAAAGAATGCAAATAAGAGATGGTTTCATAAGATGAAGAAGATGCTGAAGTTGAAGGTGAAGTAAATCTTGAAGAAGAGCTTATTTGTGCCCTAGAGGAGATCAAAATACTAAAGAAAAATAATCTGAAACAAAAACAACAATTTTAGAAATATGAAGAATAATATGGTGCCTAAAAGTCAAAATTGACACAAAATATTGAAGAATCTAATAAGATCATTATTGGCCTAAAGATTCAACTTGAAGATATGAAGAAGATGAATGAGGATGTAAGAACCCAACCGAAACAAAAGGAAGAAAGTGTGAGAAGCATGAATCGATATTATTTCCTTAAGAAAGGAACTTGAGAAAATAACTACTAAGTTGAACAAATGTCTCAAGTTTGATAAGAGCTATGAATTATTAGATGATATTATCAATAATAAGAGATCTTCATTTATCAAGACTAGTCTTGAGTACAAAGAAGATCGGGGGGACCACCAAAGAAGATCCCAACATGCTACCAAAGAAGGAAAATGTAGACAATTCAAAGACCTACGCATATGCTCTTAAAAGTACAATAAAAAATGAAAGCAATAGTAAAAATGAGACTCATGTTCCTCAAAATATAAAATATACCAACATTCCTCCAAAAGAGAGCTCAGACAAACGTAGAACCTTTTTTCTTCTTAGAAAACATCACATAACCAAGTTTTAGAATTCTTTTTATCGTTATTTTTTTCATGTAATAAATTTGGGCATAAAGTAATTGAATGTAGAACTCATGAAAAAAATGATAGGAAGATGAATGTAAGTACAAGTTCTTATGTACCCTCAAACATAAAAACTATAAATCATTTGCTCCTTTGATGGATTTTAATGTTGAATGTTATAAGTGCCACAACTATGGACATATTGCACACTTTTGAAGAAGTGTTTTTGTGGAATCTCATAGTAAAAAGAAGAAAGAGGAATTGATGGATAATTATAAGGATGAACTAGAAAATCTTGGAAGAAGAAGCCGAGTGAGTAATTAATAAATAAAAATCCATGTTTGTTCAAACAATGTTTCATGCAAAAATAAAGGAAATCAATGGTATATTGATATTTTCTGCTCAAGCCACATGAATGGAGACAAAATTAAATTTCTCACTTTGAAATAAGTAAATGGAGGCACTATGAAGTTTGGAGATAATGCTACAACAAGAATTTTAGGTAAGGGTACTATTAGCCTTAATAATGGAAGATCAAAACTGAAAATGTCTTGTATGTTGAAGGATTGAAGCATAATCTTTTGAGTGTGAGCCAAATGAGTGATCAAGGGTATACTGTCACATTTCATGCTAAAGGATGTGAGATTAGAAAGGAAAAATTAGGAAAGGTAGTTGTTGATGCTTACAGGACAACTAATAATCTTTATATTCTCAGTGAGATTAAAGGAGAAAAATGCTACATGGGGCAAGCAGATGAGAGTTGGTTATGACATAGAAGAATGGGCCATATTAATTTTTATAATTTAGTAAAAATTAGTTCCAAGCAAGTTTTTAGAGACATGCCAAATATTACTAAACCAACAAACACACTTTGCAAGCAATGTCAACATGGGAAGCAGATAAGAGTTACATTTAAGACAAAGGAATACTCAACTACAAGGTTATTAGAACTTGTTCATACTAATTTTTGTGGGCATAAAAGGACTCAAATCATGCAAGGTGAGAGATATTTCATGTTATTTATTGATGATTATTCTAGAATGACATGGGTTACATTTCTAAAAGAAAAATTTGAATCATTTGAGAGGTTTAAGGCATTCAAAGCCTTAGTTGAAAATGAAACTGGTAAGAGAATCAAGTGCCTAAGATCTGACCATGGAGGATAATTTACTTCAAATGAGTTTGAATAATTTTGTGAGAATCATGGAATAAGGAGACATTACTCAGCTGTAAGGACTCCTCAACAAAATGGCAATTTGTAGAGAGAAAGAATAGAACGGTCTAGGAGATGGCAAGAATAATGCTAAATGATTCTAAGTTGTCTGATATGTTTTGGAGAGAAGTGGTCAACACAAAAATTACATTTTGAATAGAGGGAAAATTAGAGTAAACAACAACAAGACACCTTATGAATTATGGAAGGGCATACCAACAACAGTCAAATATTTCAGAGTGTTTGGAAGCACATGCTATATCAAAAGAGATGATGAAGACTTGGGTAAGTTTGATTCCAGATTTGATGAAGGTATTTTTCTTGGTTACTCTTTAAAAAGAAAAGATTATAGATGTTACAATATGAGAACATACAAGATTGTTGAAAGTGCAAATGTGAAAGTGGATGATATCAAGTATAAAAAGAATAAGACATAAGAAACTAATTATTCAAAGGAAGCAAGCAATGAAGATGAAGAAGAAGATGAAAAAAGAAGTTGAAAGAAAGGACACAAAACACCATCCAGATCAATCCAAAAGAACCATTTAGAAAATATATTATATAGGTGACAAAAACATTGGAGTACAGACTAGAAGAAGATTGGAAAATATAGCTGAACATGCAAATTTGTCTTTACTTATCTAAGATAGAACCTAAGAATTTTACTGAAGAAAGTGAAGAAAAGCATTGGATTGGAGCAATGGAAGAAGAACTAGATCAAATTAAGGAGAATGGAAAGTGGAACTTTTCCCAAGACCAAAATATAAAAATGTGATTGGCACCAAGTGGGTTTTCAGAACAAGCTAAATGAAGATGGAAAAGTTGTAAGAAATAAAGAAGGTTAGTCTGTAAGGGGTATGAATAAGTTGAAGGTATTGAATTTGAAGAAACATTTTCTCTTATTGCATGTCCGAAAGCTATTAGAATGTTTTTGGAATTTGTTTGTTTTAAAAATTTTAAAGTATATCGATGGACGTTAAATCAACGTTTCTAAATGGGAATTTGGAAGAAGAAGTTTATATTGAACAACTAAAAGGATTCATTTTATCAAATGATAAGGATTATGTATGCAAGATGAAGAAAGCTCTTTATGGATTGAAACAAGCCCTAGAGTCTGGTATTCAATATTGACAAGTATCTATAACAACAAGGTTTTAAGAAGGGAATTGCTTGATAACAATCTATACATCAAAATTGAAGGTGAGAATCAATTGATTGTTATTGTGTATGTTGATGATATAATTTTTGGAGGAAGTAGTGACAATATGTGTCAAGAGTTTTTTGTTGAAATGAAAAAGGAGTTTGAAATGTCCATGCTTGGTGAGTTATCATTATTTCTTGGTTTACAAATTTCTCAATCAGACAAAGGCATATTTATTTCACAAACTAAGTATGTTAGAGATGTTGAAGAAGTTTAGAATGGAATATTGCAAACCAGTTAGTACTCCTATGGTCACAAGTTGTAAGTTAAGCAAGGATGATGAGTCTCTTGAAGCAAATCAGACTCTTTATAGATCAATGATTGGAAGTTTATTGTATGTGACGACATCAAGACCATATGTGATGCAAGCAATAGGTTTGGTAGTATGTTTTCAAGTTGATCCAAAATAAACTCATGTGTAAGCTATCAAAATAATATTCAAATATCTTTAAGGTATAATGAATTATGGCTTCGGTATCCTAGAGATGAATATTTTACTCTAAAATAATTTACAAATGTATATTGGGCTCGTTGTGTTGATGATAGAAAGAGTACAAGTGGAGGAGCATTATTTTTGGGAAATAGCCTCAGTATCTTGGTTAGAAAGAAGTAAGCTTCTATTTATTTATCTACATTGAGGCAGATTACATTGTGGCGTGTCATGTTGCACACAAGTTCTATGGATGAAGCAAACATTGAAGGACATCAAGGTAGAGTTTGATTTTCCAATTTCCATACTTTGTGATAACACTAGTGCAATAAACATATCAAAGAATTTGGTTATGCACTCTAGAAAAAGCATATTCCCATCAAGTATCATTTTTTGAGAGAGAAAGTTGTAGAACAACAGTTAAGTTGGAATATATTGCCACAAAATAACAAATTGCTAATATTTTCACAAAGCCTCTTCCAAAAGAAACATTTGAATATCTCAAACAAAATTGGGAGTCATATCTTTCTCATCCAATCACTAAATTCAAAGCTTGAATAAAGAGGGAGCCAATTACCATATTATATTTTAGCTCCATAGTAAAGACATACCCAAAGAGAATAAAATGTGACAATTGGTGTCTATTGATCATACTTGTAGAGAAAAATGAGCAAGATCGAAAACCTTCTTCTTTAACTACCTCAAATTTTTCTATAGTAGAAGAGTTTGGAAAGTGCATCTCAAAATTGGGTTCTAAAGAAGTGTAGGTGGAATCAAAGGGGCATATATAGAAAATATGTGATGGATCAGGTCATAAGGAACAACAGAGTAAATGCAATGATGATAGAATTCACAAGGAAGAGGGAATTAATAGAGGTCAAGATAGGGACCGAACTCTTGAAAAAAATCATGACAGACCACAATGTGAAGAGATCAAAAGCACCTAAAAGCAATAAGATTTTGATATAATTTGGTTAATTAATATAATTCTTAAGATCAAAGATGATCTATTTGCTTACAACATTGACCGACTATATATAGGACAAATACAATTTCCATGAGAGAATGAGACTATGTATCTCAATTCGCATCAATCCATTTCTAGGTGAGAAGGAATCAATATTGTTGGTTTTGGTGTTTCTTACATCAAGGAGCATGAAAGTGCAGTTCATGTGCTAGAAATATTGAAATCATTTTGGATGATAAAGTAGAGTTCATCTAAACTAAGTTCTTAAAAGAAACATCAATTCAGGGGAGCTGAAACTAAGGGGGAACTACTCAAATACAATATAGAAAAATGATAAACAAGAATATTTTGTCCCTTTTTTCCATTTATGTCAAAGGGGAAAGTTACGAAAGGGGGATAATTGGGAGAATTACGACAAAGGGGAGTATTATACTCTTGTTACTTTAAACAACATGGTAATTTCTTATGCAAGATTATAGGTTTCCATCAATGAAAAAGGGGGATATTGTTGGATTTATTATCATTAATATCAAAGGATATCATCTAAATCTCATAGTGTAGCTTGTCTAGAACTTGGAGTGTAGATGGTCCAAATTCCTATTATCCAGATCTCATAGTATAAATGGTTTGGAGCTCGAAGGTTCTCACCTAGATTGTTGATTGTCCAGAGATAGAAGTTTAAATGGTGCAGATATGATCTCATAACAATGTTTCTCATATGGATCTCATAATACATTTAGTCTAAATATTTCCTAGATTGTTGATCATTCGGAGTTTGGAGTATAAATGGTCCGAGCTCATCTATATTGTTGATTTTCTAAAGCTAAAAGTATATATGGTCCGAGCCGAGATTGTGAGATGTTTCTCATATAGAGCTCATAATACATTTGGTCTGGATCTCGATAGTATGTTTGTTACAGATCTTGGAGTATAAATGGTCCAGAGCTCGCCTATATTATTGATTGTGACGGAGCTCGAGTATAAATGGTTTGGAGTTCACCTAAAATGTTGTTTGTCTAGAGCTAGGAGTATAAATGGTCTGAGCTCGATCACCAAAGCTCGCTTGAAATGTTTGTCATCCGGAGCTTGCAAGGAATTGGTCTAGATTTTATGGTTTGTTTGGTTTAGAGATATATGTATTAAGCCGACTCATGCTCTATCTTGGCGTTAGCATTTGAATCCCCTATTTTCAAGTTTTGACTCGTACTATGGCCAAATGTCCCCTGCTTTTGGCAACCCTCCTTATTTTGGCATTGAAATTTAACTTATAAGTTGAGCCATGCTTGATGCTAAAGAAGATCTATAGGTCGAAGATAAGGTATAAAATAAGATATAGTTAAAATAAAGAGGAGCACTTGTGTGGAGTAATAGAAAACTAATGAAAGGAGAAGAGAGGAGAAAATAATGAAGTAATATTTCTAAGACTCAAGTAATTTTTTGAGTATGGAATGCATAGCATAATGAAGAAATATCAATAAGATTTATGAAGAACAGAGGAGTGATTGTGTGAGAGTGCATAAATGAATAAGAATAGGAGAAAGTGGAACAAGTTTGTAGAGCAACACTATAAAGACATATCATTAAAGCTTAAGTTAGAGTTTAGAAGGAGAAAAGAAGAAAACTAATAAATGATTCAAGGAAATTTTTGTGAATAAGATTTACTTAATACATATAGGGAAGAATTGTATTTGGGGATTGGTGTCTCCAGTGAGTTGGTGCTCACAAATTAGCTAAGTTGGTGCTTGGAATTGGGGTTTGGTTTCTTCAAGAGTGGGTAATCACCAATTCGTTAAGTTGGTACTCAACATCGGGGATTTGTGTCTCCAGTAGGTTGGTGCATATAATAACATTTGTAAAGTAATTAATTTTTGTGATTGGATTTGGACAGTAGATCCAAGTAGTATTTTCTCTGTGGTTTTTTCCGAAAAGGGTTTCCATATAAATCCTATGTTTCATAATTATTAGATCTTGCATGATTGCTAAAAATGTGGATATTAAAATTTTAAATAAGTGAAAAATTATCTAATATCGATTTAACCCCTTTCGAGTATTAGTGTGTGCTCTTAAAAGAAATCATGGTTAAAGGAAATGCCAAATCTAATTGATCTATTTATATATTACATGCTAGGTGGAGAATGACATGTGGTTTGAGGCATCTTTAGAATTGTGCCAATGTCGGTAGTGCATGGGGTGCCCACAACACTTCTAATGTTTTTGTAAGACTCTTTATCCATGGTTAGAGTTTGAGAAGAAGTTGAATCCATTCCAAGAACTTCATTGTATGGGAAACACCTAGAGTTTAACAATGACATATAAATTTAGGAAAACAAGCAACCTAGAAAGTTACAAAGTCATATTCGAGTAGGTCTAAGATTGTACACAAGGGGTTAGATCATACGGTGCTCGACCTAACTCGATGGTATGGTCTTGACCCAAGTGTAATCATGGTTCTAGTCCAATTTGAGAGTATTACCCAGTTCATATCTCCTGTTTCATTATTGCAAAGTCTTAGATATCTCTAGAAAACATCAAGAATCAACTAAGTTCTTCTATACCTCCATTTTGTGCTTTTGATTACATATTAGGTTAATTATTTAATGAAAATTATTCCTATCTAATATAAGTTACAAATTTGAATTAGTATTTGTATTGTATCATCTTTTTAGATTTGTAAATCAACTCTAATATATCCCACACGTAATTAAATTGACCTAAAATTTAATTAAGGGTTAAACATTTTAGTGAACCTGATTTCAATAAAAGCCTTAACCTAATCTAATATCTTCTTAATTCCTTATGTATTAATCTCATCGATCGAAACCCTAGTTAAATTAGGGTTTTCCTACTAAATGCTCTTTCTCATCAGTTTATATTTTCTTGTGCTCATCTTCTTGGCTTCTTCTTTTGCTCCATCCATCACTCTTAATGAATATATCAAGTGTTATCATATTTTCCAAAGTATCTTCACCAAACTTGGTCATATTTGTATTCATCTTGTCACATATCCTGACTACGTCATGGCTATGATGCTTGAACCTTTCTCCTTCCAAGATTAACCCATAACCTTCACCATTAATGGGTTACCTCCTTAAGATATCATTCAAAATGGTCTCCTACTTTATGTGTAAGTCACCATCTGTAGTATTTTCATCAAACATATTCTTATTGATAATGGTTTTGGCCTCAACATTTGGAATATTTCCTTTTACATCATTTGGGAATTACTACCAACAAATTTTCCTCTTCTTCTATTAATATTCGTGGATTTGATAATATGCAACATCAACCCCTTAGCTAGATCACATTGCACATCACTTTAGGGTTTTACACCCTACCAACCCTCTGCCATGTTATACCCAATGATCTCAGCTATAATTTTCCCGTAGGACATCCTTAATTCATGTTATGCACATCATACCTTATACACTTCATAATTGCCTCAAGTTCCCTTACCAAGGAACCATTTTCACCATCAAGGCTGATCCTTCTCCTTGTAAACCTTGATGAGATCACCATCCCTTGTGTTTTTCCTTTTCCCCTTCTTTTCACACTTATAGAAAAGCATACTAATTATTATTACAACATGGATTCGTTGGACATGACCTTGGTTGTAGTAGTCAAGGCATTTTGGAACCTCCTCACATAAAATCACAATAGTCTAAAGAAGGAATTGGGTATTCTATGTGCCTACGGTGTAAACCTAATTTAGCTATGTAATTCCTACCAACATCACATCACCTATTACTCAAAGTAATCACCGTACAATCAACATCACCCCTATAATTGGTTCACCTTGAGCTCATTGATGCCAATGCATCACTAAATATCCCATCCTTAGATGTTTTTCTTAATGAAGAATCCCTCCTCGAATATGTCGGTGCATATGAGGATCTCCCTCCATTCTATCATAAGAATATGTTTCCTCATATTCTATCACCTCAGGCATATTTTGGGGATGGTTTTTTGACACAACACTTGATGCAAAAGATATATCTTTCCCACTCAACCATATTGGTGTCCCAGTTTCACTTTGAAATGAACTACCCATTTGAAAAAAATTCGTTCTTTTTAAAATAGCGGCTCGTTTTGTGTTTTTATTGCAGAAGATGCCCAGTATTGCATTAAGATATTCCCGAAGAATCACATGAGCCAATTTTGACAAATACCTAGATCTTTGAAACTCATTTTATCGTTTCACCAAGTTTTGTCTGTGGGAAAATTATATTTAATTATTTAAAGCCCCATTTGAAGTAAATTGCGCTCCGGTTTAACCCTATTGAAGTTTTGCATGTCAATATTCACATATACTAGTAGGGTTTTCACCAAGAATGGATCCTGGGCTTTGTCTGTGACTTCTGGAAACATTTTTCGTTTTTATTATTTTTTATGTGTTTTTCTCTGTGAAATTCCCCTAGGTCAATTCCTTCGCCAAGGCTGATCTGTTTTCTTTCCCAGTATTTGGAGATCATCTGCGCGCAGCCGCCGTAAGGAATCACCTCGGGAAGAAAACTTCTAGTAAAAAAAGACAAAGTCATGCACAAAAAGCCTCTCCTAGGCAAGTCACATTTTTTTGGAATAAATGGATTTTATGAAAATAAGAAAAATATTTCCATCAATGCGTAGAGCTCGAGAAGATATGCACTTTTAGAGAAAACGAAACCTAAAACGGAGCCACAAAATGAAAGTTATGGCACATGCAAGTTTTTGCTGCTACATCTTCCCTGGACCCTTTCCAAAAATGGAAAATTTTATTCCATGCTTGTGTTTTCTTCACCAAAAATCCAAAAAGGAAAGAAATGTTGTTTTTATGCTAGTTGCAATTTTCAAGGCTGCCTTCGTGTCTAGTTTCTATCTTTGCCCTAAGTGACGAATTCTCACCTAATTTTAAAGGTAGAAGTCATAATGCAAGTCGCACTTTTGGAAAAGAGCTATGTTTCATACAAGTCACATTTTTTTGAAGGAAGCCTTTAAGCTTCCGATAGGAATTTTGGCAATGGCAGGCATGCGGTAATTTCTTACCTACCTAGCAGGGTAATTTTTCCCATGAAGTTAAAGTCACTTAAGCTGCAATGGGAATATTAGAGGTGCAGGTGGGGATTTCTTGTCTTCCCCGTAGGGTAAAAATTCCCATTATAAAAGAAAAATCACTTAAAGCACCGGTGGGAATTTCCTACCTGCTTGGCAGGGTAAAAATTCCCATTATGAAAGTCAAATCACTTAAGTGGAAGAAGGGATTTTTAGAGCTGTAGTGAAGGGTGAAAATTCCCATCAGAAGTTGACTTCTTATTTTTAGAATTCACCCTTGCCAAAAAGTGTGACCCACCTTGGGTGAATAACAATGCATTTAATAATATTTATTAATGTTTATTCACCCAATTTTGGTGCCATAAATAGAAGGAAAGTCAATGCATGAAGACAAGCCAAAGTGAACTGAAGGTAGCATGCTAAAAATAAATAAATTTAATTTATTTAATGGCAGCCATGAGCATGCAAATTTGGGCGCCCAAGTTGGAGGAATAAACATGTTTGTTTATTAATTAATTGCTAGGAATAACATGGACAATTATTAGAAATAGAATGTTGAGGGTTATATAAGCATGGGCTGCCATAAGTGAAGGTGTAATTAATTATTTTTGCAAAGGATTGCAGCCCAGACAGTTTTGGCGCCCAAGGAAGGAGGATTTTTGCATTGAAGTTTATTTTCCACTGCTGGGAAGCTTCAAAGTTTGGCACCTAGGGTTGGAGGAGCTTGATTTAAGCCTTGTTAATTATCTACATGTTGGTATAAGTGCCTGTATTCATTACATGTGCTCATATAAGTGAAAAAGGGTGCTCAAATAAATGTTAGATACATTGAATATATCTTCTGAATCTGAAGAAATTGCGAGATCTACACAAATTGATCTAATTACAAGGGATTCCGACAAAATTAAAAGAATAAGAGCTCAGATAAAGATTGTTCCAGCCATGATGAAGCATGATGAAAGAAAAGGATCAACAGAATCATGCATAGCTTCCAGATTTGCTGAAGTTAATGATACAGAAATTGACCCTAAACCTATTACCAATTTAATTGATAGATCTAGATGTCATAATTGTAAAGGCTTCTAGCAAAAATTCATCCTCTTGTTTCTGACACAGCCTGTGTAGAAGTCATTGCATGGAGAATTCCTTCCAGGAGCTTGTGCATGTGCTCCCAATCTTCCAGTTGAAGCCATCATCAAATTTACTTTGCATGTATTGAAGAAGAATTGCAAAAGCTTCAAAGATAAGAGGGAAGACAAGGCAAAGACAATACTCGCAAGTGAATCACGGTCACACCTTCAGATCCAGCTTGGTGGGAATCAAAGATGAAAGATTCAACTACATGCAGAATATGGAAAAAGAACAAGACTGATAGTGTTGTAGCTTTCTTCTAATTTATTTTCCTCTTTCTTCTTCTTTTCTCCGACAAAGTAATTGAGCGATCAATTAAATTATAAAACTTAAGTGATTGGTTTAAAAGTCATTACTTGAAGAGGTCATTTACTTGGAGATAGGTGACAGACATGCAAAATAGAAGGTTCTATTTTCAGTTATAAATCATGCATGTCATGCAAAGAGGAATTCTAGGAGGGAGATTTCAGTTTTTTTTCTTTTACAACTTCCACATGTGCCAGTTCACTTATAGTTTCCTATTTGTAATTTCCCCTCTACATGCTATAAGTAGAGGAAGAACCTATGGGTTAAAGGATGAAAATTTGTAAGTAGCATTCTTGTGTTCCAGACTTTGTGCTGAAACCCCTGATAGCTATTTGAAGCAAAGGAATAGAAAGGAGCAGATTTTCTGGAGAACTTTGTGTCACGGTGCATTTTGTTTCTAAATTTTTTTCTTAGATATACTTATAGACTTTGTGTTATTCTAGATCTAGATCTGAAAGTCGCTTTGCTTAGAATTCTATGTGTTAATATTTATTGGTCTTGTCTATGTGCATGCAATCAACTCTGTAATCTATTGATTGGGTTACACATCTTCCCTCTTTCTTTCCTGTGTTTATATTATTTCCTTCTTCATCAGATATTTCATTTCTTTAATAGCTGCTTACTTGCTGCAAAACTATACAACTATGGTTCATGAGCTGCATGGTTAAAGTAATACCCCTAAATAGATACTAGCATATTTAATTGAAAATTTTTACATGGGAGCCTCACTGGTAAATGAGGGAGATTTATCTCATGACTGCTTAGGTTTTTAGCTATGCAGAAAATCTAGCCAACACATATGTTGAAGATCACTCTATTTATGCGAAATCACAACACCCCGAATGCTTTGATTATTGATGGGGCATTCGGTGTGATTGCACAACATGGATCTATTCCCGAGTGTGGGACTTTGCAATTGAGAAACCTCTTTAGACAAAGTCCGGCTTCCTATTCTTGAATCTTGAGACCACATGCCCAAATTGTAGAGAAAACTAATCTAATCCCACCCTTATGCTTTCAAGGATAAAAGGATGCATGAAAAGTAAATCTATTCTAAATGGAGGTGATGCAACAATAAGGAATGTTGAATATCTTGCACTTGTATAGTAATGAAACAAGTAAATCTGAAGAGGGTAATTTAACACCACAAATAAAAATATCTACAGTAACCCATTTACCTTTCAACATAACCCATTGATACCTTGCAATAACAAGTAAATAATGCACAATAGTCTCTAACTATAATGAAAGATCAGATAAGACACAATAAACACAAAGAAGGGTTGATAATCATCCAAAAATATGTATTATTACACCAAAAGTTGATATGATGAATTACAAAGGGGCCAAAAGGCATAAAAATTGCATTACAATTTCAATGGGAGGCTTAAACTCCATAGAGTTATCATATACAAGAAAGAAGGGAGGGACAAAGACAAAGTATCCAAAAAAATTTAAATGAGCCCCTCCTTACAATTTATAGAAGAATATTATTAGAGAAGAGAGAGAAACAAAGTCTGAAATTGTTTCAAAATCCATCAAATATCATCATTAAATCCCTGCAATGGTGGGAAAAACCTTAAAATTCCATCTCCTTGTACCATGCCTTGTGTTTGAAGAAATGGCTTCATGATGCACCTAGGTATGGCTTCTAGCTCTGTAACTTCATCATGAAAATTTTCCCACCAAACTCATTAAATTCTCCTCCCTGATCATCCCATGTTGAAGAGCTTGAAATTAGCTTTCCATCAACTGTAATTTTGTGAAAAAATGGTGGAGTATAAAGGAAGATATCATCATTTTTGCATGGGTTGCTTGATTGGGTTCAATACCCGATACCCTCCTAGTTTCTAGATTTTGATGTGTCTATTGGATTTTTCACTAAATCCTGCTTTCCAAAAACTACAATTTTTCTAAAAATGGCCAAAAATTGCTCAAGATATTCAATTTTGAAAATGGGCCATGATTTGGCTCCCCTCCAATGCATCAAGCTCATTACACCACCCACCAAGCCAAAAAAATTGAATGCAACTCATCCTACATTCCATCAAGCTAGTTCTCGATCAAAATTCAAATTTTTACCTACCACCTAACATGAGCCAACTAATCAGCTTGGAATCCAATGTATTGACTCGGCAGCAGGCTGTTTGAAAATATTAGGTGGGAGTCGTTGTTTTACGGGCTTTCGGACCCATCCTTTTCGTACATTGCACACCCAAGACCCCAAAAACAAATCACCTCTACTTCAAAATGGTCCACTCTTAAAACTTGAAAAATACCCACCTTTGAACTCACCGCAATGTGACACGTAGACCATGTATTTTGGACTTGAGATCTATTTTCTTGAGACATCTCCTCGCCTATGTTTGAGTTCACCTCGCCCCAATGTCTCAAAACTCATTGCATGCGATCTCTGAATCGTTTGATCCTCGAAGTCTGAAAATTTTAGACTTCATGCCTCCTTCGAGTTACTTGTTCTACCAAGCTTCTCTCAGCCGAGTCAGCCTCATCCTTTACTACTGATGTTGAGCACCTCTTACCTCTGAGCTTCACCAAAACCTTCGCCGACATCGACTCCCAAACTCCTCAATTCGTAGCGACGAGTTATCTTCATTCCGAGTCGATCATCGCATGTGAGCCCATCCTTTACAAGCTCTCCTGGGAGATCCCCCACTATGTATTGCTCATGCTCTCCCCTGACTCAGCCCTCTAAGTTGATTTTCTCCACTATAGTTGGCACCATGGCTTGCCAAACAAAGCCCATATGAGCTCGCAACGTTCGTCTCGACTTCGATGCTCCTCGCCGATAAGCCTCAAGCTTGATCCTTGTGTATCCTCATTCACCTTCCATGATCTCCAATTCAAGCTACTGCGTACTATGCTGACCCCCCAATCATTGATCTTCTCTACTCATCGGATCGGCCTTGGCTGAATTTATCCGACTCACCCCAAGGGCCTACCAATCTGCTATGTATTGCAAAAACATGGTGCTAAACCCAAACCGCATATGCGATGCTAGGAGCTCGATGGCACCCAAATGCTCGACCGGTTACCAATATAAGTTGGCTTACTAAGGTACTCAAGTGAGATTTTGCTCAACTTGCTCCTCAATGTAAACATTAGCTAGTTGAGTAGCTCGATGAGCTATTTTTCTAGCTCGGTGGCCAATAAGGCTAAAATGTAAATTTTGACCCCGAACCCCCAACTTAGGATTTTTTTGAATTTATTCATGTCCAAGGCCCGATGAAGACTACAAGCAAGGGGTTTTGAGGTTTGTCATATTTTTAATCCATTTTTCTCATTTAATTTTGCTTGCTTTGGCTTGGTGTGGGCCTACGGGGCTCACGTCTCATCATTATTTAAAGTAATCTCAAGGGTTAAAACTTAGAAGAGGAAAAATTCCTCAATTATAATTTTCATTCCGTAAATCCTTGAATGTGCTCCTAAGCCCTGAACACTACATGTGCCTCAGTTTGATCCCTAGGTGCCTTGTCAAGTGTCTGGGTCCCTATTGTCCAATTTGACCCGAGGGGCAAAATTAGATAACAATTTTGTGAATCACGGGGACATCTGATTCCTATATGTTCTAGACCAGTAGCCTTAATTTTTCCATCAAGCACGAGGTCAGAACTAATTTCTTTTAACTCATATGTACCCTATCAAAGCTGCCCCTAATACTGTTGCTTGCAATCTCAATTTTCATAATAAAATCTTTAAGTTAAGATTGTGAGAGTGGAAAATTGTCTTAACCTGGGATTTTCACATGTTCCTCTCTGCTCGCAACCCCGATTTGCAGGATTGAGAAGGAACTTTTGAATCTATCTCAAAACATGATTCGCCAAACATGAGGCACACAACAACTGATGATTGTTTGGCATGCATTACACATTACAAATTTTTAAATAAGACATTCTCTAAGTTAAGAAATCATGAAGCTCTATTAAATTTTTATCTTTCTCTTTCTTCTAAAAGAATGCTTATGACATGCTACTAAGGGCTATGATCATTAAATTTATGACCTTACGGGGACACTTAGAAGTTCACCTATGATTGGTATTGAAGGACTCAAATAATGAAAACTTAGTAAAACCTGTCCTTAATCCTAATTTTAGTTGCTCTACATTTGTTTTCTTTTGAATTCTATTACTGTTCCTTACAAGTATGAAATTATTTCTTGTTATGACATTCAATTTGGGAGGCACACTGAATTAAAAAATGATGTAACTAGGAGAAATAAAACTTATTCCAAAGGCACTTACAGAAATTGAAACCTAAATCTGCAAGAAGACAATGTGCATATGCACTTAGAGGAATTCAAAGCCTAAACTAATATATACAAGGGTGATAATTTTCCTTTCAGTAATAATGCTTTAAATAGACCTCATTAACCGTAATCGAAGTTCCTCTCCTTCCAAAGTAGATAGTTAGAAAGAATTGCTACTCTTACATCTTGTGACCATGTAGGGGCCACTCTAAATGGCATCAAACTTGGAATGCCTGCCCAGCTTTTCCCGATCTGCATCCCATTTTAGAACTAGGTCCCCCTCCCTGGGGTCCTTGCCTTGGATTTCTTGTCAAATGTCCTCTTGACTAAGGGCTGATCCTTCTCAATGGTTTACATTACATGCTCTCTTGTTTCCTCCAATTCCATCAAATCCACATTCCTAACTTCCATAGGTTCAAATTATGAAAAATATAGCTATTTCATGAGCTCTAATGCCAACAACTCCAGTGAGATGGGAAACACTTATTCTTTCTCGTATACTAAATTATATGGAGAGTTTCCGTTGACATTTTAGGTGTTATCATGTCATCCCACAAGGCTTATTTGAGCTTGGTATGTCATGTTATTTGGTTTTCATCCAGACTCCTTATGATGATCTTCAACAAATTCTTATTTGTGGACTCTGCTTGCTTGCGTTGCCCCTTGGGGTAGTAGTTTGATAAGGTGCTCAAATAAATACCATTCCTAACAACCCATGATGTGATCTTTGAACCTAGGAATGCTAGAGCATTATCTGATATAATAATGGCCAACACTCCAAATCTTGTCATTATTCCCTCATAGAAGTATAGTATGCTAGACTCGTTTGCTTCCTTGAGTGCTACCACTTTGGTCCACTTGGTGAAATAGTCTGTTGCCGTCAGGATCCACTTGTGACCCTGGATCAAATTTAGATTAATGACCCCGATGAAGTCCAATCCCCATTGCATGAATGTTTGTTCAACTGAAATAGGATGTAATGGAAGTGCTACTAGCCTCTCCTTTCCTGTGAAGAATGCACATTTTTACACTTCTTGATCCAAGTGTAGCAATCACTAAACATTGTGGGACAATAATAACCCATCTTCATTATTTTGAGAGTTGTTACCTGTGGAGAAAAATGACCTCCAACCTCTCCATTGTGAAACTCATGTAGCACATTTTCAATTTGATTGGTTCTAATGCACCTCAATAGGACTCCATTTATGTCTTTCTTGAATAAGACACCGTCAATAATCACATACGGAATGACTTGGAGCTTGAAATATCTCCTCTTTTCTTTGCTCATTTCTTGAGGGCATAAACCTGTTTGTAGGAAATGTATCATGTCTTGGGTCCAACAATAGGTAGGCACACCGTCATCTAGTTGTTCTTGATTATTTTGTAGTAGTAAAACAACCTCCTTTTCACGATCACTTGCTTCAACATGTTGAATGGAAGCTAGTTATTCACACAATCCATTTCTATGAACTAATTTGGTGACCTTGATTTCAATGTCATATTCCATGACATGAGTGATCCATCCTACCAGCTTTCTCATTCAAGTCCTTATTCAAGAGGAAGTCCTTGACTCCCGCATGGGATACTAGTAGTTGAATCATGTTGTTCGAAACTACGTGCTTAAACTTATTCAAAATCCTGATAAATGTAAGGACATGCTTCTCAATGAAGGAGTACATTACTTCATAGTCCTCCAAGCCTTGACTGAAGAAGGAAATCGGTTGTTTGGACTCCTCCTTATTTTGCTGCACCAGGATGGTAGAAATCATGTTCAAACCTCCGAAGGTATAGAGCATGAATTCTTTGAAAAAATCTGAATTGATGAGAGTTGGAGCTTTAGATATAACATTAGTGATATCTTCAAAAATTCCCTTTCCCTCTGATGTCCACTTAAATGCCACACTCTATTTCAACATCAACATTATGGTCTTGAAAAGAGTGGCAAAATCTAGCACAAACTTGTAGACAAAGTGGATTCTCCACAAGAATATTTGAAGAGATTTCTTGTGACTTGAAAATGGAAATGCTAGAATTGCTTCAACTCTCTCTAGATCAATTTTCAGTCCCTCCTTAGACACAACATGACCTAGAAGCTTGCGTTCATGAGCTAGGAATATACATTTTTTCATATTTAGGGACACTTTGAATCTCTTGCATCTTTGGAACACTTGCATGAGGTAGAAGAGGTGACTTTCCACATTCTTAGAAAACACAATGATGTTTTCTAAATACACCAGAACTATCTTATTTATCAAGCTCTTGAATGCCATGTCCATTGCTCATTAAAATGTTGCTCTAGTGTTTGATAATCCGAATGGAATTTTCCTATAGGCATAGGTGCCCCATTTGGTGGTGAAAGTAGTCTTGAATTGATCATCTTCTTTCACCATTATCTTATTGTATCCCAAGTATCCATCTAGGAGAGATAATCTTTCTGAACAGCTACTACCTGCAATATTTGCTCCATAGAAGGGAATAAATAGTGGACCTTGAGAGATGCCATGTTCAAGTCCCGAAAGTCTACACATAACCTAATTTATCCATTTATTTTCTTGACCGGTACTAGGTTTGCAACCCAACTTGAGTGCTTGATTGGAAATATGATGCTCGCCTCTATCAAATTATTCAACTCTTTCTTCATGAGAGGCTCAATGTGAGGGTTGAATTGTCTTTATTTCTTCTTGATAGGTTTTGTGTCTAGATATAGTTCAATTGTGTGCTATGCTAACTTTGGATTAAATCCTTTCAGGTCCTCACAACTCCAAATGAAGACATATGGGAACTCTTGGAAAAGTTGTATGAAATCTGATTTTTTCTCGCTCAACGCTCACTTTGCCAATTTGGAGTGTTTTACCTTCTCCAACTGAAATAGGTTATGAATCTTCCCCTTAACTTGAATATTTGCTTTTCTTTTCTAGAATTGGTAATTGAGATTGAAGATAGAATCTAATGTCACTGATCCTTTTGTGACTTGTTTGTCCGCAACTACACTACCCGATCCCCGTACTCTTTGCTATAATTTCCCTGGTTCTTGGTAGAGAATTTAGCTTCTTCCTGCAGGAAATTGATGATCTATTGATCATTCTAGAACACCTGCCAGCTTGTGTTGTCATCTGGGATTGCTGGCCTCATAACTACCTTGACATGGGCTCCATTTTATCCCTCTTGATACTATCCACTACATCAAATGTTCCTACAATTGGTGCAAGTCTATCTACATCCTTGTTCTTCTTCCTAGGTATGGACTCAATGTTAAATGCTTCAAGGTCTTGAATGGGATCCCATACCTTTTTTTTAGATCTTAAGGAGATCATTATTGGTAACATTCAGTCCTCCGACTTGATTCAATATCATCTCACCGTCTCTCTCGAACACCAGTAAATTTTTTATGCCTCTCTTACTAGCCCAATGAAGTCCATGGATTAGAGATTCATACTCAGCTGCATTGTTTGAATAAGCAAACTAAAATAGGAAGGATACATAGTACTTAATGTTTTGTAGAGACACCAATATTACACCTCTACCATCACTTTTTCTACTTCTTGAACCATAAAAAATAGCTGCCATACCTCATTTTCATCCTTGTTTTCTAGCTTGGTGATGCTTAGGAGAGGTGGATTTTCTTCATGCAAGCAATAAATTCCTAGCTCAACTTCTTCCATTTCCTTATATGGATCAAAAGTACACCTTTTGTTTTCCCATTCATCCAACGTTAAATGAATGCCTTCAAATTTAGTGCCTATTTTTGGATCATTTGAACATTCTTCCTAATCAAAGGCTGAGCAATTTGCATTAATTGGACTTATTAAATGAGACTCAATGTGAAAGTTTGCAATTAGTTTTGACCTAATTGTTGCTTTGGCTTCATACCTTGTCCTGAAAAGCATATGTGACCTATCGTAGATAGGTACCGACCAATTTAGCGTTGAATTCTCTTGATAGACATAATACATAGAGCAATGGAAAGTAAATTATAGACACATCCTATAAAGCGTGACATTGGGACAAGTGTGCGATGTAAGACTTAACCCTTTGATAATCCCAACTATTCCCAATGTAGTCCCATCTAGTTATATCAATCCTTTAGAGACTAGGTCATAGTTTAGACCCAATTGATTCGCTATCTGCTTGGCATTACGAAATCGCTTACCCTTGAATCGATCATGAAATTGTGTACCAAGTGGTTCCCAATAATTAATGACATGTAGAATGGTAGAGGACTAAATTTTTTTCTTGGTTGACCCCTTTCTTTTGCTACATGCTGCACCGCATTAGTGAGAACCTTATCTCATTTTTTTTTGATGATCCATTCGAGGAAAACCAATTGGCCTGGATTGCCAAATGACTCCTACATGGAAATTCTCCCATGCACTTTCTTCATTTGGTCAATGATTTTGAAAGGGGATGGATTTTATTTTTGCTGCCCCCTACTTGGTACAATATTTTTTGGCACTTGAATAGGTACATGTGTTTGTTGCAAAAGGTACTTTAGGATGACCTTGCAGTTTGGAATTTCTCCCGTATTGCTAACTCCTTGAGGGGTGAGAGTAGGTTGAGAAATGACTGGAATAGATGGCTACCATTATTCTATGTTCTTCTTATTTGACCATGTATTGGCAGCTACACCACGGAAAGGAAGTTTATTAATCCCATAAAAATCCTCTATTTTCCAATTGACTAATGTGGTTTCAGTTGGAGGTGCCTCTTATTGAGTTTCTTGCTTGATGATTTTCCTCTTGGTGGCTCTTGGGACACACCGATGGTTTGAACCATTAAATCCTAATATAGTGCACCATTGAAGACTCATTGATTGATTATGAGGTCGATTAGAAGGGTAAAACCATTCATATTCTTTCATGATGTTGTTTTGAGTTAGAACTAAGGCCCTGGATGTTGAAAGTGCATTTGGATTATATGGTGAAATGGCTTGACAACTTGAGGTTGTCCTTGGTTTAGATTTTGATTTGCAGCCTGGGATGGTGGCCTATTTGACTAAAAAGAAGGCCTATTTGATTGATCTTGAGGCTGGTATTTCTTGGAAATTTGAGCTTAATACCTCTTAATAGTTTCTAGCTCATTCCCTAGGTTATGTAGATGCTTCATAACCTCCTGAAGTTCTTTTGAAGTATTTGAAGAAGTGGAAGCCTCATTATTACTTTGATTTTTAGGGGATGGAAGGGATTCAATTAAGGTCTACAAACTTGTCCCGCATCTCCTCACTGATCGAGGGATAGGTGTGGCGGATTTGGTGCTTGAGGATCCACTGGTGGGTGGAGGTGATGCTGCCCCTGCTGTTGTCAAATGAACCTGTCCAAGCAACATTTTGGGAGTGAAATTTTGAATCATCCCCCTATTCAGACATCTTTCAAGGATGTGTTGTAGTGATCTCGTAATGGAGATAGGGTTTTAGCCAAACTTAACAGACCAATGGCTTATGCAAAATCAACCCCATCAGTTTGTTTTGGTGATGAGGTGGTTCAATCTGAAGCATATTTTGAAAGGAATGGATTGATTTATAGATTCCACAACTTCTACCCTAGTCTTCCAGCACTTCATGCATGGATTTCAAGGAAATGGGCCCCTTTTTTGGAAGGTAGGCTGGATATTTTTCCCAGTGCTTGGGGTTTTTTTATTGTTGCTTTTGCGTTGGCTGTGGATAAAGATCTTATTTTTGGGAAAATATGGGATTTTGAATCCCATATGCTTATGATGAAACCATGGTTTCCTTTATTTAACCCAGTATCAAATTCCTTCCATGTTAAACCAGTGTGGATTCGTCTTCCATATCTACCTCTCCAATTTTGGTTAGAAAGTTGTTTAACAACTATTGGCAATACTTTAGGGAAATGTTTATTTATTGATAAAAACTAATGATTTTGAGCACACAACATATGCTAGAATCTTGGTTGATATGGATACTTCTGTTGATTTCCCTACCACTATTGAACTCAAAGTGGAGGATCGAACTTGGTTACAAAATCTAGACTATGAAGGGTTTCCCTTTAGGTGTAGAAATTGCTTCTCTCTTGGCCATCTAGCTTCAAATTGTCACGTGATTAGGAAGCATGCTAAAAGGAATAGCTCATGGTGGAAGAATTTTAATCCTAGACACTTAGTGGTGAATGATCCTTTAGATGGTGACTTTTTTTGATCCAGAAAGGGAGGATGCTTTAACTGAGACTCTTAATCTCAAGGTACAGACAAATGTTTCAATTCCAACCCATATTGAAAATGTAAATCCTAATACATCTGAGGCTTGGAATGTTGTGAGAAGGAAGAAGAAAGGGGCTATCTTGCCCCTCAAGATGTAGTTAAGATCCAAAGGGAAGGGGTTAAAAGTTTGAGATAGTTGTTGGTTTTTATGTTTCTGCTTTGTTAGTTTTTTTGTGGTTCTGCTGTTGGTTTATCTTTTTGCCGCTGGTAGAGGCAACTCTGTTTGGTCTTCATTGTTTCATATTTTTCTCCTCCTATTATGCAGGGTAGGGTCCCCTTAACCCTTTTTCACCATTAATAAAAAAATTAAGGCGTTTGACTAGTTGTGGGAGTTCCCATTTCTAGATATAGAGGCATAGGTGGCCTAGGTGTAAGCTTTCCTTCTTGAATCAAACAATTTTCTGGTTTGATAGCTATGTTGTAGGACCACGACAACATTGTCCATCCCATTGACTTGTATCATCATGGATATTTTTGAATTTAGAGCCTTGAAGTAGAGGAACACACCTTAGGTAACTAGTCTCACGGCTGCTGCGATTTTGTCCCATGTCTTTTGGAATCAGAAATTGAAATCCTCCATTTACTCATTTGGAGCTCTCTTAATTGTTGTCAATTATTCCAATAAAGATAGGTTAGCTACCCATTATCCAAATTGATTGCGAGTGTCTGTGTACACAACTATGAAAGAGGGTTTGAAAACCTGCAAGTGAGGATCATGAGGGACGACGTGCACATCAATGGACATGCGAACGACAACGTGAAGAGATCTCGAGAGGAGCGAGCATCAAACAAATGTGCATGCAAAGATTCGACAAACAGTGAACTTTGGTTAAGCCATAAAACTCTCCTCTATCTCATAGATCAAAAGATGTGTACATATAGGAGGTGCTGAGTAACCCCTTGTACTGCAATCATGACAACTCGAGTAGAGAGGGGGAGTTACATTCCTAGAATAGAAGTGTAACTCCCAATGATGCATATGATGCACTAACATGTTGATGCAAGACGACATGCGCGACGCATTGACGCGTAAGGGAATCTCATAATGAACCCTAAATGACACATGGATCTACGATCTCACCTAAGAGAGATGAATCACCTGATGATGTGGAAAATAACACACACCAACACCCCCTTCATCGTAACTTAGGATGAGGCAGCAAGTCAAAAACAAGAAATGGGTCCCGGCACAAAGCCTGATGAGGTACCCATGTACAAGAAGTCCCAAGTAGTGAAGGAAAACCTAGTGGGAAAAACATCCACCACAAGAGAACAAAACACTCTCTAATCTAAGAAAGATGCCAAATATGGGTCCCAGCCATAGACGAGCCTGAAAAGGTACCCATGTACAAAGAGGCAATCTCTCGGAAAGAAGAAGAAGAGAGAAGAAGAGGGAGATGAGAGGAATGCAGAAGATGCCATGGACGGATCTGAACTCTGCAGCTCTAAGAAGTCTCCCAGAAGAATGTCGATGACGAGATCCTCTACCTCTGGACTGAAGAAGAGCCACCCACAACGAACTATGTGCCTGCCCTTAGGAAGGACAGAAATGACGTGTTGGAAGTCTGCCCACTCCACAAAGGAAATGAAGGTAGCAACACAAAGAACTCGAGTCCGTGCATGGAAATGTGACATAGGTCTAGCGCGTGAGTTCCAAGGCAGAAGGTAATGCCATGTGCGTAGAAATGTCGAGTGAAAAGAGGAACACCCACGTAAAGGATGTCCAAGTGATGTGAAGGGAAAAAAACATCCGCCACAACAGAAAAGGGATCCACAACCGAGGTGGATCAATGAAGGTCTCCAAAATGTGGAAGTGATATGATTCTCAAAAGGGCACTCCCAACAACAGAGATGATGAAATCCTCTAAAACACCTATAGATGGATGAGGGACCTGTAGTGCATCACAAGTAGACTCTGTAAAAAGATGACTAAGGTTAGGCAGATACTCATCCCAATGAGGGGGCTCAACAAATAGAAGAGCGATGTATGATAGGTATGAGTCATCCAATGAAGGTAGAGGAGTGAAAAGGGCCTCGTACACTGGAAGTGGAAAGGAGGCGGGTGTGATGACTGTATGAGACTAAGAAGGGGACTGCTCGATATCTGATGAGATGTGGGAAATTTCAACACTCTCTGGAATAGTGAGAGAAAGAGGAGAATAGTCCTCTGTAGTACTCTCAACATCAGAATTGGATGCACAATCCTCATAATCAGAAGTAGAACCAAGCAAGCTTGTGTCAGTGGAACTGTCATCAGACGAAGAAATGGAGGAGACAACTAAATCAACAACAGTAACAATGGAGGTAGTATGGGAAGGGTCTCCATACAAGGACCAAGAATGCTCTAGACACGGTGAGGTGGATCGAGTCTCGCCATGTGAAACCAGAGAGAACGAGAGACATGCATCATCATGTGACCAAAGACATGGTCGCAAGTGTCAAGAAAGTCCTCCGGATGATGATGATAAGTGGGTGCGCAGGAAGGGGCCTAAGCCGAGAAGGGTAAAAGACCCTCGTGGGTTAAGTAACATTCCATGGAAGCACACCAAGCTAAATAGGTCTCTCTCCGGTGAGAAGTGGCGCAGAGGCATGTAAGGTGATCCTACGATGCTCAAGTCTAGAAAGAGCAATCTCCATGATGTGGAAACAAAAGTGCAAGGTGCACAAAATCAAGACGTCGGACTCGGCCAATAATGCGTCTATGTGTGAAAACCCAAGAGTACAAGCAACCCCCAAAATGTGGCACTTTATAAAAGTAGTGTGTTTACAAAACTAATAATCCCATCACACAATGTGCAAAAATAATGTAACTTTGACCAAGGAAGTGCTAAGAAACGAGCAGCGAGTCAAAAGTTATCACATTAAAACGATTCCCGCAACTGATGGAAAAATACACTAGATGCTGCAAACGCATTAAAAAAAACCTGAAATGGGTGCAAAGGGTGTTGTGTGACTACTCGTTGGAAACGGAACATAATTTTAGTAGGGGTTTGTTTTTGATCGAGGGGGGTTAGCCACCTGCCAACCCCGGACATCGCCCTCCATCTTCGATGCTCATAGGAGAGAGAACAATACAAGCCAAAAACCTAAATTACAATGCCAAAAACCTAAATTACAATGCCAAAATGAAATGTTTTATTTTTTTAACACCCTAAAACATTAGAAAAAGAAGGTGGGCCCACATTTGAAGTGGCCAATGCCACATAAGGAGTTGTCCACGTGAAAGAGAGCTGGAGGAGAGCTGTAAGAGAGCCCATGTGGAGGTGCTGTAGTTAGTTGAAGACCAAGGCTGAGTGACCATTGAAATGGATGTGCATGCTACATGCCTGGAGATACAGGTCACTGGAGATCCACATGGGAGGAGCAGAATCTAACATAGGTGGCAGCAATAGCGTGGAGTGGGTAAAGTACGCAGGGGTGCCAGGGAGTGAAGGTAACGGTTTGACCAAAAAGGGCAAGTAAAAATACATTTTCTAAGGAACCACGAGCAGCACAGGGAACCATGAGCTGCACAAGGAACCACGAGCCAAGAACCATGAACCAACAATGAACCAACAACCATAAAACAACAATGAACCAGTGTTAAGGCATTCAAAGAAAACATTTTTCCAATGCAAAAGGACGTTGGTGGAAGGTGGTGGATGCTGGGGAGAGCAGCAGTGATGCCAGGAGTCGGGGACCATGCACAAATGATGTGGAACTGTGTACAAAGCACCATACACAAAGCACTCTAAGTGCCAGCGAAGGGAGATGAAAGAAATCGATTGGTCGAAGATTGAAACTCAAACCCAAAGCTATGCATCCAAACATGCAGGTCGAGGACAACCAAACAGACCCGAGAAAAGAAATGCAGAGCCAGACCGAGTGAACAATGCAAATGGACAATGCAGGGGCAGCGAGAAGACCAATGCTCTCACGTTCAATCCAAAACACGAGATGCCGAGAATGAGCAAGTAGAAGTTTTTTTTTTTAAATGAACACAACACGAGCCGGGATAACAAGGGAAGATAGTACCCGAACGGTCGAAGATGGGTTCAAAAATTGGAACTACAATAGACCTCAGGAAAACACCTCCAAACTGTGCATGCAACCTTGGAGAATCGAGTGGTCAAAGACAAAAATCTTAAAACACCAGAGACTTAAGCAACCACCTCAAACACACAAACAACCCAAGGAGAGGTATAAATGCCTCAAATCAATGCAAGTGGAGCACGGTTGGAATCACCATTACGACATACGCACAAAATCTGTATATCACGTCAGAAGCTAGAAAACACGCACAGAAACGCCGATGAGTGCATGGATCCACAAGATCCGCTCTGATACTATGAAAGAGGGTTTTAAAACCCGTAAGTGAGGATCACGAGGGATGACGTGCACATCAATGGATCTGCGAATGGAAGCATGAAGAGATCTCGGGAGGAGCGAGCATCAACCGAATGTGCATGCAAAGATTTGACAAACGGGCAGAACCTGGTTAAGCCATAAAACTCTCCTCTATCTCATAGATCAAAAGACGTGTACATATAGGAGGTGCTGAGTAACCCCAATGCTATAATCATGACAAATCGAGTAGAGAGGGGGAATTACATTCCTAAAATAGAAGTGTAACTCCCAATGATGCATATGACGCAATGACGACCGACATGACATGTTGACACACTGATGCGTAAGGGAATCTCATAATGACCCCTAAATGACACATGGATCTACGATCTCACCTAAGCGAGATGACTCACCTGATGATGTGGAAAATACCACACACCAACAAACTGATTCCAATTTTCAATTGATCCCATTGTTAGGCACCTAAACCATTGCAAATCCTTACCCTTGAAAGAGGACATCAACAATTTGAATGCAACATCCATCTCGTTAATCTCATGAATTGCATAAACATTTTCAATGTCTTGGATGTGGTCAATAGGGGTTTTATGATTTTCTCCGTGTATTAGGGAATGTTATTTAATGCTACAACCAAGACTTGATTTTATGCGTTGAGGGCAAGTGGAATACTACTTGTGAAGTTGAAAAAAGGGTTTGGTGGCACTTGATGAGCCATTATGATTGGTCTAAGGACCCTAGTTGACTGAATGAAGGGTCTACCAGGTGGAGGTGTAGATAATGTCCTATTCGGTGGAGATGGTGATATTTGTAGTCTTATTCCTCTCCTTCCTTTACCTAGAGATAATTACAGGTATAAAAATATTCCTTCCTCTCTCATTTCAGACCTAGTTCAAATTCTTCTCATGTACTTGGGCAACCCAGTGCTCTTTGTTACACCACTAAGTCCTAACCCTTAAGTCACCAGATGTGTTGGGAAATGAGCCTCTAAAGGATAGGATTTTACCAAGGCACACACCAACCTCGATACAATGTAGAAAACAAGTTTGAAGGACTTAAATGCTAATTTTTAGAAGTCAAACTTTTCCTTGTAATTACTAGTCCCAAATCTTGAAATACATAGAACTCCGAAATTGAAAACCTCTGAAACCTGAAAGTTTCGAAAACCCGAAACCCCAAAAATAATGCATAGTTTAACCTTTGAATCTCTGAAACCTGAAAATCAAATCCTGAAAATGCAAAAGTTCCAAAACTTCAAAAATGAGAGAAGCTCCAAAATCAAATGTCCAATTCAAATTTGGAGAAGCTCGAAATCCCAAAACCTAAAATTTGGAAATGTTTGAAATTTTGAAATGGAAAAAAACCAAAAAAGGTCCGAAATCCCGAAACCCAAAATTTGAAAGTGGAAAAACCCCAAAATTCTGAAAAATTAAAAATTCTAAGAATATCCTTTTGAACTTTGGCCCCCGATCTATCTTTTGGTGAAATTTGGACTTTTTTGGTCATAAAAAACCTCCAAAAATTTATTTCAGAACTCTTCCCCGTGGTGAAAAGTCTAAAATGTAAAATCTACAATTTTTAAGTATGAATTTCTTGAAAATGCCTTCAAAGCTTGTGTAAATGACTCATGTGCCAATGGGCATGCCAAAACTATTTATGTGAAATTACAACACCCCCGAATGCTTTGATTATTACTGGGGAATTTGGTGTGATTACACAACATGGAGCTATTCCCAAAGTGTGGGACTTTGCAATTGGGAAAGCTCTGGAGAAAGGTCAACTTCCTATTCCTAAATCTTGACACCACATGCCTAAATTGCAGAGAAAACTAATCTAATCCTACCCTAATGCTTTCCAAGGAGACATGGATAAAAGGATGCATAAAAAGTAAATCTATTCTAACTGGAGGTGATGCACCAATAAGGAATGTTGAATATCTTGCACTTGCATGGGAATGAAACAAGTAAATATGAATAGGGTAATTTAACATAATAGATCAAAAATACCTACTACAAACCCATTTACCATTAAACATAACCCATTGAGATCTTGCAATAACAATTAAACAATACACAATAACCTATAACTATAATGAAAGATCAGATAAGACACAATAAACATAAAGGAGGGTTGATAATCATCCACAGATCTGTATTATTTCTCCAAAATTTGATACAATGCATTACATGGGGGCCAAAGGCATAAAAATTGCATTACAATTTCAATGGGAGGCTTGAACTCCACAAATTTCTCATAGACAAGAAAGAAGGGGGGAAAAGGAAAAGTATCCAACCTTTTTTACTGAGCCCCTCCTTATAATTTATAGAAGAATATTAACAAAGAGGAGAGAGAAATAGAGTCTGAAATTACTTCAAAATCCATAAAAATCATCATTAGATCCTAATGGTGGGAAAAACCTCAAAAATTCATCTCCTTGTACCCTACCTTGTGTTTGAAGAAATGGATTCATGATGCACCTAGGTATGGCCTCTAGCTCTATAAATTCATCATGAAAATTTTCCCACCAAACACATTAGATATCCTCCCGATCATCCCATGTTGAAGAGCTCAAAATTAGCTTTCCATCAACTATAATTTTGTGAAAAAATGGAGTACAAAGAAAGATATCATCATTTTTACATAGGTTTCTTGAATGGGTTCAATCACCACCTACCATCCTAGTTTATGGATTTTGATGTGTCTATTGGATTCTTCACTGAATCCCCTTTCCAAAAGTACAATCTTGCTAATAATGGCAAAAATTGATCAAGATATTCAATTTTAAAAATGGGCCATGATTTATCTCCACTCTAATGAATTGAGATCATTACACCACCCACCAAGCAAAAAATCAAATGTAACTCATCCTACATGCCATCAAGCTAGTTTTGGCTTGCCATTTAAATTTCTACCTACCGCCTAACATGAGCCAACTAGCCTACTCGCGGACCAACACATTGACTTGGCGGGATTGTTTGAAAATATTGGGTGGGATTTGTTGTTTTTTCGCTTTCATACCCATTCTTTTCAGGTCATTACATGCCCAAGACCCAAAAACAAAATCACCCCTACCTCTAAAATGGTCCACTCCCGAAACCTAGAAAACACCCACCTCCAAACTCACCTCAACACACCACGTAGACCATGGATTTCAGACTTGAGGATCTATTGTCTTTAGACATCTCCTTGCTTACGTTTTGGAGTTCACCTCACCCCAATGTCTAAAACTCATTTCCCGCGATCTCGAATAATTTGATCCTTGAAGTCTAAAATTTCAGACTTCAAGCCTCCTCCAACTTACTTGCTCTACCAAGCTTCTCCCGCCAAGTCACCTCATCCTTTACTACGATGCCAAGCACCTCTTGCCTCGATCTTTGCTAAAAACTTCACCAACATCGACTCCCAAACTCCTTAACTCGCAATGAAGAGTTATCTTCATGCCAAGTTTATTATCGTATGTGAGCCCATCCTTTATGAGCTCACCCAAGAGCTCTTATACCGTGCATCTCTCGTGCTCTCCCGACTCGACCCTCCGAGTCGAGTCTCTCTATCGTAGTCTACACAATGTCTCACCAAACAGAGCCCATATGAGCTCGCAATGATTGACTTCCATGGTCACAAATGATGAGCCTCGATCTAAATCCTTTTGCATCCTCCTTCACCTACCATGAGCTTTATGTCAAGTTCTTTGCGTACTATGTCGACCCTAATCATTGATCTCCTCCACTCGTTGGATCGGCCCCTAGATGAATTCATCGACTCATCCCAAGGGCCTCCTAATCTTCTCTATATTGCACAAATGTGAAACTAAACCAAAACTACCCATGTGATTCTAGGAGCTCGTTGTCACCCAAAGTCTCGACTGGTCACCAAAACAACTTAGCTCATGCCACTACTTGGTGAGATTTTCCTCAACTCGATCCTCAATGCAAATATCAGCTCGGTAAGCTATTTTTCTAGCTTTGTAGCCAATAAGGCCAAAATGCAAATTTTGACCCCTCAACCCTCAACTTAGGATTTTTAAAAAAATTTCTTCATGTCGAGGCATGATGAAGACTGCATGTAAGGGATTTTGAGGCCCATCATATTTTTACCCATTTTTTTGTTTAATTTTTCCTACTTTGGTTAGGTGTGGGCCCATGGTGCCCACGTCTCTTCATTCTTTAACGTGATCTTAAGGGTCAAAACCCATAAGAGGAAAAATTCCTCGAATATGATTTTCACTCCAGAATCCCTTGAATGTGCTCCTAAGCCCCAAACACTACATGTGGCTCGGTTCGATCCCTACATGCCTTGTCCGGTGTCTAGGTCCCTATCATCCAATTTGGCCTGAGGGGAAAAATTGGACAACATGCTCTACCCTATTAAATGAAACTATAATTCCTTTAAACTTTGGCACCAATGATGACCCTCACCTTGTCCTCTATGTAACTTCCCTTAGTACCATCAAACGGGTTGATATCCAACAAGTGTTGTAATATTTCTATGACCTTTTTGCTTGGACCTAAAATGACATGCCCAACATCTACCCCTTAGTTTCCATGCATAATATTGTATTGCATGACAACACCAAACTAGTTCAATAAAAGATTCATAAAATGCACCCCAATGTGGCTTTAATGGTTAAAAAATAAATTCAATGAATCTTAGATGTCGGCTTCATCCGTGTTAGTGATTACCCCCAATGGGTTTGTAATATAATACATGTTGGTAAACCCAAGTGGTGAGATCTAATGTTACATTGAATTTCATGACCTCAATAAGGCTTACCCTAAGGACACTTTTCCACTAGCCCACATTGATATGATTTTGGACTTGACCACAAGGTATGATATGCTATCCTTCATGGATGGGTTTTTTAGATATAAAAAATTAAAATGAACCTTGTAGATTAAGAAAAACATATTTCACAACCCCCTAGGGTACATTTTTCTCCATCATTACTCCTTTTGGGTTATAGAACACCGATGTCACTTATCAACATAATGACTCATCTATTTCATTACTATATCCACAAGATTATTTAAGACTATGTTGATGATTGATTGGCTAAATCCACCAACCACCAAAATCATGCACAAGATTTTTCCCCATCTTTGAACAATTACGATTGTGAAATTTTTTATTAAACCCACATAATTGTGTCTTTAGGGTTACCACTAGTAAGTTACTTAGGATACATCATATCTAGTCGGGAATAAAGGTTAACCCTAAAAGATTAAAGCTATTGTTGAAATGCCACCACCATGAAATATCAAGCAATTACGATCTCTCTAAGGAAAAATTTAGGGCATTTGATGTTTTGTGGCCCAATTGGCTGATAAAACACAATCCTTTATGTAAATTCTAAAGAAAGATATGAAATTTATTTGGGAATCTACATGCCAACAAGCATTTGAAGACATTAAACATTATCAACTCAATCCTCCGATGCTAGTCCCACATATACCCTAAAAATCATTCTTACTCTACATTTCTTCTACTAAATGAGCCCTCACGAATGAGCTACCTATTATATTAGTCACACCTTGCTTCTATATGAGCTCAATTATACCCCCATTGAGAAGATTTGTCTCACCTTAGTCTTTTCTACAACCAAGTTGCACCATTATATGCTCAATACCGAGGTACAAATTATTACCAAGGTGGACCCTTTATGTTGTTTACTCTCATGCACACAACTTTTTGGTCATATTGCATGTTGGGTAATGCTCTTAACTAAATTCAACCTCAAATTTATGGCTCAAAAATCAATTAAAGGGAAATTCCTTGTCGATCAACTCTCCGACACCCCAATTTTTATTCCTCCCCATCAATGAAATGTTTTGTGATGAGTTTACTTCCTATAATATTGATTTTGAAGTTTGGACCATGTACTTTGATGGATTCCGATGTGCTACTCGGAGCCAACACCGGTGTCATATTTATTAATCCTCGGGAGAGACACTCCCCTTTATGTCTATCACTTAGGGTTTTCTTGTACCAACAACATCACCAAATATGAAGCATTAATATTGGGATTGTATATTGCTTGTACATTATGCATTCAACATATACATTTTTTTAGAGATTCGTAACTCATTGTCCATCAAGTGTAAGATATTTACAACACAAAAGAGGAATGTTTAATTCCATATAACACACTTATCAAGAGTTTTCTTATAACCTTAAACTCTTAATTCCGTTACCACCATACCCCAAAAATATAATAGGTATGATTATGCTATTCTTAGTGCTGATTCCTTGATCCCTTTAGAAGTAAATGATGATTGTACCACCTTTACCATTCTACAAATATGAAAGGCTTCACATCATTCCTACCACCATTGATGCTCTCCATGTTTTGGTCACCACACATAGTGAAACTAATCCTGAATGGTTTACCGACATCTATGACTACCTCTATCGACAAAAACTTCCTACAAAAACTTCACCCTATGAAGGTATTAACTTACACCACGAGGCTACTCGTTATGTCCTTATAGGAGGATCATTATTTATATGATCTTTTGATGGCCAATTACTACACTTGCCTAGGTAATATTGATGCCCAAATCACTTTATCTCAATTTCACGATAGTGAATGTGGTGGTCACTTTAGTGGCAAGACCATATCTCAAAAATTATTATGACAAGGATATTATTAGACCACCATAGAACAAGATTACCATGAATACACTACATGTTATGATAAAATTCAATGCCACAATAACCTTCATCATTCCTTGTCTCATGCATTGCAACCTATTGTACCTCCATGGTTGTTTTCCATATGAGGATTTGACTTAGTTTGCAAGGTTAACCCTGAATCTACGTAGTGGCACAAGTTTATCATCATGGCCATAGAATATTTAACTTAATGAGTAGAAGCTTTTCCATTATATTATAATATTGGTAACAATATATGTCACTTTATATTGACACACATTATCACTCATTTTGGTATCCCTTATGCTATTGTTATAGACAATAGACCTTATTTTGGAAATCATACTATCAAAATTTTTGGTGCAAAGTTATGTATCAATAATACTTTTTCTACCCCTTATTACCCACAGGGAAATGGCCAAGATGAGGCCACTAACAAAACCATTATCAAGGTTATCTAGATTGTTGATAAATATGGATCTAAATGGCACAACCAGATGCTCTACACCCTATGGGCTTACCGTACTAGTGTTTGTACATCTTCCGAGCCACACCATTTTCCCTCATTTATAGGACCAAGATTGTGTTGCCATAGAAATTAGAGATCGCTTCACTTCATATATCTCTAAAGGATACCATAAAGGAAAATTATTACCATGAGAAGCATTTACATAAACTATAAATTCTTGACTATAAATATATGCAAGCGTTGGAACATTTACGCGTATCTCAAGAATCCATCAAGCGTGCTTACAATAAAAGTAAATACCCACGAGTTTCATGTAGGTGATATGGTTAATAAAGAAAACCAAAGGAATAAACATTTTTAGGCAAATTTTAAAGGAAAATTCAAATTAAATTATATAGGATTATGCACTATAACCACATGGTTTTCCCCAATGTTTATTGTTTGGCTAAGCTTGATGTTTATTGGTTCCTCATCATGATCTTGAGCTCCAAATTTCAGCCATTTTTGTCGGTTTGAAGCTAGCTATATTAAGATGACTCATGCTATTCCTTGGTATTAGGATTTGAATCCCATGTTTTCATGTTTCTACTTAAACTATGGCTAGCTCTCTAATGTTTTGGTGACCCTTCTTGTTCGGTATTGACATTTAACTTACAAGTTGACCTATATTTGATGCCAAAGAAGATCTATCAATTAAAGAGAAGGTATAAAAGAAGATATAGTTAAAATGCATAGGTGTGCTTGTGTGGAGTAATAGTGAACTCCTTTGAAAGGAGAAGAGAGGACTGAATAATGAATACATATTTATAAGTGTCAAGAAAATTTGTGAGTATGGAGTGTAGAGAATAATGAAGGCATATAAAGAATATTTATGAAGAAGAAAGGAGCGATTGTTTGAAAGTGCATAAAAAAATGTGAATAGGATCAATTGAAACAAGTGTGTGGAGCAAAATTGTAAATACATATCAATAAAGCTTAAGGTAGAGTTTAGAAGGAGAAAAGAATAAAATAACAAATCATTCAAGGAAATTTTTTAGGAAGAATATTTATTTAATACATCTAATGAAGAATTGTATTTGGGGATTGGTTTCTCTAGTGAGTTGGTGCTCACAAATTAGATGATTTGGAGCTTGAAAATGGGGATTGGTGTCTCTAGTAAGTGGGTGCTCATGAATTTGCTGAGTTGGTACTCAACATTAGGGATTAGTGTCTCCAGGAGGTTGGTGCCTACAAAAATTTGTAAAGTAGTTAATTTTTGTGACTGTGTTTGGAAAGTAGATCTAAGAAGTCTTTTCTCTATGGTTTTCTCTCGAAAGGGTTTCCACATAATCCTATGTTTCATAATTATTGGATCTTATATGATTGACGATAATGTGGATATTAGAGTTTTAAATAAGTAAAAATTGTCTAATACTTGATTCACCCCCTCTCGGTATTAGTGCGTGCTCTTTTAATTGGTATCAAAGTGAGTTCCTTTAAGAGTAGTCTAACAACTAGAATGTATATCTAAAGAATCACACATGACGAGTCAAGAAGGATTCTCCTCAAATAGAGTTCCATTGTTTCATAGAGCTAATTATTATTTTTGGAGTATAATGATGCACACCTATCTAATGGCTCTTGGGTTTGACATTTTGCAATCAGCCATGAATGGTTATGCATCTCCAACAACTCCTCCAATAGATCAAGTTGGAAAGAAGGAAAGTGAGAACAATGCATAGGATATGAAAGAAATATTGTTTGGTTTGTCTCGAATTAGTTTTTTTTAAGGTAATGCATTACATTTCAACTAAGGAAATCTGGTATAAACTCAAGAACATCTATGAAGGAGATGATAAAGTAAAGAAATTAAAACTCCAAATGCATAGAAGTCAATTTGAGGGTTTGAAAATGAAGGATGATGAAAACATTACAACCTATATTATTCATGTTGATAAAATTGTCAACACTATTAGAGGGCTTGGAGAAGAAATTAAAGATGAGAATTTTTGTAAAAAGTGTTAAGATCTCTACCTTTGAGGTTTGATGCCAAAGTATCTGTTATTGAAGAAATGAAGGACTTAAGCACCCTAACAATGGATGAGCTACATGAAATTCTCACTGTGTATATGAGATGATAACTGAAAAAGTATAAAGCATCTAAGTGTGAGGCAACCTTCAAATCTTCAAAGAAGTTTAACAACAAAAATCCCAAACAACATGAATGCTCTAACAATGATTCAAACAAGGAAGAAGCTCATTTTGTCATGAAACTAAAGAAATGATCAGGAAAATATAAAGGTAAGTTACCCTTCAAATGTTTTAATAGTGGTAAAGTAGGGTACTATGCTTCTAAATGTCAATATAGTGATAATATAGAAGATTGTAACATGAAGGAAGACAACAAGTATGATCAATCTAAGAATAACTAGAAGTAAGGAAAATTTGAGAAAAGAAAGATCTTCTACAAGAACAAGAAAAATATCTACATCGAGGAAGAAAGTATTTTTTTAAAAAGTAAATGAAGAAAGAAAAACTACCAATGGTAAAGAATAATCATTGTTCATGACAATTAAGATAAAAGAATGAAAAGAAGAGATGGTTTCAAAAGATGAAGAAGATGATGAAATTTAAGGTGAAGTAAATCTTGAAGAAGAGCTTATTTGTGCCCTAGATGAGATCAAAATACTAAAGAAAAATAATCTGAAAAAAAAACAACAATTTTAGAAATTTGAAGAAGAATATGGTGCCTCAAAATCAAATTTGACACAATATATTGAAGAATCTAATAAGATCATCATTGGCCTAAAGATTCAACTTGAAGAGATGAAGAAGATGAATGAGGATGTGAGAACCCAACTGAAACAAAAGGAAGAAAATTGTGAGAAGCTTGAATCTAAAATTATTTCCTTAAGAAAGGAACTTGAGAAAATAACTACTAAGTTGAACAAATGTCTCAAGTTTGAGAAGAGCTCTGAATTATTAGATGATATTATCAACAATCAGAGATCTTCATTTATCAAGACTGGTCTTGGGTACAAAGAAGATCAGGGGACCACCAAAGAAGATCCCAACATGCTACCAAAGAAGGAAAATGTAGACAATTCAAAGACCTATGCATATGCTCTTAAAAGTACAATAAAAATGAAGAAACAATAAAAATGAGACTCATGTTTCTCAAAATATAAAATATACCAACATTCCTCCAAAAGAGAGCTCGAGACAAACGTAGAACCTTTTTTCTTCTTAGACAACATCACATAACCATGTTTTAGAATTATTTTATGGTTATTTTTTTCATGTAATACATTTGGGCATAAAGTAATTGAATGTAGAACTCATGAAAATTTTTATAGGAAGATGAATGTAAGTACAAGTTCTTATGTATCCTCAAATAGAAACTATAAATCATTTGCTCCTTTGATGAATTTTAATGTTGAATGTTGTAAGTGCCACAACTATGGACATATTGCACACTTTTGAAGAAGTGTTTTTGTGGAATCTCATAGTAAAAAGAAGAAAGATGAATTGATGGATAATTAAAAGGATGAACCAAAAATGTTTGGAAGAATAAGATGGAGTGAGTAATTAATGAATAAAAATCCATCTTTGTTCAAACAATGTTTCATGCAAAAATGAAGGAAATCAACGGTATATTGATATTGGCTGCTCATGACGTTGTTGGTCCCATTCGACAAGGAAAGGATAAACAAGGTCAATTTTAGGTTCAACATGGGTTATGGTAAGGATAGTGGTATTCATGAGAAGGTTCATGGAGGCAAGATCTTCATATTGAATACGGTGGGAATCTATATCACTATCTAAATAATTAGAGCTATCTTTACGCTCAGAACAGGTGGCATCTTGATCATTGGAGTGCAATCCATAGGGTCGAATGCCGATGTCATATCTTTCCATCTTGAAATGTGGAAGAGGAACTGGTTCTCTTGGTCCTTTCTCATTCTTTCCGCATCCTAGACCTTTATAGCCCATGGAATACATCATTCAGCTAGAATTCTCATACTCGGGATTTGGTAGCAAGTTGGTTGAGTATCTTCTGGGACCTAAGTTATAGGTGGGTCCAACAATTTCTCTTCATGAGTAACCCTCCAAGTAAAAATGACCCAATAGTTCACTCATCTCTAGGCCGTCTAAAATGATAGTTGGGTCGGCCTCTAGTTTTAGGTGACAATGATAGGTCTGAAACCAAAAGAGCTTGTTACACATTATACTCCCCACAATTGTATTCCAGAACCTTCATCTCCCATGAATCAAAAGGAGAAGTTGATGTAGAAGCCTCACGAGTACAAGAACTTAGGGAATCTAAATCTACCCGTGACTCCATGGATTCAGATTGAAGAGGAACAACTATATCAACAGAGGGACATGTACATGCACCCTTACACATAAAAATATTGAGATCTCTGTAGTGAGCGAAGGACTCAGGATCTCCTTGTATCGTGACAGTGTGTCCCTCGTGTTTCAATTTGATGCATTGATGTAACGTTGATGACATGAATTACATGGCATGAATCCATGGTTGGCCAAGAATCATATTATATGGAATTTCTAAGTCCAATGCATGAAACTTCATCTGATGACAATTGGGTCCTACTTCTATGGGTAATGTGATCGTGCTAGCTGATTTCCTTTCCACATTGTCGTAAGCGGTTATGGTAATGATGTGGGACTCTAGATATTCTTCTGTATGTCCCAATTGCTTAATTAATTTCAATGTGCATATATTCAACCCTGATCTGTTGTCCACAAGCACCCATTTTATCTTTCGATGGGTAATGAATACCTCAATATATAAGGGGAGATTATGCATTGGATATTCAATAGGGATATCCCTATGATTAAAGGAGATGTACTTAGTTGGTACAATGTTGTCCACCGTAGATTGAAGATGTGAAGGGTCTACTTCTAGTGGCACTCCTAACCCCTGAAGATTTTTGTACAAGATATCCTTGAGTACATTTGATATTTTGAGAAGATCTAAGATTGAAATCTTGGTAGACTTGTTCTCAAGTTTTTCTAATAGGTTGTACCTACCATCTTGCAGGGTCGACAGAGAGGGTTCAAGAATCATGAGGTGGGCACGCCTTGTTACCACAAAGGCAATACTTTCCCTTGATCCAATGGTGTTCACATGGTCACTAGGAGAGCAGATACATGCAATGAGTGAATCATAATGATTATTTTACTTCTTGGTATATAGTTAGTTCGCTACTTTGTAACACTGGGATGACTCTCCTCGATCCAGATTTTTTTCATCTGACTTACCATATTTAGGGAATGGTTATATGAATATTCCCATATTTTTTTGGGGTCTGGGATTTCTCTAAGGTATCCACTTCTATCTCCCCATTGTTAATGAGGTCTTGGATGTAGTGACAAAGTCATAGACATTTTTCTATTTTGTGTCCCTTGACACGATGTAATTCACAATAGTCATGCTCTTTGTACCATGATGGTTTTGGAGAATTTTCATCAAAGGGTTGTGTCGTGGGATAATTCACCATGTGAGATGCATCCAATTTCTTCAATATGGTTGAAAAGGCTCATTGAGAGGAGTGAACATTCTACGTTTAGGTGGTGGTTGAATAGGTCCTTTGGTCAGTTTAAAAGGTTGACTGGTTTGAACCGTTTGTACACGTTTAGAATCTGTGATTCCGTCTCCCACCACATTCTTGTTTTTGTTGAATATTTTTGTCTTTTTTGTATGTTTTTCATTCTAGTTATCCTTAGAGTGTGGTTTAATGGTTCCTTTATCAATAAGGGATTTCTCTATTTGAATTCTCTTTTCAATAACCTCTTCGAAGGTGTGAACACAATGCATTTGTAGATGAAAGGTGATGTCTGGGTTGAGATTGGGTACAAAGATACTCACTAGCTATTTTTCAGGGAATGCACAAGGGAAGCGATTGGCTATCCCTCTCCATCTTTGTAGGAAGCTAGCGAATGTCTCATTAATATGTTGTTAAGTGCCACACAAGTCTGCCATGGTTATGTCACTTTCTATGTTATACAAGAAGTGGCGTACAAACCTTTCTTCCAATTTAGGCCATTAGAAAATAGACCCATGGGGTAAGCGAGTGAACCATTCCAAGGCTTGGCCCCACAGACTCTTTGGAAATATTCATATGAGGTAGTTTTCACTATAGGATACTTCTTGTCATGCCATGTAAAAATATTTTACATGGAATCATGAGTCACATTTCCCTCTATATTTGTCAAATTTTGGCATGTCAAACTTTTTAGGGAAGGGTTGAAGAGTTATAGTTTTGTCAAATGGATAGGGACCTATCTCTTCATATTGATATTTTCTGGCTATTTCCCACAAGGTTTCTCTTGGAGGCTTGTAAGTGTCACTTTCATAGATTGCATTTCTTGAGCAAGTAATTGTTATTTGGTAGGAGAAGCAGGGATATATACACGAGTATGTTCCGTATTGTCTTCTCCCTGATTTTCCAGTTGAAGTTCACTAATTTTGACCTTAGGTTTTGTCTTTTGTACATTCTTGTTTGTTTATTTTTGTACATGAGAGGTTAACAAAGCTAATTGTCGACTAAGGTTGCTAATTTGTTGATGAATAGTGACTTCTTTGAGAGAGATTCCTCTTCTTCTTCATGTTTGCGGAGGTTTTTCAACATTTTCATGTTCCATTCTGATTTTACGTGGTACTTTAAAGAAAGGTATTCTATATCCCACTACATTATCATTTTCCACATTAGAAGTAGAAGCATTTCGATGTATTAAGATATCATCCATGTTAATAAGAGGTTACTCCTTTCACTATCACCATTTGTAGGTGGGATTAACTCTTGTTCGATAGGCATTCTAGCTCCCAACTCCACAACTCGTAGCGATGCATGATCCTTATTTCTAAAAATTAATTCATATAACAAGGTGGGGTCGAAGTCAAACTCCACATGTGGTGATTCCAACTCATCACCACTATGATCTATCATTTCTTCTACCTCTTTTTCCACAGAAAATAAAGGCCCAAGATCATGGCCAATAAAGGGTTTGACCCTTGTTTGTTTGAGGCTTCCCAAGTTTGTGTTTGTCTTGCTTCCAAAGCCTACTTTTTGAGTCCTAATCTTGTTTTAGGAGCCATGATGTGTAATAGGTTCACTAAGGTATCTATGAATGTGTTCAAATATTTTTATCAAACCTAAGTGAAAAAAAGAATGTCAAGAAATTAAGGTATGTTATGAATGTCAAAGAACCAACATGACACAATAATTTACTCTTAAATGAACGAGCCAAGCAAGAATCAGTCACACAATGTTGAGTTTCAAACCAAATAATCAAATGAAGGACCTTATATTTTTTTGGAAAGGTAGTTGGTGTCATATGATGATTAACAAAATGACCCTACTTATGTTGAGTTCAAAGGAATGAATAAGGCATAAGTAATAACAAGAAGTTAATGTGACCTCCAAACAAAGTATACTAGAAGCAAGCCCAAATTCAATCAATACCTATATTCCAAAGGGTGTTAATTACGATTGTGAGTGACAAAAAATTTCACCAAGATATGTTAACCAAAATTTGTGAGAAAGTAAGGTATTGATATCAATATGATATTGATATAACACGCACAAGTGGTAACACTTAAAAATATTCAGAATCGAAGTAATTATTGAAATAAAACTAAAGCGATAGTATACCTAGGAATTGTTAAAGTGTATATAGTGTAACCTTACAATATAGATATTTAGGCAAAGTTTACAAGAAACAAGACGTAAATACCAAAATTGTAGTGACACAATATAAACAAGATAATCGTTCAAAGGAGAATAAAAGTGATGAACCAATCCTAACTAAAATGATGATCTTGACGTGGGTATCAAGATCAAAAAGGCTACCAATGAGATAAAAACATGTCCACACACTTTAGACGTTTAACAAACAGCCACAAACATGTATGGGCGTAAATGGACAAACAAGTGGCGAAAACAATCAATTGATAACGTAAAGGTAGTCACTCTTCCTTTGATCAAAAAAGTGTCAAAAGAAAGTGAAGGAAGTAGATCAATTGGGGTTGAAAAATGTTGGCCTCACTTCAACAAAGTTTCACCTTGCCTTAGGGCAAGTGAAAAACTAAGCAAAAGTAATGCTTCACACGTTTCGTGATGAATAATGGATCTCAACTCAAAATTGGGTTTTGATATGGTCCAAGTTGGCTCTTGGTCAAAGATAGCTTCCTAGGTGGTTCACTCAACTAGGTGTCAAAAGTTATCTAAGAGTGGGCACGATTTACTAAGAAAAGTTACACCGACTAATTCTTAGAGAATCTCGGCTTTGCCCTTGTCAAGCACAATGTACTCTTACTAGGGGCATGATATCTGACAACTTGTGACACTAAATCTCACAAATGGTAATACTAGTCAAGTAGGTTGTGCGGAGCACTTCCTGTTTTATCCACAAGGTTCCCTCTTACGTGGACTACTTTGGGGTTCCTAGGACCATCCCCATTGTTGTAGCTTAAGGCTTATGCCAAAGGGGTTATGTCCTATTTTTAAGAGGACGGGATGTACCCTTATCCGAACTTGTAAATACAGTGTGATGATTGTGTTGTGTTTTTTTATATTTTTAAATTAGATGTGGTTTGCTTGAACACCTTTTGGAAACATGTACGGAAATTGTATTAGTAGTTTAATTTTGTTTCAATTTAACAAGCGTTTTTGGTTCTATAGAACAGTTATTAGTTTTTCACTAAAAGAATAAATGTTGTTTTGATTCTCAAGATCACCCTAAGATGCAAGAGAAGAGCATACATGACACAAAATCCAAGAAATCAACAAATGGAAACACTTAATTCAAACACAAAATATATCTTTTCTCAATTTGGACATTCAACATATTCTCAAAGCAATAAAAGACATAAGAATCATTTCTGATTCCCAAGATCACCCCAAAAGACACGAGGGAAGAGCATACGTGACCTTACTCTTATAATTAAACATGTAAGGTTTATCCAATGTCTAGTCTAGCATATCCATGTAAAAATAAAACCTGCAATGATGTCAGCACCTTAGGAAACAATTTTTTTTTAAAAAAACTCTGAAATTAATATCCCAACTCGGACCAAAGCACCTGTGTGCGGGTTAGAGAACATGCGCGTGGGTTAGGGTGGTTGCACCGCTCTATGAAAATATAGATTCGTAGTGCCCGCACCACCCGAGAGATGCATGTGATAGGGGTGTGCACCGGGTTAGCAAAAATGCGGTATGGAAACTCAGGCAAGGTGCACCTGTGCCACCCGAGAGATCCCTGTGCTAGGATATGGGCATGTGTGCTAGGGTACAAATACAGAATGTGTGCGCCAGTAAAATGGCGAGTACACTAAGGATAGGGTATTTGCGCTAGGTTAGGGTATGTGTGTCATCCTAATAGGTTTTTCTCGAAAAAAACAAAGGTACAATACGAGAAGAGTGTGTGTGTGCTTAAACATGTGCTGCGCCCGATTTAACATGCTTGCACTTTGTGGTTTGTGTGCCTTCTCATATCTTGCAGTCAAAATATGGCCAATGACATAAAAATCTCAAAATACTCCAAATTTTAGTATGTTAGCTCAAAATTGACAACAACCCATTAGAATTAAAGCTCTAAATGAGATCCTACACATATAATATTAGAAAAATCCTAAGAAATTTAACATTATTTCCCATATGTGTATATCAAGGGTTAGCCAAAAACTTGAAATAACAATAAAATTTGAACTAGAATGTTAAGGGACTAAAAACCCGTCCCACCGGGTGTGCCATATGTACGCACGAATTAGTTAGCTATGTAAGTAGAATTGAAACTAACACCTAGTAGCTTCAATACAATGCTAAAATAAATCTATGCATCATCATGATAAGAGCTTAAGAAAAGCTAACCCATCAATATTTCTACATTAAACATGATATGAAAATTTCAAGATAACATGCTTAAAAATTAACTTCTATCTCTTATTGAATGCTAAAATAAGATGAGATTGAACCTATGTAGATCTCTAGAAATCAAAGAGTTGATTATGTGCTTGAAATCCCAAGGTTTATAAGAATGGAGTCTTGTTTAATCATGGCTACAAGATTGTGAAGTAGAAGGGCACACCAAAGATAGTTGTCCCCGTAGAACAATACCTTCATTATTTCTAGATCGTGAGATATGTCATCGAACCATGACACCAAACCATTCCCCATTATTACAACATGTGATAAGGAAGAATGTATCCTTATTATAATATTTACTGGTCCATGACTCTAGATACGAAGAATACAAGTTGATTGGTCGATCTATGATGCTATAGATATTGGTGTGCTACATGAGAGTATCACTAACTCTAAGAGTAAAGGTGAGCATCGGATCGAATCACAATGAAGTGGTTTATGATCGAATGAGGGGCACTATAAAGGAGGACGTGGCAGAGGTTAAGGATATAATGGCGAGTCGGAGGTCGAGGTCATGTGGTGGTGGATGAGGTGAATTCCCTCATGGAACATGCTTTACATGTGGATCACCTAACCACTACAGGCATAAATGTCCTTAGAATATTACATGTTCTTTCTGTGGGAAGAATCATAGATATGAGGAATTCCTCGATCTATATGAGTATCTTAGCAAGACGTATTAACAAGAGAACAAAGGTGCAAGGATGGTTAAGATACAACGCGCTATGGAAAATCAATGGATGCCAAAGTTGGGCCGAAACTTGGGGTATTACTGTAAAGATCACTACACGTGTTGAAGCCGCTGTGTGTCTTTAGAGAGGCGTTACAATGTGAAGCCTACCATCATTAAGGAGGAATTTTGCATACAAGATACCCAGATCCTATGTACTAAAAGGAGATTTATAAGGAGACCATGGAGGTACACGTACACCTTCAATGGGAAATACAATATTTAAAGAAGCAATCATGGAAGATGGAACTAAAGAAGGCAAAAAGACAAATCAAGTTAGATATTGATGACTTGAAGGAGGTATGCGAGAATGGTGCGCCGGAGAATATTATTCCATTACTAGGGATTTTGATAAAGGGAAACACTCCACGCACAAATAATTAGAATGAGCGTCAGATCCTGCATGTAAATATTCCCCCTATAGCTTAAATCACGATAAGGAGATCACTTTGAATGTTGTTGTTGACGGATGGATCTTGAGTAATATATTGATTGAAACATGCGTGGAAGTAAATGTGCTTACTTTATATGCATGGGTATAGTTAGAGAGACCTACATTGTAGCCATATTCTAATGTATAATTTATGGCTAATAAAACTAAGGACACTCTATCGAGTTTTAAAGGATGCATCCATTACTATTCAAGGGGCCAAGTTAATCGGGATTTTGAGGTTTTAGTGCTTGCAGTAGATAGTTTCCCATCTTTGCTTGAAGACCCTTGGTGTTACGCAAATAATTTCGATCTTTGGTTCAACAAGGGATATATCAATTTTGAGAACAAGGAGGAAATAGTTATTATCCCTTTAAAAGATGGAAAATCTGCACCCTATGTTGAGCCTTTGAGTGAGGAAGATCTGAATAGGATTTATGTACGCGCCATTCGGGACCCAAAAGTGCTTGAGCCATCTAAAGAAAGAATCCTTCAGTGGGAAGATGCACAATGTATTAGCGATAATATAAGTGTTTCTTGTGATAATTTGGCTCATTGTACTTATGATATGGTTGGGCGCAAAGTGAGGAGCACATTTTCGTGGAAAATCATACCTCATTGTGTAAGGAGGATAGGTAATAGCTCAGCACCTCGATATAATGGGGAAGGATACCCTATGGTATTCTTGTGCACCATGGAGGAACAATGGATAAACCAGTTGGAAAGAAGAAGTATGTTAGCATATACCCTACATGGGATAACAACACGCTAGTGGGTGGTTCATAGGGATAATCTTGTAGAATGGAATGAAGTCAAGATTGCTCTTCCAACTCGGTTTTCGAAGAGCAATGCATCAAATCAAATTTGCACATATCATGGTAATCAACCTGTTTAGCACCACATTCAATAGTGTGAGAGTCTCTGGACAGAGGGGAAAGAAGATTTACCACCTTTGCTATGGGTACATAAAATTTATCCCACTTTACAAGGTTGCGCACACGTTTGGTATGTATATGCAGAGCTACATAGAGAAAATGGAAATTGGTAGGATTTGATTGTAGGTATGGTCCATGCTTTTGATTACTTCTCTACTAAACCTCCAGTAGAAGAGGCATTAAGGGTTATAAAGTGGTTAACTATGGGAGACAATGCAAAGGTGGAAGAACTCATTCAAGAGTTATTTGATGAGAACGAATCAGAGCACGTTTTGTTGAAGGAGTAGAGACAAATGCCACACTACTTAAGCGTGCTTGCTTTGAGAAATAAAAAGGAAAGATGGTCTACATAGTGGATGATGAAGAAGTAGAAGATCTAGATATAGATCATTCAATAGGTACACGTGAGGTCTTGGACAGTGTAGATAACAACACACACACCTATCATGAACCTATGAGGACCAAGAAAGTGAATATTGGTACGGATGTTGAACCTAAAGAGGTAATAATTGGAGATTATTGGTCTAATCTAAAGTAGCAAAAATAGTGGAGTTGATCTGTGATTTTTAGGACTTGTTTCCTAGGGGATACCATGAATTGAAAGGAGTGCATGAATCATTAGGAGAAATGAAGATAAATCTTAAGGAAGGTGCACGCCCAGTCGAAAGAGACCTTATAGGATGAACCCCAACTTGCACGTAAAGGTCAAAGAAGAAATTTACAAAATGTTGAATTCTGGAATCATCAAGCCCCTAGAATAATTAGAGTGGGTTGGCCCTATGGTTATTAGTATAAAGAAAGATGGTTGGATTAGGAATTGTGTGGATTACAGAACCAATGTTGCATGTGTGATTGATCCCTTTCCTAAACCTTTCACGAGAGGAGAATAGAGAAAGTGTTATAGGGTGTGAGATCTATTCTTTTACAGATGGATACTCTGGGTATCATCAGGTTTGAATTGCATAGGAGGATCAAGAAAAAACAACTTTCACCACTGAATGGGGAAGTTTTGCATATACTGTGATGCCCTTTGGTCTAAAAATGCACTGTTGTATTTTCACGAATAGTTGTTCAAGCATTCCAAGATTTTATTAATATTTTCTTGCAAGTTTACTTGGATGATTGAATGGTGTATAGGCTTGTTAGGGATCATTGTGATAATTTTTGCTTAATGTTTGAAAGATGTAGACAATTGAACATCTCTTTGAACATCAAAAGTGTGTGTTTGCTACACCTTTTGGCACTCTATTAGGGCATATCATCTACAAGGAAGGTTTGTTAGTAGATCCAACTAAGGTTGTAGTTATTGTCGGCCTGGAAGAGCCTATCAGTTAGAGTGAGGTGCGCAAAGTTTTGGGTCACACTAGGTATTATAGAAAATGTATCAAAGGATATGCTAAGGTTTCTGCACCCTTGAAAGAGTTACTAAAAGGAAAAGGGACATTTTATTCAAGAGAAGGGAAGCAATGCCCATTTGAGTTATTAAAGGAGAGACTTAATACAACACCTATTTTGTGCTTTCCCTCACGGGATCAACCATTTCATATACATGTGGACGCCTCTGAGATGACCATTGGTGCGGTGTTAGCTCATCCTGGAGAAGGTAAAAGTAATTCTTTCCCAGACCATTTATCACAAATTTAGTCGTGGAGGACGTGTAGATAATTAAAGATATAATGCCAGTGCACAGTTATATAGGTTACAACACACGACTTCGGAATTGGAGGATATTGTTATATTTTTATGTACAGGTGTGGTGCTAGAAGGAATGAAATCCTTGGAGAAGAAACAACTTACAATTCACGCAGCTCCTTTTATGTTGATTAGTGGTTACCTATACAAGTTAGGAAGAGATGAAGCATTGTGCTAGTGCGTACTAGAACACGAGCTCACGAGACATCATGGAATAAGCTCATGGTTGTATTGTAGGTGGGAACTATGTAGGTTACGCCACCATGTGAAATATTCTACTCACCGGCTTATTGTGGGAGACCCTCTACAAGGATTATAAAGCATAGTAAGGCATGTGATCACTTTGTTAATGCGTTGGTAAACTGAGCAAAAAGATGAAATGCCTTTAAGACCTATTCCTAGTGTAGATCTATTTGAGAAATGGGCTATAGACTTTGTGGGTCCTATTTTACCAAAGCAGGGCGTAGAACTAGATCACACTACATCATCACTTGCACAAATTATCTTACAAGGTGGGTAAAAACAACACCTACAAAGGATTTTACAACAACTACAGTGGAAAATTTATTATGGGAAAATGTTCTTACAAGGTATGGATGCCCGCTGAGTTTGACTAGTGATAGGGGCACACACTTTTGAATGAGACAATCAAAATTCTATTGGATGAGTTCATGATTGCACACCATAAGACTACACCATATCATCCTTAGGAAAATGGGACTGTTGAAGCCTTCAACAAGATTTTGAGCTAGACATTGAAAAAAATTTGTGATGTTGGAAGGAAATATTGGGATGATAAAGTTTCTTCCATGCTTTGGGCATATAGAACAACATACAAGTGGTTGAACAAGGCCACACCCTTTCAGTTGGTGTTTGGTGTAGAAGTAGTTCTTCCTATGGAATTCATGTTACCTTCTTTACGTATTATACACACTTTGGAGGTCTAGCTGATGAGAAAGATTTGGAAGAAAGAATTGATCAATTGATATAATTGGATGAGAGGCACGCCATAGCACATTAGAGTTAGAAGCAGGAAAAGGCCAGGAAGAAGGCATGACATGACAGGCACATCAGGGACAAAAATCTTGAGATAGGATAGATGGTGCTTCTTTATGACTCTAAGTTTCTGCGCCATCTAGGCAAGCTTAAAGTACATTGGTTGGGACCATATATTATCACTCATATACTTGAATTAGGTGCTTGTCAGTTAGAGACACTTGATGGAATACGGTTACCTAGTTACTTTAACGGGAGTAGGCTGAAGCCCTACTATAAATAAGTCTTCTTGGTGTTTGTAATAAGGCAGTGTTTCCATTTAGACTAGGTTTTCATTTATGTATTTCCTTAATGTATTTCATTTTTGGTCACTATGCTTTGTCAATTTAGTTGGTGTTTTGTGTAATAAGCGCGTTTGTGTGCTGGAAGATAATTACCATTTGAAGAAATTTTATGTGTAGAGGACTGCACATACCATTAGTGTGGGGTGGTTATTTACAACTGGGTACACATAAAGGAACAAACTACTACAAGTTCTATTAAAGTTTACAGAGGAGTGGTTAGAAAGGAGATTTCTTTAAAAATATGATCGTAGATGGAGATAAATGAGGGAACAATATAATGCGAGGTAAGCAACACCCGTAGAGATTACCAAGGAAGGAAAATTGGTGAGGTACTTGGGTGCATGGAAGTGCACTAAAGATAATTCTGTAGCTAGAAGGTAGGAAGGTGCGCTAGAAGGTTATTGTTGGGGCATGAAGATGTACTGCGTGGATATTGTGAAAACAATCAATTAATGAGAGGATTGTCGGTAGGTGGAATAACAATAAATGCACTAAATTTTTGAAAATCTATATAAGGATGTGATGCGGGTTTATTTTTACCTTTGTGATCACAATTATTTGAGCGAGCTAAGTGCAAATGAGATGAGAGAATTATGTTAAGGTGTAAAGAGTTGTGAAACCATACGTGGAGAATAGCCTATTATGCAAAGAGGCTTGCATCCTCATTGGTGAAGGGTTTGAGAAAAGTAGAAGCATTGAGGAAGAGCTAGGGCATGTGGTTACAAGATAGGGAACATAGATTTTAGCTAGGGTTTGAGTTTTCTCGATATAGATGGTGAAAAGGTGAATTTTTACAATGGCACGAAAGAAAGCACCTGTCGCAGCACCAAAGGAAAGAAGAAAGTAGAAGTAGAAGTTGAAATTGCTCCCGAGAGTAATTTCTCAGAGATGTAGTATCCAAAGGGTGTGATAATTGGACAAGAATGGGATTCCCACATCTGCAAGTGCAAAATAAGTGACTATAACCACCGCACATTTGACAACAAGAAATAATTGGATGCATTGTTGAGTATAAAGACCAACAAGTGCATGGTGGAGGATATGCCAGTGTATGATGACGCTGGAGATAAATTTTTGAAATAGGTAGGATTCTATCAGTTGTATAAGCTCCCATATTTTGGAAAGTATGAACCTTTATACTAGTGGCTGATGAGAAGAGTCCATGAGGACTTCTTATATTTTGTTGGAAAAAGGGTTAGAATCAACGCATCCATGATTTTGACACCGATAGGATTAAAAGGCACGGGGTAGACTTTCTTAGTGCAGCTCAAGAATCAATAATCCAAATAAGAACTATATTAGAGGATAATGAAGTGTTGAAAGCATTGAAGGATGATACTTGAGTACGTAGAGAGATTGGCGTTAGTGAAGCAAAAGCGTGAAGACCTTGCAGCAACACAACAACCACATAAGGAAAGGCTAGATGAGCTTGGAAAGCTTATAGTAAAAAAGATGGATTTTCTTGAGGGATGGATGTCTAGTATGGCTAATGTTGTCATAGTATTGCAGAATGAAAAGGGAGAGATGACCCAAGACAAGTTGGAGGGAATCACTGCAGATGTCCCAGAGAAGACCAAGAATGTGCTGGATGATTGGAAAGCTTTGGAAGCTAAAATTAAGGAAGAATATCTAGAGTTGATTCTCCTAATGGAAGAGGAGGGCACTGGAGAGTAAAGTCTATTATTTGTATAAAAATTCATTCTTTATATTCTTCCATTATTATTTTTTAAAGCATTAAGAGGCAACCATTTCGGGAAGAAATGTAGTTTAGTGTGGGGTAATGTTGAGAAGACAAAGTATGACACTAAGGAGAAGGTGCACAGAAGATTCACGTGCGGTAGCAAGGCATATTTGAAGGCGCGGAAGGATAGGGAAGGAAGCGTGTGTGAAAGACAAATTGAATCGGGACTTAGCCATTTTCATGGTTATGGGCTATATTTTGAGATAGCGTATGGAGCACACAAAGGGATGGAGACTTGCATGCGACACATAAATGCTATTTTGGGAAGAATGTATACTAAAGCACCATGAATGAGTTTGAATTAAAAATATAATTACTACTGCCGATTAAGCGTAAGAGATCTATTATTAGTGCACTTGCATGTGTGTATGTTATTGTAAAGGTACATGACTATTTTTCAAGATATGCGCCTATTTTTGTAAGTATGCATGGAGATTCAAAGCATTGGATATGAGTTTGATGCACATGCATGGGTGGAAAAGAATTTGTATGACTGCTTGTATGAGAGTTTCTTTGCTATTTTCCTATAGAAGCCGTATAAGTAGGCTGGTTGCTTATGCGCCTAAGGAAAACTAGGGGTATCACACACTTGTCTGGACACGGGGATAATTTCAAGCCTTATATGATGTTGATCTAATTTATACACACATTGTGGATTCTTTGTTCCATGGTGTTTTTAATAGCTATATCCTAGAATACTCAATTTCCACTTATTATTTCCCAGAGGTAATCGAGTTCCAATTTTACGGTATCCTAGAAGAAATTACTTGCAAGGCATTCCAATAGCAATTAAGATCTTGATGGTAACCTGAATTTAGAATAAAAGCGATGACCAGCTAAACCCCACCACACACGAGGAAGGTGCAGGTTTGGTGAAAGATGGCAAACCTAGCGGCATAGAGGAAGGGAGAAGAAATGTGGCTTAAGTACATTGAGGCACACGAGAGGGAGATAGAGAAGCGGCGTGACATTCCGTGAGTGGATTGTGTTGAGGAGAGAGATGGATCTCGAAGGAATGGAGCTCACACAAAAGGCGTGGAGCGAGAGCATAAGGAATTCCTGGATAAAGGGAATCCTACTTGTCCTCACACAAGAGTGCACTAGTAGAAATGACCTGGGTCATAGGTGCGCATTTGAATCTACCTAGTTAACCTAGCCCTTACACTTAGTTTTCTAATGCTTAGTACATCCAATAGTCGTAAGCTAATTTGGGAATTAGGGAAGCATGAGTAAGTCACATAGCAATTACATCGATGGTAGGGAAAATGTCTTCGTTTTTGTTTGGAGATACCTTTTCAAGTACATCATCTGCACAAAATTTGAGTGCGTAAAATTTGGGGCTCAGTTCTTGGAGTAGTACCACCATGTAGACTGTAGTAGTTTAGTATAGTACTACTATTGGGACATAGGGAATTACATTTTATGGTCCACTTCCGGCTATGGGGAGAGGATCGGGGGTGTAGGTGGCTCCGGTTCTTGTGGATCTGGTGGTTATGGAGGTAGAGGAAACATAGGGGGTTCTGGATCAGGTGGGTAGGGCCCGCACCAACCCCAAAATATTTACATGGAGATGTCTCTTCATCTTCCAGTATAGGGGCATAGTAGATGCTACTGAACACGTGCACATGTGTGAGATGCATTGGCGCGTAAAGGTATCATGACTTCCGAGCGCAAGGCAATTTAATTTGCAACTACATTGCAGGAAGCACACATAGTTGGTATAGGAAGTTTGACCGATACAAATTTCATAGATTATGCAGTGTTCAAAGATACATTCCTTAAAGATTTCTATATCCTTGAATTTGAGCATAAGATTATAAGTGTGCTCAAGGATATTAAACAAGGTACTACCAAAGTGTCCTAGAATATGATGTCCATTTTAAAACACTTTTATCTAAAATTTCTTACGATATTCATGTAAGCCAACATGCACAATGGTTCATTGGAGATTTGATCAAACATTTTAGAAGGGATCTGTCACATAAGACATACACTAATCCATGTGAAGCCCTTGAATAATTTTTTGTCTTTGAGGTAGTCGTGAGTATGGAAATTAAAATCAACCCATTCTTAGAAGCACGATTACAGTCATGGTAAAGAAGTTGGAGAAACTATTGGCCAATTCAGCACATGAGATGCACACTGGAATTTGGTGTACAAACTATGAAGTGATAGGGAAAACCAAAGATAGTTGTCCCCACAAAACAATACATTCATTATTACTAGACTGTGAGATATGTCACCTGAACCATGACTTTAATCATTTCCCATTATTACAATGTGTGATAAGGAAGAATGTATCCTGTTATTGTAAGATTTTCTGGTCCATGACTCACGATATAGAAGAGTATAGGTTGATTGATCAGATCCATGATACTATAGATATTGGTGTGTGAGAGATAATAGTACTAGATAACTCTAAGTGTAAAGGTGAGCATCAGGATCGAAATAAAAATCAAGCACATTATGATTAGAATGAGAGGTTCTATGAAGGAGGACGTGGTAGAGGTCAAGGATACCATGGTGGATTCATAGGTTGAGGCCGTGGTGGTGGATGAGGTGAATTCCCTCGTGGAACATGATTTACATGCGGATGACCTGACCACTACATGAGTGGATGTCCTCAGAATATTACATGTTATTTTTGTTGGAATAATCATAGATATGAGGAATGCCCAGATCTATATGAGCATCTTAACAAGTAGCATAAACATGATAAGAAAGGCACATAGATGGTTAGGATACAACACACTATGGAAAATACGTGGATGTCAAAGTTGGAATCGGAACCTGAGGTATTTCTTGTAAAGATCACTACATGCTTTGAAGCCACGTGTGCTAGAGAGGTGTTACCACATAAGCCTACCATCATTAAGGAGGAAATTTTACATGCAAGATACCGGATCCTACACACCAATAGGAGGTTTATCAAGATACCATGGAGGTACTCAAATACCTTTAAGGGGAAATATAATGTTTAAAGGAGAAATCACGGAAGATGGAACTAAAGAAGGCAACATAGACAGTCCATTCAAGATATTGATGACTTGAAGGAGGTATGTAGAATGTTGTGCTAGGAGAATATTATTCCATTACTAGGGAGTTAGCTAAAGGGAAACACTTCACGCATGAATACTGAGAATGGGCGTCAGATCCTGCATGTAAATCCTCTCATGCATAGATTAGATTATGATAAGGAGATCACTCTGAATGTTGTTGTCGACGGATGGCTCTTGAGTAATATATTGATTGACATAGGCGTAGAAGTAAATGTGCTTAATTTAGATGCATGGGTACATATGGGGAGACCTACATTGCAGCCATCTTCTAATGTATTATTTATGGCTAATCAAACTAAGGCCACTCCTTTCAGTGTTTTAAAATATGCATCCATTACTATACAAGGGCCAAGTTCACTAGGGATTTTGAGGTTTTAGTGCTTGTAGAAGATAGTTTCCTAGCTCTACTTGGATTCCCTTGGTGTTACGCAAATAATGGTGATCTTCGGTTGAAGTAGGGATATATCAGTTTTGAGAACAAAGAGGAAAGAGTTATTATCCCTTTAACAGATGGAAAATATGTGCCCTATGTTGAGCCTTTGAGTGAGGAAGATCTGAATAGGATTTATGTACGCATCATTCAGGGACCCAGAAGTGCTCGAGCCATCTAAAGAAGGAATCCTTCAGTGGGAAGATGCACAGTCTATTAACGATACTACAAGTGTTTCTTGTGATAATTGGGCTCATGGTACTTATGAGATGGTTGGGTGCGAAGTATTGAGCACATTTGCATGGAAAAGAAAACCTCATTATATTAGGAGGATAGGTAACAACTCTGTACCTCGGTACACTGGGGAAGGAGACCCTACGGTATTCATGTGTGCCATGGAGGAATAGTGGATAGACTAGTTGGAAAGAAGAAGTATGCTAGCATATACCCTATGTGGGAAAGTAGTGCCCTAGTGGGTGGTTCACATGGATAATCTTGTAGAATGGAATGAATTTAGGATTTCTCTTACAACTCAGTTTTCTAGGAGAAATGCACCAAATCAAATCTACACATATCATGGTAATCAACCTATTTAGCACCACATGCAATAGTGTGAGAGTCTCTGGAATCTTTACTACCTTTGCTATGGGTGCACAAACTTTATTCCACTTTACAAGGTTGCACACATGCTTGGTATGTATATACACAGATACATAGAGAAACTGGAAATTGGTAGGATTTGATTATAGGTATCATCCACGCTTTTGACTACTTCTCTAATACACCTCTAGTAGAAGAGACGTTAAGGGTTATAAAGTGGTTAACTATGGGAGGCAGTGCAAAGGCAGGAATAACTCATTCAAGAGTTATTTAATGAGAATGACTCAGGAGCGCATTTTGTTGAAGGAACGGAGACAGATGCCACACTACTTAAGCGCATTTGCTTTGAGAATTAAAAAGGTGATATGGTCTACATAGTGGATGATGAAGAAGTTGAAGATCTAGATATAGATCATTTAAGCGAGTACACGCGAAGTCTTGGATAGTGTAGATAACAATGCACGTGCCTATCATGAACCTATGAGGACCAAGTAAGTGAATATTGGTACAAATGTTGAACCTAAAGAGGTAATAATTGGAGATTATTGGTCTGAATCTTAAGTAGCAGAAATAGTGAAGTTGCTCCGTGATTTTCAGGACTTATTTCCTAGGGGATACCATGAATTAAAAGGAGTGTATGAATCATTATGATAAATTAAGATAAAGCTTAAGGAAGGTGCACACCTAGTCAGGAAGAGACCTTATAAGATGAACCCTAACTTGTGTGTAAAGGTCAAAGAAGAAATTGACAAAATGTTGAAATTTGGAATCATCAAACCCCTAAAAGAATCATAGTGGGTTAGCCCCATGGTTATCAATATAAAGAAATTTGGTCTGACTAGGATTTTTGTGGATTAAAGAGAGCTAAATGCTGCATGTGTGGTTGATCCCTTTCCTACACCCTTTAGAGATGAGATATTAGAAGCCATTGAAGGGTGGGAGATCTATTCTTTTACAAATGGATTCTTTGGGTATCATTAGGTCCGGATTGCATAGGAGGATCAAGAAAAAAAAATTTCACTACTTGAATGGGGAAGTTTTGCATATATTGTGATGCCCTTTGGTTTGAAAAATGCACCTACTTTGTATTTTCGTGAATAGTTGTTCAAGCATTCTAGGATTTTATTCATATTTTCTTGCAAGTTTACTTAGATGATTGGACGGTGTATGGGCTTGTTAAGGATCATTGTGACAATTTGTGCTTAATGTTTGAAATATGTAGACAATTAAACATCTCTTTGAACATCAAAAAGTGTGTGTTTACTACACCTTTTGGCACTCTATTAGGGCATATCATCTGTAAGGAAGGTTTGTTAGTAGATCCAACTAAGGTTATAGTTATTGTCGGCTTGGAAGAGCCTACCAATCAGAGTGAGGTGTGTAAAGTTTTGGGTCACACTGGGTATTATAGAAAATTTATCAAAGGATATGATAAAATTTCCGCACCCTTGGAAGATTTACTAAAAGGAAAAGGGACATTTTATTGGGGAGAACCGCAACAACGTGCATTTGAGGTACTAAAGGAGAGACTTACTACAACGCCTATTCTTTGCTTTCCCTCATGGGACCAACCATTTCATGTACATGTGGATGCCTTTGGAAAAACCATTGGTGTGGTGTTAACTCATCCGGAGAAGGTAAAATTAATTCGGCCCGGACCATTTATAATGAATTCAATCAGGGGAGGATGCATAGATAATTGAAGATACAATGCTAGATGCACAGTTGTATAGGTTACAATGCACGCCTTCAGAATTGGAGGATATTACTATTTTTTTACGTACAAGTGTGGTGCCAGAAGGAATGAAATCCTTAAAGAAGAAATAACTTGTAATTTGCATGGCTTCTTTTATGTTGATTAGTGATGACCTATACAAGTTAGGCCGAGATGAAGTATTGCGCTGGTGCGTAATAGAACACAAGTGCCTAGAAATCATGGAAGAGGCTCATGGTGGTATTGCAGGTGGGCACTATGTAGGTGACACCACTACGTGTAAGATTCTACTCATTGGATTATGGTGGGAGACCCTCTACAAGGATTGTAAAGCATATTGTAAGGCATGTGATCACTTTGTCAATGCGTTGGTAAACCTGGGAAAAAAGATGAAATGCCTTTAAGACCTATTCCTAGTGTAGATTTGTTTGAGAAATGGGATATAGAATTTTTGGGTCCTATTTCACTAACCACGCATAGAAATGGATCACGCTACATCATCACTTACATAGATTATCTTACAAGGTGGGCAGAAGCAACACCTACCAAGGATTGTACAATAGCTACAATGGTCGGGTTTCATGTGGGAAAATGTTCTTCCAAGGTATGGATTCCCACCGAGTTTGACCCGATAATAGGGGTACACTTTTTGAATAAGAAAATCAAAATTCTATTGGATGAGTTCATGATTGCACACCATAAGAGTACACCATATCATCCTCGGGAAAATGGGACTGTTGAAGCTTTCAACAAGATTTTGAGCTAGACATTGACAAAAATTTGTGATTTTGGAAGGAAAGATTGGGATGATAAATTTTCTACCATGCTTTGGGCATATATAACAACATACAAGTGGTTGAACAAGGCCACACCCTTTTAGTTGGTGTTTGGCGTAGAAGCATTTCTTCCGATGAAATTCATGTTACCTTCTTTGGGTATTGTGCACGTTAGAGGTCTATTTGATGAGAAAGATTTGGAAGAAATAATTTATCAATTGATATAGTTGGATGAGAGGCGCACCATAGAACATTGGAGCCGTAAGCGGGAAAATTCAAGGTAGAAGGCATGACATGACAGGAACATCGAGACAAAAAGCTTGAGATAGGAAAAATGGTGATTTTAATACTCTAAGTTTCTACACCATCCAATTAAGCTTATCACTCATATACTTGAATCGTGTGCTTTTCGATTAGAGACACTTGATGGCATACGATTACTCGATTACTTTAATGGGAGTAGGATGAATCCATACTATAAATAAGTCTTCTTGGTGTTTATAATAAGATAGTGTTGCCATTTAGATTAGGTTTTCATTTATGTTTTTCCTTAATCTATTTCCTTTTTGGTCGCTATGCTTTGTCAATTAAGTATGTGCTTTGTGTAATAAGCACATTTGCGTCTTGGAAGCTAATTACCATTTGAAGAAATTTTATGCACAGAGAGGACAGCTCATACCATTGGTGTGGGGTGGTTATTTACAACTAGGTACACATAAAGGAACAAACCGCTACAAATGGTATTAAAGTTTGTAGAGGAGTGGTTAGAGAGGAGATTTATTTAAAAATATAACTGTAGATGGAGATAAATGAGGGAACAATATAACACGAGGTAAGTAGTGGTAGTAAATACTATAGGGGGAAGGCATAGTGGAAAGGTAATCAGGCACATGGAAGCGCGCTAAAGAGAAGTCTATAGCAAGAAGGTAGGAAGGCACACTAGAAGTTTATAGTTGGGGTGCGAAGATGTACCATGCAGATATTGTAAAATTGGTCAATTAATGAGAGGATTGTTGGTAGATGGAAGAGAAATAAATGCACTAAATTTTTCAAAATCTATATAAGGATGTGATGCGGGTTCATTTTTACCTTTGCAATCACAAGTATTTAAGCGAGCTAAGTGCAAACGAGCTAAGTGCATCGTGTTAAGGTGTAGAGAGTTGTGAAACTAGACATGGAGAGAAGACTATTGCATGAAGAGGCTTGCGTCCCCATTGGTGAAGGGTTTGAGTGAAGAAGAAGCATTAAGGAGAAGATAGGGCACATAGTTTTAAGCTAGGGCACGTGGATTTGAGCTAGGGTTTGAGTTTTCTCGTTATAGATAGTGAAAAGGTGGATTTTTATGATGGAACCAAAGAAAGCACCTACTGTAGGCACCAAAGGAAAGAAGAAAGTAGAAGTAGAAGTTAAAATTTCTCCCGAGAGTAATTCTCGAGATGCAAAGATCCAAAGGGTGTGATAATTGGATAAGAATGGGATTCCCACATTTGCAAGTGCAAGATAAGTGACTACAACCACTCGCACATCTGAAAATAAGAAAGAATTGGACACATTATTGAGTACAAAGACCAACAAGCGCATGGTGGAGGATATGCCAGTGTATGATGATGCTAGAGAGAAATTGTCTAAACAGTAGGAGTCTATCAATTATACGAGATCCTATATTTTGGTAAGTATGAACTTTTGTACTAGTGGGTGATGAGCGAGTCTATGAGGACTTCTTCCATTTTTCTAGATGAAGGGTTAGAATCACAACAGCCTTGATTTCAACACTAACAAGATTAAAAAGAACATGGGTAGATTTGGCTAGTGACCCGACTAATAGAGCAAAAATCATGGAGACACGGAAGGAGTTAGGGTATACAAAGCATCCACACGAATAAACATTGATAAATTGAAGAAATACCCAAAGGTGATACAGAAGTCGCACACTAGATGACCAAGTTAAATGATCAAAAGATATGGTCATAAGTAAATACCATGTGGCTCCATATCACGAGGAAAATATCTCAAGGAGTAGTCTATAACATAGTAGGCTACATTATAGAAACCATTATCGAGGAAGCGTGCATAGGTGATAAGATCAGTTTTGGTGCTATCTTACTTTCTCTAGTATTTATGGAAATTGGAGTACCTAATGGGCCAAAGAACAAGATCCCTTGCGGAAAGGTTTGACAAGTATTTATGTGAAGGGTCAATGAGTGGGCCATTTAAATAGAGGGTGGAGATGTGGTACGATCGAATCCACATGGCATTTGAAGAGGAGTGGTGCATCCCCAAGGAGCTACCTTCGTAGTTGGTAAGGAAATATTGTTCTTGGTGTACCAAAGACTTCGCATCGCGTGGTTCACTATGAGGGATGGGACATGGAGCCCATGGTGCAAAATTTCATATGCCTTCATAATGCGCTACTTCAAGCATCATTCTACTACTTTATTGATACGCGCGCTGATTTATATTATAGAAAAGGTAGACTATGACTACCACACTCTGAGGAAGACATATGTATATCTAGGCCGGACTACCTATGTTGAGAGGATCATTTCAGATGTTATAAGCATGAAGCCTGTAAGCTTGGAAATTGGGGACATTGGAGCAGTGCTTGTATACCTTCAGCTTAATCCCAAGCTGGAGAATAACAAGTATGTGGAGAATAATTTTGCGCTCCTAAGGCCACCTAAGGGAAAGCATACAATGGAGAACGTGCCAACCCCAAAGCCCGTAGAAACTATAGAGGTAAATGATGAGGAGGAAGATGAAGATAATGGTAGCTTATATCATAGAGGCCGGAGGCAGCCCACAGACAGAGTGGAGACTGAGTGTGCAGGTACTCCACCTCAGGCATAGGAAGAAGACAAAGAATTGGACGTAGAATCAGTCCATGAAGATCACCACTTTAAAAGGGTATTTAGAAGGACAAGGACACAAGTTTTGGGAACCCCACATCCTGTGAGGAGATCACCATGAATCTCTCCTCAAAAAGAGGTAGTTGAGAAGAAAAGGAGAAAGCTAAAGATAAATGAGGAGGTGGAGGAGTCTACAGAAAGCATGCCTGGCACCCCTGTACAACCAGAAGATGTGGAGGAACCCAAGGATGAAGATATGAAGGATGAAGGAGTAAAGTTGGTAGAAGAAACAGAAAATGATATTTCTCATAACATCAAAGATCCGACTCAAAATCTTGGTGCTCAAATTCCTAAGGGACCAAGAATAAAGAGAGCAAGTGGGGAATATGAGGTATCGAGTATAGGTTATTATGCTAGGACACAAGTAAAATTTTCTGTCCATTTCTAGAGTACAATGGGCCTTAAGGGGTTATATGGATGGGAGTTGATGGACCCAGACATGGCCACTATGCATGCAAGGAAACAATTATCTTGGTCTATGAAAACTCACATGGATGAGCCCAATTTTGATGTATGTGAGGAGTCATGTGTGTCTTGAAGAATGAAGAAGGCACCACAGAGTAGGAACATGACTATAAAGCCCACTCTCATGTCTAATGAGTAGGTAAGAAATTCCTTAGTTAAGGTATCTACGAAGTGGTGCGAAGGAACATAGATAAGGCTGCCACTATTAGAGTGCTACGAGAAGATAACAAGGCCAAAGCTACAGAAATAATGCGTCTACAAGGAGAAAAGGACTTGGAGTAGAAAAAGAATGAGGCCTTCATCAGTATGGTGGAAGAAATTGGTGACCATGTCCTAAAAGCAAGACTACACTTGGAATCTAAGGTACTTGAAAGGTTTCCTTTAGCTATGCATTATGTGCATACCCTAGTAGATTTGGTGCTTGAGGATGGACCAATTCACATGCCAATGCCAAAGGACCTGAATAGGAAGTGGAGAGAGCAAGGGCCTCAGTGGTTAGAAATATTTCATCTTATGAGGCCTTGCTCCAGAATTTATAGGAAGAGATGAAGAAAGAAAACCATGCATTAAACATTTGTGTAGCTCTAGAAATAGTAATCGAATAAGAACTATATTGGAGGATAATGAAGTTTTGAAAGCAATGAAGGATGAGACTTTAGGGCACAAAGAGATTAGCATTAGTGAAGCAAAAATGTGAAGACCTTGAACATCACAACATTCATATAAGGAAAGGGATGAGCTTGGAGATCTCATAGCACAAAGATGGATCTTTTGGAGGGACAAATGTTTGCTATGGCTAACATTGTCATAGTATTGTAGAATGAAAATGGAGAGATGACCCAAGATGAGTTGGAGGGCATCATTGTAGATGTCCTCGAGAAGACCAAGAATGTGTTGGATGATTGGAAAGCTTTGGAAGCTAAAATTAAGGAAGAATATCTAGAGTTGATTCTCCTGGTAGAAGAGGAGGGTACTAGAGAGTAAAATATATTCTTTTTAAAATAATTCATTCTTTATATTATTCCATTGTTATTTTTTAAGCATCAAGAGGAAACCATTTCTAGGGTGGGAATGTAGTTCAATGTGGGGTAATTATTGTCGCCAAATCACTGCACCCCCTGAATGGCCTGAAAGTGAATGTGACATTTGGTATGATTGGGAAACATGGGATCACCTCTCAAGCTATGGGACTTGGGCTCGAGGTGAACCTCTAGAGAAGGTTGGCTTCCTCTTCCTAAACTAAGCACTACACTACTCCTAATGCAATAAAAATGGCTAACTAGACCTATGCTAACATTTCAAGGGATTAGGGAGAGAGATTTGCAAGGAAATAAAACCTATACTAGAAGTGGTGATGCACCAAGAAAGGGTTTTTATAGAAAAATTCTAGCTTGCCAATGAAGAGAGATGATCATGAGGAAGAATAAACATTCATTACAAACCCAATTTACATACAATACTGCACTCGCTGATAAACACAATGACTTCCAACACTTGCAAAAGAAACCCTAGTTACACAGTTCACTTGCAAACATGAGAGAGGAAAATGGAAGCATTAAAATCATGAAAGGACATATAAATGATCACAAAACATATTTTCCATTACTTTAAGCACTTCCACAATGCACCATTACATCAGGGAAAAGGCATAGGCTGCCATTACAATTTGAAAATAAAGGCTTGAGAGCCTACAAATTCACAGCATCTCAGCTTGTGAAGAGAGGGGTAGCTTGGAAAGTGTCTAACCTCCTTAGAATAAGCATCCCTTTTACATTTATAGAAAACCTGAGTGGTTGAGAGAAAATAAGGTATAAACCCTATAATCTAGGCCATAATGTAAGAAACAATTCATCACTGTTCTTGGCCATGTTTACCTCATTAATTACAACTCCCCCTTTCTAGGAAATATCCAGGGAACAAGGAAAACCTGAAATTTTAGGAAGAAAAACTTCCAAAATTTCATCTTCTCATAGCTTCGTGGCGTATCTCTCTTTCCCCCGATTCTAATGACTATAATTTTCTAAAAAACGGGCAACCGGGGAAAAAGTTGTGACCTCCTGAGTGAAAGTCACTCGTTTTGAGTGTCCCAACATTGTACTCAATTCTCCAAAAGATGCTTGCATAAATTCAAATGTTGAATTTTCTCCTCCATTTAATAAAAATAATATTTTAATATATTTTCTCGCAGCACCTTGTTCCCTTGATGAAACCCCCTTGGATTATTTATTGCATGTAGGAGAGTTTTAAGAGGTTTATGAAAATGGCTCGCCATAATGTGTGCCGACCCATTATTGGCTCGGTTGGATCTTTGTCTTCATCACATGGAAAGTTCAATGTTACCTTATAAGCAACACATGTCAAACTAACCTACCTTCTATCGAGCCCACATGGCTCACTTGGTGAGCTACATGCCTCTATCAACAACCACCACACATGAAACACCCATCTTCCTTGCATTGAGACCGCCAAATTCAACATGGCTCGCTTAGTCGAGCTCTTGACACACACACATCAACCACTACTCACACCGAGCTATGTATCCATCCGATGACATGTTTCCATTATCGATTTACCTTCCAAGTGACTCGGCTCCATGTTTTAGCATATAACATTGGGGCTTTCACATTTAACTCGGCAATCGTTTATACATTTAAACTACCATGCCTAGCCAGGATGGCCCACCTGGTAACCTCCACGTATTTCTCAATGGCCTTGATGTATTATTGGTGAGTTCTACTAATGGATGACTCGACTCATTGTTAAATAGTCTAGCCCATCATGTCACCGGTCAACTTGGAATTAGACTCACTCTTAAACGTCCACCTCCACAACTAACGCTCCATCCTGCTAGCTCGACCTTTAATGTGCCAACTCAACGGCCATTTTGAATATTGTTACATGAGTGTATGCTTTGGGGTTTTGGAACTATCTACTTTAGAGTTCCCGAGCACTCAATTTTGGAGATGAATCACTGCTCAAACCCAAAGGAAACCCCCGAAAACAATCACCTCCGAATTTCAAGCCACCCTCTTTCGAATCCCAAAAATGGATGAGCCCAAATTTTTTCAAGACATCTCCGATTAATGCCCTAACTCAATTGATTCTCTACGTGTTGTCTTGATCAAAAGTAATTCATTCACATGATTAGTGGATCCTAATATTTTCAGGGCCACACTATTGAGTAATGCTTCAAACCCAATTCCGCATTATTTCCTTGACTCATTCCTTGGTCCATTCCAAGTTCTCGAACTCTTCCAAAGCTATCCCTCTAATGAATTCTGAGTTACATGCCAAGTTGTGCATTGCTAAGCCACATGAATCTTCCGAGATGAAACTCAACTTGAGATTTTCAACAGACATTTTAATTCATGCTCTATACATCTCCTCTTGAGTCGATCACGGTGAGCCTCAAGCACAACTCGACCGGGTGGGCTCACATCATTTAAGTGTCAACACGGATTGACACGAGATTTCCTTTCTGTTTAAGATTTCCATGATGAGCACCTCCATAAACCATTCACTCATCCTTCAAAATGAGATCATTCGTATTATTTTTACTTGACTTGCCCAAATAATCGACCAATATTCTATTAAACCCGCTTGTCGAGTTCTCAATCGGCCCTCCATGAGCCTAAAATGATCTATGAGCTTGGAAATACTGAGTGAATTTGTTATCTAATGTCATGAGTAAGCCCATTTTGTGTATCTTAGGCCTATTTCTCGAGTTCTTCCTCCCATCTTGAGTTGATTCCCTCCATTTAACTTATGATCTCAACATTTCAAGTATTACCTCGGTTCTACCTAGCGAGCCATCCTTTGAGATCCTTGTGGAATGCCGACCATTTGAGCTATTTCATTATCTTATGAAGTTCCTGTGTATCTAGAGCCATCTTCTTCACCAAGCATCGAGTTATTCCTTATCCCAAAGCCATACCTTCTAACTTAGATGGCAACTATAATAAAACTCGACCCCAATCTCACTTTGCATATCCCTTCATTTCTTTAGTTGACTCATCTACCCGTGCATCATCATGCTTCTCAATGTCCCATCCTATTCTCTCATAAGCTCATTGGCTTCCATTCCTATGCATACTTAGCCTTGGCCAAGAGCTTCTAGTTCCATTTTCCATGCATGTAATGAAATCAACTCGTCGCCTTATATATTATGTCATTTCTGACGATCTGACTCATTCTAAGCTCGATCTCGAGTCCTTCATAACTCATGTTGATCCTTTTATTGTGGCCTCATGAATACTTTTTTACTATAACCGACTCTTCATGGTTTACTTGGTGTTCCCAAGTCATTTGCTAAACATTATCATCATGAGCTCCTTGAATCTATGGCTTGCCCTTACTCCTTTGTAAAGCTATTACTTTTCTCCGTAGTCTTAAGATCTTATCCCAACCATATGATAATCCTTGACCTCATAAGAGCTCAGTGGTGAGATTTTCTATTACAATGAGTTTTACGTTATCTCCATCCCACAGATCCATCGATTTCATCTCCGTTGAGAGGCCTCCCGAGTTTATGAAATCCATGGGGATCACTACCATGTTTTCATCGACATGTCCAAAATGAAACATTACAATTACTGCTATATGGAACTTGTCTTCCTTGTGCCCATCATACTAGAATGCTAGATTATGAATTACCTTGTCATTATTTCATGAGAGATTTTACCTTGAGCTTCAAACTTTTACCTATCGCCGAGCCAATGCCAAAATATCTTGCTTGAGCATACCCTAAGTGATCCTTGAGCTCTCCATCAGAAATCACTATGTTTAATCCTTCGACTTGTTATCTACCTCAGCTCATAAGATCTCGGTCTTTCATACACCCCAACTAACTGAGCCATACTCCCTTTACTTTCCCGTCAATCTATCACAATAGAGCTCAATGAATTATGTAGAGCTCTAATCTTACTATTACAAGCATGTCATGTCATTCCCCATGTAGAACCAATCCATTCTTCAACTCTTCTTTCCCGAGCTAACACTCCACCAGTGAGCTATCCATTTTTCCAAACTCGCCTTCGTGCACACTCGGCATGGCTCAAATTCTTGAGCTTCCCTTATCTTATGCAATATTGAGCTTGAAGAACCTAAACCAAACTTACGAGCTTTGTTCAAAAAGCTTGCTAAACTGAGCTGATCCGGTGATAGTTATCCTCCATGCACAAATGTTGATTCGGCTTTGTTCTATAATCTTGTGATGACCAATCCTTCTTGTCTCAGGAAATGCTTCTTGAATTTTCACAAGTGATTCAGGTAAAGTCTAAAAACAATTTTCAATGGGAAGGTTATGCATGTAACCTTTCTTTCTTATTGAAACTGAAACATACTTCAAATCCACAAACTCAGGATCACTATCATAAAGTTTACCACCATTGTCCATTTTTACCCGGGAGGGAAAAATGGATAACATTTTTGGCAACCTCTTAGGGATGCTTGCTTGCTAAGCATTAGTCTAGTATCCTTGTATATTCATTGGGCATGGAGTCACTATTAATCGCAAAACTGATCTTGAACCATGAGTTTCATGTTCCCAAGTTACTTGAACATTACTGCATCCTACATCCCAAACTTGGAATGACTACTACAAAATGAATGATAATAAATGAACCTAACCTGGAACATAATGTTACAAGTAAAAAAATTTGAATCAAGTAATTTCTGGCTTAAAACATCTTATGAAGTTCGAACAAAAAAACTACTAAATTGGAACATTATGGAACTCTGTGGAGTATTGATCCTTTTCTCCCTCTTGTGGAAATTCCACCTTCGACATACTATGCAAGAGTAATGATGAAACACAACACACACCAAAATTGAAAACCATACATGCTTCAAATGAAACATGCAGAGTGTGTAATGCACTTATTTTGCTGAAAGAAAACCTATTACTACCCTACACTAACCGGAAGCACAAGTGAGCTAAACAAACCCTGCAACTAGTTGTGCAAAATAACTTCCTGTCCTTACAATGGGTAGCCATGAAGATGATGTGATAATGGACATGGCTGGAATTGATAGTGAAAAATTGACATAAATCCAACTTTCCACCTGAATTTCCAAGGCATCAACTATAAAGAGAAAGTATCCCTCTTTTAGTTTCTCTGCATTTGTCCATTAGAGGCATTGCAACTGGTCCTCAAAATTGTGAAACTCATCCTCACATTCTAAAATGAATGTGACTAGTTCTAGCTTCTCTTCTAGCTTCAAAGAAGCCAAATACCTTATGGGGCATGGTCTAACCTATTGAATATGCCTTCTACTCTAAACTTCAACTTTGAAAAGAAATTCTACCAGAAGACTTCCTTGAAAAGAATGATGATCCATGAGCTGAATTTTCTCATGTTTACCATCTACAAACAACTGATCTTCCACCTATGTGAATGGTATGAAAGTGATATCCTCTTCTTTCCTTTTCCCTTCTTTGACAACAAGGATTTCCTCCATGACATGCAGCTACTTTGGACCACTTACAACCTCAAATGAAGTCAATTGAAAATATCCGCAACTGTTTGAAGAGTATTGCTCATATAGGAGTTCTACTTTCATTTGAAGACAAAGTTATTATGCATATTTAACCTCCTCATCCCACATGAAACATGCAGAATCAAATTCTTTCACTAGATTTTTTTGAAGATAATTAAGGGAAACAAGACCTCCTTAATTTTCTTCCACCATTACTTGTTCATCAAATAAATTTAACTCCTTAATTGAGAGCAAGAAACTCTCAATGATGTCATCTTCTCCCAAAACCTTCAAAGTTGACTTAGTTTCTCCCACATGCTCCTCTCTTTCTTCTTTGAATGAATGTTGTAAGAGCCCTAATTCCTCAAATTCAAATTCAAGAGGATATCCTAAAACTACACATGGTCCTTGAGTATTTCCTTGCATGGCACTAGCCAACTTGCATTGAAAGTTAGATAATGGAACAACAGAAATGGGTATTTCTATAGGATCTTTTGTATCCAAATACTCCTCCAACTCTGACAAACAATTTTCTTATTTGTTCTCTGACTGTACAAAGGGTTCAACCTCCCTTATGATGTTTCCTGAATTAGCAGCTGATTCCCCATGACCTTCCTCATCTTTAAACATAAAATTTGTGAGATCAAATTCATCTAAGAATTTGAAACTTCTTGCATGGTATAATCTACACTTGAAACTTCGAATCTACCATGGAAATAATCCCGCTATGATTAGTTGTTGCATTTGATGAAGATATTGGCAAGTTGCTACAATGTTCCATAAATGCAACAAGTTCTTGACATGCCTGACAATTAGGATCATTGCACTCATAAAAATCACCTTGTACACTTGAGAGTCCTTCTTCTTCAGTTGCACTCCTTCTTCTTCAACTAATTTTGAAATTGGTGAGGAATCAATAGTTTCCACAAACATAGTGTCAACATGTATGTTATACTCTTAACAGGTAGAGTGATACTCACCATCATCTCGCACTTGTTCTTGTGCAATTTCAAGAGTATCCACTATCTACTATTGAATCTCAACCCTAGATGGAGGCTGAGTTAGCAGAGGAAATTTCTTTACATCCAATCTTGCTACCCAATCCTTTAGATTTTTTGAAAGTTCATCCTTACTAAGCTCCTTAACATTCTCCTCTTCATCTTCAATATAATCATGTTCTTCCCAAAATGGATTTGGAACTATAAGAGGAGGGGTGGGTTGGGATTCAACGACTTCCCTCATTGTTTGAGATAATGGAAGGGGTAAAACTTCTTGTCTTGGTGGTCTTTGTAAAAAGAAGGAACCTAAGAAAGATGAGGAACAAAAGATTCATGATGGGATGGAAATATAGGAAATGAAAGAATGGAACTCTCAGCATGGGCAGCTGGTGAAAAACTTGGAATTTGAGGTTTAGAATGAAATGAAATTGATTGGGAATTAGAAAGAGGACTCTGAGGTGGTGGTGTAGGACTTAGCCATTGACATGGATTCCTTTCATTTAACCCATAATACTCTAACTATTCAATCCAAAATTCAAGTTGAGGTAGTAATTCAGTCATGAAACCAATCTTTTCCTATAGGTCGTAAAAACTTGGCATAGGGCCAACCCATGGACATGCTACCTTAAAGACAATCTTGAACACCTTTATTTCAGTTGTGGATCTAGATTGTACCATGCATAACTCAATTATTTGAATCTTAAGTTGCAACTTTACATCTTCATCTGTAGGATAGCCTCCATCATCTATATGCTCCTGCTCTTGAAAAGATGCATAGTTAAGTGAACCATAAAATTGGCCATGGCTCTGCTCATAGAGATATGCATGTTGTTGATTCTCATCATAAAATGGATTTGGATGTGGGTTAAAATAAATTGAAGATGGAAAGTGCTATTGTTGGTGTAGGTGGGAACTCAACTGTGGAAATGAATTCATGATTACACAACTTCATGAATGGGAGAAAAATGGAAAGATGTTGAAGAAAACTAGATGTAAATGGGTAAAATTAAAGATTTGTAACACAAAGAGTAGGGTACTTTGACCAATGGAGTTTCCAGTTGTGCTTGGGATCACCTCCTAAGGCTGAAATTTCATTAAGAGCACAACAACATAATGAAATGAAGTGAACACAAATACACACATCCATGAAAGATGTGCCTCTTGTCCCATAGGGCGTGCTAAAAACTATTGTCGCCAAATCAATGCACCCCCCGAATGGCCTGAAGGTGAACATGAAATTCGGTGTGATTGGGAAACATGGGATCACCTCTCAAGTTGTGGGACTTGGGATCGAGGTGAACCTCCAAAGAAGGCCGGCTTCCTCTTCCTAAACTAAGCACTACACTACTCCTAATGCAATAAAAATGGCTAACTAGACCTATGCTAACATTTTAAGGGATTAGGGAGAGAGATTTGCAAGGAAATAAAACCTATACTAGAAGTGGTGATGCACCAAGAAAGGGTTTTGCTAGACAAAATTCCATCTTGCCAATGAAGAGATATGATCATGAGGAAGAATGAACATGCATTACAAACCCAATTTACATATAGTACTTCACTCCTTGATAAACACAATGACTTCCAACACTTGCAAAAATAAACCCTGGTTGCATAGTTCACCTGCAAACATGAGAGAGGAAAATAAAAGTAGAAAAGTCATAAAAGGACATATAAATGATCAAAAAAATAATTTCCATTACTTCAAGCACTTGCACAATGCATCATTACATCAAGGAAAAAGCATAGGTTGCCATTACAATTTGAGAATAAAGGCTTGAGAGCCTACAAATTCACAACATCTAATCTTGTGAAGAAAGGGGTAGCTTGGAAAGTTTCTAACCTCATTAGAATAAGAATCCATTTTACATTTATAGAAAACCCTGAGTGGTTGAGAGAAAGAAGGAAGAAACCCTAGAATCTAGGCCGAATGTAGGAAATAATTCATCACTGTTGTTGGCCATGTTTGCTTCATTAATTGCAACTCCCCCTTTCTAGGAAATATTCGGGAATGAGGAAAACCTGAAATTTTGGAAAGAAAAACTTCCAAAAATTCATCTTATCATGGCTTCATGGCATAGCTCTCTTTCTCCCAGTTCAATGACTCGTACTTTTGTGAAAAACAGCAACCGGGAAAAGATGTGACCTCTTGAGTGAAAGTCACTCGTTTTGAGTGTCCCGACATTGTGCTCAATTCTCCGAAAGATGCTTACATAAATTAAAATGTTGAATTTTCTCCTCCTTTTAATAAAAAATAATATTTTAATATATTTTTTTGCAGCGCCTTATGCCCTTGATGAAACCCTCTTGGATTATTTATTGCATGTAGGGGAGTTTTAGGAGGTTTATGAAAATGGCTCACCATAACGTGTGCCGACCCATTATTGGCTCGGTTGGATCTTTGTCTTCATCACATGGAGAGTTCAAGCTTACCCACTAATCATCACACGACGAGCTAACCTACCTTTTACCAAGCCCATATGGTTCACTTGGTGAGCTACATGCTTCTATCGACAACCACCTGACATGCTCGTCTTTCTTGAATTGAGACAGTTGAATTCAACATGGCTCGCTTAGTTGAGCTCTTGACATGTGCACGTCAACCGCTACTCACACCAAGCTATGTATCCATCTGATGACATGTTTCCATTATCGATTTACCTACCAATTTTCTCGGCTCCACGTTTTAACATATAACATTGGGGATTTCACATTTAACTCGGAAACCGTTTATACATATAAACTACCATGCCCAGCTAGGATGGTCCACCTGACAACCTCCATGTGTTTCTCAGCGGCCTTGATGTATTTCTAGTGAGTTCTGCTAACGGATCACTCAGACTCATTGTTAAATTATTTTCCCCATCATGTCACCAGTCAACTTGGCATTAGACTCCCTCTTCAACGTCCACCTCCACAACTAACACTCCATCCTACCAGCTCGACCTTAAATGTGCCAACTCAACAGCCATTTTGAATACTGTGACGAGAGTGTATGCTTCAGGGTTTTTAACTATCTGCTTCAGAGTTCTCGAGCACTCAATTTTGGAGATGAATCACCGCTCAAACCTGAAGGAAACCCCCAAAAATAATCACCTCCAAATTCTGAAGCCACCCTCTTTTGAATGCTGAAAATGGACGAGCCCAAATTTCCTCAAGACATCTCGGATTAATGCCCTAACTCAGCCAATTCTCTACGTGTTGGCTCGATAACAAGTAATTCCTTCACCTGCTTAGTGGCTCCTAAGCTTGTTATGGCCACACGTTTGAGTAATGCTTCAAACCCAGTTCCACATTATTTCCTTGACTCGCTCCTTGGTCCATTCGATGTTCCCGAATTCTTCCAAAGCTATCTCGTTGATGAATTCTGAGTTACACGTTGAGCACACGAATCTTCCAAAATGAAACTCGACTTGAGATTTTCAACATACATTTTAATTCATGCTCTATACATCTCCTACTGAGTTTGATCACAGTGAGTCTCAAGCACAACTCGACCGGGTGGGCTCACATCATGTAAGTGTCAATGCGGCTTGACCTAAGATTTCCTTTCTATTCTATATCGCTAAGGCGAGCACCTCCATAAACCATTCACTAATCCTTCGAAATGAGATCATTCGTATTATTTTTCCTTGACTCACCCACTCAGTTGATCGATCTTCTATTAAACCCACTTGCTGAGTTTTAAATCTGCCCCTCCATGAGCCCAAAATGAGCTACGAGCTTGGAAATACTGAGTGAATTCTTATCCACTGTCGTGAGTAAGCCCATTTTATGTATCTTGGGCTTGCTTCTCAAGTTCTTCCTCCCACGCTGGGTTGATTACCTCCATGTTACTTACGATCTCGCCATTTCAGTATTACCTTGGTTCTACCTGGCAAGCCATCCTTTGAGATCCTCATGGAATGACGACCCCGAGCTATTTCATTATCTTGCAAAGTTCCTTGTATAGCCAAATCCATCTTCCATCAAGCACCAAGATATTCCTTATCCCAAAGCCATACCTTCTGACTTAGCCAGAAACTATAATGAAACTTGACCCTAATCTCATTACATATCCCTTCATTTCTTGAGTTGGCTCATCTACCTGTGCATCACGCTTCTCGATTTCAGGTCCTATTCTCTCATAAGCTTGTTGGCTTCCATTCCTATGCGTACTTATCCTTGATCAAGCTTCTAGTTCTATTTTCCATACATGTAATGCAATCAACTCGTTGCCTTGTATATTATGTCATTTCCTAACGAGCCTGACTCATTCCTAAGCTCGATCTGAGTCCTTCATAACTCGTGTCGATCCTTTCCAATTCCTTACAATTCGTCATGTTCTTCATGTGCTCTGAGCTCTCCTACTATTGTGGCCTCCCGCAATACTTTTCTGCCATAACTGAATCTTCATGGTTTACTTGGTGTTCCCAAGACCTTTGTTGAACATTAACATAGTGAGCTCCTTGAATCTATGGATTTCCCTTACTCATTCATCGAGCTATTACTTTTCCCCACAGTCTTCATATCTTATCCCAACTATATGATAATCCTTGACCTCATAAGAGCTTGGTGGTGAGATTTTCTATTACAAGGAGTTTTACGTTATCTCTATCCCGTAGAGCCATCAATTTCATCTCCACTGAGAGGCCTCCTAGGTGATGAAATCCATCGGGATCACTACCTTGTTTTCATTGACTTGCCCAAAATGAAACATTACAATTACTGCTATGGAACTTGTCTTCCTTGAGCCCATCATACTAGAATGCCATATTATGACTTACCTTGCCATTATTTCATGAGATCGTTACCTCGAGCTTCAAACTTTTACCTATCACCGAGCCAATGCCAAAATAGCTTGCTTGAGCATACCCCGAGCGATCCCTGAGCTCTTCATCGAACTTCGATATGTTTAATCCTTCGACTCATTATCTACCTCAGGCTCATAAGAGCTTGGTCTTTCATACACCCCAACTAACTGAGCCATTATCCCTTTACTTTCTGTCAATCTATCACAATAGAGCTTAATGAATTATGTAGAGATCTAATATTACTATTACAATCATGTCATGCCATTCCCCACGTAGAACCAATCCATCATTTAACTCTTTTTTCTTGAGCTAACACTCCACCAAAGAGCTATCCATTTTTCAAACTTGCCTTCGTGCACACTCGGTATGGCTCATATTTTAGAGCTTCCCTTCTCTTCTGCAATATTGAGCTTGAAGCACCTAAACCAAACTTATGATCTTTGTTAAAATAGCTTTCTAAACTGAGTTGATTCGGTGATAGTTATCCGCCGCACATAAATGTTGATTTGGCTCGTTTACATAATCCCGTGAAGACCAATCCTTCTTATATCGAAATGCTTCTCGAGTTTTTTTACAAGTGATTTAGGTAAAGTCTGAAAATTATTTTCAATGGGAAGGTTATGCACATAACCTTTCTTTCTTCTTGAAAGCTGAAACATACTTGAATCCACAAACTCGGCTCACTATCATAAAGTTTACCACTATTATCCATTTTTACCCGGGAGGGTAAAAATGGATAACAGTAATGTTGAGAAGACAACTTATGACACTAAGGAGAAGGTGCATAGAATATTCATGTGTGGTAGCAAGGCATATTTTAAGGTGCGAAGGATAGGGAAGGAAGCGCGCGTGAAAGACAGATTGAATCGGGACTTAGCCATTTTCATGGTTACGGGCTATTTTTTGAGATAGCGTACAGAGCACACAACAAGATGGAGACTTGCATGACACACAAAAATGCTATTTTGGGAAGAGCATCTACTAAAGCACCATGCATGAGTTTGAATTAATAATAGAATTACTACTTCAGTTAACTGTAAGAGATCTATTATTAGCGCACTTGCATGTGTGCATGTTATTGTAAAGGCGCATGACTATTTTCAGAATGCGACCTATTTTTGTAAGTGCGTAAGTGGTGAAGGGAAAGTCCCCACCCTTATAAATATGTAGTAATCCGTGTAGATTAGTAGTGATGTGTATGAGCTGTTATGGAGTTATGATGCCATATCTGATGCGTGCATACACTTATGATAATACTTATTGTAAGAAGCTTATGTGTTTATTGTGTTTTAATATAATGGAGTGTATTGGGTGAATAATGGTGTTAAACATGACCGAAACTAGTTCTTACATGGTTGACTTCATTATGTCTATCACTTAATTAATTATTCTTTTAGATCTAGATCTAGAATATGCTATGTGGAATATTTATGCTGTTTGTGGATATGAATACATTAAATCTTCATCATGTTCATATCCCGTAAAAGAAACTCTAAGGAGGGACCTGGTACCTTTGCACACTTGGGCTGAGTTCTCATTCGGGATGGATCATGTGCTAGCGTGCATGGGTTATTTGTGGTAAATTATAGGTTGCATCTGAATATAACTATAGTTGGTATACGATCAAGAGAATTTAGAACCATCCAAGGAGGTCATACTTCATTGGGAATATGCGTAGTCTATGAATGACACTACTAGTGTTGCTTATGACAATTAGGCTCATGGAAGGTATGTGATCATTGGGCAAAAATTCACGGGAAGAGTCACCAGAATGATTAGGCCACGCATGGTGAGGTGGTTAGGATTTAATCAGGTACTAAGGTACACTGGTGAAGGGAACCCCGACACATTCCTATATGCCATGGAGACTCAGTGGTAGAATGAAGGGGATAGAAGAAATATGTTGGTCTATACCATGCATGGGATAACAATGTGCCGATGGGAAACACATAGAGTATCATTTTGGAGTGGCGAGAAGTGAGAATCCCTTTCTCCACTAGGTTTACTCGAAGCAATGTACCTACACAAACATATGGATTATATGGGAAGTTCCTGCCTATCATCACATCCAAGAGTCCGAGAGATCTTGGGTGTAGGGAAAGGAGGATTTACCATCATGAATTTGGTTACATAAGTTCTACTCCACATTGCATGGCTTCATGTGTGCATGGTATGTCTATGAAAAACTGAAAAGGGAGATCGTGAATTGGTAAGAGATGACTATAGGTATGATTCAAATATTTGATTACATTTCTACTAATCCTCCAGTCCATGAAGCATTTTATATTATGAAGTGCTTTAATTTGGGATATAGCATGAAGGATAAAGCACTCATGCTTTGGATTTATTTGGGGAACCTGATCTTGAAGTGCACCTTGATCTTTAGGAAAGATATGAAGAAGAAATGATTCGCACCTAGAAGGAAAAAGACAAGGGTAAACTAGTATATACGATAGATGATAATGAGGTTGATAACCTAGATGTTAACCACACTAAAGGTATGTATGAGGTAATGGAAACTACAGATGAGAAGGCACGTGCGTATCATGCTCTTATGAAGACAAATAAGGTTAACATTGGTACATGAAGAAACTAAGGAGGCCATTATTGGTGATTACTAGTCAAAGAAAGAGGTAGAAAATATTATTGAATTCCTGTGTGACTTCCAGGACTTGTTTTTGTGAGGTTACAATGAATTAAAAGGTGTGTATACTTATTTAGGCGAGATGAAGGTCAAGATGAAGGAAGGAACTCACTCAGTTAGGAAGAGGCCTTATATGATGAATCCTAATCTACACGTAAAGGTGAAAGGAGGAAATTGAAAAGATGCTCTAATTGAGCCTATTGAATAATCTGAATGGGTTAGCCCCATGGTTAAGAAGGATGGGAGGATAAGGATTTGTGTGGACTATAGAAAACTTAATGTTTCATGTGTGATTGATCCTTTTACCACCCCCTTGATAGAAAAAATCCTTGAAGGAGTTGTTGGATGCAACATTTCACTTATAGATGGGGTTTTAGGTTATCACTAGGTGTGCATCGCGAAGGAAGATCAGGAAAATATAACTTTCACCACCGAATGGGGAAGTTTTTCATATATAGTTATTCCCTTTGGAGTGAAGAATGCACCAACAATATTCTCATGCATTATTATGTAGGCTATTGGATCCCTAAAATATTGAATAATTACAAGAAGGCGCATGGGCACGTAAATCCTATTCGAAGAAGGCGAGCGGGAAATGGTTTTAGGAGGGTTTTAGTAGAACCAGTGGCACATGCGTAAAGGCGAGAGAAAATATCTGGGGACTTAGCCATATTTGGCATATCGGGCGAATACGAGGAAAGAGTGACCCAGGCTGCGCATGTGGAGTGGATAAGGTGCCAAGTGACAACTTGGTGCCCATGGAAGGAATATACCTTGCAATAGAAGATTCCGAAAGTCATCATGGTAAAGATGGAGATATCACATCCGAATAAGCATGCTCTCATGGAGGACCACTTGGACACTTGGCACCCAATCTATACCTTTAGAGAGGCATGTCGGTGCTTGTTGAGGCTATAAATACAAGCACCCGATAGAGAAAAACATATAGAAGGAGAAAGAGGTGAAGCTCTGCAGTAATACAAAGAGAGAGCTCCATAGGTTAGGTTTAGAGGATCTGTAGGAGTATGTTGTACTAAGGGGATGGGTTTGAAAATTTTTCTTTGTACTATGAAGGGCCTAAGTCTAGTTTCGATGCATGACATTGGTCTGCATTATCATATGAATCTGTGATTGCTTGAGTTAATGTAATGTGGTTATCAACATGCTTAATATGAATATATGTGTGGTTCCAGTTCTACTTACATATGTATGGATCAGTTATATATATATTTCATATGAGTGGGTGTAAACCCCTGTGCATTTATTTTCTATTATGATTCAGATCTATGTTCTATAATGCTTTCCTTATATGAATGAACACATTGGTCTAGAAGTCATTTTGAGCTCTAAGATGAATGTATGGTTCCTTTCCAATCTTTTCACTTAAGTTTCTATCATAAATAATGTATTCTCACACATCTCACATGAAGGAGGGACTTGGTACCCACATGTGCCTCAAGTTAGCACCTAGAATCCACTGAGTGATAGGCAGGCGTGCATGGGATTTCCTTGTTCTTTGAGAAGGTCATAAAAATGACTACATCTTGGTTCGGTTGCTGGGACCTCTTTTCAAAGTTGTTGTGAGAAATGGCATGCATTTTTGTCTTTGTGATGTGTAATGACAGAGTGTATGACTTTATAAAGTGTTGAAACATGGTTCAAGAGTACGAAGGATGAGTTTGCTCAAAGATTCAACACTGGACCTAATTTCGATGACGCGTGGATGGGTAGAAGAGAACCTATACCATGAGCTGTATGAGACATTATTTTGCTACTTCCTAGTAGAGCTATATGAATGGCTCTCAACATATGCATCTAGATCAAGCTAGTTCTATAGATCATGCGTGTGGACCCAAGATGACTATCAAAGGCTGCAGGATGCAGATCTGACGTGGACATGTGCTATTGATCACTAGTGGAAGAGGGTGATGACTAGTTATACTTTGGAATACGCCATTTTGACGTATTCTTTCCCAGAGATTGCTAAGTTTGAGTTTCTGAGGGAGCCTAGAGGATCATTTTTGCATGCTATTCCTTTGGCTATGAAGATCTTGGTTGTTACTTTGAGTTTAGAAGCATTCCCCATGGTTAGCTAAGCTCTCTGAGTGTTAGGAGAGGAAGCTAGGGTGGAGGAAGATGGTGGATGTTGTGGCTGAAAAGGAAAGGGAGGAGAGATGACTCAAGTATAATGAAGCTCGTGAAAGGGAGATGACTAGACAACGCGAGGTAGCAAGTGTGATGGATCTATGGAGGTAGACATTGTGGGAGGGTGTTGAAGTTCACATGGAGGATGTGGAGCCTAAGCAGTCTGTGCTACCCCATCTTGGAAAGCACATAAGAGAAGACCCTTCAACTTCTAATGAGAGTTCATCACGTGGAGAAAGAAGAACCATCAGCGCATATATGAATCCATCTAGTAACCAATCCACGACACTTGGTTTTCAAGATCAAAGGAAGAGTATTTTTAACCCAGTTGGTATCGGTGGGAGTAATCGATCGGCACCCAAGAGATATAATTTCTCATTTGGGACATCAATGGCTGCACATACCATTCGGTGTTTGGAGGAATTTTTGGGCAAAGTGCGAGATACACAAGCCTTTGGTATCACATCTAGGAGTGGCGCAGGGCACACTACTTTGTAGTAGGGGACATTATCAAAGACCATTGGCGGGTAGTTCAATGGGATGTTGGGAACCCTTGGTGTGACCACTTCATGACCTAGTGGATCCAGTGGATCTAGTCAGTTAGGAGGAACAAGACCTGGTGGGTCCGGTGGATCTGGTGGGTTAGGAGGAACAGGACCTGGTGGACCCAGTGGATCTGGAAGAGGAAACATTGGAGGAAACACCAGAGGGAACCAAGGCTATAGATTGGTAGGACAAGAACCCTAGCCACCCCCAAGTGTTTTTCGATATGTCTTTGTACTTACAAGACTATAGGGGTATTGAATATGCTACAGAGCATGTGCACAAGTGTGAGTTACTATAACACACAAAGGGGATCACTAACCTAGAGTGGAAGGCAAGCCAATTTACAACTATATTGCAAGGGTGTGTGTATAGTTGGTATAGGAAGTATGACCCCCATCAAATGGTGGTAGACTATACAACATTGAAAAATTATTTCCTCACAGAGTTCCATATTATAGAGTTTGAGCAGAAGTGCATCAACACTTCTAAGGATATCCAGTAGGGAATGGAAAAGAGTGTGTGGGAGTATGATGCATGGTTTAAAACTCTCTTGTCCAAACTATCATATGACATTCACCCCTCACAGCATGCTCAATGGTTTGATGGAGGGTTGATCAATCCATTTAGGAGGACATTATCACATAAAATGTTCACTGACCTGCGTGAGGATTTAGAGGCTTCCTTATGCGTTGAAGTTGTTGGGAGTGTGGATACTGGTGTTAGTCTATTTTTAGAGGCCCAAATTACTACAATGGCCAAGCAATTGGAGAAGTTTTTTGTAAACTTAGTGCATGATGTTTGTAGTGGGCTTTGATGTACAGACTACTAAGTGGAGGGACATGCAAAGGATAGTTTCCCTCAGAAGCGTGCGTGATATGGTAGTAGACTATGAGATCTTCCATGGGGACAATGATACAGGTAGATTCCCTCTACTCCAAAGACACAATCCACAAGAATGTTTCTTTCTACTATAAGTTATGCACCTCTATAATCCATGACACTAAAGATTGTAGACTAATTGATGAGATCCATGATGCTATTGATCTGGGTGTGCACTAGAATAGCCTTGTTGGCAGTTCTAAGGATGATGACCAATGTTATGAAGGGCACATAGATGGAGGGGCACGTGGAAGAGGTTTTCGCGGAGGATTTCATGGTCACGGTAACCACAACGAGAGGGAGAAGTGAGTTCCCACTAGGAACATGTTATAATTGTGGATCTATAGAGCATTATAAACGTGAGTGTCTTGATCTATTACAATTCTCATGGTGCGGAAGAAGCACAAGTATGAAGAGTGTCTAGAACTCTATGAGCATATGAACCAACAACACCCGAAGATAAGGGCGCTGCTATGGTGAGCATCAAAAAGGCCGATTCACAATGGATGCCAAGAGTGGTGCATGAGTTAGAACTAGATCCTTTATTGGTGATAATGCAAGCAAAGGCCATACACGCAGGGGAGATGCCAAGACCAAGGACACTAGTTTCCAGAGAGGAGGTTCTACATGGAAAGTACTCAGACCTTGCCCATCAGAAATAAGTATACCAGAGACTATGGACATGATTCGAGTTTATAAGGCGAGATACGTGTCTCAAGGAGAAATCAAGGCGCAGTGGGGCGGTAGAAGGATAATTAGGTTCCAAGGAGTGACCTAGATGAGGTCAAAGAATTATGTAAAATGTTGAGGCAAGAGAATATTATTCTCTTTCTGGGAGAATGGCTGAGGAGAAGGCACCACATGCTGAAGCGGATCGTGAGAGACAAGTTTTTCCTATAAACCTTCATGTGTTTATGGAAAAATAAAAAGGAAAATTGGTCTATTTCATAGATGGGGAAGAGATGGAGACATTGGATGTTGATCATTCAGAGGGTACATGTGAGGTCATAGAAAACACTGATGAGTAAGCACGCACCTACCATGAGCCTTTGAAGACAAAAAAGGTTAGCATTAGGACAAATGCAGAACCTAAGGAGGCTATCATCGATTTATTATATTGGTCGAAAAAGGAAGTTTCAAAGATCATTGATCTATTGCTTGAGTTCCAAGATTTTTTCCCTTGCATTTACCATGAACTCAAAGGTGTCCATCATTCCTTGGAAGAGATGAAGATCAAGTTGAAATAAGGTACGCACCTGATTCGGAAGAGACCTTATCAAATGATTCCAAATTTACGCATACAAGTTAAGGAATATATAGAAAAAATGATAGCATTAGGTATCATTGAGGTGGTTGAAGAGTTAAAATGGATAAGCCCAATGGTCATCAACATCAAGAAGGATGGGAGGATCAGGATCTGTGTTGACTACATGGACTTGAATGTAGTATGTGTCATTGATCCCTTCCCTACCCCATTTACTAAAGAAATCTTAGAGGGAGTGGCTAAGCGTGAAGTCTACTCCTTCACGGATGGGTTCTTAGGGTACCACCAGGTACGGATTGCAAAGGAAGACCAGAGAAAGACAACTTTCACCAATAAATGGGGAAGTTTTTCCTACACATCATGCATTTTGGATTGAAGAATTTGCTTGTTGTGTTCTCGTACATTATAGTGCAAGCCTTCAAGTACTTCATCCATAAATTTCTTCAGGTCTATTTGGATGATTGGAATGTGTATGGTCTCATCAAGGACCATTATGATAACTTGAGAATAATGTTTGAAAGGTGTCAAAAGTTGAGGATATCCCTCAACATGAAGAAGGGTGTATTTACTACCCCATTTAGAACCTTATTAGGGAATATCATATGCGAGGAAGGCTTACTAGTAGATCCCACCAAAGTTGCGGTCATTGTGGGTTTGGGGGAGCCTAGTAGATAAAGCATCATGTGCGGATTCATTGGACACATGGGATATCATAAGAAGTTCATCAAGGGGTATGCCAAGATTGCCACACCCTTAGAAGAATTTTTGAAACAAAAAGTTCTTTTTATTGGGGAGAGGTGCAAGAACTCATTTGATACTTTAAATGAAAGGCTCGTAATGACACCCATATTACATTTTCCTTCTTGGGATAAGCCTTTCCATGTGCATCTAGATTCTTCGAGACACCAATGGGGGCAATTGAAGCACAACTTGGAAAAGGAATTTTCGATCATCCCTTGAGCTTTACAAGTAGGAAATTGACACCAACATAGCATAATTACACAACTACTGAGCACGAAGCATTTTCAATTATCTATGCACTGCATAATTTCAGTAGTATCTGCTGGCAACACCCTTCATATTCTACATAGACCACATGGCATTAAAATAATTAGTCAAAAACCCATTCTGCAAGGGAGCATATGTCGTTGGGTCCTTCTATTTCAAGAATTTGAATTTACAGTGGTGGTGAAGCCGGAAAGAATAATTTAGGGCCTAACCACTTGTCAAGGATTGATTTGGGAGAGGATGTGCAAAGCATTAAGGATACCATGCTAGATGCACAACTATTTAGATTGCGGTGTGCGTTCTTAGACTTAGAAGATATTGTAGTGTTCTTAAAAATAGGTTTGACACCCGAAGGGATGCAAGTTGTGGAGAGAAAGTAGATGGCAATACGCGCTACACCCTACATGCTTATTAGTGGAGACCTATATAATTTGGGTTGTGACAAGGTTCTACACTAATGCATTCGAACATGAACGCATAGCCATTATGGAAGAAGTGCATGGTGGGATTACGGGAGGGAAGTATGTAGTAAATGATACACGTAGAAAATTTTATTAACAAGGCTTTGGTGGGAAACCATCTACAAAGATTGCATTGAGTTTTGCAAGGCCTGTGACCATTTCTAGTGCCTAGGAAAACCGAGAAAAAGAGATGAAATGCCCTTGTGACCAATATCTAGTGCTAAACCATTTGAGAAATGGGAAATCAACTTTGTAGGACCAATTGTGCCATCTGCGCGAAGGACTAGTTTGCACTATATCATCACTTACACCGATTACTTGACACGGTGGGTAGAGGAAACATCTATAAAGGATTTCACCGTGGCAATAGTTCCTAGATTCTTATGGGAAAACATAATCAGTAGATATGGTTGCCCTTTAAGTTTAACAAGTGATAGGGGTACATACTTCCTCAATGAAGTAGTCGAATCCTGTTGGCGTAATTTATGGTGGCCCATCATAAGACTGCTCCATATCACCCTTAAGAAAATGGGACTACTGAGGCATTTAACAAAATACTAAGTCATACGTTAAATAATATTTGTGACGTTGGAAGACGAGATTGAGATGATAAGGTATCAACCATTCTATGGGGATACATGACAACCTATAAAAGGTTGAACAAGGCCACACCATTTCAATTGGTGTTCAATGATGGAGAATTTTTACAAGTGGAATTCATGTTACCATCACTATGTATAACGTGTGTAGGAGGTATAGCCGATGAGAAAGCGCTAGAAGAAATAATTGATAAATTGATGCAGTTGGACGAAAGGTGATCACTTACTAGGTGGAGTCAGAAGACAAAAAGAACGACAAAAAGCATGGCATGATCTTCATATCAAGAATAAGAAGTTTGAAGTTGGGAAGTTGGTGTTATTGTATGATTCCAAGTATTTGTGCCATCCTGGGAAGTTGAAAGTCCATTGGTTGGGACCTTACCTCATATCATACATTCTTGATTTAGGTGCTTGTCGTTACAAGCGTTGGATGGGACAAGATTACTAGGTCACTTCAATGGGAGTAGGCTGAAGCCCTACTATAAATAAGTCTTCTTGGTGTTTGTAAATAAGGCCGTGTTGCCAGTTAGTTTAGGTTTCCCTTTATGCAATTTCCTTTTCTGTGTTTCCCTTTCTCTTCGTTTGTTCGGTTGTTTGTTTGGCACCTTGGGGGCTAGTAACCACATTAATTTTTAAAGTTTATGCATTTTAGAGGACCACACATCAGTTTTAGTGTTGGGTGGAGTGATGCAAAGTATAGGTCCGTAATACAAGTTGAACCGGCGTTAGAAGTTGTGGTGAATGACCCGGTTGATGGATACAAAGTGCATAGAATGAAGAAAGTGCATGGAAGAAGAGGTGGATGAAAAAGGTTAGTGTCAAGATAAGACTTTAGAGAAACCATGTACAAAGGAGGAAGAAGCACATAAACAACATGAGGTAGGCGAGAGTAAAAATCAGGTGAAGAATAGAAGAAGTGCCTTTGGCATTGTTAACACGCATGTAAGAGTATTCTATCAAGATGGATTATTTGCATGCCAAAAGGGTGTATAATGTTGCGTGTAAGATTGGGCACGTAAGTGAAGGTGTGTAAGGATGGTTTGGTGGAAAATCCACATTTAGTGTCAAGTACGGTGGTAGGTAAAATAACATTTAATGCTGGAAAGAATGAAAAGCTATAAATAAGAAGTCAGGCACTCATTATTTTACCTTGTGTTTATGAAGTAAAGAGATTTCTTGTAAACTAGGGCATCCAAAAGTGATCTGATGCAAAGAAAAATTGAAGAAATATAAAGAGGACGTGACTAGAGTAGATCCGCAAACCAGTAGGAAAGGAGTACATAAGCATATAGGGAGTTATTGAGAAGGACGTTGTTGAGAAGTGTCATCTTGTGGAAGTATTGTTCTAGTTAGGGTTTGGTGGCTAGGGCACGGTGTTAGGAGGGTTTCTTTGCAAGATTAAGTATTAGGGTTGGATAGAGTGGTAGAATAGAGCAAGGAGAAGACATTTTGAAGTGATAACCTAACTAGAAGAATGGCACCAAAGAAAGCAACCATCTCACCTAAAAATTAGAAGGGCAAGGGCAAGGGGAAGAAAACGGCTGCCGTCACAAGCAAAAATGAAGAGTGGTACGTGGAGATGCAATACCTAGATGGGGTATTGCTAGGAAAATAATGGGAATCTCATTTGCGGAAGATGACTGTGAGTGACTATAATCACCGCACCAGCACAACAGAAAAATAAATGGCTTTGGAGTTGGTTCACCCAACAAACAAAAGGACACCAGAGGGCTTGCCCATATATAGTGATAAAGTAAAGGTTAAATTGGAGAAGGTAGGGTTACTATAACTTTATGAATTACCTTACTTCGGAAAACCTGAGTACCTCTACCAGTGGCTAATGGCGCGTGTTCACGAAGACCATTTTTATTTCACATGGCACAAGATGCACATAACTCCCCAGTTAATTTCCAATTTCATAGGCCTTATCTGATGAGGGGATGGTATTGATGATGACCTAAGTGACAAGGATGCCATCAAGGAAATAATAGATGCATACAACTATAAGAAAGGATCACGTTACTTTGACATTGCAGAGATCCTAGACCCTATGATGAGGATGGCTATGCTTGGTAACCAAGCTCAATGATCAAGAGAGATGGACTCAAGTGAACAAGGCATGGTTGAATGTATGCTAGAAGATATCTAAGGGATCCTCTATAACTTATTCACTTTCATCATGGATGAAATCATTAACAACGTGTTAGAAGGCAAGAAGATACTATTTGGTAATGTTCTCCTCACAATTGTCTTCTCAGATATCGGAGTTCGCGATGGGCTGGAAAGGTTTGTTTGGGAGTACCCAGAAGAGGATACCTCACCCGCGAAGAGGTTCACAAAATACACTTGTGAGACCATGACAACCATTCATAAAGTGCATTTAGCAAAGTGGTATAAGTGCATGAGGGATGCGTTCGGGGTAGAATGGAGGATTCCATAGTAGTTACCCATGCTCATGAAAGAAGAGGAAATTTTTTCCATATATCAACACTTATGCATTGGCAGATTTAGGTTGATAGATGAAAATATGGGCCCCTGGTGCAAGCTTCCCTTCTCCTTCACCACACAATACTTCCAAGCAGGGGTAAATAGGTTCAAAGAGGCCAAGAGACTAAGGTTCGACCTTAGTGAGGTGGATCAAGACCACGATAACTTCGCAGGAAGTTAGTTTACCCCAAGAAGCACACATACATGGAGAGATATGTCTCCCATAAGATACAGATGATGAAGATAGTAACATCACAAATCGTTGGAAGGGTTGCAACAAGGATATACCTTTGCATAAGGCCAAAATTTGAAAATGGCGCATACTTGGAAAATAATATATCCATCCTTGAGGACCCCACTGGAAGAAAGAAGACCACGCCAAAGAAGAGGGAAGAGAAGAGGTGCAAAAAGCACCAAGTGTTCAAGCTACACAAGCAGTAAGCGCACCTTAGGAGACAAGCATTAATCCTAGTACTTATGTGTGAAGAAAGAAGTATCTGGTGAAAGCAAAGACTCCAGAGGAAGAAGATTCCGAGCACGAAAAACCCATCATCTAGGAGAATTCACCAGAGGAGGAGGAGAAGGAAGTAAAATCTCCTACTAGGAAGAAGCAGAAGGTGACAGAAGAAAATGACTCGGAGGATACAAGAAAGCTTAAAGGCCTATAGAGGTGAGAGAGATGATGATGAGGAAGATGAACCAGAGGTGAGGACCATCCTATCTATGAAGTACATGACTCGGAGGAGGAAGGAGAGGAAGAAGAAAATGAGTACATCTTTGTCAAGAGGAAGAATGACAAGGAAGAGGTAGATACTCAGGACAAAGGGGTAAGCAAAGAAGTTATAAAAGAACAAAGGACCCCAAGCCTCACTAAGGAATAGGTAGACGAGGCCATGGAGAAAGAGGTAGAAAAGATCATTGAAGACCTAGTAGAGCAAGAGATGGAACGTAGCGTGGACCTGGTGATGAAGGAAGCAAAGGAGGAAAGCGTAGAAAAGGAATATGACAGCATGGAAGGGGATCCTAGTTTGGCTATGAGCTTTCTCAAGGCCACACAAATGAGGAGAAAAAGTGCAGAGGCATCACAAGTTCATAGGATGGACTATATTGATGATCCAAACAAGGTGTTGCGCACGCGCTTTCAAAGCACCATACCAATAGAGAAACTCTTGGCTATGACATCATTTGATGAGGAAGGTGCATACCCTCAGATGAGGAAAATGATTTCTTGGGCATTTGAGTCCCATATCGATGAACTAGAATTCAAAGTAAGTCAAGGGGCATTAATGATGGTACCAGAGTCAAAAGTTGACAACCCCTTGGTTAACGCTCAGCGGCTATTAGATGAGAAAATCTGCAATGTGCTAAAAAAGGTTTTGGTGGAAGTAGAGGTGAGACTCTTCAAGAGGAACGACAAGTTAAATTTGCTAGAGGTAGAACTAGAGAAGAAGAAAGAAGAGCTGGTGAAAAGAACCAAGGACTTAAAGAGGGAGGAGCTAATCAGTGTGTAGCTAAGGCATGAATTAAAATAAGAGAAGACAAGGGTGCACGAGGTCTACAAGAAAGAAAAGATGATCACAGATGCCATTTTCTTGAAGCATCCAGATCTAACACCACTTGTGTAGAAGTATGGATCCACCCTAGAATTTCTAGAGGACTTGACCTACATCCTCACAATGGAAAGGCGACCACTGGCCTTGGAGTCTCAGTAGAGGATGTATTGGCGCGTAAAGAAAAGGATGACAAGATGAAGGTTGTGGAAATTGTGGCCCAGTATAAGAAAGTCCTCGCGGATGTAAAATCTATCACCCAAGTCACTAAGGCCGCTTATGATAACTGCACCAATAGAGATAAAGTGGCGAGCATTCTGGTCGCCACCCATGAAGCGGAGCTCAAGGAGTTCCAAGAGAAGAACAAGGGGAATAGAGAAAAATGTGACAAAATTCTAGCCAAGGTTGAGAAGAAATCAAAGGCTATTGAGACCTTGTGGGGCTCAATCAAGAACCGATTGAAGGAGTTGTATCCCCATATCACTCAAAGGATGGACACACTTGAGGATTTGGGAAAACAATTGGAGGGGATTGTGGAAACAATGAATACCCAAGGAAAAGGGATAAGCTTTGAAGAGGTGAGCTCCCTAGTTGATGACATTTATCAATAGGCACAGAGAGAAGTTGATACCTAGAATAAGTTGGAGGTAGACTTGACGAAATATTTCCTCTCCTCTTGTAGAAATAATCATAGTTTCCCCATTCTTTCATTCTTCCCCAAATTATTCATTCCTTTATTCTTTCTCCAAACTATTCAAGGAAAATCATTCTTTATTCTTTGAGAAGGTGTTCCCAAGGGTGGAGAATAGGCGTAGTGTGGGGTGATGTTGGGCCCCTAAAATATTGGTGAGTACAAGAAGGCACGTGGGCGTGCAAGGCCTATTTGAAGAAGGGCACACAAGGATAAAGTATGTAGGACAGAGTTTCAAGAGAACCAATGGCACACGTGAAAGGTAGAGCAAAGATCTAGGGACTTATCCATATTTGGCATATTGGGTAGAATATAAGGAAAGCATGGCCTACCTTTGCATGTGGAGTGGATAAGTTGCCACTTGATAACTTGGTACCCACGGAAGGAATATACCTTGCGATAGAAGATTCCAGAAAGTCATCATGACAAAGGATGGAGAGATTGCATCTAAAGAAGCATGCTCCCATGGAGGACCACTTGGACACTTGGCACCCGATCTACACCTTCAGAGAGGAATGACGGTGCTTGTTGAGGCTATAAATACAAGCACCCGACAGAGAAAAAGATATAGAAGGAGAAAGAGGCAAAGCCATGCAGGAATACTGTGAGAGCTCCATAGGTTGGGTTTAGAGGATCTGTAGGAGTATGTTGTACTAAGGGGATGGGTTTGAACATTTTTATTTGTACTATGAAGGGCCTAAGTCTAGTTCGATGCATGACATTGGTCTGCATTATCATTTAAATCTGTGATTTTCTGAGTTAATGTAATGTGGTTAATGTAATGAGTTAATGACATGCTTAATATGAATATATGTGTGGTTCCAATTCTACTTACACATGTATGGATCGGTTATATATATATATATATATATATATATATATATATATATATATATATATATATATATATATATATATTTCATATGAGTGGGTGTAAACCCCTGTGCATTTCTTTTCTCATTATGATTCAAATTTATATTCTATAATGCTTTCCTTATATGAATGAACACATTGGTCTAGAAGTTGTTCTGATCTCTAAGATGAATGTATGGCTCCTTTCCAATATGTTCACTTAAGTTTCTGTTGTAAATAATGCATTCTCACAAAAATCACATAAAGGAGGGACTCAACACCTGCGCATGCCTTGGGTGAGCACCCAAAGGCCCATTGGATGATAGGCTGACGTGCATGGGATTTCCTTGTTCTTTGAGAAGGGCATAAAAATTACTACACAAGCCTTTCAAGACTTTATTCATAAATTCTTACAGGTGTATTTGGATGATTGGACAATATATGGCTTAGTCAAGGATCATTGTGATAATCTAAGACTCATGTTTGAGAGGTGTAGGAAGTTGAACATATCTCTTAACATTAAGAAGTGCATCTTTGCAACACCTTTTGGTACTTTACTTGGGAATATAATTTTTAAGGAAGGATTTTGAAAATACTGTCCGAGATTTACACAGAAATAATATTACGATATTGTATTCAAGATCTTGATTTTTTCATACATTCAGATAACATATATATAGGAGTATGCTTTCCTATAAATATGGAGGTTGCTCAACAACACTCCTATTCTACGTGAGTTCACATAACAAGAATATTGTTATGATTTGTTTATAATAACAAATCTATAACAATACAATTATTTATGGTTTACACATTACACATTAATAATAATCACAAATATATATATTTTCTCAAATATGTGAGCACTACTCCATTTTCCTAACATTCCCCCCCTTAGTGCGAACATGGGGAAAACACCATCTTCAACCAAGTAGCATGCCGCTCCGTAGCTTGCACATGGTCTCGATCCTCAACACCGACTGTGGGAACTACATCATCCAGGGACTGTTCAACCTATTAGATGAATACATGAATTGGGACCGTTCAACCAATTCACATCAACCATCAAATCAGTCTGATCAAGAACACTTCCTGCAATAGTATCAATGGTACAATTTATCATCACGGGGGACACACAAGCACTGCACTGCACACAGGAACAGGGATGCTCATCTGTTCTTATTCATCACACAAGACACCAAGATGTCACTAAAGCAGTTTGCGGCCTCTGAGGTAGTGACGAACTCGAGGACGCTGATTGTCCTCCTGCCTCTGTTGCCTCCATCCTCCAATGTATGCGCTGCTAACTCAACGAAGATGTGAAAATGAAGCACATTTGTTTCCACATTGAGCTTATTCTTTTCTTCCCTCCCGCAATGTGAAACACTTTATTTTGTCGGACATCGGGTAACACCGAAAATGCGTCCATAAGGTAATTTTTTATTTTATTTTATTTTTTGGACTTTTTATAATAACACGAATTTAACACTCGACAAGAAAATAATCCTAAAAGAACCTATTTAACATTGACTACCTATATTCACCTAAACACATTTTTAACAAGTTTAACTGAAACTTTTCACTACAACAATGATGGCCAATTTTCACAATGACATAATTGTGATACTTAAAACACAATATTCTTTTGACATTTCACAAAATTAATACTTTGACGAATCTTTGATGACAATTGGAACAACACGTGTTCTTTTGAGTATGGTGACTACTACTAAACAACTAAATAATGTTACATTAACTGAAGGCAAATTGACTAAATCAAAACGTTAGACTAAGTACAAAGTAGACTATTTTCCCTTAAAATTACAATCTGATTTGACACTATTAAACATTATAATGGCTATGCATGAAAAAATTATATGACCTAGTGGAATGACGGATTTGACATACTAAAAATATAAAATGGACAAACAAATAATATTGAAAACTCAGACTATAAGAAACACTTACAGAAAATAAATTACGTCACACAAAGATGAATGAGGTGACATTGTAAAGATCGTCGATCCCGTGAGCTGCGCAAATCGAACAAATTGATACTACCAAAGAAGAACACATTCAACCCAGATGCCACTTTCGATCTGATGTTAACTAGGAGGAAGTTATACACTGAATTCTTTGTGACTCACATTGCACGTGAAAAGGTCAAAAACGTGAATTCAAGACTGAATCCTCTTTAACACACTTCTTCAATGATGCAAGTGCATGCAAAATGCACAAAATACAACGAATCACATAGCAAAATGAGAATCATCTTAGTGGCCGCATGGAGAATGAGACATCTTTAGATGTGTTGACTGCAGAGTTGCGAGATAGCTTTGTCAGGCTTCTAATGCTCCACATCAGGACAGTCTATGTGTGAATCACCTGATTTGAATGACATTGGATAGAGAAAAGACTCTCCTCAAATACGTCTGGGACAACAAATGCGTGAGCTCTGAATTCGCCAACTATTTGAATGACAATGTAAAATCAGATCTTTCTATTTGGGAAATGAGCTCGATGAATTTTCCACCAATCTGCAGGTGTCAGATCTTTGATAGATTGCGCAGATCTATCAATACACAATGTGAATACATCACACTCAGCCACATTTTTATTTCAATATTCAATATAGCTATAAAACTACTAATCCACTCAAACAGCTACGCCAATATATCTCCTCTCTCATGCTTGGACTACGAACATGCCAAGGTGCAACACATGCAGATCTACGACAATAATCACAGATGATAAGGATCAATATCACCACCCTTGCAAACAATTTATTGTTCCATTACACAAACCAAAGCTCGATACCAAATGAAAATACTTGTCTGAGATTTACACAGAAATAATATTACGATATTGTATTCAAGATCTTCTTAGCTTTTTCATACATTCAGATAACATATATATAGGAGTATGCTTTCCTATAAATATGGAGGTTGCTCAACAACACTCCTATTCTACGTGAGTTCACATAACAAGAATATTGTTATGATTTGTTTATAATAACAAATCTATAACAATACAATTATTTATGGTTTACACATTACACATTAATAATAATCACATATATATATATATTTGCTCAAATATGTGAGCACTACTCCATTTTCCTAACAAATTTATGGTAGAACTAGAAAAGATAGTTGTGATATTGGGTTTGTAAGAGCCTAACAAGCAAAGTTAAGTGCACATATTTTTGGGACACATAGGATATTGCAAGAAATTTATTAAAGGTTATGCAAATATTTTTGTACCCTTGGAGGAATTATTGAAGGGTAAAGGGAAATTATATTGAGGTGACATGCAAGAGTAGGCATTTGAGACATTGAAGGAAAGGTTGACTACTACACCTATCTTGTATTTTCCTTCATGGGATAAGCCCTTTCATGTCCATGTTGATGCCTCTGGCATGGAAATTGGCGCAGTGTTGGCATAACTAGGAGAAGGGATTTTGGACCATCCTATTTACTTTTCAAGAAGGAAGTTGAAACCCATAGAGAAGAATTACACAAATATTGAGCATGAAGATTTTTTTATGATCTACGCGTGCATAACTTGAGATGGTAATTATTGGAAACATCGTTTATTTTCTATACGATCATATGGCCATCATGTATTTGGTAAAAAGATTATTTTGTAAGGACAAATACGCAGATATATACTCCTTAATAAAGAGCTTAATTTTGCGGTTATTGTGAAACTAGGCAAAATTAGTTTAGGGCATGCTCATTTATCATGGATAAATTCTGGTGTGATACACAGAGAAATTGAGGGCACAATTCTAGATGCATATATTTTTAAGTTAAACCACGTGCCCACATAATTAGAATATTGCAGCCTTCTTCGCATTGAGCATGTGCTTGAAGGGATGGAGATATTAGAGAAAAAGAATCTTGTTATACGTACGACGCCTTATCAGTTGATTGTTGGAGATTTGTACAAATTGGGTCATGATGAATTTTTGCACCATTATTTTTTGGAACATGAACGCAACACTATTATGGAAGAATCTCATGGTGGGATAACAGGAGGTAATTACACTGGTAATGCTACAATGCACAAGATTCTGATGGCTAGAATTTGGTGGGAAACTTTGTACAAGAGATACTAAGGAATATGTCAAGGCGTGTGATCATTATCAACACCTTGGGAATCATGGGAGTAGAGATGAGATGTCATTGCAGCCTATTGTAAGTTATAAGCCTTTTGAGAAGTGGATTATTGAATTTTTAGGTCCTATTTCACCACCCACTCGTAGGAATGACAAGCACTACATTATAACTTGTATATAATATCTTACAAGGTGGGAAAAAGTAACACCTACAAGGAATGTACTTCATTACATCAGCAATATTTTTATGGGAAAAAATTATTAGCATGTATGGCTGTCCATTAAGGTTTATTAGTGATAGAGGAACTAATTTTATTAATGAGATAATTAGAATTTTGTTGCTAGAGTTTATGGTAACACACCATAAGACTACCCCTTATCACCCTCAGGCTAATGTTACGTTAGAAGCTTTCAACAAATTTTTGGGACATACATTGACAAAAATTTGTGATGTTAGAAGAAAAATTATGATGATAAAGTATTAATTGTGCTTTGGGCATATAGAACCACCTATAAGAGGTTGAATAAGGCCACACCTTTTTAGTTGGTGTTTGGCTCAAAGGCCGTATTTCTGTTGAATTCATGTTACCCTGCATATTACATGTACATGTGGATTGGATGTAGAACAAGCTATTAAAGAATACATTGATAAACTAATGTAGTTAGATAAGTAGTGAGTCATTATGAGTTGGAGATAGAATTCTCAGAGAGGCCGATCAAAAGCATGGTATGATAGGCACATCAAGAGAAAGAAATTTTAAGTTAGAAGAGATGGTCCTTCTTTATGACTCCAAGTTTACGTGTCACCCAAGAAAGTTAAAAGTGAATTGGTTGGGACCTTTTGTAGTAACCAAGATACTTGAATTAGACACTTTCCAATTACGTACAATGGATGGCACTATATTGTCTAGTTACTTTAATAGGAGTAGGTTGAAGACCTACTATAAATAAAGCTTCTTGGTGTTTGTAATAAGGTAGTATTGCCACTTCTATTAGATTTCTATTTCATGTATTTCTTTTCATCGTTATTATTATTTGTCACTTTAGTTATTTGTTTTTTTGGAATACATGTATTTGTGTGCGGGAAGTTGATTACTATCGATTGAGTTTATGTGTAGAGGACCACACATAATTTTAGTGAGGGTGGAGCATGTACAAGAAAAATAAATCTATTGGTGCTGAGATCCAAGTGTAAGTTGGCACACGGGTATATATATAGGTTAGAATATGAATTTCATCTAAAGAGTTGGTGCATGCGGGAGAAAGGTGTTACATGTACTCGGGATAAAGGTTTTTATAGAAAATTTTGTCGATTAAAGACCATCCATGAGAAAAGGTACGCACAAAGGTAACGCGAGGTAGAAAACAACATGATAAAATACTTGGTATAAGGAAATGAGCATTAGGTACTTCAAAGGCATGGAGGCACGTAGAATGAGATATGTGGCTAAGAAGTAGTAAGTGCACTAGAAGGTTACGACTGGGGTGTGGAAGAAAGCAATGAAAATCATGGAAAAAGAAAAAGTGTAATTAAATTTGGAGTACTAGGTATGTGAGGAGTAATTAATATAGGAAAATTAGAAAAATCTATAAAAGGGGTGCATGCAATTTCATTCTTACCTTACATGTTTGAGTTTTTGAGCTTTGGAAGAGTGAATTGAAGAGTGAACAAGCAAAAAGTGCAAGTGCAGATATAGGAAGAATAGCAAACCATTTGGATTTGGTCATGGTTGTAGTAGAGATCCATTGAGAAAGTGTTTGAGCGAGTGGAAGGCATGCAAAGTATTGGGTTCGAGGAGTTAGGGTTTGAGAAAACAGCTAGGGCACGTGAGTTTGTGGTTACAGAGAGGAAGTAGAAGGTATAAAAATGTGAAGGTAAAGACGTGAAAGGTTGATATGTCACCAAAGAAAGCACATGGAGAAACCACAGGGGAAAGAAGAGGAATGAACCAGAGGTAGAAGTAGAAGATACACCGAGAGGAGATATTTTCTAAGATGCGGATCTGAGGGTGTCATCATGGGGCATGTATGAGAGTCTCACATTCATAAGAGTAAGGTAAGTGACTACAACCAAAACACCAAAGTGCAAATAGGGATGAAATAGACAAGGAACTGGTGAAAAAGACTAACTTGCACACCGAGGATGACAAAATCATATACAATGAATAAGGACAAAAGACTTTGAAGAAAGTTGAGTCTTGCAGATTTATGATTTTCCATACTTTGGAAAACCCAAAAGGTTTTACTAGTGGTTGATGTCAAGCATCCATGAGTAATTTTTCTACTTTGCATGATAATAAGTGTGCATCACCACACCTTTGATCGAGAGACTTACGGGGTTGAAAATCTTGGAAACGGAAATTGGTAGTGACTTAGAAAATGAAGTAGGTGTGGAATCCACTATTGTGGAGATGGATTATCATAAAAAATTGTGTGAAATGCACATATCCAAGGTGAATGACCCTGTTGTTAAGATTACAAAGTGCACATCTTAACAAATTTAAATGGCTAGGAGAGATGGGGTGAGGTGAATAAGAAATGGATTCACATCGTGAAGAAGATGGCAGAAGGAATGTCTACAACCTTGTTGTATTGATAACAAAAGGTATTATTGAGGAAGCACAAAAAGGAGAAAAAATTAGTTGGGGTGCGATCCTTATGTTGATTATATTTGTAGAGATTGGGGTACCAGATGGCCCCAAGGACAAGATGTGGTAGTACCCGCTTAAAAGAAGTCTCTCGGGCGATAAGTTTGAAAAATGTACATGTGATGGAGCCATGGGAAGATCCTATAAGAACAATATAGATATGTGGTACAAGAGAATGTGCGAGGCCTTTGAACATGAGTGACACATACCAAAATAATTTCCTATAATGGTAGATGGGGAGGCAGAGTTCACATTGTACCAACATTATAACATTGCGATTCCAAATGAAGACTAGATCAATGGAGCCCTTAGTTTAGTCTCCCTATGCATTCACAATGTGCTATTTTTAGGATTCAGTGAATAGATTCTTAGATGCACAGAGTCTCATATTTGATGCAGACAAAGTTGATGATGATTACCATACGCTCCATAAGACATATGCCTATCTAGGTAAGTCGGCCTACATTGAGACTCCGATATCGATGATATCCTTGTTAATTCTATGACTTTGGCTATTGTAAAGGTGGGTATGAGTAAGGTATATATTAAACTTAAGCCTAAATTAGTAAATGGAAAGTACATTGAAAATGAATTCAAACTCCTCGAACCACTAAAGGAAAAACACACAATCGATGCCATGCAAGAGAGCGAGTCCACTCCTCCCGAGAATAGAAGAAGAAGAACTTAAGGAGGAGGAGGATATGGAGGATTTTGGTGTGCTAGATCATGGTTTAAGAAGGAAACCAAGTGCAGGTATAAAGAGGCCATGTGAAGAAATCCTTCACAGCAAGAAGAAGAAGAAGTGAGTATTGAGACCGAGGCCGAAAAGATGGAAAAATAGGAGGGTGGTGTGGTTGATTAGGGGTTCGGGACACATGCAAAGGAAACCTAAGATATAGAGCACTAGCATGAGACCCTCTATTCAGTTGAGAAGTTCATGAGTATATCTCCTATTAATCCAAGCTCACGGAGAAAAACAAAGAGAAGGCACGAGTATGTGCCTAAGGGTGATAGTGATGAAGAAACATCAAAATAACCTACACATAGGTTAGGGGTAATGTCGATTATGGATATGGGAGGAGTAGAGGAGCCTATAGAAGATGAATAGTAGTGTGATATAGAGGTTCATAGAGAGTGAGGAGGAAGTCTCCATAGAGAAGGTGATGAAGAAAAGGAAAAGAGTGTTAGTGAGCCATAAAGTGAACATGGGGGTGTGTCAAAGTGGAGGTCCAATCTTGGGCACAAAGACAGATATTCCAAAGGGTAAGTGGTATGAGAGGAATAAGGGGGAATAAATTATAAAGAATCTAGACCTGGGGTATGTGGATGACCCTTCAAAGATCATCCGTGCAAGGTTCTAGAGTACCCTTACACATGTGCGCTATACCATTGGGAGTTGACAGATGCCAAGGGTGCGAATATGCACACTAGAAAGAAACTTTCCTGGAGTATGCAAATACACATGGATGAAGCTGAGTTCGACATAGGTGAGAAATCTTGCATCACCACAAGATGAACAAATCACCCAAAGAACCACATATGACAATCAAACCAACCAAGTTTATAGATGATCGGGGAATTATTTCCTTAATGAAGATGACGATAGAGGTAGTGTGGAGGAACTTGGATAAAATAGCCACACTTAGGAAATTTATAAAATAAAATAAGAACAATGTGCAATAAATTGAGCAACCGACCGAGGCACGTAGAATGATAGAGAAACGAAAGGAGATTTTGGATTTTCTTTCGAGATTGGGGGAGAAATTTTAGAGGAACATCGAGAATTCTATGAAGAAACGTAGAAGACCTACCCATCATCCTTTCATTTTATACAAGATTAAGTACACCTACTACTCAAGGAGAGGCTAGTTTGTGAAAGAAGATACATGGGTAGATTTTTCAGCCGAGAAAGAGAAGAACAAAAGGGTGATTACGTGTCAGATTAAAGAGTATGATGCCATAATCCAAACATTGAAAGCTAAAATGAAGAAGGAATGATAACCACTTGGATAACTACAAGGATCCGAGAATATCCTTAAAGCATACACAATCCATGAGGAGAATGATGTTCTACAGCCAAGAAAGATGAGTCCCTAGGGAGAGAAGAGAATTTGGCCATAGTTTCAAGAAACACGACATGCTTAAAACAACCAGATATCCCCATGAAGACAAGATAAAGGAGCTAGGGGAGATGGTGGTATGACAAATGTATTTCATGTAGGAAATGGTCTTAGGCCTTGCTAGAGTGACAAGGGAACTGAAGCACAAGGTTCAAGACATGACTCTGGATGAAATGGAGAAAATACTTGGTGACGTCCCTGATAAAGCGAAGAAGGGGCTAGGAGAGTGGAATGAATTGGAGGATGACATAAATAAGGAGTATCCTGAACTCCTGAAACCAGCTGATGAGTAAGATGTGTTGGTCATTCTATTCATTCTTTCATACTTGTATGGACATTTTTTTATTCTTTTTATTCTTTGGAGAGATAAGTTGTGCAACCCCATTACCAAGGGCGGTAATGTAATTAGTGTGGGGTAATGTTAGGTTGTAAAAATTGACTAAGTATCAAGAAAGCATGTACAATATTGGGTCACACAAGTGGGATGCATGAATGTGCCCAAGAGCTAGTTTAAGTGGCACGTGCCTAGATGATCTGAAAATTGAATTTTAACTAGCAATTGTTTACACAAAAAAATTTGCTTTGTATTGATTGTCGTTTTAAAATTAAGCAATTATGAACTTTTTATTTTTTTAATAAAAGATTAAAAACTACAAGTACTATGCAAAAATAAAGAGAGATGAAGATAATTCACCAGCAATTCGACACAAGACATGATAACGAAGATCGACACTTGAGGCCTACGTCTCCGGGTCTAGTTGAATGGGGCCGATCTATTAAAATCTTGAAAATAATTATTTACAAAGAATTATACAAATTTTTGACCTTCTCACAATATTCTTATGTCAAAAACAACAGGGGTTACTTTTTACTTCTCCTCAAAATTCCACTCCTAGCTCAAGTTATGAGCATTTCAATAATTTACGATCCGAATGCTACTTCAAATACAATAAAGCTCCTTTTATAATGTTTCCAAGCGGCTGGCTCAACGGTTAGGCACCTATTATTTTGCATGGGAGGTTAGTGGTTCAAATCCCCCTACCTCCACTTCCCTCTCCTTCTCCTTAGGCGGCTTTGTAGAGCTTTATCCCACATTGTGGGTGCGAAAATGGAGGAAGGCCTTTAATAATGTAAAGGTGGCGGGTTTAGCATTGGCTGTTGAGCCACTTTGTGCTATGCATGGTTGTTTGACTTGCCTTGTATGGTGCATGGTATACCTTTGACCTTGATTAATGGGATTTGCACCTTATTTAGTAATTTGTTTAAAACTTTGACTAGGCATAAGGCGTATCACTTGGGATTTAATATATGAAGGAGGTTTAGCAAATAAATGCGTGGAATATGGCAAAAGTTATGTATTGCGTGGCATTTGGATTTAATGTGCACTTACCAATTAGTCCCACATGCATAGTAAAAATGCAATTAGAGGCATATATATACACAAGCTTGTATAGTCATAATATGAGAAGGAGGCCAAGACACCCCTCCATAATCGAGTGTGTTGAACTCGGCTAAGGGCCCCACCAAAGAAATAAGCGGGTCCATTATCCATGAACAAGTGTCAAATAATGGCATTACAAAACTCACTTTTAGTTCATCACACAAATTTTCCATGTGTCGTAATATGATTGAAACACTTGGCGAGTGTGCACACGTCCAACCTGCACAAAAATCCCAAATTTTGCCAGTTGCCCAAAAATTTCAGCGGGCTATAACTTTTGCAAACGAGCTCCATTTTCTGCAAATGAGATATCGATGGAATCGTATAATTTTTCTCCACGCCTTAAAAATGACTACAACTTATTCTAAGAAAATATTAGATCGGTGTTTCTCGGTGAGGATCCTCTGGATCATTCCTCCCCACTGAGAAACTTTTAGACCCCAAAAGTCAACTTAATTGGTGAATAGGTGAGGGTATTTCTCCCCCACCTTTCTGGTTTCCATCCATTTATCCTTGTTTGGATGCATGCATTTAAACTCAACATGAAGATACTCAATATCACCCCTTCATGAAGTTCTCGACCTTTTGTCCAAAATGATGTCTTCCTACAACTCATCAAGATACTAATAAGCAAAATCATCAATGGAAGGAATTATTTTAGCATCATCATGATCAACAATCATAGGAGGTTCATACAATCTTAAATTATCAACTTAATAACTGAGTAGATTTGCATATATGGAGGAAAATCTAACCGAAAACATTGTTACCATTTTTTTCCAATATTTGGAAGACCATACCTTATAGGTTTCAATTTTTACCTTCACCGTCGGTCTTTCCCTACGATGTGAAGCCAAAATGAATCACAAACTTTGAACTTGTGATCGGTTCTATGTTTATCATGCCTGGATTTGTACTTAGCCCGACTTTTCTCAAATTGTTCATGGACATACTTGATGAACTCGTTAAATTCTCTAAACAAATATTTTAGCCACTGTCAAAATCACTTGAACCATTAACAACAGTTTCATGTCCATAATATACATCTAAAGGAGAATTAGGTATATATCCATAACAAGTCTCAAATGGAGACTTCAAAGTAGAAGAATGTAAGGAACGATTATAAGCATGTTGCACATAGTATACATGTTCATCCCATAACTTAGGATGTTTGTCACAAAAGCCCCTAAGAAAATGTACTACTATGCGGTTTACAACCTCTATTTGACCATCATCATGGATGAAAGTAGTGCTCTTTTTCAATTTTATGTCCATCAACCCCCACAATGTTGACCAAAATTCCCCAAGAAATATAGAATCCCAATTAGATATAATTGAAGTAGGCAAACCAAAATGAACCCAAACAAACTAAAAAAACAAATGTGCGCCTCTCACCGCTTATTTGTTTAGTACATGGAACCAAAACACACATTTTGCTAAATCATGTCCACTACCACATATAAATAATCATGTTTCTTCCGTGTCATGGGAAAGCCTCCTACAAATTCCATGGAAACACTTTCCCAAGGCCTTTTTGGAACAGGAAGAGGAGTGTAAAGTCCTAATTTCATGTTACTTGGCTTGCTTGTGGCACAAAGAACACATCCCTTAATATATCTATTTATATGTTCATGCATTCTAGGCCAATAATAATATTTACGTAAATGTGCAACTATCTTACTAACATCAAAATGCCCTGAAATAAGAGAAGTATGTGCTTCCCTAATCATATGCACACGTTCATTTTTCTCGGATACAAATTTTACCGAATGATATAACAATCCTTCATGCAAATGATAATCTTTTTCTCCTACTTGTTTCCCACTTACTAGGTCCTCATAAACTTCTCTAAAATCAACATAATTTACATATTGTTCCTTGTAACTAACATGAGCTAAAGAACTATGTTGCAAGAGAATAGATGCTACTACTACCACCGGTGGTCTAGATAACATGTCGCAACCTTATTTTGAATACCTTTTTTATACCTTATTACAAGGTGAAATTGTTGCAAAAATCCCATCCACCTGAAATGTCTAGATTGCTGCAATTTGGTTTGTGTTTGTAAGTATTGAAGCGGTTGATGGTCAGTATGTATAATTGTTTCTTTTCCCATTAAATAATGCTTCCACTTTTTAACACTTTGAACCAAAGCATACAACTCTTTATTATAAGTTGGATAGTTTCTTACCGCACTTGTAAAGGTTTCTGAATGGTAACACACTGGTCATTTGTTCTGCATCAAAACTACCCCCATTGCATAGTCATTAGCATCTGTCTCAATCTCAAATGAATGTTGTAAATTTGGAAGTGCCAAGATCGGAGCGGTGCTTATCTTCTCTTTAGGTATATCAAAGGCTTTCTGTTGTTTTCCTCCCCACTGAAAGACCTATTTAATACTTGTCAAATCATTTAAAGGAGATGCAATATATGAGAAGTTAGCAATAAATTTTCTCCAGTATTGAACTACACCTAGAAAACTCCTAACTTCCGTCACATTAGTGGGTCTAGGCCATTTCACAATAACCTCTATTTTTGCAGGATCAATTCTCGATTCACCATTTCCTACAATATAACCCAAGTAAATTAAAGATGTTTTGCCAAATTCACATTTTGACATCTTCAAATATAATTTCTCTTTCCTTAGTGCATATAAGACTTTCTAGATGTGTTTAACATGTTCATCCCATGTCTTACTTGAAAATAAGAATATCATCTAAGTAGACAATAACGAAATTATCAATGAATGGTATAAAAACATCATTCATAACTCTCATGAATGTTGTCGGTGTATTGCACAATCCAAAAGGCATCACTAACCATTCAAACAATCCTGTTTCATTTTAAAAGTAGTTTTCCAAACATCACCTTTTGCAATTCTTACTTGGTGATAACCACTTCTTAAGTCTAACTTAGTGAAATAAATTGCATTCTTTAATTGATCCATTAAATCTTCTATTCTAAGAAGAGGGTAACGATTCTTTATAGTAATCTTGTTTAAAGTATGGAAATCAACAAACATTCACTAAGTTCCATCCTTCTTAGAAACCAATATAATTGGCGAACCACATGGGGATGTACTTGGACAAATTATACCTTGAGCCAAAAGTTCCATTACCTGTCTCTTGATTTCCTCATTCTCTACTACTGACAACCTGTACATTCCGATATTGGGAAGAGGTGCATCCTGAAGCAACTGTATCTCATGTTGAACCCCTCTTTTGGGAGGTAGACCTTGTGGATCTTGAAAAACATCATCAAAATGAGAAACAATTTTTACCAATTCATCCTTATGTTTCAGATCACAAGTCTCAAAATCCATCTCATGTTCTTTCTCTTTGGCTTTGACCACCATGAGCACAAATTTTTTTCTTGAGTTTACAAGCCTTTTCATTTGACTGCAGTTACTAAGGATAGATTATTCTTTTCACGGTGAGCTCTAACAATAAAATCAATTCCATCCTTTACAAGCAAATATTTATTTTCTTCCCTATAGAAGATTGCTTTAGGATCATACAAATAAGCACTTCCCAAAACCACCCCACAAATATCCAAAGGAACTACATCCAATTCAACCTCATCTATAAAATTGTCTGTAATGGCAAATCTGAAAGTACAAGTTTTAGTTACCCGTAGTTTCACATCATCATAGACCCAACCTAAACGATAAGGCTTAGGATGTGGTTTAGTTTTGAGTCCTAGTTTCTTAACAACCTCCTTAGAAATCAGATTAGCTTGAGATCCACTATAAAAAAGAGTATCAATTTTTGTATGTTTTGAAATCACTCTAATGTGGAAAATCTCATTCCTTTTCTTATCATCATGTATATTTTGTTTACTAGAAGAAGATGCAACATTTTTAGTACTATTGTTGGAAATTGAAAGAGTTGATTTACCTTGAAAAATCATAGTTGTGATCTTGGTTTCATCACCTGAATCTGACCCAAGATCATGAACTACAATGTTTGTTTTCTTTTCCTTTCCTTTCTTAACCATCCATTTAGGTTTCATTTTAGGATGTAATTTCCAACATTTAGACTCATCATGGTTATTTTTACAATGATTACAAAATGGTTTTTCATCTTCCTTCTTAACAATAGAGTTTGTCTTATGCTTACCTTTTCCTTTTCCTTGTTCTTTTGAACCTTTTCCTTTAGATTACTTGTTCTTTTGTTTAAAAGAAGAGAAAGAGGACTCCTTTGTCATTTTCCCTCATGCTTCCAAATGGGTTGCTTGAACACATACTACATCAAGATTAGTAGGACCTAAAACAAGTATCATATGCCTTAGATAACTATGCAATCCACGAATATATGTAAGTAGTGTTTCTTACGTGTTTTAGGAAATTCCCGAATTAAAGCCCTTTTCTTGAATTCCTGTGTATTCTTGAACACTTTTTCCCTTACTTTGTCTTAATGTTTGCCAATCCATCATATCTTTTTTCTTATAACCAAGAGGATAAAATTGTTGCCTAAGATTTGAAACAAATTCAGACCCAAGAAGTGATTTCTATACCTTTGGTTTCTTCCACTTCTTGAAGCTTACTATCCCATCAAATGAGTGTTGTGCCACCCATCCAAAGAGTTTCCAAATGAATCTTTGCTTCATCATAAAAAAAATTCTTTGAACCCTGAAATATACTTCTATCTACTTGACCCAGTTATCCAACTTCTTTGCATTTATCTCTCTAGTATACATAGGCAATTCAAACTTGATATCTAACTTTAATGAAGGAAAATTAGATTTCAAATGGTCTCTTTTAGGATTATCGAACTAGAGATTTCTTCTTTTTACCTTATTTAGTTCCCTTTTCCCTTTGTCTATCTTGGTATATTTCTTCCACCATTTCCTTCATCTGTAGGAATGATTGTCGAAAGTTTTCTTCCTCTCGATCCTCCATTGTAGTACTTCGAGATCATCTTGTACCAATTTTGGGATCTCCTTCAACTAACTCTCCTTCACCCTTCTTAGATTGAGACCTTGTTAACATCCAACACACAACTTGCAATCCAAAAAAGTTATCTGAACCAAAAATAAGTCAAAAACAACTTTGATACCAATGATCTCGAAAATTGAATTTTAACTAGCAATTGTTTACACAACAAAATTTGCTTTGTATTGATTCTCAATTTAAAATTAAGTGATTATGACCTTTTTATTTTTAATAAAAGATTAAAACCTGCAAGTACTATGCAAAAATATAGAGAAATGAAGAGAATTCACCAGCAATTTGACACAAGATGTGATAACGAAGTTTGGCACTTGAGGCCTATGTCTCCGGTCCTGTTGAATGGGACCGATCTATTAAAATCTTGAAAATAATTCTTTACAAATAATTATACAAAATTATGACCTTCTCATAGTATTCCTCTATCAAAAACAACAGGGGTTGCTTTTTACTTCTCCTCAAAATTCCACTCCTAGCTCAAGTTATGAGCATTTCAATAATTTACACAAATCCCGATCATTACTTCAAATACAATAAAGCTCCTTTTATAATGATTCCAAGCAGCTGGCTCAATAGTTAGGAACCTATTATTTTTCATGGGAGGTTAGTGGTTCAAATCCCCCTACCTCCACTTCCCTCTCCTTATCCTTAGGCGGCTTTGTAGAGCTTTATCCCACATTGTGGGTGTGAAAATGGAGCAAGGCCTTTAATAAAGTAAAGGTGGCGGGTTTAGCATTGGTATTTGAGCGGCTTTGTGCTATGCATGGTTGTTTGAATTGCCTTGTATGGTGCATGGTATACCTTTGAGCTTGATTAATGGGATTTTTGCCTTATTTAGTAATTTGTTTAAAACTTTGACTAGGCATAAGGCGTGTCACTTGGGATTTAATATATTAAGGAGGTTTAGCAAATAAATACGTGGGATATGGAAAAATTTATGTATTACGTGGCATTTGGATTTAATGTGCACTTACCAATTAGTCCCACATGTATATTAAAAATGCAATTAAATGCATATATACACACAAGCTTGTATAGTCATAATATGAGGAGGAGGCCAAGACACCCCTCCATAATCGAGTGTGTTGAACATGGTGAGGGCCTCCACCCAAAGAAATAATGCGGGGTCCATTATCCATTAACGAGTGTCAAAGAATGGCATTCCAAAACCCACTTTTAGTTTTTCACACAAATTTTCCATGTGTTGCAATATGATTGAAACACTTGGCGAGCGTGCACATGTCCAACTCCGCACAAAAAGTTCCAAATTTTGCACAAATGCCCAAAAATTCTAGTGGGCTATAACTTTTGCAAACGAGCTCCGTTTTTTGCAAATGAGATATTGATGGAATTGTATAATTTTTCTCCACTCTTTAAAAATGACTGCAAATTATTCTGAGAAAATATTAGATCAGTTTTTCTCGGTGAGGATCCTCTGGATCACTAGAAAGTTTAATCCTAGGAATTAGCTGATTTTGCATGTACAAGCTAAAAATAGAGAAATCAAGTTGGAGTGTAGGTCATTCCAAGGAGAAAATAAAGGAGACTTGAAGTCCAAGAAATATCTATTTCTGGGATAAAGGGAAAATGGATGGTCATGCTTGGAACAAAATAATAATAGTATTAAGAAAGATTTATTTATAGAATTAATATATTATTAGGCTTGTTAGGAAAGCATGCATGCTTTATAGTTGCTTTTGTATGTACACATGGCTATTTTGAGCATGAAAACTATTTTGAGGATGTATAGGTGGTGAAGGGAAAGTCCCCACCCCTATAAATATTTGATATACTCCATTTTATTTGACAACGTCGATGTGACAGGTTACGTTACACTCGATATATTGACACACATGACTCGTGACCATATTGTTAGGTATTCACTTCCGATATGTAATACTTTGGTTATTAATGGATTATGGTGGATGGATTCTAGTAATTGATGTATCTAATTATGGTGTCCACATGGTAAAATTGATTTTAATACTTATTTTATTTGCTACGTTTCCTTATTACATGTGTTTTCTTATGATGTCTATAACCATGTACATTTGAATGTATGTTTTGATATTGATAACCATGCATATTCATTCTAAAATATTGACAAGTTAGTGTAAAGGAGGGACCTAGTATCTTCACGCACTTTGGGTGTGCACTCATTTCTGATGGATGAAGCGCCAATGCGCATAACATCTTCAAGTGGTAAAATAAAGACTACATTAACTATGAGTGTACATATTTTATTTTGAGCCACACACTCAAATTATTCATCACACATGCCTCAAAATAGGGGATATACATCTAGGGTTTGATTCTAAATTTATAGAAAATACATACATATTTCTAGGAACATACATGTGAAATGGTAGAAAAAATTCCTCGAATTAGAATCAAGTACAAAAGATCAAAAAAATATATAAGGGTTAAACAACATACAACCTGGTCAATACCATAAGGATGATTATGACCCTATCATATAATTTTTCCAAGGGGGGCATTTTCTTTAGATATTTCAATATTCTCAAGTTTTTCATCACTGTTACAACATTTTCATAAGGTTTCATACTCAAGTTGGCTTAGTTTGGAATATATTCACGGGGTATAAAGTGTTTTCATTCCTTCTTTCTCCATGGTACTTAGTTTTATCTTCAATTTGGGGTACATTTTGGGCATGGGTTTCTTTTCTCTGCTCAAATTTTAGCATGCAATCAGCTCTATTTAGTTTCTACTAAGTTGTGCAGAACATGGGAAGAGTATGGGGGCACTTCTTTCTCTTTTCTATTATGTCTCCTAATTTACAAAAATTGGGCTTATATTCATCTGTAGTAGTATGGTTCGTGGGGTTATGAAAGGTGTCAAAGTAGATGAGTTATTCCTAGGTGGAATTTCCTATCCTCTTGCACTCAAGGGGAATATATATGATTTGTTGAATGTCTTTAATACATGGTATTATTCCTTGGAAGGGTGTTTTGGCTCATTATATTTTTGGTTCTCTTTGGAATTCATGTGTCTGATTGGTACACCTAATACATAAAAATATCCTTAGTATAAATTGGGGATTGATCACTGCTAATTATTCATCAGAGTTCAACAAATCCAAAATTTCCAAAGCACAAGAACGAGAGCACATTTCCTTCAAAAATAACCAAGTATATTCCTTCCATGTTTTACATCTCTTTTAGCATTTCTTGTTACACATTTATTTACATTACTTTCATTACATATTGAATTAAATTTTAGTTTCCTATTTTGGGCATTGACTACACTCTATGTTGCAAGTTTCATTTTGGAGTGTGTCAACACCAACACAATGGGATACTACAAAATAAAGTTATTGTGAGAAAATAAAAAGTGTGTCTACACACTCATGTATCTTTTCCTTTAAGCATGTAATTTCATTTCATACTTAAAGGGGGAAAATGTAGATAGTCAAATTTGGAAATCTATCCTTTGACAATGCTAATCTTGACATTGCACATCGTCATGTATAGATGTAATCTTCTCACTCTTGCTTAATACACCACAATAGCTCTTTGATTACTTACTTATTTTTTCACACCTCTCCATCGTCGCTTTCTAAATTCTAACTACATAAAAACACCTATAAACTTTCATCCTTAGACCCATGAAGTTTAAACATGCTTTTTTCTTTGTGGTCAAAATTGCCATTTTGGTTGGTTTGTACAGATCTCTGACAAGCCGACCCTACTATACTGATATTGGATCAACATGTTTTGGGATAATTATTTTGATTCTATCACATTATTATGAGAAAATATATCCCCTTGGCTGGAATTTGATGGCATATTAACCTTTGGAAGAATAAAAATCAAGTCAATCATACATCATTTAAGGGTCTGACACTTTAAAGAACTCCTCATGTAAAAGTAAGCACAAAAGACACTTGAAGCTCCCTAAACTATGAAATAACTCATGCATATTCATTAGGGAAGCACCTTCTACAACTTTGAAGTATCCTTTTAGGTATAGGATTCTCCATATTCATTATACATGCAAGAAAAGTGACCCTTCCCAAGTGTGAAACTCAAGAAAAGCATTTTCAAAAAATGATTGTCAAGTTTTGATTTCACTACAAGAGATATCACATGTTAGGAGAATGAATTACGGTTTGGGCTCTCTTCGAGTGGTGGTGATGCCAAAGTGATGCAAAAGGGGTGTCCAAACCCACCTAAATTTATTTTTAGAAACTCCTCTTGCACTACAAAGGTTATAGGGTTTGCAAAAAGGCTAAATATTCATTCTCGAAGGTGAGCAAAGAAGACCGAAACACAATGAAATAAATTTCCGGGTAGGCAACATACTCAATAATTTGTAGACCCAGATTACAAGTAGGTCCAAGATCATATAGAAGGTTCAATAATGTACAATTATTTTGACCTAGTTGTAAATTTTTGATTGGATTCAATTTTAGGTGCTAGTTTTTGTAACAAAGCATTTTTAGTCTCATATCATCATGTTCCTACATTTAGATCACCTAGACTCTTACATATCTATATAGAATTAGCTAAGTACAAGTGTCCCTTGTTTTATTGATAGTCATTAGATCAATAGTCACTTTGAAAAGTGTTATTCTAATTTTTTTAATTAATTTTAGAAGTTAATTAAATTAGAATATCCACCTATTACATTATTTCATCCTTTTTATGTATGTCGATTAAAAATTCTTAAAAATTAAAAGGAATGGAAATATTCATAAAAGAGTGAAATCACACCCTTGTTGATATTTTTTGATAAGCCCTCATATCTTACTAGCTATGTGAGATATACACTCGGGAATGGTGCCCTTATTTTCATATGTTAGTCTTCGCTGATGTGCTCATGGTTGTTCATGGTCACATGATACTAGATGCAAGGGTTATCCATGATTCCAAAATATAAAGTAAAGAAAATAAAATAGTGAGAGCATCCTAAACCCTAAGTGAACTAGTTATTTCAAGATTAGAGAGAAAATATCCCTAGTCCCTATCTTGTCACAATTATCCATCAAAATATTTGAATCTAGACTTATCTTGCCACAATTCCTAGGAAACTAGGTCTTAGAGTTCTTGTTTTTCAAAGTATTATCACCATTATCTATTTCAACTGTCATTAGCTTCTATTCCTTTTTAATTCATTCTTCCACTACACTCTCATCACTCATATGTAGTTTTAGCTTTAGTTTTTCCTATAAAACACTTTGTTAGGGAATACATTTTTTTCTTTTGCATCTCCATACTCTTTTGTATAAAATAGGATTAGTGTCTAAAATTACATTTATTCATTATATCTTCACCAAATAAATCATATTTAGAAACAAATAAATTAATTAATTACATGATAGGTTCATAAACATACATGTAAAAATTCTAGTATACATGTACATGTATCATGCCAAGGGTTTGAGTACAATGTCGTCGTATCCACATTAAGAGGTCAAGTGTGGACTCAAGAGTCAAAATACAAAAATGGGTTATAAAAACATCTACATGTATACTATGTATCAATAGATAGCTAACATAAAGGTCACTAGTGTGAGCCTCCCTAGAATGTTGAGGAAAGTTCTTAGTCCTCTACCTATGAGATCTGGCTAAAGAGTGGCTAGGGCTCTTCGACCCTCTCCCGTGCTTGAACCTAATTGGGCTAGCCTTGGATCATACTTAAGTAATTTTCCATCAACTAGAGGAATATCCATGACCTTTTTACTTGTAGAAATTTCCCACACATCCCCCATATTCAAAAGAATATATGTTTGTGGTGTATTGGGGAAAACACATCAATATGATACCCAACACTTAATGGAAGGTGAGGGTTGACACCTAACTAATATTATGAATTCCCCATGTTCAAGGTGAACATTCCCATCAAGGTATTTTAGATAAGTTTCCTCTACTCAACAATAGTATTTGTAAAAACATACACACACACGATAAAATTAGAAAACCTCTACAGGAAAACATAACACTAGAACAAAAAACATACTAACTATTGTATAACAATATGAAGTGAAATGCACAACAAATAAAAAATTAAAAAGTACCTACTTAGATCCCATGTGTGCCAATTCGGGTTGTGTTGGTACCCAAATTTGTTCTCCTTTTCATCCCGAGCATCATCGTAGAGATATGGCATGAAGCTTGAATTTAGATAGATCATGATGTGTGTTGTTTTTTTGCCTGAGATGTGATCTAACCGCACTCAGTTTGACAGAGAGATGGATAACACTCAAATAGGACTTGATCTTGTCCTAACTGTTTTAGGTTGTGCCTTTCAACCAAGGTAAGAGGACCTATTTTGTAACCCTTAAATGGTGAAGGAGATGAAGATATCCCTCAATCTGTGAAAATGGTATGAAAAGGCCTTGGGAAAATATGATCAACACTCCAAATTTGACTTTCACAAGTTGTCACTCCCAGATTATGGAGATACTTTCAATGCAAGGCAAGGGTTACTGAAGACATTGTATGATCCTAATTTGCTTTGTGCATTTTTACGATGGATTAGATTATTTTGTTGACACACAATGCAATGCAGGGGTAGTATGGGGTGGGATTAGTTATTCCCAAAGATCAATTTGATCCTTCTTTCCCAAGAAAAGAATATGCCCAAAGATCAATTTTGTTACAAAATTCCAACATGATTTGTAGATAGGGACATTTAACAAATTTGCAACAAAATTTGCCAGTGTTTCAAAAAATATGAATCATTACAAATCCTTCATCATTATCCATTGTGGAGGCACTTTTATTATCCTCAAAGCATGAAAAACCCTTTCATTTCATCATTTCATCCTTATCCCTCCAAAATTTGATTCTGTAACTTCTTGATTTGATATTTCACATTTTGGACGGGTTGGGGTAAAAATTATTTCAAAAACACCTCAAATCTGCAAATTGATCCCTAAAACCACTTGCATTGGTCCTCGCAGCACAAACGCGACATGAATTCACCAAAATTGAATGAAAATTAATGCAAAATTCACATTTCCACACTTTCTCGGAGAAAAAATGGCGGCTAGAATAAAAATGCATAGTTACCATTGATTTTCCCTTTTTCCTTCAATCTGAGCCCTCCACGTGTCAAAATATGATTGGGAATGGATTTGGGATCATTTTTTGACTTTTTAACATCTTTGGAAAAATGTAAAATTTTGATTTTTCTCCGCCCCTCCGCCCTTGTAATTTGGTGTGCCGACACATGGCATATGGTGGGTCCCATTGGGACCGTGGCTCAATTCTACACATTTCCACCCTTTTGAAAATTTGGAAATTTTTCACTTTTTTCCCCACGGACCCATGCCTCTGTCTCTGCCCTTGATACATGTCACCTTCTTTATCGTTGAGGATCCGTGGGCTTATCTCACATCTTAACTCCCCTTTTTCACCAAGGGAAAATTTCCCACTTTTCCTCCATGGGCCCGCGCCTTCGATTTCTTCCCTACCACATGTCTCCTTCTCCTTCATCACAGAGCCACGGTTAATTTTTACTTTAACTCATTTTTGCAAAAAGGGAAAAATTTCCCTTTTGCCTTTGATGGCCCACCGACCCACTCTTCCTGCCACGTGTTTCCTTGTGGTTCATTCGCAGGTCAACACTTCACATTTTCACCCTGACTCTTTTTTGCAAAAAGGGAACAATTTCCCTTTTGTTTCCTGGTGACCCGACGACCTGCTCTCGTGCCCTGAAGCCACCATGTGTCTCCCTTCACTCCATTGCGGACCCACGGCCCCTTCCTTAACCTTTCTCGCTTTTCACCAAAAAAGGAAAAAAAGGAAAAAAAAACTTGAAGTCCCCGCCAGCCTTCCATCCCGCCACTGAATGAGAACATGACACATGTCCTCCTCTGGGACCTGTGGAGTTGTGGGAGAATTTTGCAAATTTTTCCAAAACAAAAAAAAATGTTAAGTTTTCAAAGAACCCTCCGATCCTTGTCCAACCACAAGTGACCATGTTGGAGACATTGTTTGAGATAGAATTTGATGGGCAAAGTACGCCCATATGATCGTCAAAAATACAGAATTTGCTAGAGATGCCCGAATTTGATTTTTTCTTCGTGGGTGAAGGATTTTTTGGTCAAAAACAAATGGAAAGTAATTTTGAGAAATTTTAGACCATGGGGATAAATTTTTGGGGAAATATGCTTGAAACAAACAACCACAAGCTCTAAAGGCCAAGAAAAATGGAAAAAAATGACAGAGGCCCATGGATTTGGAAAACTTGGGCATACATGTATTTTTCTTTCAAATTGGGGCAAAATAATAAATTGTGAGCACTTTTCAAGGCATTCAATCTGGATGGGGAGATTTGTAGATCACCAAATTCAAAGAAAAACATTTTAGAGCAAGCAAACCAAAGGGGAAAGATGGAAATATAACAGAGGATTAAAATGGGCACCAACATCGGCTCCTGCTCAAGGATGGGCACTCCCAATGAGTGCCACAAGAATAATAAGTAGACCAAGTGCCAAAATAATCCATTTGGAAAAGGAGTCATGAGCCAAAGCCACCAAAAATAGTTGAGAAACTGACAAAAATGGCTCCCACACACCAAGGCAAACCAAGAACCACCAAAACACCAAAAAAGAGCAAAATCCAAACACTATACACTGTACAAGTTAGTGCATACCTCAAATTTGGGGATTAATCCAAGAAATGCTTCAGATGATTGTCATTAATAGGCAGTTCAACCAATTCCCCATCTAAGTCCTTGAGAAAAAATGTATTCTCACCAATTCTGATATCAATGGAGTAAGGGCCCATCCACAATGCATCAAATTTTCCAGGTTTGCCCTTATCTTCATTTCATTATCAGAGAGAAAAACTAGATCTCTAATATTGAAGGCCCTAGGAGTAACCTTATTGTCAAACAACCTCTTCAACTTCTCTCTAAATCTGACATGCCTTTGGTGGGATGCTCTTCTCTCTTCATCTAGCTCTACAATCTGATTAATTCTTGTTTCATTTGGTCTGACCTCTTGATCTTCAAGTTGTTGAACAAACTGAAATGAAGATAATTGTAGATGTAAGGGAAATAGATATTGAGTTCCATACACTAACTCAAATGGGCTCTTACTAGTAGCTCTCTTGGCAGTGATTCTATCAGCCCAAACTGCAAATTTTAATTGTTCACCCCATTTTCTCTTGTTCAACTCCAAGGTCCTCCTAATGATCTTCAATAAGTTCTTATTGCTGGACTCAGCTTGTCCATTCCCTTGGGGGTTATAGTTTGAAGAATAAGTTAGAATGGTTCCATACTCCTTGCACATTGCCATCAAAGGTTTAGCTCTAAAACACATGTCATTATCAACCATAATATTGACTGGCACACCAAATCTACATATGATATTATTCAACAAGAAATCCATAACAACTTGGTGTGTTTCTTTCTTGGTGGGGATTGCTTCTACCCACTTGGTGAAGTAATCTGTGGCTACAAGGATCCACTTATTTCAAGAACTGGAAGGGTCTGAGATCTCACCAATGAAGTCCATCCCCATTGTTTGAAAGGATCTTTAATTGATACATGCAAAGAAAAGGAAGGGAGCCTGAAGCTTTCATTCTTCTAGATGAATGCCGACAACTTTCACATTTTCTAATCAACATGGTTGCATCTTTGAAGAGAGTAGGCCAACAATAACCAGCTCTCAAAACTTTGTGTGTCTGTAACCCTTCCAACAAAGTGTCCTCCACAAACTCCCCATGGAAATCAATAATTAATTTGGGAGCTTCATCTTCAGTTATACATTTCAAGAGGACACCTTCGTGGTTCTTCCAAGCTAGCCCAAAGTCGGTGATGATGTATTTTTAAAAGCCAACTTGAGGATCTTTTATGATTTTTATTTAAATGATCAGGGACATCATGGGTGTCTCGAGGTAAAAGATTATATCCTTGTACCACTCTGAATTTATCAACTTCTCAAGAACATCTACTCTTTCTTCCTCTACTTCATTCACTTCCACAGTCTGCAAGTTTCTCTCGGCCATGAGCTTAGCAAGACCCAAACCTCTTACTAACTTAGTGGTTTGAATGTCCATGTCATACTCCTACAGTTTGTTCACCCATCTACATAATTTACTTGAGATCTCCATCTCGAAAAGATGTCTTTTACCATGGTATGGGGAACATAAGCAACAACTTTTGAACTTAGGGTATAAGGCCTAAAACCTTTGTTGCTTTCACCAAGGCAAATGCTTGTTTTTCCATAATTGTGTACTTCATCTCAGTAGCTTGTAAAGCCTTGCTAAGTATTTTTAGAAGCAAAGGAGAAGATTTCAAAGGCTTCTTGTAATTCAGATCTGCCAAGACCGGTACATGTTTCAATCCTCTTTGATTCCTTCAAAATCCTGAATAACAGCCTCCCATTTGATAATTTGATCTTTCTTTAACATGCATGTGATAGGAAGAGTTAACTCAACAAAATTGGACACAAAACTTATAATGAAGTTGATCTTCCCAAAGAAAGATTGGATGCCCTTCTTCGTTCTTGGAATTGGAACATTGCTGATTGCTTCTACTCTCTCAGGGTCAATCATGACACCAGCCTTTGAAACAATGTGACCAAGAAACTTGGCCTTTTGCACTCCAAAGTGACACTTCTTTGGATTGAGAGAGATTCCAAATTCTCTACATCTAATCAACAATCTTTCCAAGTGTTGTAAGTGATCTTTTTTGCTCCTTGAAAACACAGTCACATCATCCTGATAAACTGCAATGAATTCATTTATGTAACCAACAAAAGCAACATCCATTGCTCTTTGGAAAGTAGCCCCAACATTCATGAGACCAAAAGAAATTCTCACATAAACATATGTTCCCCAAGGAGTGGTAAAGGTAGTTTTAAATATTTCTGACTCCTTGACAACAACTTTGATTGAAGCCGGAGAAACCATCCAAGGTAGACAACAATTCAGATCCAGTCACTAATTATAGCATGTTCTCCATGTTTGGCAAAGGATAATTGTCTTTTAATGAAGCTTTATTCATATTTTTGAAGTCTACACAAAGTCTGATATCTCCATTCTTCTTTCGACTAAATAAGGTTTGCAACCCAAGATGAATACCTTGTGGGCTGAATGATCCCTCCCTCCTTCATTTTCTTCAATTCATCTTGCATTCTCATGGAGAGGAGTGGATTAATTGGCCTTTGTTTTTGTCTAAATGGTTTTGAACCTTTCTCAAGAGGGATCTCATGTTGGAATAAGTCTTCTCTATATGCTTTTAGCTCTGAATATGACCAGGCAAGACAGTCTTGATATTGTTTTAACAATTGGAGGTAGGACTGTTTTTCTTCCTTGCTTAAACTATTGCCCAACCAAAATTTTCTTGGTTTATCACTAGTTCCCAAGTTATGCTCCTCCACATCCCTTGAGGCAGATATATTTCTATTGATGATGCAATCAGCATTGCTAAAATTTGACTCAAGAGCAACAAGACCTCTAGGAATGGTGTTAGTTTTCAATTGGATAATATCCTTTCCAAACAAAGTCTCTCTTCCTTCAGTCATACATACCATTGGTTCCCAATCAATATTCTGATCTACAAACTCACCTTGATTTTGTAAGAACCTTTGCACTTGAGCATCATCATTAAACACTTGCCAATGCTTGATGTTGTTAGGGACAACTAGCCTAGTTAACACTTCAACATTGTACTCACAATAAGGTGAAACGGTGAAATATCCAAATCTTGACCCCAAAACTACCAACTTGTCAGAAACAACATTGAAACTTCTATCATGGTGCACAATATTGAAGGAATCAAACATCTCAATTAGATCCCAAACTACATGCTTATACTGTTTCATCTGCTGATTTTTTGTAGCATATAATTTTCTTATTTGTTTGACAACTAGCTTTGAATCTCCTTTTGCAATGATGTCCTTGACACCATACTTCCATGAATTTTTTAGACCCAATAATAAGGATTCATACTCATCAATGTTGTTAGTACATTCAAAATTAAGCTTGAAGGAAAAAAAAATTCTTCCAAGCTAGGAGAAATCATAATTATACCAGCACCATTTCCAAATTTGGAGCAAGCTCCATCAAATAGCAAGGTCCAAGGAGAACTTACTTGATCAAGGAACTTTGAATGACCCATCTTGTGTTATTTTCCATCAGCAAACCCAATAAAATTATTGGCATCTACATCAACAAACAACACCTCATAAGAAGCATTATTTGGATCCTCAATTAGATGCAACATCTTATTTTCTCTATAGAGCTTGACAAGGCTGACCCCAATGGGAATGGTGGCAAAAGACATATCCATTTGGACATTACCTCCAACACTTGGTGCCCACTTTCTTGAAAAAGAATACCCCATTTGGTAGGGTAATCAACAATCACAACATCCAATTTTAAATTCCTCCTGGGATAAGATGCAAGCTGCACCATCAAATCCTTCACACAACCAACTACTGGAACTTATCTTGAGTCCATGGTAGTACACTTTCCATATGCTGCTGTCACTTTGATATCCAACTCATTCATGAATTCTAGAGGCATGACATTACATGATGTACCAGAATCAAACATACAATTGTGAAGTAGTCTATCCTTTATGATTAAAGTTATGAAGAATGGATCAACATTCAATTGAGAATCAACCAAGTATGTCCCCAAATATACCTCAGTGTTTCACCAAGATCCTCTATTGCTGGTGGTGTTTCAAGGTTAGCAATGATTGAGGAGGAGTTTCAATAACATTTACATTTCATCCATGAGTAGTCTTCTCTTCCTTTAATCCCAAGTACTCAAATGCTCTCTTCTTATGCTCAAGAATTCTCTTCTTATGCTCAGGAATTCTAAGCAACTCAATGATTGGAACACTCACTTTGATTTGGCTCAATACTTGGGCTATGTCATAGGGAACACTCTTTGGAAAAATAACATTAGGAGGGAGACAAGCAGATTCATCAAATGGCAAGGGATTCTTGGTAGCTTGGGCATGAGGAGGACTGAGATTTTTATTTGGGACAATAGAACTCTTGGCAGGTGTTTCTCTTCTAGAAGATTCTTTGGGAATGCTTGTGAGCAAGGGTGTTTTAGGTTTGGCTTGAGGCCCAACTCCCTTAACAACTTTACTTCTAGTGTTATAGTCTTTCGCTTGAGCTACAACAACATTCATCAACAATTGTGTATCTTCTGCTGAAGGGATACCACCATCATACTTATTAATCATCAAAGTCATAAGTATTCAAAGTCATTGTTAGGAATTTCAAAATCTTGCGACATCAACTTCAAGAGTATGAGGGGGAAGAAAGACTTGTACTGTTTGATGCAATCCCAAAAAGTTACAACTATCCCTACACTTATCACTTCAAGATATGTTACTCCTCCTTGTGAGCTTGAAGAACAACCCACCATGCAAATATCATCATCAGTTCCATCTTCATTATTAGCTTCACCATCTTGTTTGAAGTAGATGAACCAACAAAGCATCCAGAAACCTTTATTTTATCATGACCTAAGGTGCACCCAAAGGTTTACAAACAATCTCTAAATTCAAGGAAGGTAAAGTGATTTTAAATATGTTTATCTCTTTATTAGATGAAAGATCTTCTCTCAATGTGAGATTGCAAATTACACTAAACCATCAACAATAAATGAGACCATGTATGATCAAGAGATATTTTGAATACAAGACTACAACAGAGCAAAAACACAAATTAAAAACATTCTCAAACATACGTGCATGCAAATTTTTCCAAGAGACAACACAAAATAATCCGAGAATGATCAAATCTATCAACAGGGGAATGTTATAAGAACAATCTCAAAGCTTGTTGATGGATTTACAACTGAAACCAACTCAACATGATACAAATCTGATGTAAAAAGGAATTAGAAATGGTTCTCAGCGCTTTCTCGAGAATGGGATTCTTCCTAGATTTTCCCATGAAATTCTAAGTTTCTCTGACCTTTTGCATGTCAAAAACATGAATTATATAACATCCTATTACTTTTGATCCTTCTTTCCCAAGAAAATAATATGCTCAGCATCAAGTTTGTTACAAAATTCCAACATGATTTATAGATAGGGACATTTAACAAATTTTCAACAAAATTTGCCAGGTGTTTCAAAAAAGGTGAATCATTACAAATCCTTCATCATTATCCATTATGGAGGTACATTTTTCATCCTCAAAGCATGCAGACTTTTCATTTCATCATTTCATCATTTCATCCTTATCCCTCCAAAATTTGATTCTGCAACTTCTTGATTTGATATTTCACGTTTTGGACTGATGGGCAAAAACACCTCAAATCTACAAATTGATCCCTAAAACCACTTGCATTGGTCCTTGCAGTCACAAATGACACAAATTCACCAAAAAAGTGATGAAAATTGATGCAAAATTTGTATTTCCACACTTCTTAGAGCAAAAATGGTGGCCAAAATAAAAATGCATAGTTACTTATTGATTTGCCCTTTTCCTTCAATATGAGCCCTCCATGTGTCAAAATACGATTGAGAATGGATTTGGGATCATTTTTGACTTTTTAACATCTTTGGAAAAATGTAAAATTTTGAATTTTTTCTCTGCCCCTCCGCCCTTGAAATTTGGTTCTAACATATGGCATATGGTGGGTCCCATTGGGACCGTGGCTCAATTTTACACATTTCCACCCTTTTTGGAATTTTGGAAAATTTTCACTTTTTTCCCCACAGGTCCGCGCCTTCGTCTCTACCCTTGACACGTGCCACCTTCTTTATCACCGAGGATCCACAGGCTTATCTCACATCTTAACTCCCCTTTTTTGCCAAGGGAAAATTTCCCACTTTTCCTCCGCAGCCTCGTGCCTCCGATTTCTTCCTTGCCATGTGTTGCCATGTGTTAATTTTTTACTTTAACTCATTTTTGTGAAAAGGGAAAAAATTCCCTTTTGCCTCTGACAGCCCGCCGACCCGCTTTACCCACCACGTGTCTCCCTGTGGTTCATTCGTGGGCCAAAGACTTCACATTTTCACCCCGACTCTTTTTTTTCAAAAAGGGAACAATTTCTCTTTGCTTCTAGTGACCCGCCGACCCGCTCGTGCCCCGAAGCCGCCACGCGTCTCCCTTTGCTCCATTGCATGGACTCGTGGCCCCTTCCTCAACCTTTCTCCCTTTTCACCAAAAAGGAAAAAAAGGAAAAAAACTTCTAAGTCCCCTGCCAGCCTTCCATCCCACCACTGAATGAGAACATGCCACGTGTCCTCCTCTGGGACCTGCGGAGTTACAGGAGAATTTTGCAATTTTTCCAAAACAAAAAAAAATGTTAAGTTTTCAAAGAAACCCATTGATCCTTGTCCAACCACAAGTGGCCATGTAGGAGACGTCGTTTGAGATAGAATTTGATGGGCAAAGTATGCCCGTATGACCATTAAAAATACAAAATTTGCCAGAGATGCCCGAATTTGATTTTTTCTTCGTGGGTAAAGGATTTTTTTGGTCAAAAACAAATGGAAAGTAATTTTGGGTAATTTTTGACCATGGGGATATATTTTGGGGGAAATATGTATGAAATGAACAACCACGAGCTCTAAAGGCCGGGAAAAATGGAAAAAATGACAGAGGCCTCGTGGATTTGGAAAACTAGGGCATAAAACAGGGCATACATGTATTTTTCTTTCAAATTGGGGCAAAATAATAAATTGTGAGCACTTTTCAAGGCATTCAATCTAGATGGGAAGATTTGCAGACCACCAAATTTGAAGAAAAGCATTTTAGAGCAAGAAAACCAAAGGGGAAAGATGGCAATATAACAGAGGATTAAAATGGGTACCAACAGGTTGGATGCTACCTCAAAGGCCTTGTACTCCTCATGATCCTCCTCATTTTCACCTTACCTAATCCATGTCATCTAGGCCCCTCATCAGATAATTGTGCCAATGTAACCTATACATGTCCATGTCCATGTCTCTGCCCCATATCCACCTCTATTACAGGATATTATGGCTAATGTGGCTATTATCACGGATACTATGATTATTCCTATGGTGGGGTACTAGTCCCCATCTCCCTAGACATATCGATGGGGATGTGTCTCTCCTCATGCATCTATGATAATAATAACCCCTAATATCAAGGAAATCCACCATATCATCCATATCTAACCATCCAACTTATTGTGTAAACCTTGATAAACTAGTGGTAAAAATGAAGAGAAACCAACAAGGGTAACTCAAACTACTATAGCACCTAAACAACTAGGTGCACCTCTATGAGACCCAATCTATCCTTCACCTACCCCACCAAGGAGTAGGCCATCGGTGAAGCCCCTCACCAACCCAATACCTGTTGATCACCATAATCTAGCACTTAGTGAAGGTAGTACATAAGGTTCACGTGGAGAGCATAGCACATTCAAAGGCACGAAGCATAAGAGAGGATCACGCGTAGAACAAATATAGATTCGGAATTAGCCCTTTTCATGATGAGGATCTATTTTTAGAAATAGCGTGTGGAGCACTCAAACTAATCGAGACTTGCGTGACACACATTGGTTATTTTTGGATGACTAGCTATGAAGCACTTTGCATGGGTGCAAAGTAAAAGATAGAATGGTGAACTGATAGTTGACTAGGGAGATCTATTGTTAACACTCTCGCATATAAGCCTATTTTTAAAATGGTGAGTGGCTAATAATAGCATGTGACATAGTTTGGGATTAGATAAGCGGTGAAGGGAAAGTCCCCACCCTTATAAATATGAAGTAAACTATGTAGTAGATATATATAGAGAGAGAGCATATAGGTGTGAGAACTAGGTTATAGTGAGATTATGCTCGACAAATCGTATGCGCATGAACGTATACTACTATTATTGTAAGGAAGCTTTTGTGTGTTTACTAAATTTAATGTAATGGAGATTATGGACTAAAACAAGGTGTTATCGTGGTTATAATTCAAAAAGTATTATATGCTTCATTCAATAATGTTTGTCTATTAAGTCTCGTTATTCACCGGATCTAGATCTCGAATATGCATTGTACAATGATATATTAGTCATATAAATGAATTCTTAAAGTCTTCATAATGCTAACATCCTGCAATAGTATCCCTAAAGAGGGGCCTGGTACCTTTGTGCGCTTTGGGTGAGCGCTTAGTCAAGGTTGAGTGATGTGCCAGTCCGCTTGGGATTGTATTGGTGAATTCTAGGATGCATCATTGGTTCCATTACCAGGACCTATTTTTTAGTTGTTTTCAGGATAGTTCATGATGAAGACATACCAATTGACCTTAGCAAGTGTTGAGGAGTGGATACATGATCTGGAAGAAGAATATCCACGGCGGTTCCACATTGGATCTAAGTTTAACGCACGCATGTGGGTGGAACACAACTCGTATGATATAGTTTATATGAGATCTTCTTCGCTATCTTTCCAAAGAGAATTGTACGAGGGGTTGTTTACTTATTCATCTAGGAAAATTTGGAGGTATTGTGCACTTTTATGGATGCAAGAAGAATTTTAGGCCCTTTATGATGCTGATCTGATTTGGACTCGAGCTATGGATACGTGGTTCCGTGGCATTTTAAACAATTATATCTTGGAGTACTCAATTTCCACTTATTTGTGTCTAGAGGTAGCTGAATTCCAATTTTTACGATATCCAAGGGGAACTTACCTACAAGGAATTCCATTGGTGATCAAGATCTTGATGGTAACTTTAAATTTGGAGAGTAAACCAATGGCTAACTAAACCTCACCATGCATGGGGCGGGAGCAGGTTTGGTGAAGGATGGTAGACCTAGTGGTAGAAAGGTAGAGAGAGGAAAGGTGGCTGAAGTATAATGAGGCATGCGAGAGGGAGGTAGAGAAGCAACGTGACATTGCAGAGTGGATGGCATTGAGGAGAGAGATGGCTCGTGAAGGATTTGGAGCTCACGTAGGAGACGTGGAGCCAGAGCATCAAGAACTCCCCATCTGGGAAAGCATGACAAGGATCCCTCCTCAGCCTCATGTAGAAGAACACTAGTAGAGACAACTTGGGTCATGGGCACACATCTAAATCCACTTGGAAACCTTTCCCTTACACTTGGTTTTCCAACATCTAGTATAAAAAATAGTCAACAAGATAATTCAAGCAGTGGAAGAGTAGGAGTGAGTCTTATGAAAGGCATAGTAATGGCAACACAAACGAATTCATTGTTATATGGGAGTACTTTTTTGGGTGTATCATCAACACATAATACAAGCGCGCCAATTTTTGGACTAACTTCTAGAAGTGGCAACACTTCACAAACTGTCGGGGTATAGTTTAGATCTACTGTTGGGACATAGGGAAGTGCATCTTCTGGTATGACACCAACTACAAGTTTGGGATCAAGAGGCATATGTAGCTCTAGTTCTTACGGATCCGGTGGTTCTCGGAGGCGGGGAAACATAGGAGGTTTTGGATCGGTGGGAAAGGTCTCGCACCAACCCTGAATATTTATTTGGATATGTCTCTTCATCTTCTAGACTATAGGGGCATAGAAGATGCTACTGAACATGTGCATATGTATGAAATACTGTGTTGCGTGTAAAAGGAATCATGGCTTCTGAGCATAGGGCAAGCCAATTTTCTATTACGTTACAAGGGTGCACACACAATCGGTACAAAATTTTTGACCTTGATCGACTTGCTTGAGACTATACAACTTTAAAAGACATATTCCTTAAAGAGTTTCACATCCCTAAGTTTGAGTAGAAGAGTATAAGTGCACTCAACGATATTAAGCAAGGAATTACTGAGAGTGTTAGAGAGTATGATGCCCATTTTAAAATGTTGTTATCTAAGATATACACACAAGCCAACATGCACAGTGGTTCGTTGGGGGCCTAATTACCCCTTTTAGAAGGGCATTATCACATAAGACATACACTGATCTGTGTGAAGCACTTGAAGAAGCCTTACACACTGAGGCAATTGGAAGTATAGATATTGGGGTGAGCCCATTTTTAGAAGCACAGATTGAAGCTATGGAAAAATAGTTGGAGAAACTATCAGTAAATTCAGCACATGAGATGTGCATAGGGATTTGGTGCATAGATTGTGAAGTCGAAGGTCACACAAAGGATAGTTGTCCTCGCAGATCAATACAATCATTGTTGTTGGATTACGAGATATGCCATTTAAATCATGATGCTAGCCACTTTTCATTATTACAATGCATGATAAGGAATAATGTTTCAAGCTACTATAAAATCTGTAGGTCCATGACTCATGACACAAAAGACTTCCAGCTGATTGGTCAGATCTATGATGTTATAGATATTGGTGTATGAAAGGCAGGGGTTTTAGATAACTACAAGGGAAAGAGCTAGCATCGGGACTGGGATCAAAATCAAGTGTGCTATGATTGGAATGAAGGGAGTTTTGAAGGTGGTCATGGCCGAGGTCGAGGATACCGCGCATTTAGAGGAAGAGGTCATGGTAGTTGAAGAAGTGAGTTTCCTCATGAAACATGTTATACATGTGGATCTCCTTACCACTATAGGCATGAATGTCCTCAAAATATTACATGTTCTTTTTTTGGAAAGAACCATAGCGATGAGGAGTGCCCAAACTTATATGAGAATCTTAGTAAGAAGCACAAACAAGAAAACAAAGGCGCGGGGATGATTAAGATACAACACACCGTTGAAAATTAGGGGATGCCTAAGTTAGAGGTAGAATCTCGAGGAGCTCTAAGTGAAGATCATGACCCATGCTTTGAGGTGGCATGTGCTGGAGAAGCATTGCATCATAAGTCTACCATCACTAAGGATGAGGTTTTACATGCAAGGTACCCGATCCTACCCATCAAAAGGAGGTCCTGGCAGAAACCATGAAATTTCTCAGAATCTTCAAGGTGAGATGCAATACTTAAAAGAGAAATAATGAAAGATGGAGAAAAAGAAAGCATCAAAGATAGTCCAAACTGATATAGATGAATTGAGATAAGTATGCAAATTATTGCGCCAGGAGAGAATACCATTCCACTGTTAGGGAGTTGGTTAAAAGGAAACACTCTATGTGCAAGTACTAAGATAGGATGACAGATCCTGCATGCAAATATTCCCCCTCATAGCCTAGATTATGACAAGGAAATAACTCTGAATGTTGTTGTGGATAGGTGGATATTGAGTAATATAATGATTGATACAGAACGGAAGTCAATGTTCTTACCTTAGATGCATGGGTACAAATGGGGAGACCTCCATTGCAGCCATCATATAATGTATTGTTCATGGCTAATCGACTAAGGCCACTCCCATTAAAGTTTTGAAAGATGCATCCATTACCATAAAAGGAGCCAAGTTCACCGGAGATTTCAAGGTTTTAGCATTGAAGAGTTGGATAGCTTCCCACTCTATTAAGGTGTCCTTGGTGCTATGCAAATAATGTTGATCTTTGGTTCAACAAGGGTTATATCAGTTTTGAAAATAAGGAGGAAAGAGTTATTATCCCTTTAACATATGGCAAATCTACGCCCTATGTTGAGCCCTTAAGTGAAGAAGATCTGAATAGGATTTATGTACACGTCATCCAGGATCTAGAAGTGCTTGAGCCATGTAAAGAAGGAAAAATTAAATGGAAGGATGCACAGTCTATCAACGATACTACAAGTGTTGCTTGTGATAATTGGGCTCATAGCACTTATGAGTTGGTAGGGCATGAAGTAAAGAGCATATTTCCTAGAGGTAGAAAATTGCGTTATGTTAGGAGAATAGGTAACAACTCGGTACCTTGTTACATCGGAGAAGGAGATCCTATGGTATTCCTATGCGCCATGGAGGAACAATGGATAGACATGATGGAAAGAAGAAATATGCTAGCATATACACTACATGGGACAACAACATGCTAGTGGATGGCCCACAAGGATAATCTTGTAGGATGGAATGAAATTAGGATTGCTCTTGCTACTAGGTTCTTCAGGAGTAATGCACCTACTAAAATATGTACTTATTATGGTAATCAACCTGTTCAACACCATGTTTAGAAGTGTGAGAGACTTTGGACAGAAGGGCAGGAATCTTTACCACCTTCGCTATGGGTGCATAAGTTTTATTCCACTTTACAAGGATGTGCGCGTGCTTGGTATGTATATGCAGAACTCCATAGAGAGACTGGAAATTGGTAGGATTTAATTGCAGAATGGCCTAGACATTTGACTTCTTCTCTACAAATCCTCTAGTGGAAGAAGCATTGAAATTCATAAAGCGCTTAACTATGGGAGATAGTGCCAAGGCTGAAGAACTCCTTTAGGATTTATTAGATGAAGGAGATTTAGGAGCAAGTCTTTTTCAAGAAATGAGGTGGATGCAACATTACTACAATGTGCTTGCTTTGAGAAAGAGAAAGGAAAAATGGTCTACTTAGTGGATGACAAAGAGGTAGAAAATATGGATGTAAATCATTCAAGGTGGTGGTGTGAGGTATTGAAATTGAAGATATGACCACATGCACCTATCATGAACCTATGAAGACAAGGAAGGTGAATATTGGATCGATGCCGAGCCAAAGGAAGCAATAATTGGGGACTATTGGTCAGACTACGAAGTGGCAAAAACATAGAGTTACTAAGGGATTATCAAGACTTATTCCCTAGGGGGTAGCATAAACTTAAAGGCTTGCATGAATCGTTAGGGGAGATGAAGATAAAGCTTAAAGAGGGTGCACACACAGCTAGAACTAGACCCTACATGATAAACCCCAACTTGTGCAAAAAGGTCAAAGAAGAGATTGATAAAATGTTGAAGTATGGAATTATCAATCCCCTTGATGAATCAAAATGGGCTAGACCAATGGTGATCGTGATCAAGAAGGATGGACAGATTAGGATTTGCGTGGAATACAAGGAGCTAAATATCGCATGTGTGATTGATCCCTTTCCTACACCATTCATCGAGGAAATACTAGAAGATGTCATGCAGGTGCGAAATCTATTCATTTACGATGGTTTCTCTGGGTATCATTAGGTTCAGATTGCATAGGAGGATTAGGAAAATACTACGTTTACTACTAAATGGGGAAGATTAACCTATACTATAATCCCTTTTGGTTTGAAAAATGTGCCTACTCTATTTTCACGCATAATTATTCAAGCATTCAAGGAATTTATTCACAACTTCTTACGGTATATTTAGATGATTGGATGGTATATGGATTAGTTAAGTATCATTGTGACAATCATGCTTAATGTTTGAAAGATGTAGATAGTTGAGTATCTCCTTGAACATCAAGAAGTGCATATTTGCTACACCATTTGGGATATTGCTTGGACACATAATCTACAAGGAAGGTTTTTGGTTGATCCACCAAGGTTGCGGTCATTATAGGCCTAAGGAGCCTACTAGTAAGAGTGAGGTGCGTGGATTTTGGGTCATATGGGATATTACAAGAAATTTATCAAAGGATATGCTTTGAAGGTGCCACACCGTTGGAAGAGTTACTAAAAGGGAAAGGTACATTATACTAGGGAGAACCACAATAGCGCACATTTGAGACATTAAAGAAAAAACTTACTACCACACCTATTCTATGTTTTCCTTTGTGGGACCAACCATTTCTTATACATATTGATGCCTTTGGCACGACCATTAGCATAGTGTTGGCTCAACTTGGAGAAGGTATTGTAGATCATCCTATCTATTTTTCTCGTAGAAAACCGACTCTATAGAACAAAATTACACAACTACAGAGTGTGAAGCTTTGTAGTACCTACTAGTTATACCATTCATATTTTTATACAGATCACATGGCATTGACGTATTTGGTAAACAATCTTCTTTTACAAGGGCACATATGTCGATGGGTGATATTATTTCAAGAATTTGATTTTATAGTTGTCGTAAAACTAGGGAAAAGTAATTCTGGACTAGACCATTTATCCATAATACAGTCAGGAGAAGAAGCACAAGAAATTGAAGATACCATGTCAGATGCACAATTATATAGGTTACAACGAGCACCATTAGAACTAGAAGACATTGTTGTCTTTCTACGAACAAGGATGGTACTAGAAGGAATGAAATCCTTGGAGAAGAAACAACTTTCTATATGCACACCCCCTATATGTTAATCAATGGTGACCTGTACAACTTAGGCCAGATGAAGTATTACACCGTTGTGTATTGGAACATGAGTGCATGGATATTATGGAAGAAGCTCATGGTGGTATTGTAGGTGGCCACTATGTAGGTGATGCCACTGCATGCAAGATTCTACTCACTGGATTATGGTGGGAGACCCTATATAAAGATTGTAAGGAATTTTTAAGGCTTGTAATCATTGTCAACATCTTGGGAAACCAGTCAATGAGAGGAAATTATTATAAGACCTATTACTAGTGCAGATCCATTTGAAAAATGGGATATAGATTTTTTTGGGTCCTATTTCACCAAATGCGCACATTTAATCGGATCGTGCTACATCATAACTTGTATAGATTATCTGACAAAGTGGGTAGAAGTAGCACCTACAAAGGATTGTATAGTGGCCACAACAACCAAGTTTCTTTGGGAAAATATTATTACAAGGTATGGATGTCCTTTAAGTTTGACCAATGATAGGGCACACATTTTCTTAATGAGACAATCAAAATTCTATTGGATGAATTCATGATTGCACACCATAAGAATACACCCTATCATCCTCAAGCAAATGGGACTACTAAGGCTTTCAACAAAATTTTGAGCCAAACATTGACAAAAATATGTGATGTTGGAAGAAAATATTGGGATGATAAATTATCTGCTAGTACTTTGGGCATATCAGACAACTTATAAAAGGTTGAACAAAGCCACACCATTTCAGTTAGTGTTTGGTGCAGAAGTAGTTCTTCCTATAGAATTTATGTTACCTTCTTTTTATATTGTGTGCACTAGAGGTCTTACTGATGAGAAAGCATTAGAAGAATGCATTGAATAGTTAATCAAATTAGATGAACAACGAGCCATATCATGTTGTAGTAAAAAAACAATAAAAGGCCAGAAGAAGAAAGCATGGCATGATAAAACATTTGAAATAAGACATATGGTGCTCCTTTATGATTCTAAGTTTTGCATCATCTAGGAAAACTCAAAGTACATTGGTTGGGGTCGTATGTTATCATTCACATTCTCGAATTAGGCACTTGTCACGCTTAGAGACCCTTGATGGAATACGATTACCAGGTTACTTCAATGGGAGTAGGCTAAATCCCTACTATAAATAAGTCTTCTTGGTGTTTGTAATAAGGTAGTGTTGCCATTTAGATTAGGTTTTCAATTCTATAATTATTTAATGTGTTTCCTTCTTTGTCGCTATGCTTTGTCAATTTAGTTGGTGTTTTTGTGTAATAAGCACGTTTACACACTAGAAGCTAATTACTATTTACAGAATTTTTATGCGTAGAGGACTACGCATACCCTTAGTGTGGGGTAGGTTGTTGATATCCAGGTACCAAACTGTTGAAAATAAGTCCACATGAAAGGAACATACTAGTACATGTGTTATTCAAGGTTGAGAATCGGGAAACAAAATAAATTGCTTCTGACACAAGGACCATAGATAGAGTGGAATGAAGAAACAAGTATAACCCAAAGTAAGTAGAAGCCAAGAAGACTACCAAGGAAGGCACAAAGTGATGAGGTACTCATGCACATGGAAGCACACTAAAGAGAAGTCTGCAACCAAAAGATAGAAGGGTGTGCTAGAAGGTTATACTTTGGGCGCGAAGATGTACCGTGTAGAAATAATGAAAATGGTTGATTAATGAGAGGATTGTTGGTAGGTGGAGGAGTAATAAATGCACTAAATTTTTGAAATTATATATAAGGACAAGATGTGAGTTCATTTTTACCATTGCAATTGAGATAATTTGAAAAGGGTTAAGTGCGAACGAGCCAAGAAATTGTGTTGAGGTGCGAAGAGTGTGAAACCGGACATGGAGATATGGGTCAGTGAGTAGGAAAATATTGCTTCCCCATAGGTGAAGGGTTTGAGCAAAGAAGACGATTACAGATGAGTTAGGGCATGTGATTTCCACTAGTGTTTTGACTTGCTCAATTACGAGAGGAAGAAAAGAGAGATTTTTCAAATGGCACAAAAGAAAGCACCTATGAGCAGGAGATAAAGGGAAGAAGAAGGTTGAAGTGGAAGAAGAGATTGCTCCCAAGAGTAATTTTTCATAAATGCGATCTCGGAGGGTGTGATTATGGGACAAGAATGGGATTCCTATATTCTCCAATGTAAAATCAATGAATACAACCATCGACATCGATAATAAGGAGCTTGATGCATTATTGAGCACGAAAATGAACAAGTGCATGGTAGAGGATATGCCAAAGATATGATGATGCTTTGGTGAGAAGTTGCTGAAGAATAATGGAGTCTACCAGCTGTATGAGCTGCCATATTTTGGAAAGTATGAACCATTATATCAATGGTTGATGAGAAGAGTCCATGAGGACTTCTTCTACTTCACCGAACAAAGGGTAAGAATCATAGTTGCCTTGATTTCAATGGTGATAGGACTAAGGGCCTCAGGGTTAGATCTGGATAATGATTTAATTGATAAATCTACAATCCTAGAGACAAGGAAGGAGTTGGGGTATACCAAGGGTCCGCGCAACATGGACATTGAAAAGTTGAAGAAGTACCCAATAGTGCAGAAACTTCACATCTTGTGACAAAGTTGAATGACCAAGGAAGGTGGTCATAGATGAACAAAATGTGGTTTCACGTCTCCAAGAAGATGTCTCAAGGAGTGGTCTACAACATTTTAGATCACATAGCAAAGACAAAAATTGAAGAAGAAAAGGCAGTGACATGATAAGTTTTGGTGCTATGTTATTATCTTTATTGTTTATGGAGATTGGGGTGCTTGATGGGCCAAAGGAGAAGATTTGGGAGTACCCTACGAAACAAGTCACACGCAGAAAGGTTTGGTAAGTACTTTTGTGATGGATCAATGAGTGGACCATTCAAACAGAGGGAAAATATGTGGTATAATAGAATCTGTGTGGCATTCAAGGAAGAGTGTCGCATACCCAAGGATTTGCCTTCGGTGGTGGGTAACACAGTTCGCTTTTTCGTATACCAACATTTTTGCATCGCACGATTTGCAATGAAGGACGGGGCTTGGAGCCCATGGTGTAAATTTTCATATGCCTTCATAGCAAGGTATTTTGAAGCATCAATCCATCGATTTTTAGATGCATGTTGTTACACCCTTGACAGTTGTTATTTTCCTCCTTTGCATTTCAAGTGTTGACATGTGATTTTCCTTATAAAGATATGTTATTTTGATTGTTGGAGATCATGCTTGATATGGACAAATCATTTTTGTTCTTAAGATCCTTTGACTAAATTGGAATGGCTTCCTTGAATCCATTTTTCACTTCTTGTAGGTGAGTTGCAATATGGTTTAAGAGTTGTAAACTTATCCATTAATCTGACTCATCCTTGGATCAATTTCAGTGATCCAAGGAATGTTTTAAATCTACTCATTGAACGAATGGTAAATTGGCATTCCATGAATTAAGAGACATATTGACTGAAATTTTTTGTTACAAGTTCTTTGATTTTTGTGTGAACCTATTTCCATTCAGTTGTATGTTGTACTTGGGTCCTTGGAGATTGATCACGGAAGGACATTGCTGATGAACATGAAAATACCCTATTCATGGCATAAGAAGGATTCGGGATCCTAAAAAGGACTATCTTACGGAATCCTAAGCTAGGTAAGAATATGTGCTACCTAAGCTATGCCACTTAATAGAATTCTTATTCTAACCTAAAGCTTCCTATCCTACTTTGTTGGTTGATTAGCATCCTAACCTAAGCTCTGTGCTAAAGGATATGGAAAGGTTATTAGGCTATTAAAATTAACCTAGAACCTAATACTATAAGGTTTTATGATGATCTAACCTAATGCCTAAAACTATTATGTTGTGAATTAATCTAACCTATGTGGAAACTACCTAAGGCTATGTGTTAAGACCTATGGTGGAAATTTTTTGTTAGGGTTATATCCTAAGGTATATATTATAAACTACCTAAGGTCTAACCTAAGAAATTTGATCTATCCTAAACTAATGGGTATGAAAGGGGAATTAGGTGGTCACATGCATTAAGGGCGATGGTTCCTATGGCATTTATGTTATTGATAAGGTTTTTAATGCATAGGGTACTACTAGTTTTGGTAGGGGCTAGTTGACTTGGCAGAGGCTTATGTGGAAGTGTCACTAAAATAGAATTTCATGTTAATTTTGATTTGGCATTCACCAGACTTGGAAGGTGATGGCAAGGAAGGATAGGTGGGAAAATTGGAATTAATGAAACTTATTTTTTTGGTTTTCATGCACAAACCATCTTGGAAGGCATGCAAGTGGGTTTGTCTGGGGTTGTTTCACTTTGCATGTTTCATGATTTTTGCTCTGCATGCTCTCTGGTTTCTCTCTCGGTTTTTCGAACCAGCGGATTGAATTGCACTTAATGGCTATTTTTGAAGTCATAGACCTATTTTCAGTTCGTGGGATGTATAAGAGGCATCGTGGAAAAAGAATATGGTTGTTTGATCTTTTGTGGAGAAGAGGAGAAGTTGTGAGCTCAGCTGGAGGTCCCCTTCGATTTGGTAGAAGCACTATCGACATGATAGGCTCTAATCTTTAAGATCTCTTGCTTTCTTCTAAATGTTTCATTAAAACAAGTTTGCTCTTTTGAGATTCTTGGCTTGCATGTTTTATCTGGTTATTTTCTTGCTGGGTTTAATAAATCTTGTGATCTTGGTTATGAATCCATGGTAAATGATGTTCTAATTGGAAACTTACCTTGTGTTAGTTCTTTAAAAAAATGCAAAACGTATTTTTGTAACTCTGCTTGTCATTCTAGAACTGTAATTGAAGTGTTCTATTTTAAATGACCTTCGTTGCTATTTAAATATGGTTCTGAGTTGTGGGAACCTTGAGTTCCATCTGATCTTGTTGGATTTTGTGTTTTTCTTGAGCTTGTAATCGAGCTTGTATTTGGTTTGGAACTTGTTTTTGGTTTCGTGTTTGATGAAAGCTGGTGATGGAGGTTCTTGATGCTCTAACCTATGTTTGGAATCTTGGGTAACTCGGGACTATTGTTGAAGCTTGTATGTGGCTCTGTACCCATGTTTTATTCTTGCAAAATTTTGTATTGTTAATGGAGGTTTGTGTTTTACACCGCACTCGTATTTTTTACTTGTGTGGTTTTGAACTTTTGTTGAAACTTCATGTTTGACTATGTTATGGTATTTTGAGTTGGGTTTTACTTGTATTAAAAGTTTAAAAATTATAACTCTTTTGTTGAACTATTGCTCAAAGAAAACTGGGAGAATAGTTGGCTGAGTTGTTGGGTAGACTCTTTGAGATCTTAACTAAAAACATCTTTGTTTGATGGATGGATTTGGTAATTCTTTTCTGAGAACTGTTTCATCTTTTCTGAGATGGTAATGGCATTTTATTGGGGGTATTCTTTTCCCCTCTTTTGTGGAAACCCACGTCTTTAGATCTTTTAAAATAAGTTCTGGGTTTCGTTTAAAAGAAGAGTTTATTACTTTAGTGCTTTGAATTGTTATGGAGGGATTACTTGTCTCTGTTTAGATTGTTTTTGTATTATAGTACTTATTGAATCGAGAACTAATTACTCTTTTGTAATGCAATATTGAAACCTAACAATGGGATTTCAGTCTTTGAGTTCATCGATACTTCTGAACATGTTTAGCTTACTGATCATTTTTTTTTCTCTCTTGTTGGATATAGTAAATAAACCATGTGTCTTTGTAAAAGAAAGGAAAGTGATTCCTTTGGAATAGAATGTTGTTTTTAGGACTATTATGCATATTTCATTCTGAGATTGGAATTAAAGGTAAAGAATTATAAGGAAAATGGCAAAGTGTGCTTTCTTCTTATTGTGAGTTGATTTTGTTCTCTTTTCTAGGAACTAGCTTATGAATTTCTAAGTATGAATTAAAAAATGGGAATTCATTTGTTAGTACAATAAAATGAATTATTGATTGGATCATTTTCTAATTAAGATCCCTTTCTTTCTATTGTTGGGATAAGTTCATTTTCTGTTTTGATTCTCTTATGAAATGGATATTTCTTTAAGATTTGTTTGGTCTTCCTTGTTCAAATGATGTAGGAAGAGATTAGATGTTTCAGTTTTGTTGAACAAAAAATGTAAGCTTGTTTGGCAGACTGTTTGTTTGACAAGGCTTTGCTTTGTTTGGTTTGAGATGAGTAAGTTTTGTCTCTTACACTCTATCTTTTTATGGATCCTCCTTGGATGGAATCGAGTAGGGATTAAATCCTATATGAGTCTACTTTGATTTGTGAACATTGGTTTTAGATCTTTAAATGTTAACTTCTAACATGTGGAAGTAGATTTAGACTTGCAGGTAGACTGTTTGATTCTCTATTCCTTCTTGGATTGAAATGGGATTATGTTATGATGAATATCTTAAATGTTGAATTTTAAGGTAGTTTTCCTTTAAATGAAACCGTTAATTCATGTTATGAATCTATTTTAGTTTTTGGATGTCTTGTGTTTGGGCATAGTTGTAATGGTTCTTCTTCTTCTTTTGCTTAAGAGTTAGATGAATCATCCTAATGAGAACCATGTTGTAAACCCTTCTTTTGGCTTAAAGCAAAGATAAATGTTGTATTCTATTATGATAGAATTGGGAACAATGAGATGTTATGATTTGTTGTTTGCTTAAGGATAATTGATAGGATCAATTAAAATTTAATTTTGTAAGGCAGATATAGTGGATTATATTATGTTCTTCTCTTGGAAGTGAATTCAATTGGTTAAATGTACTTCTTTTCCATTTGCTATTGCTTATATTGATATTTATGATGTAATAATTGTCTCATTAAAGCAGAGTTGTTTTAATGGAACAATTATTGGAATGCACTTTGTTTTAAGGCTTAGTGCTTATCATGCTCAGTTCATTGAACTGACTGTGCTAGCAATTTTTGCAGATGGAATTCGTAAGTGATAAAAAGAAGGCAAAACTTATGAGATGCATTGGCTGATTTAATTCTAATTCCTTGTGAAGAATTTTGATTCGTTCTTGAGATTGTATTGAAAAAGAAAAGTAGTATTCTTTTTGAATGAAGGCGGTTGTTATGCAGTATGCCAAAAATGCATAAGGCTTGTAAATGTATAAGTTATAAAGATTAATTGAAAGTTGAGAATTTACTTGTATTGGTTGTGTAAATTATCTTGTGCTTGTATGAAAAAGATGGATTTCTATCTTGTTGATATTCTTCATATTATTCATATGCTTAATTGGTTATCCTTTAATAAGTTGGATAAAGGGATTTAGTTCAATTTCCCTACTTGTGATGCAGCTTGTTAAGTTGTAGAATATGATATTTGATATCTAAACTATATAACATAGTAATGTAACGTGTGATGAACATACATTAAGAAATGTGGATATTGGGTAGGATACACCCTAACACTTAACATGTAGAGAAAGACTCTTTCTCTTTCTTAATGGAATATAAACCAAAAAGGTTTGCAAGTATGACTACAATTTATTAGACTTCATTTTGTATGAAGTCTACTTTATATTGGATATATTCTGGCGTTGAACTTTTCTAAAAAGTTATTGTACTTTTTAAATAAGACATATTATAACACTTTGTACAGTTATGGTTAATTGGCAGTTTAACTATGTGATCAAACATTAAAAGCAACCATGAATATAACAGAGTTCTTAATGGACTAAATGAAGAAAATTTAGGAAATAACTTATTGAGCATTGGATTAGGGATTGGCAGTGTTGCTTGTAATCAAGAATTAATTCAGTCTAACAATGTATTAACAATCCCCTCGGGGTTATGTACATCTCGATGAGGTAGTTTCTGTAGGATGTTGGCACACGCCAACTGCAGGGATGTACTTTTGAGAAGGATTGGGTCTTCTTGAGAATACAACGTTGTAGTTGACATGTGGGTTCACCCTTCCGCATTGATCATCTAGATCTACACTCGATAGGAACTCGGACTTGAACCTAGTTTCTCTCTAGGTCCGAATAGGAGCATATTTAGGATATGAATCAGCTCTCAATGGCTCAGGGTATGTTGGCACATCTAGACGACTTAGGTCAACCGAGTATGCCCATTTACCCTAAGCCATTGTGAGCATCTTCCTATAATAGGTTATGTTCCTATCTAGGGCTAGGGTTAAACTTGGAACAAGTGGATTGACGGTAGTCAGAAAAGACCAATCATGATAATTGAGGAGTGAGGTGAAGGACGTATTCCAATATGATGAGTATGTCATCTAGGAATAGTGACATACACAATATGTTACAAATATTTGGCCAAAGTATCGTAAACTACTGTTGCGTTGTCCTATGTCACCAAGTTTAAAACAACGTGATATCAGAAGAATATTGGTAACAAATATTTAGATATGTTCTTTAAAAAATCACTCAAGACTGTTGTAGGGTAGGATGAAAAAGTATACAAAGTATACAATATGTATTCAATACATAAGATATCATAAATAGATCGGTAGCTTACCGAGTTATGGAATGAATAGATCGGTGAATCACCGAGTCATTACAGCTACATATGTTTATCCATTGAATTTGATTGGCATGGAATGTTTGTTCTAAATATTGCTTTATTTAGAACAGTGAACATTATTAAAAAAAAATTCTCTTGATTCTAAAGTCTTAAAATGGGAATGTTACACACGTTGCTTAACCTTCAATGCATACAACGTAGATTATGACTACCACACTCTAAGGAAGAATTATGTATATCCAAAAGGTCGTAATGCATACGTTGAAAGACTTATTTCACATATTATAAGCATGAAACCCGTGAGCTTGGTAGTTAGGGACACCGGAGCTACACTTGTGTACCTACAAATCAAACCCAAGCTAGAGAACGCTAAGTATGTGGAGAATGAGTTTGCGTTCCTGGGCTGCCAAAGGGTAAGCATACAATGGAAAATGTTTCAACACCCAAGCCCATAGAAACAATTCAAGTTGATGATGAAGAAGAAGAACATGAGGATAGTGGTGGTTTGGAACATAGAGGTAGAAGATAGCCTCCAAATAAGGATGAAGCTGAGTGTGTAACTACTCCACCTCAGCCACAAGAGGGAGATGATGAGGACTTGGATGTAGTCCAAGGAGAGCACCAATTCAAGAGAGTATTCAAGAGAACAAGGACCCAAGGTGCTACTCCGTAAACAGTGCGCAAATCACCTCAACTCTCTCCATAGAAGGAGACAACTGAGAAAAGGAGAAGGAAATTAAAGTTGAATGAGGAAGTGGAAGAGTTAGAGGAAAGCATGCCCAATTCTCCTACACCTCCAGAGAACATAGAGGAACAAAAAGATGAAGAAATGAAGGATGGAGAAGAGGAAGAAAAAGGGGAAGAAGAGACAACAACAGAGACTACTCAGGACATAGCAGCACAAGTTCCCAATCTTGAAGCCCAAGTTCCTAAGCAACCTAGATCAAGAAGAATGAGTGGGGAGTATATTCCACTAGCCATGGGCTACACCAAGGACATAGGTAAAATTGTTTGCACCCGTTTCTAGAGCACAATGGTACAAAAGGAGTTATACGGCTGGGAGTTAATGGATGAAGATATGGCGACGGTGTACACAAGGAAGAAATTTTCATGGTTGATGCACACACACATGGATGAACTAGAATTTGATGTATGTGAGGAGTCATGTGTGTCAAGGAGGTTGAAAAAGACACCTCATGCCAGACACATAATAGTAAAGCCTACTATTATGTCCGATGAAAAAGTGAGCAATGCTTTGGTGAAGGTCTCGACAGAGGTCACACAACGGAATATGGATAAAGTTATGACAATTAGGGAGCTGAGGGAGGAGATCAAGACTAAGGATGAGGAGACAACATGCTTAAAATAGGAAAAATATTTGGTACAGAAGAATAATGCTATGTTTATCGCATGGCAGAGGAGATTGGTGAGAATGTCATGAAGGCTAGGCCACACTTAGAGCCAAAGGTACCCAAAACTTTTCCTTCAGTAATACATTACGTAAGAAAATTGGTGGACTTAGTTCTTGAAGATGAAACTATACACATGCCAATGCCAAAGGATCCAACACATGAGGCAGAGCGGGAAAAGGCTTCAGTGATGCAGAAGATTGCATCATATGAAGGATTGCTTTAGAGCTTGCAGGAGGAACTCAAGAAGGCAGATCAAGCGCTGAATATTTGCATAGCGCCAAAGGCCGTTATAAGGACAAAAAATATTTTGGAAGACAATGAGGTCCTAAAGACCATGAAGGATGAGACATTGGGCTACACATAATGGTTATAAATTTTTAAGAAGAAGCGTGAGGCCCTTACGGCTGCTCAGGAAACTCACAGGGAAAGGCTGGATGAGCTTGGAAAACTCATCACTCAAAAGATGGACTTGTTAGAAGGTAGAATTACTGGCATGTCCAACATTGTGTTCATTTTACATAATGAAAAAGGAGAGATTGCAAGGGATGAATTAGAGTCAATTATAGTGGATATTCTAGAGAAAGCAGAGGCTACACTTAATGAATGGAAGACCTTAGAGGCAGAGATAAAAGAGGAATATCTAGAATTGATTATTCGATTACAGAAGAAGATAATGTGGGTTGAAGACATTCTTTCATTCATCAAAATTTGTTCTATTCTTCTATTCATATTATTTAATTCATTTTTGGAGACAACCATTGCCGGGGTGGCAATGCAACTAGTGTGGGGTAATGTTGATCAGTTAGAATCTAGCACCTAGCGAAGGTAGTACAAAAGGTTTACGCGGGAGAGCAAAACACATTCAAAGGAACGAAAGCATCATAGAGGATCACACATAGAACAAAGGAATATTAGGGACTTAGCCATTTTCATGATGAGGATCTATTTTTGGAAATAGCGTGCGGAGCACTCAAACCGATTGGAGACTTGTGCGACACACATTGGATATTTTTGGATGATCAACTATGAAGCGCTTTGCATGGGTGCAGGCTAAAGATAGAATGGTGAACTGATAGTTGACTAGGGGAGATCTATTGTTAACACTCTCATATGTAAGCCTATTTTTGTAAACGGTGCATGGCTAATAATAGCATGCGACCTATTTTGGGATTAGATAAGTGGTGAAGGGAAAGTCCCCACCCTTATAAATATTAAGTAAATTTTGTAGTAGATATATAGAGAGAGAACATATAGGTGTGAGAACTAGGTTATAGTAATATTATGTTGAAAAATCTATTATGTGCATGAGCGTATACAATCGCTATTGTAAGGAAGATTTTGTGTGTTTACCGAATTTAATGTAATGAAGATTATGTATCAAACAAGGTTTTATCGTGGTTATAATTCAATATTGCATGCTTGATTCCATTATGTTTGTTTATTAAGTCCATTATTCACTAGATCTAGATCTAAATATACGATGTAGAATGATATATTAGTTATACAACTAAATTCTTAAAGTCTTCATCATGTTAACATCTTGCAACAAAGAAACCCTAAAGAGGGGCCTAGTACCTTTGTGTTCTTTGGGTAAGTACTCGGTCAAGGCCGAGTGATGTGCCAAAGACGCCTGGGCTTGTATTGGTTAATTCTAGCTCCATCAGCACCCCTCATCACTTTGTATACGTATCTACAATGAATTTAACATATGTTAGTGTCGTAAATACATGCATAATATCCATGAAATGGTTCATGTTCCCTCACTATTGTGCTCTAATATCCCCATATAATCACTCCTATTAAAACTATCTAAGTGTAAGACATGAAGTGATGGTATACCCATCTCATCAAAAGTTTCATGTAGCTCAAGGAATATCCTCCTAACCTTGTTATCTTTTATAAATATATATGTATGCAAAAACGTATCTTAAACCTAGCTGAATTGATATCCATTCTCCTTAGTGTCCCTAAAAATAGGAACCACGTAGTGAAGAAAATGATTTGTACCCTTATCCCGACTACACGCGAGAACAAGATTCCCATAATAACCTTGTAGAAGTTAGGTATTTGAGCATACCTTAACCCTAAAAACTTGACCTCTTGTTTGGTGTCCCCATTGGGTGCTTGTGCATCCCCAAAGTATTTATCCCAAGATCGAGTATTTGTAAGCCCTATAATGAGCACAATGACCACTTCTCTCCTTATAATAAAAAGAATTCTAATATAGTACACATTACCTAGAGTGATCTTCCACTCTCTCGCTACCAATGAAGTAAAAAAATGTTATGGTCTACATCCAAGTATGTGAACACATCACATATAATCTTGATTTCTAGTTCCACTAATGGTATCTAAGCCATCTTGCGAACTATGCACAATCTAGATGCACAACCTCCTATGGGGCAAGTTGGCCAATACTCCCCATAACCAATATAAGTATTTGGTAAGACTCCACCTCACATATCCTCCTTGTATTCACCCAAACACAAAAATCAAGGAAAAGTTAGGCTGATTTCAAGGAAGAATCACCACATTTTTCCATAAAATAAACTATATAGTTTATATTTATGGAACCTATAATACCAATCATGTAACTATTGTTGTTTTTAGGTGACATTAACATTTTCATAAGTGGTCGTTTCATGATTACCTTAATAGTCACATTATCATTGCCCATGAAAGCATAAACATCATTCTATATAGAATATTGGTTCTACTAATTTTGTGATGGTGAGCCAACCAAACTAAAAATACTTTAACTACCGAAAATCCCAAATAATTAATAAAAATGTACATTTTCCTAACCTACCTATCTTTCCAAACATTCTAACTCTAACATCACACAATTTAGTGCTCTCGGATGATATGTCAGATAAAAAAACATTTCACCCCCAAAACACAATAATATTTGTAACTCACATGTCTTGTCACCCTTCCTACCGCCACTAGTACCCTATCATCACATTTTTATTACCTTTGTATAGACTATATCCATGTAACAAACCATCACCATTATGTAAAAGTTCAAAATCTAAACTCACAATGCACTAATGATTTTAAAATTTTGGTAAAAATTGCATATAAAACATGTTGTTGATATTTAAAAAGTTTCCTTTTGTAATATGTAGGTGTACATGTATATTTATTTCAAATTATAACTTCTAATCTTTTTGTGTGGCCAAGTGCCTTCTAGTACACATTTTATCATCTCACTAATAAATATGTCTTAGACATTACACATTTTCTTCATTTTATAATTCACAAAACTTCATAGGAAACAAATAGTATATCTCGACCCCACGCAGATGATAAGTCCTCTTATTTGAGATTTGATTACATAGATGTGCATTTTATCTTCTTTATGTTGCACTTGATTCCCACTTATCTATTTATAGATAGATGGGTGTCTCAGCTGGATTTTATCCACCAAAAGGTAAGTAAGGAAGGTTTTCTCCCCTTTCGCTTTCCTTTTTGTTCTCCCCTTTCCCCTTTCTTTTTATGTGTGTACTTCTCAAGAATAACACCCTAGTTGATTCATAGTAGGGTACTTCTCTAAGGGACCAATATGTATGCACTAATTTTTTCATGGTAAAATATTTGAATATACTTGTTGGAGCTCAAAATTTCACCATGCCCCAAGTCATAGACAACCCAGGATTTTGAGGCAACATGGTACCGTCTCCAAGTTGTGGGACCTTACAAACTGAGACAAAAATCTTAAGAAGGCTAGTTCCTCTACCTAAATCTAATGCTAACACTACTCCTACAATGGAAATAAAATCTAACTAATCGTGTTCTACAAATTCCAAGGGACCAAGGTTAAAAGGAGAGATGCATGAAAAGAGAGAACCCTAGGCTAAAAGGGTGGTGATAAGACCGAGAAAAAGGGCGATGATTACTCTCCAAAAGGGGAAGGAAAGAGAGAAAACATGGGAGAGAGGGCATAAAAATGTGTCACGAGATCAAGAATCATGTACCTTATCCTTTCCCATGCATTGAAAACATAAAAAAATGGAACCTGCAAGAAAGAAATATGCACAACATTCCAAAGAAAAATAGATAGGCAAGAATGCAAATAAAACAAGATATGGCAGAAATATGTGCCACAAAATAGATTTTATTGCTTAAAGTATGCACAACTTCATTACATTCATGACAGAAGGCACAAATACATTGTAGGGACTGAATTCGAGGTCTGGAACTCATGGAAAATCAACCACCATTTTTGAATGGTGTCATTACAACAAAGAACACTATTTAAAACTAAGAGAGATTTTTACATTATATAGAGAAAGGGATGCCAACCATCGATAAAATGCATTAAATATCTAAAAAGAGATATGGGAAACCTTACAAATGCATTTACTAATGGAAATTTTCCTGTAGAAGAAGACATGGGTTCCATACCTCATTAATATAGGTTATTAAGCTACATTGTATTACACATTTCATCAAACTCGGCGTCGAGTCGGTAGTATCAACCTTTGGTGTCGATCGATAAAGCACCATGTTACTTTGTTTACTTGGTTACATTTTTCCTTGTGTCACCAATTACACTATTTTATGCTAATGGTCAGTAGCATCCATACCGTCGACCTCTCTTTCATCTACTTCATTGCTAACTTTACCTATCATATGTACCTTTTACTAACCGATAAAGCATCATTTCATGCTACTAAATTTGGTAGCATCCATACTCCTACTACCGAGTTGGTAGCATCCTTACATGTTATCATCTGTAATATGAAATGATGATACCATCTAGTAGTATCCATACGATGCTACCTACACAACTCTCCCCATCCTTTTCCAACACATCCACTCACTTTTATCTTTGAGTCGATTTCCCGTGATACACTACAGATCGATCTTTCCAGTTTGTTCATCAAGAACCCCTCAAGCTGCTCAAGTCCAGATTAGAAAGTTATCTAATTTTTCATGGGGTGAAAAATTTAGACAACAATACCCAATGATTATAAAGGAGAAACTCCAAAAACATGACAATATGGTTCACATGCTTAAACCACTTTCTCTCCATTACTCTTGCTTATTTTCACTCATTTTATCTACTTAACTCTTTCTAGCTTGTCTTATCTTTTGGGAAGAAATAATGTTTCTTTTCCCACTATTTTTGTACCCTTGGACACTTGTAACAAAAATACCATTGTAGTTATGCTACCACCATGGTGATCCTCACCCATTCCATGGTGGTTTTATTCCACTCCATGGAAATTATATTTTCCTATGATTGGTCCTTTATTAATTGCCATGGTGGTTACACATCATCCTCTTACTAACACCAATGGTTCCATCATTCCTATGTCTTCCTCTAGTTTTCACACATATATATTATTTGGAGTTAATTCTTAAATCACATGTGCATTTTTCCTCATTTTATCCTCAATTCACTTCTTTAATCCTCCAATTCACTCCTCATTATCTAATATTAATTATAGATCAAATTTAGATCTCCACTTGAGATTGAAATTAATTGAAATCTTCTCTTTTAAGAAAAGTGGTGTGATCATTTTCATCCCGCCATAATTTTAATTTTTATAGAATGTACTTCGCTTCCAAGTTTTATCTTCTACAACAATTAAATCTATGAGAGAAAGAGAGCGATCCCAAACGCACAAAGATTGATTCCCATATAAAACTCTTCCAAGGACCTTTACTTTCTTACAACTATTGTCATTGATTAACTAAAATTAGAAATAATGATAGTTAATCTAACCAGGAATACTAAGAAATAACAATAAATAAAAGGAATAAATAAATAAATGAAGTGACCCAAACAACTAAACTAATCAAAATAGAAACACTAATTTGCAAAGAAGGGTTGGAAGGAGCTTAGCTGATTTGGAAAACTTGTTGGACTATGTCACAGAGCTAACTGGAGAAACAAGAAGAGGAAACGACTATAATGAGGTCCAAAAACTTAAAAATTTGAGTAATCTGTGTGGACCGGAGAACTTGGGAGAGGTTCAAGGCATCTGTGGGTGCCATAGTCTTATGTTGGGTACCACTGGTCTACATAGGATGTCCAAAACCAATCTTGTAGAGTTTCTAGCTGATATGAATCCTTCACTATCTGTCGCACTAAATTCACTATACTCAGTTGTATATTGTTGATAATAAATGGTGGAGAGGAGACATGTAAAACCCCAAAACAAGAATCAAACCTTAAAAATTAAAATGCAAATGAAGGGGTCAAACCGACATCACTACCACAATGGTGGACTTATCGAGTATTGCACTACATCTTAGACCGAGATGTAGTTCTATTTAAAAGTGTGTACAATCATGCCCTAGGTGCTCTTGTGCCATTCACACTTTGTGGAAGTAGCAAGCAATAACGATGTGTAGAAAATGTAATAAAATGGTGGATGGAATAGAATGAACTTCCCTCCTATGCAAAGGTGTGATGCGAGATGAAGCAACCTTGTGCCTTGTGATGGAGTTAGATGGATGTAAATAATCTTTAGATGGATGCAACCTTAGATGATGATAGTAGTTTCTAGTTCTTGGTCCCTCATTATGATTTCATAACTTTATATTTATATGGTTCTCTTGATTTAATTTTATAATTAACCCCAAGAGGCCGACCAAAAGAAATGAGAAATTCTCAAACGGCTAGAAAGTGCCCAAAAATGGTGGGAAAGTGGGAGAAGGATCGGGGTGCACCAAATAGGACTAAGGCTCCTACGGGCACCCCAATATAAGTATGGGCACCCTAGTCAAGGATAAAATGAAGAACAAAATATGAAAATAGATTATGCAAGTGTGTATGGAAGGTTAACAATGAAGACATAAATCAAAGTGAAATGGCCAAAAGATGGGGTTTATTTTGTAATTTCTTCACTAAAAACCATATGAATAATAGTATGAGACTAGGACTAAATAATGTCTAAATTTTGTGATTTTGTGACTACATTTTTTGGCACTTTATGTTGGTGAGAAAAATATCGGTAACATAAAGTAGATAGATATGCATACCTAATAATCCATGTAGAGCGATGTAGAGACATGCTGAAGGACTTGACAAAGTGTAGAGTGACAAAAATATGATGGATCATGAAAACTAAAGATGTAAAAGTGAAAAAAAGGTGATGAGAGTGAACCTAGGAAGAAATGCGTGTGTAGTTTCTGATGTGTAATGTACCTGCATGGTTAGTATCATGTGTGCTACCATAAAATGTTGTTGTGATTTCCCCATTGTTGTAGTAGGTGTTGTTGTCTTCTTTCTTCTAATACAGACATACCTGCAAGGAGAAAATGATCAAGTACTCAAATACACATGTATATGTAAAAATGCATGTAAAAGACACATGTATATGTATGTGAAAGCATGTAAATGTAAAGTATGTAAATGAAAAATGGAACATGTGCACTTGATCCATGTCGAGAGAAAAAGTGTAGAAAGAGGATATCCTATCTTGGGTTTTTGGGCGATCTGATGCCATAGGATGAAGAAGTGTAGGAAAAAACTTACATTATTCTCCAACCTATAATTGCTTCCTTTAAGATGTGTGAAGATATCCTTGTACTGCTTGGTTTTTTGGTCAATCTGATGCCACCGGCTGAAGTAGTGTAGAGAGGAATTCTGATGTATACCCTAACTTCTAATTGATCCCTATAATGTTAAGGACAACCATGTTCTATAAAATCCATAGTGTATGAGGTTATTAACTAGTCTGAACCCACTCGTTGTATAACCGACAAGCCAAGGGAGGAAAATAACTAAAATGAACCGGTATAGAAGTGTTGTATAGTATGTAAAACCCCAAATTATACACCCCTATTTTGGGGCACATGTGACATCGTTGATAGGAGAATGCGGCCCCAAAAGAGGACTAACCATATGAACTCAGTAACACTTCCCCTGCGAGGGGAAAGGAAAATGCTTGTATAAAATAAGGTGCGCATAAACAAAGGGCTAGCCAAAGAAAAGTGTTAGTGTGAACAAACATATAGTTTAAGCTATGCAAATAGTGTATAAGCTACCAGAAATGTAGTAATATAAACATGTAAGAAGACAAATTAAGCCACACAAAAGAGGCCGAAAACATGGGACATGACTCAAAATGTCACAAGACACGCAAGGCCATCATATCCGCATACAAAAATAAGTGTGCACACCAAAAAAAAGGGTAAGGGCCACATATAATATCAAACAAAACAAGAAAGTACAAACAAAAATATCCATGGAAGAAAATAATCCTGAAAAATAGATGTTACACATGAAGCACCCGTTAACATGTTAGAAAAATAACTCATATGTAAAAAGCATGTATAAGAAAATCATGTAAAGTGATAAGTAAAAATTAAACAATAACACTTGTGAGAGACGAATGTGGATGCCCCCAACGACCAATGAAGAATGGGTAGAAGATGATCATCTGTATTGTGTGTAAAAGACATGTATCTGTGATCACAAATAAACAAAGGAATGAATGCACATGTGTGTATGGTATAGATAAATGACATATAAGAGATCTAACTAACATGTGTAATAAAGTGACCATATACAAGAAAATGTAAGAAAGAGTAAAAGCAACCAAGATATGCAATATGTTGTGGATGGATGAAATGGAATGCAAGATGGAATGATAGGAGCTGCATGCCCCCAAGTGAATGGAAATGTATGCAATGAGGTTCATTTGGTTTGTAAACCCTCGATAGTCAAGCATGGATTAAGGGACTAGAGTGCATCATAGGTATTGAGTGCAATACATAGAATAGTGTGTAGTATGTTTTATTATAATAGGTGACCATATGATGTGTAAGATGTGTAAAATGCAATGTATAGTGTGCTAGGTAATATGTGTAGATAGACTAGTAATGTGAGATGCGTGTTATGTAGTATGTAGAATGAGTAATGCTAAATGTCAGGAAAATAGTAGTTTGACACATGTATGATGAAGACTAGTACGATGTATGATGTGTAGATAAGCAAATGTGAAAATGATGTAGACTAAGTGTAGAATTTATGATGTAGGATGTAAGAAATATGACGTAAAATATGTAAAGAAACACGATGTATAATACCTATGGTGTGGTGTGTGGGGGTTCATGTTTAGTATGACCTCAATAGTTAAGTGTGAACCAAGTACAAGAGTGCGTCATCAAGTAATGGTTGATCTTGGTATGAGTGTGATGAGCACGTAATGTGATAGGGATGTGAGATACGTATGCTAGAATTATGCTATATTTTGATGGAAAATGCTAGTAGGTTGGGGGAAATATGTTTAGATGTTATGCCCCTAAGTGTGTGTGAATGAATAAACTATCTAATGAAAACGAAGGATAAATGTCCTCCATATGATGCATAAGGTGCCAAAAGCGTAGGAAATTTCTCTAAGAGTGGTGGTATATGAGACAAATTTTTTTGCTGGTGAATGAATTCTATGTTCATGTGATAGATGAATATACGATTAAGGCCTTTGCGGAGAAAAAAATTGTTGGTGATGGAGATCTATGTGATGCTAAGCACAAAGGTGATGGAAACCCACATGGAATAAACGAGGTGGTGATTTACACCAAGATGTAGTAATGCTTGTCCTAGGAATGGGCCTATACCTATGTGTAGGAGTAGTGAAGTGGTGAGTTCGTGTAGAAAATGCATGAGTAGGTGAAATAGGAGTAGATTGTTCTTTGGTAATATATAATTTTATGTATGTGGTGTGATAACCGATGTACGAGGAGATGATGACCATGGAGTATATGGAGGGACAACATAAATAGAAATAACCTGATTGTTATAGATGAATTTAAGCCAAAAATGATTCATAGAGTGATAGATTGGGATTGATTTAATCCAATTAAGACAGAGAACCATGTTGTACCCATCAACTATGTTTCCAATGAGGAAAGGTACAAGCATAGTAAGAGGACCAACCATAACATGTAGTTTGACAAAACGAAAGGGATTGTTCATAGGGTATTCAATTCATGATATAGGGTAACCGATAACCTTAAGAAGTGTAATGGAACATACACTAATGGGCTATGAGGGTTCAACCTTAGTATTGTTGATAAGGACCAAATAGACATATGTTGTAATATGTAAATGATTAGATGTGAAAGTAGCATGATAAGTGTGGTTAGAGAAAGAGATGATCGGTGACGAAGTGTCAGTATGTGCAACTAATAAATCAAGATCCCCGATGCGGGAGAAGGCACCACATGATATACATGATTAGCCGATGAGTCAATTGCCTTTTTCATGCTTGGGTAGAGGGTTATTAAAGATTTTGAGCTTATGATTCTCATTGATATGTGGAGATTGTGTAGATTTTGGAAGCTCAATTTGAACCTTGTCAATTAAACCTTAGATGAGAAATCATAGTCAAAAGTAACGATCGGTGGAATGTCCTACACATTAATGATAGTTACAATGGGAATTTTCATTGAAGTGACACCCTTTTGGTTGAGATGGATTAACTTCTAGAGGGGAAGGTAATGTAATAAGGTTACTATCAACCAGTTGTGGCAAAAAAATTCACGGAGGGATGTTAAACCTAGAGAAGCTATGCCTAAATGGTTATGATTGTAGTTCCTTGGTGGTAGAGACTACGCTGATAGTAACCTTTGTATTGGAGGATTTAGTTGCAAATGGATTGAATGGTGACTTACCTTGAAATCATGTAGATGATGATGCTTGCTCATGATACTTAAGATTTCCTATAGCTAAGAGCTTGGTTTCATGAAGCTTAAGAGTATGACAAATTTGATCAAATGAAGGAGAGGTCTCAAAATAACACTCTCCTAGAGAGGTGGCAAGAGACTTTGAATCAAAAATATTAGAGCTTGGCATCCGCAAGTATATTAGACATCTTAGCTAAGTTATTTTTATAATGTAAGATATAATTCGACAGGTGTTCATTAGACCCTTATTTAAGTTGTGTGATTTTAGCATAGGATATCTTAGATCCAATGTTAATATACAAGTGATTGAGGAAATTATCATCCAAATGCGTGAAAGAGACTACCGAATGAATAAGGAGGTCATAAAACCAACGCATCACATAATCTTGCAAACTATGAGGGAAAATCTTAGCGAGTATAGTGTGATCATCTGCATAGTCGAGACATGCTACATGAAAATCTCAGAGATGCTCTTATGGGTCACCATGGCCTTTAAAATGGGTAATTTGGGAGAGATGAAGTTAGGTGGCAATGGATAGGAAGATATAGCTAGTGTGAAAGGGGTATGCAACAATGAAGTAGAGTCTAAAGATGGGGATACATGAGAAGTAGCGAATTGGAGCTGGTAAATTTGATTTTACAAATCCTGATATAAATATGTTAAATCAAGAGTGTTTGAGGAAGAACTGAGATGCATATTAGGTGTGCTAGGGTGAGTGATGGGAGCGGTAGTTGTAAGAATAGGAGTAGAAATATAAGTGGGCGAGTGGAAACCATGGGAGCTGAATAATGAGTAGGCACCGCAGTTGAGAGCTTCAAAATTTTCTTAGAAGTGATTAAAACATGTAAGACATGAGGGATATGAGTAGGATTTTCTTGCAAAGCTTGTTGAAAGTCAATAATAGTGTTGAGTTGATCCTGTTCAACATTAGTGTCTTAATCATAGGATTTCTCACTATCATACACTTCTATTTCATGGAGAGGGACATTATGTGAATTATCCAAAGGATTTTCAGTAGTAGATACAAAAGTAGGGATATCAACCATTGGTTTGGAAACCCTATGAGTGAATGAAGGAAGCTCACAATATTTAAAAGACCCAAAACGACCACTACAAGTGACGGGCATGTGAAGAAAACACCCAATGAGAAAGGAGTATTCAAGGTTTGAAAGTTATGAACAGGGGACAAAATCCCGATCAATTTATTAATGTTTAGGAAAATCAATTACAATTGATATGGTTACAATACTTATAGGAATTGAACAACCAAATATAGAAAAAGAGTTGTTGTACATGTGAAACAAATTACATATGTGAAATTATACAAACAATTATGAAGTTGAAACAATACACCAACAACCTCACGTATGAAATAAAAACAATATAAATGGTTATTAAATCATAACCATATAATAAAAACTATTAAACCACCTATTTGCATAAGAAGAATGCATAATTACTTTATAGTAAATTATTTTTACCCTAACATTCCCCCCCTTAATTTTTCACTATCTCAAGGGATGAGAAGAGGAACTCTCTAAACAACTCAAACATGTCACATGCAAGTGAATTTGTGAATATATCTTCTCGTTGTTCATCTGTTAGGAAAAACTAAAGTTGTATATTGTGTTTCAAGACATGCTTACGTATGAAATATACCTATACCTCACTTTGCTTTTTTATTTCATGAAACATTGGATTGCAAGCAATTTTGAGAACACCTTCATTATCAACATACAAGGTGGTTGGCTTGTCCTGTGGTATTCTAACTCCTTTCAGTATGCGACATAGCCATATCACTTTGCAGATAACTTTACCTATAGAACGATACTCAAATTTTGTAGAAGAGTGAGAAACAAAGTGTTGTTTCTTACTTCCCTGTGATATCGGTATATATCCCAACAAGAATAAAAAAACCTGAAGTGTATTTAATGTCATCAATATTACCTACATGATCTGAATCCAAATATCCATTCAATTAGAATTGATCATTCTTCTTCTATTCTAGACCAAGATCCACTATTCCCTTGAGATATCTCAAGATCCTCCTTGTTGCCTTCCAATGACAAACTCTGGGTTCCTATATGAACTTGGAAAGATATCTCACTACAAATCTGATATCTGGTCTAGTGTAGGTTAGGCAAATGAGACTCCCAATCAACTACCGATAAAGAGTTGCATTTACCACAAGAGATGGATTTGAACAAGTTAACTACAATTTATTCTCCAAAGGTGTAACAATAGGTGTGCAATCCATCATCCTGAAGTTCTCGAGTGTTGTCTTGGTATATTTCAACTGAGAAACAAATTATGATTCTCTTTTCTACCATACTTCCAATCTAAGACAATAGTGCATCAGAGCCCGAGATCCGTCATGTCGAATGATCATTTAAGATATTTCTTCGTTGTATCGATCATCTTCATTGAAACTCGCCAATGATGACTAGATCATCGAAATAGACAAAAATAATCACAATATCCCCCTTGATTTTTGAGGTAGATATTAGGATCATATGTATTTCTAACAAATCCATGCTATATGAGATGCTCATCAATTTTGATGTACCATGCCCGGGTGTGTGTTTAAGACCATACAAAGATTTATTGAGTTTTTATACCTTTTTTCTTCTCCAGGTACAACATATCCCTCAGGTTGAGTCATGTATACTTCTTCTTGTTAATATCCATTTAGGAAGGCAATTTTTATGTCCATCTGATGGAATTTCCAACCAAACTGTGCAACTAGATAAAATATCATCTTGATTGTTTTGATCTTAGCTATGGGAGAAAATGTCTCCTCATAGTCTATGCCTTATTTTTGTGCGTACCCCTTTACTACCAATCTCTCTTTATACTTATCTATAGTCCCATCTGCTTTGTACTTTGTTTTGAATATCCATTTGTAACCAATGGGTTTCTTCCTTAGTGGAAGATTGACAAGCTGCCAAGTGTTGTTTTTCATCATTGACTTATACTCAACATCCATGGAATCTTTCCAATATTTTGACTATAGGGTTCTGAGACTGTAGACAACTCATCAAATTCAATAACTCTACTCATCAAATAAAATTTTACTTCTTCATGTGCTTTACTAGTGAGTCTCGTGGTCTAGTGGTGGATGTATTTGGTGGAGCATCCAATTTTGCATCTCGTATCATGCTAGTATACCACTTGGGCATATGCTAAACTTCTCATGTGGGTCGTGGTTCTATCTGATCACCATCATCCCCATCATCACTATCATCATCTGTGGGAACATCAACTTCTATTCTTACAACATGTAAAAAATCTACATCAGATGAGTCTGGAGGAGTCTATGCTTCCTTATTCTCAAAGAACTCAACATATCTACTGGTGTATATTTTCTTGGTCTTTAGATCCATCAATCTGTACCCAAGAGTCTCTTCACTATAACCAATGAAGATGAATTTTTATGACTTCATATCCAAATTTTTTTACTGTTCTACTTGGGTATGTGCATACTTGCTTTGCACCCGAATACTTTGAGGTGTACAATATGGTTTCCTTCGACCATGATTCATATGGCATAACTCCATCAAGAGAAAATATGGGCACTTTGTTCAACAAATAAACATATGTATTTTCTATTCGCCTAAAATGTCCTTACTAATCCAAAATCATCGATCATGCATCACACCATTTCCATGATAGTACGATTTCTTCTCTCAACAACACTATTTTTTTTGGGTGTGTGTGGAGGAGGCATTTGTTGATGAATATCGTGAGCTTGAAGGTAGGCTTTGAACTCATTACTGGTGAATTCCCCCCCTTGATCTGAGTGGAGAGATCTGATGTGATGACCAATCTCGTTCTCTACAGCCACTTTGAACTTTTGAAGGTATCAAAAGCATCACTTTTCTTACGAAGACAATATATCCACATTTTTATCGATTATTTATTAACACAAAGCATGAAGTATTAAAATCTAGAATGACTTAGTTGCATCTAACCAAAAATATCGGTATGAACCAGATCAAGATTACCATGAGCTTGATAAGTACTTGTTTGGAATGAAGCTCTATGTTGTTTTCCTACTAGGAAATGAGGAAACTTATCTATTTCCTTCTTGAGAGATGGAAATCCTCTCACCATGTTATACTAGCAAAGTGTTTTGAGATACTTGAAACTGATGTGACCAAGTCTCTGATGTCAAAACTATGCAGAGGTAGAATTCTTAGCCACAAGTGTCTAATCATATCTATGGAAAAAATCAAGCTGGAAAATACATCTCACATTGTAGGCTTTTGAAACTATTTTCGAGCCTCATGATTTGTCTCAAATTAAACACATTTTCTTTCCTAGAATGACTATCAAATTCAATTTTCATATTGTGATCTAGGAGTTGACTAACTGATAGTAGATTATTTGTCAACCTAGGGACATATAGTACATCTGATAATCTACAATTTTGTGAACCAAGAGGTAGAGAAATGTTCCCAATCCCCTGTATTGTGTATGAAGAATCATCACCTAATGAAACATGATTTTTGAAGGTGTGTCCCTTTTTTGTTAAACCAGTCTCTGTGGCCGGTCATGTGTCGAGTGGCTCCCGAATCAACATACCAAACATCACTAGATGATGTGGAAGGTTCACTTGAATGAGCAGTGTACAAGAAGTCTTCATTATCCAAATGTTCTTCTTACTCAACTATATTTCCTTGTTGATGGGGTTTTCTATGCCGCTTCCCCCTTTCTCGTCCCTAATTATAGTGTGATTTTCCCTTATGAGATTGTTGATTTTGAGGTCCAAAATGACTTGATGAACCTTTATTATAGGTATTGAACCAACAATATTTTATATCATGTCCTCTCTTGTAGATAGGACATTTATTCTTATTCTTATTCTGTTTTTCCCCATGCTGATGTTGTGTTTGGGAATTTTGAGAGGAATGAGATTTACCTTTTCCTTTTCCTTTCCATTTCTGATGAGAAGAAATTTCATGCTCCTCTTCATCATCTTTTTGTAAAAAAATTCTTCTTGTTGCAGTAAATTCACCAGCTTGTCAAAGCTAACTGTCTAATTTGACAAGTTGAGTGTTATCACAAAAATGTGATATGAAGGAGGGAGTTCTCTTAGAACAATGGGAATGAGATCTGTATCAGTGACCTCCTCTCCTAGGGCTAGAAGTGAAGCCCTTAATTATGTAACTCTTCTTAAGAAATATTCTATTTTCCCATTTTGTTTGAACTTCAGTGTGTGTAAATGACTCGAAAATTCAGTATTGCATTCTTTTTCTTGGCCTCATACACTGTGCTCAATTTATCCCATTCTTCTTTGGCTGATTTAGAATCATTAATGTGGGGTTTCACATCATTAGACACTATGAACAAGATTATCATCATGTCCTTCTGATTGGATCTATCACACTTCCGTTGTTGGGTTGCATCAGTTGTTGATCTGGTTAAAGAACCATCCACAACATTCCAAGTCTCTTCAAACTCGTGATGTGTTTTGATCTTTGTCTTTCATGCAACATAGTTATCTCCTCTAAGGAGTTATGAATTTAGAAGAAATAATTTGGGTGCATTGGTGCCCATTTTGTAGAATCAACTAAAAAATGGTAAGGATCTTATCACTCCATGTATACGGTCTCCCAATCTATATACCATCATCGATATACCAAACCTTTCTATATGCATGCTCTTCCTATATACCCACAAGTACGTGGAGAAGCTTGTACTTTCTATATACTTAGTAGTACGTGAAATAGGTTTTAACGTATGTGAAATAATTCGATATGTGGTACCAAGATAGTACTGAAAGGGGTCTGTGTGATTATTAACACTGGCTCAAAGAAATATCCTCATACGCGCACGTAACTTTGCTATATACTCGGATAATTTCAATGTCTAGATTTATGTCGTGCAATCATTCACAGATGGATGGGATGGCTCAAAGTGTGTGCATTGTGTCCTTATTACTCCCCATCAATTTAAAGGGTCGATGCCTAGACGATGTTGTTGCAACTATATTAGGCGTTAAGTGCAGTAGTAGTCATAACGGATTTACCCGTAAGCACTTCCCAGAGGCATTGTATATACCAAACGCTGCGAAAGAGATCCAAAGATCTCATGAGTGTTACATAACCAAACTTGACTGATTTTATTTTTAATGTTTTTCCAAGTTTTAGTAGTTATAAAGTTTGTGGTTGAATATGGCAACCTGTAAATTAGTACAATACACTGAAATATATAATTACATCCAAAATTATGAAAAAATTGAATGGTAGGATATTTTTTTTTTTTTGGGGCCCTAGTGGCCTCTGAGGCTCAATACGGTTCTCTGATTAAAAAACCACAAAAAAATATTAAAATGGAGTTTTTAAGTAACCCCCCTTTGGAAAATGTTGCTTAGAATGAAAAGATAATTGATGTGGGAATTTTTTTTTTACCCTCCATTAGGGTTTTCTCCGCTAAGTTTAGCTACCTATTTAAATTGTGACTAAGAACTTTAGAGGGTTTTTTCCGCTAAATTTTCTTTCTGCCACAAGTTTGGTGGGAGGGAGGCTAAATTTCAATTGTATAAAAACAATGTAATGGAGGTGGGTCGAACGAAAGACCTCAGCCTCTTAAAGCTTTCACCAAAACCAACTCAACGCCTTATGCGCCATGCTAGATAATAGAATGAAGAGAATTATATATAAATTAACAAAATGGTGATTGACCTATTAAAAACGACAATTTGGCTACCTTATTTAAGGTCCATGTAGCAAAATTATTAGAGATAGAGGTGGATTTAGGGTTGGTCGCTTGAAAAATGGATCTGGCGCCTTTTTCTCTCCTTCACCGCTTGTTGGGAGTTTGCTTTGTTTATTTTATCCGTTTATTTTTTGATTTATTTTTTCTCCTTTGTTTGATATTGCTTTTGATGTTTACAGGATCATTGTTATTTTATATGGATAGACCACAACTTCGTTGTGTAGGATTTTTTTGCAAAGATCTCCCATCTTAGGGGAGCTTGACCATTCAACATGGTTCATTCACTTCTTGCAAATAATGAACAACTCATTAATGAAGGTCTGACAATGCTCACCCTAGAGCACGTGGTCTTGCCCAAATCGTTGAAATAATGTAGCTCTGGTGTGGAGCTCTTGGCTCATTTGATGGATTTTGCAGGGTTTTTAGCTCGTAGTATTTTTTTTTTGTGGATGCAATCGCAAACACGATTCGATTGGGTATAGGCATGCCCAACTCATGGTCAAAAACACTAAAAGAAAAAAAAAAAAAGTGCTCGCCAATGTGGGTTTGGTTTACATCAAAATGACTTGACCTTTAGGGCTCGCTCAACATATTGAGGTAGGCAGGTGACTTACCCAAGAGATCAAAGATCTCAGTCTATAACTCACTACAAACCCAATGCAAATACAATAGTTTGCTAAAATAGCAGAGATTATAAAAACCTCTAAATTTAGAGGGAAAACCCCTAATGGGGGAAAAATGTATTTTTTAATTTTCTTTCCCTACAATAATGTTTGCTTAGTGCACGGGCACCAATGTTAAAAATAATAATTTGCGTCCGTCCCAAAACCCGGAATAAACAGGAGGTTGTGGGGAGGCATGGATGGGGATTGAAAGTTGCATGAGGCTACACATGCTCTTAATTGATGCAAATGATTCCCTAAGCTCCTCTATCTCTTCTGTTCTCCTCTCGCACACCTTCTTTACTCACAGGTCTAGATTAACTTTGATCTCGGTACCAAATGAAAGTTATGAACATGGATAGAAGTCTGATTAATTTATTAATGTTCAGGAAAATCAATTACAATTGATATGGCTGCAATACTTATAGGAATTGAACAGTTAGATATAAACAAAAGAGTTGTTGCACAGGTGCAAAAAATTACATACGTGAAATAATACAAATAATTATGAAGTTAAAACAATACACCAACAACATCACGTATGAAATAAAAACAATATAAATGGTTATTAAATCATAACCATATAATAAAACTATTAAACCACCTATTTACCTAAGAACAATGCATAATTACTTTATAGTAAATTATTTTTACCCTAACAAGGTTTGGGTTCACCAAAATGATTAACTAAATTTAATAATAATGGTAAATAATCTAACTATGAATAAAAGTAAATAGTAGTAAATAAAAGTAATAAATAAATAAAGGAAGTGATCCAAGTAACTAGAATAATAAAAATAGAAACCCTAATATACAAAGAAGGGTTGGAAGGAGCTTAGCTGATTCGGTGAACTTACTAGACTATGTCATAGAGCTGAATGGAGAAACAGGAGGAGGAAATGACTATGTCGAGGTCCAAAACTTGCATTTCTAGGAAATTTGAGTGGGTGGGGCTCCCGAGAGAGGATCAAGACGTTTTTGGGCACCCTAGTCTCGAGTTCGGTGCCCTGGTTTGTGTAAGATGTCTAAAAACAATCTTACAGAGTCCATAATTGATCTCGAAACCTTCACTATCTATCACACTAACTTCGTTGTACTTGGCTATATGTCACCGATAATAAATGGTGAAGAGGAGACCTGCAAAACCCCAAAACAAGCATCAAACCTTAAAAATGAAAAATGAAAATAAATGGGTTAGATTGACCTCATTTGTCACAATGGTGGAATTACTAATTGAGTGATGTATTACATCTCGTAACCAATATAGTTCTATGTTCAAGTGTATATAATCATGCCCTAGGTTCTCTTGTGCTAGTCACACTTTATGAAAGTAACGAGCAATAACTATGTGTAGAAAATGTAATAGAATGGTGGATGGAATAGAATAAATTTCCCTCCTATGCAATGTGATCCAGATGAACCAACCTTGTGCCTTGTGATGGAGCTAGATGGATACAAATGAGCTTTAGATGGATGCAACCTTAGATGATGATAGAAGTGTCTAATGCTTAGTCCCTCATTATGGTTCCATAACTTTATATTTATATGGTACTCTTGATCTAATTTTGTAATTAACCTTGAAGAGACTGACCACAAGAAATATGAAATGCTCAAATGACTAGGCGGGAAAGTGGGAAAAGGATTAGGGCACCCCAAATGGGACCAGGCGCCGGGGTGTGCCCAAAGATAAGAATGGGCACCCCACCAAGGCTAAAATGAAAAAAATGATGAAATAGATTATGAAAGTGTGTATGGGAGGTCGACAATGATGACATAAATTAAAGTAAAATGTCCAAAATATGGGGGTTAATTAGTACTTTCTTCACTTAAAAACCATATGAATAGTAGTATGAGACCAGGACTAAATAATGTCTAAAGTGTGTGATTTTATGACTACAGTCATAAGGAGGATACAATGAATTCTAAACTAGCCTTATAGATTTTTAGACCAACCATAGATATATTTCCATCCTACCTCTACTCTCAATCCAAGTCATCTCAATTTTTCCTAGCTTCATTCCTACTACCATGCTAGTCATTTGAGCACACAAGGAGATAGATTTCTAAGTGTATAAGAAAATTCATTTTAGCTTAGTCTATTATATCACTAGTGAAAGGTTAGATCTTATATATTAATTTATCTTTTCCATAGTTTATTTAAAATATTCAAATTCATTTTATGTGGTTTCATTCTAAAATATTGTTGAAAAAGAATAAATAAAATAATTTAGTTTCAAAAATTGTTATTACTTTGGATCTTATTTTATTCTCGGAGCTGGTAGCACATTAGGAATTGGATTTTAGATCCGCGTGTTTTTGTTTTATATCATCCAATCCTCATTTAGATTATAACTTTGTCTATTCATTAACTCACTTTGTTGAAAGATAATTTTAGAAGCAATAATTACATATTGTCCTTATATATAACTTAGATCTTAAGTTACATTTGCACTTAGGGAATTGTAGATTTGATTTATTAAAATTATGTTTCATTGGTATCATTAAGAATCATTTAGTTATAGACGTACATCACGTTTTTCTTGCCACCGATGGTATGTAAAAATCATTGAAAAGAAACAAAGAGAAAGAGTTTGCATCTATATTTTAGTTTTAGACTCTTGATAGGATTTATTTATTGTTATACCGTTATTTATTTCTATTAAGTAAATAAATATGAATTGGTAATTAAGCTTTATATATAGTAAATCATTCAATTAAATTTAAGTTAGTTCAATACATACAAACATTCACAAACACAATGTCTTATAAGCACTTACAAATAAGAAATACATGTAAACATAAAAAATAGTCCAAAAATGCAATCCAAACACAAAAAAAGCATCACCTTTCACCTCAAATGATTCACAAAAATTTTTCAACACAACTCACAACATTTAAAAACCACAATACAAAATTTTCAACAATCTTAACTCAACCAAAAATCCAAAATTAAATGTTGATTTTAAGGACACCAAATTTCTATTTTCTGAAAAATTATTCCAAAAACACTCATACATCTTTAGTTCAAGCCTTAGTCTATCCTTACAACTCTAATTATATCCATAAAATTTATACAGCTCCAATTTAGGATACATTTGTGCTAAGATCTAGCTATATCTAGCATAACACAATGGGCGATCCTTACACTTGTGAATGAATTTTGACACCTAATTTTTCTTGACATAGTCAAGAATTTCCCATGTGTTCCTAATCCTTTACACCTTGATAACATTAAAAATGACATTTTCATTCAATTAAGGAGAGAGGAATTTCACACCACACCATTACCCACACTCATTTTTAGGATATTGATCATCGTTGATTGTGAAGTTCCACCAACTCCACAAGACAACTTCCCTTCCACCTTCTTAGGATATGGTTATTTCCACTAAGTATTTGAGTCATCCCTTATCCTTGGGTATAACTTCATATCCATTTTATATATCCTCCATATGACCTTTCCAGACCTATACCATCCATCATCAAATAATAGTTTCATAGTTTTAGCTCAACCAAAGGTCCAAATGTCCAACAAGAGTTACAGATTGTAATCATCCTTGAAAATTATCCATCCATTGTCTCTTTGTCCATACTATGTATTTTTTTAACCAACCCAAAGCTAAGTGCATTGACACTCCATCTAGAAGAATATGGATGCTCACCTGAAGCGTGCACAACCACCAAGTCCCTCCTTTATTATGCATATCAGATTGTTAACATGCATGTTCATAATTATAACCATAACAACCATTTAAGAAGCCACTTTAACCAATTCCAACAACACATATAATAAGGAAACTTAATCAACATAAAGAATGATTAGCAAGATCTGAATTCCCATTACCCCATACTCAGACATTATCAATTTAGCCACCCAAATATAATTATCCATTTCAAACCAAAATTAATACATAATAAAGTAACTATTTAAAATAATTTTCTTACACCCATGCACTTTGGACCATGTGCACTCTCATACAGACTCAAAACCCTATACTAATGAAATATCCATTTGTACTTTACCCTGAAACATCCAAAAATCCCTCTCTTGATAAGGACATGCTACATGTATAAATAAGGTTGGGGACTTTCCTTCATCACTTCGTGCACTCGCCTAATAATAGGTGTGCGAGATAAAATAGCTTAGATGTTTTCTTTCCTAAAATAGTCATGCTTATAATAGATTGCATGATTTCCTAATAATAGCCCAGACTAAATATACATAATCCTTTACTCCCTATTTTTAGCTTGGTCCATGCATATGCTTTATCATGATTTTCATGTGCTTTATTTTCCCTTTCTTGACCACTAAGTATTCGTGTTTTCTCTATTTTTGGAACTTTACTTGGGAAGCACTCCAATCATGATTTTCTATTTTTATCCTTACATCAGGAAAATTAGCTAAGTCCTTGATCATATGTATGGATGTGTGCAACCCCACTCGAGACCTATTTCATCATTGCACATTCCCTTACGTGTTACTTTTATTTGTTTGCGCACACATTCTATTGCGCATAAGCCTTTTTTATTCAATTATACTTAGTCAAATCTTCCTAACCAACACTACCCCACACTAGGGATATTTTCCGTCCTCATAAATATTGACCCAAATAACACTTCTCAAGATGGAATAATAAAGAATGTGTAAAATGAAAGAATAGGGGGCATTCACCCAATAAATTAAAGAATGTCACATCTTCTCAAGAACGCACTTGATTTCATTCCTAGGATGACTAAAGTAGTTTAGGGAACTTTGTATTTATGATGCTCTCTAGCTTCTCCCATTCTACCAATTCCTTAGTAGACGTATTTGTTACCAACCCAAAAATATCTGGTACTGTGTGGGGGTCATTTCTTCACCTTTCTCCTTTAGCTCCCTAAAAATACCAAAGCAAGGCCTGATACCATTCCTTCCAAGGCATCCATCTTTTGCGCAAATAAATAACTAAAATCTCCTTTAGTCTTGTCTTAAATGAATCTTTCACAGTCTTAAGAACATCCCACTTCTGCATAAATTTGGATAGAATCTCTTCACACCCAACTTTATCATCATTCTTAGCTACTTGTACCTGCCTAAGCTTTGATTCTTTTTACGTGGTGTATTCCTTGAGGATGGGATTAATGTATTATTTTTTTAAAATTCTCATCCTTCCTTTTTCAGCACATCCTTGAGCATGGTTCCAAACACTTCATACTCCACTATCTTACGTGTTACCTCTCTTTTATTCTTCTCTCGCTCAACTGCCAACTCTTCTTTCAAAGAATTTTGCACATAATTTTCTTCATGTACCATCATCCATATTAAATATTATAAATAGTGTAGTGCAAAAGGGTACTCATCCTTAGACTTTACCTCTAAGTCGGGCGAGCTCTTTGTGATGGCATATGAAATATGAACAACCTTGTTAAAAGAATAGTTGGCACACTTTTCCACCTTTTCCAAACTCCTAACTAAGCCACTATATCTCATTATCCTTATCTTTCTTATATTCTATAAGGACTCTAATAGTTCCCCCCTTGTCCATATTTCTTTGTGCTACTTCTACTGCCATCTTATTCAAAACATTGCTAGCCTACTCATTAGTAAAATTTGTGGGCTTCATAGTCATGAGAACTGTACCTAGTGCCTTCTTCATTTTAAGACAAGAATATGCTTCATCATTAATCTAAAAATCAGGCTACTTCATGTGAGTTTTCATATTCCAAGAGAGCATTTTTCTTGTGTGCATGGTCACACCTTCTACGATTTATCACGTCCCAACCATAAAGGTATTTATTCTACAATGTGCTTTGGAATATTACGTGCAACACCTTTTATTGATCATTAATATAGTTTACCTATGGTGTTCGTAATATCTCCTACACTTTCCTCCTTCCATTAGTGTGTTTTCCTATACTTAGGCACGTACTACTACCATCTCATTATATGGCTCTCGCTCCTTCTTTGGTTGGCTCACCATCACTCTTGTTTTTCATCTTATACCCAATACCCTTCTTTGTGTGCTCCTTATACCTCTATATCATACCGCATAGTCTCATCCCCAGGCTCTTCCTTATCCTCATCCAAATTGTGGATGATCAAAGTATTTTCATCGTATGCATCCTCCTCCTTAGACTTCTCCTTGTCACTATCTCCAAGTGGTTACCAACCATCACCTTCTTATTTTTGGAGTGGTCTTCTTCTCTCGCACTGGCTTGGTTGAGTCACCCTTGGGGATTTATTTGATGTTTCAAGTCCTTGTGCCATTGTATTATCCCTTACACCTCTCAATAACTTCTTGTTGTGATCATGGTTGAGTATAGTGTTATCTTCTTCTTCCTCCTCATTCTTTTCCTTTTCTTCTTTTTCTTGTTTGGGGGTATTTTCATGCATCCTCTTGGTTCCCATAGTTTTTTTTTACCTTTTGGCGGAGAATTGAAAGAGGAAGGTCCACCTCATCAATGTACTTTCCATTTTTCATTCTAGGCCTCAAATAGATGTAGACATTTTCCACTTCCTTTCCCACCACAAGAGTTTTAGAAGTAATTTCTATGTTAACAGACTCCATTATCTCTACATATGCTGACTTTTTAGTATACACATACATGGTGCGCAAAGTGTGGCAATAAACATCTACCCTTTCTAAAAAGAACTTCAGATTCCATGCATCAAAAATCATTTTCACCAATTCTTGGAAGTATTTGGATGTGAACACAAAGGGTATCTTACACTAGGATATTTTGTCTTTGGTCTTCATATAAAACCTCCCCAAACAATAGTGTTAGTAAATTACAAATTTAGCCTTACCATTAAGAAGTAAAGGAAGCTCTTTTGGTACGCACCACTCATGCTTGAATGATTTACGCATCTTCCTATACCACCTGTTTACCCTGAGTTTATAAGCATTATTAATCCTCCATTACATGTATATTCCATGAACCTCTGCACTAGGGAATTATTCTCCATTGGGTATTTCCACATTTTATTAATTGGCCCATCCGACACTCCTATCTCACATAAGATAATCAAGAAGGATGATGCCCTAAGTTATCTTTTCACCTTTGCAAACTTCTTCAATAATCCCTTTAGTAATAAACTACACAATGTTATATGCAGTCTTGTGCCATCTTTTACACTACATGCAACCACTTTTTGTTTACCTCTGTCCATCGTTCGACATACCCAACTTTGCAACCGACATGGTGCGTGACAAATCTTATGCATGGGTCACTAATATTTATTATATCCATCACGTGGCCTACCCTTTAATATTTGAATAAAATAGTAGTGACCTCTACTCCTTATGTCATCCTCCAAGTCAGCTCTATCACAAGGCCCAAATCATGCACAAGCCTATGAATTTCCCAATTAATCGCACAAAGTGATGCACATTCTTCTTCCTGTAAAGTAAAATTAGTCCTCATGGACTTGCAAAAACAACCATTGATACAAACATTCAGGATTACCAAAGAAAGGTAATTCATATAACTGGAGAAATCCCATGTTCTCCAAGTCTTTTTTCACTTTGTCTTCATAAACCAACTTACCATTTGTGGTCCTCTGATCCATCTTCTTCAACACTTCTCTTTCTATCTCAAGCTCATGCACCTCTGAGTGGTGGTTGTAGTCACTAATATTGTAATTGGTTAAGTGTGACTCCCATGGATGTCCTACAAGCACCTCTCCTAGATATTTCATCTTTGAAAACCACTCCTCTGGTGTTTCTTCTACTAGAGGATTCTTCCCCTTTCCTTTCCTTTCCCTTTGGTAATACTATAGGTTATTTCTCTTGGTGCCATTTTTAAAATTCAAACTATAAAATCTGCTCAAATAATGTGTGCCCTAGGTTCTTACTTACTCAATTTTCTTTACTTATTTATGAGGGTTTAATTCTTCAATTATTTTCTCTTCCTCATGGTCTCGGTTTGTTTGCAATTCCTTGTGCCATATTTATGTAAACTATAAGTTATGTGATCAAACCCTAGCTCTGTGAACAATCTTTTGAATCTTTTATTTCCTATCTCCATGCCTTCCTTCCATGCTCGTACTTCCTCCAAGGAGATCTAACTCAGGCCATGTACAATAATTTTAATGTTCATCTTAAATCTCTTTCGCATAAGCTCTTTTGCACTTAATTTATCTCCAATGGCTCAAATATCTTAAATATGTAAGGTACGAATGAAATTTCTCTCAACCATTTTATAATTTTCCAAAAATTTTCAATATTAATTACTCCTTACCTACCACTGATTTAAATTATTAAATGTGTTTTTTATTTTTCTATGCTTTTTCTACTTTCTTTCGTAATGCAAAGTTGTAACCTTTTAGTACACCACTACTTATTAGGCTATAATCATCCTTGCATGCACTTCCCTACGCCGCAACCCATCTTCCTCTATGCCTCATACTAAATAGTATATCTTATTACTACCTTTCTCTTGTTCTAGTGTGTGGCCCCTTTTCTTATGTGGATTTGTAATCCAAGAAATTTTTGTCGAGCACCATCATTACCAAGCACCCGAAACTCTTGTAATACTTTCCTTTTTCTCATAGGCACCCAACTCATATCCATAGAGTACCTTGCTTTCAATTTTATCATGCACACTTCTGAAACAACTCTAAGGAAAATACCAACATCTAATATTTCATGTTAAATAGTCACACTTTCTTCCACCCCACACTAAAGGTATGTGTGGTCTTCACATCAACTAAAGTAGTGATCAGCTCTTACACACAAACACTCTTATTACGAATAAAAAAAAACAAAACATGAAAGAGATATCTAATCTAAGTGGAAATAATACCTTATTACAAACATAGAGGAAGCTTATTTATAGTAGGGCTTTAACTTACTCCCATTAAAGTAATCAGGCAACATGGTGCCATCCAGTGCCTACAATTGACACGTGCCCGATTCGAGTATCTTGGTCACTATAAATGGTCCCAACCAATGGAATTTCAACTTCTATGGGTGGCACAAAAACTTGTGGATTCTTATAGAGTACCATCTTTCCCACCACAAAATACTTGTTTTTTATGTGCCTTTCATGCCAAGCCTTATATTGTGCCTTTTTTGTCTTCTCGGCACCATAAACAATGGCATGATGCTTACCAACATATTTATCATTTTTCATCCAATCCTCCAATGCACATAATATGTAGTGATGGTAACATAAATTCCACATGTAGTATATCCTCCGTGGAAAACACCAAATGAAAGGGTGTGGCCTTGTTTAACCATTTATAGGTTGTTTTGTATGCCCAAAGAATGAATGATACCTTGTCATCCCAATCCTTTCTTTCAACATCACATATATTCGTTAGTTTATGTCCTAAGATCTTGTTGAAATATCTTGCAATTTCATTATCCTAAGGTTGATAAGGAGTAGTCTTATGTTACGCTACCATAAACTCTACCAATAAGATTATAATAGTCTCATTTAAAAAATGAGTTCCTCTATCACTTGTCAAGCTCAAAGGGTATCCATACATGCTGATAATATTTTCCCAAAAGAACCTTTCTGCTATTACTATTATATAATATTTTTAGGCACAACCTCTTTGCACCTTATCAAGTAATTTGTATATGTGATGATGTAGAGTGCTACACGCAGGTGGTGCAATAGGCCCTATAAAATCAATTTCCCATTTTTAAAAATCTTCCATGCTTTTAATAGGCCTTATAGGCATTTCATCTCTAATTATAGGATTTCCAATTCTATGACAATGATCACATGCCTTGAAAAAAGACTTGGTGTCCTTATATAATTTATCCCACCATAAACTAGCTAGAAGGATATTGTGTGCAGTCACATCCCCTACATAATTTCCTCCTAAAATTCCTATATGATATTCCTCCATAATGGATTTATGCTCATGCTCCACAACACATCTACGTAAGAACTCATCTCTACCCATTTTGTATAGGTCACCTCTAATAAGCTGGTATGGAGTTGCTTATATAGTAAGATGCTCCTTGTCCAACATCTTCATCCCCTCTAGAGAAATTACATTGTGTAAAAATACTATAATGTACTCTAAATCAGTTGGCATGTGGTTCAACTTGGATAACTGTGCATTAGGCATAATGTCTTCAATGTGGTACACATCCTCTCCAAAATTGATCCTTGATAAGTGATCGTCCCTAGGTTGCTCTTGCCTGGATTTACTACAACTATAAAATAAAATTCTTGGAAAAGGAGTATTCACTAAAAAATGTTACCTTGTAAAATAGGTTTGTTGACCAATTACTTCATGCCATTAAATCATGTATATGAAGATAAATGGTGTGGCCAATAAGTACTGTTGAAACTTATGAAGTGCATAGATCATAGATAATGCCTCACACTCTATGGTTGTATAATTCTATTCCACCATTGTCAACTTATTTCTAGAAAATAATATGGGATGTTCTACATTACCCTCTCCTTACACTAGTTGCGCCAAGACTACAACATGTACATGAAAGGGTTTATTCCATGAAGGGAAACACAAAATTTGTGTAGTGGTAAGCTTATCCTTTAATGTTTCAAATGTCTACTACTACATGTCACCCCAATGAAACTTTCCTTTAGCCTTGAGTAACTCCTCCAAAGGTGATACAATATTTACATATCCTTTGATAAAATTATAATAATAGCCAGTATGCCACAACAATCATGTGCACCTCACTCGATTGTAGTTCTTCCAGCCTCAAAATCACTGCAATCTTAGCTTGGATCTACCAACAATCCATCCTTACAAATAATGTGTTCAAGTAAATTACCAAAGGGTGTAGAAAATATACACTTATTGATGTTGAGAGATATGCTTAACTACATGCATCTCTTAAACATGAGCCTTAGATTATCATAGTGATCTTGTACCAACCCATAGATAGTCTAGTCATCTAGGTAGACCTGCAAGAACTTATGAATGAAGTCATGAAAATCCTATACAACTATGCGTGAGAACACTTTTGTTATCACATTCTTCAATAAAAGGGCATGACCATGTATGTAAAAATTCCCCATTTAGTGGCAAATGTAGAATTCTCCTTATCCTTACACGTAATGTGCACTTGATGATAACATGAAAATCCATCCATGAAGGAGTAAATTTCGCACCCTGTAACTCCCTCAAATCTTCTATGAATTGTGTTGGAAAAGGATCAATGATGCATAAGGAATTAAGTTCCCTGTAATCAACATAGATCCTACTCCACCCATCCTTCTTGATGCTAATAACCATGGGCTAACCCACTTAGATTCCTTGATTGGTTCAATGATCCCAGACTTAAACATCTTATCAATTTCTTCCTTGACCTTTACGTGCAGGTTTAGGTTCATCCTATAAGGCCTCTTCCGAACTAGATAACACCATATTTTAGCTTAATCTCCATTTCTCCTAATGAAGGATGTACACCTTTCAACTCATGGTAACCTCTTGGAAATAGATCCTAGAAGTCACACAATAGCTTGATGATATTTTCTACCTCTTGTTTTTTTAGTAATCTCTAATGATGGCTTCCTTAGGAAAATATTCAGTCCTAATATTAAACTTCTTAGTCTTCATAGTAGTATGGTATGCACATGCCTTTTCATGTGTAGAATCCATTACCTCACCCACACCTTCTATATGGATAATATCCAGGTTCTCTACTTATTCATCATCAATAAGGTATACCATTTTCTCCTTTTCTTTTTATTTCCGGAAAGCCCCAATAGTGTCTCCTCTATTTCCAATGTATAGTCATGCACCTTGAGATCAGGTTCTCCAAGTAAATGAAGCATGAAATCCTATGATTTTGCACTATCTCCTAGAATGATGAGCTTCATTATCTACAAGGAATTATGTACTAGTAGATTATTAGAGAAATAATCAAAAGTGTTAGCCATACCTTCAGTTATGTCTCGCCAATTTGCATTCTCTTGGTGTAGCTCAGCATGTACATACCATGCCCACGTGCATCTTCAAAAAGTGGAATAGAACTTATGCACCTAAATAGATGGTGGTAAAGCCTCTTGGAATTACGCCCATTTTCACTCACATTATGAACATGTACCAAAGCAAGATTCTTCCCATCATACTTGTGTATAAGGGAGGGAACATTGATCTAATTAAACCTTATAAAAAAGGATACTCTCACCTCACGTCAGCCTAAAATATTATATATGTGTGTCACCCATTAGCACACTACTATTCCGCATAAGGTATACAAAACCATATTCCTTTTATATCATTCATTCTTCCATTATTCTTGCATGGTGTGCAAGAAATATTTAGGATTCTCCTCTCAAGTATACCTAGGTGATTGAGTTGTACCCAAACGCCTAATCATGCACATCTTTACCATCCTAGTAACTCTTCCCTTAACCTCACGCATGATCATTTCATATGTGCCTTGGGCCAAATTGCCATACGTAAAATTTGTAGTGTCACATAAATATTGTGTGTCTTCCTATTGAAGTACGCCTTCCTTAAACGGTTCCACATTCTCGAGTTCACACATTGTTTAGGTTCTATTAATCTCTTCTTCACTCATAGGTTCAAGGTAGGGTGTAACATTTACATCATCTAGAGGTATAACCATACACTTCTTGTTCTCAAAACTACTATATCTTTTATTGAAGCGCAAGCCAACATTATTTACATAACACCAAGCACGCCCAAGAAAAGCAAGAAAGTTGTTTGGCTCAACAAGCTCCAATACTTCAATACCCTAATAGGCATGGCCCTTATTTTAATTTCCATATACAACACATTAGAAGATGGCTGTAATGGTAGCCTTCCCATATGGTTTCATGCATCCAAAGTCAAAACATTCACCTCGGTGCTTGTCAGAAAAATTTTAGTGGTGAATCTTTGTTAATTCATGAATATTCTAGTTTTTGAAATTTGAAATTTGAAAATTTTTAGGGTAGAAATTAGGACAGGTCGCAAAAAATTTCTTCATACAATTTAATTTTAGGGCTCAATTCTCCATTCCCATGAAATAGAAATTCACAAAATTTTCCTTAATGTTTTTCGGTTTGCGGTAGCATAAAATATGCTATCAACTGGTAGAATTTTTTTATGTTACTAGATGAAAACATAATAAATGATGTCGACAAATTAGCATAAAATCGTACTCTTTGGATGGTAGCATGTTTTTATACTACTAACCGATAACATATATTATGTTGTTGGCTGGTAGTATAAAAACTATTACCGAGCTTGTAGCATAATATATTCACCATTAGTGCAAAAGTCAATTTTCATACATTAGTGTAAAAATCAATTTTCATATATTTTCCAACAAATTTCTACAGTTTTTTTGGGGGTCTTAAAATTTTCCCCTGAACCTATGCCAATCAGAATATTACTCACTAGCCAACCATCAATGATTGCATCCAAAGTGATTTCCTTGTCATACTCATGGTTCTGTGGTGGTAATGTTTCATTGAGTATCCGACACTCACGCCGAACTCTTGTGTATGGTACCTTCTCATACAACCATTCTCCTAACAAGGGGATGATATTATCCTGCTGAAAAATTCTACATACTTCCTTTATATCATCTACATCCTTATGTGGAAGCTCAATGTTATTTGCATGTTCCCTCTTGCATGCCTACTCCTTCAGGTATTGAATTTCACCCTGTAAGTCTTTGATCACTCCCATGGTCTCTTGATAAACCTCCTTCTAATGAGAAACATCTGGATACTTAACATGTATAATTTAATCCCTCTCGATGAAAGGATTTTATTTAAAAGGTTCATGCATGCGCCGCTTCGCAAATAGTTACTAGCAAATGATGAAGCTCGGATCAATTGTATTCTTAATCACCCAAAGTGCTCATTCTTCAATCACTATACCTTGATCATCCCCACACCTTTGTCCTTATTTTTATTCTTACACATATGCTCATAAATATCAAGGTAGTCCTCAACCTTATGTTTCTTTCCACAATACGTGCATACTTGATTCTTTGGACACTCACACTAGTAATGATCCAGGGATGCACAAGTATGGAAAGTCCCATACGTGAACCTTCCTCTACCACCACAACCTATGCTCATATATCCACCTCAAAATCCACTATCTCCATTATTACGGCCTTTATTAGGTTGGGCTTCATGTGTCTGAGAGCTACTTGTCATAGTGGTTTATTGCAATACAATCTCGCAACCCTAATGAATTTGGTCTATCAAGTGGAAATATTTTGTATCATGGGTGTGCATGTCAAAAATTTTATAGTACATAGAGACATTATTTATCATTGCACATTGTAATAGGGGAAATTATGGATAGCATGATTCTTGTGGAAAATCTCACAAGACTATAACAATGCGTGTACAGATCTTACACCGATAGCTATAATTCGTATATCCGTCCACATCAAAATCAATACATCATAACCCACTTCGTGTCTCATGTGTTGAGTTGGTAGAAATATTCTCCAATTGTTTAGCCATAGCTATTATTTATGCCGAAAGATAAGGAATCACTCTAGTGTCTGCACTTCCAATAGCTTTAGCATATAGATATGCTTTCAAAGCATTGCATGTATTTATGTATGTCTTATATGATAAGACCCTCCGAAACGGAGTCAATAATCATCCAATGAACCACTGTGCATGTTGAATTGATGCATATAATAATATTAATTAGACAACATAGTTTTAAACCACACATCATAATCTCTCACACTTTCAAACAAGCCATTCTTAATGGCATTGAGCGTGATAATACTTTATTTATCAAACTAAGGAATTTGAAATTCAACAAAAATGTAGCACACAATGCATCATAGTCCACCTCATTTTGGTGTGAGTCATAATTTTTATACAAAATATGTGTGTGGTCTTGAAGTGTGGGGGAAAATAGGATTGCCTTTCTATCAGGATTCATAATCCCTTTTTCTCTCCATAGTAATTCACACTTTTGCACATGCTCAATAACATCCTCTACACCTCTATATTATAGCAAATGAAGAGATGTCTTAAAGAAAACTTGGGGTGTCTATTATTATGATTGTTGCTGTTATAAAGGTTTTTGGGGTGGTTATTGGGGAGGTTGTTTTGGTGGTGGACCCTTCCTTGTGTTAGGAACAAATCTAGGACTTGATCCTCCACTAGGATTTCCTTCGTGCGGTGGTTGACCTGAGCCTCTTGTTCCTCCTACTACAACATGTGGTCTAGTAGATGAACTTCCTTATGTCCCAGTTATTTTTGATGAACTGGAAACCCACTAGTTGTGTTGTAGTACCACCTATAGGATTTCTCCTAATGGTTTATACTCCAACACTCTATCTTGATGACACACCTATAAAAATATCTCCAAAATTACTTGTCCCAAACACTGGCTCGTACTACACACTACCATGTGCATGCCCCCGATCTATCATGCCTCATGAAGAGTAACTAAAATATACCTACCTATGTCTCCTATCCAATGTGGTTATTATGCTTTATTACCTTCACTACGATGTTCTCCAAAAACTACCTCTGGATATGGAACACCTTGCATAAGGGCTAGGTATCTAGGTTAGGTCAAATGTGCACCCGCAGTCCTCATTCTCTCCTCTAATGCACTCTCATAAAAATTTGATGTGGTATCTCTACTGTGTTTTCCCAATATCAAGAGGACATGATACTATGGATCCCTATCTTCCACAAGGCTCTTATCACTTCTTCCAATCATAATTATTATCGATCTCAATGCTTCATCAATTTCCCTCTGTCATGCCTTGTTATACTTGAGTTGTCTTTCCTCTCTCTTCCTTTCCTCCACCAGGGCCATCGTCATCCTTTCAAAACTTGTTTATTCCCCGTGTCAAGTGGGGATTTAGATAGCCATAGGCAAGTTATACATTCCCAATTCTACCATCAATATCTTGATAGCTAAGGTTATCGAGTGTAAATAAGATCCTCTTGGTTCATACAAAAATCTTAATTTTTCCTCCTTTTGACAAGAATATGTCAAAATTACATACTCCAAAGTATAGCTTCACAACACACCTTCCCACTAATAATCTACATCTTTAGTCCACATCTCAGGTTGAATCAAATAGAGTCTGATAATATTCCTATGTACAAGTTCTCTTCCATGGTTAGAGACCTCTGCTTGCTACATAAGTTCTCAACCACCGGTATAACTCTCTTTGGGAAAATATAAAGAACGTCTCATACAAACAGTCATATAAATTTTCTTCCACCCAATTTTACACATTAAACTCAGGTCAAGTACTATATCTTTGTGCAAAATCATATTGGCATATTCCATCTACACGCAACATCCTAGTAGATACTTTGAAAATAGGTCCCAAAAATGGAACCAAAATGTAGTATTTTGTTTAACCAAACCAGAGCCAAGTGCGTTGAAACTTCATACAAAAGAATATGGATGCTCACCCAAAGCACGCGCATCCACCAGGTCCCTCCTTTATTATGCATATCATATTATGAGCATACATGTTCATAATTATAACCACAAAAACCATTCAATAAGTCATGTCAACCAATTCCAACAACACATATAATAAGGAAACATAATTAACATAAATAATGATTAATAAGATCTGAATTCCCAATACCCCATATTCATACATAGTTAATTTGAAACATAGATATAATTTCCGTTGTAAACAAAAATCAATACATAATAAAGTAGCTATTTACAATAATCTTGTTACATCTATGTGTTGGACCATGCACGCTCTCACACAAACTCAAAACCTTAGACTGTTGAACTCTTCATTCGCACTTTACCTTGAAACATCTAAAAATCCCTCTCTCAATAAGGATGCACTACACATATAAAAGGGTGGGGACTTACCCTTCAACGCTTCCTACACTCACCTAATAATAGACGCGCATATAAAATAGTATGTATGCTTTCTTTCCTAAAAACTCCATGCTTATAATAGCTCACATGCTTTCCTAATAATAGCTTAGACTAAATATACATCATGTTTTACACCCTATTTTTAGCTTGGTCCATGTGTGTGATTTATCCTACTCTACATGTGCTTTCTATTCCCTTGCTTGGTCGCTAAGTATTCGTTCTTTTCTCTATTTCCAGATCTTTACTTAGGCATCACTCCAACTCTAATTTTCTATTTTTATCCTCACCTCAAGAAAATAAGGACAAAGGTGCACATTCCTTAGACATAATCCTTTATTCTTCGTTTATAATTAGAAAATTGTTCCCGACCAACATACTACCTTCTATTATCTTATTAATAATACAAAACCCCCATTTTCCCATCATACATGCATCAAATGCCTTTTCCCAACCCACACAAAGATTACTACGCATGTAAGGCCATCCTATGCTTTCTAGAATGTACAACCACTCCTAACTAGGTTTAAAAGTTTAGGTTCCCAAGTTGCAAGCCCTCTAAGAAAATTCAAACACAATCACGCTAAGCCATTGTAGACATTATCAAGTGGAAAAAGTGTCAAATATAGTTGCATTCGTATAGTTGACACATCTCTAAGTGGATAACTACATAGAGTTAGAGGCCTCTTTAGAGTTTTGTCAATGTAGGCAGTGTATGAATTGCACTTCAACCCAACCACTAATATTTTTAAGGTTTTTACCCATAGTTAAGGTTTAAAGTTGCTTTTGGTCATATAAAAGGTTTCACACATTTGTGAGACCTAGGGTTTCATAGGAAGGCACATTCCAATAGTTTACATAGACACCAAAAAGTCACATAAAGGCAACAACTCACCATGTGGGACTAGAGAATAGGCATGAAACTACTAAATTGTTATGTACATAACCAATAGTTTCACTCCTGCTCATCTTGCATCTCTATTTCAAAAATGAAGCTTTTACACATAATTTTTAGTCCTTTCATCTTTGTACCTAGCTAGATCATCTTATAGAGTAGTAAAATAGCTAAGCACATCTCTCATGTTGTGTCTTCTTCTATTTAACACATGTTCTTATGGTTATATCTTGTAAATTTCCAATATAAGTATATTCTGATTTATACATTAATATAAAATTAATTAATATGAATATATTTCCTTTTATAACCCTAATATGAAAGTGAATTAAGTAAATGGAATTAAACCCCTTTCCTATACACCTTAGATCATTTACGATGTGATCAAATTGTGATCACATAATTTCAAGCATAAATCCTAGATCTAGAGACACGAGACACACCAAGTGTAATAATTTAGCTATGTGCATGGTAGTAGATGAAATAATCATCTAACCTATGATGAATTCATTGAGTAAACCTATCTAAAGTAGGAAAATTTGTTTAGATCTCATTTTTAGGAATTCATAATTTACATACATATTTGTGACTCTTTACACAATGTATTTACCATTTTCATAACAATGTCACATATTTAAACCTTACAAAATGTTAACTTAATTTTAAATCCTAATTGTATTATTTCTATACTATACTTTCAGAAGTTACATTGCTCGAATATTATCTTATAACATAATTTTAGGAAAGTATTTAGGTATTTAATGTTGTGATATCCTAATATGTATTTTGCTGCAATATTTTAATTAGATAAACCTATTTTTGATTAAAAAAGTTGGTGAACCCACTATATTTTATCAATCACACCAAACTACGGATTCATTCCTCACCCCTAGGGTTTTATATTTCCAAATATAATTTTTAGTAACATTAGTTTTCTTTGTTTTTTTACCTAAAATACTTAATATGATTTTCGGGTTTTTACATCACTACAATGGTTTCTATGCTCATTTTCGACACCCAATACTTGCTAAACTTATAAAAATTAGGAGAGCTTATCAAAATAAACTCTAAATATTTGTATGCCATTAACTCATATAAGATAACAATTATAATAAATTATTTAGTTGGATAAGAGTAACTCTCTATAAATAAAATGTTTTGATGTGTAGAATATTGCTTAGATAACCCCCAAAACACATTCATATCAATCAGTAACCAATTAAATGATCATATTCATAACCAAAAATTGACCTAAAATATTTTAATCTCCTTATCTTAATGGATATTATCAATTGCATTAATTTTTCCCTAAAGAAGCTGGTCCTAGGTTCCACACAATAAAAGTTTAAGAATCTCTAGAAGAGTATAGTGATAATGAAGCTACCTACTTAAATTTACAACGAAAATTAAATTAGTTGGCTCATGAGTGGTTCTTTTCTTTACCTCGTACATCCATTACTTCATACACATAATTAAAATAAGAATTTTTCACTCATTTTCATAAAGGAGACACTTATGACATCTCTTTCAATACTCTTTTAGACCCACAAAAAGGACTGATTATGAGTGTTTTCGACTACATTATTTAATTTTTAGGAAATATGAGCATACCTACCCCACCAACCAATTAATATGTAAAATTCATAATTATTTTGTGGATATTTAGTCCTCATATCTTATATTGATTATTTTATTTAAAATTTTCATTATTTGAGCAATAATGTATTAAAGTCATCAAGTGTGATGAATCTATGCTTTAGTCTCACTCCCCTAGTCATAATGTAGAGAGAGTACATTACACCTATAATATTGATATATAAGAACATATTCTCACACATGATAATATAATTATAGAATAATTTTTATGAAATTATGACACTCCCATAGATCATAAAGTTGTAAAACTAGGTAAATATGCATATGCACAAACATCTCGGAAACATACTTTGATACGAACACAAGTGATACTTAACCTATAATATTTCACACTCTCACATCATCAAAAACAAACAAATAATAAATAAATATCTAAAAACATCCACATGAACTATTACCCATGTTAGTTGAAAGGAAACTTGTAGAAATACCTCCCATATGACATTGCTCTAAGGTCTGTCTAATAAAAATTATGGTTATACCTTTTGAAAATTTCATGAATTATAGGGCATGATACTTTCACTACATTAAAATCCAAATTTATTCAAAAACAACCAAGTTTTATCTCACAAGCATTGTTATCAATGTCACTGAGCCACCACTAGCCCTCTTTCATAAGGAGCATATGTTAACTACTACCTCTATTGACTTACAAAAATATTAGAATCTATTAAATAATTTTTTTATAGAACAAGTGTATTTTTTACCTTTATAAAGTACTAATACACCCCCCCATATTATGACTTACATAAAAATAACCAAAGGTTTATGAAGCCTATGTCATAGTTAAGATTAGTTTTCATATCAAATAGCCGTATTTACTCATTGATATCATGTTTACACCCTTCAAACACTAGATCATTATCACACACATTTTGTTAGATAACATAGGGACAATGATAAAATATCCCACAAAATTCCTCATTTACTCCTCCCATATAATGATAAACATGATACATCATGGAGAATAATATACAATACCGATTAGGACTTTAATCCCGAGTTAGAGGATTCATTACATCAATTTAATCTCATGGTCATTTCACAATATCAATCAGCACCTATAGATATAGGTCCTCCATACAATCAACCACTCAATCATATACTAACATGACACAAAATAACACTTATACATAGCTAGTTATATACACATATTGTCTATCATCCTATCACAAATAGAATTTTACCTTAATGCAATTTTCAATCATTTAACACCTTTTCCCATAGTCCATGAATAAGGAAAACCTAAAAATGCAACAAAATTTATGATTTCAATGTAATTATTAAGGGAACACCTATTTCTTTGGACCCCAAATCATCTATTTTATTGTTATAATTGACACCCCAAGGCCATTAGTAAAAATTCTAGTTTACAATTTTCATCTTGTAATGACAAAAATTAAAACAATATAATATGAAAAAAATACACAAGGACCTAAACATGATGTATTCATTCATTAAATACAATTAATAATCATGTTTATTTAGATTTAACACTCTGCATAATTCATTAAACAAAAATATATGGTATAGAATGGAGTGTGAGGTGTCTTCTCTTCTAACGACTAAAAATTTGAGTTTCGGTCATCATGACACCACTGGAGAAGTCTAAGAGCCACCATTTGGCTGTAGAGCCTCTTGAAGTCCCTATGGTGACAGATATTCCCAAAGTACCTTTACTTTAGGGACCCCTAGAGTCAAACAATGAAGATTCTCCGTAATCAACGGGTTACCCAAAGAAACGTTTGCAGTCTCTTCTCTAAAGATTGTGGGTCACATGAAAGTGGGGACAAATAATGTGAATAACCCCAAAACATTTTTCCCCATACTAACCAAACTAGGCATGTGGTTGGGGGTTTTCAAAAAGGACTTAGGATAGAATGTGGACCCCAATACAATTGGTGCCCCCTATCCTCCTCTATTTTCTCAATCTCTAAGGATGATAAAGGCATACATCACATCAATATTTTAGAGATCTTCCTTAACAGAGCAATCTGAAGAATCAAATGGCGCTAACGGGTAAGTTTTTGGGTCCTAGACCTAATATTGATGTTGTTAGAAGATGGTCTTTGAGAAAATGGCGTCCTCTTGGGGATGTGATTGTCTCTTCTATGTCAAATGGTTTCTTCTTTTTCAAATTTACTGCTCAAGAAGACATGGATGGTGTTCTTTCATAGCCTCTTCTCTAAAGATTGTGGGTCACATGAAAGTGGGGACAAATAATGTGAATAACCCCATAACATTTGTCCCCATACTGACCAAACTAGGCATGTGGTTGGGGGTTTTCAAAAAGGACTTAGGATAGAATGTGGACCCCAATACAATTGGTGCCCCCTATCCCCCTCTATTTTCTCAATCTCTAAGGATGATAAAGGCATACATCACATCAATATTTTAGAGATCTTCCTAAACAGAGCAATCTCAAGAATCAAATGGCGCTAACGGGTAAGTTTTTGGGTCCTAGACCTAATATTGATGTTGTTAGAAGATGGGATTTGAGAAAATGGTGTCCTCTTGGGGATGTGATTGTCTCTTCTATGTCAAATGGTTTTTTCTTTTTCAAATTTACTACTCAAGAAGACATGGATGTTGTTCTGATTGGGAGGACCTTGGTGCCTGGGAAACATGGGGTTATTTATTAAACAGTGGTACTGGGTTTTGATCCTATCAAAGAAAATATCAAGTTTTTTCCCCTTCGGTGTTGGCTACCAGGTCTCCCATTACAATTTTGGGATGATGAGATTTTGATAAACATTTCCAGATTAATTGGATCTCCCATCGATGTGGAATTTTTAACTAGAAATAGATCAAGGCTAGCTTATGCCTGTTTCTGTGTGTCTACAAACATGAAACAAGAGGTTCTAGATTAGATCATTCTCCAAACAAAATATGGTCCTTGGACACAAACTATGATCTATGAATCTTTCTAGATGAGGTGCGCCAAATTCCATAAGCTAGGGAATTTCACCAGAAAATGCCCTAATAAAAATCCCTCACTGAGAATAATAAGAACACTAAAAATAATGAGAATCATTCATTCAAGAAAGATCAGCCATAGGAAAAGGCCTTCAAAATGCCCACCAAGAAGCAACCAGTTCAAGAACTCTCTGGGTACCCAAGACTCCAGTCAAAAAAGAAGATATTCTTAAAGAATCTTTGGCTACCAAGGACTCAGGGGAAAATTTGGTTGATCTTATCCTTCATGTTGAGGAGGAATCTCAAACTTTCAAGGTTCTTATCCAACCTTGCATCGGTGGCCACATTAAATATATGGGTCTAACTCCTATTTAAGAAGAAACATATATTCCAAAGACCCCCATTGAAGTTAAGTCTTTTACTTAGAAAGGCGAACCTTCTACAACTCTAGAACAACTCATACTTGAAGATGAGTCTTTGACTCTAAAATTTATCCCTTCTGTAGCATTAGAGATACCTGGTCATGACCTTGTCAATGGAATACTCAATATGCAAGTGCGGGCAAGATCTTAATCCTTCTTTTCTTGATGGGGGAGAAAGTAAGTGTAGATCTCATGTTAAAGATTGCTTCAACAGTTTCGTAGCTTCACCTTCTCCTCCCATTAAGTAGATTATTAAAGTATTGATGAAGTCCCCCAACCATGATAAGGAGGATGGGGAAATCACCCCGCTTTTGAGTCTAGTTTTGATGGATTCCACAAACTCTCTTGAGTTTACTCTGGTTTGTAGAAAAAGAAAAAATCTAAAGGGTACCAAAATATACTAGATGCCCTATTTTTTGACAAAAAGAAGTCTCCTGGTAGTTGGGTTGATTCCACCTCAAGGGTGACCAGATCCACTATTAGACAAGAAAATATAGGTGTTAATACCAAAAAAGGGATACCATCCAAAAATGATCAAAGAAAAAGGAGATAAAAAAACATTGGCTGATGGAACTCATTCTTCCTTGGACCACCGAGCACGCTCAAATAATTGAGAAGAAGTTGTAACCCTACTATTATGGCCATTCAAGAAACTAAAATGAGTTCTGAGAACTTAAAAGTTTGTTGTAAGAAAGTATGGAAAAAGGCTAATTGGGATATGGTAGATTCAAGAGGTGCTTTAGGAGGTATGGTTATATTCTGGGACCTTGAGAAGTTAATTGGTAAGATTATTATTACTTCTCATTCCCATCCGGCCTTCTCCTTTCACACTCATGATAAAAAAATTCATTGGATCTTTTCGGTTATCTATGCACCCAACACTCTTCATGGTAGAAGAAAACTTTGGAAGGACTTATAAAATTTTCAAAACATTTTCTTTGGCTAGAATTGGTTACCCATGGGAGACTTCAAATCTCCTCTCTCCACTGCTGAAAAATGAGGGGGAGCTCTGGATCACACAAATGAAATGGACAACTTAGCTAAGTTCATTACTCAAACTATTTTGATGGATCTTGAACTCAATGAAAACCATTTCACTTGGTCCAATAAGAGACTTAGGAATAGTATAATTTAGGTACAAATAGATATAGCTCTCATTTCAGATTGAATGGGTTTCAATTAAATATTTTCATCTTTCCTCTCTTCCCGAGAATGCCTTGGACCAAAATCTCATTGTCTTGAATATGTTAAATAATAAGAGACCTACCTAGTCCTTATTTAAATTTAAAAAATGTGCTTTGACCATCTGGATCTACTTGATAAAATTAAATATTGGTGGGGGATTCAAGTTGAAGGATCAAATCAATACAAATTTGTTCAAAAAATCAAAAATATTAAAATGAAAGTGAGGGTCTGTGAACAAAGAATTTTTTAGGAAGTATATTTAGTCAAAAAAAGGATCAAAGAGGATATTGAAGAATTGGAAAATAAATTTGATTCCTTTGGAATGAGCCAAGAAGACTACACTTGGGAAAAAACCCTTTTAGTAGAGTTCCATACCATTTGTGCAAGGGAAGAATCTTTCTGGAGGCTTAAGTCTAGAGCAATCTGCTCAAAGAAGGTGATAGGAACACAAAATTATTTCATATGACTTCTTTAAAACACATGGCTCACAACAAAATCACTGAAGTAACCAATCAAAATGGAGAGACGACGTCAAATCCAAAATCCATTAAAGAAGTTGTCAATTTCTACAAGAATCTGCTAAATGAAAATAACTCTTTGTCTCATGAAGTTGCTAATACACTTCTTGACTCTATTCAACAATCTTATAAGCCTTGAATATTTAGGCACTCTTTCTAAATCAGCTACATTATAAGAGCTTCAGAAAAGAATATTTCTCTATGGAGGGGAAAAAATCCCCAGTCCGAATGACTTCTATGCCTTCTTTTATTAAAAATCTTTGGGAGATTTGTGTGGAAGATCTTCTGAAAGTAATTAATGAATTCTTGAGGACATGTAGGATACTCAATGAAATAAATAACACTTTCATTTTCATGATTCCTAAAAAATAAGGGGTAAAGGAATTCAAGCACTTCAGACCCATAAGTCTTTCCAACGTCCTCCGTAAAATCTTCACCAAAATCCTCACCTCTAGGATTGATCCGCTACTTCCGAGTATTATCTCAAGTCAACAGGAGGATTCATAAAAGGAATACTTATCCAAGATGGAGTTGTCATGGTTCATGAAACTATACACTTGATGGAGAAAATTAAAAAGATAGACATGGTTTTAAATATTGATATGAAAAAAGCTTTTGACATTGTATCCTAGTCATTTCTAGATAAAGTTCTGGAAAAATTTGGCTTTGATGATCATTTGGACCTTTATTTCTTCTCTCAAATTCTCAGTGATCGTTAATGGCTTCCTGGTGGGATTCTTCCCAAGTAGCTGTGGTATCTATCAAGGTGACCCAATCTCTCCCATTATTTTTATTATCATGGCGGACTATATCAGTTGTATCATTAATAGATTTGTTTCTTTGGGTTATCTCAATTACTTTAGACCCTCGTCCTTTAACATCACTGTCTCCCATCAACAATTTGCTGATGACACTATCCTACTCCTCCTTGCTTCTATTCTAAAAGCCAAAACTATGAACCATATTCTATAACTCTATGAAGAAGCATCTGGGCAACAAATTAACTTTGATAAATGATCTTTATAGTTCTTCAATACTCCTCCAAAGAAGGCAAAGGAAAATTGCACAAATATTAGCTTACGAGATTAACTCTTTACCTACTACTTACCTTGGTCTTCCTCTTGGCACCAATAAGGTTCATATGAACATTTGGAATAATTTTTGGACAAGTTTTAGATAAATCTTGTTGGGTGGAAGGGCACTATCCTTTCAAGTGCCAAAAATCCTCTTTATTAAAAGAAAACTTCAAAATATGTCGATTTCCATCATGTCTCTATTCTTTATTCCAGTTTTTGTCATGGAAAAAATAGAAAGAATTCAAAAAACTTTCTCTGGACAAGGACAAAAGAAAATAATAGGATGCACTTGGTGGCATGGGATAAGGCATGTAACAACAAGAAATAGGAGGCATTGCAATCAAAAAAATCCACATCATGAATGCAACACTTGTTTCTAAAATGGGATGGAGATTTGTTAAAGAAGAACATCCTTGGGCCAATCTCATTAAATCCAAATACCTTAACCAAGGTAGTGTTATGGACTACTTCAATAATACCAGTCACCCCCTGGGATCAATCTTCGGAAAATATGGTCAAGATCACAAAAGAGCTTGCTTCAGGTTGCAAATGGACTCTGGGCATTGGAGAAAGCATTAACTTCTAAGATAGTAGGCCGACTTCAACACATTTACAAATAATGACCAATGGGAAAAACTTAAAGATAGCCTCACTGCAGCCTTGTGATAGCGGGTCTCTAACTATATTCAAAACATTGATGGAAAACTACATTAAAAAATCTTGATACTATTATCCCTAACCACAAGGAGCTTCTTGGGGAACTTCAAACCACCCTATAGTCAAATCCAGAATCAAGATGAATTCAACTGGGTTTCATATTTTGATGGTGATTATTTGGTGAGATCGGGTATCAATTGCATGTAATTGAACTCACAAGAAATTCCCTTGGAACAAGATATGGTTCAAAGAGCTTACTCCAAAAATAAACCAATTCCTTTGGTTTGTGCTAAATAAAGGCATACTCACCATTGAAAATCTCATTAAAAGAGGATCTACCATGCCGAATAGATGCTATCATTGCAAAAAGGATAATGAAACTATCTAACATCTTCTACTGCATTGTCTGGTTGCTAGCTCTCTATGGAAGCACATTTTCAACAGGTTTGAAGTTAAATGGTCTTTTCCAGAGGATATTATACAAGCTGGTTGCAATGGAAGCCACCTTTTAAGCATGCTCTTCTTCATAGGATTTGTAAAATTATCTTCCCTCACACCATCTAGAGAATATGGAAAGCTTGTAACTCAATCATCTTCATAGATACTAACAGGACCATCAAAAGTATCCTAAATGAAATCATTTTGGCTGCTAAGGAAAACATTATAAAATTTAAACCTCCCAAAAAGTTGTGTATCCTCAGGAGGAGATTAGATATCTCAAGGCCTATAATATTGATATACAATAGTTTACTACCCCCATTCAAAGCATTGACAGGTCTCTTGTGTAGTGGATTCCCCCTTCTAAAGGCTGGTATAAGTTGAACTTTGACGGTGCCTCCAAAGGTAACCCTGGTCCAGCTAGTGGTGGTGGTCTAATTAGAAACCACAAGGGTCATCTAATTGCAATGTATGTTAGTCCCATGGGTAAGAAAACTAATCACTATTATGAGGCCCTAGCTGCTCTCTGGGGAATCAGACTTGCTAGGAACCTCAACATGGGTAATATCATTGTCGAAGGTGACTCAATGAACATTGTCAATAATATTTCCAAGTCCCTAACACCTAGTTGGACCATTAGATATTTCATCAATGAAGCCCATACCTTATGCAATGGTATAAACATCATTTTCCAACATGTTTATAGGGAGGGGAACAATTCAAGTGGATTTGGTAGAAAATATGGGGGTTTGTATTAATGATTACAAGGAATGGCATGATTTCTATGACACACCCTCTCGAAGTTAGACACATCATCACAAATGAAGCAAACACTCTCATTAGTACTTCTCATCTGGTGGATCCTACACGTGCATAATCCACTATCTATATCTCTAAGGCAGATCATGTACACCCAAATTTATTCCCCCCTAACTTTGAAAATTGAATGATTTTTCCATACTGAACAAATGTGGGAGAAGGAAACATGTTTTATCTCTGCAACTCATAAGAATATAAGATGTCATAGGGCTTTTGGAGGGACTACAGGCTTTTGTTATCCGATCAACCCTTCATAATCACAGTGGTAATCCCAATGATAGAGACCCATGTAGAGTAGAACCCATCTTTGACCCATAGTGGTAGGATCAAATTGAGCTATGGGAAACCCTCAACATTGGGGGTTTCACATATTTCATTCAAATAATTAAAGGGCACGACCAATACATTTCATTACAATTTGTGGAGAATTGGAAAGACCAAACCATTACTTTCGAGGTAGAGATTTTAATATCACTAAGGAGTTCATCTTGTTTATCACTGGCTTAAGCATGGATGGAAACAAATTCTTTAGGAATAAATTCGATAAGGAAGCAGAGGAAAAGGTATTTCTAGATGAAGGAGAAAGTATTGATATCAAGAAGGAAGGCATTTTAGTTTCCTCTATCCCGCAACCTTTTGATGAGGTCTCCTGAATGATGGTTCATTATGTCACACTTGAGGGAATATTCTCCACCATTCCACTACATCACTTGGTCCTGCTAAATCATTTCAGTGCATGAGGTGAAGGTGATTTTATCCCACTATATTTTACACTCTATGGAAAAGTCTATTTTGGAAGTTCAGAGTCGCAAGAGGATTGTTCCTCTTCACCAAGGAGTCATTTACCTCATCAATCAATACTTTTCAGATGTTGTGGCCCATGACCCCTACCCCACTTTGGTCTCTCCTCTTCCCTAGAAACCCCGCATTCACTCCAAAACCCCATGTACCGTGACTTTGCCTTTGAGCCACCTCTTAAAAGGATCCTTCGTAGTAGCAGGAAAGATAAGGAAATTCTTGACATTGGCCGAAGGGTAAATAATTTTTTGTGGAGGATATCCCCCACTATTCTTCCTACCATGGAACAAGACATCTCCTCTTTTTTGGAAAATAAATTTATCATGCAAGCTGAGACTATGAAAACCCTTGAGGATAATGTGGAATTTCTTCTTAAGTCTATTGTTAAGGAACAAGCTCCTAATCCTATCCTGGACTCAAAGAGGAAATTTCCACTCTGGAATCTAAGCTTAAAAACCTTGAGGAAAAACACAACAACTATCTGGCCATGCACAATGCTATTTTGGATCTCATGCAAGTCCACATATGCCAGATTTGTGACTCCAGCGGCATTTTGACCTCTGCATGGAAGAATGAAAGATTACCAAAAAATTTAAAGCTTCAAACTAGGACCCCACTATTTCTATTTCATTGAAGCTCCATCAGGCCCTTAGAGTTGCTTTAAAAAAATTTAACAAATCTATTGGTTAGTGTTGTTGTCTCCTTGTTCTTGGTGCAGTTGTTTTGTTGTTGTTGTTTAGCTTGGTTTTTCTATTGTTGGTTTGTAGTAGGGCTCTTTGTAGGAAGATGGCCCCTACCTTTTATTTTTCTTGTTTCTTGTCTTTTGGTTGGGGTGTGGCCCCCATGGATCAAAAAACCACATTGTTATACTCTGATTATCTTGGCTTTTGAGCCTTTGGTTGTACTTTTGGGTAAGGTCCCTCCAAAACCTTTTACCTTTAATAAAATAAAACACTCTACATAGTTCATATCCATGTATACTTAATCATCATAGTAAAATGATATGATTGTAGATGCTTTAATCCATGGACATCATTCATTTACTTTATGGATTAATTAGAATTTTATCTTGGAGAAACCTACCACATTAAGGACATGCCTAAACTAGGATATTCTTACATATAAATCCTAATTAGATCATATAATTTACATAGTGTTGCTTCTTATAACTGTATATCTTGAGGGTAATTCACCAAATTAGGGGCATGCCCACATCAAGGACATATCACTTACTGATCTTACATAGATCATATCCTTAAACAATAGTCCATTGGTGATACATCAATGCTCTTTCCTAACTTGTACCACATTATATATTATGACATATTCTATAATTTTCTTCATCTGATGATCATATTTTATATATCTAAACATTGATTTAACATGCTCCATGCCTACTTATCATTGATCATTTGATTTAGTATTTACTTATTACACGCTTATTGGTGAAATAATTTTTCGTATGGAAAATTATGTATTTCCACCAACACTCATGGGGCTATGCCCCTCCTTCTTGTATATGGGGAGGATCCCATTATTGAATGTAACTATCCTAATCCTATCTATATACTTTGTGGATGGAAAAATAGGTCAGGGATCACACATGCACACTTCAATGAACTCAGTGGCAAAGTACTTGTACAAGGGTACAAGGGAGAAAATTGTAGTGATGAGTGATAAAGGAGAGAATTGAGGAAAGGGGAGGTTATTTGCATGAGTAGATAATTGCAGAGTTCACACCCAATAACTAGAGTAGTTCAACATTCAACTAGAGGAAATCAACAATGAAGCACCTAGTGAGACTAAAAAATCCAGACACACAGTTCTTTAGATTCATTCATCAAGGACACCAAATTCCTTCTTGATAACCATAATTGAAAAATTACGAAAGAGAGAATATAGGAAACATGAGAAAAGGAAAAACAAGAATGTAGCTTTCATTTCTTGTGTAGTGATGAATACAAAGCATAAATCAATCTACCGCAATTCACAATTGCTACCAAGAACTTAAATTTAGGATTCTTTGGAATAGATAATCCATCCCAATTTATAGCCTTGTGAATTGAAATTTCATCTCCCCCCACATGACTCTTCCTGCTCTTATTCTACTTGTGACCTTTCAATCGCCCATATAAGAGACAAATATAGTATCTCATTTTGAGAGAATAATTTTACAAATTTCAAATATTGTCACTTAAGTGAATAGGAAAAAATGCAATGATTGAATACAATGAAGAATTAGAAGAAAGGGAGAGAAGAGAACGCGGGAAAGGGATTGGCTAATTTGTTAACGAAGCTTCCTCTAATGTACACCTTTTTGATTTAAGGCATAATGATCTCACTTTCCTCCTCCCACGATACTTCGGGATGTCGAATGAGTGTTTAGAAACATTGTTGAGAGACCTCCTAATGAGAGCCCAAGATGATTGAGCGCATTTCTCATGATTATTATTTCTTGGATTCACGGTGAGAGTAAGGATCAATCTCTCACTCCTCATAATGCTTAGGTTGCTTGATGATTTTCTCGATGCTTGATTGATTTGATCAGCTCATTAAACCCAGTTAGCTCACTCGATCTCACTAAGCTCATTGGGATCACTCCAACCGGATCCTCCAACTCACCAATGCTCATTTGGATTCAACAACTCAACTAAGATCTCCTAGATTAATGAGCTCAACTCAACTCACTCATTGATATCACTTCAACAAGCTCATATGATATGCTATTTAACCAACTCACTTCCAACCACCTAGCTCATTGGGATGAATTGAGGATTTATTCAAGACCATATATTTATTTTGATGGCATATTTTGATGAATCAATGGAGTACTTGACACCCTTCAAATCTTTTCTCGGTTGCTTAGTGATCCATACTTTCCTCTCGCGTATGCGTCACCATGCTCCTGGGATTAATTGTGATAAAAGGTGCTTCTAAGACCCTTATGGAGGTTTCATTTCTCTGTTTGAGCTATGGTATCATCCTAAAATCATATGAAGAGTTCAAAAATTGGAAATATGAGTGAAAATGGAGCCAATTGTAACTTTTTACATCCAAAATGGAGACTTTCTATTTTTAGTAGGTAGGACTGGGACCTAGCTATTTTAGGACATATCACCTATTTTGCTAAAATATGACCTTATTAACCTTCTGGAACATTCCAATTATCCTATGTTGATGATTTTTTCCCATTTTTATCCACTTTCTATTTTTAGTAGGTGCTTTTTCAGACTGTATTTTTGGGAAAATTGACAATTTTACCTTGCTTACCATTCGCATTGTTTTTGAGTGCCCCTGGTGATCGAGATATTATAAATTGAGATAATTAATATTTTTTTCATATAGAGGGCATGCCATATTATAATTTTAGTAAGTGACAAAAATTACCTCAATTTGTGGTAGAAAAATATTTTTAGATTCGACTCATCAATGCGATCTCGTGCTCCAAATTTTATTGTGTTTCGCTTGATGGAAGGCTTGGAAATCGAAAAGAAAATTTACGTGGTTAGGGTTTCAGACCTGAATCTTCTATGACAGCCATTAATATATCTACCGAGCTTCCTTTGTCACATATATTATCTCAAAGAAGATAACTTAGCTCAAACCCTTGGTATGATCAATTTCTTTGTTTGCCGTCGAGCAAAAATATTCATTCTTGCAACCATGGATTCTTTGAGAGAAATTTTACAGGGTGCCTAATGAATTTTTAGGTTATTAGATTTTTTTGAACAAAAATGGAGGCGTGATAAAAAAGAGGTGGGCAGGAGTTATTTTGAGTCATACAACTTCTAACAACACTTATGGTTCATGGGAGAGGAAGAAGCAAGAAACAACAAGGTAAAATAGTTAGATTATTTTGTTAGTTTTTAACTTCATAGCTTGGGAACATTTTTATGTCCTCACTTTCTCAAGGAAAATTCAGTCAAGAAATGTGCCTCCATGTGAGCTTGACACTTGGTAGGCTTTGATTGCACGAGGGGGAAGAGTGAGAAATCCATTTTTAGCTCCTGGGGGTGAATCTGGGTCATATGGTGAACCATGAGAGGGGATAAAGGGTGGGCCTAATTTTTGTGTCCCAACTTTCCCCACTATCCCCCGGGACAATTGGGACAAAAAAATGCACCCAAGGGTTAGGATGAAAAACTTGGCCAAATATCACTCATGATCATTTATCACTTGTCGGGAAGAGATAGGGTCATATGAGGGTCTAGGAGATATAAATGGGGGTTGGGAATTTTTTTATCCCTAATATCCCCACTTTATTGGATAGTTTTGACACCAAAATGTGCCACCCATCCAACTGTAAAATTAACTGACTCCTAAAAACATGAAACCACTTTTCCTAGAGCTCCAGAAGGGATTTTTGGAAAATTATTATATCATTTTGACTCCCAAGATGATTTCAAGATCAATGGTATGGTTTTAAATACCTTATCCTAAATCCTTATCCAAAAAATGTTGATTTTACATTCGGGACCACCAGGTGAGTCTCTGCAAAAACTGATATGTCCTGAGAAGTGGTTGGGTCTTGTGAAGAATGTGAAAAATCCATAATGTAGAGGATTATTTAATATTTATGATGATATCTTGTTTTCCTCTTGACTCATCCTAGAGCTCCTAGAATCCTCCATTGAAGTTCAGGTACCTTTTTCCACTGCAAGCTCTTTAAGCCTCCAAAACCCGCTTTCACTATTCTTATTCCAAAACCTTTAAAACCTTCCTAAATATTCCTCTAAAAATTTCAATACATTATTAGCTCCTCAATAGTACTTATCAATGAATTTGGGACTTACCATATGTTCCAGAGGATGTACACATGTCCCGAAAAGGCTAAAAATACCCAAACTAGGACTACTAAAGAATCTTCCTTGAGAAGCACTGCACTGGAAGAATTCCATGAACTTATTATCCTATTTTAAACATTTGGGAAATTTTTTTCATGATACATATGATCACATTCAAGGGTATCATAGACACCACAGAGAGGAGTATATTGATCTAGAGAGGTGCTTAGGAGGATTTTCAAGCAAAATTTTGACACTAGAGTATAGTTGTCATGCTTCAACATTGAATTTTTCCATTGAAAAACACATGAACAAAATAGTGATAATTTGGTTTCAATTATACTAGCCTTGGGATACTTTTTTTGGATATTTTACATTACTTCATATATGACTCATATATTATCTATGAATTATCTAATTCACATATGATTTTATGCTCCTTTTTTCTTCCATACACTTATATGACTCTATTCTCCTATTTTCTTCCATGAATGTTTTTATTCTATGCTCTAGTTTTATTCCATGCACATGTATGAATAAATTCTCATATTTAATTTCATGCACCTATATTATTCTTTGCTCTTATTTGTTTCCATGAACTTTTATTCTCCTACTCTCTTATTTTCTCTATGCTTTTATGTGCTCTATGCTCATGTGTACTATATGTTGTTGTGTTCTTTATTCTCTTATATAATCTAGAATCCTATCTAATCTATAATATTGTATGCTCTATTCTCCTTTGTGCTTTATGTTTTTTTATTTCATATTATTTTATACTCTATCTACCCCATGCCCTTGGATGTTGTATTCTCTATGTTATATTTTCTTATATGTTTTTGTATATTCTATAATATATCTACTCTTTGAACTTGGATGTTATATTAAATTTGTAATCTATGATTTGTTCACTTATATGCTCTTGTATTCTCTACCATATTTATAATCTATGCTTTATTTTCTTATCTTTTATTGTATGCTCTATGATCATGTTTTCTCTATGATATTGTATGCTTCAATGCTCTTGTATGCTCTATGATGTGTTTGTTTCAATGATCTTGAATTCTCTATTATCTATTTTCACTATGCACTTGTATGCTATATGTTCTATTTTCTCACATTCCATTTTTCACTCTATGCATTGATTTATCGCTACTTTTTCTTTAAGCTCAATTACATATGTTGTCTACCACTTATATTGTTTCATGGATATATAAATTACTACAACTATATATTGGAACAAATATCCTATGAGATGTTTTTTGAGACACATATTTCTTGAGACTTTTTTTGTAGAGACACATTTATTATGACTCACATTATTTAGACATACATTTCTTATGGCACACATTATTTATATATACATTGTGTATGACACATACTGTTTATATATACATTTCTTATGACATGCATTATTTTAAAATACATTTCTTACTATGTATACTTTTTCTTAGCCCATTGGTTACATATTTTGATCATGTCTCATGTTCTTGATATATTTCTTGTTATATACTTCAATCTTATCACATTGGTTGATACATACTTATATCTATCTCGTGATCATGATATATTTCTTTGTCTTAGCACATTGGTTGATAAATAATTTCAATTTATCTCATGTTCATGATATATTTCTTTTCCTAGCACATTGGTCGATACATATTTTTATCTCTCTCCTACTCATGACACATTGATTATTACATACATTTCCCATGACAGATTGATGACACATAATTTTTTTGCACAAAAACTAATAAATATTAACATTTTTCAAGACATCATGTCTTTTAGTTATCTCTAATTTATGGAATATCTGTCATTTCATGTGGTGTCATATCATGTCATAGGTATAATTGGTTCTATCAGAAAAAATTCATGTTTTTATTTCATACTTCTCCACCAATCATTTTTACTCTCTTAGCTATTGATTTATTTGTATTATTATAAATGATTAGGATATGCCTAACCATGAGGTGAAAGCTATTACTTGTTTGAAAATGATCATATTTTATACACATTACTTATATCACCATGTTTAGTTTAAATTATATTTATTGTTCGCATGCTTAATGCTTTGGTATATAGTATTCACAAATAGCACATTCTCTTTTGAGATAAGTTATCCTTTCCAACATACCTCATCTCAAAAGGGGGACATATATTAGTATTTTATAATAATTCACATAGAATAGAGCCATAATGCTTCATATCACACAATGTAATGATATTCATGTACTTATGTAGAACATACTTTAGATCTTACAAAATTGGAATCATTTCACATATATTATAATCCTATACAAGTTGGCTACTAGCAGGCTTAAGTGTTATAAATAGTTACTAAGAGGATCAAGTGATATAGATGGATACTAGTAGGCTCAAATTCTACAAATAGCTACTAGCAAGATCAAATGCTACAGATGGATACAAGTAGGATCAAATGCTACAAATGGTTACTATCATGATTAGATGATGTATATAGATACTTACATGATCAAATACTATTTTTTCATATATATCACTTATGGACACCTTATATGATCACACTATGGGAAATTTAGTGTAAATGTTTCATGATTGTAAATTTTAGTTTTAAAAATTTGTATGTATATATCTATCAATTATTAATACATGATTTTAGAATGTTATTTTAGGTTCACTTGTATGGTGTAGGGTCACACTTTTTCACTCTTGTGTACAAAATACCCATTGAGATTTATTTTTCATTTTATTATCCCTTTTAATTTTAATCCAAACATTTCATTACTAAATTAAAATGGGGTCAATGTCAATACCCAAAATTTGGTCGTGAGGCACATGGAAATAATTATTCAAATTTATCCTAGTGTCATTTTATTTATACATTTATTGGATAAATATAAAGGCATAATTATTAATCCACACACTCTTGAGTTCATTAGGTCATGACTTGATCTTTAACTTAGCACCTCTAACACCAATGCACCTTATACAAAACACATCTTCAAACTCTCATCTATTGCATTAATACATAACCTGTTACACTCTAAGTATAGAGGAATTCACCATTCGAGGATCAGTTTTACCAATGAATTGGTTTAATGTCAATGAACTATTATATTATACTTCTAATGGTCACATTTTCAAACACTTATGCTACCTTAGTCATCTTAGGGTTGACCGAGTTGGAAATTGATCACATAACTTGCATTTATAAACACATGCACCCTAACCTATTTAGGGAATACAAGGACATTATTCAAACACACTATAATAATGACTTTTGAGTCATAATAATTGAATCAAATATTCCTCATAACAAATTATAACAAGCTAAAAGTTTGAATACTTTATCATTTTCTACCCTAAATCACTCTCATGAACCAAGATTAAATCCAAAATTAATTCCTAACTATTGAAGGCCTTATTAGGGATATCTATTTATATTTTTATGCACATTCTCACACACATAATAGGATGCTAAAATACATGATCCTTAAGCTATTACGAGGTAATGTTTTTTTAGACAACACTTAACTATCATGTTGTTTGCTAAGGTTGGCATGACTCATAAGATTAACCATTTTTAGGTCATAAAGTGAGGAGTAAGAGTTTCAACACAATGATAAGCCATTTATAGGTACATATGTGTGATCATGAAAATTTAAGCATAAATACTATATATAGATATATAGGCACACTAAGTGTCATAAATTAATTGTATGTCACAATAGTAGTGGAAAAAATTAGTTTCCTTGTGATGAATTCGGTGGGTGAACCTAAATGAAGTGGAAAAACATCTACATGGATCATTTACAATATTTTTCATAATTTATATGAATATTTTTGACAAGTATTATGAACATATTTACCTAGTTTTAGATCATTTTCACATCTCTATAACTCAAAAGAGATAACTTGTTTCTAAACTCTAACCCTAGTATTTCCATAATTTACTTTAAGACGTTACATTGATTGAGTATTATCTTATGACATGAATTTAGGGTTGAATATATGTATATATTGTTCTGATATCATAACAACCATTTTATTACAATATCTCAAATAGATAAACCTATTTCTGATATAGCAATAATTTGGCTATATCAACCCTCATCATGTTTTGCCCTTATTTTCTTCATGTTGGGTTCACCAAAATGTAATACTAAATAAGGTTTTTGTTAATAATTAATGTATGTTATACATAATTATAATTGAAAGCCAAAATAATAAATCCCAATAATCTTAAATTAAGCTAATTTTAATATGCTAGTGTATTTTCCAAATATAATTAGTGAAAGTATGATTAGGGTTTAGAAATGAAACCATGCTACCATAATTAGATGATGTGAAACAGTGTTGAAATTGGGGTTAGAAGCATATCAGAGTGTTGTAAAGCTATATTTAAAATATGGGGATCTAGAAATGTGTGGGACAAATTTGTTAGAGGCCATATATTTTCATGGTTGAATGTATCTCTAGGACTCAAATTTTTCCTCTCGGTGCTTTGAACGCATCTATATTTTAGTATCTGGTTTGTATATACCTCGAGGTATATCTTTTGGAATATTTTTCTATGTGATCACTATCCTATACTAATATATGGATCCTTCTCACTTTTAACCCTAAAATAAAATTATTAATGACCTTATGTGGACTGGCCTTACAACACACCCAATGATGCAATGAGAATTTAATTCATACCAATACTTTGAAGATAGATCAAGCCGCACGTAGCTCTCCGAACCCCATGATGAGACTCATGTGTTATAAAATAAAACAATAGAACATGAAACATTTAATTAATCCCTAAAAATTAATAATGTGCACTTGATGCTTTAATTTTGGCTCATGGTTGGTCTAGGGAATCAATATAAATAATTAAAATTTTAAGTATCTTGTTGGTGTGAAAATTATCAAAGGAATGAATACTTTAGTGCATTGGATTTTGTCCTTATTAAATATGGTGAAATAGAGATTCCATAAATTCCCATAATAGATTAGGGTATATGTGTTTATATAGAACACCATTCAAATAATTTCTCATTGAATCAACCATAAACTAATACCTAGGATGACTAAGACAAGTTGTGCATTTGAAAATTTAACTATTGAAAGTGTAAATAAAATGTTTATAATAGGTGGGATATGTACATTGATGAACCTTTCTTAGAACTATGAACCTATTTAGGTTACTCAAAAAAACAATTATGAGACAAGTTTAATTATGTAGATGTATTCTATAAAGTCTATGGCGATTCTTGATAAGATGAGAAAATAATTATTGAGGTATAGTGGACTTGGGACACATGAAATAGTAGGAGGGTGATTTACTTAGTAATTTATGTGTATATATAGTATTAATGTTAATATAAGTGAAAAATATATATTTCCATGTGCTCCAAACTATATTTTGAGTATTACAATAGGTGTGTGTTGTCTACCTATAAATACCCTAAATGGCGATTATGACAAATATAGTTCTCACACATTCTATGTGAATATACAACTATGAAAATAGTATGAAATTTAGATTTATCCTTCATTGACCTTCATAATTGTAGCCATATAGATTTGACCTATTTACCCAATATTTTATCTTATTATATTTCTCTAGGTATGATCTTAGAAGATTTTAGATGTTTATATGATTTTGTAAAGTGATCTCTAATGTGTCCCTTAAGTTTTTTGATTATAAAGAGATGGAAAATGAAATTATGGGTCATTTGTATATATATGTGACTATTATTTAATTTATACCAAATCTAAACCATGAATCCATCCTAGGTAAACTTAATGAAAGCAACCATATTTCAAAAATAGTCATTGTCAACTCTAGGAAATTACCGATAGAGGAGGAAATTTTCATTAGACAAAAGCTTCGAGGTGGATGGTATTTTCTGGAGGTAGATAAAAGGATATTTAAAATAGATAATTTATGTGTAGGATTTATAAGGTGTTATAGTAGAGACTCAAATTATCATGTGTAAGTATAACTACTATATATAGGTGGCTAAGATAATGTATAGGTAAACATATATGAGGAAAGTGTGATAAATAATACTATAACCATAAATTTTATAAGTGTTTGAAACAAAGTGCCAAAACTAATGTTTCTAAGTGTAAAATACCAAGTTTAGGCATTTTAATTTTCCCTTATTTTAATCTATCATTGAAAATTCCATATTAAAATGAAACAATAACATGTGTACCCATGATAACTATCATGGGTGTTGGCATATATTTAACTACATATTCATTCCTTATGAAAATAAGAAAAATAAAATCTATGAATATAACAAAGATTGAAACTAGAATATACAAGGAATGGATATGCCTAATGGTATGTAAACTAAATAATCACTTGATGAACATGATTGGATATTTCTTTGGTGTCAATATGGATTAGAAGATAGAACTACTTAAATAAAGATTCAAGGAATGTAAATGCCCTAACCAAAACTAAAAATGGTTACACTATAAATTGAGGGATGCAAAGGCCCTAACTATACCACTAAGGGTATCTAAATATCTCAAATTATAGTGGATAATTCGATCCAACCTTATTATTTTATTTGTCAAAGAATTGAACAAGGATATGCAATGATATCAACCTATAATTATGAGGTCCCTAAACCACATCCATATGAAATATATGGATCTCTTATTGTAAATAAAAATATACCTAAAGCATGCTTACGTAGGACAATTGATCTCAATATTTACAATATTATGTGTAAATATGGAGATAATACACGACACATGAAATTGACTTACCTTTGATATGAAATACTATCTCAAAATGTGAATATAGTTCATAGAAATATAATAAAGTCACATCTCGTGTGATTAATATGGCTCTAAAAATAATAGATAATGTCCAAATATGTGATCAAATGTCCCCAAATGTTGTGCTAAATGTATCTATAAGATCAATATGACCTATCTAACTCCTATAATCTATCTATGAAGTGAAATTATATGTTTGACATAGTCTAAACCTTTGAAACAAGGTCATTGCATGCCTCCTTTTTGAATGAGGTATGTAGCCTACAAATAATTAATATAAAAGAAAGAGATACATGAAACATGTGCTATATATAAATATAAATTAAGATCTAATCACGTAAAACACATATTCAAACATGATAACATATGACATAGTATAAAGATTTTATCACTGCAAAGCACACATAAAACATGTAATCCAAGGCATGTGTATTCATTTGTTCATAGCATATACTATTTGATCATGTAAAAATCAATTGGATATAATTGTTAGTTATCAATAATGTATAACAATAAAGAACACAATAGTAAGTGTCCCAATAAAATTCTTCTCTTCTTCCATCCCTTTGTTTTTGTCTCATAACCTTGCTTATCGCAAGTTACTTGACAAAAAGGGGCAAAATGTAGACACTTAAAATTGGTTACCCAATTTAGTGTCCCTTCTCATCCGTTTACTTGCCTAGGTAACCTGGGGCACGTTTACGTCACCAACTATCCCCTTGGGATAGTTTTCCAATTTGTGATTTAATCACTTACTCTAAATTTAATTCATCACATCACATCTTACCCATGAGTAATTAAATATTAAATATTTAATTACGCTTCTTCCCATGCATCTTAATCACTTATCTACCCCAAATTTATTCTATCTATGCATCACATCCATTTTTAATCTTCCCTAAGCGGGATATTTCCCGTGGTCGGGATAGGTCTTGTCTTTCTCGAATCGATCATTTTTAGCCATCTCGGGAGTCTTCTCCGCGATCGGCGCCGACCCATATGGTCGGCGCCGATTTTCTAGGAGCGGCGCCGATTATAAAAGCAAGCCCAGAACTCAGTTCTAGGGACGGAAGAGACCGAAAGAAAGCACTTGCCACGAGCAGAGCGAGAAAGATTGGGTTGCAAAAGAGAGATCTTTTTAGCATCAATTGTCTCGATTAGGGCGAGATCTGTCCTAATCAATCCACGAGAGGAGCACCAGTTACTCTGCCGTATCATATCAACATCATACACCACCATCATCATCACGGTGACTCTGTTCTGCGTCTCTCCATCTTGACACATCTTGCGGAGACTACATTCACCTTCGATCAATCCCCGAATCTCGCCATTCACAGTTCTGATTGGTGATGCGCCTTGATTGACATCTGATCTTATCCGATCGCCGATCGATCCCGATCAGCGCCCGATCACATCAGTCGCCGCCGATTATACCCAGTCGACGCCGATTTCACTGCAGACAGGTAAAAGGTCACAAGTAACACAAATCCAGCATTATTTTGCAATTCCTGCCGCACGCTTTACATCCGCTTGAGCCGTTTATTTTTTATTCTGCAATCGGAAAATCTACTATTTATTTACATCTTTTATCATGTATGCTTCTTTTCTTTATTGGCGTGGTGACATCGCCAGAAGCTCATCGCTTCGGACCCTTCTCGGGCAGCCACCCAAATATCTTCTAACGCCATCTTTTACGTTGCACCGGTGTTTTGCGGTTACTCGGATCTATTGTGCAAATTGCTCGTGTGCGCCGTCTTGTCTACATCGGCTTCCTCATCCGTCTACATCTTCATCAGTATCGATTTCATTGGAGTTTTCGGGGTTTTGTGTTTAGTTTGGTGCATTAACTTGGACGGAGTAACAAGCACAAAATTCTTGATCTACATGCGCGTGCCGAATGTAGATCAAGAATTTTGTGCTTGTTACCTGTCCAAGTTAATGCACCAAACTAAACACAAAAACCCTGAAAAACTCCAATGAAATCGATACCTGATGAAGATGTAGACGGATGAGGAAGCCGATGTAGACAAGACGGGCGCACACGAGCAATTTGCACAATAGATCCGAGTAACCTGCAAAACACCGGTGCTTGACAGAAAAAGATGGCGTTAGAAGATATTTGGGTGGACTGCCCGAGAAGCGGGTCCGGGAAGCGATGAGCTTCCTTGGCGGATGTCAGTCCACGTTTTCAATAAAGAAAAGAAGCATACATGATAAAAGATGTAAATAAAGACTAGATTTTCTGATTGCAGTAATAAAACAGAAACTGAACAGCAGACAGAAAGTACAGAAAACAGGGAACTGCGAAATAATGCTGGATTTGTGTTACCTGTGACCTTTTACCTGTCTGCAGTGAAATCGGCGTCGACTGGGTATAATCGGCGGCGACTGATGTGATCGGCGTCGACCGGGACTGATCGGCGTCGACTGGATAAGATCAAGTCAATCAATCGAAGGCATCGACTCGACCAATCGAATCGTGGCGACGAGATTCGGGATCGAAGGTGAATGTAGTCTGCAAGATGTGTCAAGATGGAGAGACGCTGAACAGAGTCACCAGATGATGTATGGTGGTGTATGATGTTGATATGATGCGGCGAGCTAACGGTGCTCTCTCGAGGATTGATTAGCGACAGATCTGCCTCTAACTGAGACAATTGATGCTAAAAAGATCTCTTTTCTTGCAACCTCGAATCTTTCTCGCTCTCGCTCTGTTGCGCGTAAGTGCTTTTTTCGGTCTCTTCCATCCCTAGAACCGAGTTACAGGCTTGCTTTTATAATCGGCGCCGCTCCTAGAAAATCGGCGCCAACCATATGGGTCGGCGCCGATCGCGGAGAAGACTCCCGAGATGGCTAAAAATGATCGATTCGAGAAAGACAAGACCTATCCCGACCACGGGAAATATCCCGCTTAGGGAAGATTAAAAATGGATGTGATGCATAGATAGAATAAATTTGGGGTAGATAAGTGATTAAGATGCATGGGAAGAAGCGTAATTAAATATTTAATATTTAATTACTCATGGGTAAGATGTGATGTGATGAATTAAATTTAGAGTAAGTGATTAAATCACAAATTGGAAAACTATCCCAAGGGGATAGTTGGTGACGTAAACGTGCCCCAGGTTACCTAGGCAAGTAAACGGATGAGAAGGGACACTAAATTGGGTAACCAATTTTAAGTGTCTACATTAGTTATCAATAATGTATAACAATAAAGAACACAATAGTAAGTGTCCCAATAGATAAATGCTATATATCATGTAAATGTGATTTGTAAATAGATACCAAAAATAAAAAATATGTGTGATGTGGATCATGAAACTTGGCATATATCAACGTAGAGTAATTTCAAATATAGTCAAATAGTTCCACAAAAAATTGTAACATAAGAAACACCATATTGAATAAGACATAAGTAGGCATCATGATCAAGAATCATATAAGAAACACATAGATTTAAAATTGACCCAATAGATTAAAAAGAGGATCATTTGATATAAATAAGACATGATGTGACACATAAGTATGCATTATGAATGAAAAAATGTAAACATGATTAGTAAGGGAACAATCAATATAATAACACATCAATAATCATTCATGTAAGAATCATCAACATTTTTTTATCAAGTAATATTGGTATCCATATGTAGTCAATGTAATCTTAAAGTATAATGACTTATGGTATCCATGGAAGTAAGTGTTCTAAATATATAAGCAAGTGAAAATATTGTATAAATAGTCTAAGTGGATCAACATAATTAATGGAATAATAGAAAGATTAATTTTATGAGATTTCCATAGTTTGACATAGTGCTAGTTTTATCTAGAAAACTGTGTAAGAGTTTAGAGAAGTCCAACGTTTCGGGTCACAAATCTAGACCCATCATCAGGGACAAAAAAATCAAATCCACATAAAGATAACACTTGGAATACAATGAGTATGCCCCTAGTGTGGGAATTTTTCCCAATGCGGGGGGTTGACCTATGGTAAGATCAATGCCAAGAATCAATGTTTCGTGTCCATCGGTAACATGTATATCTCGAGATGTCTCAAGTATACCATGAAATCATGTGCATAAAATGGATATGTAAATCATCATGTAATGTGACATACGACAAAAAGTAGTAATGCTTATCATTAAAATTAATAATACATATTGGTTTTGTATTTTTAAACATTAGTAATAATATAAAATGATTAACACAAAATATAGAGGAAATCAAACAATTAAATCTAATAGGAAATCAATGAAACAAAGCTAAGAGGAAAGAAAACAACATAGGAAAAGAGGAAAAATGAGAAAACATGGGGAAAAAGATTCAATCCAAACCAAAATGTGATCAAGAAATTCGATATCAAAATGCATAGGTTATGAAATAGAAGAACATGGAGGGTTTCAAATATCGTATTGCTTATTTCTAAGAATAGTGTACACAAAGTGTAAAAGAAAACCAGTCTCAAGAATATGAGGGAAAGTGATATGAAATCACTATCAATGTAAAGTGTGAATAATATAATCATGCCTCAAAGGAGTGTTTTACTGAGACTCATATTAGGCACATGTCTTTAATGAGATAATATTGGATACATAAATAAACTCCATATCAAAATGTTTTATTAAAATCACACTAAGCATACTTAAATTGAAACTATGAGTAATGATTCAGATTATAATAGATAACAATCCTAATATATCCTATTTTATATGAAATTGAAGCTTTATAATAATTTAATGACTGTAAAATAATAAAATAGCGATTTGGGAATGGAAAAGGAATGAAATTTCTATGATAGGGAAATTAGGTTTTATCCTTAATAAACCTATCAAAAATTATGAATAATTCATAAACAATAAAGGGGAGTCATGAAAAATCCTTAATTGTTGTAAATATTTAATATTGAAAACTACGATAACTCAAATTTTACATTGTAATTAGGGTTATAGAGAGGAACTAGCATATATGGTAAAATATATGACACATTATTTAGATGATGTGTAAAATAAGAATAGAGTATCATTGATTTGTTAAAAAATATTAAGACCTAAAAGTCTACTCTAGACAAGTTTGTAGAAAGATAGATGTTAGCATTGATAAACCTTCATAGGGATGTAAATATTTACTTTGGGGATTTTGTACTTTCTCGCTCTTTAGGTACTTGTTAGTATGTGTTTGTATACCTAGTGTTTATATCTAGAACCTTGTGATGAATTGTTTGAATCTAATATGAATTATTCCTTATTCAAACCCTAATTTTCCACCCTTGACCTAAAAAAGGTGTTACCATGATTAGGTTGAAATATCACACAAGAAAACCACACCCCACTGATTTTTAAGATTGGTGTCCTACATTTCTCAAACCTATGATTAGATGTAACAAAATATATAATGTAAATTGAGAACTTGATTCATCCTTAATGCTCTGAAACATACACTTATACTTTATATTTGGCTTGATCTAGGAAAAATATAGATAAATAACTTGATTCATCATTAATGGTTGGGAACATGTACTTATACTTAAGATTTGGATTGATCTAAGGAAATAATAAAGATAAATACCTTTATATTTGTAGCTTGTTGTTGTGAACATGTGTTCTAAGAAATAGATGTTGCATTAATTTTTCTTAACCTTCTTAAAGTGTTTATAGATAATTCTAATGTACCCTAATAGTTTAGGTGTGTATGCATCTATAGGAGACATTTTATTAGGTTTCCCACTCAACCAACACAAATGTCTTTCCTAGGATGACTAAGCTAAGTAACATTTAAAAAAATGTGATTGTCGGGATGGGTTTGTAGGAGGTGGAAATTTTGGATTCAAACCTATCTAGGACCTATGAAATTATCTAGTGTATGATAGAAACCACGTCTAAGACAAGTGGATATGTGTAAATATGATTAATAATACTTTCCATGAAATATGAGGAGTTGATTTGGACCATGGCTATCATTTAGTAGATACAAGGTGAGGGATAGAGAAGGAAGGTGACAAAAAAACAATGATAGAATGGAATGACACCACTAAGGTGAAATAAATTGGCCAAGTGAATATAACAAATGAAATACCCTCATGAAGGTTTAGGAAGAGAAGGACCAAAAATATTTACCACCTGACCACAAAGACTTCCATTGGTGAGTGTGTTGTCCTAGATGCACAAAGTGATGTGAAAATGTACTATAATAAGTGTATGTAAACAAAGGAGGTAATCATTGGTAGTGAATAACATCATTGATTTTACACCATATACAATTAATGGTTAGACCAATAATTGAAATCCATTATTGAGAAATTCTAAGGGATTTTAAGAGTTTGTTTCCCAATGACTATCATGAAATGAAGGGAAAATAATTATCACTTTGTAAAATGAGAATAAATTTGTTTAAAGGCATCATGATAGTTATAAAATGGCATGAACTCTAATCTCAAATAAAATTTCAATGAGGATATTAATAAAATGCTAACACTGGGTAATTTATACACTAGAGGAATCTAAATAGATCAACTTAATGGTCATAATTGTTAAAAGGAATAGCACATTTAGATATATGTGTACTTATACGACCTTAATGAGGCATGTTTTGGAGTTACACACTTCACCCGGAGAGTGCATACACTCCATAAGATTCAAATCAATATGTTTATTCAATAAGATATTGCAAATTATAGAGACAAATGATCACCTAAAATTAGGAAGAAAAATATTATCTCAAATATCCCTAAATGTATTTCCCAGATATCTCAACTAACTCATATTGTAATGTAAATGTTATATGAGTAATAGTTACTTGCATTATGTATTATTATCACAGTTTACACCCTTTTTAATATTAGTTTAATATTATATTGTTATAAAATTCACAACAAACTAATAATGAATGTAAGGTTAGAATACTACGATCTATTTTGATAAATTAACTTCAAACATTAATCTTACAATATCATAATAATGTATTGTTACTTGCATAAATTGTGTTTATACTATGTTACAAGCTTAAATACACAAGAGGTAAAATACACTTAGCTACACATATTGGTTTTGGAGAGATATGGGTACATAAACTATATGAACTATAAGAAATGAAATTAGAGATGATTCATTTTAGAACCTATGATTGGAAACTACATTAGTACAAAACCATACAAGTCTATGAGGAACGTTTGTATGGTCCTAGACCTATTGTATGATCTTAGACCTACTAGGAGTGAAACTATACAACTTACTGTGACCTTCGATGCTATAAAAATATGCTTTGTTATTAAACCCTAAGTATCACACAATCCAAAAACCTATGAAATTAGCTAAATGGAACTCAAACCCTAACCATGGGTGGAAGAACCTATAAGAAGGTTATTATTTATATTAAAGTGCAATATGTGCACCAAATATGTTGGCATTACTTTGAATATGCCTCAAATTAGTTCTTCACCTAGCATGTGATATCTAGATGAATGCAACTAGTTGACAACTTGAATCACTTTGAACATGCTTGAGATGGTTGTGATCTTGCTAATATATTGAGTAGGGATCTTTGAGTACTTAAAAATGAGGTAATATGTAATCCTTGACATGGTTGAGTACTTTAGAACTGTAGTAGTGACTTCCCTAGTGGATTTGCATAATCTTTGGGAATATTTCGTGAGATTTAGGTGCATTTTGTATGTATTTATAATGAGTTGTGCCAAGTGATTTTCCATATGCTTTCTAGGTTAGTGAATGAGGTGATGTTGACTTGATTATATAGATTTATGAAGGTAATTTTTCATGTAAATTTTGGCCCAAGAGGATAAAAAGACCCAAAAAAGATTTTGTAATTGAAAGTATAGCTGGAATATGTGTCGGTCCATGATCTATATATAGTTGGTCATGACCATATATTCCACATCCTGGCCTTATTGTATGGTTTTGGACAAGGAGATGGTGGATGAAATCTATAAGTTACATCATAATGGGTATAGGTCACACATTGATTTTATGGATTCATATTTAGAATTTGATGACACATTAGTGTGTAGGAATAAGAAATTTGAGAGAGAGATATATACCAATATGTACTCGGTGGGGACATGATATAGATGTTTTAATTAGTCAAGAAACAAAATTACAACCTGTAGAGTCAAAATGATGAATCTCCAACTTTGAGTGTCTACATTTTCCCTCCTTTAAGTATGATATCAAAATCACATGATTAAACAAAAATAATACATGAGTATGTAGACACACTTTATCTTCACTCAAAATATTTGTTTTCTAGATGTGTTGGTGTTGGAATGCTCCATAATGGAACCCGCAACACAAAGTGTAGTCAATATCCATATTAGTAATTGAATTGTAATTTAAATGTTAATATAGAATCTAATATTTGTATAATGTGAAATGAAGATATGTAAAAATATGGAAGGAATGGATGTATTTAATTTTCAAAGGTAAGAACTCTAGTTCCTTACTTACAATTAGAGACTTGGATTATTTTGTTGGACTTGTCAAAGGATTAAGGGTGGTCATTCCCCAATTTTATTGTATGACACATTGGAGTATTGGGTACATGTAACCCAAAACCAAATAATAGGAAAAGAGAGAATAAGAGAGAGAGGTAATAATACAACATATGAAGGAAGAAGACTGTGTATAAGATTTTTAGTAACCATGATATCTTCCCATTTTAAATGAGGATATGAAAGACTTCTTATGAAGAACTTAGCTACTTTGATGCTTTCCATAACCCCACGGACCACACTATTATAGATAAATCTATGCATAACTTTGTATATATATACACAAGGTATAAAAGAGAATGAGTGCCCCATGCCTTACCCATATGTCATACTTTGTTGAGTAGAAGTGTGTAAGATGTAGAATTGATGATGGATAAGTATACTCATGTCCCCTCAAAACCTTATATTTTATCGAACTGGGCCCGAGTCTTGAAGTGTAGAAGGATTGAAATATTTCATGCCCCTATAAACTACTATGAAATATGTTAACTTAATATGATATTATGCCAAAAACCTCTATCCATAAGTGGAAATATGAAACTATAAAAATCCAATATAACAACCCTAGTATAGAGATGCATGAATACGATCAAGAACATTGATACAGCTCTCGAACTTTCTATATAGTCTTGCACTTGTGTAATTTCTACTAAATTTTTGTGTCTGGAAATGTTTTGAGGGCTTGTTCAAGTGTGAAAACTTGTGTCAACCAAAAATTATACTTATAAGTGTAGAATATATCCTGATGAATGCTCCATATTTTGAGGTCTACATGATAGAACACTTGAGTGCGTAGATCAAAATAACATATGTGTACCCATGCACTATATATGAGAAGCTATAGAAGAATGTGGAATGCTGAAGAGGTGGCCAAATTTAAGAACTTATACTTATAGAAGGGATTCTACATGGTGGATACCATGATGTAAAAAGAGGTAAACAACCATAGAAACAACAATTACAATAGTAGTGATATAAAGAAGAGTATTAGTAATAATATTACTATAGATTGAATATAGATAGTATAGAGACAACAATAATTGAGTGAGAAAATAGAAGTAATAACATGTAAAGAAGAGTCACATAAATGCATATAATCACAAACACATGAAACCCATGACATCACAAGATAATCAAGGCATGAAGGCCACATACAAGAGAAGTAACATCATGTAATAAATACATAAATACATAAACATGGGACACCCATTGTGTCACAAGATAATCAAGACACGCATGCCACATATAATGAAGTAGAAAAGTAGTAACACAAGCAAGTAACAACCATGTATAGAAAATAGTGATGTCAAATAGTGGTAAAACCAATTTAACAAGTAGTAAGAAAGCATATGAAGCAAGATATATCATCACCTTACAAGAGACATGTGTTATTCATTTTAGTTGAAAAGATAACATATACACAATATATGTAATCAAGTGTAATGAGGAAGTAGAAAAGAACTATAATGAAATAATAAAACTTATATAATAAAGAGATATTCCCCTAATAGTCGAATGTAATTGTTGGTTGGAGAAAATGTTTAAGTACTAGCCATGCATGAGAATTGAAGATTGTGTGCGGGAGAATGCGTGTAAGGGCTCGTGTGTATCCATGTAGGGATGAAGACCTAGCCAATTTTTCAGGATGCAACTAACAATAGACAAAAGCAAGTTGGGGTGTCACACAAGCAAGGTTGATAAATAGGATCGGTGTCTCTAGATTTTACCCTAAAATCTGAGACTACCCCATGTTTAAAAAATTCCGTTCTTTTAAAATAACATGTATTTTGTGTTTTATTGCGAAAGATGTCTATATTATGTTAAGATATTCCCAAAGTGAACCATATGAGCCAATTTCGACAAATACCCGAGATCTTTGAAACTCATTTTATCCCTCACCAAGTTTTGTATGTGGGAAATTTTTATTTAATTATTTATTAAATAAATAAAGCCCCATTTGAAGTAAATTGTGCTCCAGGTTGAATCTGTTAAAGTTTGCATACTAGTATCCACACATTTCAATAGGATTTTCACCAGGAATGAATTCAGAGCTTTGTCTGTGACTTCTGCAACGTTTTTCATTTTTATTTATTTCTTTTACATTTTTCTCTGGTTTTCCCTGTGGTCTTTTTGTTTAATTCCCCTGGGTCCGTTCTTTATCCTGTATAGTCTGTTTATTTTCTTGGAGCATCTAGAGATCATTTACGACCGTTGCACCAGAAGGAATCAACCTCAAAAAGCAAACTTTTGACCAAAAAAGATGAAGTCAAGCACAAAAAGCCTCTCCTAGGCAAGTCACACTTTTTGGAATGAATGGGTTTAAGCTGCAATGGGAATTTTGGTAGTGGCGGCGGCGAGAATTTGTTACACCGCCTTGTAGGGGTAATTTTTCCCATGAATTCAAAGTCACTTAAGTTGCAATGGGAATATTAAAGGTGGAAGGTAGGTGGGAATTTTGTACACGCTTACAGGTAAAAATTCCCATTATAAAATAAAATCACTTAAAATAGTAGCGGGAATTTCTTACCTTTCTTGCAGGGTAAAAATTCCCATTATAAAAGTCAAACAACTTAAGTGAAAGAGGGATTTTGGAGCTGCAGTGCAAGGTAGAAATTCCCATCAAAGTTGACTTCCTATTTTTGGAAATTACCCTTGCTAAAAAATGCGACCCACCTTGGGTGAATAACAATGCATTTAATAATATTTATTAATGGTTTATTCACCCAATTTTGGCACCATAAATAGAAGGAAATTCAATGCAAGTGGAAGAGCTAAGGAGAAGTCAAGGATGCATGCTAAAAATAAATAAAATAAATTTATTTAAAAGCAACCAGCAACATGCATAATTGGGTGCCCAATTTGGGTGAATAAACATGATTGTTTATTAATTAAATTGCCAAAAATAGGAAGGGCAATTATTAAAAATAGTATGTTGAGGATTATATAAGCATGGGCTGCCATAATAAAGAATAAATTAATTATTTTTGCTAAGGATTGCAAGCTAGACAGGTTTTGGCGCCAAGTAAAGGAGGTTTTTGCATCAAAAGGTGTTTTTCATTGCCAGAGAGCTTCAAGGTTTGGCGCCTAGGGTTGGAATGGCTTGATTCTTGCTATGATAATTATCTACATGTTGGTATAAGTGCTTTGGTGAATTAAATAATATTTTTGTTTTCTTTGCATGCAAGCAAAGCCTCAAAATTTAGGGCAACAGGCTTTATATGTAGATTTTGGTGACAAAAATCAAGTATTCATGCATTGAACTCCATATTTGTCTGAATTAATAGCAGGTATTCATCACAGTGCTCATATTAGTGAAAGGAAGTTAAAATTAATGTCAGATACATTAAATATCTCTTTCGAGTCAAAAGAAATTGCCAGATTTGCATAAATGGATCCAATTGCAAGGGATTTCGACATAATTAAAAGAAAAAGAGCTTAGACAAAGATTGTTCCAGCCATGTTGAAGCATGATGAAAGAGAAAGAACAACAGAATAATGCATAGCTTCCATATTTTTAAAGTCAATGATACAAACATAGGCCCCTGAACCTATCACCGATTTAATTGTGAGATCCAGATCTCATAATTGCCAAGTTTTTCGACAAAAATCATCCTCTTGTTTCTAACGTAGCCCGTGTAGAAGTCAGCCATGGAAAATTCCTTCCAAGATCTTGTGCATGTGCTCCCAATATTCAAGTTGAAGCCTTCATTGAATTTTCTTGTATTTGCATTCACCTAGAGTGCTTTCCAGAATTTAAAATTGCTCATATGTAATTAAAAATAAAAATGATGAGTTTTTTCTGAATTATTTATGGCAAACATTGCATTGGTGCATGTACTGAAGAATAATTACAAAATATTCAAGGATAGAAGGGAAGACAGGTCAAAGGCAATACCTACAAGTAAATCATAGTAAAGCATAGCTTCTAGATCCAGTTTGGTGAGAATCAAAGGAAAAAAGTCAACCGCATGTAGAATATGGAAGAAGAACAAGATTGGAAGGGTTACAACTTTCTTCTTATTTCTTTTCCTCCTTTTATTTTCTCTGAAAAATTAATTGAGCAATCAATTAAATTATAAAACTTAAGTGATTGGTTTAAAATATGTTACTTGAAGAAGTCGATTACTTGGAAATAGGTGGCAGACATGCAAAATAGAAGATTTTATTTTTCAGTTATAAATCATGCATGTCATGCAAAGAGGAATTCCAAGAGGAAGATTGCCAGTTGTTTCCCTTGTCATAGCTTCCGCATGCAGGCATTCATTTAAAGCTTCCTATTTGTAATTTCTCTTTATAAACTATAAATAGAGGAAGAACCTACGAGCTAAAAGATCAGAATTTGTAATCAGCATTCTTGTGTTCCAAACTTTGAGTTAAAACCCCTGATAGCTTTCTGCAAGTAGAGGAATACAAAAGATATTTCCAGAGAATTTTGTATCAATGGTGCATTCATCTCTTATTTATTTTTAGATCTATGCATAAACTTTGTGTTGTCTTAGATCTAGATCAGAAACTTTCCCTTGCTTCAAATTCTGTATTTTAAGATCTATTTGTTTCTTCTATGTGCATGTAATCAACTCTGTCAACTATTGGTTAGGTTTCACATTTCCTTTCCTTTCTTCTCACATTTAATTATTTCCCTTTCCTGCACATATTTCTTACAGTTACTTACTTGCTACAAAATTGTCCAGCTATGGTTCATGAGCTATATAGTTAAAGTAATACCAACAAATAGATATTAAGAAATACAACTGACAAAATCTTACATGGGAGCCTCACTGGTAAATGAGGGAGATTTATCTCATGACTTCCTAGATTTTTAGTTGTGCAGTAAATCTAGCCAACAAGGAAAAAGAACATGCAAACAAAGAAAAAGATGACGCTTGGAGACAACCTATTTATAGGAATTAAAGAGGATAAAGCTGATATATTTATAGCTCAATCTATTATTAAGAAAGATTTTAAAAAGCATGCGATTATGTATAAATCACCTATTATAAAAATTAATGTATGTAAACGGTGAAGGGAAAGCCCCCACCATGTATAAATAGATGATGGACTCTTGTATTTAGGAGAGAGGTAGATTTTGGAGCATGTGAGTCGACGTTAAAGTCTGTAGCTGAGTTTTGTATGCGCGCATGATCCAACACTAGGATGTATCTTCACTATGAATATAAGCATCATGTTTATTATGTAACTAATTGGGTTTGCAATGGGTAATTATGTCCGGGTAACAAAGATTGTTATGTTTGAGTATAGAATATTCGAGTTCAAGTGTTATTGATCATCTTGTATGTTGATTAAATTTCCTTATTATATATGTTGTCAATCTTGTATGTTTTATCTCCATTCTTACATGTTATAATGGTTATTATGATTGTGTTTATGCTAACCACATCTTGTGAGTGAACAAAGGAGGGACTTGGTGGTTGCGCGTGCTTTGGGTGAGTGTTCAAACTTTGTCTAGATGAAGTGCCACACTTTTAGCTAAGCATTGGTTAAAAAAATACTACATTTTGGTTTGATTTCTAGGACCTCTTTTATTTTTGTTCTCGAGATGTGGCGTATACATGGCGTTATGGCTATCCTTGGAGAATATTGATATTTGGGTGCATGACAACCATGATGTGTTCACTCAGAGATATAACACTGGACCTAACTTTAATGTGCACAAGTGGGTGGAATAAAACCTATATGATAGCTTATATGAGAATTTATTCAAATTCTTTCCAGTAGAATTGTACCAGTGGTTAATATTTTACATGTAAAATAGAGGTGTCTAGATACGAAGAAATAAAGTGCAGAGCCAAGATGACTATTAAGCACTCTCTAATTTTGACACTCCATGGTTAGAGTTGTAGATCATTGGCGGGAAGGTGTGTTGTGTAGTTTTACCTTGGAGTATGTGATTTTGACATACTCGTGCCTTGAGGAAGAATATTTCTATTTTTTACACGAGATAAAGGGATCATATTCCCACACAACACATTTAGCTCTATAAATATCTTGATGATTGAGCTCGGGATGGAGAACTTACTAATGACATGCTAAAACCCATTGTGCATAGGGGGAGGAAGAAAGTTTGGGAAGGATGGCATTGGTTCAAATGGAAGAAAGAGAGAGAATAAATATGACTCAGATATAATGATGCATGAGAGAGGGTAGTTGAGGAGGCATTGAGACTAAGGGGAATGATGACTGGTGGTAGTGATGAGAACCTTATAGAAGGTGAGGGACCACATGATCATGTCTTTCCAATATTGGGGAAGCATAGTAGAAGGACCCCTTTGACATCAGATGAGAGTGAGTATGAGGAGAGAATGAGAATTTTGGGCATGCATTTGACCCATCCTAGTCACCTAGCCCTTGTGCACAATGGTGCTTGGAATCTAGAATTTGTTGTAGAAGATCATCATAGTGAAGGTGAGTAGGAAGGAAATCAGGTATCACCACATTGGGTAGGAGATACATAGTAGGAATGTATTGGTATCATCTCGGAGGCACAATAGATTAAGGATGCACATATGGCATCACAAAAGGCGCTCGTGTTTGGATAGAGTTTTTTTGGAACCAATTAGTAGGTACATTATCATTATCGAAAAAGTAGTGGTGTGTTACCTACCCATTGGAGTAGTATTATGGTGGAGCTATAGGAAAACTGATTGGTGTGTATTTTATCACTACCACAAGGAAACAAGGCAGTTATTTAACAAGTCCCCAAGTTACAGTGGGAGGCTCAAGAGGTTTAGGTCAGCCACCATGTAGAGGTAATCCTAGTGGAGGATCAAGTTTAGGAGTGATCCCCACTCTAGGAAAAGGACCACAATCAGCCATTACAACAACCTCAACAACCTCAGTAAGAAAACCCTCAAATCTTCTTTGAGATGTCTCTTCATTTTCTAGAATATAGAGGTGTGGAAGATGTAGTTGAACATGTGCATAAGTGTGAGTTATTATGGAGAGCTAAGGGAATAACAACTCAATAAGAAGGTAGTCAATTTACCACCACACTTCAAGGGCACACACATAGTTGGTATAAAAATATGATCCACATCAAACAATAGTGATTATGATGCATTACACATCACCTTTTTGGCTTGAATTTCATATCCCCGAGTTTGAGTAGTAGAGCATTAACACCTTGAAGGATATTAAGAAGGGTCTATCTGAGAGTGTTAGAGAATATGATGTGCATTTTAAGAAATTTTTTGTCCAATATTTCCTATGATATTCATCAAATCCAACATGCATAGTGGTTTTTAGGAGGCTTGTTGACACCCTTTCTAGAGAGTGCTTTCACACAACATTTGATTGATCCACACGAATCCTTGGAAGTAGCACTACATGAAAAAGTAGTAGGAATTGTAGACCAGGGTAAGTTAATTCCTTGAAGCCCAGATAATAGAAATGACTACTCAGTTGGAGAAATTTTCACCAATTCAGCATGAGACACATGTAATGGATTATGGTGTATGATTATGAGGTTGAAGGACATAAAATATGATAACTTCCCATGTAGGAATGTGTGCACATTGTTAACATCCTATGAGATTTGTTCATAAGAATCATGATGTCCATAATTTTCCACTTTTATAGTGTGTGACATTGAATAATGTCTCCATGTATTGCAAAATTTGTGATGCACATACCCATGACACAATCTAATTACCATTTTGATTGATCATATTCATGAGGCATGTGAAACAGGTTGCGCCAAACCAATGTGGTAAGTATCTCGCAGGTGTAAAGAAGGAAAAACTAGTGAAGTATGCAACAATGGTAATGGAGGCTTTAGGTGGATTCCATAAAAGTAGAGGTCATGGTGGTCATGGAAGGTTTGCACGATGGACATGTTATACATGTGGATCACCTATCATTATCAACATGAGTGTCCAAAGAATCAGTATGCACATTTTGGAAAGGCACAAAAGGTTGAGGATTATCCATATATGTATGCCCATATGTGTAAGAACAATAAAAAGGACAAGGGTGTGGTTATGATTAAGGTAGAGTGTGATAAGGATGAGAAAATGGGAACCTAAGAAGATGGTTGAGCCTAAACTTCAACTTTATTAATCACTACATGTGCATATGGAAGCACGCACGTGCATGTGAGTAGAGGAAGGTGAGACCTCTCATCATAAAGGGAAGATGTGGTACATGCAAAGTATCTAGATGCATCCCAACAAAAGGAATTTTATCAGAGACCATGGGCATTATCAGGGAGAGCTACAAGGTGAGATATATGTTTGAAAGAGAAAGTGTGTGAGAGAGGGAATGCATGAGGAGTACTAAGTTTCCCATCGAAAGATGTTGATGATCTTAGAGAGGTGTGCAAAATGATTAGAAGAGAAATCATACCATTATTGGGAGAATGGTTGCGAGATAAGTACATGTGCACGCAGTGTGAAAAGGGAGAGCTTTCCTTCATGCAAATTTACCACCACATAGACCATGAATATGACAAAGAAATCACTGATGCAGTGATTAATGGGTGGTTGGTGAGTAATATTCTTATTGATATAGGTGTAAAAGTCAATGTTCTCACCCTTGATTCTTAGAACCAAATGGGAAGGCCACCATTGCATCCATCCTCAAATGTGTTGTATATGGCTAACAAGACAAGGGCCATGCCCATTGGGGTGTTGAAAGGATGCTTCAATCACTATTCAGGGAGCTAAATTTATAGGTGATTTTGAAGTATTGGAGCTAGTGGAAGCAGATAAATTCCCTACACTACTTGGATGACCTTGGTGTTATGCTAATAATGTAGACTTGTGTTTCAACAAGAGGTATATCAGTTTTGAGAACAAGGATGAGTGTGTTGTGATACCATTGGATGATGCAAAGGTTTTTTATACATATATATATCCATTAATGAAGAGGATCTCAATAGAATCTATGCACATACAGTGTGTGACCTTGAGAACATGGAGCCATCAAAGGAGGGTGTGCTTCATTGGGAAGATGTGCAATCCATCAGTGATACTACTAGTGTGGCTTGTGAAAATTGGGCCCATGGACATATGAAATGGTGGGTCATGAGGTGCGTACGAAGAAGAGTTACTCAAGATGATAAGGCCATGCATAATTAGGCGGTTTGGTAAAACCAGTTTTCCAAAGTATACTGGAGAGAGAGAAACTGAAGTCATTCTTGTGCACGATGGAATAAAAATGGTGCAATGAAGGTGATAGGAGAAACATGATGGTATATACATTTGTGGGACAATAACAAATGCATTGGTGGGATACACATAGAGATAATTTATTGGGTTGGCATGAGATCGAGTAACTTCTTAATAAGGTTTACTTAGGAATAATATTCCTTCCATTTAGTAAATGAGTTATGATGGAAAGACCCTCCTCTTGTACATGTTCATATTTGTGAAAGGAATTATATATAAGGAAAGATGATATTTTCCACCATCTCTATTGGGTACACAAGTTTTACTCTACTTTGTGGGTTGCATGTGTGTGTGCTTGGTATGTACATGTTGAGTTAAAGAAGGAGACAACGAGTTAGTGTGACCTGATTGAAGGTATTGTTCATACTTTTGATTATTTTTCTACTAAGCCACCAGTTCATGAAGCCTTGCAGATTATGAGGCACATCATTTAGGGGATAACACAAAGGAAGAGGAGCTTATGATTTTATTTTTGTGATTGATATTGAGGTGAGGACCTAGTAGAAATAGAAGAGACATAGTTGGGGCACATGGAAGGAAGGAAAAAGAGAAGGAAAACTTGTCTACCTCATAGATGATGAGGAGGTTAAATACAGATATATAAGCACACAAAGGGTGCATGCAGGTGTTGGACTCTTAGATGAGTGAGTGCACACATACCATGTGTCCTTTGAAAGACTAAGAAAAGTGAACATTGGGACCGAGGACACACTAAAGAGGCTATTATTGGTGATTATTGGTCTGAACCTAAAGTTACAAATATTATTGAGTTATTGCGTGACTTTTAAGATCTATTTCCTAGGGGATATCATGAATTGAAAGGGTGTACATCCATCATTGGGAGAAATGAAATCAAGCTTAAGGAGGGCACATGACTAGTTAGGAAGAGGCCTTACCAGATGAATCCCAACCTACGCATCAAAGTGAAAGAGTAAATTGATAATATGCTTCAAATCCTATATTGTTATTGAGCCTATTGAGGAATTTAAATGGATAAGCCCCATGGTGATTAACATTAAGAAGGATGGTTGGATAAGATTTGTGTTGACTACATAGGTTCTTAATGCTTCATGTGTCATATATCCTTTTCCTATGCCATTCACTTGAAGAGATCTTGGAAGGAGTGTTGTAGGGACAAAATCTACTCATTCATAGATGGATTTTCAGGTTACCATCAGTGAGGATTGTGTGTGAAGATCAGGAGAATACCACCTTTGCAACTAAATGGGGAAGCTTTGCATACACCGTCATGCCCTTTGGATTGAAGAATGTGCACCAACAATATTCTTTCGTGCATAGTTGTTCAAGAATTCCAAGATTTTATTCACAAAGTTTTTACAGGTATACTTGGATGATTGGACTATGTATGGGTTAGTGAAAGATCATTGTGATAACTTTAAGATTGATGTTTGAAAGATGCAGGCAACTTAACATCTCTTTGAACATCAAGAAGTGTATTTTTGTAACTCCTTTTGGTACTTTACTTGGACATATCATTTGCAAAGAAGGATTGTTGGTGGACCCAACTAAGATTGTAGTTATTTTGGGGCTAGAAGAACCAAAAATCATAGTGAAGTGTGTGAGTTTCTTTGGGCACACTAGTTTATTACAAGAAGTTTATTAAGGGTTATGCCAAGATTTTTGTGCCTTTAAAAATTGTTGAAAGCTAAAGGAAATTTTTATTGGGGTGACACAATAAGATTTTGAGACCTTGAAGGAGAAGTTAACCACCACACCTATATCATATGGGTCCCTTCTTGCAAAAATCCTTTTCATGTGCATGTGGATGCTTCTAGTACAACATATTGGATAAGTGTTAGCACAAACTAGGAAAGGAAATGTTGATCATCCCATATGTTTTGCAAGCAAAAATTTAACGTCAAATGAGAAAAACTATACTATACGAGAATGGGGCCTTTTCAATGATATACATGCTTTATAAGTTCATGTAGTACTTGTTGGCCACACCATTTATATTTTATACAAATCATATGGCATTAAATTACTTGGTCAATAAGCCATTTTTGTAGGGGCACATCTGCTGTTGGATTCTCTTATTTTCAGGAGTTTGATTTCTTAGTTATAGTAAATCCTAGAAAGAACAATTTGGGACCTGATCATCTATCAAAATTAACTCTGGTGAGGATGCACAAAGCATAGAAGATATATGTCCAAATGTAAAATTTGTCAGATTTAAATTATGCACTCACAAATTTAAAAGATATGGCAATGTTTTTGTACATAGTCTTGAGCCTAAAGGAATGAAGACTTTGGAAAAGAAGTAGCTTGTTATTCACATTGTGCCTTATCAACTCATTAGAGGATACCTATATAATATGGGTAGAGATGAGGTCTTACACAGATGTGTGTTAGAGCATGAGCATAAAGCTATTATGGAGGAAACACATGGAGGAATAACTGGAGGACATTATGCAGAGAAGCATCAACACACAAGATCTTATTGGCAGGTTTATGGTGGGAAACATTGTATAAGGATACTAAGGCATTTGTTAAGGCTTGTGACCATTTTAGAGGATAGGTAAGCTTAGAAATAGGGATGAGATGCCATTGCGACCTATAGCAAGTGTATAAACCATTTGAGAAGTGGGAAATTGAATTTATAGGCCCATTGCACCACCTGTGCATAGAATAGATGCATGCGTTATATCATTACATGCACATATTACTTGACAAGGTGGGAAGAGGCTACACCTACAAAGGATTGCACTACAACAAGCAATAATGATGGTTTCTATGGGAAAATATTATAAGTAGGTATGGATGTCCATTGAGCCTTACAAGTGATAGAGGGACTCATTTTTTGAATGAGACTATTATAATTATACTATCGAGTTTATGGTGGCACACCATAAGACTACACCCTATCACCCACAAGCTAATGGAACTATTGAGGCCTTTAATAAGATTTTGGGACAAACTTTGACAAAGATATGTGATGTTGGAAGGAAATATTGGGATGATAGGTATCATTTGTGTTATGGGCATATAAACAACTTACAAGAGGTTGAATAAGGCCACACCCTTTCAGTTGGTGTTTGGCATGCAGAGGTAGTTTTTCTTTTGAGTTCATATTACCCTCCTTGCATATTGCACGCATGAAGGATTAGATGATGAGAAAGAATGATGAGAATGTATTGATAATAGATGCAGTGATGAGAATGCTTATTGTAGATGGATTAGAAGAACAAAATCATTAGAAGATGGAGTAACGAATATTAAGAAAAGTCCTTTGTAGATGGGAAGATGGTGCTCATGTGTGACTCTAATTTCACGTGTGTCCATCTTGGAAAAATCAAAGTGCATTGGTTAGGACCTTTTGTAGTAACTAAGATATTGGAATCGAGATGCATGTCAATTATAGGTGTTGGATGACACCATGTTGTTTAGTTACTTTAATGGGATAGTTGAAGCCCTACTTTATAAATAAGATTATTTTGTGTTTGTAATAAGGTATTATTTCCATTTAGATTAGATTTCTCTTTCATGTTTTGTTTTTTTGTAATAAGTGCATTCGTGCATGTAAGAGATCTGATTACTATGTTAGAATGATGCGCAGAGAGACCACAAATACTTTAGTGTGTTGGGTGAATCAAGTACAAGTGTGCACGGAGAAATTTAGACTCTAGTACTCCTTGAGAAACTATTAGGTAAGCACGCGGTAGTATTAGAAAGAGACGAGTTAAAGAAAAATGTTGATGCACACGACGGTGTGAAAGGATGATATTTGGTGATGGGAAAGTATATTGGTATATGAAAGATGGTGCTAATAAAGATTGGATATGGTGTAAATGTGCTTAAGGATGTTGGTAATTTAAAGATAATTTATCATATTAGAAACCACATAGAAAGCCGAGCAGTGTAACGCAAGGGAGGTACCATCAAGATAGACTACTTGGAAAGTGGTGCGGAGGAATATTGCGTAAGGTGTAGGGAGGTTTCCACAAGGAGGTATGTAACCTAGGAAGTAATAGAACACCTAAAGGTTATGATTGTCACGCATAGAAGAGAAAAGCACAAGAAAAAGTAAAAATCACTTTACAGAAAAAAAAATAGAAAAAAAGGTGGTAGGTAGGAGCAATAAATGCATAAAAATTGGGAAAAACTATAAATAGTATATGGGAAAATTAATTCTTACCTTTCCTTTGAGAACTTGTGTGTTTGAGTGATTGAAAGTGTGATTAAGTGTGAAGAGCTAGTGTAAATGATAAACTAGATAATTGAGACAAACTAGAGTAGAGTATACATGAACTTGAGTTTGAGAGATCCTTCGGTGGAAGTGTAAGTGGTGAAGAGAGGGCATGGAGGAAAGAAATGATCAAGGATTGGGGTTCGTGGATTTTGAATCCGAAGAGCTAGGGCATGAGCCTTGGAGATCGAGGTAGGGCACGAAATTAAAATGCCAAGAGCAAGGGTTTGAGTAAGTGAAAGGGTTGATTAAGGAACTTAGACGCTTGACACTAGGGTAGAAATTTAGGTAAGTAAATTTGAGCACCTAGGGCACGTAATTTGTTGAGTTTGAAGTTTTGAACATTTGAAAAGTGAAATAATGGCACCTAAGAAGGATCCCGTAGTCAAGAAATCACCCAAGAATAAGGGAAAGAAGAATGTTACTAATGATGCATCTGAGGAATGGCTCTCTTCTAAAATGAATACCCCCAAAAGTGGTAGTAGAGCAATCATGGGTCTCACATCTAACAAAATGTAAGATAAGTGACTATAACCATCACACAGAGGCCCATGAAGTAGAAATAAGGAAATATGTGATGAAGGAATTATCCCAGAGGATAATAGAGGGGTAGTTGGTTATTGATGAAAAGTTTAAGAAGGACCTACAGAGTGCATGGGTTATAAAATTTTAAGAGATACCTTATTTTGGGAATCCAGAGTGTTTCTATCAATGGCTTATGTCGAATGTGCATGAGGACTTCTTCTACTTCGTGGGTAGAAGAATGCACATAAATGCGTAATTGATTGGAAGGGTGAATGACTTTCACAGTATTGGAGCTGATATTGGGTTGAATTTTGAAGATGGCGTGTCAGTGGAGGCTACAACTATTGTTTTCAACTATCAATGAGGGAAGCAGGAGTTCACAATTACTAGCATAACCGATCTAGGAACAAGGGTAGTAATGCACACGTGAGTTGCAAAGTTGGGTGCGTCTGAATGATGGAATGAGGTGAACAAGAAAAATGGTTATATGTCATGCATAATATGATGCAAAAGATCCTATACAACATTACACTAAACATTGTTGAAGGAATAGTTGAGGAGGAGGAAATGTCTAATTGGTAAAAGGAGAAAATACGACCTAGGGTGTAATTCTACTATTGATCATGTTTTGGAGATCATGGTACCTGATGGTCTAGAGGAAAATAACTGGATTTATATTTTGGAGAATAGGTATCCAGCACAAAGGTTTATAGAGTTCACATGTGATGGGGAAATAACAAGCCCTTACAAAATTTGTGGATAAGTGGTATAAATGAATGCGCGATGCATTTGAAAATGAATGACATGTACCGAGGGAGTAGTCCTCTCTACTAGATGGAAAATAAAATTTTACAGTACATCAACACTTCTTTATTGGGAGGTTCTTACTTAGTAATGGAGAAATGGTCCCATGGTGTAAATTGCCTTTTACCTTCACAAAAAATACTTTCAGGGACATAGTAAACAACATAAATGACACGTCAAGATAAAATTCAATGTGGATAGTTTTGACTTAGAATATCATACCTTGCACCATACCTATGTCTATCTATAAAGGTCGAATATGTAGAAACAATAGAGTCCTGAAACATGGAATTGATCCCCACTATTGCAATAGTGGGTAAGAAAGCATTTATGGTATATATTTATCTTAGGCCCAAGTTGAAAGATGGAAAATACATCGATAGAGAGACCTTCATCTCCTAGAATCTCCAGAGAAGAAGTAGACAATTAGAGTGCCTAAGAGAATGTGTGAGGAGATACCCCTCAAGAAGAAGAGGTAGAAGGGGGAGAAGATGAATAAAATTAAGAAGAAGAAGAAGAAGAAGAAGAAGAAGAAGAGACTACCTTGGATCGAGTTGAAGGCAGAAAATAAAAAGACAACACAGAAAGAAAGAGGGGGTGCAAGTACTTCGGAGGCACCTAAGAAGTCTCCTTTAATCACAACAAAAAGGCCAAGTTAGAGTAAACCCCATCCTAGAATAAGAAATTACAGGTGATCTATATTGATTAGGATGAGGAGGAATTGAAAGAGAAGAAAAAAAAGGAGGTAGTACGCGAGAAGGAACCTACTGAGAGAGACATACCAAGTGTGTGAGGAAGGGGCGACATAGTAGGATGAGACCATCCAAGATGATGAGGAGATGTTCAACACATATGAGGAAGGATCCAAGAGTGATGAATAATGAGAGGAAGAGCCCAAGGAGGATGAAGAAGAGGAAGATGGAAATGGAGAGTAGACATCTATGAAATACTTAGATGTTACGGGGGTGATAGAAGTAGCACGCCCTAAAAATTACATAGAAGATGCTTAAGTGGAAGTGAGGAGGTAGGAGAAAGAAACAAGAACCTTTGTAGATGCCCTTAGATGAGCTATATTTATGATCCCTCCAAGGTATTAAGAGAAAGATTTAAGAGCATCGTGCCAAATAAGGACCTATTCGGATGGGAATTGATTGATCAAACTGGGGCTTTTCGCAAACAAAGAAGAAGATGCTATCATGGAGTATGTAAATGCATATGAGGAGCCACATTTTGAAATAAATAAAAAATCATACTCCAAGATGTGGCTAAAGAAGGACCCAAGTGTAGTCCTCACAACCATTGATCATACAGAGTTATCTGATGAGCAAGCCTACAATGCTCTCAACAAAATGATAGTTGAGGTTGCATGAAGAAATTTGGGTAAATGGGTTCCAATAAGAGTGATGCGGGAGGATAATGGAAAAAATATAAAGATATTTAGAGGCTCTTGGAGGAGATAAGGGATCAAAAAAGTAAGACATGGATGCTTATGAAAAAGCAGGAGATATAATAAAAGCATCACATGCATGTGCCTGAATTAGTGGAACAAGCCCAGGATGTGTATCCATGAGTTGGAATATTTAGAAGAACCTAGGTGTACATGATGCTGATGGAAAGGAAGCATGGGAAAGTGCCAATGGGTGAATAATTATCCAATCTAAAGAAAAATAATAAGGAATTAGTTGGGAAGAGGATAACAGAATATGAGGCATTGATCATGGAGATCAAAGAGGCCACAAAGAAGGTACAACATGCAATTGAAAACTATGCAAAATTTTGATCTAATTCTTAGTGCGCATGTGGCATGAGGAGGAGGTAGAGCTAAGGAAAATTCAAGCCAAAATGAATAATAACAAGCTGGAGAGGGAGAAAGTCATGGCTGAAGTAACAATAAAGAGAGACTTAATCAAGGCCATAAAGGACATACTTGAGGAAAGACTCAAGGAGATTCACTCCGGAGGTATTGTGTAATATGGATGCGCTTAGATGGTGTGAATTTGGACTTGGATTTGGTAGTGAAAGAAATAATGGAGAAGGCCAACGAGATGACCCATGAGTAGGTTTCAAGTATTATTGAAGCAGCGCTAAACAAGGATACTATGGAACTCAAAAGTTGTAAGGAGTTAGAAAACATAATAAATAGGGAATTTCCATAACTTCTTCCACTAAAAAGGTCTAAGTTTGGATGCGTGTGCATACGAAGACTCTTATTCTTTATTTCATTTGGTAATTGCCCCTCCCATTCTTTATTATTTCATTATTTAGGAATTATTTAAAGGAACAATCTTTGGTCATGATATTGTTGAGGACAGACAATACTCCTAGTGTGGGGTAATGTTGGTCAAAGAAAAGGGATAAGTATTAGACATGCACGAGAATTGAATATTGTGCGCACAGTAGGAGCAATGGTTCAGTGTGTAAGGGCTCACACGTATGCATGCAGGGATGAGGACTTAGCCAATTTTTAGTATGCGGCTAAAAATAGAAAAAAAAAAACAAGTTGGCATGGCACACAAACAAGGTTTATAATAGGAAAAATCACATGTAGAAAAAGACAAAGGTGGTGCTTAGAGACAACCTATTTATAGGAATTAAATTGGAATAAAGTTGAGCTTTTTATAGCTTGATCTATTTTTAAGAAAGAGTTAAAAAACATTGCAGACTATGTATAAGTCACCTATTATTATATTTAACACATATAAACGGCTAAGGAAAAATCCCCACCATGTATAAATAGGTGATGTACTCTTTTATTTAGGAGAGGTAGATTTTGGAGCATGTGAGTTGTCTTGATAAAGTCTCAGAAGTGAGTTTTGTATGCACACATGATCCAATGATAGGATGTATCTACGCTATGAATGTAATCAACATGTTTATTATGTAACTAGTTGGGTTTGCAATGGATAATTATGTTTGGGTAGCGAAGATTATTATGTCTAGAATATGGAATATTGGAAGTTCAAGTGTTATTGATCATCTTGTATGTTGATTAAACTTCCTTATTATATGTGTTGACAATCTTGTATGTTATATATCTATTATTTCATGTTATGATGCTTGTTATGAATGTGTTTGCACTAACCACATCCTGTGAGTGAACAAAGGAGGGACTTGGTGGTTGTGCATGCTTCGGGTGAGTGTTAAAACTTTGTCTAGATGAACTGCCAACGCGCCTAACTAAGCATTGGTGAAAACAAAGACTACAAGAAGGAACCAAGATATCTCCTATTAGCATGTGACAACCCTTGTGTGTTTTATCAAGCTAAATATACCTTGTGAATTCATGTGTGTTAAGAGTATAAAATATATGATATAAATAAATCAAACCATAGTCACAAACAACATATGTAATGTAAAGTGCTAACAACTTAATCTATGTGTATAGGTCTTAATTTTATATTTATGTAAATATGTAAATTCCGACACCCACAAATTTAGCACACAAATACAACAATAAAATACCGAAATAATTTTTATTTTTTGAATTTCATTACTTAATACATGATACCATATGGGATCACATCACACAAGACATTTATACCAACATGGGCCCACACGTTCCATAAGATGAGAAGTGATTGACATCACAAGGGAAGATGATACACATTGCCAAACCTACCTAAGAGGCTTACATAGGGGAGAGGTCATCATTGCAACTACCCCTTATCACTCCAGGAGGAATCCTGGCTAGCATTTGGCTCCTCCAAAATATACACACCACATCAACTTCAATGGGCCTCTTATCTCCCCATTATAACATGCGCTTATCCCTCCACTAAGACTAGCCACGAATTCCTTTGGTTCCTAAAAAACACACACACATTTCCCCTTATTCCTCCAATAATCAATGATGAAACCTCATTCCAACAAGAAGATAAAATAACGACATGAAAGCACATGATGCACATCAAACCCACATCTTCCCAAATGACAAAGGATAAACAACGATCCAAATACAATATATAATTACAAATGGACACTTCCCATGACACAACACTTTCATGGTTACATATTTATTACAACCATATTTCAATAATTAATCTTAAGGATTTGAAAAGCACTTGACATCTGAACTTACATTTTTTTAGACTAAATTTCCTTTATATCGTTTAACATTTAATTTCAAATGGTTTCATTTAATTTGGTTCGTATATCTTATTGCAATTAATTTGTATAACTCAATTGTTAATAGGGACATTTAAACACACATGAGGCTACTAGTTATTGTCCTAAGGATTCGTCTCTAAGGAACATGTTTACTTGATTTAGCATTATACTTTCATTACGCAATAAGAACTAGTGTGAGATCAAGAGGGAAGAAGTCTATAGTTTAAAGGATTAAGGTTCAATATTTCATTCCCCCTATACCTTAGTAATTGGTTGGGTTCACGATAATGTCGATAAGCGTACATGTTTTATGGTAACCTAAATTTGGACTCTTATTTCTCTTAAACTAGGAGTTGTTATTGAATGTAAGGAGCTAGGATCATTCTAAAATTTCAATTTTCTACATGATAAAGGTGATTACAAAATAGGGATAAATCATACACGAATTTTACTCTAAGGTTGATCTTTTTACTAGGTTCCTTTCTTACAATTTCAAAGTAATTAGAACAACACACAAGAGGTTCATTCATTAATTTCTTAATTAGGTTTCCCAGAAGTAGATTACCCAAACACTATAGTATATTAACATTCATGTTATTTTAGATCCCTGGATTATAATTATAGCCTTGTTGTATGAATGATAACACTTATATAATTTAGGGACCCATTTAACATTTTGGGCCTTATCTATTAAAAGAACAATAAAACCTATTTTGCATTACTTTATTAAATATAATCAATAATTTACTATTTTCTAAGTTGCGCATAATTCGTTATAAGGTTTAACCATTACAAATTTTAATGGGGAATTTAATAATAATTTGACTTATAATTCTTATCCATTTTATTTACATTTCCTAATTCAACTTATTAAAACACTACTATAATTAAGCTCCTTATATCATCACTATGAAATATTAATTAGCTTAGGCATCATTACAATATTTAAACTTACTTATAAAATTGCTATGGGATTATATTAGTCTAATAGTCTTAGCAAGTCAACTCAAGAACAAGACAAGTGGGTAAACCTAGTACAAAAGTAGGATTTAATTTGGGCCTTAGGATTAAATCTAACTCCACCGTTAGATCTAGGTTTCTTAGAAAAACCCAAAGGATAATTCATATGGCTATGTAAGCCATTTTACCTTCTCCTTATTTCATTTTTACATATTTTCCTTCTTTTTTTACAGGTTTGAAGAGGGAGCTCTCATGGATGCATCCAAAACTATTTGTTTTGGAAACACATTTTCTCTTCCCCTTTGTATCCATATTGATCTGTATAATGCATTGATCATTATTGTTTTGCTCCATTCATTCTTTATTTTTATTATTTATTTATTTATTTACCTCCAATTTGTTTAATTTATGTGCAAAAATCCTATTATTTTATTTGTTTGAGAAAAATTCCAACTTAGAATAACAAAACCCTGGATATGAAAATATATTTATATCAAATATGTATATATGTATAATTTTTGTTTTCAACACCCTATATTAAAATCATGATATATTCAAAACTATGATATGGGGGTGTTCTTAAATTATGACAAGATGATAACAAGGCCATGAATGACATATCCTGCCAAGAAAGCGATGAATTGGAGGATGAAAGTCTATTGATATGGGATTCTAATTCATCGAGATATGCATATTAGTTCAACAACATAAAGTATTGAGTTTTCTTTGTCCAAGTGCAATGAATGTAACTAGTAAATGTAAATATGCATTAGAGCATTAAAATTGGTAAAGCCATCGTGTATATTTTTTCATATAATCGCCAATGGGAAAACAATGTAATAAACTAACCACTTGATTCAAGTCGTTGATTTTTTCAATAACATTATGTGCATCACCTAATGGACAACCCTTCCCATAGCCATTCCATTAATTATTATTGCAATATCTATTTGAATCCTAAAGGACCAAAGAACGAATTACAATCTACTCAAAACTAATAAAGGAAACAATTATAAAAATCTTGTGAAAAATGGTTATTAAAGAAGGAAACATATGATAATAACTAGAAGGGTGAATTATATTGCGGCGTGTTTTGAATAATTACATGTAAACATAAGGAAGTTTTGAATATTGGAATCAAGAACAAGAAATTCTAGACAATATAAGTAATGTGGTCAATGTCATTCAAAATAGCAATATGAGGAAGCTACAAAGCCATGGAAACGATTTGAAAATAATTTTTTTACATTTAATTATATCCAAACTTTACAAACTATGAATTACAATCTTGGTTTAGTATATTATCAATAGGCTACCAACAAATGCTCAACAAAAAAGAAAAAGAAAAATAGTACCATTATATTAACAAAGGTAAGTAGTGACGAACCATATTGGCATGGCATCAAAATAATGAACAATTAAAGTTTTTTACAAGAAATTCTTTGATTCCATAACCATGGATTTTGTGGGGTCATGTTTAAGGAAAAAAGGTAACACATTTTATCAGCATAATGTGTTACATAACTACCAAATTCAATTTAAGACATCCATTTGCTATAGCATTCAATGACAGAATATGAGATGGACTATGCAGATAGCACTGAAAGACAATTTGATATGCAAGTCATGAAACAATAAACAAGAGAAAAATAAAAGAAACATATTTACAATGTTTGGTTTACACTAAAAGGTTAGAAATTATACTATAACAGATAAGTTTAACAAAGCTAAGAAATCTAAAAATGAGAATCTTAGAGTTAGGTACATCATCACCGATAGAATAGAAGACTTGTAGTGTCTATGTTTCTTAGCGAGAGAAAAAGGAAAAGAAATAAAATTAAATGCTCAACCCAAGTTCTATTGAGTATGGATGGCATTTATACAAATAAACTATATTGAGTATGGATGAAATTTGTGAGAAATAAAGGCCCGAAACTCACAAACAATTTAGTAAATATGTTTGATCCAATTCCTTTAACAATCCATGGTGTAGTGGAAAAGGTAAATTCATTTTCATGATGATAAATCATTTGAAACCGATAATGAAGATATTGTGCCTAGGTTGGGGAGGCATGTGTATGAATTTGAAGGAGTACACTATGAAAACCCCATAGGGTATATGAGCTCTGTATACTATGCACAATCATGAGTGTGGTGGTCTCATATGCGGTAAAAGATACCATGTAGTTTAATCACAATTAGGAACAATTAGGTTTAGGTGTATATGGTACAGCCCAACACAAAACAATTTAACAAAATTACCTTCTTATCAGAATCCTGCACATAATCAAAAATTTCAGAATCCAAATTGGGGGCAATGTGAAATTTCACTTAAATTCTTGATTCTTGTAGCTTCCCAAGTTAACCTTGTGAATTGGAGTAAAACCACAACAAAATTGCAAAATATCAAAATATTTTAAATTATTTTTATTAAAATATTTTTGTATGATTTTGAGGAGGAAATTACCATGAACATTTGGTCCTTTCATTTTTATGAGTTGAAAAATCATCTGGAGCAATTTTTTTAATTTGTGAATGCATCACCATAGTTCCAAATAATTTTTATTTTTAAAAAAAGTGAGATGATTGGTATTCATGGTTTAAAATAGAATGAGAGTGTGATTATACTTATGGTATAGCAAAATATAAAGTAATATAAAATGTGGTCAATGAAATTGGAAACATGAGTTTGTGTTCATCCCATTTCGACTATGAGATCGCTTGTCACTTCTGAAGACAACCTAAACCGAAAATTAGAAAAAATTGTAAGACTTAAAACAAAACCAAGGAAAATTGGAATAAAATTTCAGGCAACATTCTTGTCATGGAAAAATGTTACAATGTAAAATAAATTTATATACCAATCCAAACAACTATGAATGCTTGTGAGAATCATGGTGTAGGCAGACAAGAAGAAACATGACAAATACAAATCCAAACAGAACCAACACCGATTGTTTGTGTTTGAGGAATGGACAAGTTAAAATATTTGACAACAAGTTTAGAGGTCTATTAAATTCCATTTCCAAAATATTTATGATGGCTTGTCGGTGTATTTAAATATACTAATTGCAAAATTTATTTATTATAGAGCATTCAATGTTGAGTAGAGCATTCAATGTTGGGTGTTTATATTTTTCAATGTTTAAACTATAGAAAGCCAAAAATTTCAAAATTCCTCATTTTATTAATATAAAAAACTGAAATGGTTAGTTGCTTCATTGTTTAGTTGTTGCTCAATTGTTATTTTTTGTTGTATATTCTTTGTTTGTTGTTGGTTGGTGGCACTTTTCTTGCGACTACTCTTTTTCCCTTGGGCTCTATTGTAATATCATGATTTTGATAATTTTGGATCTGATACTATTGTAATATCTGACTTTTGGGCATTTTTGTACAAGGGTAAAGTCCCTTTAAAAAAAATATTTACTAGTAATAATAAAAAAGTTGAAATGGTCATAAAAATATTTCAACCAATCGAAAAATCACTTCAAGCTTTTAGAAAAATTAAATAAATATATATTTTGAAAAACTATATATTAAGTATAGAAAATGCCACGTGGATCATTGTGATTGGCTTGATAAAATAAGGAAAATGAATTTTTGATGACTATACATCCCGCCTACGGAAAGATAATAAAATTCTCACATAAACACCCATTAAATTGTCTTAGATTTAAATTTGTAGAAACAAAGTTATGACCTATTTAATGGTCGTGTCTAATTCTATTTTTTTGCGTGTTTTATTATCTATATATAGTATACATTGTATGTTTCATAATATTTATATAGTATATATTATATATGATAACTATAATATTAGCTATTATAGGTAATATAAACATTATTATATATTATTTAAATTTATGTATCCCAATTAGTCATAAAACATAATTATGTGTGTGTGTGTGTGTGTGTGTGTATATATATATATATATATATATATATATATATATAAAATACACATTGTATTACATAACAAGCGCTATATCCAATGCTTATAATAATTAAATTCTATATATTTTTCAAATGATAGGCTTACAACATGTGTAACTTTCAAACTCTTAGTTAGCTTTCTTATTAAAAACTCATATCTAGATTATCAACTATTAAGTTGTCACAACTTATAATGATGCATTTCAATAATTAGCTACAATCCAAGTGAAGTATTTTAACCATTTTATTTACATGAGCTACAATGACATTCACTTATGCAAATAACCCTTTCAAGAGAGTAAAAGAGAGATGACCATACAACATTTCCAAACAACTCTTTACATTTATTTATTACCATTCAAGTAGGAATGAAACAATGCAACCATCTACAATATACATTCACTTTCTTCTTTTTCTTGAAATCAAGTTTACATTTCTACACAAAAATCAACTTATCTAGTTATACTTTCCTTCATGTTAATACACACATTTCACTTTAACTTTGCTTGTAACTTTCAAAACAATTCATCTTCAACATTCAAGTAGAATTTAAACAATACAATGGTTCACAATGATTACAACAATAGGAAAAGTGTTTACAATATGAATAACAAGTCTTCCAACATAGATCCTTCATTCGATTCAAGGCCTTCTTTAACCAAAATGAGATGGGAGCAATGCTCACCACCCAACCAAAATTCAATGGAAAGAGGGTTACCCTTCCCATTGACCCTCAAGCCCTAACAAGGAATAACATCTATTAACCCATAATGATATGACAAGACGATAAAAAAAAAACAAGTTTAACACAAGCAATAAGAAAAATACAAGAAAGTTTTAAGGACCTACCTTGGAGGCATCTTATCCTCTTGAAAAACTCTCCAAACCAAGAAAAATCTTCAAGTCCTCCTTCCAAACTCTCCCAAAGCCAAAAGCAACCAAGAAATCACAAAAGCAACCAAGAAAACACCAAATCATAAACCATGGAACACCCATTTTCCTCCTCCAAGCTCTCTTATTTATATATTTTTGAGAGGCAAGGTGAGGTGGAGTCCACATAGGATTTCCAACAAGGAAAACCCATGTGCATTCCAAAATGGTAGGTGCACACAAGCCAAGCCCCATAAATAAAGTGTAAGAGAAGTAAAAGCAAATATTTTCAAAATCATTCACATGTAAGGAGGTTCATTAAAATTCCATCATCCCAAAAAAATCATCTTCCCAAAGTCAAAAAGTAAAACTCATAATAAAAACATGGAGTGAAAAAGAAGTGAAAATTTCATTAAAAAAAAAGAAAAGGACAAATTTAGCCTTTCAAAAATCTACCTACCCAAAAGGTATGGGCTTGGGGAAATTTTGGGAGTGTGGGACAAGGTAACCCTCTCCCACACACTTCCCAAAATTGCTCCAAGGCCAAATCCGAGTTTTCAAGATCAAAATCAACTTAAATGCTCATGCTCAAGGAAAAATTCATAATAAATGAGATTTCAATCAATCAAAATGTCATTTATTTAAAAACAATAAATTAAAATAATAAGATTAACACATTAGGTTAAGATATTAACTTAAAATCATAAAATCAAAATAAGCCAAACTAGGAAAATATTAAATTAAAAATCACATGGGTTACAAAAATAAAAAGGGGGTGAGGGACTCCACAACTCACACACTTAAAGAAAATAAATCCTTAATCAATTTAAAATAAAAGGTAAAAATCAAAAGGGGAAACACACCACATGAGAGTTAAAATAATTAAAACATTATCAAATAACAAAAGGGTCACTTATACATTAGCAACACACCCACACACACACATCCATGTGCTCAATGGTGACCATGGTTAACACATGTTATTCCTGGATTGTTGGTCTCCCCCATCTCGATTTGGTATTTTATAGTGTTCATGAATATACATGTCTGTCACCTACACACTCCAAACGAAGCATCATACCCACATGACAAAACATATAGTATAAAATATAAATCCATTCACAACAATCAAACAATTCACGTGCAATTCAATACATATAAATTTCAAAATCAATTTCTCAACATCTATAGTTTGAATGATTAATTTAATGATATTTCATACTCATTCCATATACCACATACATACTATATCATAACAATTTCTAATTTTCATTTATACTCTACAAATCATGAATTCAAAATCCACATTCCTGATAAAAATCATCACATCAAAATATTCCATGACTATAACATGTGACATATTCCTAGTGATGTTAGAACATACACTTCCATCAAATTCCTGCAAGGTTAGCATAACATGATCAAGGGGAAACACAATAATATAACTATTATATCCTTGCAAGGTTAGTATTAATCAATGAAATCAAAATGTCATAGAACTGTCTTAGGCATCCTATGCCCCAATTCACATAGTCAAACTAAAATGTCTCCAATCCAAATATCCAATACAATATAATAATAATCAACACATATCATAATGAAACACATGAAGAACAATTATACTAACAATACACAATGCGTAAGGGAAGTGGGCACTACATAAATATTTTTGAATTTTTGAATTTAGTTGTACAGGGGAGGTATAACACAATATCAACCTAATGAGAGCCTCATGAGGAGGAAATTTAGATCCGATAGATATGGGAGGCATACTCCTCAATTATTCCAAATAATCATGCTTATCTGTGAGTGGTACAAAGGTGATAATATGTGCCATAAAAGTCTTGAGAAGAGAACCATGTCGAATAGATCCAAAAGAAGCAACATTTGATGGGTTAGACCTATGAGGAGGAATGGAAAAGTGAGATCCACTAGAGATAATGTGCACAATATAGGACCGAAGAGGATTCATAGAAGACCGAAATTCACTAGAGATAATGTGTGCACTAGAAGATTGATGAGGGGGCCTAAATTCACGAGATCCATAGGGATAATATGTGTACTAGAAAAATGATGAGGAGGCATAGAAGGGCTAGAGTCACTAGTGATAATTTTTGACCTAAGAGGGTAAGAGCCACTAGATATAAATGTTATCCATATTTCACCCCGTGCCAAATATTGGATCAACCACGATCCCGCATAAGAGGAAACAGAGTCAAAAGGTAGACAGAAAAGGCTTCAAAATTGGCTAAGTATAAAGGTGTAAGTGGAGAATGTCAAGTGTCAGTATGGCGATGTTTCAAGGGGTGAATAGAGAAAAGATTTCTAAATGAGCGCTAGACTGCCGTGTGTCCCAGGGGAAAGTGGACTGTCGGGGAAAAAGTTGGTTCTTTGCCCCTTGATATCTCAAAAGGGGTAAAAGTTACAAAATGGCTCGTAACTCTGCCCAAGGCAAAAGTCGATCTAAGCCCGAATCAAAGCCAAAGCAGAATCGGAAGAAAGGGAAGAAAGGGAACAGAGGAATAATGAACCAGCCTTTAATCTAGAGAGCTTTCCCATTTTGCAAGGTCCCACACCTTGGGGAAAGTTTAATGTTATGCAATCATACCAAATGAGTTTTCCTTAGAAAAGCAAACCTGTAGAACTCATTTGGGGGTGCTGTGATTTTGCACTAAAATTTTTGGCACGCCTAGTGGGACTAAGAAGTCTCCATCTTATTACAGTAGGGATTGATGTACACTTGCTTTGTGATTCTGGCTTTTAATAATTCTTAAAATTGTACATTTGGCGACTCCAAAAGAAACAAATCTACTGGTTTTAGTAGCCCAAGCTTGGGAGATTCATGAGAAAAACCCAGTCTAGAGCAAGGAAAGAAGGTATATTTGAATACTTGCATCTATCCCCAAGTAGAGAAAGGAGAGGAAGAAGAGTTTAGAGGTCTCCATCTCCACCAAGCAAAACCTTGTCAACACCTCCACCTGTAAGGCCTTTCTTTCAGTCTGTAAGGATTCTTAGGCTAATCAAAATGGCACAACCAAATCCATATGTCAACTTCACCGGCAGTAGTCCACTCGCCTTGAATGCACAAAACCTAGTTCCGATTGCAGCATTAAAGAGCATCCCACATTTCATTGGGGAAAATCAAACTTCTCCTGGTGACCATGTCCAAGATATTACAAATGTCTATACAATCCACGAGATCCATGAGATGGACATTGCATTCAAGTTTCTCACCTCTTCATTCAAAGGGAAAGCTTCACAATGGTCCGAGTCTTGAAGCAGGCTCTATCCAGAATCGGAACCAAGCCGTTGTGCATGGATATTCACAATCAGCTTTGGGGAAAAAGGTGATAACTTGTCTTTTTGGAGCAATTAACAACAATGAAGAAATCCTTGAGCGAGCAAATCAAAGACTTCAACCTCGATTCCAGCGGACACAGGGATAGGATTCCAATAGTAGTAAAGCCCACAAATGAAGGTGCCTTCTTATACTTTCTTAGGGCTTTAAATTTTGATATTCCTCTGATGATTTAGTCAATGGGGGGCACTACATTACCTGTAGCCTATAGCCTCTCCATAGGGGCTGAGAATCATTTGATTCAAGCTGGAAAAATCACTCCTAGGCCATCCATGCCTCTGTACCCTAAGTTAGGAAGCCCATATACTAGCCAAGTACCTACATTAGCTCCTATACCCACCCCTAGGAGTCAAATCTCAATTGAAGCTTCCACTTCATCATCTAATACCTCTAAAGATTTTTAGGAAGTGGTGATGAAGAAACTTCAGAACTTTGGGAATGAGCTAGTGACCATCAAAAGACAACAAGCTTAGAGTTCCAAGCCATACCAGCCCCAGGCTCAATATCAAGCTAGACCCCAATATCAATACAAAAGGTCACCACCTCAGACTATGAATCAGATCCAGAACCAAGGAAAACCCCAAGTTGCTAGACCTTTCAGGCCGTATGATCCTAACACAGCTTCAACATCAAGGGCATTGGTTCCTACATAGAACAATATGGCACAGGAATATGATTGGTGTTTTCCATGCAGATAGTCACATAACCAATCAACATGCTTTAATGGTGCTCTAAATCAGGCCTTGATGGTGCAAAACAGTATGGTGCCACAAGAACTTGGCCAAGAGGAAGATCAACAACAAGGAGCTCAACAAGGTGGACCCCAAATGAAACTATGCTAGTAAACTGGCAGGCCGAAGACTTCTGTGGGATGAATAAGTTCCCTTCTCAAAGTGTAGTTGTCAATACATGGTCCAAAAAGAGAAGTATTGGGGAGGGTCGCCACTGAATTCAGGTGAACCTTAATCTTCCATCACTCCACAAGGTCCTGGTGTTCCAAGTGTAACTCCAAACATACAAAACCAATCCAAGCCACCTCCCAAACCTAGTCAAGCACCGGTTGTAACAGCCCATGTGTAAGAAAGAAATGTGTCTAGGAAGGGGCAGCAAAAAGGACAACACATTCAATATTATTGAGCAGATGAAAAGGACAAGTGTGAACATTTCACTATGGGAGTCACTGGCCATTCCAGGGCAGAGGGATCATTGCAGACTGCCATGTAGAATTGGTCAAGTTCAAATCACCCCCTAACCAACAAGAAAGAGTGCTTGCCAATGCAGTTCAGCCTAGGAGGAACCATGGAGAACAACAAGGTAAAAACATGAGACCTCCTCCCTTCTATGTCTCATTAATTATTGGAGACAAATTAGTACACAATTGTATGATTGATTCTGGGGCTAGTAGTTCTGTGATGCCCAAACAAATAGCTGATTAGTTGGGTCTCCAATATGAGGTCATCTCTAGAGGAGTAGTCCAATTAGATGGGACAATAGTGACTACTGTGGGAATCATCAAGGATCTGAGTCTCACTCTACATGCTTGCCCTAATGTGACTATTTCTCAAAATGTGTCAATCATAGACTTGCCACCACATTTTTCTTTGTGTATGTCCAGGACTTCACTGCCAAAATTGGAGGCTACCTATCTGCTGATTGGTCACATATGCTCTTTAGGACAAGGTATGGAGCAAAGGCCATAATCAGATATGAACCTATTGTTGATTATCATATTGAATCCTATGTGCCTAGCCCAATCAATGCCAACTGCTCATATTTTGATCAAGAGGGCCTCCTAAGCACTTCTGAAGTAAATACCAAGGTGGGATGTATCCCAGACTTGACTCTTGATGATTGAGCCAACAAAAGTCATGCTTTTTACCCTTATAGGGAAATGGAAGAATTTGAGCTAGGTGTCTATTACCTACACGAAGAGAACCAACCTCTTCCTAACCTAATCAAGCCAGACTACAAGGATGACGATGAGGTATGGCAATTATTTTTGATGGTTCAAGGAGTAGACAAGGAGCTGGAGGAGGAGCCATGATTGTGTCCCCCAGAGGTATGAGATATTATTCAACCTTCATATTCTAGTTTTCTTACTCAAATAACACTGCTGAATATGAGGCTTTAGTCCAAGGTCTTCATTGGGCAAGGAAGCTGAGGAGTCAATAACTTGCAAGTATTCGGTGACAGTGAACTAGTTGCCAATCAAGTCGAGAGGACTAAACGCTGTCAAAAATTCCGTGCTCAAGAACTAAAAGAGTAGGGTATTGGATCTCATGGAGGATTTTGAGGCCTTGATGATCGTGTCCATACCCAGGAAGGAGAATGAAGCTGCTGATAGACTTGCAGCAGTTGGAGCAACGTTTGATGTGGTTGATAGCATCAAAGGAGACAGAGAACAACCACATATCCATGTGGTTGTGAGGCCAACAATACCAGATAATAATACATGCTAACAGATGTTTGAGAATGATCAACGAGATCATTAACTTTCTATAAGAAGAAGCTGAATTCTCAGCTATAAACCAAAGCAGACTAGAAGCGAGGGATGGAAACCATATAGTAGAGTGTATACAAACAAGCTTCCCAAAGGCTTAGTGACACTATAATTTTTTTCAATCCTAATGATCGGTTAAGAAAAGAGAAGGCTAACATGCGGATCAAAGGAGAAGATTCAGAGTCAATCCCAGTTGAAGAAGACAAAACACTTCAAATTGGCAATGTGGCCACCAAACAAGAAAGGTAAGAATTCATACAACTTTGCTAAGAATTCCCTGATGTGTTTGCTTGGAGTTATGAAGACCTAAGGGGGTTCAATCCAAAGCTAGCACAACATAGAACTAGATCTAGCTTCTCAGCCCATTAGGCAGAAGTAGAGACCAGTCAACCCCCATATTGAGCCTCTAATGAAGAAGGAGTTGAACAAGCTGATAGAGGCAAACATCGTATTTCCAATTAAACACTCAAGTTGGGTTGCAAATCTGGTCACAATTAGAAAGAAAAATGGAGAAATCAGGTTGTGTGTTGACTTGGATTTGAACAGAGCCTCCCTCAAAGACCACTATCCACTCCCTTTAATGAAGCAAATCTTGTAAGTAGTGTCCAGGTCGGAAAAGTTCTCCCTCCTAGATGGCTACTTAGGGTACAACCAGATCATAGTGAAAGAATATGATCAATTCAAAACAACTTTCACTACCAAATGGGGCACCTATGCCTATAGGAAAATGCCATTTGGATTGTCCAACGCTAGAGCCACTTTTCGAAGGAAATGGATATGGCATTCAAGGGCTGATCAACAAAATAGTGTTGATCTATCTAGATGACATTATAGTGTTTTCTAAGAATGTAGCGGGAGTTTTGGGGTGTCACCAACCCCAAAAATGCATATTCTTGGTCCATGAAGGCAAGCTTCTAGGCCATATCGTATCAAAGGAAGGATTGGCAATTGAACCGGAAAGAGTTCAAGAAATAAGAGCATTTCCATTTCCAAGTCACAAGAAGGCTCTTGAAAGCTTCTTGAGAAAAATCAATTTTGTCTGCGGTTTGCTCCAAAATTTGTTGCCCTTATTAAGCCAATAACGTTGATCTTTGAAGAAGAGCTTAACATTCGGTGGAAAGTGAAGGAAAAGCAAGTTTTGAGGTTATCAAAGAGGCCATATCACAAGCCCTAACTCTTGTGAACCCAGATTTTCCAAAGACTTCATATTGTATGCCTTTGGAGCGGCGACACAATTTCTGCAATCTTGGTGCAAAAAAAAAAAAAGTACAGAACAACTAATTGCTTTCTTCACCAGAGTCGGAAGATTATGAAGTAAGGTACTCCTTCATTGAGAAGCAAATCTGGCGGTAATCGGAGGAATGAAAAAGTTTAAGCATTTGGTTTCAAACAAAAAAATCCAACTATTGGTCTCCCATGCGAGAGTTAAAGAATTTCTTCTCGTGAGGACCTAAATGAAAAGCATTAGGATGGATCACTTGTGTCATGGAATATGACATTGATATCAAGGTCGTCAAGCTGGTCCATGGGAAGGGGTTGTGTGAGCAATTAGCCTCGGGTCAACAAGATGAAACAACCAACAAAAATGAGGTTGTTCTTTTTCTACAAGATGATCAAGAAGAAGGGAGAGATGATGTACCTACTCCTTGTTGGACCCAAGACATGGTGCACTTCCTTCGAATATGCATATGTCCTCATGGGATGGATAAAGCAAAAAGAAGGCATTTCAGGCTACAGGCCATCCAATATGTTCTTATTGATGGTGTCTTGTTCAAGAGGGACATTAATGACATTCTGTTGAGATGTATTGGGATAGATCGGTGGAGAGGGTGCTACTGAGAATTCCATGTTGAAGAAGTTGGAGGCCATTTTGCTTCAAGAGTGACAACACTTAAAATCATGAAAGCGAGATATTATTGGCCTAGAGTGTTTAATGACTGCTACACATGGATCAAAAGGTGCAAGAATTGTGCATTCTTCAAAGGCAAAGAAAGGCTAGAACACTTCCATTGCACCCAATCTCAGTTGATCAACCTTTCATGCAATGGGGATTGGACTTCATTGGAGTCATCAATCCAAACTCAATCCAAGGTCACAAATGGATCCCGACAAAGAATGATTATTTCACCAAATGGACCGAGGTAGTGGCACTTGAGGAAGCAAATGAGTCTAGTATCCTGGATTTCTACGAAGGGATAGTGATCAAATTTAGAGTGCCACCACCATCATATCAGACAATGCATTAGCATTTATAGGTTCCAAGATCACAGAATGGGCTGTCAAGAATGGGACTTATTTGAGTACTTCATCAAACTATTACCCTCAAGGTAATGGCCGAGTTGAGTCCACAAACAAGAACCTCTAAAGAACATCGAAGACCTGGCACACAAAGCTCAAAATGACCTTGTGGGCTGATAGAATAATGCCCAAGAGATCTACAGGCAACTCTCCATTCAAGCTCATCTATGGGAAAGAGGCAGTGTTGCCTATATCACTTGAGTTTCTATCATTGGAGCTCTTGAAGCAACCAGAGATGTCTGAATTTGGACCAATGGAGGCCAGGTATGCAGAGCTGATTGAATTAGAAGAAATCAGAGAGCATGCTCTCCAAGCAATAGAGAAGAATCAAGCTTCAATCAACAAATGCTTTGTGAAGAAGACAAAGGCAAGGACCTTCCAGGAAGGAGACTGGTTTTGAAATGGGATGTACATCGAGAAAACTAGGAAGGCATTCCAAATTTGATGCCATCTGGAGTGGCCCCTATATGATCACAAGATACAAAAGTAACAATGCTTTCCAATTGTCTACATTGGAGGGTGAAGAGTTACAGATTCCAAAATGGGAACTATCTTAAGCAATCTTCTTACTAAAAGGGGGTTCTCACCATGTACATATTAGTTTAGTTTTCTCTTTCCTCTAAGTGCTTATGCACATTGTCTTGTTGTAGTGTAGATTTCTTTTCTCCTAAGTGTTTTGCACGCTTTGCATGTTCCATTTGGAGCATGTATGATTTCAAATTTTGTATATAGTGTGGTGTTGTTTTGTTGCTCTCATACAGTGTTTGGACTCGACATTTGGTCAAGATAAGTTTTGGTTCTAATGGGTTTCCAAGCGGCCCAAGGGTCAGTTTTCAAAGTTTAGATCAGTAGTAGGCTATCACTCATGACTCCATGCCCAACGGATATGACAAGGCAATTGGTATTTTCATCTAGCAGGCAGATACCCCTGTGAGTCACCAAATTGTTATCCATATTTCTCCCTCGTGCCAAATATTGGATCGACCACGATCCCACATAAGAGGAAACAGAGTCAAAAGGCGGATAGAAAAGGCTTCAAAATTGGCTAAGTATAAAGGTGTAAGCGGAGAATGCCAAGTGTCAGTATGGTGCTGTTTTAAGGGGTGAATAGAGAAAAGGTTTCTAAATGAGTGCTAGACTACCACGTGTCCTAGGGAAAGTGGACTCGGGGAAAAAGTTGGTTCTTTGCCCCTTGTTATCTCAAAAGGGGTAAAAGTTGCAAAATGGCCCGCAACTCCGCCCAGGAAAAGTCAGCATCTAGGCCCGAGTCAAAGCCAAAGCGGGAATCGGAAGAAAGGGAAAAAGATAAAAGTGGACCCGTAGGCCCAATTATTGTTCCAATCTGGCTGTCACGTGTCCCATATCAAAAGGGGACCCATTTTTCAAGTTGTTTTCCCATCCTCCTATACGGACCGATCAAACTTCGAAGGGGCATATCTTTCGACTAAGAGCTCAAAATATTGCAAATCTAACATCGTTGGAAAGATCTCGGCCTCACCCATGCCATGGAGGTTCAGAAACTTTAATTTTGAGGAGGTTAGGTGAAGAAAAATGGAGAAACATCTTCGAGGCTTTGATCAGGATCTTCTTGCCTCAACAACCAGATCAGATTTGATCTGCTTTCACCATTTCCTCTTCCTTCAGTGCCGAACCAAGGATTGATGCGGTAAATATAGATTTGGGGAGAGATTTCATCGAGGCATTAATAACAACGGTGGTTGAACTTCAACCTGATTTTCCCGCTTCTCTCTCTTTTCTTCTTTCAGGTTGAATCTATAAATACGGGAGCAAGATTCGTTGTAAAGGGTTGGACATTCTTTGTTTTGTAGGCTCCCTCCTCCTAGCAAAAGGATCTGTGGGGTTCAGGCCTTCTATCAAAATTGCATTACGTTTTTGCCTCTTGCTACTTTGTAATGGACATGTATCAATCTACTGAGAGAAATAAAACACGTATGTGATCGATTTTGATCATCTCTTGCCTTTTTGCTTTCATCCGGTCTTCCATTACATATATGGCTATCTCACTTGTTCATTGTATGCATTTTGTTGGTTTGTGTCTATTAGCAAAATAAGTGTTCATCATTCCTTTGGTGCATCACCTGGTAGTTTAGTTATTGTTTATTTCTTGTACCCCTTTCTTATCCTTGTCTCCTTGGCAAGTTTTAGTTTAGGTTTAGAGATAGACCCTCTGCAAGCTCCCATGCATGCACCTAAACAGAGGAATAAGGAACCAACCTTTAATCTGGAGATCTTTCCCATTTTTCAAGGTCCCATGCTTTGGGAAAGTTCAATGTTATGCAATCACACCAAATGAGTCTGCCTTAGAAAAGCAAACCTGTAGAACTCATTTGGGGGTGCTGTGATTTTGCACTAACAATAACATGTAAATTAGGCATTTTAGAATTATGACTAGGAAAGATAGGAAGAGGATCCTCAAGAGGTATATCACGAACTGTGACAACTTAATTATGTTGAATAACAATGAGGCATTGGTGTATGATAGATGGGACATCCATAAGAGAATGTGACCAAGGGATACATAAACACATGCCACCCGAGCTAAGAGTGGAAGCCATGATAAATGGTACTTGTGTAGTAACAAAGATGCCACTGATAGGTAGAATAATATGTCCATAGGCTGAATTAGAATTATGTGTGATGCACTTTTTAGAATAGTTGTATGAACAAAGTATCTTTAGAGTAAATATATTATACTTATTATGTGCATAAACCAAAAAAATATGTATGGGGATATGATCAATAAATGCATGAATAAACCAAGTATCTAATAAAAGTGTATCATCTATATTAGAGTTATAAAATGTAATAACAACTAGAGAAGGTATCATAGGAATAATAATTCCAATAATTACATATAATTGGTGATCATAAGGAGGTGGTAGTTGATGATGAGAAATATGCACGTTTAAAGTAGATTTTTAGTGTTATTTTATGAAGTGGATCGTTAAATATTTTTAGCTTTGGATTATAATTGGTAGGCTTGTAGGATTTAACAGGCCCATCCCATTCAATTGCATTTGTATCCATATGATCTCGAATAACATGTTTAATATTACATTGGTGATAGTAGCATAGAAATTAGAATAAAAATCTTACCATGAGACTTGCTCTCATCAACCTCAAGCGGTGGAGGGAGAGACTTGAGATTGCATTCAAGTAATTGTTTGAGTATAATGTGTGGAACATGAGGTAAACACGTGAATTAACATCATGTAGGCTATACATTTAATCTAGTAGGTGGGATATGACATTGTCGAGTTTTCTTAGTAGTAGTATTTTTGTCACTAATCTTAATTTTTATTGTAGATTTACTTGGAAAGTTGGCACTAGAGGTAGTAGAGGAACTAAAAACATACTTAAGCCTATTCATATGTAGTAACTTGGCCACACGCTATTTGAGTGTATGTCATAAATGATCAAATAAAGAGAAATTATCAACATAATTGATTCTTACGAAGGGGAAAATGAGATTTATGTTAAGAGATCATGAAGTTCTCTATCAACCAAGATATTACTCATTTTAGTGAGCAAGTCTTATAACATAAAATATAGTCACTAATGTTCTCATTAGACCCTTGTCAGTGGTTTAGACATTTGAGTATAGGAAATTTTTTCCTAATATTGATAGAAAAGCTGTGCAAGAATCGATTTTCCAAAGTAGTAAACGATCACACATAATGATTTGGAAAATTATATAACCTTTGACTTGTAAAGTCCTTGAGGCTTATAAGGAAAAGCTTTGCAATTAAAATATCATTAAATGCATATTCAAAACAAGCCAAAAGGAAATATTGAAGATGTTCTACAATGTCAAATGTAATGTCCCATTTTCCAATCAAAGACCTTTGACCCATTTTGTCAACCCGGCGACGAAAAGGAAAAATATAAGGGTGATTTAAGTTATAATAAATTATTATGAAGTGCTATGAAAAAATAAAATAAAATTATTAAAGAACTTATATTAATTTATTTAGCTTAGTAAAAATAAATTGTAATCCCTATGGAAAATACACTTTGCCTCGAGGGACAAAAGTCATTGTAAAGGAATTTATTATATTTTATTCCTCTTAGAAAGGATAATGACGACTTGGGCCAAAGGGGAGTAATGAAGCCTATGAAAGATAAAAACATAATTAATTTATGTGTTTCCCTAGAGAAATGCGACTTGCACTAGGAGGGAAATGTTGTTGGGAAAAACATTTAATATGGGAAAATATTAAATGTTTGCATAGGGAAAATCATGTGAGCTCATTGGCTGGTTTGGAGGTTGGTTGTTGGCCCTTTTCCTTTAAAAGGGAAGTTGACTTGCCTCTTCCATAATCCATATTTTTATATGATATTTCTCTTGCATTTGATCTCTAAGCTTTTGCGTAAAAAATTCCAAGGACGAAACCACTTGCGAATTCTACCTCTTGTGGACGAAAACCCCAAGAGTTTGAGAGGGGTTTTCACTCGTAAATTCTTATTGATTGTAATCAAATTTTCAGTCTATTTCAAGCTTTTCCAACAAAGTGTTATTGAAGACTTTTTGAAGCATTTTGGTGAATAAAAATGCAACAGTTTTTCTATTGGATCGACTCACTTTGGGACTGTTTGGGCATTATTATTGAGGTATTTAGATCTGCAAATCATTGTCTAATATCTCATAATTTCTGTGAATGAAAATACCCAAGTTTCATAATTCTTCTGAGGGTTATTTGCCAATTTTATAATCAGATTTCAGATCTGATTTATGAGTTGATTTGGCATTCAAAAATTCTGATTTTTATATGAATGAGTTCCTAAAAATATAGGCAAGCATCTGGGATAGAGAAAATAATTTTTGGAGCTCATTTGATGCCCTAAATGTGTGGGCCGAAATAGTAGGAGGGTCAGATCTGCATGTTTGGTAGTTGTTGTTATAATTTGGTTTACATCATCTTGTTCCTTGTATTTTTCCAAGTTCGGGCATATGTCATTTGCCTAGATCGGAGTTGTGTAGAGAAAGTTATGCTATCTTGAAGATTGCAGCAGTTAGGGTTTCAAATTTAAATTATTTTCCAGCTGTTGTAGAATCTGATTTTCACCATAAATTCTCTAGGGTTGTTCCAAGGGTTTGGGAGTAAAAATAATTATTGTATGCTGATTTTGGGTGTGTTTGCATATAAAACCCTAGTCGCTTTTTGCATAAATTAATCTCAGTTGCCCTAGTTTATTTCCCATAGCTGCCAAAAGTATATTTTATTATTTTATAAAGTGGGAAAAATCTCTTATTTGGGCAAAATATCTATTGGGGATCTTTCAGTGGTATCAGAGCAATGTTCCTCCCACCTGGAGGGTTTTGATTTGATGCAACCACGAGAGGTTGGTGATAGAGCTAAATCATGGGAGTTAAATAGAAAAACTTTCCATGGGATCATGGACAGAGATCTTCTTAGGACTATGATTACTACCCAACAATAACTGATACAATCCATGCAACAGATGATGGAGAGGATGGCCTTGGATAGGCCAAGAGATAGAAGAGATAGTTTGAGAGCCAGATAGGATCGGAGGCCTAGATCATCATCATTTTCTATTCACAAAGGTCCAACACCTGCAGGACAAGGAAGCATAAGTGATTAGCATATTTGAGGAGTATAGCATTCTTCCTCAAGATGTTAAGGAGAATTTTCCTTTCATGGACTACATGGACATGCACCCAAGTATTGGCTACAAGACTGAGCAGGCAAGGAAGAAATCTCACTTGTAGCTTCTAAATGGTTGATACGTGGAAGGAATAGAGAATCTTCACAAATGGATGATACAACTCTTCATGAGAGAGTTGTGGTGTCTTCAAGTTCCAATGAGGTATGCAAAAATTTATATGATGAATTTGATAGACATGCTGATTTGACTAAGGAAGACATGGGAAATGTCTTACCTACATCATCCTTGCAAGAAGTTTCACTAGAAATTCCTACTTTGGAGGCTAGCATAGAGCATGTTAGTGTTATGGATAGCAATTACATGGATTATGTTGGTGCAATTTATGGGTTTGCACACTTTACTCTAATTCTCCATGTTCCATTTTTACTCCAAAACATCCTTGTGGCTCGAGCTGAAGATCTGTAACTCGTTTGATCCAGTTGAATGTTTTCAAACCGCCTCAATGTTGTTATTCTGCCCCTTTTTGAAACAAAATCCAAGTTTCCCCTTTATTTGTGCCCTAGTTTTTCATGTTGCATGGGCTGTGTTATTTTTCCTTGGCCAAAGAGTGAAAGAAACCCGTGTTTGATCGAATTCCATTTTTATGAGGGTGAAATCTCACTCCCCAAGCTTAAATCATCCCCACATCATGTTTCGTTGGATTCAAAACCAAAAAATCCATCTTCTTTGTGAGAAAATTCGATTTCAGAAGCATCCCCTACGTTTTTTCATTTTGACGGGCATACGGGCATGTTCTACCCATCAAATTTATCAAGGCAAAGTTTATGCTGACATGGTAGGCTCTCATTGGCCGGGTGTGGTCGGAAGAAATGTTATAACTTGTCAAATTTTCAATTTTTGGTGAAGGGAGAATTTGCTCCATGGCCCCGCATTTGCCTAGTGTGCCTACATGGCATGATTTGATTGGACAGATGGAGCAGCGAGTGGCGGAGGTCACTTAAAAATTTTGCCTTCATTTTTTGCAAATTTCTCAAAATCAAATTTACCTCGAAGGCCCAAAGCGAATGAGAAGTTGACACGTGGCACAGAAAGGCCAGGCGGATGCGAAGCACTTGGGAAATTTTTGATGTTTTTGGCTCAAGGTGTCAGAGGAAAAATTTGGCCCGTGAGCCCGCGACCAATGGGAAGGCGACACGTGTCCAAGAAAGTTAGCATGTGAAAGGGGCGGAGTTTGTGAAAATTTTGAAGTTTTTAACTTCAAAATGTTGAAGTTAAAATTTTGCCCGCAAACCCGTGCCCAATGAGAAGTGGACACGTAGCACAGTGATGTCGAAAGGAAAAGCGGGAGTTAGAAAATTTTTCAAAGTTTTTGGCTTCAAATTGCTAGGGGAAAATTTTGATCCGGAGGCCTGCACCCAATGAAAGGTGGACACGTGTCCAGGAAAGGCCATATCAGGGGGCGGAAGTTTTGAAGACTTTGAAGTTTTAACTTCAAAGTGCCAAAATCAATTTTTTTGCCAAGTGAGGGCTGCAACCAATAAAAGCGGACACGTGTCAGGAGGAGAAATGGAAATGAGGGGCCGAAGGAGAAGTTCGTGAATTTTTGCCCCTATGTTTAAAGGGTAAAAAATGCAAGGTAGTCCCACGATCAATGGAAGGAGGACACGTGTCCATGATAGCAAAGGGAGTGGGGATTCGGGAATGGTTGGGATTTTTGCCTTTGGAGGCAAAAATCTCAAAATCAAAAATAAATCCGCCAAGGAGCGATGAGGAAAAATTGAAGGTGTCCCCCAGCATCCAATCAGGGGGCGACACGTGGCAGAAGGAGCAGCGGGTGTTCGGGCCCACGGAGGTTTTGAGAAAATTTTCCTTTTCTCAAAAAAGGAGAAAAATTCATAAAGTTGGCCCGCGGTTCTTGGTGGGGCCCACAGGAGGACACGTGGCGTGTCCAGGGGGCTCGCGGGGAAAATATTCAAAATTTTCCCGAGGTCGAAAAAGTTTTAAAATGCATTTTTGAAGGCAAAGGTCCAGTCCAATGGTATTTGGGCGCGTGTCCCACCTCATCCAAAGACAAAAGGAGAATATTCGAGATCCCATCTGACACGTGGAGGGCAGAAATTTAAAGTTGATTTTAATCAACGGTTCTTTATGCATTCTCATTTTTGGGCGCCATGGAAGCTCCAGGAAGCTTGGATTCATCATTTCTTCACCAAATCACATGAAATTTTATATGAATCCGCATCCCCTCGGCCCTCTGAGTGCAATGGCATCATTCATTTGAGCTATTTCGGTGCCCTATAGTGATTTTCATGAAATATTTTCCTCGGCCGTGAAAATACGTGAAATGTAAAAATAAAAAATTGCGAGTTAAAAATGGTAAGGGAAAAAGGTAAAAAATGATTGCAAATGCATGCTGGCATGGTGGAATGCCAAAACGTGACTCAGGATGGATAAGGATCCGAGTTCATGCAATATTTTAAAATATTTGTGCATCTCTGGCATTTGGCGAGTTGTTTCACAGTTTTATATCATTTTTCATCAAATGGATAGGGTTTTGTAACAAATTTGATCCCTTTGGCATATTCTTTGCTTGGGATGCAAGGATCCAAGTTGGCAGAGGGTATATGATGTAGTTTTGGAAACATTTTGGGGGTTGGTGGAGAATTTTGGAGAAAAGAGAGAAGAATTTTCATAGGGAAAACTGGAAGAAGTCCATTTCCTTTTTGGAGAAACTGCCTGAGAGCCATTTTAATTCCTGTTTGCATCAAATGTTCATCATGTTGAGTTGGTTTCAGCTGTAAAGCCATCAACAAGCTTTGAGATTGTTTAAATAACATTCCCTTGCTGATATATTTGATCAAATTCTTGGATTAACTAGTTTTATCTCTTGGAAAAGCTTGCATGCACTTGTATTTCAGTATGTTTTCAATTTGTGTTTCATGCTCATGTTGCAATCTTGTGTTTGGGATCTTTATTGGTCATACATGGTCTCATTTCTTGTAGAGGGTTTGAAGGCATCTGCAATCTTCCATTCAGAAGAGCATTCATTTGAGTGGAGATAAATAGATTTAAATCCATCTTACCTTCCTTGTAAATTGAGGGTATTTACAAACCTTTGGGTGTACCTTAGGACATGATCTAACAAGGGGTTCTAAATGCTTTATTGATATTTTTCTTCAAGCCTTTGTGGCAGGCTATCAAAGTTTGTATGAAATAGTGCAGATTTGGGCATCCATTGTGCACACATCCTGGTTAAAAGAGCACTTTAAATTCATTGAAACATTTATGCTTTGTTTAGGTGTTGTAATTCTTTTGCAAGGTTTCCCAAAGAAGGTGATGATTTCTAGCTACTCTTGTTCCAAGGTCTCTCATCATAATTTCATTTTAAATTAACTCATCCTACCTACAATACCCCTACATCTAGCATTGTGTGTCCACAAAAGAATTCAATCCTTTCACAAAAATGCACAAGGTTGATCAGGGTTTTATCATGTCTTTAGCAACTCTAGCTTTGTTTTGAGAACATTTCCATCATTTAGTAGTGACAGCTCCTTTGAGTTTGGATAATGGATATTTGATCATGTTTTCACAAAGCTTCCTCCACACCATATGCAAAACACAAGGATATCTTCATCTCCTTACCACATAGGGGCTGCAACATAGGTTCTCTTACCTTGGTTGATAGGCACAACCTAAAATAGTGAGGGTTAGATCAAAACCCTCATGAAGGTGCTATCCACTCCCTCAATTCTTGAATGCAAACAAGCAGATAGGTGTGATCCCCGGCTACAAACGACATACAAAACATCTATCTATCCTTGAGTGTCTTGTGCAGATTCATGATGTTGTTCAAGTTGTGAAGGAGATTAAATTTGGATACCAATAGATTCGTTGGTTGATCATAAGGCATTTTCTAATATGGTAGTCACATCATCTACACATGGAGAAAAATCAAATTATAGCAGCCATGGATGTTCTGAACAAAGGCCTATGATTTGGGAAGAGGTTGATGTTTGCAATGAAAGCGTGGAGGAGGATCCTAAGAGTTTGATTTGGGACAACGTTAATTTATCTCCCCACTCTCATGAGATGGCAACCCTTACACATGGAGAAACGAATGAAGAAGAGTCTACAAGCGTTGGCATTCAAAGTACACGTGTTGGATATGAAAATTCCACGGAAGATGCACTTGTGAAGCTTGAAGACATGGCAAAAGAGTATGACAGGTATTCTGATTTTTATGACAACAGTCATGTTTCTTTACCCCATCATGAGAGGATGCCCATTTTACATGAGGATGACAATGCCATGGGGCCTTCCATAGGTGGCATCCAAGAATTGGGTGTTAAAAATGGGTTTTGTGTGATGAATTCAAGTCATAAGAACTTTGATATTTTATATCAAACTTGGGAGGATGTGACAAAGACAACTTTTGTGTGACATGTGGTCTCAAAAAGCCAAAGAGGCTAGATTAGTGGCTGCCAATGCAAGACAACATCTTCAAGAAGTCAAAGAAAAGGTCAATCTCATCAACATAGCAAGGCAAAAAAGGATTGAAGAATGTGTGGAAGAAGATATGCCATCTCATTTATCGCAGCAATGGTTCACAACAATATTCATCCCATTCCGGACAAGAATGAAGGGGAATTGGTGCAGCAAAGTCAAGCCATTGTGAAGTCCAAGATTGACGTGGATGTTGGTGATACTCCAAGGTATGATGAACATAATAATGCATCTTATTTATTGTTGCCTAGTCCAATCTATTTTCATCATGAGATGCATGATATGGTAGAAGATGAAGTCTTCATTTTGGAGTTTGTTGAACCATTGCTCCAAATATATGTATATGAGCATTTTGTGGATGATATATGGGGGCAAGTTTTAGCTCACTTGACAGAACATGTGCTAGGCTTGCGGATCACTTCAACATGTTTTGTCTATTGTGCATGACACTTGGACAAAACAAGATTAGAATTGCTTGAGGGCAAACAATTTTGGGAAGGGAGGACTGTAATGTCCCATTTTCCAATCGAAGACCTTTGGCCCATTTTGTCAACTTGACGGCCAAAGGAAAAATATAAGGGTAACTTAAGTTATAATAAATTATTATGAAGTGCTATAATTTTTTTATTAAAGCACTTATATTAATTTATTTAGCTTAATAAAAATAAATTGTAATCCCTATGGAAAATACGATTTGCCTTAAGGGGCAAAAGTCATTGTAAAGGGATTTATTATATTTTATTTCTCTTAGAAAGGATAATGACAACTTGGGCCAAAGGGCGTAATGAAGCCTATGAAAGATAAAAATATAATTAATTTATGTATTTACTCTAGAGAAATGCGACTTGCACTAAGAGGGAAATGTTGTTGGAAAAAACATTTAATATGGGAAAATATTAAATATTTGCATAGGGAAAATCATGTGAGCTCATTGGCTAGTTTAGAGGTTGGTTGTTGGCCCTTTTTCCTTTAAAAGGAAATCGACTTGCCTCTTCCATAATCCAAATTTTTATATGATATTTCTCTTGCATTTGAGCTCTAAGGTTTTGCATAAAAATTCGAAGGATGAAACCCTTGTGAATTCTACCTTTTGTAGACGAAAAACCCCAAGAGTTTGAGAGGGGTTTTCACTCAGAAATTCCCATTGATTGTAATCAGATTTTTAGTCTATTTCGTGTTTTTTCCAGCAGTGTTATTGAAGCCTTTTCAAAATATTTTGGTGAATAAAATTGCAACGGTGTTTTCTCTATTGGATCGACTCACTTTGGGATTGTTTGGACATTATTATTGAGGTATTTAGATATGCAAATCATTGTCTAATATCTCGTAATTTCTATGAATGAAAATACCCGGAGTTTCATAATTCTTCTCGAGAGTTATTTGTCAGTTTTATAATCAGATTTAAGATCTAATTTATGAGTTGATTTGGCATTTGAAAATTCTGACTTTTATATGAATGAGTTCCTAAAAATATAGGAAAACATCCGGGATAGAGAAAATAATTTTTGGAGCTCATTTGGTGCCCTAAATATGTGGGCCAAAATAGTAGGAGGGTCAGATTTGCATGTTTGGTAGTTATAATTTGGTTTACATCATCTTGTTCCTTGTATTTTTCCAAGTTCGGGCATATGTCATTTGCCTAAATCGGAGTTGTGTAAAGAAAGTTATGCTATCTTGAGGATTGCGGTAGTTAGGGTTTCAAATTTAAATTATTTTCTAGATGTTGTAGAATCGATTTTTGCCATAAATTCTTTAGGGTTGTTTCAAGGGTTTGAGAGTAAAAATAATTATTGTTTGCTGATTTTGGGTGTGTTTGCATATAAAACCCTAGTTGCTTTTTGCATAAATTAATCCCGGTTGCCCTAGTTTATTTCCCATAGCTGCCAAAAGTATATTTTATTATTTTATAAAGTGGGAAAAATCTCTTATTTGGGCAAAAAGTCTATTGGGGATCTTTCATCAAATCTTGCCATATGAAATAGGAAGCTTAAGAGAGATGATCCTAGAAGGAAAGGGATAAAAAGCCACTTTAGGTACAAGAAGGTTATGAAGAAATTGAGTAGAATCCATAGTATGGGAATTGAAAGACGTACCTTGTTGTAATTGTAATATTTGAGCTTGTAAAGGATGAACAAGGGTTTCAAGAGACTCGCACACTAAAAGAAGAAACACATGAGCCACTATGATTACATATAGGGATAATGATAAATAAAGGAATGTACATAGAGACAATAGGAATTGTGATATGAGGCAGCCCCATAAATGTAGACACTATATATATGGGTATGGAACATATATGTATAATAGAAGAAGGTGGAGACTTCCCGAAAAGTGATTCTTCATTGGATTTCTAATTAGGAGGGAGTTTGGAAGAAAGAAGAATATTAATAATAGGCTAGATGTGATGAGGATTTTATTTAACTTGTGCAAGAGAGTGAGAGGAAAGCTCAACTTTGTTCTTGGGCCACAGATTTGGTCCTCTTCATAGTCATAATCATAAGAATGTTCACTATTTGTTTCCATATCATGCAATGGTACCTCATTAGCGAGGATCAAGTATAGATGGAATGCTAGAGATAGGCAACTAAGAAGAAGCCATGGGGAGATGAATTTTTTGAGTAGTAGGTGGAAATCTCAATATGCTCAATGGATTGATTGTTAAGCCAATTGCTATGCCAAAAGGAATAGGAAAGAAGCATGTACAAATTGATATATGCAAAGAACCATTCACCAAGAGTGTAGAAGGCATCCTAGGGAAACTAGGGCTTAAGCCAAAATGTTTGATTCAAGATATGGGTTAACCAAGTTTTACATCATTTTTAAGATTAACTTAAGATTAGATTGTTATGGAATGCACAAAAAACTAAAAAGTAATGTAAGGTTAGAATATTAAGAGCTATTTTGATTAATTAACTTCCAACATTAATCATACAATATCATAATAATGTATTGGTACTTGAAACTAGTGTTTATAATATGCTACAATCTTACAAGCACAAGAGAGAAAATGTACTTAAATTCACATAATGGTTTTGGAGAGATTTGGGTGCACAAGATGGGAAAAGTGGGAGAAATGAAACATTAGATGCTTCATTACAGTATACCATGATTGGAAATTACATTTGTACAACAACTTTGTATAGGTCTTTCGGAACATTTATATTGTCACGGACCTAATGTACAATCTTAGACCTCACGGGAGTGAGATTATATAACTTGTTGCTCCTTTGGTGGTTTGGAAGTATGAGATCTTTGTCAAACCCCGAGTGTCGCACAATCAAAAAACCCTATGAAATTATTGAATGGTTCATTGAAACCCTAACCATGGGTGAAAGACCCTAAGCACTTGTGAGCCTCTAAAATCAATTTTCTTGCATCTAATGATTGTTGGTATTTTCTTATAATTTCTTAGCATATTTTCAAAGGGTTCAAGTGAATTTCGTGCATAAAAAGTGTGCTCGAATCTTCCTATGGGGTCACTACCCTAGGAGGAAAATTATTGGCAGCTCTTGTGGGTTTTCACAATCATTGTCAGTCATCTACAACCTGCCCTAAATCTGATTTCAGTCCTTCGTGCTCAGCCTTGGGCTATTTCCGAAAGATCCCCAAAAAGGGACATTACATTTCTACATTAAAATTACATATATTTTGTGATGGGGGAGAATCTCATAAATGGAAAATGCCTAAACAATGAGTTATCTAAGTATGTTAATTATATCTTATATGAAAACAAATAGAAAAATAGATCATAGGATTACAACGATATTGTGGTAAGAACAAACTATTATCAGTTATTAATGAACATAAGATAGGTTTTATTATTCAAATATTTGGCCATATCTCATGAACTTCTATTCAGCAAGAACAATCAGATTTTAGGATCCGATCTTAGGAAGCACATTGGAGCTTGCCAATAATTGTGGACCAAGTTAGAATTGGCCAATAATTGTGGAAAGCTTAGGAAATCACAATAGAGCATAGTTACCGAGTTCGGCGGATTCGTATGAAATCCGGTTCGAACCGTATTTTTTGAAGCAACCGCATAAATCCGGTCCGGTTAGGTGTTATTTTTGCAGGAAATTTTTTTTTTTCCTTTTTTGGCAAATTTTTGTTTTTTGGTGAAAAATGGTATGGAAAAAAATTTGCCATTTTTGGAAAGGGTCCGGGAAGATGTAGCAGCAAAAACTTGCATGTGCCATAACTTTCATTATGTGGCTCCGTTTTAGGTGTCGTCTTCTCTAAAAGTATATATTTTCTCGAGCTCTACGCATTGATGGCAATATTTTTCTTATTTTCATAAAATCCATTTTTGTACCTTTTTGGACCAAGCAACTTCTTGCAATCTTTTGAAAGAATCATTATGATGATGATGATTATGGTAGATGGATGCTTTTTTGTATGATTTGTCTATATATAATGATATAAGTATACAATAATATAAATTTATAATAATATAAGTATATATATTCCGAACCGGATTTTTCCGTATTTTTTCGGATTTTTTCGAGAACTCCGAATTTTCGGATTTTTTTGCCCTTCCGAATTTAATCGGATTTCCGAACCTGGTAACTATGCAATAGAGGCAAACGGCACTACCTTTCTACTTAAACATTAAGATTTAGAGGCTCATGTGGGTCTAAAGTCGAAGGAGGCAAAGGATAGATGGTGGATGGGTAGGAGGTAAAAAAATAGTGTTACAAATATCTTTTCTTAGCAATCCAAGGAATTTGTACCAATAACATACTGCGACCAATCAAAATCTTTGTAGGAAACCGATACTAATCAGCAAGTGTATATTGTGACAAAACCCCAAATAGCTTTGGGTTTACATTCAGCCGTTCATATTTGTGATGTTCTTATCAAATGTGATGTTTAAAGAATCTTGCAAGGTTATGGAAAAAATAGCTATATATATAGCAGGAGTGATGTGTCACTGTGTGTGTAGAATGAGAAACAAAGATTACCATAGCCATCAAATACGGATGATAAAAAGCAGGATTAAAAAGTATTTTATAATCTTTCCTTACTTGAATTCCACATGCGAGTTTATAAATGTATAAACATAATCAAAACCAGTAAAGCAAAAGTTAGTCAAATAAACTGCTGAAAACAAGAGCTGCTAAACACAGGAATCAAGATAACATTGAAGACGAAATGATTCATATAAACTACTGAAAACAAAAAAGTGAGCAACACAGGAATCAAGAAAACATTGGAAACAAAATGACGAAACCATCTGTACAATCAAACCCAGTAAATCAAAAGCTAGTCAAATAAACTACTGCAAACAAGAGATGTTAAACACAGGACTCAAGATAACATTAGAAACAAAATGATTCATATAAACTGCTGAAAACAAAAGGTGGGCAACAAGGGAATCAAGATAACATTGGAAACAAAATGACGAAAAAAATCTGCTTGTTTAATATCTCTAATTTTCTGCCTTTCAAAAATGGTAGATATACATATCCATGGGAAAAGGTAATTTAGAATAAATCCAAAATAGCCATTTCAATTAGCTAGCTCCATTCCCAGGCATCACTTTGGCACAGGTACGGTTGTCAAAAGGGGCAAGGTGGCTATTAGACAATTTTTCATATGATGTCTTACAACTATATCACAATCAACTTTTTTCCACATTTATGTGCCTTCCTTTCTTGGAAAGGCAATGGATTCAAGAACAATGCATGGATTTAAATGATGGTGTCTATTGGTTGAATAAATCATAGCCTTTTCTCAGATAAATGAAACTGCTCCTGTATTCCTTTTGACACTCGGCCAGAGTAATGATATTTTTTGTAATCAATGTAATGTGATGCATTCTGTATAAATTGTGATGATGTTAAATCCTGTGAAAATCGTCATGATTATTGTTTTGATTCCCTATGGTCCAAAGAGGATTTATCAGTTAAAGTAGATATAAGTAGCTTGGAAGCTGATCTCACTGACCGGGACAAATCTTGAACTGAGCTCTCTTCTTCTGTTTTAATCCAATCATCAAGTACATGTATCATTTTGCTAACCTGTAATCTGTCAGTCAAGGATATTATACAGTTCATAAAAACAAGGTTTGTCAGTCAAACTAAATAAAATACAAGGACAAGATTCTTGATAATGAATCCCAGATTACATGTATGATTTGTGAGGATGAAAGGAAATTACTATCTTCTAATGTATAAGCACGATGACATATTAAGGAATTCATTGAAAAGGACAACCAGTTCACTTTGCTTTTCCCTGTATACGGCTCTATCTGCAATAGTGATAAAACTTCTCAAGACGCTGAATACAGATTACGGCAGGTTGTCATTTACTATCAAATTCAACCTGCCAAGCTTACCATCCTGCATAACAGACAACCTGCCAAGCTTACCATCCTGCATAACAGACATGATATGCTCAGCTAACAAAAATGTCATCATGTATAGTCCATTAGATTCAATCTGTACGCTTTTGACAAACTGTTGGGACTGTATTCTGGGAGAGCAATCTGACAACATGCTGACATTCTTCCACCAGGTGCAAGACTACCATGCACAACCCTCACAAATAACTCAAAGAAGACGCAACACTATAATACAATTTAGTGTGGCTTCGGTATGCTTAATCGAGGAAAACCTAGAAGATATAGATAGATATACCACAAGGCTACCAAATATTTAGTTTATCAGCCCTGAAAAGTTATCACTAGACATTTCCTTCTACATCTCCTTTCATTACAATGTTTGCAGGAAGGAGGACTTTCCATCTGGTTACTCATAGATATGGTCTCATCATGTACAAGGATAATTGGGTTTCTGATAGATATGGTCGTACAGGTACTATATGTAAGGCTTGAGTGAATTTGCTCACTCTAGACTACCTCTTCCACTGAATACTCAGCTCTCAGATTTTCAAGAGTTATGAAGAGTCAATCCTTAATCTACACCAGCTTGCAGAAATATAATTCATACTCTTCGAAGACTTGTCTATAGTCACATGAATGCATGCAAGTTGGCACATTATGAAATTAGATAGAAACTACTTGCAAGCCTGTATGTATTAAAGCACACATATATATTTTGTAACAAATGCAGGTTCAAGGATACAGTGCCAATCTTTGCTTTGAATCTCTTGTTGAAAGTAGCAATATCAGATTGCTTGGAAAAACGTATTTTTCATCTTCACCAGTGTCTTCTTCTTGATGGTCATCCAAATCTTCTGCAATCAAATCCGATTGGCTGACCAACACTGAGACTAATTCCCTTTTGCTAGCTTGCATTTCTTGAGATGTTTCAAGACTATCAAACATTCTTCCTAGCACACTCCATAATGCATTTCGAGCTCCAGGGTCATCCGAAGCAGAAGGCAGTAATTGCAAAAGATTCTGTAAAAATTTTGCATCTGCATAATATCAAAATTAACTTTACAGCATAAATTTAAGAAAGACACAATACATGTTATATCCCCAAGCGTATGGCACCTTATTGAAATTGTAACTTAAATATTTTTATTTGTCTATAGATGATAACCTGCCTTTTAAAAATAGTAGCCATTTATATCATGAGTAAAGTGAAAAACTGACCATACAAAATTTCATCAATAAGCTTCTCTTCTTCTGCTAAAAGATTTGCCACCAAGACAGCAGCAGTGATTCCTGGAGGGCCAACCTGTCCAGTTCACTCAAAAAATATGTGAAGTCAGGCTACAATGCAAAATGATTGAAAAGAATAGAAGAATTCACAATTCCAATCAGTTTCCTATGGCATGTCAGAAGTGAAAGCAACCATATAAATGGACGGTTAATGCTTTTATTTGTTTTATTTTGAACTATAAACCTGTGTTAATGCTAGATAACTAACATACGACATCATTTACAGAATAAACAGTTATATAGTCAAATCTGACCTCGTGCACTATTTGATTCAGAAAAATGAGGCAATCAAGGTAGTTGTTAGGAAGAGAGAATACTAACAAGGACACACCGAGGACCGCTGTCTACTAATTCTGAGCCATATTCAATCTACTGGTAGGCTAGCCTAGGACGAAGACATAACATGAAAACATGAGAAATAAAGTAGATGGCATCAGCGCTTACTATTTATGACCTTATCATCGCTATTTTCAAATTTTTTGAGATATTTTTAATTTTGAAGATAAAAATGCCAATTTTCTATGCTAGAAACTTAGCATAAATGTCATGCCCACTTTTCTAAATATTTTTAATTAAGGAAATAATTTAATAATAATAATTTAAGTTGTCCAAGTAACTTTATTTTCATAACATTGTAAAGGGACGACTTATGTATTATTATTATTTTAAAGTGGCCTAATGTAATATTTTATTAAAAAGTGTTTTTAGACACTTCTAGAGGGAAATCAGGTGGGAAAAAGAATTTGAAATTAAAAGGGTTATTATAAAAGGAGCGGGGTTCAAAAGAAGACATCCATTGTCTATTGAAATCAAACCCTATTTTCAGAGTGTGAGCACTTGTGTTCATCTTCTCACCCGAGGATGAAAACCCTTGGTGTGCCGGATTGGAGGACAAAAACCCTCGTCCATTTGTGGTGATTCCATCCAGGGATCACATTTGTGCCGAAAGATTCAAGTTCATTCCAGTTCGATCTGCTACAGTACTTCCATACTGCCGCTACAACACTTGCGTCATCTTGTTGCTACACAGTATTTTCATACCATCACATAGCTACTGATTTTTCGTACTTTACTTTCTACAGGTGGCACTATAATACCCCATCATTATGACAAATACTTGTTGTGGCAAATCAGCAGCACCCCCTGGATGTTGATCAGATTTCTAGTTTGATCATTCTAAGCATCCAGTGTGATTGCACAACATTGAATCCTCTTCCCAAGTGTGGGACTTGCAAAAATGGAAGAGGAATCTCTAGATTAGAGGCTGGTTCCTCAACTCCTCTGATCAGCTATTTTACTTGCACAATTGCAGAGGTTTAAACTCCTAAATCTACTCTAAATTCCAAGGAGACAGAGATAGAAAGTGCAAAAATTGAAACTAAACTAATAGGTGATACACCAAAGGAGTGGTGAACACTTCTTGTTCATGCAAATTGACACAATTTCATAAAATGCAACATGAAACATCATACACAGGCTGATAAGATGCAATTAGAGGTCTGAAATGAAGCAAGACAATACAAAGGACTGAAAGCACTATCATTTTCCACTCAAAATCCTTGCATTTGCAACATCAAAGAGGCGAAACTTATTCTACAATCATGAAGAAGTCGATACTTGCAAAAATCACTTGTTGAAGGTGAAAGAAGAAGCTTGCTATCCAAAAACAATGTTTAACCTCAAAAAATGAGCCAAATCTGGCTTTTACAATGCATGGGTCGAGCCAAGGAGAGAGAAAACGTGTAAAAAACGTGGAAGCCATTCCCCATTGAATGAAGATGCATTAAAACAGCATGGGCGTCCTTACAGACCCATGCCCTGACATTTTTGGCCATGCTGAAGAAGAATGCGACCCATTTTGCATTAAACCTGGTTGTTGAAATGTCATTTCTGGCCATTACCACGTGCTAGAGGCGTTTCTTGATTTTCTCTCTCCAAACTCAACCAAAATGCAAAATTGACCCCGGAATCATGTAGAGAATTTCACCAGCTTTCCATTGATATAAAGAACGCGAAAAACCGAGCTCTAGATCGAAAGATATGGCGATTTGAAGTTTTAGGGCAAAACAGGGCCAAATCGGGTTGGCGGGCAAAAATTCGAATTTTTGCACCTTTTTGGTCATTTGGAAAATTTTCCAAAATTTTCCCACCGAGCCGACGAGTGGGACACGTGTCACGCTCTGATTGGGAGCGGGCCCATTCTTTCAAATTTTCATGCGGGTCGCTTTGATATTTTTGGCCTGGACACGTGTCAAAACCCCATTGGATGCGGGTTTGACCCTCCTAAATTTCCTCGCGGGCTTGCTCTGAATTTTTTGCCCCACCTGGACACGTGGCGAGATTCTATTGGCTCGCAATAAGGGGCGGGTTTTCCCTTCTGAATTTTCCTTTATTTTCTCCTTGGGAAACTTTTCCAAATATTCCCCACGCCCCGCCACTCCTTGACACGTGTCCTCATGTGATTAGTTGGCGGAGACTCCGCAGGCATTTTAACTTTTGCGGGGAAAAATTCCCAATTTCCACCCGCGCTCTGCCAGTCTGAACCTCCTTGGACATGTGGCATGTTTCTATTGGCCGTGGGGCCATCCTTCAAAAATTTTCTTACACCAACACTTAGTCGATTTTTCCAACTTTCTCCCCTGGGCACGTGGCAGCAAATGATTGGTTGGCGGGCCCGCGGGAAAAATTCTTCCTTTTGAAACCTTTGCCAAAACACTTGGTAAAAAACCAAGTTCTCCTCCGACCCCGCCACTTCTTTGGACACGTGGCACGTCCTGATTGGCTGCGGGCCTTCTAGGGGAAAATTTCCCACAAAAACTCTGCCGAGCCATAACTTGAAAAATACATGGAGTTAGGAGGAAAACTTTACCTTTTTGGAAAGCTGAGAAAGAGCTCTATCCAATGGTGCCATTTCCAGAAGGTTTTGAGTGCCTGAAAAGCAAAATTTTGTGACTGAAGCACAATAGAGGGAAGAACCAGAGGGGTTAGCCACAAAATGAGCAGGGGGTACATTTTGGATAACAAAGATTTATTTTAGTTTGGTATCATTTTAGCTTGGTTTGCGGGGAAAGATTGTCGGCGTGAGCATTCAGAAATTGTGTGTGCAGCCACTCATTGATTGATATCTATAAAGGAGTTTCTGTCCTATATTTACGTATTGCTATTTCAGATATCAATCAAATGTGTGTTGAGATTTTCAATAAATTACTATCATTTGAGGTGCAGTCATAACATTATAACAACAATGAATGTATTCAACATTACGTGTTAGGGTTCCATGGTTTTTATTTTGTTTTGAGTGCAACAATAGTGCATGTATGCCAACTGTTTGTTGAAATTCCAATGAATGATTCATGTTTGCCAATTGTTTGTGAATATGTCAATGAATACTTGCGATAGTTACAAATTACAATTGTTCCTAAGTATAGAAATAAGAGAAATTCGCATAGATTATTGGTTTATTTTGAAGGGGACATTACGGTGGTATTAGAGTTGTGATCTTCCCAACCAGTGAATTAGACTGGAAATCATGGGAGATAGAAAAGAGAATACCTATAGAAGAAATGAATTTCTTGCATGAAGCCATCAATCAAAGTCAAAGAGATTTGACAAGGACCATCTAGAGGATAGTGAAAGAATCCATGACAGAGATGATACAAGCCTTGCAAAATATAAATCAGAACAAGGCTACCCAAAGGAGTCCATTAACAATTAATCGACCCATGTTTCTTCAAGAAAAAATCTTAAGAAGGAAAAAATATAGATCCTATCCAACAGGTGTTGATTAAAATACAAAAGGCCAAGGAAAAGTACAAACTTCATGCCACCAAAATCCTTGACCAATATCAAGGGATGCTTGATAGTTTTAAATCTTAAGTTTCCTTTGATGATTACTTGGAGTTACTCGAAGTGAGGGATCCAAATAAAAGAGGTCTGTATGAATACATAAGAAGGTTGAGAAAGAAAGAGGAAAAGTCAGAACCGAAAGAAGTTAAGGAGCAGGAGCCAAATAATATGTTCTTGGAAAAACAAAAAAATAGAGACAAAGGTCCAATAGACTACAAGGGACTCCACCATGCAAGTTGAAGGTAAGGATCTTTTATCAAAAAAAGATATTTCATTGACTTCTAAGATTGAATGCCAACAAAAGTTTGTCTTAATGAAGTCAAGGAGGAACAAACATTACTTGTTGAATGCAAAATTGTAAAAGATGTTCCAATAATTTCTAAGGGTGTCCACGAAACACCTCTCAAGCTCAGTAAAACCCCATTATGCTCCCAAGAAAAGAGGCATGTACTATTTGATAGAAACTCAAAACTCATTACAGCTAACAAGTCACAAAAGGGTCAAATATCTCATTTGTAGTAGCTGCAACAACAAAGCATTTATCATCAACAAGGTATGTTACAATATCATGCATGGGAACCAAAGAAAGTGTAATAACCCTTTTGAGGGTTTTATCAAATATTTTAAATGCAAATCTGAATCTGAAAATTGCAGCAGTAAATAGATAAAAACCAGTGACTTATACTAGCTCAAAATGATGCCAAAATTACCATGAAACACACCCAAACAGCTCGCCAATATTTTTATATGCTTTTTATGATTTTTAGAAGCCAATATAATCAACCACAAACTGAAAACACACTGCTGAAAATGAAATACACACTGGAAATTGCAGCCACAGAATAATTATAGAATATTGATATAGAAGTCTCCAAAAATTATGAAATTCAAGATTCCGGCCTTTAAAAATATAGCAAATAGGAATACCAAACCAGATTTATCAAATTCTTTGCCAATGTTCTCAAACCCTACTCTAAGTAGGTCACTCCACCCTAGAAAAATAGATCCACTGCTGGAAATGCCAAATAGATCTTCAAATCAGCTTCCTTCTTCAATGCCAAAAGGTGTTGAAGGGTTTTCGTCCTTCACAAGGCCTCACATGAGGGTTTTCGTCCCCAAGTGGATGACTTCAAGAGCAACAAGCCCTTTTTGCCAAGTATAGAGAAAATGCGCCAAGCTAGAGTGCAAATGAAGTCCCTCTTCTCCTTTTATATCTTCCCTTTGGCGCCAAAACTCATTTAGAAAGGTCGACCTCTTAATGAACCATTATAATCTTTCATTAAGCCTTATTAAAGGCATTAAACCCAGCCAACCTCATTAAGAGGGGAAAACTCTAAAAGAAATTATAAAATATTAGAAGAATAATGCAAATAGAAGCTCAAGATTCTTCTCCGTCTTCTTCACTTCCTTGCCATGGAGAAGGAATGACAAGAAGACCAATTAGTAGCTCTCAAATGGGAAAAAGGGACATTACGAAAAGGTATGCTAGAGCAATCAGTTTTGTTTTGCAAGTTTGGTTGATTAATCCTTTTATCCATCCTTACCCCAAAGGACCAGATAAAATTGTGCTAGAAGGACTAACTAGAAATCAAAACTCTAGTTGGTCCATAAATACATGTGTGAGCCTTGTGGAGGAACCAAAGGAAGTATCATGGAAGGCATGGATTATAGGAGATGCTCAGAATAACTATAATGAAGAGACCTTGAAACTCAGGGGTAAAATGCAAGGTCCAAAGGCATGTCACCTCACATTCGATAGTGCTCTCAAAGCAAGTGACAATGGAGCAGCTCAGAAACAAGGTAAGCAAATTCATACATATACCATCTTGGTTGGGTTCAAATTTGATGTTTGGATAGAGAGTGCAATTGTCCAAACCATGGTCGCATTTGCAAATGCATGGGTCATAATATATGTCATTATGGTTGTAAGTTGGAAAATGACTATCTTCCATACAAAGTAAATGGCATGCTTGGTGGGGCAACAACAATTTCCTTTTCTCATATTGGTTTTGATTCAGTTGGTAGTATTATTGATTTACCACTCAACATTGGCATAACATTTTCCATATGTAATGGATTGTATTTATGTGGAAGAAATGTCACATTAAGGAAGATTCTGCTTAACCACATTAAGGAAGAAGAAGGTATTGGTAACTTGATATATTTGCATCCTCATGATCCACCATTTGTGGTAAATAGTCAAGAAGGTAATTCACTAAATGCTTCTTGGTGTAAACTAACATATGATACTACACATGCCTATGAACATAAGTGCCAAAACTCTTTTCGTCATGGGAAGCACTCTAAGAATGGTAAAAGGTGAAGGATACAACTTGCAATAAATGGCACATAGATCCTTTTGCTCAAGTTCAAAATCGTTCATGCATAAAGGTATGAGATCCAGTGAATACTTTGAGACAAATGAAGGATAAAGTTTTTGATGAGTTCAAAATCATTATTGTTGATAGATTCATCATCCCATGCACCTCGGTAAGAAGAAAACCAAACTTAACCATGAATAAATGTAAGTAATATGTTATGAATGCTAACGGGGTTATGAAATTTTAGTGGTTACGGTTCATGGGTCAATTGTAATGTCCCTCTTTTCAAGCTACATCGCTATGGAAGACCTTATGCCCGTTCCTCTTCCCGTGGGCATCACGGAAGGAGCAAGGGAGGGAACTCACCATGGTTGTAAGTGTTGTACTTTCATAATTAATTATTTTATTTACTTTATCATGGCATTAGAGTGGTTGGTGGTGGAAGACTTGTCAAACAATGCGAGGAAGATTTCTATTTCTTCATTATGGAGGTCTCATGTCTTGCATGGGAGGCCTACATGGTGACTTTTTCATGTCTCTTTTCGAAGGCTGATTTTCGAAGACCTTAACCCATTCTCTCCCCGTGGGTCTAAGGAGGAAAGCAAGGGGAAGATCTGAATTATATCTTTATTGTTGTTTAGGTAGTTGTTTTATTTATTATCATGTATCCTATTGGGAAGCCTACCGCTCCAATAGAGGGACTTAAGAAATTAGGAAATCAAGGTATTATGAGCATGTAGGCTTCAAATACCATTTGAATATTTAAAAGCACTTACCTTAAGGGGTTGGCCATCATTTTATACTGTTAAAAGCACTCCTTGTGGCTATATAAGGAGGTCACTTGGTCATTATTGAGATATGTTTTTTGGTGAATTTCATATCTCGATAAATGATTGCTAGTGAAGCACCTTTTTCATCTCTCTCAAGTACGAAAACCCTTGATTGAGACCCTCCCAAGGACGAAAACCCTTTTGGAGAAGTTGGTGTGGACAAAACCCCACACTTCATTTGGCTCTCTACTCTTCATTGCTGGTTCTAACTGATTTATGCCCTAAGTGACTTGCTTGGGAGAGACTTTTAGGTGATGTTGCTGATTTTTATGTGATCAATTGGCATGATTGGACTCCCCATTATTTATAAAGGTGAAATCTTCCATTGTTGAGTGTATTTGAGTGGTATTTTCAGTTTTGGAAATTGTTATTTAAATCTGCAGTGGATGGTTGCATGATAAAAATAAAAATAACACTTTTGGATTCCTAAAAATCAGTTTTCTTGCATTTATTGATTGTTGGTCATTTGTTACAAATTCTGAGCACCTTTCCTTAAAGTTCGAGTGATATTTTTGTGTAGGAAAGTGTGCTTGACTTTTCCTAAGAGGTCGCCACCCTAGGAGCAAAGTGTTGGCAGCGTGTGAAGGGTTCCAAGGTGAATTTTTCAGTTATCTACAATCTGCCTTAGTTCTGATTTCGGTCCCTCACAACCAACTTTTGGTCATTTCATGAGTCGCCCTAAAAGGTACATTACAGACTTTAATGCTCTTTTCCTTCATTAAGAGGGGGGTCAGCCTATCTAGAGGATTCTATTTTCCCATTGACATCTTTAAGGCCTATATAAGGTGGTTCAACTTGATAAAGGAGGAGTATGCTATTCTTGATATTGATTTCTCTTGGAGGTTGTAATGTCCCCTTTTCCAAGCTAGTCACTATGGAAGACCTTATGCTCGTTCCTCCTCCTGTGGGCATCAAGGAAGGAGCAAAGGAGGGGAACTCGCCATGGTTGTAAGTGATGTACCTTCATGATTAATTATTTTATTTACTAATCATGGCATTGGAATGGTTCGACTAGGGGAAAGAAGACTTAGCAAGGAGAATTTCTATTTCTTCATTATGAGGTCGGTCTTCTTAAGTGAAGATTAAAAAGTGCATTAGGAGGTCGGCCATGAAGTTGGGGCTTCTAATTCATCATTGGCGCCAAAGGAGGGGTACTTAAGGAAGTTCGAATGGAGAGGAGGATCATCATCTTTCATCTATTTTGACATTTACTTGGAGTTGGAGCTAGTGTAGCTTCTCTTCTTGCCATTGAAGGACGAAAACCCTTCCTTGGTCACCTATTGAGGATGAAACCCTTCAATAGGATCACACTTGGGGACAAAAACTCTCATTTGTGTATTGATGGCTTCATTCGGAGGTCACAAGTGAGCTTTAAGGAGGATTTCATATTTATTTTTTCCCTTATAACCCTTGACGACTTGCCTGGGTGAAAGGTTTGATATCATCTAGGGCACTTTTGGACAATTTGAGTTGATATTATTGTTCTTCATATTTTATAAGGCTGGAATCTACAATTTGGTGATTTTGGAGAGGTTTATGAGCTATTTTTAGCCCTTGTTTGTGGCTTCCTTGCTGCTGTCATAAAATTAATTGCAGCTGGGTGTAATCTCTTATTTTCTCTATTATTTTGATGTAATTTGGATGGATAAATGTTTCCATGCTTGAAATAATTATTTAGAAGCATTTTCAGTTGTTATTGCATGGTTGTATGATGATTTGAAGTGCCTATACAGTCATTGCCCTAAAGGACTGATTATTGATTGCTCGAATAGGGTTAAAGTGTGTTTCTAGTCATTTTCAAATTGATGCTTGTTGGTTGATGTTGTATTTTCAGATTTGATTCATTTGGGGTTGTGGCCAAACCCTTATTTTCAGTTTTAGCCCTAAAAAGGACACTATAGTGGTATCAGAGCTTCGGTCTTCCCAACTCGAGGATTTTCTTGCAAGAAGATCAAATGGCGGATAGAATTTTTGGGGATGCTAGATTTGAAAGGCTTGCCTTAGGGAAAGAAAGATTGGCCAATAAAATGGCGCAGCTGATCCATACCCTTCAAGATCCGAATGGTGGAAAGAGCTCTTCAAAGGAAGTCAATAATACTCAGCCATCCAAAGCGGACAACATTGCTACATGGTATGAAGAATATAGGGCTCTTCTCGGAGAAGATACGTGATACCATGTCATTTTTGGAGTCCATGGGAGTAAGCAAGGAAGATCAAGGCCCAAGCCTAGGTCACAAGCTACACAAGAAGAAAAATTAGGGTTGCAAGTAATCGAGAAAAAACAACCCATAGAGGAATCCACAGTGCAAGTTGAAGAGGGAGAAATCATGGAGTTGGAGCCAAAGAAGGAAGAAGAACTGAAGTTGTTGGGCATTGAGAGGGAACAACCCATTGAAGCCCTAGAAGTACCCATCACTCTTTCCAAGGGTGAGCCATTGAATTGATTGTCGTAACAACAATATGAAGGGTCAAGGGGTTGGATAATCATGACATTGGATGTTATGGAGATCCCCCTCTGTGGTGGCCTCAACGAGATTAGAAAGATATGAAAGCTATTCTAAAACTTGATAATCTTTCATGATGTTCATTAAGTTTATTTTGTTTCATAATGCTTAGGATTGGACTAATAGTTTCCATGCCTGGCATAGTCGAAATTGTACAAATATTTTCCTTATGAAATATCTTATGAGTATTTTTAGAAAAAAATAAAATCTCAAAGCACGAGCCTAGGGAAGAGAGGGAAGTCATGAAGCACGAGTTGGAAGGTAAAAATATTTTGATATTTAATGATGATTCCTTGATTTCTAATGATGGCATGTTGCAGAAAAACAGAGAAGAAAAATCAGATTTGCATGAGGATGACATTATGGAAGGACACTATCGGTTCCTCGTGATTACTTTTAGTTCACTAGAAATTCCCAAACAATAGTCAATGATGGGCAGATTGAGGGAGTTTATAGCCTTGGAGAGAGCTCCGGAGATGTTCCAAACAAGTACCAACAAAATAAGGGTGGGATTCTTGTTGGCAGCCCAAGGTATGATAGAAATGATCACATTTTATCCTCCCCTATGTCGCTGCCATACTTGTGTCATTATGGGCAGCTTGTTGGTAAGATTGATCACATGTCATGTTTGATGCCTTGTAATGTGAAGAACTTGTTGAATAACATATGACACAGATATTTTATGGCAAGCTCAAGGTTATGTGAACATAATTGTTTGGGTTTCGGATGATCCTTTGAGTCATAAGAAAGAGGAAGAAGTTTGTGTTGAGAAGAGCTTGGTTGCAAAGATGGATTCGAAGGTGGAAGACCTCAAAGGCTTCATGGTCAAAGTAGTGGATGGCTATTCCATGCCATGCACAAGGAGTCCCCAACTCCTTTTCACATTGGGAGAGCATGAGGTATGTGATGATCTTTATATGATTGGCATAGCTAGTACAAATCTTGTGCTTGGGGTCCAATGGTTACATTCATTGGGAGAGCTCACTCTCAACTACCAAAGTATGGAGTTGAGCTTCATGGATAAAGGCAAGAAGGTGATACTTCAAGGTATGATTCCAGAAACCACTCAAATCAAGTATTTGGTAGAAGATGTTTTGTCCAAAGAATCATATCTTTGCTCTTTATCTAGGATAACAACAGATTGGAAGTCTTTAATTACAACTGAGTGTAACAAGAATAAGTTTGTTAATGTTGTTTTTGAGGAAGAAATTGTGGATGAAAGGTACAAAATAATGGATGGGCTCATTCTCTACAAGAATGGAGTCTATTTGGTTTCCGAATCAAGGGTGAAGAACAAGATATTGAGGGTTGTTCATGATGCCCCATTGGCTGGTCATCTGGGCTATCTCAAGACACATGAAAAGGTGAGAGGAAGGTTCTTTTGGAAAGGTCTTAAAGAGGAGGTGCTTCAATACATATGGGAATGTTTGGCTTGCCAACAAAACAAGGTGGAGCGTGAATTTCCAGCTGGACTATTGCAGCCCCTTCCTATTTCCACTCAAAAATGGGAAAGCATTTCCATAGTCTTCATCACCGGGCTGCCCATGGTTCAAGGTAAGGGTTGTTTATATGTTGTGATTGATAGACTCACAAAATATTCCCAATTTTGTCCACTTCCAGCCAAGTATAATGTCGGAGTGGCACAACATAAGCATGGTGGAGCTACCTCATGGTTGAATATTCATGCAAGAGATCACCAACAAGGTATGTGGGTGGTTAGTAGTGATAAAAGGAATGTACCTTGGAGAACTATAGCTCAGAATTTCAGACTTGGTGTTGTTGTCATTATTCATATCAGCCACCACATGATTTCATTTGCATACATACAAGTGGGTAGGCAAGTATTTTCAGTCAAGAGATGGAGCATTTTTCAATTGATGAATGTTGGGAGAAAAATTTCAGCCTTTAGAGAGGTGTTTTTAGTCATTGCCATGCTCACAATTCCTAATTTTGCAAGGAGGTTTCAGTTTTGTAGTTGTTCCATTTTTAAGTTGCTGATTTTGATAAAATCAGATTATGAGTTGTTTTTAGACTTGAACAGCTGCAAGAGTGATCATTTTGAGGTCATTAAATCATTGGAAAATAGTGGTAGATGGTTCCAGCTGAAGAAGACAACTACTTCAGCCAACATAGCTCCAAATTGGGGAAAAATCAGGTGATTTATGACTGTCATACTTCGTTTCCAGCCCCCATATCATTGATAGTGTGGAAATTTTTGGAGAGATGTCATGCTTACAACTGCTGTACTTTCCTTTCATTTGCTGCTCACAACTTTTCCAGCCACTTTTTACTTATATGTAATGTCCCCTTTTTAGAATTAATGCCAAATGGAGACTTCTTGCCATTCTCTTTTTGTGGCCAAGAAGAATAAGTAAACAAGGGAAGTAATTGAGCTTCATTTCAGTTTTCTTTTATTATTTTTAATGTTTTTATTTGGTGTTTTACTCCCTAAGACAGGACGATTGGGGGTTATAAGACTCCCAACAAGAAAATAGAAGATGAAGTGAAGCTTAAAGAGGTTGGTTCTCACCCAAGGGCTCTTGGCACCAACCAAGGGATATAAAAGGAGGTTGCTTGGCCTCATTTACATCATCTTTGGCACATATACACTTACTATTTGGTTTTTGGGCTGATTGCTCAATACCTTTCCACTTGAGGACGAAAACCCTTTTATGTGGCATCCAAGGAGGACGAAACCCTTCCTTGTGGCATAGTGGAGAACGAAGACTCTCCATATTGGTGAATTAAAGGCATTTATTGAAGACTCTTGCTGATTTGGATCTAGGGCATCAAGAAGAAGACCTACAAAGAGCTTTGGCATATTTTGGATCCCCTCTCCTAGGGAGCGACTAGGGTTTGAGTGTGATTTGGTGTCTTCTAGGGCACATAAGATAAGATAAATATATTAAATGTCCAACGAATGACCATAGAATTAAGTCAATGGGACTGCGACTATACAAAGAAGTCGAAAAGATTCTTAGTCAGGGACCAAAAGGTCCTCGAGAACAACTAGAAAAGAGAAGAAAGAAGAGCGAACGGGAAAAGAAAGAAGCTGGAAAAAGCCTGCAAAACCAGAAAAGCCCGAACATACAGAGGAAGAAGACGAGGGAAGAGAAGAGGAGGCAAGAGACCCTCAAATAATAACCAGGATAGCTGAAAGAAGCTAGTAATGTGTGAAGCCCGATATCTGGAGTTGTGGAAGATCTGGAGTGTCGATGTCCGGAAGAAGGATGAACTCTCGTGTTTGTCTGGTGGATCTCAAAGGCCATCGATGAGAGGGTGGCCTTGGCCTCGTATGTGACTGGATGTCCCTGGTGTGTGAAATAGTACCCCAAGTCCGAACTGATCTCGTCTAGTAGTTAGGATTGGTATCACCTGCCGCTTAGTGCCCTTCCTAGGAGAGAGCACTGTAAAAAGGAAGTAATCTGCGGAGTAGTCATTTGCCTAGAAGAAGGTTGAAGGGTCTCCTCTCGAAGCCTAAAAGTCTCATGTAGATAAAGAGAAAGGCACCTTTGGTCATAATATCTGAAGAATTCAATGAAGGTAGGATGTTCTCTGAATAGGCAGTGGAATCTCCCTCTGATCTCATAGTAGATGGGGCACCGGAAGATAAAGTGCTCCTTCAATTCAATCTCTTGGAAGGAACAAATTTGGCAAATCCACTCGAGCAAATCAATCTAATGATCCCGCTCAATACGGAGTCTATGGGAGCCAACCACAGAACCGACTCATGGAGATACGAAGGGCGTGCATCTAATGTCAGGAAATATACCAGGCTCGAGAAATAAGACCATTATTGACCTCAAGAAAATGCGTAACATAGAAGGCCATCTTTGGACGTAACCCACCTTGGGGTTGGTCCAGAGTACTGAATGAACTATTTGTAGATATCATCTTTGATGATTTTGTTTAGATCTTGCTTGCCCGGAAGGAGATGGGTGGGAGCGTCCAAGGAATAACTGTACGGTGGGAGGTGACCTATCTGAATACCAATAGACTCAAGTAGTCGTGAAACTCCAGCATACCAATAATGGAATCGACTGAATGATCAGATGAAGCAATGGCCTCCGATGAGCAGTAAGCAAGGTAGGGGTACTGTCCCTTCCCGTAGGGGAATCAACTAGCCTCTCGAATGCGATGTATGAGGGAAACAATGCCAAAAATTGCTTCCAACCTAAAGGGACGAGCACCGAACTCTGCTAGGACGATATTGTGGGGAACCGTCTCCTTGCATCTGATGATACGTCTGAGAAGGAGGATCTGAACTCTCTCCACAGCAACCCAATCGGACTCAAGGAGGGAAGGCCCCCAAACCTCTGAGCCATAAAGAATTGTGGGCCCAACAAGAGATTCGAGAGGGATAGATTAGACAAGATGTCCTAGAAGTGATGGTGGAAGCACTATCTCTCTAAGATTGCCAAGGAGCCATAGCCCTTATTGATCCGAGGCTGGAGTGTTGATCGTAAACTAAAGCGAGGTCCAAAGAAGAGCACTCCTAAGTAAGTGTAAGAATTGGTGATCTCAAGCTCCTCTCCCTTGTAGAAGAAATGAAAATCAGATGTCTTTAGGGTATTGAATATCATAATTTTGGTCTTACCCAGGTTGGTCGCAAAAGAGGGCTAAAGCATCCAACTGTCTCTGTAAACCATCCGCTGAGGAGGAAAGACAGACCACATTGTCTGCAAAGAGGACAATATAGATCAGGACCTGGTGGAGAAGACAACCATCACCCTCCTAGATATGGTCCCTGAGAAAATCCTCCAACTCATCCATATAGATGCTGAACAATGTAGGAGACAAAGGGCAGCCTTGCTTGACCCCAATGGTACTCCTGATGAAGTCAGAGAAACCAATAGCAGTGCGGAGACGGCCCAAAACCTCCTCATAAAGGCACATACTAACAACTAAAAGAGTCTCAGAAGTGGCAATCTCTCCGACACTCGGAAGAGAGAATCCCGCAAAACAGAGTCAAAGGCTTTCCGAAGGTTGACAAAGCAACAAAAGACCTTGGAAGAGCGATGACATGCCTCCTCAATGATGGCCTGAAGAGTGAGGATGTGGTCAATGCTCTGGTAGGTTGATCGAAACCCTGCTTGTCCTCCAGATCTACAGTGATTCGGGTCCAAAAACTCTGAAATTCGCATGTGAAGTACGGTGGCTATAAATTTAGATGATGAAGTGATGGAGAAGGACGGGATAGTTCCCCCAGTTGTAGAGGAAGACAACATGAACACGAGGGGCTATAAATTTAAGGATAGAAACCTTGGGGAATTGTGATAAGAAAACTCCAAAATTGACTCCAAAATGTTGATGACATTGACTCCAAAATTGAAAGAATGCTTCCCTTCAAGGACACATACACCCCATGATCTGCATAAAGCAAATAAGTTGATAGAAATTCTTCAAAGAACATATTGCGGTGGATTTGGAGCCTTCACAAGATTTTGACTATCCTTCTATTCAAAAGTCCATTCATTTAGAGATATATATTAATAAGTTGGCCAATAGGATCAAAAAGAAAAAAATTATTTCCACTGAATTTGACAGTGTTTTATCCAAAATGGAAATAATTTTCCTCTATCATGCATGGCCCAATGAGGACCACATTTAGGGGATGTTTGAACGTTTTGATGTGTACAGAATAAGATAGGAGAAGAAACAAAGAGCGAGCAAATAGATCTTGACCTGTTGGTGTCCATTTTGATCCTCTATGCTTTTTCCCTAATTTTCCTTTCACTCTGCATTTCCTGAAACGTTTTCTACAGTTTTAATGGGTGAAATGAAGTTGCTGCCTCTATTCCCATGCCTTAGTCCATTTGAAAATCATTTGACATGCCCCATTTTGCAAGAATACTCAAGCTTGCACCGTGTTGCCCTAATTTTTCAAATCTGTACTTGCTCAAAAACGTTTTTCTTCAAACTTGGTGGTCTGCAAACTTTGTTCTCTAGATTGAATGCTTTCAAAAGCTCATAAACTTATTATTTTGCCCCATTTTGAAGGAAAAATCCATGCATGCCTTGTTTGTGCCCTAATTTTTCAAAATCTGCGGCTATGCCGTGTTTTCCCTTTTGCCCGATCGTGAAAAATCAAAATTGACCGATTCATACTTGTATGTATTCAAAAATCCAATCCCAAGGTCGAGAAATGCTTGAAATCATGTTTCATCTGATTCTATTTCAAAAAAATTCCATCCTTGGTGAAAAAATCGGGTTCTGGGCACAACTGGAAAAACTCTGTGTTTTTTACGGTCAGACGGCGTATTTTAGCCGTCAAATTATTGCTGAGAAGTCGGAGGGTACGTGGCAGCATCTAATTAGCTGAGGAGAAGCGGGAAGTGTTATAACTTATCATTTTTGCCTTTTTGGCGAATGGGGCATTTTCGGGCCCAGGGCTCCGCTTTTTCCAATTTTGCCTACGTGGCGTGTTTTGATTGGCTGAGGGATGGCGGGTGGTCGGATTCCCTTAAAATTTTAGACTTTATTTTGCAAAAATTTTAAAGTCACAAAATGGCCCGAAACCCCGCAGCCAATCGGGAGTGGACACGTGTCCTAAAAATAAAAAGGGAGGAGTGGGCCGATGGGGGACTTAGAGTTTTTAGCTCTATTTTCCTAAAGTTTCAAAATCAGTTTCAGCCCCGCTCTAATCAGAGGAGGACACGTGGCATCAATTTTGGGTAGAGGGGATGCGGACGACGGAGGTTTTTGAAGTTTTTTGTCTTTGGAGGCAAAAAGGTTAAAAGTGAAATTTTGAAGCGCGGCCCCGTGGCCAATCACAGGTGGACACGTGGCCTTAAAAAACCAAAAATGGAGAAGCGGGCCAATGGAAAACTTAATGATTTTTTTAGCTTTGTTTTCTAAAGTTAAAAATTGGATGCATCTCCGCTCTAATCAGCAATGGACACGTGGCGGTTAGAGTGGGTCGGCGGGCCGGCGGATGTAAGAGGGAAAATTTTCCCTTTTGCAAAAAAATGTGGGAAATTTGAAGCGTTGGCCCACGAACAAATCAAAAGGAGACACGTGGCAAGGAGGAATCGGAGGTGCGGGCCCATGGAAGAAAAATTGAAAATTTTCCTGCAAAAAAAGGGGTCAAAACATGAAATAAGCCCGCAGTTTTTTAGCGATAGAGAGCATGACACGTGTCAAGGGCAAAGGCGGAGGTGCGGGCCCGCAGGGCAAAAAAGTGAAAATTTTCCAAATTTCCAAAAAAGGTCAAAATGCGCAGAATTGAAGCGCGATCCCAATGGGACCCACCATGTGCCACGTGTCATCACCAAAATTCAAGGGCGGAGGGGGAGAAAAAAGTCAAATTTTTCCATTTTTCCAAAAATGTTAAAAAGTCAAAAAGTGAGCCCGATTTCATTCCCAATCATATTTTGACACGTGGAGGGCCCAGATTGAAGGAGAAAGAGCAAATCAAGGGTAATGTACATTTTCATTTTTAGCCGCCATTTTTGTTCCACAAAGCTTGGAGATGTGAATTTTGCATCATTCTTAATCAAATTTTTGATGAATTCGTGTCCTTTGTGCCTACAAAGATCAATGCAAGTGGTTTAAGGGATTAATTTGTGATTTGAGGTGTTTTTGAAACAAAGTTTTTCCCTAATCCATCCAAACACATGAAATGTCAAAATTGAAAGTTGCAGAGGTAGTTTTAAAAGGTGAAAAGGTGAAATGATGAGAGGAAAGGCATCTGCATGCCTTGATGATGAAAAACGTGCCTCCAAGGAAGGATAATGATCCGAATATTTGTAATGATTCAATCTTTTTAAACACCTGGCAACTCTTGTTGCAAATTTGTTAAATGTCATTTTCAGTGAATCATGAGGAATTGTTGTAACAAACTTGATCCCTTGGCATATTCTTTTCTTGGGAAAGAAGGCTCCAATGTGGCAAGAGATATATAATGCATTTTGAGAAATGCAAATGGTCGGGAAGTTGAAAATCACGAGCAAATTCTGAGAGAAAGCTCATTTTCTGAGAAACCCACCAAAGAACCAAGTTAATTTCTTCTATGTTGGATCTTCATGTATGTGAGTTGGTTACAAGTGTATAGCCATCACACAACTCTGAGATTGTTCATGAAACTCTCCCCTACTGATGAATCTAACAAGCTTTTGAGTTAATCTGTGTTTTAGGGCAATATGATGTCTGTTATCATTTTAAATACCTACAAATAGTTTTCATTGTTCTTGTTGCAATCTTGCATTGAAAAGTCTTTAGAAATCACACAAAATCTCATCCTTATTGATAGTTTAGTGGCACTTGCAGTTTTGTTTGTCAGAAGAGCTTTCATCTGACATTGAAAATAAGTAGTTTAAAATCACTCCACCTTCATTTGTTGATTGGGATTGCTTGTAAGCCTTTGGGGGTACCTTAGGCGTGGTTTGATCAAGGATTTTTGTGTTTAATTGAGTTCTTTACTTCAAGATTTTGTGGTGAGTTCTCAAAGATTGTGTGAAGAGTGCAACTTGGGCTTCCATTTATGCATCTTTTGGTTGAAAGAACATCCTGATTATTTGAAGCATTTTATCTGATAGTTGTTCAAGTATTGTAGAGGTTGTCAAAGATTTGATATATCCAAGTTTGTCTTGTCAATACCCCACCAAAAATCATCTGAATAACTAATCCTACCCATACTACCCCTGCATTGCATTGTGTGTCAACAAAAGAATCTAACCCATCTACAAAAATGCACAAAGCAAATCAGGATCATACAATGTCTTCAGCAGCCTCAGCCTTGTCTTGAAAGCATTTCCATCATTTAGTAGTGACAGCTCTGTTGAGTTTGAATAATGGAAAATTGATCATGTTTTCCCAAGGCCATCTCCATACAATATGCATAGTATAAGGATATCTCCACCTCCTTCATAAAACAAAGGCTGCAATATAGGTTCTCTTACCTTGGTTGAAAGGCACAACCTAAAATAGTGAGGGTTAGATCAAATCCTTTCAAAGTGCTATCCATCTCTCCACAAATTTGAGTGTTAGTTAGATCACATCCCCGGCTACAAAATGACATATATCAAGATCTATCTTCCTTCAAGCTTCATGCCATATTTCTGATGCTACTCAGACTAAAAAGGAGAACAAATTTGGGTACCAAACTTTCTCGTGCTGTTGCCGGGACTTGTTTTGAATTCCTAGGAAATAATTTGCACTGACTGAGATTGATTTGCTGATTCATTTGCCAGTCCATGTCTATTTAGCCCATCAACAACACTTTTGGCACCGTTGCAGGGACATTATTCAATATTTCATTATTTCAATCCCAGTAATACTTCTTGTGTGATTTATGTGCAATTACAAATCTGAGTATCATCTTCTGATTAGATTTATAAGATTGGAATGAAGAGTAGAGTTCTAAGTTTGATATTCTCTTAGTTCAATCTGATCCATGTGCATACATATTTGAGATATTTGAATGCATATCAAACCCTGGTAAAGTCCCTTACAAATTTTGCATGCAAATACATTGTTAAAGCATCATTTTATAATCATAATTGTAAGGATTAAGTGAAGATATAAGTTCTACCTACAAATTTTATCAGTTTCAATAGTAGTTGCACTTCATTTGCATTTGTGATTGATAAATTCAAAGAAAGGAAGGTCTGATCTATAAAGTTTGGCAAGATTTTTAGTGTTGATAGATATTTGACAGAGTATTTTAGTGCATTTGCACAACTAGGGTGAAAGTCCTTAGTGGCGACTCCATGTTGTTCTGATCTTGATAAAGTACCAAGTGTCTTAACCTTTCTATCATTTACTTTTGTGTTGCTAATCTCTGCAAAACTGGAAGGAAGAAGATCTCTCTTCCTTAAAGACTCTGCTAAGAAGTTGTTTATAGATTCAAGAAACTCATAGTTGGAAGGGAGAAGAGTTTGGAAAGTTGTTAAAGGTCAGACATCAGGCAAAGATATATCCATAGGTGAGAGAGATCAGCCTTTGGTAGAGGATTATCACTCTTCTTCAAGTGATTCTGATTCAAGCAATCCTCTCATAAACTTGTTTGCCTCAGCTAGTAAAGGGTCCTTCTACTGTACCTGGTAAGTTCCTTCTTCAATCTGCACCTATGTGTTTCAATCCTAATAAAACTTTCCAAGAAAATCAGCATTTAGAGAATACTAGTCTTGTGAATCACATTCTTGAGCCCCAAGGATCTTGCACTCCTCATCAGCTTGTTTCACCTCCAAGATCACCTCCACCAAACAATATGGCTCATCCTAGACCTCCATTTGTTGTTAACACCTTTGGTCCTATAGACTTTAGAGGAATGGATGGTTACCCAAATGTTGTCCCACAAGATGTCAGAAATAGATTGCCAAAATTCCAAGGTAACAATGCAATAACTAGTGATCAGCATCTCAAACTTTTTGTTAACATGATGGAAGATTTTGAGATAGAGTTTGAAGATGTGTATATTAAATTGTTCATTCATACATTAGAAGAGGATGCTAGGGATTGGTACAAGGCTTTGCCTGATAATTCTATTGATTCATGGACTGAAATGAAGAATGCATTTAGATTGCAATATGGTGACAAGACTGATCCTAGATTTCTCTTGTCTGAGTTTGAGAATATCAAGAAGAACCCCAATGAATCAGTCCATGACTTTAACACAAGGTTTAACAAAACTTTGAGAAGGCTTCATGTTAATTTGAGGCCTTGTGATGAGTCTTGTTTAATCAAATATGCAGATGCATTTGATAAGAAGGTAGCCTATTACTTAAGAGACAAGAACCCTACCAATCTAAGACAAGCTTTCACCATGGCACTTCAAATTGAAAACAATATCACGGTTGTGGGAAACCTCTCAAGAGAGATGGTGTAAAATTGATAAACCTTGAAAAACCTCAAGCTAGCAAGGGTGCTGATTTAGAGGAGGTTGTGAAAACTTTGGCAGGGGCTGTCAAAGAAATCTCATATAAGTTGGCAAGAGCTGAGAAGGGAATTGGGCAGACTTCACAAGGTCAGCCAAGAGCAAAAAACCATGATAGATTTGCCAATCATCCTAGAGGTGATCAAAGGGCAGATGATAGAGGGAAAAGACCCATGGGGTCTGCAAATAGACATCCTCAAGCACGTGAAGGAAGAGTGTTACCTGATCCCTAACTACTAGGGTTGTTGCTGTTGAAGAAGTTGTTGATATTGATTGGTGTGATAGGTGTTTTTACCCCATCCTCCATGTGAAGTGGACCAGCAAGATGGTGAAGTTAATAATGATGATGGTACTATGATGATATTTGCATGATGGGCTATTCTTCAAGTCCACAAGGAGGAGCAACATCTACTGAAGTGATAAGTGCAAGGACAGCTGCAACTTTTTGGGATTGCATCAAATGGGTACAAGTCTTTCTTCCCCCTCATACTCTTGAAGTTGATGTAGTGCAAGCTTTTAAAATTCCTAATAATGACTTTGAATACTTAAGAGCTTTGATGATTAAGAAGTATGATGGTGGTATTCCTTCGGAGGAAGATAGACAATTGTTGATGAATGTTGTTGTAGCTCAAGAGAAAGATTATAACACTAGAAGAAAAGTTGTTAAAGGAGTTGGGCCTCAAGCCAAACCTAAAACACCCTTGCTCACAAGCATTCCAAAAGAAGCTCCTAGAGAGAAACACTTGCCAAAAGCTTTGCTGTCCCAAGCAAAAATTATAGTCCTCCTCATGCCCAAGCTGCCAAGAATCCCATGCCATCTGATGAATCTTCTTGTCTCCCTTCCAATGTTGTTTTTCCAAAGAGTGTTCCCTATGACATAGCCCAAGTATTGAGCCAAATCAAAGTGAGTGTTCCAATCATTGAGTTGCTTAATTCCTGAGCATAAGAAGAGAGCATTTGAGTACTTGGGGTTGAAAGAAGAGAAGACTACTCCAGGCAGAAATGTAAATGTTGTTGAAACTCCTCCTCAAATCATTGCTGACCTTGAAACACCACCAATAGTAGAAGATCTTGGAGAGACACCTGAGGTATATTTGGGGACATCTTTGGTTGATTCCCAATTGAATGTTGATCCATTCTTCACAACTTTGATCATAAAGGATAGGCTACTTCACAATTGTATGTTTGATTCCGGTGCATCATGTAATGTCATGCCTCTAAAAGTCATGAATGAGTTGGATATCAAAGTGACAGCAGCCTATGGAAAATGTACTTCCATGGACTCAAGAGAAGTGTCAATTGTTGGTTGTGTGAAGGGTTTGGTAGTGCAACTTGCATCTTATCCCGGGAGGAATTTAAAATTGGATGTTGTGATTGTTGATTGCCTTGCCAAATGGGGTATGTTATTGTCAAGAAAGTGGGCTGCAAGTGTTGGAGGGAGTGTCCAAATGGATATGTCCTTTTCCACCATTCCCATTGAGGCATCCTTGTCAAGCTCTATGGAGAAAAGAAAATGTTGCATCTAATTGAGGACCCAAACAATGCTTCCTATGAAGTGGTGTTTGCTGATGTTGATGCTGATAATTTTATTGGTTTTGTTGATGGAAAAGAACACAAAATGGATCAGTCAAAGTGCCTTGAGCAGGTATGTTCTCCTTGGACCTTGCTATTTGATGGAGCTTGCTCCAAATTTGAAATGGTGCTGGTGTAATTCTGATTTCTCCTAGCTTGGAAGAATTTGTTTTTTCCTTCAAGCTTAATTTTGAATGTACTAACAACATTGTTGAGTATGAAGCCTTGTTGTTGGGTCTAAGAATTGCATGGAAGTATGGTGTCAAGGACATCATTGCAAAGGGAGATTCAGAGCTAGTTGTCAAACAAATAAGAAAATTGTATGCTACAAAAAATCAGCAAATGAAGCAGTATAAGCATGCAGTTTGGGATCTAATTGAGATGTTTGATTCCTTCAATATTGTGCACCATGATAGAAGTTTGAATGTTGCTGCTGACAAGTTGGCAGTGATGGGGTCAAGATTTGGAGATTGCACCATTTCACCTTATTGTGAGTACAATGTTGAAGTGTTAACTAGGCCAGCTGTCCCTGACAACATCAAGCATTGGCAAGTGTTTGATGATGATGCTCAAGTGCAAAGGTTCTTACGAAATCAAGGTGAGTTTGTAGATCAACATATTTATTGGGAACCAATGGTGTGTGTGACTAAAGGAAGAGATACTTTGTTTGGAAAAGATATTATCCAATTGAAAACTAACACCATTCCTAGAGGTCTTGTTGCTCTTGAGTCAAATTTTAGCAATGCTGATTGCATCATCAATAGAAACATGTCTACCTCAAGGGATGTGGAAGAGCATGACTTGGGAACAAAGGAGAAACCAAGAAAAGTTTGATTAGGCAGCAATTTAAACAAGGAAGAAAAACAATCCTATCTTGATTGTTGAAACCATAGATGGAATACTCACTTAAAAACTCGGCAAGTTTAGAAAAACTCGCCAAAAATTATGCTAAACGAGTTTTCAACTTGGGGAAAACTCTCTTAAAAATGCAAAAAAACTCATTTAGTATAGTTGGAATACTTAATCCAAAACATCCTCTCCATGAAAATGCTCATGAACTCAAAACTAGAAAAAACTGGTCTCCCAAGACAGCATTTCTTTCCTTTTTTGGATTTTTGGTGAAGAAAACACAAGTATAGAAAAAAATTTGCCATTTTTGGAAAGGGTCCTCAAGATGTAGCAATAGAAAAACTTGCATGTGCCATAACTTTCATTCTGGAACTCCGTTTCGTGTGTCGTTTTCTCTAAAAGTGCATATTTTCTCGAGCTCCACCATGATGGCAATATTTTTCTTATTTTCATAAAATCCATTTTTGCACCTTTTTGGACCAAGCAACTTCTTGCGAATCTTCCTTGGGAGAATCATGAGCTTTGATTGCTGCATGATGCATTAGTAATTAAAAATATTGGGTAGCTTTCCAAAACTCGGCGAGTACTCACCAAAACTCGACAAGTATTCTCCTGCTCTCGGACTAATCACACGAAGAAGCGCATGATTAAAAAGTAGACTCAAAAAGGCTCAACAACTTGGTTTTTGTGCAATACAATCTCCGGTTTCGCACAAAAAAAGTTGAGGCGACATCAGTGGAGCTCATTGATTTGGATGAGATAGATCCATACCGTGAGTGGCCTGGGCAAGAAGAGGAAAACCCCGTTCTCAAGAACAAAGAAAGATTGCTTTTTTTGAGAGGGAGGCTATGGAGGGAGAAGCACTAGCTAGGACTCGGAGGAGATATTGATTGGATGACATCTTTGGAGGTGATCTCCAACATGCAAGGCCTTCTTTTTTAGGAGCCACCAAAGCACCATCATCTAGTTCCATGATCGAGCCGATTTGACCTTACAGAGGAGCGTGGAGACGCAACTCCAGTGTGGGGACTAGTATCGGCCGAAGTTGTCGAATTCGCATGATGATGCGATTTTGTATTGTATTTGTATTCAAATATAATAGAAAACACTTCTCCAACATTTTATGGGCTCATTTAATACATTTTGTAGCTATGTGTTCTAAAATTTATGTTTTTAAAGAAATTTGAGTATTTTTTAAGTTGCACATCAATAGAAACATGTTCTACCTCAGTATTGGCCGAATATTGGCGAACCATTAACGAGTTTTTTTTTGATCAAACAAGCGAGTTTTTGGTTTTGGCGAGTTTTCCTACTATGGTTAAAATATCAAGACTACCTTACTGGTCATATTCAAAGCTGAAAGGATATAGAAGACTTATTTCAACATGAGATCCCTTTTGAAACAAATGCCAAACCATTCGAGACAGAAACAAAGGCCAATTAATCCACTCCTCTCCATGAAGATGCAAGATGAATTGAAGAAACCGAAAGAGGGAGGGATCATTCTCCTCTACAAGGTATTCATCTTGGGTTGCGAAAACCTTGTGCCAGAGAGGAAGAAGAATGGAGATATCAGACTTTGTATAGACTTCAAACATTTGAATAGAGCTTCATTGAAAGACAATTATCCTTTGCCAAACATGGAGAACATGCTGCAGTTAGTGACTGGATCTGAATTGTTGTCCACCTTGGATGGTTTCTCTGGCTACAATCAGGTTGTTGTCAAGGAGTTAGAAAGATTTAAAACTGCCTTTACCACTCCTTGGGGAACATATGTTTATGTGAGAATGCCTTTTGGTCTCATGAATGCTGGAGCTACTTTCCAAAGGGCAATGGATGTTGCTTTTTCCAGTTATATAAATGACTTCATTGCAGTTTATCAGGATGATGGGACTGTATTTTCAAGGAGCAGAAAATATCACTTGCAGCATTTGGAAAGAATGTTGATCAGATATAGAGAATTTGGAATCTCTCTCAATCCAAAGAAGTGTCACTTTGGGGTGTAAAAGGCCATGCTGCTTGGCCATATTGTTTCAAAGGCTGGTGTCATGATTTATCTGGAGAGAGTAGAAGCAATCAACAGGGTGCCAATTCCAAGAACGAAGAAGGGCATCCAATCTTTCTTTGGGCAAATCAATTTCATTAGAAGGTTTGTGTCTAATTTTGCTGAGTTGACTCTTCCTATCACATGCATGTTAAAGAAAGATCAAGTTATCAAGTGGGAGGAGGCTGTTATTCAAGCTTTTGAAGGAATCAAAGAGGCACTTAAACATGCACCTGTCTTGGCAGCTCCGAATTACAAGAAGCCTTTCCAAATCTTCTCCTTTTCTTCTGAAAATACTATTGCATCTGTTTTGCTCCAAAAGGATGAAGATGGGGCTGAGAGGCCTATTGCCTTCTTTAGCAAGGCTTTACAAGCTGTTGAGTTAAAATATACAATCATGGAAAAACAAGCATTTGCCTTGGTGAAAGCAACAAAGGTTTTCAGGCCTTATATTTTAAGTTCAAAAGTTGTTGCTTATGTTCCCCACACCATGGTAAAAGACATCTTATCAGAGATGGAGATCTCAAGTAAAAGATGTAGATGGGTGAACAAATTGTAGGAGTATGATATGGACATCCAAACCACAAAGTTGGTAAGAGGTTTGGGTCTTGCTAAGCTCATGGCTGAGAATAACTTGCAGACTATGGAAGTGAATGAAGTAGAAGAAGAAAGGGCAGATGTTCTTGGGAAATTGGTAAGTTCTGAGTGGTACAAGGATATAATCTTTTACCTCAGACACCTTTGCTGTCTTGATCATTTAAATAAAAATCAGAAAATAGCCCTCAAGCTGGCTTCTCAAAAATACATCATCACTAACTTTGGGTTGGCTTGGAAGAACCCTGAAGGTGTCCTCTTGAAGTGTGTAACTGAAGATGAAGCTCCCAAAGTGATTGCTGATTTCCATGGGGGAGTTTGTGGAGGACACTTTGCTGGAAGGGTTACACACACAATGTTTTGAGAGCTGTTATTGGTGGCCTACTCTCTTCAAAGATGCAACCATGTTGATTAGAAAATGTGAAAGCTGCCAGCGTTTCTCTAGAAGAATGAAAGCTTCAGCTCCCTTCCTTTGCATCTTGTATCAATTGAAGCTCCTTTCAAATAATGGGGAATGGACTTCATTGGTGAGATTTCAGATCCTTCTAGTGCTGGCCATAAGTGGATTCTTGTAGCCATTGATTATTTTACAAAGTGGGTAGAGGTAATCCCCACCAAGAAAGCAACACACCAAGTTGTTATGGACTTCTTGTTGAATAATATCATATGCAGATTTGGTGTGCCAGTCAAGATTATTGTTGATAATGCTATGTGTTTCAAAGCTAAACCTTTGATGGCAATGTGCAAGGAGTATGGAACCAATCGACTTATTCTTCAAACTATAATCCCCAAAGAAATGGACAAGTTTGAGTCCAATGATAAGAATTTGTTGAAGATCATTAGAAGAACCTTGGAGTTGAACAAGAGAAAATGGGGTGAACAACTGAAATTTGCGGTTTGGGCGAGATAGAATCACTTTGCTAAGAGAGCTACTTGGTAAGAGCCCATTTGAGTTGGTGTATGGAACTCAAGCTCTGCTGCCTTACATCTGCAATTATCTTCATTTCAGTTTGTTCAACAACTTGAGGATCAAAAGGTCAATCCATATGAAGCAAAGATTAATCAAGATTGTGGAGCTAGATGAAGAGAGAAGAGCATCCCACCAAAGGCATATCGATTTAGAGAGAAGTTGAAAATATTGTTTGATAGGAAGGTCACTCCTAGGGCCTTCAATATTGGAGATCTGGTTTTGTTATGGGACAGCATAAATGAGGATAACGGCAAACATGGAAAATTTGATGCATTATGGATGGGCCCTTACTCCATTGATATTAGAATTGGTGAGAATACCTTTTTCTCAAAGGTTTAGATGGGGAATTGCTTGAACTACTTTAATGGTAGGCATCTGAAGCATTTCTTGGATTAATCCCAAAATTTGAGGTATGCACCACTTGTACAGTGTATAGTGTTTGGTTTTTCGCTTTGTTTTTGGTGTTTTGTCGGTTTGTGGTTTGCCTTGGTGTGTGGTAGCCATTTTTGTCGGGTTCTCAGTTGGTTTTTAGTGGTTTTGGCTTATGACTCCTTTGCCCAATGGATTATTTTGGCACTTGGTCTACGTTTTGTTCTTGTGACACTCATTGGGAGTGCCCATCCCCGAGCAGGAGCCGATGTTGGTGTCCATTTTGATCCTCTATGCTTTTGCCCTAATTTTCCTTTCACTCTGCATTTCCTGAAATGTTTTCTATAGTTTTAATGGGTGAAATGAAGTTGTTGCCTCTGTTCCCATGCCTTAGTCCATTTGAAAATCATTTGACATGCCCCATTTTGCAAGAATACTCAAGCTTTGCATTTTGCCCTAATTTTTCAAATCTGTATTTGCTCAAAACGTTTTCTTCAAACTTGGTGGTCTGTAAACTTTGTTCTCAGTTAATGCTTTCAAAAATCTCATAAACTTATTATTTTGCCCCATTTTGAAGGAAAAATCCATGCATGCCTTGTTTGTGCCCTAATTTTTCAAAATCTGCGGCTATGCCGTGTTTTCCCTTTTGCCCGATCGTGAAAAAATCAAAATTGACCAATTCATACTTATGTATTCAAAAATCCAATCCCAAGGTCGAAAATGCTCGGAAATCATGTTTCATCCGATTCTATTTCAAAAATTTCCATCCTTGGTGAAAAAAAATCGGGGGTTAAGGCACAACCGGAAAAAGCTGTGTTTTTGCGGTCGAGAGGGCGTATTTTTTGTTGTTAAATTATTCTTGAGAAGTCGGAGGGTACGTGGCAAATCTAATTAGGCCGAGGAGAAGCGAGGAAGTGTTATAACTTATCGTTTTTGCCTTTTTGGCGAATGGGGCATTTTTGGGCCCAAGGCTCCGTTTTTCCAATTTTGCCACGTGGCATGTTTTTATTGGCCGAGAGATGGCGGGTTGTCGGATTCCTTTAAAGTTTTAGACTTTATTTTGCAAAATTTTTTGAAGTCACAAAATGGCCCGAAACCCCACACGATTATGAGTGGACACGTGTCCTAAAAATAAAAAAGGGAGGAGCGGGCTGATGGGGGCTTAGAGTTTTTAGCTCTATTTTCCTAAAATTTCAAAATCAGTTTTAGCTTTGCTCCAATCAAATGAGAACACGTGGCATCAATTTTGGGCGAGAGGGATGTCGATGGTGGAGGTTTTTGAAGTTTTTGTCTTTGTAGAGGCGTAAAACGCTAAAAGTAAATTTTGAGCGCCCCGTGGCCAATCACATAGGGACACGTGGCCTTGAAAAACCAAAAATGGAGAAGCGGGCCGATGGAAAACTTAATGATTTTTTAGCTTTGTTTTCTAAAGTTAAAAAATGGGATGCATCTCCGCTCCAATCAACGATGGACACGTGGCGGTCGAGTGGGTCAACAGGGCAAGGATGTAAGAGGAAAATTTTCCTTTTACAAAAAAAAGCGTGTGAAAATTTGAAGCGTTGGCCCCATGAACAAATCAAAAGGAGACACATGGCAGGGAGGAATCGGAGGCACGGGCTCGTGGAAGAAAAATTGAAAATTTTCCCTTGGCAAAAAAGGGGTCAAAACATGAAATAAGCCCGCGGTTTTTTAGCGATAGAGAGCATGACACGTGTCAAGGCAAAGGCGGAGTTGCGGGCCTGCGAGACAAAAAAGTGAAAAATTTTCAAATTTCCAAAAAGGTCAAAATGCGCGAATTGAAGCGCGATCCCAATGGGACCCACCATGTGCCACGTGTCATCACCAAAATTCAAGGGTGGAGGGGAGAAAAAAGTCAAATTTTTCTATTTTTCCAAAAATGTTAAAAAGTCAAAAAGTAAGCCCGAATTCATTCCCAATCATATTTTGACACATGGAGGGCCCAGATTGAAGGAGAAAGAGCAGATCAAGGGTAACTGTACATTTTCATTTTTGGCCGCCATTTTTGCTCCAGGAAGCTTGGAGATGCGAATTTTGCATCATTTTTAATCAAATTTTTGATGAATTCGTGTCCTTTGTGCCTCTAAAGATCAATGCAAGTGGTTTTAGGGATTAATTTGCAGATTTGAGGTGTTTTTAAAAAGTTTTTCCTAATCCATCCAAACACGTGAAATGTCAAAATTGAAAGTTGCAGAGGTAGTTTTAAAAGGTGAAAAGGTGAAATGATGAGAGGAAAGGCATCTGCATGCCTTGATGATGAAAAACGTGCCTCCAGGAAAGATAATGATCCGAATATTTGTAATGATTCAATCTTTTTGAAACACCTAGCAACTCTTGTTGCAAATTTGTTAAATGTCATTTTCAGTGAATCATAAGGAATTGTTGTAACAAACTTGATCCCTTGGCATATTTTTCTTGGGAAAGAAGGCTCCAATGTGGCAAGAGATATATAATGCATTTTTGAGAAATGCAAATGGTCGGGAAGTTGAAAATCACGAGCAAATTCTGAGAGAAAGCTCATTTTCTGAGAAACCCACCAAAGAACCAGGTTAATTTCTTCTGTGTTGGATCTTCATGTATGTGAGTTGGTTACAAGTGTATAGCCATCACACAACTATGAGATTGTTCATGAAACTCTCCCCTGCTAATGAATCTAACAAGCTTTTGAGTTAATTTGTGTTTTTCTGGGCAATATGATGTCTGTTATCATTTTAAATACCTGCAAATAGTTTTCATTGTTCTTGTTGCAATCTTGCATTGAAAGTCTTTAGAAATCACACAAAATCTCATCCTTATTGATAGTTTAGTGGCACTTGCAGTTTTGTTTGTCAGAAGAGCTTTCATCTGGCATTGAAAATAAGCAGTTTAAAATCACTCCACCTTCATTTGTTGATTGGGATTTCTTGTAAGCCTTTGGGGGTACCTTAGGCGTGGTTTGATCAAGGATTTTTGTGTTTAATTGAGTTCTTTACTTCAAGCTTTTGTGGTGAGTTCTCAAAGATTGTGTGAAGAGTGCAACCTGGCTTCCATTTATGCATCTTCTGGTTGAAAGAACATCCTGATTATTTGAAGCATTTTATTTGATAGTTGTTCAAGTATTGTAGAGTTTGTCAAAGATTTGATATATCCAAGTTTGTCTTGTCAATACCCCACCAAAAATCATCGAATAACTAATCCTATCCATACTACCCCCGCATTGCATTGTGTGTCAACAAAAGAATCTAACCCATCTACAAAAATGCACAAAGCAAATCAGATAATACAATGTCTTCAACGGCCTCACCTTGTCTTGAAAGCATTTCCATCATTTACCAGTGACAGCTCTGTTGAGTTTGAATAATGGAAAATTGATCATGTTTTCCCAAGGCCATCTCTATACAATATGCACAATTATAAGGATATCTCCACCTCCTTCATAAAACAAAGGCTGCAATATAGGTTCTCTTACCTTGGTTGAAAGGCACAACCTAAAATAGTGAGGGTTAGATCAAATCCTTTCAAAGTGCTATCCATCTCTCCACAAATCTGAGTGCCAGTTAGATCACATCCCCGGCTACAAAACGACATATATCAAGATCTATCTTGCCTTCAAGCTTCATGCCATATTTCTGATGCTTCTTAAACTGAAAAGGAGAACAAATTTGGGTACCAATGCAGACCCCTCTTAAGCATTTCTTTATTCTTTGTCCCCTTCCCCATTCTTTATTCCTTTCTATTCATTATTCTTTCGAAAAGGAATCAAATGATTGCAATGAGTAACAAACTCTTCCTTGGAGCATATGTATGATAATGAAAGTACGAAAGAAGACATTATTTTGTTTTGCGAAAAGAAGGAATGTTCTCCACTCCTCCACAGTTTCATCATGGTTCAAAACCTTTTCAGCCTAGTAAATCAAAGTGGAATCTTTTTCAGTTGGGACAACTCCTCCATCCATCTTGCAAATCAAGGATCAAAGCCTGCGATTTTCTTGCTTTTCGTGTTTCGTTGGGGGTATTTTAGGTATATTCCCTTATCGAAATTTTTGTATAAGAATGAAGGCATGTCTTCATTCTAGGGTTCTAATTTTTGGGTTTTTGCTAAGGTGATTACATTGTATAGTCATTTGCAGGCATTGAGAGCATTTGCATGTCTACCTTGTTTAATTGAAGTATATAGAATAGTTTGCCATGCTTCGATTAGGCATTCGGATTGTAAATATGAACACAGTTAAGGAATGTAATCTTTAATGTAATCTTGTATCTGTTGAATCAATGAAATACAAAGTTCTTTCAGTTATTGTATGAGATTGGTTATTGGATGAATATTGTGTTGTAGTGTTACTTTATAATGTTTGTTTAGTTATAAAATCTTTTTGCAATATTATTTTGGAGGTGACTACTTATAGCCCTTGAGTGTATTTTGGGTGTTATGGAGTTGATGCAGTAGATACTTTATTGAAGTTTTATGCACAAGTGTTTGTGGTAAAGATTCAAGAGGTTATTGGTAGTGATTGCATGAATTTAGTATCAATGAATGCAAATGCCCCTTTGAGGGTTATGTTATGTTATTTTGATCTTTGTTCTTTTGTACTCTGCAAGCAATAGGTTGGCATGGCAAACACTAATACTTCTCCTGTTAGATCCACCTCCCCCCATTTAACCAAAGTACCATCCTATCCCACCCCTGCAAATCACATCACCTTTGTTTATTTTACATGTGTTTTCCTACAAATTACATATATCCCGCATATTTTAAGTGTATTTTCCATGATCTGTGAAGTTTAGCATCTTAACATTATCATAGCCCAAGTTAACAGTTTATGCAAAGATAATGTGTGATCACATTTTATCTATCTTCAGTGGCTTGTGTCTGATGTATCAAATGTTTGCAATGCTTGTGTGACCATTCTTTTGAATGAGCATTGCATTTTATGGTTGCATTTGATCTTAGATTGAGGTTCCAACAAGTTTGAGGGTTTGAAATATAATATCTCCCTCTCTCTTTCAAGCCACCCCTTAGGTTCTCTCACCTTGGTTCAAGAAGAGCCATAAAGTAGCAGGATAACAACCACATCCTTAGTCAAGTGCCTCCTGTCATTCCCAAAGGCTTGGTCAAGTGAGAGAGATAGACCCATCCCTGGCTGCAAACAACAAATCAATCAAGTCTATCCTTCCTCCTTGCCCCCTCATTCATTTTAGGCCTTTGTTTGGGGTGTTAGATTGGGAACCATCGGAAGGTATGAAGGTGATCTAAGGGGATTTAAAGGTGAGGTAAGTAGGTGTGAAGGTGATAATAAAGAGGGTATGAAGCAGTCGTAAGGAGGTAATTAGAGGTTAGTAAGAGTGGCAAGGAAGGTAATATATAGGCATGCGAGGAGAAATTAGGGAAATGCCACACACGACTCTCTCACCAAATATTACTAACCGGCCCTATAATGCCCCTTTCCAAGCTAAGCTGAAATGAAAAGAGAAATAACATCAGCCCAAATCGAAGCAAACTGAAATTTATAACAGCAAGCTATAGCAGTCTGAAATCTTATGACAGCAAGAGGGAAATTGCAATTATTCACCACCAATACCGCGTTTACACCATCCAAAGCATGTAGGAAATAATAATAATTATTTTAGAGCAAGTACCAACCAAGAACTGAATTTTTAGAACCCTAGCTAAAGTATAATAATTAATTTTGCAACGACAGTGAACCCACTTACAAAATGACCAAAAAAATGATTCCAAGGCCTAAATACAATTCCAAAAATACAATCAGTCTCCAAAAATATGAAGAACCTAAATACATGATGAAAGTGACTTGCCGTGCTCTAGAACCAATGAACTCCTCCCAAGGGGTCGCTACCATAGGAGAGCGTCTAAAATTGGCCAAACCGGTTCGAAACCATTACAAGCTCAAACACGTATTTGTGTGGTTGTTCCACACTCAAAACCATGCAAATCTGACCTTCCCTAGTTGCAAATGATGCCCTATCACTGACAAATCTGCCTCGAAACTCTATAAATCTGATTGTAGCACATGTGTGACCTCTATATCAGATCACCAATGATGATGTGAGGGTTTCCATCCTCAAATCTAAGTGCTATTGAGGAATTTCGTCTTCAATAGACCTCCACGGAGAGTTTCCTTCCTCAATTGATGGGAGAGAAAGAAAAGCGTGCTCCAACTCTTCAAAATATCAAAGAAAACCAAATCATACGCAAAACTAACCACCTCCACCCCAAGCGACCCCTTTAAATACTTGAGGGTGGCACCAAACACCAAAAAGGAACCCAAGGAGACCGACCTCCTTTTTGGGATGTTATGATTCACCTTTAACTCCATTACCTTCTTTATTTTAAGTCAGCTTTTGCACTTTATGACCTCTTTCTTTTGACTTCCTCAAAGCCATTGAAAATTTAATTAATAATAATCCTAAGTGCGTAAAATAACTATTTTTGCACTTAATCAAATTATTAATTTGTTATTATTATTTTCTTTCTACTTTTAAAAGAAAAACTTAGAAAAGGGAGATTACAATCCTCCCTTCCCAAAATTGCTTGCCCTCAAGCAATTGCAAGTCCCTTCTGCAAATACTAGGATCCCAAAACAATCTTGGGAATTTGCAATCCCATATTCTGAATAAATTCTTCCTTACTATTACCTCAGAGAATCTGAAACTGAACTGTAAAACAACACTCTTGCAGTAGGAGTGATTGCCAAATTCTTCCATCAAAGACTGTCCCTTATTTTGTGCAAGCTCGCAGCTGTCCTTAGCTGATAACAACAGTCCTTTACCCATTATTTTTATGACCAACAACATGAAAAAGGTACAACAAGTACCAAATTGAAACCTTTTTGCAAAAATCAACAATGCAGGCAATGTAGTGGCTGAGAACAACCATGTAATGACTGAAAATATCATATTAGCAGTCACAAACTGAAAAGAACTCCTTCCCTGACTGAAGGCACCTGTAAACCCCTTCGTATTACCTTTGTTGTTGTTATGCTATCATCTTGTTTCACCTTGTTGCCTTGCTTTTCATATATGTGAACATGCTGGTCTGAATCACACTTATGTTTTTTCTTCTCTTTCTTCTCCATTCCTGGACCTGCACATAGAGAAAACACATTAAAGGAAACAAGAGCTCTCAACATTACTTCTTCATGCCTCATAGATATGTGAACTAGCTCCCTTCCCTTGCTTGCATTTTCCTCAAAATTCCCCTTCATATGATGGACTCTCAAAGGTCCATTCATGCTGCCCCAAGCACGGCTGTAGCCTTGCATTTCCTTCCTCAAAATCAGAATGATAATGGCTGGGATCCACCTTATGACAGCTGCAAATGTTTCAACATTGGTGGTAGGCTGGAGATCCTTCCACCATGTGACTGGAAACTCTTTTATGACTGTCATAAATGTGTGAAGGGGGCTGGAACTGTTGCTGGCAGCGGATAAACAAATGGTACAACAGCTGCCATACTGAGAATACTTCGCAAAAATCAGTAATGTTAGCAACATAGGGGCTGGAAATAACCATACAATGACATGAAATGCTTCATTAGCAGCAACAAACGGAAAATCATTCAATTTTATGATCAAAAACACTTGTATGGTTGCAAATGATGCAATGTAGCAGCTGGAAGTAGTGATGATTTTAGCCTTCAAGCTGAAAGTTTGGGGCATGGCTGTCCCCATTATGTTCTCCTTTTCCTTGGGAGGTAGTAGATCATCACTCCTTGCTCTTACTTTCTCCCAAAACCGCCTTAAGGGTGTTGGAACTTTTACCCATGATGTTCTCAACAAGTGGCTTTTTTCACGCATCAAAAACTTCATTATACTTGCCAATCTACAGCTGTCCAAGGAGAGTACTATTATTCCAAAACATGAACTTAGAAAGATCATCATACCATGGTTGTAGCATTGTATTTTCTCATTCAATCTTGGGATTGTGGTGGCTGGAAACCATCTTGTACCGGCAGCCAAAGCCTCACCAATATCCGTGTATGGAGTGTGCATCTTTCCAGTGACAAAACCTTCTTTTACAGCTGCAAAAGGTATAGGGGCAAGGCTGGGAATGTGATAAACAACCGTCCAAAAATTTGTGGCAGCACCCTTCAAGAACCATGGGCTATAGTTCTTATTACCCATATTCATACCCGCCATGCCATGTTGGTTTATAACATCTTGAACAACAAGGTAATATTTGTTTTGCTTAGCCTTAGTGGTTGAATTTATGAACTCACTACCTATCTTCAATGAAAGACTCCTTCCAAGAGCATGCTTATCAATTAGGAGCTGAAAATCTTTATGACATGACTGTTGTTCTGAAAATGAGATTGTAGGATTTACCTCATCATGTGTTGCCCATGGGACCTGCCTCCTATGAGAAGTTTCCTCCATTCTTTTTGCCAAAATAGGAATTGTTGAGATACCCTCAACACCTCCCTCCTTGTGACCCACAATTTTTGCCTCAAATGCATGCTTATCAGCTGAGTCAAAAACAATATGAAAGGAGAATGTTGCTGCACTATCTAGCATACCATGGACTTTGTCTAGAAGGCAACCATTTATCCATTTATCTCCACTTCTCATAACATATGTATTGGCCCATGCAATCCCATTTTGAATATTAAATCTGAAGCTAGCAAAGATTGTATGAGTTGGTTTACCTGATTTTTGAATTGTTCCATTGCATGGCTTGCTTTGATTCCTTGTATGACCCATTGTGGCTTCTTAGGACAATTTAGAACCCAAGGTTCTACCTTCATCCTTTTACCATTCTCAGAATGATGGCAAAACCAGAATAGTTCTTTGTTGACCTGAAAATCTATCTCATATGGTAATGGTTCAGTCTTTGCGATGTCCCCTTTTTCGAATTGAGGGCCTAAAAATGGACTTCTTGCCATTCCCTTTCCATGGCAAGGAAGCATGATTGAACAAGGGAAGGAATTGCATTTCATTTCAGTTTTCTTTATTTAGATTTAATGTTTTCTTTTAGTGTTTCCCTTTATGAGGCAGGTCGGCTGTGTTGGGAGAATCATAAAAGCAAATTAAAAGACAAAAGAAGCTTAAAGAGGTCGGTCCACTTCTAATTGGCTTTTGGCGCCAAGGGAAGGATATAAAAGGGACTTAAGGACTTCATTTGCACCCATCTTTGGCGCATTTTATCTATACTTGGTTTTTTGGGCAAAGTGCTCATTAACTATCCACTTGAGGACGAAAACCCTCTTGTGTGGCATTCCAAGGAAGACGAAACCTTCCTTGTGGCTTGGTAAAGGACGGAAACCCTCCATTTTGGGTGATTTGAAGACATCTCTTGAAGACTACTTGTAGATTTGGAACTTGGGCATCAAAGAGAACATCTACAAAGGCTTTGCATGAATTTTCGAGCTCTTCCCAAAGGGAGCGACTAGGGTTTGGTGATAGTTGGGTGCCTTCTAGGGCACATACTTCAAATTTTATTTGATATTCAAATTCGGCATAATTTCTAAGGCCAGAATCTATCTTATTTTGTGGTTATCGGGGTTTGGAAACCTCCCTTTTCATTATTTTTATGGGTTGTACTTTTGTTGTTCATAATTAATTTTCCAGCTGAGTGTTTGATCAGATTTGATGATGAAAAGTGGCTTAAATTCTTCCTAAAGTGTTTATCTATATTGTTGATGAGTTATTTGATGATATTTGAGTGATTTTCCTCTCATTCTGGACTGCTGTTATAAAAATCAGACTGCTGATTTCCAGCTGTCATAAAAATCAGTTTGCTGATTTAAAAATCTGAATTTAATCTATTGGGGTTTGTGTGGTTTCCTCCTTTTTCAGTTTCATCCCTAAAAAGGGACATTACAGTGGTATCAAAGCTTCGGTCTTCCCATCCTGAGGGTATTCGTGCAAGGTAGTGACAATACAAACATGGAATGGCAACCTAGGTTCTTACCAAAGGAAGAAGTCATTTCGGAGGCGGAAGCACGACATCCAGTGGGTCACAACATTGTGGCTATCTATGAAGAATATAGGGCTCTTTTGAAGGAGATCCGTGATGCTATTTCGCTTGCCAAGTTCATAGGGGTAAGCAAGGGTAGGTATGGGCCCAAGCCTAGACCTCAAGTACCACAAGAGGATCTTCAACATGCCTTGGGGAGGGTGACGCTCTCCACATTTGATGATTCCAAAATGGGACAGCTAGAGCATGGAAGATGTTAGGGTTTAACCCTAGACCACAAGAAAGTGCCAAAGAGCCAAACCCAAAAGGGTTTCTCTTGAAAGAAGAAAAAGAAAAATCAGATCTGCAGGAGGGCTTTGAGGTGGAATCACCAAAGAAAGAGGTAGAAGTACCTATCATTTTCCCTAAGGATGAGCCATTGACTGATTTTCAGGACAGCCGGGTAAATGGACGTGTTTGGTGAAGAGACCATGGAGCATGAGCCCAAAGAAGAAGGGAAATATGATACGCCGCATTATGGAAAAGAATTGGTGGATAGAGCCCCATTTCCGGATGATAATGTTGACAATCAGCTTGCTGGAACTTTAGGAACAACAGTCAATTAGAGGCAAGTTGATGGAACACATGACTCGCGAGAACCATGAAGATGTCCCAAGCATGTGTCAACAAAATATGGATGAAGCTAGGGTGGAAAGAGTTTCACTTGTTGAAACTAAGACGAAGGAGGAGGGCCCTTTCATGTTGGCAAGGCAAGAAGAGGCTACAAAGCTTGATGAAGATTCAACCCTAACTCCCATGGTTGTTCTGGAGGAACAACATTATGAGGTAATTAATGATCATTGTTTGGTTAATACTGATTTTATTTTAGCATGTGATGAATTCAGGCATGAGCAAGAGGGAGAAGAGAAAGGGAGGTTTGGAAACCATTTTCCAAATAGATATGATGACAACAAGCTTGCTGGACTGTTTATAACATCGGTCAAAAAAGAACATAATGATGAAGAATTGGGCCTTGGGAAGAGCCACAAAAGCATTCCAAGCACAAGTGATCAAGGTATGGAGATAGTACGAAAAGGGGAAGCTCCACTTATTGAAGAAACAAGGACCAAGAAGAGGGAACACCTTGATGACCGCCCAAGGGGTAGTAGGGACAACACATTAGATGGTAAGGAGCACATACACCCTCTCATGCAACCTCCGAACTGTGTGAAGACCGCTTTATGTACATGGGCCAAGATGGAATTGGTGAGAAGTTACCCCCTTCCAAAGACCATGGTATGCTTGTAAAGGTAACCAATTCTTTTTTCCATTTGGATTATATCTCAGCTGATACGCATGTGTATAGAAAATAATTTTGGGGTCACAATGGTGAATGCATTGAGGGTAACTCAACCAAATTGATAAGGCCAAGGAGAGAGGAAGAAATTCTCCATGAAGGACCAAGGATAGCAATGGGTGAAGTTGTTGGTCTGTTATCAACAACAGTCAAACGTGGGAGAATTACCAATATATTCAGCCATAATAAAGTTCCGTGCATGAGTACCATTACTAGCTTGAAGAAGCTAAATGATAAAGTGAAGGTAAGCAGCCCTGGACCTAGAGACAATTCAGATTTATTGCCTATCATTGTACCATATCAAAATTATGGACATCACGAATAGCAAGGAAAAATGATAACTATGTACTCTTTCTTATGTCGCTGCCATGTTTTCACCTCCACAATCTGCAAGACCAATCAGTTTTGCAAAGAACCCTCAAGAATGACACTCGAAAAGAGCAAGTCCATGAAGGTAAGGTGTATTTGAAATATTTTCTCAATGATGGATCTAACTCAAAAAAATTGAGTGGTAAGAAGGTTAAGGACAGCTTGTGGCCCAAAAAGGTTTCAATTTCATTGCTTACCAACATGCCAAAACACTTCGGTTTTCAGCATGCACAATTAGACATGTATAATGACTTTGTTGCATTGCTCCGCTCCATGATACTGTTGTGTTTTTACTCTCATGATCACCTTGTGCCAAGTGGAAAGAAGGTAAGAAGTGAATTGTGTAGCAAAGGGTGCAAAGATGCTTGGGTGCAATACCAAATTTGTTTTAGCATATGTGGGGTTGGTACCATTGAGAGCCTCAAAAGGGGAAGGTCTGATTGCAAGATCAATTTGATTGATAATCTCATCTTTGAGTGTCCGGGAATGACTCACACCTTTGCATTTTGGTTCAGCTCTCATACATACCAACTTTCCCAGGTAATTGGTTTCTTATTTGGCCATGGAATAGTAATGCTCGTAGATAATGGCACCACTTATAAATTAATCAGAGGAGAACTTACCGTTAAGCATGGGCTGAGCATCATTAACTTTGGAGGCTTCAAGGTCACCAATGTCAATAGTATTTTCATGTCGTCAAATTTCATGGGAAGGTGCAAGGTATGTAATGTTTTTCTTGAAATTAAGACAGCTGAAGTTAATGTTGTTTGTGGGATGCAATGGTTTCAGTTTTTGGGAAAAATTCATTATGGTTCTCTTCTTCATATATCAGCTCCTTAGAAGAACATAATGATAGTTGGGCATGCACAAATTCAGCCACCCAATAAGTTTATAGGAGAATTTAAATTTCTGATTTTGATACAATCAAATATGAGTTGTTTCCAGATTCAAACATCTATAAGAGTGTCCATTTTGAAGTCATTAAATCATGGGAAAATAGTGGTAGATGGTTTCAGCTGAAGGAAACAACTACTTCAACCAACATAGCTCCAAGTTGGGTGGAAAATCAAGTGACTCGTGACTGCCATACTTTGTTTTCTATCTACACAAGATGATTTGTGTAATTTCTTGGAAGGAACAGATGACAACATCAATAATGAAGATCATCTTGAGAAGGTATGTGTTATGGAAATTTTCAAACCTTGGAAAGAAGGGCATTTGAAATGCTTGCTCACATTCTTGGTTCCAAGATGGGAGGCTTGTACATATGATATAAAAAGATATGCACATCTTTTTGCTTTTAGCCCATATGGAAATGAATTGTCCTTCAAAAGGGTGTATAAAAATAATAAGGTGGCAGATGATTTGTCAAGGAAGCCACTTCCTTTCTCTTGGGATGATATTGCCCTACATATTGAGAAGATGAAGGAGACTATGGGTTCGGATCAGCCAAGTTTGCAATTGCTTGGGGACAAGCAATTTTGGGAAGGGAGGACTGTAATGTCCTTTTTTTTGAAGTAAGGGCCTTAAAATGGACTTCGTAAGGGCCTACAAATGGACTTCTTGCCATTCCCTTTCCATGGCAAGGAAGCATGATTGAACAAGGGAAGGAATTGCATTTCATTTCAGTTTTGTTTATTTAGATATAATGATTTCTTTCAGTGTTTCCCTTTATGAGGCAAGTCAGCTGTGTTGAGAGAGTCATAAAAGCAAATTAAAAGACAAAAGAAGCTTAAAGAGGTCGGTCCACTTATAATTGGCTTTTGGCACCAGGGGAAGGATATAAAAGGGACTTAAGGACTTCATTTGCACCCATCTTTGGTGCATTTTATCTATACTTGATTTTTTGGGCAAAGTGCTCATTAACTATCCACTTGAGGACGAAAACCCTCTTGTGTGGCATTCCAAGGAAGACGAAAACCTTCCTTGTGGCTTGGTGGAGGACGGAAACCCTCCATTTTGGGTGATTTGAAGACATCTCTTGAAGACTACTTGCAGATTTGGAACTAGGGCATCAAAGAGAACATCTACAAAGGCTTTGCATGAATTTTAAAGCTCTCCCCAAGGGGAGCAACTAGGGTTTAGTGATAATTGGGTGCCTTTTAGGGCACATAATTCAAATTTTATTTGATATTTAGATTCGGCATAATTTCTAAGGCCGGAATCTATCTTATTTTGTGGTTATTGGGATTTGGAAACCTCCCTTTTCATTATTTTTATGGGTTGTACTTTTGTTGTTCATAATTAATTTTCCAACCGCGTGTTTGATCAACTTTGATGATGAAAAGTGGCCTAAATTCTTCCTAAAGTGTTTATCTATATTGTTGATGAGTTATTTGATGATATTTGGGTGGTCTTCCTCTTATTCCGGACTGCTGTTATAAAAATCAGACTGCTGATTTCCAACTTTTATTAAAACTAGTTTGCTGATTTAAAAATCTGAATTTAATATATTGGGATTTGTGTGGTTTCTTCCTTTTTCAGTTTCAGCCCTAAAAAGGGACATTATAGTCTTAGGAATGCTCGAAGATGGATAGTGGTTTCTTGGAAAATATCCTCTTTCCATTTGGTACTGTTACCATATTTCATAGCCAAAGGATTTGCGCCAAAAGAAGACCTTGCATGATGGTGCATGAAAGTAAATAATTAAATAAGTTGTTGTCCTATAGAAGTTTGTGCCAAACCGAGAGAAAAGGAGGTGCATGAAAAAATAAATAAATAAAATAAAGGAGTTGTTCTATACTTGGCGCTATGGAGGGATAAACATAGAAAGAATTAAATAAAGAAAAGAAGAACTGTTGTCCTTGGTGCCAAGCATAAAGATGGAATTGGATAAAAATAGCAGTAGTCTTGCCCATGCGCCAAAGATTAGGAGAATTAAATAGAAATGTTGTTCCAGTTTAAATTGGTCCTAAATATAGACATGAATAAATAAATAAAAGGGAAAGGAACTGCTGTTCTATTTTTAGAGGTTGGCACTAAGTATAGGAAGGTGCATGGAAATTTAATTAAATAAGTTGTTCCTGAAATCTGCGCCAAAGAGGAGAGGTGCATGGGGTTAAATAAAAAAAAAAATGCATGTTGTTGTTCAAGTTTGGCGCCAAGGACCAGCAAGAGAAGAATAAACTGAAATAGAACTGCTGTTCTAAAGCATGCGCCAGAAAAAGAAGAATAAAATAAAGTAAAACAACAGCCTATTCTTGGAAAAACAACAGCCTAGTCTGGATGCCAGCAGTCTATGTATTGAATTTTCATTATCGCAAAAAAGGAGACACACTTGGGCTGATTTGCTTTGGCATTTTTAGCCTTGTACTTGCACCTCTGAATAAAAAGTTTCATTTTTGCCCTCTCATGTTGTTGTTTTCAGATTGTTCATTGTATTTGCTATAGGGTATTGTGTTTGCTTTAGTGTGGAATTCATTCCCTCTACCGCTGTCCTTTTCCTAAAATCCTTGAATTTATTATGCAAAATAGTTTAGAGTTGTGCAGGTGTGTGGATCTTTGATTTATTTGTGTGCAAAGTTACATGCAAGTGTCAAACTTTTGGTGTATCACCCCTATTTCCCATTTCCCGCATTCCTTTTCCCTTTTCCTTGTCAAGTTTTTCATTTTTAGGTGATTCACAAGGGAACCGGCCCTCTCTGAAGGCTCACCTCAAACATAGGTTACCCACGGCCTTGAGGTGTTCCGATTTTGTCAACAGGAGAGAGTACACACACCATTCTCTATCGAGTGCAACTTCCTGGTGAACAATTTCGCACGCCCAATGGGACTCTATAAAAAAAAAAGTTTGCTAAAGACTCGATGTTATTTTGGCAAAATATCATTGTTTTAGACACAAATATTCAGCATTTGGCAACTCCATTGGTCCAAAAACCCATTTTCTCAAGCAACAAACCATTTCCTCCATCCTTCCATCTTTTTATGAGGTTGTGCAATCATGAATTTAATTCCTAATTAGAATTCCCGACCCCAAGAGCATTATTACCCCCTCCACCTTTTTCCCAAAATCCTCCTCCAAATCAGTATTATAAGCCCTATCATAATGAATATGCCCATGATCCAAACCTTACTAATCCATATGGTTATCCCGTTAATCATGGTGTTTTTCAGAACAAGAATATGCAGATTATGGAAACAATTCCATGCCTAATGATGATTTTCAAATGCAGGTACAACACATGGAAGTAAAAATGGTACAGATGAGGGCAACAAGTACCATCAAGGCAGCCAAGCTTGGATTCAGGTACCTTACCCATGGGTCGGTCCTATGCCACAGGGTATAGCCCTCAAGAGAAGTTAGACTTTATGTCTAATTGTTACCACAAATATCAGAGTGGAATGAAGAAATGGAAGCTTACCAATATAGTGTTGAGAAACCTTGTCAATGGGGTAGTCCTTCACTATCATCCTACAACCCTCCCATTCCTACTTCCCAACCTACTCAATCTCAGCCCAAATTCCAAGTTCCTAGCTTTCTTAAAGCTTCTTTTATTCATTCTCCTCCACAAGATCTTACACCTCTCCAATCATCTCAACCATTGCAAAATCAGTTAGCAACCCAACCCACCCCTCCCCTCATATTCCCAAATCCATTCTAGAATGAAACTAATCAGCAAATCAATTTGGAAGAGCAACCAACTAAAGAGCCAAGTGAAGAAGTTCTCAAGCAAAATCTAACAAAATGGAGCTTACAGTTTGAGGACAAACAAATTCCACGGTTGGTTAAGCCTACAATAGAGGAGTGCAAGAAAGTGGTTGAAGTTACAGAGCAACAAGCAAAGGTTAGACAAAGTTTTCTCAAATCTCTTGAGATACAAAGTAAAGATAATGTTTTGAAGGAGCATATGAATGTTTCTAAGGATCAAATCAGCAATCTTGAGCCTATATCATCTTCTAGTGAAGGAAATAATTCAATAAAAGTTGAGGAGGAAATCAGCAAAGAAATTCAAATTCAAAAGGAGTTTTCCTCAAGCATGAACAATAAAGAGGATGAGGTTTTATCAGACTTAGAAGATTCTGATGATGAGGAAGAGCTAATTGAAATTGTAAGTATTCCACCTCCATCATCTATCTTCTTCAATAAAGACTCTCTTGTTATTAAATCTTCTTTCGAGCTTGAAAAAGAGCCAAATATGAGGTTGTTTGCAAAGGATGAAGTAGAAAAGTTTTAGATCAGTCTCCAGACATCCAATATGATTAGGAAAGTGCCTCAAGTACTCCACGTGTTGAAGTTGCACACAAAGAAGAGGGGAATATCAGAAAAATTAGTTTATCAGCTATGAGGAAACCATGTCCAATCAGGTATTTGGCTAGTTTAGAGCCAAAGGAGTTGTCATTGGTTGTGTTCAATTCAGAGCATAAATAAGAGAGCTTCAAGTTGCCAAAAATCAGCCTCAACATTTTCAAAAACTAAGTGCAGATCCTATAGAGGTTTTAATTCTTTTCTGGATAAATTTTTGAGCAAATCAAAGGTGTGAACGATATTTTCACTTTTACCAGGTGATCTAGTTGCAAAACTAATCTCAAGACCGCACTTTTTGAGAAAAGGAAGTTTTTTCTCCTTACCAATATGTGGTTTTGTTTAGCTTTCATTTCTCTTTGTTTGGATGAGGAGTAGGCTAGGTTTGTTTCTTGCATAATAAGTGCTTGCATGCACATTGTTTTTCCAGTTTTCATAGTTAGTTGTCTTTCAATAAAGTGCTTGCATGCACATCTTTTCCTTTTGTTGGAGAGGGTATTTAAGTTTTTACTCGTAGGATACAAGTTGACAAGGATATGTGACTCCATAGCCCAATGGATGCAGAAGACTACTAATCTCCTTGTTTAGCAGCAAACAATCCCATGAGGTCGCCAAAATGTTACCATATTTCATAACCAAAGGGATTTGTGCCAAAAGAAGACCTCTGCATGATGGTGCATAAAAGTAATTAATTAAATAAGTTGCCCTATAGAAGTATGCACTAAAGGAGAGATAAAGATGTGCATGAAAGAATAAAAAAATAAAATAAAGGAGTTGTTCTATACATGGCTGATGGCACTATGGAAGGATAAACATAGAGGGAATTAATAAATAAAAGAAAAACAAAAAACTGTTGTCCTTGGTGCCAAACATAAAGATGGAATTGGATAAAACTAGCATCGGTCTTGCTCATGCGCGAAAGATAGATAAGGAGAATTAAATAGAATTGTTGTTCCAGTTCAGATTGGCACTAAAAATAGACATGAATAAATAAATAAAAGGGAAAGGAACTGCTATTCTATTTTTAGAGGTTGGCACTAAGTATAGAAAGGTGCATGGAAATTTAATTAAATAAGTTGTTCTTGTAGTTTGTGCCAAAGAGGAGAGGTGCATGGGGTTAAATTAAAAACAAAAAAGAAAGCATGTTGTTGTTCCAGGTTTGGTGCCAAGGACTAGCAAGAGAAGACTAAACTAAAATAGAACTACTATTCTAAAGCATGCGCCAAAGAAATGTAATGCCTCCAAATGGACATATTTGACCCAAGTTGGATTTTGGGCAAATCCAAACCCCAGAAGCAATATAATAAATTACTTATCAAATCAAACATTGCAGATCTGAATTTTTGAAGGAAAATGTGACTAGGGTTATGTATAAAACCCAACAAAATCAGCACCCAAAAATTATGTTTTTATGCTAAACTGATCTTTGTATTTTTAGCAGCCCAAGTACATAGAAAATCTGATTTAAAAATCCTGTCTGCAAGATAACTTCAAAAATTCATATCTTTTGCTAGAGAAGTCCAAATGAGCTGAAACTTTGGATCTTGGGCCACAAAAATATGAAGAATAATATTCCAAAATTAGTTTTCGCATAACAAACACGAAACCCTAATTTTTCCCTAAAAAGTAGGTCGCCCAACACATTTAGGGCATCAAATCAGCTCCAAAATTATGAAATTAATTTATTTCGATTCCCAAAATTCAGTACAATAAGCAGCAATAGATTTCAGACTTGGAATAGCTCCAAAACACTGAGAACCAGCCAAAAGATGGGTCGCTCCACTAGAAGAAAATAAGATAACCCTGCTGCAATTTTTATTCTTCAATACACTGTTGGAAACTAGCAAAAATCTGTGTAGTCCCACTGGAAAATCCTGTGTGGAAATTCCTCCAAAGCTCTAAGAGGGTTTTCGTCCTCTAGAGTCAATCCGAAGGGTTTTCGTCCTTGGATTAATTTGCAAAAAGCTCAAGGCTTCAAATGCAAGAAGAGAAAATATCAAATCAATTTGGAATGCCTTTACAAGTCGACTTCTTCCCCTTTTAAAGAGAAGTGACCCAATGGAAACCTAAAAAGCCACCAATCAACTTGTGGTGCTTTTTTTTTCTATTTTTATCCTCCTTGATCAAGTTGCATTTTTCCCTAGATAATACAAATTTAATTAGAGCTTTATTTTCAAAGCGCTTTTCTAGGTTCTAATTTTATGTTAAGACTATTAATTCATTATATGTGCTTTTATAAAAAAAAAAAAAAATTATTTTTGCACAATATAATAGAATTAATAAAACTTAAGTCACCCTTATATTTTTCCTTTGGCGTTGGGTTGACAAAATAGGCCAAAGGTTTTAGATCGGGAAGGGGATATTACACAAAAGTAGAATAAAATAAAGTAAAACAACAATATATTCTTGGAAAAACAACAGTCTAGTCTGGATGCTAACACTCTATGTAAGGATTTTTCATTATTGGAAAAAAGGAGACACTTGGGCTGATTTGCTCTGGCATTTTTAGCCTTGTACTTGCACCTCTGAATAAAAAGTTTCATTTTTCCCTCTCATGTTGTTTTCAGATTGTTCATTGAATTTGCTATAGGTACCGTGTTTGCTTTAGTGTGGAGTTCATTCCTCCGATGTTGTCCTTTTCCTAAAATCCTTGAATTTATTATGCAAAATAATTTAGAGTTGTGCAAATGTGTGGATCATTGATTTCTTTGTGTGCAGAGTTACATGCAAGTGTCAAACTTTTGGTGTATCAATCCTATTTCCCATTTCCCGCATTCCTTTTCCATTTTCCTTGTCAAGTTTTCGTTTTTAGGTGATTCACAAGGGAACCAACCCTCTAGAGGTTCACCTCAAACATAGGCTACCCGGAACCTTTAAGTGTTCCAATTTTGTCAACAGGAGAGAGAGTACACACACCATTCTCTATCAGGGTGCAACTTCTGGGTGACAATAGTACCCTTCATCTTTTCATCATTGTTAGAATAATTCCATGACGGTGAAAAGATTGTAAGGACATAGTGTGAGGGCAATGCAATAAAAGAAATTGCTTACCATTCGTTGTTGATATGTAAATTCCAACAAACTGAAAACCAACATGAGTATCTGGTGAGGCCCCCTTTTTAAGGGCATGCTTCGAACAAGGTCATCCTGACACTCAGCCTCGTAAACCTCTTGCAGGGATTTTTCTTTCTCCGGTTCATGCCCCATGATTTCTTCCTTGACCTCTTGAGGTGTTGATGTATCTCATTACATTTTTTGGTTCTCTTTCTTCAAGGGAAACTCCTTTGGGTTTGGCTCCTTGGCATATTCTTGTGGTCTAGGGTTTAACCCTAGCATCTTCATCCATACACTAGATGTTCCCTTGTTGGAACCATCAAATGTGGAGAGTGTCACTTTCCCCGGGGCATGTCAAGATCCTTCGTGGCGTTTGAGATCTAGGCTTGGGCTTTGATCCACCCGTGCTTACTCCTATGAACTCCGCAAGTGAAATAACATCACAAATCTCTTTTGGAAGAGCCCTATACTCCTCGTAGTTGTCCGCAATACCGTGACCCACCGAATGTCGTGTTTCAACCACTAGAATAACGCTTCTTTCTTTGGTAAGAATTTAGGTCATGTCAATCCATGTTCTCTCTCCTAAGTTCGCATTCAATCATGTGGCCATTCTAGATTTGCCTCAAATGTTAGCTTTCATTAATATCCTCAGTAGGATATGAACCGATTATTATTAAATACTTGCAAAATAAACACTTCAAGATAAACCCTTCTAGGTTTACCTCAATGAACCCTAGTGTCACTTTCAATACAACCCAAATAGGGTTGGGTCGAGCCAAGGTGAGGGTTTGATGGGCAATCCAGCTGGTACTTACACTCCTTTATCCCATACAATTTGTAGAAGTAAAAATAATAAATAATAATCTGAAAATTAGCAGAAACTTTGGAAATTAATAACACCCAAAATACTAACTCTTTTAACTTGAAACCAAATGCAGTAGAAAGGGAAAATTATGAGCTTCTCATCAAAATAAATATCAGATCTTTACATGCACTAGAACCCACTCAAATCAGCCCCCGAAATTCCAAACCCAGTCGCTAGGGTTAGGGTAAATTGCATAAATAATTTCCAGCACTTAGAACCCTTCAAAATACTCAATAACATGCAGATTTTACCCTCAATAAAATGCGCCAATACCCTAGACAAGTCACCAAAGCTAGAGAGAAAATATCACGCACAAACACCTTCAACACAAGAGAGCAAAATGGAAAGAACAATGGAGTCTTCAATAATCTTCAATAATGGATCCAAATAAGAGAGAGATCAATGCAAGAACTAGGGCATACATCCCATGGGCATACATCCCAATTCTCCAAGCATGGAGTGAAATCAATAATTCATCAACATGCCCTCTAAGGAAATGCGACCTCCCTTTTATAGAACTAAGGGGTGCAATATCCAATAAAGACCTACCTTTCCCTTTTGGAGGGAAAACATAAACTCTCATTAAAATATTTAATACTAAGACTATGTGCACTTTATTTATTTTTTAATTAAATAAAAGTAACTAACCTATGTGCACATTAAACTAACTAAAAAGACTCCCACTTGTAGCGCTAGGCATGCCAAGGGGTTACAATGCAAATGAAAAATAAATATTAATAATGTCTCGAAAAAGGGGACATTACAGTCCTCCCCTCTCGGAAATTGCTTTCCCTCAAGCAATAGCAAGCTCATAGATCCATGCATCATGCCCCAAAGAGAAGATGTGGGGTGGTGCATCCAAAGCCTCGATCCGGTGCCTGTCAAGTGGCGAAGAGTTGGAAAGAACAAATTTCTTTCACTTATGTCAACCCAAAAATACGGGTCATCAGCTCCATAACATGTGCTCCAAGAGATGGTGTCCTCAATATGGCATAGAGAGTCATCAATAGGATGGGCTTTGCTAAGCTCCAAGGGTGCCCACTCAAAAATGCCCTCATAAAATGAATAGGACAACAATCTTCCTTCACATGTCTTCAATCCCGCACATGAAGAAAACTCATTAGAAAAACAAATGTTGAAAAACACTTTTCCTGCTTTCTTCTTCATGTCTCCAAGGCATGGAGAGCTCCCAAATCTTTCTTATGTATGGGTTGTCCCCAAAATTTGTCAGTGGCTCCCAACACTGCTATAATCATGCATTATTCCCTCAAAATCAGAATTAGGATGGCTGGTTTCCACCCCCAAATAGTCACCTGTGAGCAAAATCAAGTACTAACAACCATGTCACCAAATGTATGTAAAAATTTGAATTTTTGAGGTGATAGTGGAGCTAGACCTAATGGTATTATCCATAAAAATGAGAGGACAACAGCTAACATAATTCAGATTTTTTTCTCAACATGAATGATTATCAAGCTAGTGAACAAAAATGGCTCCCATGTAACTGAAATTTCATCCTCAACCAAGACAAACTGAAAATTATCCAAAAACATAGCTACAAATAAAGTATCTTGAGAAAAGTTCATACTATGTCCCTTCAAACCTCTCATCATACTTTTCTATCAAGCCCAAAAGATGGTGGCCATGCAAGCAACATCAATCATACATTCCCAATACTTATCCTTGGTTGATTTTACCCTTAGAAGCATCTCAATCAAACACCCAAATGGAAGACATAACTGTAGCTCAAAATCTGAAAATGAACTTCTTACCATGCAAAGTGTAGTCCATGTGATCCATCCTTCTTCCACGTCTTCCAAAGAGATAAGAGTTAGCATCATTTGACAAAGGAAATGAAACGATATTCCTGTATCCAAACCAAACTTGCAAAACCCAAATCCTTTTATCCCCTTACCACATGAAGCAATATGTGCAAGATAACACCACAAATTTCCTCTTCTTCTATACTCAAAAGGAAAGGAGAGAGCTGAAATATAATGCATGTATTTATGAATATTATCATAGAGAAACCAAGGAACCTTGTACCTTACTTTGTGCCACTGACTTTCCCTTAGGATAGGGGCAAAACACATGAAATCATCATACCTTTGTGCCTTCTAATGATGAATTCCTCATACGGACCAGCAAGCTTATTGTTATGGTTTCCATCATTGGGAAGAGTGATAATCACTCTTTCTCCTTTTCCATCATGTTCCATATGCACCCAAATGTTAAGAGCAAGAGTACCAACAAAAATGCAACCAATATACTCCATGTTGCACCTCATATCCATCTCCCTATAATGCTCAAAATCATATCCATCAAAACTCAACATATGAGGAGAAATAAAACAAGAAAGATCATACCTTGGGCTGCCCCTAACATCTACAAAACTCAGAATTTCTGAGTTTGGAACAACACTTAGTTCCTCATTACTTTCCTTGTCTAAAACCTCTTTGTCTTCACCACAAGCTTTCATACTTGGTGGGTAATGACTTGGGACATCCATGAGACTCATGCTTGGGTGACAAACCTCATTCAATTGCCCATTAGGGCCTGCTGTTTGGAAAATTACAGTGAACTGCAAATTACCATAAACATTCCATGATGTCCTTTCTTCATAAGCATACCTCTTCACAAGCCCATCTTCATAGTCCTCTTGAAAACTTGCTCCTTTTGCACTCATATTCAACTTGATGCAATTAGTAGGCACTAATAATTTGTCAAACATCAAAAGATTATTACCATATAATGAATGCTTCAAGATTTCTTCTTTTTGCCACATAGAAGTAGACGCAAATGATGTATTATATGAATGAGTATAACCTTCTACAAAGAGATCATTGACCATGCCTTATCCTTGCCCTTCAAATGGCTCGTGGTGGGGTTGAACAACTCCCCTCAAATCTGATTTTTCCATCACATGTTCTTTTCTCATCATTTCTTCTTGATCATGCATATGCTTGACACTAATATCCTCTTCATGCCCATCAACCAAATTTGATTTCTCCTTGCACCCATTCAAACCCATGCAATCATTAGATGCCAAAAATTCATCATCAAAAACAAGAGTGCTCATACCTTGGATGCATGTCTTTACTTTGCTTGCACATTGATTCACAACTCTTCTTGCTAAGGAGTGAGCAAGACATGACTCCTTTTGTTCCAATCCTTCCACAAGTATGGATAACAAAGGTTGTGGAGGTTCTTCATACTCATTCAACATTAGAGACATTATTGTTTGCATAGAATCCATTACTTCATGTGAATGTTCCTCATGTATAACATCAAAGAAAACCTCAAACATGTGCAAAATGAGGTCATTACAATCAAGATCTAACATTGGAATGCAAGACCTTACCTGAGCCATGTTCTTCAAGATCTTAACCCTCTTATCAAAGTGAGGGTTTGTGATGTCCCAAAGCTTTTGAAAGCTTCCAACCATGAGATCATATACCTCCTCCATAGTAGTATCATCATATGGCAAACTTGGGGCTGCTATCCGTGTGACCTCACTAATGCATGCAATGACCAAAAGTCTCACATCCACCTCCTCATGTCTCAACAAATTAGTTCTAGCCAAGTGTGTTACCAAAGGAGTTACAACTGAAAACATAGAGCTATAATCAGATTGCTCTATCAAACATAAACAACTCACTATCTCATCAAGAGTGTGGAACAATACACTCCTCTCAAATGAAATCTTTTTGAGTTGTTTCCCAAGCTTATAGAGCTTGGTTCTCAAACCTCTGTCACTGGCAATCTCCATGATCTGCAAAACAATACCCGCTCGGAAAAGAAGAAAACTGCTCTGATTTACCTCAAACAACTTGCAATAATTCTAAAATATTTTTTTCCAATCTGAATATGCCAAAACAAAAATTTTTCTAAATCTGAAAATGGGAGACTTACTATAAATAGTAAGTTCGTCACTATCCCTAGCTGAATTTAGAAAAATGACATAACTTGCTCAAAACACCTCGGAATTGCATGAAACTTTGGGGAATGGTAGATAATATTATGGAGCAACTTTCCCAAAAAGAATTTTCTGAAAATAATTGAAATCTGATTTTTAAAACTCAAACACTGTAGAAAAATATAGCAACTTCAAAAATCCGTATCTTTGGCTAGGAAAGTCCAAAAGAGCTGAAATTTTGGATCTTGGGTCACAAAAATATGAGAAACAATATCCCAAAACCAGATTTTGACTAGCCAACACCAAACCCTAATTTTTGCCCAAAAATTAGGTCGCCCAACACATTTAGGGCACCAATTCAACTCCAAGATTTATGAAATTAATTTCGCCTTATTCCTCCTTGTTTTTGCCACACAAACCCCCACAAGAGTAGAGGAAAGAAGCTCTGATACCACTGTAATATCCCCTTGTAGGATATTAACTGATTATTATTAAATACTTGCAAAAATAAACACTTAGAAGATAAACCCTCCTAGGTTTACCTCAACGAACCCTAGTGTCAGCTTCAATACAACCCAAATAGGGTTGGAGTGAGCCAAGGTGAGGGTTTGATGGGCAATCCAGTTGGTATTTACACTCCTTTATCCAATACAATTTGTAGAAGTAAAAATAATAAATAATAACTGCTGAAAATTAGCTGAAACTTTGGAAATTAATAACTCCCAAAATACTAACTCTTTTAACTTGAAACCAAATGCAGTAGAAAGGGAAAATTATGAGCTTCTCATCAAAATAAATATCAGATCTTTGCATGCACTAGAACCCACTCAAATCAGCCCCCGAAATTCCAAACCTAGTCGCTAGGGTTAGGGTAAATTGCATAAATAATTTCCAGCACTTAGAACCCTTCAAAATACTCAATAACATGCAGATTTTACCCTCAATAAAATGCGCCAATACCCTAGACAAGTCGCCAAAGCTAGAGAGAAAATATCACGCACAAACACCTTCAACACAAGAGAGCAAAATGGAAAGAACAATGGAGTCTTCAATAATCTTCAATAATGGATCCAAATAAGAGAGAGATCAATGCAAGAACTAGGGCATACATCCCAATTCTCCAAGCATGGAGTGAAACCAATAATTCATCAACATCCCCTCTAAGAAAATGCGACCTCCCTTTTATAGAACTAAGGGGTGCAATATCCAAGAAAGACCTACCTTTCCCTTTTGGAGGAAAACATAAACTTTCATTAAAATATTTAATACTAAGACTATGTGCACTTTATTATTTTTTAATTAAATAAATAAAAGTAACTAACCTATGTGCACATTAAACTAATTAAAAAGACTCCCACTTGTAGCGCTAGGCATGCCAAGTGGTTACAATGCAAATGAAAAATAAATATTAATAATGTCTCGAAAAGGGGGCATTACATCGACCTTGCAAGCTGGGAAGATCAATGTTTTGACACCATTGTAATGCCACTTTTCGGGTTGAGCTGAAAGAAAAAGAGAAATAGCACCAACCCAAATAAAAGAAAACTGAAATTTATAACAGCAAGTTACAACAATCTGAAATCTTATAACAGCAAGAGGGAAATTGCAATTATTCACCACCAATACCACGTTTACACCATCCAAAGCATGTAGGAAATAATTATTATTATTTTAGAGCAAGTATCAACAAAGAACTGAGTTTTTAGAACCCTAGTTGAAGTAAAATAATTAATTTTGCAATGGCAGCAAATCCACTTACAAAATTCGCTGGTAATATTTATTCCAACACCTAAATACAATTCCATAAAGTACAATCAGCCTCCAAAAATATGACGAACCCAAATACAGAAGGAAAGTGACTTTATGTTCCCTAGAAACCAATAAACTCCTCCCAAGGAAGGGTAGCTACTCAAGGAGAGTGTAATGACCCTTTCAAGGGTTTCAACCAAACACACAAAATGCAGATCTGAATTTTAAATTGCAGCAGACTGTAAATATAAAATCAACGACTTTATCTATCACCAAATATGCCAAAAATCACCACAAAACACCATGAATCAATTCACCACAATTATGTATATATTTTATGGAATATTATGAGCCAAAAACACAAAGAAATGTTGAAGATCTCACTGCTGGAAATTAATTATGAACTGGAAATTGCAGCCACAAGAAAATTATGAAATATGGGTCTAGAAACCCTCTAAATTCACTTAACTTCAGATTTCTGCCTTATAAAATATTTTTCTCAAATACTTCACCAAAAGCTCCAAACCCTACTCAAGGTAGGTCGCTCCACCCTTAATAAATCAAATACCAACTGGAAATTACAAATAACTCTTCAAATCAGTCCCTAGAATCTATCCCAAGCCAAGGAGAAGGGTTTTTGTCCTTCCCTTAACCTCTAGAAGGGTTTTTGTCCTTCTAGGCAAGTCGCATAAGGAGGTTTTCGTCCCCAAATGCAAGAACAAGCAGCTCCAAGCTTACTTTGCTCCAATAAGATAAAATGCGCCAAGTCTAGATAGCAAATGGTGCCTCTAATCTTCTTTTATATCTTCCTTTTGGCGCCAAAGTACAAATAGGAAAGGCCGACCTGTATAAACAAGGAAAACACTAAAGAAAATATAAAATATTAGATAAAAACATAACATAAAGGTGCTCAAGGTTCTTCTCCTTCATTTTTGCTTCTTTGCCATGGAGAAGGAATGGCAAGAAGACCAAATATCAGCTCTTAGGTGGGAAAAAGGGACATTGCAAAGAGGGTCTGAAATTGGCCAAATAGCTGGTCTAAAACCCTTGCAAGCTCAAACACGGATTTTTGTGGCTGTCCCGCACTCAAAACCATGCAAATCTGATCTTCCCTAGCTACGAATGATGCCCTAGCACTGATAAATCTGCCTTGAACCTCTATAAATATGATTGTAGCACAAGTGTGACCTTTGTATGAGATCACCAATGAAGATGTGAGGGTTTCCGTCCTCAAATCTAAGTGCTATTGAGGGATTTCGTCCTCAATAGACCTCCATGGAGGGTTTCCGTCCTCAATGGATGAGAGAGAAAGCAAAGCGTGCCCCAACTCTTCAAAGAAAGAAAGAAAGAAAGAAATTATATTAATGTCCACAAATGGCCAAAAGTAGGTCAATGGGACTCAAGGATACAACCAATAGCAATAGAAAGTTCTAGGAAGAGAGAATCCCATATACGAACCAAAGAAAACCAAATCATATGCAAAACTAACTACCTCCACCCCAAGCAACCCCTTTAAATACTTGAGGGTGGCGCCAAACACCAAAAAGGAACCCAAGGAGACCGACCTCCTTTTTGGGATGTTATGATTCACCTTTAACTCCATTACCTTCTTTATTTTAAGTCGGTGTTTGCACTTTTTGACCTCTTTCTTTTCACTTCCTCAAAGCCACTTAAAAATTTAAATTAATAATAATCCTAAGTGCGTAAAATAACTATTTTTGCACTTAATCAAATTATTAATTTGTTATTTTTTTCTTTTTATTTTTAAAAGAAAAACTTGAAAAAGGGGACATTACAAACCCAGCCCCACTTCGGTGACACCCCTTAAGGCATGCACCGAGGGAGATTAATGCGCCAACAACTTACAAAAAGAAATCCTTGGTAAGAGTGAAAAATAAGGTGTATACATAATGTCGTTAATTCATCTTGAATCATTTCATATACACCCTTCAAGATGCGAGTTAATTATGGATTCTAAAAGTATTCGTCACATAACCAAGGATAGAGTTGTGTTCCAATCGCTAAGAAAGGAAGATAATAAGAGAGTTCGTTTAATAGATGGTTTACTCTTCCTATGAATGGTAATATGGTAATGTTATGCTAGAGGTTGGAATGATTAGAGATGTGTACCATGTACAATATTTGAGCGTGAAAATACAATGATATTTCTGCTCAGATTATTGATGTGGGAACAAGGGTACCACCATGCTATAGTCTCCCGTGATCTTCACTAAGGGGTACGATATTCCTTTAGATGATGATGAGGTTGTTACTAGAGATGTTGCATCAATTGAGACTTTAGAGGGGAGAGAGTTGGGTATTGTACCCACCATGTTAGAGATTGTTGATCCGACACATGACAATTTCAACTTCTAAGGAGAATCATGTGATCCAAGAAGAAGTTGAGAACTATAGTGTGCACATATTTTTTTCATATTCACAAAGAGATCTATCTCTTGTAAAATGTGTTTGACACTCATTTAGGAGTCAAAGATAAAGAAGAGTGAAAGAAGACAATGGACTCATTGCTTCCATTGATGGAAAGATGATCAAGTGTAGATTGATTATACCCTATTAGGTTGATTTCATCTTTGATTTCGTGAGACAATTCAAAACATTATCAAGGTCAGAGTCCTATTGGGACCACCTTCACATTTCCATTGGAGGACACATTTCCGAAGAGACATTTCTTTATGAAAGCATAATCATGATGTGATTGACAAGTGCTTTATTCATTATTCTTTGGCTTCAATATAGGAGCCTTTGGCATTTTCAGTGGATAGCACCTTCAGATATGATATCCAAGATTCACAAACCCAGGCAAAGCATTTTGTGACTTGTCTTGTGGATATTTTGTTTCGATCTTTGGATTTGTTGACAAGCATAGTCAGACTTAGCTTTTGTGATAATGAGATTTCAAAATCTTGCTTCATGATGTCAACAGTTGATTTCAGAGCCAACAATTTTTTGAGCTTGTACATAGGGTTGATAGCTTCTTGTCCTAATTCATAGGAGGCTTTAACATTCGATCATCATTGGAATTGGGGTAGATTTACAATGGCTAGGAGCAATGCTCATTATATAGAGATCTTTTGAGATGGGTATTGATCCTTTTATGGAAGATATGTCCTCTCTTCACTTTGAAGCACAACAAATGCTTGATTGTAGAGTCTTGAGGATTGGTGAGGAGTTTGCCACAATTTTTCTTCAGCATTTTCTTTCTTCTCTCACTCTGAGATGGGAGTTGATCCTTTTATGGCCACTCTTCACTTTGAAGCACAATAAATTCTTGATCTTAGAGTCTTCAAGACTAGTGAGGAGTTCACCATGTATTCAATGAGCTTCGCAAGTTATCCAATTTTTGAAGATTGAGGAGTCTTCCAAATTGCAGGAGCTGCTTTGGGCATTTAGACTATCGAGATTTGAGGAGGAATTTCCCGAATCACAGGAGTTTACTTCAGTCATTCAAAGTATAGAGGACCGAGGAGGAGTTCACCAAATTGGAGCTACTTGAGTTTTCAAAAGCTGACATTAAGGGGGACGCAAACTCTCTTATTTTCAGAAGGATAGGCTTGTTAATGCCACCTTATTGTGACTATACAAGATGTGTTTTAGGGGGTGTTAAAATATAATACCCATCTTTATGGATCCCTTTGAGTCACCAACTTATGTGGTGTTTCAATGAGTCTGTTGGGCCCAATGGATTAAATGTAACTTGTGATATTTTACTTGCATAGTGTAGATTTTCACTACGAGTGTAATTATAATGTTTTGGCATTAGTGCCTTATTAAAGGTTGACTTACCCTTTTGTCAAATGTTGATTTGGTGCAATATATGCATATAAAAAGGAAATTCCTTCCACCTATTCAATCATCTCTGTCATTCATTCTACGATATTATATTCGATTATTCCTCTTTAGGTGTCTTTTGACACCACTAAACAATTGCATTGTTTGTCTTCTATTTTCTTGGAGTATTCACTGTTGTATGATTATGAATCTTTGTATAACCACACAATTGTTACTGCTGCTTGCTTTAGAAAAATCTAGGGTTTTTGTTACATGACTGTAAATGAGTTACAAATTCAAAGATAGTCCAATAATAATTGATCTCCTTGCTGTTAACTCTTCATAGAGGATATAGAATAGAAATTTATGATGCTTGTAATCATAGCCGTTCTAGTAAATCTTCAACTAGCTTAGAGTAAGTGGAAGCGTGCAATTTGCAAGATATTATAAATATGGTACACTTTAAAGCGGTAAAACCTTAATTATAACAAAATGCAGTGTCTACCACAGAGTTACCTCATCTTTTCCAGAAATTTTAATCACTTTACATGCAAGACCAAAGAGCTGCTTATCAGAGGCCAACTCTTGTGAATGCTTGTCAGCAAGTGAAAGAGCTTCACCTATTTGAAGAATTGTGTCCAAAACTACATCCCTACAAATGGAAATGTATATCACATGTCAAATTCCAAAAAAATGAAAATGGCATGATAACCATGCAACAAAGATACAATGAGAGATCATCTTGAATTTGTATAAGCTGCATTTAGGTATGTTTGGAGTGACTTAAGATGTTGATCTCCATTGCTTATTTATCCTATGATTATGTAATGCTTTTCCTGCATAAAATAGTATTTTATTTTTCTTAACTTCCTATGAGAAAATTGTATGCGGAAATTCTTAATATGAACAAACTACTCCACCTACATAAGAACCAAACTGAAGACCTTGCCATCTAATAAATCACATGACATGGAACAAAGGAAAGAGTGATCACACAGTACATGGACATGCTGCAAAGATCATTATTATATTTATCACTCTAAGTACAATGTCTTCACATAGGTACAACCCTAATACTCTGCTCATAACATATATGATCAGAAGACAACCTCTCATGATCTACATATAACACGGTCCAATGGCTACAAAGACTCATATAGAGATTCTAGGAGTGACCAGGTATGGGTGCAATTGTAGGAACCACCATAACACTGAAAAAGAAAATAAACCCTCCTACCTAATACAAGTTCTAGAATCACTCATTGCTCCACATCAATACATGATAAATCATTTGACTACAAAGTAATTTTATTTCATTCTTATTAAGACAATGTACAATATCAATGTCTATATCTATCCCCCGAACAAAATAAAGTCGTTATACTTAAAAAATAGAAGGGGTGGAATTGGACTCATTTGGAATTTGCTTTATTGGAGTTGATGTTAAGGCTTGAATAGTGGATGACAGGGTTGTGGGAGAGGAAGTTTGAGTTTCTCATGATGGCTGTGACAAAGAATGAGGCAATTATTTCTCAAAGCTTCATCAACACCTGCAGTTTGAGGGATTTTTCCGCCACATCCTTTGCATTGTCATATTACGTAGTATATTGGCCTACCACTCCTTGCCCTTTGCCTTCATTTGTTTCTGCCTCTTCGTTTCTTAATTTACATACTTTTTCAACTCAACATCCAACATGGAGACTTTTTGAGAAGCCTCCCAAACTGTCTATTAGCTCTCTCCACATGTCCCCTTTGTAATGTCCCTTTTTCAATTAATCGGCACTAAGGGATTCCTAAGCAAGCGGCAAAATGAACAATGGGGATCATGGATTATATTTCAGATTTCATCATTTATATTCATGTTTTATTTTTGCATTTCCCCTCTTAATGAGGTTGGTTGGGTCTAGTGCCTTTAATAAGGCTTAATGAAAGATTATAATGGCTCATTAGAGGTCGGCTTTTCTTTTATGAGCCTTGGTGCCAAAAGGAGGATATAAAAGAAGATTAGAGGCATCATTTGCATCTAGACTAGACGCATTTTATTCTACTAGGGCATTGTGAGCTTGTTGTTCTGTGTTCTTGCGCTTGGGAACGAAAACCCTCATGTGTACTTTCCTAGAAGGACGAAAACCCTTCTAGAGGTTAAGGGAAGGACGAAAACCCTTCTCTTTGGCTTGGGATCAATTCTAGAGGCTGATTTGAGGAGATACTTGTAACTTCCAGCTTGTATTTGATTTATTAATTGTGGAGCAACCTACCTTCGGTAGGAATGGGAGCTATTGGTGAACTATTTGAGAAATCTGGTTTGATAATCTGATTTGTAATATTTTATAAGGCCGGAATCTGAAGTTTGGTGAATTTAGAGGGTTTCTATGCCCTAGTTCTATAATTTTCTTGTGGCTGCAATTTTCAGTTTATAATTAATTTCCAACAGTGAATTCTTCAATGTTTCTTTGTGATTTTGGCTTCTAATATTCCATAAAATATATATATAATTGTGGCGAGTGGTTTCAAGGTGTTTTTTGGCATATTTCAAGATAGATATAGTCGTTGATTTTGTCTTTACAGTCTGCTGCAAATTAAAATTCAGATCTGCATTTTGTGTGTGTGGTTAAAACCCTTGAAAGGGTCATTACAGTGGTATCAGAGCACGAGATCTTCAAAGGACCTAGGGTTTTAATGGAAGATTCCAAGTTTGAAGAATTGAGGGCACAACTGAACCATATCACATCAAAAGGAAGCAATAAAGGTGCATGGAAGGGTAAGATCTCTAATTTTGATGGCACTAACAAACTTTCAGTGAGATCATGGTTGTCAGAATTGGAGGCATACTTGCAATCAAACCCTATGTGTGTAGAGGATGCCCTTGAATTCATCCCTTGTCATTTGGAAGGGATAACAAGAGATTGGTGGTACCATGTGATAGAAACCCAAGGAGAGGAATTGGTTTGCTTCTTTGATGATTTCAGTCAAGAGATCATGGAAAGATTCGATGTGCAAACTTGCAAGGATGACCAAGGTAAAAGTTCATTGGTATTTAATAATATTCCTTTGGTTTCTAATGATTGTATGTGGCAAAGTGTTGAAGAAAACTCAGATTTGCATGAAGTTGATAAGGATGATGTGGGGGCAAGTTTGTTTTGGAAAAGAGTACACTTCCGGTTGCCCTTGATCATGATCAATTTGCTGAAAATTCCCAAACAGCAGTTCATGATGGGCTGATTGAGGGAGTTCACACCATGGAAGGAAGCTACGAAGAGTTTCCAAGTATGTGCCCACAAGATTTGGTGATTGGGGTTCACTTACCAGAAGAAAATAGTGACATTCAGCTTGCTGGTCTGCACAAAATTACAGCCCATATGAAGCAAAAGGATGAGGTTGGTAACTCAAGCCCAAGCCATGAGGATGATACTTACATGTGTGCACAAAGTACAGATGATTGCATGGAAAAAGTAGCTCCATTTGTTGAAGATAAGTGGCTTCAAGGAGGGCATAGTATCAAAAGGAGCAACACATTGGATAACATAACATGGGTGGATAGCCCATGGATTGGTATGTACACTTCCGGATTATTGTTTCCATCTTTGCATTTATTGGGACATGTCTTGAGTAGTGATAAGAGGATACTAAAGGAAATGATAAGCTTGCAAGTTCCTAATGGCATGCACATGAAGAAATGGGATCCGGGTGATCCTAAAGGAGAATTGGTGAGAAGCTTCCCCCTTCCAAAGACTATGGTATGTTTGAAAAGATAATCAATTCCTTCTTTCATTTGATTCATATGTCAGCTGTTATACATGTGCCTAGAAAGGAATTTTGGGATCATAATGATGAAGGCATCAAAGACAACTCACCCAAATTGATAAGGGCAAAGAGAGAGAAAGAATTTCTCCATGATAGACCGAGGATCACAATAGGTGGAGCTGCTGATCTGTACCTAACAGCAGTAAAAGAAGATCATTGGAGGAAATCTCAGCCCTATGGAAGCTCAAGAACATGGGAGAATTGTCAAGCAAGCATCAAGCAAAGAAGAAGGTAAAAGACTTTTGGTTGTTCATGATATCCCTTTGTTTTTTAGATTTATATGGCAAGATACAAAAGGATTTTGGAGGCATAAGCAAAAAGATAGAAAGAAGCATGAGGAGCTAGAGAATGAAGAGGATGTTGAAAGGGTTCCATGCATTGCTCGCATGAAGAGGCTAAAAGATATGGTGAAGGTAAGCAGCCCTAGACTTAGGAACAACTCAAGGTATGATGACATTTTATCTTCTTTTATATCACTGCCATATTCATATCATGATGGGAGAATTGTTAAGCATCACATGTCATGTTTGAGTGATGTTGTTGTGACAAAGAGAGATGAACATTTTAAGATCAGCTTAAGTCCTTCAAATTCATTGCTTATGACATGTCAATTTGTGGGTCGACATGAGATGTATGCTAGAGAAACAGATATGGTTTGTAACATAAGTATGGAGAACATTATTTTCAGGTATCATTTCATCATACTTGTTGATTGGCACGAGGCAGCCATACTGAAAGAAAAATTTCAGATTTTCAAGGCATTATGGATCACCATTGAAGTACTCTCAGCTATGGTCACTTCAATTGGGAGTGATATGCATATTTTCAGGCATAGATTGAGCAATTCGAAGAGGTTAGGTACAGCAGTTGATATGCAGCCTGGAAATCAAGTTTTGGTGTTCCAAACACTCCACTTGGGGCAACCAAAGGGTCTTATGCAACAAGCTAATCTTTTTGATTTATCAATTTCTAGACACTTGTTTGTGTCTTCCTCGTTTGTGTGTCAAAGCTGATTATTGTGGGAAAATGGAAAATAGTATGGTGTGCATTTCAAAGTATCATAGGACAGCCCATTTACAAGATATAGAAGTGCCACAAATGCATAATGTTTTGTTGCTTGGGGTCATGATTTGGGTTCCAAAGACCCAACCAATCATTGGAGAAGTTTGGGAAAATGTTCCACTTTACATTGAGGGTGGAATAAGCATGTTCAGGGCAGCCATTAGAGATGGTAATTTTCAGATTTTCAAAACTCTTCTAATCACTCGTGATGAACATTCAGTTGTTGTCACTTCATTGGATGATAAGATGCATATTTTCAGTCATGGGTTGGACGAATTGTGGGGATTATGGACAGCAATAAGTACACAGGCTGTAATACTTATTTTGGTATTCCAAGCATTTACTTTTGGGGCAAGAAAGGAATGCAAGAATGTTGTGTTAAGATCTAACATGTTTGCTGAATTCAACCATGAGCTTGTTGATCTTCATTTTCCATCCCATGTAAGACAATTTTTAGTCCTTGTACTAGTAACAAATTATTTTTTTCCATAAGATTTCAATTTGGTAGTTGTTATGCTATGGCTATAGGGATGAGTTTGCAAAAATCAGATTTGGGGCTGCCATTTCCAGTCATGAACAACAATATGTTTTCATTTTTTGAGAGCATTCTATCATGGAAAAATGAGGAAGGGGATTTCCGTTGGAAGGAGGAAAGAAATCAGGTTGTGGTGAGTTATTTTTAGATTTGAGGATTCTGATTTTTGAAGGAAGAATGCATGCTCACAGTTATTTTTGGGACAACCTTGCTAAAGTTTTGGGAAGCCATCATCTGAATAAAAATTGTGAAGTGGCATCAAGCAACAGAAGAGAGCTAGTTGTCATGTTTCTAAGGCATGACAAGGGGAATGTAAAAGTGTTGTTAAACACTCTTGTTTTCTTTAATATGTTTGCTTCATGTGCAAGTATGTCGAAGAAGAAGCAGTTAAGATCCATTTGGGATCCGGGTCCTGCAATTGCTTGAGGACAAGTAATTTTGGGAAGGGAGGACTGTAATGTCCCCTTTTTCGAATTAATCGGCAATAAAGGATTCCTAAGCAAGCGACAGTTGAACAATGGGGATCATGGATTATATTTCAGATTTCATCATTTATATTCATGTTTTATTTTTGTATTTCCCCTCTTAATGAGGTCGGTTGGGTCTAGTGCCTTTAATAAGGCTTAATGAAAGATTATAATGGCTCATTAGAGGTCGGCTTTTCTTTTATGAGCCTTGGCGCCAAAAGGAGGATATAAAAGAAGATTAGAGGCATCATTTGCATCTAGACTTGGCGCATTTTATTCTACTTGGGCATTGTGAGCTTGTTGTGTGTTTTTGCACTTGGGGACGAAAACCCTCATGTGTACTTGCCTAGAAGGACGAAAACCCTTCTAGAGGTTAAGGGAAGGATGAAAACCCTTCTCCTTGGCTTGGGATCGATTCTAGAGGCTGATTTGAAGAGATACTTGTAATTTCCAGCTTGTATTTGATTTATTAAGGGTGGAGCGACCTACCTTGGGTAGGGTTTGGAGCTATTGGTGAACTATTTGAGAAATTTGGTTTGATAATCTGATTTGTAATATTTTATAAGGCCGGAATCTGAAGTTTGGTGAATTTTGAGGGTTTCTATGCCCTAGTTCTATAATTTTCTTGTGGCTGCAATTTCCAGTTTATAATTAATTTCCAACAGTGAGTTCTTCAATGTTTCTTTGTGATTTTGGCTTCTAATATTCCATAAAATATATATATAATTGCGGCGAGTGGTTTCAAGGTGTTTATTGGTGTTTTTGGCATATTTCAAGATAGATATAGTTGTTGATTTTGTTCTTACGGTCTGCTTCAAATAAAAATTCAGATCTGCATTTTGTGTGTGTGGTTAAAACCCTTGAAAGGGTCATTACACCCTTCTACTCCATAATGTCAAGCCAAATGATGTTGGAATGACGAACAATTTGGTGCAAGCTACAATATTGATGTTCACACTAATTTGGAATGAGTAAACATTAGAAATAAATAAGCCAAGATATGGCTGTTCATTTCACATTCAAGATGTCCATTCATATTCCTATGGACGCTTGAGTTATTCACTACAAGACAAAAGCATTCCTACAACTACTCCTAGGAATAATCAACTATTATGTACAATAATATTACATGCCCCTTAATCTCCAGCGGTGCCTGTGGGCCCAAACATTCCTCCGACCTTTTCAAATTTTTCTCATTGAAGCGTTTTTGTCAAGATGTTTGTTGGTTGCTCTGCAGTAGGACAATGTAGTAATTTTACACTACATCTTTCACATAGCAGCAAATCATGTGGAATTTGGTGTTTATGTGCTTAATTTGGTCGTGAAAGATTATAATGTCCCCTTTTCCAAGCTACTTTGATTTGAAAATTTTGAGCCCATTCCACTTCTTATGGGCAAGAAGGAAATGAGCAAGTGGAGTAATTGTCATGTTTATCAATTATTTTCGTGAGCATTGCATTCATCTTTAGCAACTTTTCTATTTAAATTAAGGTTGGTTGGGGAAGATGAAAAACCAAATGAAAAATGGAAGAGAAAGGATCCCTTATGTAATGTCCCCTTTTTCGAATTAATGCCGAATGAAGACTTCTTGCCACTCTCTTCCCGTGGCCAAGAAGAATAAGTGAACAAGGGAAGTAATTGAGCTTCGTTTCAGTTTTCTTTTATTATTTTTAATGTTTTTATTTGGTGTTTTACTCCCTAAGGCAGGTCGGTTGGGGTTATAAGACTCCCAACAAGAAAATAGAAGATAAAGTGAAGCTTAAAGAGGTCGGTTCTCACCCAAGGGCTCTTGGCGCCAACCAAGGGATATAAAAGGAGGTCGCTTGGCCTCATTTGCATCATCTTTTGGCGCATATACCCTTAATATTTTGGTTTTTGGGCTGATTGCTCAATACCTTTCCACTTGAGGACATAAACCCTCTTGTGTGGCATCCAAGGAGGACGAAACCCTTGTGGCATAGCGGAGAACAAAAACTCTCCATATTGATGAATTTAAGACTCTATTGTTGATTTGGATCTAGGGCATCAAGAAGAAGACCTACGAAGGCTTTTGACATTGTTTGAAGCCCCTCTCCTAGGGAACGACTAGGGTAGAATTTGATTTGGGTGCCTTCTAGGGCACAAAACTTCATTATTCTTTGATATTCGGATTTATCATATTTATTAAGGTTGCAATCTACAATTTGGTTATATTTGGAGTTTATCTATCATTTTCAGCCCCTGTTTGTGGTTGCCCTATTGTTGTCATAAATTTAATTACAGCTAGGTATCATCTCTTGTTTTCTCCATTTCTTTGATGTAAATTGGATGGATAATTGTTTCGTACTTGAAATAATTATTTAGAAGTATTTTCAGTTGTTGTGCATGGTTGCATTGTGAGTTTAAGTCCCTATACATTTTTTTGCTAGGGTTTCAAGGAATATTAGAGTAACTGTTATAAAAAATCATAATTTACTTCAGGTGGGGCTTTTGTGATTTCCTTGATTTGCGCTTTCAGCCCTAAAAAGGGACATTACACTTATGAGGTCGGTCCTATTTTTGGGGGCATTATTATTAGTTTCGGTGCCACATCAAGACATAAGAATGGGCCGCTTGGCTCATTTGTGCATCATCATCTTGTTTTACTAAGCACTTTGGATGGTTTTTGGGCTAATTACTCAACTACTTCCACTTGAGGACAAAAACCCTCTTATGTGGCCAACAAGTGAGGATGAAAACCCTCATTGTTTGATGGAAGAACAAAAACTCTTCAATCCATTGAGGACTCTCCATCCAGGGGTTTACAAGAGCTTCAAGAAAATTGATTATGCCATTTTTTAGCTAGGGTTTGATTCTACAACAATTTACAGGCCCTCTCCTAGGTGAGCGACCCACCTTGTGGAGGAGTTTAGGGGTTTCTAAGGCACGACAACATCCAACTCAGCCATCATTGTGTTTCTCATATTTTTAGTAGTCGAAATCTACATTTGGACTTCATTTTGGGCTTGGAATCCTTCATTTCCAGCCACTTTTGTAAGGGTGTTCACTGCTGTTATCTTCTTTAATTCAATAAATTCTAGCTGGGGTTTGAAGGTTGATTTCTTGGCTAATATTTGTTCTAAAATATTTCTAAGTTTCCCTAGATGCTTTGGATTGTGTGAATGATACATTTTTTAAGAGAAATTGCATTTTTCTTGTTGCTGTTATAAAAAATCAGTCAGTTGTACCTTGTCATAATTTTCAGTTGGCCGACATAATTTTCAATTTACTTGTTATCGGGGTTTGTGCAATTTATGTTTGTTTTCGATTAGAGCCTGGATTGGGACATTACAATGGTATCAGAGCATTGATCTTCCTAGCTTGGAGGGTATTTATGCAGAAGGAGAAGATAAAATGGCAAATAATTTTTTTGATGATGCCAGGTTTGAAAGGTTTGCCCAACGACAAGAGAGGTTGGCTGATATAATGGCACAGCTGATCCATAACATGCATCCAAGAAGTCCTACAAGGGAAAACAACAATCTTCAACCACCGAGATCTGTTATGGATCCTACAGCTAGGGCTTTTAAGCCTACCTTCCTCCCAAGGGAAGGAGTCATTCCAAAGGTTGATACACAACATTCAGTAGGGCACAATATTGTGGCCAACTATGAGGAGTATAGGGCTCTTGCAGCTCAGATTCGTGATGCCCTATCACTTGCAGAGTTCATAGGAGAAAACAAAGGTAGAGCGAGGCATGAACCTAGGTCTCAAACACCAAAGAAGGATCTTCAACATGCCTTGAGAAAGGAAGAAGAGAAGACTTTCCACATTGCAATGGTGGAGAAAGAAGAAAAATCAGGGCTACAAGTAATAGAGAGGGAACGATCCATGGAGGAATCTACAATGGCACAAAAAAGTGGGAAAGATGTTCCATTCCAAGATGAAAAGAGTTCTTCATTTGTGTAAAATAGTGAAGAAATCGAGGCAAAGAGGGCATTACTAATTGAATGCGAAGAAATCAAGATAGAGGCACATGCACCATCCATCGAACTTCCTAAGGATGAGCCATTGAGTGATTTTTAGAAGAACCTTGTGAAGGGACATGTTTTTGAAGAAAAAACATATTTGCAAGGGGTTTATGAGGTTGAGTTTCAGGATGACCTTGTTGAGAGGCATGCCCTTAAAAAGGGAGCCTCGCCGGATACTCATGTTGGTTTTCAGTTTGTTGGAATTTACAGATCAACAACAAATGGTAAGCAATTTGATTTATTGCATCACCCTATGTCCTTGCAATGTTTTGATCGTTATGAGAAGTAATCTAACAATGATGAGAAGATGAAGGGTACTAAATGGAAAGAGAACCTTTTCCAAGAACCCTCTACCCATCTTCCGAGCATTCTAAAATTGGACCATAGAAAAAAGAATTTGATTTGCAAACTTGTGGAGAGAATTGGGTAGATAATGATGATGTTCCGCTTCCTAGAATTTTCCGAACAATAATCAATAAGAAGCAAATTGACGTTGTTCTTGACTTCGGCAAGAACCACGATGATGTTCCATACACACGTCATCAAAATATGGAAGGAGTCAAGGCAGGAAGACCTTCACTTGTTGAAGGAATGAAGGCAAAGGAGGGTGAGCTCCTTGTGGACAGCCCAAGGTATAACAATATTTCAAATTTTTTGTTTCCTCCTAGGTTGCTGCAATATTGTTGTCATGGGCAGCTTGATGAAAGGGACTCCATCATTCCTTACACCATAGACTTACAACTGCTCCTTAACACTTGGGGTAGATATGAGGTATGTAATGATTCCTATGTTATGGGTCTAAGAGAGACATGGATCATTTGGGGAGTTGTCTTCGATGTCAGAACTGTTGTTTCCAGCTTGTCCAACATCCCATGTCCAGCCATTAAGGAGTATTGTACTGCAAGGAAAATGCATATCCCACTTTTTGTCATAAATGAGATATTTGCTAGGTGGGTCTTAACATTTACACTCTTGATTTTGAGTAAGGGAACTCAGCTTGGCAGCGATGATTCCATGCTCCTATTAAGCATTGCGGGAGCTTTCAACTTGAAGAAAATGATGATCATTATTGCTGGTAAGTTCACCATCCTATGCATTAGGATAGAAACAAACTTATATATTGTGAATTCTCGCAAAGTGGAGAAGGACCAGTACACACAATTCATAGGTCACTATGTGGAGCCAATTTATAAACTTGAAGGCAAGGTTAAGGAGAACATCACAATCGTTGGCACAATAAGATGCTTTTTGTTGAAAGGAAGGTTTAAGAAGGGTGAGACATGTGAAAAAGGGGATCTTTTGGTTGTGTTACCAATTTAACATAGTTGGTATGAATTTGGGTAACAAGAGCTATGATCCATGGATCATTATGAGGACTACCTCCAATTTTAGGACCGTTGTTACCAACATTTCCATCTTTCCCCACATTCGAGTGGTAGTTGTAAAAGAGTTGTTAATCACAAGGCAGATGCATTTCCCATCCACGGTAATTGATGAGGTGTTTGCTTGAGCACAAGATGGTTTCCAGCTGCCACAATCCCAATTTTGAGAAATGAAATACAATGCTACAACCACGACAAGATGTTCTCCCCAATTTCATGTGTGGGATTATGCATATATTCTTTGGACAGCAATGGATGGGCAGGTTTGAAGACATTCTTTTCATTTAATATTGTGTGTAAGAGGGTTCAGTCATTGAGATCAATCGAGACCAATGTCCCAACATATTTGGTATTATTTAGCAAGAAATTATGGCAAGGTATGACTATTATACATACGTACCAGCAATCATAAGTTCTGATCTGAATCAAATTTTGAAGAGATTAGTTTTTGGCAGCTTGGAAGCATCTCTTGGAGGCCAAGGTAATCATTATGACAGCTGTTGTACCCTTTATTCATTTGCTGTCCGTAACAGTTCCAGCTCCCTATCCACTTTTTTGGCAGCTAGAGATGAGTATCCAACCATGCGGTTGAAGGGTTTCCAGTCTACTATCATCGTTAATGTGTTTTAATTTGTCAGCGATCGCAAGATTACCTTCTGAGCTAGTTCTGGGGAATTTTGGAAGGGTCAAATAGGTTAACCATCTCCCATGGCATCTTCAGATCCTTTCTCCTCTCTTCTCCTTCTATAAATGTAAATGAGTTTCATAAGTGAAACTATCCTCTTTTTTATTAGATTAGGTAAAAAGTAGGGATCGGCTCCTAGAGGCCTTACAAAAGAGAATACATCGTGAAAGCACACAAAAAGATGCAAAAGAGAGATAGGACCAGAATGAGTTAAACAGGCTTAACTCAAGAGAAAGAAGGTCCAGAAACCAAGCCATAGAAAGAGACAAAACAAAACAATCTGCTACTACACTGCACCAGAACAATTCGCCAAAAGACAAGTAGTTCGAGAACAAAAACAAAGAAAACTAGTTTATCTTTTGACATTTGGGGGTTTCCCAAAGTGCTAGCAGGATCCTCTTGGTTGTGCTCGTGCTCCAGCTCCTTCTAAGTCTTCCCTCCATCATCTTCATCCTCGGAGCTGCTAATACAAAGTTGGAATTTCCTTTTCTTCAGACCCTCTTCCACTGCCTCCAACCGAGCCCGCATATCTTTCACCAGTTTATCCAGCTCTCAGAACTTCCCCCTTATGTTCCTCTAAGACATACATATATTCTTAGTGGCCTCAATGATGTCTATCATCCCTTCCCTCATATCGGAATTAGCTTCTTCCATAACCTACATGACCATCTCCATATGCTGCATTATTTTATTCAAGTCCTCATAGTTCTGACCCTCATCCTCAATACTTTTGCCTTTCCCTTTGGAGGGACCTTCATTACCATTATCCTACTCGGACCCTAATTTGTGGATCATTCTCCTCCTCAACTCTGTTATGGGGCTCCTTGCCCACTCACATCTTGGTAAGACACTCTGCCAAGGTGATATCATCACCCTCCTCATTAGGAGCCACCGATCTTGGCCATAACCAGGTTTTCCATTCTGGAACAGAAGGAGGATGAGACCTTCGTGAATGGGGGACTCCACCTTTCCCCCTAAAAATCCCTCACAGAGGCCGAAAGAGACATATAAAAATAAAGGGATACTCATCATAATTTTGTGCCTGAACATGTTCAACAGAGACAAATGGTGTGTATATATCTTGCGATACTTTCCTTCGAGAGTAATATACTTCATAATATGAAGAAAAACCTCTTTCCAAACCCCAGGAATATAGGACCTAGCAATGTCATCCATGAAATAATGAACTTTTTCCTTACCTACGAAGAAGGTGTTGATTTCATGTTCCCTGCGATTCCTGTCCTTGAAAATCTTGAGACCCTTCATCTCCATTTTTGTGACCTGGGAAATGAACTGCTCTAAAACCTCCAGCTCCATTCCCAAACCACAACCTTGCCATCATCCCACGTAGAACCAAAATCCTTGGTGAGAGAGGGATCATGCCCATGCAGCTTGGTAATGTAATTTCTGAACCCCCAATTCTGAGCATATGCCACATAAAAGGATTGTTGACAATACTCTCGTGGCTCGATGGTTCAACTCGAACTCTATCGCCTCCCATGATTTCTCTGTTACCTCTCCAAAGCAAAACCAGTCACATGCTACAACTATTAGGCTCAAATTAGATGATCTTGGAAGTGAAACCGCAACACTCAAACTTTCTACCTTGACAATCGTGACACATAAAGTCACTCGTGTGAGTATAAATAAAATCATTGTGATCTGTCATGTTGTATAATATCATTAATAGATGAGGGATTACATCACCTTTCATCCAAACTTTAAAATCATGACTATACACCCCTAAGTTAGCTAGCTTGTCCACACATTTATTACCAAGACAGGGGTATGATTGATATTAAATGTTTCAAAGGCTTTAAGGTGTTCCTTAACATCTTGAAGAATATTGCCCAATGCCCAATTTTGAATGCGATTCCTATTGAGAGCATTAATAATGATAAGAGAGTCACCCTCAATTTGAATATGTTTAATCCCCTTTTCCCTAGCTAAGTTGACTCCCCATAACAAGGCTCTAGCCTCCGCCACATTATTGCTTTGAATTCCCAAGGGACCGGCATAAGCCAGAACCAGTCACCCTCATGACTTTTGATGATACCCCCTCCACTAGAATGACCTAGATTCCCTTTTGACATGCCATCAAAGTTCAGTTTGAAACAATTCCCTTCCGGTTTGGACCATTTAATCATAGATCGAGGCATTTTAACCGGAGGACTAAAGGTGAATTGTTTGAGGACTTCCTCTTCCACCATAGGACAATCAGATTTTATCTTGCCTTTGAAGAGTTTAGTGTTTTCTTTAATGGAAGAGACCAACCGAGCACTAGACCTTTTTGATGTTTTCTTTTTGGTTTCTGAAGATAAGAGCATTCCTTTCCTTCCACAAGCACCACAGGAAATGAGGAAGTGCCATCCTCCATGCTGCCACGAGGACAAGAAATCTAAAAGGGCACTCCCATTATAGGCTAAAATCCTCTATTGTGTTGGGTTGCATCCACTGAACTTTGAACAGATCCATCACCATAGAGAAAACCTCCTAGAGAGAAAGGGAATAATAAAAAGTGGTTAACACTTTCCTCCTCCCTACCACAGAGGGAACATCTGCTGGGAATGACCATGCCACACTTCCTCAAATTATCCACCATGAGAATTTTATTTTGTGCAGACCAACCAATAAAAAATGTTCACCTTGGGAAGGAGATATTTCCCAGTCCTGCAATGATACTCCTTTTGAGCGTAAGGATCTCAACCACTATCCTTCGATTTTAGGGAGAAAACACATGGTTACAACTGTGTTTAGGACATCATGGTTGAACTTTTGAACATCCATCGCTTAAGTGGAGAATATGAGATGATTGCATGCGAATTAGGGGAGAGTTGGCCATCATATTCATGAGGCATGAAGCAGCAATGATGAGGGAAACGCTTGTTTTCTTTAATGAGTTTGTTCCATGTGCAAGTACAGGCATAAAAGAGAAAGAGCAATGATTTCGCCCCCCGAGTAAATGATGGAGCATTTGAGGTAGCACTGATTTCTTTTTCAAATAAGTTAAACTTCACGGGCTGCCAAAGTACATCAATAAAAAGAAGGTAAACATATATATAAGCTTGTTTTGGCAAGAGCTCTTTCACTTGACAGGTACAAGATCTAGATTATTGGAGCATTACAACATATTTTTTCACTTTGGCATGATGGTACTTAGGCATGAGAGCTTGTAATTTCTTGTGTGAAAGCAATTTTGCGAGGGGAGGACTGTAATGTCCCCTTTTCCAAGCTAGTTTGATTTAAAGACTTTGCGCCCATTTCACTTCCTATGGGCAAGAAGGAAATGACAAAGGGGTGTAATTGTCACGTTTTTTAGTTATTTTTGTGAGCATTGCATTCTTCTTTATTAAGTTTTCTATATAAAGTCAGCTCGGCTGGGAAGATGAAAATAGAAGAGAAAGGATCCCTTATGAGATAGGTCCTATTTTGGGGGCATTATTATAAGTTTTGGGGCTACATCAAGGTATTAGAAGGGGTTGCTTGGCTCATTTGTGCACCATCATCTTGTTTTACTAATCTCTTTGCATGGTTTTTGATTTGATTGCTCACCTACTTCCATTTGAGGATGAAAACCCTCGTGTGGCCAACGAGTGAGGACGAAAACCCTCCTTGTTTGATGGAAGAATGAAAACTTTTCAATCTATTGAGGACTCTCCATCCCGGGGTTTCCAGAGAGTTTCAAGAATGATTTTGCAAATTTTTAGAAAGGGTTTGGTTCTACAACAATTTCCAGGCCCTCTCCTAAGGGAGCGACCCACCTTGTGGAGGAGTTTAGGGGTTTATAGGGCACAACAACATCCAACTCAGCCATCATTGTGTTTCTCATATTTTTAGCAGCTAGAATCTACATTTTGTAATGTCCCTTTTTCCCACTTAAGGACCTGATTTTGGACTTCTTGCCATCCCCTTTTCCATGGCAACGAAGTAGAAGAGTTGGGAAAAGGAATTGAGCTTCCTTTGCATTTGTTTTCTAATTTTTAATGTTTCTTTTTTAGTGTGTCTTTGCTTTTAGCAGGTCGGCTGGGTTTAGTGCTTTTAAAGAGGCATAATAAAAGATTATAATGACTTATATGGGTCGGCCATGTTCTTCTAAGCCTTGGCACCAAAGTTAGAGGTATATAAGGAGGTGAAGGCTTCATTTGCACTCATACATCTTTGGCGCATTTACTCTACTTGGACTTGTGGGTTGATTGCTCATTGTTCTTCCACTCTTGGGTGAAAATCCAAGTGTGTGGCATCTTCCAAGAAGGACGAAAACCCTTCTTGTGGTTGGTAGGGGGATGGAAACCCTCCTTCCTTGTGTGGCTTGAAGGATTATTGCAAATTTGTGAAGAAGAAGTCATAACCATATTTTTATATGCATTGATTGGTCTCTCCTAGGTGGAGCGACTTACCCTAGGGTGAAGTTTGGTGTCTTCAAGGGCATGAATTTGATATTTCATTTCATATTCAAATGTCTCTATTTATAAAGTCAGAATCTACTATTTGTTGTGAAGTTTGGGGTTTTTAAACCCTCCTTTCATAATTATTTTGGAGTTGTACTTCTGTTGGTTATAATTAATTTTTCAGCTGAGCATTAGCATGTTTTTGGGTTGAAAACAGTTCTAAAATATCTCTAAAAGGTTTATAAAAATTGTGGATGATATTTTGGTGAAATTGTGAGTTTTTCATACTGCTGTTCCAAAAATCTGATCGCTGTCCAAATCTGGGTTTATTTTCAGTCTGTTGATTTAGAAATCAGATTTGATTATATAGAGGGTTTGTGCTAATTTCCTAATTTTCAGTTTCAGCCCTTGAAAGGGATATTACACATTTGGACTTCATTTTTGGGCTTGGAATCCTTCATTTCCAACCACTTTTGTAAGGGTGTTCACTGTTGTTATTTTATTTAATTAAATAAATTCCAGCTGGGGTTTGAAGGCTGATTTCTTGGCTAATATTTGTTCTAAAATATTTCTAAGTTTCCCTAGATGCTTTGGATGGTGTGAATGATGCATTTTTGAAGAGATATTGCATTTTTCTTGCTGCTGTTATAAAAAATCAGACTGCTGTACCTTGCTGTCATAATTTTCAGTTGGCTGCCATAATTTTCAGTTTACTTTCTATTGGGGTTTGTGCAATTTCCCTTTGTTTTCAGTTAGAGCTAGGAAAAATACATTACAAAGATTGGATTCTTTACCATTTGAATTGTAGATGTGTTGTCAACCATGAGTGATGTTGACGAAACATGTCGTTCCTGCAATCTTTAGGAACCCTTCTAAACCACAAGATTTCCTTGGTTGCCTCTAAAGTTGCCGTGTATTCTACTTTTGCTGAAGAAAGCGTTGATGCAGATTGCTTCTGTAATGTCACTTTCTAGGGCTGAACTACACAAACAAGGAATTTACACAAACCCCAACTGAAAATAATCTGATTTTTATAACAGCAGTTCCAACAATATTAGAAACCCTAGTAGCAAACATGAAATTACACTTTTAGGACATCATACATCACTAAAAACAGCTGAAAAAAGTCTTCCTAATGCAACAAACTGTAGCAGCACTTAATGGCACCTATTCTCATGTAATATACGGTAGAAATTTCAAATTAACATAGAAATATCTCAAATACTCAATAAATCCAACAAGATGAAATCTGGAGCAAATATGTATTTTATAAATTTATTTCAAGTGCAAATACAGCTGAAACTTCTAAAATTCATAACTCCATCAATACTTGGAATTTCAACACAAACCAATGCTCAAAATGATCTTGAAGAGACCAGCTATCCTAAAAAAGTGAAATCACAATTTTCCAAACATGAAAACCCTCTCAAAATTGATCCCGAACTTCCCAGGTGGGTCGCTCCAAAGAAGGAAGGGTGCTAACACCCTAGAAAATGCCCTAGCTGAAGTAGAAGTGCCCTATGCACAAATTAATGTCTTGTTCTAGAAATCTACTAATTAAGTCCACTTGTGACTCTTGTATGAAGCCACCAATGCAACAATTGAGGGGTTTCATCCTGAAGTGTTGTGACTTTTCAGGTTTTCATCCCGATAGGATCCAATGAAAGTTTTCGTCTCAAAGGGTGAAAATGAGAGCTCCATAGTCCAATTTCCAAAAAGAAGTATAAAATTATAACATGATGTCCACAAATGAGCCCCATCATTTGCTTTAATAGCCTTTACTTTTCTTTCTTTGTGGAGGACGCTCTATGTAGGCCTCTTTATTTATTTTTTATATTTCTTTTTCCCTCCTAAAGAGGGACGACCTCTCCTTTTTCTTTTATTTTAGTATTTAAAAATATTTTTTATTTTAGTAATAATAATATGAAGTTGTCCCAAAACAAGAATTGGTTGGGCCCAACTTAAAATATTATTAATTATTTTTATTTAGAAAAGGGGACATTACAATCCTCCCTCCCCAAATAATTTTGTCCTCAAGCAAAATGCGAGCCCCTGGAACCCAAATAAATCTATGTGGCTCCTTCTTTGATGTACTGCGCACATAAAACAAACTTATCAAAGAAAAAAATGTGTTCCCTTCTTCCTCCACTCATGCTCTATGAATACGATGGCCAACTCTTCTTCTTTGCTTGCCAAGGCCTTACAATCTAGACACTGGATATGAGTACGCCGATACGGCAAATTTTTAAAAATCTTGGGTACGGTACGCTTTTGGGTACGTTATATATATATATATATATATATATAAATAAATTTAAAGAAGCATTTGCATACTTATTGAAATTTATTATTTCTCTATCACAGTTATTTATCTTAGTGACTGTGATAAGATTCAAGGAGTTTTGATTGTTCATGGTGACCTTCCTTGATCCACTCAACACGATAGTATTGTCTGACATATTTCCCGAAACATCATAACTAAGCAAGAAAAATATGGATCCAAGCTGGCAGGTGGGACGATTAGTCCGAGCACGGGAGAATACTTGCCAAGTTTTGGAAAGCTATCCAAGATTTTTAATTACTTATCTGTCTGCTGAGGGATCAAAGCTCGTGATTCTTTCGAGAATATTGCAAGAAGTTGCTTGGTCCAAAAAGGTGCAAAAATGGATTTTATAAAAATAAGAAAAATATTGCCATCAATGCGTAGAGCTCTTAGAAATATACACTTTTAGAGAAAACGACACTTGAAACGAGTCGCAGAATGAAAATTATGGCACATGCAAGTTTTTGCTGCTACATCTTCTCGGACCCTTTCCAAAAATGGCAAATTTTTTTCTATGCTTGTGATTTTTCCACCAAAAATCCAAAAAAGGAAAGAATTGCCAAAAAAGGAAAGAAACGCTATCTTTGGCAAGTTTTTTTTGGATAGGTACGGCTGAAAACGTACTGGACCGCACTACCCTTCGTCCCTGTGGGTACATTTCCACCATACCCACAAGTACTGCACTGATTGACCATACCAAGATGCCTGTCCGTTTCCAGTGCTGATACGGGACCCTCTAGGGTGTTTCCCCGTCATGTCTAGCTTACAATTACCATCCAAGCATTGGTTGTCCACAATTTCCCTCATGTTGTCCCAAATACCAATGTAATCTTGCTTTTCTCTTTCAAAAATCAGAATGAAGGTGACTGGAATTCCACTTTTACTTGCACAAAATATCACAAGATGGTCTAGATGTAGGAAACACACCTTGCAATTGCCTAGGTGTCCTTTTATGACCCAAAAAAGTGAAAAGAACAAACTAGAAATGCACCAAACTGACTGTATGTGAGCTTTATAGTGACTATAACAGCCATGAAATGTTTGGAATTTCTTTCCAAACAGCAATTTCTTTGTACCTCGTGACCTTCTATGATGAATCTCTTCATACCCCACTCTAATGCAAATGTTTTCACCCATGTTGTGGTTGTTAAAAGGTGTTTTCTTGCTTAGAAACTGATTGGTAATGACTGGAAATAATCTTGTAATGGTTGTACATACCTCATCTTTGAACCGGTTGCTTAGGAGCACCATTGAGCATGTCATGACAGCCGGTAAAAGATTGAGACAGTTGTGATCAGCTACATAACCAACATAGCCCAAAAAACTTTCTTTTGAATCAATAGCTGAAAGTACCTTAATGACATGGTAATTCTTTTCAATACCTTGGGCAGCTGTCCATACAATTGCATCCATGGGATACAAAAATTTTCTCATTCTATCACCCCAAGACAACTCTCTTAAATGTTGCCCTTTAGAGATGTGGCCTTTTTGTAGCAACTCATCCTTCACTATGGTGCTATGTCATGTCCCTTTTTGAAGGCTGATTTTCGAGGATCTTAACCCATTCTTCTCCCCGTGGGTCTAAGGAGGAAAACAAGGGGAAGATCTGGATTATGTTTTTATTGTTGTTTAGGTAGTTCTTTCATTTATTATCATATCCTATTGGGAAGCCTAGCACTCCAATAGAAGGACTTAAGTAGTTAGGAAAAAAAGGTATGATGAGCATGTAGGCTCCAAATACCAATTGAATGGTTAAAAGTACTTACCTTAAGGGGTTGGCCATCATTTTATATTGTAAAAAGCACTCCTTGTGGTTATATAAGGAAGTCACTTAGCCATTATTGAATTATGTTTTGGTGAATATTCATATTTTGGTTAAGGTTTGCTTGTGAAGCACCTTATCTACCTTTCTCAAGGGTGAAACCCCTTGATTGAGGACATTTCCCAAGGACGGAAACCCTTGGTTGAGGACTTGTGGAGGACGAAAACCCTTCCATAAGGTTTTATGTATGTAAGCCGATTTAAAAGGCAATAAATTATCATTTTCTTGCATGATTTATCTCTTTGGTTCAAGGATCTATTTATTTGGAGTGGAGCGACCCACTTGGGAGTTACAATTTGGTATGTGTGATGATAATTTGGCAAATTTGAATTTACTATCTTGTTCTCCATATTTTCTAAGGCCAAGATCTTGAGTTTCATGAATATTGGAGGTGTTTTATTATTTTTCCAAGCTTGATAATGTTCGTTGATTGAGGGTTCCATAATTAATTATTTTCACTCTTAACTCGATTTCTAATAGTTGATTGTGTTTGCTAAGGGTTTCCTAATAATTTTGGCATGAGATTTGAATGGCATGAGATTTGAAGGGCATCAACAAGGTTTGACCCACCTTTGAGGGGTTTAACTCCTTTAGAGAAGTCGCTGCCCTAGGAAGGGTCTAATTTGCAAATTTGCACGGTTATATTAACCATCTAACAACAGTTCCATAATCTAATTTTCAAGTTACATCTCAATTTTTGATCATTTCCTGAGTCCTCCTAAAAAGGGACATTACATGCTAGAAGGTACAATAATCTTCATATGCCTTTGCATAATTTTCTTTATAAATAAAATGCAAGAATTGTAAAAATCAATAGAAGCTTTTACCTTGTTTTTCATAAGGTCATCCAGAATCTCCATGCTATAGTCAGCATGGAATCGACTCAAACCAGATCTATGTCTATGGCTGAAAGTGGTGTTTTTCACCCCAATATGCTCTTCAGAATTCACTTTATAATAATAAACATTCTTACCAAGTGTGAGCAACCTTTGTTGTGGAAAATTTTCTAATTGCAAGTGCCTTAATTGCTGCCCCAAAACAGTTGTCCTATGTTGTTCCTTTGGGCAAACTCCTTCCATGATGTCATTAGCAAACTGATTTTTGACATATCCAGCAGTGATAATAATTTTCCAGTCAGTTGTTATGCATGAGAGCAGCCCACAATGTGATTCCCAAAGATTTGCTTCAGCATTCACTTCTTTCCTCATGCCATGAATTCTGATTTCTCCAACTTTGTCACAGAATTTCAGTTCTTTATCATGATATTTGAGGGTGAACTCCCCAATGTTTGCAACCATTGAACCCCAAGAACAATTTCCTCATTAGCTAGTTCAATCACAAAAATTCATCACATACCTCATGATCTCTCAAGAGAATTGACAGTTGTACTATTTTCTTTTTGCACAAGGTATGATGGTGTCATTCTCTACAAGCATAGTGACCCCTTGGTTATGAAGAAGACCCTTCACCTGAAATGGATGATAAGTATGTGTGCCACACTTTAGAGTAAGGGTGTTGCCCTTCCACCATATTCTCTCTAGCTCTTCCATATTCATGGAATCATGGAATGGAAAATCAGACTTACCATCATGCCCTTGATGCCTCAAACATAGATATTCTCCCAACATTGCACCTATATTCCACATGCAGAAACAATTTTGAAATTGAGCCCAAGAATCCACACAACAAAAGTACTTACCTCATTATTCCGTGGAGTATGAGGTGCATAATGATGTCCAATCAGCGGTGACATAGGACATAACAAGCATGAAATCTGATCACCTTCCCTAACCAGTTGTGTGTGAGGGAAACATACCAACAATGACATATCAGCAAGCAACAAAACTGAGATAATCTTATACCAGGGGCTGCCTACGACACTCTTATGACTCAGAATTTCTGAGTTAGGAACAACACTCAGAAAATACTCTAATGGTGCCCTTCTTTCATGCATGATGTCATCCTCATAGGTCCTTAGTAAATCTGATTTGACTTCATTATGTGACTGCCCTGTGTGACCATTAGAATTCAATAAACTATCATAGAACATCAAAGGATTTTTACCTTTCTTCGGATGATGACAAAATTGGGATTGTTCTTTGTGGATACCCCCATCGATTTGCTCCTTGGTGACTGTTGTTTGGAACAGTCCAGCCAGCTGAAAATTATCATGGGCATCTAGAGAGACCCTCATTTCATGGGCATGCCTCTTAACAAGGTCACCCAACATTTTTGCCCCATTATCCCCTTGTAATTCTGATTTTTCTCCCTTCTTAGTACCATGACGATCACCCATTTGATGTGACTTATTATGGAGCGTCAAACTCGCCAGAAAATCATATTTTTAAACAAATTGTCCATGGCTATAAATCTGAAATGGTATGATAGAAAGCAACAAATTTGAATTATCTTCGTACCTTCGGTTGTCTTTATGAGAATTTGTTGAAGCACTTTGTTGAGACATGTAAGGAGCCACTTCGTGAGTCTTGCCGAAAAAATGAATATCCTCCTTGTTCGTTGGCAATTGCACTTCAACCTTCAAATTTTCTTCAACACCGTGTGAATCTGATTTCTCTTTCTTCTTTGGCTTAAGTTCCACGATCATACCTCTTCAACTTGCGTTTCCTCTATGGGTTGTTTATTCCCCCTTACTTGCAGCCCTAATTTTTCTTCATGTGCAGCTTGTGACCTAGGCTTGGGCCTTGATCTTCCCTTGCTTACTCCCATGAACTCAGAAAATGACATGGTATCACGAATCTTCTTTGGAAGAGCCCTATACTACTCATACCATATAGCAATGTTGTCCACTTTGGATGGCTGAGTATTATTGACTCCTTTGAAGAGCTCCTTCCACCATTTGGATCTTAAAGGGTATGGATCAGCTGAGCCATTTTATTGGCCAATCTTTCTTTCCCTAGGGCAAGCCTTTCGAATCTAGCATCACCAAAAATTCTATCCGCCATTTATCTTCTTGCAAGAAACCCTCAAGTTGGGAAAACATGAGCTCGATACCACCGTGTAATGTCCCTTTCTAGGGTCAACTACACAAAAAGGAATTTTAAAAACCCTAGTTGAAAATAATTTGATTTTTATAACAGCAGATCCAACAATATTAGAAACCCTAGCAGCAAACAGGAAATTACACTTTTAGGGCATCATAGATCATTAAAAACAACTAAAAACAAATTTTCCTAATGCAGGGAATTGTAGCAACACTTAATGGCACCTATTCTCATGTAATATAGGTTGGAAATTAACATAGAAATATCCCAAATACTCAATAAATCCAGCAAGATGAAATCTGGAGCAAATATGTATTTTATAAATTTATTTCAAGCGCAAATACAACTGAAACTTCTAAAATTCATAACTCCATCAATACTTGGAGTTTCAACACAAACCAATGCTCAAAATGATCTTGAAGAGACCAGTTATCCAATGAAAGTGAAATCACAATTTTCCAACCATGGAAACCCTCTCGAAATTTATCCCGAACTTCCCGGTGGGTCGCTCCCAAAGAAGGAAGGGTGCCGGCGCCCTACAAGATGCTCTAGCTGAAGTAGAAGTGTCCTATACACGAATAAGTTCCTTATTCCATAAATTTGCCAATTAAGTCCACTTATGACTCCCGTATGACGCCACCAATGCAACAATTGAGGTGTTTCGTCCCCAAGTGTTGTGACTATTGAAGGTTTTCAACCCCAATAGGATCTAATGAGAGTTTTCGTCCTCAAAGGGTGAAAATGAGAGCTCAATGCTTCAATTTCCAAAAGAAAAGTATATAATTCATAAGATGATGTCCACAAATGAGCCCCCATCATTTGTTTTTATAGCCTTTACTTTTCTTTCTTTGTGGAGCGCTCCATGTAGGCCTCTTTATTTCTTTTTTAATATTTATTTTTCCCTCCTAAAGAGGGACGACCTCTCCTTTTTCTTTTATTTTAGTATTTAAAAATACTTTTTATTTTAATAATAATAATATGAAGTTGTCCCAAAATAAGAATTGGTTGGGCCCAACTTAAAATATTATTAATTATTTTTAATTTAGAAAAGGCTACATTACATTTTCTTTGACTTCCAATCGACAACTGTTGTTCCCAAATTCATCATAAAACCCGTAGTGGATTTCCCATCTTCATGATCACAGACATAGTTAGAATCTGAATATCCAATCAGTTTGAAGTCTCCTATTTTGGTGTCTTTGAGCCCAAAATTTTGTGTTACTTTGAGATATCTAAGGACTCTTTTTGATACTACCTAATGACATTCTCTAGGTTGTATGAATCTTGAAAGAACACCAACAAAAAAGGATATATCTGGCCTGGTCCGGTCTAGTTGTGGTGACATAAATCAGACTTCTAATGAGTTTTCTGTATTTATTGGCATCAACCAAATCTATTGTATCTTTTGATGTTAATTTTAGATTTTGTTCCATGGGCACACTTAGAGCCTTACAATCTATCATTCCGAATTTTCTTAGAATTTTATCCACGTGTTTCGTTGAGTGATGATGTGTTTTGATTTTTGAATCACTTCAATATTCAAATGGTAATGAAGATAACCTAAATTTTTCATTTTGAAGCTTTTCTATAATATCCCTTTATAGGGTTGAATCTGACATAAGGGTTTGGCCTAAAACCCAAATGCAAGAAATCAGATTTTTGGAACAGCAGTCATCAAACCCTAGCAGTGAACTGAAATCATGCCCTTAGGGAATAAAAACCAGCTTAGCTGGAAATTAGTAAATAAATCCTCTATGTCAGCGAATTGTACCAATACTTAAGGGAAGCGATTCTCATGCAAGAACAAGCTGAAAATGACAAAGAATGATTCTAAATATTTTAACCAATCATGAAGATATTATTCCAGCCAATATACTTCATAAATAAAGGAGAAACAAGTGATAAACCATAGCTGGAATTAATTAAATAACCAACAGAAGTACAACTCACAATAAGGGCTGAAAATGATGTTTCCAAACCTCAACAAATACTAATGAAGTGAGAAATCAGCCTTCTAAATTAGGGGGAATCTAAATATCAACAAAAATGTCAATTGGAGCCCTAGAAGACACTCAAACCCTTCTCCACCCAAGTTGCCACCCTACGAGAGAGTATCAAATTGATGTAGAAAACCTTTATGTCTCTTTCTTCTTCAAGCCCTAGCTGCCAGCCAACAAGATATCCTTCTTTTAAGCCCTTAGAAACATCAATTGGAGAGTTTTCGTTCTCCAACCTTGAACAAAGAAGGGTTTCGTCTTCCTTGCTTGCCACACCAAAGGATTTTCACCATCTAGTGGAATGGACTAGAGCAATCAACCTCAAAGTCAAGTAGAATAAAATTATAATAGGGAAGCATGCCCAAAATGAGCATAAGCGACCCTTTTTATATCCATAAGGTGGCGCCAAAACCCCATGGAGGGAATTCCCCATGACCTACCTCATAAATGAAGCTTTGCTTTATCTGTTAATTAGCCTTTTAAATTCTCCAACCCAACTGACCTGCTTCATAAGGAAAATCCTTAGGGAAAAATGAAAATGTTAATAAATGAAAGACTAAAACATCAACTAAAGACCTCCCTTGTTCACCTACTTCTTACAGGAGTGGAATGGGCAAGAAGTCTTCAAATGAATTAATTCAAAAAGGGGACATTACAGTCCTCCCTTCCCGAAATTGCTTTCCCTCAAGCAATTGCAAGCTTGGCTGATCTGAAACCTTTGTCCCTTCATCTTCTCATTATGTATGGCCACATCCTCAAGAGAGATAGGAGGTGGCTTTCTTGATAAAGCATCCGCCACCACATTATTTTTTCCTTTGACATATTCAATATCAAAATCATATGCTTGGAGTTTACTTACCCACTTTTGTTGCCAATCATTCAATTCCCTTTGATGAAGAAAGAACCTCAAACTATTATGGTCGGTTTTGACCACAAACCATCCACAAACCAAGTATTGCCGGAATTTGATCAATGCATGCATGATGGCCAACATTTCTTTGTCATAGATGGAGAAATTTTTCTCATGTTCCTTGAGTTTCCGGCTCTCATATGCAATGGGATGCTTATTTTGCATCAAAACAGCCCCTATACCTTCACCTGAAGCATCACATTCAAGTACAAATGGAATAGAGAAATTTGGAACAACAAGTACCAGGAAAGAACACATCACCTTTTTCAGCTCATCAAAAGCTATTTGGGTTGTTTTTGACCAGCTGAAAGCTCCCTTTCATGTTAGATTAGTCAAAGGAACAAGAAGTTGTGAAAATCCTTTCACAAATCTTCTATAATAGCAACATAAACCCAAAAATCCTCTTAATTGTGATATGTTGGTTGGTGTTGGCCAATCCAAGATGGCTTGAATTTTTGTTGGTCTACATGAACCCCTTGTGCATTCACAACATGCCCCAAGTACAAAATTTCAGTCATCCCAAACTCACACTTGGATTTTTTGGCATAGAGGGACTGTTCTAAAATTTCCAGCACCTTATCCAAGTGTTGGAGATGCTCCTCCCATGTTTTACTATACACCAAAATATCATCAAAGAAAACTAGCACAAATTTCCTTAAATGCTTACCAAAAATATGATTCATGCATGATTGGAAAGTGGTCGGGCATTGGTTAACCCAAATGGCATGACAAGGAACTCAAAGTGCCCAAAATGACACCTAAAGGTTGTCTTGTGCACATCTTCCTCCCTTACCCATATTTGGTGGTACCCGGATCTCAAATCAATCTTGGAGAAGAAAACCACCCCATGTAGTTCATCAATCATCTCATCAATCCTTGGAATTGGGTACCTATTCTTGATTGTCTTCTTGTTTAACACCCGGTAGTCCACACACATCCTTAAGGTACCATCCTTCTTCTTACAAGTACCACGAAAAGCAAATGGGTTGGAACTAGGCCTAATCAACCCCATTTCCAGCAGCTCTTTGATGGTTCTTTTAATTTCTTCTTTGTAGATTCTTGGGTGGCGGTAGGGAGTAGTTATTACTAGTTTGGTACCCGGTTCTAACTCAATAACATGTTGAAATCCCTATCCGGTGGCAGCCCATGAGGTAAATCATTGAAAACTTTGGCATGCCTATCAATTATAGGCTGAATATCTTCATGAAAAGATTGTTGAATTGAAATAGAAGAATTAGACCTTACCAAGCAATGAGCTGCCCATGCAACCTGCCCTCTTTTGAAGGTTCTTTCCATGCTTTTGGCTGTCACAACTTGAGGAGTTCCACTCTTCATACCTTGTAGCACAACCTCTTTGTCATCCACCTTGAATTTCAGCTCCATGCTTTGGTAGTTTTGGGTAAATTCACCCAATGAATGTAGCCATTGGACTCCCAACACCATATTGGTTTCACCAATACTAATGACATAGAAATCATCCTTTACCTTGTGCCTTCCCAAAGAGAGCATGAGCTGAGGTATTCTTCTTGTGCATGGGAGTGTGAAGCCATCCACTACCATAACATTAAATCCCTTGAAATTTTCAGCCTTCAATTTTAATCTTTTCACCAAGCTCTCATCAATGAAATTATGAGTAGCTCCACTATCAATCAAAATTGTGACTCCTTGCCCTTGTAGGTCACCTTTAATTCATCATGGATGATATCTAGGGGCACCGGACAAGCTAGTAAGAGTGTTGTCCAAACTTTCCAAATCTTCTTCCGGTTCATGAACTTGCTTTGCCTCATCAACACAAACTTCTTCTTCTTCACAATCTGAAAATACTTCAATATAATGCACATTACCCTTACCTAGGCAACGATGACCAGAGACCATGGATCCTTGCAAGAGAAGCACAAATTCTTCCTCCTTAGCTCGTTCCTTGTCTCTCCTTTGTTGGTTTTGGACAGCTCCTTGTGAACAATTGGCGCTTGTTGAAAGGGCTTCTTTGGCTGGTCCAAAGATGGGGTTCTAGGCTGTCCCAAGAGTCCTTTTGGCTGTCCACTTGAAAATACCTTGGCTGCCCACTGATTGCTGCTGTTCTAGGAGCAACACCTTCAAGATCCAATGATTTCTTAATTGCCTCTTGGAGAGACAATGGGTCAAAGGCTCTTACCAAACCCTTGAGTGGTTTGGTCAAACCCTCAATAAATAGAACAATGAGTCTCCTTTCCGTCACATCCGTAATCATTACGGAAAGCCTCTGAAACTCAGCCACATAGTCTTCTACCGTGCCTTGTTTCAGCTGTGCAAGTTCACGAAAGTGAAATTTCAGGTCAACTCTATCAAATCTCCCAATGAGTCTTCTACAAAACTCATCATATAAGTGGATAAGATTTTGCCCTTGTGTAACCAATCCATGAAACCACCACTCACATGCAATCCCCTCTAGATGAAAGATTGCAAATTTAAATGCATCATCCTCCGTCATAGGCCTCAATGATAGATATGTGTCCAACTTTTGAGACCAAACTCCGGGCTGTCCCCTTGTTGGAACCATCAAATGTAGAGAATGACATCTTACCCAAGGTGTTTTGAACATCCTTCTACGACATATTAGGTCTAGTCTCCGACTTGACCTTCCTTTGCTCACCCCTATGAGTTCGGCAAGTGAAATAGCTCCCGGATCTCTTTGGACAGGTCATATATTCTTCATAGGTTGCACGATACTTTTGCCACATTAAATGCTTTGTTCCCACCTCCGGAATGGTTTCTTCCCTCGGAAGGAAAGTAGGCCTAGTGGCTGATCCATGAGCTAATCCTTGGGGCTGTCGTGAAGTATTAGCTCCGGATGAGCTACCCTCACCATTATGAATCCTTGGTTCATGAAATTTTTGTAGGGTTAGTGCCAACAAGTCCATGGTGTCCACCAATCTCACTTTCCCTTCAATGAGCTTGTCATTTTGGCTTCCTGTGGATTTTGGTGAGCCATGCTAACCTCTTCAACCGGCTGGTCTGATTTCTTCTTCTCCCTCCTTTGATAATAAATGTATCCTTTATCACCCTCTTGCATGGAACCCTCATGGTGGAAGACCGAAGCTCTGATACCACTATAATGTCCCTTTCTAGGGCTAAATTTGAAAATAAGGGTTTGGCCTCAAACCCAAATGCAAGAAATCATATTTTTGGAACAGCAGTCATCAAACCCTAGCAGCGAACTGAAATCACACCCTTAGGGCATCAAAAACCAGTTGGAAATTAATAAATAAACCCTCTAGGACAAAGTAAATGAACTATAATACACTTAAGGGCAACAATTCTCATGCAACAAGCTGAAAATGAAAAAGAATGATTCCAAATATTTTAACCAATCATAAAGATATTATTCCAGCCAATATACTTCATAAATATAAAGAAACAAGTGATACACCATAGCTGGAATTAATTAAATAACCAGTAGAAGTACATTTCACAATAAGGGCTGAAATGACGTTTCCAAACCCCGACAAATACCAATGAAGTGAGAAATTAGCCTTATAAATTAGGAGGAATCTGAATATCAACACAAAATGTCAATTGGTGCCCTAGAAGGCACTCAAACCCTTCTCCACCCAAGTCGCCACCCTAGGAGAGGGTGTCAAATTGATGTAAAAGACCTTGATATCTCTTTCTTCTTCAAGCCCTAGCTGCCAACCAGCAAGATAACCTTCTTTAAAGCCCTTGGAACCACCAATTGGAGAGTTTTCGTTCTCCAACCTTGAACAAGGAAGGGTTTTGTCTTCCTTGCTTGCCACACCAAAGGATTTTTGCCCTCTAGTGGAATGGAATAGAGCAATCAGCCCCAAAACCAAGTAGAATAAAATTATAATAGGGAAGCATGCCCAAAACGATCCTAAGACCCCTTTTAATATCCATAATGTGGCGTCAAAACCCCATGACAAGAATTCCCCATGACAGGCATCATAAATGAAGCTTGCTTTATCTTTTAATTTTCCTTTTAAGTCCTCCAACCCAACCGACCTACTTCATAAGGAAAATCTTAAGGGAAAAATGTAAATGTTAATCAAAGAAAGACTAAAACGTCAACCAAAGACCTCCTTTGTTCACCTACTTCTTGCCCACGGGAATGGAATGGGCAAGAAGTCTTCAAATAAATTAATTCAAAAAAGGGAACATTACATTTTCATCAACTCTACTTTGTTTTTTACAGTGTATCTTTCATTATTTCTTGTGATGAGCAGATCACCCACATACACTACTAGAAATACAACTATTTTGTCATCAATTTTGATAAAAAGAGTTGCATCTTCAAACTCAAATCGTTTCAAATTCATGTCTAGGAGGTGCTCAATCAACTTTTCATACCATGCTTTGGGGGCTTGTTTCAAACCATACAACGATTTTTCCAATTTGCGGGCTTTGTGCTCTTCGTCAGTGTACTGCAAATCCTTCCGTCAGTGTCATGTACATTGTCTCCTTGAGATCACCATTGAGAAATACAGATTTTATATCCATTTGATGAACTTTCCATCCTTTTTGAGTTGTCATAGCCAACAAAATTCGAATGGTAATCCATTTTTTTAGGTGCAAAGGTTTCATTGTAGTCGGTTCCTTCTTAGCACATCCCTTTACGAAAAGCATGGTTTTATGCTTGTTACGTGAGTCGTCATCATTCTATTTGTTGTTGGAGACCCGCTTATAGCCGATTGGAGGATCAACCAATTTCCAAGTCCCATTTTTGACCAATGCACTATACTCATCTTTCATTGCTTTTCTCTAGGGTTCAAGCTTTTCATCTTGTTTGAAAGATGTTGGTTCGTAATCAAACACAACATTGAGTTCTTTTGGAGAATCATCCAAGGTGAGCTTTTCAATCTTTTCTTGAAGTTATTCAAGGAATTTATCTAATTGCGATTGTAATGTCCCGTAAGGGCATAAATCAATGAAATTTAGATTTCCTAGAAACCCTTATGAAAAAATAACAATCATCTTATTTTCTTCAAGAAAAACCTTGTAATAAAAACACAACCACCTAATTTCTTTGATTTATTAACGCAAACCGATGAGCCCAAAGAAATAGCCCATTTCATACAATATTTGACATTCGTTTTCCTTGCATAAAGTGGATCTAAATGTAATTTCTGAACTTATGGTTTATTTAGACAAAATAGAGAGTATATATCATGGTTATTTCTTTAGAATTCATTGTTAGCTATTTCTAATGATTATTGGGAAAAAGATGTCAATTTGTGCATATGCAGTCCATACTTTGTTATCATTGTTGAATAAGGGATTTTAAGCACTAAGCACCAGCTATAACCAGCCTTGGAGGATCTTCAAAATCTCTCATATCATCTCCAGAGATTGTTATTTCATCACTGCATTATCTCCAAAGGCTTCGTGCTAGCTTCGGAAATGTTCAACAGATTGATGAGCGGCTCCTTAAGCATATGTTTCGAAAATAGTGAAAAACAGTTATCGAGAATATACCCAAACCAAAATCTGATTACATATTCAGATTCCTCTCGAAAAAATAAAGCAAGTTCAAAAAAAAATCATCTTGATACGAGTTCATATGCAACCCAAATCGCCTTGAGTCTATATAACTTACTCCAAAAAGTCAAATAGATATTCTCGAGAAGGTTGTTGGTCATAATAATGAGTTTAACAAAAACCTCCTCCAATTTTTCTACAGATTTTACCATTTGAAGGAATATGACTTTTACTTCGGAGTTTGCAAACCTAGCTTCAAAGTCAGCAGATCTAGCTACAAAGTCCTGCATAACTCAAACCAGAAAAGTCAAATGGATATTCTGAGAGAGGTTTTTACTCATAACAATGAGTTGAACAAAAACCTCCTTCCATTTTTCTACATCTTTCACCATTTGGAATAAATTTGACTTTTACTATGTGGTAGTCCGAGAAAAAGTGTATCAGGTCAACACCAAAAGTTGTATAATCAGATAACAGAAGGTCAAAGGGAAAATCTGAGAGAGGTTTTTAGTCATAACACTGTGTTAAACAAAAACCTCCTACCGATTTTCTACCGCTGCTATCATTTGCGAAAAATGGGTTTTAGTATCACTTCAGAGTATTCCGAGATCGCTTTAGAGTCTCCTCAATTTACTTCGGAGTCTAATATTTTTGCTTCGGAGTTGGATATTAGAGCTCTAGGGATGAATACTAGAGTTACAAAGGTGAGCATAACTCCAAGGGTGGTATTGTTATCTATTTTTGGAAGTCATTCTAAAAATAGATATTTCTATAAGTGTTTTATTATTTATAAAATAAAGAAGAATCAATATTCATTTTGATTCTCAACAATAAAATAAGAAATTCATATTGTTAGTTAGAATTAGATAAGCTCTCTCCATATTTTGTGGAGATTGATGTTTTTTTGATAGATTGAAATCTTAGTTGATAAAGATGTATGCCTTAAAATAAGGAGGTGGTTGGAAGCATGGAATTATAAATGCAACCTCCCACACCAAAGAATGTAATCACCATTTTTCTGATCAATTCAAGATTCCATTCCATCCATTTTGTAAAGTCTTGATTAAAATCCTCTTCCGAGGAATGAGTTGGCCACTCATTCCAAGGAAGATGGATCTGTATATTTATGTTTATTTTTTCATTCTGTAATTATTTTTGTTGTCTTTTTCTTTGTACAATGTAATTATTCTTTTGATGTATAGTTTGTTGTAAACTGCAGGTGTTTTATGTGTTTATTTTCAATTTCGCAAATTCTTTTCTTGCAATGTTTGATTTAAATTTCCTGTAATGTGTGATTTAAATTTCTGCAATGTGTGTTTCTTTCATGCAAGTGTGTTTCCTTTCATGCAAAGTGTGTTTCTAATTCCTACAAAGTGTGCTTATACATTCCTCGCAAGTGTGAATTTTGGGTAGAAGGACCATTTCCAAATATCTCTTTCTCCTTCTGCATATAAACTTCGGACACCAACCCCGGATTGACATTATTAAGGTTGAGGATTGACGACCCTCATCACAAACCCTCAAAATAAAATTACCCAAATATTGGAAAACATTGATAACACCTCCAAAAATATGGATTTGATTGAAAAGATCAGATTTACATCAAAATTGAATTTTTTCCTTTTTATTTTCAAACTGGAAATAAATAAAAAGTATAGCTGACCGTTATTGGAAAAATCTTGCGAATGAATGTCTTCGGCTAACTGAAAATAGTCCTCTAGGGCATAACCTCGCCTATGTGCAAACCCTAGCACCCAACCCACTTCGAATCACAGCTGCAACAGCCCTAGAAGAGGGTCATTCAGCCTTAAAATCTACCCTAAATAAGGGTAAAAACCCAAAAACTCGCTATCCCAATTGGTGTCTCTAACGCCCTAGTTGTATAATCATGAAATCTGACTTGGAATGTGATGCCCTAGCTGAAAAATTTTGGAAACTAATCTGAAACATGCCCTAGTTGATGCCCTAGCTGCTGAATCAAATTTGAGATTGCAAAACTCTAAATGGATGCCCAAATGCAACTCTTGTATGGAGTCACCCTTGAAAATTAGAGGGTTTTCATCCTCAAATCTGAATACACTGGAGGGTTTTCATCCTCAGATGTAGATTGCAAAGGAGGGTTTTAAATGCAAAAGTTGAAGCACAAAGCTCAAACTCATCAAAATGAAAGAGAGATGTAGTCAAAAGTGAGCTCCAAATGACCCCTCATGTTCTTTTATAACTTTTCATGGTACATTTCATGAGGAAAGGTCCCCAAATGGGATGTCCCACTTCTATTTTGATGTTTGACTTTGCTTTATTAAAAAGTCACCTTTTAACAATAAAACATAAGTTGCCTTTTTATAACTATAACTTAAAGTTACTTTTTCAACAACTTAAGTCACTTTATGAATATAACATAAAGTTACTTTTTCGACAACTTAAGTTAAACTGTTAAATTATTTCCCTTACCACACCCTTTATACCTATGGAAAATAAAAATAGCTAAAGGTCTTCTCCGGACTAATTTGAGAAGGGGACATTATAGTCCTCCCCTCCCAAAATTGCTTGCCCTCAAGCATTTGCAATCTCAACTCCTTTGGACTGAACCTTTTTGCAAATCCCAGGATCCCAAATCAATCTTGGAGATTGGCAATTACCAACCCTTGCTCTGCTTTGTGAAGTAATTGGCTTCTGTTGCACCCCTGACATGAGTAGAAGATTCTACACCAGGTGAAGCTCCTTCAACAATCTCAATGAGTGCATCCAGAATAGTTGAGTCATGAATCAACTGGGATCTAGAAAGAGTACTACTATTTGTGATACCCTCCATTTTGTTTGTTGAGATGGATCCTTCAATGCTATGGCCAGTTGTTCCTCCCACGATATGGTGCAAATCAAACTATGTATAGGCTGGAAACAAGTTACAACAGCCACCACCCACATGGAATTTCACTCGAATCAGAACTATGGTGTCTGAAATGTTTGTTCCCTTTACGGAAACCTTCTGCCCACATCATCCAATGATAAAACCCCCTTAAAATGTGCAAACTTGCAGCTATGCATGACTGATAACAGCTGTTCCAGCAGCCTGGTAATGATATAGCAGCAGCTAAACTGATATTCCTTTGCAAAAATCAAAGGTGTGTACAATGTAGGAACTGAAAATGCTTTATCAGCAATCATAAACTGTAACCCCTTCCTTCTCAGGATTGGGAGTCCCTGCAAAACCAATTGTATTGAAGTGTTGTAGGGGTTGATAATGATTATGACAGCAGCATTAAGGCTGGAAATTTGGTACATGGTTGTCCCAAGTATGTTCCCTCCTTCCTTGGGTGGTAGGAGATCATCAACCATTGCTCTCCTCTTTCCATGTGGGTGAATCTTTGCACCACCTTCCAAGTTTGGTGCTACCTCACCATGTGTCCGCTGCACCATTCTGATTTATGCCCATGACTGCCCTAATAAGATAGTTTCCTTGACACACAACCCCCTTCACCTTGAACCCCTTCTTAGTAATGAGCCTCTCAAATAAATATAACCAATGCATGCCAACAACTATACTCACCTCTTCTATATTGTTGTTATAATGATTACCTTGGAGTCCACAGGTTCCTTCCATGTCCCAATCATGGCTGGAGCATTGCATTTTCTTGCTCAAAATCAGAATTGTAGTGGTTGGAACCCATCTTGTATCAGTTGCAAACAACTCATTAATGACAATAGGTGGAAAATGCATCTTCCCTGTGATAAAAATTCCTTTATGGCTGCCTTTTGGACTGAAATATCCTTTTCAATTTTGCATTCAACAAGGTCTGATCCTCTTTGACTCCCTCACTATTTTGCTGATACATGCAATTATTAGAAGTCAATAAAACATCTACTATCAAAGGATCTTTACCTTCAACCTGCATGTTGGTTCCTTCTTGTTCTTGCTCAATTTGTTCTTCTTGCTTCCAGATTTCTTCCTCTTTCCTTCTCACAATGGAAGAATTCTTTTCTTGTTGATCACTAGAAGTAAGTCCCTCAATTATCAAATATGGCTTCAGCTTCTCTGCACATTGTTCAACAACATTTTTAGCTAGTGTATGTGCAACTAGTGAAGCTTCCTGCTCAAAACCAGCCAATAATACAAATAATAATTGCTGGGAAATATCATCACTCTCATTCAAAACCAGAGTCATAAGTGTCTGCATTGAAGCTACTACATTTTCTGTATGATTTTTACTTGACAATTGAGAGGAAATGTGTAAGGATATTACTTGTATAAATCAGAACATATACAGCAGAATAACATGAGAGAACACCAAAATATAGATAAATGATGACAATATGCTCATATAATAGCTTTGCCACTTCGAGGGGGTAACCTCCAAACCATACAATAACACTCCAATACTCAATATGATGATTAACTACAACCTTCTAACCCCTATATATACCATTCTAACCTATGGCCAATACTGAGGCCGACCTCCTAAGCATAATAAATCATAAATGAATGATATAATAAGATAAGGGGATGTGTGCCACATGTCGGCATCTCCATCAATACATATACATCATAACATCCTTTCCTCCTTGACATGTTTCATCCCCGAAACATAAGAAGAAACCATGTAATGAGTGTGTTGTAAATTTTTACACACTTTGCGCCATGATCGATCATCCATCCATATGTGATCCTGGTAGATGATACATATCTGAACTAATATCCATATTCCGTTGTGCTACTCTGATTCCATTCATGACCATAGTTTATCATCCTTGGATTCCATGCATAACCAACATAAGGATTCAATGCATAACCATAATAAGGATTCCATGCTTCATAATTGTTGCTCCATTGATCCCCTGTATAAATAAAGTGATTATTCCTCCAATTACCTGTATATCTATATTGGTTGGAAATATGATGTGCCCTGGGATATCTCCATGATTTTTTTCTCTCATGTTGACGTGGATTTCCATATGTTGCAGTTGTAGTATCCTCAACCTTATCAACCTATTTCTGAACTTTCTTTTCTTCTTCCACCTTTGCATTTGATATTTTCTTTTTCTCTTGAGTAGATGAATCATCATTTCCTTCTTTTTCTTCATGTTCCTCTTTTGAATCATCCTTATTCCCTTCTTCTCCATATTCTAAATCATCCTCATGGTCTATATTGACTTTTCTTTGATTTCCATTAAGCCTGATATCCTGTAAAGTGACCTTCTTCTTTTTGTACCAAATCTTCATAAACTTATTTTTCATATTAATATTAATTGTCCCCAATGTCTCTAACCAAGGATACCCAAGAACAATATCCAAACCATCCATATATAAGGCAAAAAAATCTGAATGTAAAGTATATTTGTCCATAGTAAGTTTTAAATCTTCAAAAACTTGAATTTTCTTACCATTCACTTGAGCTTCTTTGATATTACTTTCTTGAATATGTAGATGTTGAGCCATATCCTTGTTGATGAAGTTATACTTGTTGTTAGGGTTTATGGAAACAATTATCTTATTCCTTTGAATGCATCCATGAAACTGAAATATGGTATCTTCCTTCTTGGGAGCTATAATATCTTCTTCTGCATCAATATCTTGTTTTTCTTCCTCTTCTTCATAGTCTTCTTCAACTTCTTCTACGTTTGATTCTTCAATATATGTTGCACCATCATCTTCCCTTGAATCTTCTTCACCTTCCTCTTCTTCTTTCTCTCTTGATTCTTCAATATATTCTTCCCCATCATCTTCCTTTGACTCTTCTTCCTCTTTGTGGTCCCATCTATCCATAAAAAGTTGTTCCATTTCCTCCCAAGACCAATCCTTCCTGTCATTTTTTAACTCAGAAAACCAAATCCATGCAGGACCACCAAGATAATGTGAAAACCTATTCCTTGTCATGAAATATGAGAAATATATATTCTTAAATTTTATCCACCATTCTTTAGCATCCATCTCACCATTTCCATAAAAATTTGTTATCCCCGTGATCATGATTAGGGTTTAGGAATTCTAAAAATATTTCGGCAGATGGATAAAAACACAAAGAACAAACCCTAACTAAAATTTCAAGAGCTTTCCGAAAATATAAATTTTGCTAAAAAATACCACAATTTGCTTCCTAAAAAGCGAATTTATGAAAAAACATAAAACACCAATAACATCCGCAAAACAGATCCAATGGAGCTGAAATTTTCAGATATTCTGACTTAGAGTGTTTCCAAATTATGATGCAAAAATTGGAAAAAATTCGATACCCTCTTCAAGATATATTTGAAACAAAAAATTAGGGTTTTTGCCCTAATTTTGGCCGAAATCGCTGCTCTGATACCACTTGTAAGGATATTACTTGTATAAATCAGAACATATACAGCAGAATAACATGAGAGAACACCAAAATATAGATAAATGATGACAATATGCTCATATAATAGCTTTGCCACTTCGAGGGGCAACCTCCAATACCACTTCGAGGGGTAACCTCCAAACCATACAATAACACTCCAATACTCAATATCATGATTAACTACAACCTTCTAACCCCTATATATACCATTCTAACCTATGGCCAATACTTTTGGCCGACCTCCTCAAAGATAATAAATCATAAATGAATGATATAATAAAATAAGGGGATGTGTGCCACATGTCGGCATCTCCATCAATACATATACATCATAACATCCTTTCCCTAGGTGCATAGCAAAATGTTGAAACATTTCAATAATAAGATCATCACATTCAAGATCCAACATCACAACACATGACCTAATTTTTTCCATAGTTTCTAGAATTGTGACCCTCTTAGCAAAAGACTTTTGATGTCCTCTAAACCCTGAAAACTTTCCACAATCAGCTATAATATATCCCTCATGGTTTCGATATTGTATGGAACTTTAGTTGTTATTTGTGTTATGTCACTAATACAAGTGATAACTACAAGCCTTACCTCTTTGTCTGGGTGTCTCAAAAGCTTGGGCTTAACCAAAGAAATCATTGAGGGTTTCACTACCCATTTCATAGTCACGTATTGTGATTGTTTTACCTTGGACAAACAATTTTCCACTTCTTCCAAAATGTTGAGTAGGTCATCCCTTGGCTGAGGCAGATGCTCTAGTTTTTTCCCTGCTCTATAAAGCTTATCTTCCACATCTTTTCCCATTATGCTGCATTAAAATTTAGATCTAACCTTGCAAGATGGCAAGATCTAAGCTCTAATACCACTGTAATGTCCCTTAAGGGCATAAATTAATGAAATTTGGATTTCCTAGAAACCCTTATGACAAAATAACAATCTGATTTTCTTTAGTAAACCCTTGTAATAAAAAGACAACAATCTGATTTCTTTGATTTATTAATGCAAACCCTCAAAATAAAATTACCCAGATATTGGAAAACATTGATAACATGTAATGTCCCCTTTTTGGGACATTAATTAATTAAAAATATTGAGACCTTTAATCCACCTTTCCCATGGATTAAAGGACAAAAATTGGGAAAATGTCATTACCCCTATTTTTAAATTAAATAATTAATTCTCCTTTTATGTTTTATTTTTAAATATTATAAGGAGGGAAATAATAATTAATTCTTGGGCATCGTTGTTTGGGTCCTAAGCATCGTTGTTTGGGTCCTGTGCATCACTTTGCTTGGGCAAAGGTAAAGTGCATTATATTGAAGTAATTTCTGATTGTGAAGATGAAGATAACAATGTTGATGAAGCTAGGCATGATAGTATGTTGAAAGAAGATCCAAAAGAAGTGGATAGCACTCTTGCTACCTTGATGGGAGCACCTAGTTACAACTCTTTTCACATGAAGGGTAATCTACAAGGGCACAAGGTCACCATTTTGATTGATGGGGGAGCCACTCACAACTTCATAGATGCATGCTTGGTGGCCAACCTGAAATTGAAAGTTGAAGACTTCAAAGGATTCATTGTAAGGATAGCAGATGGCCACTCTATGCAATGCACCAAGAAGTGTTCTCAACTCCATGTTGCCTTGGAACCATATGAGGTATGTGCTGATTTTTATGTGATTAACATGGCTGATTTGGACATCGTGCTTGGAGTTCAATGGTTGTGTTTGTTGGGAGAGCTCACTCTCAACTATCAAAGCATGGAGATAAGCTTCATGGACAAAGGAAAAAAGGTCACCTTGCAAGGTATGCTTCCGGAAACACCCCAAATTAATTATTTGGTGGAAGATACCATTTCATGGGAGTCACATTTTTGTTCTTTATCTAAAATTACAGCGGATTGGAAATCATTAATTTCAGCTGAGTATGTAAAAAACAAGTTTGCTAATGATGTTTTTGAAGGAGAAATAAGTGATGAAAGGTACAAGGTGGTGGATGGGCTTATCCTTTACAAGAACCGAGTCTATTTGGTGCCTGAATCTAAGATAAAGAGTAAAATTTTGAGGGCTGTTCATGATGACCCATCAGCTGGTCATCCGGGATATTTTAAGACCTATAAGCATGTGAGGGAAAGATTCTATTGGAAGGGTCTTAAAGGGGAAGTGCTCCAATACATCCGGGAGTGCCTTACATGTCAACAAAACAAGGCAGAACACTCATTTCCAGCTGGTCTTCTACAACCTCTTCCCATTCCCACTCAAAAATGGGAAAGCATCTCTATGGACTTCATTACGGGGCTGCCCATGGTCCAAGGTAAGAATTGTTTATATGTTGTGGTTGATAGACTCACTAAGTATGCTCATTTTTGTCCCCTTCCGGCTAAATACAATGCTCCTATAGTGGCTGATGTGTTTTTCAAAGAAATATTCAGACTTCATGGGCTGCCCAAGGAAATAATAAGTGATAGGGACAGCCGGTTCTTGAGCATGTTTTGGAAAGAATTGTTTCAATTGGTGGGTACTCAACTTGCTCATAGCACTAGTTACCATCCCCAAACGGATGGGCAAACTGAAATAGTGAATAAATGGGTGGAAGGATACCTACGGAACTACATTGATGGGCAACAATCAACTTGGATAAAATGGTTGTACATGGCTGAGTTTTGTTACAACACTACTTTCCAAATATCCATTGGTATGTCTCCTTTTAAGGCTTTGTATGGGTATGATGCTTCCTCTTTTGTTGATTTGGTTATGACAGATAGTAGAGTACCTAAGGCTCAAGATTTAATTCAACAAAGTCAAGACATCTTGAAAGAGCTTAAGGAGAACCTTCTTCGTGCCCAAAACCAACAGAAGCTATATGCAGATCAGCATAGGAAGGAAAGGACATTTGAAGTGGGAGACATGGTATTCTTGAGATTGCAGCCCTATAGGCAATCTTCCATCAAACAAAAGGGTGTGGAAAAATTGAAACCTCGTTTTTATGGCCCCTACAAGGTAACAAGAAAGGTGGGTAAGGTTGCATATGAACTTGAGCTTCCGGAAAATAGTAAAATACATGTTTTTCATGTCTCATGCCTCAAGAAGGCACTTGGGCAGCATCTTACTCCTTCACATGAGTTGCCACCCTTGGATGAAGAAGGTAAGTTGGTTCTAATTCCGGAAGACATCCTAGAAGTGCATGAAAGAAAATTAAGGAATAGAAGTATCAAGGAGTATTTGGTTCGTTGGAAGGATTTACCCCTTGAGGATGCTACATGGGAAAGTGCAGCAATATTAGAACATCCACAATCGCAATTGCTTAGGGACAAGTAATTTTGGGAAGGAAGGACTGTAATGTCCCTTTTTCTCATTTGAGGGTCATTATTTGGACTTCTTTTCATTCCTTCTCCATGGCAGAGAAGTAGAAGAGTTGGAGAAGAACACTGAACCTCCATTTGCTTTAGTTTTTCAAATTTTTATGTTTTCCTTTTACTGTTTTCCCTCTTAATGCAGGTTGGCTAGGTTAAAGACAAATAAAAGAAGCTTAATGAAGGATTAGTACATCTATTATGGTTCGGACTTATCTTTCTAAGCGTTGGCGCCAAAGGAAAATTATAAAAGGAGTCTTGGGACCTCATTTGGGCATCTAGATTGACCCATTTTTCTATTATTGGGCATTGAGAGCTTGTTGCTCCATGTTCTTCCACTTGAGGATGAAAACCCTCTTGTGTGGCTTCCTAGAAGGACGAAAACCCTTCTAGTGGTTTTGTTTAAGGACGAAAACCCTTCATCATTGCATGGTCTTGAAGTAAAGTGAAGATTTGAGGAGAAACATTCATTTTCAGATTTTTATTTGCTTTCTATAGGTGGAGCGACCTACCTTGGTGTAGGGTTTGATGGTTTAGAGGACATAAAGTTGATATTTCAATTCATAATCTGACTAGCCATATTTATTAAGGCCGGAATATTCATTCTCATGAATTTTGAGAGTTTCTCGACCCATATTTCATAATTTAGTTGTGGCTACTCTTCACTGGTTATTTATTAATTTCCACCTGTATGTTGACTCATAATTTTCAGTGATTATTGTTATATTTGATGCCTAAAATTCATATCAAAATTGTGGCAAGGTTAATTGGAGTGAATTTTGTGGTTTGCATATTTTTTCATACTTGTTGTTTGAAGAAATCAGTTCGTTGGTTTATATTACGAGTCTATTGGTTATAGAAATCACATTTGGTTATTTGGTGTTTTATCTAATTTCCTTGTTTGTTGATCCAATCCCTTGAAAGGGATATTACAGAAGAGGTGTACATGGTAAAACCATAGGAATTTTAGATTCTTGGAAAAGAACATCTGATTTGCAAGTTAGTGAAGTCCTTGTATGGACTTAAGCAGGCTCCTCGAGTCCGTATTTCAAAATTGATAAATATCTTAGAGAGTATGGTTTTAAAAGATGTGATGCAGAATCTACTCTCTATGTTAAATTGGTTGGTGATGACATAGTGGTTCTAGTTGTCTATGTTGATGATCTTGCCATCACCGGAAGCAATAATGACTTGATTAAATAGGTGAAAGTTGACATTTGTTCTGTGTTTGAAATGACTGATCTAGGACTCGCTTCAATATTGTCTAGGTGTAGAGTTTTGGCAATGCTACAATTTTGGTTATACAATTTTTGTATCCCAAACAAAATATGTCAAATCCTTGTTAGAAAAATTCAGAATGTATGATTGTAATCCAATAACTACACCTATGGAAGTTGGGACAAAACTCTCAACTAACACTGATTCACCACTAGTCAATGAAACAATGTATTGGCAATTAGTAGGTAGTTTGATTTATCTTACTACTACTAGACCAGATTTATGTTTTACAATAAATTATCTTTCTCGCTTCATGAGCCAACCGCATGAAGAACATTGGCAAGTTGCAAAACGAGTTCTTAGATATGTCAAAGGAACTCTTGACTTTGGCATTCTATATAAACAAACTGATGATTTTGAGTTGACAGGGTATATTGATTCAAATTGGGCAGGATCAATTTATTCTAGAAAGTCTACAACAGGTTATGTTTTCACTCTTGGTTCAGGAGTATTTTCATGGTAGAGTAAGCTTCAAAATACAATAGCATTGTCTTCTACTAAAGCAAAGTACAAAGTAGTTAGTGCAAGTAGAGAGTTGATGTGGATTCAATCAATATTGGAGGATCTTCAACTTGATTCATCAACACCCACACCTATCTTTTTGGACAACAACTAAAGTTGGTGAAGAATCCAATTTTTCATGCACAGACTAAACACATTGAGGTTCATCACCACTACATCGACAGTTGGATAATAATGAAGACACGTGTCTTTATTATTGTCATACCTCTGAGTAAAGAGTTGATATAATGACTAAACCTCTCAAGAAAGATAAATTTGTTAAACTCGAGATAAGATTGGAGTTGTTTTTCGTTCGATCACTAAGGGAGGGTATTAGATAAAATAGTTTGTTTCAATATGTTATATAATTTGTTAGGTTGTTTGGGTTGTTGGATTATATTGCTAAATAGATGGATATGGGTCAAGCCTATTTGAGCTTCTCGTATCATTTGGTTTCACCTAACTTCCTACATTGTAGGATTTGTAATATACTATTTAATAGACTCTCTCAATGATATTGTTTATGGCTTGTGTCTTTTATTTCTTCAATGTGAATTATTTTAAACATTCCCTCTCGAAGCGTCTAGAAACACTTTTAATAAAACATTACATTAGGCCCCTTTATAATAATAATACATAAGTTGCCCTTTTACAATGTTATAAAAATAAAGTGTAATGTCCCCTTTTTCAACTTAAGATCCTAATTGTGGACTTCTTGCCATTTCCTTTCCGGGCAATGGAGTTGAATGAGAAAGGAAAGGAATTGCACTTCCATTAATTTTTTTTTCTAATTTTTAATGTTTTTCTTTAGTGTTCTCTTCATTTTAGCAGGTCGGATGGCTTGATGGATTTTAAAGGCCGATAAAAGATTAAATAATCCCAAAGAAGGTCGGTCATGCATGTTTGGTCTTTGGAGCCAAGATTGGGGTATTTAAGGAATGTTATGACTTCATTTGCACATCATCTATTTTTGGCGAATTTATTCTAAATTGATCTTTGGGCTGATTGCTCTTAGTTCTTTCCACTTTTGGGTGAAAATCCAATTGTGTGGCTCTTTCCAAGAGGGACGAAAACCCTTCTTGTGGCTGGTTGGAGGACGGAAACCCTCCATCCTTGGTTGAAGTGAAGTCATATTTGCAGATTTGGGCATTGAAGGATAAAGGAAGTCATCTACAAATATTTGCATGCATTTATAAACATCTCCTAGTTGGAGTGACTTGAGTTAGAGTGTAATTTGGTGCCTTCTAGGGCACATAACTCATATTTTATTTCATATTCAGATTTTCAAAAATTTATAAGGCTGGAAACATTTATATTTTGTGGAGTTTGGGGTTTGAAAACCCTTGTTTCATAATTTTCTTTGAGTTGTACTTCTACTACTTTCAGTTAATTTTCCAGTTGTGTTTTCAATCAAATTTTACATTGGAAAGTGGCTTAAATACTTCCTAAAATACTTATCTATATTTTGGTTAAGTTATTTGAGGATTTTCAAGTGTTTTTCATTCATTTCGAGCTGTTATAAATTTCAGACTGCTGATTTCCAGTTGTCATAGAATTCATTTTGCTGGTCCAAAAATCAGACTTAAATCAGATTGGGGTTTGTGCTAATTCCTTGTTTTTCAGTTTCAGCCCTTAAAAGGATATTACAATGGTATCAGAGCTCCAATCTTCCTATCCTAGGGTTTTCATGGAAGAGGACAACAAGGGTTTTCTATACTACCAAAGGAGAAGCAAAGAGGCCCAGCCAAGAGTGGACAAGGATAATATAGCCAACAAATATCCTCAAAAGCTAAGTTCAAAAAGTTTATTGCAGGTCAAAGAGAGGCGGACACCATGAACTTCCTAGCCTGTCTCTTGAAACAATGATTGAACCTAGGTTTCAAAATGGAGATGGTAGCTCATCCCAAGTTAATAATGCACGGCGACCATTGAGATCAGCCCACGGATCAACAACAAAACCTACTATTCTTCCAAGATAAGAAGCTATTCCAAATGTGGGAGCAAGGCCCTTTATGGGGCAAAGCATTGCCACAAGATGTGAAGAGTATATGGCTCTTCCAAGAGAGATACTGTAATGTCCCCTTTTTCGAATTAATCTGAAATAAAGCATTCTTTGGCAAGCAATGGTTGAACAATGAAAATTCATGGATTATATTTCAGTTTCATCATTCATATCCATGTTCTATTTTTGTATTTACCATTCTTAGTGGGTCGGCTGTGTTTAGTGCCTTTAATGAGACTTAATAAAAGATTATAATGACTTATTAGGGCTCGGCCTTTCCTTTATGAGGAGCTTTGGTACCAAAAAGAGGATTAGGAGTTCATTTCGGGATCTAGTTTTGGTGTATTTTTTCTATTTGGGCATTGCGAGCTTGTTGCTCCATGTTCTTCCACTTGAGGACGAAAACCCTCTTGTGTGGCTTCCTAGAAGAACGAAAACCCTTCTAATGGTTTTGTTGTTGGAGGAAAACCCTTCACATTGTATGAGCTTGAAGATTACCAATGAAAGTGTAATGTCCCCAACTGGACCCAATGGGAAAGAACAATGGAAAGTGCTAATACCTAGCTAAAAATGGAACCCAAATCTGAAGTATATATGTTGCAATAACAATATATCCAGAAATGCGACTTGCACAAGTAGATATAAATACCATAAACCAAGCAAAATAACTTCTCCTTTTGTATTTTCAATAGAAATATATTTATAGAGAACAATGGCATGAATAAATACCAAAATGGGAGCTCCAGAAATTGTTTACAATCACAAAATATTTCAGATCTGACCTAAATATTGCAGCAGCAAAATAAGGGTTTGAAACCCCACAAAAATACTCCAAAAATACTGAATAAATTTCTGGAAATGCTCCTTACAAAACTGATATAAAATAGAATATTTTCAGCTCCTCAAAACCCTGCAAACAGTCCCAAAATGGGTCGCTCCAGCTGAAGAATAATGGCTCCAAAAACCTGATTTTATTTCTGAATCTTCTCCAATAAAAATATTGATTTTAGGAAGAGTTTTCGTTCTCCCTAAACTTTATTTTCTGAGGGTTTTCGTCCCCAGAAAATTGCAGCAGCAGCTCCAAGCTCTCATGCACAAGATAGAAAAATATGAAGTGGTAGAATAGCCCCAAAAGCAAGTCGACTTTTCTCTTAAGGGAAAGAAGAGTCCCAAATGACACCACTCCAATCATCCAATCAGCTTGCATCAAATTTTTAATATCTTCCCCCACCCAAACACATCCAAGGCCAAGTCATACTTCTCCTTAGAGAAGACATAAAAATATAATGGTCCCCTTTTAACCCCCTAAGGTCCTATTTCTTTCATGGGCCAAGTCACATTTTTGCTAGGACCATAGTAAACTAATATTGCACTCCTTTATGGCTTGGTCTTGACAGAATATTAAGTTACTAATAATATTTATAGTAGTGCTTATATGTTCCCCTTTGGCTGTCGGGTGGACAAAATAAGCCAATCATCTTCGCCATGGTTATTTTAGAAAGAGGGACATTTCAGTCCTCCCTTCCTCGAATTGCTTGCCCACAAACAATTTCAAATTTAGGTGCTCTAAAATTTCTGCACCTTCCCATGTTGCATCCTCAAAGGGCAGCCCCTTCCATTGCACCAAGTACTCCCTAATAGTTCTATTCCGCAGCTTCCTTTCCCGCTCTTCTATGATGGCTTCCAGTTCCAACACTAGCTTACCTTCATCATCAAGAGGAGGCAACTCCATGGAGGGAGAGATATGCTGCCCCAAAGCCTTCTTTAAACATGAGACATGAAACACATTATGGATTTTGCTTTGAGCCGGCAATTCAAGCTCGTAGGCAACATTTCCAACCTTCCTTACAATCTTATAAGGGCCATAAAACCTTGGCTTCAGCTTTTCCGATCCTTTCCCTTTGAGGGAAGATTGTCTAGTATGGTTGTAGCCTCAAGAAAACCATGTCCCCCACCTCAAATGACCTCTCTATCCTTCGCTGGTCCGCATATAACTTCTGCTGATTTTGTGCATGTGAGAGGTTATCTTTGAGTGCTTTTAATATATCTTGGCTCTGTTGCACCAAGTCCTTAGCACCCGGCACTCTACTATCGGAAGAACAACATCCACAAAGGAAAATGCATTGTAACCATATAATGCTTTGAAGGGAGACATACCAATAGACATGTGGTAGGTTGTATTGTAACAAAACTCCCCCAAATATAACCATTTTATCCAAGCAGTCTGTTGCCTGTAACATAGCTCCTTAGATACCCCTCTATCCATTTATTAACAATCTTTGTTTGCCCATCCGTTTGTGGATGGTAGCTAGTGCTAGGGGTTAATTTTGTACCTGCACGATGGAAGAGCTCTTGCCAAAAAGAACTCTGAAAGCCGTTAGCCTGTCACTCACAATATTTTTAGGCAGCCCATGAAGTTTGAAGACTTCTCTAAAAAAATTCCAGCCACCAAGGGACCATCAAATTTAGTTGGTAGTGGAAAGAAATGTGCATACTTGGTTAATCTATCCACTACAACATAAAGGACGCTTTTACCTTGCACCGGCGGAAGTCCTATAATGAAGTCCATGGAAACACTCTCCCATTTCTGAGTTGGAATAGGTAGGGGCTGCAAAAGACCTGCTGGAAATTCGTGCTCCACCTTACATCGTTGACATGTGAGACACTCCCTTATGTGTTTGAGCACCTCCCCTTTGAGACCTTTCCATACAAATTTTTCTCTAATTTGTTTGTACATTTTGAAATAGCTGGATGACCGGCCAAGGGTGAATCATGCATTGCTTCCAATATTTTACGCTTTACCTTGGATTCCGGCACCAAAAAGACCCAGTCCTTGTATAAAATCAAGCCATCCACTACCTTGTACTTCTCATCTTCAATTCCACCTTCAAGAACATTGCTAGCAAACTGATTTTTTGCATATTCAGCTGTTATAACAGCCCTCCAATCCGCTGCAATTTCTGACATAGAGCAGCAATATGGCTTTCTAGATAAAGCATCCGCTACTATATTATTTTTTCCTTTAACAAATTTGATTTCAAAGTCAAAGGACTGAATTTTGCTCACCCATTTTTGTTGCCTGTCATTCAAATCAGATTGGCTGAGAAAATATCTTAGACTATTGTGATCCATCTTCACCACGAATTTGCCACAAACAAGATATTGCCGGAACTTTACCAAAGCATGCATGATAGCTAGCATTTCCTTGTCATAGATGGAGTATTTCTTCTCACCCTCTCTTAGTTTCCTGCTCTCAAAAGCAATAGGATGTTTGTTCTACATTAAAACAGCCCCAATACCTTCCCTGGATGCATCACATTCAACCACAAAGGGAATAGAGAAATATGGAACAAGTACGGGGCATGTACTCATCACTTTTTTAAGTTATCAAAGGCCTCTTGGGCTGTCCTAGACCAGCTGAAAGCTCCCTTCTTCGTCAAATCCGTCAAAGGAGCTGCAAGTTGAGAGAAACCTTTAACAAATCTCCTATAATAGCTACATAATCCCAAAATCCTCTCAAATGCGTCATGGTGGTGGGTGGAGGCCAATCCAAAATAGCCACAATCTTTTGTTGGTCCACATGGACACCTTGAGCATTGATGATGTGTCCCAAGTAGAGAATTTCAGTCACTCCAAGTTCACATTTTGATTCTTTTGCAAAGAGTGATTGCTGCCCCAAAATACCCAACACAATATCCAAGTGTTGAAGGTGTTCATCCCATGATTTATTGTATACCAAGATATCATCAAAGAAAACCAATATGAACTTCCTCAAGTGCTCTCTAAAAACATGATTCATGCAAGATTGAAATGTAGCTAGAGCATTTGTCAATCCAAAAGGCATCACAAGAAATTCGAAGTGACCAAAATGACATCTAAATGCAGTCTTGTAGACATCCTCTTTCCTTACCCGGATTTGATGGTACCCGGATCTCAAGTCAATCTTGGAAAAGTAGATAGCCCCATGTAGCTCATCAATTAACTCATCAATTCTAGGTATGGGGTACCTATTTTTGATGGTTCTCTTATTCAACAAGCGGTAATCAATACACATCCTCATGGTCCCATCTTTCTTTTTCACAAGAACCACTGAAGATGCAAAGGGGCTTGAGCTAGGCCTTATGTGCCCCATTTCCAACAACTCCTTAATGGCTTTTTCAATTTCCTCTTTGTATGCTCTAGGATGGCGGTAAGGAGTGGTAATAACAGCCTTAGTACCTGGTTCTAATTCAATAGTGTGCTCAAAACCTCTATCTGGAGGTAACCCATGAGGAAGATCATCAAATACCTTGGCATGCTTGTCACGGATTGCTTGAATATCTTTATGGTACTGCTGCTGCTCCAAAATCTGATCTGCAGATGTAATAAGACACTCTGCTGCCCAAGAAACCTGCCCTCTATGAAAGGCTCTTTCCATCCTCTTAGCAGTCACTACCATAGGAGCACCATTTGCCATGCCATGTAGCACTATTTCTTGCCCTGCTGATCTGAATTTCAGCTCCATTGTTTGGTAGTTTTGAGTGAATTCCCCAAGAGAATGCAACCATTGTACACCCAAGACTACATCCGTTTCACCAATACCCACCACATAGAAGTCATCTGTCACCATGTGCTTACCAAGTGTGATTTTCAGCTGTGATATCTTCTTAGTGCAAGGGATTGTGAAGCCATCCGCCACTGTAACATTAAATCCCTTAAAATCTTCTGATGGCAGCCCCATTTTGTAACCAAATCAGCATCAATAAAATTATGTGTGGCACCACTATCAATTAGAATAGTGACTCTTTTACCTTTTAGTTCCCCTCTAACACGAAAAGGGTGGTACCTTGGAGCCCCGGATAGTGTGGCAAGAGTACTATCCAATTGATTGTCTTCTTCTTTACCTTCTTGCTCTTCATCTTCATGGTTCTCTTCCTTGTCTATTTCTTCTTCCTCTCCATCAGAAACAACTTCAATGTAATGCACTTGGCCCTTGCCTAAGCAACGGTGCCCTGGAGCCCATGGGTCTTTGCAATGGAAGCAAAGATTCTTTCTTCTCAACTCATTTCTCGAATTCTCCGCATCTTTGCTCCTAGGAGGCTCTCTTTGGTAACTTGTATTCTGTTGGAATGGCTTCTTTGCTTGATTAATAGGGGTTGTTCTTGACTGCCCTTGAAAAGTGTGCCTTGGCTGCCCCATATAACTTGGTTTAGATTGTCCAAGGGGCTGATTTTTACCCATAACTGTTGTTAGAGATCTTTTTATTGCACCTTGGAGAAGAAGGTTCAAAAGCCTTCACCAACCCCTTAAGAGGTTCGGTTAAGCCTTCCATGAATAGAACAAGTCTTCTCTCACTTACATCGGAAACCATGACCGCCAACTTCTGAAAATCAGCCACATATTTCTCAACAGTAGACTCTTGTTTCAGTTGTGCCAATTCACGAAAGTGCACTTCTGGATCCTTCCTATCAAACCTTTCAACCAACCTTTGGCTAAACTCCTCAAGTGTGGTGATGGAGCCATGCCCTTGAGTTACAATACCATGATACCACCATTCGTGAGCTACACCATCCAAGTGAAGAGTGACGAACTTGAGAGCTTCTTCTTCGTACATAGGATTCAATGAAAGGTAGGTATCCAATTTTTGTAGCCATGCCCTTGCAGAGCATTTGTCGGTACCATCATAGGTAGGAAGAGTGATTTTCCCCAATCGATGTTGGATGTCCTTTCTTGGTTCCGGTTGATGATTCACCCTCTTCCTTGGTCCTTCATTCTTTCTTAGTTGGCAAAAGTCTCTAAATGAAAGAAGGTCTCTCGTGTGAGGGTTCAATGATGCATATTCATCCCCATACAAATTAATTTCATCCGCAAAGCCATGAACAGGTGGTTGTTCCCTCTCTTCTTGTGGCTCCTCTCTCTGAAGGAAACTTGCACGAAAGAACCTTGAAGAGCTCTTGTGTGAATCTCTTTCCATATGTAATGTAGAAGAGTTGCCCTCACCTTGATTGCCATGACCCCCTTGAGGGTTTTGCCTACTGAAATTTGTTCCTTGTAGAGCCCTTCCCAAATCTGCAATGGCTCCAACTATGGAATCTCTAAGATCCCTTTGTGAGTCCAACAACCTGTTCTGTATCTCTCTATTGCCCCTAGTAAAAATCTCATTTATATAACTTAATTCATCACTCGGAGGTGGTCTTTCTTCTTCATCCATCCCTCCTCTTCTCGGTGTTCTCCTCTGATAATGATTCCTAAAAAGGTCTTCACCCCTATCCATACAAATCTGAAATCTGAATCTCACTTCAACAGGCTGGGAGGAAAACTTGCTCTGATACCACTGTAATGTCCCCAACTAGACCCAATGGGAAAGAACAATGGAAAGTGCTAATACCCAGCTAAAAATGGAACCCAAATCTGAAGTATATATGTTACAATAACAATATATCCAAGAAATGCGACTTGCACAAGTAGATATAAATACCATAAACCAAACAAAATAACTTATCTTTTTGTATTTTCAATAGAGATATATTTATAGAGAATGATGGCATGAATAAATACCAAAATGGGAGCTCAAGAAATTGTTTACAATCACAAAATATTTCAGATCTGACCTGAATATTGCAGCAGCAGAATAAGGGTTTGAAACCCCACAAAAATACTCCAAAAATACTAAATAAATTTCTAGAAATGCTCCTTACAAAACTGATATAAAATAGAATATTTTCGGCTCCTCAAAACCTGCAAACAGTCCCAAAATGGGTCGCTCCAGCCAAAGAATAATGGCTCCAAAAACCTGATTTTATTTCTAAATCTTCTCCAAAAAATACTGATTTTAGGAAGAGTTTTCATTCTTCCTAAGCTTTATTTTCTGAGGGTTTTCGTCCCCAGAAAATTGCAGCAGCAGCTCCAAGCTCTCATGCACAAGATAGAAAAATATGAAGTGGTAGAATAGCCCCAAAAGCAAGTCGACTTTTCTCTGAAGAGTCCCAAATGACACCACTCCAATCATCCAATCAGCTTGCATCAAATGTTTAATATCTTTTCCCCCCAAAACACATCCAAGGCCAAGTCGTACTTCTCCTTAGAGAAGACATAAAAATATAATGGTCCCTTTTTTAACCCCCAAGGTCCTATTTCTATCATGGGCCAAGTCGCATTTTTGCTAGGACCATAATAAAATAATATTGCACCCCTTTATGGCTTGGTCTTGACATAATATTAAGTTACTAAAATTATTATAAGTGCTTACATAATTTTCTTTTGTTAATGGCACTTTATAATAATTATAGATAACTTAAGTCACCCTTATGTTCCCCTTTGGCCGTCGGGTAGACAAAATAGGCCAAGGGTCTTCGCCATGGTTATTTTAGAAAGAGGGACATTTCGAAAGGTATAAAAGAGGATTAGGAGTTCATTTGGGGATCTAGTTTTAGTGCATTTTTTCTATTTGGGCATTGTGAGCTTCTTGCTCCATGTTCTTCCACTTGAGGACGAAAACCCTCTTGTGTGGCTTCCTAGAAGGACGAAAACCCTTCTAGTGGTTTTGTTGGAGGACGAAAACCCTTCAACATTGTATGAGCTTGAAGATTATTGCAGATTTGAGGAGAATACTTCATATTCAAATTTTTATTGGCATTGGGCAGCCTTCCCTAGGTGGAGCGACCTACCTTGGAGAGTGGTTTGATGCCCTAGAAGGCATATTATTGATATTTCACTTCATAATCTGATTTGTCATATTTTATAAAGCTGGAATCTCCATTTTGGTGATTTTTGGCAAGGGTTTACTATTTTTCCTAGCCCTCGGTTTTGGCTAGTCTGCTGCTGATTTTAAATAATTAATTCCAGCCGTGAAATCAAATATTCTTTCAATATTTTCATATGTTTATGATTAATAAATATCTGGCTAGAATAATTGTTTTGTGGCATTACTCATTGATTTGCTTGGTGAAAAGTGGTTTGGAATTCCATAAACAATTCACTGCCCTTGTAGATTGTTGGTTTCAGATTTATTTCAGTTTGTTGATTATAAATATCATACTTGCTAATATGTATTGTCCCCTTCTTGGGACATTTTCCACATTCAAGATTTGAAGACCCTCAACCCAATGGGTTTGAGGATTGAGCTCGAAATTTGTCCTAAGATGTTTGTTATCTATTTTGTAACCCCTTGGAGGGCTCTTTAGTTAGTTAATGTGCACATAGGCTAGTTATCTTTATTATTTAATTAAAAATAATAAAGTGCACATAGTCTTAGTCTATTAAATATTTTACTATAATGAGAGTTTATGTTTTCCCTCCAAAAAGGGAAAGGTCGGTCATTGGTGATTACACCCCTTAACTCTATAAAAGGAGGTCGCATTTCCTCTAATGGGGTTATGTTGATTTGATCATTTGATATCACTCCATGCTTGGAGTAATGGGATGTATGCCCTAGTTCTTGCATTGTGCTCTCTCTCTCTCATTTGGATCCATTATTGAAGAATATTGAAGACTCCATTGTTCTCTCCATTGTGCTCTCTTGTGTTGAGTGAATTTATGCAATATTTCCTCCATTCTAGCATTGGCGACTTGCTCTAGGGTGTGGCACAATTATTTGAAGCATAAATCTGCATGTGGGTGAATGTTTTGAGGTACTATTGTGTTCTTATTCACTGCTGCAATTTATTAAGGGCAAATCGACTTGGTTTGGGGTGTGTTCCATCATATTTTGAGGGTATTGATGATAGATTTGTATGCTGCTGCAATTGATTAATTATTTTTGAGCAAGGGTTGAATGTTTGAGAGTTTTGGAAGGGTTTTGTGAGCTGGAAATTATTTAAATATTTTATTCTAACCCTAGCGACTTGGAGGCAGATTTCAAGGGCAGATTTGAGTGGGTTTCAGTGTTCAGAAAATTCAGTTTGTTAGTTCATTTGAAAGCTCATGATTTCTATTTTATTTTGCAATTCATTACATGCCAAAATTCCAAGTATTTTGTGAGATTAATTTTCAAAGTTTTAGTTGTTCGGGTGATTTATTAATTAATTAATCTGCTATAAAAATCACATCTAAAAAGATTGAATGGGATCGAGTTTAATATTGGATTTGGTTGTAGAAATTAGGAGGAATAAGGAGAAAGTAATTTTGTAATTTTTGGAGCTAATTTGATGCCCTAAATGTGTTGGGCGACCTAATTTTTAGGGTAAAATTAGGGTTTTATGTTGGCTGTGCAAAAACTAATTTTGGGATATTATTCTTCATATTTTTGTGGCCCAAGATCCAAAATTTCAGCCCATTTGGACTTCTCTAGCCAAAGTTATGAATTTTGAAAATTGCAGCAGTTGGAGTTTGAATGTTAATTATTTTTCAGCTATGTGATCAGATTTATGTTGATTCCTAACTTGTCCTAAAAGGAGATTACATAATATTGGGGTTGAGATAATTTCCTTAATTTTCAATTTTGTTCCCAAAAGGGGGTACTACGGTGGTATCGAGCTCGGATTCTCAAAGGCCTAGGGTTTCAATGGATAGATTGATAAAGGTGCAAGAAAGACTAACAGGTACTTTGGATTCTCTTGCCTCCACCATGCAAAGCCTACAAGGAGGAAGGACATTCAAGGAAGAGCCTAGGGTTTCAAAGGTCAACAAGGTGGCCACTTGCTTTGAGGAATATCAAGCTCTTGAAGAAGATCCGTGATGCCCTAACCTTTTCAGAATTCATGAATTGGAAAAAGATAGAGTGGGCATTGGAACTTGGTCCAAGCCCCGAGCCATGCACAAGGGTCATGGGAGAAACATCCCAACCCTTGAGGAAAAGAGCCCCATCTTGTGGGAAAAACAAGAAGAAACCACGAAGCTTGTTGAAGAGGGGACCAAAACCCCAAGTTCGCCATGCAAGGATGGAAATACCTATTACCCTAAGGTGAAGAGGGAGGAAGAATTATTGCAATGGTTGGTTATTAAAAGGGAGCAGCCCTTGGGAGCCTTAGAAGCACCCACCGCCATGGCCCCTTCATTGATTTTCTTATAGCCCTAAAGAAGCACAAGAAGAGAAAGAAATGGGCAAGCAAGAGCCAAGAGAAAGGTAAGGTAAAGAAATTTTAATTATCAATAAGTTTTCCTTGAATTCTAATGGTTGCATGTTGAAAAATACTAAGGGAACTTGGGAGCATGAGCGGAAGGATGAAGGGAAGCTTGAGGAACAAGAGGGTGAAGTGAATAGCTCAAGCAATTCTCATATGACAATAAGAGATGGAGTCATGACACTTTCACCCATTCCGAGAAAATTAACTTCATAAAGTAAATATTGCTCATTTTGTGGTTGATATTGAAAATGTTTTAACATGTGATGAATCCAGAAATGAAGCAAGGGGTGTTGAGCATGTTGGGGAAGAGGAAGGGCTGGTTGGAAACCCTTCTCCAATGAAACATGATGACAATAAGCTTGTTGTTCTGTTCAGAACAGCAGTCAATGAGAGGCAGATTTATGGTGTCCATGAGCATGGTAAAAGCTACAAAGATGCCCTTTGTGAACACCATCAAGATATGGTTGAAGCCAAGGTGGAAAATGCTTCATTTGTTGAATCAAGAGAAGAAAAAGGATGATTTCAACTCAAAAATTTTGAGTCACAAGGCTGGAAAAATGGAGAATGTTTCGATCACTCCTCATCCGGTAAGGGAAGGTCGACATGTGGTGAACAACTCAAGGTATGATGACATTTTATCTCCTTTTATATCGCTGTCATACTTGTGTCATTATGGAAAAGTTGTTAAGGATCACATGTCATGTTTGGGTATGAATAATTTGTGGGATGATAAATGGCAATTCGGCAGTTCCTTGCGAGGGTGAGTGGTTCCAAATTGACTACTTGTATGATAGTGTTGGCTAGATTTTCTACATAGCATCAAACCTAGGCAGTCATGAGATAAATCTCCCTCATTTAACCGGTGAGGCTCCCGTGTCAGATTTGTCAATTTAAGTATGCTAATATCTAAATGGGATTTTACTTTAATTACTCACCATGAACCATAACTAAATAATTCTCAGCAAGTAAGCAAGCTTTGTTTAAAGAAAGGAAAAGTTATAGAAGAAGGTAATTACATAAACATATAGAAGAAACGGGGAAGATGTGCATCCCAATCAGTAGATAGCAGAGCCGATTGCATGCACATAGAAGAATCCAATAGATATAAACACAGAATTCTAAAACAAAGGCAGCTCTAGATCCAGATCTAAAATAACACAGTTTATTAAGAGATATAAGATTAAAAGTAAAAACACAAGACACCATGACACAAAGTTCTCCTAAACTCTGCTCCTTTGTATTCCTTTGCTCCAAGTGGCTCTCAGGGGTTTAGCACAAAGTCTAGAACACAAGATTGTTGCTTACAAATTCGATTCTTTAACTCGGAGGTTCTTCTCCTACTTATAGAATGTAGGAGGGAAAGTACAAATGGGAAGTCTAACTGAACTAAAACACAAACAAGTAAAGATGACATTTGACAATCATCCTCCACTAACTTCTCCTTAAGTGACATATATATCACTTAACTAATAGAATGGTTCCACATGACTTTAAGTAATGGTTGCAAAACCAATAACTTAAAGTTTTACAATTTCATCCGGGAACATAGAAAATAGAAGAAAGAATAGAAGAAGAAGTCATGCTAGCTGTAACATTTATGTCTTCTTTTTGTTCTTATATCGGATATACTTGTCGAACATGTGATTCAACGATCTCCCATCTATTTTAGCCACTTGCTTCCTTCTCTGTCTTAAACTGCAGCAATCCTTCATTCAACACTTTGATGCATGCCTCCACATCTTTCAAGCTCGGCCCAAACCTAGCAATATATCTGCTGCGCGCCACGAGTCTAATAATAATAAAATTCATCGTGAAAGGCTTAGTAGCTTTATCAATTCTCTTTTGTACCATCAGAAGAGACCCTTCCAGGGAATTAGGCACCTTGCTAGGAACAATCCGCACGTATGAAGTAACACTTTGACCACGTCCTCCTCAGTGAAAGAAATGATACTATCTGGTAAGGATGATGTCCTACTCTCAAGTGCCTGCATCCTCTTCAGCAAAACTCTGCAGATCTCCAAACGGAAAGATACTGCAAACTCCAGCTGCTTCCCCTTCTCGACTGATCCGTCCGGTACAATTTGCTCTGCAACCAATACATCTCCCGGCAGCTTGTTGATCTCTCCCAAAGTACTCAGGTTACTCTCAGCAACTGTGTTCATGTCCACTATGCTCGTCACCAGTTGCTACAATTGATTTGCCGCATCATTCATAACCTTTAGGCGGGCTGGCACTTCTCCAAGTTGTACAGAAGCTTGACGAATAATCAAATCCTTCCATTCGTCAATAGCTTTTACTTGATTGCTTGCATCCTCCATCGCTCACCTTTCTGAAATGGGCTGAATGGAAGGCTTAAGAACCTTGGCTATGATCTCGCACAACCGAGATCCACGCTTCAAGTTCTTCTTTCTCCGCCTTTTCACTGTCAAGCCTAAGGAATAGAGCATCTATCAATGTCTGCGTGTCCTGCTTCAATCCTTCAGTGGTGGCTTGACCGAGGGGTACTTTGGTTACTGTCACATCTTCTGCCGTGAGCTCATCCTCCTTTCCTTCTGCCGGAATTGACATCTCAGCAAACTTCTCTCCCGAATCCTCGATGATCAACCTTGAAGTTACCTTAGCAACTTTAGGCCTTCTGTCTCTTCCGCCCAGATTCTGGAGTAGCTGCAAGTCGTGCTCCTCTAAGTTCATCTCCATTCTTGCTTCTAAGTCCAACTGCGAAGCCAACCATTCCGAGAAGTTACTTCTCGGAGAATGAGGAATCGCTGAGTGCACTACCATCTCCCGCTCTGCATCCTCTCCATCAAAAAGTGCCACAATGTTATGGCTGCCATCTTCCGAATCATCCAAGGACAAAGCTCTTTCGAACTCCGCCATCTGCAGCTTCAACATCTCCTCTGGAACAGGTGCTGAACGAAGTGGTTGAGGAGAGAAGATGAATGTCGCGGATTCGAGTGAGGCATGGAAGTATCCTCTTTGCGGTGCGATAGTTGGTGAAGTCTTGGGTCTTTAGAAAAGCCGGAGCTAAAGCCATGGTCGTAGAAGTGATCTTCTCCTTTGAGATCTTCTCGTGTACTTTCATTTCTCGGACCTTCTGCTGCTTTCTCCTTCGTGCTTTCGGCTTGAGGAATCTCTGCGCCGAAGTTGCCGTGACTTGATTCATCAATGCTTCATCAAGGCAATATCCTTTCGTCAACTGACCCGTTCAAAGTATTCACCAAAACAGCGCTTGCGACCTTTCTTCAATCAGTATGGCGACCTCTACGTTATCCTGAAGTATGGCTTTATCTCCTTCCATTTGATGGTAAGTGTCAAGTACCACATTCCCATCATCTTTAAGATCCACAGTATCCGTGCTAGTCCAAAGTCGAACACTTGCTTTCTTGATAACTTTGCTGAAATCTCTCTTTCTAACCTCGTACTCACTTTTGCACTTCATCCAGAAATCTTCTAATGAAGGCACATGTGCGTACTCTAGGAAATTGTCTTCCTGGCTACTCCAAATGGATCGAAGTTCAGCCGTGCAGGGAAGAACTCTTGCTCATACTCGGATAACATCTGCGTCTCCAACCCTCGAGCTCTATGAATGCTATGGCAGCTGTAATGTCCCACAATGATTGGGAAGAAGCCCATAGACTTGTGTCGCTTATTTGAAAGTCATGTAACTCCACAAGTTGCCTGCTCAGCTCCATGGTGATCAATCTATCATTCGGATATCTGGGCAACTTAACCGGTTCACCAGAAAAGCCAGTAACCCTGAGGTATGTGAAATCTGCAAACTGAATGAATAGATTGCCAACCTTGGATAGAGCTCCTCACGCTTCCTTACTTACCATGTTTCAGCCTTGAGTCTTTGTCAGCTGCAAATAAAATCATAAGAATTCATCATTGACCACTTTGAAATCTTTCTCGCTTTCCAGTGCACAGGTGGTTGTGGGTAGCACTCAAAATGCGGTCCTTAGAAAGAACACATCTATCCACTTGGAAAAGACGCCTTGTGAAGCTGCAGCATACACCAAGTAGGAAGTCATTTTGAAGCTGAAAGTACGCTTCACATTTCGGAGTTGCTCACCAATGTTGTCGCTAATAATTTCTGACCAATTGATTATGGAATCAACCTTGTTGACTTCAATGGTCCTGATGAAAGCATACATCCATGTACGAAAAGTGTAAGCATTCGCCTCGCCATTAATCCTGTATAAATTTGACAACATCATCTACCTCCTGCACCAAATGGGATCGTGGAAGAGTTCTTGGGAACTTAGAAGGAGATCTAGGCTTCTTCATGTATCTGCTATTCATTATGCTCACGCAATCAGCTCTATGCTTCTCCCACCTGCTGCCGGCATCCTGAATGCTAATGGAAGTCACCACCTTTCGCACTGGGATCTTCAAACAACAATTGATGAACTCTGCGTCCAAACGAATTATTGTCTTTCCCGTAGCATCACGCACTGACCTGGATGAAGGATGGTAAGATCTAGCGCACTCCATAACAAACTCCGCAAGAATCGGTACATGCATGGAAATGCTTTGCAGGCTCGGATAATTCCACTACTTTTAACCGCACGCATGAGTGAAGTCTTTCCAGCTCTGGATCTATCAATCAATTCGGAAAGAGGTTCCGGACCTAGATCTGTCTCCTATGTCTGCAAGTTTGGAAGTGATGCATGACTCCGTTGTGCTTTCTTTTTCATCTCCCTTCGCCATGGCTTTGTCTATCTTTGTCTGAATAATTCTTTTTCTTCTTATTTGGCCGGATTTCTTCAAAACTAGTGCAAATCTGGACAATTCTTCAAATTCGGAGGATATACTCAATGTATTGGACATTGATTAGAGCTCATTTTCTTTTGTAAAGTACATGTAATGAATTCTTGCAATTAATTCAGACAAAAATGGCCATCGAAGCATGAATAGTGAACTTTAATTGTAAAAATCTGCACTTTTCAAGCCTGCTGCCCCAAAAATTGATGTTTAATTTGCACATAAAGAGAGCATGAATCTTTTCAACAACACCTGAGCACCTGTAACAACTATGCAAACAATTATGCAAACAAAGATCAACCTCCTTCAAAGCATGCGCCAAATTTGGTAGCTTTTAGCCTTGTTTTCACCTTTATGCAGTAAAATCCTTCTTCAAATGGGGCGCACTTTTCCTCTTGGCTGCAATTCTTTACTTGTGAATTAAATAATTCACCCTTATGGCAGCCCATGCTTATATAACCCTCACAATTCTATAATTAATAATTGCCCTTCCTATTCCTGGCAATTAATTAATTAAAAATCATGTCTCTCTTTAAAAATAGCATGTTTAAGGACAGCCATCCAATAAGATAAATTAATCCAATTCAATCATTCACACTTCACTTCAATTAAGCTTCACAGAGTGCCTTGACCATAGCCACTGAAAATAGAATTTAATTTAATGATTTAATGCTTTAAAATCATTAAATCTTATCCTAAATGGGGCGCACTTTTTGACATGAAGGGGCAGCCTTTAAATAAATTAAATTTAATCAATTTAATTCATTTAATTCTATTTCTTTTATTCCCCTTTGCTTTGTTGACTATCTTCCAAGCTTGGCGCCTATTTTAGAAAGAGAAATAATTAATTTAATCCACTTAAACGCTGCCTTCTTCTCTCTAAAGGGGGCTCACTTTTTTCAGACAATATAATTCTATTTTTAAGAATTTATAACAATGAAATTCTTTACCTGCCTGAAGGCATGCATAAAATCCCATGATTTCACTTAAGTCACTTTCCATTTATTTCATCATGAGAATTTTTACCTGCAAGGCGAGCAATAAATTCCCTCCGCCTGCGGCCTTTAACTTTCCCACTACAAACTTAAGTGAATTTTATACCACGGGAAAAAGTACTCTGCCAGCGGTACAAAATTCCCACCTTGTCTGCTTTTCTTCTTTTTTCCATTGCAGCTTGAATCCTTTGTTTTCCAAAAATGCGCCCAACCTCGCGAGGGGCTTTTCGTATGCACGACTTCGTTTTTCCTAGTGATCCGGACCTCCGATGGCGACTTCCTCCGGCATAACGTGCGTATATGTTCTCCACCGCTCCAGGCCAAAATCGGGCTTACCGTGAAAAGGAATTGTTCCAGAAATTTCACGAAAAAACGAAACGGACAACACAAAAACACGAAAAATTGCCAAAAGTTACAAATAAAGCCTAAAACTTATTCCAAGTTAAAACCCTTCTGGTACATAGGAATAATAACATGTTCGATCATAACAGAGTTAAAACGGAGTGCAAATAGCCTCATATGGGGCTCAAAATAATTAAATACAAATTTCTCGGAGACAAATCCTTACGACAGAATATAACAATTTTGGGCATTTGGGTATTTGGCGAAAAAGGCTAATATGGCTCTTTGGGAATATCTTGACGCAATACAAGAACTTTCAGGCAATAAAAACACAAAACGACCCATTATTTTAAAAGTACGAAAAATTTTGAATAGGGTAGTCGCAGATTTCAGGATGAAATCTAGGTGACACCAGATAGAAAGGAATTCTTTGATATTATTACTCCTTGCACATGGTTAAAAGAAACATTGATGGAGAAATCATTATGTATGCTAATATGGTTCAATGGAAGGGAATCAAGAGTCCAAAGGGAAGCCAATGCAATTTTTATGAGGTGTCTACAGCAATAGTTATAACTTATATCCTTATGGTATCCAACCCCAAAAGGATGATCATCGCCTAATTCTCAGTCATCTAATTGGTTCTTACCTAAGTGGGGTCACTACACAAAGGTATGAATGTGTTCTAAAATCATTTTTTCCTTCTACTCCAATTCAGTTTTTGCCATTTGGTAACAATATGACATTGTTGAGGCTTCCTTATAACACATGGCAAGTGGCGGTACATATGGATCAACAAGCTGGAAAAGGGGCTATAAGGGGTGAAAAATCTGAACACATAAGGAAAGATGAAGTGGATCTTCCAAGGGACAATGTTAGGAGGTGCACACGTGAGACGAGCATTTTTGGGTGTCCATGTCCTCTTTCAACCCGCTGTAAATTTCAGATCAGCAGCCCATGGTAAGTCCTATGATGTCTTATTTGATCATGTCAAAGGTCTATTTCATCATTATGTATCATGGCCATGTTTGGGTGATCATATCTATGCTAATAAGGGGCAAGGTGGGAAGAAGGCTCTTTGCCAAGGACTCACTATGTATTTTCCAAGCAATAAAGTGGGTTTTTATGATAGTCCAAGGTACTCACACATTTCAGATCTATTGTTTCCTTCCTTATCATTTTGTTGGGTTGATCAACACAAACTCTTTGTCACGAGTTTGGATTTCAAGATAGGGATTGCCATGCATATGATGATTGAGAGAAAAAGAGGGATGATGAAGAGTTACAAAGATTGCTTGCATCCTTGGAATCCGTAAAACCTTGAGGCTCAAAGAAGACAAAGGTAAAAATTTCAGTTTTCCTCTTTGCTTATGGAATTGGATGAAAGAAAATGCTAGCATGCCATATTTGAGAAAACATAAGCTCAAGGGAAATTCTGATTTTTCTCTCCATGATTTGCTAACCTATGGTTCCATGAGAGAACCAACAGAAGTTTGGAAAAAGAGAAGCAATTATGATGAAATCAGAATTCAGAAGGGTAATAAGAAAGCTGATTTTCTTAAGATTACGGCCAATATATTTGTTGGTTTCAGTTGTAGGCCTGCTGCTCATAAATTTTCAATGGATACAAATCAAATTTCAGCCTCCACATTACTCATGGACTTTCCATCTTTCGTGAAATTTCAGTTTGCTAGTTGTTTTGTCACGAGTATAAAACTGAAATTACAAAAATCAGGTTTGGGGCTGCCATTTTCAGTCATGAACAACAATATGTTTACATTTTTTGAGAGCATTCCCTCATGGAAAAATGAGGAAGGAAGATTCCAGTTGGAAGGAAGGAAGAAATCAAGTTGTGGTGAGTTATTTTCAGATTTGAAGATTCTGATTTTTGAAGGAAAAATGCATGCTCATAGCTATTTTTGGGACAGCCTTGCTAAAGTATTGGGAAGCCATCATCTGAATGAAAATCATGAAGTGGCATCAAGCAACAGAAGAGAGCTAGCTGTCATGTTTCTAAGGCATGACAAGGGGGATGTAAAAGTGTTGTTAAACACTCTTGTTTTCTTTAATATGTTTGCTTCATGTGCAGGTATGTCGAAGAAGAAGCAATTAAGATTCATTTGGGATCTAGGTTCTTACAATTGCTTGAGGACAAGCAATTTCGGGAAGGGAGGATTGTAATGTCCCCTTTTTCGAATTAATCTGAAATAAAGGATTCTTTGGCAAGCAATGGTTGAACAATGGAAAATCATGGATTATATTTCAGTTTCATCATTCATATTCATGTTCTATTTTTGTATTTCCCATTCTTAGTGGGTCGGCTGGGTTTAGTGCCTTTAATGAGGCTTAATAAAAGATTATAATGACTTATTAGGGGTCAGCCTTTCCTTTATGAGCTTTGGCGCCAATGAAAGGTATAAAAGAGGATTAGAGGAGTTCATTTGGGGATCTAGTTTTGGCGCATTTTTCTATTTGGGCATTGTGAGCTTGTTGCTCCATGTTCTTCCACTTCAAGATGAAAACCCTCTTGTGTGGCTTCCTAGAAGGACGAAAACCCTTCTAGTGGTTTTGTTGGAGGACGAAAACCCTTCAACATTGTATGAGATTGAAGATTATTGTAGATTTGAGGAGGATACTTCATATTCAAATTTTTATTGGCATTAGGTAGCCTTCCCTAGGTGGAGCGACCTACCTTGGAGAGTGGTTTGATGCCTAGAAGGCATATTATTGATATTTCACTTCATAATCTGATTTGTCATATTTTATAAAGCCGGAATCTCCATTTTGGTGATTTTTGGCAGGGTTTCTTATTTTTTCTAGCCCTTGGTTTTGGCTAGTCTGTTGCTGATTTTAAATAATTAATTCCAGCCGTAAAATCAGATATTCTTTCAATCTTTTGATGTTTTTATGATCAATAAATATTGTCTTGGCTAGAATAATTGTTTTGTGGCATTACTCATTGATTTTCTTGGTGAAAAGTGGTTTTCAATGCCATAAACAGTTTGTTGCCCTTGTAGATTGTTGATCTCAGATTTATTTCAGTTTGTTGATTATAAAAATCAGACTTTCTAATATTGGTGTTTGAGCTGATTTCCTTGATTTCAGTTTTGTTCCCCAAAAGGGATATTATAGATAAGTGAAGTCATTTCATTTGCCGAATTCATTGGTGTAATCGAGGAAGATCTAGGCGAGCCAAGACAACATATGCTTTGCGAAGGAGAGTACAAATGTGTTGGGAAGATGACCTTCTCCACCTTTGATGGATCACCCAAGGGAACAACTAGGGCTTGGATCCAGAAGCTTGATACATACTTGTCCTTGAAACCCATGATGGAGGATGATGCTATCAAGTTTGCAACCCTACATCTTGAGGGGATTGCTCATGAATGGTGGTTTCATGGTTTAGTGACACAAGGGCACAACGAGATCCATTCCTATGATGAGTTTTGTCAAAGGCTCATTGATCGATTTGACAAAATTGATCCGGAAGTTCACTTTCATGAGCTTGCTCACTTGAGACAACAAGGCACGGTGGAGGAATATGTGACAGAATTTCAAAGGCTTTCTGTTATGATCACAGATGTTTCAGAGAGAAGACTTGTAGTGTTCTTCATTGTTAACCAAATCACTCAAAGGTTTGGTTAGAGCCTTTGATCCTTTGTCTCTTCAAGAGGCAATCAAAAAGGCTTTGGATCTTGAAGGAGCTGCCCCAAAAACAGCAGCGAACAACAGTCATCTCAAGGGAAATTCAAGTGGAGGACAGCCAATTAGATCATTGGGACAGCCTAGAAACCCTCCCTTGGACCAGCCAAGGAAGCCCTTCCAAAAGATGCTAAGTACTCACAAGGAGCTGCCCAAAACCAACAATGAAGGAGAGTCTAGAAACGAGCTACGAAAGAAGAATTTGTGCCTCTTTTGCAAGGATCTATGGAATCCCGGTCACCGTTGTTTGGGTAAAAGTAAGGTACATTATATTGAAGTATTTTCAGATTGTGAGGAAGATGATAACAATGTAGATGAAGCCAAGCAAGATAGCATTCCGGAAGAGGATCCGAAAAAATTAGATGGTACTCTTGCCACCTTGTCGAGCCCCTAGATATCACCCATTCCGGGTAAAGGGTGATCTACAAGGGCAAGGGGTCATGGTATTGATTGATAGTGGAGCCACCCATAATTTTGTTGATGAAAGTTTGGTCAAAAGATTGAAGTTGAAGGCTGAAAATTTCAAGGGTTTCAATGTCACAGTAGTGGATGGCTTCATACTTCCATGCACAAGAAGAATACCTCAGCTCGCACTCACCTTGGGAGGACATGTGGTAAGAGATGATTTCTATGTCATTAGCATAGGTGAAACAAATTTAGTAATGGGTGTTCAATGGTTACATTCCTTGGGTGAATTGTCTCAAAACTACCAAAATATGGAGCTTGAAATTTAAGGTAGAAGGCAAGGAGGTTGTGTTGCATGGTATGAAATGTGGGACTCCTCAAGTTGTGAGCGTTAAGAGCAAGGAAAGGACTTTCAAAACCGGCAGGTTGCTTGAGCTGCTCATCGCTTGGTAAGGTCTAACTCTTTTATTTCCATTCAACCATCTTTTCATGATGATATTCAGCCCATACTTGACAAGCATGCCAAAGTTTTCAATGAATTACCTCATGGGCTGCCATCGAGATACAGGATTCCAACATGTTATTGAGTTAAAACCGGGTACCAAACCGGTAATAATCACTCTTACCGTCACCCAAGGATCTACAAGGAAGAAATTGAAAGAACCATCAAGGAATTGTTACAATGGGGTTGATTAGGCCTAGTTCCAGCCCCTATGCTTCTTCCATAGTGTTGGTTAAGAAGAAGGATGGCACTCTAAGGACGTGTGTGGACTATCGGATACTAAATAAGAATACAATCAAGAACAAGTATCCAATACCAAGGATTGATAAGTTAGTGGATGAGCTGCATGGAGCGCTCTGCTTCCCCAAAATTGATTTAAGATCCGAGTATCACCAAATAAGAGTAAGGGAGGAAGATGTACACAAAACTGCATTTAGATGTCACTTTGGGCATTTCGAGTTCCTTGTCATGCCATTCGGGTTAACCAATGCCATTCAAGTTCCTTGTCATGACACCTTCCAATCATGCATGAATCACATTTTTGGTAAGCATTTGAGGAAATTTGTGTTCGTTTTCTTTGATGACATTTTGGTTTATAGTAAAACATGGGAGGAGCACCTCCAACACTTGGATAAGGTGCTGCAGATTTTGGAACAACAGTCACTTTATGCAAAAAAATCCAAATTTGAGTTTGGAATGGATGAAATCTTGTACTTGGGGCATGTTATCAATGCACGTGGGGTTCTTGTGGCTTTTGTTGTCATTTGTTGTTAGTTTCGGTTTGTTTTGGTTTTTGTTGTTAGTTTGGTTGTTGGTGGCTTTGACTTCTTTTGCACCGTGTTGTTTTCTCTAACCTTTGCTTTGTACGAGATAGGGTCCCCTTAACCCTTTTTTACCTATAATCAAAAACAATGCCGGTGGGGTTCATGTGGATCATCACAAGATCCAAGCCATCATGGATCGGCCACCTCCAACCAACATTACACATTTGAGAGTATTCTTGGATTTATGCTCTTACTACCGAAAACTTGTGAAGGGATTCTCCCAAGTCACAGGCCCATTGAATTCTATAACGAAGAAAGGAGCTTTCAGCTGGTCAAAAACAGCCCACATAGCTATTGAAGAATTAAAAAAGGTGGTGTGTTCTTGTCCAGTTCTCGTTGTTCCAAATTTCTCTATACCATTTGTACTTGAATGTGATGCTTCTGGTGAGGGTATAGGAGTTGTTTTGATGCAAAACAAGCACCCCATTGCATATGAGAGTCGGAAATTGAAGGACCATGAGAAAAAGTTCTCCATCTATGACAAGGAAATGTTAGCCATCATGCATGCATTGATCAAGTTCCGGCAATACTTGATTTGTGGAAGGTTTGTGGTCAAAACCGACCACAATAGCTTGAGATTCTTTCTCCATCAAAAAGAATTAAATGACCGGCAACAAAAATGGGTGAGTAGGCTCCAAGCATTTGATTTTGATATTGAATATGTCAAGGAAAACACAATGTGGTAGCAGATGCTTTATCAAGGATGCCACCTCCTACTTCATTAGGGGATGTGGAACTACATGATGAGAATGAAGAAAACAAGGCAGCAGATCCACTTTGAGTTTGCAATTGCTTGGGGACAATCAATTTTGGGAAGGGAGGATTGTAATGTCCCCTTTTTCAACTTAAGAGCCTAATTATGGACTTCTTGTCATTCCCTTTTCATGGCAATGGAGTTGAATGAGCAAGGAAAGGAATTGCACTTCCATTACATTTTTCTTTTCTAATTTTTAATATTTTTCTTTAGTGTTCTCTTCATTTTAGCAGGTCGGCTAGCTTGGTGGATTTTAAAGGCCAAATAAAAGATTAAATAAGCCCAAAGGAGGTCGGTCATGCATGTTTGGTCTTTGGCACCAAGATTGGGGTATTTAAGGAATGTTATGACTTCATTTGCATGTCATCTACTTTTGGCGAATTTATTCTAAATTGATCTTTGGGCTGATTGCTCTTAGTTCTTTCCACTTTTGGGCGAAAATCCAATTGTGTGGCTCTTTCCAAGAGGGACGAAAACCCTTCTTATGGCTAGTTGGAGGACAAAACCCTCCATCCTTGGTTGAAGTGAAGTCATATTTGCAGATTTGGGCATTGAAGGATAAAGGAAGTCATCTACAAATATTTGCATGCATTTATAAGTCTCTCCTAGTTGGAGCGACTTGAGTTAGAGTGTGATTTGGTGCCTTCTAGGGCACATAACTCATATTTTCTTTCATATTCAGATTTGCCATAATTTATAAGGCCGGAAACATTTATATTTTGTGGAGTTTGGGGTTTGGAAACCCTCATTTCATAATTTTCTTTGAGTTGTACTTTTGTTGCTTTCAATTAATTTTCCAGTTGTGTTTTCAATCAAATTTCATATTGGAAAGTGGCTTAAATACTTCCTAAAATACTTATCTATATTTTGGTTGAGTTATTTGAGGAGTTTCAAGTGTTTTTCATTCATTTCCGGACTGTTATAAATTTCAGACTGCTGATTTCCAGCTGTCATAGAATTCATTTTGCTGGTCCAAAATCAGACTTAAATCAGATTGGGGTTTGTGCTAATTCCTTGTTTTTCAGTTTCAGCCCTTAAAAGGGATATTACATAAAGTTCTTGGGACAACTTGAAATCTTATTATTAAATTATTTCCCTAACTTTATCCGTTGGCCTATGGGAAATAAGGAATAGCATACGGATCTCCTTATTATTTTAATTATGAAAAGGGGACATGATAGCCTCCTCGTCTTGTTGTTCGATCTACTACATTTCAGCGTGTTAAGGATTGACTTGGAAAGGGGCATTCCTTGTAATGTTCCTTTCTTAAAACTAGTTCGTTTAGGAGACTTCTAGCCCATTCCACTTCCCGTGGGCAAGAAGGAAGTGAACAAGGGAAGTGTTTGTTATGTTTTTCAATTTTTTTAATGAGCATTTACATTCTCCTTTCATAGTTTCTCGGTTGGGTTGAAGAAGTGAAAAGCCAAGATAAACTTTAAAGCAAGCATCCTTATGAGGTTAGTTACGGGGAAAGAATCCCTAATTGGTTTTGGCGCCACCAAAAGGATATGAAAGGAGTCACTATGAATAATTTTGGGCATCTATCTTGTCATAAAAAATATACTTTTTTGGTCTGATTGCTCAATTCCCTTCCACTAGAAGACAAAAATCCTTTGGTGTGGCATATAAAGAGGATAAAACCCTTCTTTGTTCAAATTGAAGAACGAAAACTCTTCAATTGGTGGTTCCTAAGGGCTTCAAGGAAAGTGATGTTGTTAGTTTTCAGCTAGGGTTTGATAGAGGAAGAGCTACTAAGGTTTTTACATCAATTTTGGACCCTCTCCTAGGGTAGCGACTTGGAGGAGTTGAGTGCCTTCTAGGGCACATCTTGGCAATTGGAGTTGATATTCATCTTCCTCATAATTTATAAGGCTGATTTCACACTTTTATGATATTTTTGGGGATTGGAATCTCCATTTCCATCCCTTATTGTGAGCTGTATTTCTGTTGTCATTTATTTAATTACAGTTGGGTATAATTTCATAATTTGCACATGTTTTGAAGTACTTTGGCTTGGTGTTTATTCCATTGATTGAATATAATATTTAGGAGGATTTATACACCTATTTTCAGCTTGTTTGGAGAGGGTTTGATGCCCTAAAAGTGTAAATTCAGTTCTCTGCCAGGGGTTTAATATATTTTGAGAATCGTTGTTATAAAAATCAAATAACTCTCATTTGAGTTTGTGTTATTTCCTTTTTTTTAGTTTCAGGCCTAAAAGGGACATTACAGTGGTATCAAAGCATCGATCCTCCCAGCCTAGAGGGTTTCATTCAGAAGGAGCAAATAAATGGCAAACATACATTTTGATGATGTTAGGGTTGAGAGGTTTTCCTAGGGCAAGAAAGATTGGCGAATAGGATGGCACAGTTGATCCATGCCATGCAAAACCTAAATGGTGAAGGAAGCTCTTCAAGGGCAAGCAATAATATTCAACCACCAAGAATCGTGAGTGATTCTTCATCTAGGTCATTCGGCCTACCTCCCAAGAAAGGAAGTCATTACGTGGTTGAAACACGAAATTCAATGGGTCTAACGATTGCAGACAACTATGAGGAGTATAGGGCTCTTCCAAAGAAGATTTGTGATGCCATATCACTCATTGAGTTCATAGGGTTGAAGAAAGGTAAAGTGGGAATTGGACCAAGGTCTAAACCCCGAGCTATGCCCCAGGAAAATGGTAAAGATGTTTCAGTCCTAGAGGCAAATAATTCCTCCATTATGATCAAGGAAGAAGAACACTCGAAGTTGTTGGGTATTGAAAGGAGCAGCCCATGAAAGCCCTAGAAGTACCTAAAACTCTTCCTAGGGATGAGCCATGTAATGATTTTCGGACAACAGATTGAGGGGGCATGTGTTTGATGAAGAAACCATGGAGCATGAGCCTAAGGAAGAAGAGTAATATGATACTCCAAATTGTGGAAGGGAATTGGTGGTTTGCAGGTGATAATGAAAAACTACTCAACTTGCTAGAATTTTCAAAATGAGGCAAGCCGGTGGTGTACATGACTTTGGTAAGAACCATGAAGATGTCCCGGACGAAAATTCTTCAATTGGTGGTTCTAAGGGCTTCAAGGAAAGTGATGCTGTTGGTTTTCAGCTAAGTTTTGATAGAGGAAGAGCTACTAAGGTTTTTACATCAATTTGGACCCTCTCCTAGGGTAGCAACTTGGTTGGAGGAGTTGAGTGCCTTCTAGGGCATATCTTGGCAATTGGAGTTGATATTCATCTTCCTCATAATTTATAAGGCTGATTTCACATTTTTATGATATTTTTATGGGTTGGAACCTTCATTTTCATCCCTTATTGTGAGTTGTATTACTGTTGTCATTTATTTAATTACAATTGGGTATAATTTCATAATTTGCACATGTTTTGAAGTACTTTGGCTTGGTGTTTATTCCATTGATTGAATACAATATTTAGGAGGATTTATACACCAATTGTTTGGAGGGGGTTTGATGCCCTAAATGCGTAGATTCTATTCACTACTAGGGTTTCATATATTTTAAAAATTGTTATAAAAATCAGATTACTCTCATTTGCATTTGCGTTATTTCCCTTTTTTCAGTTTCAGCCCTAGAAAGGGACATTACATTCCTTTTCTTATAGATTGATGATTTTATCCTCCTCAACAACTCCTAATGGGGTGGTTGAAGAATCCATCCCTAAAAACCCCATCTAAATTAATAAGCCGATCCTAGTTTTCGAGGGGCCATGAAAACATCGGTGTATTTCCTCTATCTTGAACTAAGGGAAAATCAAACGTATGAACTAGATCATAACTCATAAAATCCCTTCAAAGTTCTGAAAGCACGTCTAACTTGGAGTGCAAAAGATCCAACCAATAATACAACTCCCCCATTTGCACAACCGTGCAAGTAAGGAATTACCCATTGGGGTAAATCACAATTACTCGTCTTTCCTATCAATTTGCGAAAAAATCAGATCACGTTAACTCTTGATGCATCAAGTTTTAGGTGAATATTATGAATATTGTGACTCTTGTGCACCGCTAGTCAAATCTCCTCATCCTAGTCCTTGTGAGTCTCTTTTTGTGTGTCCTCATGATCTTGATTGCACATCATCACCATAGAAGACATCAAAAAAATTGTGTTTCTCTTCCCTAGTTAAATTCTTACTTTCAAATTTCTCACCACGTGTGCCCCCACCCCATGTATGGAAACTTAGTACTTTGTGAAAGTTGTTTCCCTCAAATGTGACCTCCACACTATGATCCCAACCCATGAAGCTAGATGATGATGATGTCGAGTCACAACCCTTGACATGTGCTATCAAACCCTCTAATGGAAGGATGCCCAAATATCCAATACTAACATCTGAGCCATATGATGCACCTATTACTTCTCCAAATTCCTCTTCATTGGGTGGCTTTGATTCCACTTACACCAATGGTAGATGTGATTACTTGTAGGAAGATAAAACATCATCTCATCAAGGATTGTTTGTCTATCTTTTCCCAAACTTCAGCGGAGAGGCGAGCAATTTTGCATGATCTGATTTTTTGCAAATTCATAGGAGAGATGAGGCATTTTTATTTACAATATGGGTAACCTTTTACTTGTATGGTCGTGCAAACAAGTATTTGTGTAATTAGTCAGATGCTTTGGACTCCAAGATAGAAGTGTTATTTAGAAGTTGCGATGGATTTTACACGAATCTATGATCAAGTTCACACACATGATTTTCCTTTAGCCAAAGAAGGGGGAACACGCAAATCTTTTCAAGGCCCCTCCCGAACTAAGATTAGCTTATTACTTTAGATTGGAGTTTTTAGCGATGGATAAAACCATCCAGCTTAGGAGAAGTTGAGGAGGATAGAGTCATTACGCTACAAGAAAAGGAATGTTCTTTCCAAAGCCAACCCATTTACTTGGCATCTAGTGGATTTGAAAAAAGGTAAGGAGATTGATTACACAAAGGGACTTGAAGGGAAGTGTTCAACTATTCACTTAGACTTGTATGGAATAGATTTAGCAGTTCGCATCTTCCCAAAGCTTGATTAGTAGACACAATTTATGGTGTATGTTTAGCTCAAAAGAAGGACACACTAAGATTGATTGCAATGACATTTGTGCAAATTAATTTGTTGCAAGGCGTGCAAGGAGCCAAACCATAGGACATGCCGTTGTCCTCTCCTCCAAAAGATCAAGAAGATGGTGGCTAGTCATTGGTGTCACATGATCGAAAGCAATACCCACATAACCAAGGATCGCTCTTCGTGAATTCATTACGAGATGTCCCCACAAATGGTTTAGGGTAGACAATCGTTGAAGCACACATGCTAGTTGAAGGCTTAAGGAATAATGGACAAAACACAAGATACCGATATGGGTGCAAAGATCACACCAAAGGTCCTAGAAGAAAACAATGTTATAAGTGCAATGACTAAACCACTTATGGGGCAGCTATGATTTTTTTCAAAATGTGGAGTGTGTAGTTGACCACCATACTAAGGAATATATGACCTTATTACGAATATACCGGACCAAGAGTAGAGATAGAAGAGGGTCAGCACGAGTTCACGACACAACGCATCAAAACACAAGATGCCAATATGGGTAGAGGTCACACTAAAGTTCCTAGAAACAAAGAGAGTTATATGCACAATGAACCCGGCCACTTCTAGTGTAACTACCAGAAGTTTTCAGCATTTGCAAAGTGTAGAGTAGGCCACCACCCAAAGAAATATACGGCTCTGATTAAGAAGATCATAGACATGAAGCAGAGATAGAAAGGAGTGATCCTAAATGAGAGCCCACCACCAATGAATGTTACAACTTACTTTAGAACTGTACATGGGTGGGGTATGACGTTGTAATGTCCCCATTTCTTAAGACCCTTAGCCTATACTTCCCGTGGACTTCGGGATGTGCAAGGGGAACATTTTTTAAATAATTAAATATTATTGCACTGGAGTAATAATTATTTATTTATTTAATTATTTAATTATTTAATTATAAAGATTATTTAATTTAATTCCCAAAATATAAAAATTAAATGGGGAATTAATTAAATAAATATTTAGGTGGTTTTTATTGTTAAAATCACCCTTTGAAAAAAGGATGCCACACCTAGGGAAAACAAATTGCTTTTATTTAATATTTTCCCTCTCCTAGGGTTTTCGAATTTTGTGCCTCCTTGCTTATAAAAGGAGTGCTAGGGTCATTATTATTATTATGCTATGATGAACTTATTTTGATACTCCATGCTTGGAGTTGGAATGCATGCCCATTGAAGTTTTCTCTCTCTTGCATGGGAGGTTGTATTGAGCTGGTTTTGAGATCCAAGTTAAGTATTTAAATGTGAGATCCTTATTTCTGGCTTTGGCAAACATTTTGATTGAATTTGCAAGTGGAAATCTGCCCTTTTACTGTAGCGACATCACTGTAGCAGCTGGGTTTTTGTTCCTTGCATATCGATTTGGCTGATTTAACATTCCTTGTGATAGTGGTTTGTAGCTCCTAGCCTTGGCGTCTTGTCATTGATGTTTGTGAGCTATTTTATATGCCATATATTGTATGAAATCGATCAGCTGGAATTTATATTGCTCTTTTGAAATAAATCGACTGAGATCTATGCATATTTTGGTGTATTGGATGTATGAAGTATATTCCAGAATTAGCGACTTGCTTTGTGATGTTTAGGGGCTGAGTTGAATACATTTGCTAGTACAAATCGACTGGCTGATTGTGTGGTTCTGTCTTCTAGTTACAGTGAATTGATTGGGAAGATTTGGTATGAGATCCACATGTTTGGGAAATCTGAATATCATCTAGTTTGACTGCTGTTATTCCCTTGTCCAGCGATCTCTTCTAGATATTCATTTTTGTTGATTGATAGATCTATCTTCCTTCCTAAACAGGAACGCCATTTGGGAATGAATATTGAATAGTTTAATGCATGTTTAGGGCTCTAAATATTCAGCGAACTGGTTAGTATTAAATTGCTAAGCTACAGTGATTTATCCTGAATGCTTTGGAATGTATATTGGAAGTCAACAACTGCATAAGGGTTTTAATGTCTGACTTGTGGCATTCTTCTAAGGAATTTGACTATCCTATGCATGTTAACAGACCCCTGTTGCAGCAATCTCTTTCAGGGCAATACAGTGATAGTATTTGACATGACTATGATATGGGTTTGGTGTGGATAAAGCTGCTGTGTTCTCCTATAACCAGCGACTTCACAAGGTAATCTTCTGAGTGTTTTGAGGCATGATTAAGCCTCTTAATTGGCAGCGACTTATTGTAGAAGTTTGGTAAACTTCTAAAGAGTCTTGCAATACATTAAATGCTCCAACAAACAGAGGTTTAAGCCTGTTACAACGATCCATAACAAGAAGGCCCAGATTGATATTTATTTCATGCATATTGAGCAGCGAGTTTATCTAACATAGTATGAAGTTTGGGTGATCTCTGGATGAATGTCATTTTGTGTGGGTGAATTTGGATCAGATTTAGAGATCTTTGCAGCTGTGCATGACCTTCATATTTATTGGAAAGCAATCTGATTTCCTGAGTCTCATTTGGCCCACTGGAAATTAATTGCTTAAGATATTTGGTAGATAATATATTATGAATGTATGGTCATGGACTGATTGGGTTTGATGATTCTTTATATAGATCTATATATGAAATATTAGATCAATATTACAGCGACTGGTATTAGAAGTTTAACGCTGGATTTGTATGCTCTAATTGATCATCATTGGCTGAGTGTTGTGTAAAGATTTTTAGAGTAATTCCAGTATTCATTTACAGCAGTATACATTGTGGAATTTAGTTGATAAGTTAAGACCATTAAACCCTTATCCTTGGGTTTATTGAGTCAACTACTCAACTGGTTTCAAGTGGTTTGCTACTTTCAGTTGATTGGTGTATTGAAGGATTGTTGATTTTCCTAATTTCTATTGATCCCGGAAGTGGGATATTACAGTGGTATCAGAGCTACCATCCTCTATTCATGTGGGTCACTTTGTGTATGCAGGGTTTGTGATTCTAAGTGCAGAAATCAGAGATCATGGAGTTGATGAGTGATGGTGAATGGAAGGAACAGATCAAGCATAATCTTGACTCATATTGCTAAGAGTACTTTACACTAAGTCAAGAGACCCAAGCCCTCTTGACCCTCCAAGGGTTTTGTAACCTGAAGAGGAAAAGAAGTGGATCAAAGAAAAGAAGGACTTCGGTTGATGCATATTGGGATAAGCTCATCGAAGAAGTCAATGGCCATATAGAGACACCTACCTTCCATAAGCAAGAAGATGAAAAAGGGAAGGAAGAACAAGGTATGATGGGCAGCCCCAAGCCTTTTGTTTCAGTTTTGTTGCTTCCTTACATAAGGAAAAACCATGAGCTCAATAAATGGTACGATTTTCCTTGCATTTCTGATTTTCCCTTTTCTTATGTGAATGATGGAGTTGAAACAAGGGGGTATCATCATGCACATATTACCTCATGGTATGAAGATGTAAGCCACCACTTCAAGTTATTTGTTTTGATTCTTCGATGTGGTTACGGGGTGATCAAGTTGAATGTTCTATTGTTCTTATGTCATGGGAAGAAAATGGTTTCTAATTTTAAGATGATTTTTGATGATCCTAGTCACATGTCAAGTGAGAATGAGTTTGATGAGCAGGCTAGGAAGGTGGGCAGCACCCTTATTTCATTTTTAAAGGCTCCCAATTCCATGCATCAAGGGAAGAGAGTGCTCAAGAAATTCTGAGTTTTGAAAAGAGTGAGGACAACCTAAGGTATGGTTTATTTTCCCACTTCAAGATGGATCTTAGCATGTGAGATCATGGGTAGCTTGCTTAAGAAAGAAATTTGTTTGATTGGGTAAGTCTTTCCAACAAAGATTTTTTGTTTTGGCATGATCATCAAAAGTGTTGTGCTAACTCTAGAAAAGACATGAAGGATGCCTCATGGGATCTTGTGAGTATGTGTGGGAAAGAGAAGGAACCGAAGGCCTCTCATGAAGGAAAATGTTGTAATGGCAATATTGTTGCTATGGATAAGGAAGCAGCCCCTAAGAGTAAGCTACCTAGTTTCACCATCATTCAATTCAGTTTTGATGACCTTACTTGGACTAACTCTTGTGAGGAAGATTTTGGGATTACATGGAAATATGATTGTCTTTTAGACATGGTGCATAAAGGGGCAACGATTTCCTACTCTCATATGGAATATGGTTCAAGTGACATGCATGTTTTCTTTGATAAACGTTTTCAGATTTCATTTCAGCAGGATTGTATGGTGAATTGGTCTTTCTTTGGGTATACTTTCATGATATATTTTGCAGGGGTAATAATGGCTAAGTCAAGGAAGGGAATGAGAAGAAGGAAATTAATGGGGATACCACATATTGCATAGAAATCAAAGATAACAGCTGCTGCCCCATCTTTTTGGTACCTAACATCATCATGATCAGTCCATCAATTCTTTCTACAGTTCAGATTTTTGGTGTACACATGATGGTATGGTTATGGGTGTTTGTTCGTAACTCATGCATGATTGATTGGGAAGGGATAAGTCTGATTTTTGGTGAAGAATGGCATGACTACAACAACATATGGGACTGCATAGCAGATTATGGGGGCAGCCCATGTATGAAAGGAAGTTGGGCACCATCCAAGCCATGGAGATACCAAGAAGAAGCAAGAAGAGTGTTCTTCAACACTCATTTTTCTAACTGGTTTGTTTCATGTGCAGGTTTGAGAAATAAAATGCAGAGAAGGACGAAGCAGCCCAAGATATTACAAATGCTCCTCCACTTGAGTGGCATGGGAACTCGGTTCTTGGAGGGCTACCATGGTGGTACCGGAGGCATGAGCTTGCTATTGCTTGAGGGCAAGCAATCTTGGGAAGGGAGGACTGTAATGTCCCCATTTCTGAAGACCCTTAGCCTATACTTCCTGTGGGCTTTGGGATGTGCAAGGGAAACATTTTTTAAATAATTAAATATTATTGCCTAGAGCAATAATTATTTAATTATTTAATTATAAAGATTATTTAATTCAATTCCCAAAATATAAAAATTAAATGGGGAATTAATTAAATAAATATTTAGGTGGCTTTTATTGTTAAAATCACCCTTTGAAAAGGGGACGCCACACCTAGGGAAAACAAACTACTTTTATTTAATATTTTCCCTCTCCTAGGGTTTTCGAATTTTGTGCCTCCTTGCTTATAAAAGGAGTGCTAGGGTCATTATTATTATTATGCTATGATGAACTTATTTTGATACTCCATGCTTGGAGTTGGGATGCATGCCCATTGAAGCTTTCTCTCTCTCTTGCGTGGGAGGTTGTATTGAGCTGGTTTTGAGATCCAAGTTAAGTATTTAATTGTGAGATCCTTATTTCTGGCTTTGGCAAACATTTTGATTGAATTTGCAAGTGGAAATCTGCCCTTTTACTGTAGCGACGTCACTGTAGCAGCTGGGTTTTTGTTCCTTGCATATCGATTTGGCTGATTTAACATTCCTTGTGATAGTGGTTTGTAACTTCTAGCCTTGGCGTCTTGTCATTGATGTTTGTGAGCTATTTTATATGTCATATATTGTATGAAATCGATCAGCTGGAATTTATATTGCTCTTTTGAAATAAATCGACTGAGATCTATGCATATTTTGGTGTATTGGATGTATGAAGTATATTCCAGAATTAGCGACTTGCTTTGTGATGTTTAGGGGCTGAGTTGAATACATTTGCTAGTACAAATCGACTGGCTGATTGTGTGGTTCTGTCTTCTAGTTACAGCGAATTGATTGGGAAGATTTGGTATGAGATCCACGTGTTTGGGAAATCTGAATATCATCTAGTTTGACTGCTGTTATTCCCTTGTCCAGCGATCTCTTCTAGATATTCATTTTTGTTGATTAATAGATCTATCTTCCTTCCTAAACAGGAACGCCATTTGGGAATGAATATTGAATAGTTTAATGCATGTTTTATTTAGCGGACTGGTTAGTATTAAATTGCTAAGCTACAGCGATTTCTCCTGAATGCTTTGGAATGTACATTGGAAGTCAACAACTGCATAAGGGTTTTAATGTCTGACTTGTGGCATTCTTCTAAGTAATTCGACTATCCTATGCATGTTAACAGACCCCTGTTGCAGCGATCTCTTTCAGGGCAATACAGTGATAGTATTTGACATGATTGTGATCTGGGTTTGGTGTGGATAAAGCTGCTGTGTTCTCCTATAACCAGCGACTTCACAAGGTAATCTTCTGAGTGTTTTGAGGCATGATTAAGCCTCTTAATTGGCAGTGACTTATTGTAGAAGTTTGGTAAACTTCTAAAGAGTCTTGCAATACATTAAATGCTCCAACAAACAGAGGTTTAAGCCTGTTACAATGATCCATAACAAGAAGGCCCAGATTGATATTTATTTCATGCATATTGAGCAGCGAGTTTATCTAACATAGTATGAAGTTTGGGTGATCTCTGGATGAATGTCATTTTGTGTGGGTGAATTTGGATCAGATTTAGAGATCTTTGCAGCTGTGCATGACCTTCATATTTATTGGAAAGCAATCTGATTTCCTGAGTCTCATTTGGCCCACTGGGAATTAATTGCTTAAGATATTTGGTAGATAATATATTATGAATGTATGGTCGTGGACTGATTGGGTTTGATGATTCTTTATATAGATCTATATATGAAATATTAGATCAATATTGCAGCGACTGGTATTAGAAGTTTAACGCTGGATTTGTATGCTCTAATTGGTCATCATTGGCTGAGTGTTGTGTAAAGATTTTTAGAGTAATTCCAGTATTCATTTACAGCAGTATACATTGTGGAATTTAGTTGATAAGTTAAGACCATTAAACCCTTATCCTCGGGTTTATTGAGTCAACTACTCAACTGGTTTCAAGTGGTTTGCTACTTTCAGTTGATTGGTGTATTGAAGGATTGTTGATTTTCCTAATTTCTATTGATCCTGGAAGGGGGATATTACAGACGTGCTACTACACCAGAAGGTGAAGGTAAAGTCCACACCCAAAGTAGCCCTTCAAGTGGTTGCACACTTCGACCTAAAGGAGCAGAAGGATTTCCTCTACGAGACCGTGAAATTTATCGGGAACTTATAGGAAGAGCTAACGGAAGAACAAAGGAAGAACAAGTGTGAATGCAGGTAGAGGGTGATACCACAAAAGAGGGAGAGGCCAAAGTTTCCCATTTAAAAGAATATGTTATCTCTCCTCTAGAAGGAAGGCATTCTCCTAAAGTTCTAAGATTGATTGTGCACCAATTAGTGGGGATGCACATGAACCCATGCAAGATGTTGCATCCCGATAAAGATCTGCATTGTATGAACTGATTATTATGAAAAAAAAGCTAATCATAGATGCCACCATGATAGAACCTATATAACATTTTGATAAATACTAGGAAAAACGTAAACGTGCTGACCAAAGAGGCTTGGAGAGCTACAAGGAAACAAATCCACTCACCGTCCTGTCATGTTCTCTTCAAGGCCAATAAGACTCGTGAAAAGCTGCTTGGAATCTTGCATGATGTACAAGTGGGCATCATGGGCATCAAGTTCATAAGTGGAATTTAACTTGGCAATTACCAACAATCATGAAAGCAAAAATTACCATGCACTATTGGGATGATCGTGGTGTCATGAAAGAAATGCAAATATGAGGTTCAAGCATAGGTACATGAGCTTTCGAAATGATTCCTAGGGAAATGTTACCACTTTAAGGAAAGGGTAAGTATATGTCAACACAATAGATGTTTGGAATGAGATCTTTCTTGCCAACGAGACTTTATTTACCCTATTGAAATGGTGTACTTAGATAGTTTAGTGTCAAGTCCACGTTAGTTTTAAGGGAAACCTCTATCAAGTAGAATAATAATGAAAGGAATTCAAAATACAACTTATAATGATTTCGGATACCTTATATATCCTTATTTATAGGTATAAATAGGTAGGAGAAACCACATAGTCCCAATTAGGTTAGCCCTAAGAAAACTTCTACACATAATGAATGTAAAGATAGACATTATGTGTGCCACCACACTCGGACACTCCATAACCCTCGTGTTCCATGGGACAAGTCCCTCCCCCAAAGATGTGATGTCTCTTGGGGGGGACATCCCCAAGACTTGGGGATGACTGGGAAACTTCTTGCCATTGTCCCCCACCGCCCTTGGCGGGAGGAGGATGTCCTCAAACGTCTCTCTCGGAGATGGGGAATTTCTTAGATGTCCCCCTGTTGAGGTCGTTGTGGGGATGTTGAGACGTCCCAAAGACTTCGCAAGTCTCTCGATTTGTCTCGAGACTCCCAATCGTCTCCCATGTCATATTTATGTGCAAGTGTTTTTTTAAATTAGGTTTTGAAGAATTTTGGCCCCAACACTAACCCTAATACTTTATGGGCCCCATCCACCCCCTAATCACTCCAAAAACTTTTAAACAAACCTCACACCCTCACTTCAAATCATTATCAAAAATTCAAAGCAAGAGTGAAAAAGCATTAATAATAAAATATGAGAGCATTAACAAACAAGAGGGGGTGCCAATGGGGTTTGGGTGGATCGGTTAAGACGTACGGTTGTGTCCGGATCCACCTAGGTTCAAATCCCGCTAGCGCAATCCCTTCGAGGTGGTTTACCGATGGTGGCGGGTGTTGCATCACCGATGGATGCAGCTTGTGGCTTCGGCTGGTGGTTCTCGATGGTGGTGGAATTTGCATCGTTGGCATTGGCATTGGTGGCGACTGGTGGCTCTAAAAACGGCGGTGGCGGAAAAATTGCATCGTTGGTGCGGGCTCAGTGGCCGCGTTGGTTTGTGTTGGTCTTAATTGTAATATCTTGTCTGAGGACATTGTTGTAGGGTGGGGCCCCACCAACCCTCCGGTTCATAGCTCTGTCAAAAGCGTTTAACTATCAAAAAAAAAAAAACAAGAGGGGGAGCATTAACAACAATAAAAGTTAGAGCAAGAACCGAGTCTTCATTGATCAATTGTTCAAGTTCAATGAATTGGTTTGGAGGAGCTTTGTTGGCTAGATTTTCTACATAGCATCAAACCTAGGCGGTCAAATCATGAGATAAATCTCCTCATTTAACCGGTGAGGCTCCCGTGTCAGATTTGTCAATAAAAATGTGTTTTTATCTATCAGGGGTTTTACTTTAACCACTTAGTTCATGAACCATAACTAAGAAGTTCTGCAGCAAGTAAGCAGCTGTTTAAGAAAGGAAAATTATAGAAGAAGGAAGTAAAGGAATTACAGAGAAGAAATGGGGAAGATGTGCATCCCAATTAGTAGATAGCAGAGCTAATTGCATGCACATAGAAGAAACTTAATAGATTTGAACACACAGAATTATAAAGCAAAGGCAGCTTTAGATCCAGATCTAAAATAACACAAAGTTTACTTAAAAGATCTAAGATTTAAAAGCAAGAAACATAGTACGCCGTGACACAAAGTTCTCCGAAACCTGCTTCTTTGTATTCCTCTGCTACAAGTGGCTCTCAGGGGTTCAGCACAAAGTCTGGAACACAAGATTGTTGCTTACAAATTCTGATCCATGATTAACCCGGAGGTTCTTCTCCTACTTATAGAATGTAGAAGGGAAAGTACAAATAGAAGACTCAAACTGAACTAAAGTATGAACAAGTAAAGATGACATTTGGCAATCATCCTCAACTAACTTCTTCTTAAGTGACACATGTATCACTTAACTAATAGAATGGTTCCACATGACTTCAAGTAATGGTTGCAAAACCAATAACTTAGAAGTTTTACAATTTTATCTGGAACATAGAAAATAGAAGAAGAAAGAATAGAAGAAGTCATGTCACCGTAATGTTTACATCTTCTTCTTGTTCGATATCTCGATATACTTGTCGAACATATAATTCAAAGCATCCTTCCATCTGTTTTAGCCACTTGCTTCCTTCTTCTCGTCTCTGAATTACGCAAAGCACCCTTCATTCAACACTTTCTTTGCGCATGCTTCCACATCTTCCGTGCTCGGCCCAAACCTCGCAATGTCTCGCACTGCAGCTCCACCGATCCTCTTGATAGAATTCATCATGAAAGGCTTGGTAGCTTTATCAATTCTCTTTTGCACCATCGTAATGTAACCTTCCAGGGAATCATGCACCTCGTTAAACAATCCGCACGTATGAAGTAACACCCCGTCCACTCTTTCCTCGGTGAAAGAAATGATACTTTCTGTAAATCTAATGTTCTACTCTCAAGCGCCTACATCCTTTTCAAGAAAAAACTCTGCAGATCTCCAAACGGAAAGATACTGCAAACTCTAGCTGCTTCCCTTCTCAACTGATCCATCCGATACAATTTGTTCTTCAACCAATACATCTCCCTTGACTTGATCTCTCGCCAAAATACTCAGGGTTACTCTCAGAATCGTATTCATGCCTTCTATGCTTTCCATCGATTGCTTTAGTTGATTTCTTTGCGATCGTTCATAACCTTTAGGCGGGCTGGCACTTCTCCAAGTTGCACAGAAGCTTGACGAATAATCAGATCCTTCCATTCATCAATAGCCTTTACTTGATTGCTTGCATCTTCCATTTCCTGCATAAGATGATCACTCACCTGCTCTGAAATGGGCTGAATGGAAGGTTTAGCAACCTTGGCTATGATCTCACATAATTGAGATATTTGCTTCTGTAGCTCTTCTTTCTCCGCCTTTTCATTGTCAAGCCTAAGGAACAAAGCATCCAGCAATGTCTGCGTGTCCTGCTTCAATCCTTCAGTGGTAGCTTGACCGAGTGGTATTTTGGTCACCGTCACATCTTCTGCGTTGAGCTCCTCTTCTATCTTTCCTTCCGCCGAATTGATATCTCGTGAAACTTCTCTCCCGAATCCTTGATGATCAACCTAGAAGTTGCTTTAGCAACTTTAGGCCTTCTGTCTCTTCTTCTCTCAAATCAAGTAGGCATGTAAGTCATACTCCTCTAAGTTCATCTCTACTCTTGCTTCCGGAACCAACCGAAGCTAACCATCCCAAGAAGTTACTTCTCGGGAGTAAAAAGTCGGCCGAGTGCACTACCATCTCCCGCTCTACATCCTCTCCGTCGAAAAAGTGCCACGGTGTCATGGCTGCCATCTTCTTAAAACATCCAAGACAAAGCTCTTTCGAACTCCGTCATCTGCAGCTTCAACATCTCCTCTGGAACGGGTGATGAACGAAGTGGCTGCGGAGAGAAAATGAACGTCGCCGGATTCAATGAAGGCATGGAAGCATCCTGCTGCTGCGGTGCAATAGTTGGTGATCTTCTGGGTACTGGAGAAGTCGGAGTCAAAGCTATGGTCGTAGAAGTGGTCTTCTCTTTCTCTTGAGATCTTCTGTGTACTTTCAACTTCTCGGACCTTCTGCTGCTTTCTCCTTCATGCTTTCGTTTGAGGGAATCTCCTACGCCGAAGTTGCCCGTGATTTGATTCATCAAGGCAATATCCCTTCGTCAAAGACCTGGCCGAAGAATTCGCCAACACACTCAGATCTTTCTTCATTGAATGGAAGCCTCGATGTTATCTGCCCGCAAAGATAGCTTTATCTCCTCCCATTTGATGGTAAGTGTCAAGTACCACGTTCCCATCATCTTTAAGATCCGCAGGTATCCGCGCTAGTCCAAAGTCGAACACTTGCTTTGCTGATAGCCTGCTGAAATCTTTCTTTCTAACCTTGTACTCACTTCTGCACTTCATCCAGAAATCTTCTAACGAAGGCACATGTGCGTACTCCTGGGAGATTGTCTTCCTGGCTACTCCAAATGGATCGAAGTTAAGCCGTGCAGGGAAGAACTCTTGCTCATACTCGGATAACATTTGCGCTTCCATCCCTCGAGCTCTGTGAATGCTGATGCAACTGTAATATCCCACAGTGATTGGGAAGAAGCCCGTAGACTTGTGCCGTTTCAACTGAAGGTCGTGTAACTCCACAAGTTGCCTGCTCAGCTCCATGGCGATCAATCTATCACTCGGATACCTGGGCATCTTTATAGGTTCTCCAGAAAAGCCCGTAACCCTGAGGTATGTGAAATCTGCAAACTGGATGAATAAACTGCCAATCTTGGACACTGCTTCCCACGCTTCCTTGCTTACCCTGTGAGTCTTCAAGTCTTTGTCTAGCCTGCAGATGAAATCGTAGAAGAAGTCATCGTTGATCACTTTGAAGTCCTTCTCGCACGCAGTAGTGAGTAGGCGTGGGTAGCACTCGAAAATGGGGTCCTTGGAAAGAACACCACATCTATCCAGCTTGGAAAAGACACCCTGTGAAGCTGCAGCATACACCAAGTATGAAGTCATCTTGAAGCTGAAAGTACGCTTCACGTTCCGAAGTTGCTCACCGATGTTGCTGCTAATAATTTCCGACCAATTGATTATAGAATCAACCTTGTTGATTTCAATGGTCCTGATGAAAGCATACATCCATGTACGGAAAGTGTAGGCATTCGCTTCGCCATTCAACCTGCATAGCAATTTGACGACATCATCTGCCTCCTGCACCAAATTGGACCGTGGAAGAGTTCTCGGGAACTTTGAAGGGGATCTAGGCTTCTTCATGAACCGGCTGTTCATTATGCTCACACAATCAGCTCTATGTTTCTCCCATCTACTGTCAGCATCCTGAATGCTAATAGAAGTCACCCCTTTCGCACCGGAATCTTCGACATAATTGATGAACTCCGCATCCAAACAAATTATCGTCTTTCCCGCAACATCACGCGATCGGATGAAGGATGATAAGATCTAGCACACTCCATCACGAACTCGCAATTACTACCGCATACATGGGAAAGCTGCGGCTCGGATAATTCCGCTACTTTTGACCGCATGCATGAGTAAAGTCTTTCCCTGCTCCGGATCTATCAATCAAATCGAAAGAGGTTCGGGCCTAGATCCGTGTCTCCTATGTCTACAAGTTTGGAGCGATGCATGAATCCATCGTGCTCTCTTTTTCATCTCCTTTCACCATGGCTTTGTCTATCTTCGTCTAAATAATTCTTTTTCTTCTAACTTGGCCGGATTTCTTCAATACTTTGGTGCGATCTGGACAATTCTTCGATTCGGAGGATATTTCAGAATGTATTGGACATTGATAAAAACTCATTTTCTTTTATAAAGCACCTGTAATGAGTTCCTGCAATTTATTCAGACAAAAATGGCCACCGGAGCATGAATAGTGAATTTAAATTATAAAAATCTGCACTTTTCAAGCCTGCTGCCCCAAAAATTGGTGTTTAATTTGCACATAAAGAGAGCATGAATCCTTTCAATCAACACCTGAGCTCCTGTAACACCTGTGAAAACAACTATGTAGACAAAGATCAACCTCCTCCAAAGCATGCGCCAAATCTGGAAGCTTTTAGCCTTGTTAGCACTTTGTCTGAACAAAATCCTTCCTCTAATGGGGGCGCACTTTTCCTCCTGGCTGCAATTCTTTACCTGTGAATTAAATTATTCACCCATATGGTTGCCCATGCTTATATAACCTTCACAATTCTATAATTAATAATTTCCCTAACAATTAAAGGCAATTAATTAATTAAAAATCATGCTTTTCTCTTTTAAAAATAGCATGTTTAAGGACAGCCATCCAATAAATTAAATTAATCCAATTTAATCCTTCACACAGCACTTCACTCAAGCTCCACAGTGTGCTTTGACCATAGCCACTGAAAATAGAAATTAATTTAATGTTTTAATGCCTTAAAAACATTAAATAATACCCAAATGGGGCGCACTTTTTGAGAGGAAGAGGGCAGCCATTAAATAAATTAAATTTAATGCATTTAATCCCTTTCTTTTATTCCATCTTTGACTTTTTGACCTCCTCCAAGCTTGGGCGCACTTTTTGAGAGGAAAGATTAATTAAAATAATCAAATTTAATCCTTTTATTCTCTCACCAAAGGGGCGACTTTTTGCACATGTAATTCTATTTTTAAGAATTTTTTCATAATGGGATTCTTTACCCTACCAGTGAGGCACCAAAATCCCGTGATCCACTTAAGTGATTTGACTTTGACAATGGGATTATTTACCTGCAGCGGGCACTAAAATCCCATGATTTCACTTAAGTCACTTTCCTTTTATTATATCATGGGAATTTTTACCTGCAGGCGGGCATAATAAATTCCCACCGCCTGCAGCCTCTATTTTTCCCACTTTGCAGCTTAAGTGACTTTTATAACACGGGAAAAAGTACCCTACCAGTCAGGTATAAAATTCCCACCACCTGCGGCCTATATTTTTCCCATCGCAGCTTAAATCCTTTGTTTTCCAAAAATGCGCCCATCCCCGCAGGGGCTTTTCTGTGCACGACTTCGCTTTTTCCCAGTGATCCAGACCTCTGATGACGACTTCCTCCGGGCATAATGTGCGTGTATGTTTTCCAGCTGCTCCAGGCCAAAAATCGGGCTTACCCGGCGAGGGAATTGCTCCAGAGAAATTTCACAGAAAACAAAACGGGACACCACAAAAACACGAAAAATTGCCAAAAGTTGCAAATAAAGCCCAAAACTTAAAATAAGTTAAAACCCTTCTGGCACATAGGAATAATAACACATTCGCTCATAATAGAGTTAAAACAGAGCGCAAATAGCCTCATACGGGGCTCAAAATAATTAAATACAAATTTCCCGCAGACAAATCCCGATGACAGAATAAAACAATTTTGGGCATCTAGGTATTTGGCGAAAAAGGCTAATATGGCTCTTTGGGATTATCTTGATGCAATACAAGAACTTTCAGGCAATAAAAACAACAAATGACCCACTATTTTAAAAGTACGAAAAATTTTCGGATAGGGTGGTCGCAGATTTCAGGGTGAAATTTGAGTGACACTGAAGCTTGATCTTGAGGAGTCTAGCGATTCGAGTTATAAGGAGTTTAGCACAAACTTGGGGGATGATTAGAGGTATTGGACCATTGGCCAATTGTATTTGAAATTTGAATGTAATCATCATTTAATATAAATATTAAGATATTGATATTCGGCATTTTCATTGTTCAATGCAATGTGTTTAGTATTTCAAAGTTTCATTTGTTATTCCTTATACATTTTTTTATAACTAATTTTTCAAGTACCATACATATTTGTGTCGTTGTCCCCAAACCTAGGCCCTTTGGTCCCCTCATTCCAAGACTTAGTGGAACACCGCCATAACATTAATATTCTTATGAAGATAGAATATTAGAGGTGTAACATGCCCTTTTCCCTTCATAATTCAATGTTTAGCAACTCAATGCTATTGCAGGAACTCTTTGCCTTCCCATGTTGCATCTCCCACTTGCAAAAAGATTCCAAAATGGCTCACTTGCGCAATTGTTTCACGTTTCTTCATGATGCCTTGCTCTAGTTACATGATGAGCTTCCTTCCCGATCTAACTTTTGCAATTGATCTGTATTGGAAGTTTGTTACCTATGACTTTCTTCAAGTAGGAGAGATGAAATATCGAATGAATTTTGTAAGAAGCTCCAATCTATAAGCCTCACTATCAATCAGCTGAAGAACTTTATAGAACCCATAAATTTTGGTGTTAGTTTGTGGTTCTTATGTTGCTTTGTGACATTTGTCTCGTAGGGTTGCAATCTAAGTAAGACTTGATTCCCTTTCTCAAAATGCCTCACTTTGTTGCTGATCTACTTGTTGTTTCATCCTATTTTGAACCAAAACCAAATTATCCTTGAGGGCTTGGAGCTTTTCCTATTGGTGTTGATTATGATCCTCCACCGCCCGTGTTTTAATGTAAACCTACAAATAAGTAGTGGATGGCGGGGGATAGCCATAAAGAGGCTCAAATGGAGTCATTTGTGATGCTGTATGAACATGGTTTTACCATCATTCTGACATCAAAATCCATTTGGACCATTGCACTTTCTTTTCCAAAGAAAAGCAATGCAAATACCCTTCCAAACATTCATTTGCAATTTCTTTTTGCCCATCTAAGTATGAACGATAAGATGAACTATGTTCTAGTTTGTGCTTCATGTAACAAATCAAACAAATGAATGGAATGAAACAAGCTTAATTACGTCCACAAGAAGAAACGGTTTATGGAACCACTGCTTGCATTGGTTGCTGCAACCTCTCAAAAAGTCGCAGGACAAGTGGCATCCTTTGAAAGGTTGCTCCACTTGCTGATTTGAGTTAGTACCTCCTGCCACCCTTTTATTCCTATTTTCCTCAAATAGCTCTACCATGGAACCAACTCATAATGTTTCCTCAAATTTTGCTAAGATGTTTGTGTACTTTGGACATACAAGGATGAATTGTTCCTTCGTTTCTACAACCCTTGTGTTGCAAAAATATAAACCCCCTCTTCCCACTCTTCCTTAACTATGATCCATCTGCCTATCTCACATCTGAGCCTATGGGAGCTAGTCCTTAGTTGAGGAATAATGATCCTTTCCCTCCATCAAGAATATGCTAGTGAATATGAAATAGATCAATGAAGAATATGCTAGTGAATATAGGATCGTGATCACTCACAACGAGCTGATGAGTATTTCTGAAAGGAACACAGGGAATGAAAGCCATAGATTTAGACCTAGGCTGCACAGCAAAGAATTATATTATTAATATTTTCGTTAGATCTTGGATTTCTGATGTTAGTAATGTTGTTTTGGATGCTAACAATCAGGTGACTCGGTCATTGGAAGAGGACAAGATAATGTTGTTTAAGAAGCATTTGTGAATTAATCGCTTGGAGAGCTTGCAATCAACAGGGCTTTCTATGGAAAGTAGTGTAATGGCTGCAGTCAAAGGGTAATTACTTTCTATGGTTCACCATGGAAAGTAACATAATGATTGGGTGAGCAAGACATGCATGCATGTATAGGGTGCTTTTTCAGTCACTCATTGGTGTAGAAAGAAATATGTTCACAGCTCCCAAAATTAAGCAGCCATCATTTGATGGGGAAGTATTAAAAACAAATATAGTGGTTGTCTAGTGTCTTGCCTAAGAATTGTAGAGGAATGGATATGATAAGTGGTGTATTGACTGGGTGAGCATGACATGCGTGCATGCATAGGGTGCATTTCCAGCCACTTATTGGTGTAGAGAGGGATATGTTCACAGCTCCCAAATTAAGCAGCAATTATTTAGTTGGGAAGTATTATATCATTTTTAAGCAGTGGTCTAGACATCTTGTATAATAGTTTCAGAGGAATGAATGTGATAAGAGTGTATATGTATATGCAAATGGCAAGGAATATTCCTTTGCATGTTTCTATTGTAGCTATGTTGCATCGAAAGGGTCTTTCTCATATTATGGGATCCATATAGGCAGTTAGTGGTTTGCTTATAAGGTGGACTTTGGTTCCAGCTATACTTATATCAACTATAGACATTGATGATCTAGGTTCTTCAAGTGATGACGGAAGAGACAAGCTCATGAGCAAGCATTTCTTGCATAATTATGCTTGTAGAGGCTTTGGCATTTGATGAGTTTGGTAGGTCATTTCTAATACTGAAGGTTTTAGCAAACTATCCATGAGAGATCTTTCATGTTTTTGATTGTTTGTCTTTGGCATTAATTACTAAGGAGACGTATATTATATGCAAAGAGAAAATTATATATGTTGGTTGGTTATCTTGAGAAGTCAAAAGCATACAAGTTACTAGATGTCTCTAGAGCAAAAATGTAGTTAGCATAGACATGGTTGTACATGAATGAGGACATATTTTTCTTTAGTGAATCTAGATATAGCATTGTTGTAACGAACCGTTACACCAAAACCTCGAGCGTTAGTGAAATCCACACATGAGGATCATAACAATTGTATGGGTAACTGGTGTGGATAACTCTGGAATAAGTTTTGTGTTGAAACAGAACAAGCCTCGAAGTCGGAATATCAGAGGACTCGAATTCCAGGGGTAGCTGATGAAGAATGAAATGATAACCATTCTTCATAGTCAAATCAGGAGAACCAACAACGGACACCAAAGTGGTATTATATGACGATGAAAGATATATGGAAGGATGAATTGCTACAAGCAGTGGGAGGTCATCCACACGATCAATGAAACAAATGGTGCAAGGTGGTGAGCAGGTAAATTTCGTTGTTCTTTCTGTTGTTTCACAGGCATTTGAACCTGGCACCTTTGAACAAACCACAAGAAAGTCTGAATGGGAAGCTGCAAAACATTACTCAGGAAAGGAAAGAAAGAAGGCCTGCAAGATTGCCACAACTGGAAGGCTGCAAGTTCCTTGCGTGTATGGCCAGCGGCAAAGATAAACTTGCAGCATTATAAAATGAATACGTAATCATAGAATACGGGCAATGTTGGAGAATGTGTATGATTGTAGAGCCATATTTCAAAGACTTTTTGATTGTAACTTTCTATATATTTCTGAAGTTGTACTCCAACAAGTTGTCTACATAAAAGACGATAAGGATTGATGGACATATTTTCCTAACTCATAATGTTCTATTCCTGCATGCACGTCATTGACTACTTGGAAAATGGCGAGTTGATTGCTGGTAGCAAAAAGAGTCAGCATGTCATCCATTCAGATGGATAGTATTGGATCAGGATCAAGGAACCAAGGAGGATTCTCCAAGGCTAAAGTGCATCAGACAAAGTATTCAAGTGATGAGGCGTTTTCGTATAGAAAAGGTTCTTAAATGAAGTTTTCAAGTGATTTGCAAGCATTCTACAATAAGTGGAGACTAGTGACATCCAATAATAGGCATGGACCTGAGGCAAGTCACAGATATGACAGAGCTAATAAGCACTTGAAGTGGCACATGTCAGGTCATTAGTGATGGGACTTCCATCACTAGAATTTCTTTTAGGTTGATCATGTTGCAAAGGGGAAATGGTAGAACTATTAGGAACACATTATCCCATCCAGGGCAAAGTGGTCATCAAAGATGTACCTCTGGACATTCAAGGTTGGACAAGGTGTTAGGGGCATAATAACAGGCCACCATGGTTGTGGTGTGTGGAAGATGTCTCGAGATACTTCAAAGACTTCAAGGTTGGAGTATGTGGTAGGCGCACGTAGATAGGACACAATAATTTGGTATATGGTAGATATCTTGAGATATTTCAAGATTGGGGAGAGTTAGGCATCGGACATTCAAGAGATTGATGTAAGGATATCTCTTATAGGATATAACAGGGAACTTTATTGCTGCTAGTATTCGATATAATATGATTATATAGTTTGTATTAGAATTGAATACTCTAATAACAAACAGGTGAAGAATGAAACATTCAAGACAAGACCACACATCAAGTTATAACAAAGTGAGCCTAGTATTCAGTACCGGTTCCTAGGTTACTCAGCGGCTGCAACAGCTGGTTATCTATGTACTCTGGTGAGATGGAGTGATGGCCATAGGGACAATTTTCTATATTCACCACATTGGCAATAGGGTTACCCATTGATTAAGTTCATTCCTAGGCTTAATAAGTCTCTGAGCCCTACACTCTACACAAGATCATATTATTGATGCAATGACTAAATCATTAGATCGTATCTAATTTAGTCTTTGGGGGATAACAGGTCGGGGTGTAAGATATATAAGATATTGTTAGGATAATGTTACCATATATTTAGCATATAGTTAGCTTGTTGTCAGTTTGTTGTTAGTTTGTTACAACCAGGCTATTTGAGGATTTGGTTTGTTCTCATGATACAAGAAGGATCTCATGATGTACTACTTGCCTAGTCATAAATAAAGGGTATTGCAATGTAATAGATAGAACCCGATAGAACCCATGATTTAATCTCATGAGTGTGTTAACTCTTTATTCCCATTTCAACACCTGTACATATGTTCCAACTTTTCCTAAATTGATGGGAGTCCATCAACAATATCAGTCTTGCTAAGTACAAATAGATACTAATTATTTGGATGACCATACCTCTCATGTCAAAGTACATCGTTATCTCTAGCATTTCTAGTAAATGTGTATTCATTGTTTTGGGATCAACAAGTTTATAAAATCCCTTCTCACCAATACCAAAAACATCACCTTGTTATCATGAAGAGTTTTAACCATACATTTATCGCCTTGATATTTTAAACACAGTTGGATTTTTAGTAATTTCTCTAAAAGACAAGAATTTTGTTCATGTCAAGCACACATCAAACATTTTTCATAGTAAAACTAACACTATTGTTCAAATTGATATGAACATCTTCACATCCTCATGGTGAGAAAGAGAATCACCTAAAGAAATAGATTCACTAATACTCTATCTTCTGTAAAGATTACATACCAGTCTCTGTGGCATGTATAGTGACGAGATGCGCCCGATACGAAATACCATGTTGTGGAATCAGCTGACTAGTCCTAAGATGCAATGAATGCAAATTCATTTATCACCTTTTGTTTGTCATACTGAGCAACATTTGCATGCTTTGATATCTTCTAGCCACTTGCTAACTCGCTATATCTTTTCCCACGTGTTTTCCTAAAATGTCTAGGCTCATTACAGTAAATACTAAAACCATTTCCATTTTGATCTCTTTGATGTATTACTATCTTTGAAAGGGTCAGTTGATGAGCTGTTTGTGTTTTTCCTACCTTTTCCTTTGAATTGTACTCTAAATGTACTCTCTGTAGTGTTTGAGGTGCTTGCTTCTACTTGATCTTTGTCTCCGCTCCTTTTGTCTAAGAAGCGTTCACAGCTTCTTAAATTCAAGCATTAGGGTCATCAGAATCAAATGTAGAGACTCGACAAATCAATAAAATGATGGTGGCAAACTTCGTAAAACCAAATCTACTATATCTCCATCATCAACTAGTTTCTTGATAGCAATCAGTTGATCACTAAGACCCTTCAATCGCAACAAATATTCAGATATTGAGCCTCCTTACAACTAAGTAGAAAACACGAGATTTTTAATATTCGATGCCTTACCATCTTCTAATGTCTGGTACTTTGTCTTTAGATTTGTCCACGGTAAGGGCACTATGTTGGCATTTTATAGCTCTTGTTCTAAAGCATCTACAATTGACAACCTTAGAAGCATTTAAGCTTCTTTGTGTCTTTTGTCATAATCTTTGGGATCATCCACAGGCCTTTGTTCTTTGTTTAAAACAATTCAGTCAACATCTCATACTCGCATTAGTGAGTATTTTATGACTCCACAATCTATAATTTATCCTGGTTAAGCTATGAAATTTTGGCAAAAGTAAATATTGTATACTAGCTATCTTTGACCACAGTCCTAGGCCAACTAGCCTGCAATAATTAATAAATCCTGACAACCATGAATTCAAAGAACAAAATATCACTGCATATGACTTTGACACACTACAACAGGAAATCTGCTGAAGTTTGAGCTTCAGACTCAATCCCGACAAAGAGATGTTGAAGCACTTCAATGCGCAGCCCTGTGTGGAAAAATATTTAATAATTTTTTGAAGTTTAAAGTTTTAAACATTATAATTTTAAAATATTTCTACCCCAAATAAAAATTATGTAGCCCTAGATAAAAACTTTATTAACATTAAACTTTATGAACAATTAACATGCTCGTGCGCTATCATTCTGTGTCGGTGCCCTCTCGCTTGTCTGATCAATGCAGCTTTGGTGTACAGCCACGTCTCTCACACCTTGAATGCTTCTTCTATGCACTCTACAACAGACAACCAACAGAGTGCCATTTAGATCTGCGAACTTGCACTTCCGTCATTAATCTGAATGCCCATGCCTGGGCTTAATTTGAATGCCCATGCTTCATCCATGCCTCATGCTGCTGCTCTTCAATGCCTTCATGCCACATGCACCTTTACTAGAAGTCACTCCTTACTCACACACTCCTAGAGCACCCATGTTCCACACACATAAGCCATGTCGGGCCCAATACCAGCATACATATGACAGATTACGTCTTATTGGTGCCATGCAAGCAGCAAACATTCATACAGCAGAATTTAAGATTTGAATGCTGTCCTCTGCCAGTCTCAATCTTACAAAACTCAATCTCAATTACTTTTCCTCATCCTACATAACTTGTTCAAAGATCTTTTATCTTTAAATTATCTGAAGAGAGCGAATCTGAGCTTCCCTCTCTTTCCATATTTCATCAAATATGCACTTTTGAGATTCGACTCGCAGCATAAGGAAATGGGTCTCCTACGTATGGCTCGATACCATATTATCTTTATTACACAAGTTGTGAAATACATTTATTTTGGGCATGTCGTAAATAAGCTTGCAGCCCATTGAAATATCCCTTATAGGATACCACTTTAAAATATGCAAAATACAGACAAATTGCAGCCAAACAGAAATCTGATTTTTGCAGAAAATTAAATCTAGGGCAGCGAACAGAAAATAATGGATAACTCCAAAAATACTTGCTCAAATCTCTTGAAATTTTAAATGGAGCTTGCTAATACAATAACAGATATTATAGAACTGTTTTTGGAATTTTTCGAATAACAAAATGCTGCCAGAAAATTACAGTGTGCCCTAAACAGCTGAAAACTTCTAAAATTAATATCTTTCGGAATATAGATGCAAAAATTATGGAACCTTGGAAATATTATCTATAAATATAGGAGATGATATCCCAACCTTCAAATCAGAATTTGAGGAAGTGGAAATCCTCCAAAACAGATCTGCAATCTTCAAAACAAGTCGCCCCACCTAGGAGATGGCTGGAAACCCTTGCAAATGCCTTCAAACTGATGCTAGACCTTGCCAAAAAGGTTGCCGTAGATCTGCCCTGAAAAACCCAAAAATCTCTCCTCCAAAAATGCCCAAAATCCTCCAAAACCCTTCACTGAAACCCTCTGAAAATATCTCTAAAGAACAGCCCTGATTTCAGCTCCAAAAATGACAAACTAGGGTGGATCTCTCACCACCGAAGAGTGCCCTACTAGCTAGGGATGGATCTCTCACCACCGAAGCTAGGGTTCCCGTGGGATCTTACTCCACAAGTGGATAATTGCAAACAGCATTTGCACATGAAAGGAAATATAAGTGTATGCATGAATGATCTTCTTTTCACCCCTCTACTCCTTTTATAACTTTTCCCATGCCAAGGAACCTAAAAGCCCAAGTCGCATTTTCCCCTAGGGAAGACCAAATTAATAAAGTAACTTAAAGTTACTTTTTCCCTTTCAAGTTGCCATGGTCCAAAAAGGTGACCCCAACGCAAAATTAAAACATTAGGAGTTAAGTGGCCCCTTCCAACGATAAAACATAACATCTAGTCCCTTCAAAAGCATTTTATAATCCTGTCAACGGAAAATTATAACTGGACTAGATATCCATACCCATAGCTCACAGCGTCCATAACCCCTTGGGCATGACCAGGGTTAGGACCCGTACTAGCCCTCAGGCCTGTGGCGAGGGAAAGGGGACATTACAGTCCTCCCTTCCCAAAATTTGCTTGTCCCCAAGCAAATGCAAACTAGGATGCTGTAGAATCTGCTCTCCCTCCCAAGTAGCATCCTCAAGAGGCAAACCCTTCCACCATACCAAGTATTCTGTAATATCTCTGCTCCTGAGCTTCCTCTGTCTGACCTCAATAATAGAGTCTAGTTCTAAAACCAGTTTCCCCTCCTCGTCCAATGGTGGCAACTCTGTAGAAGGTACAATATGTTGTCCAGTGCCCTCTTAAGGCATGACACATGGAAGACATTATGTATCTTACTGTGCTCTGGAAGATCCAACTCATATGCAACTGCACCCACTCGCCGAACTACCCTGTATGGACCATAAAACCGTGGTTTTAGCTTTTCTGCCCCCTTCTGCTTGAGTGACGACTGCCTGTATGGCTGCAGACGTAGGAATACCAAATCTCCTACCTCGAAGGACCTCTCTATCCTGTGCCGATCCGCATAAACCTTCTGCTGATTCTGCGCCTTTTGGAGGTTCTCCTTAAGAGCTCGCAGGATATCCTGGTTCTCCTGTAACCAATCTCGAGCTTTGGGAGCCCGACTGTCTAATAATACCAAATCAACAAATGACATGGCATCATATCCATACAAAGCTCTGAAAGGAGTCATGTCGATGCTCATCTGATATGTGGTATTGTAGCAATACTCACCCATATGCAACCATCTGATCCATGCCTGCTGATGTCCGGTCACATAACTCTGCAAATAGCCCTCTATCCATTTGTTAACAATCTCCGTTTGCCCGTCAGTCTGAGGGTGATAGCTCGTGCTGGGAGTCAACTCAGTATTGGCAAGTCTGAATATCTCCTGCCAAAAGGTGCTCATGAAGATCTTATCCCTGTCACTGACAATATTTTTAGGCAAACCATGAAGCCTAAAAATCCCTGTATAAAATACCTGAGCCACGTCAGCTGCCTCATGCTTCTTAGGTAGAGAAAAGAAATGCGCATACTTGGTCAATCGATCAACTACCACATAAATGCAATTGTGCCCATGCACCATAGGGAGTCCTGTGATGAAATCCATGGATATGCTCTCCCACTTCTGCTCGGGGATGGGAAGAGGCTGGAGTAACCCTGCAGGAAAAGAATGCTCCGATTTGGTTTGCTGGCAAACCATACACTCTCTGACGTGATTAAGGACATCATCCTTCATCCCCTTCCAAGTGAATCTCTCTCTGATGTACCTGTATGTTTTGAAATATCCGGGATGTCCAGCTAATGGCGTATCATGTACTGCACGAAGGATCTTGTCCTTCATCTTAGACCCCAGTACAAGGAAAATCCGATCCTTGTAGAAAATGAGATCATCTACCACCCTGTATCGGTCATCCTTGGTAATACCATCCATGATCTCACATGCAAACTGATTCTTGGAGTACTCAACAAGTATGTGAGCCTTCCAATCTGCTGAAATCTCAGACATAGAACTCAACATAGTAGTAAGGTAAGGCCTCTAGATAAAGCATCAATGACAACATTATTCTTACCTCTAGTGTATTCTATGTCAAAGTCATATGTTTGTACCTTGTTCACCCATCTCTGTGGTGGTCGTTGAGATCATACGCTTTGAAAAAGAACCTCAAACTATTGTGATCTGTGATACGTACCACGAATCTGCTGCCCATAAGGTATTGTCTCGAATTTGGCCAAGGCATGCGGATGGCCAACATCTCCTTGTCATAAATTGAATACCCTCTCTCTGTTGGGTTCAATTTCCGACTTTCATAAGCATGGGATGCCTATCTGCGCATAAGCACCGATCCAACCCCCTCACCGATCACTCTCTAGAACGAATGGCCGAGAAAAAAAAGCGGTAATGCGAGGACGGGACATGAACTCATCACCCCCTTGAGATGATCAAAAACCTGTTGTTTGCTTCTGACCAGCGAAAGCTCCCTTCTTTGTCAAATCTGTCAATGGGGCAGTCAACCGTGAGAAGTTCTTCACGAACCTCCTGTAATAGGTGCACAGTCCCAAGAATCCCCTCAGATGTGTCAATGTCCTGGGTGGCGGCCAATCCAAAATTGCCTGTATTTTCTCTCTGTCCACCTTTACTCCCCCTCCACCAATCACATATCCCAAATATAACAACTCTGTCATGCCAAACTCACATTTAGAAGCTTTTGCATATAGCAAATTAGCTTCTAATATTCCCAATATCTCATCAAGGTGGCGGATATGGCTCTCCCAAGTCCTGTTGTAGACCAATATATCATCAAAGAAAACCAATACAAACTTCCGCAAATGGCGGTTGAACACGTGGTTCATGCAAGACTGGAATGTAGCTGGTGCATTAGACAGTCCGAATGGCATCACTAGAAACTCAAAATGTCCATAATGGCATCTAAAAGCGGTCTTATGCACATCCTGCTCTCTAACCTTGATCTGGTGATATCTAGATCGCAAATCTATTTTAGAAAAATAGATTGCCCCCTGTAGCTCATCTAATAGCTCATCAATACGTGGCACTGGATATTTGTTCTTGATTGTCTTCTTGTTCAATGCTCGGTAGTCGATGCACATCCGCATGGTCCCATCCTTCTTCTTCACCAATACCACCGAAGAAGCAAAAGGATTGGAACTCGGCCTAATGTGTCCCATGTCAATAAGCTCATGGATAGTCCTCTCAATCTCATCCTTAAACCGTTTGGGGTGATGGTAAGGAGTAGTAACTACTGGTCTAGTGTCCTCAAGCTCAATCACATGCTCAAATCCCCTATCTGGAGGTACACTGGTGGTATGTCACTAAAAACTGCACTGTGCTTATCCAATAGCCCCTGTATATCCACATGATACTCTAGCTGTCCATCCTCTGATTTCTTGGTAGAAACCAAGCACTGTACTGCCCAATCAACCCCATTGTGCCTGTGAATCCTCTCGATCCTCTTTGCTGAAACAACCCTGGGTGCATCTGAAGATAAACCCCTCAAGGTTACATTCTTCCCCTCGGACTAGAACTTGAGTTCCATCGTCTGAAAGTTAGTCCAAAATTCTCCAAGAGAATGGAGCCACTATACACCGAGCACAAGGTTGGTCTCTCCAATACCAACCACATAGAAGTCATCGGTAACTGTATGGTTACCCATGGTGATACTCAACTGCGGAACTCATTGCATGCATCTCATGGACTCACCATTGGCTACCACTACATTGAAGCCCTCAAAGTCTTCTGCCTGTAATCCCCGCTTCTCTACCAAAGATGCATCAATGAAGTTGTGGGTTGCCCCACTATCAATGAGTACTACTACTCTCTAACCCTGTAATACTCCCCTGACCCTGAATGCATTGTACCTTGGGTACTCAACAAGGTAGCAATAGTCTCATGGGGAAAAGTCTCCTCCTCTGTTCAACCCCTGCACTATCCAATGTCTCTCCATCTTCATCCTCCAACTCCTGAGCGTCCCGCTCCTCCTCGCTCTCACTCTCCTCGAAGACCTCTATGAATTGGGCCTTCCCTTTTCCTCTACAATCATGTCCTGGAACCCATGGTGTGCGGCAATCGAAACATAGTTTCTTTCACCTCAACTCCTCTCTGTCCTCTCTTGATACAAATGGTCTCCTTGCTGTATCCTGCCTAGGTGGGGGCCCCTTCGGCTATGAACCATCAGCTTTCGAAGGAAATACCTTAGGCTGAATTTGAGGAAACCTCGATTTTGGAGTGGACAACTCCAAATCATGTGTTCTCCTAATAGCCTCAAATAAGGAAGAAGGCTCAAATGCCTTCACAAATCCTGCTAAAGCGTCAGTCAACCCTGCCATGAAGAGTGAAGTCAACCTCATCTCTGAAACATCAGATACCATAATTGATAACCTTTTAAAATCTGCATATCTTGGTCTAGAGAACTGTGCGCCTCAGTGAGTCAACTCTCTGAAGTGCTATCTAGGTCCCTCTGTTGAATCTGCTCATCAACCTCTATGTAAAATCTGCATAAGTAGTGATATGCATATGTCCTGTGTGATCAATCCATGATGCCACCAGTCATGAGCATCTCCCTCGAGGTGTAGGATAGCAAACTTAATTGCATCCTCTTCACGCATGGGATTCAAGTCGAAGTAAGTCTTCAACTTCTGAATCCAAGACTGCGCGGTACACTTCTTAGAGCCATCGAAGTGTGGAATAGAGATTTGTCCCAATCTCCTCTGAAACTTAGGTACTCGTGCTTGGTAATCTCTCCTGGGCCTACTACCAATCTTTATTTTACAATACTCCTGAAATGACATGTTGTCCCGAAACCCTCACTCAATGTCCGGTACTTCTCCCAACAAGATTCCTCATCCACAATGTCTGCGGGTTGTCGTGTCTGTGAAACTTCCGGATCCTTCAAAAAAGAAGGCTCGTGGAGTCCCAAGGGTCTGGTAGAAGCATGAGGGGACCCCTGTCCTGAATGTCCACTCTCACCTCTATTACCATGTTGTCCCATATTGCTAGCTTCTCCTCTCTCCGTATGAGCATCAATCCTGCCCTGTGCTAACCTCTCAGTGAGCTGGCTCAAATAGAGATTGGTAGTCTCCTGTTGCTTCACCATATTGGTGAACAATTGTTTCATCAGATCCACTCCCATCTCTTCACTGTCTCTGTCTCTGTCTCCCATCTTTCAACCCCAACAGGCTGGAGAAACAACAGCTCTGATACCACTGAAATATCCCTTATAGGATACCACTTTAAAATATGCAAAATACAGACAAATTGCAGCCAAACAGAAATCTGATTTTTGCAAAAAATTAAATCTAGGGCAGCGAACAGAAAATAATGGATAACTCCAAAATTATTCGCTCAAATCTCTTGAAATTTTAAATGGAGCTTGCTAATACAATAACATATATTATAAAACTATTTTTGGAATTTTTCGAATAACGAGAATGCTTCCAAAAATTACAGCATGCCCTAAACAGCTGAAAAACTTCTAAAATTAATCTTCCGGAATATAGATGCAAAAATTATGGAACCTTGGAAATATTATCTATAAATATAGGAGATGATATCCCAACCTTCAAAATCAGAATTTGAGGAAGTGGAAATCCTCCAAAACAGATCTGCACCTTTCAAAACAAGTCGCCCCACCTAGAAGATGGCTGGAAACCCTTGCAAATGCCTTGGTGATGCTAGACCTTGCCAAAGAGGTTGCCGTAGATCTGCCTTGAAAAACCCAGAAATCTCTCCTCCAAAAATGCCCAAAATCCTCCAAAACCCTTCACTAAAACCCTCTGAAAATATCTCTAAAGAACAACCTGATTTCAGCTCCAAAATGACAAACTAGGGTGGATCTCTCACCACCGAAGAGTGCCCTACTAGCTAGGGATGGATCTCTCACCACCGAAGCTAGGGTTCCCGTGGGATCTTACTCCACAAGCTGGATATTTGCAAACAGCAGTTGCACATGAAAGAAAATATAAGTGTATGCATGAATGATCTTCTTTTCACCCCTCCACTCCTTTTATAACTTTTCCCATGCCAAGGAACCCTAAAAATCCCAAGTCGCATTTTCCCCTAGGGAAGACCAAATTAATAAAGTAACTTAAAGTTACTTTTTCCTTTTCAAGTCGCCATGGTCCAAAAAGGTGACCCCCAACGCAAAATTAAAACATTAGGAGTTAAGTGGCCCCTTCCAATGATAAAACATAACATCTAGTCCCTTCAAAAGCACTTTATAATCCTGTCAACGGAAAATTATAACAACTGGACTAGATATCCATACCCAATAGCTCACAGCATCTGCAACCCCTTGGGCATGACAAGGGTTAGGACCCATCTTGGCCCTCGGGCCTGTGGCGAGGGAAAGGGGACATTACACCCATAACAAACCAAAAGTGTGTAGAAAATACATGCTTATAATAGTCTAACCAACCTTATTTCAGTAAACATGACAACCATTAGTTTGCAAAACTAAATGCTAATTTATCTAATATACATAAATGCAATGTCACAACCTTTTTAATGCTAATTTATCTAATATACATAAATGCGATGTCACACCTTTTTACTTGGTCGTGGGCATATCGGACAAACAATAATTTGCTAACATGAAATATAATTTTCCTTTTATACTAGCACAAATTAATCCCCAAGGTAAAATCAACATCATAGCAATGCCATGTCTTACAGATTAATAAATTACATCAAACAACAGTAAGCAAGAACATATAATAACAGATATGTGAGTGGGTCCTTCATACCCATGAGCAGGTATCCCCTCAGTTATTGCTGTGATCTCACAAGTCAAAAGGTCTGTAAGGAGTTCGGGTAGTCCCAAGTAAACCAGGGGTGGGATAAGCGTCGATGCAGCCTCTTTCTGGCTGTCCACCATAGCTAGTAGTAACTCTGTGCTCTGACAACAAAAGGAATTAAAGTTAAATGATAACCGAAGAAGGTTTACACTACTTTATGTACTTTCAACAACTGGACAAACAAATTACTTAATTACGGAATGTTCCTCATGCCTACAAATGGAAAATTCAAAAACATATTGTTTTCTTTCAATCCATCATCAACAATCTTTATGTATACTAAATAAAAAACCAAGTGTACGCACATCACTAGAAAAACAAATTGACTAAGGAGCAAGCCATTGCAAAATCTTGGGAAATGCATTTCTGACCATGACTGAACAAAGTTCTAAGAACATTTCCAGATAGATACATATGTAATATCCCACAAGTGGTTGGTTCCTAAAAGAGTGCACCTTGTATAATCACATTTACACTGGAAAATGGTCAATCAGCCCACAATGACTGCTTGAAAAGAAATCAAAAGGTTAATGAAAAGGAATGGTTGTGGAAAGAACCTTTCAATCTCATTAGCCAATTGTTTTGAAGCTTCTGAAAAGATTAACAGTCTGTTGCATGACACATTTAGTTTTCATGTCAAAAAAGTGAGGAGTGCCACTCATTCAATAAAACAAAAATTCTCGCCAGTCTGGTTAAGCAGCAAACTCTTGATACTTTTACACCAATAAAAGGCTAACAATTTCTGGCTTAAGATCATTTGTTAAATTTGTCTACAACAGAAAGTATTGGTCTCATCACCATCGTGAAGAACAAAAGGAATGGGAAGGGCAAGCATCTTTGATAATGGTTAGCATCCATAGAATCAATGTTTTGATTCACTAATTGCTTGAGTGTGTTCCATTGCCAGTTTGAATTCTACAAAAAAATTGAAACACTACTGGAATCAATTTCATTAGAAAGTAAAGATGCTCTTGCCTCTTAATCCCTTCATACCCAAACTAATATCATAATCAATAAAAGTCAAACAGGGATGCCATAGGAGTATGAGTCCAATTACTGTGCTGAATGTTGCTCAAACAGTTGTTGACAAGTTCCTCACTAGAAGGCTCGACAGAGTAGTGACAACAAAACAAACAACATTTGTAAAAACAAGTTTTATCCTTGGTAACTTCATTTCACCCTAGGAAGATATAGCTTGCATCAAAGTAATAGGCTAGGAAGTTTAACTGTTTGAATTTTATATTGACAAGGCCTATAACAGGATAAAAGCACTTCATTTTAGATACATGTCACAATTGGGATTTGTTTTGAAGTTTGCAGAAGCAGTTAGAACACTTTTCTGTTTGAATCCAAAGAGAATGTCATTAAATTTTACTTCTTCGAATCAATTATGGCAAGACCTACAACAGGATTATCATTGAATGGGACATCATCTTAGATATGCTATTACAAGTTGAGATTTTGTCTTATGTTAATAGCCACAGACCTTTTCTCTCAAGCTTGAATTAATGATATACTTCACTCTTCTATCCAGCTTCAAAACCTATCAAAAAAAGCTTCACACTGGGTCCATTACCACATGTTATTCTTGTAGATGCTCATTGTTATCTCCTCTAATGTATTGCGCTTCAAGGTCAAATTAAAGGGATTAGCATTCTGTTAGCATATGGATTTGCACACATGCAAATGACATGCAACAGTGTGGGAACGAAGTCCCTCCTCAATGAAGGTGAGGCTGCCTTTATTGAAAACCAAAACTGTATTTACATCTGTACATTCAAAATTGTATGTGGGGGGTGTTTTGGAACATCAATGGAAAGAAAAGTGAATGAAGGAGATGGAATGGAAAGAAGGAAAGGAGTGAAATGGAATGAACTGAAAGAACATGCAAGAGTTAGGTAAAAACAGAGCCTAATATTGCATGAAGAGGAAAGATGAATGACCAACACAAATAAAATAGAGTTTGAGTTAGCCAAACAAGAACGTGTAAAAGGGAACACACATGAGCAAGTAGATAATCAGAGCTTGATCACTGTGAACTAGAACAACTGATTAATAATGTTGACAATAAGATCAAAGATAATATTTGCATGCAAGATTCAAACACCTAACATCTAATGAACATAAGAACATCAAATGTTACAAGAGACAATGAATGAGACACAAAGTTCGTATTTCATTAACTCCAAAATGTTTTTCACAAAAGAACACAAAGTTTCTTCCTGAAACAAAGCTTGCACAAAAGTATTTTCTTCTCCTCTCTCAAAGTCACCCTTACAAATGAGCCCCTCACTTCCTTTTATAACCCAAAAGTTGGTTCAAAGTAGTTAGGGTTTTACATGATCATTAAATAAGGCACTTAAGTGACCTTTGACTTTTTCAACAACTTTATTAAAGACAACCCAAAAATAGAAATTACTTAAAATATCCATTGTTTCCCGAAAACAAATAACAACACCTTTTAAAATATACAATAATAACCAGTGCCTTATCCATTGAAATGGGGTCCGCCTATCTCAAGCGTATGAGAAATGGACTCTCCCACTTCGTTAGATACCAAGAAAATCAACTCCTGCACATTTGTGAAATTAGGATCTACCTTTTGCCAGTTGAAAGGATCTAAACCTTCCCAAAGTTTCAAACATCTTTTCTTCTTAGGAGGTTCACTTGGTCGAAGAATAACTTCACAAAATACCTGCCGTGATTCAAGAATTCTACTTGGCATATCATTTAAATTAACAATTTTAGATTGAGCATTCTCAAATAAGTTCTTCAATTTGATGCACCACTCCATGGAAACTGACGAGAAATTGTTGGCGGAGTGTACATGTCCTTAAACAATTGTGAAAATTGTTCTTCCACCTACTCCGATGAACACCTTTGATTATGCTCATTTACGAGGTTACAAGGAATCTCAGCTATGAATTCCTAGATCAAGGAGAGTAAAGTGAAGGCTTCATTGCACACGCTGTCATAATGGATCATAAAATCCTCGAGAAGCGTTTTCTTGATTTGAGATGCAGACACCAAAGAAAACGTGTCCCCCGATGTTCAAATTCGAGAATTCCTTCAATAGCTAAAACTGAAGATTCCATACTCGTCATCTCTTGTAGACTGAGCAATATCTCATCCAAATTTGATACAGCAGAAACAAAAACTTCTTTGAAAGAAAGAATTGGATCCAGATACGCACTGATATCTTCATGAAGCTTAACCTGCGGTCTTGATCGTCCCTGGCATAAAACAAGAATCTCTGAAAGCCAAGTTTTAGTGACATGGCCCAATGTGTTTATTTCCTTTGACAAATTAAGAGTCTCTTCATCTGGGGCAGCCACTGCATCAGATACTTTGGGAAGGTGGATGATATGGGATTTATCAAATGTTGAACATACTCCACCAATTGATTCTTTTCGGCCTTGAGCTGAGAGTTTTGAGACTTGTATTTCTCAAGTCTTTTTAGCACGATATCAATTGAGTCTCGAGCCATCACCATATCACTTTCTAATGTAGATCTTCCAAGTCCCAATCTGGAAACTTCATTGTCGGCAGGCGTCATAAAGCATCGCACTCTTTATCCACTTGTGGAATGGCAAGGTTTGCAATTTGTTTCCATCATTATCCACCATTATTCGAGAAAGCACTTTAGGCTTCTTAGGAATGGCATCATTCGAAAGTTTGAAAAGGGCATCAAAATCAATGTCGATTGGCTTGACACTCTATTCCTTTTCTTTACTTGAATCAACCCAAGGAGTATCATTCACTATTTCAGCATCAGAATCCTGAGCTTGAATCAATATTCTCATTATTTCCGACATCATGAGATCCTTCTTGATCCTATCTACGACCTCGATTTGAGGAGACAACCTCAATATCCACTTCCTGATTATTCGGGAGATTTTGGGAAATCCCTTCATGAACTACATGCTCTGAAGTGTTTGATATTTGAATTACCTACACTTGAGTGGATGCTTGTTCGAAGCATAGCTGAGGATCATTTGTTGCTAGCTTTGGAGCACTATTAACGATGTGGGTAGAAGAATCTCTACTCGAGGTAGAAAATCCAAACACACGCTCTTTTCCTTCTTCGGGGTTTGGATCTTTGGATCTCTCTCCTCGTGACACGTTACTTGGCGAAGTGGATTTTGGCAACCACTCTTTTCTTTCCTGTTGTGTATGATTGGATGGTAACGAAGTTGATCGAGAAGAAACCTTGGTCGAATGGAGACCCCCTCGTATAGGCAATTTTTGTGATCCCAAAACGTGATCTAGAATTGATTGCAATTTGGCAAGTTCCTTGTCATACCAAGATATGCTTCTTTCAATAATTGGTTGGTTCTTGCCATCAAGAGAAAATTCATCTCTTTTAGTCCAGTCGATTTGAGGCAATGGGGTAAAGGCAACAACATCATATGAGGGATCGATGACATCCTCATCATCATCTATGAATGAATCGGGAGGACTCCTGATGTGGAAGGCCTTGATCTGAGCAAGTGTTAGGCGAGAGTACTCCCGTCTTCTTACCTCATGTTCATCTAAACAAGCAGCCCAGAAATCCACCATGGTAGGATTATGTTAGTACTTTGCTCTAGAATCTTTTGCATATATCCATTGATATCAAACTGGGCTCTCTTCACATATGGATGGATGGTTATGAGAGCGAACTCTTTTTCCATGAGTTGTGCACTGAATAGATTTGGGCATTGGTATTCCCCGATTTGGATCGGAAATGGATTCCTGGACGGTGCTTGTCACTAAGAAGGCAGTGAACTTGGAATAACTGTCATGCCAGACTCCATTAATGCCCATCATCATCAGCGACGTACTTGGAAGTTTCCACGGGGTCCCAGCAAAGCCACTCACGCGAATGTAGGAAAAAGATGAAAATTGTATAAACCAGGTTCCCCATTGGGAAATGACACTCATGGCTTCTTTGGAAAACCTTTCCTCAGTATTCGATTCAGGTTCGGATCACGCGGAAGGTGAATGCATCATTGACTCTTCTAAAATGGTGAGAACTATTTTTGAAGCTGAGTTGAGGGTAATAGTGAAAAACACTGTTCGACGACCCCATGACCCCTCTTGTTTCAAGTCCCGAAAATAGCTTTCTTCGTGCTACTACATAGGTCAGATATGAAGTCATGTAGAAGCATCCAGTCATCTTAACTTCTATCAATTGCTTGTGAATGGTGTTACTGATGATGGTGGCCCAATCCACAAACTCTTTCTTGGCTAGGATGATACAGATAAACTGGTACATCCATGGGTGAAAAATCCTTGCAGAAGGTAGACTGAAAACTCAACTTAGGAGAGTGATCATGTCTCTGATTTCTTCCACGAACTCAATGCGGTACAGTTCTTTGGGAGCCTGTCAATTCGAGGTCTCTTGGTTACTAACCAGTTGTTGTTGACCATTTTGCTCCATCTCAGGGGTTCTTCATCCCAGAACTTCCTACGCTGATTGGCGAGTGATATCCGCATTCTCGGGAAAGTCGGGTATGGCAAACAATTCCTCAATGTGTTCTGGTGTGATTAAGAGGAAAGGCTCACGATTATCTTTAAAAATCCCTCGTTTTTCAAGGTCGTAATGCTCCGCGCAAGAAATCACCAATTTCGGACACTGCACCGAGAGACGAGGGAACGCTTTTACTTGGGGTAGGCCACTATGGTAAAGCCTATCTGAGAAAATAGTTTTGCCTTCATTTTCACTTCACTTGCATGCAAAATTGTTGCGTTAATGTGACCCAGTTTAATCGGTGATGTTGTCATATGTTGACTTAATGGAGCTGGGAGGGATAATTCCTTGGAATTCATATTTCAGGGCAGATTTGTTAGATTTCTCCACTGGCTTCCTCGATCTCCCCGCAGATTTGGATTTTTCGGCCATTATGAATTTAACAAAAAAGTGACTCAGGCACACCAGACAATGCAAACGGGGCCGGGTCTCAGTCTCCGAAACCCCGTTGATGCAAGAAAAATATTTTTCGCTTTAATATTATTATTATTATTATTTTAAAAATAATAATAATAATTATAATGACAATAACTTGATCAGGTTACAATTTTTTCTAGATGATGGTTATTTATTTATTTTTGATTTAAAATAAACAAAAAAATCGCCCAATTTTAATATCCCGATATTTGATTTTTTTCTCTTCAGGTGCGTGAATCCTCCTTCGTGACGTGGCGTGGGTTGACGTGACGAAACGTCCTTCTCTCTTTCCTTTCTCTGCGTGGGAAATTTTACAAGGCGTCTCCTTCAAAAAGAATGCGTGGTGATTGTCCTTTGCTGCACTCTTTTTCTCTCCCAAGGCGTGTCCTTCAGGCCGCTCTTTGTTGTTGTTTTTAAACACTGTTTTATATTTCCTTATGCTGGGCGCGTGGACTTCTCCTGGTGGATGCGTGGAAATCTTCTTCTTGTCTTTTGCTGTCTTCTTTGGCTGGGCGCGGCCTGCTCCTTTCTCTTTGTTTATTTAAAACTAACTTTTATTTCCAGGCGCCTCCTTTCCATTCGTGGATTCTTGTCTTGTTTAAAAACTTGTTCTTATTTCCCTCACACGTGGAAAAGAAATTTTAAATCTTTGTTTTATTTTAAAAATTGTTCCTTGTACTTTCTGTCCTGCGTGGAATTCTCCTTTTTAAAACTATTCTTGGCCTCAAAGCGTATGGACTCCTCCTGGCTGTCTTCTCTATTCAAATGTGTGGAAAACTGCTTTGAAATGCGTGGAAATTTTCTTTGGACTGTTTTCTTTCTTCCTCCCACACGTGGTGAATGTTTTGACTGTCCTCAGACTGCTGCCTTTGCATGCGTGGGTTTGGAAAATAGTTCTTTGTCTCTTTATGCTCATGTGGATTCTCCTAAAACCTGCGCATTTTCTTATTTTTGCTATCTCCTTTCCTGACTTTTCCTTCACCCAAGGCGTGTCTTTAATCTTCTTCAAATTGTTCTCTTTCCTCCTGCGTGGAAAGGAAATCTTAAAAAAACTTTGTTTTATTGAAAACTCCCTCCTTCCCCTGGCGCGTGAAAAAGGAATTTATTGTCTTCTTTTTAAAACATGCGCAGGTTTTGTATTTGGTTTGGCAGTGCGTGGGGTTCCTGGGACAGCTCCACCTCTCCTTCTCTTAAGGCTGCTGCTTGGATTTGAAAACAATTTGCTGCTTGTTTTGGACTGTTCTTATTTCCCTTTGCAACAAATGCATGGAAGATTTTGTTGGATGTGATAAAATATTATGCCTTCAGAAGAATTAAGAAGCAAAGCTTCGCATGACTTTTTCCAACGGGTTTGATGGAGGAAGTTACGAGGATTAATTCAACTTCCTCTCTTCCCGGGTAGTGGGCTTAAGTGCCGGGGGAAATGGGGAAAGCAACGGACAATTGCCAATGGGAATGGCAAAATGGGTTGGCAATCCCCGTTCAATTTCCCCATGTGGGAAATTGGGGAATTTCTTGCCCGTTAGCCAATCCATGATTTGGCAATTGGCAGAGAAAATCCCACGTGCGGGAAAATTGAAGAGGATTGCTAGGAAAGGGGAAATCCGGGTTCGGGAAGCCAGATTGGCTTCCCGGCAGTTGGAAGCGTAAGCTTACTTCCCGGCATTAAAATTTGTTGAATGATTTTAATTTATATTTATTTAATTAAATACTCCTCAAGTGATTTAAAAATTAATTTAATCAAACAAGGAGCAATTAATTAATTAATATTAATTAATTAATTTTAATGTATTTTAACGCGTTTTAAAGCTGACGGAAGAGTTCTCGCCTAAAAGGGCGAAACGAAGACCGAAACGATCACAAAAATGAGGCGGTCGTTGAACGAGGCCAATGAACCACACGAGTAACACTTTTCAAAATTCTCAAATTTTTCATTTTTATTATTTTTTAACAATTTTGCGGAGTCAAAATTGGCTGATAACAACTAGCTTTGATTGGGGACAAGGACTTCATGGACCTTGCAACGGAACCAGACCAAAATAGTCATGAACATGATCACAAAGTGATGGGGCACAAAAATGGGACGACACAAAAGAGGAGACCGAAAAACAGGGAAACAAACAAACCAAAATCCTAATTACCTATGTACATACGGGGAACAACCCGTTTTCAATTTCAATAATGCTTGAGATACCACCTTTGTAGGGCAAAGGCAAATGAGTTCCATCGGGATATGCCAAGTAATAGGTACTATCTCCACAGAAATGCCTTATTTTGAACGGTCCCAGCCACAGTGAGTCAAACTTCCCATGCTTTCCTTTCGGCTCACGTCTTTTGTCCCAGAGAAGAACTAAGTCATTGATTTGAAATTGTCTCTCCCTAGTTTTCCTGTCAAACAATTTCTTTACCTTGGATTGATGTTCCTCGATCCTATTTGCCACTTGACTTCTTTGTTCCTCAAGCTTGCTTAGGAACATGATCCTTTTATCTAATGCATTGGTGAAGCATTCATCATCAACTTCCTGAGCTAATTTTAATGCTAGTAGCTCCAGTGTGACGAGAATTTGAGCATTGGTTAAATACAAAAGTTGAAATGGAGACATTCCGATTGCCCTTTTGGGAGTTATGCGATCAGCCCACAATGCATCATATAACTTTTTGTGCCAAGTTCTTTGATTTTCTTTGACTAACTTGCGCCAATAGTAATGAGGTTTTGTTGCTTTGGATTCTTGACCATTTCCTGCGGGTAGTAATCGATGAATGAGACAAAGACATCCCATATCCATAACAAAAACCTATCATCTCTGCGGAAAAAAAATTTGAGGCATTGTCCGTCACAATCTTGTGTGAAATTCCATAACGGACCAATATATTTTCTTTGATGAAATCACAGATTACTGCAGTAGATGTTTGTTTCACCGGTATAACTTACCCACTTTGTAAAGTAATCGGTGGCGGTGAGCACGTGAGTATGACCATCTTTAGAATTAGGATTCAAAACCCCGATGAAATCTAAACCCCATTGTTGAAAGGGTTCTTGGTGACAACTAGCTTGAAAGGCAATTACGCTGACTTGGGTCTTCCAACAAATTATTGACAGGCTTCACATTTTGTCACCCATTTCTGAGCATCGGAAAACATAGTGGGCTAGTAATAATGTGCTCTCAAAATTTTATGGGTTGTTACTGGGCCAGACAAATGACCACCGCAAGCATGATTGTGGAAAGCTTCCAACAACCTAGGTTGTTCTTTATCGACACATCTGAGGAACATGCCGTCAATCCCTTTCTTAAACAACGTGTTATCCCAAATGACATACTGATGACTCTTAGTTTGATAGCTCGTTTCTCCTTAGCTGTCAGATTCTCTGGACACTCGCCATATGTGAGGAAGTAGGCAATATCAGAATACCATTCATCTGTGGTACTTGACAAAAACTACCAATGGTAAATTTTCTTCAACTGGTTCTTCCTCGGAGTTATCTCGTGGTTCATTCTCTGCAATGAGTTGGCAGAGTCCTCTTCCTCGAACCAACTTGGTAGGCTTGATGTCCAAATCATATTCTTGGATCTTGGAGACCCAATTACCTCTCTTAGATCCCGGTTCCTGTTGTGTCAACATTGATTTCACTGCGGTGTCTGGAACTAAGACTTTGGTGTGAGAATTCAACACGTAATACCTGAAGTGTTTCAGGGCTCTTACCACCGCGTATGCATGTCTCTCAAGAGGAGTGTAATTAAGTTCATGTTTCTTGAATCCCGAACTCATGAATGCGATAGGAGATTTGATCCCCTCTTGATTATGTTGCGTCAGGATGGCAGAGATTGTGTGTGGCGAAGCATAGCAATAAATTATAAAATCCTTTTTAAAATCGGGACACACCAATGTAGGAGCTTTGGCAATAGCACTCTTAATTTGCTCAAACGCCTCTCTACCTTCCTTTGACCATTTGAAGGATTCTTTTCCTTTCATCATATCAGCGATTTCCTTAGTCAGCTCGGCAAAATCTGCACGAACCTTCTCAAAAGTTCACCTTCCCAAAGAAGGAGTGGACCCCAGGCTTACTTGTAGGCAAGGAAAGACTTTTAATAGCTTGAACGCGTTCAGGATCGATCTTAGTTCCTTCCTTAGAAACAATATGACCTAAGATTTTCCCTTCTGTAACTCCGAACACGAGACTTTTTGGATTCAGAGAAATCTTATGAAGTTTGCACCTTTGCAATATTTTCTCCAAATCCCTTAGGTGATCTTCTCATTTCTTGGAGAACACTATCAAGTCATCTAGGTATATCACAATGATCTTGTCTTTATAATCTGCAAATGCCATATCCATGGCCCTTTGAAAAGTTGCGGCTACCGCATTGATCAAACCGAAGGGCATTCTTCTATCGTGGCGTACCCGGGGGGTAGTGAACGCGGTTTTATGTTGATCTTCTCTAGCCACTTCAATCTGATTATAGCCAGAGAAACCATCTAGCATAGATAGCATTTCGATCCGATTCTTGCTGCGAGAATATGGTCCATGACTGGCGGTGGTAGTTATCCTTCAAAGAAGCTTTGATTAAGATTGCGGAAGTCTCGCAAGTCCTAATTTCTCCATTTTTCTTAAACCGGTACAATATTAGCTATCCGGATCGAATGTCGAATAGGAAACACTATTCGTGCATCTAGCATCTTTTGAACTTCATGAAATATGGTCCCTGCAATCTTGGGATTATATTGTCTTTGCTTTTCTCTAAATGGAACTACACCGGGCTTGAGGGTATGGCATGCTCAATTTCCCTAGGTTGGAAAGACTTCAAGTCTTCGTATGAATAAGTCAAAACGTCAAAATATTTGGTAAGGAGGCTTATGAATTTCTTGCGCTCCTCAGGTGAGCAACACTTACCAATATTGATCGAGATGAGGTTAATCCTTGCACCGATATTAACTTGCTCATAGTCGGCGGAATTCACGGAGTCCTGCTGCTCTTTCTCTTTGATAAACTGTCATGTTTGTCAAAAAGTTCTTCACGTGAAACCAATCCTTTGGGAATTTTATTTCCTTTGAGTTGAATGATGCCATCACCAGGATCTTCGTTCTCGACTCCTTCTGAATGGGTGAGGTAGTTGATTCGCGAAATGCCGAATCACTTCCTTCAAAGTACAAGTTGTTCAAAATTTTCTCTCTTTTCGAAAGGCAATAATTTGTTGATCATCATTAAACACTTGCCAATTTTTGCATTGTCGAACGCTCGGCCTAAAAACCATTTCAATGGTGTATTTGACTTGATCAAATTCGAATGAGGAATCATTAATGAAGCCGTGAGACTTGCTAGAGAATCCGCTTTGTCATTCTTTTCACTAGGGACAAATTTTATGGAAAAGACATTGAAGACTTCGATTGCGTCCCCACACTTTATTTCTATAGTGTCTCAAATGATCATTCTTTACTTAGAACTAATTTCTTACCTATTTCACGATCAATTCCACATCTCCAAAGACTTCCAAATTTTTGATCCCTTTCTCCTCTGCAACTTGGAGGCCAAGGATTAACGCGTCGTACTCTGCAGTGTTATTAGTATTTGAAAATTCGAGTTTGTAGGAAAAAGGAAATATTTCACCATTTGGAGATATGAGCACCACCCCTGCACCAGAACCCGTTGAGCAACCACTTCCATCGAACTCAAGAGTCCAGATCTCATTGGAATCTTGGCAAGTGATCTCAGGGGTATGAACTTCTGCAGTCATCATATAATTACCCATACTTGAGCCTTGGAAAAGGATCTGTGCGCGAGGATCTTCGGTTTTAGTTACCGTGAACTTTACCTGAGCTTCCGGCATAAGCTTTTTCATTTCTCCACTGATAGGAATCATAGCATGAGACCAGTCCATTTGAATCTCACCACCCAAGTCTCTGCAAAATTTCTTGCTCAACAACATTCCATACGAGGCGGGAATATCAAAGCACTAAAATGGTTACTCTAACTCGCTTTTGAGGGAATTGGGCTAAAACCATTTGGGCGTCTTTAATCTGCCCGATTAGAGGAACTTGCTTGGTTTCCATGGAGTAACATGATCTGAATGTCCTCGTCTAAGTCAAACCAAGAGCATGTGCTACTTTTGCCGCATCACATTATCCGAGGCTCTAGAGTCTATAATGCAATTACTTAATTTGCATCCGTTGATCAGAAAAGACACAAAGAAAGGTTCGATCTTTTCATTTGAAGGTGTAGTGGCCGCCACAATATTTTGAGTTTTCCCATCTTTGGGAGTTTTCAAAATTCCTTTGGAGGAATGAATAGTAGAGTCACCTTTGATAAACTGGACCAATTTCTCGAGCTGATCCTTGTTGGACTTCAAGTACTCTACCTGTGACATGGAAATTTTTGTTTTATTGATATGATCAATGATATCAAATTTAGGCAAAGTAATCGTACTTGAAGTCTCAGATATAAGTTCTTTCGAACTTGATGATGGCACACTTTTGACCTTGGCCTTGGGCTTGGTTGACACTGATGTGGAAGAAGAAGCTTTCTTCGTAGTTGGTTTACCAACCGATTGATCTAACAAAGGCCCTCCTTTCTTTAAGATAGTCTTGACCTTTGAAACCTCAGTCGCCTTGGACTCTTTAGGAGCCTCATTTGTCTTGGATTCTTTGGGAGTTTCCTTGGAAACCTCTTTATCTCCCGCCTTAGTGGTATCTTGGTCCTTTTTCTGAGAGCGTGTGAAAACGGCGAAAGATTGACTATTCATATCTTCTATAATTTCTTCGTATTCGTCTTCCTCATCGGAACGGTACTCAAAGAAATGATTATTACTTTCCCCCTCAGGATCTTCAACTTTAGGTTCAGATGTCTCAGAATCCGGCTCTTCCTCATCAACCTTGACAACTTCAATCTCATCATCGCTTTCTTCAATGACATCGCATTTGGAATTAGTTGCGGGAGCTGCTTCAATAGCAAGCCTCGTTGGAGCACCTGCAATCCTGGCTTTGTTGGGAACGTATCCTTTTCTCGGGATGTCTTTGTAAGGAGCAGGTTTACTACTTTGAGCAACTTGCTTTTTCAAAGCCAACGCACATCATTAGCCAACTTAGTGAGTATAGTTTCGAGCGTTGGGGTTTCTGACTCTTTCCTTTGAGGGAACTTTTCTTGAATTTTCTGCCATGATTAAGTCATCTTGATTTCTATGGCCAAGGATTGAGCAAGTTCCAAAGTAGCCACTCTATCCCTTCTCAGCTGATAGCACACTTCTGGTTGTTGTGCGTTAATAAAGAAACATTTTTGTCCATCAAGTTTGGGCGAATCCCGACAGGAACTTTATTCACCATTTTGTTGAATTTAGCCATGAAATTCCTCATGGGTTCTATTGGCTCTTTCTTTTCCTAAGATAGTTGGGCAAGAAGAGCATGTTCATCTTCTGTCGTCTTGAATCGATTTTCAAACTTAGTTTTCATATCATTCCAAGTCGTGATACATCCATTGGGCAGATGATGAAACCAATCTGCAGCAACATCATGCAATGTTCGACGAAGAGACGAATAGCAACATCTTCATATTCCACCGACAAAACAGCACATGCAGCGAAAAAGGCAGAAATATGGTCATCTAGTGACGTCTTCCCATCTCCGTCGAACTTGGGAAGAATCTTTCTTGATCCTCGTGGGAGTTCATGTCAAGCAAGTAAGGCCAATGGGCCTATGGCATTTCCCCATGGTACATTGGCTGCCATTTGAGAAAAGGTGGTATGTGAAGGTAAAACAACGTGAGCAAGGACAAGTGCTTGACTGGTAGTGATTCCTTCCTTGCTTGCTCTTTCAGGACTTGATGCAAGGCTTGCAGATCTACGAGGTGTGTTCTTCTTTGGAGGAGATAACTTGAAACCAAATTTTCCTTGAAAGTCAAAAGTGGGGTCAGATCGACCTTTAGCTTTTTCTCCTCGCATAAACCTCTTTCCTTCCAGTTTGGAATCTTTATTGTGAAGGGGTCACTAGTGTGTTTCAACCGGCTCTGGTCTTTTCTCTTCGCTCTCTTTCTTGAGCTATTTGCGCCTAAATAACTCTAGCAACTCTCGCGGCTTCCTCTTCTTCGTTATCTAGTACTGATGCGGCGAGATGAAAATGATGGTTACTTGTGCACTTTTCCCAAATAGTTTGCCTCAAATCTGATGATATGTCTTCTTGAGTATCTGCAAAAACAAGATTTGGTTGCAAGATAGGTGAGTTACTGTAATAGTCATACAACTTATTACCTTGGTGGAAGAGAACCGCGTCGGTGAACAACGATCAACACATGTCCGTGAGGTATTACGCCCTGAAGTGCGGGTGCTCTTCTCTTAAGGTCTTTGATGTAGATTTCTCTGTCAATGGCTCTATCAACAGCCACAAATTGTTGCAAGTTTTCACGGTTTTCCCAAGCTACCGTTCGAAGGTTGGCAGCAATGTCTCCTTGGAAATCTTCGTCGGGCACAAGGTTCGGTTGAAGAACTAGAGCTTGTGCAGAGGGGATAGTCATAAATATTTAACCAAGCAGCGATTAACGATTCATGTTCCCCAAGTAGAGTCGCTAAAACTGTTAGCATATGGATTTACACACATGCAATGACATGCAATAAGCAGTGTGGGAGCGAAGTCCCTCCTCAATGAAGGTGAGGCTACCTTTATTGAAAACCAAAACTGTTTTTACCTAACTCTTGCATGTTCTTTCAGTTCATCCCATTCCACTCCTTTCTTTCATTTCATTCCATCTCCCTCATTCACTTTTCTTTCCATTGATGTTCCAAAACACCCCCCACAAACAATTTTGAATGTACAGATGTAAATACAGTTTTGGTTTTCAATAAAGGCAGCCTCACCTTCATTGAGGAGGGACTTCATTCCCACACTGTTGCATGTCATTTGCATGTGTGCAAATCCATATGCCAACACATTCCAAATGATCAAGCAACATTAAATGTTGAGTTCATAGGAAACTTGGTCTTCATCCTTAATGTGTATCATTGGTCCAATGTGGACCTATTCAATATTTATAGTTTATGCCTTATTTGTGTGTCCTCAGTGCCAACTATCTATTGGAGCACCGCTCTACTAGAACATTTATTCTCGATTTAATCAAATACGCAAACTATCTTCACACTATTTCTTTGCCATACAATGCTCTCCTCTAGAAGAATCATTGGAATCTTGTCTCTATCAACCTCATAGGATTGGCAAGTATTTCCCCTCAAACTTCTATCTAGTCCTAAGCAACAATTGGACCATCCTCACAATCTTTCAAAGGCCTGACAAACCATGGAATTTTTTAATCAGTTTTGGAGGAGTTATCGACTACCTTTTGTTTACACTTGAGGGGACTCTACTAAGTGAGCCTATAAAGTTAATAAAGGTAGAGGGACTCTCATAGTATACACTCAAATAGGCAATACGTACGACAGTATTTCAAGTTAGTATGTAAAGCAAATAAAAGCGACCATCATGCATTCATAAAGGTTGTAGGGCAAAGAAATAATTGCCTAGGGTTGACTTGTCAAGCACATTAATCTTCCCCTTCGACCCAAGAAGTCCTATCATGAGATGAGATGTTATGGGTGAAGCCAAAAGGATAAGAAAGACTCGATAGACCATGGTAGGGGCTGCTAAGAGCTTGTATATGTTGATGGTGTTCCTTTATACTTGGAATCAACCTCTATCCCCGAGAACAATCTTCCTTTGGTGAAGCTTCTATACCCCCATTTATCTTTAAGTTTCCATGGAGGAATTTGTTGTAAATGTGAGCACAAAGCAAAGATATAATCATTTCATCCTTAGAAATACGCTTGGGGATATGGTATTTATAACGTATTAAATATCCACCTATATTCCATGCATGCTTAACCAAAGAGATTACCCTTTATATATTTATAAAATTAACATTAAAGTATAAGGAAACAAATATAGTTTAGGATGTCGGCACGTCATCTCAATTCTTAAGGATGTGTAAGGAAGACGTTCTAGAAAACCCCGTCAAATTCAACTTTGAGCTGATTCCAAGATTACCTACATAGGGGGTCAAAGAGTGATGAAGAAGTGTGTTACTGACATTAAGGAAACATGAGATAGCATGAACATGGACTTAAGCACCTTTCTCATGATAAAATTGCTCCCATCGGCCTACGTTAATCTCGATTGGAAAGTTAATAAGCTGGTGATTCCCTTAATAACAAAAGTGTTATTAGAGAACTTTTTAGTTGTATACATGTGCCCCTGCAAAGCTCATCACCTATCTACAAAGTGAAGTAGGGATGGTGTCACAAGAAAGAATATGCAAAAATGAAAATGAAATGAAGGTAATAAACTACATAAGTAAAGATAAGAAAATATAATAGTACCTTTCTAACCTGGTCAAAGAAGAAATTTCGATGATGGTGTCATGTGGTGTATGCGAAGGTTGGGCCTAGAGAAATGGTGTTAGGTTGGGTCCGAACAATGGTGCTTTGGGCTAGATTCGGAGAAATGGTGCGAAGGTTAGTTCCAAAGAAATGGTTCTAGGTTTTGTCTGTTGTAATAAGTTCAATATGAAGACATGGTGCTAGGTTGGGACCAAGGTAATAGAGTTAGGTTAGGTCCGAAAAAGGGTGCTTAGGTCAAGTTTGATATTCTAGAATGTCGAAAATCCTAAGATGTGGTGGATGAGGTCAAGTCTAGAACAATTTATTAGGTTATGTTTGGGCAATGCTACTAGGTAAGGTATGGAGCGGTTGTCTAGGTCAAGGTCAAGTTTGGGGCAATGGTGTTAGGTTGGAGTGCAGGGGCAATATTGTTAGGTCAAGTTCAAGCAATGGTGTTAGGTCATATATGGGGCAATGTTGTCGTGTCAAGTCCAAAGCAATGGTGTTAGGTTATAATGTCCCCTTTTCTAGATTAGAAATACTTAATAATATGTTTAAGTTGAGCTCAAATAACTCTTTATTTATGGGTAACTTAATAATATTATTATTAAAATAAAATGTATATTTAAATACTAAAGCGAAAGAAGACCCTTAACCTATTTTCAATTAATTTAAAAGGGGAAGTAAGTTAATAATTTGATTTTAAGTGCTAAAGTAATTTTAATTATTGGCACTTTAATTATATATTATTAAAAGAGGAAAAGTGCATTTAATTAAATATTTTTAAATGCCCAAGTGGAGCAACCCAAAATGAAATATCCCTTTCTCAAAATTAACAAGTCAAAGACCCTTAGCCCATTCATTGTTTCCCGACGGCTAAGGGATGGAAAAAGGAAACTAATCCTAATAAATTAATTAAAAGTGCATAATAATTTTATTATAAGCACTTTAATAATTTATTAGTGATAAAATAATAAAAGAAAAAGTCACTTTATTTTTATTTCCCTAATGGAAAAATGAGACCCATATGGCGATAGAAAGAAAGGGGATAAAAAATATTAAATATAGTAAAGCAACAAAAAAAATATTTAATAAAGTGCAAAGATCGATTAGGCCTTTGTGTGGGCAAAGAGGAAAATATTTAAGAAGTAATGTGACCAAAACCCTTAGCCCATTCATTGTTTCCCAACATTAAGGGATGGAAAAAAGGGAAACTAATCTTAATAAGTTAATTAAAAGTGCATAATAATTTTATTATAAGCACTTTAATAATTTATTAGTGATAAAATAATAAAAAGAAAAGTCACTTTATTTTTATTTCCCCAGTGGAAAAATGCGACCCATATGGGGATAGAAAGCAAGGGGATAAAGAAATATTAAATAAAGTAAAGCAAGAGGAAAATATTTAATAAAGTGCAAAGAGCTGATTGGGCCTTTGTGTGGGCAAAGAGGCCAAGAGAAGTTATAAAAGCAAGTCGTCATGCTTGAAGAAGGATCACTTTTTACATATTTTCATCTTTGAAATTTGGTTGAGCTATTTGCTTTCCATTTTTACATTAAAGGACAAAAACCCTTTGAAGTGTGTGCATTAGAGGACAAAAACCTCTATTGCCAAGGTTGAAGAACGAAAACTCTTCATCCTTTGTGTGAGGAAGCTCTATTCAAGGGTTTCCATGAATTCCAGCAGTGTTGAAGGTCAAAGTTGCAGATTTATATCATTTGCAGCTAAGGTTTGAAGGAGGAAGGTTGTTCCTGATTTCTATCTTGCATTTCCAGCCTGTTTCTATTGGAGCGACCCACTTCTAGGAGTGTTCTGAACTCTCTAGGGCACATTTGGAGCAGATCTGATTTGCAGTTTCTTTATCAGATTTTTAGAGGCCAAAATCAGTTGGTTTGCATATATTTTGGGCTTGGTGTAATGTCCCCAATGGACATATTTTGCTCCCAGTTGGATTTTAGGCAAATCCAAATACCCAAATCCAATTTAATCAAATGCAACAATTTATTTATATGCAGATCTGAAATATAATGAGAAAATACGACTAGGGTAAAGTATGAAACTCCACTAAATCAGCCCTTACACTTAAGTTTTCTTATTCAAAACAAAAGTACTGATTTTATAAGGCCCAAATCAGGTAAAATATGCAGATTTCTGATGTAAATATGACTGAAATAAATTATTTAAAAACCCTGTCTGCAACATAACTTCAAAAATTCATAACTTTTGCTAGAGAAGTCCAAATGAGCTGAAACTTTGGATCTTGGGCCACAAAAATATGAAGAATAATATTCCAAAATTCGCTGTTTTTGCAAGAAACACGAAACCCTAATTTTTCCTAAAAAGTAGGTCGCCCAGCACATTTAGGGCATCAAATCAGCGCCAAAAATTATGAAAGTAATTTATTTCGATTCCCAAAAATCAATACAATATATGGCTATAATATTCAGACCTGAAATGTCTCAAATACACAAACCAGCCAAAAGATGGGTCGCTCCAACTAGTACAAATGAACATACAATCGCTTTTGAATTTTATTCTTCAACAACACTCGCTGAAAATTGTAGAAATCATGAAAGCCCAATAGAATTTCCTGAATGGAAATTCCTCTCAAACTCTTGGGGGTTTTCGTCCACAAGAGGGAAATACTAAGGGTTTTCGTCCTTAGATATTTTAATGCAAAAGTCAAGCTCTATGCGAGAAAAAATATCATATAAAAATCGGGATTATGGAAGAGGCAAGTCGACTTTCCTTTTAAAGGAAAAGGGCCAACAACCAACCTCCAAACCAGCCAATGAGCTCACATGATTTTCCCTATGCAAACATTTAATATTTTCCCATATTAAATGTTTTTCCCAACAACATTTCCCTCTCTAGTGCGGGTCGCATTTCTCTAGCGGGAATACATAAATTAATTATGTTTTTATCTTTCCTAGGCTTCATTACTCCCCTTTGGCCCAAGTCGTCATTATCCTTTCTAGGAGGAATAAAATATAATAAATCCCTTTACAATGACTTTTGCCCCTTAAGGCAAATCGTATTTTCCATAGGGATTACAATTTATTTTTATTAAGCTAAATAAATTAATATAAGTGCTTTAATTATTTTATTTTATTTTTTTATAGCACTTTATAATAATTTATTATAACTTAAGTCACCCTTATATTTTTCCTTTGGCCGTCGGGTTGACAAAATAGGCCAAAGGTCTTCAATTAGAAAGGGGATATTACACTTGGGAAACTTCAATTTCATATAAGTTTGTAAACTGTGATTCTACAGATTTTTAAATAAAATTTCAGTCTTCTTATTGGTCATAAATCTGGCCTCTTTTTGGTGTCTAAACACATAATAATTTCTTATTTAATTGGGAACATATTTCATCAAGTTCATATCAGATTTGAGTGCCATCCATCTTTAAGGAAAGTCACATTTTCCTAAAGAAATTCAGATGTGCATTAATTTTCATCAAAATATATCTTTTAGTTATTGTTATAAATCAGATTTGCGGTTGTTCCTTTTGGGGGCATAAATTGTCTCATTGGGGACATTATAGTGGTATTAGAGCATGTTCCTTGCCATCTTGTGAAGTAGTTCAGATCTGAATGCAAATAGGGAAATCACCTTTAGTTTATCAAAAAGGAAGCCAACTCCACAAAAAGGGACAATGGATGAGCATGATCAAAGAGCTAAGCTATATGCATGAGGTGATTACAAGGAGTCAAAGAGAGTTGCAGCAAGGCTATAAGGGAATCTCAAAGGGAAATGCGTGATGCATTGATGGCTCAATCATGGACCTGGCTAAGGTTCTACAAGGACATAATATATCAGCCAATCAAGGAGCAACCATGTAATATCCCCTTCTAGGGATATTAATTAAAATCTGAAAATTACTACTTGCAAGGTAAACTTAGAAGAGCAAACCCTTCTAGGTTCACCTCAAATAACCCAATGTCGGCTTCAATACAACCCAAATGGGGTTGGAGTGAGCCAAGGTGATGGGTTAGATGGGCTAACTAGTTGGAGATGACACTTCATTAACCATAATAATTTGCAGTAGTAAAATATTAATTAAAAACTTCAAAAAACCAGCAAAACTTCAATAATTTATAACTTGCACAATACCCTTCACACTTCAATGAAACCACTTGCAAATGAAAGCTAAAAATTAGATCTTTCCAACAAACTATAAATCTGATTTTTCCGTCAACAAATACCACTTCAAAACAGCCTTGAAAATCTGTGTGCAAGTTGACTAGGGTTAGGAAATTCAAATAATTAATTTCCAGCCTTAAACCACCTTCAAACCCTTGGAATTTCACCTTCACAATGCACAATAAATTTTTGAACATGCACAGCCGAAACTTGTCAATAAACCCTCATAAAATATTATTTAACTCCTCCAATCAAGTCGATTTGACTTAGATAATTTCCAGCAGTTAAAATGGGCCAAAACACTATCAAAGCATGCACCAATACTTGGAAATAAATGCAGATATAAATCAGATCTGAAAGCTCATTCAAAACACCATGAAATCATACCACATAAGCCTTTAACCAAGTCGATTTGGGAAACAATAAATCTGGAAATAACCAACAAGCTTTAAGCACAAGTAAGATCTTCAAATGATGCAAATATCACTCCCAAACAAGTCGATTTGATATAGAAGAACCAGCAGCAAGTATACTTCATAAAATCATCATTTAGAGCTCCATAAACATGCAAATCATCTCCCAAAACAAGGCATCTTTCAACTATGATAATAATATGCAAGAAACTTATCAAAATAGCTTGAAAGGTTAACACACACTTCACACTTGGGTGGTGTTAATAAACACCTTTTATTTTGTGATCATGAGTGGGCATACATCCCTCTTCAAGCATGAAGATAAGTTTCAAAAACCGTCAACATGCAAAAAGGGTGCCTCATCTCCTTTTATAGATTTGTCCTTGTGCATCTCCAATGTTTTCTCTCCTTTTTGTCACCATCTTCTAGAGAGGAGAGATTTGAATTTCAAATGGCCTAAAAAGTCAACTCAAGTGCAAATATTAATTCCTTTTCAAATATATTTGAAATAAATAGAAAATAAGAATTAATTAATTTAATTAATGCCCACATAGAAGTCAACTTTTGCCCAAAAATTGATTTGCCCATAAATAATATTTAAATAATTTCAAGAGTAAATCACTTGCCTTTCAATAATTCATCTTGCCTTAATTAAATCGATTTTTGATTGCCACAAATGATATTTGATTGGCCCATAATAAATCGATTTTCTTTACTATTTCGACTTGCACAAGATAAATAATATTTAATTTTAAATTCACATGCACAAATCGATTTTCCCCAATTTAATTTCCTTTAATGCAAGGGGAGTGAAAAAGGGGAATCGATTTGCAAGAATTAATTATGGTTTGGAAAAGGGGACATTACAGTCCTCCCTTCCCAAAATTGCTTGCCCTCAAGCAATCGTACATATGGCTGATCCATCTTTTTCCAACATATATGGCCTTCTAGAAAGTGCATCCGCTACCACATTATTCTTCCCTTTCACATATTCAATGTCAAAATCGAAAGCTTGCACTTTACTTACCCATTTCTGTTGCATGTCATTCAAATCTCTTTTGTTAAGAAAAATCTCAAGACTATTATGATCAGATTTGATAATAAACTTGCCACATACCAAGTATTGTCTAAATTTGCTCAAAGCATGCATGATTGCCAACATTTCTTTATCATACACACTATACCCTCTCTCATGAACTTTCAACTTTCTACTCTCAAAAACAATGGGGTGTTTATCTTGCATTAGGACAGCCCCTATTCCTTCACGGAAGCATCACATTCTACCACAAAAGTCTTAGTAAAACCTTGACTTGCAAGTACCACTCAAGAACACATTACCTCCTTCAATTTTTCACATGTCCATAAAATCTGGAATTGCAAGTACGAGGCAAGATATCCACGTGTCCATAATGCAAAGAGCTTTGGCTGCCACATGCATGGGTGATAGAAAATGAAGAAAACATGAAACAAATTTGTGTCGAAACCTTCATGCAGATCACTCTTGGTAGAGGCATGCATTTGACGTGAAGACCAAGAACTCGCGGTTACACAAAATGTGGAGATATGCATACATGCTTGAGTAAGACACAAAACATGGACGTTACAAGATCTCGTAAATATTATCAGTATCCAAACGCTGGATGAAGTATCTTGAAATGTGTTGGGCAGGTCATACGTCGAATTCCTACGCAAATGGTGTTAATAGTATGCAAAATACTGAAACACGCAACCTAATAATCGATTATTGCAAAGATTCAGATTTGTCACATGCAAATGTATAGTAAATCCGCACGGAGGTAGTCTTCAAAGTCGTATGAAGTAGCACACGAGTTATGTTGACACCCCTCAACATTCTTACTCCATCACAAGCATAGGACATTCACTCTCGATGCCAGATGTTAATTCTGGTTTGACTTTACAGATAAATAACACAAAACATAATCAACTTCAATATATTCATGCGAGTTATTTTATTTAGTTTGAGTGCTTACAATATATAGGTGGATGATCTCCTTCATATAAGGAGTCAACACCAATCTAAAATCTAATAAATCACTCAACAAACCTTTATTCTCTCAACTCCTTCCCTAAGACTCTCATAAGATATCTTATCTACGTGAGTTACAACTCACTCCATTATTTATTTTAATCTAACTATTACAATATTTATTTTCCCATGTTACAAATATATCCATGTGAACACTAAGACAATAGAATATATGTAACAGGATTGGTGTCTCCAATAGGTTGGTACCAACAAATTGCTTAATGGTGGGTATTGGTGTCTCTAGTGGGTTGGTGCCTACAAATTTTTGTAAGAGATTTTTATTATTTTATGACTGGATTTGGACAATAGATCCAAGCAGTCTTTTCTCCGTGGTTTTCTCCCAAAAGGGTTTCCACATAAATCTTGTGTTTCATAATTGTTAGATCTTGTGTGATTGTTGTTATTGTGGTTATTAAGTTTTTAAATAAGTAAAAGATTATCTTATACTAATTCACCCCCTCTCGATAAATTTGTTTTCATCACATGCAAGATCCTTATGAGGACCATTTGAAAATGGCAAAAATATTTTAAGGCATATCAAAGGTATAATCAATTATGGTTTCTATTATTCTTCCTGTAATGATGCAAATTTATTTGGTTATTGTGATTATGATCATGTTGGTGATATTGTGGATAGAAAATCTACTTCTAGATATGTTTTCAAGTTGGGTACAGGTGCAATCACTTAGAGTAGCAAGAAGCAATCAACAATATCTATCTCTTCTACTGGAGCAAAGTATAGAAGTGTTGTGGAAGCAGCAAAGGAAGGTGGCTGAAAAGGCTATTGGATGAACTTCATATAGGCGTCAAAAGAAGTATTCTTCTTCTATGTGATAGCCAAAGTTGCATTGCTCTTGCAAACAATTTAGTTCAACATCAAAGAACAAAACATATTGAAATACATATGCACTTCATTCGGGAGAAAGTTCTAAATGGTGACATTGATCTCAAGTTTTGTTCTACTGAAGATCAAGTAGCAGATATTTTTACAAAGCCATTGGGTGCTGCAAAGTTCTGCAAATTTCGTGCCATTTAAGCCTTTCAGAATATGGCCCAAATGATCATGTGGATGACTTTGATCTCCACCTCGAATCATTTAAGCATATGGTGTTTCAAAATTTGACTCAATTTCACCTCCGAATGAAATGAGTGTATGGCCTTTCAGAGTTTCCCTTACGGGGGAATGAGCATGTCAATGCCACCTCTTATCGGTCTAATTGTGCTTGTTGCTGACTCCTGGACTATTTCCATTATGTTTAAGTAATAATCACTTCATGTGAGTTTACTTGTAATACCCATAAAGCATTAGATATGAGAGATTCTTGTTTTATAAAAGACTCCATATTCTTATGTAAAACTTCATACTTAATCTCTTTATCTTGAGAATTTTTGTTCTGCTCTGTGTATTGCGGAGTTTTTGTTCTCTCAAAACCCACGGAACACCGCAATGTACTCGCGGCTTTTCCAAAATCATGTAACACAATAGCTTTGTACCGTGGCATGTTTTTCTTAAAACTTGCAGAATATTAAAAGCTCGTGTTGCGGCTTTTTCAAAATCCACGGAACACTAAGCCTTAAACCACAAATTTTCCGAATATGCGAAACACTAAAGCTTGGCACCGCGGCATGTTTTTTTCAAAACCCGCATGAAGACTAAAGCAAAGTATTGCGGATTTTGTAAAATCCGCGGATCAAAGTGCTTTGTTTGCATGCTAGCCTAAATTACTTTAATGGTTTATGGATTGTAATTCCTTTTGTATAAAAATGTGACTTGGCATGTGTTATGAGGAACAATTGTTATATGATTGCATGCTAGCCTAAATCATTTTGATGATTTATGGATTGTAATTCCTTTTGTATAAAAAGGTGACTTGGCATGTTTCCCTACTTAATATTAAGGGGAGTGTTGGGGTTTGTAATATTAAGCGGGAAACAGTTCTTATTAAAACCCGCCAAAGACTAAGAACTTTGGCTTATAACTTATGTTTAAAACATAAGGTGGTGGATTCCCATGTCGACTAGTGTAAGGCGGTTGTTAATTCAAATTTGAATTATAAGAGTGACCCATGCATGGACCACCCACCTTGTATAAAACAAGGTGATCTCATTTGAGATTGGTTACAAAAGAATGATGTGAGCTATATGCGAGCGTAATCATAAAAATGATGCGAATGATGAAAGCTTAATCTCTATACATGAGCAAATGTTAGTGACGGTTTGCAATTCCTTGTTAAGGTGTAACAATAGGGGATCTGCAGGAAATAGTGGGAGTACTTGGGTGAAATTCAATTCTCAATAAAGATAAGTGATATTTTCGTAGGTTTTTTTTACCGAAAGGTTTTCCCACTTAAATCTTGTGTTATGTGTTCATTGCTCTATTATGGGCTCTTTACATTAAACTATAATGCACTCTGTAAATCTGCAATCTATGTTTAATTCATTTTAATTTGTTGTATAGTCATAAACTATAATTCTTGGAAATTTTATGGTGGATATCTAATCTTTGCTTATTATTTATCCCGCTTTCCTAACAATTGCCCCTATTGAGGTTGAGCATCTTGTTGATATTTTTGAAGGTGGAGGTTCTTCCCTAAGAAATACATCGGTTGTTTGCCTGATTGCATCATTGAATTTAAGGTTGGCATTTGAGTTATTGGTAAATACAATGGAAGGTTGGGCATGATCGTAATGCTGACTTGTGCAATCCATTGTATTGATTCATGTATAACCAATGTGGTTGTAAAGAGATTCTAAGCATGATTGAAAATGGTTGGGATCATGAATAAAGGCACCCTAATATTGGTTTTCATTGACATATGTCATTTTTGGAATAGGTAAATGACCTTTAGGACATCTAAAGGGTGTAAATCTCCAGTAGTAAGATTCGAGGAAAGATGTGTTTGACACAAATGGGGAAATGTGAACAAACCACAAGGTGGGCTCACACCACCAATATGTATACACAAAGAAAGGGATTCTACTAACTAAGCCCCCAAGGTCGATAAATTTTCTCTAAATATACACTCAATTAGGAAATAAGTATGGCAATATGTCATGTTAGCATGTAAATCAAGTACACCAAGTCACTACCCTAGGAGAGGGTTTACAATGAGCTGGAAATGGCATGTTCCCAAGGAAAATCTGAATGTAACACCAAGTGTAACCTCCATATGAGATCACTACTGAAGAAATGAGGGGTTTCGTCCTCAAATCAAGTGCAAAAAGGGTTTCCATCCTCAATTGCAAGAGAGAGAAAGCAGTTTCGTGCTCCAACTCTAAGAAAATAAATTCCAAAGCAAGCATATCCTTCTCCAAGCCAAGCGACCCCTTTATATAGCTAAAGGTGGCACTAAAATCAAAAGGATGATCCCCCAAAGAGGACTGACCTCCTTGTATAAGTCTCTATTTTATTTTTTTAATAATAACACATAAGTTGTCTTATAACATAAAGTTAAATTTGGATGACTTAGTTAAATCGTTAATTTTATTTTAAGTATTTAAAAATACTTTTTATTTTAGTAATATAATTATTAAGTTGCCTAAAGATTAGAAATGACCAGGCCCAACTTAAATAATACTATTAATCATTTTAATCTAGAAAAGGGGACATTACAAAAATATAGATATGGTTTGAATACGAGCAGCTAAACACTTTGGCTCACTGACCAAACAATGGAAATTTAATACTACCCCCTCGAAATCTATTGCAAAATGGCAATGTACTTGATAAAAGGTGTTTCTCCCTATATTATTTAATTACAGATAATATGAATGGACCACAATAATAAAGAACAAAACAATGCAGTGTTAAAATCCAGCAGACTTGAAGTGCATATTATGCAATCAAAGTACTACCTTTCAATATTTAACTTTTTGCATCTGCTTCAGAGTTGAATGCAAGGGGGAAAAATAAACGTAAATCAAAAGATACAGTGTAGCTATTAGATCAGTAGACGGATTTTTAAGTCCAGTATTAGATTTTTTTTGACAATTCAAGTTGCTCAAAGATGTTGAACTAAAGCAAGCATATGGGAAGTATTTGTGACCAAATAAAAACCCATGCCAAATGCACATGAAGCAACAACAAAAAATATTTTGGCAGGTCTAGAATGAAAGCATTTATCTACCATTTTACGTACCTTTTGTAACAGTTGAGAATTCATGGTATTAGCTGCAATCCACATTACACGTCGTAAAATCTGCTCAGGCTTGAGAGCCTCTGCCCAGCTATTGGCTTCTTCACTGTGAAGTCCTGCACTCAACAACCTGCTTCCAATGTTGAGCTAGAATGATAGCATTGCACCAAAAATGGAAACATATGTAACACTTTCACTTTTGCAATAATAATATTTAAGCCCTTAAAAGTAAGAAAAAAATTGTAGATACACTAAAACCAGGAAGCAATACAAAGTGACCACTATAATGGCTTAAACGCCATTATTGTCGTAAAGCGACATCTGTCTGATATGATCATAGCATGCTGTATAGCCAAACAAACATCCATACCAGATTTTGGTGTATTGGAAGAATTTGCAAGACATCAGCAAAGAGGAACATACGAAAGTTAATTATCTTTACCGAGGAGAGGCATTACATATTGGACTATACTACATTGAAGAAAGGTTTATATAACTATCTCAACGCAGAAATAGTGAGGAGATTATAGCATCATACTCAAAAATCTACTAACCTGGGAGTTGAACCTTCTATAACTAAGGAAATTGAAATTATATTACACCCACAAATGACTAACATAGGCAAATAGAACTGAAGCATGTGGTCGGTAATAATACAGAACATGGCAACCCCCAAAATGGGGCAAATTATCTAGCAAAACAAGGAAAGAGAGAAATATATCGAGACATTTGTAGAAAAGCAAAGGAAGCAAAAATGGAAAGTTAACATATGTACAGAAGCATGACATGAAAATGGAACATACTATTGTAGTATATATCTCAAGTTGCATGGATACAAATAAGGGTAAAGATATGAGTATGCCATCTGATACAGGTAGGGCACAATTTCAAGAACCTAGGACAAATGTGAAAAAATATATAAATAAATAAACCTAAAAATTATCCATCAATCATAGAAAATTAAGAATTACTTCTTTCTCAATTTTCAAATATAACTTAAGAGAGTGAATTTGCACGAGTGTGCACTGTGCTCATATGAGAAAGAAAGACATAGTAGCCTGTCCTTAAACATAAGTGGTATGTGTCGAGCAATATTTTACTTCACTTTATAATACATGTTTGTTTACTATTTTCAATTTTTTTTTAATTCCTTTCTGTTTTCATGGATACAGCTGAGATTTTCTATTAGCTGTATCTGTAACGTCTCCCAACCTGGCCCAGTGTAAACCCATGAAGGTCATTAACAGTTATAGTAACAATAGTATGGATGCAGAATATCATTTTGCACATACATGCAATTATAGCAGCAATGATAAAGAAAAGATGCAGCAGATATAACCACAGATATATAACAGTTATACCGGTTCTTCTATTGCATGAAAACTTGATGGTTGAAATGAGAGAAAAGATCCATAGAATTATTACAACAAATGTTATACCTCCAAGAAAATTCTAATTGAAGCAGACTCACAAATCATTATGAAGCTGCTATCTGAAAATAATATTGGTTCTTCTCCCAGCTGGCGAATTGCTAAGGAAGTTTGGAAGATAAAAACATTACAGGAGAAATTTCAAGAAGTTCAGTTCAGTCACATCCCACGTGAAAGAAATAAAGTTGCTGATGGCTTGGCTAACTGGGCCCTGGATAATAGGGATCTTCTATGCTATGGTTTGCCTCCTTCATGGTGGTCCAAGAAGACATCAGATATATTCTTAATCTTGATACCTCCTTATGATTATCTCTTCGGCTTTACTTTTGTATAATGCTCAAGCTTGGACTCTTAGTTTTCAGGCTTGGCATGGCCAAATATGTATTTATTGATTTCCATCTAATATAAAGTTTTCCTGGGTTTTTTCAAAAAAAAAAAACTTGTCATGGATTTTTTTCCTTGGATAGTTCTGCCATGATTAAGGTTGGATTTTGTTTTCAGCGGCATTATCAGCCACTACAGAATTTGATCTTGATTCTGCACAGTGAATTGTCTGTGCTAAACTGTCAAATGAGTTTGAGTTTTTCACAAGCTGTTATGGGTGACTGTTTCTTTTGAAGTCCTATAATTACTCCATGATGGAAGATTTTCAAATTTAATTACATGTTTCGTTAAGATTCCTGCATATAACCTCTGTCGATATTCAGCAGTGCTGATCTATCATACTTTGCAATACCAAGTGTTCTTCTTTACACCTAGTGTTTTCTTTTTAGTGTTTTCTTCTTTTTAGCAGGTCGGCTGGCTTGGTGATGTTTACAAGCCAAATAAAAGATTAAATTAAGCCTAAAGGAGGTCGGTCATGCATGTTTGGACTTTGGCGCCAAGGTTGAGGTATTTAAGGAGTGTTATGGCTTCATTTGCACACATCTACTTTTAGCAAATTTACTCTAAAGTGATCTTTGGGCTGTGAGCTCTTAGTTCTCTCCACTCTTGGACGAAAATCCAAGTGTGCGGCTCTTTCCAAGAAGGACGAAAACCCTTCTTGTGGCTGGTTGGGGGACGAAAACTTTCCTTTCTTGATTGATTTGACGTCATAATGCAAATTTGGGCATTAAAGGACAAAAGAAGTCATTTTCAGATTTTTACATGCATTGATAAGCCTCTCCTAGTTGGAGCGACTTGCACTAGTCTGGCATTTGGTGCCTTCTAGGACACATACTTCTATTTTCTTTCATAATCAGATTTGCTATAATTTATAAAGCCAGAATCAATAATTCTTTGTGGAGTTTGGGGTTTGAAAACCCTCATTTCATAATTTTCTTGGAGTTGTACTTCTGCTGATTATAATTAATTTTCCAGCAGTGTTTTCTATCAAATTTCATATTGGAAAGTGGCTTGGTTGATTCCTAAAATACTATATGTATTTTGGCAATGTTATTTGAGGAGTTTCGAGTGTTTTTCTTTCATTTCCATATTGTTGTTCTAAAAATACAATCGCTGTTCTGCACTGGTTTTAATTTTCAGTTTGCTGGTCTGAAAATCAGAATTATTATTATTGGGATTTGTGCTAATTCCTTGTCCTTCAATTTTTATCCCAAAAAGGGACATTACAACTCACTTTTGTATTCTAGGAATACGAAAGGTCATAAGTGATGGGGATAGCTGAAAAGTCAAGTGGGGGCAGATGAAAGGACAATTTATAATGCTATAAATTGGAATGGCTTTTCCATTCCACAAAGGGTTGGCAAAAATTGATTGATTGTATGTTGTTCAAATTTACCACTACTTTGCATCAAGCAATAAAAGTTGCATTTCTTCTATTTTCTATGCTTATGTTCCTCTCTTATCTCTCTCTCTCTTACCACTTGGGTAAATCCTCAAGGGGGTTACGTTCCAAGATGGCCTTTTACACTGAGCATTTCTTGGAGTTGAGGGACGGTCTCATTATCCGTCCTCAGTACACCCTTCGGCACTAGATGCATGCCCTTTGCATCCCCCTTGGTCAGTTCAGGGTTGGTTCTCATAGACTCTGTTGTGAGACGGATCACCACCTTGATCATTCGGACAAGATTTGCCAATGTGTAGCCTCCAGGAGACCAAGACGGAAACACACTTCATCTTTCGGTGCCCCATTTACTACGAGATCAGAGGGAGGTTTCATTGTTTATTTAGGAGGACGTAGGATCTTTCTGACTTCTTCAGGTTTGAGGATCAGAGGTGTCTGGCTTTATATTTACAAGAGGCTTTGAAGCTTCGTGAGCACACTCTTCAATCGCATCCTAGACCGAACTCTACCCAACGGATCACTTCCTTCTTCACAGTGTTACTGCAGAGAGAGGCACTAAGCGCCCTTGTGAGACCAACCCCGCTTCTTCCTCCAGATTGGTTCGGCCCAAGGAAACCATCCATGGTTCCTGTGTCATCACAGGTATGCTCGCATGTCTTGTGGTCCGGCCTCAGGAAATAGACTAGATCCACTAGGCATCAGAGGGATAGGATCGTGTCAAGACGACGCATAATGGGCAAACTCTCTCTTCGATCGATCGACATTCTATTCTCAGCTTCTTCCAATCGGCCTCGGATGTTAGGAAAGTTGGATCTACCATCCCCTGATGGGCTTTCCTCTTTTCTTCTCCTTGGTCGTCTTTCCCCCTTTCTTCCTCTCACTTGAATTTCCACCCCCATTTTGAGTTCATGTGATTTCTTCTTCCAGTTGGCCACCTCTTATGGCTTTTTTTTCATCTTTCTCGAGAACTCTTTGGTTTTCCTGCTTTGTATCGATCCTCGTTGTCTTCTACAAATCCCTTTGACCTATTTTTGTGGTCATTTGTTGGACATTAATATATTTATCTGGACATTAATATATTTATCTATCTTATCTTATCTATTTTCCAACTTTGTAAACATGGTAATCTTGCAAAACCAAGAAAGGTGTATGTGCCTTTGATAAACAAATCAATAGAATTATGTGCCTATGATTTGTTAGTCCTATCATTGCTAGCATTGTTTTTTTCTTCTAATTGAATGTGGACCTACTCTGGTTGATGTATGTGAATTCTATAAACCTACTCGCAACATTAAATCTCTCTCCTTATTTCCCTGACTCCCCTTTACCTCTCCTCGCAGCAAATTCCTCCCTTGTACTTCGTACAAGCACTTTGCCACAAGTTTCGTGGAGTATTCTGTGTAATCCCCATCCTAACAGCCACCCCACAATTTTAGGTAGTTTACGGGATGAAGGATGATACACTAAGCTTGTCTCGGAATCTGATATTGCCAAGTATGAAGCACGTTGAATCTTGTGATTGCCTGACACACATAGCACATTGCGGAGTTTTGAATAAAACATTTTTTGAGTTGGGACATCATGGAACTCTATTAAATTCTGATTTTTCCTTTCTTCTAAACATTCCACCTCCGAAACACTGTGCAAGAGAAACGACGAAACACAACACACACTATGTACAAAACTGAAAATCATACATGCTTCAAGTGAAACATGCAGAGTGTGCACAAGCACTTCTTTTGTTGAAAACAAACCTACTCCTACCCTACTCTAACCGAAGGCACAAGTGAGCTAAACGAACCCTGCAACTGGTTGTGCAAAATAGCTTCCTTTCCTCACAATGGGCAGCCATGCAGATGATTTGACAATGGACATGGCTGAGACTGAGAGTGAAAAACTGAAACAAGCCCAATTCTCCACTTGGTTCACCAAGGCATCAACTGGAAAGAGAATGCATGCCTCTTTTAGTTGCTTTGCATTTGTTTTGTAGAGGCATTGTAGCTGATCCTCGGGACTGTGAAACTCACCCTCACATTCCGAAGTGAATGTGACTGGTTGTGGCTTCTCCTTTGGCTCCAATGAAGCCAAATACCGATGGGACACGGTCTGATCCGTTGAATTTGCTCACCGCTCCAAACTCGACTTCAATAATGAAGGCCTCATGCAAACCTTCCCGGAAAGTAGGGTTATGTCTGTGAGATGATCTTGGCTTCGTTGCTCATTTACGATACAATCGATGTTCTCGCATGGGTGAATGATAATGAAGTGGTGTTTGCTTTGTTCCCTTCTTCTTTCTTGCAACAAGAATCTCATCTACACCATGCAGCTCCTTGGGATTGCTTGCAACCTCTAATGGAGTAGTTAGTGAATTACTGCAAGTGTTTGAAGTGAGTTGTTCACCTAAGAGTTTCTCCTCTTCCGATTGAAGACAAAACTGATATGCATTTTTAACCTCCTCATCCAACATGAAACCTGCAAAGTCAAACTCTTTCATTTGCTGCTTTTGAGAACTATTAGGGGCAGCAAGGTCTTCAAAGATATCCTCCACGGGATTTATCAACTAAATCAGGTTCCACAATTGGGAGCAAAAACTCTCATGATGTTATTTCCATTCAAGGCTACATAATCTAACTTAGTCTCTCTGGTGTGCTCCTTTTTTCCTTCGTCCAATGAGAGAAATGGAAGATTCAATTCCTCCAATCTTGATGCAAGAGGGTTGTTTAAAATTGCAGGTGGTTCTTGAACATTTCCTCGCATGGCACAAGGCACTTTGTGTTGAAGGCTAGGTGATGGAATAGCAAAATTGACCATTTCTATAGGCTCCTGTCCATCAAAATATTCCTCCAAATCTAACAAATAATCTGCCACTCCATTGCCTAGCTGTGTCAAGGGTTCAACTTCTTCCTCCATGGTGGTCTCTAGATTGGCAACTTGTTCACCATAGCCTTCTTCATCTTCAAACATAAAATTTGCAAGATCAAATTCATCTAAGAAATCAGATTTTGAAAGAATGAAGAAGGAGAAGGATTTGAAACCTCCTATGTTGCCTGGTTCGTATTCAAAACCCTTGAATCCACCTTGTTTTCCTCTCAGGGAAAAAAGCTCCTTATAGCTGGTTGTGATACTTGATAATGCCCTTGGTGAACTCACACAACCTTCTAGAAGAGCAACAAGCTCTTGACATGTGAGGCAATTAGGATCATTGCACTCACTTGAAGCATCTTGCACATTTGAGAGTTTTTCTTCCTTTGCATGCACATGCTCCTTTTCTCGTGAACTTGGAGCCAACTCTTGCCCTTCTACAATGGACTTTGCAATCTGTGGTGAATCAACCTCCTCTAATGATATGGAACCAATATGGATACCGTATTCGAATGCAGTACACTGCATGTCATCATTTACTTGTGCTTGTTCTTGTGTACATTCAGTCTTCACCACCTACTTTTGAGCTTCAACCTTGGGTGGAGGCTTAATTAGGAGAGGAATTTGCTTGATGTTCAGTCTTGCAGCCCACTCCTTCAGATTCTTTGCAAGCTCTTCTTTGCTAGTCTCCTTAACCATATCCTCCTCTTCTTCGCTAATATTATAAGTTTGGTCCTCCCAAAACGGATTCGGAATGCAGAAGGGGAGGGTTGAACTATTTTCTGCATTGTTTGAGGTGGTGGAAGAGGTGAAACTTGTGGCTTTTGTGGAAGAGAAGGAATCTTAGAAGAAAGAGGGGTAGAAGATTCATGGTGGGATGGGAAGATAGGAGATGAAGAAATGGGATTCACAATGTGGGCAGCAGGTGAGAAGCTTGGGAATTGAGGTTTAGGCTGAAATGATGTTGGTTAGGGAATGGAAAGAGGACTCTGAAATGGTAATGCAGAAGTTTCCCATTGACAGGATTGACTAGCATTGTATTCATGAGCCTCTATCTCTTCAACCCATCTTTCAAGTTGAGGCAACATTTCAACCATGAAACCAAGCTTTTCCTGCAGGCTGTAGTGATTTGGCATAGGGCCAACCCACGACAAAGGTACCCTAAAGCCAATCCTGAATGCCTTCATTTGAGTTGTGGCTCTAGACTGCACCATACCTGACTCCAGTTTTGCATCTTAAGTTGCAACTCTGCATCTTCATATGTAGGATAGCCTCCATCATCTGCATATTCTTACTCTTGAAAAGCTGCATAGTTAGGTGAATAACCAAATTAACCATGAATTTGCTCATAGGAATATGCATGCTGCTGATTTTCACTATAAAACAGATTTGGAGGTGGACTATAATCATCTGGGAATGAATTTTGCAATCTTGGAGGCGGAGTGAACTGGTATTGTTGCTTTGCTGCAAGTGGGAATTCCACTTTGTGGGAATGAAGCCATGATTGCACAACTTCATGAATGGAATAAAAATGGAAAGATGTGGAAGAAAAATGGATGGAAATGGGTAGAAAAAATAAAGTCTGCAACTCAGAGAGTGGGTTACTTAGACCAATGGAGTAGCCAGTTGTGCTGGGGTATATCTCCTAAGGCTGGAATTTCATTGAGAGCACAACTCAATAAAATGCAGTGAATACAAACATACACACCTATGAAAAATCTTACTCTTGTCCCACTGGGCGTGCCAAAAACTATTATCACCAAATCACAACACCCCCAGAATTGCCAGCATGTGAATGGGACATTTGGTGTGATTGGGTAACATGGGCATCACCTCTCAAGCTGTGGGATTTGCGGGCTTGAGGTGAACCTCTGGAGAAGGCCAACTTCATCTTCCTAAGCTAAGCACTACACTGCTCCTAATGCAAGAAAAACTACTAACCAAACCTATACTAACATTTCCAGGAGACAGGGAAAAAGATTGCATGAAATAAAACCTACACTAAAAGTGGTGATGCACCAAGAAAGGGATTTGCTAGACAAATTTCCAGCCTGCCAATGAAGAAGGATGAGTATGGGAAGGATGGACATGCATCACAGACCTAATTACATTCAATATTTCGTTCCCGCTAAGCACATCTTCCAAAACCTGCGATAGAAACATGGGGTTGCACATTATACCTGCAAACATGAGAGAGGCAAAAGGAAGCAACAAAAATGGTGCAAGGACAGACAATTAGTCACAAAACATCATTTTATTACTCCAAGCACATGCACAGTGCATCATTACAATAGGAAGAGGCAAGGGTTTCCATTACAATCTTTAGAAGGAAGGCTTGAAAGCCTCTAAATTCACAACAGCTCAGCTTAAGAGAAAAGGGGAAAATTGGAAAAATTGTCGAACTTCTGAATTTTGCATTCCCTTTTACATTTATAGAGTTCTCGAGTGGTGAGAGAAAAAAGGAACAAATCCTAGTTGTAAGTACGGTGTGGCTCTCTTGAACTACCCATGCCCGATTACATCATTCTTGTACCCCCAAAGAAAACTCCATTATGCCATGCCTTCATAAATTTAAATCCCCCATTTAATTAAAAATAATATTTTAATAAATTTCTGGAGGGCACTCTAATATGTGCCTTGGGGCCCACAAAGTTTAATTTCTGGATTGGGGGTCTTATGTGGTGGCTTGATAAATGGCTCGCCATTCAGCTCCGAGCCGACGGCAAGCTCCTCCTTTTGCATTGGCGGGCTCTCCACTATATTACTCCTGCCGAGTTGTTTGAGCCTACATGGCGCGAGCTCCTCCCTTATATTCCGCGAGCTCAACTTACCTCCTTTTCTAGATTACCGTTTCAAACAACCACCACGTATTCACCCAACACCTCGGGCATGTCATTTTGCATTGGATCTCACCGATCCCGACGTCATACATGCCACATGCATCACCGGTGGGCTTCCCCTATGACAGGTAACCTCATCAACTCGAAGTCCGACTCGAGCTCACATAAATGCTCATCGAGTGGCAAAAGTACCACCTTTGCACGTTGCATGTTGAATAGGCTCCAAGGAGTATTCCCTAACTCTCGCATCGGCGCCTTTTTCTCCAACTCGGTCGATGACTCGGCTTTGCATTGAACACGACTCACGACATCTCCGCCCCAAGGACACCTAATCCACCAACCACCTCGGAATCCTCCCACCGCGCCAATCGAGCAAATTCGAATTTCGAGATCCGAAGACCCCCACTCACCATCTCATCATCCCCCACAAACATCCGATCTCCAAAACGAACGAGTTTTAAACTCCGAAATTCATAGTTCGAATTCAAACTTCCCCTCCATTTTTCGTTGACTCGCCTTGAGAAGTTTCCGAAGTGCACCAACTCCGAATTTGAGTTTCGAGATCGGGATTTTTCCAATTTTTCGCACTAACTCGCCGGGTCGAGTTCGACTCCATAACCTCTCAAAGCCCGAAAATGGGCTACCTTCAAATGAGTTCCTCCCGAACTTTAAACACGGCACCGAGCTCCTTCCTACGCAGCTTATTGCCTGCCTCGATGACCGAGCCACCATCTCGTATGCTGTGGCGAGTTGATCTCCCTTATCAAGCCGACCCAACGACCATCTTCATGTTGACTCAATTCAATGCACTGGCTGGCTCGACACTAATTCCTCGTCATTTGCTTCTTTCCATGTCGGCCAACCTTGAGCACTCCCCAATGGCTCGGTACCTTGAGCTCTCTCTATTTTGCTTTCTCAGAGGCTCAACCGACTTGTCCTCGATCTAAACGTCACGATGGCTAAGCTGAGCTTGCACCTACGAGCTGCTTTATTCCGACTCGCTAAGGAGCCCAATCTCGTGCCCCCGCCGTTTACCACCTCGCATGTATCGCCGGCTTGCATTGAGTCTCGAGCTCAAGGTTCCCCCTTAGCAAGTAACTAGCACCATTTAGCAACATAGCTCGCCCCATTTAACTCACCCGGCTATATTGGAACTCGGTACTCCTTTGCATGCATTGCCAACATTGTATCCGAGTTGGCTCCATTCTTGTCCACCCCGAAGAGCTATCGAACTTAGGCCACCAGTAGAGCTCGATCCATCGAGCTATTTATTGGCTCGATGCATCGAGCTATTTATTGGCTCGAGCCCTCCATCTTCAACTTAGTTCGCCCAAGCCAGCCTACCCACAACCTTAGGCAACTTGCCCTGGAAATAATGGCCCCAACTGAGCTACCTAGAGATCCTATCATAATAAATCCATGTCAACTCGCCGAGTTGCTCAACGAGCTACTTTTAGCTCAATGCAATTTGGCCCCGTAAAAATGATCATGTCCTAATTTTTGATCTTCTAGGTTTCTTCTCGAAAGCAGAGGGTAATGGAAGCACAATAGGACCCCTTAAACATGATTTATCAATTTTGATCATTTTTTTGTTCGCTGGAAGTGGGCCCATGAGGGCCAATTTTCATCTTAGGCAAACCCGAACTCCCTAAACAAAATTTTACCCAAAATGCCTCGAAATGTTTCATGAAGACCTTTCCGGTGTTATGGATCCAATTCACCCCCGTTGTCCATTTTTGCCCACGGGACGAAATGGATAACAAACCCTCAAGCTAAAGTCTTGAATTACACACAACTAATTGAGAAACTCAAAGCATTGTCTTTTGTCTCTCTTCCTTTGGATGATTTTCTTGCTTATGGAGATGAAGAAATGACAACCTTGAAAAGAGAGTTTGTACAAAGAATTTTGAGTGTTGCAGAAGGAAATTTTGATCCCCAAACCAATCTTGAGATTCTAAATTATGTTAAGGCTATGCAAGAAAGATATGAGCAGCTTGAAGCACTCCATAATGGTGAAGAAGAAGAGATCCATCTTTTAGAAGCAGATTCTGATGATTCTCTGTATTACGAAGTGTTTGTTCCTAAAAGACTCTTATCGTCTCTCATGATTGTCCTCTTCTTGATCCTTCCAACGAAAGTCAACTCAACACCTTGGAGGATTATGAAGAAAGCATCAAAGTTGAGTATCCGTTCGCAGATACATGTTGGCTCAAAGCACAGTCCTTGAAGAGCAATGTGCACGAGACATGAGGATTCTTGTCTCATGATAGAGGTCGCAATGCTTGTCAAGAATTCCACCGACCACGAAGATGTTCCAAAGATGAACCCTCCTTCCCCAACACAAGTTCTTCAAGATGATGACTTTGAGGTAATCATGGATGATTTTCTTTCTCATTTTGACTCTTCATTGATGCACAAATGCCCAATGATGAAATGGAGCAAATTGAAGAATCCAATTTCCTTCTTGAAACAATTACGGATGAACAAATAGAACATGACCTCTCCGAGGAGTTGTTTTCCTTGTCATCACCAAGAGAGTGTAATAATGATCACCACAGCGAGCATGGAGTCTTCTCTTTTCCCTACGAAGAAGAAGACTTTATGGGAGATGTTCAGATGAAGTAAAGGATTATTCTCATGTTGCAGCCCCAACATTGTGTTCTTCCTCCTTTCGTGAGGATGATATAATGAATCTTGAATTGAAAGGTGTGCCCTTCCCATTCAGCATGGATCTTTTCTCCCTGTTTGAAAACAATGAAGATCATGCATGCCTTGACTTGCAAGAAAGCAACCCCAAATGAGAAGAGTTATAGATCATGAGAAATAAGATTTTTCAAGTGAGTCCGGGTCGTAAGAAGATCAGATTTCTAGTCATCTCTCTGAGACCCAATGTGAAGATTCCTCAAATGAATGTGAAAATGAGTACGTAGCAGCTTTGAGGAAGGAATCTGTGCAAGATATTTTGGAGATTGGATAAAGAATAGAAGACCCTCAACTGAGTCTCGAAATCTTGACCTATCCCATGACAACATAAGATAAGTATGAGTCAAGTTGTGATTCTCCTTTTGATGCACAAATGTTCAGCAACGAGACAGAACAAACAGATAAGCTCAATGTTCTCTTTGAAGCCTTATTGGATGAGTATGAATGTGAAGATGAGTCTTCCCTTTCTCATTGTGTGAAGAGGAATGTATCCATAATGAATGGAAAGGAAAGGGAATGCTTGAATCACCGAAGGATGTCTTCATGAGGATAGTACCTCAGCCACAGAGAATGATATCAAGGACAATATTGGGCTGGTACGCATAGAAACAATTGTTCAAAACAACAAAGTGAGAAGCTAGAAGAGTCTTGTGAATGGAGTAAGAATCAGCTTGCTCTCACCATTTCCAAAGTCCCTACTGATTTTGAACATGAATCCATGCTGCGGCCTTCACCTAATGATGGCGAATAATTTCGTGACAAAGGCAGAGATTCCATTTTTGACATGGAAGAGTGGCTTCTTATGGTCAGAAGTCACAACACATTAGGCTGAGACTACAGTAGAAAAAACTTCCAAACAAGTAACAAAATGGTCATTGGATGCAAAGGTGTTTTCTATATAGTATCAGTATGAAGAGGGAAACTTGGTCTCTCTCCTTCTCAAACCATGCAGAACCATCGCAAGAACATGGCATAATCAAATGATTATTTTCAAGCTTCAAAAATGGTATGAATTCAGCCCACTGTTCCATGATGGTATATACTTCTCTCAACCCGTTGCCGGGTGTGTGTACATTATTCTCCCACCTCAATAAATTTCCCCCATGTACTATAATTTCCCTTTCCGTTGTGTGCTTGCTTTCAACTTTGGTGTGTTTCCTTTTGTTTGGTGTGTTCGTTTGGTTTTCCCTTGTGTGTGTGTCGACGCTTGTGTTAGTAGTGAAGAATTGACTCTATTTCCCAATTTGACAAAGCATTGGTCTGCTACCCCAAGAGAGTTCTAAGGTTCTCTATTGCCCCTTACAATCCAATGTCCCCAAGCTAGAGCCGTTTGTCATGCAAAATGACTAGCCTAAAAATTCAAACTTTACAAAGATGACAACAAAGCCCATAGTGCAAAATTTTGCTTCCCGATCCCATTGAGCCCTCCTCCTAGCCCACCTGTCTCTCGATGGCACCATCATCCTGGCCCTAAAGAAGGTCCTAATGCAGTTCTCAAGCATGCCTTAGTATGCAAGGAAGTGTGATGAATTTTATGGATGGATTCAGTGAAGTTCAATAAAAGACAAGTTCTCCTGGAAGCCTAAAAAGGCCAATTTTGATCATTCTAGAGCCAATATGCATCCTCCGAAGAGTTTAGGAAAGATCTAAAACATCCGAAGGTGGTGTCGGGGAGTCTTGAAGATTTTGGGCACACTTTAGTAAGATTTAGGAAAGAATTGATCATTCAAGGACAATTTTCTCAACAACGGGTTTTCTAGGTGCAAGGAATGAGCATCCTAATGGTGAAACCTGACTTCTCCTAAAGCTATGAGAATTCTCTACAAGGTGGGAGCATCAATTTTGATCTAAGGCTTAAAGGTTTCATGAAGCATTTCAAAACATGCAGCTGCTCCTCTCAGTTCCGAAAAAAAAAAAAGGGCCTAAATTTTAAATTGCAAGCAGATTCAAGTCTTGAAAACAGTTCCATTGATCTTAGAATGTGTTTTGGAGTCAAAATCATATAAGATTTGACCCCAAAACATTATCCTAAGCCTCCGAGGTGAAAAAGTAAAATCTATGCCTATTTCTGGCCATCCAAAGCAAATATGGCTTTCCAGCTTATAGCCCAGTCACACTTTTAACACCCTTTTGTCCCATCAGTCCCCTTAGGGACAAGGGGGACATGAGGGGCACAAAAGTGCGACCTCATCCTCCTCCACAGGTCGCACCTTGGACACCCAAGTGTCTTGAGTGTCCCCACTAACCCTTTCGTCCTCACGGTGCAAGGGGGACAAGAGGGGCACAAAAGTGCGACCTCACTCCCTCTCCCAGGTTGCACTTTTGTGTCCCCTCTTTCCCCAAGGAAACAAGGGGGACAAGAAAGTGCGACCCAAGCCTTGTGAAGCTCCCGACCCCCACGTGACCTCGCACACTCCACAGTGCATTTTCCGAGCCCCCGACTTCATTCTCTCAACCCCCTCATCTCATTCACATCTCTCCACATGCTGCAACTTTTCATCATCTTGCTCAAAGTCTCCCTTTTCTATCCCTCGTGTCCCTTGTGTCCCCATTACACCATTTGCAAACTCCCTTCCAACTCCATTTTAACCCAGGCTCGATGTGCAATTAGCAGGGTGATTAAAAACATTTTAAAACTCATTACTCCTCACTCACCACACAAGTCACCATTTTTAAGAGGATTGTTGTTGTAACACCCTCTAGAACTTCATTTTGCACAGAGGTGCTGCTAAAATTCTTCCTGACATCCATGGCCACCGAAAACAAGAATTTGCTCAAATTTTGCCAAAATCTACGTCTCCAAAACGCCTTTAGGAAGATTGTAACAGCAAATTCATTGATGCCCTAGCTTTTTCAGCAACAAACTGATATTTCAAACCAAAAACCTGCTTTTTCAATTTCCAGAGATCCAGTGGACGGAAATTCATGGAAAACAGCAAAAAGACCCCGGTGCAAAACTAAAGATTTTGGCAGTGGTTTTGTTACAACCCAACACCAGTAAGTCTAGTTTGGAAAAATAGCAGGTGCTTTGCTAAAAATAGTAGGTTTCCCAGAGTGATGAATTCTCAGCATTTGAAATATCCTGAAAAGGTAAGAAACATCAAAAAGGGTAATTCGGGAAACTTTCTAAAAATAGCAATATTTGGGAAAAGGGGCATCTAAAAATAAAAGGTTTCTAAAAATAGTAAACCTTCATCAATTTCAATAATCCAAATGAGCCAAAAACATCATAAGACAACAACAATGAAAACTTTCTAAAAATAGCAGTCCTAGATAGGACTTGCTAAAAATAGTAAGTCTTGGATTTGAGCCTAGAAAGTTGTGATAGCTCCCGTTCTACTTATCTTCTTGCTTTTTGCTATCATCACGATGTTGGGAATTTGTTTCATGGCCCAAATGGGAAAGGAAACCCTTCGCGGGCTCTTAAAGCATCAGTTCTTAGTGATCTCTACAAAGCACAACTTGATGCAAGAAGTTGGAACAACGAGAAAAGACCACCATGAGTGATGCTAGCAATCATCTCAGGCTTACAAACAATGCATACCTCCCGAGATTGTTTCTAAACACTTAATCAATGCTTGGTGATGAGCTCAGTGCAATTTGGAGGTTGGAAACATGTGATTCATCTTCAAGTTCCATTTCCATGAGGAGCAAATTGATCAAAAGGGTGTTCGATATTGTAGGCATGTTTTCACTCAAGTAACATCTTGGTCAAGGAAGTGAATTGTGAAGTGAAAAAGGGTGTCATCATGTTCAAAAGTGAAATGGGAAGCTCATGGAGCAAGTTGAGGGTCATCATATCCTGAATTTGCCATCATGTCCAAATCTCTCCAAGAAGCAAGTCAAAACAAGCTAATCAAGCTATCGAGGTACTCAAAGCCATCATATGTGAAGGATCAAGAAATCATCTTTTCCCATGGGAGGCATATGAGCATGAAGGTACATGAGTATGATGACATCCCATGAAGCAATATGAGCATGATGACATCCCAAAGTTCCTCTACTCTTATGCTTACAAGGAAAGGAGAAAACTGAAATATATTGCTTGCATTCATGAACACCATCATAAGAAGACCAAGAAATGTTGTGCCAATGAATTTCCTTTATGAGAGGGAGCAAAACATATGGAGTCATATGATTAGAGTTGTTTATCATACCTTCATGCCTTCTATTGACGGATTTCTCATACGGACCAGCCAGCTTATTGTTATGGTTTCCTTCATTGGGAAGAGTGTTAATCACTCTTTCTTCTTTGCCATCATGTTCCTTATGCACCCAAGTGTTAAGAGCAAAAATACCAACAAGAGTGTGACCAATATACCTCATGTTGCAAATCATATCCATCTTTCTATCATGCCCATAACCATACCCATCAAAGCTCAACATGGAAGGAGAAATTAAATGTGAAACAACATACCTTGGGCTGCTCCCAACTTCTCCAAAACTCAAAATTTCTGAGTTTGGTGCAGCACTCTTTTCTTCATCATTTGCTTCACCCAAAAGCCCTTTTTCTTCCTTACAAGTGTTCATGCTTGGTGGGTAATGACTTGGAGCCTTTATGAGACTCATGTTTTCTTCTTGTCCTTCAAATGACTCATGGTGGGGTTGCACAATTTCCCTCAAATCTGATTTTTTCTTCATATGTCCCCTTGCCATTATTTCCCTTTCATCATGCATGTGCTTGTTACCAATGTCCTTTTCATGCTCTTCAAAAAATCTGATTTCTCCTTGCAACCACTCAACTCCATGCAATCATTAGATGTCAACAATTCATCATCAAAAACAAAAGAGCTCATACCTTGGATACATGTCTTCACTTTGCTTGAGCATTGATCCACAACTCTTTTTGCTAAGGTGTGAGCAATACATTGTTTTTCTTGTCCCAAACCTTCCACAAGTATGGATAGCAATGGTTGTGGAGGATCCTCATATTCATTCAACATTAGGGACATTATAGTTTGCATTGCCACCATTATATTTTGTGAATGATCCTCATGTAGGACAGCAAAGAAAACTTCAAACATGTGGAAAATGAGATCATCACAATCAAGATCTAACATTGGTATGCAAGATCTTACCTTAGCCATGTTCCCAAGATCTTAACCCTCTTATCAAAGTAAGGGTTGGAGGTGTCCCAAAGCTTTTGAAAGCTTCCTATCATGAGCTCGTAGACCTCTTCCATGGTAGTGTCATCATATGGCAAGCTTGGGGCTGTTATCCTTGTCACCTCGCTAATGCAAGTGATGACCAAGAGCCTCACATCCACCTCATCATGCCTCAATAGATTGGATCTAGCCAAATGGGTCACCAAAGGGTCCATTGCTACAGACATAGAGCCATAATCTGATTGCTCTATCAAAGATAAACAACTTGCCGCTTCTTCAAGAGTGTTGAGCAACACACTCTTCTCATGAGGAGTAAATTCGAGCCATCTCCCAAGCCTATAGAGCTTGGCCTTCACATCTCCATCACTTGCTAAATCCATGATTCACAGGCAATATCAAACCTCACAAGTGCAGAAGAACATGCTCGATACCACCGTAATATTCCCTTTAGGGAATATTAGAAATCTGCAACACTTTACCCCAAATCGAGCTAAAAGGATGAGATCTTTTTAGATCTACCTCAAATAACCCAATGTCAATGTTATTACAACCCAAAATGGGGTTAGATGGGAGAACCAATTGGAAACCCAATCTTTTCCAGATCTGATTCTATAACAGCAGATAATAAATAAATATTCAAACCCTAAACTGCTGCAATTTTCAAAAATTCATATCTTTGGCTAGAGAAGTCCAAATGAGCTGAAACTTTGGATCTTGGGCCACAAAAATATGAAGAATAATATTCCAAAATCAGATTTTGCACAACAAACACGAAACCCTAATTTTTCCCTAAAAAGTAGGTCACCCAGCACATTTAGGGCATCAAATCAACTCCAAAAATTATGAAGTTACTTTCTCCTTATTCCTCCTAATTTCTACAACCAAATCCAATGTTAAACTAATCCCAAACTGCAGGTCTAAAATAAATATTAATTAATAACCAGATATAGCTTGCAGACAACTGAAATCTTCTAAAATTCATAACTCATTCAATACTCCATATTTTTGCATGAAATAAAGTGCATAATAAACTAGAATTTCGAGTTTTCCAATGCACTATAGATCTGAATTTTCTGAGCAGTAAAACCTCACCAAAACAGACCCAAAAATCTCAAAACATGTAATGTTCCAAAATGGACATATTTGACCCAAGTTGGATTTTGGGCAAATCCAAACCCCAAAAGCAATATAATAAATTACATATCAAATCAAACACTTTAGACCTAAATTTTTGAAGGAAAATGCAACTAGGGTTATGTATAAAACCCAAAAATTAGCACCAAAAATTATGTTGCTAAACCGATCTTTGTATTTTTAGCAGCCCAATTACATAGAAAATATTATTTAAAAATATTCCCTGCAGCATAACTTCAAAAATTCATATCTTTTGCTAGAGATGTCCAAATGAGCTGAAACTTTAGATCTTGGGCCACAAAAATATGAAGAATAATATTCCAAAATTAGTTTTTGCACAGCAAACACAAAACCCTAATTTTTCCCTAAAAAGTAGGTCGCCCAACAAATTTAGGGCATCAAATCAGCTCCAATAATTATGAAATTTATTTATTTCAATTCCCAAAATTCAATACAATAAGTAGCAATAGATTTCAAACCTGGAATAGCTAAAAAACACTTAGAACCAACCAAAAGATGGGTCGCTCCACTAGAAGAAAAAAAGATAACCCTGCTGCAGTTTTTATTCTTCAATACACTGCTGGAAACTAGCAAAAATCTGTGTAGTCCCACTGGAAAATCCTATGTGGAAATTCCTCCAAAGCTCTAAGAGGGTTTTCGTCCTCTAGAGTCAATCCGAAGGGTTTTCGTCCTTGGATTAATTTGCAAAAAGCTCAAGGCTTCAAATGCAAGAAGAGAAAATATCAAATCAATCTGGAATGCCTTTACAAGTCGACTTCTTCCCCTTTTAAAGAGAAGTGACCCAATGGAAACCTAAAAAGCCACCAATCAGCTTGTGGTGCTTTTTTTTTTCTATTTTTTATCCTCCTTGATCAAGTCGCATTTTTCCCCTAGAAAATACAAATTTAATAAGTGCTTTATTTTTAAAGCGCTTTTCTAGGTTCTAATTTTATGTTAAGCCTATTAATTCATTATATGTGCTTTTATAATTTTTTTATTATTATTATTTTTGCACAATATAATAGAATTAATAAAACTTAAGTCACCCTTATATTTTTCCTTTGGCCGTCGGGTTGACAAAATAGGCCAAAGGTCTTCGATTGGGAAGGGGATATTACAAAACAAGTCGTTAGGGTTAGAGAAAAATATATAAAATATTTCCAGCACTTTACTAGCTTCCAATCACACCAAAATATCTGCCCCTTGCTTGAAATAAATGATAATATGAATCAGATTTCAGATCTAGCTCATTTTGCCTTCAAAACATGTCAAAATATTCTTCAATACAAGTCATCATAGCTAGAAAATAACCAGCAGTGAACAACAATATAAAAAACCAAAACCCTTCCAAGATCACTTAAAAATGAACAAACATGCAAATTTCTCCCACAAATAAATGTGCCACACTCTATATCAAGTCGCCAAGCTTAGGAGGGTTTAATCATGCACAAATATATTCAAAACCAACAACAATGAATTTGCAAATAAGATCTTCAACAATGAAAGAGAGAGCAATTAGCAACATAGGGCATACATCCCTTTTCTCCAAGCATGGAGTAAATTCAAAAGTTCAATCAACATAACCCACTAAAGGAAATGCGACCTCCTTTTATAGAGTTAAGGGGTGCAACATTCAAAAAGACCGACCTTTCCCTTTTGGAGGGAAAACATAAACTCTCATTATAATAAAATATCTAATAAACTAAGACTATGTGCACTTTATTATTTTTAATTAAATAATAAAAGCAAATACATTTAAACTAACTTAACGAGTTCTCCTCAGAGCGCAAGGCATGCCAAGGGGTTACAAAATAGACAACAGACATCTTAGGACCATCTTCACGCTCAATCCTCAAACCCATGAGAAGAGAGAATGGGTTGAGGGTCTTCAGGTCTTCAATTTCAACAATATCCCAAGAAGGGGACATTACAGGTTGTTAGGTATGCCTGCATAACCCCCGAAATTTAAACAAAAGGGGATGTCTACAAAACGGCTCCATAAGGAGCTCAAAATCCCTCTAATATCCCCTTCTCGGTCGAAGACCTTTACCCCAATTTTGTTTCCCGACGGCTAAAGGGTGTTAGAAAGGGAAACTTATCATAATAAATTAATTATAAAAGTGCAAAATAAAATAATATTATAAGCACTTTATATTAATTTATTAATGATAAAGTCAATTTAAAAATAGAAAAGACAAATATAAAGTGATAAAGTAAAAATAAGAAAAAATAAATATCACTTTATGTTATTATTCTCCCCTAGGAGAAAATGCGACCCCTTTGGAGGATGAAAAAGGTGGAAAATAACATTGAATGTGGGGCTGAAATTTGATTGGAAGTTGGGGAGGCTATTTGGCCCATTACATCTATAAAAACAAGTTTACTTGCTTGTAGAAGGCATGCTTTTCTATTTTACATAAATCTGATTTTTGTCTGAGCCTAGAGCTTTTACAAAATATTTCTAAGGACGAAAACCTTTAGAAATAATCTCTTGAGGACGAAAACCCTCTAAAGGATCTAGAAGAAGAATGAAAACTCTTTTTCTAGTTGAGAGGATTCTCCATTCAGGGGTTTCCATTGCAGATCAAGGATTTATTGGTGTTTTTCAGTGTTTTCCAGCAGTAGATTTGCAGATTTGTGTTACTTCCGTGAGGGTTTGAAGGTGGAAGCTTGTTGCAGAATTTTTAACTTCATTTGCAGCCATATCTAGGGTTATCTACACCCCTGTGGGTGGAGTTAGGTACATTCTAGGGCACGATTGTCTTGAATCTCATCACCAACAACTTTTCCATAATTTTAGAAGCCAAGATCAGCTGGTTTACATAATTTTTGGGCCAAGGAAATTGTATTTTCAGCTGTGTCTGAAGGAGTATTCTGCAGATTTTAATAAAATAATTCAGCCTTCATTTGGGATCAAATCTGGTACTTTTCTTGAGTATTTGTCTTTATAAAAATAGTTGATCTAGTTTGATGATAAAAAGAGTTATTTTGGTTCAGTTTGGAATGATTTGCATACCCTAGGCAAGTCACATTTTCCCATAGAAATTCAAATCTACACTTAATTATTTTTGTATAATTTCTACTAGCAATTTTATTTGGGATTTGTGGGAAATCCATCTAGGGTTGAAAATGTCCATTTGGGGACATTACAGTGGTATCAGAGCGATGTATCCTCCTAGCCTGTGAAGGAAAGAAGAGAAATTATCAGATCTGAAGCTAGAGGTTAGAAATATCCAATATGAAGTGGACCCAAGTTCCTTTTTTTAATGGTAGTAATGAAATTTCTGCTAGATTTTGGTTGAAGGAATTTGAGAGATATTTGCTATGGAATTTGAGAGATAATCCAACCTTCATTTGGGATCAAATCTGGTACTTTTCTTGAGTATTTGTCTTTATAAAAATAGCTGATCTATTTTGATGATAAAAAGAGTTATTTTGGTTCAGTTTGGAATGATTTGCATACCCTAGGCAAGTCGCATTTTCCCATAGAAATTCAGATCTGCACTTAATTATTTTTGTATAATTTCTACTACTTGCAATTTTATTTGGGATTTGTGGGAAATCCATTTGGGGTTGAAAAATGTCCATTTGGGGACATTACAATCCCAATCACATCAATGTCGATTTCCAAGTAGCCTACAGCATTTAATTTTCGTCACTAAGTCTTCAAAACACATGTAATATTCTGAGCAACACATAGAGAGTTTGGTACGAGTCCCCAGAGAATGCTAACAAAAAGTTCTCTTTAACTGAATGCATGGATTTGATTTGTTTAGTAGGCCATTAGGGATGCCTAGACATCCTCCGAGTTTTTGGAAAAAGGGTGTCCTCATAATGGCCACTTGAGGAGCTGAAACATTATAGGGACATCATAGTCAATTTCCAGCTATCCAGGGATTTTTCATCGCCATCCTTCGGTCTACAAAATGCATGGGAGTCTGGAGCAGCACCTGAAGGGCAAGGGATGCATCTTGTGGAACACTGCACAAATATGTCCACCTTTAGAACAATGCATGTATTCGATCCCCTGCTTTGTGATGACGTGAAATTCCTTGTGACAAGTTTGCATACACATTTTTTGTTAGGATGGATATCTCCTTAGGTTAATTTTTGTTGCCTCCACAATAGATCAAACACTCTAGAGTCCTCACATACCTAAATGACAGGATTCCTTTTTGCACGTGTGAAACTCAGCAATTTAGTGCCAGAAGATAGTTCTTAGTGTTCTCGACCAGCATGCTAGAGGAAACTTGATAACCTTTTTCACGGTCTCATAAACATCCATGTGGCTGAAGCATGATTGCAATACAGCCAATGACATCAAAATCCATAATAGATTGCTGGAGGAGTTCTTTAAATAGCATCATCCATGAGTATATACATTTAAAAAAAAACATATGATCTATGGACATCATTGTATAAATAGTCTCAAATCAAAAACTTGAGAAAAGAAATCTGGCGCTCTTAGAGATGGACACCTCCAAACAGCATTTACATGTTCTAGCCATTCTTTAAAAGGAGAAAATTGTGAACACAAGAATCAAGATGATTATAAAGAGAGACAGAGAATGTGTCTGTACCCTACACAGAATCCTATATTCAACCTAACCTAAAGATGAAGCTCAACAAAACACCATAAACAACCCACCTATCTGCTAACTGGTTCTTAGTCAACACATATGACATCTATTATTCAAATGACATGCTAATTAATAAATTTTTATTTAAAGTTCTAGGACATAAAATGGTGATGTGGAAAAGACAACAGCTGTTCTTCAGAAAGACTTTGGGAATCCAACTTATGCAAATCACTCCAACAATACAAGTTTACCATCCAAATAGCATGTTTTCTTGTATAAAATCTCCTTTCAACTAGATTACCTGCAAGTTTCAGAAAGACTTTGGGAATCATCAAGAAATAATTGCTGGACAACTATCTGCACCAACCCATTTGTGGTAACCATAGCTCTTTCTGGAACAGCATGGCAAGCCAAATTCCCCATGATTCCCAGGCAAATCTCCTGCAGTCAGACATGGTATTTTAGCAGACCATAACTTGCAAAGATACCTTAAAACATAATTCGAATGAGTTAAGACATTTTACAAAATGTAATTTTGACGGACTCTCATTTACATAAGGCCCATCTGTCATGTCAAGAGAGGATATTAGTAGACCGTGGGCCCCAGGGGATTTCTATTGAGTGACCCCACAGCCTATCAAGAGAGGAAATAGAATAGTAGGTGTAGGCGTGATTCCCCCTTGGGTAGATCAATCTGCTAGTGTGGATGGACTATCCATCTATGATCTAGACTGGCAGCAATATAGATCCCCTCTAAATTGAAAGTGGGACTTTTTCTAAAATTAGTATGAATCTCAGCATGTACAAAGATCTCTAAAGAAAAGTTCAATGCTTTTTGCTACCACAAGAATATATCCATCCTCTAGTTCACCCTTATCCCTAGTAGATTCGAACCTTTTCACTGCATCTAAGTAAAAAAACCTACCATTTTTATTATTCAAAACAATGATGTATTAACCCCTTTTAACTTGCTAACTCCACAAAAGTATTTTAGGAAGGACATCAAGAAGGAAGCATCAATAACATAACGCATAATCCTGTATATTACTGTATGCAGAAATCATAAAATGCAACTATCCATTGAATAGTAATGATCTTATGCTATGTTATAAGGTTCTCCGAATTTTATCGAAGAAGTTTGAAATTCGCCAAACTTAGTATGCATCAAACATGAACTCGAACTTTATCCATTATTTTTACATGGGAAGTTTTTGACATGATTTTGCATTATTTTACAAATGTATGTATATACATATACTGACTGAAAGTAGAGGATAGAAATCTCTCTCCACTCTGTCCCTCTGACATATTTATGCATTTTTTCAAAAAAATAAAAATGATACAAAAAAAATGTTCAAACATAAGGACGTTTTTTCTCAAACTTTATCCCTTGGCGAACTTGAACCGCACTTTATCCCCATCAAACATGAACATGAATTTGAACCTTGTGATTTAGATCCTATGAGACCTCTTCATTCATATATGTGAGTATTTGTTAGATTGTATGTGTGCTATAAGTCCAACTTCAGTAAAAAACCGAAAAGGTAAAAAAAACAATGTTCTTATTGTGAATAAACAGCAGATGGTATGGGAGGACAGACATGAAGAGAAAGGCGATACTGGATCATATTCAAAGCTAAAACAAGTAAAGACAGGAAGAGACAAAGGTGATAGTGAATCATATTCAAAGCCCAAATAAGTAAAGACGGGATGAGACAGACAATAGTGAATCATATTCAAAGCTCGAACAAGAAAAGACAGGAAGAGACAAAGCAATAGAGAATCATACTCAAATCTCAAATAAGTAATATTCGCATTATTATAATCTTCATTTACAATCTAAATTATTTGAGTACCGGAGGCTTGGATGCTTACCCTCATTCTATCTGGTATCAGAAAGCTTAACACAGCGACCAAAACATCCAGTAAGTGATTCTCCACCTGTTCAAAAAAGAACAAACATTAAATTATGCATATAAAAGCATATAGGTCTGCTTAAGACTCCTCTACATAAGCAACTTTCGAATAGTTGACAAATAATTTAAAGATTTTGATACAAATATCAGAAATAGTAGTTGGAGATTGGATTCATTCTCACAATTAAAGGTTGAACAGGAGGCTACGAAATTAAATATCTAGAACAATGTAATCACAAAATCTTCAAGCAGTTTCTCTTTACATTATAGTTTGATGCCAAAAGTATCAGATAATAACTAAACAAGACATACTAACCAGAACATTTGGGAATCAAAATATTGCAGTAATTATAATTAAATTAAAAAACTAAGATATCCAATACTTCGTTGATGATTCAGTTCTTCCTTGAATTTTCAGTATTTTATATTTTAGGCCTGCAATGAAAACTTAGGGCTGAAAGCACCCTTGAGCTTGAAATAATTGTTACTGTGCATGGATAAGAGAACCCCTAAGTTGTTAAAAGTATGGTATATGCTACATACACAAACAATATTGGCTGAAGAAAGCAAAAGTATACATTTCTCGAAAGTGAATATCTAAAACAATGTAATCGCAAAATCTTCAATCAATTTCTCTTTAAATTATAGTTTGATGCCAAAATTATCAGATAATAACTAAACGAGACATACTAACCAGAACCTTCGAGAGTCAAAATATTGCGGCAAATATAATTAAATAAAAAAATTAAGATATCCATACTTCATTGATGATCCAGTTATTCCTCGAAATTTCAGCATTTTACCTTTTAGCCCTGCAACAAAAACTTAGGGCTCAAAGCACCCGTGAGCTTGAAATAATTGTTACTGTGCATGAATAAGAGCACCCATAAGTTGTGAAAACTATGGTATATGCCAGACACATAAACAATATTGGCTGAAGAAACCAAAAGTATACATTTCTTAACTAGCATCCTGTAGCCTACCCAGATAATTATAGAAAGAAGACAGCTTCACTAAAACACAATTCCTTTAAGCAATAATTACTCTGATTTCTAGGCCTTCTCTTTGTTGCATGACATCAACGAGAGGACCAATCTCTCCAGCAGTAAAAGAATATTTTTCTCTTGTTCAATAGCAGCAAAAACATCCCACCAATCCCAATCAACCTCAGGGTAGCTCGTCATGAAACAATGTTCATGAGTTCATTCAAACCTATACCATGAATGCTCAGCTAATTAAATATCCTTTCAACTTCAATGAATCAAACAACACTTTTGGATGATATATACAAGAAAAGAAACTTGTTATCATTGATAAAACATTTGCATAACAACCATATCATCATGCCTAATAGCATATAGAGACAAGAAACCCTCCATGTATACAATATCATAGGAACACGTGCATTACATCTACTCATGAGAAAAGAAGGGAAATGCACCTATAAAAATTTACATGCATTCTGAATGTAAAATATTAAAACTATAACCAACATTCTCATTGCTTTTGCTTGAGAACCTGAAAAACAAATTATATGTGTGTTTTCACAAAGAAAGAAACTTTCCTATGATTTCCTAACTCCTCTTCATTGATGCCACACACCTCCAACATTGTCATAACTGTTCTGTGCAGAGGTGCAACAGCCTTTCCGGAAGATGACAAAACAAGGAATCTGAAAAATCATGAAGTGAGCAGTTGTCATTTTAGTAACGGCTCAATTGTCCCATTGTCTTCCACACTTGTATATTAGTATATTCTTCTGTTACTTGAAGAAGCAAAGATAGCATAGGAAGCACAGTAGTGGAGGGACCTCTTGTAACACATCCAACCTCTCAGATCATTGTACAGAACTATTGCATATACAACCTTGAAACTTATGGTTCTAAGATGGTGTCTATTGTTCTATTTATTTCTCCTCTCATAGCACTGTGATTATATCTTTCAGCCTTTATCAATTCATATACACTCCCACCATAGCACATTTAATCTGTTAAGATTGTATATTTATCAGGTAATTCCTCAGCCATAATTAATGGAATCAGAGCACACACACTTTGTATTACACCCTAGTGGTATTGAATTTCCATCCGAATCCTTCTTTGTTTGTTGGCCCACTCCTACGAGGTCTGATTGCATGAAGCTAGGGCTTGAAACTTCGTGACCCTTCATTATACATTCCTTCACGTCGTCAAATGAACAGAACGACTTCAAATGTGCTTTAAACAATGACAGAAGATGCTTGGCAAAGGCAACAAGAAGATTTGAAAAGGGAGAAACATTCGTTTCCATGGATGAGACGCAATATCCAGGATACCTTGTGAACACACAAGGAGTTCAGGTGGACCCAACCAAAGTCATCGTCATCAAGAAACAGCCTACGGCAAAGAATCTCACAAAGATTCAAAACTTCTCAAGATTAGCAAATTTATAAAAGAGATTTGTACTCAGTTTCTCTCATGTCACTTAAATTCTGAAACAAGCTATTAAAGGTGGTGCCAAAGCAACCTTTACCTGGTTATCCATACAACAGAAAGCACTTGAAGAATTGAAATGAAGACTCTGTTTCATGCCAATGCTCATGTTATTTGAACTTCGGCAACCATTTTAGATAGAGAGTCAAGTACAATGCATCTGAGCATGCACTTGAAGCAGTCCTCACTCACCATAGTCAACCAGCAGGTTACCATAGTTACACATTCACTACCTGGGTAAGGAAATATCCCTTTAATCTTACATATGACTGAGAGCCATATGCCATTGTTTAGGCATATAAGCATTGGAAACACTACACATTGGGAAAGGAGACTGTGATCCACAAATTGCATGAATAATGACATGACAGATGATCTCCGTGTCTTCAGCAGTTCATTTGAAATCAAGTATAACAAGAGATGTGCCAATCCAATAGCTGATTCTTTGAGTCGACCTTTGGTTCAATCTCTTCTCACTTTGCTTGGTGCATGTGGACATGAGACTAATGGTTGGGAAAAATTGTGTACATGTAATTCAGACTTCGCAGAGAATCTAGCGGTAAGTCAATTTTAGATTTCTACTTGCAAGGTGGACTCCTATGCCACCTTGGACACTTATGTGTATCACACCAAGCACGGAAGAAACTAATATGGGAGGCTCATTTCAGTAAGGTTGAAGGAACTTTGGAGATCAAAAGACCCTCTTGGTATTGCAAATGTACTTCTTTTGGCCACAATTCAGATCCGATGTTGCCAAATACATCAAAACATGTACTCCCTGTGCCATCGTCAAACCGATCAACAAGAAGCAAGGTATGTACACACCTTTGTTGGTGTCAACAAAACCTTGGGAATCCATTTCCAAGGACTTTCTCTGAAGCTACCCTCTGGCCAAGCATGCTAACAATTGTCTTTATGTAGTAGTTGATAGATTCTCAAAGAGGACAATTCTCACACCTTGTAAGAAGTCAAATTCAGCTTTTGAAACAGCTCAATTAGATTTTAAGTACGTTTGGATGGATCCACTTTGGATTACTAGCTTCTATCATCTTTAATAGGGATATAAGATTCTTAAACAATTTCTGGAGAACATTTTGGTTTATGATGGGCAAAAAGTTGAAAACATCTACCACATTCCATCCTCAGATTGATGCACAAATAGAAGTTGTAAATAGGATCACGGTGCATCTTCGTAAATGCAATTCAAAGAATTAGCGTGCATGGGATGAAAGTATTTTTCATTCAACATAGTTGCAACAGAGTCTCCACAGCTCTACCGCACAACCCTTTTCAGGGTTGCTTGGGATTTCAACCTTTGGCACCCATTGATATATCTTAACCTATGCCACAATCAACCATAGTAACTCCTCCATCTCAAAAGAAAGCTAAAAAAGCCAAGTTCGTTGAAAACATAAACACAATCAGCAACAACTACAAACCATTTTGCGAAAAGCTAATGCTAAATACAAGAAGCGCCACAATCTGCATCGAGTGCCACACACTTTTCACGTTGGGGATCAAGTATGGCTTCGTTTGCAAAAGGAAAGACTTGCACAATGTTACCGCAAGCATCATCCACTTTTGTACATGCCCTACACCATCACCAAGCAAATAGGAGATAACACATTCAAGCTCAATCAACCTCCCTATCTTGCACTACATCCAGTCTTCAATGCACAACTCTTCCGCCACTATTTTTCACCTTTATTGGACATTTCAAATATTGCACCAACTTCAGCGGCAAAGATTAATCCTACTTGAATGAAAACCTAGGCGATCATGATAATAAATCTCCCTCATTGGTACCTATTTCCTCGGATGCCAGGTCCGTGTAGAAGTGCATTTTCTAGTCAAAATTAAATCATATGCATTTCAGTATCTCTTCATATGGGGTTTTTTTACTTTAAATTTGTTGGCTAGATTTTCGACTCATGAACCATAGTTCTGTATTTGTCAATTAGAGTATGCTAGTATCTATATGGGGTTTTACTTTAACTGTAACTAATGAACCATAGTTATGTTTCTGAAAAAGGAAATATTTATAGAAGAAGGGAATTATATAAACACGAGAAGAAATGGGAAGATGTGCATCCCAATCAATAGATAACGAGTTGATTGCATGCACATAGAAGAAACCAATAGATATAAACACGAAATTATAAGCAAAGGCAGCTCTAGATCTAGATCTAAAATAACACAAAGTTTATTAAAGATCTAAGATATAAAAGCTAGAAACAAATACACCGTGACACAAAGTTCTCCCAAAATCTGCTCCTGTATATTCCTTTGCTTAGTGGCTCTCGAGGGTTTCGGCCAAAGTCTGGAACACAAGAATGTTTAACTTAAAATTCGATCATTAACCCGAAGGTTCTTCCTCTACTTATAGAATGTAGAGGGGCAATTACAAGTCGGAAGCTTTTAGTTGAACTGGCACATGTGGAAGTCGGAAAGGAAACAATTCGCAAATCTCCCTCCTGGAATTCCTCTTTGCATGACATGCATGATTTGCAACTGAAAATAGAACCTTCTATTTTGCACGTCTGCCACCTATCTCCAAGTAGTTGACTTCTTCAAGTAATGGCTTTTAAACCAATCACTTAAGTTGTATAATTTAATTGATCGCTCAATTATTTTGTCGGAGGAAATAAGAAAGAAGAAGAAAGAGGAAAGCTGCAGTCTTGTCCTTTTTCATATTCTGCATGCAGCTGATTCTTTTGCCTTTGATTCTCAAACTAGATCTGGATTAGATGAAGCGGTTTGGATCTGGAAGCAGTGGATGCGGAAGCGGGATGGAAAGCGGCTTGCTTGGGTATTGCCTTTGACATGTCTTCCTTATCCTTGAAGCTTTTGCAGTTCTTCTCCAGTAAATGCCTCAGTGCAATGTTTGCCGTAAATAACTCATCATTTTTATTTTTAATTGCATATGAGCAATTAAAAATTCTGGAAAGCACTCTGGGTGAATGCAACTTCAATGAAGGCTTCAATTGGAAGATTGGAAGCACATGCACAAGATCCTGGAAGAAATTTTCCACGCATTGACTTCTTCACGGGTTGCATTTGAAACAAGAGGATGAATTTTTGCTAGAAGCTTTTGCAATTATGAGATCTGGATCTGGATGCGGATTTGTCTCTCGATTTGTCTCGACAAATCTGGAAGTAATGCATGATTCGTTGAGCTTTCTCTTTCATCCTTTGCCATGGTATGAATCAATCTTTGTCTGAAACAATTCTTTTCTCTTTATTTGCGGAATTCTTCAAAATTGCTGCGATCTGATAATTCTTGATTCGGAGGATATATTCATGTATTGGACATTGATTTAAGCTCCCTTTCTCTTATAAAAGCACATGTGATGAATTCCTGATTAATTCAAAGATGGCAACCGGACATGAGCAGTGGATTTTAATCATAAAAATCTGCATAATTCAAGCCTATTGCCCCAAATTTGATGTTTTATTTGCATGCAAAGCAAGCATGAATTTTACCAACTTCACCTGAGCACCTGTATCACTTATGCAAACAATTATCCAGACACAAATCAACCTCCTTCAACCTGTGCGCCAAAATTGGAAGCTTTTAACATTAATTTCACCTTCTTTTGAGCAAAAATCCTCTCTCAAATGGGGCGCACTTTTCCTCTGGGCTGCACTTCTCTGCTTGTGAATTAATTAATTCATCCTTATGGCAGCCCCTGCTTATATAATCCTCATGATTCTATAATTAATTAATGCCTTTCCTATTCCTGACAATTAATTAATTAATTAATAAGCTTTCACTCTTCAAATGGGGCGCCTATTTTGTGCATGCTCATGGCTGCCATTAAATAAATTAAATTTATTTAATTTTAGACTTTACTTCCAGTTAACTCAAGCCTCACAGTATGCTTTGACCTTAGCCACTTTGAAAATAGAATTAATTTAATCATTTAATACTTTAAAAGTATTATTTCTCTCCCAAATGGGGCACTTTTTTGACATGAAGGGGCTGCATTAAATAAATAAATTTATTTAATTTTAGAATTCTATTTTTAAATTCCTTTTGTCCACTTTCCTTTGTTGACTTTTCCACAAGCACTTTGGCGCCAAAATTGGGTGAATAAATATTAACAAATATTTATTTAATGCATTATTATTCACCCAGGTGGGTCGCACTTTTGGAATAAAGAATTTCTATTTTTAAAAGTCAATGTGACAATGGGATTATTTACCTGCAAGGCAGCCACAAAAATCCCATGATTCACTTAAGTCATTTGACTTTCATAATGGGATTATTTACCTGCAGGCAAGTAATAAAATCCCATGATTCACTTAAGTGATTTGATTTCTTTTATTCCAATAGAATTTTTACCTTATAGGGGGTAAAAAATTCCGCCTCTCTTTGCCTCTAATTTTCCCATTGTGACTTAAGTGGCGTTGCTTCCATGGGAAAAAGTACCTGTTTGGCGGTACAAAATTCCCACCTGCCTTGCTTTCTTCCCAAAATCCCATGATCCACTTGAAACCCTCTTTTTCCAAAAATGCGGCCAGCCCGAAAAACTTTTTGGTGCGCGACTTCGTCTTTTCCAGAGAGAACCGGACCTCGATGGCGAATTCCTTTTGCACAACGTGCGTATGTGATCTCCGATACTCCGGGCGAAATCGGGCCAAGCCCGGCAAAGGAATTGATCTAGAGAAATTTCACGAGAAAAGCAAAGCGGGAAAACACAAAAACACAAAAGTTGCGGAAGTTACAAATAAAGCCCGGGATTCATTCTGGTTAAAACCCTCTTGGTATATGGGAATAACGATATGTACGATCCAACGAGAGTTAAACCGGAGCACAAATTGCCTCAAATGGGCTCAAAATAATTAAATACAAATTTCCCATGAGCAAACCCCTAGCTATAAATAAAACAATTTTGGGCATCTGGGTATTTGTCGAAAATGGCTAATATGGCTCCTTGGGAATATCTTGACACAATACTGAACTTTACAATAATAAAACACAAAAAGCGACCCATTATTTTAAAAGTATGAAATTTTTTTATAGGGTAGTCTCAGTTTCGGGATGAAATCAGGGGACACCGATCGCTCCGTCTGTGGACATCTTTTTCTCTGTCAGAATGACAAGGGAAAAGATGAGATCCCAACATCTCTGGTTTCGTATCTTGTCTTTTGGGCACGGGGTCAGGCAAACAAAAACAACACAACACAAAAACAAAACAAGGAAAACAAACAAAGTTTTATTTATATACATACGAGTTTTACCTACTTTTTATATCGGAAAAGCTTCAGATGTTTTGCCCATTGAAAGGAAGTGGTAACTCAATTCCATCCCGGTAGGCAAGGAAGAAAGTATCCATTCCTGCAGCTCTTTTGATCACGAAGGGCCCTTTCCAGAGTGAATCAAATTTGTCGTGCATGCCCTTCGGTTCATGTCTCTTGTCCCACCAGAGTACCCAGTCTCTGATCTTGAACTTCCTTTCTCTGGCCTTCTTGTCAAATACTTTGGGCAAGTCCTTATCAACTTCATCTGGTGGTGGCTCATCCTTTCTTCTCTCCGTGGCGGGTAAGTCTGCATCAACTTGCTCCGTTCCCAGATTTATTTGCTGCATTTCTGAGGAAGAACTATCACCATATTCTTTGTTCTTCTTCAGGTACTGATCATGCTTGTTGAAAGTCTCCACTAAGGAAACTAAACCCTTGGGGATTTTGTTACCTTTTGGTTGGATTACTCCACTACTGTCATCATAACTGGATCAGTTTTTTCTATGATTGTTTTTCATGGTGGTGATTTACTCCCTTCAACATGCAGACATGCAGATGTTTGTTCAGGGACTTTGGGGCGGTAGACCATCTCCACTTTATAGTTTCCTTGTCTTGAATATGGACGGTGGTCTATCCGGATTCAATAGTGCAGTGTGACTGCCAAAGAATCTACCTTGGAGTTCTGATTGGTTGGAATGAAGTCGATAGAGAAGGCTGCAAAATCGAATGTGGCAAAAAGCACTTTATCTTTGTAATGCTCCAACTTATCTCTTTTGACTTGACTTTGCCCTCGAACCTACTTTACTAGAAGTTCAACATCTCCTTGGGCTTTGAGGAGTTTTACTCCTTTCTTTTTAGCTTGCTCCATTCCTAGAAGCAATGCTTCATACTCCGCCGTATTATTGGTGTTCTCGAACATCAACTTGTGGGAGTATGGAAATATCTCATGATCTGGAGATATTAGTAGAAACGCATGACTCTGATCCAAAAGAACAACATGTGCCTTTAAACTCCAAAGTCCAAACTTTTTCTTCTTCTTTTTTGGCTCTGCTCTGGTTGAAGTTCTGGCTCTGGAATGTCTTTATCCATTTCCAAGAAATAGACCCCACGGTCAGATTCTGAAAAAGAATCTGAGATCTAGGATCCTCAAATTTTGTAACCGTGTACTTGGACTTCTTTTCGGCTCCAACTTATGGTTAAGCCCTTTGATAGGAATATGCGCACAGGACCAATCCATCTTTACTTCTCCTCCCAACTCTTTGCAGAAGTTTTTGCTCAACAACATCCCGTAGGAGACAGGAATATCTGCAACTAAAATTGTCATCTTTAATCTTTTGTCAGGAAAAGCTGCCAGAACAACTTGTGCATCTTTGATTTGTCTGATTAAAGGGACTTGTCTCTCCATGGAGTAACACCTTTTTATGGTCTTTGTCAAGGTAAGCCCAAGAGCATCTGCAACTTTAGCTGGCATGACATTGTCAGAAGCACCCGAATCTAAAATGCAATTGCTTAACTTGAAACCATTAAGCAATAAGGAGACATAGAAAGGTTCCACTCTTTCAGAAGATGGTGAGGATTTAACAACTGCAGTGTTGTTTTGTGGAGGAGTATCTTTGGGCTTAGGCAAAAGGCCTTTTGATGTATTGGATTGTCTGGTGATTGTACATATTTGACTAGCCTATTTAACTGCTCAGGAAAGGCTCTCAAGTATTCAACTTCTGACATTTGAACTCTAGTTTTCTTGGCATGATCAATAATGTCAAAAGAAGAAATAGATTCAGATACCTGAGCTGCTTTCTGTGGTTGAGATGAAGAACTCATGCTTACTTCCGGGAGCTAAGGAAGAAGGCAAAGGGATGCCCCTTCTTTGTTCATCTGCTAATGCTTCAGCTTGGCGAGTTTGTGATCTTGTAAGTACTGCATATGTATGACCATGATCATCTTCATGAAGTTTCTCATCGTCATGTTCAAATTTGTAGTTTAGGTAATTAATGTTGGAGTCGCCAGCAGGACCTATAAAATCATCATTCTCGAGCTGATCAGCGTCAGCTTCTGGTCTTCTTCATTCATCTCCACGTTGTTTAGGAGCAACTTCAATTGCTAATCTTTGGGAACCAGCAATGCGGTTCGGTTGTTGAAATTTCGAGCAAGGGGCAGTGTTGTTGCCTTGAGCCATTTGAGCCATTTGTTTCTTCATCTGCATCATCTCATTTGCTAACTTTTGTAGTAGTGAATCGGAAGTAGTAGCAGAGGATGAACTTTCAGCTCTAGAAGTGTTGCTCTTTATCTTTCCAGCCATGATGAGGTCGTCTTCAATTTCAACCGCCATGTTTTGAGGCTTATTTAACAAATCAACGGGGCGTGCTCTTCGCGATTGATAGCTTACTTGAAGAAAGCATTGATGAAGAACACCTTTTGATTCTCATCATTCGAGAAGCGAGAAAGCTGGAATTTTGTACGATAATCTTTGGAATTTTGCAATAAAATCCCGCATGTGCTCATGTGGCTCCTTCTTCAACTAAGTGAGTTGAGTAATCAATGTATTGGAATCTTGGTGGTTTGAATCTTTTCAGGAACACATCCCGCATAGTAGCCCGATTGGTTATGGTGCCGAGGAGCTAGCGGTAGAACCATTCTCCGGCCAAGTCATGCGAGTCTCATGAAGAGTCGGATAGATACATCTTCATGTTCATTCTGCAAGCACTCCACGAGGATATGAAAAACGCAGCCAAGTGGTCATCTAGGATTACTGCTTGCCATCTCGAAAGAATTTTGAAAATTCTTTCTCGTCCCTTTAGGTAGATCATGCATAGGAGGAGTCAAGTTTAAGGTCCCAAAGGCTGCCCCCATGGAAAGTTGCTCTCCATGGGATTTGCCATGTGAAAGGGGTCGTCTTCTCCTGTGTAGACTTGATGAATAATTCCAGGCTTGATTATCTTGAAGATGATGATGATGGCGGGCACTCTCTTCTTTGAGAATATCTAGATCTGCAGGAGGATTTTGAACTTGCTTCTGGTGAAATGATCGGATCTTCCTTGCGCCTTCACGGATCGGGTGAATGGAGCTTGAGATTTGTATGGAAAACACTCGATCTTGAAAATTTTGTGTTGTTCCCAGTAGTCGCCAAAAGCTGTGTTGGCTAGATTTTACTGCATAGCATAAAACCTAGCGATCATGAGATAAATCTCCCTCATTTACCGGTGAGGCTCCGTGTCGATTTGTCAATTAAAATATGCTAGTATCTATATGGGGTTTTACTTTAACTGTTCAGCTCATGAACCATAGCTGTACAGTTCTGCAACAAGTAAGCAAGCTTGTTTAAGAAAGGAAATATTTATAGAAGAAGGGAATTATATAAACATAGAAGAAAAATGGGAAGATGTGCATCCCGATCAATAGATAACAAGTTGATTGCATGCACATAGAAGAAACCAATAGATATAAACACAGAATTATAAGCAAAGGCTAGCTCTAGATCTAGATCTAAAATAACACAAAGTTTATTAAAAGATCTAAGATATAAAAGCTAGAAACACAATACACCGTGACACAAAGTTCTCCGGAAATCTGCTCCTGTATATTCCTTTGCTTCAAGTGGCTCTCGGGGTTTCAGCACAAAGTCTAGAACACAAGAATGTTGCTTACAAATTCTGATCATTAACCCAAGGTTCTTCCTCTACTTATAGAATGTAGAGGGGCAATTACAAGTCGGAAGCTTTTAGTTGAACTGGCACATGTGGAAGTTGGAAAGGAAACAATTGGCAATCTCCCTCCTGGAATTCCTCTTTGCATGACATGCATGATTTGCAACTAAAAATAGAACCTTCTATTTTGCACGTCTGCCACCTATCTCCAAGTAGTTGACTTCTTCAAGTAATGGCTTTTAAACCAATCACTTAAGTTGTATAATTTAATTGATCGCTCAATTATTTTGTTGGAAGGAAATAAAAAAAGAAGAGAGGAAAGTTGCGAGTCTTGTCCTTTTTCATATTCTGCGCATGTAAGTGATTCTTTTGCCTTTGATTCTCACCAAGGATCTGGAGAAGCTTAGATTTGGAAGTGGATGAAACAAGTTGGATCTGGAAGCGGTGGATCTAGAAAGTGATTGCTTGCGGGTATTGCCTTTGACATGTCTTCCTTCTTATCCTTGAAGCTTTTGCAGTTCTTCTCCAGTACATGCATCAGTGTAATGTTCGCCGTAAATAACTCATCATTTTTATTTTTAATTGCATATGAGCAATTAAAAATTCTAAAAGCACTCAGGTGAATGCAACTTGATGAAGGCTTATTTGAAGATTGGAAGCACATGCACAAGATCTGGAAGAAATTTTCCACGCATGCTTGGCTTCTTCACGGGTTGCATTTGAAACAAGAGGATGAATTTGTTGCGGAAGCTTTTGCAATTATGAGATCTAGATCTGGATCGGATCGTGTCTTTGTCTGTCAACAAATCTGGAAGTAATGCATGATGTCGTTGTGAGCTTTCTTTTTCATCCCGCTTTGCCATGGCCATATCTATCTTTTGTCTAAGCAATTCTTTTTCTCTTTATTGCGAATTCTTCAAAACCAGTGCGAGATCTGGATAATTCTTGATTCGGAGGATATATTCAATGTATTGGACATTGATTTAAGCTCCTTTCTTTTATAAAAGCACATGTAAAGCACCTTAATTGCACAACATGAGCAGTGGATTTTAATCATTAAAATCTGCATAATTCAAACTGCTTGCCCCAACAATTATCATGCACACAAATTTTACAACCTCCTTGACACTGTATCACTTATGCAATTATCCAGAGACCTGAAATCAACCTCCTTGAATGCAAAATTCTGGAAGCTTTTAACATTAATTTCACCTTCTTTTGAGAAAAAATCCTCTTCAAATGGGGCGCACTTTTCCTCTGGGCTGCACTTCTCTGCTTATGAATTAATTAATTCATCCTTATGGCAACCCCTACTTATATAATCCTCATGATTCTATAATTAATTAATGTCTTTCCTATTCTACAATTAATTAATTAATTAATAAGTTTCACTCTTGAATGGGGCGCTTATTTTGTGCATGCTCATGGCTGCCATTAAATAAATTAAATTTATTTAATTTTATACTTTTTCTTCCGATTAACTCAAGCCTCACAATATGCTTTGACCTTAGCCACTGAAAATAGAAATTAATTTAATCATTTAATACTTTAAAAAGTATTATTTCTCTCCCAAATGGGGCTGCATTAAATAAATTAAATTTATTTAATTTTGGAATTCTATTTTTAAATTCCTTTTGTCCACTTCCCTTTGTTGACTTTTCCACAAGCCTAGGCGCCAAAATTGGGTGAATAAATATTAACAAATATTTATTTAATGCATTATTATTCACCCAAGGTGGGTCGCACTTTTTGGAATAAAGAATTTCTATTTTTAAAAGTCAACTGTCAATGGGATTATTTACCTTGCAAGGCAGCCCTGAAAATCCCATGATTCACTTAAGTAGTTTGACTTTCATAATGGGATTATTTACCCTGCCAGGCGGGTAATAAAATCCCATGATTCGCTTAAGTGATTTTCTTTTTATTCCTGATAGGAATTTTTACCTGCAGGCGGGTAAGAAATTCCCACACTCTTTGCCTCTAATTTTCCCATTGTGACTTAAGTGGCGTTGCTTACATGGGAAAAAGTACCTGTTTAGCGGTACAAAATTTTCCCACACTGCTTTGCTTCAAAAATCCCATGATCCACTTCAAACCCTCTTTTTCCAAAAATGTAGCCAGCCCAGAAGAAACTTTTTGGTGCACGACTTTGTCTTTTCCAAGAGAACCAGATCTCCGATGGCGAATTCCTTCTGGCACAACGTGCGTATGTGATCTCCAGATACTCCAGGCCAAAATCGGCCAAAGGAACTGATCGAGAAAAATTTCACGAAAAAGCGAAAGCGGAAAACACAAAAACACAAAACGTTGCCAGAAGTTACAAATAAAGCCCAAGATTCATTCTGGTTAAAACCCTACTGGTATATGGGAATAACGATATGTACGATCACAACAAAGTTAAACCGGAGCACAAATTGCCTCAAACGGGGCTCAAAATAATTAAATACAAATTTCCCGCAGGCAAACCCCAGCGATAGAATAAAACAATTTTGGGCATCTGGGTATTTGTCGAAAATGGCTAATATGGCTCCTTGGGAATATCTTGACACAATACAGAACTTTCTGGCAATAAAACACAAAACGACCCATTATTTTAAAAGTACGAAATTTTTTCGAGATAGGGTAGTCTCAGATTTCAGGGTGAAATCTGGGGACACCAGTGGAAATCTGATAGTGGTTAGACATTTTGTAAGACATCCAACCTCTGCAATCATTGTATAGAACCATTGCGAGAATATATGATCTTACTGACTTACAATTCTAGCAGTTTAATTGTTTCTCATCATCTCATACCATTTTGACTATATCCTTCGTCTTTTATTATGTATAAGTGTGTTTATCCACCGTGCACCTCTTGGGCCTTGGACCAAGATTGAATTAAAAAAAATCAAGAAAGAATACTCCTCAAGAAATGTTAAATTAAATAATAGTATTGCAAGGAAAAAAGCTGCTACGGTGTTAGTGCATGTACGAATGGAAAGTTTGTTAAAACATGTCATGCTTGGTTACATGTGGCTTGAACAAGTCAAAATTATAGATGATTTGGAATACAACCATCATTATAAAATTGGGAAGAGCGCTATTTAGTAACTATGGATACATTAAGACAAAAGATAGTTGGCAAAAAGCAATCTAGTTCAAGTGATAGATCAAACTCGAGAGAATGAATATCATCATGATGAAAAGAGTGTAGTCTATAGACACACCAAATTAACTTTGTTTTGAGTGTTGCATATTACCACCCGGTTTATACCATCCAATGATAATGCCCATTCTTGTGTTGTATAGAGAACATGATTATCTCGAGCTATTGAACCACTTTATATTATTTTTGATTTCCTTCATGCTCTCTTTTTTAATTTTTAACTTATAGTCTTGTCATTATTCTTTCTCCTGTGTCGCTTTCTATTCAAAGCATCTCGCCTTCAACAAAAACATGCCAAATGTTGAGCCTCATCATTTTCTATATTTGTTACTATTGGCCACTCCACTTTGAACGCATTTTGACCCCTTTTCCTCATTTCTCGGTTTGTCACTATTTCGTTTCTTACAATTTTGGCCTAAACCCCATTACTTTCTGCCAAAATCTTCCCGCATTGTGCATTTTCACATGATTTTCCAATCCTCTTTTGTTTCGGGTTATTTCAAGTTCCTATGAATAGGCTACGTAATGTCCCCTTCTCCAAGCTAGTCGTTTCAAAGACCTTGAGCCCATTCCACTTCTCGTGGGCAAAAAGGAAAGAGTAAGGGAAGTTAATCTCATGATTTTCAGTTGTTTTTGTGAGCTTTGCATTATTTTTAAGTAATTTTCTAAGTATAGTCCTTGGCGGGGATAGTAGAAAAGCCAATTGAAAAATAAAAGAAAAAGAAACTATTATGTCACCAAGGAGGTCGGTCTTCTTTAAGGGATTCTATTTGGTTTTTGGTACCACCTCTACCTATTTAAAGGGGTCGCTTGGCTTAGAGCAGGTTATGCTTCTTTTGGAATTTATTCTTTTAGAGTGAGAGCATGTTTTGCTTTCTCTCTCATCCATTGAGGACGAAAAACTCTCTTGGAAGACCTATTGAGAACAAAACCTCTCAATAGTGGGCTGGTTTGAGGACGAAACCCCTCAAGCTTGCAAAAGGGTGATCTCATAAGGAGTTGTATTCAGTTTTGAAGGCATTTTCAGCCCTTCCCAAGGGTGGCGAATTGCCCTAAGGTGGATTTTGAGGTATTCTAGGGCACAATAACTTCAAATTCAGCCATCATTGTGTTCCTCCTATTTTTAGCAGCTGGAATCTTCAATTTGGGGCTTGGAATCCTTCATTTCCAGCCATATTTGTAAGGGTATTCACCGTTGATTAATTTCCAGCGGATATTAAATATGTAAAAATGATATATTTTCCCCTTTTCCAAATTAAAAATAATTAATAATATTTTAAGTTGGGCCCAGCCAATTCTTATTTTGGGACAACTTCATATTATTATTATTAAAATAAAAAGTATTTTTAAATACTAAAATAAAAGAAAAAGGAGAGTTCATCCCTCTTTAGGAGGGAAAAGCAAATATTAAAAAAGAAATAAAGAGGCCTACATGGAGCACTCCACAAAGAAAGAAAAGTAAAGGCTATAAAAGCAAATGATGGGGGCTCATTTGTGGACATCATCTTATGAATTATATACTTCTCTTTATGAAATTGGAGCATTGAACTCTCATTTTCACCCCTTTGAGGACGAAAACCCTTATTGGATCCTACTGGGGACGAAAACCCTCAATAGTCAAGACACTTGAGAATGGAAACCCTCATTTGTTGAATTGGTGACTTCATCTGGGAGTCAAATTGGAGCTTCAAAATTCAGAATTTCCTAACGACAAGGGTTTTTATCAATGTAAGGCAACACATTCAAGCTAGGGTACGCTTTTGGGGGCTGCCACATTCATTTTCAGCTTGATCTACCCATTTGGAGATTTCGAGATCACTTTTTAGTGGGTTTTCATGGTTGGAAAATTGTGATTTCACTCTCATTGGATAGTTGGAAATTTGTGATTTCACTTTCATTGGATAGTTGGTCTCTTCAAGATCATTTTGAGTATTGGTTTGTGTTAAAACTCCAACTATTGATGGAGTTATGAATTTTAGAAGTTTCATTGCATTTGCACTTGAAATAAATTTATAAAATACAAATTTGCTCCAGATTTCATCTTGTTGGATTTATTGAGTATTTGGGATATTTCTATGTTAATTTCTAGTCCATATTGCATGAGAATGGATGCCATTAAGTGTTGTTACAGTTCGTTGCATTAGGAAGACTTGTTTATTTACTTTCAGCTACTTTTAATGATGTATGATGCCCTAAAAGTGTAATTTCATGTTCGTTGCTAGGGTTTCTAATATTGTTAGATCTGTTATAAAAATCAGATTATTTTCAGTTGGGATTTGTGTAAATTCCTTGTTGGTGTGGTTCAGCACTAAAAAGGAACATTACCGTGGTATCAAAGCTCTGGTCTTCCCAGCCTGAGGGTTTTCTTGCCAGAAGATAAATAGCAGATAGAATTTTTGGCTATGATAGATTCGAAAGGCTTGCCCTAGGGCAAAAAGATTGGTCATTAAAATGGTGCAGCTGATCCATACCCTTGAAGATCCGAATGGTGGAAGAATCTCTTCAAAGGGATTCAATAATACTCAACCATCCAAAGTGGACAACATTGTTACATGGTATGAGGAGTATAGGGCTCTTTCGGAGAAGATTCGTAATGCCATGTTATTTTCGAGTTTGTGGGAGTAAGCAAAGGAAAAATCAAGGCCCAAGCCTAGGTCGCAAGCTGCACAAAAGAAAAATTAGGGCTGCAAGTAATGGAGAAGAAACAGCCAATAGAAGAAACAACCAATAGATGAATCCATGGTGCAAGTTGAAGAGGGAGAAAGAAAAATCAGATTCACACGGTGTAGAAGAAAAAATGAAGGTTGAAGCTCAATTACCAAAGGACAAGGAAGATATTCATGATTCCGGCAAGACTCGCGAGGTGGTTCCTTACATGTCTCAACAAAGTGCTTCAACAAATTCTCATAAAGACAACTAAAGGTATGAACGTAATTTAGATTTGTTGCTTTCCATCATACCATTTCAGATTTATAGTCATGGACAATTTGTTAAAAAGGGTGACTTTGTGATGAGTTTTAGGTTCCACAATAAGTCACATGAAATGGATGATCATCATGGTACTAAAAAGGGAGGAAATTCAGAATTACAACGGGATAACGGGTTTAAAATGTTGGATGATCTTGTTAAGAGGCATGCCCATGAAATGACGGTCTCTCTAGATGCCCATGATAATTTCCAGCTGGCTGGACAGTTCCAAATAGCAGTGACCAAGGAGCAAATTGATGGGGGTATCCACAAAGAACAATCCCAATTTCGTCATCATCCAAAGAAAGGTAAAAATCCTTTGATGTTCTATGATAGTTTATTGAATTCTAATGGTCACTCAGGGAAGTCACATAATGAAGTCAAATCAGATTTACTAAGGACCTAAGAGGTTGACATCATACGTGAAAGAAGGGCACCATTAGAGTATTTTTTTACTATTGTTCCTAACTCAGAAATTTTGAGTCATAACAGTGTCGTAGGCAGCCCCTAGTATAAGATTATCTTAGTTTGTTGCTTGTTGATATGTCATTGTTGGTATGTTACCCTCACACACAGCTGGTTGGGGAAGGTGATCAGATTTCATGTTTGTTATGTCCTCCTATGTCACCGCTGATTGGACATCATTATGCACCTCATACTCCACGGAATAATGAGGTAAGTACTTTTGTTGTGTGGATTCTTGGGCTCAATTTCAAAATCGTTTCCGCATGTAGAATATAGGTGCAATGTTGGGAGGATATCTATGTTTGAGGCATCAAGGGCATGTTGGTAAGTCTGATTTTCCATTCCATGATTCCATGAATATGGAAGAGCTAGAGAGAATATGGTGGAAGGGCAGCACCCTTACTCTAAAGTGTGGCACACATACTTATCATCCATTCCGGGTGAAGGGTCTTCTTCATAACCAAGGGGTCACTATGCTTGTAGAGAATGGCACCATCATACCTTGCACAAAGAAAATAGTACAACTGTCAATTCTCTTGGGAGATCATGAGGTATGTGATGAATTTTTCTGATTGAACTAGCTAATAAGAAAATTGTTCTTGGGGTTCAATGGTTGCAAACATTGGGGAGTTCACTTATAAATATCATGATGAAGAACTAAAATTCTGTGACAAAGCTGAGAAATCAGAATTCATGGCATGAGGAAAGAAGTGAATGTTGAAACAAATCTTGGGAATCACATTGTGGGCTGCTCTCATGCATAACAACTAACTGGAAAATTATTATCACTGCTAGATATGTCAAAAATCAGTTTGCTAATGACATCATGGAAGGAGTTTGCAAGAAGGAACAACATAGGACAGCTGTTTTGGGGCAGCAAGTAAGGCACTTGCAATCAGAAAATTCTCCACAACAAAGGTTGCTCACACTTGGTAAGAATGTTTATTATTATAAAGTGAATTCCGAGGAGCATATTGGGGTGAAAAACACCACTTTCAGCCATAGATATAGAGTTGGTTTGAGTCAATTCCAAGTTGACTATGGCATGGAGATTCCAGATGACCTTATGAAAAACAAGGTAAAAGCTTCTCCTTCTACTAATTTTTACGATTCTTGCATTTTATTTATAAGGAAACTTATGCGGAGGCATATGAAGTTTATTGTACCTTCTAGCACCATAGTGAAGGATGAGTTGCTACAAAAAGGCCACATCTCTAAAGTACAATAGTTAGGAGAGTTGTCTTGGGTTGACAGAATGAGAAAATCTGTATCCCATGGATGCAATTGTATGGACAGCTGCCCAAGGTATTGAAAAAAATTACCATGTCATTAAGGTACTTTCAGCTATTGATTCAAAAGAAAGTTTTTTGGGCTATGTTGGTTATGTAGCTGATCACAACTGTCTCAATATTTTACCAGCTTTCATGACATGCTCAATGGTGCTCCTAAGCAACCGCTTCACAGCAAGAAAACACCTTTTAACAGCCACAACATAGATGAAAACATTTGCATTAGAGTGGGGTATGAAGAGCTTCATCATAGAAGGTCACTAGGTACAAAGGAATTGCTGTTTGGGAAGGAATTTCAAGCATTTCATGACTGTTATAGTCACTATACAGCCCCCATACAATCAGTTTGGTGCATTTCTAACTTGTTCTTTTCACCTTTTTGGGTCATAAAAGGACACCTAGGCAATTGGAAGTTGTGTTTCCTACATCTAGACCATCTTGTGATATTTTGTGCAAGTAAAAGTGGAATTCCAGTCACCTTCATTCTGATTTTTGAAAGAGAAAAGCAAGATTACATTGGTATTTGGGACAGCATGAGGGAAATTGTGGACAACCAATGCTTGGATGGTAATTGTAAGGCCTTGGCAAGCAAAGAAGAAGAGTTGGCCATCGTATCCACAGAGCATGAGTGGAGGAAGAAGGGAACACATTTTTTCTTTAATGAGTTTGCTTCATGTGCAGGTACATCAAAGAAGGAGCCACATAGATTTATTTGGGATCCAGGAGCTCACATTTTGCTTGAGGACAAGCAAATTTGGGGAGGGAGGATTGTAATGTCCCCTTTTCTAAATTAAAAATAATTAATAATATTTTAAGTTGGGCCCAACCAATTCTTATTTTGGGACAACTTCATATTATTATTATTATTAAAATAAAAAGTATTTTTAAAAACTAAAAGAAAAGAAAAGGAGAGGTCGTCCCTCTTTAGGAGGAAAAACAAATATTAAAAATAAATAAAGAGGCCTACATGGAGCACTCCACAAAGAAAGAAAAGTAAAGGCTATAAAAGCAAATGATGGGGGCTCATTTGTGGACATCATCTTATGAATTATATACTTCTCTTTTGGAAATTGGAGCATTGAGCTCTCATTTTCACCCCTTTGAGGATGAAAACCCTCATTGGATCCTATTGGGGACAAAAACCCTCAATAGTCACAACACATGGGGACGGAAACCCCCATTTGTTAAATTGGTGACTTCATTTGGGAGTCACGTTGGAGCTTCAAAATTAAGAATTTCAAAACGACAAGGGTTTCAATCGGTCTAGGGCACGCTTTTGGGGACTCGCCACATTCATTTTCAGCTTGATCTACCTATTTGGAGATTTCGGGATCACTTTTCGGTGGGTTGTCATTGTTGGAAAATTTTGATTTCACTTTCATTGGATTGTTGGTCTCTTCATCTTGCTTGATTTATTGAGTATTTGGAATATTTCAATGTTAATTTCCAACCCATATTGCATGAGAATGGATGCCATTAAGTGTTGCTACATTTCGTTGCATTAGGAAGACTTGTTTATTTACTTTCAGCTCCTTTAAACGATGTATGATGCCCTAAAAGTGTAATTTCTTGTTCATTGCTAGGATTTCTAATATTGTTGGATCTGCTATTATAAAAATCATATTATTTTCAGTTGGGGTTTGTGTAAATTCCTTGTTGGTGTGGTTCAGCCCTAAAAAGGGACATTAGAGTGGTATCAGAGCTCCGGTCTTCCCATCCTAAGGGTTTATTGCAAGAAGATAAATGGTGGATAGAATTTTTGGTGATACTAAATTCGAAACACTTGCCCTAGGACAAGAAAGATTGGCCAATAAAATAGCTCAGTAGATCCATACCCTTCAAGATCCGAATGGTGGAAGGATCTCTTCAAAGGGAGTCAATGATACTCGGCCATCCAAAGTGGACAACATTACTACATGGTATGAGGAGTATAGGGCTCTTCCGGAGAATATTCGTGATGCCATGTCATTTTTTGAGTTCGTGGGAGTAAGCAAAAGAAGATCAAGGCCCAAGCCTAGGTTGCAAGCTGCACAAGAAGAAAAATTAGGGTTGTAAGTAATGGAGAAGAAACAACCCATAGAGGAATCCACGGTGCAAGTTGAAGAGGGAGAAATTGTGGAACTTGAGCCAAAGAAGAAAGAAAAATCATATTCACACGATGTTGAAGAAAAATTGAAGGTTGAAGCTCAATTGCCAAAGGACAAAGAAGATATTCATGATTCCGACAAGACTCGCGAGCTGGTTTGTCATGTCCCTTTTTCAAGACAATTTCATTTGAAGACCTTGACCCATTTTTCTTCCTCATGGGTCCAAGCGAACAAGCTAGAGGAAGCCAACAATGTCATCATGTGCTTAATTTTGTGTTTATTTCTTTAATTGGCATTGTATTTGTTGGTGAGCCTAGCGCCCAACAATAAATTAGAAATAAAAAATATTGGTGAGCATGTAGGCTCCAAAAGAAAAAAAAAAAATAATAATAAAGCAAGTCTAATTGTGGTCGGCCTCATTTGAGAGCCCCAAGACTTGGCACCACCCTCTTATTATAAATAGAGGTTGTTGGCATTAGTTTAGGACATGTTTTGGAGATTATTCTTATTTTGGTGAAAGTTGGCTAGTGTAGCCCTTTTACTCTCTCTCTCAAGGACAAAACCCCTTGGGTTGAGGATCTCATCCAAGGACGAAAACCCTTGGTTGGGAAACTTGTGAAGGACAAAAACCCTTCATGAGATTTTGATTGTGCAACCTAGTTGGAAAAGCAATAAAGTATCTTTTTCTTGCATGTTTTGGTCTCTTTGGTGCAAATTATATTTTGTTTAGAGTGGAGCGACCCACTTGGAGATAGATATTTGGTATGTGTGATGTGCATTTGGCAATTCTGAAATTACTAGCTTATTCTCCATAATTTATAAGGTCAATATCTTGAGTTTCATGATTTTTGGTGCTTCCTAAGTTGAGTTATGAATTTTTAAAATAACGTTGCAGACAAGAGTTTGTTGAAATTCATCTCTTTATCTAGGGCATTAAAAATCAGATTTCTTGCATTATATGATTGTTGAGGATATGTCATAATTTTAGAAATTCAAGTGAAGCTGATTGGAAGGTTTTTTAAGGCACGAAGGAGGGGTTGAAACCCCAAAATAGGTCGCTACCATAGAAGGGTGTTGGCTGGCAGCAGTCAAGGGTTTTTATGCATTTTTTTAGTCACTAACAGCCCACTAAGATTTTGAAAAGTGTTGTTTATCTTCAGCTTTTGGTCATTTCCTGAGTCCCCCTAAAAGGGACATTACATTGGTATCAAAGCATCATCCTCCCAGCTGTGAAGCATGGAGGACAAGTTGCAAGGAAGGATAACACATATACTTTGGATAGGCTTGCCCTAACCATCCAAAATATGCAAGGTGGTGGTTCGCTCAAGGAAGAAAGGGTTTCAAGGAGTGACAACTTGGCAGCAGCATATCAAGCTCTTCCGGAAAAGATGTGTGATGCCCTTTCCTTTGAGGATTTTGTGGAAATAGAAAATCATAGAGTTGGAATTGGCACAAAGCATAATGTCCGAACCCCATCAAAAGACGTTGGCAAAAGGGTCTCATCCATTGAGGGAAGAAAACCCTCTAGTGTGAAGAAGTAAGTCAAAGAGCATGTAGCAGATCAGCTACAAGTTGGAGAAGTCATGATGAAAATCGGTTTTGGAGCCTTAAAAGCACCCACCGTCATTGCCAAAATGAACCCTTAACTGTTTTTCCTTACAGCCCTAGGAAAGCACAAGAAGAGGAGAAATGGCCAAGCAAGAACCAAGAGAAAGGGAAGGTAAAGAATTTTTAATTGTCAATAATATTCCCTTGAATTCTAATGGTTGCATGTGGAAAAATACTAAGGGAACTTGGGAGCATGAGCAAAAGGATGAGGGGAAGCTTGAGGAACAAAAGGATGAAGTGAATAGCTCAAGCAATTCTCATATGACAATAGAAGATGGGTCATTGAGGAAGAAGATTCGGTGGTCAAGAGATCTCAGACCATGGTGCTAACACCCATTGTTGTCCCAGAGAGTCAACATTATGAGGTAATTAATGATCATTGTTTGGTTAATGCTGATGATATTTTAGCATGTGATGAATTCAGGGCTGAAAGAAAGGGTGATGAGCAAGAAGGGGAAGCGAAAGGGATGGATGGAACCCGTTTCCCAAATGTATATGATAAAAGTCATCTTGCTAATCTATTTGTAACAGAAGTCCATAAAGAGCAAAATGACGAAGAATTAGACTTGGGTAAGAGCCATAATGACACCCCAAGCACATGTGAGCGAGCCATGGAAGTGATGCAAAATGAGAAAGCACCACATGAAGTGGTTGGAGCACTGGATGAGGTGGTTGGACTGTTCCTCACAGCAGTCAAAAGGAGGTCATTTGATGGAAACCACAGCTGTAACAAGAAGCTGGAAGTTACCCAAGACAAGCACCGAAAAATATGGAAAGAAAAGATCCCATCCGGTGAGGAAACCATGCCAAGGAAGAGTGTTGATTTGAACTCAGAAATTCTGAGTCATAAGAGTGTCATAGGCAGCCCACGGAATGAGGATATTTCAGTTTTTGCCAATATATCATTTCAGATTTGTTACCATGGACAGCTGGTTAGAAAGAGTACTCATGTCTCATGTGTGTTGTATCCTCTTATGTCACCGTTGATTGGATATCATCAGGCACATCATACTTCACGGGGTAATGAGGTAAGAAGTACTTTTTGTAGTAGGGAGCATATAGATACTTGGGCTCAATTTCAAAGGTGTTCCCGCACATGGCATATAGGTACTATGTTGAGGTTTACAAATAGAGGAATATTTGATTTCAAAATCATTATGAAGGGAAATTCTATCATGATGAGTTTGGGACATGATGGTGGTTCTAATTTTCAGTTTCATATGTGGTTAACCCATGGTTCCATGAAAATGGAAGAGCTAGAAAGAATGGGGTGGATGGGCAACGTTCTTACTATAATATGTGGCACACATCACCCATCCCGGGTGAAGGGTCTTCTTCATGACCAAAGGGTCACCATGCTTGTAGAGAATGACAATACGCATCAATTTATTGAAGAAGAATGGGTCCAAACAAGGCTGGTTTCAAAGGCTACCCGGTCACCATAACCTATGGAACATCTCCTCTTTGTGCAAGGAAGATACCCCAGTTCACTAGTCCCATCAAAAGGTATGAGTTTTGTATTTACTTCTTTGTTTCAAATTCAGCTGAGGCACATGTTGTTCTTGGGGTCAAGAGCTCCAAACTTTAGGGGAGTTTACCCTCAAAATTCACAAGAGGGGGTTGAAGTTCCACCTACAAAATGAAGAGGTCAGAATTCATAGAATCAGGAATGGAAAAGGTAGGCATGTTGAGCAAGGAAGGACTGATTTTATTTCCTTACCAGCAGTTGGAAAAAGACTGATCACAGCTGAGAATGCAAGGAAGAATTTGGCAAACAACATCATGAGGAGGTATAAAAGAAAGATTAAAATATGCAGGGCTGATATGGGAGTTTTCTCAATTAATATTTGTTTACTCACAAGCAATAGAAGGCTATCCATCAAGAAGAAATCCCAAAAAGGAAGCAACTACAACATGTATGTGTCTCTTGCATACTACACTTTCAGCCCTCCACTCACTTTTGCAACAGCTGAAAGTGAGATTCCAATGGTTAAGATGGTTGACACTCAGCCCCACTTTCCTAAAGAGGTATGCCCCGCTCTCTTGAAATTTATTTCAGTCATCATTGGTTCAATTATGAGGGGGAAATACATAGCTACAATTGTGTTTGGTATGAAGATGTAATCATGAGGATGGGAAGATTTGTGGTGTTCGATTCTCTTGAACAAGGAAACTACTCTTTCCTTGGGGCCATTTGGGGTCCATATTGTATAAAGAAAAAATTCACTTGCTTGATTTGGCACAAATTCCTCATCTTCCGTAAGACTGTCATGGTTATATTCAGACATTGTGGCGGCCAGTTCCACTTGGCACCCATTTTTGAGCCTCTCTTCATCCCCCACATGGCCTACACCATTGCAAACAATGATAAGAAATCAGAATTGTCCTTGTCAAGTTCTTCTCAAAGTGCTGGTCCACCTACTAGCACTTATACGCAGCTGCAAAAGAATTAAATGTTGGGAGATGTTTGGGATAGAGGAAGAAAATGAAATATCTCAGCGAAAGTTTGTTTCTAATTCCAATAGTCGTGGCATTTTTTCAGTCCTCACACTTTCCGGAAGAAGGCAACTCACCACCATGATTGATACCAATGAAGCTCAATCTAAGGAGGCAGTTGTTGGGACTTTTTGGGATGGTTTAGTTGCTGATTACTTAATTCAGAGTGACATTCCAGCAGTGTGGTGTAGGGGTATTCAGTCCACTTTGGATAGTGACTTGCCCTCGGCTCATACCGGAAGGATTTCAGTCTTCATTCGTCCTGTCTTGAAGAGAAAAGGTCTAGTTGCAGCTGTCATCTTAATAGCATGGACACAAATAAGCCAATCAAGGACCAGAAAAGAGAAAATGGGAATGAGAAGGAACTAGCCAACATGCTTACATGGCATGAGGGAGGATGGACAGAAGATCATTTTTTCTTGAATAAGTTTGTTTCTTGTGCAGGTACAAAGAAAAGGAGCAGCTGAGATTTATTTGGGATCCAAGTACTTGCAATTGCTTGGGGACAAGCAATTTCGAGAGGGGAGGACTGTCATGTCCCTTTTTCGAGATAATTCCGTTTGAAGACCTTGACCCATTTTTCTTCCTCATGGGTCCAAGCGAACAAGCTAGAGGAAGCCAACAATGTCATCATGTGCTTAATTTTGTGTTTATTTCTTTAATTGGCATTGTATTTGTTGGTGAGCCTAGCGCCCAACAATAAATTAGAAATAAAAAGATATTGGTGAGCATGTAGGCTCCAAAAAGAAAATAAAATAAAAGATATTGGTGGCGCGTAATGCGGGCAATTTTATGCATCCGACAAAGTGTTGGCACGCTTGACATCTAGATACCCACTCTGCAGTATCCTGGAAAAGTGTGGGCCAATAATACCTTGCTCGAAGGATCTTGTGAGCAGTGACTCGGGCTGAGAAATGACCACCGCAAGCCAAATTATGAAATTGTTTTAAAAGCTGATCCTGTTGAGCTTTATCCACACATCTGAGAAATACCCCGTCAATTCCTCTCTTATATAAACCATTATCCCAAAGAACAAAGTCCCTAGACTTCAGTTTAATAGTATGTTTCTCCTTACGAGAAAGGTGATTTGGGCATTCCCCATAAGTTAAGAAAAAGGCAATGTTACTTGTACCATTCATTTACCAGATCTATAAAAAGAACCATAGGCAAACTTTTGCCTACTTTGGATCTGTTGTCTTCATCTCAGTCATTAATTCACACAAACCTCTCCCTCGAACTAACTTTGTGGGCTTTATATCCAAGTCATATTCCTGCACCTTTGTCACCCATGTGCCTCTTAGTAGCCCTAGCTCTTGTTGGGTGAGGATAGATTTTACTGTAGTATCTGGAACCAAGACCATAGTATGTGAGGCAAGAATATAGTACCTGAATGCCTTACATGCTTTTACCACTGAATATGCATGTTTTTCCATGGGAGTGTATTTCAACTCGTAAGCTTTTAAAGGCATGCTCATGAAAGCAATCGGAGCTTCTACATCCTCTTGATTTTTCTGCATCAAGATTGTTGACATGGTGTGTTTGGAGGAATAACAGTAAAGAATGAATTCTTTACTAAAGTCAGTGAAACCAAGACTGGGAGCTTTTGACAAGGCCTCTTTAATTTTCTCAAATGCTTCCTTCCCTTCGCTGCTCCATTTGAAATCATGTGTCTTCTTCATCATATTTGAGATATGACGGGTTAATTCAGCAAAGTCAGGGATGAATCTTCTGAGAAAATTTACTTTACCAAAGAAAGAGTGAACCCCCTTTTTGGATGTTGGCAATGGTAAAGTTTGAATAGATTTGACACGCTCGAGATCTATCTTGGTTCCTTCCTTTGAGACGATATGCCCTAGTAGCTTCCCTTCTGTTACAGCAAAGATAGATTTCTTAGGATTTAGAGAAATACCATGTTTGCGGCATTGGATGAAGACCTCCTCAAGATCTGAGATGTGCTTGCTTCTTTCCTTGGAAAAGACTGTCAAGATCATCGAGGTACACTACTATGCTTTTATCCTTGAGATGAGCAAATGCCAAATCCATAGCTCTTTGAAATGTAGCTCCAACATTGATCAAATTGAAAGGCATTTTCTGATAAGCAAAAGTTCCCAAAGTGTAATGAATGTCGTCTTATATTGATCCTCCTTAGCCACCTTGACCTAATTGTAGCCTAAGAAACCATCAAGCATGGATAATATTTCAGATCCAGTGATAACCTGCAAAGTGTGGTCCATGATGGGGATGGGGTAGTTGTCTTTTATTGAGGCTTGATTGAGATTGTGAAAATCAACACACAACTTTGATCTCACCGCTTTTCTTTCTCACAAGAACTATATTGGCTAACCATTCAGAGTGATGTATAGGATAAATTATCTTTGCATCCAACAGCTTCTGGATCTCTGCAAAGATAGTCCCTGAAATAGTAGGGTTGTGCCACCGCAACTTCTGTTTGAAAGGTTTATGTTCTTGCTTTAATGGGATATAGTGTTGTACTTTTGCAGGCTGATAGGTCTTTAGATCCTGATAAGACCAAGCAAAAACATCCATATATTTCTTAAGAAGCTTTGTAAAAGCTTCTCTTTCTGCCTCTGAACAACACTTACCCAAATTTACTAATTTGGGATCATTACTAGCTCCCAAATTTAATAATTGTGTATCGGAAGAAGAACCTTCTTCACTTTCTTCATTCTTTTTAAGCATCTGATCATGCTTGTCGAACATTTCCTCAAGAGATACTAAGCCTTTAGGAATTTTATTTCCTTTAAGTTGGATAATCTCTTGACTTCCTGCAACCTTTGCATCCGTTTCTCCCACAGTGGTCTGTCTTGGAGGTGAGTTGCTTCCCTCATAGTATATCTCTTCGAAGTTGTCCTTTTGTTGGAGAAATGCAGCAATCTGCTTGTCATCATTAAAAACCTGCCATTGTTGGACGTTATCAGGAACCTTCGGACGGAAGACCATCTCAACTTTGTAATCCCCTTGTCTGAAGAATGTGGGTGGCTGATCTAGATTTAATAAAGCTACAGTAACTGCAAGTGAATCAACTCTAGAATTTTGCTCTCTAGGAATATAGGAAACTGAGAAAGCTGCAAAATCTAGAATAGCAGAATAGACCCGGTCTCTATAATGCCGTAGTTTGTCCTTTTTGACTTGGTAGAGACCACATATCTGCTTGACAATTAACTCAGCGTCCCCCCTTGCATGTAAGAGCTTGATTCCCATTGTTCTTGCCTGCTCCATTCCTAACAACAGTGCTTCATATTCTACCGTGTTGTTAGTATTTTCAAACATTAATTTGAAGGAATGTGCATGCACCTTTCCCTCAGGAGAAATAAGAACAACGCCTACACCGGACCCAAACGAGCGAATCGCCATCAAACTCCAGAGACCAAATCTTATTATCCAGTTGATGTGGCTCTTGGATCACAGGTTGGGCTTCTTCTTTATCTAGTTCTAGATAATAGACTCCGTGATCGGATTCTTGGAGAGAAGATCTGAGATCTAGGATCTTCAGATTTTGATACTATGTACTTGGATTTCTTCTCAGGTTCTAACTTTTGATTAAATCCCTTGATTGGTATGTGCGCACAAGACCAATCCATCTTGACCTCTCTGCCCATTCTTTCTGAAGTTCTGCTTTCAACAAAGATGCCATAAGATCTTTGGGATATCCGCTACAAGGATAGTCAACTTTAATCTTTTGTCTGGGAATGCAGCAAGTACTGCTTGTGCATCTTTGACCTGCCCAACAAGAGGTACTTGTCTTTCCATTGAATAGCATCTTCCAATAGTTTTTGTCAATGTGAGACCCAGAGCGTCAAAGAACTTTGTGAGCATCACATTATCGGAAGCTCCAAAATCTAAAATGCAATTACTTAATTTATAACCATTAATAAGTAATGACACATAAAATGGCTCGATCCTTTCAAATGTAGCGGGAGAAGAAGTAGAAGGAGAACTTGCAGCAGTATTATTTGAAGGGGGAGTAATCTTAGGACTAGACAAGATACCTCGTGAAACACTATTTGTTGGAGTGTTAGGACCATTACTTTGCACATATTTTACCAACCTATTTAACTGATCAAGAAATGCCCTCAAATACTCAACTTCTAACATCTCGAATTAGCCTCGGCCGCTAAGGCTTCACCGAAAAGAAAGGTGTCGTCTGCGAACTTTACGCTAATGAGAGATAGGATCGACACCATCTGCTATCTTTGAGACCCTTTAAGCTGCCTTCATTTATGGCTTTAGAAATGGCCCCGCTCAAAGAATTAGCCACCAAAATGAAAAGGAAGGAGGAAAGAGGATCCCCACTGGCGGATCCCTCAATTCTTAGAAAATAGACCTTATATTGAACCATTAACAAGGACCGAGAAACTAGGGGTGGATATGCGATTGAAAATCCAATTACAAAAGTTGAATGAAACAAATTTTCAACATGGATTTGATGAGAAAGTGCCAATTCAATCACATAAGCCTTCTTTAAGTCAAACTTGAAAAGAATGCCCGGACGATGGTTCATAGATAGAGAGTGCATTAATTCATGGGACAGAAGAATCCCATCGAAAATTGATCGACCGAGGAGGAATCCACTTTGCTCTATAGAAATGATTGAGTCCAAAAGAGGGCTTAAACAGAGCGCTATAGCTTTGGAGATGATTTTGTAAGACGTGTTGCAATGGGAGATAGGGCGAAAATCATCTAACACTTTAGTCGGGGATTTCTTAGGAACATACAAATAAAAGTATGATTAAGAGCACCAAAAATTTTACCTAAGGACCTAGATTTTTCCACTTTGCAGCCCGAACATCGAGCCAACAATTTCCCAGAAGTCTTGAAAGAAAGCAGCAGGAAAACCATTAGGACCTTGGGCTTTGTCCTGTTCCATGGAGAAGACAACAGCTTTGATCTCATCCCTTGTGAAAGGAGCAAGGAGGCGATTATTCCAGGTATCATCCACCAGCTTTGGAATAAGATCCAGCAAAGCATTATGTGACGAAAGATGGGAAAGAGCCTCCACCAACAAGTCGGAGAAGAAAGCTACTGAAGTTTCCTTGATGCCCTTCTGATCCGTAATCCAATCCCAGTGTTGAGATTTTAATTTAGAGATGTAACTTAAGCTACGCCTTGCCTTGACAGAAGAGTGGAAAAACTTAGTATTTTTGTCCCCTTCTTTTAGCTATGTTTCCTTAGACTTTTATTTCCAAAGAAATTTCTTCTTTCACAAGAGAGCTCACCAAGTTACGCGAATAGCTCATTTTCTTTCTTGTATTCATCCCGACCCATCCCGGACTGAAGATTTCTTCATTCAAAGCGTTAAGTTCTGCCTCCACCCTTTTTCCTCAAAAAGATGTTTTTGAAATGAGTCTTGTTCCACTTAGAAGCTTTCCTTTCAAGCCGAGAGTTTGTGAGAAAGGACAAATATCTTGGTGCCTCGAAGGAGAGGGAGGACCACCATTCTTTGATCAAACCATAAAGAGAAGGATCTCTTAACCACATAAGCTCAAATTTGAAAGGAGGCCACCTAAGAGCGGAATCAAAGGAAATTTGAAGAGAAATGGGAAAATGATCAAAACCAGAGGCGGGGAGGACTGCGCTTTCCAAAATTATATTGCATTGCAGCCATTTGTCATTGGAGAGAAATCTATCCAATCTTTCTGCGATCTTACTAAAACCCAACCTTTTGTTGGACCAGGTGAACCAACCTTGTTTGGGCTCCAAATCAAGAAGGGTTGAAGAATGAATGAAGGAGCAGAAATCCTTTTGTGATTGAGGATTTCTTGAAATACCACCATTTTTATCTCTATCTCAGTGATCGCATTGAATTCCCACCCACAATAATTAGCTCGTCTCAAGAAGCTCTCCATATCTTTAGAAATCAAATCCCAAAGGCCTCCTTTGCAATCAGATTGAGGGGCCATATACATTGCAAATTAAGAAATGTTGTTGGCTAGATTTTCTGCATAGCTAAAAACCTAGGCAGTCATGAGATAAATCTCTCTCATTTACCGGTGAGGCTCCCGTGTAAGATTTGTCAATTAAATATGTTAGTATCTATTTGTGAGTATTACGACTACTTTAACCATGCAGCTCATGAACCATAGTTGTATAGTTTTGCAGCAAGTAAGCAATTGTTAAAGAAAGGAAATATCTGATGAAGAAGAAAATAGCAAAAAACAGAAAGAAAGAGGGAAGATGTGCAACCCAATCAATAGATTACAGAGTTGATTGCATGCACATAGATAGAACAAATAGATATTAACATACAGAATTATAAGCAAAGGGAACTTTCAAATCTAGATCTAGAATAACGCAAAGTTTATGAATAGATCTAAGACAGAAAGTTAGAAACAAAATGCACCGTTGACACAAAGTTCTCCGGAAATATGCTCCTTTCTATTCCTCTGCTTCAAATAGCTATCAGGGGTTTCAGCACAAAGTCTGGAACACAAGAATGTTGCTTACAAATTCTGATCTTTTAACCCGTAGGTTCTTCCTCTACTTATAGCATGTAAAGGGGAAATTACAAATAGGAAGCCTTTAGTGAACTGGCACATGTGGAAGTCGGAAAGAAAACAACTGGCAATCTCCCTCCTCGAATTCCTCTTTGCATGACATGCATGATTTATAACTGAAAATAGAACCTTCTATTTTGCATGTATGCCACCTATTTCCAAGTAATGGCTTTTAAACCGATCACTTAAGTTTTATAATTTAATTGATCGCTCAATTACTTTGTCGGAGGAAATAAGAAAAAGAAGAAGAAAGAGGAAAAGAGATTAGAAGAAAGTTGCAACACTTCCAGTCTTGTTCCTTTTTCCATATTCTGCATGTAGTTGATTCTTTTGCCTTTGATTCTCACCAAACTGGATCTGGAAGCGGCTGACTGTGATTTTGCTTACAGGTGTTGCCTTTGACTTGTCTTCCCTCTTATCCTTGAAGCTTTTGCAGTTATTCTCCAGTACATGCATCAGTGCAATGTTTGCCGTAAATAATTCAGGAAAAACTCATCACCTTTTATTTTTTAATTGCATATGAGCAATTAAAAATTCTGGAAAGCACTCCGGGTGAAGGAAAGTACAAGTAAATTCAATGGAGGCTTCAACTAGAAGATTGGGAGCACATGCACAAGATCCTGGAAGGAATTCTCCATGCACTGACTTCTACACGGGCTGCGTCAGAAACAAGAGGATGAATTTTTGTCGGAAGCCTTTGCAATTGGATCGATTTGTGCAGATCTAACAATTAAATCGGTGATAGGTGCATGGCATGTGTCTATATCATTGATTTCAAGCAAATCTGGAAGCTATGCATGATTCTACAAAGCCTACCCTTTCATCCCGCTTTGCCATGGCTGGAGCAATCTTTGTCTGAACAACTCTTTTTCTTTTTATTCGGCCAAAATTCTTTACAATTGGTGCAAATCTGGGGATTTCTTCAAATTCGGAAGATATATTCAATGTATCTGACTTTAATTTAAGCTCTCTTTCTCTTATATAAGCACTTGTAATGAATACCTGCAATTAATTCAAACAAGGACAGCAACCGGAACATGAACACTTGATTTTTATCATAAAAATTTGCATATAAAGTCTACTGCCCTAAAATTTGAGGCTTTGGTTGCATGGAAAGCAAGCATAAATATTTTCAACTTCACCTGGGCACCTGTACCAATATGCAAATAATTACACAGGCATAAAACAAGCTCTTCCAATCCTAGGGCCAAACTTTGAAGCTTTCCGGCAGTGAAAAACACTTTTTTGAGCAAAAATCCTTCTCCTTTGGGCGCCAAAACTGTCCGGCTGCACTCCTTTGCTAAAAGAATTAATTAATCCATCATTATGGCAGCCCCTGCTTATATAATCTTCAACATTCTATTTTTAATAATTGCCCCTCCTATTCCTGGCAATTAATTAATAAAAAATGATGTTTATTCACCCAAATTGGGTGCCTATTTTTGCATGTTGCTGGTTGCCATTAAATAAATTTTATTTATTTATTTTTAGCATGCTACCTTCAGTTCACTTTGGCTTGTCTTCATGCATTGACTTTCCTTCTATTTATGGCGCCAAAATTGGGTGAATAAATATTATTAAATGCATTGTTATTCACCCAAGGTGGGTCGCACTTTTTGGCAAAGGTGAATTCTAAAAATAAGAAGTCAACTTCTGATGGGAATTTTCACCCTTCACTGCAGCTCTAAAAATCCCTTCTTCCACTTAAGTGATTTGACTTTCATAATGGAAATTTTTACCCTGTTAGGCAGGTAGGAAATTCCCGTCGGTGTTTTAAGTGATTTTTCCTTTATAATGGGATTTTTTACCCTGCAAGGCAGATAAGAAATCCCCGCCTCCCTGCCACCTCTCATATATCCATTGCAGCTTAAGTGACTTTGACTTCATGGAAAAATTACCTTCTAGGCAAGTAAGAAATTCCCTTTGCCCGCCCGCCACGCCAAAATTTCCACCGGCATGAAAGATAGCTCTTTTCCAAAAGTGCGACTTGCATTGTGACTTCTGCCTTTAAAATTGCGTGAGAATTCGTCACTTAGGGCAGCATGGAAACTGGACGCGGAAGGCAGCCTTGAAAATTGTGACTAGCATAAAAACAACATTTCTTTCCTTTTTTGGATTTTTGGTGAAGAAAACACAAGGACGGAATAAAATTTGCCATTTTTGGAAAGGGTCCGAGAAGATGTAGCAGCAAAAACTTGCATGTGTTGTAACTTTCATTCCGTGGCTCCGTTTTAGGTGTCGTTTTCTCTAAAAGTGCATATCTTCTCGAGCTCTATGCATTGATGGCAATATTTTTCTTATTTTCATAAAATCCATTTATTCCAAAAAATGCGACTTGCCTAGGAGAGGCTTTTTGTGCATGACTATCTTTTTTTGACCGTGCTTGCTTTCAAATTGATTCCTTCCGCATGGCGGCCGTAGATGATCTCCAGATACTCCAGGCAAGAAAACAGACTATACTAGTGAAGGAATTGACCTAGGGAAATTTCACAGAGAAAAATACGAGAAAAATAAAAAAAACGAAAAACATTGTCAAGTCACAAACAAAGCCCAGGATTCATTCCTGGTGAAAACCCTATTGATATATGTGAATACTGGCATGCAAAACTTCAGCAGGGTTCAACCGGAGCACAATTTACTTCAAACGGGGCATTATTTATTTAATAAATAATTAAATAAAAATTTCTCACAGACAAAACTTGGCAGAGTGATAAAATGAGTTTTGGCATCTGGGTATTTGTTGAAATTGGCTCATATGATTCACTGGGAATATCTTAACGCAATACATGCATCTTCTGGCAATAAAAACACAAAAAGACCCGTTATTTTAAAAGAACAAAAATTTTAAACATGGGGTAGTCTCAGATTTCAGGGTAAAATCTTGAGACACCAAATGCATAGCTTGAACCCGACACCATTGATAATTACTATTCTTTTTAATAGAGGAAACAATGGCCTTCTCCTACCTCCGAATGATCCCCAACCCACCAGAAGCACCGACAGAATCAACAAAAATACCTGCCGCCTTTCCATTTAGTTGACTAGTTACCCCCAAATTCCTCTCGAACTCATCTTTGTTTCCTAAAGCAAGCAGAGATCTACCTCTTGTTCAAGATGCAACGCTTGACCAAACGTTGCTTGTTATGGGTGTTAAGGCCCCTAACATTCCAGGATATGATCTTCATGGACTTTTCAGGAGGGACTGGCCCTCCCTTCTTAATTTTTGAAAAACATTATTGATTTGAATTTGCTTACCTTCAACAATCTCTTTGTTAGTTTTAGCTTCATTGTTGGGTCTTCCCACAAATGTTGAGTGTCCAGAATTAGGAAGTTTAGGAATGCTGGGAGTAACCGCTAGAGAACAATCTTTGTAGTTATCAATGAGTTGATCATCCCCGATGCGCCTTCCCTCTCAACCTCATTTTGTAGGTCGAGGTGGGAGTCCAAGAGTGCCTCTTTCTCCGAATCCATCTTTCCGGATCTTCTGCGAACGCACCATGCCCCGCGTCCATGCCCTCTTACATAAGTTTGAGGAGTCGTGTTGATTCCTCCGCGACTTGAGAAGCATTTTTGATGAGAGACCGAGGGGAAAGGGAGCCATTTTGAACCGTTGAAGGGACATTGTCAACTATAGGAAGAGGACTCGCAGGAGCCTCAAGAGGAAGGGACCGGGCCCGATCCACTGGAGATCGTCAACGGGCTTAGCCGAAGGGGCCTCTTTAGGAATCCACTTGGAGCCGAAATTCTTCAAGGGAGCTTTACAATCTTTCTAAAGATGGCCAGCTTGTTTGCACTTGAAGCACTTCAAGGAAATCCTTTCATATTCGATAGCTTGGATCCATGTTCCGTAGGGACTCGGAATAGAGATCGAATCCGTAAGGGGCTTGAAGGATCAATTGCGTTGCTCACTCTAGCGAATGCGGCTAACGAACCCTCTTAAGTTCTGGATCGATCCAATAACCTTCCCCAAATCTCTGATTTTGGAAAGAATGGTTCCAATAGTCGATCGGCAAAGCATATAGACGGACCCCTACTTGATGCTCTTCTTCTTCAATTTTCAGGGGATCGAAGTTGGGAGACCACAAACAGAGGAGGCCCCATTGAAGCAGGTAACTATCTTTCTTCTTGAATGCGTCCAATCGATGAGTATCACTGCGAAAGAGAATCAGAAAGAAACCCTTGGCCAAAAAGTGGATACGCAAACCCTTCCCCCATTGATCTTCGCACCAGGCGGAAATTTCATCTATCGAGAGCCATCTTCTTAGGACTTTGGCGATTAGAGCCCTGTTCTTGAAAAGATTAATCTATCCTTCCAGCCCGTCCCTTTCGTCGAGGACTATTTTGCCATCCTAAACCGAAGAAAAAGAGGAGTCTTCTTCGTGACTAAAATCCTTGCCATCCCCAAGCTCCCAGAAGGGAGAATGACGCAAAGAAGAGGCTTTGGCTGAATAGGAGGCGAGAGGGGGTTTATGCAACCCAGGATTTTGGTTTGAAGAGAGCCCTAGATTGTGACCGCCCGAGGAGGAAGGAAAGATTCCATTGCGAAGCCTTAAAGGAATTAAGGCTTCCAAAAATAAGAAGACTATGAGTTTTTACCTTTCCGGCGATGAATATCTGTGTAAGAGGGCTCAAGTTCCTGACAGGAATCAGGCGGGAAGGAAATATCCTGCCACCCTATCGCTGAGCAGATAGAATGACTATGCCAACCCGCGGGGAATGGAATTAGCACCTGTTAAGGGGCATCGAACTGACCTGTCTCCGTTGTTAGTTGGGGGCCGCCAGATTTGACGCTCGCCAGCGTGACAGCGAGGTTCGCTCCTCCAACTGAAAATCTCAGCAACTTGGAAAAGTGAGTTGTTAATTGTTACAAGGGAAATCAGTTTTTATTTCCCCCGATAGATTAGACTTTGATCATTTAACATATATTCGTGATTTTGTAAACACTTTTCCATAGACTACAATATAGTATTAACAAGGTTTAAGGTTTTTTGGTTGTTAAGGTATCATTGGTCATTATATGGATCAGATATCACTCCTCCGTAACGAGCCATTAAGTATACATTAACTTGTCACGCCAATCGTAAAGGCCAACATATTTTTCAAACAAATTGATTATTCATGCATGTGTGATTTGATATTAGATGTTTGTTCATTGGTTTGATAGTTTTGTATCATTTCATTACATCATAAAGTTTGGTATCACCGTACATCAGATCAAAGTAAATAAGCATTTTGTATTAATATATTTCTTGTCCTGTGTCATCTCTTTTTTATTGTCGTCATTCTCTCGGCACTTGTAACGCCAACCATCCAGTGGTACTTGTATCTACATTGCTCAAGCTCTCTATTGCACTCAGACTCAGTATTTCCACAATGGATCTAGAGGCTTTTATTCCATTTTCCTTAAAAGGACAAATTTCAGTGTTTTATCAGCGTTTTCCCCACGTATTCTGTGTTTTTTCTGCATATTCTGCGTCAAACGAGTTTAAGGCTCGGACTCGCCGAGTATTGGCGAATATTCGCCAATACTCGACGAGTCCGAGTTGGCGAGTTTTCTTTGCGAGTATTCGTTTTCTCAAAATTTTGGCGAGTACTCGCAGAGTTTTCCTACTATGATATATATATTTATGTTTATTATTAGTTAAATCATTATCAAACATATATCTCCGCATATATATCTATTACTAACTTAATATATCATCACGAACACTTCGATATACGACAAGTCATAATGCAAACAAAACAACATCCAATAACTTAGTCAAGTATAACAATCGCACTAATCCAACCCAATCGAGCCTTAACCTAAAATAGGTCTAGTGAGTCTGAGTTTAAAAGCTTTACTTCATTGTTTATTATTTATGATAATGTTTCAACTATTAAAACTCGAGGCATTTAAAATATTTTCATATTTTCATTTCCAAGTTTTTATAAGTTTTAATAATTTTTATATTGCAGTCCCCCAATTTGTCAAAAAAATATTTTTGCTATGGAGTGTATATTGTTTACATATATTTTTGTTAAATACATTAAAATTAACAATTTTTAATTTTGCCAAGTTTTGCCGAGATTTCCCCCAGTCCAAGCCTAAGAGCAAGATGGATTTGCTGAGTCCAAGTCTCAAAGCTATGGTATATTGTTTATTATTTATGATGGTGTTTCAATTGTTAACACTTATGGCATTTAAAACATTTTCATATTTTGATTTCCAAGCTTTTAATAAGTTTTAATATTTTTTATTTTGCTGTCCCCAATGAACCTTGAAATTTTGGGGGTATCCTCTAGCCATCCCAAAGCTACATATACCCATCCCTTTATCCCTGAAACTTAATGCAATATAGAACATCGATGACCTCTACAGAAATACAAATAAACCTAACAAGATAAACTCATATAATGCCAACTCCAGTTCAAATCCAAAAATGGTAAATATCTTAATGCAATCAACATATAAAATAGAAGTAATCCATTGAAAATTTTAATCAATAGCTCAGATGGATCAATTTTCTTTAATGTTGTGATTGAGCAACTTATTACCATGATTAGAGTTTTGATCCATCCACATTCTTGCCTTTTTCTTTGCTATGTTCATCCACTAGACTATAACATAGGTCTATTGTCCTTGTCCTGCCATAAAGTCATTACTTGCTAGGAAACCAATCCAAATGCAGTCCCTCATCAATCCGCGCGTGATAGAAGAGATTGAGGACACTGATTTTCTTTACAAACTCAAATATAAAACTAGTTGGCTTCATATTTTTCTCCTACCATACACAAAATTAGTGAAAAGATTTATGCCTTTTTAATCTTAACTTTTAAGCAAGGATTTCAATTCAATCTTCTCCCTGAGCCATTACTGCTTGGATATCTAGCCTACTACCAATATCAATATCTTCTATCATACTAGTTTTCACAAGTGAATACTGCTGTATTCAACTGCCTTGCTCAAATATCACACAAATGGAAAACAATGTTAATAATCTAATAGCCTGACGATGGATCCAATACTGTGACCCAAAACATCAATGGTTTAAGACTTTCACAAGTCATTTCCAGAAGCATGATTCTAAAGTTTAAAATCTAGAAATTCCTCCAAGAAAATACATTCATTTTAAAATAAATGAGTCAATAATCCCAAATATGGTCACTTAACACTCTGAACACAGAGCAAAGTAAATGTCATACAGATGGAAAGGAATGTTAAGTTTCAAAGGAGAAAAAAAGATAAGAAACACTTACCATGAATTCCGCATGAGCTGGATTTGCAGCAAGGTCCCACAAAACACATCCAGCCTCTTCTTGTGGGTCTTCCTGAACCTTTGGTTCTAAGTGCTCTCTTTTATCTTCTAATTCCTCTACCACTTCAGGTTTAAAATCAATGCTTTTTCTTTCCTCACTCACAAGTTGGTTTTCTACTGCTTGCATAGCATCAAGCACATCCTCAACTTGCATTTTCCTTTGATTAACTTCTCTGCCTGTTGAATTTTCGTGAGAAACATCATCCTGGTGATCACAAGATCTAGGAGCCTCGGGATCGCTCTCAGTAATTTCTGTATTTCCATTTGCATCTAAAGAGTGTAACCTCTCGAGAGATTTGTTGGCACTTTCTGAGTCGTCTGGATTTGCTTCATGCTTCACTCCGACACCATGTGGCAGAAGTTGACGAATAAGATATATTATATAGCTTGGATCAACTAAGCTGCAAGTCTCAAAATGCTGCAAACAAAAACAGGAATTATTCTCTATGCCATATGACCACGATAAATGTTGATACATGATAATATTTTCTGAAATAAATCAAAATTAAATTTCATGCATCCCATATTTCTCCCTTTAACAAAAATACAGCAAGTATGGAAATCAAATAAATCCAACAACACTCAGAACTGGCCTTCCTTCAACTTTAAATACCACTCCAGTTGGATCATGAAATCTATGAAAATTCAGCTAGCTAAGCTACTATTCTCTAGAAAATAAAGAATGTAAGGAGCTCCTGACAATTCCTGTCTGTGCTGTCTTAAGAGAAAATTCTTATGACCGCAAACTTCTGGAACATGAATCACTCAAAAGATGTTGAGATTCTTTTGAAAATGAGTACTTGTTTTTAGTGAACGTCTTCCACTAGCCTTCTTCCTTTTTCTGTTTACAACATGACTCTTCTCATGTATCTTGTACAAAGGATTCCAGATCCAGTTTAAAGACCTAGTGAGCAGTATAATCCTGTTTTGTTTCTTTCACGCATGGGGTTACACCCTCCCTAGAAAGCATAAATATTGCTTTATTGATTTCAAAGCATGGCTCTTCTCACAAATCTTGTAAAACTATTTGTAATTCAGATTTACAGCATAAATCTTCAAAATGATGGCTCATAAGTTCAAAATTAAAGAAGTTACAATAAGTACCTGACACCACAGACCTTGCATGAAGAAACCAAACATGGCCTACTGCAACTGTAGAATAGATACCAGTATCAACTCTGGTGCAATCCTTAGCTTCGAGCTGGCAAAAACAACATTAGCCATGCATTCCTCTGATGACACGAGGGTGTTGGACTGTAATGTCCCTTTTCTAAATTAGAAATACTTAATAATATTTTTAAGTTGAGCCCAGATAACTCTCTATTTATGGGCAACTTAATAATAATATTATTAAAATAAAATGTATTTTTAAATACTAAAGCAGAAAGAAGACCCTTAGCCTATTTTCATTATTTTTAGTTGGCTAAAAGGGGGAAGTAAGTTAATAATTTAATTTTAAGTGCTAAAGTAATTTTAATTATTGGCACTTTAATTAAATTATTAAAAAGAGGGAAAAGTGCATTTAATTAATTATTTTTAAATGCCCAAGTGGAGCGACCCAAAAGGAGAACTAAAAAGGGGAAAAGTAAATGTTTAAAAAAGAAATAAAGTATCCCACATGGAGCGCTCCACAAGGAAAAGGAAGAAAAAGGCTATAAAGGTAAATGTTGGGGCCCATTTATAGGATCATCTAGTGAATCTTAATACTTCTCTCTTGGAAATTGGAGCATTGAGCTCTCATTTTCAGCCTTTGAGGACAAAAACCCTCATTGGATCCTATTGGGGACAAAAACCCTCAATAGTCACAACACTTGGGGACGAAAACCCTCATTTGTTGCATTGGTGGCTTCATCCATCAAAGCTAGGGCACAAATTCCAGCTAGGGCACGCTTTTTGGGGGCTGCCACACTCATTTTCAGCTTGGGCGACCCATTTGGAGATTTCAAGATCACTTTTCAGTGGGTTTTGGTGGTTGGAAAAATCTGATTCTAATTTTGTTTGATAGCTGCCATTTTTGTGGTCATTTTGAGCTATCATTTGCATTTTATCTCCAAGTATTTCTAAAGATATGGATTTTTGAAGTTTTAGTTGTTTTTGAGCAATTAATTAATTCCAACAATCTGTATTTTATTGTTGAAGCATTTATTTGCATGATTTCATCAAGGGTTTCATGTTGTTGATGTATTTCTGAAGATTTGTGTGTGGGAGATACTAAAATCTGAATTTAACCTAGGTCACTTAGGGTTTTGTGGACCTAAAACAGGTCGCTGCCCTAATTTTTGTAATGTCCCTTTTTTGAGGGGCTTCCGGAAATGACTCAAAGCTGGTTGTGAAGGACTGAAATCAGAATTAGGGCAGACCGTAGATGACTGAAAATTCACTTTGAAACCCTCAACACACTGCCAACACTTTGCTCCTAGGGTGGCAACCTCTTAGGAGAAGTCAAACACACTTTTCTAGGCACAAATCTCACTCAAACCTTAAGGAAAAATGCTCAAAATTTATAATAAATATCCAGCAATCGTTAATTGCAAGAAAACTGATTTTTAGAAACCCACAAATGCTATTTTTAATTTATCATGCAACCCATCCACTGCAGATTTAAATAATAATTTCCATAACTGAAATATCACTCAAATACACTCAAACAATTGATAGAAATGGAAGATTTCACCTTTAGAAATTATAGAGAATCCAATCATGCAAATTGTTCACATAAAAACCAGCCACTTCACCCAAAACACTCTCCCAAGCAAGTCGCTTAGGGCATAAATCAGTTGTAACCAGCAATGAAGTGTATAAAACCAAGTGTAGTGTGGGGTTTCGTCCACACCAACTTCTCCACAAGGGTTTTCGTCCTTGGGAGGGTCTCAATCAAGGGTTTTCGTCCTTGAGAGAGATGGAAAAGGTGCTTAACAAGCAATCCTTCACCAAGATATGAAAATTCACCAAAAGCATGATTCATTAATGGCCAAACAACCTCCTTTTATAACCACAAGGAGTGCTTTACAATACAAAAATGATGGCCAACCCCTTAAGATAAAGTGTTTTTAAATATCTAATTAGTATTTGGAGCCTACATGCTCAAAATACTTTTATTTCCTAACTACTTAAGTTCTTCTATTGGAGCGCTAGGCTTCCCAATAGGATACATGATAATGAAAGATCCCAAACCCGTTTTTGTCTGAATATTTTTATTTATTTATTTTTATATAATGCCCTGGCTCAGATCTGAACTGATAATATCAAAAGAATTCATGAAACATCACACTGAAACTGCATAGATAAATTAAATACAGCAAACCCCGCAAACCGGGCAAATGCAGAATAGGCGCCTAGGGTTTAACTGGCAGATTTCTTTATAAATATTTCAGCTGTATATTTAATAATGATTTCTGAAGCTAAATATTACAGCAATACAAATATAAATCTGCAGAAAGATTTAATAACAACGATTGTCCAAAAACCCACAGTAAATGAACCAAAACCCTAGCCGATTTGATATATTTGCTGCTGGGAATTACAATAAATATCTATCATGAAAAATACCTCTGACACAGCAATAAATAACTGTAGAAGAAGCCGCCCCACTCAGATAGATGTGCAAAAGCCCACAGCTGCAATTTATTCTTTTCTCTGAAACTGCTGAAATGTTGAATAACTGGTGTAAACAATGAAGATTCCTGGATGGAAGCTTCTCTCACTGCTCCTGGGGTTTCCGTCCGCAAGAGGAATAATCCAGAGGGTTTCCGTCCTTGGATTTTGTCTGCAAAAGCTCTGTGCTAACTGCTGAGTGAAAATAATAATATGTTGAATGCTTTACCCAAGCCGCATTTTTCCTCATATAGCCAAAAACCCTCCAAAGGCCAAATCGCACTTTTTGGCCAACACCATATAATTAATATTTAATTAATTATTTTTGCTTCGCTAATCAAGTCGCACTTTTGGGTATATTTGGCCATTACCCAAACAAGTCGCATTTTTGGCTAGGAAGGCAATTTAAATAATTTATTAATTTATTTAAATGCACTTTCCTAAGTCAAAAACACTCAAACATCTATTAGTTCATTATATGTGCTTTAATGATATTTCACTTTAATTTGAGCACCATATAATAAAATAATAAACTTAAGTCACCCTTGAAAACACCCTTTTGGCCGTCGGGTAGACAAAACAGGCCAAAAGGTCTTCGACCGAACTAATCGAGAAAGAGGGACATTACGAGATAATAACAAAAATAACTACTTAAACAAGAATTAAAATGTAATCTAGATCTTCCCCTTGCTTTCTTACTTGGACCCGCGGGAGAAGAATGAGTTAAGGTCTTCAAAAATCAGCCTTCAAAAAGGTACATGAAATTTTTGCATAAAATCAGATTGTTGTCATACAAATCAAGTTTTCTACAGGTGGCTGTTATCATTTCCAACAATGTTCCATTAGGGTTTTGGGGAAAATCCAAATTCCTCAAATTTGGGCCCAAAAGGGACATTACATGGACCATACTATTGTTTAGGCTATGAGTGTTTATTTTAACCTTTTCAAGATCACTATAAGGATAAAATGCCCATTTTTTGTTGCCCATCGATCATATTCGGTTGTCCAACCTTGGGTGTATTTAGCTAGTTCCACACTTGACCACTCAAATCCTTTGTCTTCCATGATAACGCAATTAATCTCCTTATGTATTTCCGCATAGAGCTCCAAATTATATGCGGCAATCAATCAGGCTCGTATTCTCATCCTCATATCATACCGAGTCCTTAAATACATGTGCCTCCTATATAGGGACAAATATCCACCAATCTTGGCCATAAAATCTCTTAATGGACGAAATCCCAAACATAGCCGTGGAGGTCTATCCAGTGTTTTAAAACTGTTCGGTTCCGGTTCCATTTTGACCAGTTCATTAAAAATGTTTGAAAACCGTTAGAAAAACCGAACAAATGACCGGTTCCATACTGGACCGGTTTAAACTAGTTAAGGGGCGATTTTGCCTTAAAACAATTTTTTCCAATTTTAGCTTTTAAGTTACTTTTTCCAACCCTAACCCTAAAATGATGTTATATAGACCCCATTTGGAACAACAACGGTTAAATGATCTCGTCTTCGTGCAATACAACCTCCGGCTAAGGCACAACCAATTACTAAATAGGATACCTAATACAAATCCCATTGTCTTGGATGATATTGATCCAACCTCAAAATGGGTAGAGGAGAGTCACCTAGTAGAGTTTGATCTCGATGACTTGGGGTGGATGGCTTTGGATGATGAACCACTAGTAGCACCAAACATGGCAAACACTAGCCGTGCTACTACAACTACTACGAGATGTCCCTAAGGAGTCCGATGTGTGCTCGAGCAAAGGAACATGATGACATTGATGAGGATGAGGATCCCATTCTTAGCAGTGGTGTTGAGTTTGATGATTGATATCAAACATGTAGTAGCTTGTAGCATATTGTTTTTGGACTCTATAGGCCATTTAGAGCCTCATTGTTTATGTATTTTGTTTCGGATATGTAGTGCACTCGGTGCCATTTTGCTATATTTACCCTTACATGGTATATACATGAGCAAACTTTGCATATTTTGTCTCTAATTTTTTGTAATCATGGTTTGGAATCTTTAAAAAAAATTGTTTTCATTAAAATTGTAACATATTATGTATTTTTTAGTAAACTGGTTCATAAGTTTTAAACCGGCCGATTCCGGTTCAATTCCCGACCCTTGGCCGATTCTGAGTCCGGTTCCGATTTTTAAAACATTGGATCTATCAAAGAAATAGCTTGTAGAATGTTAACATTTGGATAAGCTTGAAGGGCAAAAAGGAAATCCTTGATGATGGCAAATTTGCTTTTCACTTTGTCATGCCATCTAACCATGTGACACTTGTCTTAGCAGGTTGTTTGTTACACCTATAGGCTATGATCTCTGAGTCTCCACTTTGTCTTTGGAACTACTATGCTACTAAAGCACTAGGATCAATCAAGCAATTATGAATCGATGGTTACCTCGTCGAAGGTAACATCGAAGGGCGAGGTTTCCTTTTCCATATCTCTAGTTTATCAATTTGACAAAGCTTTAGGGAATATATTTGGGCTTGAACACCGTAAAAGCTTGTCGTTGTTCACATTGAGTGTGGAAGTCATGTTCTCCCAATAAGCCAAGGCACCTTAACTTGGAACCATAGTTTACATGCTAAGCGAGTCTACGAGTAATCGCAAAAATTTAAATTGGGCGAATATTTTTAACTTATACTCGCAAATCTGCCGACCCCGAGTTTTGTCAATACTCAAAGAATACTCGCAAATACCCACCGCGTAGTACTTGATACTCATTTGATACATTTTGTAACTGTATTTTGTATAAATATATTTTTTTTATAGAAATTTAAGTATTTTTAAGTTGTCAAGTATTGCAGAGTACCGAAGATGTGAACTATGCTTGAACAATGGTAGTTTCTTGGACTCTTGTTATTTCCTCAAGTTAGCCTAATGCATTTTGTACCATGAGTGCATGCTCAAGATGGTGAATAAGGCAATAATTGGAATCATGAACCGAGTTGCAACGAACACACCAAAAGTTTTTTTCCCTTTCCAGTTTATTCTATGCAAGAACTGTTGCTTTGTTTAGATTGTTTTGGTAGGGAGGAATTCCTTGAGCCCTTACAATTGGTTGGACCAGAATGATTTGTTGGTTCCGAGGTGCGGTTGGATTTTATTGGGCTGATAGCAAGGGTTATTTCCATAGTAGGATCTTGAAGGGCTTAAGGTATATTCTTATTGCTAGTTACAAGCTCATTAGAGACCCCGTTTAATAGACTATTCATTTCATCCATGTACCATGAGCTTGGTAGCAGCATGTCCCAATTCCCATGGGAGTAAGAGGTTTAGGGGTTGGCTCAACTACAAGGATTTGTATTGGAAGTCAATTGTGAGTCCGGAAGGAAAAGAAGCTTTACAGGCCGGACCGAGTAATCCAACCTAAATGAGGATAAATTCAGCTAGGATTGCAGTGTCATATGTTGTAGGAGGGGTATACACTCCTATAGATTTAATTCTCATTGAAATCTCAAGGTCAAAAGCTTTTGAATTACAAAAGAAGGGCATCCTTTTCCATGTCTTTCGAATGTAATGTTGAAGTCTCGAGATAGACTCCATTGGAGCTCTTTTGATGGTAGTCAATGTTGGTGTAAACACGTTCACACTAGGTCTTGTGAACTAGTTATTTAATTACACCTAATAAGCTCATTAGTGGAGCACATAAATTTTTATTTGCAAAATAAGTTATTTTGGGAGATATTGTAATCTCGTAACTTCTTGGAGTTGTTTGAGAGATTCTCTCCACTCCTTGATTTATGGAGATAATCTCATCTCCTTGTTTAGCGAATCCTTCCTATTACTTTGGTGAGGATATGTGTTGTAATCACCTATTTATTTTGTGTTTCACGTATGTGAAACAAAGGGGTTTGCAATAATAATTTTATCTTCATTTTTGTCTGCAACTTGCATTATTCTACTCGGTTGTGTGCTGAAGTTTCCATGCTAAGATCTGTTTAACCACACTTTCATGGTATCAGAGCTATATGGTTGCTGGATAATTCTCAGTCTCAACCTTTGTTGTGCAATTTTGTTGCAAAATAGATTTTATTGCTTCTCTATTTGTAGGTTTCTGGTTTATGATCCTATTTTGTTTGAAGATTTTTGCTGGAAGGGTTTTTTGAGGCTTGTTGATCCTCAACTCGACCTCGCTTCTTGCACAACTTTGTCTGCTTTTTGCATAGCTCGTTGTCAAGGCACAACTCGGCCTTCTTCCTCGGTGACTCGACCTTCCTCTCTGGTGACACAGCCTGCCTCCTCATAAACGTTGCCTACCTTCTTTTGCAAGGGTCGATTTACTCGGCATTGGCTCAATCCTCTAGCTTGGCGTTGTGGCAACTCATTGGTGACTCGATTTGTGCATTCGGTGTAATGTCCCTCTTATGGGATCAATGGGAAAATGATAACCAACAAACTCTAAATCACTCAAACTCAACTGTAAATAGTAAAATCCAGCCAAGGTACTTGAACCATTCAAGTAGATGACTCAATAAACCCAAAGATAGGGGTTTAATGGCCTCTATCAAATAGCCCAAATAATTAATTTTCTGCTGAAACTAAATGAACTCAGAAATCAGATCTAAACTTCTATTTCCAGTCACTTCAAATGCCCCCAAAGTAGGTATAAGATTAGTCAATGCAAACCACTGTTATTGAGCATCAAACAAACATAACTCAGCTGCAATGAACACTTGAAATCATTCTCATACAAATCTCAGCCAGGCATATTCATTTGGAGCATACAAACCCAAATTTAATCTTCTAATTCCAGTCGCTATTGAATATCCCAACCATGCTCTAAAACCAGTTTGCTAAATATAGAAAATGATCACCATATTTCCAACAAATGGAAGATCAAACACAGCTGCTAAACTGGGCTCTAAAACACCATTAAATCATGCATTCACCCAAGTCGCCATACTCATAATGTAACAGCCAAAAAGGAGGTATAGATCGCTGCAATATAAATATATTTTTCCACAGATTTGTGTCTCAAGTAAAGTTGCCAATATCAGTCACAAATAGATACTTATTTGAGCTAGAAATCGCTGTCAAAAATAATTATTTTTGCACACAAATCTATCCTCAACCAGTCACCAAACAATGCTTGTATTTGCTAGGGTTTAGAGGAGGTTTTCAACAACTATTGCCTTAAAACATATCGCTGTAGCTTAGCAAATTAACATCATCAAGTTCGCTGAACATTTAGAGCACTAAACATGCATTAAAATACTCAAGGAACTACCTAATGAAGTCGCTGTAGGAAGGTCGGTTCTCTGGGGCCCTATATATAGATATAGATAGAGTTCTATATGGGATAGGGCCCGGATCTCTATAGACTGGAAGGCCGGGGTGGCATCCATCTATATATAGATCTAGATATGACTGATGGCTAGATCTATATATAGATAGGGGCAGATAAAAGAGAGTGGGCCGTGACCGAACACAAACCCTATCTATATAGGCACTGGACTGAGGGCACAATATTATGCATCAAACTTGGTCGATCCACTTCCAATCATGACCCAAAACAGTTCATAAAACAAACATGCAATCGCTGGAGCTAGAGGGACTGTAAAATCATACACAAGCTGGTCGATTTACTCTAAAAATGCCATAAACCAGTTATCAAAGCAAACATGTAATTGCTGGTATTTAGAGAAGTTTATAGCCTAAGATCTTGCACTCAAACCAGTCGCTACAGCCAACACATAAGCATTAATAAATTCGCTGGGCATGAAAGACTTCACTACACAAGCAAATCGATTTGCAAAAGCACAATAAATTCCTCAATTTGACATTCAAATCAGCTACAAGGAGATATTCAATGCAAATGGAAGCAAGCACTAATGGTGGGCATACATCCCTACTCCAAGCATGGAGTCCAAGTCGAATTAATCATAGCATAGCATAACCCTTACAATGATCCCAAGACCTCCTTTTATAAACAAGGAGCACAAAATTCGAAGTCCCTTGTGGAGGGAAATCACAATTTAAAAATAGTTTATTCTCCCTATGTGTGGCGTCCCCTTTCTAAGGGTATTTTGACATTAAAAAGCCACCCTAATATTATTTAATTAATTCCCCTTTTTATTTTGCATTTTTGAGAATTAAATTAAATAATAAATTACATCAATTGCTCAATAAATATTCTTTTGTGAGCAATACTCCAAGGTGGTGGAAAAACCACTCAACATCCATAATTAAATAATTAAATGAATATTGCTTTATAATGACAAATGATTAAAATCACTCTCCAAGAAATATCATTTAATTACTTAGCATAATTTCCCCTTGCAACATCCCAAAAGCCCACAGGGAAAGATAGGCTAAGGGTCTTCAAAATGGGGACATTACATTCGAGGATTGGTCGTTGATCGGCATCAACTTCTCTTTTTTTCTTGGCACTAGACTGGGGCAATCGCAATGAATCTTTGGTTGTTTTTTCTCCTTTCTGCATTGTGTTTGGTGCAGATCTGCCTTAGCTCCACGTTTTTCACCTGCTATTTCGGTTGGCATTAGTAAGTGGATATGTTGAGGCTCGGACTCTCTCCTATTTTTCTTGGCGTTCGATTTGTGGGTGATAGGCAAGGAACTGGTGGCCGTTTTAATTGCTCGGCCTGGTGGTGGCTCAGACGACTGCTCCTTCCCTAGAACCTCTCTGCTTAGTGGTAGCACATACCTCCTTGTGTTGGCTCGATGGCTACAACCTTTGACTGCTCGGTGGTGACCTCGACAGCATTTTAATTCAAAGCTCCTTGGCAAAGTTTTGGCTTGGTCGATTAGGGTTTATAACCCTAAGTCGATTCATTCTTTTTTTTTGTTTTTTCTTGTGAAAAAAACAAAATATAAATACAATACTCTCTATTGTATTGTATGCACAAGTAAGGTGGCGCAGTGGTAAGCCTACTCACTTAGAGGAAGGAGGTCGCAGGTTCAAACCGCTACAAATTTTTAGCTCGCCGAGTCCCTCACACAACTCGCACAGTTCTATACACAGCTCGCTGAGTCACTCCATCAGCTCAATTCATAGCTCTCCGAGCTATTTTCTTACAAGGTGAAATTTTATTGAAATTTTTTTTTTTCACACGAAGAATTCAAATTGGAAGGGGGCATAAAATTTTTTGGGGATGAATATTTTTTTCGAGAAGTTCAATTTCCTCCATTACTGTTTTCGGGGGGGAATTGTGCATTTTCTGCCATGTCAAAGGGAGTGCCTTCTTCTTGTGTCCGCAAACATAATGGATTTACGTTTGTTCGAACCTTTAAATTCGACAAACTACCATGCATGGAAGCCAAAATGGAGCAGTTGCTAAAATCATGGTGTCTTTGGTGCGTTTTTCAAGACTCAGTACCTGCCTTCACCAATGAAAAAGACAAGTATGGTTACACGTGTAAACAAGATGAGGCTCTGGGGCTTATTTCTCTAAATGTTGTCGATAGTCTACAGTTCCATATTACAGCTGCAAAATCTCCAAAAGAGGTATGGGATAAATTTGAAAGCTTATTTGCCAAGATTAATGAGTTTAAATTATTACAAATGGAAATGGAGTTTACGCAAATGCACCTTCCGATTTTCCTTCCATAGAATATTTTTGACTAAATTTAAGGAACTTAGAAGCAAATTGAAAGCTGGTGGTAGAGAGAAAAAAGATAATGAGTGCATCTTCTTAATTCTATCAAAGTTAAAAGGTCCCTTTTCAGTTTTTACTTCTACTTTCTTTTCCACCATGGATGCTCTAGGAGACCAGTTTCAAGTACCTTCATTTGAAGTTTTTGTGATAGGTTATCTCGTGAACAATCAAAATTGATGTCACTTGATGCCTTACCACACTCAAATCAGGCATTGTTAGCAAATTCTCCTAAGGGTAAAGGGAAACCGAAGCAAAAATTTGGACCTAAGACTACAGAATCTACTAAATCATCTCCTACTACCACTGATAAAACCTTTGATGCTCCTAAGCCTTCTAGTCCTGGGAAAGGGAAAAGATTGTCAAAAGGAAAGTGTATGATCCATGCCCCTTTTGTAGCAAAACAAATCATCCAGAATCTAGATGTTTTGCGAGAATTGAAGCACTTGAGAAAATGTTAAAACAACATAAGCTTTCAGTTCCACCTCTATCATCCTCTTCTAATATTGGTAAAGGAAAAGCTCTTTATGCACGGGGTTTCTCTTCATTGAAGGATAGATGGGTATTTGATTCAGGTGCTACACATCACATAACTTTTTCTGAAAGTTTATTGAGTTCAGTTTCTCCTTGCAACATTTCAAAGATTATGGTAGGCAACTCTACATCATTGAATGTTGAGGGTTCAGGGATTGTTGATATGCCAAATGGTTCTATTCATGATGTTCTCCATGTTCCCGCATTTCTAATAATTTGTTGTCAGTATATCAGATCTGTAATTCAGGTAATGGGAAAACTATTAAATTTTCTCCAGATAAAGTTGTAATAAGAGAACTGAATGATCCTAATGATATTGTAGCTACGGGTGTTGTTGACCTTGACTCTCAATTGTATCTTTTTGACAAGTTCGAGATCTCGAAGGATCTTCTATGATTGCTCACTCAGATTCTGTGAGCAAGTTATGGCATGAAAGGTTTGGTCACCTCAACTACAGGTATTTGCAGCAGTTATTTTCTCAGAACATGGTAACTGGTCTTCCAAAAGTCTCTTTCAATGATGGTATTTGTCCTGGGTTTATGTTGGGAAAGCAGCATCAAGATCCTTTTCCAAAAGGACAAGCTAAGAGAGCTAAGGCTCCTTTGGAATTAGTGCATAGTGATCTCATGACTCTTCCTTCTCATTCATTTTCTGGTTGCAAATATGTACTGATGTTCATTGATGATTTACAAGGAAAACTTGGGTGTATTTCCTTCGTTATAAAAGTGATGTGTTTGATTGTTTCAAGGAATTAAAATCCTTTGTTGAAAAACAATCACCACATTGTATTAAAAATCTCCGCACTAATAATAGGGGGAATATATAAGTAATGCATTTGGAGATTTTTGTACTAATCATGGTATTTTGCATCAGTATACAGTGCCTTACACCCTCAAAAAATGGAGTTGCTAAACGTAAGAACCGGACACTGAAGGAGATGGCTACTTGCATGATTCAATCAAAGAATTTAGCACCAAGCTTCTGGGCTGAAGCCATAAATTGTGCTAACTATATTCAGAATCGGATGTTGCACAAAGTAGTTCAAGGGATAACTCAAAGGAAGCATGATCAAGTGAGAAGCCGGATGTATCTGATTTCCATGTTTTTGGAAGTAAAGCTTGGGCTTTTGTACTTGATGAAAAAAGGAAATCCATACAACCCAAAAGTAAAGAACTCATATTTGTTGGTCACTTGTGAGCATGTGAAGGCATATCGTCTTCTAGATCCAACTACTTTTGAGGTACTTTATAAAAGGGATGTTCATATTGATGAGACTGATTCTTCTAATGTGGATCAAGTATCTGATCAACATTTGTCTCATATTTCATCTTCTCCTGAATCTTGTTGATATGCTTATTGATGATGATTCTAAAGAAGAGCCTGCAGCACCAGTTCCACCTTCTCCTCCTCCTACACAACAACATCCAAAATGGTTGCAATCCACTCTTTAGTCTGTTGGTGACTTGGTTGGTGATCCTAGTGATCCTCGACGTACGAGAGTTGAAACTTCAGGTAATGTTGTTCGTCGGACTAATTCTATGCCTTTAGGAATAGCTCTTGTAAGTCAAGCCATTTCTAATGATCCAGTCACATTTTCTGAAGCTTCTAGTCATCAAGAATGGAAAAATGCTATGAAAGAGGAATATTCTTCTCTTTTGAAGAATAATACTTGGGAATTGATGCCTCTTCCTAAAGGAAGAAAACTTGTGAGATGTAAATGGGTCTATAAGACCAAATATGCTCCTAATGGATCAATTGAAAAATATAAGGCCCGTCTTGTTGCTAAAGGATTTTCTCAAGTTGAAGGAGTGGACTACTCTGAGACTTTTGCTCCTGTAGCAAAGATGGATTTTGTTCGCCTTGTTCTATCCCTCGCTGCTTCTCATCGATGGTCAATATTTCAGATGGACGTGAAGAGTGCTTTTTTGCATGGTGATCTCCATGAAGAGATTTATATGGAGCAACCTCAGGGTTTTGTGTAGGACTCTTCATTGGTTTGTAGACTTCGTCATTCACTATATGGTCTCAAATAAGCTCCTCGAGCTTGGTATGAGAAAATGGATGATTTTTTGTTGTCTACTGGTTTTCATAGATGTGAAACTGATCATACAATATATGTACTAAATCAAGGTGATGATTTGTTGATATTAGTTTTATATGTTGATGATCTCATCCTCACAGGAGCTCAGTTTCACTGATTTAGGATATTCAGGAAAAGATGAAAATCAATTTTGATATGACAGATTTGGGTTTGTTGCATTTTTCCTTGGTCTCCAAGTTCATCAATCCTCAACAGGAATTTCTATTGGACAAAGGAAGTATGTTGCAAACTTGTTACAGAAGTTCAAAATGGTTGATTGTAAGCCATCTCCCACACCATTTCAGTTAGGTATTAAATTGATCTGTTGATTGTAAGTCTAACCTTGTTGATGCCACTTTGTATAGACAACTAGTTGGGAGTCTTCTGTATCTTACTCATACTCATCCCGACATTACTTTTGTTGTTAACCTTGTGTCTTGTTTTTCACATGAGCCTCATGAGAGTCACTAGAAAGCAGCAAAGAGAATTTTGAGATACATAAAAGGGACTTTGAATTTTGGCATCCATTATTCACCACATGGATCTTGTGATATTGAAGGCTATAAAGATTCAGATTGGGGAGGTTGTCGAGATACACAACAATCTACCTCTGGCTTCTTTTTTCACCTTGGATCAGGTCTAGTTGCATGGGCATGCAAAAACAAAATGCAATTGCTTTGTCATCCACTAAAGCTGAGTATAGAGGTGCGGTAAAAGCAGCTCAGGAAGTTCTTTGGCTTCATCAAATACTTGATGAGTTTGGCTTTCCACAGAATCTCCTTCTATCATATGGTGTGATAATCAGAGTGCTATCCAAATAGCACATAATCCTATTGAACATCAGCATACAAAACACATTGAAATTCATATGCACTTCATCAGGAAGTTGATTCAGGATGATGTTGTTGACTTGAAGTTTGTATCTACAGCTGATCAGATTGCGGATATCTTCACTAAACCCCTTGCTTCTCCTCGTTATCTTCTTTTACGAGAAAAGCTTGGAGTGAAGGAAGTTGTCCTTGGGGGGGATTCATCACAATGAAGTCCTTCTTCCTTCTTTTTTCTTCTTGTTTGTAACGGGTACCTTATTTGGCATAGTAGTCGGGACCCCTTCTCTTTTACTCCCTGGCATTCGCTTATGGGAGGGTGTTGGTGTAAACACGTTCACACTAGGTCTTGTGAACTAGTTATTTAATTACACCTAATAAGCTCATTTGTGGAGCACATAGATTTTTATTTGCAAAATAAGTTATTTTGGGAGATATTGTAATCCTGTAACTTCTTAGGAGCTGTTTGAGAGATTCTCTCCACTCCTTGATTTATGGAGATAATCTCATCTCCTTGTTTAGCAAATCCTACCTATTACTTAGGTGAGGATATGTGTTGTAATCACCTATTTATTTTGTGTTTCCCGTGTGTGAAACAACAGGGGTTTGCAATAATAATTTTATCTTCATTTTTGTCTGCAACTTGCATTATTATGCTTGGTTGTGTGCTAAAGTTTCCATGCTAAGATCTGTTTAACCACACTTTCAGTCAATTTCTCCACAAGAGACAGATCATCTCACTGTTCTTTGAATTGATTGCACAAAGCACGCCACAGCTCATCCCAACTATTGATAGATCTAGATGCCAAGCTCCTAAAGTAGTCTAGGGCCTTGCACTCGAAGGATGCTGCAAGAAGTGGGATGGGTGCATCAGGTTCTGTAATATGACGCACAGTACAAACATTAGCCAAATTTGAAATCTTGAATGAGGACTATGGGGTGGAGGAGTTCTCTTCTGTAAAGTAAGTGCCTTAAAGGCTGATGATAAGATATGATTCCAGCGTAGTATAATAAAGGGACTTCTTGAGTAGTGGGCACAAAAAGCTCAGCTCTAACTACCATGGCATTTGTATAATGAATCTAGTCTAGATCTCTTCAAAAGCTACTAGGTTTATCGATTTGCAAAGTTTCCAGGTAAAAAACAATAATGCTCTTTCCTAGAACGGTCATTCCAAGACCTTCACCAAGTCTTGCAATGTGACTTCTGATAAGGGATTTATGAATATAGTCCATAGTCCTTTTTCTTTGAAACTTTGGAGTCCCATTGCACATCCCAAAAACTGTCAATCCACCGGTCCAACTGTCTGATTCTCCTTGAAGGAGTGCGCCCGCGGTCAAAGCAGATTGTTATTGGAGGCCCTGGCAGTTTTTCCCTGGGCAAGGATTGGCTCAGCTCCCCTACTCTGGTACTCTATCTAAACCGTTTGGGGTGACAAAGACAAGAGAAGAGACAAACATAAAAGAAACAAAAGGGCGAGAGCCAAAATAGTCCTATCTTCCTCCCATCTGAAAAAAGAAAACACAGCAATTTGATCCAGATTTTATGGGGATCTGGTGAACAACTCACTGAATTGCAGAAATTTATGTGTGATAGGCTGAAGCGATTATAATTACCACAATTGCAGCACAAAACAATATGGTAGATTTAGAGCATAAAGTATATTGCATGCCTGTAACAAGACAAACCATGAATGAAAAGAAATACACATAGAAAAATCTGAATAAAAGACATTACTTGGTCATTGATATGGGAGTTATGTATGGCTGTCTCTGAGAAGAGACGTGAGCTGCTATCTCTGAACTATTTTTCCCCTGCTATTACGAATAGAAGGTAGCAATCTTCAAGAGGAGATGATAAGCTACTGCTCCCTATTTTGCATATCACAAAATGGTAGCAATCCCTAAAAAGAGATGAGAAACTACATGACTCTTATGTTTACAATTTGCTACAATTCCTTTTCACTTTTTACATTTGGGTTCCCATGCCTTTATATCTATTTTTAGCAGAAAATAAAGTCTAAAATTAGAATACGGAGTGATTCAACTTGGAATGTGAAGATTCATGTCACCATGTACACCCCCAAAAGTTGAGAGGTTTTGTCACAACCTGAAACTGCCAAAAATAGTAAAATGTTAATTTTGTTCTTTTTAGGTATTTTTATACCTCTTTGTTTTTTGCATTTTGAGGACCTTCAAAGCATTTTTGAGACCCTAAACTTTAGCAAGGTCCTCTACATAGGTCCTTCCATTTGAGTGGGGTGGCCCACCTGGAATTCATATTTACTGATTTCTAAGACCTCTATATAGGGATTGTAGCAAACCAATATGTAGAATTGTCACGGTTGCACTTTCTGCATAAATCATAGCGAATCAAGATCTCTTCTACCCTAATAAGGATTATAGCAAACCAATATGTAGAACTGTCATGGTTGCACTTTCCGCATAAATCACAGGGACGAAGATTCCAATCAGCAGAATCGTGACCTCTACTACCAAAATAACTGCAAATAATTTGATGAAACAAATACCTTCCATGTGCATGAATAGAAGGCTTGAACCAATGTTGAGCAGGTTGTTCTAGATGCATGCTTGCTTCAATGAAAGTGGGACCCCTGGTGGGTTAAGACGATTCTCTGGTGTACCCTAGACCAAAATTCTTAGGTCTCTTTCCTGCTTCAACATGTTTCTAAATTCCTTGGCCATCTTTGCCGAGGCCTTGGCCAGTATATCTCATTTTATTTAAAAACTTGAAACCAATACCTTCTGTGTGTTTTTCAAAACTACCAAATAAATATGGAAATTTTCAAAATGTGAGGAACCAGAAAAATTTACCATGTTTTCCTCCATTTCTGTCTATGCATCTGCAACAATTCTCTTCTTCTCTTTCATCTCTTCAAATTCATCTTGGAGGATGGCTAGGTCCCTTTGAAATTCATCACAAAATGCTTCTTTTTCTCCGAGTTCATTATGAAGCATGTGCATGGCTTCTTTGCACCTTTCCTTTGCTCGGAGCAATCCTTCCACAATGGGGCTTCCAAAATGGGACAGATTCTTCTACATATTCTTCTTCTACTCCATTATTATGTTAAGGTTGCTCTCCAACCATTGGTTTTCTCCCCTCAACCATTGATTTCCTTCAAGGAGTGATTTGTTCTCTTTTCGCGCTGCCGAAAATGGATCCACGTCATCAATTGGTCCTCTTCTCATTTTTCCAGCTTGCTTTTCCCATGATTTGGAAAACTCCTACAAATGTATATTTTTTTGTTTTCGTGCTCTGATACCACTGATCCAAATTTTATGTGGATTTGGTACACAACACATAAAATTGCGGAAATTAATGTATTACAGGAAGGAGCAGTTTTAATTACAACAATTGCAGCACAAAATAATATTGCAGATTTGTAGCATAAAATAATATTGTATGACTGTCACAAGAAAACCCGTGAATGAATGGAAATACATAGAGAAAAATCTGAATAAAAGACTTTAGTGCTTCATTGATATGGTAAGTACGGCTATCTCTGAGAAGAGACGTGAGCTGCTATCTTTGTGGAGAGATGTGGGCTGCTATCACTATATAGAGATGTGAGCTGATACTTTTGATCTATTTCTCCCATGCTATTTCAAATAGGAGGTATTAATCTTCGAGAAGAGATGAGAAGTTATGGTTCCCTATTCTGCATATCACATAATGGTAAATATATTTAAGAAGAGATAAGAAGCTACAAGAACCTCTGTTTACAATTCGCTCCAATTCCTTCTCCTTTTTATATCCGAGTTCTCATGCCTCTATATCTATTTTTGGCAAGAAATGAACAGTTTGAAAATAGAACATGAATTCATTTGACTCGGAATGTGAAGTCATGTCACATGTGCTCCCCTACGAAGTTGGGAGGTTTTGTCATGACCCAAAACTGCCAAAAATGGTAAAAATATAATTTTACACTTTTTAGGTATTTTTTAACCTCTTTGTATTTTGCACTTTTGCATTTTTCATTTTGAGGGCCTTCTAAGCTATTTTAAGACCCTAAACATTGTTCAAGTGCCCTACATCGGCTGTCGAAGGCAACTTTGTAGGGCATCTAAACTAGTTTGTTCAATGAGCTTTCCAATGCATGTTTGTTGACAGGGGCATTTGTGGGTTTATCTATACCACTGCCGCATACGTGAGATATGCGAAGCTAACAAACACACCACAAGCTACCTCCTACAGCACGATTTTGTGCTTGTTTACCGGACACATGGCAGCATAGGGAGCAGGGAGCTGGGGATGATCAGGGATCGCTGGAATCCGAGAAGTGCATGCCAGCAGGGTGCCAACCGGATGACAATTGGCCTCCACCAAGGGAGGAATATTCGCAAGAATATACTGAGGGGTCAACTACTATAAATAGGGGGTCATATGGTAAAAACAGAACAATTGGTACATATTGGACGTTTTGCACCGTTGGAAACAATAGCTAGTGTGGTTTGTGTAGGAACTAATAACTGTATAAGGGTTTAGTGCGTGGGGATGCGTATAATTTCAGTAATATTCTTTGACAGTAATGGATAATGGCGAATTCTTATGATTTATAATGTTTCTGTTAATAATATCGTAACTAATGTCCACACCTTACAATTCTCTCCTACATGAGGTTCTTGTGACAAACTCGATTGTGCATCGGGTGAGACCTTCAGGTGCAAACCTGATTGAATGTCTGTGCAAGAGTATTAATTTGTTCCCTTTAAATAGTAAAACCCCACATGAATTAGGTGGCCAACATTCAATTCCATTGTCGGGACCTCATTACATTGGTTGTAGGATGAAGTGGATGCTAATAGGGTTGAGGGTAGAAGGATTATCCTGGAGTGTGGTTTTACGAAAAGAACTGTGCGGGGAAGTTACCATAATGGCAGGCTAAATTTGTGACGTGCAAGCGGGTAGGCGATGGAAGGGTTGAGTATCATGATAAGTTTGTGCAGGACGTAATGAATCTAGGTGTCAAGGAAGACCTACTAGTAGAAACGGAACTAGGGGTTTCCATTCAGGACTTTTGAGAGGGAGAGGGGGATGCTTTTGCGGAGGCTGATTGAAACCCTGGGAGAAAGGGGGTGAAGCAAAGAAGACCTGCGTTATGTAGGAAAACACTCCTATGGGGAAGATTCTTGCGTAGATGCCATTTCTGATACTAGAGAAAGAGGCTGCAGAGTGGGAGATATCACATACCTCGATCTAACCAGACACCAAAACCCTTGTGTTACTTTTGTGGAAGTTTTTCTTAGAAGCAACAAGATTGTGTGACATGAAAGGATTTTGGAAAGGTGAACACGGTACAGAGGGATTTGTGGTTGGAGACTGCAGACCAGTGGAGCGATTACTGGACCTATGACGAATGCCGTTTCTAAGGGGTTAATGTCAGGAAATCCTGTGACGATTCAGTCACTGGTAATAACATCGTTATACTTGGACATGGCCATGAGGTTACCAAACTAGATGGGACGGATGATGTGGCCGACCATGTCCATCGTTGTGAGATTGTGTGGCGGGAAAAGGGAATTACTTTGTTTGAGGTCAAAGCTAGCCAATTTGTGATGAATTTGTTTGGAAGGACGCATACATGATATCGAAAATACGATCAGAACCAGACTACAGTCGAGTTCAACAAACTAAAAGCTACGTTCCTAACGAGTTTCATATACCAGAATTTGAGCAGGAAAGTATTTTTACGTTTAAAGAAATTCAGCAAGAGCCAGCCGAAACTGTCTGAATGTACAATGCAGGTTTTAAAACATTGCTATCTAAGGTCTCATATGAGATCCATCCATTGCAGCATGCTCAATGGTTCATAGGCCACTTGCTGGCATCATTTCGGAGACAACTAGCATTGCAAAACTTTAGATCCACTTGAGGTTCTGGACGCAGCACTAAACATGGAGGTTGTTGGAGGTTTTGACACTGGAGTTAGCCCATTCCTGGAGGAGCATATCTCCACAATGGCCACTTAGTTGAAGACGCTAGCAGCTTCAGGGAGTAAAGTATCACAAGAGTATGAGAAACATTGTATAGATTGCAATGTAGTTGGACACACTCGGGGTGACTGCATTTGGAGGATCCACATGGTGATATTCTTATGTGAAGTTTGTGAAGAGGAGCATGAGACACGAGATTGTCCAGTAGTCTAGCGGGCGAAAAGGGTGCAACTCGCTTGGTGTAGAGTTTGCAAGGAAGATACCCACGATACCGCAAACTGTAGGCTTGTTGAGGAAATGCGAGAGTTCAAAAATCAGGATTCGCAACAAGGAGGCTCACCCTCCTATTCGTCGAAAGGCTATGGGTATGGAGCTCAATTTTCGGGTCGTCGTGGGAGAGGAGGTAGAAGTCAAGGCTCGTGTTTTAAGTGCAGAGCGACGGATCATTATTAGAGGGAGTGTCCCAAGTTCCCTACTTGTGCACACTGCAGGAGAGAACACAAGCTAGAGGAGTGCCCTGACGTAGTGAAAAGATCGAGGAAAGTGAGAGTGCCAGAATTGTGGGGAGCCCGAAGTTAATGCAGCAAGGAAAGGATTAGAGGCGGGAAAATGTAGTCTTGTGAGATGACAACAAGGTTAGGAAACGTTGAAATCGAAATTTTGTAAAGAGTTTCAAAAGTGTCAAATCGATGAACAATCATAAATGAATTACAATCGTTAAAGCAGGTACACAAGAATCTATTAAAGAGTATGATAGATGAATGTTGAGCCCAGATCAAGAATTAAGAAAGGGATGCAAATCAAGTTTTAAAATGGCACCAAGATCAAGATATAAAGAAACTTTTAAATTGTATGTTGGATGTAAAACAACAGTGGTTATTGGATGGTGGAGAATTAGAGGAATATGACGAAGATAAGTCTCGGCTACAAATGGCCACAAAAATGTTCGAAAAGATACTGCAAGAGGGAAAGCCAAGCAGTTATAAGGTAGAAAAAATAGAAAACCGGTGTTTGAAATATTATACAAAGGGACATCAAGAGGATGCATGCTCCCTAAAATTTTGTTTAAATTGAAATGTGTAAAGACGCATGAATTAGGGATGTCCCGTTAAATTTAAAAACAAAACTAAAAGGGGATAGAAATTGTATGCTGGCACAAAGAAGTACTTGCCAGGGGATACAGAGACACGAGAAATCAGAGATTAACCGGCAACAGTAGTAACGATGGTTCAAGAGCTCCTATAGCGAGTGATAAAAAAGGGACATTTTGAAAGAGAATGCCCCAATAAGACACAACCTACACAGAAAATGTGGTCCAGGAGACCACTCAAACGACAACTGCCCGAAACCAAAGTAAATTAACTTATTCTTGAGCTGGGATAACCACTAATTACTAAATGGGCAAGAACCTGTGACGGAAAAACAAATAACAACAGAAAAAGAAGCCAGATGAGAATCAGATTTAGGTGAACAGTCCATCTCATTTGTACATAACACAATGGTTACGGTCCCAATTAAACTAATGACTGACTATGCAGTGGAATGAAGAAAAACAAGAGATCAAAAAACACCAGAAAGTGAAAAAGGAGGTATTTTGTTATGTAAAAGAGATGGTGCACCAATACCTCCCATGGAGATTAATGGTATATTTTTGAGCAAAAGAAATCAGTTTGATGTCTATGAAACTAATTCTTGTGGAATAAAAAATTAGCTTAGCTTTATAGTTACGAGAATTTTAATTTGACAAGTGCAGTCTGTGTAAGACTGTTTAGGTTTAATTTTAAGATGTTGGTCAGCTTCTTGTGAATTTAGGGCACACAAGCTTTACATTCAAAGATTAAACTGATTTTTTTAGGTGAAGGGGAATGGAATGTAGAATGGAGTGGAGTGGGGTGGAAAGGATAATATACCTGAGAAACAGAATTGGCATTAGGAGGGCAAGAGTTGCAGGGTGCATCTTCCTTGTATGCCCATTCGCAGCTCTGGTCTTCCATTTATTATTATTAAATCCTCCTCCTCCGCCCTCTCCCTCACTACAACCTGATACAATATGACTCTTTCCTGAATTGTGGGCACAACAGCTTGGACAAAAGAAAGAACAGTTCATACAGAATTTAACTCAACATGTCACTAGAGGAATAAGGCCTACTTACATATAGAAATTAAAGGGAAGGTAAAAATGTTAATGGTCCAACTAAGAATGACACTACATCATGGAATGCACAACATATAATGGCATTTGTATCAAATATGAGAACAAGTTGAAAGTAGACAACCCACCATCCATTTATTCGAGGAAGAAAGACTTGTCAAAACAACCTATTTTTTTTGTTCAATATACATGACAAGTGATACAATATCTAAAAGACAATGGATTATATGCAAAACTATTACAATAGCTTTTATGGTGGCTTTGTACACTTCGATTACAACTTTGAGTCCCATAAACTACTTGGCTTTGCATACGTTATTAGTATCGCTCATTCATTCATTTCTCCTATTATGATCAATCACAATGAATTTGTTTTACATGTCCGTTTTGAATTTGTTTTTACTTTCTAAATGTTGGGTGTGTTACCATTGTTTTAGTTTGAATTTAACTACAATCGCCATCTAAATGGTGCTTCACAATAATCCATATGAATTTATATTTGTAAGTTTGACCTATCCCAATTAATTATATATAGGGCCAACCCAATAAACCTATTAATAGAAAATCTCTTGGCCATTGATATGTTTTAAAGTGGTAATTTTTGTTAGAACACATTACATAATCATTTAATTAGATATTAAAAATATAGATAATAGTTGAATTGATATTTACGACTAAATTTTCATACCTATAAACGTATGACTCAAAAAAAAAAAAAAAATTTTATCAAATAAAAAAATGGTTACATGTAACTAATATTCAAATAACAAGAAAAAGGACAAACAACGGTGATTTAAAAAACTTTATTTTTAATTTGATCTTTAGATTTTTGAAATTGTTAAAACAATTGTTTTCTAAATTTAAGCTACATGGGTTGTAAACACCTAAATCGACTATGCAATTTTAATACTAAAATTGCACTAATTTTCCTCTTTCCCATCATTTCATTATAATTAGTGATTTTCCACTAATTAAATAGCATTCTCTTTCGTCTCGGTCAATTAATGACACTTCGTTAATTAACTAGTCTCATACTTCATCCTGGATGCCAATTAATATCACTTCATTAGTTATAATTCTCTTTTAATTAATTAATTAATTAAGTATTTTAATCTTCTATTTAATAAATAAGTCTTCTTATTTGTTAAATCCCCTCTCAAATCCTTTAAATTCTACTAATTTCCCTCTAAATCATTTTCAAATGGTTTTTATAAGCTAACTTGGTATATTAATTAATCATAGTTGATTAATTAAATTACCCCAACTTTCATGAGTTGTTAATTTTTTATTAATCTCTTCTAATCATACTTATCCCTTTGTAATTATACTTTACCTTTTTCCCATATTCACTAGGATACAAGCTTCTCCAAAGCTGGAAAGCTATATAAAGAGTCTAGTACCTTCCTACTAATCTTACACCGTACACCATCTCCTTGCAAGACATTTACATTTTATAAGAGAATTTTCATGTTAATGGAAAGCTTTGTTCAAATTCCCTTTCTACTTGGCCAAGAGTAGTAAGAGAATAAGCAAACATGGCAATCAAACCATATTAGTGAGATCTCTTCCTCTTCCTTGGAGAAATTCCTTGATCATGCATAATTGTGTGCGGTTCACAAAGGAAATGCCTACGATCTAAAAACACATCCAACAATCAAAGGAGGTTTGCATTTGATGTTTGATTTAATGTTTTATGCGATTAATTAAGCTTTCCTTTATGCTTTATCATGATGTTTTTGTTTGATTAACTAAGTTATGAATCTACTTGGTGTTAGGTTCTTTTCATTAACTTAGATTAAATGAACATGAATACATATGGCATGCCGTGGGGACACTCCTTTGTCTCATGCGCATTATTTTTTTCATAGTTTGAAGCTCCATTTTACATGCTCTTTATTTCAATTGTTGAAATTCTTTGATTTTTGAGCATGTTTAGTGATGTTTGATAGTGTTGAGTGTTCTTTATGGATATTTAGGAGGCAAAATGTTGTCAAATTTGAGTCTTGATGAGAAAAATATGATCTTTTGTGTTGTTTTTGGCTCGGTTTTGACATTATTTTGTGCATGTACATGTTTCATACGTTAATGTTCATTTGTGCGTGTTGGTGTATCATTTTGTCTATGTTCATGTTCATCTACATGTGTCTGCATTCATTTACATGCGTTTGCGTTGCACTACACGCACTAGTGTTACATTAAATTCTACTTGCACGCACTAGCGTTTTGTATGTTTCCACGATATGCACGCTAGCGTTATTTTGTTTGCGATAGAGTTCTTCCGTGTGTATTGTTGTTCCTTTACACGCGCTATCGTTTCGTTGCTTTCTAGCTTGCACGCGCTAAGCATCTATTTGTGTGTGCTAGCATTCTTCTAGTTGTGTTTGGGTATCACTTTATGTGCCTACATCCATCTACACACTTTGGTGTTCCACTTTGTATTTTTGTTGTATGTATCACGTATCATTCCTGCGTTGGCGTTCCTTTTGTGTATGCGCTAATGTAATCGTGTCAAATTTCTCAAAAATTCCGAAAGTTTCAAAACCGATTTTAATTTCATGGTGTTTTCTACATGTTTCGATTATGATCTTTAGGTTATTTTTTTAAATTAAGGCTAACACTTCAAATATTTGTTAGAAATATCTTTTTGCTATAATTTGATTGAAACCGTGCATGCTCTTCTCTTGCGCTTTCAGAAACGGAAATGATTTTGGATGTTTTTCTAACATTTTAATTGTCATTTAAAATATAGCTAACACTTGATATCGTGGTTTAAAATTTCCATGATGGTCTAATTTGATCGAACACCATGTATGCTCTTCTCTTTCGCTTCAAGCGATCTTTAAAAATAGAAATGGTTAAGATCCTTGATAGTTTTCTAATATTGTGCTCATATGGAAACCTATTAAACCTTTGAGTGTAGGACCATCTACGCTCAAGAAAGAAAAAATCGAAACAAATTACTAAAGTTTTGTGTGTAGGTTGTTGTACGACCGAAAATCAACACGTGACCTTCAGTCGCACTCGACCTCCCGAGGTCGTCCGGGATAACCGATGTAGAATGAGTGGATGGTTATGAGTAGCGAAATGTGATGAAGATGGTCAGAAAAGCTATCGGGGCAATCTAATGTCCTCTACAGGCACCAAAGGTATCTTCTCATCAAGGGCAATAAAGGCCTCTCTAACCTAAGTGGGTGTGATGGAGCGATCAAGAAGAATACACATGCGTAAAAGTTTGTCAATGTCAGTGTGTGAGACTCTCTCAACCGATTGCGGAATACGTGGAAAGTGACCAATGGACACCTTGTAATGATGTCTAAACAAGGTCATGGAATAAATGAGAGAGTCATGGTTCCACTAGATCTATGCGCAATCGGCTAGTTTAGTCCATAACGCAAAGCTCTATAAGTGTCTCTATTTAGGACGTTCAACTGTCTAACAATATCTGGTGGATGTGGGGATGTTCTAAAGACTAGTGAATGTAATCCAATGTCTAAGTCTATTTGGTCTTTGGGCCCATTCGGTTGGGGACCCTAGGATCACAACTGTAAACTCTCTCTTGTTGTGGTCTAAGAATGGTCATGTGTGCATTTGTGCAATTTAATCTATGAAAGTAAATAACAAAGGCTAATCTAAATAAATAAAAGCTAACTATGTTTTTGTATTTTCCAATATAGAAGAAATAAAGCAATAAACAACAATCTAATCTAATTTAAACTAATCTTTTTGTATTTTCTTGGAATAACAGTGCGTACAAAAGAAATGAAGAAATTGCTTCTAAATTAATTAACCAATCCTAAAACAAATAAACAACCGGATGTAGTTGTTTACCTGTGCGAAAAATCTAATCTATTCTAAACAATTAAAGCTTCTCTAAACTATGAATGTGAATTAAATCCTCAGACACACCTCAGAGTCACGAGAAGAATTGGAAGCTTCTCAGAAGCTTTTCTTCCTTGAAACTTCCCCAGTGGAATTTAAGAGGGATTTAACAGAGACTAATTTGAACCAAATTTTGAATGCTTAGAACTATGCAGAAGCTTCTTCCAGAATCACTTCCCTTGCAAATCTACAGAGATAGGCAAGGAAGCTATCTATCCTAAGAAAGCTTTGTAGAAGAAAATGATCTACTGTAACTACCTAACAATTGCAACAATGGAAATGGAAGTGCCTTTTCTACTATAGTGAATAATTTACATATAGATTCACAAATAAAGAAATGAAGAAATAAGGAAACTCAATAACAACCCCAACCTGAAATTGTAGTGTTGAGGAAATGTCAGTTGTGGTATCAACTTTGTTTCCCCTCAGTTATATTTTCCAATATTTTGTTTCCACGTGAGTCTAGGGAATTGGGAATGCAGAGGAAGCAAGAAGAAGGTGTTGGAGAAATGTTGGCTTGCAATTAGTCCGGTAGCAATGCAGGTAGAGAAAGAAAAATGCAAGAGAACAATGCTTGGTTGTGTGGTCTCTAGCATGATTTCAACAGCATAACGGTGCAAACACAATATAAATCTTCAGCCTTTTGTTTCATAAGAAGCAATGATTTTATAGAACACAAGATGGGAAATGGTATCAGCCATTTGGTATCAATGGGGTACCACATCACAACAAGAAGAGGGAGTTTAAATCTCAATGAACAATTAAAAGTGGAAGATGAAGTTGATACGAATCAGTCAAACTTAAAATCGGCCAAATTAATCAAGAAACATGCGCTAGAGGTGAACTTGAGTGAGTTAACACGCATCCAAATCACACCTGAGAAGTCTCGGCCAATTCGTATGAAACCGCCGCCTTGTCTGCAAGCGGTGATTACACAACCGCCACCTAGGTAGGGCGGCGGTTTTGTAACTAAAGGAAAACAATGCAGAAAGCTACGAAAAAGTAGGAAATGGCTAAGTAAGGTAATCTAAGCTACAAATATGAACTGCAAAGAGGTAAAGGGGCTCGAACACCTTTGGAAAAGACATGAATCATCATTAGGGACTTTTGAACCGTTTTTGATAATGTAGCATGTGTAAATTTGGGTGCATACATATTTGCCCCCTCGGAGAAGCGTTTTAGCCATGAAGAGGCGTAAAATGTAGAATCCAAATATGGTGTTCCCAAAATGGGGAGTTATAATTTATACCTGACACGTCATGTGTGCTAAAATGACGTTATCCAAGCTCCTGTTGCACAGTAAAATGCAAACAAGACTCAAGTGTAGATAGACATGATATCAAAAATAAATGCTAAAACAAAACGACGTGAGGACTTACCATTTGCACGGGGATAAAAATATACCTCCAAAGCTCTAGCCCCAAAAGAACACACACTTAACACAAAGTTAAAACTAAACACACATATATATAAAACCATTCATTTTCAAATTCATTTACACTCACCCTCATAGTGATTTCAGAGTTATGGATCACCTGTAACCATTTTGAGCGTGAGTATGGTCGAATCGAAGAGCACAATGTCGCGATCATGGCCTCGTGAGTGAGAGATCCAATGGCTAAGAAAAAGGTTAGTATTTTGGATTTATTCATTTTAAACCTAAAATGTGAAAAATTGAAAAATCTACACCTAGGGGGTAATTTTTTGCAAATATTCTTGTTAAAATGTTCCCTATGGGATTGTCTAGGCATGTCTATCTTTTATTTAATCTAAAATGCTCAATTTTGTCTTTTTTTTTGAGTTTTTGGGTCAAAGGGGATGGCTTGTTTGTTCTAGACATGACCATCACCCCTGCACAAGGTGATAGTTACACAAACTCCACGACAATTATGCAACCGCCACTCTACACCGGTGCTGCAGTTTTGTAATTGTCGAGGTAGAACCTTTTATTTTGAGAAACTTAAGTGATTTTTTTAATTTTAAGTTATTTTATATTGTTTTTGATGAGCTTATGTATTGAATCATTTTCTAACTTACTCTTTTTCTTGTTTTGGTGAACGAAAAGAAGGATGACTACATTCGATGGAGCCAAGTGAGAGAGTGTGATTGGATCCCTGCGATTATTGATCAATTGACTCAAGCAGAGAGACTTGCTACATAGAGCCGACATATGGAGGATCTCTCAGACAACATTGTTAGTGTCAACTAGTCATTTCTGTGTGACTTATTGAGTTTTGGGATGCTGACCAGTAACACTTTCCAGTTTCTTGGGGTCAGAGGAGAGTGGACTATCACTCTCGAGGATGTTCACAGAGATCTTGGGTGTTCTTGTGACTGGCAGACGGTTGCTAACACTGGAGAAAGGTTCTCTGGCTATATATAGGTAGTGGGCATCATATATGGGAGATGATGGGGTGTCTAATGTGGGTGCAAAATAGGGTATGCGGCTATTGTTAGTTGCCTTCACACCTATCCCCACTCTACATAAGGCCATTATTGGTATTTTAGCTTCACGTTTGGTGGGAGACAAGGGCGGGGACAAGCTCTTGTATTATTGGGCTCTTATCATTATGGCTATTGAGTAGCATGGGAGGATCTTTGCTTGGGGCATGGACATTCTTGGGACCACATACCATGACTTGTACCACATTGTTAGGCTACAGGGGAAATCCCTGAGCCACCCTACTTTAGTTATGGCTTAGGTTTATGAGAGGATCATCCCCTATCAAAGGGGATTTGGCATATTAGATCTGGAGGCTATCGGATATGTCGGATGGACATTATTGGTAGTTCTTAAGGGGGTGCACCCTGACTTTTTTACTCTTACCACATACAACTTTATTTCTAGGTCATACGAGATATGATTGGGTTGTGGGGGATGATAGAGTTATATTGATTGCATGTAGCACCGTGAATCAGCTAGTGGATATGACGGCTAGGGTGGAGGTTCACCTTGTTGATAGAGTACCCAGCAGTTTGGGCTTCCATACATTGATGCACTTCATGTCATTCTGTTGTTTACCATGGTATTAGAGAGGCTCGGGGAGGCCCTAAGGGCATGCATGCTTGGATAATTGCTACACCGGGGGTACCTATTAGTGTGGAGAAGGTCCCAGTCCCTAGAGCACTAATAGCCCTCCTCTAGATTGAGGTTGCACCTACTCACAACGGGGAGGAGGAGGAGGAGGAGGCCCATATGGCTTCAGAGACAGGCCCGGGGGTGGTGAGGAGACGTGAGGAGAGGAACATGATGAGGAGGAGGATAGTGATATAGAGTGACGGGGAGTGCAGAGGAGATATCTTCGGCTACTGAGAGTAGAGGTAGAGGTAGAGGAGGCGACTCTTGTTTCAAAGGACCCAATTTCTTGAGAGGGAGGTGGTGATGAGGCATTTTATGATGGGTCATCATGTGGCACTAGGAGATGATGAGGCTTAGCAAGTGCCTGCAGTGGCCCCACCACCACCAACTACACTAGCCGACCCTTCCTAGATGCTAGGAGATCCGAGTATGTAGATAATCTTCTCTCGACCTTGTTAGCTAGAATTGTTAGTAAGCTACGCATTGTGTTTCTTTTTATTTGAATGTTTTCTAACTTGCCATTGTTTTCTTTAACTTGTGTTTTCACTGAACCATTGTTTATGGATGGTGAGATCTTATTCACCGAATCTTGGTCAATACACTACTCATCCCCATGGGGAAGACCCGAGAGGAGCTGCTCATAGACATGGGGCATCCCATGCAGGTCGGTCGTTACACAGACATTTTTGCACCACTTTGGTGAGTCACAAATATGCTTTCAGAGACGAAGACTAAGATTGTTGCATTTTGACTAACTCAGAGGATGGAAAGGTAGAGCCACTCTCGTGGTGAGATTGCAACTACCGATAGATCACCTACCCCATCTCAGGACCATTCTCACCATTCTGTTCATGTAGGCTAGCATTCATGCCATAGGAGCTGCAACATGAGTCCTCATTGTGCACCTTCTTAGGGATCCCATAGGGAGGGATAGGCCACGGGCCTTTATTACTTCGATGTTAGTTTGCGAGACATGTATATGATTTTTTTGGATTTTTGTGTTCATTGCAAGTGTTTTGACCACACCTAGAGTGTGATGACATTGTATATAAACTTGACTTATTATGGATATATATATATATATACTTCTTTTTTTGTTTTAATCGATCTTGCGTAAGATTTGACTTAAAGATTTGACTTATTGATGGTTCATCTTGCTTGTGTACTCTTAGATGCTCAAAATTTTTATGATTTTTGGATGCATGCTATGATGATGATATGCTAACAAAATGATTTCTTTTTGTTGTTTTGTTTTATATGATGTTTATGCAAACACAATGCAATGTCAAAACTTTGGTTTTTCAAGCAATATTTGATACTTCTTGTTTGGTTGGAAAAATGTGATGGAAATGATTTGATAATAAAATGAACTCACTCTACTTCTAACTCCACACAACTAGTAAGATGCGAGGGCTCAACACCGAGAGCCAGAAGGGATGTGAGTTGTATGATTTTGATAAATGGAAGTGGTGAGAGAAGGAAAAGATTTTGATAGAAATCTACAACCTAACTCCACACACAGTTTACTACACATTTAGGTTATGATTTGCTTACAAGTTTATCTAGACTTAGACCCGTAGATGGCCTCTTGATTGACAAAATCTGGTTTTAAGGTTTTAACTCTTTTGGAACATACACATCTAATTCAATTTTTTGGGATTTAAGATTTCAAAGCACTTTTTATTGAATAAATTGCTTACAACTTACTAACTTATTTGAAGAGACCCCTTATACCTTACCCGTGCTACAAGTAAGAAGCATGGACTCTTCGTTGTAAATAAGGCATAGGCAAGTAAGGGCACTTCCCTCCTTTCCCAATCTCACGTCACCAGTAAGAAATGTGGGCTCATCACTGAAGACTAGTGGGGCAAGGAAGTGTGGTTTTATTTGTAAATGAAATATTTTTGTATTTATTTGATTTGAATTATATCATTTTTTTATTTTAAACTTTGAGTTGTGCTTTTGGGAGGGAGATCTTTCCCTATCCTCAATCCCACGTAACTGATAAGATGTGAGGGCTCAACACCAAAGGCTGAGATAGGAAAACAAGCGATCCGAGTAAAAATATTTAGAATGCTTTTGCTACCAAAGAGGTTTTTCTGGGAGAGATATGACACCAAGAAGCTTCTAGAATAGACTATGGGAAAAGACACCTATGCTGGAAGAAAACTACAAGTAGAACCAAGTATGCAGGCCTTGGTAGGATTAGTGTCAAAATTCTATCTTAACTTTTTGAACTGATGAAATGATTAGAAATGTTGATGATAATATTGCGATATTTGAAGAAATGTGATTGAATGTTTTGCCAATATTTTTAGAAGTTTTTGAAAGTTGCTTGAAAGATAATTTCCTTGATTACAAATTTACAAAATGATCCAACAAATGAAATGCAACGTGGATGCAATAGTGTATATGTGGAAATGTAGATGGATCATGCGTAGTAACGTTTTAAGTGAAGTGAGTTGATGGATTCACCAAATTCTTCACCCTCTAATGTACATAGGTGATATGCCCCATTCTTGTAGTCCTCCATGACTCAATATGGGCCCAACCACTGGGCCTAGAATTTCCTTCCTTCATCGGTTTTCTTATTTATTCAGCTATCAAGTCTCAATACTATATCTCCTACTATTATTTCACACTCATACACCTTCATTTATCTTTGGCTCATCCGATTAGCATAGACATTGTGTCATTGCTCATCTTTGATCTGATCTTCATTGAGGGTTTGTAGCTCAACGAGTCATCCCTCGCGATATCCTTCTTCACCTAAGATGCCTTGTAATGATATTCGTAGGTTGGGTATCTCAACTTCAAGCGGTAATACCACTTTAGAACCGAACACTAAGTAATATGGATTTGCCCCCATAGGCGTTCTTACCGAAGTTTTGTAGGCCCACAAGGCCGAAAACAACTTTAAGTTCCAATCGCATTTATTCTCCTTGACCATTTTTAGGAGAATAGATTTTAACATCTTGTTCATAGCCTCAGCTTATCCATTGGCTCCAGGGTAGTATAGAGAGGTTGTGTGGTGTGTGTAGACACAAAAAATCTGCACACCTCATCTTCACGCGAATAATCGAATAAATTCACCTATTTTCATACCATCTCATGACCTAAGTCGTCCATTCAATTAGCTCATTTAAACTCATCATCGCGTCATTTAAATGACATCCCTAAACCTAGATCATTACTCCTACACCCCATTTAATTAATTAATTAATCCCTCACCTCACGTTTCCTAGGTCATATTACCCCTCCCATGACTAAATAATTAATTAATTAGTTAATTGGTTATTCCATTTTCACCCTCACACCTCACCATGTGAACTCAACTTTGACTCACTAGTTACGACTAATTTAAATAATAAACCTTCTAAAAACCTATCCTAACCACTTCTATCCTCATCCCTATGACAAGCCCCTACTTCACATTAGTTACGACTAGTTTAAAATAGGGAACCTGCTAAAATCATTACCACATCTATCCTAATTACTTTTATCCCTAAGCACCAAAGTGTAAATTAGAAGGTTTATCCCTTTGATCTCTCCCTAACTCGAGTAACCGAAAACGCCAAATGATTTCCTTGATCGTCGGCATCTATAAATACTAGTTTTCTAGCCTGCATTACGGACCTTGATGATCATTCAAATGAATCCAGGAGCATTGTAAGGCATTATCAAGCATTTATAAGCGTTATCAACATCATCTACATCCATATGCGCAACACACTCACGTCCGTCAAGTATTTGGGAGTCGCTCGTTGAGCCTCGTCTGTCATCCAAACACAACCACAGCTTTGGCTGTCATCATCCTCGTCATTCAAAGGTTTGTCTTCGCCTTGTAATTTCATTATTTCATCTAAAACATACCTGTCTAGTCATTCTTGATCTCACTATTTACTTCTGAAGGCCATAGTTTCATGTTAGCTAATCTAATAATTTATTTTAGCGGTTTGTTAATATTTCTCGGAATCGCTGCAATTAGCCTAATCTCCCCTTATTTCTATGTTTTTGTCTACTTAGTAATCAATCTTCATTAGAAGCTTTCATCAATTATTTTATACTTTTGTGTTACTAATATTTGGTCAAGAATGGATCTTGTAGATGGCCATAAGAGGACTTAACCATCCCATCACCAACATCAACTCATTGTCAATTGTTCAACATCCTCTGCACTGGGAACAATACGACCTATTTCACGATCAAGAGCTTTGTGCCATACATGCAGACCCTCTTGATAGTTTGGAAACCATCTTTGAGTCTATCCAGAAGATCCGAGAAGCCACTGAAGAGTTATGGGAATCTTACTATGAATTACAATGTATCCAAGCCAATATAGCCTGGTTCGAGTACCACCACGGAGCGGGATTTAACATCCCTGAAGACACAAACACTAAATGAAGCTAGACATTGAGATTGTAGTCGGCCTTGTGGACTCGATTCCAATCTTGTACGTCTATACGATATGGAGGAGGATATTTCAGATTTCTTCATCGATGATTACATCAAAAAAGCCGACTCATACTTCACCGAGGAGAATGACATCACTTGTTCATGGGCTCTAATTTTTTGAGAATCTAGATACTAACCCGATTCAGATTTCAAGTTTTAGATGCATTTATTTCATACCATCACTATCAGCACTGATATTTGTAATAAACTAAATAAGTGATAGACATTTGATCACATTTTTCATATATCTTATATTGTATCCCATTTTCATAAATAAAACTTGATTGTTTTGAAAGCGGGTTGAAATCCACCTAAGGAAGTCCTTTGGATTCTGGAACTAGCCTCTGTCAAGTAACTCGCCTACCCATATTACTAATTCCATCTTGTGTAGCATCTATGCTTACAGATTTAGTCATAGGAAAGGAGCTTAGTCCATTCTTCATGGAGCACAAAAATCAACACCCATCAACATCATCCGGGTACCTTAGAAACCCCATCATACTCAAGATTGATCTAGTTTTACTTCCTTGTATTAACAACCCAATCGTATACACACTCATCGAGGAAATCCAAGTCTACTAGATCTCCACCATCTAACAGGTTGTCTACCAACCAATTTGTAATGATTTTTCCTTTGACGGAATTTTGATTGATAAAGGTTAACTCGAATTCACCCATTAGGGTCATGAAGCGTCCAAATTTCTTGGACAAGGAACCTTGTGTTAGAAACGTTCGAAGATGACCCGTCTTGACAATTACCCATGTTTCTTAGTTAAGCATATAATGTCTTAACTATTTCATTGTAAACGTTATAGGAAGGCATTCCTTTTCTATTAGCGTATAATGCATCTCATATTCTAGTAAGGTACGAATAATGAAGTAAACTACATGTTTATGTTTATCATCGTCTTTTTTGTTCTAACATGTAAGCTAGAGAGACACACTTAGCTCAAGATTACATAATGAGAGGAATATTCACTTTAGGAAACATGAGTGTGGCCAATGATAATAGGAAATGCTTAACAAATTCAAATGCCTCGTGACACTCAATCGTCTAGATGTTATAACAATCCTTCTTTAACAAATTGTTGATTGGATGAATAACGTAAGTTAAATCATGTATGAACCTATGGATTGCTCTAAGCTTTCCAAGAAAGGACCTAATTCGACTCGTTTATGGGTGGAGTCATCTCTAAGACTAGTCAATTTTTTTTGGATCTACATCGATCCCTTGTGAAGAGATGATGTAACCCAAAAACTTCCCCATGCCACTTCAAATACGCACTTCTATGGATTTAACATGACACCATATTCAATGAGATGAGAGAGGATGATGTGAAGCACCTCGGGGTGATTATATCACTTCTTGGCCTTAGCTAGAAGATCATCAATGTATGATTCCAAAATCTTGTGAATAAGATCATGGAATATATAGGTCATTGCTCGTTGATAGGTGCACCAACGTTCTTAAGACCGAACGACATGACTGTGTAGCAATAAGTACCCCAAGGAGTAGTGAAAGTGTCCTTTATCCGATCTTCTTGAGAGATCCTAATCGATTATAACTTTGAGAAACCATATGTGAGTGAGAACAACTCATATCTAGCCAAGTTGCGTCTACAATGGATGGTAACGAAATCATCCTTGGGACACACCTTGTTTATGTCCTGAAAATCAATTCATATTTGAATTTTCCCATTCTTCTTGAGAATGGGGACTATGTTTGATATCCACATTGAATGATCTATAGGCTTGATGAACCCTACATGTAGGAGTTTCATAACCTCTTCTTTGACCATCGAGATCCAATTTTGGATTCATAGGTCTCGACTTTGTTTTATGAGCTTGGCGTAAGGTTAGATTATAAGATTGTGGATTGTGACATGGGGAGAAATTCCCATCATCTCTTTGTAGTTCAATGTGAAGGATTTTGAATGTTCCTTGAGAAACTTCGTATGAATTTCCACTTCTTCTAGAGTTAAAAATAACCAAGTTTCAATATCTTAGGGTCTTCCTCCTCCAACCCAATATTTATTGAGTTGTGGAGCTCAATTACTTCATATTAGCATGCAATGTGAAACTTACTTTGGAAAACACAAGAACTATCATCGATTAGGAAGGACCAACATCGAGTTAGGAAAGGAGGAATCGACATTGGTTAGGGCTAACTAGCATCGATTACCTGTGTGAGAGTATTTTATTTAACTCTCGGGAATCAGATCTATTTTTAGCATTAAAGCAGATCTATTAATTGTAATTGCATGGCTAAGTGCCCTAAGTTTGTATACGCCTATATAAGCATGAAAGCTAGGGTTTAGAAGTAAGAATTAAGAAGAACTTGTAAAATTTGATGATTATTGTGAGTGAGAGAATTCTTGGAGAAGAAGCAAAAGCTTGAGTGAAAGAAAGTACTGTACATCTGAGAGGTGTGGAAGATTGTAAATATTCAATTGTATATCTTATCAAAGCTTTGGATAATAGATTGGCTTGTTTCTTGGTGGATGTAGCCCACACTAGGTGAACCACGTTAAATTTGGTGTTGATTTATATCTCTTGTTTTGTATATTTCTTCTAGTAGAATATCTACTTTTATTTGCATGTATGTTTAGATCTTATATATTATCTGTACAACGATGTGCTAACCCCAACAACTGGTATCTGAGCTTTATTTGAGGGTTTTTGTGTTGACAAATTTACTCACATAGGGTTTTTTTGATTGAGTGGGAGCTACAACAATGGCAGAAGAAAACAAATACAAGGTAGAGAAGTTTGATGACCGAAATTATCAATTATGGAAGATGCAGATTGAGGATTATCTGTATCAAAGAGATTTGTATTTACTGATTGGATGAGAAGTCTAGACCTACGAAGATGACTAATGAAGAATGGAATATTCTTGATAGAAAGGCTTTGGGATCTATAAGATTGAGCCTGACAACATCTCGTGGCTTCCAATATTATAGAAGCGACTTCTACGGTAGGGTTAATGAAATATCTTGCTAATTTATATGAAAAACCTAATGCTTCAAATAAAGTTTATTTGATGAAGAAACTATTTAGTTCTAAGATGCATGAAGGTGGATTTGCATCTAGTCATTTGAATGATTTCAGATCTATTTTAAAATCGATTGATATTTTGTTTGATGATGAAGTGAAAGCACTTTTATTCTTATGTTCTTTGCCTGATAGTTGGGATAACTTGGTAATGGCTATTAGTAATACATCATCTACAAATAATATTTTTAAGTTTGATGATGTGGTTAGTATTATCTTGGCTGAAGAAATTTGCAGGAAGAGTATAGAGGAATCATCATCTGGGAATGCTTTGAATGTAGAAAGTAGGGGCAGGCAGAAGGAGAGATCTAAGAGTAAGAGTAATGGGAAATCAAAGTCAAGGGATATCGTATCTAAATCCAGAGGTAAGGGAATTACTTGTGTGAAATGTGGAAAGAAAGGACATGCAAAGAAAGATTGTTGGTTAAAGGATAAAGAGAAGCAACAACCAGATAAAGGTAAAGAAGCAAATCTTGCATCGCATCGAGGTAATGTAAGATGCTCTATTCTTTCTTTAGATAATAGAATTGAATCATGGGTCTTAGATTCAGGAGCTTCTTTCCATGCAACCCCTAATAAGGGTTATTTCAGAAATTATGTCCAGGAAAAATTTGGGCATGTTTATTTGGGTGATGATGAACCTTGCAGTATTACTAGTAAAGGGGAAGTTCATCTAAAATTGCAGAATGGAAATATGTAGGTATTGAAAGATGTGAGGCATGTGTCAAGCCTTAGGAGGAATCTTATTTTTACAGGGGCAACTCGATGAAGCTTTGGTTGTATGGTTACTTTTATAGGAGACTCTTAGAAATTCACCAAGGGAACTCTTGTTGTGGCAAGAGGTAAGAAGGTAGGAACATTATATTTATGTATGTGTGTTACTGGATTCCTTTTCTACATTATCTACTTCAGATTCAGATGCATGCATGTGGCATAATCAGTTGGGCCATATGATTAAAAAAGAAATGCAGATCTTAAAGGTGAAGGGTAAGTTATTAGATTTGAAAGATTTAGATCTTGATTTCTGTGAGCATTATGTCTTTATAAAGCAAAAGAGAGTGAGATTTCTCAAAGTTGGGGCAACTAAGGAGCAGAAATTGGAGCTTGTACACTCAGATGTGTGGGGACCAACTCAAGTAGCTTCTTATGGAGGATCTCAGTATTATGTTACTTTCATTGATGATGCTACAAGAAAGGTACAAATTTATTGTATTAAATGTAAATCTGATGTTTTTGAGACTTTTAAAAGATGGAAAGCCCTTGTTGAGAATGAATCAAATTTAAAGTTAAAGTGCCTTAGATCTAACAATGGTGGTGAATATTATAGCAAAGCTTTCAATGATTATTGTTTAGTGAATGGGATACGTAGAGAAATAATGGTTCCAAGAACACCACAGAGAGAATGGTGTTGTAGAAAGAATGAACAAGATAATCATGGAACATGCTAGAAGTATGAGGATACATTCTGGATTGCCCTTGCAGTTTTGGGTAGAAGTAATTGATACAATGGTTTATTTGATTAATCATGGGCCTTCAAGTTCACTAGATGGAGGAATACCAGAGGAATCTTGGACCAAAAAAGAGGTAGATCTTTCTTTTCTTAAAGTTTTTGGTTCAGAAGCTTTTATGCATATTGATAAGGAAAATAGGAAAAAGTTGGATGCAAAATCCAAGAGATGTACTTTCATTGGTTATGGATATGGTGATTTCGGATTCCATTTTTGGGATTTAGAGAATTCTAAAATTATTAGGAGTCGTGATGTTGAATGGAATGAAAAGAGAATGTACAGGGATCAAATTTTGGTACCCAAGGATGAACCGTTGAGAAGTTTGTGAATGAAAATGAACTCTCGATTTAAAAGTAATACCGACAGGGTTACACAATAACCGGTGTCGGTTGACCCCTGACCGACATTGGTCAGAAAAACCGGTATCGGTTACAGAAGAGCCAAACTGACATCGATTAGCAGAAGTGACCGACATTAGTCATAGATAGATTTGGATACAAATGTCCAGGAGGTCCAAAATGAGCCTCTGGTACCCCAAACTCCTGTGAGAAGGTCACAAAGGGTAAGTAAACCTCCAGAAAGATTTACACCTCTATTTTATTTATTATTGACTGATAATGGTGAACCAAAGAGTTTTGAAGAAGTAATGCAGATAAGACCCACATGCAGTGGGAGCATGGCATGGATGAGGAGATGGAATCCTTGGAACAAAACCAGACTTGGGATTTGGTTAAGTTTCCAACATGTAAGAGGACATTGCAGAATAAGTGGGTTTACAGGATCAAGGAAGAAGAGGGTGGACAAAAAGATACAAGGTAAGGCTTGTAGTAAAAGGATTTACACATAAAGTAGGTATTGACTTTGGTGAAATTTTTTCTCGTGTTGTAAGGATGACTTATATTCATATTATATTGAGTTTAGTTGCAGTAGAAGATTTACATTTAGAGCAACTATATGTGAAGATGACTTTCCTTCATGGTGATTTAGATGAAAATATTTATATGCAGCAGCCACTTGGGTATGAAGTCAAGGGTAAGGAGAAATTAGTGTGTAGGTTGAAAAAGAGCCTATATGGGCTCAAACAAGCTCCAAGAAAATGGTACATGAGGTTTGATAGTTTTATGCATGAACATGGTTACTTGAGATGTGAATTTGACCATTGTGTTTATTTCAAGAAGCTTGAAAATGGGAGCTATATTATTTTGTTACTGTATGTGGATGATATGCTTATTGCAAGATCTAGTATGTAGGACATTGGTGAGCTTAAGGGAAAGCTAGCTCACACATTTTATATGAAGGATTTAGGAGCTGCAAAAAGAATCCTTGGCATGTAAATACACAGAGATAGGAAGAATAAGAAATTGTATTTGTCTCAGGAGGATTATATCTACAGGGTGTTAGAAAGGTTCAAGATGCAGAATGCAAAACCTGTTAGTACACCTATGGTGGACACTTCAAATTGAGCAAAGATCAATGTCCTTCATCACATGAGGAGGTCAAATACATGACACGAGTGCCATATGCTTTAGCAGTTGGGAGTCTCATGTATGCTATGGTTTGTACTGACCTACATTACACATGCAGTGGGAGTTGTGAGTAGATATATGGCCAATCCAGGTAAAGAGCATTGGAAAGCAGTCCAATGGATACTCAGGTATTTGAAAGGGACATCTAGTATATAGTTATGCTATGGAGGTTCAAATATTTCATTATGTGGCTATGTTGATTTAGATATGGATGGAGATTTGGATGGTAGGAGGAGCACTACTGAATATATTTTCACAAAGAGGTGGGACGAGAGTGAGCTAGATTTCAATTACGAGAAGGTTGTGGCTTTGTCTACTATACAGAGGCATAGTATGTATGTTGCAGCTATAAAGGCTAGCAAGGAGATGATATGGATGAGTAGGTTCATGGAAGAGTTAGGAAAGGAGCAAGATGATTGCAAACTGTTCAGTGACAGTTTGAGTGTAATTCATTTGGCAAAGAACTCAACGTTTCATTCGAGAACGAAACACATTTAGTTGAGGTATCACTTCATATGGTAGGTATTGGAGGATGGGCAATTGAATCTGGAAAAGATTCATATGAGTAAGAACTCAAAGAATATGCTAATGAAGTCATTAACAAAGGAGAAGTTGGTGCTACACTCCACTTCTGTTGGTCTTTGAGTTTGAGAATTGAAGAGGAAGAAACAAAGCTAAGGAAGGATCCAAGAATGATATTGTACATGTATGGTGCAGTAATTAATCTCCAAGTGGGAGATTGTTGAGTTGTGGAGCTCAATTACTTCGGATTAGCATGCAATGTGAAACTTGCTGGAAAACACAGTAACTGTCATTGGTTAGGGGGAAGGACCAACATTGGTCACCTATGACCGACATCGATCGAGCAAGGAGGATTCAACATCGGTTACCTATGCGGGAGTGTTTTATTTAACTCTTGGGAATTAGATCTATTTTTAGCATTAAAGTAGATCTATTAATTGTAATTACATGGCTAAGTGCCCTAAGTTTGTATACACCTATATAAACATGAAATCTAGGGTTTAGAAGTAAGAATTAAGAAGAATTTACAAAAGTTGATGATTATTGTGAGTGAGAGAATTCTTGGAGAAGAAGAAAAAAGCTTGAGTGAAAGAAAGTACTTGTACATCTGAGAGGTGTGGAAGATTGTAAATCTTCAATTGTATATCTTGTCAAAGCTTTGGATAATAGATTGGCTTGTTTCTTGGAGGACATAGCCCACATTGGGTGAACCACGTTAAATATAGTGTTGATTTATATCTCTTGTTATGTATATTTCTTTTGGTAGAATATCCAATTTTATTTGCATGTATACTTATATCCGATATATTATCTATACAATCAAAAAAGTGCTAACCCCAAAATATTTATATTGATGGTCCCTTCGATTAAAGAGGCATTGAATTTTTCAAATTCGGGTGGAGCTGGAGGTAGTTCTAGTTCTCCTTCCTCCTCTACTTCATAGATCTCAAGGCCTTCTGATGAGGAAGGACCCATCGTACGATCTCCAAAATAGGAGGAAGAGTAAGGTATAAGAGTGAAACCCCTCTTACAATGCACATGATGAAGGTGAGTATACACCTTAAGGTAGCCTAGTATAGCTTCATAATTCTCCACATAATCTAAGGTGATAGGATCATTCTTAGTCTCAATGTACGCTAGAATTGGATTGGTAGACATTTTTCGAACTAGTGGTTCGGCCCAGACTCAAACAACAAATTAGAAATATTCCAAATCCTTGCTTGGTCAAAAGCAAGAAGCAGAAATAGCCATGGAATCAACTAAAAGGTTTTGTTCATGTGGGATAGATTCAATGGATCTGAAGTCAAAACCTTTTCTTAGATTAAGAACGATAGTCATATAGAGTTACAGGTGATCCGCTCTAGTCCCGTAAACTTCTAAAACTTGGTTGACGACTAGTTGGGAATCACCCAAAACTCTAATATTAAAAGCACTCATTCTCTTAGCTATAATGAGACCAAGGAGAAGAACCTCATACTCGGCACCATTGTTCATGCATTTGAAATTGAGCTTGAAGGAAAAAAGCATAACCTTTCCTTCTAGGGAAGTGAGGATCACACCTGCCCCAACACCAAAATGACACTTCACACGATTCTAAGGAAGATTGATTTTTTTATCATTTCTAATATCTTCTTCCTCCACTTCGAGACCTCAACCATTTAGAGCTCTTTGGCTAGAAGAGATATGAGCCCTAGAGTGTGTCATATGCCCAAGGATTCAAAAGGAAGGAGAATAGGCAAATCATTCTCCAACAACTCAACAATCTTAGTGGTGGTTTCCGTTGATATTGTCTCAAAAACAACAATTTCATCTTTAGTTGCAACAACCACTTGATTAAAATGGAGGTTTCCGGTTACATTGTTGGAATCAACTTAGACTCTTGTGTTGTATCTTTAGGTTTGTTCATTTGATTGGTGGGAAGTTTGAACTTGGTATGGACCCCAAGTTTCTTCTTTAAGTTGGCTAGGTGAATATTGAAAGGTTTTGGGTCACCTTGAGTGACAAAGGCTTTCTCCAAATGTAAGAATCTGACTTCATGGAACAGTGTGGAAGGGATTTCCTTCATCCAACGGATCCAAGGTCGGTGAAGAATCATGTTATAGTTGGTTTACCCGTAGCCTAACTTTTGGAGGAATGAAAAGGGGACAGTATTAATAGTTTCCCCATTATCAATCATTACATGTTCGACATAATTATTATAGATCCAAAACTATAAATATAGTGTTAGGTCACCTCTATGTGCCAGCTCGACATCGGTGGGCATCTTATTGATGTCGAAGATGAATCCAACATATCTTTCATGCTACCTAGGAGGATATACATCAAAGTATATGTGGTTGACTCGTGTCTCCTGGTGGAGGGGTAACATTAATCAAGTGATCAAGACCCAATGCTTCTAACAAAGTGACTCAATGAGTGGGATATTTATTCAACAAATATAAGAAGGAGATGTGAGAAAAGGTCTTGGTTAAATTTTTAATTAGATCATATGCCCCTACTAGCCTTGGAAGTATTGGAGTGTCATCCATCATAGATGGGTAGATGGGAATACATTGCATTGAGTAATCACGGGTTTTTGTAGCTGCATTAATTTGAGGTTCAATTTCTAATTCGAAAAGATCCACAATATTAGTTTGTTTCGACCGTCCAATGGAGGTGCTACCTGTGAGTTTGAAGAAGTGGAAGCTTTGTGGTCATTGTTTCCCACCGGGTTACCCTTGTTTGTACCATGGGGGTTTAATGTTTTGTTATCAGTATGCATAGTAAGAGGGTCACTAAAGATCCTAAGAGGAGTGTTTTGGGGGCAACTGGCCCCATGCTAGCATTCTATGTTAGATCCATAGGATTTTCAAAAAACATATCAACAAAGAGTTTCTTTTGGTCCTCTAGTAGGCATTGTATGAACTTATTACAATCTTGACAAGTTCTAGCATCATGCCCTCAGACCCTATGGAAGTTGCAATAAAGGCCAAGATCATAATCCTGAGGTCTTTGATTCAAGTTTGGTTACAGTCCAAAGTTCTAGTTGTTTAACTATTGGTTGTTATAATTAAAGTTTAGAGGCCTTTGCCCATGGTTTTAATACTAATTTTGATACTCGTTTAGGTATTGCTTAGAGCCTTGGGCCTGAACTTGTTGTGGAAGTTGAGAACAATTAAAATCCACCGCAATGATTGAAGGAGTGAAATGTATACTCCTTTGATTATTTCCATTCATGTTGATATTGACATTGTTTGCGCTTAAAGTGTTAGCAACATTCAAATTTTTGGCTTGATCAATAACGTCGTCTGTTTTAACACCACAGTTCTTATTAAGGACCTTAGGTCCTTGATTGTTAGGGTAATTCAAATTACCCTGGGAGGGAGTGATCAATCTCCCATTTGAACCGTAGGTCTTTCAACCGCTATATATTACCGCTTGATTAATGCGGAGAGCACCCTCTAGTACCTCCTCATAGCTCCTAAGGGGGAACTTTTGGACTTCTTGCTTTGTTTCCCAGTTAATGAATGAAGGAATAGATCACAAAGATTTGTTTGATCCATATTGGTAGCACTCACTGAAGCACAGAGGACCTACCACCATCTCCAAATGAAGTGGGCAACATATTCATTATACTCTTGCTTTATGTGCAAGAATTCCCTCATTCTTATTCTTAACAATTTTTTCATGTCAAACACCTTTATGAAATTAGATACAAGTGGCTCAAAGGAGTGCATGGAAGTTTTAGGTATCTTGTAATACCAATCAAGAGTGATATCCTCAAGGGTGTTAGGGAAGATCTTATCTACAGTCACATCCCATGGGAGCAGATCTTTGATGGTAGTTGCATATGCATTAATATGTGCATTTGGATCCCCCTCTCCTTTAAAATTTGGTAAGTCAAGAAGTGATCGTGGAAGCATTACAATATTGTTGGCGAGAAATTTTTTCAGGTGGACAAACTTGTGGATTTCTTGCCAACAATCTGGGAATCTAAGTCCCTCTACTTAATCGGTGCAGCTAACGTATATGCATGCACATGAAAAGGTGGATTTCTGTGGTGGCCTTTCGATCGAGGATCCAACAGGGGCACTCCACTGACCCTGCGGCAAATGCTTGCATATATCTACAAGAGATGACTTTGTCTGAAAGTGGGAAAGGCAGTGAGAATGGAGGTAGGAGAACTAATGTTGCAAGTAGAAAATCGATTCCCGCACACACACTAGTTAGAAACTTCATCACATGCATTTATGATAAGAAACAACCTTGTAAATGACAACAAGACCAAATAGAATTTGATGAGAACAAAGTGTCATGAAATCCCTTGGTCAAAGAAAGCTAGAAACTCCTTCTTCTTGTATTGATGCTTGAACAAAAGTTGTACATAGTGTAGGAATGGAAGAAATTTGAGAGGGGAAGAGAGTAGAAGAAAATGGCTATCTCCTTTGCTTTCTCTCAAGGTAGAATGCACTCTTGAGTCTACAAGATCAATCGCCAACCCTTTGAAATGGGAATGGCTTTACAATTTATAGAATAGAATATGACTCTTCATCTTCCTCATGACCTTTTGAATACCTTAATATGACTTAAGACTGTTCATATTCCACTTCAAATATTTAAGTCCCTTTTATAATAGCAAGGCGACTTAATTTACATTATGTTTCTAAAGTCTCTTAAGTCATATTAAAAGTGCAAACCCCAACGCGAAATTAGAATATTGGAAAGTGAGAGAAAGTTGGGGGAAGAGGAGAGAGAAAGAGGGGGATAAGAAGAAGAGGAGATGTCATTCCTGATGAAGTTCGCTGATCCTCGTTGATGGAAAGCTCCAAATGCAGTGAAACTATGAATCTTCAAACTCCTTGCACACTGTGAAATTCCTCCAAATTATCTCACAAACGTTCACTAAGTTGAATGAACTAAGGTGGATCTTGAATGCCCTATGAAAAATGACTAGGATGCTCCCGAACAATGATGTCCCCCTGAATGATTATCCTTGTACATCCCATTGTGCCAAAACTTCTCTTTGAGTGTAACTTACTATTTTTAGTAAGTGTGAAAAAGGCAACTCTCTCGATCCTTTGCTGAGTGTTGTGACCTTGATTCCCCTTTCTCCTTGCGTTCCTCACTCCTTTGGATCAAATTTCTATTTTTAACAGGTGCTCGAGGGCCCACTTACTATTTTTAGTAAGTGCCAAAAATTTCCATTCTGGTGGATTCTCAGCTGTAGTGCACCTATGATATCTTCATCTCCTTCACAGGTTCTTTTGTTCTCCTTCGCAGGTTCTTCTGTTAATGACTTTCTCGAAATAGTAGTTCCTATGTAGTAGACCTGCTATTTTTAGAAAGTTGGCCTCTGGGAGTCGATTGACGTGGAATGAAGTTTTTTGATATGGGTTTTTGCCCAATATCATCCCTTTGAAATTTCGGGCCCGCCCGCTTAATAATCCAGGAGATTTTAAAGTTTTAATTTTTGGACCTAGCAGTGCTTCTGGGTACGATAGCCATTAATGGACCTCAAAATTGCAGGTCTAGTTTTCTCCTCCGTTTGTGAATAAAATTGTATTTTTGATGTGGGTTTTTTCTTCTGGTGCTTCACGTGCAATCTTACTTCAATCCGCAACTAGTTTGATGGGAACTCTTACTTCTTTCTTCGTTGAGCCGAAAATGAGATTTCTTCGTTGTGGGCTGCTCTATCGCATGAGGGAGAGTTTTAAGGTGTATTTCTGATGGTCTTGGATAGAGGAATGAACAGCAACAAATGGTTTGTTGTTTCATGCACCTTTGGTTTGTAACATTTCTTTAGATCTTCATTTTTAGGTGTGGGGATTTTCACTTGTTCTCTCCTTCTTGCTCTTCGTTTCTCCTTCTTGTTGAGGATTCCTTTTGAGACCTGTGCATCACCATGTGAAAGGTATTTTAGTTCCTTTTTTGATCTGGTCTAAGCATTTTCAATGGTGGAGTGATGGTAGAATGTTGCAGAGGAAGAATGGAGGAAAGGAGTGCAAATAAAACTATTAGAAGCTAGAAGCGGGAAAAGCAACACTTGGAAATTTTTCAAAAAGATGTGCACAGGTAGGGCTTGGGCACATTTTTCCATGCTTGATGTCCCTAACCTTAGGGATGTGAGGGACATCAATTTCCACAATGAGCAAGATGGTGACACGTGGCACTAGATCCAACGACAGGGAATGAAGGAGGAAAAAGCTGATTTGAAGCACTGGGAGCTGAAAGGAGGTCACGTGGGTGTCCAAAAGACTCCTCCTAGGGGCTGGGTGCATTTTTCCATGTCTGATGTCCCCCACCTCAGGTACATAAGGTACATCAGTTTCCATGGTGGTCCTGGAGGTGACACGTGGCGCTTGATCTAACGGCAGGGAATGGATGCTCCAAAACTACACTTGAGGACTGAACTGCCAGGTCTGGAGGTCATATGAGGGTCCCAAGGGTCACATGAGGGTTGGGTGAATTTTCCAAGGGGTGATGTACCTAACCTCAGGGACGTGGGGGACATGAAATCCCGCCAGGCTCTTGGTGCTGACACGTGTCCTCTCAAAAAAATGACTAAGTCCTGAACTGCCTTTGAGAGGGTAACTTGGAATGCAGATAACTTGAGCTTCCAGTGGAATTTATTGGTGAAAATATATATGATCCTAACTGGAAATGGAATTTTGAATCCAATGATGTGGGTCTCATGTCTTGATTCGATCATATGATCCCTAAAAAATTGGAGTTTTTATTTGGGACTCCACTTGTACCTGAGAAAAACTATCTTCCAATCATATGCGCCAAGGTGTTGTGAAAAATATTATTTCACCATAATGTAGGTCTTAGAATCCTCTTTCTGAAGATGTTTTTTTTACTTCCAACTCCATCTAGAGCTTCAAATCTTTGTTTGAAGCTGAATAGTTGTTTTAGGCACTCGTGTCTTGCTAGGCTTATGAACCTTGTTTTCACTCAGTGCCGCTCTCAAGACTTTTAGAACTTCCCAAAGCCTTCCAAAATCATTTCCATGATGTTATAAGGTCTTCCATTCACCTCCATGTTTAATTTGGCCCTTCCTTTCTGCTCCAGGGGGTTGATCCAATCTCGGGAAGGCCAATAATAGCCCTTCCCTATCTTGCCAAAAGATAACATTTTCAATGAACTCCTAAAATCACCTAGGAGGAATGAACGGAATTTCCTAAATAACCTAGGATAATATCATGACATTGGTTGGGAATTCATTTGGGTATGATCAACAGTGCAGGGTTTCTTAGGAATTATAAAACATGAAAATTTTGGCATAGGGGTATAGTTGTGCTCGGAAATTGTCAATTTCCCTGTTGCACATTCTCACGACAACAATTGGCTCTAGCTTGGGGACATGACATGGACTGAGCATAGTGAAGACATGACATGGGAACCTAGAATTTCAATTTTAGACCATATAATTCATTTACCAGTGCCTTATCTATTGGGCCCTGTGGAGTCATGCACAACTTCAAGAAAGGAAGATTAGAAGAAGGAAACACCCACACACAAAATGATCGAAAGGAAACACACGACACACAACAGGAAGGGAAACACACACAACAGAAAGGAAAAACACCTATCAATCACCTATGGTACAAGGTGAGGGACAACCCACTTTCCTTGAAGTAATTTTTATTTCACAAAAGTTACCCACAGAAGAGGCAACACCAAATGATGATGTTACTGCGGGCCGTTGATGGGTTCTAGAAAGTATCCTCCCCTCCTCAGCTGCTTATGAAAGCTAGGTGATTTCACAATTGTCTGTGTACTTGGTAGGAGTGAGTCCATGTGATCTTCTTGATGCTCGGGTCCTTTCTTGGAAACTTCATTGTCTTCATGCTCTTTGAAATTGGTTTCATCGTGCCAGTTTCCTTCCATGTTTATCCATATAGCTGATTCTCCATCGAGCATCTCATCGCTGCCCCAATGCTGATTTTCGTTCCAATTCCTTGAACCTTCTAAGTTAATTTCTTTCCGGGTCTATGCTCATTGACATCTCTTCCATGAGAAACCTTAGACTTATCTGTTTCCTTTACTTCACTGTGAGGTGCTTGAGTACTGACTGAAAGATTGGATGTGGCCTCATACTTGTCTTATATGCCCATGACATGAGTGAAGAGATCAAGAATCAGCTCAGGGTCTTCCACCACTTCTACTGCATCTAAGATTTCTTGCACAGAGTAATGCTTCATCATTTCCTATAGTCCCTCTTTGTACGCCTTTGAAGAATCTTTATCTTGCAACTCAAAGAAACTATCTGGAGGGATTACCTCATCATCTCGAGAATCGCTGCACTCTACTGATCCTTGATCAAAAGGAGCTTCATCTTTAGAGGTCTTCAAACTCCTTGCTTCAATTTCTTCATCATAGAAAGAGTCTCCATCTTCAAATGGGAAAGAAAATACTTCAATTTCATCATTGTATCCACCAACCATTGTCTTGAGAGGGACATCATATTTCTCATCTTTGCTTATCTCAATATGGCTAACCTTCACATTAGTTAAGGCTTCCAAAGTAACTTCTTCATGTTTATCTTCAATATTCATGGCTTGCATTAAAAGTTCCAGACTGATCTTAGGGTCCTTTGTTTCTTCCGTGGCTCTTAGCAGTCCTTGTATAGACATTTCTTTCAAACCTTTCATGGGCTCATCACAAGCTGATTTTGTCTCTCCATAGATGGCTTGACAGAGATCATCTTCATCCCCAAATGGGAATGAGAATAACTCCTCATCTTGGAAAAGCGTATAGGCTGATTTTTCTTCTTGAAAATCACCAAGAACCATTTCCTCTTCCTCGTGGTCTGCATCATTTGGCGATTTGGGGCTGCCCTCTTGTAACTCAAATCTCCTCAATGCTTCTTCAAATTCCAAATATCTCTGGGAAGGCATGTCTGGACCTATCAAGGTGGGAATATCTTCTTCCTCCTTAGTTGTCACCAAGTGATTCATCCACCTGGTATTTTGGTACAAAATGTTAGCTTCTGGCTTCCATATTTTTACACAAGGTACCTCATTTTCTTCTCGGGAAGCAATTTCTCCATGTCTCCCTTCACTGGTATGGTTGTAAAAGACCAATTCATCTCAATTTTCCCTCCCAACTCTTGGCAGAAATTTCTACTCAAAGAACATTTCGAACGAGGATGGGACGTCTACCACCAAAATCATCGTAAACTTTCTTTTACTCGGAAATTTGGCGAGAGCCACCTGTGCATCTTTAACCTTCCCTACAAGTGAGACCTTTTTTGATTCTAAAGAGTAACAAGAGCCACTAGGTGGAGTCATTGTAAGTTTAAGAGCCTTGGCGACCTTCAAAGGCATCACGTTGTCTGAGGCACCATAATCTATTATGCAATTGTTCGGTTACATATTCTCCCACATGAAGGGAGACGTAGAAAGGTTCAATTTTATCAGTCTTTGAAGAAATTAGAGAAAGCATGTTACGTGAGGGAGGTGTAGGTGAGTTTTGTAGCATGCCTTTGGAGATAGAAGTTACAACATTGGGTGTTAGACTACCACTCCTGATATATCAGACGAACCTCTCGAATTGTTCAGGGTGAGTCCATAAATATTCATTTTCGGTAATATGCACTTTGGCTTTGTTTGCATATTCTATGAAGTCAAAGGGAGTAGATGTGGACAAGGGGGTGAAGGGACTGATTTTGGAGTTTGGATAGGTTTAGGAGCAGGATTTGATGTTTGAGGAATGGAGGGTATTTTAAAAGACACACTAGGAGATTTCAAGGTATTAGATTTTGTAGGAGCAGATTTAGATTTAGACTTGGAAGAGACATCATAAAGCTTACTTGCGATTGCGGGCATATTCTTACTTGTTGCGGGTCGGAGTTCCAACAATGCATACTTCATGGAAGATGGAAGTGGGGATCCTTGATGATTATTTTATTTTCGGCGTCGCCATAGGAGGATCATCAACCTTATTTTCTTTTGCAAGGTGGAGGGAGATGCTCTTTTCTCGATTGAGAATGAGTGAATACACCGCGCATGAGAAACTTAGTGTATCTTCTTCATCTTCTTCATAACCTCCAGAATGCTCACAAAACCTGATTTGTGTATCATTCTCAAACTCATCACTTTCTTGGAAATCGCCACCTTCTTGTTCAAGCTCTTCTTCACTTTCTTGAAATCTACAATTTACATTCACGGGTGGGGCCTCCAAGGCAAGTCTTTGGGGTGCTCCTACAATCTGATTTCTATTACTTCTCTGAGAAGAAACTCGTTCAAATAATTCCCTCTTCAAAGAGGCCATCTCATTCACCAACTTTTGCAGCGATGGATTAGTTCTCTCATCTTCAGGATGTTGGGCCTTGCCCTTTGATGGATTCTTGATCTTTCCAGAGAGGATGAGATCGTCATCCAATTCAATGGCCCTCCTTTGTGCTTCTACAATGTTCCTTGGTTGAACTCTTTGTAGGAGAAATCCTACCTCCGGTGATTGAGTGTTTATGAAGAATCTTTTGATATTGTTTTCAGATGGTGAATCCTCTTCAGGTATCTTTGCAACAACCATTCAAAACGAGCCACGAAGTCTCTCATGGTTTCATTTTCTCCTTTATTTATTTGAGCCAACTGCACCAAGAGGTCTTGACAATCTTTAATTGATTTAAATCTCTCTTCAAATGCATCCTTGATGTCATTCTAACCTGTGATGGACTGGGAAGGCAGGAGGTAAAACCATTCTATTGCTTTTTCTTGGAGGGACTCCACGAACAATCTTACAACAACGTCTTCATGTTGGACACCAAGAATTCCACATGATTTCATGAAAGTAGCGATGTGTTCTTCCGGATGTTGTGTTTTGTCACCTTTGAACTTTGGAAATTTCTTGCAGGAACCCATTGGTAGATTGTGAAGAGGGGGTTCAAGAGAAAGCGGGCCTGTATTCCTTCCCTATGGAACAATAGGTTGAGGTATTTCTTCTTCGTCTGCCATTGTTTCTTCTTCTTCTGCTTTAGCTCTTGCTTAAGAAGATCCTTCTTTAAATTCTTCTTCTTCTATGAACTCGATGTTTAATGGTGGTTAAAAAATTACAGAATTTGAAGGATTTTGGATAGGATTACCAGGTGAATTTCTTGAAGAGCCAGATGAAGAGGAGGCTTGAGAGAAGAAATATGGATTATCTCTAATTCGTTCTTGCAGATTTTGTAAAGCTTCAAATTGAAATCAGCAACACCTCTCGACCTTCTCAACCTGGCGTATCTTCCTTCAGCCAGCTTTTGGAAGCTTTTACAGTCGGAATACGAAAGGCCACTGTGGAATGTGAAAAGTCACGTGCAGAAATCAGCAGTGTATCTTTTAGAAATGGATTTTCTTGAACTCTCTTTTATGATTTTTTCAATATTTGATTTTTTTTTGAATTTTTGGGACCTTGCGGTCGTATTTTAGGTATAGATGCTGCTAAATATGCCCCACAAAGGGCGCCAAAAATTGTTGGTGAGAAAATTTGTCGGTGGACAAACTTGTGGATTTTTTGCCAACACTCTGGGAATCTAAGTCCCTCTACTTAACCAATGCAACTTCGTATGTGCATGCGCATGAAAAGGTGGATTTCTGTGGTGGCCTTTCGACCGGGGATCCAACAGGGGCACTCCACTGACCCTGCATGGAAAATGCTTGCATATACTTGCAAGAGATGACTTTGTTTGAAAGTGGGAAAGGGAGTGAGAATGGAGGTAGGAGAACTAATGTTGTAGGTAGAAAATTAGATTCTTGCACACGCACTAGTTATAAACTTCATCACATGCATTTATGATAAGAAACAACCCTATAAATGACAAAAAGACCAAATAGAATTTGATGAGAACAAAGTGTCATGAAATCCCTTGGTCAAAGAAAGCTAGAAACTCCTTCTTCTTGTATTGATGCTTGAACAAAAGTTGTACATAGTGTAGGAATGGAAGAAATTTGAGAGGGGAAGAGAGTAGAAGAAAATGGCTATCTCCTTTGCTTTCTCTCAAGGTAGAATGCACTCTTGAGTCTACAAGATCAATCACCAACCCTTTGAAATGGGAATGGCTTTACAATTTATAGAATAGAATATGACTCTTCATCTTCCTCATGACCTTTCAAATACCTTAATATGACTTAAGACTGTTCATATTCCACTTCAAATATTTATGCCCCTTTTATAATAGCAAGGCGACTTAATTTACATTATGTTTCTAAAGTCTCTTAAGTCATATTAAAAGTGTAAACCCCAATGCAAAATTAGAATATTGGAAAGTGAGAGAAAGTTGGGGGGAAGAGGAGAGAGAAAGAGGGGGATAAGAAGAAGAGGAGATGTCATTCCTAATGAAGTCCGCTGAACCTCGTTGATGGAAATCTCCAAATGCAGTGAAACTCTAAATCTTCAAACTCCTTGCACAATGTGAAATTCCTCCAAATTATCTCACGAATGTTCGCTAAGATGAATGAACTAAGGTGGATCTTGAATGCCCTATGAAAAATGACTAGGATGCTCCCAAACAATGATGTCCCCCTGAATGATTATCCTTGTACATCCCATTGTGCCAAAACTTCTCTTTGAGTGTAACTTACTATTTTTAGTAAGTGTGAAAAAGGCAACTCTCTTGATCCTTTGCTGAGTGTTGTGACCTTGATTCCCTTTTCTCCCTGTGTTCCTCACTCCTTTGGATCAAATTTCTATTTTTAGCAGGTGCTCGAGGGCCCACTTATTATTTTTAGTAAGTGCCAAAAATGTCCATTCTAGTGGATTCTCAGCTGTAGTGCACCTCTGATATCTTCATCTCCTTCGCAGGTTCTTTTGTTAATGACTTTCCCGAAATAGCAGTTCCTATGTAGTAGACCTGCTATTTTTAGAAAGTTGGCCTCTGGGAGTCATATTGACATGGAATGAAGTTTTTTGATATGGGTTTTTGCCCAATATCATCCCTTTGAAATTTTGGATCCACTCGCTTAATAATCCAGGAGATTTTAAAGTTTTAATTTTTGGACTTGGCAGTGCTTCTAGGTACGGCAGCCATTAATGGACCTCAAAATTGTAGGTCTGGTTTTCTCCTCCATTTGTGAATAAAATTGTATTTTTGATGTGGGTTTTTTCTTCTTGTGCTTCACGTGTAATCTTACTTCAATCCGCAACTAGTTTGACGGGAACTCTTACTTCTTTCTTCGTTGAGCTGGAAATGAGATTTCTTCATTGTGGCTGCTCTGTCACACGAGGGGGAGTTTGAAGGTGTCTTTCTGATGGTCTTGGATAGAGGAATGAACAGCAGCAAATGGTTTTTGTTTCATGCACCGGTTTGTAACATTTCTTTAGATCTTCATTTTTAGGGTCATGGGGATTTTATTGTTCTCTCCTTCTTGCTCTTCGTTTCTCCTTCTTGTTGAGGATTCCTTTTGAGACATGTGCATCACCATGGGAAAAATATTTCAGTTCCTTTGTTGATTTTTTCTGAGAATTTGCAATGGCGGAGTGATGGTAGAATGTTGTAGAGGAAGAATGGAGGAAATGAGTGCAAATAAAACTGTTAGAAGCTTTAGAAAGTGAAAAGCGGGAAAAGACTTGGAAATTTTTCAAAAAGATGTGCACTGAGATAGGGCACAGGTGGATTTTTCAATGCTTGATGTCCCTAACCTTAGGGATGTGAGGGACATCAATTTCCACAATGAGCAAGACGGTGACACGTGGCACTAGATCGAATGACAGGGAATGAAGGAGGAAAAAGCTGATTTGAAGCACTAGGAGCTGAAAGGAGGTCATGTGGGTGTCCAAAAGACTCCTCCTAGGGGCTGGGCACATTTTTACATGTCTGATGTCCCCCACCTTAGGTACATAAGGTACATCAGTTTCCACGGTGGTCCTGGAGGTGACACGTGGTGCCCAATCCAACGGCAGGGAATGGATGCTCCAAAACTACACTTGAGGGCTAAATTGCAGTGTCGGAGGTCATATGAGGGTCCTAAGGGTCACATGAGGGCTGGGAACATTTTCCAAGGGGTTATGTACCTGACCTTAGGGATGTGGGGGACATGAAATCCCGCCAGGCTCCTGGTGTTGACATGTGTCCTCTCAAAAAAATGACTAAGTCCTGAACTGCCTTTGAGAGGGTAACTTGGAATGTAGATAACTTGAGCTTCCGGTGGAATTTCTCGGTGAAACTTTTTATGATCCTAATTGGAAATGGAATTTTGAATCCAATTATGTGGGTCTCATGTCTTGATTCGATCATATGATCCCTAAAAATTGGAGTTTTGATCTGGGACTCCACTTGCACTGAGAAAACCAGTGAACTTCTTGAAGAGCCGGATGAAGAGGAGGCTTAAGAGAAGAAATATGGATTATCTCTAATTCATTCTTGTAGATTTTGTGAAGCTTCAAAATTGAAATCAGCAACACCTCTCGACCTTCTCAACTTTGCATATCTTCCTTGACCCGACTTTTTGGAAGCTTTTGCAGTTGGAATATGAAAGGACACTGTGGAATGTGAAAAGTCATGTGCAGAAATCAGCAGTGTATCTTTCAAAAATGGACTTTCTTGAACTCTCTTTTATGATTTTTTCAATATTTGATTTTTTTTTTAATTTTGGGACCTTGAGGTTGTATTTTTGGTGCGAATCTTTGCTAAAATCTACCCACGGTGGCGCAAAATCTGTTGGCGAGAAAATTTGTCGGGTGGAAAAATTTATGGATTTCTTACCAACGCTCTAGGAATCTAAGTCCCTCTACTTAAATGGTGCAGCTACCGTATGTGCATACGCATGAAAAGGTGGATTTCTATGGTGGCCTTTCAACCAGGGATCTAATAGGGGCACTCCACTGACCCTGCGGCAAATGCTTGCATATACCTGCAAGAGATGACTTTGTCTAGAAGTGGGAAAGGGAGTGAGAATGGAGGTATGAGAACTAATGATGTAGGTAGAAAATCAGATTCCTACACACACACACTAGTTATAAACTTCATCACATGCATAAATGAGAAGAAACGACCCTGTAAATGACAACAAGACCAAATAGAATTTGATGAGAACAAAGTGTCATGAAATCCCTTGGTCAAAGAAAGCTAGAAACTCCTTCTTGTATTGATGCTTGAACAAAAGTTGTACATAGTGTAGGAATGGAAGAAATTTGAGAGGGGAAGAGAGTAGAAGAAAATGGCTATCTCCTTTGCTTTCTCTCAAGGTAGAATGCACTCTTGAGTCTACAAGATCAATCGCCAACCCTTTGAAATGGGAATGGCTTTACAATTTATAGAATAGAATATGACTCTTCATCTTCCTCATGACCTTTCAAATACCTTAATATGACTTAAGACTGTTCATATTCCACTTCAAATATTTAAGTCCCTTTTATAATAGCAAGGCGACTTAATTTACATTATGTTTCTAAAGTCTCTTAAGTCATATTAAAAGTGCAAACCCCAACGCGAAATTAGAATATTGGAAAGTGAGAGAAAGTTGGGGGAAGAGGAGAGAGAAAGAGGGGATAAGAAGAAGAGGAGATGTCATTCTTGATGAAGTCCGTTGATCCTCGTTGATGGAAAGCTCCAAATGCAGTGAAACTCTGAATCTTCAAACTCCTTGCACACTATGAAATTCCTCCAAATTATCTCATGAATGTTCGCTAAGTTGAATGAACTAAGGTGGATCTTGAATGCCCTGTGAAAAATGACTAGGATGCTCTGAACAATGATGTCCCCCTGAATGATTATCCTTGTACATCCCATTTTGCCAAAACTTCTCTTTGAGTGTAACTTACTATTTTTAGTAAGTGTGAAAAAGGCAACTCTCTCGATCCTTTGCTGAGTGTTGTGACCTTGATTCCCCTTTCTCTCTGCATTCCTCACTCCTTTGGATCAAATTTCTAGTTTTAGCGGTGCTCGAGGGCCCACTTGCTATTTTTAGTAAGTGCCAAAAATTTCCATTCGGTGGATTCTCACCATTTGTAGTGCACCTCATATCTTCATCTCCTTTGCAGGGTTCTTACATTAATAACTTTCTGAAATATTAGTTCTATGTAGTAGACTGCTTATTTTTAGAAAGTTGGCCTCTGGGAGTCAGATTGATGTGGAACGAAGTTTTTGATATGGGTTTTTTCCCAATATCACCCCTTTGAAATTTCGGGCCCACTCGCTTAATAATGTAGGAGATTTTAAAGTTTTAATTTTGGACTGGCGGTTTACGTATGCAGGCGGCCATTAATGAACCTCAAAATTGCAGGTCTGATTTTCTCCTCCATTTGCAAATAAAATTGTATTTTTGATGTGGGTTTTTTCTTCTAGTGCTTCACGTGCAATCTTACTTCAATCCGGCAACTAGTTTGACGGGAACTCTTACTTCTTTCTTCGTTGAGCCGAAAATGAAATTTCTTTGTTGTGGCTGCTCTGTCACACGAGGGGGGAATTTGAAGGTGTCTTTTTGATGGTCTTGGATAGAGGAATGAACATCAGCAAATGGTTTGTTGTTTCATGCACTGGTTTGCAACATTTCTTTAGATCTTCATTTTTAGGCTATGGGGATTTTCACTGTTCTCTCCTTCTTGCTCTTCGTTTCTCCTTCTTGTTGAGGATTCCTTTTGATACTTCATAACCATGGGAAAGGTATTTTAGTTCCTTTGTTGATTTGGTCTAAGCATTTGCAATGGCGGAGTGATGGTAGAATGTTGCAGAGGAAGAATGGAGGAAAGGAGTGCAAATAAAATCATTAGAAACTAGAAGCGGAAAACCAACACTTGGAAATTTTTCAAAAAGATGTGCACAGTAGGGCTTGGGTGCATTTTTCCATGCTTGATGTCCCTGACCTTAGGGATGTGAGGGACATCAATTTCCACAATGAGCAAGATGGTGACATGTGGCACTAGATCCAACGACAGGGAATGAAGGAGGAAAAGGCGATTTGAAGCACTCGGGTGAAAAGGAGGTCACGTGGGTGTCCAAAAGACTCCTCCTAGTGGTGGGCACATTTTTCCATGTCTAATGTCACCCAAATTAGGTACATAAGGTATATCGGTTTCCACGGCAGTCCTGGAGGTGACTGTTGTTGCAGACTCACAGCACCCTTGGATGCAGATCAGGCTTCTAGGTTGATCACTCTAGCATCTAGTGTGATTGCACAACATGGAAACCTGTCTCCAAGTGTGGGGACTTGTGAAACTGAGAGAGGAATCTCTAGATTAGAGGCTGGTTCCTCAAACTTCTCTGATTTATATCTATATTTTGTAAAACTACAGAGGTTCAGATCCTAATCCTACTCTAAATTGCAAGAGGCAGGGATAGAAATGCAAAAATTGAAACTAACTGAAGATGGTGATGCACCAAAAGGAGTGGTGAAACATTTCTATCATGCAAATAGACACAAACTAGAGATTTGCAACATGAAACATACACAGGCTGATAAGATATAACTTAGGATCTGAAATGAAGCAAATAATACAAACAAAGGACTGAAAACCATTCACAAAGCTTGCATTATCATTTCCAGTACCCAAATCACTGCATTACAACCTCAGAGAGGTAAAAACTATTACAATCTTTTGGAGAGGTCTGATTCTTGCATCAACCACCTGCTGGAGGTGAAAGAAGAAGTTGCTATGTCAAAAATTGTTCCCCCTAGAAATGAGCCAAATCTGGCTTTTACATTGCATGGGTCGAGCCCAGGAGACAGAAAACGTACAAAAACATGAGAGCCCATCCCTCCTCAACTATAGATGCATTAAAATGGCATGGGGGACCTTACAAACCCATACCCTGTCACTTTGACCGAATTACAGGAGAATGCGACCCATTCTGCATTAAATCAGTCGCTGAAATGTCACTTCTGGCCATGAACACGCGTCAGATCCGTTTCTCAATTTTCTCTCTCCAAACTACACCAAAATTCAATATTAACCCTAGAATCATGTAGAGAATTTCATAAGCTTTCCGTTGATATAAAGAACGTGCAAATATGAGCTCTGGATCGAAAGATATGTTGATCTGAAGATTTAGGGCACAAAACAGGTGAAAACGTGTTTTGAAAATCTTTCCGCTCTGCCACCTGGATGACACGTGTCAAGCACTGATTGGATGCGTAATTCTCTCTCCTTCCTTGCTTCATTGGACACGTGTCCTCTTTTTATTGGCTTGGGTCAGTGCTTGAAACCTCGCCCTTTGACTTTTGGACTTTCTCCCTTGTGACACGTGTCATGATTTGATTGGTCCGCGGAGTCTCCGCTGCACCGCGCTCTTGGCGTCCCTCTGTCCCGGATGTCCCAAACTGTTTGGGACAAAAACTCCCGATCCACCCGAAATGGGCTTCCTTGTCCCTCATTCGGCCGATGACACGTGGCGTTGCTTGATTGGCTTTCGGCTCCTTCGGCTATCCGCGTCCCATGCATCCCTTTGTCCCAACTGTCCCAGTGCTGAAGTTCCCGTTTTGGCGAACCGGCCGGTTCGCGTCCTTCGCGTCCATTTGTTCCAACTGTCCCAGACTGTCTGGGACAAATTCTTCCAAACCACCCGAAATGGGCTTCCTTTGCTCTCGGCCGCTTCGCCTTTTCGCGTCCTTCGCGTCCGATGTCCCAGATGTCCCTTTGCTTCGCGGGCCGCCTGGAGGCTTTTCGGCCGATCCGTGCCTCGATGTCCCAACTGTTCCAACTTTTGCGAGGACTAGGACTTAGCCAATTTTCACGATTTTTCCTGTCCCAAGCTTGTTTTTGCCACTTTTTTCACCTTTCCTCAGAACTTGCTCTTTTCCTCTCGGACAGGGGACTTAGAAAAAAATTCGAGGGGACCCTAGAAACATGATTTTTGCCCTGAATCAATCCATTTGCCTGGGACTTGAGAATTCTGATGCATGTTATCAAATTAACCCTGGGGGGTGAATTTGGATAACAATTGGCGACTCAGTGGGGTTACCTACCTGCTAGGTAGAAGATACCAGTTGCCTTAAGCAGTCCATTGGGCATGGAGTCATCAAATATTCTTTAGAACCTCAACCCGACTCGGAATGTGCAAGGAGGAAGATGGAATATCACCTGATGAAAGCAAGGACTGCTAAACATCTCCATGGACAACAAGCTGTGCCAAAGCACTTAGGGAAAACAAGACTAACCTACAACAAAACAATGTGCACAAGCACTTGGAGGAAAGAAAATCTAATCTAATATTTACAGAGGTAGTGAACTTCCCTCTAGAAGCAACGCTTGAGATAGATTCCATTGATTGGAATCTGCAGTTCTTCACCATCCAATGAGGCCAATTGGAAAGCATTGCTGTTCTTGCACTTTGTGACCATGTATGGGCCACTCCAAATGGCATCAAATTTTGAATGCCTTCCCGGTTTTGCTCTGTCCATATCCCATTTCAACACTAGATCTCCAACTTGAAAAGATCTATCCTTGGCCTTTCTATCAAAGGTCTTCTTGATCAAAGCTTGATCCTTTTCCATTACTTGGGATGCCTGGTTTCTGATCTCTTGTAGCTCCATCAACTCTGCATACCTCACCTCCATGGGCTCAAACTCTAGCAACTCCAGCTGCTTCATGAGTTCCAACGTTGGCAACTCAAGTGACATGGGCAAGATTGCCTCCTTTCCATGAGACAAGCTGAATGGAGAATTACACCGTGGATCTTTTGGGAGTGATCCTATCGGCCCATAAGGCTGATTTCAGCTTGGTATGCCAAGACCTCGATTCTCATCAAGAGTCCTCCTAATGATCCTCAACAAGTTCTTGTTTGCAGACTCGGCACTGCCATTACCCCGAGGGTAATAGTTCGATGAAGTGCTTAGATAAATACCGTTCTTAACACCCATTCGGTCACCACTGGATCCAATGAATGCCAATGCATTATCAAAGATTATTGTGGCGGTACACCAAATCTGGTTGTTATCCCCTCATAAAAGTCTAAGATGCTTTAGACTCATTTGCCTCTTTGAGTGCTACTGCTTCTGTCCATTTGGTGAAGTAGTTTGTGGGTGTCAAAATCTATTTGTGCCCTTGGCTTGAAATGGGATTAATGACTTTGATGAAGTCCAAACCCCATTGCATGAATGGTTGGTCAACTGAGATTGGATGTAATGGGAAGGCAGCAAGTCTCTCTTTTTCTCGTGAAGAATGCACAATTCTTACACCTCTTGATCCATGCATAACAATCACTGAATATTTTAGGCCAATAATAACCAGCCTTCATGATTTTTAGAGCTGTCACTCTTGGTGCAAAATGGCCACCAACTGGTCCATCATGGAAATCTTCTAATACCCTTTGAATATGACTTTGTGCTAATGCATCTCAAAGAAGCGCTCCATTTACATCTTTCTTGAACAAAACTCCATCAACAATGGCATACGGGACAACCTGCAATCAAGTGTCTCCTTTGGATCTTGTTCATCTCTGAGGGCATAGGCTCGTGCCTAGGAAGTGCATAATACCTTGGGTCCAGCAAGGAGTGGGGAAGCATTGTCTTCTTCTTGATTGCCATTTGGCTCATGGCTATCTGGGTGTCAAAACAACCTCTTCTTCATTGCATACTTCCTTTTGCTTCCCAAAACCAAATGCTTACATAGTCCTTTCCCTCTTACCCTGTGACCTTGATCTCAATGTCATATTCCATGACATGGGTAATCCAACCTGCCCTTTTCTCATTCAAATCCTTATTGAGGAGGAAGTCCTTAACTCCAACATGTGAGACCAGCAATCTGGACCTTGTTGTTTAAGATTAAATGCTTGAATTTCTTCAAGCTTCTGATCACTGCAAGCACATGCTTCTCAATAAAAGAGTACCTTACCTCATAGTCATCTAGGCTCTGGCTGAAGAAGGCAACTGGCTGCTCATCGTTATCTTTGTTCTGCTGTACCAAAATGGCAGAAATAGTGTCATTACCTCCAAATGCATAGAGGATGAAATCCTTGGAGAAGTCCGGGTTGATGAGAGTTGATGCTTGAGAGATAGCTTCTTTGATTGCCTCAAAACTCTCCTTGCCTTCTACTGTCCACTTAAAAGCCATGCTCTTCTTTAACATTTTGGTGATGGGCTTGACAAGGGCTGCAAAATCTAGGACAAACCTGCGGACAAAATTGATCCTTCCCAAGAAGCTTTGAAGAGCCTTCTTGTGACTTGGCAATGGTAGTGCTCTTATGGCTTCAACCCTCTCTGGATCAATTGCCAATCCCTCTTTCGAGACAATATGGCCTAGAAGTTTCCCCTCATGAGCTAGGAATATGCATTTTTTGGGATTCAATGATACCCCAAATCTTCTACACCTCTGAAATACCTGCCTCAGATGAAAAAGGTGATCCACTGCATTTTTGGAGAATACAGTGATGTCATCAAGATATATCAAAACTATTTTATTGATCAACCCCTTGAATGCCATATCCATTGCCCTTTGGAAAGTGGCTCTAGCATTTGATAGGCCAAATGGCATCTTCTTGTAGGCATATGTTCCCCATTTGGTTGTGAAGGCTGTCTTGAACTGATCTTCCTCCCTCACCATAATCTGATTGTAGCCTGAGTAGCCATCAAGTAGTGAAAACCTTTCTGAACCAGCTACAACCTGCAATATTTGCTCCATGGAAGGGAGTGGATAATGATCCTTGAGAGAGGCTCTATTCAAATCTCTGAAGTCGACACACAACCTGATCTCTCCATTCTTCTTTCTGACTGGGACTAAGTTGGCGACCCAACTTGAGTGTTTGATGGGGAAGATGATACTGGCCTCAATAAGCTTGCTTAACTCTTTTCTCATGAGAGGTTCAATATGGGGATTCACTGGCCTTTGCTTTTGCCTGACAGGCTTGGATTCCGGATCCAGCTCAATAGTATGTTGTGCCAACTTTGGGTTGAAACCTCTTAGATCTTTGTAAGTCCAAGCAAAGACATCTGGGAACTCTTGACAAAGCTGAACAAAATCAGATTTCTCTTGTGGAGTACTTACTTTGCCAATTTGCAATGTCTTGCCTTCTTCCACTAAAATAGGCTCTGAATCTTCACCCTTTACTTGAATGTTCGCTTTCTCCTTCCGGAACTGATCATTCGGGTTGAAGATTGACTCCAGGTTATGAGGCCTTTTGGTAACTTGTTAGTTCTCACTACACCACTTGGTCACCATCACTGCGATGCGCAGCTTGTCTTGATTCTGACGGAGAACTCAGGCGTCTTCTTGTAGGAAATTAACATTTCTTGATCATTCTCGAAGACTTGCCAACTTGTGTTGTTATCCTAACAGCTTGGTCTCACAACCAATTTGATATGAGGCTGAGATTTTTCACTTTTGATACTTTTCATAGCATCAAATGCAGCCCCAATTCTGCTTGCTAGCTTTGTCAAGCACTTCATTCTTTTTCTTGGGATGGAATTAATGCTAAAAGCTTCAAGATCTTAAATAAGATCCCATACCCGATTTTTTAGTTCTTCAACAGATCATTTTTGGCAGCATTTTTCCTTTGACTTGGTTTACGATCAGCTCACTATCACCAAATACTTGTAAATTCTTGATGCCTTTCTTCATTGCCAGTGCGATCCATGAATTAAGGCTTCATACTCAGCCGTGTTGTTTGAACAGGAAAACTGGAAACGGAAGGTTGAGTAATACCTTATACCTTGCGATGAGATGAGCAAAGCTCCTCCTCCCGCACCTTGTCTACTCCTTGACCCATCAAAGAACAATTGCCATACTTCATTTTTGTCTTTATGATCCGGCTTGGTGTGATCTTTGGGAGAGGTTGATTCCTTCATGTAAACAATAAACTCCTAGAGCAGTGATTCTTCTACTTCTTGATAAGGATCAAAAGCATGTATCTTGTTTGCCCATTCATCAAGAGTTAGATCTGGGATGCTTCCAATCTTGGTGTCAGCCTCATCAGTGCTAGGGTGATCTTCTTGATCAAATGCTAAGCAATTGGCATTAATCTGACTTGGAGTGTAAGGCTCAATATGGAAGTTTGCGATAGGTTCGGATCTGATTGTGGCCTTAGTTCCATATCTTGTTCTGAATAGCATGTGTGACCAATCAGTAGACAAATACCCCCCAATCTTGGCTGTGAAGTCCCTTGACAAGCAAAGGGCAAAGAGTGGTGGAAGGTCTATGATTGATACATCTTGTAAAACAACAACATTTGGACATGCATGCAAGGTAAGACTCAAGTTTCTAATCACTCCAACTGTTGCTACTGCTGTTCCATCTAACTGCACTACCCCTTTGGATGTTATTTCATACTGGAGCCCTAGCTGATCAGCTATTTGTTTGGGCATGACAGAACTACTTGCCCCGGAATCAATCATGCAATTGTGTACTAGCTGATTTCCAATGATCAACGAAACATAGAAAGGAGGGGGCTTCAACATCTTACCTTGCTGTCCTCCATGATTTCCCAGTGGGGCAACGTTTGTAAGCACTTTGTCTTACATCTGAACCTGCTGATTTGAAATTAGCCAGTCCTTCATGGCAGCTTGCAGCAGATCTCTTTGTCCTGGGATGGATAGGGATTCCCACATTGATATATTGACGTTAGTCTTCTTCATCTGTTCAATGATACTGAATGGGGATGAAGTATCCTTTTGTTGTCCCTTGGTTTGCACATTCACCCCTTGCACGTGGGCAACAACAGCTGGCATTTGAGTTGGCCTAGGGGCTGTTCTTGGCTGCCCTTGTGCATTTGAAATGGGACTTTGCTTGCCAATCATTTCTGGAGTCATAGAGGGTTGTGGATTGGCTAGGGCTAATAGTTGTTCTTCACCCAAATTCCTCCTTTTGACCTTGTGTTGGCTGCAACACCTTGAGAAACTGTCTAATTCATGCCACGAAATCCTCTGTTTGCCGGTTTACCAATGTGGTGTCATTTGGGGCTGATTGTTGTTGGAATGTTTCTTATTGTTGGTTGTTTCCTTGATCCCTCACCCTCCACACACAAGATAGTTGTCACCATCAATGCTTGATTGAGAGCACCATTGAAACACATGGATTGGTTATGAGGTCGTTGCATGGAAAGCACCAATCATATTCTTGGGCCATGTTATTTTGGGTCGGCACTAATGCTTTAGAAGTAGATACGACATTGGGGTTATAGGGCTGAAATGGTCTATTAGCGGGAGGCCTTACTTGGCTTTGATTTTGATTTGCAGCCTGATTTGGTGACCTATTTTGTTGGTATGGGGGCCTAGCCTGGTATTGCGCTTGAGGCTGATACGGTCTAGCACTTTGAGCTTGTCTTTGTATTTTGATAGTAACCACTCATTTCCCAAATTTTGCAATCGTTTCATGACCTCTTGGAGTTCATTTGAAGCACTAGAGGATGAAGTAGAAGTTTCACTTGAACTTTGATTTCTAGGGGTGGGAATAGGAGCCAAAGTGGGTGCTTGACTAGTGCTTGGATTTTCTAAGTTTGGATACAAGGGCATGGGAGGCCTAAGAGCCGGTTTACCGGCTTGAATAAGACAGGTTTTCGCTCTAATGGCAATGCTATAAGCGCAGTAAGGTTGTGCCTCCCATAGATTGAATTAACATAGAAATATCAAAATTCAAAGCTTTAAGGTAATATAGAAAAGCACTTTCTCATTGCTGGCCGCCACTGGAATCTTATCCCAAGACCTTTGAAATTTGAAGTTGAAGTCGATCCACTACTTGTTGGGGGCTCTCTTGATAGTTGTCACTGCTCCAAAAGAGACAAGTTGTCTCCCTTCTCTCCAAATTGCTCGTGAAGTGCAATACACACAACCGATTCCAGCCAGTGATAGAACCAGCTCCAAGGCTCCTAAACCATTGCAATGCTTTACCCTTGAATGAAGATGCCAGTAACTTGACAGCCACTTGCATTTCATTGATTTCATGGATTGCACAAAGGTTAGCAATATCTTTAACATGATCACCTGGAGTAGTCTGATTTTCTCCAGTGAAGTAGGGAATGTTCTTCAAGGCTGCAATAGGAACTGGATGTTGTGCATTGAGGGCAAGTGGGCTGCTGCCTGTGAAGTTGACGTAGGGATTGTTTTGAGCCATTCTAATCGGTCTTAAAACCCTTGTATCTTTTGAATGAAAGGCCTCGTCGGTGTGGAGGAGTTGAGAGAGTTCTGTTTGGTGGAGATGGAGACCTTTGAATCCTTCTTCCTCTTTGCCTTCTTCTTGGAGATAATTGCAGGTATTCAAACAACACTTCTTCTTCTCCAACTCTTGACCTTGTGGTGATTCTTCTCATGAGTTTTCAAGCCTGAGCTTGGAACCAGTTGATTCTTCCCCTTGGAGTCGCCAGATATGCAAATAATAGCTCTTTTTAAGCAAGAAAATGCAGCAAATGCACATCAACCCTGCTGCAATAAAAATGAGACCTCTAGTCCCACCGGGCGTGCCAAAACTGTTGTTACAGACTCACAGCACCCCTGGATGCAGATCAGGCTTCTAGGTTGATCACTCTAGCATCTAGTGTGATTGTACAACATGGAAACATCTCTCCAAGTGTGGGGACTTGTGAAACTGAGAGAGGAATCTCCAGATTAGAGGCTGGTTCCTCAAACTCCTCTGATTTAGATCTATATTTTGCAAAACTACAGAGGTTCAGATCCTAATCCTACTCTAAATTGCAAGAGGGCAGGGATAGAAATGCAAAAATTGAAACTAACTGAAGATGGTGATGCACCAAAAGGAGTGGTGAAACATTTCTGTCACGCAAATAGACACAAACTAGAGATTTGCAACATGAAACATACACAGTGATAAGATATAACTTAGGATCTGAAATGAAGCAAATAATACAAACAAAGGACTGAAAACCATTCACAAAGCTTGCATTATCATTTCCAGTACCCAAATCACTGCATTACAACCTCAGAGAGGTAAAAACTATTACAATCTTTTGGAGAGGTCTGATTCTTGCATCAACCACTGCTTTAGAGGTGAAAGAAGAAGTTCTTTATGTCAAAAATTGTTCCCCTAGAAATGAGCCAAATCTGGCTTTTACATTGCATGGGTCGAGCCCAGGAGACAGAAACGTACAAAAACATGAGAGCCCATCCCTCCTCGACTGCAGATGCATTAAAACAGCATGGGGGACCTTACAAACCCATACCCTGTCACTTTGACCGAATTACAGGAGAATGCGACCCATTCTGCATTAAATCTGGTCGCTGAAATGTCACTTCTAGCCATGAACACGTGTCAGAGCTGTTTCTCAATTTTCTCTCTCTAGACTACACCAAAATTCAAGATTAACCCTAGAATCACGTAGAGAATTTCATAAGCTTTCCGTTGATATAAAGAACGTGCAAATCCGAGCTCTGGATCGAAAGATATGTCGATCTGAAGATTTAGGGCACAAAACAGTGAAAACGTGTTTTGAAAATCTTTCCCGCGCTCTGCCACCTGGATGACACGTGTCAAGCGCTGATTGGATGCGTAATTCTCTCTCCTTCCCTGCTTCATTAGACACGTGTCCTCTTTTTATTGGCTCGGGTCAGTGCTTGAAACCTCGCCCTTTGACTTTTGGACTTTCTCCCTTGTGACACGTGTCATGATTTGATTGGTCCGCGGGTCTGCCGGCTTTTCGCGCCCTTCGCGTCCCTCTGTCCCGGATGTCCCAAACTGTTTGGGACAAAAACTCCCGATCCACCTAAAATGGGATTCCTTGTCCCTCATTCGGCCGATGACACGTGGCGTTGCTTGATTGGCTTTCGGCTCCTTTGGCTATCCGCGTCCCACGCGTCCCTTTGTCCCAACTGTCCCAGAAGGAAGTTCCCTGTTTGGCCGAACCGCCGGTTCGCATCCTTCGCATCCATTTGTTCCAACTCGTCCCGAATGTCTCTGGGACAAATTCTTCCAAACCGCGTGAAATGGGCTTCCTTTGCTCTCGGCCGCTTAGCCTTTTCGCGTCCTTTGCGTCCCGATGTCCCAGATGTCCCTTTGCTTCGCGGCCGCCTGGAGGCTTTTCGGCCGATCCGCGCCTTGATGTCCCAACTGTTCCAACTTTTGCGAGGACTAGGACTTAGCCAATTTTCACGATTTTTCCTGTCCCAAGCTTGTTTTTGCCACTTTTTTCACCTTTCCTCAGAACTTGCTCTTTTCCTCTTGGACAGGGGACTTAGAAAAAATTCGAGGGGACCCTAGAAACATGATTTTTGCCCTGAATCAATCCATTTTCCTGGGACTTGAGAATTCTGATGCATGTTATCAAATTAACCCTGGGGGGTGAATTTGGATAATAGTGACACGTGGGGTCCGATCTAAGGACAGGGAATGGATGCTCCAAAACCGCACTTGAGGGTGAATTGCTAGGTTTGGAGGTCATATGAGGGTCCCAAGGGTCACATGATGAAAGATCCCAAACCCGTTTTTTTTTTTTTTTTTTTTTTAATTTATTTATTTATATATTGCTCAGGTATGGAGCTGAACTGGTAATATCAAATAAATCCATGAAATAATATTCTCACACTGCATAACAATTAAAATACTGCAAACTCCCGCAAACCGGGTATATATAGAAATGGCACCTAGGGTTTAAATGATTGATTTCTTCATTAATAACGCAGCCATACATTCAACATTGATTTCTAATGATAAATAATTAGGGCAAACACAAATAGAAATATGTAGATGGAATAATACAGATACTACCCAAAAACTCAACCAGAATGAATCCCAGTCAAATTGATTTGGCATATATATGTGGCTGAAATGTATAACAATAAACTATCATGAAAAATACCTCTGATAATGCATACATCAACTGTAGAACAAGTCACCCCACTCGATGTTGCTCAATGCCTTTGCTGAAATGAAAATAACTCGTGTAAATAATGAAGATTCTGGTGGAAGCTTCTCTCACTTAACTCTGGGGTTTCCGTCTGCAAGAGTAATAATCCAGAGGGTTTCGTCCTTGGATTTTATCTGCAAAAAGCTCTATGCTCACTACTCTGTAAAAATGATAATAATCTGAATGCCCTTCCCCAAGTCACCTTTTTCTTCATATAGCCAAAAAACCCTCCAAATCTCCAAGTCACACTTTTTGGCCAAAACCCAATAATTAATAATTAATTAATTATTTTTTCTTTACCAAGTGGGTCGCATTTTTGGGTTTAATCAAACATACCCAAACAAGTCGCACTTTTGGCTAGGAATTGCATTTAAATAATTTATTAATTTTATTTAAATACATTTTCCTAAGTCAAAGTCACCCAAACAGTTTATTAATTCATTATATGTGCTTTAATGATATTTTATTTTAATTCGAGCACCATATAAAAGAATAATAAACCGAAGTCACCCTTGAAAACACCCTTTTGGCCGTCGGGTAGACAAAACAGGCCAAAAGGTCTTCGACCGAACTAACCGAGAAAGAGGGACATTACAGTCCTCCCTTCCCGAGATTGCTTGTCCCCAAGCAACTGTAGAGCTGGATGCTGTAATATAATCTCACCTTCCCATGTAGCATCCTCCTCTGGCAATTCTTTCCACCTCACCAAGAACTCCCGAATGACCCTGTTCCTCAGTCTCCTCTCTCGGCTGTCCAAGATCTCCTCTGGCACTAGGTCTAATCTCCCTTCCTCATCCAGGGGTGGCAAATCTGTAGAAGAAATAATGTTCTGCCCCAAAGCCTTTTTCAAGCAAGACACATGAAAAACATTATGTATCTTACTCTCAGAAGGTAACTCCAGCTCATATGCCACTTCACCAACTCTCCTCAACACCCTGTATGGCCCATAAAATCGCGGTTTGAGCTTTTCAGCCCCACTCTTCTTGAGAGTACTTTGCCTGTAAGGCTGAAGTCGTAGAAAAACCATGTCCCCTATCTCAAATGATCTCTCCACTCGGTGCCTATCTGCATATATTTTCTGCTGATTCTGGGCCCGCTGCATGTTTTCCTTAAGCACCTTAAGGATTTCCTGAATATCCTGTAAACTCTCCTGAGCTTTGGGAGCTCTACTATCCCCAAATGCCATATCAACAAAGGATCTCGCATCATACCCATACAGAGCTCGGAATGGAGTCATACCAATAGACATATGGTAAGTGGTGTTATAACAATACTCGCATAAATACAACAACTTAACCCATGCCTTCTGCTGTCCTGCAACGTAGTTGCGAAGATAACCCTCTATCCATTTGTTCACAATCTCTGTCTGTCCATCCGTCTGAGGGTGATAACTGGTGCTAGGAGTCAGCTCGGTGTAGACCAGACGGAAAAGCTCCTGCCAAAATATGCTCATAAACCTGCTATCCCGGTCACTAACTATGTTCTTCGGTAGCCCATGCAACCTGAATATCTGACGGAAGAACAAATCAGCCACATGAGGTGCCTTAAAGCTGGTAGGGACAGCGAAAAAGTGTGCATATTTTGTCAACCGATCCACTACGGCGTAAATGCGATCATTCCCTTGCACCACGGGAAGACCTGTAATGAAATCCATAGAAATACTCTCCCATTTCTGTTCCGGAACTGGCAATGGCTGTAGCAAACCTGCTGGGAAAGTATGCTCTGACTTGTTCTGCTGACAAGTCATACACTCACGGACATGGCGCAGGACATCATCCTTGAGACCCTTCCAGAGAATCTCTCTAATCACCCGTATGTTTTAAAATACCCAGGATGTCCTGCCAGTGGTGTATCATGGAAAGCATGCATAATCTTCTCTTTAAGTTTAGATTCAGGAACTAGGTAAATTCTGCCCTTATACAAAATCAAATCAGTCATTACCTTATACCGATCATCCTGAATTTTTCCATCCATAATATCACATGCCCAAGTGTTTTTGGAATATTCAACTGACAGTTGAGATTTCCAATCTGCTGAAATCTCGCTCAACGAACATAGGACAGCGAGATGGGGTTTCCTGGAAAGTGCATCAGCCACTACATTCTTCGTCCCCTTGACATACTCAATGTCAAAATCATATGCCTGGATCCTGCTGACCCATTTTTGTTGCCTCTCATTGAGTTCTTTTTGTTCCAGGAAATATTTCAAACTGTTGTGGTCGGTTCTCACCACAAATTTTCCACCCACCAAATACTGTCTAAACTTTGCCAAGGCATGCATAATGGCAAGCATCTCCTTATCATAAGTGGAATACAGTCTCTCATTATCTCTCAGCTTCCGGCTCTCAAAGGCAATAGGATGACGATCCTGCATAAGAACTGCACCAATCCCCAATCCCGAAGCATCACACTCTAAAATGAAGGGCCGTGAGAAATCTGGAAGAGCCAAAACTGGACAGGTGCTCATAATTACCTTAAGCTTCTCAAATACCACCTGTGCCTCATCTGACCAACTGAATGCACCCTTCCGTGTAAGATCTGTCAATGGAGCTACCAACTGGGAATAACCCTTCACGAACCTCCTGTAATAACCACATAACCCTAAGAATCCTCGCAAGTCAGAGATATTCTTGGGTGGTGGCCAATCCTGCATTGCCTGTATCTTCTCCTGATGAACCTTGACCCCATTGGCCCCAATGACATGCCCAAGATACAATATCTCCGTAAGCCCAAATTCACACTTGGACATCTTAGCAAACAAAGACTGAGTCTCCATTATGCTAAGTACCTCATCAAGATGCCTCAAATGATCACCCCATGTCCTGCTATAAATCAGAATATCATCAAAAAACACCAACACAAACTGCCTCAACTGTTTGTTGAAGAGATGGTTCATACATGACTGAAATGTAGCAGGTGCATTAGTGAGTCCGAATGGCATCACCAAGAACTCATAGTGCCCATAGTGACATCTGAAGGCTGTCTTATGGATATCCTCATCCCGTACTCTAATCTGGTGGTAGCCTGATCGAAGATCAATCTTCGAGAAGTAGATAGATCCATGCAGCTCATCCAACAACTCATCAATGCGGGGAATGGGATACCTGTTTTTGATGGTTTTCTTGTTCAGTGCACGATAGTCAATGCACATCCTCATGGTCCCATCCTTCTTCTTTACCAACACAACTGAAGAAGCAAAGGGACTAGAGCTAGGACGGATGTGTCCCATCTCCAAGAGCTCTCTAATGGCCTTCTCTATCTCATCCTTGTATGTCTTAGGATGGCGATAAGGCATAGTCATCACGGGCTTAGCACCCTCCTCAAGCTCTATAACATGCTCAAACCCTCTATCTGGTGGTCTTCCTGGGGGAATGTCACCAAACACTGAACCGTGCTTATCCAGTATGGAATGGATGTCAATATGATAAGGCTGCTCATCGTCTGAAGAAGATTTGGATGAAATGAAACACTGGGCTGCCCATGCAACCTCTCCATGTCTCACTATAGACTCCATCCTACGTGCTGAAACAACTCTAGGCCCACCGTCAGAAAGAGCCCGAAGCACAATCTTCTTCTTATCCACCATAAACTCCAACTCCATCCTACGGAAATCCTGCACATATCTGCCAAGGGACTGTAACCACTGAATACCCAATACTGTATCAATCTCACCAAGTCCAATAACATAGAAGTCATCGGTCAATGTATAGTCCCCCATCTGAATACTAAGTCGTGGAATCCTCTTAGTGCAACTGATAAGCAAATCCATCTGCCACCCATACACTAAACCCATCAAATTCCTCAACCTGTAATCCTTGCTTCGCCGCCAACCCCTCATCAATGAAGTTGTGCGTAGCTCCACTGTCAACCAGACAAACAATCCACTGCCCCTTAAGCACTCCCTTCAGACGAAAGGGATGGTACCTAGGAACGCCTGAAAGTGTGGCAATAGTAACATCGGATGAATCCAATGCCTCGCCCTCACCAAGCTCTATTTGGGGCTGCTCCCCCTGTGCATCATGGTCACCGCCCTCATCCTCTACATCTGTACCTGGTGAGTGATCATCCTCTCCATCTGAAATCACCTCAATGAGATGCACCTTGCCTTTACCAAGGCAACGATGTCCAGGCTCCCAATGGTCTTTGCAATGAAAGCAAAGCTTCTTCCTCCTTAACTCATTACGAGTCTCCTGATCCACCTTAGGAGGTGGTGCACTCTTCTGTGGGGCGGTAGAGCGCTGAAATGGCCTGGAGCTCGTGGGAAACTTCTTATTGGGCTGATAAGAAGTGGGCTGATAGGAAGTGGGAGATGTGTCCAAGTCCAATGCCGTCTGAATGGCATCATGCAATGTCCTAGGCTTAAGAGCCTTGACCAATCCTCTCATCCTATCATGGAGACCCTCTATAAATAACATAACCACCCTCTTCTCAGGCATCTCTGGAACCATAACGGCTATCCGCTGAAATTCGTTGATGTAAGAATCAACATGTCCACTCTGTCTGAGCTGTGCCAAGTCCCTGTAATATAGCTCCACATCCTTGCGATCAAACCTCGCAATCAATCTGTCACTGAAATCCCTGTATGAATGTAGAAGCTCATGACCCTGCGTAACTAACCCATGGTGCCACCAATCATAAGCCACCCCCTCAAGGTGCAATGTAGCGAACTGTATGGCCTCCTGCTCCCTCATGGGCTTGAGGGTAAGGTAGGTGTCGAGCTTGTGAATCCAAGCCCTGGCACTGATCTTTCCACTACCATCAAAAGTGGAAAGGGTTACCTTATTGGTAACCTGCTGCAAATCCTGTTCTGCTGTGCTCTAGGTCTCCTATCCTGTCCAACCCTCATGCTGTCTCCTCTGAGCACAATACTGTGGGAGGGGAAATGCATCCCTCACATGCTGTGGCAAACTCCTCCACTCATCGCTGACTGCCATGATGGTATCCGGGAAAGCTGCTTCTTCCGACCGTCCCTCAATCTCTGGGGGGTCACCTCTAGGCAAGAAGTTAGGCTGCATGGGCCTATCTGCCGTCCGTGTAGGTCTCCTCTCGTCTGTATGGGTATGCCTCCGCTCACGGCGTGGCGATCCCCTAACACTCCCAAGCTCTGAAGGTGATCTGCTATGACCCCTGTAGCTACTAGCAATGGATACGGATCTATCCCTCCTGCCATGCCTGTCCCGCGGCCTATCCAGTGCCAACCTGTCCAAAGTAGTACCCATGCGCTCCATGGTCTGTAACAACTGCCTCTGTGTAGCTGCCATATCCCGAATAAAATTCCTATCTGGATCTGCATGCTCCTCTCGAGGACTCTCAGGCCTCTCGCCCAAATGTTCCATTCTGTCACCACCTGCAATACCAGCTTCGAGCCGTGCTCGTCTGCGGGTGTAGTATCTATGTGTACCGTCCTCTCTGTGATGCATTCAAGGCTGATTTCTGTTTTAATACCCTGGCTGTTCCTTCCCACACAGGCTGGGAGGATACACTGCTCTGATACCACTGAAAGATCCCAAACCCGTTTTTGTCTGATTTTTTTTTTTTAATTTATATATTGCTCAGGTATGGAGCTGAACTGGTAATATCAAATAAATCCATGAAATAATATTCTCACACTGCATAACAATTAAAATACTGCAAACTCCCGCAAACCGGGTATATATAGAAATGGCGCCTAGGGTTTAAATGATTGATTTCTTCATTAATAACGCAGCCATACATTCAACATTGATTTCTAATGATAAATAATTAGGGCAAACACAAATAGAAATCTGCAGATGGAATAATACAGATACTACCCAAAACTCAGCCAGAATGAATCCCAGTCAAATCGATTTGGCATATATATGTGGCTGAAATGTATAACAATAAACTATCATGAAAAATACCTCTGATAATGCATACATCAACTGTAGAACAAGTCGCCCCACTCCTGATGTTGCCTGAATGCCCACTGCTGCAATTTATTTCTCTATCTGACACTGCTGAAATGAAAATAACCTGTGTAAACAATGAAGATCCCTGGGTGGAAGCTTCTCTCACTGCTCCTGGGGTTTCCGTCCGCAAGAGTAATAATCCAGAGGGTTTCCGTCCTTGGATTTTGTCTGCAAAAGCTCTGTGCTCACTGCTCTGTAAAAATGATAATAATCTGAATGCCCTTCCCCAAGTCGCATTTTTCTTCATATAGCCAAAAACCCTCCAAATCTCCAAGTCGCACTTTTTGGCCAAAACCCAATAATTAATAATTAATTAATTATTTTTCTTTACTAAGTGGGTCGCATTTTTGGGTTTAATCAAACATACCCAAACAAGTCGCACTTTTGGCTAGGAATTGCATTTAAATAATTTATTAATTTTATTTAAATACATTTTCCTAAGTCAAAGTCACCCAAACAGTTTATTAATTCATTATATGTGCTTTAATGATATTTTATTTTAATTCGAGCACCATATAAAAGAATAATAAACCGAAGTCACCCTTGAAAACACCCTTTTGGCCGTCGGGTAGACAAAACAGGCCAAAAGGTCTTCGACCAAACTAACCGAGAAAGAGGGACATTACACATGAGGGCCGGATGGATTTTACAAGGGGTGATTTACCCGACCTCGTGGATGTGGGGGACATGAAATCTCGCCAGCTCTGGTGCCGACACGTGTCCTCTCGAAAAATGACTAAGTCTGAATCGCCTTTGAGAAGGTAACTTGAATGCATATAACTTGAGCTTACGATGGAATCTCTTAATGAAAATTTATATGATCCTGATTGGAAATGGAATTTTGAATCCAATGATGTGGGTCTCATGTTTTGATTTGATCATATGATCCCTAAAAAATTAGAGTTTTGATCTGGGACTCCACTTGTACCTGAGAAAAACTATCTTCCAATCATATGCGCCAAGGTGTTGTGAAAAATATTATTTCACCATCATGTAGGTATTGGAATCCTATTTTTGAAGATGTTTTTTTACTTCCAAATCCATTCGGAGCTCCCGGAATCTTCATTTGAAGCTCAACAACTGTTTTAGGCCTGTACTTTGCCTAGGCTTGTGAACCCTGTTTTCACTCAGACTGCTCCAAGTCTTTCAGAACTTCCCAAAGCCTTCCAAAATCATTTCCATGATGTTATAAGGTCTTCCATTCACCTCCATGTTGAATTTGGCCCTTCTTCTCTACTCTAGGGGGTTGATCCAATCTGGGAAGGCCAACGATAGCCCTTCCCTATACTGCCAAAAGATAACATTTTCAATGAACTCCTAAAATCACCTAGGGGGAATGAATGGAATTTCCTAAATCACCTAGGATAATATCATGACATTGGTTGGGAATTCATTTGGACTAACTGAACAGGTCCGGGGTTTCTTAGGAATGATAAAACATGAAAATTTTGGCATAAGGGTATAGGCTCAGAAATTATCAATTTCCATGTTGCACATTCTCACGACAACAAGTATGTATAGTAAACTCTAAGGGCTATTTAAGATATTCAGCATATGTGCCCAATGCATAGGACTCTACTATGGATGACCCTTGATGGGGAGGTGGAGTAGGCATATGAGGCTAATATGGCACAACGTAAACATTTGTAGAGGCATAAGACATCCCATGTGGTGTGCATATGAGCCAGAAAAGAGAATATGCCCCCTATAGCGATTTGGAATACATATACATTTATGGCTGGTATGGAGTTGGAGGCACGAAACCAAGGAACATCACGTTACCAATTGGGACGACATTCAAGAATGCACTTCTGGTTGGTGCCTGTTGAGGTTATCTGTACGAGGTGAGAGGGCATACCTAATGTGCCCGATCTAGTGAGGAGATCTATGGGGCTAAGATTTCCTTTGTAAACTAGAGGTGGCGGTGGTGCTTAGGGTACATGGCCAAAGTTCTGTGCATGCTAGGTAATTATGCATTTCCTTGCGAAAGATGTAGCCTGAGAGGGATGAGCAACCTTCAAATCTCTAACCCTATTTACCAATGTTTAAATTACATCACCCGCAGATGGTGTTGTATTCAAATTGGGGGTGTTTGAGCTTTGTTGGGAGGAAAAGGTATGTGATGTCTTGCTATAGCTTGATCTTTAGGAAGCCACCTCTCTTTGGATGTGTTTCCTGAAGGAGGATGGGTTGCATAGTCATTCTCGAGAAGAACATCAACGTATTGTTGCATCTAGTCTAGGGAATGGTCTATGTTGTTGAAGCATTGCTTGCTTCGGGCATAATGTGCTAGGAATTCCTCATCTAATAATGGGAGCGAGTCAGATTGCATATTGATTTGTGGTCTGAAAAAACCTGAGGAATAGAGCCTGACTCTTCGGTGAATGTCATGTTGTTAGAATTAGAGAGTTTAGGTTGTAGCCCATGTACATGCTAATCAATCTCCTCGATCCTGACCGAGGAGCCATTGTTGGTCCCTTGAGGAGGAGGAGTGTGAGGTGAAGGGATATTCATTGAATAGTTGTCATCCCACCTAAATAGTGAGGGTGACTATTGTATATCCATTTGATAGTAATATGACTCGATACCCAAAAAGGGCCGACCGTATTCCTATCTCAACATATTCGGGGTATATGAATACCCGCAAAATAATGGGAGAGGAGGAAGATGGATGAAAGAAGGTAAGACAAATGGAAATGAAAAGAGACTAGCTCTTCACATCAGGTTCACTAATTTGTATGACCAAAAATCAACACATGACCTTTAGTCGCACTCGACCTCCCGAGGTCATGCCGGACAACCGATGTAGAATGAGTGGATGGCTATGTGTAGTGAATGTGATGAAGATGGTCAAACAAGATATCATGGACATATAATTTCTTCTACAGCACCAAAGGTATCTATTCATCAAGGGAAATAAAGGCTCAGAACTCCGAGTGGGTGTGATGGATCGATCAAGAAGAATACACATGCATAAAATTCTGTCAATGTCAGTGTGTGAGACTCTCTCAACCGGTTGCGAGAATATGTGGAAAGTGACCATCAGGCGCCTCATAATGGTGTCCAAACAAGGTCATGGAATAAATGATAGAGGAATGGTTCCATTATATCTATGCATGGGTAGCTTGTTTAGTCCAAAACATGAAATCTCTATTAGCATCTCTGTTTAGGACGTTCAACTGTCTAACAATATATGGTGGATGTTGGGATGTTCTAAAGACTAGTGAACGTAGTCCAGTGTCTAAGTCTATTTGGTCCTCCAACCCATTTGGTTGGGGTACCTGTGATCATAATCAAAATATCTCTTTTTGTGGTGCAGGGAATGGTCATGTGTGCATTTGTGAAATTTAATCTATGAAAGCAAATACATGTCAATCTAAATAAATAAAAGCTAACTATGTTTTTGTATTTTCCAATATAGAAGAAATAAAGCAATAAACAACAATCTAATCTACTTTAAACTAATCTTTTTGTATTTTTTGGAATGACAGTGTGTACAAACGAAATGAAGAAATTGCTTCTAAATTAATTAACCAATCCTAAAACAAATAAACAACTAGATGTAGTTGTTCACTTGTGTAGAATAAATCTAGTGTATTCTAAACAGCTAAAGCTTCTCTAAATTAAGAATGTGAATTAAATACTCGAGACACACCTCGAGTCATGGGAGGAATTGGAAGCTTCTTGAAGCTTTTCTTCCCCTGAAACTTCCCCAATGGAATTTAATAGGGATTTAATAGAGACTAATTTGAACCAAAATTTGAATGCTTAAAACTATGCAGAAGCTTCTTCCAGAATCACTTCCCTTACAAATCTATAGAGATAGGAAAGGAATCTATCTATCCTATGAAATATTTGGAGAAGAAAATGATCTATCAGAACTACTTAACAATTACAACAATGGAAATGGAAGTTCCTTTTTACTGAATTTGAGCAGGACATTAATAGTGCGGTCATCTTTGTGGAATCTAATTCCAATCTTGTACGTTTGTACTATACAGAGGAGGAGATTTCAAATTTCTTCATCGACAATTACATCGAAGAACCCGATTGATACTTCACCGAGGAGGATGACATCGCTTGTTTGGTGGGCTCTAATTTTTCTAAGAATCTAGATATTGATTTGGATTCAGATTTTGAGTTTTAGATGCATTTCTTTCATACCATCACTATCAACTAATATTTGAAATAAACTAAATAAGTGATAGACATCTGATCACATTTTTCATATATCTTATATTGTATCCCATTTTCATAAATAAAACTTGATTGTTTGTCCACGTAAAGAATTCCTTTGGCTTATGGGAATTGGCCTTTGCTAGGAAACCCGCCTACCCATATTACTAATTCCTTCTCGTGTAGTGTCCTTGTTTTTAGATTTATTTATAGGAAAGGAGCTTGGTCCAATCTTCATGGAGTGCAATGATCAACACCCATTAAAATCATCCACCGGTACCTTAGAAACCCTATCATACTCGAGGTTTATCCAGTTTTACCTCCTTGTATTATCAACCCAACAGAGGTGAAATTGTCATCAACCTTCTGACATGCTAGGTGGGACATTGTCCCTTGTTCTTTTGTTTCATTCCATCAATAAAATACTAGTTGTTTTCACTGTGTAATAATCGCGTGCATTTTTCTTGTGTGTTTTTCTTAAATATAATCTCACAACTTGTTTTTCACTCTTTTTCTTTCTTTTTCTATTTTTTTGACTTGTATGTAGGGTACTTGTTTCTAAAAACTCATGTGATGGATTTTCTAGTTGCTCACTGTAAGAAAATTTGCTAAAATTCTAAAAAAAGGAGCGATCTCTTGGTAAGTTCTAAACCTTTAATTTTCTTTTAGTTTCACATAGATGTTTGATTTTTCTGATCGAAAAGAAACATTTCATTTTGGGATCTTAAAATAAACATCTCCATACTTCTTGTTCCACATAGTTTAATCAGGAGGAAAATTTGTTGCATTCACTTATCTTTCCTTCACACATAACCAAATCACTTCAGAATCAAAAACGCATTCAAACAACTCCCACCCAGGTGAAACTGATTGGGATTTCATCACCCAACAGGGAAGCCAACTCGGTGTTCTGGCCGAGTATAATCTCCTATTTGTTGGTATATATTGGCTCAACACCCGACTCCCTTATCGCAACAGGATCGTGAAGTGAGGGGGTAGGCCCCAATATACACACCTGTACTGGCAATAGTATGGAGTTAGGCCTCACGTACCTTTAGGTATATCAAGGAATCTTCCCTTAAACATACTTGAAACTAACCATAAACTACCATTTCCTTAGGACCTTCATTAACCATTTTATACATTTCACTCTTTCGTAATTAATCAAGATAATTCAAAATAACATTTTGCTTGCCTTTTCCTTCATTTGTAAATCAACTCAATTAATTATTATTATTTTTAATTTTTAGGTGTTCTTTGTGTTTGTTTTCCATGGTACTTACATATTCATAGTCATTTACTTATACGTCAATGCCATTGCAGATGATCGATAATACAACCCTCACATCCTTTAACTTCCCAAATTTTTTTCCATCTAATCAAAATATCCCACAATATAACATCCCTCATCAACATAACATACCACAAAAACATCCCGTAATACCATATACCTCAACAAAACATTCCACAATATAACATCTCATAACAGAATGTCCCTTATTAGCAGAATGTTCCTCAACAAAACATTCTCCAATAAAACATTGCCTACCAACAAGGCATTCCTCGGCAATCGAGGCATACTCACAACACAACCAGATTATCATTCCAACCTCGGCTCATCATCACAACAAAAACTCAAAACGACCCTCTCCAAGCCCTCCCGAACCATACATTTAAGTCTCGAAGTTGCTTCGACTTCATCTAAGAATGTGATCTCTTATGATCAAATTTTCAATGAGCCTATTCACCCTTCAGTGCCATATAAAGCCTATCCGCCTCAGTGGGAACTTCCAAAGTTCATTAAATTTTACAATAAGGAAGATCCCCAAAAACACATCCGTGCCTTCCATCACACATGCTATCTAATAGCTCATGATCAAGACCTCATGCTTTGAGGACCTTCCCCATGTCCCTTTCAGTCCTACCTTAGATTGGTATAATAACATTCCACAACATTCTTTATTCTCCTTTACACAACTTGCTCAACTCTTCTTAGAATACTTTTCCATAAACATAGCTTGCAAAGTCACTATCAATGACCTATATGCCATCAAAAATTTGAGGACAAATCTATTGTTGATTTTGTCACCCATTAGAGAGGTGTAGTCAATCAACTATCCTTTTCATTACCACAAACAGTAATCAATCAAGTCTTATGCCGTGTGTGTGCTAAACATATCTCATCCACACTACAAATCCAATCATTTCAAACTTTTGATGAGGCTTTTACCATGGCCCATAAATTGGAATTACGAGCCCTAGAAGATGGTCAAGGTTAAGCTTCATCCTAAGAAACCAAAAGTTGAGTTTCCATCTAAGTCATCATCCAACCCCAATAAGTCTAAGACATCCACTAATGCCGTTATAGTTAAATCTTCTCCTAAGGAAAAACCCACTACTGAGCGCCCCCATCAACAACATAGCTATACACCTATAGGAGAGACTTATAGTGTAATTTTTGACAAACTGTTTATTGCCAACATGATATCTCTCCCACCTATTTGACCCATCAACACATCAATATCTAAACCCATTTGGTACCGAGATAATGACTATTGTAAATACCATAGGGTTAATGAACATGACATCGAAAGGTTTCATACGTTCTAGAATGTACTACAAGACTTGATCGAAAAGGGTGAACTCCACTTGGACAATCCAAATGCACCCCCAAATCAAAATCTCAACATATTTAAGCAACCTTTCCGAACCATCCCTCATCTTCAGATCAACCACAATAAAATTATGTTCACAACATCAATACAATGAATAAAAAATAGAGCTTATCCCTAAACCCACCTCATTATCAATCGAATTAAAACCTGCAATATCCAAAAACCTAAAACTACGATTATTGAATCCTCACCGTTGAGAATATTACCAAAGTTATTCCCACACCCTCGTCACATGCCATTACCGAATCCATACATGTACCCTCTACGCCTTCTAAGACTACACCTAAAGCCACACCTGATAAACAACCTAAAACACCCTTTACCTCGGGGAATCTAATTCTTTTACATCCTCGTCAACCACACCCGATCCATCCAAAACCATAAAGGGCCTCATAAACAAGGTGTTGTTCAGGTCTTCAAGATCCCTCAATATGTTTTCCCATATCAAAGCCCTTTGTGTGGACCTCGCTCCCTTATACCTATTAATCACCATATTATCTCAGGGTAAAATCCACCCACCAAACCCCTATATTTAGTCCATATCCTGCACCTTTCACACAATCTGATTATCCCTAATAACATGCATTTGTACTAGGTCCTTACCCCTCACATGTCTGCATAGTTTAATTATCCTCCACCTCATAGTAACTCCTAGAAAGCCTCCACGATCAACAAATAAACAATATGTAACTAGAAAACCTTGCTTCTTCCTAAAAGGAATATGGATGCAACCTTGTCCCCATCCACATCTACCCCTAAGGGTCATTACGCCACCATCTTAGATGACCTTCTTCAACTGGTCACTTATTACACTACCACCTACTAAGCCGTCTGATCTTCATCAGGTGGAAACTTACCCGTATGAATTCAATGTCCGTGATTACCACAAAACACGAGGCCATTCCATAGAATATTGTAGGGCCTTTCACTTAAAAGTTTAATAAACTTGGCAGTTCTCTCTTCTTTCCTTATTAATCAAACACAACACCAAAACCAACATTATCATCATTAAATCCTAAAAAATACATCCCTAAAACATTTGATCATCGAGTCGATGTTGTACACATCACTACCCATTCACAAAATTATGATAAAGAGCCATTTGAGTCGAAAAAAAAAATTTTTTCATCGCTATATTGCCGCCTCCCGAATTATCAGCTTCATTTGATACACCCAAGGTATTTATTTCCGTAGCTCTAAGAAGTGTATAATCAAACATCGTCACTTGGAACCAAGATCTCAATAAATTAGTGACACCCCCTTTCACTATAGTACAAAAGGTTCTCATCAAGAACTACACCAATCCCTATCAGATGTCATTTATGAACTAGTTCAAATGTCACCATTTCAAAAATAGGCTATTGTAGAAGCCCTTCAATCCATAACCGTACCAACCAATGATCGGATGTTCCTTTCAAAAATGTTGTAGGTGTCCTTAAAGCATCCGCCTCTATATCATTCGAACCATATGAAATTCCCTCTCTTAGACTAGAGGACCACGACCTACCACTCTTCATTACCACTCAAATCAATGACATCTCCATCAAGAGGGTCATGATTGATAGCAGTGCCACCATTAACATCATATTATCCCTTGCTTTTGACCAGCTTAAGCTACCCAACATTGTTATCACTCAAACACCAGTCTTACTACGATCCTTCAATGACACTATCGCACCCACGTTAGGCACCGTCATACTTCCACTTAAAGTTGGTGTCAAAACCCTACCAAAATCTTCTACATCATATAAGGAGAGTTTCAATATAACATGTTATTAGGATACCCTTGATATGCACCATGCATTGCATTCCTTCTACTCTCCATCATTGTCTCAAATATGAACATGAGGGTTGAACCTTCACTGTCCCCACTGATCCAAATCCATTCGCTAATTGTTACATGATGTACCACCCAAACAACGTTCTTGTACCTAAATCCATACCAATCATCTAATGAAGCATCTACTAGCACATCTATCCCTTCTTCTAAGTTACCAGATGATTCCTCTCTCAATGAGGCTATAAAATGTCTCACACTCGGGAATATTGTCTCCTTATGCTCAAATCCATCCCTTCACCTAAAACATATGGTCGCCCGACAAAAACCCATGTATGACCCAAACGTAGGAGATGTCATCTCCTATGGTCCTGCTTATCTCAAAACAAACCTCATCTATGGGGGACTCGATAATCCTCCATCCCATGTTATCAATCCACACCATGCCATGTCATTCACATTAAACTTCAAATATCTCGACAATCCAAAATTTGCTCGCATGTATCTTCATCGTTGTGCATGGAGAGGTTTTGGCCTCGGACGCACTATGAACAAGGAAAACATGATTTAGTCATCCAACATTCTCTCAAAATCTATGAAGAAAAGTGGTTTAGGTTACAAAAATTTCACCTCTGAAATATGTGAAGCCACTACATCTTAATTGGCCACATCCAAACTTTTTTTCAAATTAGAACCATCATCACCAGAAACCTTGAAGATCTTATGGACACAGACAAACCTGTATCCATCCCACCTAAATTTTTTTTAATCAATTTTGTATCTTTAGGGCCACTCACTTATCAACCCAATCAATCCACTAAATCATTACCCCTTGTTTTTCCAGAAATGGTTGATGAGGATTCACCTACTGTGGATATCCTTCAGTTTTAGAATGACCAAGATATCCTTTTCCGTATGAGAGTTGAAGACTATTCTATTCAAAATCCCTACCATTTGACACACCAACTCTTCTTAACAAATCCACCCTCGATGTTAACTTAGGAAACCCACATGATCCTCATATAGTTAAGGTTGGTTAGTCTTTAAATCCACAAGAACTAGACAATTTCACTTCATTCTTAACAAAACATCACCAAGCCTTCACTTGGTCATATAAGGATATTCCTAGAATCGATCCTAATACTATCATCCATAACATAGTCACGTATCTCGATGCTAAGCTAGTCAAACAAAAAATTCCGTAAAATGCATCCCTGTATAGCTCTCCTTGTTAAAGAAGAGTTGCAATGCCTCTTATATGCTAACTTTATCATACCCATTAAATATCCACAATGGGTCTCCAACGTCATCCCCATAACCAAAGCCTCATGAAGACAAATTTTCACAAATTTCAGGGATCTCAATCTCACTTTTCCTAAAGATGATTTCCCTCTTCCAAACATAGATCAGCTTGTCAACCTAATAGCCGACCATGAAATGATTTCCCTCATGGATGAATTTTTGGCTTATAACCAAATCCTCATCGCCCGATGATCAACACAAAAATTCTTTTATCACCCCTTTGGGTACCTTTTTCTTATCGTGTCATGCCATTTGGTCTTAAAAATGTAGGGCTACTTATCAACGTGCCATGACATACATTTTCCATGACCTCATCCAAAAAATTGTTGAAGATTACGTCAATGACCTTAGGAAAATTCAAATAATGGAAAGACCACCTTGACATCCTTGAATCAATCTTCACTCATCTCATCCAATTTTGTCTTTGTCTTAATCATGCAAAGTGTGTTTTTGGTGTTCTCACCGATTTTTTTAGGATTTATCATATCCATCTCGAGGCATTTAAGTGGACCTGAAAAAGGTTAGAGAAATCATTAAAATGCCTCCACCATCTAATCTTAAACAACTACGTGTATCCTCTAAGGTAAGTTGTAGTCAATTCGACATTTCATATGATAACTTTATGACCATTTTCAATTGTTTCACCATCTGCTCCATAAAGATATAGAGTTTCATTGGGATTTTTATTTCCAAAAAGCATTTAATGAAATCAAACAATATCTATTATCACCTCCTATGATTATTCCACCTTGTGAAGGGGAGCCATTTTATCTATTTGTATCCACTTTGGAGCATGATCTTGGAGTTATACTCCCTCACCACAATGATGAAGGTCGTGAATAGGCCTTATACTACATTAGCCACACACTCCACAAGTATGAAACACACTACACTAAAGCTGAAAAACTATGTTGTGTGTTGTACTTCACCACCTCCAAACTTTGACATTATCTCCTCAATCACAAGACATATGTCATCACCAACTTTAATCCACTTAAAGCCATGCACGCTAAACCTTATCATAATGACTGCATAACTCGATGGCTTATGATCATGACTAATTTTGACCTCAAATTTATATCTCATAAATATATTAAAGGTCAAAACATACACTCGGTGATGCCCCCTTCTAGATAATCAACTACCTTACGAATTCTTTCTTGATGAATCCATCAATAGTATCGATGAATCTGATTTCATCCCCATCAAAATGACTCTCTTCTTCGATGGTTCTAAATGCCAAGAGGGGGAGGAGCCAGAGTCGTTATCATACCTCCCTGGAAAATTCCACTTCCACTATCATTCAAACTTAACTTCAAATGTACTAACAACATGGAAGAATATGAAGCCTTAATCATGGGTCTAAATACCGCCATTCTCTTAGGTGTCCATATCTTAGAAATCTATGGATACTCACAACTTGTCATCAGTCAAGTCAAAGGATAATATCAATGTAAGAATGAAATCCTTCAAAAATATAAGTTGTTGAGACTTCCTCCTTGGCGCATTTGATCATTATACCATTCAAGACATTCCACGATCTTCTAATAGGTTTACAGACACTATGACATCTCTCGGATCCCTCATTCCTTTTGAAACAAAAAAATCAAAGGATAAAACCAAAATGTTCATAGTTTGTTCAATGCTTGGACCATCCTTCACATCAAAATGAGTTTCCTTCCATTAATTTCATTGACAACAATCCACCCGATCTATGGTACACATAGATATATGATTATCTTGCTGAGTGTAAACTCCCATCAGATTTATCACATGGAGTTAAATTATCATTTCTTCAATGTGTCACCCACTTCGTCATCATAGGTGGTATTCTTTATAAATGTAGTTTCAATGACATACTATTACGATGTCTTAAATCACATGAATCAACTAGAGAAATCAAGAAGTCCATGATGGCATATGTGGGGTCACTTTAGTGGAAATTCCATTGTTAAACGCATCATACGACTAGGGTATTACTGGCCTACCATCACCAAATATTGTTGTGCATACGTAAATAAATGCATCAAATGCAAAATCCATTTAGATCTCATTCACATCCCTAGTCAAGCATTACAACCCGCTCAAGACTTATGGCCTTTCTCTCAATGGGGGTTAGACCTCATTGGTGTAATCAATCCAAAATCATCCCAACAACATCATTCCATAATCACAACAACTGAATATTTCACTAAATGGGTTGAAGCCATTCCTTTAACCTCGACAAAATCTGGACCTATCATCAATTTCATATATCAAAACATTATATGTCATTTTGGTATCCCACATAAGCTCATCACAAACAATGGAAAATCCTTCAAAAATAAGGAAGTTAAAAAGATTTGTGATGCATTCAACATCAAACTCAGTTTTCATCACCATATTATCCTCAAGTAAATGGATAGGCTAAGGCCTCTAAAAAAACTTAACAAAATCCTTATGAAAATAGTAGATGATGCAGGCAAGAATTGGCATCTCCAAATCCCATTTTCTCTCTAGGTCTTATTGAACTAGTATCTACACACCTACTAGTGCTACACGTATTCACTCGCCTATGGTTCAAAAGCGTCCTTCCTCTCAAGTCCAAATTCCATCACTCCATGTGTCTCTCAAAGATTTCATCCTTGACGAAGAATATCACCAAGACCATTTAGCACAACTTGAATTGTTAGATGAAAAATGCTTAACAACCCTTGAACATCATCAAGTCTATCAAGAACATATTATTAGAGCATATAACAAACATGTCAAAGAACGTGAATTTAAAATTGGTGATCTTGTACTTAAAGAAAATCAAAATGTCACTACATTAGAACAAAGTAAACATGGAAATTTTTCCCCAATTGGATTGGTCCGTACATTATTACTCACAAGTATGGGTCAGGAGTGTATCGTATCATCTTGCTTCTCTTGATGGGGAACCTGAAAGGGAACCTCTGATTGCTTTACACTTGCAACCTTTCTACTATCAAATGATTGATCATGATGATAGTAGTTGTATCCAAATCTTATCATTTCACCTTATCATTATAATGATGTGGTTATCCGTCAACATCTTAAGTATGCCTTAAAGATGAGCACCACGACTCTATTCATCACATCTTTCATTATGAACAAATTCCTCCTTTCAGAATCCTTTAAAAATTACATCAATCCATTCTATACCAACTTAAAACATGACATGGGGCATATGTGTGTGTAGGTCATGTACATATTTTATCCCCTCCTTAAAATAGTTTATTAGGGTCTTGCTCTCAACTCAAAAATGTATGTAAAAATCATTTGGATGCTCCTCTTATCAAAATATCAAAATACAATAGACTGTTCCCTCGAAGGAAAACTATTCACAAAGTCTAAGTCATTATAAAAAATATCAAAAAAATAGATTACTCCCTCGAAGGACAACTACCAATCAAAATTATGGACTGATCCCTCGAAGGATGGCCATCTTGCAAAAATTAAAATGTAGACCATACCCTCGAAGGATGACTACTCATGTAAAAAGGCTTCCCACTTTGATCAACCTTCAAAAGCACATTGATTTTAAAAGCATTTAGGAAAGCTTCCCACATCGATCAACATTCCCATTACAAAAATTCCCGTCACAATCAATTTGCTTTAAAATAATATGTAGAGCTAGGGCATTGTTCCTATGAACTTGTTGAAAAGGAGATCCCTTTTCTCCACATTGGCTTACATACACAAAAATCCCTTTTGTCATTTTAGAAAAACATATTCATTCAAACTCACATTTCTATCATGATTTGTGTAACTACCCATTGATAATCTTATTTAACATTTGATAAGGCTACAAGTGCAAGTATATTTTTTGAAACCCGTCACATAAATATCAAATCCATAGTGGGGAAATCTTTCCATTTTTACTTCATTTTATTTAGTTACATTTTTGATTTGGCACATTTTGGATCACATTTTAAATCAATCAAACATTCAACCACATTTAAAACATATGTAACCAAACATTAAACCATGCATGTAATATCTATCAAATTCATCTAAAACACTAACACATTTCAAATGAAAATATACTACACATATAACACAAGTAATATAAACTATAAAATCATCATCATCATCATCATGCATATATAAATCAAAGTTTGATATACATCATAATCAAAGTCCAAAAATAATCAATATATGTCCTCATCATAAAAAATGGGCTTCTATGAGCCTATGTCATCATATAATCAGCTGGTAAAATTCACATCTCTAAGAATGGTACTAGTACTTCCTCTCCTCTAGAGAGCAGGTGTACCTCATGCACAACACCATGTCTCCACCCCTCTAGGAACACTCATCACCACAACCTCACCTATGGCTCCTCCCTCACCGCCCTTCACTCTCCCTAGCCTCTGAGGTGGCTGTCCCACTCTTGCCACACTTGTACTAGGCCTCACTGCTATTGTAGCTACCCCTTTGGTAGCTACATGATCAACATACAATGTGGCATCTGAGTAGTTTTTGATGGTAAGATCAACATAGTAATCCCTCTCTGCCCATACGGCATCATAGTGTGCCACAAATCATCCCATGAGGAGGATGTACTATAAGTTCTCCCCTTTATCTTACCGACCGAGCCATCATTGATGAATTTGCACAAATATAGAAATCCCCATAATCCCCAAGGGCTTCTTTAAGATATTCCTATGTCTCATGTACTTATCTCTATCATAGATACCTATACAAGCTGTGCAGAAACTATCTCGTCAAAAAATCCATCCCTCTCTATAATGAGGGTATCCCTAACACCAATCAGATCATCACACTCTCTCTCGAGTTGCTTCCTTCTCTCCCTCCACTACGGCCTTCTCAATCGTCATCCCTATAATAAATTAGCTAAGTCATCCTCCCCTCCTCCTCCTCATCGAGAATCACTTTGCCTCCCCATCATGTGCTCCACCCTTTCAGTGAGCTTGTACTCTCACTCACGCTTTCGCCACTCTATGCACAACTCAAGCTCTATCAAACTCCTCAATACTTAAACCACTATTCATTATACTCTAGGGTAACCCCACATCATCAATTAATATAATAACCCCCTCTCATTAGGGCATGTAGCCCGTGGTAAATCAGCAATAACAACATGTATCACCACCATTACCCTCAAAGTATGTATATATCTGTCTCTCCTCCTCCGTCTATACTTGAGCGGCTCCTCGATACTCCCTGTAGTAATCCAAACTCTCTCCAAACATGATAAAAATGTAAAGCTTGTGCTCTCTTTCTCTCCATGCACGTAGCCATATAGGATGTTATAAACCACGTAAATCATGAGGGTACTCAGTGCTAGGACGATAAATCTAATTAGGGTCTTCATACAACATCCCCCACCTATAATCTAGTCAAAAAATCCCTATAGAACCTTGTATTCCTCCTCTTCCCCACATGGCCCCTATCTGATCTCCACCTCATGAAATTAGGGTGATGATTATAATCCCCATGGTAACCTTGTTAGTCTAAGAATAAAAATGTTCTCTAAAGCCCATGCCTATAAGAGAAAAAAACATCAACCCCATACCTCTTCTGGGCCATCCAAGTCCACAACTCTCTGAATGTCTGTACAAGTAGGGTAGGCCCCACTCAAAAACTTGTATGATGCTCTATCATCTCATCCACAACCTCTGTCATCATCCATGAAAAATGGCCACTCCTAGAATTTGGAAATGCATAACACATGATGGCCATCATAATCATAGTCATCCAACATGACCCACTCTCTCAGAAAATAAACACAACCATAGGAAACACCCCTTGACTCGTATCTGATATCTCCAACATCCCCCCATATAACCTAGCCATCATGCCATCCCTCTCTACCTCAATGATAGTATACACCACTACCCCACGGATCGGTAATCTCAAGATGTGGTGAACATCCTCCAAAGTGATAGTAATCTCACTTGTAGGTAACCAAAAAGTGTTGGTGGAAAATTTCCACCTCTCTAGCAATGCCAATATCAAGCTTGAACATCTATGGATCCATCTGTAGTGCCTCATATCACCAAAACCGATGACCTCTACGTGATCCCAATCATCATCTGACATATCCTCCCTCACCTACTCTAAAATCAGTGGAATGTAGTCTCAAATATTTAATTTTGCATCCACCTGCAAAAATAAACAAATCAACAATTAATATCATCCATGAATACATCAACAACAAATCAAAAGTCAACAAGATGCACCAACAACATCTAAAACATCAAAACATCTTTACTTCACAAACTTCAAAAATATAGATGAATCACTAGTGATTCATCCCAATCCAATGATTCTGCTTTGAATCACCGATGATTGCATCAATCACCAAAAATTCTTGCTAGGGCACTCGTACGCCCCAAAAATGGTAGCAGGATCATAAAACTATCAAAAATCATACAAAAATAGGTTAAAAATTAACTCACCTCAGTTGTTGGTGGTTTCCTTTGTCTGCTAGAGGATGCCATCACTTGAAATCTCTCCAAATCACCTTGAAATGTACAAATCAATTTGCCAAATCTGTTTCTTTTACCCCATAGTTAAAATGAAAAGCTAAAAGGTTAGGGTAATTATATACCTTGCTTTAACCCCGATCCAATCACCAACATTTTTCCTCAAATCTTGGGTGTTTCCCTGTCTTTAACTAACCATTATCATTTTCATCTTTAAGCATGAAAAAAACACCCTTTGCACAAATTTTTCACTTTCAAAGGACCCAAACCCTTAAATAAAACACACAAACATCAACTTTCGGGACTTGTCATACATCTATGGGACGCATGCCCTTTTGCCCCCATCACTTGAATTTTCCCGTAAACTAGCTTGCCTCTGCGGATCTCACATCTATAGGTGTAAACCCCTTGGTTTCCTTGTCAAGTTGGTCCCTATGTAGCACACTTTGTTTCGAGACCCCCTTTGGACCTGGGGGCACCCTTTTGAAAAATGAAACACGAGTGCAAGCAACTAGTTTTCCTGTATTGCGCTATAGCCGAATCCCCATACAATTAAAACACTCTCTCGATCATTTTTTTCTAACGCCTTGTTAAGACATCGAAAGAAAGAGGCAAATGTAGACACCAAAATCATGTAGGATTATACCGGTTGTATATAGATAAACAAGCATGTAATGAATAATATGGAAAACATAAAATAGAAATAAATGCAATAAAATAGAGACACAAATTTAACGTGGTTCACCCAAAAATGGGCTACGTCCACCAGAAACACCAATCCTTTTATTCCATCTAGCTAAAACTCTCTTACACATAGTGCTACACTAATACAATGAGCCTCATATATAATGACCCTTTACAAATATTAGGTTTTTTTATCATTTCGGAAAACATAGAAAACCACCCATTAGATCTGTGACCTAATAAGGAACAGTCCATATTTCACAATGTATAAATACATATAAAATGTGGCTTATGAGGGGCTACCCTCAAACCCCCACCGGGGGGTACCAACCCCAGATCTGCAATGGGGGCAAAGCCCCCTTGCAACCCCATCACTATCGGGGTCCATAACCAACAAAATTTGCACACCCCATCTTCACACGAATAATCGAATAAATTCACATGTCCACATACCATCTCATGACCTAAGTTTTCCATTCAATTAGCTCATTTAAACTCATCGTCACATCATTTAAATAACATCCCTAAACCTAGGTCATTGCTCTATGCCACCTTTAATTAATTAATTAATTCCTCACCTCACGGTTCCTAGGTCATATTATCCCTCCCTTGACTAAAGAATCAATTAATTAGTTAATTGGTTATTCCATTTTCACCCTCACACCTCACTATGTGAACTCGACCTAACTCACTAGTTATGAATAATTTAAATAAGAAACCTTCTAAAAACCTATCCTAACCACTTCTATCCTCATCCCTATGACAAGCCCCTACTTCACATTAGTTACAACTAGTTTAAAATAGGGAACCTACTAAAATCATTACCACATCTATCCTAATTACTTCTATCCCCCTCGACATCTTAACAATACTCCACTCTCATCCTCAAAATACCTAAGCACCAAAGTTCAAATTAGAAGGTTTATCCCTTCATATCTCTCCCTAACTCTAACTGACCGAAAATTCCGGTGATTTCCTCAATCACCGGTGATCTATAAATACTAGTTTTCCTACCTCTCTTCGGGACCATTCATGATCATTCAAATGAATCCAAGAGCATTGAAAGGCATTATCAAGAATTTAGAAATTTTATTAATGTCATCTTGCATCCATACACAAGACACTTACGTCCATCAAGTTTTTGGGAGTCGTTCAAAGCCTTGTCTATCATCCAAACACAATCACAGTCAACCTATCATCATCCCTCATCATTCAAAGGTTCCTCTTCACCTTGTAATTTCATCCTTTCATCTAAAACATACCTATCTAGTCATTCTCGATCTCACTCTTTGCTTTAGGAAGGCCATAGTTTCATGTTAGCCAATCAAATAATTTATTTTAATAATTTGTTAATATTTCTTAGAATCACCTGTGATTTCTATGCTTTTTGTCAACTTAGTAATCAATCTTCATTAGAAGCTTTCATCAATTATTTTATACTTACGTATTACTAATCTTTTGGTCAAGAATGGATCTTGTAGATGGCCATAGGAGGACTTAACCATCCCATCACCAACATCAACTCATTTCCAATTGTTCAACATCCTCTCAGACCGGGAAAATACGACCTATTACATGATCGGAGCTATGTGCCATACACACATCCTCTCTTAATAGACTAGAAACCATATTTGAGTCATGCAGAAGATCCAGAAGCCATTGAAGAGTTTTGAGAAGCCTATTATGAAGTACAAGGTATCTAAGCTGATCTAGCCTGGTTCGAGTACCACCACGAAGTGGGATTTAACATCCATGAAGACACAAACACTGAATCTGAGCTAGACATTGAGAGTGTAGTCAACCTTGTGGAATCTGATTCCGATCTTGCACGTCTGTACGATACAGAGGAGGAGCCTTCAGATTTCTTCATCCATGATTACATCGAAGAACCTGACTCATAATTCACTGAGGAGGATGACATCGCTTGTTTAGTGGGCTCTAATTTTTTGAGAATCTAGATACTGACTTGGATTCAAATTTCAAGTTTTAGATGCATTTATTTCATACCATCACTATCAACTGATATTTGTAATAAAATAAATAAGTGATAGACATCTGATCACATTTTTCATATATCTTATATTGTATCCCATTTTCATAAATAAAACTAGATTTTTTTAAAAGTGGGTTGACATCCATGTAAGGAATTCCTTTGGCTTCTAGGAACTGGCCTTTGCTAGGAAACCCACCTACCCATATTACTAATGTTTATGTTTTCGATTTAGTCGCAGGAAAGGAGCTTGATCCATTCTTCATAGAGCACAACAATCAACACCCATCAACATCATCCACTAGTACCTTGGAATCCCCTTTATACTCGAGGTTGATCCAGCTTTTAATTCCTTGTATTATCAATCCAACCGTATATGCACTCATCGGAGAAATCCAAGTGTACTATATCTTCACCATCTAACAGGTTGTCTACTAACTAATCTACAATGATTTTTCCTTTGAAGAAATTTTGATTGATAAAGGTTAACTTGAATTCACCCATTAGGGTCATGAAGCATCTAACTTTCTTAGACAAGGAACCCTGTGTTATAAATGTTCAAGATGATTTGTCTCGACAATTACCGCGTTTATTGGTTAAGCATATAGTGCCTTAACCATTTTATTATAAACACTATAGCAAGGCATTCCTTTTCTACTTGCGTATAACACATCTCATAGTCTAGCAAGGTGTGACTAATGAAGTAAACTACATGTTCACGTTTATCATCATCTTCTTGTGCTAACATGCAAGCTAGAGAGACATCCATATCTCGAGAATACAAAATGAGAGGATGATTTGCTTTAGGTGGCATGAGTGTGGGTGGAGATAATAGGAAATGCTTAATGATTTAAATGCCTTGTGACACTTAGTCATCTAGACGTTACAACAATCCTTCTTTAACAAATTGTTGATTGGATGATAAACACAATAAACATAAGTTAAATCAAGTATGAACCTATGGATTGCTCCGAGCTTTTCAAGAAAGGACCTAATTCCCAACTTGTTTATGAGTAGAGTCATCTCTAAGACTTCCCAAATGTTTGCTGGATCTACATCAATCCCTTGTGAAGAGATGATGTAACCCAACAACTTCCCCTACCACTCCAAATACGCACTTCTATGGATTTAACGTGACACCATTTTCAATGAGGCAAGTGAGGATGATGTGAAGCACCTCGGGGTGATGGAAACACTTCTTAGCCTTAGCTAGAAGATCATCAATGTATGATTCCACAATATTGTGAATAAGATCATGGAATATATAGGTCATTTCCCGTCTATAGGTGCACTAGCGTTCTTAAGACTGAACAAAATGACCATGTAGCAATAGGTACCCCAAGGAGTAGTGAAAGTGGTCTTTGTATGATTTTCCTTAGAGATCCTAATTTGATTGTAACTTGAGAAACCATCTCACGGTGACAACAACTCATATCCAATCAAGCATCTATAATGACGCGTCGATGGACGGTAATGAGAAATCATCTTTGGGACACACATTTTTTATGTCCTTAAAATAAATGCATATTCAAATTTTCCCATTCTTTTAGAGAAAGGGGACTATGTTTGATATCCATATTGAATGATATATAGGCTTGATGAACCCTACCTGTAGGAGTTTCATAACCTCTTCTTTGACCATTAGAGCCACTTTTGGCTTCATAGTTCTCAAATTTTGTTTGATGGGATTGATGTTAGTTTTGATTACGAGATTGTGGACTGCAACATGTGGAGTAATTCCTGTCATCTCTTTTTAACTCGAATGCAAATGCTTTTAATGTTCCTTGAGAACTTTCTTATTAGTTTCAAATTCTTCTAGAGTTAAAGAAGAACCAAGTTTCAATATCTTAGGGTCTTCCTCCATCCCAATATTTATATCGATGGTCCCTTCGATTAAAGAGGCATTTCCTTCTTCAAACTCGGGTGGAGCCGGAGGTAGTTCTAGTTCTCCTTCCTCCTATACTTCATAGATCTCAAGGCCTTCTGATGAGGAAGGACCCATCGTACAATCTCCAAAATAGGAGGAAGAGTGAGGTATGAGAGTGAAACCCTCTTATGATGCGTGGGATGAAGGTCAATGTACGCATTAAGGTAACCTAGTATAATTTCATCATTATCCACATAATATAAGGTGACAGGCTCGTTCTTAGTCTCAATGTATGCTATAATTGGATTGGTAGGCATTTTTTGAACTAGGGGTTCAACTTGGACTGAAACAATGAATTCATAATCTTCCAAATTCCCTACCGAAAGTAGCCTTGGAATAAACTAAAATGTTTTGTTCACATGGGATGCCTTCAATGGATATGAAGTCAAAACCTTTACTTAGGTTAAGTATGACAGTCTTATAGAGTTGTAGGTGCTTTGCTATAGCCTCGTAAAATTTTGAAACTTGGTTGGCAACTAATTGGGAATCACCCAAAACTGTAATATTACAAGCACCCATTCTCTTGGCTACAATGAGACCAAGGAGAAGAGCCTCATACTCAACACCATTATTCGATCATTCAAAATTGATCTTAAAGGAAAAAGGAATAACCTTCCCTTCGGGGAAGTGAGGATCATGCCTGCCCCAACACCAAAATTACACTTAGCTCCATCATAGTTCAACGTCTAACAGATTCGAAGGAAGATTAATTTTTGATCATTTCTAGTATCTTCTTCCTAAACTTCGAGACCTCAACCATTCAAGTCTCTTTGGTGGAAGAGAGCTGAGCCCTAAAGCATGTCTTATGCCCAAGGATTTGAAAGGAAGGAGAATAGGCAAATCATTCTCCAACAACTCGACAATATTAGCCATGGTTTCCATCGATAATTTCCCAACAACAAAAGTTTCATCTTTAGTTGCAACAACCCCCTTAATTAAAATGGTGGTTTCCAGTTTGGTTGTGGAATCAACTTAGAATCTGGTGTTGTATCTTTAGGTTTGTTCACTTGATTGGTGGGAAATTTGAACTTGGTAGGGACCCCAAGTTTGTTCTTTAAGTTGGCTAGGTGAATAACAAAGGTTTTGGGTCACCTTGAGCAACAAAGAATTTCCCCAAATGTAAGAATTTGACTTCTTAGAATAGTGTGGAAGGGATTTCCTTCATCCGATGGATCCAAGGCCAGCCAAGAATCATGTTATAGTTAGTTTCCTATCTATAATATAAAACTCGGTTAGAACCATCTTGGGCCCAAGAGTAACTGGGAGTACTATGGTCCCTATGGATGTTGCTTTGAGACTATCGTAGCCTCTCAATGTATTTCTAGTTGAGGAACAATTGGTTTCCTCGTAGCCTAACTTTTGGAGGAATGAAAAGGGGACAATATTAACAACTTCCCCATTATCAATCATTACACATTTGACATAATTATTATAGATCTAGACCTGTAAATATAATTTTGGGTCACCTCTACATGCTAGCTCGACATCGGTGGGCATCTTACTGATGTCAAAGATGAATCCAACATCTCTTTCAGGATACCCAGGAGGATAGACATCAAAGTCTATATGGTTGACTTATGCCTCCGACGGAGGGGTAACATTAATCAAGTGACCAAGACCCAATGCTTCTAATAAAGTGGCTCAATGAGTGGGAGAGTTATTCAACAAATCCAAGAAGGAGATGTGAGAAAAGGTCTTGGTTAAATCTATAATTAGATCATATGCCCCTACCAGGCGTCGGGAGTATTGGAGTGTCATCCATCATAGATGGGTAGATGGGAATAGGCTACGTTGAGTAATCATGGGTTCTTGTAGCTGCATTAATTTGAGGTCTAGTTTCTAATTTGACAAGACCCATAATCTTAGTTTGTTGTCGATCGTCAAATGGAGGTGCTACTAGTGGGTTTGAAGAAGTGGAAACTTCATGGTTTTTGTTTCCCACTGGGTTACCCTTGTTTGTACCATGGGGGTTTAATTTCTTGTTGTTCGGATGCATAGGAAGAGGGTCACTAAAGATCCTAAGAGGAGTGTTTTGGGGGAAATCGGCCCCATGCTAACATTCTGCATTGGCACCGTAGGATTTTCCAAAAACATATCGACGAAGAGTTGCCTTATGTCCTTTGGTAGGTGCTATATGAACTTGTTACAGTCTCGAAAAGTTCTAGCATTATGACCTTAGACCCTATAGAAGCTGCAATAAAGGCCAGGATCATAATCATGAGGTCATTGATTCACATTCTATTATGGTCCAAAGTTTAGGTTGTTTAATTGTTGGTTGTTATAATTAAAGTTCAGAGGCCTTTGCCCTTGGTTTTGATACTAATTTTGATACTGTTTGGGTATTGATTGGGGCCTTGGGCTTGAACTTGTTGTGGAGGTGGAGGATGATTAAAATCCACTGCATTGATTGAAGTAGTGAAATTACTTCTCCTTTGATTACTTCCATTCACGTTGTTATTGACATTTTTGTGCTTGTGTTAACAACATTCAAATTTTTGGCTTGATCAGTAACATCGTCCGTTGTAACACCACGGTTCTTATTGAGGGCCTTAGGTCCTTGATTGTTGTTGGAATTGTTGGGGTAATTGAATTACCCTAGGAGGGAGTGATCAATCTCCCATTTGAACTGTAGGTCTTTCAACCGCTATATATTGCCACTTGATCAATGCGGAGAACACCCTCTAGTACCTCCTCCTAGCTCCTAAGGGAGAAATTTTTGACTTCTTCCTTTGTTTCATGGTTAAGGGAATGAAGGAATAGATCATAAATCTTTGTCTAATCCATATTGGGAGCACTCAACAGAGAGCAGAGGACTTGACGCCATCTCTGAATGAAGTGGGAAACATATTCATTATGCTCTTGCTTTATGTGAAGGAATTTCGATTCATGTTCTTAACAATTTGTTCATGTCAAACACCTTTATGAACTCAGATATGAGTTTCTTAAAGGAGTGTATGGAGGCTTCAGGTATCCTATAATACCAATCGAGAGTGATCCCCTTAGGGTTTTAGGGAAGATCTTAGCTACAACCACATCCCATGGGAGTAGCTCTCTGACGGTAGTTGCATATGCCTTAATATGTGCATTTGGATCCCCCTCCCCTTTAAACTTTGGCAAGTCAGGAAGTGATCGTGGAAGCATTACACTTTGTATAGTAAAGTCCAAGGGCTCCTTAAGATATTCAACATATGTGCCCAATGCGTAGGAATCTATTATGGACGAACCTTGGTGGGGAGGTGGAGTAGGCATAAGAGGATAATATGGAACAATGTAAACATTTTTAGAGGCATAAGGCATCCCATGTGGCTGAGCATATGAGCCAGGAAAAGAGAACATGTCCCCCTATAATGATTTGGAATACATGTGCACATACGGGGGAACATTTTTTTGGTATGGAGTGGGAGATACAAAACTTAGGAACATCACATTGCTAGTTGGGATGACATTCAAGAACACACTTTTGGATGGTTCCTATTGAGGGTATCTATATGAGGTATGAGAGGGCATACCTAATATGATTGATCTAGTGAGGAGATCTCCAAGGCTAGGAATGCCCATGTAAATTGGAGGTGGCGGTGGTGCCAAGGGTACATGGCCAAAGTTCTGTGCATGCTAGGGAATCATACCTTTCCCTATGAAATATGTAGCTTTGAGAGGGGCTAAGAAACCTCCAATTATCTAACCCTATTTACCAATGTTGAAATTACATCACCCATAGATGGTGTTGTGTTAAAGTTGGATACATTTTGACCACCCGGTTGGGAGGAAAAGGCGAGTGATGTCATGCTATAGATTGATATTTAGGAATCCACCCCTCTTTGGATGTGTTTCATGTAGGAGGATGGTTATAAAAGTCATTCTAGAGAAGAACATCAAATTATTGTTGCATTCGGTCTAGGGAATAGACTATGTTGTTAGGAAGATAGTAATACGCCTCGAGACCCAAAATGGGCCGACTGTATTCCTATCCCGATATATTTGGGGGGTATATAAATTCCTGTAAAATAATGGGAGAGGAGGGAGATGGATGAAAGAAGGTAATATAAATGGAAATGAAAAGAGAATACCTCTTCATGTCAGGTTCACCAATTTGTAGGACCGAAATATCAACATGTGACCTTGATGCACTCGACCTCCTAAGGTTGTGTCGGGACATCCGATGTAGATTGAGTAGATGGCTATGTGTAGTGAAGTTTGATGAAGATGGCAGTCAAAGCTATCATGAAATCTAATTTCCTCTACATGCACCAAAGTTATATGTTCATCAAGGGTAATAAAGGCCTTTGTAACCTAAATGGGTGTTATGGAGAGATTAAGAAGAATAGACACGTAAAATTCTATCAATGTCAGTGTGTGAGACTCTCTCAACCAGTTGCAAATACATGGAAAGTGACCAGTGGGTACCTCATAATGGTTTCTAAAAAGGTCATGGAATAAACGAGAGAGGTGTGGTTCCACTAGATCTATGAGTGGTGAGCTAGTTCAATCCAGAACGTGAAAGCTCTATAAGCATATCTATTCAGAATGTTCAACTGTCTAACAATATTTAGTGGATGTTGGGATGTTCTAAAGACTAGTGAACGTAATCTAGTGTCTAATTCTAGTTGGTCTTTGGGTTTGTTTGGTTGGGGACCCTAGGATCATAACCGTAAACTCTCTCTTGTTGTGGTCCGGAAATGGTCATGTGTGCATTTGTGCAATTTAATCTATGAAAGAAAATAACATGCTAATCTAAATAAATAAAAGCTAACTATGTTTTTGTATTTTCCAATATAGAAGAAATAAAGCAATAAACAATAATCTAATCTACTTTAAACTAATATTTTTGTATTTTTGGAATAACAATGCGTATAGAAGAAATGAAGAAATTGCTTCTAAATTAATTAACCAATCCTAAAACAAATAAACAAATAGACGTAGTTGTTCACTTGCACAAAAAAATCTAGTATATTCTAAACAATTAAATATTATCTAAATTATGAATGTGAATTAAATCCTTAGACACACCTCAAAGTCAGGAGAAGAATTGGAAGCTTCTCATAAGCTTTTCTTCCCCTTAAAATTTGCCAGTGGAATTTAAGAGGGATTTAATAGAGACTAATTTGAACCAAATTTTGAATGCTTGGAACTATGCAGAAGCTTCTTCCATAATCACTTCCCTTGAAAATCCATAGAGAGAGGCAAGGAAGTTATCTATTCTAAGAAAGCTTTGTAGAAGAAAATGATCTATTGTAACTACCTAACAATTGCAACAATGGAAATGGAAGTGCCTATTTTATCAGTAGTGAATAATGTGTGTACAGACTCACAAATAAAGAAATGAAGAAAGCTGTAACATCTTTAACATAACTATTACTTTGTGATTACTTTCCCTCTTGACATTGCAAATGTTTACATGTGATTTGTCTTAGGAAGATGTACTTTTATGAATTTTTGAAATCATGTTTGCAATGGATAAATTATTTACTTTTAAGAGTTTCCCTTTTTGTGATTTCGCTTACTTGAAAACGAGGCCATTCATCCTTTTGTACAACTTTAATTCATTAAAAAAATATTATCAAGTTGTATTGTTGTTATCTTAACTATTGAGTGTTGAGAGAAAAACCTTGGATCAATTCCATTGATCCAAGGTATGCTTCAGTTCTCCTTACCTGATTCATCTGGTTGACTTAGCATTTTGTAATGGAAGGTGAAGTGGGATTGAGTCTTGTTTTATTTATAAATTTGATGGACCCAATTTCAGGTGTCCTTGCTTAGCATCCTGCTGAAATTAATAGGCTTGAGTATTCTTAAAAATGCTAAATAGCGTGAGGGAACCTAAGACCTATTACTAAACTACTAAGGTTGACACCCTAACCTAAGTTGGTATGTTTTATGGTTGTAGAGTTTTGAAACAACCTAAGGAAAATAAAATTAACCTAAGGTAATAAGACCTACCTAGGAACTAAGGTTGATAATCTAACCTAAACTAATACTAACCAAAGGGGTACCTAGGGACTACTTGGTAAGTGGTAAGGGTGATGACATTAGCTTTCAAGGAATTAATCAGATTTGATTTTGGTCTTAATATCCTCTGAACTACCAATTGTGGTGGAGGCATGGGGAGTTAGGGGACGCCTAGTTGACATCACCACTAAATGAAATTGCATGCATTTTTGAATTAAGAAACTTGCCAAACTTGGATGGCAGTGGCGAGGAGAGATAAGAGGGAAAATTGACAGTCCTTCGCATTAATGGGTCTCGGTTATGGCAAAGAAACCACCTAGGAGAGATGTAAGGTGGATTTTGGAAAGGTTGTTTGATCTTTTGTTCTCTTTGATTTTTTCTCTGCATGGAGTTTTTGGTTCTTCGAACCAACAATTCTATTTTTGATCCATCAATATTCTTGGCATTCTTGAGATATTTTTGGATCTTGTGGAGGTATAAGAGGAAGTAGGAATATTGGAGTTGTTGACGTGGTTGGGAAAAAAGAGAGATTGTGGAGGATCGGCTTGAAATCTTTTACAAATTGATAGGAAGCTTTATTAGGCATGATAGGCTCTACCCATTAAGTTTTTCTACTTTTTCCTAAGTGTTTTCATTAAAATAACTCTACTCTTAGAGAATAATGGGTTTTATGTGATATTTATCTTTCTTTCATGCTTGTATTTTTCACTGTATACTCTTGCTTGAATTCACTGTTTGAGGAAATAAGATCTGGGTTTGTTCGTTGTTGGATAAATGAGTGAATCATCCTTTAACCATTGTTTGAACTGGAATATTGACAAATCTTGTGAACTCCTGTTGACTGTGCAAAAACGGTTTAGAGGGAGTCACTGTTGGATAATGATATGAGCTAGGTTTTCTTTCCTTTGAGGGGTAAAGGCATGAAATGTGTTTTACTTCTGTTGAGCTCGAGATGTTTTCAAATCTTGTTATGGCTGTTTGAACTATGTTAAACTAGATAGACATATTCAATTTTGGGAGTTGTCCTTGTTGGAAAGAAATAGTAATCATGTTTTACCTTTACTAAGCTGAGAGGTTTGGATTATGAGAACTTCGTTGGACTATTCTGAAGTAGTTAGTAGAAGTCACTACTAATAAAGGATTACATTCATTCTCCCTTGCTTGATATTTGATAAAACATGTTTAGCTTCTGCTTGAACTTATATGACGTCATTTTTATTTCTCACACCTGTATGTTATGAGAAGATTTGATAATGACTTACCTAATTTTGGTTCAACGAACCCCCTTGATATAATCTGTCTGATAACAAGGTTGATAGTTATCCTACTATCGTGTTTGTGGAAAGGCTTATCAAATTTTTATGTATCCTTTCTTGTAATTCAAAGAGAAATATAATAGTTTGTTCAAGGTGTTGCACAATGAATGGTGCTTCGCATCCGATTCAAATGGTTCTTCTTGTTTCGGAAATTGATAAACCGGGATAAACATGTTGTCTCCGAGGGTAGCAAATGGATGGTTGGCAATGGGAAAACGATCAAATTTTGGGAGGACAAATGGTTAGGAAACTTCCCTTTAGATAATTTACCCCACGGTCTATAGAGATTCTTTGACCAAATATGGGACCAAGGTCAGATTATTTTTCAACTTTGATGAACCCCTAGGACAATGGAAAACCATTGATCTGGATGATTCTAACAACATTGATATTTCTTCTATTAACAAAAAATTAAGAGGCATTATTGTTAATAAGGAGATCTTAGAAGAGGATAGTATTTACAGTCAAAGGAGGAAAGTGGAATCTTCTCAGCCAAAGTGCCTACAACTCCTTTTCTGAGGTGGGGGAAATTGAAAACTTCAATTGGGGAAGTGTTTGGGTCAAAGAGTTAATCCCCAAGATTAATATGTTTTGGTGGTTGGTTATCCATGATAAGATTCTAATTATTAGCAACCTAAACAAGAGAAATTTCCATATGGTTAACAGGTGTGTGTTGTGTGAAAGTGAGTGTGAAGACTCCTCACACCTTTTCTCGCTTTCCCTATCTGGTCTTGGTTAGAAAGACCATTCTCAATATTTTTGAAGTCAATTGGGTATTCCCAGATTCCATTAAACTATTGTGGTCTCAATGGTCTAGTCCTTTTAAGAGCCAAGGGTTAAAATATTTTTGGACCTTTTCTATTATGCATTTAGCTTGGGAGATTTGGAAGGAGAGAAATAAAAGAATCTTCAAAGGCAAGAAAGATTCTTCCAAGAAAGTTGGATCCTGTTGTGTTAATACCATTCTGGATAATTTCTCTAATCTGAACCCTCAAAAGAAGTCTATCTTTCATAATGAAGCCAAATTTTCCTTAAAGTGGGGTTTGGGATCCTCATCTACTAGTACCCTTCTCTCAACCCTAGACTCAAAGGATGGGTGAAACCTAACAAGGAGTGTTTTAAGTTGAATTTTGATGGTGCATCCAAAGGAAACCCTGGTAGAGCTGGCTGTGGTGGGGTTTTTGGTATTCTGAAGGAAGATTTATTCTTGGGTACCATCACAATCTGGGCACTCAAACAAACCATGTTCTTTGAAGCAACAAAGTTTTTTTTTGGGGGTTGTCTATATCTCTTCAACACAATTTTACCAATTTGGAGGTGGAAGGAGACTCTCTAAACATAATTAACAACATTACTGGGAAAGGATCCATCTCTATTTCCATCCATAACTCTATTAAGAGTATTAAGGAAATGTCAAATTTATTACCTTCAAGCATGTTTATAGGGAGGCTAACTTTGTGGTGGATTATTTTGCTAATATGGGGGTTAATTGTGATGAGTTGACACTTATCAATGAAGTGGAAGCTCTTGATCCCAAGGTGCGAGCACACTTACATAATGACATAAATGGACACGTCACAAAATAATGTCAGCATGGTGTGTCAAATTCATCATGGTCATTTCCGTAGGAATAGTGAGCATTTATTTCTTAATAATGTGAAGATCGGGAGGGGATCCACTCGTGTGTCTGGAAAGCTTTTGTTGCTTCCTGTGCTTGGAGAAATTTCATTTTTGGGCCTACGTGTAATCCTCTGGCTACCTAGAATTTGGGATTTTTCGTGAACAATTTTTTTGCAGCCAAATGGGTGGTGACTTGGTTAGAACTGAACCTACTGATCTCAAAGGGGTGATGCCTAAAGCCATGGCTCTATTTGATAGCAAGGGTTTTATGCCCTTCCTAAAAATTTTGAAGGTCATTTTGAAAATCTTAGCAAAGATTTTTCTAGCGCCTGGAAGACTACTAAAAAAGGTGTGGTGGTTGAAATGAAGGGGATTAGCATTGAGATTACTTTGTGGATTCGGTCACCAAAGTGATGGGTATTCCTGCAGTCAAGAGGGAGGTATATAAACCTAAAAAGAATCCTATAAAGAGCTAAACCTATTTCTCAAAGGTAATGAAAATATCACTTCCCATTTTGCTAGTTATCTTCGTCTGTATTTACCTAAACCATTTGACGATGTGGCTCTCACCCTTATCTAATTTCTCACTCTTAAGGGCCATCACAAATGTATTTACGCCTACCACCTGCCTATGCTTAATCATTTTAGACATGGCCAAGCTTTTAGCTTCCCCTACTTTCTTTATTGCTCCCTATGTGCCTCTATCTCTCAGTTCAAAACTAGAAGGGTCTCTGTCCCACTCCATCAAGGATTTATTCTCACCCTTGTTAAAAGAGCTTCCTAGATATTGACAAGTCTGGCTCCCTAACTAAAACTCTGAAGCTTATGCGGATGGAGTCAACTCGGACTCAGAGGAAGAAGACTCAAGTGAAGATTCTGATTCTCATGAAGGTGACTCAAAGAGGATAAAGATGAGGTTGAGATTGTGGCAGCCTAGAATCTTAGGGAGATGAAATCTAAGCAGGCTCCTAGTGTCCCTTTGAACACCAAGGGGGAGTCTAGTAAATAGGATCTTCGACTCCTATCAATGTGCAATTGGAACAACAATTCAAGGCTATGGGGCACATTGGACCTGTGAAAGGGGAGAACCATCTGGCTAAAATGGTGGTAGATATTGAGGAACTTAAGGGAGATATGCGGCTCACCAAGAGCTTGGTGTAGTTTTTGTTCAATGATTGGCATAAGATGAAAGCGTAGGTTGAGGAAGTGGTTAGTAATGGGCATGACGAAGAGATTGAGGTTTTAAAATCCAACTATGGTTTCATAACCAACGAGTTGGACCATTTTTGTGCTATTCTCCATAGCTACATGGAGTGGAGTGTAGTCACGGTGAAATCTACTCGCAACATCTCCAGACTGGGTCAACTCGCTAATGCCTATAGTGTTGTGGATAGTCAGGGTAGGAAAAGAAAGGCGACTCCCGATGGTTTTGACTTGGTGTCTTTGGCTAGTAACATAGATGCTCTAGCTAAGGAATGGGCTAAGGTGTTGGAGGGGCTTGAAAAATCCTATAAATGATCTGGGGAGGGGTGTTTTGTTTTATTTATTGTCTCTATATATTTTTGGTTATTAGTTTCTACATTATTGTTAGTTTCTCTGTGTTTTTTTGTTTTTGTTGTTTCACTACTATTACTTCGGGAGCTCATTTTATTATGAACTGTTATATTATCGTTTTTTTATGGTGTTGTAATGTAATTATCTTCTCTCATGGAGTGGTGACTGTGTTTGGGGTAGGGTCACCTCAACCCTTTTTTACCTCTAATCATATATACATATATATATTATATTTAAGTATTTATAATTCATTATTCATAGTTCTAAACATCGAACTTTGGAACCTCCCCTTCTATAAATTTACAATTACCAAATATTTCATTCAGGCTATCTAATTTTGAAATTGGAGGACTGGTCACCAGAGGCAGATATTTTCTTTCTACTTTCAAGGTACTTTAGTTTGTTCTGTAGCATGTAGGTAGCATATTGTTTGGCATTTGCATGATGTCGGCCAGCAACATGAAGGATGCTACCAGCTGGTAGCATTTTGCATGATGTTGGATGGTAGCATGTAGCATGCTACTTGGATGATAGCATATTGCATGCTACTAGCCGACATCATGTAGAATGGTACCATTGGTAGCATACAACATTCTATTGTCCGATAGCATGTAGTATGCTAGTGATCGCAATATGATGCATGTTACTCACTCGGAAGCATACTTGCATGCTTCCGCCGGTAGAATGCGGACATGCTACCACCTAGTAACATATTACATGCTACCTTGGCCGACATCATGCCGTATGCTGCTGTGCTAGTATCATTTCGATATTGGTTGGGAGCATACTGCATACTTCCTTCCAAGATCATGCATTATGCTAACACCCGGTAGCATCCAATATGCTTTTGATTACATTTACAAATTTTAGAATTGTTTAGATGTTGATTACATTTATCTAATTTAAATATTTTCATGGATAGGTATAATGGCTTCTCTGAACAATCAACAAAAGGCATAAAAAAGGTAAAGCATAGAAATTTTTTTCAGCCCCACAAAAAAATGAAGACCCAAGTTGCTTCCACTGGAAACATTAACATGGGTACTGGTAAGTTGTAACAAATTATCATAACCTTTTTCCTCTTTTTCATCAGTACAGTTTAATTTTTTTAATATCTTTGTAACGTAACATTTTTCATTTTTGAAAACAGAAACCCCTTATGTTAATTTTATTCAGAATGAAACAATAAACCAAAACATAAACCCTAAGGAAACAATTATTTTAGTAGATGAAGATTTTATTGACCTGGACATGCCAGAGCTTGAATGTTGTTCCAAATGCCAAATGTGTTTAATAGATGAATGTTCAAATGAAAATATTCCATCGAAGATGATAATGATAGAAACCTTCATAAAAATAAGTTTGGGAGAAAGAAGAAAACATCCTAGACAATTGGAAGGTCGTTTCAAGTAGATTGGGCAGCAAAATACCCATTTATTAACCTGTACATCCATATAATGGTAGTGATACTCCCAAATAATGTAGATGTACTATTTGTACTTGGAAATTGGGTAAAGAACATAGAATGCAACTTAAATTGGACACTATAGAGAAACATTGTGGAAAAGTATATTACACAGTCACTGAAAATGATGGAAAAATAACAAAGACTCATAGATGGAAAACTACAAAAGAGTGCATGCATGTCATATATAAGGAGGATTATGAAAATAAGATGAAACACACTCAAAAACTTTAGGAGAAAGGAGGAACCATAAATGCAAATTTTGGAAAAGTTTGAAGGCAAAAACCTCCCAATTTTCTACCATATTCTTTATTTTGAAAATGGGCAGACTAATTTCAGAATATAATTTTTTTTTCAAGTTCAATGGGTTTCCAAACCTTCCAAATTCACATTGGTCATAGAGCAGTGCTTGGGAAATGGAAAGATGTCTTGCGATGATTGAACAAGAAGACTTGAGAGAAAATGTCAATAATGCAAGTTGTATCTCCATTTCAATTGATGAGGTTATAACTATTGACAACATGTCTTAGTTTTCATGCATGTATATACATTCCAGAACCACACCAGACACCTCATCTACTATTAGTTCATAAAATGCAAGAAAATTGCAATGTTGAAAATATTTCCAAATTGGTGATATCTAATTTGAAGGACATAACAGGAATGGATAATTATTCTATAGCCAAAAAGCTGATTTTTGTTGGTGCTGATGGTGCATTAGTGATGTAGGGTCACATAAATGGTCTATGTGTGTGTCTCCAAACATTTTTTTCTCCTTACATGATTCCTATTCATTGCATGGCTCACAGGATGAATCTTGCATATAGGATAGTAAACACATTCGAATGTGTTGAGAAATTTGAAGAGCTTATTCGTGAAGTGCATGCCTATATGTCAAGTAATCTGAAAATATTTCTAGAGTTTCGAAGTTTTCACTCGGGTCACATATGGTAAGAAAATTCTTAAAGATGTTGATACTAGATGGATTTCTATGTATGAGCCTGCACATAGAGTTTTTGAGGAATATCCATCTTTAACTGGTTTTATGCATAAGAACCATAGGTAAGTTGACAGGAAAATATTTTCTTCACCGTGTTACGAGTTCAAAACATTGTTAATAGTTTGTGGGATTCCTCCAATGTTATATGAGATGAATTGCATAGCAAAAATTACACAAGAATGATCCATATATATAGCGGACTTCATTAGGTTCAAGAAAAGGGTGTGTTATCCGGAGGATATTTAACTATGCAAATATTCCCTAACTTCCCTAAATCTAGACCATGCTGAAGGGATTCTCGAGACCTTTCCAATGGTATGCTAAACTTTAGAAACAAAGTCCGTATGCAGATTCTATCACCGGTCAAAGTTAGGGTCTTAATCGGGTCAACCCTGGTCAATGTCACCCAATTCGGACATGACACATGGAAAGGAGAAAAAGATGAAAAATATTGTTTGATACGGTTTCAGGTCTCTGGTCTTCGACTCACATTATGGTGGAATAGAATAAAAGGATTACATTTTATAAAGGAGGGGAGCCCGCCACCGTGAGAGCTATATTCTTGTTTCTTTGATGTGGTGGGCTCTCAAACCACCACGTGGACGTCAATTTTGCATTCGAGCTTGATTTTGTATTTCAAGTTTGATTTTTGCACTATGAGTTGATTTTTGCATTATAGGTTGATAATCAGCTCGGTTGAGCTATATTACTAGCTCGGTGGGGTGATCAACTCCCCACCAAGTTGATCATGTTTGCCACATTGCTCGAGTTAACTCCCTTATTGTTCAGGATCGGTTTTTTAAATACTACATTGCTTGGGTGGTTCTATAGTATTTCCTATTATCTCGAGGATGTATCTATTAGCTTGACACATTATATGGTGAGCCCAATGCATTGGGTGGTCTTACCAATGACTCACCACATTTTGGGTGATATAAACAACTAAATAGTCTAGCTCGGCACCTATACATTTGGTGCAACATTCAACTTTCTAGCCCAACAATTGGGCCTATCAACAAACCATGTGGCATTTTCAATGTTTAACTCGGTGGTGGAATTGGTAAGCCCAACAAAAGGGTGAAAGATGTGGCTATTGCCACGTTTAGATAGGCTTATAAGTCTATATTTAAACAAATAAACACCACCACCGTGGCCAATGTGGGATTGCCCACTTCCAAATGCAAAGCGATGGTGCCAAAATACAAGGGATGGGAATTGAACCTAGAACATCATGCCCCCAAGTCACACCGATCAACCAAATCACTACCTAGCTCGGTCTACGAGCTAGAAAAGAGTTTGCTAGTATATATAGGGCTTTGTGCTCTGAGTTTTGGGAGACCATACGGAATTTCGCAGAAAGCTTAGTTTTTAAAAACTTAGAGGAAGAATAAAAAATTGGAGTAATAAGAAAAGTTGCTCAAAATTTTGAGACAAAGAAAATAGTGGTATTTTTTTCTCATGAAGTTCTGTATATTTTCCTGTGTAGGTGAGTTTCCATCGTAGTTGCACATAATAGGCACGAGGAACCAACAAAGATATGAATTTTCCAAAAACTTCTAGTCTGAACCAGACCATGGAGTAAAAAGGAAAGTTTAGATTTCGATAAGATTTCCAGTTTTTTTTTTCATGAAGTGTTTATAAATATCTAATTATAGGTGGTTTTTTAGTCACATTTGCAAGGGGATCACACTGTGGAAGCACTGTAGGATCCATGGATCATTCTTGGGATAGTTTTTACTATTTTTCAGAGCTCCTTGGGACATTGATCAACTCATTTGCTGGTATAAATATCTGTTAGTAATTATTGAAGTGTTAATAATACTTCATTGGAAGTTGAATAGATTGATTCACTTTTTGTTAATTCAGATACGTAGCCTTCGGGTGAACTCCGTTATCAATTTTTGAGTTGTGGTGTTTATTGACATTTTTTTGAAGATTTTGATCAAATAAAACATTTAAATTAGTTTATTTGATTAATTTATAAAGAAATCACATAACTGGTTAAGTGGATTGAAAGAAAAATTTCAGTATCCATAACCCACATCAGATAACTGAATGCACTTTCAGATTTGTGAATTAAAATTTAGTTTGAGTGCATAATTGAATTCTCGCTTGTGAATTATTTAAATGGTTTTGTAAAAGAATCAACATATTCACTTAAGTTGGAAAAATTAGATTAATTGATCATTTTGGAAGAGTTTAAAAATTGGGCTTCAAGACACCCAAAATTGAATAATTGAACTCATGATCAATGTTGAGTCTGTTAAATTTGTTCATCTAAAAATTTTCTAAGTACTTCAAAATAAATTAAGTACCATTTTTGGATCAAGTTGGTATCAGAGCTGGTTTAGCTCTTGATTTTCTTCATTGATTTGGTTCGGTTTGTTTTTTTAAATTTTGAACTTGATCTTTAAGTTGCATAGTGCGAGTTGAAAGTACAGTGTGTGTGCAAGAAAACTATGGGCATGTTGTCTAACACGACCAAGTTTGAGGAAATTGAAGCATGCAATCAAAAGACACAGAAGAAAATGCCTTCTTGAGATGTCAACTATTAACTCTTGAAGAGCAACTTGACACATTGAAAAGAGAGCTAGAATCTAAGGATGAGCTCTTAATGGTGTTGTAGATTAATGGACCTAAGAAAGAGGTACCTATTACTATTGATGCATCCACTATGACCGATGAGTGCATAATAAGTATGGAAACATCTAATTCCTCTTCCCATGCTAATTTGGATTCTACTGTAGTGCTAGGTGGATTTGAAAAGCACACTAAAGGTATAGGATCTAAGATTTTGAATAACATGGGTTTTAATGGAATTAACCTTGGTAAGAATAATCAAGGTATAACTAACCCAATCTTGGTAGAGGAAAGGCCTCATCATGCAGGACTGGGATATGCTAGTGTAGGGGAAAAGGTTATTGGAGAGAGTTCCAAGTTAGTTGAAAGAAGACAAGATTCTAACAACAAAGTGTCACCCTCGCTAGCTTCAGGTGATTCATCCTCAGAAGGAGGATCTAGCAATAATTCACCACAGAGAGGTATAGAAATCCATCCACCTTCTATTTACCATGGTTCTAAAATGAAAGGTAAACAAATTGATCCATTATCTACACTGGAAAAGTTTGGCTATAATATGGAAGCAATTTTGCATAGTTATCCATGCAAATTCTCGTGGTTTTTTTGGTTTCTCAAACATGGACCTGCGTCTCAAATCTTGGAAGGGACAAGGTGTTTGAGACCACAATGGAACCATCCCCAAGTTGTGGGACCTTGCGCACTTGGGATGGTTCTCCGTGAGAAGGCCGCCTCTATCTATTTCTACCACTGCCATCTTGCTACTACTAGTGCTGAAAGGGGAAAATAAGATAATAATGCCAAGGGACCAAGGATAGATGGATGAAATTAAAGGAAACTACAATAAAATGTGATATCACTAGAAAAGAGGGATAAACACTATCTGTTTTGAGCGAGAATGAAAGGAAAATGCATGAAAGGAGGCTAGGCATGAGTAGCACAACTGAACATGTATTCATCATATCATTCTCATGGAACACAACCAAATAAGGAACTGCAAGGGACATGAAATAGCACAACCAACACACAACACAAAAGAAAAGGTAAAAGAAGGAATGCAAACATGTTAGGACAGAGAATAGTCACAAAACGATGCTTTTATTACTTCCAGAAATGCACAGAGCTGTATTACAATGATGAAGGAGGCCAATATCCACATGTGAGAGCCAGATCTAGAGGTCTGCAACTCAAAATATAGAAAGTATGGAGTCCTTAGAAAAATGTGTAAGGATCCAGAGTGTCCAACATAAAAAATGAGTCTATCTCTTACATTTATAGATGAATCCATGGAGGAAGAAGGGAAGAAGGGGGAAAACCCGAATTTGAAACACAACCACCAACAAGAAGAATTGAATGCCTACAAATCTACCTAGAGATATGTGAAATACACTTCCCCAAGCCTGTTTGGGCATGTTGAAGAAGAAAGGAGGGCGGATCATATCAAATCGGGTGGTTGGAGCAATCAGATCTGCTCATTAATGCTCGAAAGACATTTTCCCATTTCTCACCTACCAGATCCACCAAGAATTTGAATTTGAATTTATAGCACTGTAGCTGATGTCAACAGATTTATGACAAGTCTAGGTGCATGCCGATCTGAGCTCTGTAGCAAAATATACGGTTGTCAAAATATGTCAGAGTTATCGGTGCATGAAAAACACATGACACACGTGGATTGGCTGAAATGATGGCCAATTGTGCAAATATTTGTCATTTCTGCCATGTGCCACTCACTGATTTGTTGCAAGGATTCGAGCCCTGTTGGCGTGCTTTGACTAGTTATGCATGGTATAATCAAGTATGTCAGAAGAAGACCTGGCATAGAAGGGCACAAAGGAGGGTGCGAGGGATGGGATCTCGTAGAAAAATGCGATGGGTGTACATGTGACACATGGGGAAAAGAGGAAAACAAGTGATTAGGGAATGTATGGTCAAGGCACAACTATTAACAAGTAATGGGCACGATGTGTGAGAGGGCCAGGGACTTAGCTGATTGAAGCAAGTGTGAGGTGCATAGGAAGGAAAGAAACTAATTTGGAAGAAGGTGAATGCATAGAAGGTGGGTACAAGGGAGGAGTGGAACAAGGATGAAAATAAAGGGGCACACAGGGAAAATACAACCAAGGTAATGTGCCAAGTGATCTTGAGCACGCGCAACATTGCAATGAATAACTTAGAGCTAGAATGTGTCTGCAAGCTACCCAAATCGCTAGGAGAGATATTTGGATAATAGTTTTGACAAATTTTGGGGCCATCTACCTGTTAGATGAAGGATCCTAGTAGCCTAGAGCATCCATTGGGCTTGGAGTATGCTTGTACAATTGTGAAGCTGCCCCGTATTCACTTGAAGATCATTTCTTGGCTCTATTATAAATCTTGCAAATCTTTGGAAGAAGTTATACATTCTGAAGCAATGGAAGAGCGGGCGTAAGAAGCATGCAAGAAGGAAGAAATATGTACAAATAGAAAATGTGCGCTTAGCACACTTGAAGGAATTGAAACTATTCTAATATATACAACATGATCTAACAAACTTAATGGAAGGGTTTGAGATAGATCCCGTTCATCGGGATTTGTAGCGCACCTCCATCATTATGAATTAAGTCAAAAGAGTTAGCCTCCTTGCAGGAACTGATGATGTATGGGCCACTCCAAAGTGAATCAAAATTTGAATGGAACTCTGGTTTAGCTCTGTCAGCACCCCATTTTAAAACCAAGTCCCCAACTTTGAAAGCTTGAGGCCTAGCCTTTCTGTTAGACCATTTCTTTGTTGCTTGTTGATGTTGTTCTAGCTTGATCATGAAAAAGTTCCTTAGTTATTCAAGATTAACCACTCTGCCATTCGATTTTTCTCTAATCTGCATCTTCAAATTCTAGCCGTTGGGAAAGCACTAATGAATTCAGTTCTAGTGTCAAAGGAAGGGTAGCTTCCTTGTCATATACAAGATTATAAGGTGAATTTCCTATTTCCTTTTTACCGTGATTCTATCTTCCCGGGCGTGCGCGAGACCTTTGTATGCCAATGTCTTTGGCTGATGTTCATTATTTGCTTCATGATTCTCGATCGTGTTCTTGTTTGTTGATTCTACTGCACTGCTTCCCGAGGGTAATAGTTGGAATAATTCTTCGTAAATTCCCGCACTTAGATCCTAATCAATGATTTTAGTACCAAGGAATGCCTTTTCATTATAATAGATAATGGTTTGAGGAATGCCAAACCTTGTAACCATGCCTTGGAGAAAGTCAAGGATGACTAACTCGGGCTTGATTCCTTGAGTGTGATAACTTCTCGTCCATCCGGTGAAGTAATCAGTGGCTGTTAACACCCACTTATGTCTAGCTCTTAAAGGAGGATTGATCATGCCTATGAAGTCGAGACCCCATTACATAAAAGGCTGATCTATTTGGATTATTAAGAGGGGAAGTGCTATCAATCTTTTCTTTCCTACAAAGAAAGCACATTCCTTGCATTTTGTCACCCACTTGTGTGTATTCTGCAAATTGGGTAGGCCAAAAGATACCTACCATTAAGATTTTCATTCATGTAGTTTTGTAGAGAAGTGTCCACCAAAGAATCCATTGTGAAATTATGCTAACATTTATTCGATCTGCGCACCATTGATACACCTTAACAACACATTGTGAAGATTCTTCTTGAAGATAAGTCCATCAATCAACACATAAGGGGTATATTGTAACCTCATGTATTCTCTTTGATTTATTTAAACCAGGATGGTATGTGCCCTCGGAAAGGAATGTGGTCATGTCCTTCATCCAGTCACATATGCTAGGGTTTGTATTCTACTCAAGTTTTACACGCAAAAGGTCTTCATCCAGAAATAATGATGCCTCGGGCTTGTTATGCACCTCCTTAGCAATCTGCCTACAAAGCATACTACCTCCTACCAACTTTGTGGCCTTAATAGTCACATCATACTCCATGATTTTTGTCACCCATTGTGCTCTTTTTTCACTTATTTATTCTCCCATGATGAAGTATCTGATAGAAGAGTGGGAGACTAACACCCTGATATGATTGGTGGCGAGCATACTTTTGAATTTCTTGAGCACACACATGATGGCAAAGACTTGCTTATCCATGTGACTATACTTTAGTTCATAATCCTTCAATGTCTGGTTGAAGAAAGCCATTGGTTGTTCTAGCCCTTGTTCATTTTCTTGTATTAAGAAAACAACAACACTTGCATCAACGCCATAAACATAAAGGATGAAATCCTTGGAATAGTTTGGGTTGATAAGTGTTGGCACACAAGCAATCTCTTACTTGATTTTGTTAAAGCTTTCTCTTCCTTCTATTATCCATCTGAAGGCTATGTCCTTCTTGAGCATCAAGGTGATGGGCTGAACTAGTCCCGTAAAGTTAGGGATAAAACGCCTAACAAAATTGATCTTGCCAAGGAAGGACTGTAGGGCCTTTTTGTGCACCGACAGGGAAAGAGCTAGGATGGCTAAGACATACTCAGGATCAATTGCAATACCTTAATTTGAAACCACACGGCCCAAGAGATTTCCTTATGCCACTGTAAAATTGCACTTCTAGGGGTTAAGAGATACCCCAAACTCTGTGCATCTCTCAAAGACTTTCTCTAGGTGTGTTATATGATCTGCACTTTTCTTTGAGAAGACTATTATTTCATCAAGGTAAACCAATGTGAACTCATTAATGTATCCTTTAAAGGCAATATCCATGGCGCATTGAAATGTGGCACCCGGGTTTGACACACAAAAGGGAATTTTTGATATGCATGTGTTCCCCACTTAGTCATAAATGTTGTTTTGAATTGATCATGTTCCTTGACCAGATCTGATTGAAACCTGAATTTCCATCTAGCATGGAGAATCTTTGCATGCTAGCTACATCTGCAGAATGTGCTCCATTGAAGGAAAAGGATAATGATCCTTTAGAGATGCTTTTCTCAAATCTCTGAAATCAACACAGAGTTTGATTTCACCATTCTTCTTGCGGACTGGAACCAAATTTGCAAACCAGGGAGAGTATTTGATAGGAAAAATAATTTTTTCCTCAATGAGTTTAGAGAATTCGTTCCTCATGAGGGGTTCTATCTTTGGATTGACTAGTCATTTCTTCTATCTGATGGCTTGATACTAGGATCAAGGTCAATGGAATGTTGAGCAATACTTGGATCAAAACCTTTGAGGTCTTCATACTACCATGAGAATATATCACTGTATTTTTGACAAAGAGAAATGAAGGCCTACTTTTCATCATGCACACAAGTCCCGCTTGTAGCAACAACTCTTTCCCATGTTCAATAGTGACTAAGGAGAAATCTTCTTGCATGGAGAGCATGTACCTTTGTTCACCCTTGAACTCATCATCGTGGGTACATGTTTGCTCTAAGGTGACCAGCCCTTTAGGAAACTTATTTGTCTTCAACTGTATCACTTGGTCACCATAGCTGTCATGCAAGTCAGCTTGCATGATTGATGAGAACTCAGCTTCATTTTGGATAAACTAGATGATTTGTGCATCACTATTAAACACTTGCCAGTTGGTATTGTTATCTGGAATGGATGGTATGATCACCATATTGATATGTTGAGTGTTTCCTTTGAAAAAGTCCTCAGCAGGAGAGAATTGTGAACCAAGCGCTGCCATCCGGTCAACTTCTTTATTCATTATGTGTATAACCACCTGCATATTTAGAGCATCAAAGCTCTCAAGGAGGTCCCAAACTCTATGCTTATAATATTTGAGAAGCCTATTCTTTGTCTGGAATTTGTTGGTAACTTGGTAGATGATCAATTCTATGTCCCCAAAGATCTGCAATGCCTTAATTTTTTTCTTCTCAACAATGAGCAAGCTATGCACCGATGCTTCATACTCTGCCACATTGTTTGAACATGTAAACCGCAGCTGTGTGCATGAAGAAGAATTTATCATCCTTAGGGGAAATTAGGACTACTCCTGATCCTGTGTCGTTTCTGCTTCTAGATCCATCAAAATACAATTTCCACAGACCCAACTCAACTTTGTCTTTCTTGAGCGCGCACGGTAACATAGCTTCTTCTTCTAGAATGTAATAAGTACAAAGCCCAGTTTCATAAGCTTCTAGTTCTTCAACATAGGGATAAAATTCATGGTGTCTTTCCACTTATTCATCAAGCACTAGGTTAGGAACAGAGGGTGGAAGAGACTACTCTTCAGGAACTGAAGCTTATTCTTCTTGGATTAACTAGTTGGCTTGGAGAGGGGATGATACATATAACTCAACATGATAGGAAAATATAGGCTCATCTTGTATGGTAAACCGGGTATGATACCTTGTCTTTAGTAACATATGAGACCAATCGGAAGACATGTAACCACCCACTTTAGCGAAAAAGTCCCTTGACAAGCATAGGGAAAATAAAAGAGGTAGGTCAATAATTGACACATCTTGAGTTATTGTTAGTCTTAGACATACATGGAGGGTTAGCTCAAGATCCTTGATGAATTCTAAGGTGGTGAAAATTTATCCATCAAGTTGCGGGACTCCTTTAGATAAAGGGCTATATTTCGAGAACCAAGACATTAACTATTTTCTTAGGCATAACAAAAGTACTAGCGCTTGATTCAATCATGAAATTATGCACTAGGTGTTTTCCTATAATCAAGGACATATAGAATGGTGGGGTTTTAACAAATTTACTTACTTATTTCTCCTCTTCTTGGAAGATATTAATAGAAGCGCATGGCTTCTACACAACTAGATCGAGTGCACTAGAGTTACGCCAGAGCTTCATGTAACATATCCCACTAAGATGGAATGGTTAGGGCATCCCACATTATGAAATTTATGTTTTTTCTCTTCATCTAGTCCATAATGCTAAATGGAAGGCCCCTTATATTATGCATTTTGGGAACAACATCCCTTCTTGACTATTCAAGCACAGAAGCCTATATCTTAGCTAGAGCAGAGGCTTGACCATCTAAAGGAGAAGCACACACCGTCTTGAAGGAGCTTTGTGTGGGACATCTTATGTAGGAACTTAAGTGCTTTTACTAATGGATTCCTTGTCTACATATCTCTGCTTCTAAGGTTCGTGTTGTTGGGGTGGGACCTATGTGCCCGAATATAACATTCTTTTCATGTATCTATCTGTGTTGTCTACAACTTGGGCGCACTTTGTTTGTTTTTATCTTCTGCAGCTTGGTTGATTACATAGAATTCCTCCATGCCAAAGAACATAAAATTTTTCTCTGGAGGAGATTTTGGTATTTTTTGGTTATCTTCTTCAAGGGCACTTGTTGAAGGCTCATATACTGAAGCATTCTGGATCATGAAGGCTTGGGCACACATGTCATTGGCACAATGATATTGGGTGTGAGGCATGTTACAAAGGAAGCACCATTCTGACTCTTGCGCCAAATTGTTCTGAGCTAGAACAAGCACTGTATCACATTGGGTGCTAGAAGAGAAGGCACGGGAGGAACAACTTGCAAGGGTAGATGTGCATTGGGCTGCCATCTATCATTCTATTGGTTAGGTGTGTATCTTTAATTTATGTACTGATTTTGCCAAGGTTGATTGCTTTGGCCATGCGCCTGATTAGAATTACCTCTATAGGCTTGCACCTATTTCTTTTCTAATGATATGACCTTGTTTGATAAATTTCTAATCAAAGCCTTCAACTCTTCATCATATTTATGTTTTACTGGAGAGTAGGATGTTGAGGCAACCGGTTACCCGCTTTGCTCAGGGATAGGAATAGGGGCCACAAAAGGCTGGGCACTTGTGATATTTCTTGGAACAAGGGCATAGGTGGTCTAGGAGCAAAATTTCTAGCATGAATAAGAGTATTTTCTTCCCTTATTGCAATATTATAAGAAGCTAGTAGAGTCCTACCTCCCATGGATTGGATCTTAACTAAAATATCACATTTGATCACATTCGGATAATAGAGGAAAACATGTTGGGCTGTATGCCTTACCACGAGAGGGTTTCTATCCCAAGTCTTCTAAAATCTGATGTTAAAATCAGTCATCTACTCATTGGGCGCCCTCCTTGTTGTTGTTAGTTGCTCCACTAGAGATAGGTGATTTGACTTATCTTTAAAGTAATTACAAAGAGTTGTTCCAACTCATCTTAGGTGGTGATAGATCCAAGTCTTAGGCCTCGGTACCATTGAAGCACTTTACCTTTGAAAGAGGCTACAAGTGACTAAATGCTACATCATCATGTGTGATCAAAGAGAGTGAACAAACATTTTCTATATCCTGGATCTGCTCCTGAGAGGTGACTTGATTCTCATCAGTAAAGTATGGAATACTCTTGAGTGTGCTATTTGGCATATCATGTTGTGCAAACCGGCCAAAGAACAAGGTACTCCCTTCAACAAAGTTTTCAAAGTTCCTAAGTGGAGGAGATGGCGATGCGCCATTACAGGTGCACGAGCTATCTATTTTGAGGAGTTGAGTGGGCGTGACGTGCTGAAGATGGAAATGTGCGCGTAGGATTTCTAGAATGAAATATTCTCGAGGATAGCTGGAGGTACTCAAAATAATCTTCAACTGACTGCACTTCTTCTTGTGTGCACTCTTCTCATGAAAGCCACTCAGGATTGTTTAAAAGAGATCTTAAAATTTTGGGAGTCTCTAGATGTGTTGAAATGAGCCTCCAAAGGCTGAAACACTAAGTCCACACACCAGAACTTAGAGATATGAAATTTGAGCTTTCAATGCTACTCCCACCGGCGTGCTAGAAACTGTTGGTTTCTCAAATGTGCACCCACATCTTAGATCTTAGAAGGACCAAGGCATTTGAGACCACAATGGAACCATCACCTAAGTTGTGGAGCTTGCGAACTTGGGACAGATTCTCCTGGAGAAGACCGGTTTCTCTATCTATTTCTACTGGTACTGCTACTCCTAGTGCTAAAAGGGGAAAATAAGCTAATAATACCAAGGGACCAGGGATAGAAGGATGAAATGAAAGGAAACTACACTAAAAGGTGATAGAACAAGAAAAGAGGGATGAACACTATCTCGTTCTAAGTGAGAATGAAAGGAAAATGTGTGAAATGAGGATATGCACGAGTAGCATAGCTGAAAACATATTCATCGGATTAGACCCCGAGAGAGTGGAAGCAATCAGAAAGTACCTATCCCAAGAACCAAGAAAGGCATCCAATCTTTCATTGGTCAAATTAATTTTATTAGAAGGTTTGTTTCCAACTTTGTTGAGTTGACTCTTCCAATCACAAGCATGCTAAAGAAGGACCAAGTTATCAAATGGGAGGAGGCTGCCATTTAAGCTTTTGAAGGAATTAAGGATGCACTTAAACATGCACCTATTTTAGCAGCCCCAAACTATAAGAAGCCTTTCCAAATATTTTCCTTTTCCTTTTAGTATACCATTGCTTCTGTTTTGCTGCAAAAGGATGAGAATGGGGCTAAGAGGCCTATTGCCTTCTTTAGTAAGGTTTTACAAGTAAATGAGTTTGAAGTATACAATCATGGAGAAATAAAGATTTTCCTTGGTGAAAGCAACAAAAGTTTTCGGGCCTTATATATTGAGTTCAAAAGTTGTTGCTTATGTTCCCACACCATGGTGAAAGACATCTTATCGAGATGGAGATCTCAAGTAAAAGGTGTAGATGGGTGTAAAAGCTGGGAGTATGATATGGACATCTAAACCACAAAGTTGGTAAGAGGTTTGCGTCTTGCTAAGCTAATGGCTGAGAGCAACCTGCAGATTGTAGAAGTGAATGAAGTAGAAGGAGAAAGGGAAGATGTTCTTGGGAAATTGGTAAGTTCTGAGTGGTACAAGGATATAATATTTTACCTCAGACACCTTTGCTATCCTGATCATTTAAATAAAAATAAGAAAAGAGCCCTCAAGCTGGCTTCTTAGAAATACATCATCATTGACTTTGGGCTGGCTTGGAAGAACCCTGAAGGTGTCCTCTTAAAGTGTGTAACTGAAGATGAAGCTCCTAAAGTAATTTCTGATTTCCATGGGGGAGTTTGTGGAGGACACTTTGCTGGAAGGGTAACAACACATAAGATTTTGAGAGCTGGTTATTGGTGGCCTACTCTCTTCAAAGATGCAACCTAACTGGTTAGAAAATGTGATAGTTGCCAACGTTTCTCTAGAAGATCAAAAGCTTCCAGGCTTCCTTCCTTTGCAGCCTATATAAATTGAAGATCCTTTCAAGCAATGGGGGATGGACTTCATTGGTGAGATTTCAGATCCTTCTAGTGCTGGCCATAAGTGGATCCTTGTAACCACCGATTATTTTACAAAGTGGGTAGAGGCAATCCCCACCAAGAAAGAAACACACCAAATAGTTATAAACTTCTTGTTAAATCAAATCATATGTAGATTTGGAGTCCCATCAAGATTGTAGGCTGATAATGCCATGCGCTTTAGAGCCAAACCTTTAATGGCAATGTGTAATGAATATGGAATCAATTTGACTTATTCTTCAAACTATAACCCCCAAGGGGATGGACAAGTTTGAGTCCAAAGAATAAGAATTTTTGTAAGATCATTAGAAGAACCTTGGAGCAAAACAAGAAGAAATAGGGTGAACAATTGAAATTTGTAGTTTGGGCTGATAGGATAACTCCTAAAAGAGTTCTTGGTAAAAGCCCATTTGAATTGGTGTATGGAACTCGGGTTTTCTACCCTTTCACTTGTAATTATCTTCATTTCAGTTTGCACAATAGTTGGAAGACCATGAGCTTGGCCCATATGAATCAAGGATTAATCAGATTATTGAGCTTGATGAGGAGAGAAGAGCATCCCATCAAAGGCATGTCAAATTTAGGAAAAATTGAAGAGATTGTTTGACAGGAAGGTCACTCCTAGAGCCTTAAATACTAGAGATCTGGTTTTGTTGTGGGATAATAGGCATGAAGACAAGGGAAAGCATGGAAAATTTGATGCATTATGGATGGGTCCTTATGCCATTGATATCAAAATTGGTGAACATACCTTCTTTCTCAAGGACTTAGATGGGGAATTGCTGGAGCCGCCTGTTAATAGAAGACATTTGAAGCATTTCTTGGATTAATCCCTAAATCTAAGGTATGCACCAATTGTATAGTTATATAGTCTTTGTTTTTGCTTTGATTTTTCTATTTTGTTGGTGTGTGGTTTGCCCTTGTTCTTGGCAGCCATTCTAGTCGGTTTCGAACTTGTTTTTGAAGGATGGTTCTGGTTTTTTGACTACCTTGCGTATTGACTCCTTTGCCCAATGGATATTTTGGCACTTGGTCTAAATTTTTTCCTTGTGGCACTCACTGGGAGTGCCCATCCCCAAGAAAGAGCCGATGTTGGTGCCATTTTTAAGCTTGCACCATGTTGCCCTAAATTTTCAAATCAGATCTGCTCAAGAACTTTTTATCCTTTGATTTGATGGTCCGTAATTATTCCCCTCCGGTTGAAATGCTTTAAAAATGCTCACAAACTTGTTGTTTTCCCTAATTTTAAAGAATAATCCAAGTTTTCCGTTTTCAGCCCTACTTTTTCCAATTTTGTAGGCTATGTCATTTTCCCCTTTGCCAGATCATGGAAAAGTTGAAATTGATCAAATCATACTTGTTTGTATTTTAAAATCCAAATCCTAGATTGGGAATGTTGTAAAAAACATGGTTTAGTTGATTTAAAATCGAAAAATCTACCATCCTTGGTGAAAAAATTGAATTCTAGGGCATCCTTTGAATTTTTGCATTTTGACGGTCATATGGGCATCATTTGCCCATCAAATTCATCCTCAGAAGGTATTGGAAACATGGCGGGTTTTCATTGGCCGAGGTGCGGTGGGAAATGTTTCTAACTTGTCATTTTTTGATTTTTTGGCAAAGTGGCAAATTTGGCTCCACGGCTCCGCCTTTTTCAAAGTTGCCTATGTGGCATGTTCTTATTAGCCGAGGAGAGGTGGGGAGTCGATCTCCTTTGAAAATTTTGGCTTTATTTTGCAAAATTTCCTAAGTCAAAATTTTGCCCGAATCCCCGTAGCCAACCAGAAGAGGACATGTGTCCTAAAAGTTTCAAAATGGAAGAAGGGGCCGAAGGAAAATTTTATGACTTTTTGCCTTTGTTGTCTAAAAGGTGAAAAATGAAAAATGGCTCCGCTCCAATCCAAGGGAGACACATGTCCAAGAGGGAAAAAAAGGGAAGAATTTTTTGGTTTGTGTGGGAACGCGGGCCTTTGGAGGTCATTAAGGTTTTTTGCCTTTTTGGCAAAGTGGTTTAAAGTGAAATTTTGGAGTGCGGCCCCAACAAGGAAGAAGTTTTTGGTTTGTGTGGGAACACGGGCCTTCGAGGTCATTGAGGTTTTTTGCCTTTTTGGCAAAGTGAGTTAAAGTAAAATTTTGGACCGCAGCCACCGGGCAAATCACAGGAGGATACGTGTCCATGAAGGGTCAGAGGGAAGTGTAGGCCACAAAGGGAAATGGGGATTTTTCCCCTTTTTCACAAAAGGAGTTAAGGCAAAAATTTAAGCCGCGGGCTCGCGAGAAAATCAATGAGCTACACTTGGCGACAAGGCAAGGCTCGGTGAGCCGGTGGAGGTAAAAGGGGATTTTTTCCCTTTTGTACAAAAGAGCTCAGAATCAAAATTTAGAGCACTGGCCCACAAAGAATCACAAGGAGACACGTGGCGAGGGAGAAATCGGAGGTGCGGGGCCGTGGGGCAAAAAAGTGAAAATTTTCCAATTTTCCAAAAAAGGTCAAAATGCCCAGAATTGAAGCGTAATCCCAATGGGACCCATCATGTGCCACGTGTTAGCTCCAAAATTCAAAGGTAGAGGGGTGGAGAAAAAAGTCAAAATTTTCCATTTTTCCAAAAATGTGGAAAAGTAAAAAAATGAGCCCGAATTTGTTTCCAATCATTTTTTTGCCACGTGTCTGGCCTTATCCAAAAATTTAAAAGGTAACTCAAGCTTATTTCTAATTCCGCATCTTCCACGTGGAGGGAAAGGATTAAAATATGGATAAGATCGATGGTTGCTATGTATCCATTTGTTTTGACCGCCATGGGAGCTCTAGGAAGCTTGAAATCATGATTTTTGCATCAAAATTCATCAAAATTATAGTGATTTTGTGTCGTCTTGGCCTTCCAGGATCATTGGCATCACTTTCATGACTCAATATTTTGATTTGAGATGTTTTTGAAGTAATTTTTGCCCTAGCCTCGAGCAAAAAGTGAAATGACAGGATCAAAAGTTGTAGAGGTAATTTAAAAGGGTAAAAGGTGAAAATGATGAGTAAAAGGTGTTTGCATGCCTCAATGATGAAAAACGTGCCTTTAGGATGGATAATGATCTAGATATTTGTAATGATTTAATATTTTTGGAGACACCTAACAACCTATGAATGTTTTTTCTGTTTGATGTCATTTTCATTGAATCATGAGGTTTTTGTAACAAACTTGATCCCATGGCATATTCTTTTCTTGGGAAAGAAGGATCCAATGTGGCAGAAGGTATATAATGCATTTTTTGAGACATGTAGAGGGGGTTGGGAAGTTTAAAATCATGAGAAAATTCTGAGAGAAAGCTCATTTTTCTGAAAAAACCCACCAAAGAATGAGAATAATTTCTTCTGTGTTGGATCTTCATATATGTGAGTTGGTTACAAGTGTATAGCCATCACAGAGCTTTGAGATTGTTATGAAACTCTCCCTGCTGATGAATATAACAAGCTCTTGAGTTAATGTGTTTTTCTCGGTGATATGATGTCTTTATCATTTTTAAATGCCTACAACTATTTTTCATTGTTCTTGTTGCAATCTTGCATTGAAAGTATTTAGAAATCACACGAATCTCCATTTCTTGTTGATAGTTTAGTGGAATTTACAATCTCATGTTCAGAAGAGCCTTCATATGATAAAGAGATAAAATAATTTAAAATCACTTTACCTTCCTTGACTACAGAGATTTCTTGTAAGCCTTTGGGGGTACCTTAGGCATGGTTTGATCAAGGATTTTCGTGTTTAATTGAGTTCTTTACTTCAAGATTTTGTGGTGAATTCTCAAAGATTGTGTGAAGAGTGCAACTTGGGCTTCCATTTATGGCTCTTCTGGTTGAAAGAATATCATGATCATTTGAAGCATTTTATCTGATAGTTGTTCAAGTATTATAGAGGTTATCAAAGATCTGATATATCCCAGTTTGTCTTGTCAACACCCCACCAAAAATTTCATTCAAACAAACTAATCCTACCCATACTACCCCTGCATTGCATTATGTGTCAACAAAAGGATCTAACCCATCTACAAAAATGCACAAGGAAAATCAGGATTATACAATGTCTTTAGTAACCCTTGCCTTGCATTGAAAATATCTCCATGATCTGGGAGTGACAACTTGTGAAAGTCAGATTTGGAGTGTTGATCATATTTTCCCAAGGCCTTTTCATACTCTTTGCATAAATTGAGGGATATCTTCATCTCCTTCACCATTTTGGGGTTACAATATAGGTTGGCTTACCTTGGTTGAAAAGGCACAACCTAAAATAGTGAGGGTCAGATCAAATCCTTTCAAAGTGCTATCCATCTCTCCACAAATCTAAGTTCCAAAGTGAGATCATATCCCCAGATACTACAAAATGACACCATCATGATATATCTGACTTCAAGCTTCATGCCATATCCCTGATGCTACTCAAACTGAAAAGGAGAACAAATTTGGGTACCAACACCTTTGGGTGCCGCTGCCAGGGGCTTCTTTGATTTTCTTGGTGTTTGTGGAGTGTTTAAAGAGTTTGAGCATTTGTGTATTCAAGTATTTGAGCTGCTAAATTGTTAAAATATCATTCTATGCTTCAGATCTGCAAGTTTTAAACAAGGGTTTCAAGTTTTGTCTACCCTTTTTCCATTTCCTAGCAGTTCATACACTTTGGGTGCATTGTGATTGATTGATTTAAGAAGAAGAAGGTCTGATTTATAAAGCCTTGCAAAGGTTTCAGTACTAGAAAAAAAATTGACATATTATTTTAGTGCATTCTTGCACAACTAAGGTGAAATTCCTTAGTGGTGACTCCATGCTAATTTGATCTTGAAAATACCAGTTGTCTTACCTTTCTGTCATTTATAATTTGTTGCTCAAATCTGCAAAACTAGAAGGAAGAAGATCTCTCTTCATCAAGGAATCTACTAAGAAGTTGTTTACAGATTCAAGAAACTCAGAGCTAGAGGGGAGAAAGGTGTGGAAGGTTGTTGGAGACTTGACTGTAAGAAAGGAGATCCCTATTGTTGAGTTTGAAAGTGAGCAACTTGTTATTGAGGACTACAATTCTTCTTCAAGTGGATCTGATTTAGACAATCCTATTGCTGATTTGAATTCCCCATCAAGTGAGGGACCTTATTGTGCATTTGAAAGGCTTGCTCCTAAATCTACTCCTGTATTTTCTAAATTTGCTAGAGATCATCAAGAAGGAGAGCCCTTAAGAGAGATTTGTTTTGAAGATTTCATTCCCATTCCCCAAAGACCTCTCACTCCTCATCATTTTGTTTCTCCTCCAAGATCACCACCACAAAATAAAATGGCTCATCCTCCACCTAGACCTCCATTTTTTGTTAACACCTTTGGTCCTATAAATTTTAGAGGAATGGATGGTTACCCAAATGCTATCCCACAAGATGTTAGAAATATGTTGCCAAAATTATAGGGTAACAATGTTATTACTGGTGATTAGCATCTCAAACTTTTTGATAATATGATGGAATATTTTTGAGATAGAGTTTGAAGATGTGTATGTCAAATTGTTTATTTATACACTAGAAGAGGATGTTAGGGATTGGTACAAGGCTCGCTGCTGATAATTCTATTGACTCTTGGAATGAAATGAAGAATGCATTTAGGTTACAATATGGTGATATGACTAATACTAGGTTTCTCTTGTCTAGAATTTGAGAATATCAAGAAGAAACCCAATGAGTTAGTTCATGACTTCAACAAGAGGTTTAACAAAACTTTAAGAAGGCTTCCGTTAATCGAGGCCTTGTGATGAATCTTGTTTAATCAAATATGCATATGCATTTGATAAGAAGGTAGCCTATTACCTAAGAGACAAGAATGCTACCAATCTAAGACAAGCTTTCACCATGGCACTTCAAATTGAGAACAATATCAAAGAAATTGGGAAACCTCTCAAGAGAGATGGTGTAAAATTGATAAAACCCGAAAACCTCAAAGCTATAAAAGGTGCTGATTTAGAAGAGGTTGTGAAAACTTTGGCAGGGGCTGCCAAAGAAATCTCATACAAGGGCAAGAGCTGAGAAGGGAATTGGGTAGACTTCACAAGGTTAGCCTAGGTAGCAAGCACAAGATAGATTTGGCAATCACCATAGGAATGAGTGGAGGTTTGATGACAAAGGTAAAGCGCTGTTGGATCTGTAAATAGACATCCTAAAGCACGTGAAGGAAGAGTGTTGCTTGATCCCTTAACTGCTAGGGTTGTTGTTGTTGAAGAGGTTGTTGATATTGATTGGTGTGATAGGTGTCTTCTACCCCATCCTCCATGTGAAGTGGACTAGCAAGAAGGTGAAGCTAATAATGATGATGGTACTGATGATGATATTCATGATATGCTATTCTACAAGCTCACAAGGAGGAGCAACATCTACTGAAGTAATAAGTGCTAGGAAAACTGTAACTTTTTGGGATTGCATCAAATGGGTACAAATATTTCTTCCCCCTCATGCTCTTGAAGTTGATGTAGTGCAAGCTTTTGAAATTCCTAACAATGAATTTGAATACTTAAGAGCTTTGATGATTAAGAAGTACGATGGTGGTATCCCTTTGGAGGAAGATAGATAGTTGTTAATGAATGCTTGTTGTAGCTCAAGAGAAAGATGATAACACTAGAAGCAAGGTTATTAAGGGAGTTTTGCCTCAAGCCAAACCTAAAACACCCTTGCTCACAAGCATTCCCAAAGAAGTTCCTAGGAAGAAGCACTGTCAAAAGTTCTGCTTGTCCCAAACAAAAATTACTTGTCCTCCTCATGCCCAAGTTGCCAAGAATCCACTGCCATCTATGAATCTTATTTTCTCCCTTCCAATGTTGTTTTGCCAAAGAGTGTGTCCCCTATGACATAGCCCAAGTATTGAGTCAAATTAAAGTGAGTGTTCCAATAATTGAGTTTCTTAGAATTCTGAGCATAAGAAGAGAGCATTTGAGTGCCACTTGGGATTGAAAGAAGAGAAGGTTAATCTAGGTAGAAATGTAAATGTTGTTGAAACTCCACCTCAGATCATTGTTGACCTTGAAACAAAACCAGCAGTAGAAGATCTTGGAGAGACACCTAAGGTATATTTGGGGACATCTTTGGTTGATTCCCAATTGAATGTTGATCCATTCTTCACAACTTTGATCATAAAGGATAAGCTACTTCACAATTGTATGTTTGATTCTAGTGCATCATGTAATGTCATGCCTCTAGAAGTCATGAATGAGTTGATATCAAAGTGACAAATGCTACTGTGGGAAGTGTATTACCATGGACTTAAGAGAAGTGCCGGTTGTTGGTTGTGTGAAAGGTTTGGTAGTGCAACTTGCATCTTATCCAAGGAGGAATTTAAAATTGGATGTTGTGATTGTTGATTGCCCTACCAAATGGGGTATGCTTTTGTCAAGAAAGTGGGCTACAAGTGTTGGAGGGAGTGTCCAAATGGATATGTCTTTTACCACCATTCCCATTGAGGGCAGCCTAGTCAAGCTCTATGGAGAAAAAAAGATGTTGCACCTAATTGAAGATCCCAACAATGCTTCCTATGAAGTGTTGTTTGCTGATGTAGATGCTAAGAATTTCACCGGGTTTTGCTGATGGAAAAGAAAACAAGATGGACAAATAAAATTACCTTGAGGTGGTAGGTTCTCCATGGACATTGCTATTTGATGGAGCTTGCTCCAAATTTAGGAATGGTGCTGCCGGTATAGTTCTCGCTTTCTCCTAGTTTGGAAGAGTTTGCTTTTTCCTTCAAACTTAATTTTGAATGCACTAACAATGTTGCTGAGTATGAGGCATTTTTTTGGGGTTAAGAATTACATGGAAGTATGGAGTGAAAGATATTGTTGTCTGACAAGGAGACTCGAAATGGTTGTCAAACAAATAAGAAAAATGTATGCTACAAAAAATATGCGTATGAAACAGTATAAACATGCAGTTTGGGATCTAATTGAAATGTTTTTGATTCCTTTAACATTGTGTATCATGATAGAGGTCTCAATGCTTGCTCTTGACAATTTGGCGATCTTTGGGTTCTAGATTTGGAAATTGCACCATTTCACCTTATTGTAATACAACATTGAAGTGCTAACTGGCCACCGTCCTCGATAATGTGAAACGTTGGCAAGTTTTTAATAATGATACTCAAGTGATAAGGTTCTTACAAAACCAAGGTGAGTTTGAAAATCAGAATATTGATTGGGAGCCAATGGTATGCATGATTGAAGGAAGAGAAACTTTGTTTGAGAAAGACATCATCCAATTGAAAACAAACACCATTCCTAGAGGTCTTGTTGCACTTGAATCAAATTTTAACAATGCTGATTACATCATAAATAGAAACATGTCTGCCTTAAGGGATGTGGATGAGCATAACTTGGGCACTAATGGTAAACCAAGGAAGATTTGGTTGGGCATCAATTTAAGTAAAGAGGAAAAACAGTCCTATGCCCAACTCTTAAAAAAGTATCAAGATTGCCTTGCTTGGTCCTATTCTGAGCTAAAAGCATATAGAGAAGACTTGTTTCAACATGAGATCCCTCTTGAGGCCAAGAATAAGCCATTTAGATAAAGGAAAAGGAAATTAATCCACTTCTCTCCATGAAAATGCAATAGGAGTTAAAGAAGTTGAGAGATGGAGGTATTATTCAGCCCACTAGATATTCATCTTGGGTTGCAAACCTTGTGCTATTCGAAAGAAGAACGGAGACATCGGACATTGTGTGGATTGTAGAAATCTAAAGAAAGCATCCATGAAGGACAACTATCCCTTGCCAAATATTAAAAATATGTTGCAGCTTGTGACAGGGTTTGAGTTGCTTTCTACATTGGATGGTTTCTCTGGATACAATCAAGTGGTAGTCAAAGAATCAGAAAGACTTAAGACAACATTCCCTTTTTTTTTTTTAGGATGCCCTTTGGTTTGATGAATGCTGGTGCCACTTTTAAAAGAGCAATGGATGTTGCTTTTGCTGGTTACATCAATGAGTTCATTGTAGTTTACCAAGATGATGTGAATGTGTTTTCAAGGTAGAGAGGTGATCATTTTTAGAACTTGGACAAGATGCTGATTAGATGTAGGGAGTATGGAATTTCTCTTAATCCAAAGAAGTTTCATTTTGGAATGCAAAAGGCCAAGCTATTGGGACATATTGTGTCTAAAGATGGTGTTATGATAGACCCTGAGAGAGTGGAAGAAATAAGCAAAGTACCTATCCCAAGAACCAAGAAAGGCATCCAATCTTTCTTTGGTCAAATTAATTTTATTAGAAGGTTTGTTTTCAACTTTGCTTTGAGTTGACTCTTCCAATCACAAGTATGCTAAAGAAGGACAAAGTTATTAAATGGGAGGAGGCTACCATTCAAGCTTTTGAAGGAATTAAGGATGCACTTAAACATGCACTGTTTTATCAGCCCCAAACTATAAGAAGCCTTTCTAAATCTTTTCCTTTGCCTCTAGAGTATACCATTGCTTATGTTTTGTTGTAAAAGGATGAGAATAGGGCTGAGAGGCCTATTGCCTTCTTTAGTAAGGATTTACAAGTAGCTGAGTTGAAGTATACAATTATGGAGAAATAAAATTTGCCTTTGTGAAAGCAACAAAAGTTTTCGTGCCTTATATATTGAATTGTTGCTTATGTTCCCCACACCATGGTGAAAGACATCTTATCGAGAGATGAAGATCTCAAGTAAAAGGTGTAGATGGGTGAAAAACTGTAGGAGTATGATATGGACATCCAAACACCAAAGTTGGTAAGAGGTTTGGGTCTTGCTAAGCTCATGGTTGAGAGCAACTTGCAGATCAGTAGAAGTGAATGAAGTAGAAGGAGAAAGGGTAGATGTTCTTGGGAAATTGGTAAGTTTTGAGTGGTACAAGGATATAATATTTTACCTCAGAAACCTTTGCTGTCCTGATCATTTAAATAAAAATAAGAAAAGAGCCCTCAAGCTGGCTTCTTAGAAATACATCATCACTGACTTTGGGCTGGCTTGGAATAACCCTGAAGGTGTCCTCTTAAAGTGTGTAATCAAGATGAAGCTCCCAAAGTAACTACTGATTTCCATGGGGAGCTTGTGGAGGACACTTTGTTGGAAGGGTAACAACACATAAGATTTTGAGAGCTGGTTATTGGTGGCCTACTCTCTTCAAAGATACAACCCAACCGGTTAGAAAATGTGATAGTTGCCAACATTTCTTTGGAAGAATGAAAACTTCAGTTCCCTTCCTTTGTAGCTGTATCAATTGAATCTCCTTTCAAGCAATGGGGATGGACTTCATTGGTGAGATTTCAGATCCTTCTAGTGCTTTGGCCATAAGTGGATCCTTGTAGCCACCGATTATTTTACAAAGTGGGTAGAGGCAATCCCCACCAAGAAAGAAACACACCAATTAGTTATGGACTTCTTGTTGAATCAAATCATATGTAAATTTGGAGTCCCAGTCAAGATTATAGTTGATAATGCCATGTGCTTTGGAGCCTTTAATGGTCATGTGTAATGAATATGGAATCAATCAATTCTTCAAACTATAACCCCTAAGGGATCCAACAATAAGAATTTGTTGAAGATCATTAGAAGAACTTTGGAGAAAAATAAGAACAAATGGGGTGAACAATTAAAATTTACAGTTTGGGCTGATAGGATAACTCCTAAAAGAGCTATTGGTAAAAGCCCATTTGAATTGGTGTATGGAACACGGGATTTGCTGCCCTTGCACTCCGCAACTATCTTCATTTTAGTTTTCCCAACAATTGGAAGACCATGAGCTTGGCCCATATGAATCAAGGATTAATTAGGTTATTGAGCTTGATGAGGAGAGAAGAGCATCCCATCAAAGGAATGTCATATTTAGGGAAAAATTAAAGATATTGTTTGACAAGAAGGTCACTCCTAGAGCCTTCAATGTTGGAGATCTGGTTTTTTTGTGGGATAGTAGGCATGAAGACAAGGGAAAGCATGGAAAATTTGATGCATTATGGATGGGTCCTTATGCCATTGATATTATAATTGGTTAACATACCTTCTTTCTCAAGACTTAGATGGGGAATTGCTAGAGCTTCCTGTTAATGGCAGACATTTGAAGTATTTCTTGGATTAATCCCTAATTCTGAGGTATGTACCAAATGTAAAGTTTTATAGTCTTTTTTTTGCTTTGTTTTTTCTATTTTGTTGGTGTGTTGTTTGCCCTTGTTCTTGGCAGCCATTACGTCGGTTTCTCGGCTCATTTTGAAGGATGGTTCTAGTTTTTGACCGCCTTGTGTATTGAATCCTTTTCCCAATGGATATTTTGGCACTTGGTATATGTTTTTTCCTTGTTGCACTCACCTGGAGTCCTTATCCCCAAGCAAGAGCCGATGTTGGTGCCATTTTTGAGCTTGTACCATGTTGTCCTAAATTTTCAAATCTGTAACTACTCAAAATATGTTTTATCCTTTGATTTGATGGTCTTTAATTCTTCCCCTCCAGTTGGAATGCTTTAAAAATACTCACAAACTTGTTGGTTTTCCCTAATTTGAAATAATAATCCAAGTTAGCCCTTTTCTGTGCCCTAGTTTTTCCAATTTTGCGGGCTATGTTGTTTTTCCCTTTACAAAATCATGGAAAAATTGAAATTGATCAAATCATACTTGTTTGTATTTGAAAATCCAAATCCTAGATCGGGAATGTTGTAAAAACATGGTTTAGTTGATTTAAAATTGAAAAATTTGCCATCCTTGGTGAAAAAATTGAATTCTAGGGCATCCTTTGATTTTTTTGCGTTTTGATGGTCATACGGGCATCATTTTCCCATCAAATTCATCCTTAGAAGTTATTGGAAACGTGGTGGGTTTTCATTGGCCGAGGTGCGGCGAGAAATTTTCTAACTTATCATTTTTTGATTTTTTGGCAAAGTGGTAAATTTGGCTCCACAGCTCCACCTTTTTCAAAGTTGCCTACGTGGCATGTTTTTATTGGCCGAGAAGAGGCGGGGAGTTGGATCTCCTTTGAAAATTTTGGCTTTATTTTGCAAAATTTCCTGAGTTAAAATTTTTCTCGAATCCCCATAGCCAACTAGAAGAGGACACATGTCCTAAAAGTTTCAAAATGGAAGAAGGGGCCGAAGGAAAATTTTATAACTTTTTTCCTGTGTTGTCTAAAAGGTGAAAAATGAAAAATGGCTCCTCTCCAATCCAAGGGAGACACATGTCCAAGAGGGAAAAAAGGGAAGAAGTTTTTGGTTTGTGTGGGAATGCGGGCATTCAGAGGTCATTAAGGTTTTTTGCCTTTTTGGTAAAGTGGTTTAAAGTGAAATTTTATAGTGTGACCCCGACAAGGAAGAAGTTTTTGGTTTGTGCGGGAACGTGGGTCTTCGGAGGTCATTAAGGTTTTTTGCCTTTTTGGCGAGTGGGTTAAAGTAAAATTTTGGACAACGGCCCCATGGCGAATCACAGGAGGACACGTGTCCAAGAAGGGTCAGAGGGAAGTGCGGGCCGTGGAGGGAAATGGGAAATTTTCCCCCTTTTTTACAAAAGGAGTTAATGCAAAAATTTAAGCCATTTTGCCGCAAGCAAATCATTGAGTGACACGTGGTGGACAAGGCGGGTCAGGCGGGCAGGGAGGTAAAGGGGATTTTTTTCCGTTTTTCACAAAAGGGCTCAAAATCAAAATTTGGAGCGCTGGCCCGCAACGAATCACAAGGAGACATGTGGCGAGGGAGAAATCGGAGGTGCGGGCCCATGGGGCAAAAAAGTGAAATTTTTCCAATTTTCCAAAAAGGTAAAAATGCACAGAATTGAAGCGTGATCCCAATGGGACCCACCATGTGCCACGTGTTAGCTCCAAAATTCAAAGGCGAGAGGGTGGAGAAAAAGGTCAAAATTTTCCATTTTTCCAAAAATGTGGAAAAGTAAAAAATGAGCCCGAATTTGTTTCCAATCATTATTTTTGCCATGTGTCCGACCTTATCATAAAAATTAAAAAGGTAACTAACCGCATCTTCCATGTGAGGGATTGGATTAAAAGATGGATAAGATTGACGGTTGTTGTGCATCCATTTGTTTTGACCGCCATGGGAGCTCCAGGAAGCTTGGAATCATGATTTTTGCATCAAAATTCATCAAATTTATAGTGATTTTGTGTTGTCTTAGCCTTCTAGGATCATTGGCATCACTTTCATGACTCAATATTTTGATTTGAGATGTTTTTGAAGTAATTTTTACCCCAGCCCGAGCAAAAACGTGAAATGACAAAATCAAAAGTTGCAGAGGTAATTTGAAAGGGTAAAAAGGTGAAAATGATGAGTAGAATGTGTTTGCATGCCTCAATGATGAAAAACATGCCTTCAAGATGGATAATGATCCAAATATTTGTAATGATTTAATATTTTTGGGCACACCTGACAACCTGTGAATGTTTTTCTGTTTGATGTCATTTTCATTGAATCATGAGGTTTTTGTAACAAACTTGATCCCATGGCATATTCTTTGCTTGGGAAAGAAGGCTCCAATGTGGCATCAGGTATATAATGCATTTTTGAGACATACGAGAGGGGTTGGGAAGTTGAAAATCATGATAAAATTCTAAGAGAAAGCTCATTTTTATGAAAAAACCCACCAAAGAACGAGAATACTTTCTTCGTGTTGGATCTTCATGTATGTGAGTTGGTTACAAGTGTATAGCCACCACAGAGCTTTGAGATTGTTATGAAACTCTCCCTGCTGATGAATATAACAAGATCTTGAGTTAATATGTGTTTTTCTCGGGTGATATGATGTTTGTTATCATTTTTTAAATGCCTACAACTAGTTTTCATTGTTCTTGTTGCAATCTTGCATTTAAAGTATTTAGAAATCACATAGAATCTCCATTTCTTGTTGATAGTTTAGTGGCATTTTCAATCTCATGTTCAAGAGCCTTCATCCGATAAAGAGATAAAAAAATTTAAAATCACTTTCCTTGACTCAGCAGAGATTTCTTGTAAGCCTTTGGGGATACCTTAGGTGTGGTTTGATCAAGGATTTTCGTGTTTAATTGAGTTCTTTACTTCAAGATTTTGTGGTGCATTCTCAAAGATTGTGTGAAGAGTGCAACTTGGGATTCCATTTATGCCTCTTCTGGTTAAAAGAATATCCTAATCATTTGAAGCATTTTATCTCGATAGTTGTTTAATTATTGTAGAGGTTATCAAAGATCCGATATATCCCAGTTTGTCTTGTCAACACCCCACAAAAAATTCATTCAAACAAATTAATCCTACCCATACTACCCTACATTGCATTGTGTGTCAACAAAAGGATCTAACCCATCTACAAAAATTCACAAGGCAAATCAGGATTATATAATGTCTTCAGTAACCCTTGCCTTGCATTGAAAATATCTCCATGATCTGGGAGTGACAACTTGTGAAAGTCAGATTTAGAGTGTTGATCATATTTTCCCAAGGCCTTTTCATACTATTTTCATAAATTGAAGGATATCTTCATCTCCTTCACCATTTGGGGTTACAATATAGGTTGGCTTACCTTGGTTGAAAAGGCACAACCTAAAATAGTGCGGGTCGATCAAATCCTTTCAAAGTGCTATCCATCTCTCCACAAATCTGAGTGGCAGTTAGATCATATCTCTGGCTACAAAACGACACACATCATGATCTATATGACTTCAAGCTTCATGCCATATCCCTGATGCTACTCATACTGAAAAGAAGAACAAATTTGGGTACCAACACCTTCAGTGCCATATCCCCGATCGGTGTAAGAAACTAGGTCATGTAATTGATAAATGTTGGAAGCGTCATCCAGAAAAAAAGTTTAAAGTTTGTTAAGAATGATAGTAGTAATAAACCAACCAATTTGACCCTTCAATGAATCAGGTGAAAACTGAGTTGAAACAACCACCTAAATAGGAAAATGTGTTGAAAAAGGTGGGTAAATAGTTTATTAGTTTCATGTTTGCATAGTTGCTTTGATGAATGGTATGCAAACTAAGTAGTTTTGGAAATCCTGATGAATTGTGAAAAGGGAATAATTCCAAATTTATTTGTTTGCTTTGGTGTTGGTGAAGTATCCTAAAGAGAAAATAATCAAGTGACATGTTTAAAATACTTGGTGTAATTTTATTTTTTATGGTTTTAAAAATTCATCTTTCATAGCATGTACATACAAGGGCATGATCAATGATCGATGTCTATATTTGGATTGTAGTTAGTATGCTATTATTGTGCAATTTGTGGCATGTAGGCATTATTTGTAAGTGTACAACTTATACAAACTCTTTGTTTTCTATACATGATTTTTGCACATGTATAAGTCTTATTGATAGGCTTAATATTTGTAACTAGTAGGTATAGTTGAAAATAATATGTACAAGTTTTTCACTAACAAGTTGTGAATGCAGTTACATTTTCATTGTTGACAGTGGTGAGTGCAGGTTCACATTGTACAAAGAAGTATGGAAGTTTCAGTGTCATATAAATTGTAGTATAATCCATGGGTGAAATTCTTTTTAAAGGTTTTTTATTATAACAATTTTGGAAAGATTACCATGCTATAAACTGGGTTCTATGTTTATAATATGTAGAGAATGTGTGTACAATTCAATTGGGTAAATGTTCCATTTTGAGGTCAAAATGGTCTTACTAGGGAGGAGTGATCTAGAGGATTTTTCACTATATAGATCTTCCCTAAACTTCCCCAAATCTAAACCATGCTGAAGAACTTCTTGATACCTTTCCGATGGTATATTGAACTTTAAAAACGGAGTCTGTATGTAGATTCTATCACCGATCAAAGTTATGGTCTTAAACAAGTCAACCTTGGTCAACTGTTCAATCCGGATGTGACACGTGGCAAGGAGAAAAAGATGAAAAGGTTGTTTGATATGGTTTTGAGCCTTCGGTATTTGACTCACGTTATGGTGAAAAAGAACAAGAGGTTTAAATTTTTAATGGAGGGGAGCCCGATGCCATGAGAGCTATATTCTTGTGTTTCGATGTGGTGGGCTCTCAAACCATCACGTGGATGTCAATTTTACATTCTGAACTTTATTTTATATTTTGAATTCAATTTTTGCACTATGATTTGATTTTTGCATTGCAGGTTGATAATTAGCTCGGTCGAGATATATTACTAGCTCGATGGGGTGATCAACTCGCCACCGATTTTATCATGTTTTTCACATTACTCGAGTTAAATACCTTATTTTTGGTATCGGTTTTGTTAATACTACATTCCTAATGTGGTTCCAAAGTATTTCCTATTATCTCGGTGGAGGTATCTATTAGCGCAACACATTATATGGCGAGCCCAACATATTAGGTGGTTTTTCAAGTCCATCACTCTAAGATACCCCTGAATCTTTCCAGTAAGTCCAAAGGACCTCTCGAATAATGTTATACCATTCCCCTAGGTGATTTGGGAAAGTTCATTCATTCCCCCTAGGTGATTTTAGGAGTTCATTTGCAAAGTTACAAACAGTTATGGGAAGGGCTATCACTGGCCTTCCTAGAGATGGAGAAACCTCACAGAGCAGAGAAGAAGATCCTAATTGGATGTGGAGGTGATCCAACTATCTTGGGACATCATGGATATGGTTTAGGAAGATTTTGGAAGGTCTCGTAGAAGTTGGGGCAGTTTCGTCAGAATTAGGGTTCACAGACCTAGTCAGTGCACATGCCAAAACAATTAGTGAGCTTCAAAGGTGATTCTCGGAGCTCCGAATGGAATTAGAATTAATTTTTTTTTTTTTTTTTTTCTAGAAATAGGATTCCGATACCTACATGATGGTGAAATAATATTTATCACAACACCTTAGTGCATAGGATTTATAGGAAGTTTTTCTCAGAACAAGTTGAGTCTCGATCAAAATTCTAATTTTTTAGGGATAAAATGGATGAATCAAGACATGATAACCACAAAATGGGATTAAAAATTCCATTTACAGTCAGGATCATATAAAATTTCACCAAGAAATTCCACCGGAGCTCAAGTTATCATCGTTCCAAGTCACCCTCTTGGAGATAGTCTAGGAGTTAGTTAATTTTCGAGAGGACACATGTCAACACTAGGATTCTAGTGGCATTTTATGTCCCTAACTTCCCTGAGGTAAGGTACATCAGCCCTTGAAATTTTTCCCATCCCCTATGGGGATTCTTTTTATCACCCACGTGACCGACTTTCACCCCGGTGTTCATTTTGGAGCATCCATTCCCTACCGTCGATCAAGCACCATGTTTCACTCCAAGACCACAATGGAATTTGATGTCCCTCACGTCCCTAAGGTCGGGACATAAATCATGGAAAATTCACCCAGCCTATGGGGAGTCTTTGGATCACCCACGTGGTCGAATTTCAGCCCCTGTGCATTTTTGGAGCATTTATTCCTTGTTTGTCGATCAAGTGCCACATGTCACTCCAGGACCACCAGGGAATTTGATGTCCCTCACGTACTCTGAGATCGAGGCACATCAAGCATGGAAAAATGTTCTTAGACCCTATGGGGAGTCTTTTGGTCATCCATGTGATCAACTTTCATCTCCCAGTGCTTTACAACAACTTTCCTCACCTTCATTCCCCTGTCATCCAATCGTCGCCACGTGTCGTCATCTTGACCACTATGGAAATTGATATACCTCATGTACCTAAGGTTAAGGACATCAAGAAATGAAAATTATTCCAAAGATTATCCTTCCATGATTTCAAAAATATGAAATTTCAATTACCGTTTAACTTGCTTCCAAAGTGCTTATAGTTTGCTTCTAACATCTGTGTGCACAGACATCTCCATCTCCTCCTCTGTAACTCCTCACCATCATTCCTCCATTTCTGAACCTTGAACTAGACCTTCCACAGAGGTACTCCCCTTCCACTCCACAAATTCATGTAGGTCCTAAAGGAAAATTTGAGCAAACACAAAAGGAGAAGCACAGAACACAGAAGGAGAAAACAGAGAAAACTCCATGGCCATGAAACGAGAAGTTGAAGAAATATCCCAAACGGATGCGTGAAACAACAATATATATTTTTATGTTCATTCCTCTACCCAAGGCCATAAAAATATACCTTCAAACTCTCCTCTCATGCAACAGAGAATCCATGGCGAAGAAATCCCACTTCTGGCTCAACGAAGAAAAAATCCAATTTCCCGTCAAACCATTGGGTGAAACAAAGTAGAATTGCACATGAAGCATTAGAAGAAGAAACCTATCACAATGAAAGTTTTTTTTTGCAAACGGAGGATAAAACAAGAAATGAAAATTTGAGGTCCATTAATGGCTACCACATCTAGAAGCATTACCAGGTCTGAAATTTCAAAGTGTAAAATCTCCTGGACTATTAAGTAGGCGGGTTTGAAATTTCAGAGGGGCAATATTGGTAAAAAACCCATATCAAAAAAATTCATACCACATCAATCAGACATCTAGCAGCCCACTTTATAAAAATAGTAGGTCTTCTACATAGGGACTATTATTTTGAGAAAGTTAGCAACAGAAGAGCCTGCGAAGGAGGCGAAGAAATTGGAAGTGCACTACAACTAAGAATTTACCGTAATAAACATTTTTAACACTTACTAAAAATAGTAAGTGGTCCCATGGACACTTGCTAAAAATAGAAAGTCACACTCAAAGAGTAGTTTTGGCACAATGGGACGTACATGGATAATCATTCAGGGGGACATCATTGTTTAGGATCATTCAAGTCATTTTTCACAGGGAATTCAAGATCCATCTTAGTTCATTCAACTTGGCGAGCATTCATGAGATAATTGGAAGGAGTTTCACAGTGTGCAAGGAGTTCAAGATTCATAGTTTCACTATATTTGGTGCTTTCCATCGATGAGGATCAACAGAATTCATCGGGAATGACGTATCCTCTTCTTCTTCTCTCCCTCTTTCTCTCTCCTCTTCCCCCTAACTTTCTCTCATTTTCAAATGTTCTAATTCTTCGTTGGGGTTTTCACTTTTTGATATGCCATTAAGTCACTTAAAAGTTACTTTAGAAACATAATGTAAATTAAGTCGCCTTGATTTTATAAAAGGGACTTAAATATTTTATAGGAATATGAATAGTCTAAAGTTAGGAATAAGGCATATGGAGGGTCATGAGGAAGAGGATAATTCACCTCTCATTCTATAAATTGTAACGCCATTCCCGTTTCAAAGGGTTGGAAATTGATCTTGTAAACTCACGAGTGCATTGTACTTAGAGAAAGAAAAGGAGATAGCATTTTCTTCTACTTTACTCCATTCTCAAATTTCTTCCATTCCCACATTATGTACAACTTATGTTTAAGCATCAATACAAGAAGAAGGAGTTTGTAGCCTCTTTGATGAGGAGATTTCGAAACTTTGAGTTCACAATCTTATCTCCTCTTGTTTCCATTTACAGGGTTGTTTCTTCTCATAAATGCATGTGTTGAAGTTTCTAAATAGTGTGTGTAGGAATATGATTTCCTACCTGTAACATTAGTTCCCCTATCTCATTTGTCACTCCCCTTTTCTACTTTACAGACAAATTCCTCCCTATTAATAAATTACTAGCTTAGTCGCAGGGTCAGTGGAGTGCCCTTGTTGGATCCCTAGTCGAAAGGCCACCACAAAAATCCACTTTTACTGGCACATGTATATATGACAGCTGCACCAGTTAAGTAGAGGGACTTAGATTCCAAGAGCATTGGCAAGAAATCCACAAGTTTGTCCATCCAATTTTTTTCTCTCCTATAGTTTCCTGCACCCATCGTGGGGTAGATTTAGCAACATTTGCACCCAATATACGACCGCAAGGTCTGAAAATTAAAAAAATCAAATATTGAAAAAAATAAAAGTTCATGAAAGTTTGTTGCTGAAAGATACATTTCTAATTTCTGCACGTGACTTTTCACATTCCATAGTGGTTTTTCATGTTCTCACTGTAAAAGTTTCCAAAAGCTAGCTGAAGGAAGATACACTAGGTTAAGCAGGTCAAGAGGTGTTGTTGACTCCAATTTTGAGGCTTTGCAAAATCAACAAGAACGAATTAGAGATAATCCATACTTCTTCTCTCAAGCCTCCTCTCCATCCATCTCTTCAAATAGTTCACCTGAAAATCTTGTCAAGACTCCTGTTGATACTCCCCCTTCAAATTCTCCCATTTTTCAACCACCATTGGTCATTGAGTTCCCAAAAGAAGAAGAATTTGTAGAAGCAAGAGAAGAAATAGAAATGACAATGGAAGATGAAGTAGAAATACCTCAACCCATTGTTCCATGGGGAAGGAATATAGGCCCGCTTTCTCTTGAACCCCCTCTTCATGATCTACCAGTGGGTTCCCATAAGAACTTTCCAAAGTTCAAAGGTGACAACAAAAAACATCTTGAAGAAAACATCGTTGGTTTCACAACATCATGTGGAATTCTTGGTGTCCAAAATGGATATGTTCTTTGTGAGACTGTTCGTGGAGTCTCTCCAAGAAAAAACAGAGAATGGTTTTACCTCCCTACCAAGTGCATCACGTGTTGGAATGAAATCAAGAATGCCTTCGCAGAGAGATTTAAATCAACTGAAGACTATCAAGACCTCCTAGTACAATTGGCTCAAATGAAGAAAGGAGAAAATGAAACTATGAGAGACTTCGTGGCTCATTTCAACCGGTTGCTTTATAGGATACCTGAAGAGGATTCACCATCTGAAAACAACGTCAAGAGATTCTTCATCAATGCTCAATCACCAGAGGTAGGATTTCTCCTACGAAGATTTCAACCAAGGGATATTGCAGAAGCAAAAAGATTGGCCATTGAACTTGATGACGATCTCATCCTATCTGGAAAGATCAAGAATCCCTCAAAGGGTAAAGCTCAACATCTTAGAGATGAAAGAACCAATCATTTAATGTAAAAAATGGTGAATGAAATGGCATCGTTGAGGAGGGAAATATCTGAATGATTTTCTTCTCAAAAAAGCAATGAAAATCAAATTGTAGGAGAACCTCGAAGGCTTTCCTTGGAGTCCCTACCTATGAATGTAAATTGCATATTTCAAGAAATTGAAGAAGAGTTTGAACAAGAAAGTGAAGGTGGTGGTTACCTAGAAGGTGATGAGTTTGAGAATGATACAAAAATCAGATTCTATGAGTATTATGCAGGTTATGAAGAAGAAGAAGAAGATGCAATGAGTTTCTCATGTGTGGTATTCACTCGTTCTCAATCGAGAAAAGAGAATCCCCCTCCACTACTACAAAAGAAAAGAAGGTTGATGATCCTCCTGTGGTGACTCCGTAAAATAAAATATCATTTGAGGATCCCCACTTCCATCTTCCATGAATTCTGCATTATTGGAGCCTAACCTCCGTAGCAAGTAATAAGGCTCCCACTATTCCAAGTAAGTCTTCCAATACCTCTTCCAATTCTAAACCCAAATCTGCTCCTACAAAATCTAATTCCTTGAAATCTCCTAGTGTGCCATTCAAAATACCTTCCATTCCTCAAACATCAAATCCTGCTCCTAAGCCTATCCAGACTCCAAAATCAGTCCCTTCACCCCCCTTGTCCGCATCTTCTCCTTTGACTTCATACAATATGAAAATAAGTCCAAAGTGTAGATTACCGAAACTAAATATTTTCAGAACCATCCCAAACAGTTTGAGAGGTTTATTCAATACATCAGGAATGGTATTCTAACACCCAATGATGTAGCTCATCATCCTAAAGGAATACTACCAAACTAACCTAAACCTCCCTCACAAAATATTCTTTCTGAGTGCATCAAAGACCGATAAATTTGAACCTTTCTACATCTCTCTTCTTGTTGGAGAATATGTACTTGAACAATTGCATAATAGATTTTGGTGCCTCGAGACAACATGATGCCTTTGAAGGTTGCCAAGGCTCTCAAACTTACCATGAATCCCCATAGCAGATCTTATTACTCCTAGAGTCAAAATAATTCCCACTTATAGGGAACGTCAAAGATGCACAAGTGGCTCTTGGCTGATTTCCGAGACAAGAAAGTTTCAATGATGATTTTGGTAGTAGACATCCCATCTTCATTTGGAATTTTCTTTGAGTAGAAATTTTTGGTGAGACTTGGGACGAAAAATTCAGATGAATTGGTCTTTTACAACCATACCAGTGAAGGCATACATGGAGAAATTGATTCATGAGAAGAAGTGAGGTACACGATGCGAAATTATGGAAGCCCGTGAAGCTAACATCTTGTATCAAGGTAGCAGACAAATGAATCAATTTGTGCCAACCGAGGAATAAGAGGATATCCTCATCTTGATAGGTCTAGACACGCTTTCCTAGAGAGATTTTGAATTTGAAGAAGCATTGATGAGATTCGAGTTACAAGAGGGAAGCCTTAAATTTCCAGATGATGTAGACCATGAGGAAGAGGAGATGGTTCTCGATGATTTTCAAGAAGAAAAATCAGCTTATATACTTTTCCAAGATGAGGAGTTATTCTCATTCCCATTTGGGGATGAAGATGATCTCATTCAGGCCATCTATGGAGAGACAAAATCAGCTTGTGATGAGCTTGTGAAAGGTTTGAAATAAATCTCTATACAAGAAATTATTAGATCTGCAAAAGAAACTAAAGATCCTGAGCTCAGTCTCGAGCTCCTGATGCAAGCCACAAATCTGCAAGACAAACATGGAGCTGATTTGGAAGCCTTAACCAATGTGAAGGTTGGCCATATTGAGATAAATCTAGATGAGAAATATGATGTCCCTCTCAAGCCAATGGTTGGTGGATAAAATGATGAAATTGAGGTATTTTATTTCCCATTTGAAGAGGAAGAATATTTCCATGATGAACAAATTAAAGCAAGAAGTTTTGAGGCCTTTGAAACTGAAGCTCCTCTGGACAAAGGAGTGATAAAATGTAGTGATTCCCAAGATGATGAGGTAATCCCTCTAGATAGTTTCCTTGAGCTGAAAAATAAAGATTCTTTAAAGGTGTATAAAGAGGAGCTAGTAGGAAATGATGAAGCATAACTTCATGCAAGAAATATTGGATGTAGTAGAAGTTGCAGAGGACCCCGAGCTGATTCTTGATCTCTTCACTCATGCCATGGACATACAAGACAATTATGAGGTCGCTCCCAATCCTTCCACAAGTACTCAAGCACCTCACAATGGAGTAAAGGAAAAGGATAAGTTTGAGGTCTCTCATGGAAAAGAGGTCAACAAGCATAGACCTGGGAAATAAAAGAATCTAGAATGTTAAAGTAATTTGAACAAAAATCAGCTTTGGGGCAGCGATGAGATGCTCAAGGTGAAGAATCATCTATGTGGATAAACATAGAAGGAAACTGACACTATGAAACTGATTTCAAAGAACATGAAGGCAATGGAATTTCCAAGTGAAGATCTTGAGCATCAAGAAGCTCACATGGACTCACTCCTACAAAGTAAAAGGACAATCATGGAAGCACCTAGATTCTATAAACAATTGAGGAGGGGAGGCTACTTTTTGGAACCTGTCAATGGATTCAGAGAACATCATCATTTGGTGTTGCCTCTTCAGGGGTAAATTTTGAGAAATGAAAAGTGCTTCAGTGAAAGTGGGTTTTCCCCTACCTTATACCATAGGTGATTGCTAGGTGTGTTTCCCTTTCTATTGCATGTGTTTCCCTTCATGTTGCCCGTGTTTTTCCCTTTCTTTTTACGTGTGTGTTTCCTTCTTCACTCTCTCTCTCTCTCTCTTGTTGTAAGTTGTACATGAATCCACAAGGCCCAATGGATAAGGCACTAGTCAATATGTTGTAAGTTGAGATTCTAGGAGTTACCATGCCATGTCTTCACCGCAATCGGTACATTTCATCTCCCCATGCTAGAATGAGTTGTTGTCGTGTAAATGTGTAATAGGGAAATTGACAATTTCCAAGCATGACAACTATACCCCTGTGCTAAAATTTTCAAGTCTATCACTCCAAGACACCCCGACTCTTTCCAATAAGTCCAAATGACCTCCTAAATAATGTTATACCATTCCCCTAGGTGATTTAGGAAAGTCCATTCATTCCCCTAGGTGATTTTAGGAGTTCATTTGCAAAGCTACAGGCAGTTGTGGGAAGGGCTATCACTGGCCTTCCTAGAGCTGGAGCAACCTCACGAGAGAATAGAATAAGAGCCTAAGTAGATTTAGAGGTGATACAAAGGTCTTGGGACATCATGGAGATGGTTTAGGAAGATTTTGGAAGGTCTCAGAGAAGTTGGGGTAGTTTCGCCAGAATTAGGGTTCATAGGCCTAGTCAGTGCACAAGCCAAAACAACCACTGAGCTTTAGAAGGTGATTCTAGGAGCTTTGGATGGAGTTAGAAGTAAAAAAACATATACGGAAAGAGGATTCCAAGACCTACATGATGGTGAAATAATATTTTTCAAAACACCTTGGCGCATAGGATTTGCAAGAAGTTTTTCTCAGGCACAAGGGGAGTCTTAGATCAAAATTTTAATTTATCGTGGATCAAATGGATTAATAAAGACATGATATCTACACCATTTGATTCAAAATTCCATTTCCAGTCAGGATCATATACAATTTCACCAATAAATTCCACTGGGAGATTAAGTTATCACATTCCAAGTCACCCTCTTGGAGACAGTCTAAGAGTTAGTCAATTTTTGGGAGAACACATGTCAGCACTAGGATTCTTGAGGGATTTTATGTTCCTAACATCCATGATTTTAGGTACATCAGCCCTTGAAAAATTATCCCAGCCCTTATGGGGAGTCTTTTGGTCACCCACGTGACCGACTTTCAGCCTGCTGGTGCATTTTCTGAGCATCCATTCCCTCTTTGCTCGATCAAGCACCATGTGTCAGATCCAGGACCACCATGGAATTTGATGTCCCTCATGTCCCTAAGGTTAGGGAAATTGAGCATGGAAAAATGCACCCAGACCCTATGGGGAGTCTTTTGGTCACCCACGTGACTGAATTTCATCCCCCAAGTGTATTTTTGGAGCATCCATTCCCGGTGGTCGGATCAAGCACCACATGTCAGCTCCAGGACCACCATGAAATTTGATGTCCCTCATGTACCTAAGGTCGGGGACATCAAGCATGTAAAAATTCACCTAAACTATATCGGGAGTCTTTTTTTCATCCACGTGACTGAATTTTAGCTCCTAGTGCTTTAAAGCAACTTTCCTCACCTTCATTCCCTATGTTGTCTGATCACCGCCACGTGTCGTCCTCTTGACCACCATGGAAATTGATGTCTTTCATGTCCCCAAGGTTAGGGACATCAGACATGAAAAATGTACCCAAGCTTCTCCTTCCATGATTTCAAAAATTTGAAATTTCAACTGTTGCTTCACATGCTTCTAGTGCTTCTAGTTGCTTCTAACATCCGTGCGCACCGACATCTCCATCTCCTCCTCTGTAACTCCTCACCATCATTCCTCCATTGTTGAACCTTGAACTAGACATGCCAAATAGGTACTCCCCTTCCACTCCAAAAATGGACATATGTCCTAAAGGAAAATTAGAGCAAACACAGAAGGAGAAGCAAAAACACGAAGGAGAAAACAGAGAAAAATCCATGGCCATGAAACGAGAAGTTGAAGAAATATCCCAAACAGATGCATGAAAAAACAAGCTATATTTTTATATTCATTCCTATACTCAAGGCCATAAAAAATACACCTTCAAACTCTCCTCTCATGTAACAGAGCATCCACTGCGAAGAAATCTCACTTCTAGCTCAACGAAGAAAAAATCCAATTTCCCAAAACCGCTAGACAAAATGAAGTAGAATTACACATAAAGCATCAAGAAGAAACCTATCACATCAAAATTTATTTCATTACAAATTGAGGGAAAAACCACACCTACACTTTTGAGGTCCATTAATGGCTGCCGCATCCAGAAGCACTACCAGGTTTGAAATTTCAAAGTTTAAAATCTCCTGGACTATTAAGTAGGTAGGTTTGAAATTTCAGAGGGGCAATATTGGGAAAAAACCCATATCAAAAAAATTCATTCCACATCAATCAGACCTCCAGAAGCCCACTTTCTAAAAATAGTAGGTCTTCTACATAGGGACTATTATTCTCGAGAAAGTTAGCAGAATGAAGATATTGCGAAGGAGGCGAAGAAATTGGAAGTGTATTACGATGAGAATTCACTGGAACAAACATTTTTGACACTTACTAAAAATAGTAAGTGGTCCCACGGACACTTGCTAAAAATAGAAATTCACACTCAAAGAGTAGTTTTGGCACAATGGGACGTACATGGATAATCATTTAGGGGGACATCATTGTTTAGGATCATTCTAGTCATTTTTCACAGGAATTCAAGATCCATCTTAGTTCATTCAACTTGGTGAGCATTCGTGAACTAATTAGAAGGAGTTTCACAGTGTGCAAGGAGTTCAAAGATTCATAGTTTCACTGCATTTGGCTCTTTCCATTGACGAAGATCAACAAAATTCATTAGGAATGACGTATCCTCTTCTTTTTCTCTCCCTCTTTCTCCCTCCTCTTCCCCCAACTTTCTCTCATTTTCAAATGTTCTAATTCTTCGTTGGGGTTTACACTTTTGATATGCCATTAAGTCACTTAAAAGTTACTTTAGAAACATAATGTAAATTAAGTCGGCTTGATTTTATAAAAGGGACTTAAATATTTTGTAGGAATATGAATAGTCTAAAGTTAGGAATAAGGCATATGGAGGGTCATGAGGAAGATGATAAGTCACCTATCATTCTATAAATTGTAACACCATTCCCATTTCAAAGGGTTAGAAATTGATCTTGTAAACTCACGAGTGCATTGTACTTAGAAAAAACAAAGGAGATAGCCATTTTCTTCTACTTTCCTCAATTATCAAATTTCTTCTATTCCCACATTATGTACAACTTCATTTAAGCATCAAAACAAGAAGGAGTTTGTAGCCTCTTTGATGAGGAGATTTTATAAACTTTGAGTTCACAATCTTTTCTCGTCTTGTTGTCATTTGCAGGTTTGTTTCTTCTCATAAATGCATGTGTTGAATTTTATAACTAGTCCTGTGTGTAGGTATCTGATTTCCTATCTATTAAATTAGTTCCCCTATCTCATTTCTCACTCCCCTTTCCCACTTTACAGATAAATTCCTCCCTAGTAAGAAATTACTAGCTTTGTTACAGGGTCAGTGGAGTGCCCCTATTGGATCCCTAGTCGAAAGGCCACCACAAAATCCCACTTTTACTTGCACATGTATATACAAAAGATGCATCGGTTGAGTAGAGGGACTTAGATTCCCAGAGCGTTGGCAAGAAATTCACATTTTTTTCACCCGAAAAATTTTCTCGCTAACACCAGCCCAACAATTGGGCCAATTAACAAACTATGTGGCTTTTTCAATGTTTAAATCAGTAGTGGAGTTGGTAAGCCCAAAAAAAGGGTGAAAGATGTGGCTATTGCCATGCTTAGATAGGCTTATAAGTCTATATTTAAAAAAATAAACACCACCATCGCGGCCAATGTGGGATTTCCCACTTCCAAATTCAAAGTGGCATCACTAAAATACAAAGGATGGGAATTGAACCCAAAACCTCATGCTCCCAAGTCACACTCGCCACATAGCTCAGTGAGCTAGAAAAGAGCTCACCATTATATATAGAGATACGTGCTCTGAGTTTTGGGAGAATAGACAAGGTAATTTGTAGTCAAGCTCAATTTTGAGGCACTTAGAGTCGAATCATAACTTGGAGTAAAAGAAAAGTTGCTCTAAATTTTGAGATGAAGACAATGGTGGTCTTATTTTCTCATGAAGTGTTGTAGATTTTCTTGTGTAGGTGATTTTCCATCACAGTTACACAAACATACATGAGGAACAAAAAAGATCTGAGTTTTCCAAGCACTTCTAGTTTGAACCAGGCCATGGAGTAAAAGGGAAGTTGTTCATATTTTCATAAGATTTCTAGATATATAATTTTTTTCATGAAGTGTTTATAAATATCCAGTTATAGGCATTTTTTCAGTCGCATTTGCAAGGGGATCACATCGTGGAAGCACTGTAGGAGCCACAGATCGTTCTTGGGACAGTTTCTGCTATTTTTCAGAGTTCCTTGGGACATTGATTAGCTTATTTGCAGGTATAAAGATATGTTAGTCATTATTTAAGGGTTAATTTTACTTCATTAGATGTTGAATAGATCGATTCACTTTCTGTGAATCCAGAGACGTAGCCTTCGAGTGAACTCCGTTATCAATTTCTGAGTTGTGGTGTTTATTTATAGTTTTTTGGAATCTTTTGATTAGATAAAACATTTAAATTAGTTTATTTGATTAATTTATAAAGAAATCACATAATTGGTTAAGTGGTTTGAAAGAAAAATTTCAGTATCCATAACCCACATCAAACAACTAATGCACTTTTAGATTTGTGAATTACAAATTCAGTTTGAGTGCATAATTGAATTTAGCTTGTGAATTATTTAAATGGTTTTTAAAAGAATCAACATATTCACTTAAGTTGGAAAAATCAAATTAATTGATCAATGTTGATTATGTTAAATATGTTCATTTGAAAAATTTCTATGTACTTCAAAAATATATATTTAAGTACCATTTTCGGATCAATGTGTCGACTCTAGATATGTTATATAACTCTGATGACTAGTTTAAAGGACATGTATTCAATCGCTGACAAGCTCTAACAAAATTAAAGGATCCTAACTTCTACTTCAGATGCAATATATATGGTCATCTGTGTATCTCTGTTAATGGGAAGGATATTAAAATGTACACATTCAAAAATGAGTGGATATTTCTAGAGCAGAGCTTGAAGAAGTTCCTATTACACATAATTTATATAATGCTATTAAATCTAAAATAAGGAATTTTTTTAGAAAATCTCACAATGTTTATCTAGTGAGATCAGAGATCATTTTTAAAAAGGAGAGCTTCTTGAGGCCATGGGAGTTGTCAATCCTAACTTTTGGAATCCTGTAGGAGGCGCTGTAGCTGATTCATTTAAAAGACACATGGGTACTATAATTAATTTTTTAGAAAATCAGTTGAATGTAATGGATTTTAGATTAATGGTATTCTTCAAAAAGTCTTACATTGAAATCAGTTGGTTTCAGATAGGTAATGAAGGAATAATTTGAATTATTGGAAGATCCAATAGAGAAGGGAGCAATTACACTTCTATGGAAAAGGTTGTATCCTAGTTCCATCCTTTGTGAAAGCATAAGTGAGTATTTCCAATTGTATGTGTTTCACAAATAATTTTTATGATTTCTAGGATGAAATAAATAGAAGGTAAATTATTAAGGAGGATTACGTATGAGGCACGAGTGGAAGGTAGAATGCGCGAGTTGTTGACATTATCCAAGTTGATCGTAGAAAACCCATTTTTTCCGGGAAGGACTACATGTAGATGAAAATAAATACCATAAAAGAATATTAAATAACATATGACAATGGAGTGCCTAGTGTATGCTAGATCCAGGAAGCATGGTGCTTCCTAGAGAGGTTGTCAATCCATTGTTTAATAACAATTCAATGTGAATAAGTAACTAAAATAAATATGTCCTATTGTGATGTAATGATTTAGGTTTCTCATAAACACAATAAACTATATTTTATGATAGATAGCAAAATGACACTAAATCTAATTAGAACCAGGGTTAGTTCGGGCTATATAGTCTCACAAAGGTCCAGTAAGGATTTGGGGCAGATTGGTTGAGGTTTGAGTTGGTTCTCGGGTGATTGGGGAGCTTGATAGTTTCGAATATAAGATGACATAGAGAAAGATATCAATTTGGTGAATGATGCCACTATGGGTACAAAATTGACAAAGTGGTCAAGGAACCAACGTCGGTAGGGGCAATAGGTAATGAACTATTAAAAATGGGTTTTTAGGCTCTCTATGATTACACAGAGAGTGAGGGTAGTGTGGTTTGGGTCGTAATATGGCTGAGAAGACTCAAGAATACTAAGAAGGAGGTTTAGAAGGGTGAAAAGTATTGGGGTGGTTGAATAGTGGGTTGGTGGGAAGAAGATGATGTATGGGTAATAAAAGAAATAAAATACTAAAAGAAGTAAGAGATCTACAATGGGATAAGCACAAATGATTAAAATCATAGTACTTGGTATTTTTTAGATCATGTGAGTTGAGATGGTTGATGGTTGATCGGAGAAGAGGTGTTTGAGTCCAAAGTCGTGGCAAGATAACTGTGTGCTCCCATGAGTATTCCAATGCACTTGGAGGGAGAACCGCCACTTATCTTGCACCGTGGTTGTGTGTGTTTGTCGTCTAGATGCAGGAGGGCTTGAAGATTCATGCTTGAATGCAATAAGGCTCCAATAACTGAATGACCAACCTATGTAAAGGGTTGTAAAATTCTATATAAAGGAACCGATGGTGGTTTAGGTGACCGACGTCGATTAGGTTGAAATAGTCCAAGTTACCAAAAATAACACGATCTTTACTATTTTTGGCATGATTTTGATTGTTGGGTCTACTTAGGGAAGTATATTTCATGTGAGAGAAGGTAGGAAGATCTTAGAAGAAGTCCAATTAGGTTTAGGAAGAATTCTTAGTTAGTTAGGTCAAGTAGTGACTCAACACTGGGAGTGATGACTCGGTGCTGAGAGTGATGACTTAGTCACTATGAGTTAAATGCCCGTGGATGGGTCTAGGATGAGGTGTCAAGATGAGGTGGAGGTGTGAGGATGAAATTAAATTAATTAAAATAATTAAATTAATTAAAATAATTAAATTAATTAATAATGTGAGGATGAATATTAATATGGGGTAAAGGGGTCATGATTAGTTAAATGTGTTACGTTAATTAAGTTAAGGGGACCAAGGGGAGTGTGACCCAAATTTGGTGTCTACATTTTCCCTTTTTATCGTGTAGCTTGTATTACTAAGTGACATTGACAAAAATAGGAAGTTGGTGCTCTAGGTATGAGTGAAGGTTAGGTTGCCCCAAGTGTGGGTGGAGGTGATCCCCCTCAAACTAGGAACTGATGAGGTGTTAAACGGAGTCGGTGAGTGGTTTGATAAATGGGTAAGTGATGAAAACAAGGGTAGGTTGGTTATAGGTAAGGGTGATTTTAGTTTAGGTAATAGGTAGTGGAAATATAACACAAACATGTATATAATGTGATAAGGTACTAGGGTTAAGAGCTTACAAACTCTACATCATCAAAGGTTGATAAGTTTATCCAAACAAGGTTGATGTGGTTTAGGTATCCAAGGTATAGGATATGGTCCTGAAACAAAACTAGGAAAGGTGTTGGAACAAGAAATAGGTTTTTTCTAGGGTACCAAAGGTTAGGTCGGGATAAACAACACAACATTAGGAAAGGTAAGGTCATTAGGTTGAACACAATGAGTAGCAACATCGCAAGGTATAGAGAATAAATGAATTCAAGTATCACAATGGGTAAGGTTGGGTTCGGTGAAATAAGTAAGGCCGTAGGTAAGACCACGTGAGGGGAAAAAACATGCCCCAACTAATGAAAATGTTGGGTGATAGGTAATAAGGTCGGGTTAATGTTGGGTGGTAAGGCTAGGGTAAACTTGGGTAAGATGAAAAGGGTTTCAGGAAATCATATGTGGTGAGACATGGTGTAATGGTTTCAAACAGGCTAACTGATACCAGTTATGGAAAACCAATTACGTTTAAGGAAAACTAACCATGGTACAATAGGGCATACGATCGATGTCGGTTAAGTTAAACTGACATCACCAAGTCGGGGTTCGTTAAAAAAGTAAAAATCCATGTTTTACGGATTCATTATAATCTTTCCATTAATAAAAAGGTAGTGGAGACTAATTTCATCTCTTTCCGGGGGAGAAAAAGACAAGGCTATTTTCCAGTTGAGTTGGAGGTAGTTGAGTGGTTGGAGGAGCAAGGTAGATGGGTCCATGAGATCACTACGAGTGATTTGATTGGGTAGAGGACTAAGAGGGTGATTTAGGCATGGTTGAGGTAGGAGAGGGTGTTGGTGGGATGATTGACAGGAGAGAGGAGGAGATATTAAGAGTGGAGAGAAGGGCCTCGGTGGGGCTGATATATTTATGAGATTGTATTTTTATTAGATATGGTAAAAATAGGGATTGGTTCCCAGGGGCCATTACAAAAGTAGAATAAAAAAACAACCATTAAGAAGGAAACGAAAAGTCCCTAGGAAAGGAGTTAAACATGATTTATTCTTACAAAGAAGGACCAGACTTTATAGCAAGGTGGGTAAACTAGAGAGAAGGAGAAACAATCTCCAAAATAGAAAAATAATAGAAGTTCACCAAAATTCTGCCAACAAACTAGAAACAAGTGTTAATTTTTGGGGATCCCCATCGTTACCATCATGGCTATCTTTTTCTCAAAGCCTTTGTGAGAACCTTTATCATTAATATCATCCTCCATCTCATCCTCGGAGTTGTTGATGCGCAAGTTAAAAATCCTTCTTTTGGTGCCTTCCTCCATCCTTCTAAGTACTGAACCTTACTGCTCAAATCCTCTAAACCCTTTAAATTTCCATCCATGTCATATTTTCTTGAAGTGCTCATTTCCCCATGACCAGCCTCACCCATATCTTTACCAAAATCTTCCCTAAAAATTTACAATTGTCGGTCTTCATCTTAGTGAGGCAGTCAGCAAGAGTGAGGTCATCCTCGTCTGCATGATCTTTCAGGGGAGAACACAGAGCATGTTTCCCATTTTCATACATCAGAAGAATGAGCCCTTTGTGTAGAGGTGAATCCACTTTCTCTTGCTGGAAAGCCACTAAGGAGTTAGTCAGCGACATATATAGAAAGAAGGGAATGCTCACCATGACCTTATGGTGGAACATGTTCAGAAGGGTCAAATGGTGAGTATATATTTTTCTATATTTACCCTCCAGAGTGATGTACTTCATAATATGGAGGCACACCTCTCTTCAAATACCCAGAATGCATGACTTAGCAATACCATCCGTAAAGTAAGAACATCTTTCCATGCCAACAAAGAACCGCTCAATTTCCTGTTCTCTACGGGTTCTATCCTTGAAAATTTTAAGCCCATCCATTTTCATTTCCATAACCAGGAAATGGAGGACTCAGACACCTTGATTTCCATCCCTCTAACAAAAACTTATCCACTTTCCAAGCTTTGCTGAAATCCTTAGACAGAGAGGGATCATGACCATGTAATTTGGAAATGAAATTGTTGAAATCCCCAATCCTAATCCTATTCCACAGAGGCTGATTACACACATCAATGTTATGGCTAGTAGGTTCAACACAAATCCTATCACCCCCCATATTCACCAGACTGAGCTTCTTCTGATTGCTACAAAAATTCAACAAGAGACCTTCTTTCACACTGGTAAAATCTTGGAAGACAAGATATTAAGTAAGTGTCACCGCCACCATTCTCACTCGTGCCAACATTATAAAACTTAGTGCCCTCTATCTCTACTGATGGTCTCATTAATATCCATGGGTAATATATCAACTTTACACCATAGCTTATAATCATTACAATGGATGCCATAATTGGCCATCTTATCCACACATTTGTTCCCTTGACGAAGGGTATGATTATAAGAAATGCTATAAAAAAATTAGATATTTCCTTAACATCATTGAGGATATTACTTATGGCCCAATTAATGGAACCTTTGTTATTAAGGGCATTAATGATGAGGAGAGAGTCACCTTTGATCTGGATGTCCTTGAAGCCTTTTTCTTTAGCAAGCAGAACCCCCCAAAGAAGAGCTCTGGCTTCCACCATGTTATTTGTTTGTCAACCTAAAGGACCCACATAGGCAAACATCTAGTCTCCATCACTATTCCTTTATGAGATTGTATTATGATTTTGATTTTGATATATATATCGGCTTGTGTGCCAAATATTTTTGAGATTATATATGAGAGTTTTGAGACACTTGTATCCTTGTGTACATATGTATTGATACACAGACATTCCTCTTTATATAGTTGATGATTATTATTGGATGGATGATGTAATCTCTTTAATTTCCATTGTTATTATGTATTATGGAAACTAGGTGAGTCAGGCATGGTTGAGTCTAGGTCATGTAGGCATGGTCGAGTTAGGTGTAGGCATGATTGAGTCAGGTATAGGCATGATGGAGTCAAGTATAGGCATGGTTTGGTCCGTATAGGCATGGTGGAGTCGGTATATAGGCATGGTGGATTCAGGTATAGGTATGGTGGAGTTAGGTATAGGTATGGTTTGGTCAGGTATAGGTATGGTTTGGAGTCAGGGTAATTTCCAAGTTATTGATTTTATGGAAATAATGTGTTGTATGTATGTTGTGTTTAAATTTATGAGTAATTAATATCATGGAAATATGAAATGATTTAAGTAAAATATGGTTGTGGTGATAAAATGGTAGGTATGTATGTTTCTATGATATATTAATTTCCAAGTTTTTGTGTAAATGGAAACTAACTAGGGTAGAATGTGAATGTAAAGGGGGAAAATTGGTTAGGGGTAAAAGTGGTCAAGCTAAGATCTAAGGTACCCATGCCTCGTAGTCTTTGCCTACATAGCCCCAGTGAAAAGGGGCCTCAGGTCGATGTAGTTCTCCCATAAGCTAGGGAAGAATATGATAAGGGAGATGAATGGGTCGGTAGGTTTTAGGCATGATTGAGTTAAGGTAATTTAGGCATGGTTGAGTTTAGGTCATTTAGGCATGGTTGATTTTAGGTCATTTAGGCATGGTTGAGTTTAGGTTGAATAGGCATGGGTGATTGTGGATTGAATAGGCATGGTTGAGTGTAGGTTGAAATAGGTGTGGGTGATTTTGGTGGGAGAGGAATTCCTAGAATGTAGGTGTCAAAGGTCTAGTCCTGTGTAGTAGAATCAATAAGTAAGAAAAGGGGTGAATGGTAAGAGGAGACAAAAAAAGCCACCTAATTGGTAAGAACCATTATGAGTCTATCATACCAAATATTGCTTTATAAATGTAAGACCCTAAAGGTGCTGCATAATTGAATATTCTAAGGGTGACATAAGTTATATGATCATGAAATGTGGCATTTGTGGCATGTCCCTTGAGTAGGTAGAATATTAAAAAATAAATACGGTGAGGTGAAATGGGTTGTTTTAGCGTAATCTTGGTGGGAGACAACATGCCTCTTTTACAAGATACCCAAGACAAAAATAGGTAAGTCCATGATGAAAAAGTTATTTTTTTCTTTTTGCTTTTGTTTTATAGACTGATTGATGTGGGAAGTCTATGTGGGATGAATAGAATATCTCCTTGAGGTCTTTGTGAAGTTGATCGATGCGGGAAGCTTTAGAATATTTTTATTTTAATTTTTTAGAAATAGTCTTCTTTTTGTGATAGACTATGTACAATAGGGATATCTTTTTATAGCTATCCTTCAAGGGAGAAGTCTATTTATAGCAGAAAGAGGGAAAGATAGATGTCCTTTTAGAGGGAGTCATCTATTTACAAGAAGTTTGACTCAAGGAGTTTGAATTTGAAAATCCCGTATATTACTTGTGAATTTTTTTGGGACTTTTAGGTCATGGACAAGACTATAAAGGAGTATAGGCTTCTTTTATGAAGACAAAACCATAGCACACAAAGGTTAGCTATGAAAGAGAGGTTTTAAGGGATGAATGACCATGGGATTCCATCCTAAAAAGGATGAAAAGTATCCATGAGAATCATGCCATGAGTAGAGCCATGGTACTCATATTTAAGATAAGGCTGAAAGGTGATGGATAATCACACAATTCTGGTGTAGTCATTGGTCCTTAAAAGAGGTAGATGGAAGGTGAATGGGTACTCAAGGGACGAGATTGTAATAGATAAAATGTGATATAGTACTTGATTCAATAATAGAATGGTAAAATATGCAAGGCATTGAGGGGCTCAGTTTGGGTTTACCTTCAAGTGAAGATAAACGATAAACACTTGATCCATAGGCATGAGTAATGATATAGGGTCCAAGCTAATTAGGAGTGAATTTTCCCCATTTAATTTTCTCTCGCTTTTTTTACATGTTGATTTTCCTTCAGATGAGGTCACCAACCTTGAAGGTTCGTTCTTGGACATGTTTATCGTAGGCACGTTTGATACATTTTTGGTATATTTGAAGGTGATTGAGAGCATTTAGATGGAATTCATCTAATAACTCAAGATATGCCAAACGGTCTTGGAAAAAATCATCATCGTTGAGCATATCTTTGAGTGAGATATGAAGAGATGGAATTTGGACTTCAAGATGCAAGACAACCTCTATACCATAGATGAAAAAGAGAAAGGTGTGGCAATAGTTGAGGAGTGAATATTAGTGTGATAATCATATAAGGAAAAAGGAATGTGTGTGTGCCAATCCTTACCAGTATCATCAACCAATTCCATAAGGATTTTATTTAGGTTTTTTTAGTCAATTCAGCTTCACCATTTGTTTGAGGATAATAAGGTGAAGAAAAACTAAATTGAATGCCAAAGGTGTCATAGAGTTTCCGTACGGTTTTATTTTTGAATTTTTTTATGTTATTAGTGATGAGGCGGTGAGGAACACCAAAGAGAAAAATGATGTGATGGTTGATGAATTCATTGATTTTCTCATCTTTTGTAGAAATAAGAGGTACGAATTCCACCCATTTAGTGTAATATTCGGTAGCGGTAATAATCCATTGATGACATTGGGAAAAATGAGGGTTAATCTCTCGACAAGATCCAAACCCCATTGAGAGAAAGTCCAAAGGTCTCATGTTAACTGTAATGCGTGACTAGGGGTGTGATGAATATTAACATGTTGGTGACACTTCACATAACGCTTGGCATAGTAAGAAAAATCATGGTTTAGGGTTAGTTTGTAATAGCCAAGGTGAAGGATGCATTTAGCGACTGTTAAGCCACTAAAGTGACCCTTGCAAATTCCATCATGAACTTCCTTGATGGTGTATGGAACTTCAGAATTTGTAAGGCATCGTAAGAGGATAACACCAAATATGCATTTATAGAGAAGACAACCAATGATGACATAGTGAGAGACACTTTTGAGGAATGATCCTTGTCTAATGTGAGTAATATCTAAAGGCATAATTGAAAGGGAAAGGTATTCAATGAACTACTTATACTAAAGGTCATGTGGGTTAGTTTCAATGTGTCCTACAAAGTTAACGTCTTGGAATAGGTAAGAGGGGAATTGCAACCTTTATATTATGATTAATATTTTTGAGTCGAGGGAAAAGTAGGTATTTGAAAATGAAGGCAAGCTATGGTGTCTAAAAATTTATTAGTGGAATGCGGGTGGTTTGAAGTTCATAATGGTCAAAGGTAGTCAAAATCATGTCAACATGATGTTTATACTTTTTAAGTATCTCATTACGACACTGGTATATACCATTAACTTGGTTCACAACCAGTTGAGAGTTGCCAAAGATACTAATTGATTTAACATCTAAGGCTACGGAGGTTTGAAGACCTAACACGATTGCTTCATATTCGGTGATATTGTTAGTATAATCAAAATCTAGTTTTCAAGATAATGGAATAGGCTCATCATCAAGAGGAATGAGGATAACTCCTACACCACCCCCACACTGACATTTAGAACCATCAAAGAATAAATTTCATCTAGTAAATAGTATCATTTAAGGAGAGGGTAGTGATGGATTCATCAGGGAAGTCAAAGTTAGAAGATTGGTTTCCGGAGAGAGGTGTGTCTGCGAGTTGGTCAAAAATGGTTTTTCCTTTGACATTTTTGATGGATGAATTTGAGATCTAGGTCTGTAAGAATCATGAGCTAATGTGCAAATACATTGATGTTGGTAGGGCTTAGTGTACATGTAATGTAAGGGGTCAGTATTGGTGATAATGAAGGTTTTGTGGTTGAGTAGGTAATGGTGAAGTTTAGTCATGACAAAGACTAATGCTTGGTATAGTTTTTGGAATGAGTATATCTATTTTTAGTCTAAAAATGTACTCCTTATATAATAAACCACTTGCTCCTTGTGTTTCTCATCATGATGAGTGAGCATGACACCCAATGAATTATCAATAGTAGAAATGTAAAGGTAAAATGGTTGGTCATCCTTAGGTGGAATGATCACAAGTGTTTGGAGGAGGTATTTTTTTAAGGCATCAAAGGAAATTTGGCATTCATTATCCCATTTGAAGGAGACATCCTTTTTGAGAAGATGATGAAATGGATGACAACGGTGAGAAAGGTGAGAAATAAAGAGACAAATATATTGCATCTTGCCTTACAAACTACAAAGTTGATGAAGGTTAGTAGATGGAGGAATCTTGAGAATAGCCTTTATTTTAGTAGGATCAACTTCAATTCCATGCAAAAGAAATGATAAAACCAAGTATATTTCCTGAGAGAACAGTGAAGACACACTTCTTAGGTTGAAGGCGAATGCCGTGTTTGATGAGATACGATCAAAGACAACCTTAAGGACGTCAAGGTGTTTAGCCCAATGTTTAGATTTCAAAAGAAGATCTTTAACGTAATCTTCCAATATCCTATGCATGATGTCCTGAAATATATAAGGCATACCCCATTGATAAGTATCACCTGCGTTTTAAGGCCAAAGGGCATGACATGATAGCAAAAGGTCCCCCAAGGAGTGATGAAGGAAGTTTTGTGTAGATCTTATGGGAAAGTAATATTTGGTTATAACTTGAGAAATTGTCCATGAGTGATAACATCTCATGGCGGCAGTAAGATCAACTAGTTGGTCAATACTAGGTAGAGGAAATTCATCTTTAGGGAAAGACTAAGTTAAGGTCATGGAAATCCATGCAAATGTGAAGTCCCCTTGTCACTTTTGTGACAAGAATGATGTTAGATATCCATTGGGGATAATTAATGGGTAGAATGAAGGAAACTAAAAGGAGGTGTTGGAGTTCTTCTTTGACAAGAAGGGTAATGCGAGGATGAATTTTTGCAGCTTCTGTTTCATAGGTTTGGCATCAGGAATGGTTATGATATTGTGGACCACAATGTTTGGGTCAATACCAGGCATATTAGCATAGGACCAAGAAAAAGCGTTCTATGATCTCGGAGGAAAGAAGTGAAAGATTTCTATTTAGCAACATCTAAACATTAGCCTATTTTGAGAATGTGTCAGTCATCCTATTGAGTGTGAATGTTGATTTCATGGTCAATTCATTGAACATGGTTTGCGTCTCGAAGGTAATGACCGGTGAATATAAGAATATTCCGCACCAAGGTATGTGAGAATAGACTCATCATCCTGACATTGAATGACGTTAATAGAAGGAAAATTGTCATTGATCATTTCAAGATAAATGAAAGGAAGAGAAGAGGGAGCCTTGCCATCACATTGATAAGTCGAGAGGTCCTCGGAAATAGTGTTCATGAAAAAAAAAAGTTAGGAGGAATGGATTCTTTATCCATAGACTCTTTAGGTGAAGGTGGTGAGGTAGGTGAATGTGTTGGGGAATATTTATCATCCTCAATGAGTTTGACTTAGGCCTTCTTAGAAGGTGGTTTGGAAAATCCAATACCACTGTAGTATTTATTCTTACGAGTGGTGCAAGGAATGAAAATATGGCAGCCTTGTTCATAGAAACCAAATCTAAAGCCCTTCCAAGCACAATGTTGGAGGAAGGTGTGGGAAAAGTGGTGGTTGGTGAGATATTGAAGGTCGAGGAAAATGGTTGAGTTTGGGAAGGTGGCTTGAGTGAGTAGGTAGAAGCATCAATTCCCCCATACATTAAGTTGGTGTGAAGGTGGGGAGGACCATAGGAGAAACCTTTTCCTACACGGTGACCATGGCGGGAATGTTGGTAAAGGTTACCATGATCTTGAGGAGTAAGGAATGTGTCAATGTTATAAAGGTGATACTCCCCTAGAGTGAGGCATTGAAAAAACTTCTAAGGGTTCCGTAGTTGGTATGTGGGTAGTGGGAATGGATGAATCACTGGGCAGTTGAGAAGAAGAAGCATTGGATGTTTTATAAGTAGATGGGTTGGCTGATGGGCCCGCTGCAAAATTTGCAGTAGTAGTGGGAATAAAGGAGTTAGTTGTGGAAGATATAGTGGTAGAAAGCGGTGGATGAGGTAGTGGCTGAAGAAGGAGTGGTAGTGGTGGTATGTGCCTTAACTCGTATAATGATATCATTGGTCAATACAACATGTTACAGGTCTTGAAAGGTGAAGGGTCGGTTGGAATGGTATAGTTGTGTCCTTCATGTTTGAATTTTAAACAACGGTGTAAGGTTGAAGGAACACAACCCATGATATGAATCCAAGGTCATCCAAATAACATGTTGTACTAGAATTCCCCCTCTAAGACATAATAATTCAGGAATGGTATGGGGTCCCATGCAAATGTGGAGAATGATGGTGCTTCGAGGGGAAGTCATGGCATCATTAAATGAACGTAACATATTTAGGTTATTATGCATGTAATTGATAGGGATATGTATTTTGTTGTATGTATGGGAGGAAATGATGTTGATACTAGCACCTCCATCAATCATAATGCATCGACATGTGTATTATCAACGTAGATGGAAATAAATAGGGCGGGTTAAGGATCATCCAATTGAGAGGTAGACTCTCATCGTCGAGAGAAATTTAGAGCAGCTACTACTTGATGAGTGGTAGTAGGAGTAGAGGAAGGGGGTGAAGTGGTGAGAGATGCCACATGGTGAGGAGTGATAATGGATGCAACAGGCATAGGTTCATTAGGTAGAACCTTAATAGATTGCAGGACCTCAATAAGGGCCTAACGATGAGACTCGAGAGGTTTAGACAAGGTCGTACAAATACATTTTGAGAGGATACTGGTGTAATTGTTTAAGCATTATACAATGGGAAACCCCATCGAAATAGGGTATGCGGGTCCATGGATGGTGATTTTGGGTGCAGGTGTAGATGGAATATTGAGTAAAAGAATACTAGATGAGCTAGTTGTTTTACTCCTTTTCTTTGTCCTTCGGCTTGAGTGACAAATTGAACCATATTAATCTGTGGTGTAAAGGATAAGGTGAGTTGTGATAGGTGTAGCGACATGACGGGGAAGAAATAGGGTGAGGAATATATTGGTTTTGTGAAAGCAATATAACACATTGGCATTTTGGTGGAGGTTTGGCTAGATCTCTTATGTGGACCATATTCATCTCAAATGTTGGATGACGATAAAAAGGTTGTGTAGGTGGAGATGAAGTTCACTGAATAGGTAAGGGATGAGGATGTGTGGTGATAGGTGTAGTGGAATAGGATCCTCATCTAAAGATCATCATCGTTAAAGTTTTCTTTAGAAACATAGTTGGAGAAGAATAGTCTTAAGAGCCTTACAATTTTCCACATCATGCCCTTACACATGATGGTAAGTGAAAATTTTGGTATCATCAAACCCATCTGGTTTAGGTTTGAGTTTGGGTTTGTAATTTCTAAGTGGTGGAAATGTGATGATAAAGGTTTCCAAAAGGTTAGCTAAGTTTTTGCATAAGACCTTACCAATGGATCAAAATGTGAAGTAAATGTGGGTCTGGATGGAAGTGTGGGTGACTTTGGTGGGAGATTCGTCACTTTGGAGGTGGAATCAAAGGTTTAGTAAGTTTGACCACTTGTCAGGTAGATAGTATGATTTTAGGTTTGGATTGCACCTTCTTAGGTAAAGGTGTAGCAAGTGAACTAGTTGTTGAAGGTGGTGTAGGTTTAACTACCTCTTTGGAAGGTAGTGGGTTTTGGGCTTTGGTTGCACCTTATTAAGTAAAGGTGAATAAGAAGTGCATGATGTAGAAGGGAAGGTGGATGGTGGAAGGGGACAAGTTAGCCAAGGTGATAATGGAGGTGTGATGAAGGTTGTCGTAAAAAAATGTGGAAGGGACTAGTTGAGGAGAAGGGAATGACATGGGTAATGATGAGGACATTGGAAGTGGTGTAGTATAGAAGATAGAAAGGATGTAGGTGATAGAAAATTCATAATATATGTAGGTAATTTGGGTGTAACAGAGGATCATGATGAGGTGGGATGCTATGTTTTTTATTTACTCTGGGTAGGAGGGTGCTTTCCCAAGGTTGATGGGTGGGGACCTAGGATAGATGGAAGTGGTGAAGGTGATAGAGGGGTAGTGGGAAAAGCTGGTGTATGCAGCCTAAGGGGTTGGGTCTTCCTCTTAGGTGGGGAATAGTCTTTGTGATAGATTGTGAGGATGTGGCTAAATCTAGTTTGACAGGAGGATGGACTAGAATTGATGTTGGCATGACTCCTAATGTGGTAATGGGTCTGAAAGTGGAGTAAGGTATAGGTGTAGGTAAGGTTTTAGGCATAGGAAAGAGTTTTTGTTGGTAAAGGTTTAAGTGTGGGAGAGGGTAATGAAGAAGGGGCTGCTGCAACTGGCATGGGAATGTTGGGTTTTTGTTTGAAACACCTTTGGGTAGATCGTGGAAGTGTCGGCATGAAACATTTACATTTGAGTTGAGACAGGCAATTCAAGACATCCCCAAAGCATGGAATTTTCAACATAATATGCGATAGGGAAAACATGAGAATGAAAACAATGTAGGGGGATGATGTGGATTTGGTAGTAATCCCTGTAAATAATTTCTGTGAGATAGGGAAATGGTTGGCTTCAGACTGTGGGTAGAAGAGATGAGAGTATATCAACAGGATCCTTGAAATCCAATGGAGAATTGTCACCAATAAGAAGGGATGTTGCTAATGGATCCCCTGTGGGTAGGGGAGATGGAAAGTTGGATGAGGTAAGCTCTTCTTTTGGTAAAGAAGAAGGTAAGAATGAATCTCCCATGGGTAGAAGAGTAAGTACTTGCAGGTTGTTCATCAGGTTGAGAGGTGAGTGGGGAAACTGCATAGGAAATATGGTGGACTCCTCCATGGGTGAAGGAGAAGATAAGGGAGACTCCTCTGTGGGTAAAGGAGTAGATGAAACAAGTCCCTTTGTGGATGAAGGAGCTTGTGTAAGAATCTCCTTGATAGATGGAGTAGGAGGAAATTGAGCAAGAAGATATGGTATGATGTCAAAAATAACATGAACCTCACAAATGTTACTATCATTGGTTGAGGTTTCACTAGTTTGGTTAGATGATGAGGTGTGATTTGGGAATAACTTCTTGAAGATGTGAAGGTTCTGATTAGCTGGTGCATTAGGATTATCCAAGATGAGATCTCCATTATCTAACATTTCTTGGATGATGTTTTTGAAATTTATATAATTACCATCATTATGACCTCTAACACGATGATAGTTACAGTAATCATTTTCTTTGTACCATGCAGGCACAAGATGAGAGGGGTCAAAACCAATATGTGGTTTGATGGTGGAAGAGTGACTACTCTAGCTTTTAGAAGTTTTTCTAAAACTGAAGAGTAGGGTTCTCCTATGGGAGTATATTTTTGTTGCTCCTACTTGAACTGAAAATCCTGAACAGGAGAAAGATTGGAAGAAGGATTTGATTGGTTGGATGGATGAGATGGGCCGGATTTCAAAAATACTATGTTGGTAGATCCTTTTTCTTTAGAATAATTATTTTGCGGTTTGGAATAATAAGATGTATCATTTGATTTAAATACAACGTTCTTGTTACACAATTGTATCTTCTTCTCTTCAATGGCATGAATTTCAAGTTTTTGGGCCATGGTGAATGCCTCGTCAAACGTACGTAAGGTTTGAACTTGGAGATTTGGTGAGATGTGTCTAGTATAAGATTTGGTGAGTAAATTTATTAACTCTATTTGAGGCAGTTGTAATGTGAGTTGGTTTATCAGGCTCTGCCAACGAGCAAAAAAATTTGTGATAGATTCATCTTCATCTTGGCATGTTGCGTACAAGTTAGTCATGGTGAAATTCTTAACAATGTTGATAGAAAAGTGGTCTAGAAAATCTTGAGCTACCTGATTAAATGAAAATATGGAATTCCTGGGTAGATCACTATACCAATCTAAATTTGGTCTTGTCGAGGATATTAATGTCGCAAGAAAAAGCTTCATCGTGAGTGATCAGATAAAACACATGTTTAAAAGACCGCAAGTTTTGTTATGGGTATTCTTTTTGTTGAATTGGTTGAATTTAGTATTTCCCAATGGTTAGGGTATGGATGAATCAAAATGGATGGGTGAATGGGCTCATTACAAATATCTTTGTATGTCAGAGAGTTATGTGAGTCAGAGACAGATGCTTCTAATGTCTACATCTTGTCCATCATCATTTTGATAAGATCATTGGTAGGTTTTGATGACTAGGCACCCCTTATAGTATAAGGTGGTAGATGAGGAGGGTATGATGTGGGCAACATCCCAGTATGTGGTGGTGCCGAGTACAAAAAAATTGTGAGGAAGGAACATAGGCCGAATAGATGTAGATGGAAAGTATCCTGAATAAGTGGTAGATGAAATAGGGGGCCGTTGGTGATAAGTGTAGGTAGGTGGAGTGGACATAAAGAATCTCATATAAATCAAAGGAAAATATTGTGGGATGGATAGGAGAAAATGTTTTGGAAGGGAGTGTGGACTACCAACACCAATGGTGGCTGAGATGTAATATGCATATGAGATGTGGTGGGTGCAGATAGACCTATAATCAAGGAGATTAATAAAGTCATGGTTGACATCTTAGGATAAATAGATGTCAAAGGTGCGATAGATGCCATAGGTGTAGTATATATCGATGATGTAGGGTCAATATGGGAAACCAAAAGTGGTAAGGTGGAAGAGGGTAAGGCCAAGAAAGTAGTAGTTGATGTACAAGTGGGTGCGAGGGTAGGAGGAATGGACACATGCATGTCATATACAAGTTACCTTGATGAATCGTGGGTAGATGAATGAGTGAAATAGTACTCGAAGAGGTGGGGTTGTGATTAAGGAGTCTCACAAACTCCTCATCACTAGTGGGTATGGAAAGAGCCTGATTGGGGTCCATAGGTGATAAGATTAAAGGGGGTGATGTCTAGGTGGGAGTGGCTGATGGCTAGCGTGAAACACGAGAGCATTGGATTTTCTACAAGTCAAAACCATGTGACTGATGATAAAACAAGTATTTTGAGCTTCACTGATAATGCATAAACACAAAAGGAATGGAGAAAAATAGGTCTAAAATGTGTGATTTGATCATTGTTCTGATTGGAAAATTAGAACACGAGAGACCAATGTCGGTTGGGGTAAGCTGATTTAGGTATTAGGGGGTAACCACACTCGGTTGAATAGACTGATGTTGGTGACTATGGGAAAATGTCAGATTGGTAACTCTGGCAATAAATGGTGAAAACGAGATAGAACTGGACTTTGAAGGTAATATCAAAGACTCAGAGACTAGTAAGATGACCAATGAAAGTCACAGAAAGAAAATAAATGAATATTTTATGCTACTTTGGTAAAAAAATGACCAAAACAACCTAAAATTGATGGTGATTAGTAAATTGATGGCGGTAAGATGATGAAACCAATGATGGTGGTCTTTGGTCCGATAATGATTCTTGTGAAATCTATGAAAAAGGAAAAAGTTAATTTTTGGTGATTTAGGTCAAATAACAAGATCAACTTAGAGACTGAGTATGGCAATGATCAACCCTAACACACTTAGAAATAGTCAGAATACACCAACTATGATGGTGGAGTGTGTAGGGAGAGAAAAATGAAGAGAACAAACTCGCACCTCAAAACACAAATCAAGAAAAAGCTAACAAAACATGAAATCCTATGATGTAGATTTTTTTGTGGCTTATGCCATTTAGGACTGACTTGTGAATAAAGTATATTTTTGGTTACCGAAGGTGCACTACAGAAACTAAAAACTATGGCTAGTTTTAGGTAATTTTTGGCGTGGGGGATCCTTCTCTGATATGATAACTAGCTAGAAAACTAGTTGGAGCCCACTGTCAATCCTCTAATTGTGTGATCGTTGACATATTCTTCTAGGAAATATGTTGTTTAAGAAATGCATAATTTATTTTTAGTGATTTGGTATAAAGAGTGTGCAAAATGGGAACTATGGTACAATTTTTCAACCATCAATTTAGCATGAATTCTAGCATATAGGTTGCCCACATTTTAGATGAGCTAGAATGCAACATACAGAAATGAGATGCAAAGATTTTAAAACCTAAATCCACAATGAAATTATATGAGATCAATAATGAATATACAAGAGTATGTCTTTCACTAATGCAATAAAAATAAAAAGAAGTGTTCTTTTTAATCCAAAATACAAGTTTCACTAAGATCAGTAGGAGAAGAAGAATATTTACAAGGAGAATATTTTAATGTGAACTTTCTTTCAAAGATAAATAAACACACAAAGATTCCCTAAGAATGAATAATGCAAAGAACCCCAAATGGGTCCCACCAGGTGCCAAAATGTTTCACCAATAATTTTAATGCTTTACAGGACAAAACAGATAAGAAGGTAAATGGTTAAGGAGGAATTCCTGTGAGGTGAAGGTGGAAGGTAAAATACGCGCGTTGTTGACATTATCCAAGTTGATCATAGAGAAATTTTTTTCTAGGAAGGACTACCGGTAGATGCAAATCAAGACCACAAAAGAATATTAAATAGCATATTACGATGGGTACTTAGCGTATGCTAGATCGAGGAAGCGCAGATGCTTCTTAGAGAGGCTGTCAATCCATTGTTTAATAAAATTCAATGTGAATAAGAAAATAAAATAAATAATTCCTATTACAATGTAATGATTTAGGTTTCTCATACACACAATACACTAGATTTTATGCTAGATATCAAAATAACACTAAATCTAATTAGAACTGGGGTTTTTCAGGTCCGACAGGTCTGTCATGGGTCTGGTAAGGGTTTGGGCTTGATTGGTTGAGGTCTGGGTTGGTTTTGGGTGAGTGGGAAGATTTCTTATCTGAGAATATAAAATGACACAAAGACCGATATCATTCTAGTGACCGATTCCCATATGAGAACAAAATCAACAGCGGTTAGGGAGCTGACATCGGTAGGGCAATAGGTAATGAACTATTAAAAATGGGTTTTTAGGCTCTTTGTGATTGCAAAAAGAGTGAGGGTAGTGTGGTTTGGGTCGTAATATGGATGAGAAGACTCAAGAATACTAAGAAGGAGGTTTAGAAGGGTGAAAAGGCTTGGGGTGGTTAAATAGTGGGTTGGTGGGAAGAAGATGATGTACGGGTAACAAAAGAAATAAAATTTGAAAGAAGCAAGAGATCTACAATGGGATAAGCACGAATGATTAAAATCACAAGTACTTACTTGGTATTTTGTAGATCTTGTGAGTTGAGATGGTTGATGGTTGATTGGAGAAGAGGTGTTTGAGTCCAGTGTCATGGCGGCAAAGTACAACCTATGTGCTCCTGTGAGTATTCCAATGCTCTGGAAGGAGAACTGGCTACTTGTCTTACACTGTGGTTGTGTGTGTTTGTCATCTGGATGCAAGAGGGATTGAATATTCGTGCTTGAATGTAATAAGGCTCCAATAACTAAATGACCAACCTAGGTAAAGGGTTGTAAAATTCTATATAAAGGAATTTATGATGGTTTAGGTGACCGATGTTAGCGAGGATAAATTGGAGTCAATTAGAGTGAAATAGTTCAAGTTACCAAAAATAACCTGATCTATACTTTTTTCGTGTGATTTTGATTATTGGGTCTCCTTAAGGAAGTAGAGTTCATGCGAGATAAGGAAAGAAGATCTTAGAAGAAGTCCAATTAGGTTTAGGAATAATTCTTAGTCAGTTAGGTCAAGTAGTGACTCACACCTGGGAGTGATGACTTAGTGCTTAGAGTGATGAATTGGTCATTATGAGTTAAATTCCCATGGAATGGGTCTAGGATGAGGTGGAGGTGTGAGGATGAATATTAATATGGGGTAAAGGGGTCATGATTAGTTAAATGTGTTATGTTAATTAAGTAAATGGGACCATGGAGTGTTACCTAAATTTGGTGTCTACAAGGGTATGAAATGTAGTCGGAAAACGATATTGGGATCAGTTGAAGATAAAATAGTTTTCAATGCATTAACATTTATAAAATCAAAATATCGAATAGGCTTGATAAAAATCTTGAGACCTGCTTGAGATTGTACATTTCATGATATGATGTGGATACCTTTCCTTATGAATGGGTAATGGTGTATGGAATTCTCTTGTAGAGAGAAGAGAGATCAGTTATACTAATATAGGGTAGGGACTATGATAACAATGAAACTATGACTGAAAATCATAGCGAAAGATTAGATAAAAGTGTTGGGTTTTCAAGATAATTTTGTATTTGATCTAGCTGATATTGAATAAAGAAGAATGACTGTACATTTTTATTCAAGAAAGAAAATTTCATATCAGGATTCAGATTATAATTATGTATATTGTTATTTTTGTTATACGCCTGTTCATTTTTGAATAATATTTTCAATGTTGCAATGTGTTTACTGTTTAGATTTTTAAATGTGTCATACTTATTGTTCATTGTCTTTAGAATGAAAAAATTATAATTCCATAATTGGATAATTTTCAATGTTTTTCAGTCTTATGCATGAATATAGTACATATAAAACACCATATAATTTTTTTAGTAAATATATGTAGTTCATTATTTTGTCGACAAAGTATTTGAAAATGATAATAATCAGTAATGTACCATTTAATAAATATATCAAATACAATCGAGAATAATAGTCACATTCAGAATCAGTTTGAATAGCTCATGCACAATATAGCAAAAGTAAAAGTAAAACACCACAATCCACATTGATTAAAGTTTGAAACTTTCAATATTGTCATACAAATTGAAATAATTTTATAAAAGATTCTACAATAAAAATTATAATTTCACAATATTTTCTACAACTTTATAGTCATTTATTTACCCCTAATACCTTTACTAACCCCAATTGCATTGACCTATCACCCGGTGGGTGCTTTGGGAGCTCACTCGAGGAATGTGTGAGCATCGAGCCCCTCCTTTATGTGAGATTTGTGAGAAGGTCCCACCATTAATGGAGGATGATTTACAAAAGCAAGATTACATTCACTTATTTAAAGAGGTATAAAATGCAACTAATAGATCTAACATTAGTGCATCACAAAAGATAAAGAACATTGTGAGAAGAATAATAAACTAGATCTGAGCCATTAAAAGTCAAATTACATGAGGGTTTACACCCTTAAGCAAAATATATAGAATGAACCCAAAGATATATTGATTTAACATAGTTTAGGTAGCCACATTACAGTCAAAAGGGTCATCTCAGACCAAATATAGAGTAAATGACAAGGACCTAACTCCCACAAATCCTTCCCCATATGAGACCCTATCTATACCTTTCCCAGTTTAACGCTTGTTATAGATCCTAGTACCATATAGAGGCTTTGAGCATTCCTCTCAACCATTATCACTAAGTTCTCTAAACCCTAACATTACTACAACACATTATTACTTTACTTCCTATTCTTTTTGCATGCTCTCCGTCTATCTCTTGCCCTCCCTTTCATCCCTCTTCTATATTCTCTCTATATTATCCTCTATGTGTCTCCTCTCTCTTTTTTTAGCCCGAGCATCTCTATTTAGAGGATCATCACCCACTGTCATGCCTTCTCTCCTAAACAGATCACATGCGAAGTGTTGATGTGGTCCTCCAAAGGTGAATGCTTATCCTTTTGCAAACCATTCACTCTTTGCAATGATGTCTTGGGGGAATATTCCCCATATGGAATATCTTTTTCTTGAACTCTAAGGTTCCAGGCTAGCACCTTAACTACTCATCACGCCTAGTCAGGTCTTCACATTTTTCCTCAAGTGCATCTAATACCAAATATGGCTAATTCATTTAAATCTTTGTTTTTCTTCCCCCATACGCGCCTAGTTACACCTAAAACCTTCTTAAACCCCTTTATCCTACATGCTTTCCCCAGCACCCTTCTTCTTCTTATCCGGTCCTACACACACATGCCTTTTGGTACTTATCCAATATTTTAGGGCCCAACAAGCTTCATCCTTGAGAATATTCTTCTCTATGTGGTTCTTTCTCTTGCACTAAAGAACTTTCTTTTACAACACCCAAATGAACCGATATACTGCAGAATCTTCAATATTCAAAAGAAACTCTTTTTCTCAATTTTCCACATCACGAGTAGACACTAAGGTAGGATCATAATTTTTTTCTTCTTCAATAGTATCTCTAGATCCATTCCATTTTCCTTTATTATTCTTCTCAAGGTATTATTCTGCTTGTTTAAGATAACAAGCTTCTCTTTCAATTCAACTCTGTTACCTTTAAACTTTTCCTAGAACTTTGTAAATGCAAATCAAGCACATTAGCCTCATTTTTCAATTTTTGTACTTTGACTGCATTAGAAAAGAGAAAATATATTAGTAAAATTTCAAAAAATGAAAATAATACTTGAAAATTTAGTAAGACTTACCAATGCCTTATCTCGTTCCGCTTTTGCAATAACTACAAGGCCTTTGTCTCTCGACCACATATTGTGGTACGCTTGTGCTTCAACATTTAAATTCTCAATTCTATTCAACATAACATTCAACACTTCATCTTCATAATTATTTTCAAATGATATAGAACCAGACACAACCTAATTCAACAAAATATCAATCTTTCCTGGCTCGTTCTGATGTGAAGAATACAATATATTTCTTTGGTTGTGATTTTTATATCATGAATTTATTTCTTTAATCATAACTTTAGCCCTAAACTCCCACAATTTTAATTCTTCAACCTCCTTGAAATAATATCAATATTTTCTTGAGTGTTATCATCCAAAACAAAATCAACTGAGAAAGAAGTCTTCGGTCATCGATTAAGGCGGTGTCGATCATGACTCTGGATATGGTGTTCTTGATCTATCCTCTCTTATTGGAGAAGGTTGCCTTACCGCATGAATCATATCTTGGGGATTGAATGTTCCATGCTCCTGAAATCCACTTTCAATCCCAAGATACTCCTCATCCAAATCAATATCGTTCAACACCGAAACACCTCGTCCCACTAAGAGCATTTCCCAATGAAAATGTTGGAAAATCGAAGAAAAATTAAGGGTGCCCCTGCTTGAAGCTGGATGAGCAAATGAAATATTCTTTCCAGGGAACCTGGTCCTCATATTTTGTGGTGGGGGTGGTGGAGGTGGCATCTGCATTTGTTGTGGACGCGGAATTGGAGGCCTGAGACATTGAATTGTAATTTTGTAAATAATATGACAAAATTCAAACATAATAGCAATGAAAAATAAATAAATTCATATAAGATTATAAAAATTACTTTGTTGAGAGGATTTTTGCTAAGGTGTAAATGAATCCTATTTTTGTTGATGTGGTGGTTGTGGAGGAGTAGACTGAAAAGACTGGTAGGTGTGATCTAAAATTTAATTAAGAATTAAATATTTATTAGAATGTTGAATTTTATATCAACAAATATAAAAAAAAAAAAGAAACAAGAGATTCAAACCTAGGGCAACAGAGTGAGGTATTGAAGATATTTCTACCTCATACGTTTCATCCCGATGATATGATCTGTTCTACTTGGTGGTTTCTGCAACAAAGCAATATAAATTGCAAGAAATTTTTGAAACACACAAGTTTTAAAAAATTAATTACATTTATTTTCATACATTTTGAAAGTTGAAACATATATACATCATAAATTAAAATACCTGTGATTAATGCCTATGGTATTTTGGATGATTGAGTTTGAGGGTTTAAGGAACTCCTCATATTTTTAGTAGAATGTGGAGGGGTGTCCTCCTCTATTTGATCATCATAAATAGTAACAAATCTCCTAAACTAGGTGGGCAACGATTTCGATAGAGTTTCCCTTCATTATGTAGCTACAACTGCCATCTTATGTGATAATTTAATAGTAAACTATTAATTAATTTCAAATTTTAATTTTAAAAGATAAATATTACAATAAGAAAAATAATAATTAAAAACCATCTAATCAAAAATTGGGACTCACCTCTTTCTCTTCAACTGATAGTGTTAATGACAAATCCTTTAGCTTTGAATGCATTATTATCGGAGGAGAGGTGCCACATAAATTATAGAGAGATTCATAATATAAACCTAGAATAAAATTTGTTGAGTTGATGGTAACATTATCATTCAAATGAATATTTTCCAAATCAGATCTTATCCTGGAGGATAAGAAGCTACACCAGTCAAATTTCTTCCCACTTAAGGTGTAAACAATATACACTAATTCCCACCATGGAATATCCGTATATCGACCTTGTAAAATAATTATGGCTTGGAAGAACTACACAACGGCTGCAGAAATGGGTGACTAAAATCCTTGAGTTGAATCCCTCTTTTTGAAGGGTTTTGGGAAGTCAGTAATTGTCAATACGAGGAGAAGCATTTTGTTAGTAGTGAATTTTAAATGTAATCATTTTTTTAAAATTGAAAATAATGAAAATTTAATGTTGTAAAACAGAAAATAAACTTACAAGAAGTAGCAACTGCAATTGCATCAATAGATAATTGAAAACTAGACTCCAAATACTTGCATTCTTCATATGATAAAATAGCCTTCATTGTGATAGGATCCACATCTTTGTGTGGTAGTCCTGTGAGACATTCAATGTCATCAGGTGATGTTCCAAATGACTCTACATGAGATGGGAGTGTATAATGAAATGTGAAAATGGAAGTTTCATAGTTGAGTAGAAGATTGTTAAGTGTTCTATGGTCTGTCCAAAATTGGGGCATATACACTAGCCTTGTGAAACTGGCCACTTCGATCTATTGGGAAAACACATTATGATCTTCTAGAAATGTGTACAATTGAGGAAATACCATGATCTTGAATGAAAACTATATTTACTATTGACGCACAAAGGCTCTTAGGTTCTCTTTGTTAGTATCTAGATTTAATCTCCATCACAACTTGAACAACATCATGAATCTGTACAAGACACTCAAGGATAGATAGATGTTTTCTATGTCGTTTGTAGCTAGGGAGAACACCTATCTGCTTGTTTGCATTCAAGAATTGAGGGAGTGGATAACACCTTCATAAGGGTTTTGATCTAACCCTCACTATTTTAGGTTGTGCCTATCAACCAAGGCAAGAGAACTTGTATTGCAGCCCCTATATGGTAAGGAGATGAAGATATCCTTGTGTTTTGCATATGGTGTGGAGGAGGCTTTGTGAAAACATGATCAAATATCCATTATCCAAACTCAAAAGAGCTGTCACTACTAAATGATGGAAATGTTCTCAAAACAAAGCTAGAGCTGCTAAAGACATGATAAAACCCTGATCAACTTTGTGCATTTTTGTGAAAGGGTTGAATTCTTTTGTGGACACACAATGCAGATACAGGGGTATTGTAGGTAGGATGAGTTAGCTTAAAGTGAAATTATGATGAGAGAGATTGGGACAAGAGTAGTTGGGAGTCATCACCTTCTTTGGGAAACCTTGCAAAAGAACTACAACACCTAAACAACAGAGATATTTCAATGAATTTGAAGTGCTCTTTCAACCAGGATGTGTGCACACATGGATGCCCAAATATGCACTATTCCATAAAAAATTTGATATCCTACCACAAAGGCTTGAAGCAAAATATCAATAAAGCATTAAGAACCCCTTGTTAGATCATGTCCTAAGGTGCACCCAAAGGTTTACAAATACCCTCAGTTTGCAAGGAAGGTAAGATGAATTTAAATCTGTTTATCTCCACTCAAATGAATGCTCTTCTGAATGGAAGATTGTAGATGCCTTCAAACCCTCTACAAGAAATGAGACCATGCATGACCAATAAAGATCCCAAACACAAGATTGCAACATGAGCATGAAACACAAATTGAAAACATACTTGAAATACAAGTGCATGCAAGCTTTGCCAAGAGATAAAACCAGTTAATCCAAGAATTTGATCAAATATATCAGCAAGGGAATGTTATTTAGACAATATCAAAGCTTATTGATGGCTTTACAGCTGAAACCAACTCAACATGATGAAAATTTGATGCAAAATAGGAATTGAAATGGCTCTTAGGTAGTTTCTCCAAAAAGGAAATGGACTTCTTCTAGTTTTCCCTGTGAAAATTCTTCTCTCTTTTCTCCAAAATTCTCAACAGAACCTCTAAAATGTTTCCAAACTATATCATATACCCTATGCCAACTTGGATCCTTGCATCCCAAGCAAATAATATGCCAAAGGGATCAAATTTATTACAAAACCCTATCCATTTGATGAAAAATGATATAAAACTATGAAACAACTCGCCAAATGCCAGAGATGCACAAATATTTTAAAATATTACATGAACTCGATCCTTATCCATCCTAAGGTCACGTTTTTGGCATTCCACCATGCCAACATGCATTTGCAATCATTTTTCACCTTTTCCCTCATCATTTTTAACTCTACAACTTTTCATTTTTACCTTTCACGTGTTTTTCACGGGTTGAGAAAAATATCTCATGAAAAACACTATAAGACACTGAATCAGCTCAAATAAATGATGCTATTGTGTTTAGAAGGCCGAAGGGATCTAGATTCATATAAAATTTCATGTGTTTTGGTGCAAAAATGACAGTTCCACACTTCTTGGAGCTCCAATGGTGCCCAAAAATGAAAATGCACAGACCGTTGATTAAAATCAACTTTGAATGCCAGCCTTCCACGTGGCAGATGATAGCTTCCATATTCTTCCTCTTTGTCTTTGGATGGGGTGGGACACGTGTCCAAATACCATTGGACCGAGCCTCCAACTTTAAAAAATGCGTTTTGAACCTTTTCTACCCTTGGGAAAATTTTGAAAATTTTCCCTGCGAGCCCCTGGATGCGCCACGTGTCCTTCTACAGGCCTTCACCAAAACTATGGGCCAATTTGATGCATTTCACCACTTTTTGAGAAAAGGATAATTTTCTAAACATTCTCCGCACCCCCGAACACCCATTGCCGCCGCTTATGCCACGTGGTGGTTTCCTATTCACTGCGGAACTGACCCCTCCTTTTTTCCTTTACTCCTCCGCGAGTCACAAAATCCCTTGTGGGCCGCGCTTCTTTCTTTTCCATTTGAAACATGCCACGTGTTGCCCCCTGATTGGATGTGGGGCCACACCTCCAAATTTTCCCATGGGCTTATTTTTCACCTTGAGATTTTTCGCTAAAATTTTGCAAAATTTTCAACTTTCTCTCCACGCTCCAAACCTCTACCAAATTTAGGACACGTGTCCTGTTTTTGTTGGATGCGGGCCTATTCTTCATTTTTTACTCTTTAAACATAGAGGCAAAAATTCACAAACTCCTCCTTCAGCCCCTTCCTCCATTTCATCCCCGCATACGTGTCACCTTCTCATTAGGTGCGGGCCATCGGGTCCAAATTTTTCTTTGAGGTTTTGAGCCAAAAATTCAAAAAAATTCAACTCTTCACCTCCCTGCTTGACATCCCTATGCCACGTGTCACCCTCCCATTGGGCGCGGGCCCTCGGGAAAAAACTTGATTTTGAGAAATTTGCAAAAATGAAGGCAACAATTTTTAAGTGACCTCCACCACTCGATGCTCCATCTGATCCAATAAAATCATGCCACGTAGGTACAGTAGGCAAATGCGGGGCCGCAGGGAAAATTTTCCCTTCACCAAAAATTGAAAATTTGACAAGTTATAACATTCTTTCCGACTACACCCGGCCAATGAGAGCCTGCCATGTCAGCATAGAGTTTAAAATGATAAATTTGACGGCCCGAGAGCACGTCAAAAACGTGAAAAATTTAGGGAATGCCCTAGAAACTAAATTTTTTGACAGGGAAGGCAGAATTCTTCATTTTAAACCAACTGAATCATCTCTTGACATCATTTGCGACCTTGGGATTGGGGAAACACTTGCACAAATTCAGGATTTGATCAATTTCGAGCTCTTTCACGATTTGGCAAAGGAGAAAATGGTACAACCCGTGAAAATGAATAAATTAGGGCACAAATGGGGGGGGAACTTGGATTTTACCATATTTAGGGTAGAATAACAACAATGAGGGCATTTGAAAGCATCCAACTGAAAAATGAGTTGCAAATCACCAGCTCGAGCCAATAAAATGTTTTTGAGCAAAAGTGAAGCATGGAAAATCAGAGAAAAGTGTGCAAACCCATAAATTACACCAACATTGGCTCTTGCCTAGGGATGGGCACTCCCAGTGAGTGCCACAAGAACAAGACGTAGACCAAGTGCCAAAAATCCATTGGGCAAGGAGAAAACATGCAGAGCAGCCCAAAAACTAGAACTTCCACCAAAAACAGACCGAGAAAACCACACCAACAATGGTTTCCAAGGACAAAAGGGCAAACCACAAGCCAACAACAACAAAAACAAGGAAAAGACAAAACAACAACAAGGGCTATACAAAATGTACAACTTGTGCATACCTCCTTTGGGGATTTAATCCAAAAAGTGTTTTAAATGTCTACCATTAACAGGCATCTCCAACAAATCCCCATCCAAATCCTTGAGAAAAAATGTATTTTCTCCAATCTTGATATCAATGGCATAAGGGCCCATCCATAGAGCATCAAATTTGCCATGATTGCTCTTGTCTTCATGCCTACTATCCCACAAAAAAACCAGATCTCCAACATTGAAAGCTCTAGGGTGACCTTCTTATCAAACAAATTCTTCAATTTCTCCCTAAACCTGACATGCCTTTGATGAGAAGCTCTCCTTTCTTCATCCAAATCAATGATCTGATTGATTCTTGATTCATATGGGCCATGTTCTTGATCTTCCAACTGCTGGGAAAACTGAAAAGTGGATAATTGTAGGTGTAATGATAGTAAAGCTTGAGTTCCATACACCAGTTCAAATGGGCTTTTACTAGTTGCTCTTTTTGGAGTTATCCTATTAGCCCACACTGCAAATTTCAACTGTTCTCCCCACTTCTTCTTGTTGATTTCCAAGGTTCTTCTAATGATCTTGAGCAAGTTTTTGTTACTTGATTCAGCTTGCCCATTCCCTTGTGGGTTGTAGTTTGAAGAATATGTTAGATTTATCCCATATTCATTGCACATTGCCATCAAAGGCTTAGCTCTAAAACACATAGCATTATCAGACACAATCTTAACTGGAACCCTAAATCTGCATATGATATGATTCAACAAGAAATCCATTACCACTTGGTGTGTTGCCTTCCTAGATGGAATTGCCTCAACCCGTTTTGTAAAATAATTAGTTCTTCTGAGGATCCATTTATAACCAACACTAGAAGGATCTGAAATCTCACCAATAAAATCCATTCCCCATTATTTGAAAGGAGCTTCAACTAATACAGGCTGCAAAGGAAGGGAGCTTGAAGCTTTCAATCTTCCTGAAAAATGTTGGCAACTATCACACCTTCTAACCAACTGGTTTGCATCTTTGAAAAGAGTTGGCCACCAATAACCAACTCTTAAAATCTTATGTGCTGTCACTCTCCTAGAAAAATTTCCTCCACAAACTCCCCCATGGAAATCAACAATCAACTTGGGAGCTTCATCTTTAGTTATGCATTTCAAGAGGACACCTTCAGGGTTCTTCCAAGCCAGCCCAAGGTCTGTTATGACATACTTCTGAGAAGCTAGCTTGAGGGCTCTTTTCTAATTTTTATTTAAGTGACTGGGATAGCATAAGTGCTTGAGGTAATAGACCACATCCTTGTACCACTCAGAAATCATCAATTTGTCAAGAAGATCTGCCCTTTCTTCCCCTAGCTGATTCACTTCTACATTCTACAAATTACTCTCAGCCATGAGTTTGGCAAGACCTAAACCTCTTACCATCTTTGTTGTTTGGATATCCATATCATACTCTTGTAATTTTTTAACCCATCTACATCTCTTGCTTGATATGTCCCCGTCATATAAGATGTCTTTAACCATGGTGTGGGGAACATAAGCAACAACCTTTGAACTCAAAATGTAGGGCCTGAAAATATTTGTTGCTTTTACTAATGCAAATGCTTGTTTCTCCATAATTGTGTATCTCAATTCAGCTACTTGAAAGCCTTGCTAAAGAAAGCAATAGGCCTCTCAGCTCCATTTTCATCCTTTTGTAGCAAAACTGAAGTAATAGTAAATTTATATGCAAAAGAGAAGATTTGGAAAGACATCTTATAGTTTGGAGCTACCAAAACAGGTGCATGCTTGAGTGCATCCTTTATTCCTTCAAAATCTTAGATGGAAGCCTCCTCCCACTTAATAACTTGATCCTTTCTTAGCATGCTTGTGATTGGAAGATTCAACTTAGCAAAATTGGAGACAAACCTTCTAATGAAATTGATTTGGCCAAAGAAAGATTGAATACCCTTCTTGGTTCTTGGCACAGGCACCTTGCTGATTGCTTCCACTCTCTCAGGATCTATCATAACACCTTCTTTGGACACAATGTGCCCCAACAGCTTGGCTTTTGGCACACCAAAATGAAACTTCTTTGGATTAAGTGAAATTCCATACTCCCTACATCTGATCAACATCTTCTCTAGGTGTTGCAAATGGTCTGCTCATTGTCTTGAAAAAATAGTCACATCATCTTGGTAAACTGCAATAAACTCATTGATATAACCAGCAAAGGAAACATCCATTTCCCTTTGAAAAGTAGCACCAACATTCATCAATCCAAAAGGCATCCTTACAAAAACATAAGTCCCCCAAGGAGTAGTGAAGGCTGTCTTAAGTCTTTCTGATTCTTTAACAACTACTTGATTGTATCCAGAAACCATCCAAAGTAGAAAGCATTTCTGACCCTGTCATAAGCTATAGCATATTCTCCACGTCTGGCAAAGGATAGTTGTCCTGCATAGATGCTTTGTTTAGATTCCTAAAATCCACACAAATTATGATATCTCCGTTCTTCTTTCCAACTGGAACAAGGTTGGCAAACCAAGAAGAGTATCTAGTAGGCTGAATGATGCCACCATCTCTCAATTTCTTCAATTCTTCTTGCATTTTCATGGAAAGTAGTGGGTTAATAGGCCTTTGTTTTTGTCTAAACGGCTTAGTCTTGGCCTCAAGGGGAATCTCATGCTGAAATAAATCTTCTCTATATGCCTTCAGCTCTGAATAAGACCAAGCAAGGCAGTCTTGATATTTCTTTAAAAGTTGGGCATAGGACTGTTTTTCTTCTTTGCTGAGATGACTGCTCGACCAGATCTTCCTTGGTTTGTATGTAGCTCCCAAGTTATGCTCTTCCACATCCCTTGAAGCAGACATCTTTCTATTAATGATGCAATCAACATTGCTAAAATTGGATTCAAGTGCAACAAGACCTTTGGGAATGGTATTTGTCTTCAATTGTATAATATCCTTCTCAAAAAAGTTTCTCTACCTTCATTCATACACACCGTTGGTTCCCAATCAATATTATGAGTAGAAAAATCTCCTTGGCACTATAAGAATCTCAACACTTGTGCATCATCATAAAAATCTGCCAATGTTTCACATTATCTGGGACAATGGCCTTGTTAGAACTTCAACATCATATTCACAAAAAGGTGAAACGGTGCAATCATCAAATTTAGAACCAAGGAAAGCCACTTATCAGCGAAGCATTAAGACTTATATCATGGTAAACAATGTTAAAGGAATCAAACATTTCAATCAAGTCCCAAACAACATGCTTATATTGCTTCATACGCTGATTTTTTGTGGCATATAACTTTCTTACTTGCTTGACAACCAGCTCTGAATCTCCTTTATCAACAATATCCTTTACTCCATACTTCTATGCAATCCTTAATCCTAATAAGAATGCCTCATACTCAGCAATGTCGTTAGTACATTCAAAATTGAGCTTGAAGGAAAAAGGAAACTCTTCTAAACTAGGGGAAACCAATAGTAAACCAGCACCATTTCCAACTTTGGAGCAAGCTCCATAAAATAGTAATGTCCATGTAGATCCTACCATACCAAGGCACTCTAATTTTTCCATCTTATTCTCTTTTCCATCAGCAAAACCAATGAAATTTTCAACATCTACATCAGCAAACAACACTTCATAAGAAGCATTGACGGGATCTTCAATCAAGTGTAACATCTTCTTTTCACCATAGAGTTTGACAAGGATGCCCTCAATGGGAATGGTGGCATAGGACATGTCCATTTGAACACTACCACCAACACTCTCAGCCCACTTTCTTGACAAAAGTATACCCCATTTGGCGGGCGATCAACAATTACAACATCAAGTTTTAAATTCTTACCCAGGATAGGTTGCAAGTTGCACCACTAAACCCTTCACACATCCAACAACCGGAACTTCCCTTGAATCCATGGCTATACACTTTCCATATGTTGTTGTCACCTTGATATCCAACTCATTCATAACTTCTAGAGGCATAACATTACATGATGCACTAGAATCAAACATGCAATTGTGAAGCAACCTACCTTTTATGAGAAAAGTTGTGAAGAATGGATCAACATTTAGTTGGGAATCAACCAAGGATGTCCCCAAATATACTTCAGGTGCCTCTCCAAGATCTTCCATTGGTGGTGGTGTTTCAGGGATAGCAACGCTTTGAAGAGGAATCTCAACAACATTTACATTTCTGCTTGGTATACTCTTTTTTTCTTTCAATCCCAAGTATTCAAAAGCTCTTTTCTTGTGTTTAGGAATTCTAAGCAATTCAATAATGGGAACACTCACTTTAATTTGGCTCAATACTTGGGCTATATCATATGGAACATTCTTTATCAAAACAACAATGGAAGGGAAACAAGAAGGTTCATCGATGGAGAAGTATTCTTGGCAGCTGGCATGGAGAGGATTAATATTTTTGCATTGACAACAGGTTCTTAGCAATTGTTTCCCTCTAGGGTTATCTTTGGGAATGCTTGTGAGCAAGGGCATCTTTTCTTGGCTTGAGGACCAGCTCCTCTAACAACTTTACTTCTAGTATTGTACTCCTTTTCTTGACCAACCACATCATTCATTAACAATTGTTTATCTTCCTCTCAAGGAATACCACCATCATACTTCTTGATCATTAAATCCCTTAGGTATTCAAAGTCATTATTATGAATTTCAAAGGCCTGAACTACATCTACATCATGAGTTTGAGGAAGAGAAAGAAATGGTACCCTCCTTATGCAATCCCAAAAGGTTGCAGCGGTCATTGCACTTATGACATCTGTTGATGTTGCTTTGCTTCTTTGTGAGCTTGAAGAGCTGCCCATCATACAAATGTCATCATCCATTTCATTCTCATTATCATCATCTATATCTTGCTGGTCCATTTCACATGGCGGATGAGGAAGAAAACATCTGTCACACCAATCCATATCAGTAGCTTCTTGAACAACAACAACTCTTCCAATCGGAGGGTCGGGCACCACTCTATTCTCACGTGGTTGGGGTTTTCTTTTTGTAGATCCAATAAGCCCTTTACCTCTATCATCTTGTCTTTGATCACCCTTAGGATGATTGCCAAATCTATCATGGTTTTGAATTCTTTGCTGTCCTTGTGAACTTTTCCCAATTCCTTTCTCGCTTTGAGCTAATTTGTAAGAAATTTCTTTGTGACCCCCTCAAAAGTCTTGACAACATCTTCCAAATCAGCACCCTTGCTAGTTTGAGGCTTCTCGGGGTTTATCACTTCACATCTGTCCCTCTTAAGTGGTTTACCAACAACTTTAATATTATTTTCAATTTGAAGTGCCATGGTGAAATCTTGCCTCAAGTTTGTAGGATTTTTGTCTCTCAAGTAATAGGCTACCTTTTTATCAAATGCATCTGTATATTTGATCAAGCAAGATTCATCACAAGGCCTCAAAATTATAGGTAGCCTTCTCAATGTCTTATTACACCTTGTATTGAAATCATGAACGATATCATTTGGGTTCTTCTTGATGTTTTCAAACTCGGATAGAAGGAACCTTGGATCTGTTTTGTCTCCATATTGTAATATGAATGCATTACTCATCTCAGTCCATGAATCAATAGAGTTATCAGGTAGAGCTTTGTACCAATCTCTTGTATCTTCCTCAAGTGTATGGATAAACAACTTGATATACACATCCTAAAATTCTATTTCAAAGTATTCCATCATGTTAACAAAGAGTTTGAGATGCTTGATATCTAGTTATGGCATTGTTACCTTGGAATTTTGGTAACCTATTTCTCACATCCTGTGGGACAACATTTGGATAACCATCCATTCCTCCAAAATTTATAGGACCAAAGGTGTTTACAATAAATGGAGGTCTAGGTTGAGCCATATTGTTTGGTGGGGGTGATCTTGGACGTGAAACAAGGCAGATGAGCATTAGTAGTGGGTCTGATTGGAACAGATGACTGATATCTAAAATGATAACCCCCCAAAGGCTCTCTCTCTTGATAAACTTTAGCAAACTTAGAAACCATAAGAGAAGATTTAGGAGCAAGTTTTTTAAATACACAAGAAGGTCCCTCACCTGATGGAGAATGAAAATCAGCAAGAAGATTTCCTGAATCAGATCTACTTGAAGAGGAATTATAATCTTCAATGACACGCTGTTCTCCTTCAAATTCAACTATGGGGATTCCTTTCCTTGCAACCAAATCACCAACCACTTTCCACACTCTTCTTCCTTCTAGTTCTGAGCTTCTTGATTCGGTGAGCAACTTCTTAGAAGAGTCCTTGATGAAGAGGGATCTCCTTCCCTCCAGTTTGATAGATTTAAACAAAAATTTTCAAATGATAAAAATGTGTTAGAAAACTGGTATTTTCAAGATCCCAACAGCATGAAGTCGCCACCAAGGATTTTCACCTTAGTTGTGCAAGAAAGCACTAAAAAATATTCTGTCAAATGCATGCTATACTGGAAACTTGTAGGGATTTACAAATCAGATTTTCTTCTTCTTAATTCAACCAAAAATAGTGCATCCAAATGACTACCTTTGGGTATTTATAGAAATTTTAATAAGGCGACTGAAAACATATTTAATGCTATAGGTTGGTAGCATTTTGTATGCTTCTTGATCGACAATATTCTCGTATGCTATCTACTGGTAGAATGTAGAATGCTTCCGACAACATTCTCGTATGCTACCGATAGTAGCAAACATAATGCTACTAGATGATAGCATTAAATATGTTGTTAGATGGTAGCATAAAAAATGCAACCATTTGGTAGCATGTAGGATGCTACTGGATGTTAGCATGCAAAATGTTGCCGACCGGTAGCATGTAGAATGCTATTGGCCGATAGCATGCAAAATGCTACTGGCTAGTAGAATTTCTGATCCTCTCATCCGGTGTCATATATTATTTCTATCGTGTCATAAAGACAATGGATAATCCCAAACCATTCCCACAATCATGTTAAAAATAACCTATCGCACGAATCAACTTTCCCTGTAATTTTCCATACATGCGAAAGTCATTTTATAAATATTCACAAAATATTTTCTAAGGATTTTTCTAAGGGACCCTTAAAATTTTATCTCACAAAGTGATGAAAGGTAAGGATAGGGAAACGCGCTCAGGAAGAACAACTCATCTCGGGTGTGCTTGTGTTAATTAGTTTGGGGCCAATCACATGGTTAGCATAGTTAGCTCAAGTCGGTGGGTGACTCATCGAGGAGAGTCATGGAGAATGAATTTAAGATAGGGGAATGGATGAGGAGTCTAAGTTAAATAATTCGGCTTGAGTTTAGAGCTATGAAATTTTATCAGGTCGTCGACCTTGAGAACATGCTCGGGAGGAATGAGTCTCATATTTTAGGGTCATGGCAATGCAGAGATGTGCAATGGCAATGAGTTGATCACACACATGACGAGTAGAACAAGATGCTCGGACAAGTCCATAATTTTTCACAGAGAACAAAGATGGGACTCGATAAAGAGATTGGGCCTAAGTTCGGGATAGATAGGTCTAGTAAGGGTGAAGAAAGGAGTTTTGGAGTTTGGCGTGAGGAAGTTTATCAAAATTCAAGGAGTTTCCTCATCAGAGATTGGCGAGGAGGTTGGATGAAAATGTGAGCCCAAACTCTGAAACTCTAAAGTATAAATTTTAGACTTTGGGTTTCAAGATTTGGGCAAGTTAGAGATTATTAGTAATGGCAATTTTTTTCTGAGGTGTAATGTATGAACACTGATGTCCAATACATCGGAGTTTTGGGACTCATATTTTCAAGGTGTTTGGTGGGCAAGTTTCCCGAGTCAATGACAGGTGGTTGGTAATTCCAAGAAAATTAGGTGATGCCGCATGGCTTAGGACATCACCAAGTCATTAGATTTGGAGAGTTAATTAAAGGAAGGGCCGATAGAGTGCCGAGATGGCCCAAAAGCATAAGGATCATGAATAAATAACTCGAGAGGCGAGCCAATACCGAGGTAGGAGGAGTTAAAAAATATGGCCATCAACGCAAAGAGTTAGGGGTGGTTTCAATATTATTAAGTGCCATACTGACAAGATTAAGTACCATGTTGACTTGGTCAATGGTTTAAGGTGGAGCAGTTTTTAAGGAGCTCACTGAGGACATGCCACATAACTCGGTTAATAAGTAGAGGTCGGTGGAAGAAATGAAATCTGGGAGGTTAAATTATGGAATCTACCATGAAAATAATGCAAGGGGCTTGCAACCATCTCGCCAATATGGATGGTGAGCCATCCGTCGATTTAGCATCCAAAAACCTCCCCCATGTAATTTTCAACTTGTGGGTCTTACCAATGGACCTAGTATGAACTCTAAAGATTTTTTAAATATTATTTTTAAATAAATGGAGAAAAATTCAAATCTTTGAATTTATGAAGGCATGAAGGGAATGTTTTTCAAGTGTAATTAATGAGGCAAGAAAGCATGGAGTGCTCTAGGTCAAGATGCGCAGTTACAAGGAAACCATACTTGCTACAATTATGCCTAGATTTTAGGGATTCTCATTATTTATCTCACACAACTTAGAATGCTATAAAATGTATAAGGGTTACATTATTTTAGAGTTGGAATTTTTTTCCAAGTTTCCCCTTCTTTCAAGCTGAGATTTTGTGAATTTAGAAGCTTTCAAGCCTTCCTTCCAAATATTGTAATGGCAACCCTTGCCTCTTACTACTGTAATGATGCACTAGTGCATGTGCTTGGAGTAATAAAATGATGTTTTGTGACTAATTTTCTGTCCTTGCACCATTTTTGTTACTTCATTTTTCCTCTCTCATGTTTGTAGGTATACTTGTGCAACCCCATGTTTATATTACGTGTTTTGAAAGATGTTGTTCTTATCTAGGAGTGAAGTATTGTATGTAATTGGGTCTATGATGCATTTCCATCCTTCCCATGCTCATCCTTCTTCATTGGAAGGATGGAAATTTATCTATCAAACCCCCTTTCTTGGTGCATCACCACTTCTAGTGTAGGTTTTATTTCATGCAATATCTCTCCATATCCCCTTGGAAATGTTAGTATAGGTTTAGTTAGCTGTTTTCCTTGCATTAGGAGTAGTGTAGTGCTTATTTTAGGAAGAGGAAGTCATCCTTCTCTAGAGGTTCACCTTAAGCCCAAAAGTCCCACAACTTGAGAGGTGATACCCATGTTCTTGAATCACACCGAATGCCCCAATCACAATCAGGACATTCGAGGGTGTTTTTATTTTGTGATAACAGATTTTTGGCATGCCAGATCTGGGACCAAAAGAGTTAGATTTTTCACAGGTGTGTGTATTTGTGTTCACTTTATTTCATTAAGTTGTTGTGCTCTTAGTGAAATTTTATCCTTAGGAGGTAAACCCAAGCACAACTGGCGACTCCATTGGTCTAAGTAACCCATTCTCTAAGTTGCAGACTTTCTTTTTCACCCATTTCCATCCATTTTTCTTCCACATATTTTCATTTTCCTTCCGTCCATGAAGTTGTGTAATCATGACTTCATTCCCACCATGGAATTCTCACTTAGAGAAAAACAATGCTATCCATCTTCAGGCTACTACAATCCACCTCCAGTTCAATACTATGATGAAAACCAACAAAGCATGCATATCCCTATGAGAAAATTCATGGTTAGTTTGGTTATTCACCTAACTATGTAGCTTTTCAAGAGAAAGAATATGTAGATTCTGGAGACCATCATATACCTATAGATGTTAAGTTACAGTTAAAGATTTGAAGAATGGAGGTAGGCATGGTGTATTCTAGGGCCACAAATTGAATTAAAGCACTCAAGATTGAATTTAAGGTACTTTTTCTGTGGGTTAGAGCTATGCCAAATCACTACATCTTGTAGGAAAATCTTGGTTTCATGGTTTAAGTGCTTCCTCAACTTGAAATATGGGTTGAAGAGATAAAGGCTTATGAATACAATGCCAGTTAGTCCTGTCAATGGGAAACTTCTGAATTACCATCTGAGAGTCCTCTTTCCATTCCCCAACCAACATAATTTCATCCTAAACCTCAATTCCCAAGCTTCTCACTTGCTGCCCACATTAAAAATCTCATTTCTTCATCCCCTATCTACCCATCTCACCATGTTTTTCCATACCTCTTTCTTCTAAATTTTCTTCCCTTCCATAAGAACAAAAATTTATGCCTCTTTCTTCACCTCCAACCATGAATAAATAAGTTGAATCCCAACTCACCCCTCTTCTTATATCCCCAAATCCATTTTGGGAAGAGCATGATCAGAAAATGAGAAGAAGGGAGGAGGAGATTGAAGAGATTAGCAAGGAATAACTTGTAAGGAATTTGAAAGAGTGGGATACAATATTTAACATCAAGAAAATTACATTCATAGTTAAGCCTCCAGCCAAGGTTAAAACTCAAAAATAGGTGGTTAATACTAAATGTACACAATAACAAGCACAAGTAAATGATGACCAACATTCTACCTATATAGAATGCAGATTCGTATTGGTTCCATATCATCAGAAGAGGTTGATTCACCACAGATTGAAAAATCCATTGTAGAAGGGAAAGAGTTGGCTCAAGGTTCACTAGAAAAAGAGCATGTGCAAAAAAAAAGTGCAAAATGTTACAAGTGAATGCAATGATCCCAATTTCCTCACATGTCAAGAGATTTCTACTCTTCTAGAAGGTTGTGTGAGTTTAGGAAGGGAATTATCAAGTATTAAAAATAGTTATAAGGAGATTTTTTCCACAGAGAAAAACAAGGCAGACTCACGGTTTTGAATGTGGAGCATATCATTCAGGAAGTCTCAAATTCTTCTCCCTCTTCATTTGTTCAAAACTATGATTTTTAGAATAATTTGAGATTTTAATTTCTTGTTTGAGGATGAAGAAGGTCACGATGAACAAATTATCAATCTAGAGAACACCATGGAGGAGGAAATTGAACCTTTCACATAGCTAGGAAATAGAGAGGTTGATTATCTATTAGATTTGGAGGATTGTTTTGATGGATAAGATCCTATAGAATTGTTCAATTTTTCTATTCCATCATCTATTCTCCAACACAAAGTGCCTAGTGTCATGTAATGAAATGTTTAAGAACCACCTGTGTTTTAAAACATCCGTCTTGTATCAATATTGGAGGAATTAAATCTTTTTTATGGTTCATTAAATGAAGTAAAAGAGGAACACATGGGAGAAACTAAGTCAGATTCATAAATCTTGTGTAGAGATGACATCATTGAGAGTTTCTTCTCTCAATTGAGGAATATGATTTATTTGGTGAACCAGTGATGAAGGAAAGTATTATTGAAGATCTTGTTGCACTTAATAGTCCTAAAAAATAACAGATGAAAGAATTTGATTTTACAGGTTTCATGTTAAATTCGGATATTAAAAATGTAGATCAACTTTGTCTTCAATCAGAAGAGGAGGATATCTTAGGTGAGTAGTATACTTCAAGCACTTACAATGAATCAATAATGACTCCATTTAAGGCTGCGAGAAATCTCAAAGATTTACATGTTGTGGAGGGGCTTCTTGTTATAAAATAAGGAAAAGGAAATGAAGAGGACATAACTTTAACACCATTCATTCAGTGGAAGATCAGTTATCTATAGATGAGTAACAAGAAGAAAATTAGCTTATGGACAACCACATTTTTCAAGAATGTCTTCAGGTACACTCCTTGTTAAAGTTGAAGCTCAAAGTAACAAACATATTTAAAGGGTTAGATCATGTCCCATTAGATACTTGGCTTCATTAGAGACAAAGGAGAAGCCACAAAAATCACATTCACTTCGTAATGTGAGGGTGGGTTTCATAGTCCCGAGGAGAAGATGGGATGCCTCTACAAAGCAAATGCAGAGAAAACTAAAAGAGGAATGCATTATCTTTCTAGTTCATGCGTTGGTAGACCAAGTGGAGAATTATAATTGTTTCAATTTTTCACTCTCAGTATCAACAATGTCCATTGTCAAATCATTCACATGGCTGTCCATTTTGAGGAAAGCAATCTATTTTACACAACTAGTTGTAGGTTTCATTTAGCTCACATGTGGCTTTGACGAGGGTAGGTTAGGAGTAGTTTTGTTTCCAGCAGAATAAGTTCCTATGCACACCCTACATGTTTCTCTTGAATCATGTATGATTTTCAATTTTGTACATAGTTTGTGTTCTATTGTTTCTCTTACACAGTTACCATGTTTCCAGAGGAAGAAATCACGGGAGGAGATTAAAGTTTTAGGAAATAGTTGTTGTTCTCAAGAGATCTCAAATACATAGCAACTTAAATTAGACAAGGGATAGTTTTCAGTGTTTTCATTCTCTTATCCCTTCGGGTCAATCAAAATTGAGCTTTGGTGCCCCATGTAGATCATATAAGTAAGGGAAAATGAGCAATCTTCCCTAATTCATTCAAGATCCTCTTAGGTTTTGAGAAGAAGATCAACCTCAAATCCTTCTTGAGTCCATTTTAGTTATCATTCTTATATATTTTTGGGTAGCCTCAACCCCTAACAACGGCTGCCTGAAAAGTGTTCACAAGAAGAGAATAAATTAGGATTTAGTAGAGTTCCATGATATCCAAAAACAATAAGTGTTTTACTCAAAACTCTGTAACATGTTATACATGCCAAGAAATCATAGGTTTTAGTGTGCTTCATACTTGGCAATAACATATTTCAGAAAATTTTAGTGTTTCATCCATACTCTTGTAGGTCAGGGTTGCACAGAATGAGATCAAGTGAGGATTTCAAATCAAAACAATTTTCCACTCATGAGAATTTCAAGAATTTCTTATGAAAGTTGGGAAGTTGCATGAGCGGTGGTCTACTCGAGTTTGGGATGTAGCGGTGTTTAGGTAGCCCAAGGGACACAAATTTCATGGTTTAGGATCAGGTTTCAAATTATCAATAGTGACTCCATGTCCAATGGATGTTGAAGGCTACTGGACTAGTGCTTAATAGGCAAGCATCCCCGTGAGTTGCCAAAAATGTTATCTATTTTTTCCCCTTGGGAAAAAATGGACAACGAGGGTGAATTGGATCCATGGCACTAGAAAGGGATTCCCAAAATAATTTGGAAACATTATAGGAAAAAACTACATTTCCAAGTTTTTGCAATGACTTAGGAGAATTTGGAAATCATAAGAGGAATTTTTCTTCTTCTAGGTCTTTAAGAAGCCGGGTTTTCCGATTACGAAACAACCTCTGGTGGGCCCACATCCATTCAAAATGAGAAAAAATGGAAAAATAAAGTAAGCGCCCAAGGAATTCCATTCGAGTCCACAAGGCCCATTGATCCTAAAAATTCCAAGAAAAATCAAAAATGGAAAAAACTATGTAGAAATGGCTTGAATCGGGCCACTGAGCTAAATAGCTCACCGAGATGGTAGGTAAGATAATTGAGTGATTGTAGCAGAAATGGAGGCCAATTTTTTTTAATAGCTTGAGTGAGCTCATTAATCACTCAACGATATAGGATTGACATAACTTAGGGGTAGAGTTGATACACAACTCATGCATGAATGTCGAGCTCGGGATTGTATGCATTAGCGATGAGTTGAATTGCATCAACACTGTTCAAGTGTTTAATTTGGTGATGGATGAAATGTAACTTGATAGATGCCAAGTTAGTGGTGAACCATGGGGCCAAGTCATGTAGGAGCTTGGCAAGCCACGAATGACAAAGTCGGTGTAGGGAAAAGCTAAGGGAGGATGTCTTAGAGGGAGCTAAACTCATATCGGTGTAAGGTGACAATAGGAAACACACTCGGAAAGAACAACTCAGCTCGGGTATGGGAAAGTTACTTAGTTTGGGGCCAAGTGCATGGTTGGCATAGGTGGCTTGGGTCGGTGGGTGACTCATCGAGGTAAGTCATGGAGAATGCATTTTAGGAAAGGGACTCAATGAGGAGTTCGAGTTGAATAAGTCAACTTGAGTTTGGACCTATGCAAGTTCTTGGTCGGCTGACCTTGAGAATGAACTTAGGAGGAATGAGTTATAAATTCAAGGGTCATGTTGATCCGGAGAGGTGTAGTGGAGATGAATTATTCACATGCATGGTGAGTATAACAAGTGTTGAACCTTTCTCATTATGGTATGTATTATCATTGATGTCAAAACTACAAAATATGGAAGAAGTGGCATTGATGGAAAAAGGGTTAATTGGTAAAGTGAGCAAGAAATGAAGATGAAGGTTGATTGGTAGTGTCATCTCACAGAGAAAACATCAGAGTTAGAAAGTAGCTCAGGAAAGCATATGTAGTATGCAATAGCCTCAAGAAAGTGAATTGGGCATTTAGAAGTCAAATAAAGACATTAAGGGTCAATAGATGTAAAACAAGCTTCAGGATGATCAAGGATAAGTTCTAAGGGACTTAGTCAATTTTTGGGCAAGCGATAGAGAGAAGGAGATATCCATTGAAGTCAATAGATGGCCACAAAATTCTTAGAGTAGTAGCCGTCGAAGTCTCAGAGAGTCAGTAGAGATCTAGAGGAAACCTTGGAAAGTAATTGAGTGCCATGAGTAAAGGAATGATGACATCAAAATGTAAGGAGTCAAGGAACGAGCTCTTAGCATAAAAAGTGAAGCCATAGAATCTTAGCAAACACCATGTAAAAAGGAATGAATCTGATGAAGTAAAAGGAGCCAAAGGACAAGTCATATGAGAGAAAGGTAAGCCCACGATGTAAAGGAAGAGCCACGAGTAAGAGTATCTTGAAGGAAAAGTCATGGGAATTAGCAAGTTATAAGGAGAAGTCACGAGAAAAGGAAGTAAGGTAGAAATCATGAGGAAGTCGTAGACAAGCATAAAATCCACCAAGAACATGAAAATCTGCAGAGAGTAAAGAAAATTTGCTAAGGAAGAAAGAAACATAAATAATAGAGCCACGAGATAAAAGGATGTAGTTGCGGACGTGAAACAAAGTTGCAAAGAAGGAAGTGTAAATAATAATAAAGAGTCGGGGATAAGGAACAAGCCACGAGAAAGGAGGAGTATATCCGTGAGACATAGAATAATCCGTGAGAACCATATAAGAACCGAGGAGAAATAAAAAGCCGCAAAATAAAGAATATTCTTTGTGATACAAAGGAAAAGGTCATATAAGCAAAGGGAAACTGTGGATCGAGAAAATATGAACTGGAGATGGATCAAGGACAATTAGATAGAAGTTTAAAATGGAAGAAGTGAGAGTCAATATCTAAAATCAATGATGATTCGATTGATAGAAGATTATGGCTATGTATACAACTGGAACTCCACAAAGAGTGATGAAGTCCACTGTTCTAGCTGTCAGAATTTAATGCTTGTTGACTTCAAAGTAATTTAGTTACACTCTCCCTGAATATTCCGATTTCAAGGTTAAAATTAAATATTAGACAAGAAAGGGGCTTGTTTATTCCTGATCATGAGGAAATCCTAAAAATACAAGAAATCTATTTTTAGGAGTCAACTCATAAATAATTTCTAGTAGATGCATAAAATAAGGTGTAATCAAGTCGAATATAGAAGGAGAAAAATATGGAGTGAGTGGCATGCATTTAATAGTCCATATTCTCAGTGACAAAGTAAGAGAGATTACACGACACACAAGATGAAGTGGTGGATTGGTCGATTGTTTATATAGATAAAATTGGATGCACTTGTGTTTCGTGAATGAGAAAATGATACACTAGAATTGAAAGAGCAATAGAAGAAGAGAAGAGGCTCAAGAGAAAATGATGCACTTAAGTCAAGGAGCTAAAGAGGAAAAAGAGATGCCAAAGAAGTAATGCAGTATGATGCTAGAGTTTGTAAATTGATCATATGCATTACAGATTGATGAAATCAGCAAGAGCACTCTCATGAGCTGAAGAGATGAAGATTTGAAGATCTGAAGAATAGAGAAAAGAGAGAGAAAGTGCAGTCGAGCCAAGGATATTTTCAGAGAAAGAAATGACATAGAGATGTTATTGAATATCTAATGTTGATGTAGTAGGGTCGAGGAGAGAATTATGCAAGGAAAGAAGATGCATATTTCCTGATGAGAAGAGAAAAGAGAAACTGAGGATAGAGTCATTACGGTGAGGAAGAAATAAGAAAAGGTAGAATAATAATGATCTAATGAAGAGAGAAAGAAAAGAGATGTGTGTAGAGGGAAACAAAATTATTAGATGAATAACTAATGTGCAGATAAAAGTAGAAAGTCTAATAATTTGAATGAGAAGAGAGACCAGAAAGAGGTAAAGAAAACATTGCATATCTAACTGTGAAGAGTGATTGTAAATGAATGAAAAATCAAGGTGATCATAATCATTGTGTATGTGCAACATGGAAACTAGATGATCAAAATTTGTGTAAACAATAAGTCTAAGTTATAGCTTAGCATTTCCAAGGGGTTATAGCCTCCTTATGGGTCGGTGCCTACAGAAAATCAATTGTAGTTGATTAAATTAGGGGTTAGTGCTCCTTTAGGGGTTGGTGCCTCACTAAAAAAATATCTTGTGATGCTTCATATTCACTTGAGTCCTTTGATGTGTGTATTATCAACAACTATGTATGGGGTTGGTGCTCCTTGTGGGGTTGATGCCTCACTAAAAAAATATTGTAGGATGTGTAATATTCTTACAAGTCCTTGCTTTGAGTAATATAAGCAACGGTTTCAGTGGGATTTTGTCTCGAAAGGGTTTCCCACATCATATATGGTCTACTCATGATAATGTGTGTGTATTCTTCTTATTCATATAGTCTCATGATTAATATTGCATGCTTATAAAAATCAATAATAGTTAATAACAACAGATACAAAAAGAAAGAGGAAATTTATTGTAAGTTTTATCATCATTATTTCACCCCCTCTCAGTGCCTTAAATATCTAACAATTGGTATCAGAGTAGTGGTTCTCTTGTGTAAAGCTTAACAACTTGGAGTTGATCCTAGAGAAAGATAAGCATGGAAAAATCTACTTACAGAAAGTATCAGGATGAAGCTCATAAAGAAAGGTTGATGATGGAAATGGAAAGTTGTAGCAACTCCAAAAATGATTCAGATGATGAAGAAGTTGAGGTTAATCTAGAAGCTGAGTTAGAATGTGCTCTAGAGGAATTAGAGAAATCAAGGAAGAAAAACAAGAAGTTGAAAGCCTACATCAGTGCCTATGAAAATAACATCACTCTCCTTGAAAATAAGTTGAGTAAACAAGAACAAGAGGATGCTCAAGAATGTGTAGAAGATGATTCTTAATTAGATAAATTATTTAACTCTCTCAAACTCAAAGACGAAGAAATCACCAAGTTGAAAATATTTGTGAAGGAATAAGAATAGAAAATCAGACATCATGAAGCGGTGGTGATCCAAATGGAGAAATAACATGAAGAAAATATTGAGGAACTTGAGGAACAAGTCAATCTGATTTCTAAAGCTCTCAAGGACAAAATTGAATAATATGACAAACTCATCTCAGCCATGAAAATATTTGAGAAATATTTAGACCAGGAAAAGTAAGAAAATGTGAATATCAAGAATGTGTAGTGCCACTTGTCATTGCACCAGTGCCTTCTATTTTGACCTCTTGCACCTGAGCTTGCATGGATGGTATCTCCTACATACAACGTTTGTTTCACCTCATTCAAAAGGCATCAAGAAACTGCTGACAAGATCTTCCGCATGCAACGGAGTTAGGGAGAAATAGGGAATTCCAGGATGTCAAATGTCCTCCGGATCAACGAACCTAAGATTGGAAATGAAGTATATGTGACGGATGTGACACCATTGGATAAATTGCGCATATATCCAAACACAAAAAAGTGAAGTTTATGAAGGAGTTACAAGAACGGGTGCCGGTTGTGGAGATTGATGAGGCTACAACAAAGAAAGTAGTCATGAATGCCAAGGCAGTGTATGAGGAATTTGGCCAAACAATCAACTTTGCAGATGCCTCGTATTGGAGGTAGTGGTGAACAAGGTTTTGAGGGAGAAAATAAGAGTTGAAGTACCCCACAAAATATAAAAAGATTTTGGAAAGAGTTTGCAAGCTAGACAAAGAGTTGAGAGGCAAAAAGAACAAGGCCATTGAGGAATTTGAAGAACATTCGGCTGTGTTTAGAAGATAAAGACAACATAGAGGAGAGATTAATTACGTTAGGACTGGTGCAAGAAAACAAATAAAAATGTTGGGAGTAGTGCCGATCAGGACAAAACATTTTTAATTTAAAAATAAAAATAAATAAAATAAAAGAATTAAAATTAAAAACCCGTGAAATTTTGGGGCGGTTTAGGGCAAAGGGCGCTAGGGCTCCTTATGGGATTTTTCCTTCCTTTAGTTTTGGTTGGAGAGAGAGAAAAGCCACCGCCATGAGGAAGGAGCTTCGAACCCGATCTACACACCCACCAGTGGTTGAAGAAGGCGTGAAGGAGGAGGGTTTTTTGTTGTGGCAGTTGGAAATGCACAGGGTTGGGAAAAACACCTGAAGGAAATGTGGTTTCACGCAATGCTTGGTCGTAGCCTTAACACAATCCATTTACTTAGGGCACCTTTTGTTTTTTTCAAAGAAATGCCTTGCTAGATGTCATCTCATGGAGTTCCTTAGGCATTATGACTCTGCCAACATCCTCCCACTGTTTGTAAAAAAGGGGAAACCATGGAACCTGCGTGGCATCTCACAAAACATGGGCACTATTACAGTGTTTGACCAAATGAAAGAACGAGACAACTTCTCATGGAATATTATCACGACAGTGTACAAAAGACGTGGGGTTTCCTCAGGAGACAGTCACACTTGTTTCATCCATGCAACAAACAGGTCTCCAACCTGATGAGTTTACATTTACTAGCGCACTCCTGGCTTGTGCCAAAATACGAGCTCTGGGACAGGGTATGGACATCCATCAAAGCATATTGGAAATCTATTTTTTTCACTTTGCTAGCTCCTCCCAATCATGCCAAAAATGGGGATTTTTACAAGTTTTGTAGTTGTGAGTGCCCTGACAGATCGACCTAGTAACTTGTGGAAGCATAAGAAGGGCATGTAAAATTTTAAACAAAAATAACTTCTGAGAGAAATGTGGGTTCGTGATCTGCAACAGATTGTAGGTTATCAACGAAATGGGTTTGTTGAAAAGGCTTTAGATTCTTTTGAGAAACCGTAACTGGAAAATCTAAAGCTAGTTTCCATAACCTTTGCTAGCATCTCTGTCCTGTGCCAGATGCAAGTTATGGAACACATTATGGACATCCTTCAAAGTATAAAGAGTAGAGGAATGGTTTCAAATCTGCAGTTACAAATTTTATGATAGACGTGTATGTAAAATGGTGGAGTTGTGGATGCTCGTGAACTGGTTGACGAAGTGCCAAGCGAGATGTTGAACCGAATCTTGTGGGTTTGACCGACTCCATTCCTCCTAGGCATGGTTCACCTCCCCTCATCTTTCATAACTCTCATATTTTAGTTTTCATTTACAACTTAATATAATTTTAAAATATTAGGATTATAATACAGTTAATTGTTTATTTCAACTCATTGTAAAATAATGAAATGTCGTGTCGTAACTCACGAAGTCAAAATAAATCGATGCATTAAAACATTAACTTCCACCCTCATTCTAAGGTGATTTAGAAAACTTCCTACCCAACTAGATCACTACAATATTGATTTATCGACAAGACGAGATTGACTTCCCAGTAATAATGTTGACCTTCTCCTTGTTTAAATAGTTAGTTTTGCATTTTTCAGAGACTCATTAAGTACCCTTCGTAACTCGAAAATGAGATGTTAAGCTTCATTTATGTACCTTGGTATGCGAGGAGTCACCTTGACCTTTGGATTGACCTCGAATGAACATATGAGATATTTTTGACGCTCTTATAGGAGCCCTGTTACACTGTTTTATAGTAGTAGAAAGTTGTTAAATCTAGAAAGTTGGCTTTCATTTTGAACCGCCATTTGAAACCTGGATAGAGAAATTATTTCCCGTCTTCGCAAACCTCTAGTGTTTATACTAGAAAATTGCATGGAACCTTTAGTTTAGGGAAAAACACCTTTCTGGATATTTTGACAATGACATTTTGTAGGCCTCTGGTCGCAGTTTGACAAGGTCAAACTGGACCAATTAGGACCGGTGGCTTCAGAAAACTTGTCGCCATTTGAAGACTGTTTTCTAGTTTTGAATTTCATGTCGACTCTGTTGAATTCTCCGTATATAGGAAATTTGTAGGAAGTTTCTTGTTGCGCGTTCATCCATCAAACGTCAATTTTGGATGTGGTTTTCTAAGCCCTCGAGCTAACTTTTGTTCATTTGCAATTGGGTCAACTATGACTAGTGGCCCCGGAAAACTAGTGCCAAACGTAAACCATTCGCTATTTCTAAATTCCATCAGTTTCTATGAACTCTTGGTATATAGGTGGACACGTATACATTTAATCGTGGTGTGTGTTCTCATCGAAGAAAACTTTTGGAAGTGATTTCTTAGCCTCTCGAACCCATTTTGAACGTTTTGTAGCTAGTAAGAAAATGTAAAAATAGAAAGTGGTGGGACCCTCTTCAGGTTGCCAAACCACCGTAGATACTTATGAAACATGTAAATAACTATTTAAAACTCTATAGTGTAACTTGTTGTGTGAAATAGAACTTTTGACAAAATGGTGTTTTCTCTCTCTTCCCTTCTTTTTCTCTCTCCTGGGTTACAAAATGAAGTGAAATGAAATGTAAGGAATACATGTCTCTAAACCTCTAATTTCATTTGCAAATTGTAATTATTATCATATGTAAATGGGAAACTGAAAAATGATAATTATGTTAGATTAGGGTGGATGCCATGCTAGCGAATTATCGTTGATATCTTGCTCACGTGGTTTTACAGGATGAAAGAATGATGACGAAAAGGTGTTGTGTAATGCATTAACTATCTTTGTAATTTATATAGTTCATTGTTAAATGAATAAATGTATAATGTAGTCTCATGTTACAGAAGGTTATATTCAATAATTTGTTGATATGTATGAGATGCTAGTTTCAAGGACATCTAGGAAATGTGCATTAAATATTAGGTTCAATTTTGATTCATAGTACACATGGTAAAAAGGTTTGATATTTATATAAGGTAAATGAATTTGAAGTAATATCTTGTAGTGCATATTTAGTGTTCAATAAATGATTAACGAGTCATCTTGTGCATTCATACTTTGTAAATGTAATAAAGAGATCTAATTGAAATACTCTACCCCTGTTCAATATCGGAGCACAACTTGTTTTCATGTGTGATACTCCTTACCATAGAAGACATTGAAAACCGTAGAATGAAATTAAACTCTGCACTCGATGGAACCTCCTAGTTTGAGTAAATCAGAGCCCAAGAATGGGTTTATCGTCTTAGTCAGTATGTTTAGTGACATTGTCTTAAACCCGTCTGATAGGAGTGACACAATAAAAATTTTCTTGGAGTGTGTAGTGCCGACTCCTCCTTCGTAGCCTAGTGTACTACCTTGTCATCCAAAGATAGATTTAAAAGTAAATTCCTTCATCGAATGAAATTCCTGTTAGATCTATACAACATAGGTGGAGGTTGTGACTTAGTTGTTTTAGGTCTTAAACTTTCATTAATGAACTCCTTAGCTCCGCTCAGCTAAATGTGTTACCTTGGTTTCTCTCAACATAACACCTTGGCCCTTTCTTGAAGGTGGTTTAGCATAAATTTGTCCTCTCGCTTAAAACTCATATATAGTTGAGGGGTAGACCCTTAGGTGAAGTTGGAATTAATCTAAACCTCGATTGATTTGGATGTTAACTTAGGGTTCGTGTGTAGCTTCAAGTCTCCTAATCATATATGTCTTCAAGAGGTTAGACAAACATTTCATAACTCTTTTTACAAGACAATGCTAATAATAAGACCATAATGTGACGTAGAAAATAAAGCATATAAGAGTAAAAAATGAGAGTTGAGGTTCGAATAATGCCACTCTTGAAGACCTTATAACTAAATTAAATATATGCATTTGTTTCAAAGAATATGAATTGCCTTGGTGTAATCAACCTTTGAGAAAACAAAATACATATATAAAACAAAATGGAATTTCACAAGTCATTGAATTAGAATAACTATGGTAGGGAAATAACTATACCGTGATCGAGGAATGTTTTGTGGTAAAAAGCTATCTTGTATTTAAATCTCTGTTAAATCCTAATATCGCTATATGGACACCAAGTCTCATTCACTTGAGTTGTAAGAGTAAAAAAAAGGTAGACATTGAATATATGTTCGAGAGGAATATTATTAACAAAAGAACAAGATAATTAAGTACTTTATATGCCTTTGAATTATGCCAAATAAGTGTGTAAGTTATGGAAATTTTTGTAAATAATAAGAAGCCAACTTAAAAAGGGTCGAAGGGTAATTTAACCGTGGAATGAACTTAAGAATATGTAGGTGGACAAATGAGAAATCCTATCCTTACACAATAATGTTCTTAGAATGTTAATCATAACTAAAATACAATTAAAGAAGTGTTGGGTCATTACTAGTAACCATTTATTGGGAAAAGTGTGGCATCAACATGCCAATGTTGTTTTTTTGTGTCTACATGAGTCGATGACTTATGTGAATGTCGTATGCGAGTCAAGTTTCTATACTTGGAGCCCTTGCTGTGTTGTGTGTAGTGAGCAATGTAAGTAAAAAAAAAATTATCTTGATATTTTAATGTTGTAATTGTGTGTGTAAAATGTGGGCACTACAGAATGATAAAGAAGATTCCCGCTGTAAACTCAAAGCTAAACTAAAGAATCTAAAGACATAAATGGAACAAATGTAGACTAGCATGATAGAGCATGAGACTCTTAGAAAATAATTAGAACAAACAAGGCAAAGGGAGTTGAAAGATGAATCAAGACAAACATGTTGTCAAAAATGCTCAAAAAATAAGGAGGATGAAAAGGATAGCTCCAGTAGTGCAACCAACCAATAAGCAAACCCAGGTGACCAAAGCAATGGATGATTCAAGTCAATCAGACAACCCAACACATCCAGTATGAAAGAAAATTTAGTGGATATTGTTATTCATGCTATGGTTTTGGTCATAAGGCCACAGAGTGTAAAAGACACAAGGTAGACAAAGAACATCCATGGAGGGATAATAGATCTAAGTATGAGAAGAGTAGGATGTGTTTCAATTGTCATGAAAGAGGACACATTGCTAGGTATTGCTTAGAAAAATCCTTAAGATAATTTAGCATTGATCACTCACATTCAGATAAAAGGATAAATCATGTAATGTGTTATACATGTCATGAATTTGGGCATTATTCAAAGCATTACTGTCAAAATGAACAACCTAAACACAACAATAGACTTCATACCTTCAGATGGAAAGAAAAGAAAGCTTCTACCATGAAAATGATTCCTAAGAATCATACAAAAACTGCCAAGACTCAAACAACTCCTGAAGAGAAGAAGATGAGATGGGTATACAAGATCAAGGAAGAAAAACTAGAAGTCAAAGAAGAAAAAAGGACAAGAAATTATCATGGGTAGATGAGGTGGAAATCATAAATCCATCACAGACCAGAAACAACAAATGATGAAAAAGGAAAGAAGAAGGAAGATAAACTGAGTACAAGTAATGAAGAATTTCTTCCTCAAGCAGTGATAGAGGAAATGTAGTATATGTGTCTCACCAAAGATACAAGTTGAAAAAGAGAGGTCAAGGGACATGATAGTCATGCCAAAAAATGTAGTCAAGAAAAATATCAAAAGAACAAGAACCAGGAAAGATGAAACTAAGTCATCATGTCACTATGATGACTATCTACTATTTTGACAGAACCTAAGAAGACATGATATACCTTCTCTAAGCTTCTAGAAGGTATACCAAATCTAGAGGAAGCATGGTAAAAATTCCATCATGGCAAGATTGGACAAGAATGAAAAAATGTTGGTTGGTGGAAAAAGTCATAGTTTAATTGAGCAAGATGTCAAGGTATGTCACATATGATTTGCTCCATGTTATACAAGTGTTGAAGTCCTTGTGTATTCCCTTGAGCCAACATAGGAAAATAAAGTTTTCAATTTTTTCCTATTCATGTATGTGTCTCCTTAACCTTTTCATTGGTATAAGTCAAGTGAGAAGTGGTTCCATGAGAGAAATCTTGAATCAATGAACAAGATGTTTGTATGATAAAATTTGATTCAAAACAATTCTGATATTCATTTAGTCATGTGGTCATAAAACTATCATGCCCTAAGTCTTGAAATAAAATTATATCCTCTGTCAAATTTTATCATGACCAAGTTAATCTTGATGCCTAAAAATTCCAATCATAAGTGTCTTGCGTCAAGTCTGTTGTCATGATCCCTTAAATGCAAAATGTGTGAAGTACATGTGTGTGTTCATTATATAAGTGCATATTCCATAATTGTCTCTCACACAGACTACTGATATGAGTAAAAGTAATGCAAGACTTTCATAGTCCGCAAGTGTGAGGAAAGGTGATAGGATCTGTATGAGTAACTAGTAATGAGCAAGTGATTACAGACTACAAGTATGGAAGATGGTGTCTTTATTCTTGAATGCCAAATGGATAGATTAAGCTCTCAAAGATGTTGTTGAAAATTATTAGATGATTTGATGGTGAATATGTCTTCCAATGAGTACCCTTGCATAACAATTGATGTAATAGTTGGTATCTCATAACAATTGGTATCTCCAAACTATGCATACCGCATGCTCAGAAATATGTTTTTGAGAAGATTCAGGATGAGTTAATGACTATCTATGGATGAGATTGGAGAAAGAGGATAAGTTACAAGACTGAGTAGATTAATGCATGCCACAAGAGGAAATAGGACACTAAGCACTTTGGATAAGTGTCGTGAATCAGTAGATCAATAAATTATAAGAGGGGATTCATACTGTGAGGAAAGTGTCTGAGACATAAATCCACAACATACAAGATGAAATACAACCACAACAAGAGCATATGGATAAAGAGATCTTAGTGCTAGTTCAAATAAAATGAAGTGAAGCAAAATATGCAGCAGAAAAAGTGTTTTAACAATGAAAAATGTAGCATCATCCAAGGGGAGTTACTAGTGATTAAGTGGATCTGTTTTGCTGCTAATGGGAGACAAAAGATGGAACATAGTTCTAGGGGGAGCATTCCAAGGTAATATAAGCTCTTATTTAGTGCCAAAATTTTTCAGCATTTATGATAGGGGAGCTAGTATGCTAGCTCAAGATATGAATGTATGCATAAACTCAAGGGGAGCATTGCCGCGAGAATATCAGGTCATATGAATCAAAAGCATGTGTCAAGGGGGAGCCTCTTAAGGTAAGAACATGATGAATCTATCTTACCAATATATTCAGCCTTACATGACATAGTTGGTCCTTTGTCATTGTTGTCAAAGGGGGAGAGAAACTAAAGTCGAAACCAACTAATCATATGTCAAAGGGGGAGAACAAAAACCATGTTAGCTATTTTTTCCATCAACAGTTATAGGTTTCTAGGTGTGTTGCCATCAATGAAAAAGGGGAGATTGTTGAACCTTTTTCATTATGGTATGTGTTTTCATTGATGTCAAAACTATAGAAGATGGAAGAAGTGGCATTGATGGAAAAAGGGTTAATTAGTAAAGTGAGCAAGAAATAATGCTGAAGGTTGATTGGTATTGTTAGTTCATAGAGAAAACATCAGAGTTAGAAAGAAGCTCAAGAAAGCATATGTAGTAAGCAATAGCCTCAGGAAAGTGAATTAGGCATTTAGAATTCAATTAAAGACATTAAGCATCAGATAGATGTAAAGCAAGCTTCAAGATGATCAATGATAAGTTCTAAGGGACTTATTTAGCTTTTGGGCAAGCACCGAGAGAAGGAGATATCCACCGAAGTCAATACATGGCCATAGAAGTCTTGGAGTAGCCTTCAAAGTCTGAGAGCCATGGATCTCTAGAAGAAACCTTGGAAAGTAATTAAGTGTCGCGGGTAAAGAAATCATGTCGAAAAAATGCAAATAGTCAAGGAACAAGCTCTAAGCATAAAAGGTGAAGCCATAGAAACTTAACAAGCATTGCGTAAAATAGAATGAAGTTGATGAAGCAAAAGGAGCCAAAGGACAAGTCACATGAGAGAAAGGTAAGGCCACGGATGTGAAGGAAGAGCCATAGAAGTAAGAATAGCTTGAAGGAAAAGCCACGGAACTAGAAAGTTTTAAGGAGAATCATAAGTAAAGGAAGTCGAGATTAAAGCCATGAGGAAGCGAGAAAACAAGAAGAAAAGCCTTCAAGAAATGGAAAAGTCATACAAAACAAGAAAATTCGCTAACAAAGAAATCCACGGAAATAACAAAGTCATGATAAAGGATGGAGTCACAGACGTGAAACAAAGTTGCAAGAAGGCAACACAGATAAGAAGAAAGAGCCAAGTTTAAGGAACAAGCCACGAAAAGGAGAAGGATAAAGAGTATATCTATGAGACATTGAAGAAGCTGTGAGAAGCATATAAGAACCGTGGATAACTAAAAAGCCACCGAGAAAGTGAAAAGCCGTAGAACAAAGAATATTGCCGCAATACAAAGGAAAAGGTCACAAAATCCAAGTGAAGTTGTGGATCAAACAAATATGAATTAGAGATGGATCAAGGACAATCGATAGAATTTTAAAATTGAAGAAGTGATAGTCAATATCCAAAATCAATGATGATTTGATTGACAGAAGATTGTGGCTATGTGTACAACTAGGAACTCCACAAAGAGCGATGAAGTCCATTGTTCCAGCTACTAGAATTTAATGCTTGTTGACTTCAAAGTAATTCAATTACACTCTCCCTAAATATTCTTGATTCCAAGGTGCAAATTAAATATTGGAGAAGAAAGGGGCTCATTTATTCCTGATCACGAGGAAATCCTAAAAATACAAGAAATCTATTTTTAGGAGTCAGCTCATAAATAATTTTTGTAGATGCATAGAAGAAGGTGTAATCAAGCCAAATATAGAAGGAGAAAAATATGGAGTGAGTGGCATGCATTTAATAGTCCATATTCTCAGGTGATAGAGCAGGAGAGATTGCATGAAACGTAATATGACATGGCGATTAGGTTGATTGATTATATAGAGAAAATTAGATGTACTTGTATGTTTCTTGAATGAGAAAATGATGCACCGTAATCAAGGAGCAATAGAAGAAGAGAAGAGGCTCAAGATAAAAATGATACACTCAAGATGAAGGAGCTAAATAGGAAGAAAAGAGGCTGAAGGAGTAATTCAGGTATGAGGGAAGAGTCTTAAAATTGATCAGATGCATTACAAATTGATGAAATCAGCAAGAGCACTCTCATGAGTTGAAGAGATGAAGAGTTGAAGATCTGAATAATAGAGAAAAGAGAGAGAAAGTGAAGTCAATCCAAGAAAATTTTTAGAGAAAGAAATGAAACAGAGCTATTATTAAATATATGGTGGTTATTTAGGAGAGTTGAGAAGAGAACTGTGCAAGGAAAGAAGATGCATATTTCCTGGTGAGAAGATCAAAAAGAGAAACTGAGGCAAGAGTCATTGCAGAGAGGAAGAAATAAGACACGGTAGAATAATAATGATCTAATGCAGAGAGAAAGAAAAGAGTTATGTGCAGAAGGAGACAACATCATCAGATGAAGAAGTGATCTGCATAGAAAATTAGAAATTTTGATTAATTTGAATGAGAAGAGAGACTAGAAAGAGGTAAATAAAACATTGCATATATAACTATGAAGATTGATAGTAAATGAATGAAAAAGAAAGGTGATCATAATTTCTTGTATTTGCAACATGGAAACTAGATGATCATAATTTGTGTAAATAATAAGTCTAAGTTGTAGCTTATCCTCTCAAGGGGGTTGCATCCTCGTTATGGGTCGGTTCCTGTAGAAGATCAGTTGTAGCTGATTAAATTAGGGTTTAGTGCTCCTTTTGGGGTTGGTGGCTCACTAAAAAAATATCTTGTGATGCGTCATATTCACTTGAGTCCTTTTTTGTGCATAATATCAGAAAAGGTGTATGGGGTTGGTGGTCCTTGTGGGGTTGATGCCTCATTAAACAAATCTTATAGGATGTGTAATATTCTTGCAAGTCCTTGCTTTGAGTAATATAAGTAATGGTTTCAGTGGTTTTTTTCCCGAAAAGTTTTCCCACATCATATCTGGTATAATCATGAGAATATGTGTGTATGCTTCTTATTCCTATAGTATCATGATTAATATTGCATGCTTATAATAATCAATAATAGTTAACAACAATAGATACAGAAAGAAAGAGGAAATTGATTGTAAGTTTTATCAAGACTTTGATTCATCCCCCTCTCAGTTCCTTAAATCTCTAACAACAAGATTCTTAGTCGAATCTAGAGTTTCTCATAGAAATAGAGATGGGATTGGGAAAAGATATTGGGTCCTAGATCCGGCCGGATAGGTCAATTCGGGACAAAGAAGGGTGTTTCGAGTTTGGATTTGTTAAGTTTTTCAGATTTTTGGGAGTTTCAACATCGAATATTAGCGGGAGGTTAAATGCAAATTTGAGCATGAAATCTAAAACTCCGAAGTCCAAATTTTGACTTCGGGTTTCGAGGTTTGTGTGAGTCATAGATTATTATTTGGGGTGATTTGTTTTCAAGGTGTAATTTCTTAACTCGATGTTTGATACATTGTAGTTTCAAGAATTATTTGTTGAGGTATTTTGTGGCATATTTTTCTAGTTTAGCGAGCGGGGTGGTCGGGAATGCCGAGTAAATCGTGTGATACCACATGGCTTAGGATTTCACCAAGTCATTAGAGTTGGTGAGTGCATTAAAGGAAGGGCTAAAAGAGTGATGGAGCTGGCACGAAAGCATAGGGAATGTAGATAAACATCTCGGGATGTGAGCCAATCCCGAGGTAGGAGGATTTAAAGCATATGGCCAGCTACAATGAGAGTTAAATCTGGTTTCTAGATTAAGTGTCATACTAAATCACCAATGGTTGAAGGTGGAGTGGGTTTCAAGGATCCCACCGAGGGCATGCCATGCATCTTGATTAATGAATAGAGGTCGAGGAAGAAATGAAATATGGGGTAGTTAAACTATAGAACTCACCATAAAAAAATGCAAGGGGCTTGCTAACCAACTAGATGAGCTGGTGACAAGCCATATACCGAGTCGAATCCAAAAACCTCCACCATATAATTTTTAACTTGTGGGTCCTACCAATGGACCTAGGATGGACTCCAACAAATTTTTAAATGTTATTTTTAATTAAATTGAGAAAATTCAAATCTTTGAATTTATGAAGGTGTGAAAGGGAATTTTCTTCGGTACAATTTGTTGGTGCTCAAATTAGTCTCACCTTTTTATCATTGAATTTCCTCAAATTGTAGCCTCTGTCACATTTTTTACCTTCCCGTGTTGGTCCCGTGTGGAAAATGTGGAACTTTTCCTTTTGGAAAATAAGTATAAATTCAAAAAATGAAGCGCAAGTCCACTGGAACCCAAATTAGGACATTTGTCAAGCCCATTTTCTAAGGGTGGAGGGGTGGAGAAAATGTCAAAATTTTACTTTTTCCAAAAGTTATAAAATGTCAAAAAGTGCTCCCAGGCCCATTTCCAATCACATTTTTCCATGTGGAGGGCTTAGATTAAAATTTGAAAGGAAAGATCAATGGTAGCTGTGCATTTCATTTGATTTTTCCACCATTGAAGCTCCAGGATGTTTGGAGATGCATTTTTGCATCATTCTTCATCAAATTTTTGGCAAATTTGTGTCATTTTGGTCTACAAAGTTCAATTGAATCAATTTGGGAGCTCAATTTGTAAATTTGAAGTACTTTTGAAGTGGATTTTTGCTTGGGCTCATGTAAAAATGCAAAATACCAGATCCAGAAGTTGCAAAGTAAAATTTCAAAGGAAAAGGAGGGGAAAAGGATGAAATGATGAAAGTGCAGCACAAAAGGTAAAAAAGGCATTGGCTTGAGAGCAAAAGGGATGACTTGTTAAGTCCAGCTATGTAAAGGCTCCAAAAAATGATAAAAAAATGGATTTCTTGCATGACATAATCAGAATGATTAAAGGGACTCTGAAAAGTTGTGGCATGGCATCCTAGTCATTAGTCGAGGGCCTAAGAAACGTGATCAATTCACAATTGGTCCACCTGGTAGATTTTGGATCTGAATTTGTTAAATGTCGCTGTTTGAAACAAATTGGTAACAAGCAAAGGTCCCTCAAATATTCTTCTCTTTTGGGGGAAAATTGAGTGGGAAAAAATGTATAAATGTAATGAGAATACTCTTGCAAATGGTCGGAGTATGAATTCTTGAGAATTTTTTTGAGAAATTCATCTTCCCGAGAGACCAAAGCCAAGATTACTTGTTATTTTCTTTTGTGTTAGATTTTTGTCATGTCAAGTTGGTTACAGATGTATAGCCATTGACAAGCACTGAGATTTCTCTGGAAGCTTTCCCCTGATGAATCTAAGCAATTTTGGAATTAATTTGTGTCTAATCTCTAGCAATTTTGTGTCGCTTTATTTTCAGAATGTCTACAAATAGTTTCTTTCATTCCTATTGCAATCTTATACTAATTTTTTTGTGAAATCACACAGGATCTCGTCCTTGTGACAGTCTAATGGTATTTGTAATTTCATTTCAAGAAGATCCTTCATCTTGGATGAGATAAACAAATTTAAAATCAATTCATTGTCATTTGTTGATAAATATTGTCTGTAAGTCTTCGGGTGTACCTTAGGCGTGATTAATCAGAAACTTTAGTGTTTAATTGAGTCTTCCAATTTGAGCCTTCATGTTGGAGTCTCAAAGATTATGTGAAAACGTGCTGATTTGGGCCTCCATTGAAGCACACCTTCTGGTTGAAGGAATGTCTTGACTGTTCTAAAGCTTTCTATTGTGAAGTTGTTCATTATTGTGAAGTCCCTCCAAAGATCTGGTATAATCAAATTTATCCTGCTTCATCTCCCACAAAAATCATTTAAAACCATTGATCTACCCCCGAACTAACCCTATTTTCCCTATGTATCAACAAAGGAAAAAAATATACTTACAAAAATATGCAGAACAATCAAGATCTCTTAATGTCTTTAGTAACCTTTTCCTTGTATTGAAAATATCTCCATAATCTAGAAGTGACAACTCGTGAGAGTTAGATTTTGTGTGTTGATCATATTTTCCCAAGGTCTTCTCTATAAAATTTGTGCAAAAGAAGGATTTACCAAAGATTCTTCAATAATAGAGGTTACAAATAGGTTCTTTTACCTTGGTTGAGAGGCACAACCTAAAATAGTTAGGATAAGATCACATCCTTTTAAGGTGCTACCCACTTCTTCAAAGCTTGAGTGCTAAAATGTCAGATAGATTGCTTCCCAGCTACAAAATGACATACATAATCATCTATCTACCTCTAAGTGTCTTATCAAATCCATGATACTATTTGGCCTCTGAAGGAGATTAAATTCGGGTACCAACATGCTTCTAGCATCATTTCCTGGGAACTAATTTACGTTCTTGAACTGATTTGCATTGCTGAGACTGATTTGTTGATTTATTGCTATTTCGTATCCATTTGGCCCGTCAACAACACTTTTGCACCATTACCGGGAGTTGTTGAAAATATTTGAAATATTTGGATACATATCAAACCCTGGTAATGTTTCTTACAAATGTTGTGTGCAAATACATTGTTAAGAAGTCATTCTATATGTAGATTTGTGAGATTTGTTCAAAGTTATATGCTCTATCTGCAATTTTCCCAGTTTCTAGTAGTTGTTGCACTTTGCTTGCATTGTGATTGATAAATTTGGGTAAAAGAAGATCGATCTGATAAGTTTTGTAAGATTCCAGTATTGATAGACATTTGACAGATTATTTTAGTGCATTTACACAAATAGGGTGAAAATCCTTAGTGGCGACTCCGTGTTGATTTGTTTTTGGTAAATGCCAGTGTCTTAACCTTTCTCAATGTAAATTTGTTACTAATCTTTGTAAAGTTGGAAGGAAGAAGATCTTTCTTCACCGTGGACCCTAGTAGAAGGTTGTTTCCAGAGTTTGGAAAGTCTAATTCAGAAGGAGGAAGAATTTGGAAGGTTATTGGAGATCAAGCATCAAGAAAAGAGATCTCCATTGGTGAAACTGATCAACACATGATTGAAGATTGCAATGCTTCCTCAACTACTTCTAAATTAGGTAGTCTCTTTGTAAATCCAAATTCTCCATCTGAGAGGGGCCTTCTTTTGTATTTGAAATATTTTCATCTCATTCTACCTCTGTATTTTCCAAATCTAGTAGTGTCTTGCCATGAAAAAGAGCCATTAGGGGACAGTCATTCTAAAATTGTATCCCTGTACCACACAGACCCCTCACTCCTCATCACTTTGTTTCCCATGTAAGATCACCTCCTTAGAATAATATGGCTTAGCCTCTACCCAAACCTCCATTTATTTTTAATAATTTTGGTCCCATCAGTTTTAGAGGTATGGGTGGCTATCCGAATGTTGTGCCACATGATGTACAAAATAGATTGCCTAAGTTTCAAGGAAATAATGCAATAACGGTGATCAATACTTGAAACTCTTTGTCAATATGATAGAGGTTTTTGAAATAGATTTTGAATATGTATACATTAAATTATTTATTCATACTCTAGAAGAGGATGTAAGGACCCACATAAAGATCTACCCGATAATTCTATTAATTCTTGGACTGAAATGAAGAATGCATTTAGATTATAGTATGGTGAAAAAATCAGACCCTAGGTTTCTTTTGTTAGAATTTGAGAATATTTAAAAGAATCCTAATGAATCAATACATGATTTTAATATGAGATTCAATAAGACATTGAGAAGATTGCCTATGAATTTGAGGCCATGTGATGAATCTCGTCTTATAAATTATGCTGATGCATTTGACAAGAGGCTGCCTACTATTTGAGGAATAAAAACCCCGACACATTGAGGCGCACCTTTACTATGGCTCTGTAAATTGAGAACAACATCAAAATAGTTGAAAAACCTCCTAAGAGGGAGGGTGTTAAACTGATCAACCCTGAGAAGCCTCAATCAAGTAAGAGTGTGGATCTTGAGGAAGTTGTTAAAACTTTGGTAGGGGCTGTCAAAGAAATCTCCTACAAACTAGCCCAGGAAAAGAAAGGAATTTGGCAGAGTTCACAAGGTCAGCAAAAGGCAAAAAATCATGACAGATTTGGAAATCATGCTAGGGGTGATCGGAGAGGACAGATGATATAGGTAAAGGACCCATGGGATCTGCAAATAGACATACCAAAGCATGTGAAAGTAGAATGGTGCCTGATCCTCTGACTTCCCAAGTTGCTACTATTGATTAAGTCAATGTGATTGATTGGTGTGATATATGATTTCTACCCCATCCTCCATGTGAAGTAAATCAGCAAGAAGAAGAAGATGATAATGATGATGGTACTGATGATGATATTTTCATGATGGGTTGCTCTTCACACTCACAATAAGGAGAAAATTCAACCAAAGTGATAAGTGCTCAAACTAATGCAACTTTTTGGGACTCGCATTCATTGGGTACCTCTTCTTCCTCCCTCTCATGCTTTAGAAATAGATATGGTACAAACATTTGAACCTGATTTTTATTACCTTAGAGCTCTAATGATTAAGAAATACAATGGAGGAATCCCATTAGAAGAGGATAGGCAGCTACTAATGAATGTTATTGTGGCCCAAGAAAAGGATTATAATACTAGGAGTAGAGTCGTAAAAGGAGTAGGGCCTCAAGCCAAACCAAAATTCTAGTTCTTACCAAGATCCCAAAAGAGACTCCTAAGAAAGATACACCTTCCAAAGGCCTTGCTATCCCAAACAAGATTCATACTTCTCCTCATGCCCAAACTATCAAGAATCTCATGCCATCTGATGAGTTTTCTAATCTCCTTTCCAATGCTGCCTTGCCAAAGAATGTTCCATATGACATTGCCCAAGTTTTGAGTCAAATAAAAGTTAGTGTTCCAATTTTTGAGTTGCTTAGGATTCCTAAGCACAAGAAGAGAGCATTTGAGTACTTGGGATTGAAAGAAGAAAAGAGTACCCCAAGTAGAAATGTAAACATTGTAGAAACTCCTCCTCCAACCATTACAGACCTAAAACACCACCAACATTAGAAGAGCTTGGAGAAGCACCTGAGGTTTACCTGGGGACATCTTTGGTTGAATCCCAATTAAATGTTGATCCATTTTTTACAACTTTGATCATTAAGGACAAACTGCTACACAATTGTATGTTTGATTCTGAGCATCATGCAATGTCATGCCTCTTGAGGTCATGAATGAGATGGATATCAAAGTGACAACAGCATATGGAAGATGCACTACCATGGACTCTAGAGAGGTTCCTATTTTTTGATGTGTGAAAGAATTGGTGGTACAACTTGTAGCTTATCCAGGTAAGAACCTAAAACTTGATGTTGTCATTGTTGATTGCCCTGCCAAATGGGGCATGTTGTTATCAAGAAAGTGGGCTACAAGTGTTGGTGGAAGTGTTTAGATGGATATGTCTTTTTCCACCATTCCAATTGAAGGTAGCCTTGTAAATCTGTATGGAGAGAAGAAAATGTTGCACCTCATTGAGGATCCAAATAATGCTTCTTATGAAGTGTTATATGTTGATGTGGATGCAAATAACTTTGTGGGGTTTGCTGATGACAGGGAGCACAAGATTGATCAGTGTGAATGTCTTGAACAAGTTGGTTTACCTTGGACCTTGTTATTTGATGGAGCATGTTCCAAGTTTGGAAATGGTGTCAGCATTGTTTTGATCTCCCCAAGCCAAGAAGAGTTTGTATTTTCTTTCAAACTTAACTTTGAATGCACTAATAACATTGCTGAGTATGAAGCATTATTATTAGGTTTGAGAATTTCTTGGAAGTATCATATTAAAGATATCATTGTCAAAGGAGACTCGAACTGATTTTCAAACAAATTAGAAAACTGTATGCTACTAGAAATCAGAGAATGAAACAATACAAGCATGCAGTTTGGGATTTGATTGAAATGTTTGACTCATTTAATATTGTGCATCATGATAGAAAGTTCAATGCTATTGCAGACCAGCTTGCAGTCTTGGGATCTCGGTTTGATGTTTGTTCAATGTCCCCCAATTGTGAATATAATGTTGAAGTACTAACAAGGCCATCTGTCCCTGACAACATAAAAAATTGGCAAGTATTTGATGATGATGCCTAGGTGAAATGGTTTTTGCAGAGATAAGGGAAGTTTGCTGATCAGTGTATTGATTGGGAGCCATTCTTATGTGTATCATAAGGAAAAGAAACTTTGTTTGGCAAAGACGTCATCTAATTGAAAACTAATACCATTCCTAGAGGGCTGGTTTCTCTTGAATCAAAATTTGATAATGTTGATTGCATTATTAACAGACATGTAGCAACCTCAAGGGATGTTGAAGAGCATGACCTTGGCATAAAGGAAAAACCAAGGAAGATCTAGCCGGAAGTAATGCAACAAAGAAGAGATACAATCCTATGTCCAATTGTTAAAGAAATATCAGGACTGCCTTGCTTGGTCCTATTCTGAACTAAAAGCATATAGAGAGGACTTGTTTCAACATGAGATTCCTTTAGAATCTAATGCAAAACCATTTAGACAAAAGAAGAGGATGAATCTAATCCTCTCCATGAAAATGCAAGATGAATTAAAGAAGCTAAGATATGGAGGGATCATTCATGCAACATTCCTATTTTAAGACTTTAGAAACAAAGCAATTTTTTTTTGAAACATAATGTTATCTGCTCTAAATAAAAAATAATTTATAACACACACTCCATGCCAATCAATCTCATAACAGATAACCATATACAACTATAATGACTCGGTATACTACTAATCTCTTATTCCATGACTTGGTTACCAACCGATCTCTCATGTTAACTTAAAGTATAGAATACTTTATGTATACTACATATACTTGGTTCTCCTACCCTATTCTGGGTATTGAGTGATATGTTTAAAGAACCTATCTGAATACTTGTTACCAATATTCATTTGACATCACGTTCTTTTAAAATAGGTGACATATGACAATGCAACCAACAACTTGCGATAATTTGGCCAAATATTTTCAACATACTGTTCATGTTACTATTCCTAGACGACATACTCGTCATTTCAGAATACGTCCTTCACCTCACTCTTCCATTATCTTGAATGGTATTTACTGACTACCATCACCACTTGCCCAAGTTTTGCCCCTATCCCGGTTAGAAACATAATTTGTCATAGGAAGATGCTCACAATGACTTAGGATATATGGGAATACTCGGTTGGCCTAATTCAATCGGATGTGCTTTGAGGTAGCCCGAGTCATTGAAAGCTACTACCTATCCTAAACATGCTACTAAATTGACCTAGAGAGAAACTAAGTTCAAGTCCAGATGTGCATAAATCTAGATGAATAAATATGGAAGGGTGTTGCCACATGTCAACTGCAACACTATATCCTCGAGAAGTCCCAAGACTTCTCAAGGGTACAGTCCTATAGTTGGCATGTGCCAACATCCATTAGAACTAATTCATCAAGATGTACATACCCCCTTAGTGGTCATTAATCATAATTAAATTGGATTAAGATTCAGATTACAACAACCATGCCTAACCCTAATTCCAACATTCATTAAGTTCTTTACCCATACTTATCCTGATTAGGTATGGAGAACTTCATTAATCCATGTTTGCATTATTGTTCATTAATGTGGCATAACAAGCAGTTATCCCAAAATAGGACAACAAACATCAACGTTTAATTCCTAATGTAACTTAGCTATCCAAATCAAGTGTGACATCCACCTAGATTTAGCTAGTGTTTACTTTATAAATGAAGTTATAAAGATTAAGGATCATAACCACTAATCATCTTATCTTTCGTTCTTTGGGAGAGGAAGAGTCTTCCTCTACATGGTTAAATGTTAGGTTTTAACATAACCTTTTTATCATTCATTACACATATAGTTTAATTGTATGTCCCAAGCATATTTCATTATTAAACTATAGTTGTGTAGTTAGAGAACGATATCTTTTGTAATTTCAAAAGTTCATTATAATAAGGTAGATTATACTATCTCCTTAATCTAATTCAATATCTGATAACAACAATAGTATATAATAGATATAAGGAATACCGCCAAGATATCACTATTATTTTCGGTATACAAGTACAAAAGAATTCACATCACAATTTGGAGTCCAACACAAAACCTATCAATTCATGATTTGAAATATACATTTACAAGACTATGCTTTTCGACATTCTACATGTCAATCATAATTAAGATTTTAAAAGAACATCACTTTTCTTTTCCAATACAACTCAAGAATGATTTTAAACTTTTTACATAAGACCCAAAATTAAATAAGCCAATATATCATGAAAGTTCTTGTCTTCTTTTATCACTTACGATGTCCATCTCGCAAAAATTACTTACACGGGTCAGATTCAATGAATCGAGCATGATATGCACTAAGCATTAAAGTGAAGTGTATTTCACTAATTGTTCCATTAAACAACTCGCTTTAATGAAACAATTAATATATCATACAAATAATCATAAGTAATAACATCTAGAAAAGAAGTAAAATAAAAGAGTCTTAATTCACTTTTTAAGAAAAGAACTTAATATAATCCGTAACATCAGAATTATATCCCAAGATTTAATTGATCATATCAATTACTTTAAAATAGTCAACAAGTCTTGTCATCCAATTGTTTCACAATTCCATAAGAATAGAAATACACATTTATCTTTTCTAAGTAGCAAAAGAAATTATATACAACATAGCTCATATTATTATGCTTCATCTTTCCATATAAACAAAATAAGATAATCAATACATACTTATTTCCCCTACATAAATCATCCAAGGATAGAATCAGGTTTAGAACACACAACAATGCCTCACCCAAAGGTAACAATATAAGGAATCCAAAATTAAAGAGACATTATCTAAACAAGAATCCCAATTCAATTCAAGAAGATTAGGAAACAAAACAGTCTAACCGAAAGTCTTACTAACTTCTATATGTTAGTAGATGTAATTCAAAGGTTTGAAACAAGACTATCGACAAATCTCAGCTAGACTCAAATAGAGTAAATCTCTTATCTAATCCATCCAAGAAGTTTCCATCTTAGAAGGGAGTCAATGAAAGATAAGTTCAGTCAATGAACTTATACAATCAATAAAAAAAGGATCTCAAACAAAAAGGACCCAATCCATAATTCATTTCATTTATACTATGAAATGAAATTCCTTATCTAATTCAAACTTAGAAATTATTTAACTAGTTCCCAAAAGAGAACACAAAACTGAATGCATAGTCAAAGAATGCACACTACAAACTTTCCATTACAAAACTTACAAACTGGTTACCTATTTCCATTCACCAAGCTCAAGTTCAAATTCAAATCTCAAAACAAAATTCACAGTACAGACTCTAAACAGTATATTGTCCCCAAGAGATCATATTCATTTCTCTGTCTAAAACTTAGAGATTCATTCAATGAACCCAACAAGGAATAGAAATACGCAAACAAAGTGTAAGATATACAAGGGTCAATACAACTCATGAACCCAAAGACTGAATTTCCATTACAAGGCATCAACAACTTAATGCAAATGAGTAAGTAGTTTGCGATCCCAAATAAGAAGAATATTACAAAGAATTCAGAATAGTGATAATGTATCCTTTCATACTACACTCAGTATACTAGGTTTTATATTCAACATTCAATTAAAACCTAAGAATCAGATAAAAGATCGAGAGAGTAAGATAACTAAACAATATGGTTAAGACAAGTAATCATCCCAAACTTACTTCCAACTTGAATAAATAGATTCACCACAAGCCTCTCGAGTTCTAGTTAAAAGCTTATGATAGGGAAGTATTTGTTTCAACATCAATAACAAGAAGGAAAGTAAATAATACATTCCATAAACCCTCTAAAAACTAAGACGACTGCTCCCAACAAACTAAAAATCTTCAATACCCATAACAAGATATAATTCTGGTCCATTAATCCTTCTACAAGCAATAATCCTTCCATAGGACACGAGTTCGCTCAGGGAAGAGAAGAATAGGAAAAAATTCATATTCACATGCCTTGTCAAGCTCGAAGAAGGCGGTACAATCTCCAATACAGAAGTACCACAATAGATCCAAAAAGAAGTTACATTGTCTACTTTTGACCAAAACAAAACTCTCAAGACCTTATTGAGCAGACAGTCCAAAAATGGATTTAAATATTTTTACATCCACAATACCAACAATACTCTAGCTCAAAATCCGTATAGATTCAAACTCGTTGACTCCAACACAATTTCAAAACAAACATCTATGGAATACCTATACGATTGTCGAATATGAGCTTCGAACACAAGTTCAAAACTTCAAAAGCTTCTAATACTAGCTCAAACAAGCACGAAGTTCAAGTACGAGCCTAAAATGAAACACAAAGCCCTAAATACAAGCTTAGAGAAAAACACCAATGCTCTATTACAAGTTCAAGTAACTTTAAATCCTTAAAGAAGAATAAAACTACAACTCGTAGCGTATGTACGTAACAAAACTCAACAACTCGACTACCAGTTCAAAATTCGTAAGAACTAAATAAGAGTATAGTGTTGAATACAAAAATTCAACCAAAAGTTCAGATCTACACCAGTTCCATTCAAATTCAGTCAGAAAAAAAACACAAAGTTCCATTAAAATCTTATAACAAATCACGAAGCTTAAACACAAGCTTAGAAAAACACAAAGCTCAATGAAACACAAGACTAAAATAGAGATTCGAACCATACAAGAAACATGCCAGTTTAGTTGACATTAGTCTCAAATGCAAGTTACAAAGTTTTGAATACAAGCTACGAGCTTCAAAACAAGTTTCGTAGCTCCAAGTACAAATTCACATGAATACCACTAATAACTAAGACAGAAAGTTCCTAAAAACTACTATTAACAAAGAATGGATTCATATTCCAAAAAGAAAAAAGCAAGAAATATTAATGGGTAGGGCCTATCATGCCTGATAGTGCCTTTGCCAATTCGAAGGAGACTTCCAACCGAGCTTCCAACCCTTTTTCTTCTCCACGACATATCAACAACCAAACAATTTTCTTCCAATGCCTCTTATACATTCCCTTGATCAAAAATAGACTAGAGAAACCAAAAATAACCAAGAAGAAGAAGAAGTTGAACTGCTGGTTCAAAGAACCAGATAGCTCCATGCAAAGCAAAATTCGTGAGGCATGCAAAAACCAAACAACCTCTCACAAACCCGCCTCCTGAGTTTCCAAGATGGTTTGCACACAAAACTGAGATTCATTAATGCCATAACTCCTAATTCTCCCACTTATCTCTCCTTGCCACCACCTCCCAAAACTAGTGGGTACCAATTCCAAATCAACATGCATTTCCATACTTAGTGAAGCCTCCACGTAAGCCCCGCTAAAATTTAACTAGCCCTTGCCAAATTGGCAGTACTTCCATGTATTTAAATCCAATCAAATCACAATAAAATCCATTGGAACCATCGTCGTAGTGACTTGTGACCCTAGGCCCCTTTCAAATAGTTTAGGCTAGATTTCCCAAAGCTTAGGTTAGTCCAACAATCATTTCCTAAATAATTTCCTTAGGTTTATAAACATTGCCATATGTAGTACCACCTTAGGTTATATCAAATTCACAACCATTAGTATTAGGCATTAGGTTAACATAGTATAGTATCACCATAGTAATCTCCCCTTCCCTTATTCATTTAGCACAAGAGCTTAGGTTAGGTCACCCCCAACACAATAGAATAAGAAGCTTAGGTTAGATTATAACTTGATTAAATACACGTAGCTAGGAAGTAGGTGCTCATACCTAGCTTAGGATACCGTTAGGATAGTCCTTTAGCTTTAGGATCCTGATCCCCTTCATAGTCATGAAGCAGACTATTTTTTTTTACGCCATAATGTCTTACAAAGATCAATCCCAAAGACCCAAGCACAACATACAACCGAATGAAGACATTTTCACACAAGACCATAAAATTTGCTAAAACACAAAAGTTCAATCCGCTATGCCTCTCAAACTATTGAATGTCAATTTACCATTTAGTTTGTTAAGAAGATTTAAAACATTCCTTGATCACTTGAAATTGATCCAAGGATGAGTCAGTCAAAAGAGATAAGTTTGCAACTCTAAAAATCTGATTGTAGCTTATCAACAAGAAGTGAAAATGGATTCCTGAAAGATATATCATTTCAGTCCAATGAATCCAAGAGCAAAAATGATTTATCCATAACAAGCATGATTTTCAACAATCAAGGAAACACACCTCATTCAAGAAAATCACATGCCAACGCTTGTAATACAAAGAGAAATATAACAATTTGTTCAAGGTGTTACAATTCATCCAATAAGGTTTTCTTCTTGGATTGCAAACTTAGTGCCAATAAGAAAAAAGAATGGTGATATCAGGTTGTGCGTAGATTTTAGAAATATGAACAAAGCATCAATGAAGGATAATTATCCTCTGTCAAACATGGAAAATATGCTGCAATTAGTGACTAGATTTGAGTTGCTTTCTACTTTGGATGGTTTCTCTAGATACAATCAAATATTTTGAAGGATTCGAAAGAATAGACTACTTTACCACTCCATGGGGCACATATGTTTATGTTAGGATTCCATTCAGTCTAATGAATGTTATAGATACCTTCCAAAGAGTAATGGATGTTGCTTTTGCTGGTTACATTAATGATTTTATTGTTCTTTACCAAGATGATGTGACTGTGTTTTCCAGAAAGAGAAGTGATCACTTGTAACACTTGAAAAAAATGCTGATAAGATGCAAAGAGTATGGAATTTCACTCAATCCAAAGAAGTGCCATTTTGGAGTGCAAAAGGCCAAGTTGCTTGGTCACATTGTATCAAAGGATGGTGTCATGATCAATCCCAAAAGGGTAGAGGCTATCAGCAAGGTTCCAATTCCAAGAACCAAGAAGGGAATCCAATCCTTCTTTGGACAGATCAATTTCATTAGAATATTTGTGTCTAAATTTTTTGAGTTGACTCTCCCCATCACTTGCATGTTGAAGAAAGACCAGATTATCAAGTGGGAAGAAGCAACCATTCAGGATTTTGATGGGATCAAAGAAGCACTAAAGCATGCCCCTGTTTTGGCAGCCCCAAATTACAAGAAACCTTTTCAAGTGTTTTATTTTTCTTTAGAAAACACCATTGCATCTGTTTTGTTACAAAAGGATGATGAAGGGGCTGAGAGACCAATTGCCTTTTTCAGTAAGGTATTGTAGGGAGCTGAGTTGAAATACACCATCATGGAGAAACAAGCATTTTCCTTGGTGAAAGCAACAAAGGTTTTTAGACCCTACATCTTAAGTTCTAAAGTTGTTGCTTATGTTCCCCACACCATGGTGAAAGACATCTTATCAGAGATGGAGGTCTCAAGAAAAGATGCAGATGGGTGAACAAGTTGTAGGAGTATGACATGGATATCCAAACCATGAAATTGGTAAGAGGTTTGGGCCTAGCTAAGCTTATGGCTAAGAGAAACTTGCAAACTATTGAGGTAAATGAAGTAGAAGGAGAAAGGGTGGATGTCCTTGAAAAGTTGGTAAGTTTTGAATGGTACAAAGATATAATCTTTTATCTCATACATCTATGCTGCCCTGAATATCTGAGTAAAAATCAGAAAAGAGCTCTTAAGTTAGCCTCTCAAAAGTATGTCATTACTGATTTTGGGTTAGCTTGGAAGAACCCCAAGGGAGTGCTCTTGAGATGCATTACTGAAAATGAGGCCCCCAAAATAATTACTGATCTCCATGGAGGGGTCTGTGGGGGAAATTTTGTTGGAAGAGTTACAACACAAAATATTGAGGGCTAGTTATTGGTGGCTAACTCTCTTCAAGGATACAACTCTATTGGTGAGGAAATGTGAAAGTTTCTAGTGTTTTTCTAGAAGAATGAAAGCTTCAGGCTCCCTTCCTTTGCAGCCTGTGTTAGTTGAAGCCCCATTTAGACAATGGGGAATGGATTTCATAGGGGAAATTTTTGATCCTTCCAGTGTTGGTCATAAATGGATTCTTGTAGCCATTGATTATTTCACTAAGTGGGTAGAAGCAATCCCCACCAAGAAGGAAACACACCAAGTGATCATGGAATTCATGCTGAATCAAATCATATGCAGATTTGGAGTGCTAGCTAAAATTTTTGCTGATAATGCCATGAGTTTCAGAGCCAAACATTTGGTGGTAATGTGCAAAGAGTATGAGATCAATTTGACATATGCTTCTAACTACAATCCCCAAGGAAATGGACAAGCTGAGTCTAGTAATAAAAACTTGCTGAAGATCATTAGAAGAACCTTGGAGTTGAACAAAAGGAAGTGGGGTGAGAAACTAAAGTTTTCTGTTTGGGATGATAGTATCACTGTCAAATGAGCTACTAGTAAAATCTTGTTTGAATTGGTATATGGAACTCAAGCTCTGCTGCCCCTCCATTTGCAATTATCTTCATTTAAGTTTGTTCAGTAGATTTAAGACCAAGAAGTTAGTTCATATGATTCTCGAATCAATTAGACTATCAAGTGGATGAAGAGAGAAGGGCATCCCATCACCGTGCATGTGAAGTTTAGAGAAAAGTTGAAGAAGCTATTTGAAAAAGGTGACACCTGTGGCTTTTAGCATTGGGGATATTGTGCTTTTATGGGATATAAAGCATGAAGATAAGGGAAAGCATGGTAAATTTAATGCATTATGGATGGGCCCTTATTCAATTGATATTCGAATTGGTGAAAATACCTTCTTCCTAAAAGACCTAGATGGGGAACTACTTGAATTTCCTGTTAATGGTAGACATTTGAAGCATTTCCTTGATTGATTGCTTAGAATCAAGGTATATTCCATTTGTACAGTGTATAGTTCTTTGTTCTCATTTGCTTTTGTGTTTTTGTTTGTTTTGGTCCTTGGTGACCTAGTTTTCTTGGTTTCTTGGTTTGTTTTTTGGAGGATGGTTGTGGTTGTTCTGCTCTGCAAGCTTTTTCTTTGACTCCATTTCCCAATGGTATGTTTTTGGCACTTGGTCTACTATTTGTTCTTGTGGCACTCACAAGGAGTGCCCATCCCCGAGTCAGAGCCGATGTTGGTGCTCAAATTAGTCTCACCCCATTTGTCATTAAATTTCCTCAGTTTGCGGCCTCTGTCACGTTTTTTACCTTCCCGTGTTGGTGCCATGGGGAAAATGTGGAACTTTTTCCTTTTTGGAAAATAAGTATAAAGTCAAACAAATGAAGCACAGGTCCACTAGAACCCACATTAGGACACATGTCAAGCCCATTTTCTAAGGGTAGAGGGGCAGAGAAAAATGTCAAAATTTTACTTTTTTCCAAAAGTTATAAAATGTTAAAAAGTGCTCCTAGGCCCGTTTCCAATCACATTTTTCCATGTGGAGGGATCAAATTAAAAGTTGAAAGGCAAGATCAATGGTAGTTGTGCATTTCATTTGATTTTTCCACCATTGAAGCTCCAAGATGTTTGGAGATGCATTTTTACATCATTCTTCATCATTTTTTGGCAAATGTATGTCGCTTTTGGTCTGCAGTTCAATTGAATCAATTTGGGAGCTCAATTTGTAAATCTAAAGTACTTTTGAAGTGAATTTTTCTTAGGCTCATGCAAAAACACAAAATGCCAGATCTAGAAGTTGTAGGGTAAAATTCCAAAGGAAAAGGAGGGAAAAAGGATGAAATGATGAAAGTGCAGCGCAAAAGGTGAAAAAGGCGTTGCCTCAAGAGCAAAAAGGGACAACCTGTCAAGTCCAAATTATGAAGAGGCTCCAAAAAATGATTAAAAATGGGATTTCTTGCATGACATAATCAAAATGATTAAAGGAAATCCTGAAAAGTTGTGGCATGGCATCCTAGTCATTAGTCAAGGGACCAAGAAATGTGATCGGTTCACAATTGGTCCACCTGGCAGATTTCATAGCTGAATTTGTTAAATGTCATTGTCTGAAATAAATTGTTAACAAGAAAAGGTCCCTCTTTCTCTTTTGGGGAAAATTGAGTGGGAAAAAATGTATAAATGCAATGAGAATACTCTTACAAATGGTCGAGTATGAATTCTTGAGAAAAAATTTGAGAAAGTCATCTTCCCGAGAGACCAAAGCCGAGATTACCTATTATTTTCTTCTATGTTAGATTTTCTGTTGTGTCAAGTTGGTTGTAGATGTATAGCCATTGAAAAGCACTGAGATTGCTCTGAATCTTTCCCCTGCTAATGAATCTAAGAAATTTTGGAATTAATTTGTGTCTAATCTCTAGCAATTTTGTGTTTGCTTTATTTTTAGAATGTCTACAAATAGTTTCTTTTGTTCCTATTACAATCTTATACTGAAATTTTTGTGAAATCACACAAGATCTCATCCCTGTAAAAATATAATGGTATTTGTTATTTCATTTCAAGAATATCCTTCATCTTGGATGAGATAAACAAATTTAAAATCAATTCACTTTCATTTTTGATAAAGATTGTCTCGTAAGTCTTGGTGTACCTTAGGCGTGATTAATCGATTCTTTAGTATTTAATCGAATCTTCTAGTTCAAGCCTTCATATTGGAGTCTTAAATATTATGTTAAAATGTGCTGATTTGGTCCTCCATTGAAGCACACCTTTGTTTGAAGGAACATCTTGTTTGTTCAAGCTTTCTGTTGTGAAGTTGTTCATTATTGTGAATTCCCTCCAAAGATCCAGAGATATAATCAACTTTATCCTACTTCATCTCCCACCAAAATCATTTAAAACCATTGACCCACCTTGAAATACCCATGTTTTCCTATGTATCAACAAAGGAACAAAATATACTTGCAAAAATATGCAGAACAATCAAGATCTCTTAATGTCTTTAGTAAACTTTACCTTGTATTGAAAATATCTCCATAATCTAGAAGTGACAACTCGTGAGAGTCAAATTTGGTGTGTTGATCATATTTTCCCAAGGTATTCTCTATAAAATTTATGCAAAAGAAGGATTTACCAACATTATTCAATAACAGAGGTTACAAAACAGGTTCTCTTACCTTGGTTGAAAGGCACAACCTAAAATAGTTAGGATAAGATCACATCCTTTTAAGGTGTTACCCACTTCTTTAAATCTTGAGTGCTAAAAAGTTAGATAGATTGCTTCCATGGCTACAAAATGACATACATAATCATCTATCTGCATCTGAGTGTCTTGTCAAATCTATGATGTTGCTTGGCCTCTGAAGGAGATTAAATGCAGGTACCAACACAATTAATGAGGCAAGCAAGCATGGAGTGCTCTAGGTCAAGCATGGGTAGTTACAAGGAGACCATACTTGCTACAGTTATGCCTAGATTTTAGGGATTCTCCTTATTTCTCTCACATAACTCATAATGTTATAAAATGTAAAAGAGGTGCATTATTTCGAGTTAGAAATTTTTTCCAAGCTTCCCCTCTTCTTCCAGGCTAAGTTGTTATGAATTTAGAGGATTTTAAGCCTTCCTTAAAAATATTGTAATGGCAACCCTTTCCTCTTACTATTGTAATGATGCACTGTGCATGTTCTTGGAGTAATAAAATGATGTTTTGTGACTAATTTTCTATCCTTGTGCCATTTTTGTTACTTCATTTTTACTCTCTCATGTTTGTAGGTATACTTGTGTAACCCCATCTTTCTATTACAAGTTTTGGAAGATGTTGTGCTTATCTCGGGAGTGAATTATTATATGTGATTCATTCTGTGATGCATGTCCATCCTTCCCAAGGTTATACTTCTTCATTGGTGGGATGAAAATTTGTCTAACAAACCCACTTTCTTGGTGCATCACCACTTCTAGTTTAGGTTTTATTTCATGTCATCTCTCTTCTTATCCCCTTAGAAATGTTAGTATAGGTTTAGTTAGTTGTTTTCCTTGCATTAGGAGTAGTGTAGCACTTATTTTGAGAAGAGGAATCTGGCATTCTTCGAGGTTCACCTCAATCCCATAAGTCCTATAGCTTGAGAGGTGATACCCATGTTACCCAATCACACCGAATGCCCCAATCACAATCATGCCATTCAAGGGTGCTTTGATTTGGTGATAACTCTAACCTAGCATGTGCATAAAATAGTAAGCTAACCTAAAGTAATAACAAAGATATAGGAGACTACTCTATTAAAAATGATAAGTTGAGTTAGAGAACTTACTTGTTTGAGGGAGGTCATTATCGCATCTATCTCCCAAATAACCATACACCTAGAGAGAATAGATTTTTGATGGAGAAGGGAAAACAATCCATTCCTTACTCACTATAGGTGACACAATAATGCAAGAAAACTAATCCAAAGCAAGAATAAGATCTAGTACAAGATTCGATATGCAAGAAATTTGAGAGCCGAGTGAGCATATGTAAGTTGGAAAAAGAGTAGAGACAATGGAAAGTTCTTGTGTGTATTTTTTCTATGTGGTTATGTGGTGAAGATGCCTTTTTTTGTATTTATAGTGACACCATTGATCATGGGTGAAGGTGTCACCTAGGATTTTGAAAATTCACTAACTCAATCGCCCGCAAGAGATGGCGTTAGCTAGGGAGGAAATGAATAGTGTGTGTAATGTTTCATGAAGAACAAGAGAAATGCGGGCGCAGAAATAATATGGTCATGTGTAAGTAAGGTTTCATAAGTATGTGAAGAAAAATAAGGACATGAATAGGATAAAAAAATTCTCTCTCCATATATCATCCCTAACCCAATGGTTATGTGAATAACCATACCCTTATCTCAGAACGAGCCCCTTGAAGCACCCATTCCTATAAATAGATGCACTAATGACCTCTAACATGAAAAGAGGAATTTTTAGTAACATGTATGAAAATAGAAAGTGTGAAAAATTAGGTGTATACATATTACCAAAGCTGTTTATTACCACATGTTGCAATAGTGAAACATGGGGTAGTTAGCGAAAGAATGATACATAAAACCAAAATCAAAAGTAGATGTTGAAAGTAAATAAAGGACTAGCTGAAATGAAGTATACCCACCAATGTGTACCTAATAGTTTTGGTCATCGTGCCACATATATGAACAATCCATGTTGCTAGAACCCTAGAGAAACATAATTAAAAGGAAACACTAGAAGATTATCAGTAAAATAAGACATAAATCACCTAACTAGGGGCCTATGGGATGGATGTCGCGAGGTTAAAAATTTGATTTTTGGCTAAGAGCGGGACAAGGCATATAATATGTCAAAAGGAGTGGGATAAGATCATGATCCCAACGCAATCGACGATGGATTTTCTAGATATAAGGAACTAAAATGATGGATATTTAAAGATTGAGGTTGATTGCGATAGATTTGAATAGAAATATTAAGTTTATATAGGATTTTTAATTTTATTTTCTTATTACTATTTCTAGAATTAAGAGAACTGAGCTCTATAATTCCAAATTTTGATATTAATGTGACAATATGACATGAGTATGAGGAGGTAGAGGTTGATGAGGAGGTGCATGCGACATAGCATAACCATGGGTGATCCATTGGATTTAGTTCTGTTAAGTAAATTTGGAGTAATTTGGTCTTTTTAGGATTACAAAGATATTAGGGTGTCATTTTGAGTCAAAATTATGTCATTAAAGGGTAGGAAAATGTGCAAGTGGGTTTGGGAAGGATTTTCTTTTTACTTTTTCATTAAATAGACTTTTTCCTTTATAATTTTAAAATTCATAGTCATACGTGCAATTGAACGCCATTGTCCCTATGAAACAACAGGGGTTGATGGTGTCGAGACCTTCAAAAATTTTAAAGGAGTAGAAGGCATAAACTAGAGGGATGATGGCGTCGAATATTATAAAAGCATGTGAATTTTTATAATTTTGGATATTAAATTGATTTTTAGGAATCTAATGCTTGGATTTTATTGATTTGTGAATGCATGGAGATTGGAGGATCTTCCTATGGTGGGTGGTTGATGTGGCATGGTTTAATGACCTGATTTATGAACTAATAGATGTAGAGGTAGCACATCTACATGGATGGGGCCTTGGGGCATCATGCGCAGATGCCTAAGACACCATTGAGCTTGGATTTACTACATATGTTTTTAACCACATGGGAGCTTCAGTGCCAATACCTTTCGGTGGTGGGTAGGCAATACAATTGAGATGACTATGACACTTCAAGATGTGCAAGGGATATTGGGCTTGATAAGTGAGTGGTATCACATGTATTTTGATCTTACCCCGTATATTGTAGAGAGTAGAGCCTTGGCTGCATGGGCCACATGAAGTAAGACATATGATGAGGGGATGTTTAGCATTCGATGCAACACATCATATATTGCATAGATTTTGAATATTTAGAAGGTGATTATGGGTATTATTGTGGCACACATATTATGTCTCAATGAAGTCGAGACCATTTTTAATATTTGGTAGCCTCTTGTAGAGATTTAGTTGAGAATGATACATTATTTAGTTGGGGGACCACTATATGGGTACAACTGGAGCATGATTTGTTGTCTCTAAATACCATAGAATATTTTAGCAACCAATCCTAGGTGCACCGACATAACATCTAGTCCTAGCCTGGAAGCTCACTCGAGGTGCCCACAAGTGCCGAGCCTCTCCTTTATGTGAGCTTTGTGAGAATGCATTTTATTAACATGATGATATAGTATAACCAAAGAATGAGTGCATTTATCCATAGTATTTTAGACATAAGCTTATACTCCTAGAAGATATATTCTAAACACATATTTAACATGATCAATTAAAGTAGAAGAAGTCACAAAAAAACATTGAGGAAACCAATAACACCCATATGAACAAATGGAAACACACATCAGACTCATTTCAGGAGTATTACAAAATTGAATCATTATATTGATGATTCAATTACAATAGCTAAGATTACATTCAGAGGTTCCATCCATAGCAAGAATTTCTTTACATTCTAGATCTCTCTATTATACGCACTACATAATTATCTCTTATTTCTCTCTTATTTCTTATTCCTCACGCACTCCTTCTAGGAATTATCCTCTATATAAAGCAATCGAAGAAATATTCTCCTAACCATTCATCATCACCCACAAAGGCCTGCTGGAATCTTCTCATGTTTTTTCTACCACTACCTAGAACCTTCCGTGTTTCACCACGCATCTCCTTTAATCGAGTTTCTTTAGAATGTTTATGCTAGCTAATCCTTAACAACCTCTACCCCTTATCCTTTTATGATAACCATAATGATTCATTAGAATATCCTTTACTTGGACCATAAGTCTTCATAGCTTATCCACATCTATATCTGGTTGCTTTTCGTTTGCTCCTTATGCACATCTTTTTTTGTTTCATCCAAAACTTTACTAAGTCCTAACTCCAATCTATCCTGGTGTGATCCTTTGCGCGCCTTTTTCTCGCGCGCCATAAGGCTTCATGCGCTAGGTACTTAGTTACTTTTTAGGGGTCTAACATCACCCCACACTAAAATAGTTTTCCCCTTTAAAACCCTTCATGCCATCCTTATAAAAGGATCAATATTGTTGAATGAAACCTAGAAAAAATGTTATTCCAAGGAATAAAGAATAGTGGATATGAGAAAAGAATTAAAGAATGGGGGGATGCTTATATGACCAACTATAGGAGCTGAGGGAACTTTGTGTTTATCTCATCCCTTAGTTTCTCCCAGGCCTTTAGTTCTAATAAGGCCCTTCCCGATGCATCTCCTACTATATTGGGCACCTGGTTCGGGATGATCTCTCCCACTTTTCCCTTTAATGCACTGATGGCCACTCCCAACTCCATGTAGACACCCTCGAACTCATCCATCCACTCAGTGATATAGTCTCAGAGTTCTTTGATTCTAAACTATAGATTCTCACACTTAGTATTTATCTTCTCTTTCTAGGCCATGGTGTTAATGACCAGTTGTGTGTGATTTTCCTTGTTGGTGGGGGTGGTCTCCTACAAAATTTTAAGGGCTTCCTCTTCCTCCATTACCCGTGCATTGATTATAGGCTCACATTTCCTATAGCTATTGAATCCCCTATCTGCCAATATATTTTCTTCCTTGAGTTGGGAGAGAAAGTCTTCCACTCGGTGATGCGGGATTCAATAAATGCGACCTTGTATCCTCCTTTTATCTTGTGAGCTCCATAGATGTCGGGCCCACACCATCCTTGGAATTAACAAATAGTGTCACTATGAGGTCCTCAAGATATTCCATCTCATCCTCATAATCCATCCTGGCTTAGCTTACTAATGCTGGACATTGTCCTAGAATGGTCTTCCCAAGGGTGCCAACTCAATCATATGCATCCTTGGTTCGCACATGTTCTTGCTTCATCTCTTGGCGTAACATGTCCATCTCCTTTTCTTCTGTCTTCCATTATGTGACCAAGGTCCGAATAGTGGCCCCCATATCTAGACTATGCAAAGATCACCTCTCTGTGGATATCGCTTTTAAGGCATTACATGCCTACTAATAGATAAGGTGGTTAGGATCCACCACCTTATATGTGTCTCCTCCCTTCTTCCCTAGGTGAATGGTCTCAATCACAAGATCGAGACCTCAAACTCAGTTCCTCAACGTGGCAATGCATAGCCCAACTAAACATCTTTCTAGTTTTGGGAACACCCCGTCTTGATCCAATAAGTCCCAACTATAAAACTTTTTGGTGGGAGAGTGGCCTGAAATCTTACATGCAGGACCTTATTAGGGTCATCCATGAAGTCCATGTGTGGGGACATTGGCATCCACTTCTTCCTTTTTTCCTTGTGCTTTTTCCTTTGCTTTTTCTCCCTAGGGGTGAATCCCTTATCCTCCTTTATAATAAAGGGGTCCCCCTTGTCTCCTTGCGGGCTTGTGTCCTATGGCATAGCAGCCTTGTGCGCCAGACTCTTCCTATCTCCTACCGAGTGCTCCTCTTCTTCTCATGCCTTATCCTCCTACCCCTCCAACTCTTCTTCTAACTCTACTTTGAATGTGGTGGGGTCTTCTTCCTCTCCTTCCTCTGAGCCTGCTGCGGGGCTTGATGAAAAATATGTATTTTACTTCTTATCCTCATGCGCCTCCTCTTCTTCCTCTTCCTTACACCCTGGTGTTGGAGTGTTGGTGCCACCTTGTTTTGAATTTCTAGCGCCCTTGCTGTTATCCCGCGTGTGTAGTACTTCCTCTTCCTTGAAGTATCTAGCTTTCCTTCTTCTTCTTATTCTTCATGTACTACCTTCATGGGTGGGATAGGTGTCTCTCATGGCTTAGGAAAGGGAGAGTCTGTAACTTCCACCTCAATTCCTCCCTATGTTTTAGGGTGTAGTTACATGAACACCTAATGGACATACCCTTTGATTGTAATGCTGACTGTGGGTGTAAGTCCAAGAAATATGGATTTAACATGTCGACATAGGAAAGCCGAGCACCATACTTGTATGTGGCACGCAACATGTGGACATCAATATCCACCTTATCTACATAAAAACTAACCTATGTGCATCCTTAATCCTATTGATGGCACACTTCATGTATCTGGTAGTGAATGCAAAGGGGATCTTGCACCATGGCCCCATCTCTCCTTTAGCCATCATGAAATTTTCCAAACAAAAGTGTTGTGTGATGAAAAACTTTACCTGTCACTAAAAACTTGTGGAAACTTGTGGGAATGTGCCACTCATTCTTAAAGGCTTTGTGTAACCTCTCAAACCACATGTTCATTCGTGCCTTGTAAGCATTTGAGATAGTCCCATTGCAAGTGACTGCGTGAATTGGACTATAGGGGAATTGTGCGCAGTGGGTGAACCCAAATGTTCTTGTCTGGTCCATCTAGGACGCCAATCTCCCAAAACATGATAAGAAGTAGGATGGATCCCCAAGTGATCTTTTCTCCTACCTTGTTTTGTACCCACACCTCTTCAATAATTCCATTTGCGATGAATTGGGAAAAGTTGTAGTGTGCCCTCTTGGACACCCTGTAGGCCACATAAAGGAATCTACGGTTGATGTCCATCCACCTCTCTAATGCCCCCAATTTATAGCTAATGAGTTGGGAGGAGACCCTCGAGTCTTTGGTTTGAGAGATCTGCAATTAATTGTGCCATACCCCCATTTCTTGTAATTTAGCTTCTTTACTAGCTCCTCGATCTTGGAAGTGACACATAAATCCAGTGCCATATCTTCTCCATTATTTCATAGGCCTGTTACCATTTGAATTAATTGGCATGTGATCTGCATTCTCCTTCCCATGAAGTAGAAAATTCTTCGTGCACCCGTGACATTAACCACTTGAAAAGTGGGGTGGGTTTGGAAAAGAAGGGTAACTCTCATATGTTGGGGTGTGGAGCCTATTTTTGGTCTTCTTGAATCAGTGTTGAAGTGCTGGAGCTCAAATGGTTAAGTTTGGAGACTTCAAGAGCATTCTGCAGTCATTTTCTCGTGTGATGTGGCTATGTAGTCACTATGTCATTGCTTTGTGATGTTGTTTGTTAACATGCTTTTAAATTGACTATTAACACTCGAAACTATTTTTCAGCCATGGGAAGTTGAAAGATCATGACTTTCAAACTTCTAGGGTTGGCTTTAGGAATTCTTAAGAAGATTTTAATCCTATAAATAGAGGTGTTAGGGTATCTTGAAGATATCTTGAGTGTTCAAGAGGTCTTGAGTCTTAGAGATCAAAAGGTGATCAAGAGTGATCAAGGTTATGTAATTGGGTGTGAATTTTGGTTTAGATGTGGTTTAACATCTTCAAAATTTTGTTGTGAGTTCATAATTGAGAGAATACTGTGAGATTTGTTTTACTCTTATTGATAATAAAATATGAGAAAGTTCTTGGTAGACGTAGCCCACATTGGGTGAACCACGTTAAATCTTGTCTTGTCTTCTTTTGTGCATTATTCATTTATGTTGTTTTATTTCTGTAAGTATAATTCTGCTATATAGTTTCCTACTACTATGGTTTGAGGAATTGTTTCTGCATATTTGTTCTCTAATTCCTAACAATTGGTATCAGAGCTTTGGTGGTTTTTTGCTGAAGTTGTAAATCACAGGGAAAGTTTAGCTTGAGTGGGAGCTATGGCAGATGAGGGTAGATCGAGGGTTGAGAAGTTCAATGGGCAGAACTTTGGTTTGTGGAAGATGCAAATGGAGGATTACTTATATCAGAAGGACCTCCATGTTCCTTTGGCTGGAAAATCAAAGAAACCTACAACCATGTTGGATGAGGATTGGGAGTTTCGGATAGAAAGGAACTCGGGAAATTCGTTTATGCCTTGCATCTTCGGTTGCTTTCAACATATCGCAGGAGAAGACCACGGAAGGTCTCATGAGTGCATTGGGGAAGTTATATGAAAAACCCTCTACCTCTAATAAAATATTTTTGATGAAAAAGTTATTTAATATGAAGATGTATGAGAATGGTTATGTTGCTTGATCATTTGAATGAATTTAATATGGTTGTGAGTATGTTAAACTCAGTAAAAATTGACTTTGATGATGAGGTCAGGGATTTTCTGATTTTGTGATCCTTGTCGATAGTTTGGATAGCTTGGTTATGACTGTAAGTAATTCAGTCTCTAATAACTCAAAGCTGAAGTTTGAGGATGTAATAGGTATGATCCTAAGTGAGGAAATGTGAAGGAAAAGCACTAGAGATTCTTCTACTTCTGGAAATGCTTTGACGGTGGAGAGTAGAGGGAGGAAAAATAACAAAGGGAAAGGTAACCGTGGGAAGTTGAATGATCGTGGAAGGTCAAAGTCCAAGAGTAAGTTAGAATGTTGGCACTGTGGAAGGTTGGTCATGCTATGAAAGATTACTGGGCTCTTCGGGATAAGAAGAACAAGGAGGAAACTAAAGAGGTAAATGTGGTAGTAGGTGATGTTTGTCAAGATGCCTTAATTCTTTCTTTAGATAATATTGTTGAATCTTGGGTGTTAGATTCAGGGGCTTCTTTCCATGCCACCCCACATAGACATTACTTTACTGATTTTGTTCAAGGTGATTTTGGACATGTATATCTTTGTGATGATGAACCATGCAACATAGTAGGGAAAGGTTGTGTTCAAGTGAAAATGTAGAATGGGAACACATGGCTACTTAAGGACGTTAGGCATGTGCCTAAGTTGAGGTAGAATTTGATATCAGTGGGACAACTAGGTAGTGATGGATGTACAATCAGTTTTACAATAGATTCTTGGAAGGTTACCAAGGGAGCTCTTGTGGTTGTAAGAGGTAAGAAAACTAGTACTTTGTATTTAACCAGTGGTGCTGATTATTACAATTTAGTTGTTGCAGATGGAGATGTAACTTTGTGGCACCAGAGACTCGGTCATATGAGTCATAAGGGCATGCAAATTATAAAGGACAGGTTGCTTGGATTAAAGGAGTTAGATTTGGACTTCTGTGAGGACTGTGTTTATGGGAAATAGAAGCGAGTGAGATTCCTCAAGGTTGGACCTACCAGGAAGGAGGGTAAGTTGGAGTTAGTGCATACAAATGTATGGGGGCCAACTAAGGTAAAATCTATTGGTGGTTCATGTTATTATGTCACTTTCATTGATGATGCAACTAGAAATGTTTGGGTATATTGCATTAGAAATAAATTTGATGTGTTTGAAACTTTCAAAAGATGGAAAGCCTTGGTTGAGAATGAAACAGTCTCAAGCTAAAATGTCTCAGGTCGAGATAATGGAGGGGAATATTACAGCAATGAATTTCTTGATTACTGTTTGGTAAATGGGATCCGTAGGCAAAGAATGGTTCCAAATACTCCACAGGAAAATGGAGTGTCAGAGAGAATGAACAGGACAATCATGGAGCGTGCTAGGTGCATGAGGTTACATGCGGGGCTGCCACTCATGTTTTGGGTGGAAGCGGTAAGCACAACTATTTATCTGATTAATAAAGGACCCTCTATGGCCTTGGATGGAGGTATACCTGAGGAGGCTTGGTCTGGTAAGAAAATTGATTACTCATTTCTTAGAGTATTTGGATGTGAGGTATTTGTTCACATTGATAAAGATGATAGGACCAAGTTAGAGGCTAAGTCTGAGAAATGCACCTTTGTTGGATATGGTGAAGATGACTTTGGTTTCCATGTTTGGAGTCTTAAAGATAAGAAAATATTTTGGTCTAGAGATATTGTCTTTAATGAAAAAGTCATGTATAAAGATCAGTTGCAGGAATAGAAAGAGGAATCAAAGAAAGAATACATAGTGTTAGAGGAAATTGCAGACAACAAGGTGTCTAAGGGGCCAATTCAAGTACAACATGTTTCAAAGACAAATGGTTCAGATACCTACTCATTAGGAACCCCAAACTCCTGAGGTGAGAAGGTCTTCTAGGGTAAGAAGGGAACTTGAATGATTTACTCCATATTTGAATTATTTATTGCTCACTGATAGTGGAGAGCCAGAGTGCTTTGAGGAAGCAGTGCAGGTGGATGCCAGGAAGAAGTGGGAGCAGGCCATGGATGAAGAGCATAGATCTCTTATGGAAAACTAGACTTGGGATTTGGTGGAGCTACTCAAGGGCAAGATAGCATTATAGAACAAGTGGGTGTATAGAATCAAAGAGGAAGATGAAGGAAATGATACAAGGCCCGGTTGGTGGTCAAAGGATTTACACAGAAGAAAGGTATAGACTTTGATGAATTTTTTTCTCCGGTTGTTAAAATGACTTCTATTAGGACTGTTCTTGGTTTAGTTGCAGTAGAAGACCTGCACTTAGAATAGTTGGATGTGAAGATTGCATTCCTTCATGGTGAGTTGGAGGAGGAATTGTACATGCAACAACCACAGGGTTATGAGGTCAAAGGGAAGGAGAGGTTAGTGTGAAAATTGAAGAAGAGCTTGTATGGCCTGAAACAAGCTCCACGGAAATGGTACATGAAGTTTGACAGTTTTATGCAGGAGTAGGGTTACTCTAGGTGTCACTCAGACCATTACGTGTACATCAAGAAGTTTCTTGATGGTAGTTATATTATTATGTGCCTGTATGTAGATGATATGCTTGTTGCAGGGAAGAACATGCAGAAATAAAGGTACTCAAGAAACAACTAGGTGACTCCTTTGCTATGAAGGATTTGGGGGCAGAAAAAAAAATCCTTGGTATGAGAATAACTTGGAATAAGAAGGAGAGGAAGCTGGTATTATCTCAAGAAGAGTACATAAAGAAGGTCTTGGAGAGGTTTAGTATGTAGGATGCTAAACCGGTTGGTACTCCTTTGGCAGGTCACTTTAAATTATCAAAGGAGCAGAGTCCTAAGACTGAGGAGGATAGAATCCAGATGTCCAGGGTACCATACTCATCAACAATTGGTAGCTTGATGTATGCTATGGTATGCACTAGGCCTGACATTTCCCATGCAGTGGGAGCAGTGAGCAGGTTTATGAGTGATCCAGGTAGAGAGCACTGGCGAAAGTAAAGTGGATCCTTCAGTATTTGAGAGGGACCATGGGAGAAGCATTGTGTTTTGGTGGATCAGACACTACATTATGTGGATATGTAGATTTGGAAATGGCAGGAGATTTGGACAGCAGGAGAAGCATGACAGTTATGTATTTATGGTTGGTGATACAACAATGAGTTGGATTTCATGGTTACAAAAGGTTGTGGCTTTGTCAACCATAGAGGCTGAGTATGTTTCTGCCACAAAGGCAAGCAAGGAGATGATTTGGCTACAACAATTGCTTGATGAGTTGGGTCATAAGAAGGAAGTTGGGAGACTACATAGTGATAGTCAGAGTGTTATTCATTTGGCAAAGAACTCCGCTTTCCACTCTAGGACAAAGCACATTCAACTGAGATATCATTTCATTAGGACAACTTTGGAAGAAGATAAGTTAAAGCTGGAAAAGATTCATACCAGTTAGAATCCTGTGATATGATGACCAAGGTGGTCACAAGGGAGAAGTTAAAGTTGTGTTCAACTTTGATTGGCCTTCATGGTTGATAATGAAGGGTTAAGAACTTTGCTCAGTGGAAACAGTCTCCAAGTGGGAGATTGTTGGGGTGTGGAGCTTGTTTTTGGTCTTCTTGAATCAGTGTTGAAGTGTTGGAGCTTGAATGGTTAAGTTTGGAGACTTTAGGAGCATTCTGTAGTCATTTGCTATGATGTGGCTATGTAGTCGCTATGCCGTTGCTGCGATGTTGCTATTAACATGTTGTTAAATTGGCTATTAACATCGGGACTATTTTTCTAGCCGTGGGAAGTTGAAAGATCACGACTTTCAAACTTCTAGGGTCAGCTTTAGGACTTCTTAAGAGGATTTTAATCCTATAAATAGAGGTGTTAGGGTATCTTGAAGATATCTTGAGTGTTCAAGAGGTCTTGAGTCTTAGAGATCAAGAGGTGATCAAGAGTGATCAAGGTTATGCAATTGGGTGTCAATTGTGGTTTAGATGTGGTTTAGCATCTTTGGAATTCTGTTGTGAGTTCATAACTGAGAGAAGACTGTGAGATTTGTTTTACTCTTACTGATAATAAAATCTGAGAAAGTTCTTGGTGGATGTAGACCACATTAGGTGAACCACGTTAAATCTTGTCTTGTCTTCTTTTGTGCATTATTCATTTATGTTGTTTTATTTCTGCAAGTATAATTCTGCTATATAGTTTCCTACTGTTGTGGTTTAAGGAATTGTTTCCGCATATTTTTCTCTAATTCCTAACATCATAGTTGTAAAACCACAATATTTTGTAGTTATTTATTCACCAAGTTGTCCAAATTAGGGTTTGCGAGCTTGTCTCGTCATCAGATTTTTGACACCGAGATCCTCCCTCATCGCCTTCTCATTTTCAGTCGTCATGTGGTTGTACTCATTAATCTTACACTGGTATAGCTTTGAATTCCACTTCTCGACCTTGATCACTCAAAAATTCCCTACTTCTCTCTCACATAACCTCCTTTCTATTCCACTATCTTCTTCCCTCCGTGTTACACCATAGGTATTACTATAGCTTTGCACAAGTTCACTGGTTCATGATAGTACTTCACGTTGCTCTTCTCTAAAAAATCCCTCATCACACTTTGAGTTTGGGAGAAAAAATGAATTCTTTAAGGCAAGGTATTTGAAATGACTAACCTTTTCTTATTTATACTTTATCAATGCCTTAGAGTCCCTCCGACCATGTGTCCTAAGTCACTTTTTAATAAAACACTTTCCTTCACTTAAAGAAACTTCCACGACTTCCCTTGCACTTTATAGCTATAACCTCTAGGCACTCCAACACCACTTAGACTGCCACAAACCTCCTTCATGTGTATCCCCATGCCGAAGTACATAACCTATGCATCGTCTACTAAGTATTTCCCTATAGTGCTACCTAACTCATGGCATACCATCACGATCCTTCCCTTCTTGTGGTCTTCATGTTCTTTCAACCCACCTTCCTAACTACACGAAACTTATGCACCTTTTCCATCCATGTACCCTTGCTTATCCCGTTGCTCGTTTGTCTACCTTCACGCTAAATTTTTCCCAACATTCCTACCTTCATGTATAAAATAGTTGATACCTCACCACACAAAAATGTATGTGTGGTCCCCTATGTATAGAACCTATTACAATGCAATTAGCTACCGACGCACCAACGCGCAACAAAGGAAACTGACACAAAGATAGAAATCTAAACTAATTGGTAAAATTAATTTATTTTAGATCACACAGAAGCCTTATTTATAGTAGGGCTTCAGCCTACTCCCATTAAAATAACCTAGTAACCTCGTCCCATCCAATGCCTATAACTAGCACATGCCTGCATTGAGGATGTATGAGATTACATATGGTCATAACTAATGGATTTTCAGCTTCCCAGATGGCACAAAAATTTGGAATCATATAGTAGAACCATTTGCCCCACCTCGAATTGTTTATTTTTGATATGATGATCATCCCATGCTTTTTGTCATACCTTTTCGCCTCTTAACTCCACATGGAAAGGGATTGCCTTTCATCTAACTGTATTAACTTCTCCATGCACTCTTGAATTGATTGTGCATCAACTAACCATCCTATGTGTGCAATACATAGTGATGGTAACATAAATTCAACTGGTAAAATAGCCTCCACACCAAACACCAATTGGAATGGTGTGGCCTTGTTCAATCTATTGTAGGTTGTCCTGTATGCCCATAGAATTGTTGATACCTTGTTATCCCAATCTTGTCTTCCCACATCACAAATTTTGGTCAGTGTGTGGCTTAGAATTTTGTTAAATTACTCAACAGTTCCATTATCTTATGGGTGATATGGGGTAGTCTTATGATGGACCACCATGAATTCTACCAACAAAATCTTGATTGTTTCATTCAAAAATGTGTACCCTTGTCACTAGTCAAGCTTAAAGGACATCCATACCTGCTTATTATGTTCTCCCATAAGAATCTAGTAGTTATCACTGATGTGTAATCCTTTGTAGGTGCTACCTCCACCCATATTGTTAAGTAATCAGTGTAATTGATTATATAAAGGGAAGCAAGTACTTCACGTGGTAGGTAAAATTGGTCCTACAAAATCAATGGCCCATTTGTAAAATGATTCTATGCTGGTTATAGGTCTTAGGGGCATCTCATCTATTTTTATTATCCTGTCAAGGCATTGGAAATGGTCACATGCCTTGCAAAATTCAATGCAATCCTGGTAGATACTTTCCCACCAAATACCTACAAGTAGAATCTTCTACGTGGTGGCATTCCCTACATAGTTCCCTCCTGTAATCCACCCACGTGCTTCTTTGATGATTGTAACGTGCTCATGTGCTAACATGCATTGGTGTAGAAGCTCATCATGGCCTAACTTGTATAAGTATCCACTAATTAGCATGTAAGGTGTGGTGCATATAGCTAACTATTTCTTCTCCAAAGTTTTCATTCCCTTTGGTGCCACACCCATTTTGAGAAACACAACAATATCTTCCAACTCAGAGGGCACGCACCATAACCTAAATAGTTGCATGTTTGGCATAGTATCTTCAATGCTTTACGCATCCTCTCCCGATTGAATCCTTGATAAGTGATCAAGTCCTAAGTTACTTTTTCCTGGTTTCACAACCACTGTAAACTCAAATTCTTGAAACAATAGGACCCATCGGTATATGCACCCTTATAAAATGGGCTTGTTTACTAAGTACATAAATGCCATGTGATATGTGTAAAATATGAAGTGTGTTTCCAGATATAATATCTGAACTTATATAGCATGTAGATCATCGATAGTGCTTCGTGCTCAGTAGTGGTGTAGTTCTTCTTTGTTGGTGTCAACTTCCTAGTTACAAAGCAAATGGGGTGATCAACAATCCCCTCACAAGGTTGTGTCAAGCACTACTCAAATGGTTGTCCCTAAGGCATCAAAATGCACATGGAAAGGTTTATCCCAAGAGGGAAACCATAATATGGGCACAATGAAAATTCTATCCTTCAAAGTGTCAAATGTCATCTATTGTGCCTCTCCCCAATGAAAGGAACTCTTCTGTTTTAGTAACTCCTTCAATGGCATGGTGATCTAGGCATATCCCTTGATAAACTTATGGTATTATCCCATATGCCCAAGGAATACACGTACTATGCCTTGACACCTGTAGGCTCCCCCAACCCCACAATAACAACTTTGGTGGGATCCACCAAAAAACCTTCCTTGTATTTGATAGGCCCCAACAGGGTCCCAAATGGAGTAACAAAAACACACTTCCTAATGTTGATGGATATCCTCAATTGCCAACATCTTTCAAACATTAGCCTCAAATTTTCACAATGGTCTTTCACTAGTCAATACACCATCCAGGGCTTATCAAGGTAGACCCGAAGGAACTTATGGAAAAATCCTGAAATGATTAGACCACTATGCGCGAAAACACAACGTAAGTTCTTCAATCCAAAAGGCATGATCGTATAGTCAAAAATTCCCCATTCAATGGTGAAAGTTATCTTCTCTTAGTATTCTTTAGTAATTGTAACTGATGATATCCTAAGAATCCATTTGTGGAGGAATAGATCTGGCACCTAGCTACTCCTTCCGAATCTCTTTGATGAAGGGGGTTGGGAAAAAGTCAATGACACATACTACATTCAGGTCCCTATAGTCAACATAGATCCTTATCCTTCCATCCTTTTAATACTTTGATGACCATGGGGATTATCCATTTTGATTCCTTCACAACTTCAATGATGCCCGAAGTGATCATTTTTTCTATCTCCTCCTTAACCTTGATGCGAAGATTTAGATTCATTCGATAAGGCCTTTTCCAAATTGGGTACACACCCTCTAACTTGATTTTCATTTCTCCCAAGGAGTGGTGGATGAATTTAAATTCATGGTATCCAAGTGGAAATAGGTCCTAAAACTCACACAATAGATCAATGATCTTTGAAACCTCCTTCTTTGACCAATAATCTCCAATAGTGGCCTCCTTAGGTTCTGTTTCTAAACCAATGTTAACCTTCTTTGCTTTCGGGGTTCATGGTAGGCACGCACTTTCTCATTAGTGCCAGCCCTAACTTTGCACATACCTTCAGTATGGTTAGCATCCAAACTCTCTATCTCTTTTCCATCTATCACATAGACCATATTTCCCTTTTCTTTCTCCATGCACGCGCACTCAAGATGCACCTCTTCTAACTCTTCTTCATCAAAGAGCGGTTCCAAACTAGGCTCACCCAATAACTCCAATATTCGATCTTCTGCAATAACACTATCTCCCATTGTTAGGTGTTTAAAAAGCTACAATGCCCTATCTACTAATGGTTTAGTACTCTGATACTTGAAATATTGGAGTTTAGCCATCAACGCTTGCCAATTTCATGTCTGATGGCACATCTCAGAGTGAATATACTATGCACACGCACAAACTTATAAGGTGGAATATAGCTTATGCACCCATAAAGAAGGTGGAAAGGCCTCCATGCCTTCCATTTATGCTTTCTCACATGATTGGATGTGAGACGAGGTGGGTTCCTTCCCATGGTAGTCTTGTATTGTATTAGGTGCATTGCTTTGGGAGAACCTAACAGAACATGATTTTCACCTCACGCCACTCTAGCGGGCTATCATGACGAGTCTCCCATCAATGCGTTGTGGTCCTGAGAAAGTTATAGTTGACAATCTCTCTTATTCTCGACCTCATTTTTCCACTAATCCTCCATTTCTCATAAGAAATCCTTAAGGTTGGCTCCTCTAGAATAACTTGGTAACTTCTTCCTCCTAAGTGCTTGACTGAGCATGCCTTCATTACCCTTGTCATAGAGCCTCTTATTTGTCACCTAATTAACTCATAAGTCCCATGCACCTAATTGTCACATGCCACACTAGTTGTATCACTCATGGACTAAGCATCTTCAAACTGAATAACTCCCTCTATAGGGTGAATCACCTCAGGGTCCCTGATAGAGCACACATAGATCTTGTCAAGAACTTATTCTCCCAAGGGCTTAGTATAGGGTGCTAATTTTCCATCGGTTAAGGGGATGATGACCCACTCCTCCTTGTTCTCAAAGCTTATGTATCCCTTATTGAACCTTAGGTCGACATTGTTCTTATAACACCATGGGCGCCCAAGTAATGCTTTGGAAAGTTGTCTACCTCAACTAGTGCCAAGAATTCAAAGTCTTCAGTGAACTTTTCCCTTGGATAGTGATAACAACATCCTTCAAGACACTAATGGGCATTGCCTTTGTCTTGTTATCCATATACAACACATTCAAATATGGTTGTAATGGGGGCCTTCCCATTTGATGCCATGCATCTAGAGTGAGAACATTGACTTCTACATCTATGTCAATCAGAATATTACTCAGAAGTCACCCATCTACAACAAAATTCAAGGTAATCTCCTTGTCATAATCAAGGCTATGGGGAGGAAGGTTGGCATGCAGAACCTACCTCTCATGCCCTTCTCCAATGTGAAGTAGCTTTTTCCATAACCACTCTCCTAGTAAGGAGATGATATTCTCTTGCCTCAACATCTTGTATACTTATCTAACCTCATCTAGATCCTTCTTGGAGACTCAACATTCTTCCTTTTCTCTAACTATATTGAATGCTATTTCAAGCACTAGATCTCTCCTTGTAGGCTTTGAATCACATCTATGGTCTCTTGATATAATTATTTCTAATAAGTAGGTTCTGGATACTTTCCATACACCACCTCTTCTCTAACAACCAACGATATTTTCCTTGGTACTTCCCTCATGTGTGTAGCCTCAGCTCACATTGTAACTAGTACCAGTTCTAGTTCTGACTCACATGCCACTCTTGGCATCCATTGTGAATCAACCTTCCTCATGCTTACCATCTCAAAACCTTTTTCCTTTCGGTGTTTCTAGATTATATGTTTAAAAACTTTGAGAAATCCTTATATTTATGCTTCTTCCCACACGAAGATATTTGTAAAAGATCGGGGCATTCGTGCTTATAGTGTTTCGTGGATCCACGATTGTTACCATGTGGGAACTCACTTCTTCCTCCTCCGTAGTTACCATGACCATGAAATCCTCCACAAAAAATTCTTCCAGTGTGCTCCTCCATCTACGTACCCTTCATAGTTACGAACATCATCCTTGAAAATGTTTGCAAGGATGGTCTGGCACACACCAATATCAATGGCATCATGTATCTAATCAATCAATCTATAATCCTTGGTGTCATGGGTAGTAGAGGTGCAGATCTTGTAATAACAAGACACATTCTTATGGATCACGCGCTGCAGCAGTGGAAATCTACTTGCATCATGATCTCCATGGTAAATTTCATAGTCCACCATCATGGCACATACTCGATCTCTAGGGACAACTATCCTTTGTATGCCCCTCTACCTCACAATACATGCACCATATACCATTGCAAGTCTCATGCACCAATTTTATAGATAAATTTGCTAGATGCTTTTCCATTCATGCAGTAATTTGAGCCTTAAGGAAGAGGCTAACACCGATATCCACACTTCGATAGCCTCGGCATGTAAGGAAACCTCTAAGGCCTCGCGTGGGTTTGTAAAATTATTGTGTGAAAGTGCTCTCCTAAATGATGTTATCAATCCCCCAAAACCCACTGAGCATGCTGAGAGGGGTGAATATCATAGGATATATTTTATAAGAGAGTTTTAAAATGCAAGTCATATTCCCACACACTCTCTTCCATTACTTGTCGGATCTCCTTTAGTGTATTGATTCTCTTCTATTCAAACTCATGGATATGAAATTCAGCCAAGAAAGCATTTCGTAGCGTGATGTAACCTACCATTGTCTAATGGGGTCATACTTCAGATTCAAATATGTGTGTGCCCTTGTAATGTTGTTGAAAATTGACTTACATTATGCTCATGGGTAGTGATCCCCTTCGCGTAACCTACCATTTTCTTATGGGGTTCATACTTCCAGTACACTAACTATGTGCACACCCTTGTAATGTTATTGAAAATTGACTTACATTCTGTTCATGGGTAGTGATCCCCTTCTCATTCCATAGTACTTCACACTTGTGTACATTTTTTGTAACAACCTCAATACCTTTGTAGTTCCGTAGGTGAAAAGACATCTCAAAAATACTTGCTGAGGTAGTTGAGGTCCTTGTCCGCTTGACCTAGAACCTTGATTCCATCTGGTGTTACCTCCACCACTAGATCCACTAGATCCACTAGATCCCATTCCTCCTAATCCATGAGATCCTCCGGACCCACTTTGGGTCCACCAGTCCTCCAGCTCCTATGCCACCCGATCCACCTCCCCGTAGCCGGTAATGGACTCAAGTGGTCGTGCCTAGAATTCCCAACATTCCATTGAACTACGTGCTAATAGGTTTTGATAATGCACCACTACTAGATGTGTGTCTGTGCCACTCCCAAATGTGATACCCAAGCTTTGTGTACCCACACTTTATCCAAACATCATTCTAGACAATATTCCTCCAAATATAGGAAATGATTGTGCAGCCATAAATGTACCAAATGATAAATTATATCTCCTAGGTATAGACCAGTCACTCCTACCAATACCAACTGCGTCAGAAATACTTATCTCTTTATTTGGAAGGCTAAGTGCTAAGGGTTGGTCACTAGGAGGATTTAGATGTGTGTTGATGGCTCTCATTTCTCCAAGATAAGAACTCTCATCAAAAGCTGAAGGGATCTCTCTTCTGTGCTTTTAAAGATAGGGTAGCACAAACTACTCAGGCTCCAAGTCCTCCGCGTGAACCTCAATTCCTTCTCGCAACATATGCCTCCATAAATACATCACTCCCACAACCTTGAATTATCTATCCAACTCCCTTTCATGTGCTTTTCTATACTTGAGTAACCTCTCCTCTCTCTCTTTTTCAGCCACAATGTCTCCCATCTTCCTTCACCCTAGCTTCCTCACCTAGCACTCAGAAGAAGCTTAGCCAACTATAGGAAATAATTCCAAACTCAAGGTAATGATCAGGATTTTCATAGCTAAAGGGATAGCACATAGAAATGATCCTCTAGGATCGCTTAAGAATTCATACTCGAAACCTCAACACAATAATACATATAAATAGCATATTCCAGAAGTACAACTAGTCAAGACTCTTTTCCACTAATTATCAACGGCATGCATCCAAGTCGATCAACATCTTGTAGCCTCGATATTCATCTTGGTTCCACATGTAAGATCTATAGTACCAGCTTGTTCTAGATGCATATTCTGAAATCCATTCATATAACTCTATTCAAAAACAACAAAATAAGGTCTCATACATATCATGATATAGATGTTTTTCTACCCATTTACATGCATCAAACTCAGGTCCAGTACTAAATCTCTGAGAAAACTCATCCTCAGTGCTTTAAACCATCCTTTGACATTATCTAAGGTCAAGTGCTTTGTCATCACACATCATTCTCACAACAACTTCAAAATAGGTCCTAACAATGGAACCAAAATGTAGTCTCTAAATACCATATCCTATTTCAGTAACCAATCCTAGGTGTAACAACATAACATCCAGTCCTAGCCTGGAAGCTCACTCGAGGCACGCATAGGTGTCAAGCCCCTCCTTTATGTGAGCTTCGTGAGAATGTGTTTTATTAACATGATGATACAATATAACCAGAGAATGAGTGCATTTATCCATATTATTTTAGACGTAAGCTTATACTCCTAGAAGATATATTCTAAACACAAATTTAACATGATCAATTAAAGTAGAAACAATCATGAAACAACATTGAGGAAACTAGTAACACCCATATGAAAAAATGGAAAAACACATCAGGACTCATTGCTAGGGTATTACAGAATTGCTTCATTATATTGATGATTCAATTATAGTAGCCAAGATTACATTCAGAGGTTCCATCCATAACAAGAATTTCTTTACATTCCAGAGCTCTTTGTTATATGCACTACATTATTCTCTCCTATTCCTCTCTTCTTTCTTACTCCTCACCCCATCCTTCTAGGAATGATCCTCTATATCAAGTAGTTGAAGGAATATTCTCCTAACTGTTCATCATCACCCCGAAAAGGCTTGTTGGAATCTTCTCATGTTTTTTCTACCACTACCTAGGAACCTGTCAGGTGTCGCCATGTGTTTCCTTCAATTGAGTGTCTTTAGCATGCTTATGCTAGCTAATCCTTAACAACCTCGACCCCTTATCCTTCCATGATAACCATAATGATTCCTTGGAATATCCTTTACTTGGACTACAAGTCTTCATAGCTTATCCACATCTGTATCTGGTCACTTTTTCATTCACTCCTTATGTGCGTATTTTTTGTTTCATCCAAAACTTTACTAAGTCCTAACTCTAATATGTTCTGGTGCAAACCTTTGTGCCTCCTTGAGAACTATTTTTGTATGTGCCTTCGTCGCTTTCAAGATGCACCACAAAGCTTCACACCCTGGGTAATTAGTTACTTTTTAGGGTTCCAACATGATTTATACAAGGTTTGTCGAAGAGAATAGAAGACCTTGGGTCCCATGATATTATTTATTGCATGTATTTATGAAATATTTCTTATGTGCAGGTCCATAGGGACTTCATTGGCAATAGCATTAGATTCCCGAGATTTCGTTATTCTAAGTATATCTAGATGATGTCATATGGGATGCCTATACATCCCGAATGTTGATCATAACACGCTTGGCCTAGGATATAGGAATTAGTCTGTAGATGATGAGGTTACAAGAAATTATTTGCATTGGGTGGGGACCCATCCAATGGATAGGGTACCTCGATAGTTTGGGTGAACAGAGCTTGTTGTGCTACCACCACTACAACCCTACCAACGATGGCATGTGAGGGAGGATATAAGTACAATGGATAGAGTACTAGCACTATAACGCCAAAGAGTATGGGATACAAAAAGACAAGGTTGGAAGCAGAGATGGCAAGGTGGGGAAGCTTAGGACCTGCAATATATCATCAAATTTGAGATCTCGGATGGGGGATCTTGATTGAGCACTTATTGGCCTATACCCACAGTGCAAGATACATATACGAGATAGTCCTACTATTAGGGGAGGGAGAAGAGAAAACCAACACCATGGCTAAGAGAGCATAAGATGTGGAGGTTAGGAGGTGGTTACTTGACACCATTCGGAATGGAGATGGCCTTACAACTATGAGATAGGCCCAGGGACTTGTCATAAATGAGATATGATTTTGCTGCCTCAAGTTAGATGGGCATAATTTTTTGGATGGAGATCTCATCGATATGAAAAAGTTGAGGTAGTATTGGGTGGTTATGGAGAGTGCAATAATGTCATCAAGAGATTCAAGTAGTTAGGTATACATTATTGTGATGATTTAAAATGATATCTTTTATGACTATATCATGAGATTGGTATTGATTAGTGAACTTTGGTTTTTAGGGAAGACAATAGAGGAGTGAATCTCCTTGATAGAGAGTGTGTACCACAAGATCCTGAACCCAATATTATATATTTAGGATACCTTAGTCATGGTGGACATAACACCATTGGTTGGCAAGTCGGTGGGAGAATTTTTGTTTGTTGGGAGTCTTCCATATAACTACAGAGATCAAAATATGTGCAGGAATTGGTAGACATCGACAACATAGATATGATGTTATTGAGCTTATTACATGCATAAGGTGCCTTAGTTAAGGATCAAGAAGTGTGACTTTTTGATGCTAGGAGTATTGCAGATAGGATTATGAGGCTAGAGGCACAGAAACAAGAGCATAGGAGAGGCCTCTAGATCCCAACATAGGAGAAGTATCTTACTCGCACAACCTAAGCATATATCACAATAACCTCAGCAAAAATCATCCTAAGAACACCCAAGGGGGTGAGGATGTTTGAGCCACATTGTATAGATATTGATGATAGATTATTATGTATTTTTGTCAATGTATAAAACTGATTTGATATATATATATATCTCGTGTGTGTGATGAGTTTGATGATGATGGTATTTTTGATATTGATGTTTTTATTATTGCTTTCATTTATTTCCTCATGCATGCATGTGGTAATACTCATGGTACTTAGGAATAATGATAATGATATTTAGGAAAGAAATATGGTAAGAGAAAAGATAAATCCAAGTGAGGTCAAGGACCTAAGTGAGGATACACAATACCATGGTGATCCACTAAGAAAGGCCAAGGTGAATCAAAGCCAAAATAGGTGAAATCAAGACAACAACATTCAAACAATAGGAGATGTTAGGGAAAAATAGAAATGACAATAAACCCAAGAGGGGTGGAGATCCCAAGAAAGGATAATATTTTTTTGAGATGTGTTCAAAACCAAATGGGGTCTCGAGAGCCCAGCCGAGGTGAGTACCCAAGCCAATGAAAAATGATGTTAAGGTATTTATAAAAGAGATATCTAGCCATAAGGGGTGAATGATTATAGAGTATCAGTAATAATATCATCTACCTGATTCAATATATGGCTTCGGTCACAAGTCATGAGGTCCTCTATGGCATGATGAGCGATAGTATCACATTGGTGGACTTTAGACCGTGTGGAAAATAAGGTGTCATCTATTTGATCCTCTAGTTGGGTGAGAATTTCACATTAAACACTATTCGTGGTGGGGCAAAGATCAAGATGAGGTGGTGGTCCAAAATTGTGTTGAGGTCAATTAGGTCTGGGAAGGATGGAGGCTCCAAGAGTAGTCAACTCTACAGCCACTTCCACATGAAGAGGACTATGGAACCAAGATTTTTCTATAGATAACCTGATAATATGTTGTGGTATGTGAAAAAAATCCATGGCATGAACAATAGAGTGGGGCTGAGGTGGAAGGTCATGAAGCCTTCTAAGCTTGATCTCTTTTAACCTCAACTTCAAGTTTTTTCATGTGTCTTTATTAGGCTCTGCAATCAAATACATCATTCTCTGGAGCCTCATGCCATGTACATTATGGCTCTTTCATAAAAGGCCAAGGTTCCATAAGGGTAGAGGTAGAGGAGGATGTAAATGGCTACTATGTGTCAACATGGATGATTTTGACATGTTTTTATGTCATCATCCATAATGTCCTCAACTTCATAGTAAAGACTAGGTATACGCTCCCCTTCACTTATATGAGGAGGTGCACTATGTGATCTAGTAGTGGAATCGTGAGGAGAGGGCAAGGCTGGTGGAACTATTCTAGTTTTGTAACTCCTCACTCCATCATTGGAGTATGAAAATTCTAGGGATGGGAGTTACACAACACTCCCCATATGTATTTCTCATTTTTGATCTTGAGAACAAGAAGTCATTTTTATTATGAAAAATTTCCTTGATTTCAATTTTGCTTGCTAATTACTTGAATAAATTATGTGTTATCATTTAAGTGTAAATCCATCGATATGTATGCACTTTTGGGAGATATTCATTCCATATTTCGTGGTATCATATCTCTATCTTGGTAAACATATCACTCATTTTATTGTTGACGAATAATCTTGATAATGCATTTTCTATTATCTCTTAATACAAGTTTTTGATCCATATTGGTATTTGTGTAAGATTTTCTTTATTTGGTTAATCTAGTTCTATATAATTTTTCTTGATTTTTCTTGTGTTTCTTAATATGTGTGCATGTTTGAGTACCTTTTGGATTAATTTTTCATAAGGTGTAAAGGGGATCTTTCAAATTTCATGGCCTTCTTACCCCTATATTGGTCGAGGTTCTCCAACTTACCATATTGAGTTACACCCTATTCCAACCCTATCTCCTAAGCTACCTTTCTTCTTTCATGTTGACCCAAATAGATAAGAGCACACTCCTAGCTCGAGATATGTCCTCATTGAACTCCTAGAAATATATCTAATATTTTCCTTGCATTGACCACTTGTGTTGTTTTCCACTCGAGCTTAGATTTTGGTGACTCCAATCTTCTTGATCTCGTCACACTCACCTTACATTAATATGGATTTTAACCCACCTCTCTCCATGGTTCCCAAAATCAACCGCAATAAGGTTTCTAGTCTACATGTTGTTATTCTTGCTAGGATTTCCCGAGTCATCTAGCCTTGAGCTCTCTGTCGACTACTTCCCTCTCCTCATTCTTGTGTTAACCCTATCAAACTCTATGACCTATTTACTTGAAAACAAACTTCAACTCGGTTAATCTAATATACATTTAACTTTTCTTGAAATCCTTATATATAGATCAACCCCACTTGGCCCCTCCATATCTATCTTTGCACTTGGTTTCCCCAAATCCTCTTCTCAAATGCATAAACTTAGTTGTAACATCCCCGATGCACCGAACTATCTTTGCCTCACCATTTCACTGAGAAACTCACCTATTTCGATGAGCATTTCAATTAACTCACCACGTGGTCTCTTCCATCCTATTTACCCATCTCGTCATGTGGAGATCCTTTTCATCTCAGTTTTGACTCACTCAACTCCTGCTATGCTCCCGAGTCACCTTAGCTTAGCGATCCATCTTAACTAGTTGAGATGGTTCCCATCATATACATAAATTTCCCTCTTTGTACCTTACTTTTTTCCTTTTTTTTTTTTAATATAATATAATTAATCCTAATTATACTAAGTAAAAATTAATCAATTAAAATAAAATTATCTTATTTTAGGTCATTTTTAGTTTTATTCTTTTCCATAGCCCTTTTTGGGCCTCCATTTGTACTCATGCTCTTGTTATTTCTTATGGGTTAGTGAGATCATCCATTAAAACCTTGTTAAAAGGGATCACGATACGGGACATTTTTTCTCACACAAAATCTTCTTTTTCTCCATCTTGCTTGTTTTACGGCTTTATTTTTCTGCTAGTCATGGATTTGTCGCATTTGTGCACAATTGAAACTTATTTTACTTTCCACACTTCCAAAAATTATTCCAATTACAAGGTGATTGAAAAGCTATTTCATATCACATGAACACATTAGATTGTAATCAACGCACTAATTATAAAGTTTCACAAATAAGGGGTAAACATATTATTCGGGGAGTGTGTGTTTCCTTCTTTTCTACATTTGCTTTCTCCTTCCTTGTAATGGATTATAATGTTCATTTTCTCACATAGTTTAAATTTAATGAATGAAAATACAAAATAATAATCACACTCTTGGGGTAAACTGTTATGCCATATCACTATGGGAGTGGAGAAGGAACCAACAACTAAACATGATAAATCTAAATGGCTCAACCATTATGATGCAACTTTAGGTATCCTTTATATGTCTATTTATCCTAACCTTCTCTTTCACATTGAGTCTTCCACAACACCTAATAGAGCTTGGAAAAATCTAGATGGCATGTTTGGAAAATAATATGACATGAGATCTCATGAGTTAGAGAACAAACTCCTAGGTTTGACTCCTAGTAACTTTTATAGCTTACATAACTTCTTCTGAAATTTTTTCACATTAGAATAGTGTTAAAATAACATGGAGTTGATAATAAGGATACCTAACTGATCTTATTCATTATTTCTAATATTGGACCCAAATCCTATGTTTTCATTTCTACCTTTCATACCATGAAATAAGCTTTAGGGACTGCTTGGAAGATGTCATCATTTGATAATTTTTCTTCCCAAATCATTCAAGAATATGACAAGTTGATTCAAATGGGTGAAATAAAGTATAAGTCACATAATCTAATTTCAATTAATGGTAAAGGAAAGGAGAAGAAACAAGATGAGAAATCATAGAAAAAGGACCAACCTAAGAAAGAAGATAAGTCTACTCAATCCAAATACAACATGAGTACTTAATCCTCTACTTTTGAGTCTAAACCAAAGAAGGAGAAGTGCAAGTGTTCCTATTATAAGAATTCTAGACATAAATATCATCAATGCTTGAGAAATTTTTTTACCACCTAACTTATTTACTTGAGAAGAATAATATAGGTGGTCCTAATTTCATCAAGCAAAATGCTCTAAAACCTAAGTCTTCTAAGGCAAAGGAAAAAAATCTAAGAAGAATAAAGGAAAAGCCATCGTAGCTAGATTATCTCCTTCATCGAAATGGGTCATAAACTTTATTCCTTCGCACCACAAGGGTTATTCACATGTTAATTATATCCACATCATAGTAACTAGTATTCAATTAGTGGAAGTTGATGGTGAAACCTTCAATGATGTCCTTCATGTTCCCTAAAATTATACCAATCTATTATCAGTCTACCAAATCACCTACATTATCCAAGGGATGTGTGGAATTCGACCTTGATTTGGTGATAATTAGAGAGTTGCATAGTGAGTCTACAAAGGGTAGATGACAAGGCATGCAGATGATGTTAATATGTTATGGAATGAATATTTTTTCCATTTCAACTACCGTTAACTTGAGAAATTTATCCAAAATGAGATGGTCAATGGATTGCATTGCGTTATTTTTTTAACAAGATTCGTGAGGCTTGTGCCCTTGGTAAGTATCCCAAAGTGAAATTTGGAAAGGGTAAATCTTGGAAATATTCTCATACCCTTGAGCTTGTCCATAGTGAAATTTCAGGACCTTTTTTGTATCCTTCATTCACTAAAGCTCAATACATACTTACCTTAATTGATTACTTTTAATGTTATATGTTGGAATAATTTCTCAAATAGAAATATTAAGTTTTGGATCACTTTCGATACTTCAAGGATCTTGCTGAGAAATGATACAAAAGGTCTATAAAGGTTCTTTTAACTAACAATGGAGGTGAGTACTTGAGAAATATGTTTGATGATTATTTCACTCTTTGAAGGGATTTCTTTACAACTTATTATTTCTTGCATCCCCTCATAAAATTTACTTTTAGAAAGAAATAATAGAACTCTTAAGTAGATAGATACTTGCATGATTCAATCAAAATATTTTCCTTTGTAGTATTAGGCAAAAGCCATGAACTATGCTTATTAGATTCAAATCCAAATTCTGCACAAAGTAGTAAAAGGGATGACACCCTTTGAGGGTTAGTATGGATGTAAACCTGATGTTGAGAACTTTCATGTCATTGGTTTAACTTCCATAGCTTGATTACTGTAATAATAAACACAAGCACTTAGAACCACAATCCAAATATTGTATCTTCATTAGGTATCCTAAAGGAATGAAGGGTTATAGACTTTTGAACCCCAAAACTCATTAGATCTATATTAAGAGATATATGAAATTCCAAGAGACATCACCTACTTCTACTTCTCCACCTCCAGAGGTAACTCTACCCCTCTTTGACCATGATTCGACTTTTATAATAATAATTTTGAGCCTCCCACTCTAGATCCTCATACTCCTCCCAATCCTCTCACTTCACTATCTATCGTTTTTATACTAGTGATGAGAAGGATTATATTCCCTCTCACTTGAGTGATGATTCAATATATTTTGAGCTTGAATCTCCTCCTAGTCCTTGTTGGGCTAGGTATACCTTGCAGAGTGTTGGTGATTGGAAAGGGGATATTTTAGATGAGAGACAAACTCATTTGTGGTTCACTATGCCCCATTCCTTCTTCACCTCTCGCTTTCGATCTGTAATATTTTTGGGAGGTTAATGGGATTCTTGAGTGGGATTCTACTATGGAAGAGGAATATTCCTCTCTTATGAAGAATCATACTTGGGATCTTGACCCTATTCCTAAGGGAAGAAAAATTATTTGGTGTAGGTATATATATCGAACCGAGTATGGTACCAATGGGAATGTTAGAAATTACATGGCATAACTCATAGGTAAGTGTTTCTCCTAGTTTCTTGGAGTTGAATATTAAGATACATTTTCTCCTATCGCTAATATGACTTCTATTTAATCGACCACTGGTCATATTTACCACTAAAAATGGGATTTCCACCAAATGGATGTTAAGATTTCCTTACTTTATGGTGACATAGAGGAATAAATCTATATGGAACAACCACTAGGCTATGTCCATGTTTCCACCCTTGTTTTTAGACTTAGGAATTTTATCTACGTCCTCAAACAATCCCCTCGGGATTGGTATGCTAATATGAACTCCTTTCTTCTCACTTCGGGTTCACTAGGTAGCACTCTAACCTCAATTTTTATATTTTATGGAAAGATGAGTCCATTCTTATGTGACTTTTATATGTTGATGACTTTTTGATCATGGGTAGCTCTTCCTCAATCATTTATTTTGTCAATACTACCTTATCTAATAATTTCTCCATGATTGACCTAGATTTACTTCATTACTACCTTGGGATTCAAATTAGTAAATCTAACTCGAGGATCATCATTGTTCAACCTAAGTAAACCCTTGATTTTATTACTAGGTTTAACATGGTTGATTGTAAGCCATCTCCCACTCCCTTCCTTTCTGGAGTCAAGTTAGTATTTGATTTTTCCACTCCCTTAGTTGATGGTACCCTTTATCGCCAATTGGTGGGGAGATTGATCTACCTAACCCATACTAGACTAGATATTTCATTTGTTGTTGGAATCATGTCTAGATTCATGTAAGAGCCTCATGAGTTGCATTGGAAAATAATGAAGTGGATCCTTCACTATGTCAGAGGAACTTAAAGTGATGAAATTCATTACTTGGGAAGGACATAGATTGATTTATTTGGCTACACATATTCTAATTAGGATTGTGCTCTTGATCATAAAAATATACCTTTATATACATCTTCTCTCTTGGTTTTAGTCTTGTTAGTTGGTTAAATAAGAAGTATAACCTAAATTTTATATCTTCTACAAATTCATAGTACAAGGGAGTAGTCAACACTACCACGTAAGCTAATTGGTTATAGAGGATTCTAAAAAAAATTGGTATTCATTTTCATTTTCCTACCATCATCTATTGTGACAACCTTAGCAATATCTCTATCTATAGAAATCTAGTTTAGCATTAGGATATGAAATACATTGGATACACATGCACTTAATTTGGGATTTAATTCATGGATACATCATTGATTTTTAATACTATCAGACTTTAGATCAAGTTGTATACATCTTTACCAAACCCTTCACTGAATCCAAGTTTCTTCACTTGCACTCTCTTCTTGGGGTGAGGTCTACTACATCAACACATCTAATTTGATATTTCTAGTCATCTTATCTTCTTCTTCTTCTATAAATATTGTATTTTTACATGGGTACCTCATTAGGCCTTGTTTTTGAGACCCATATGATGCATCTTTCTTAGTTTTTCTAGGGAGTCCTCTTTCTCTTTCTAGCTTATCATGCCTCTTCCTAAGCTTTGATGAAGGGGGTGTTGGTGTGAGGGTATTATTTTACCTTTTATTATTTTATTAGGTTAATTACACCTCATACATGGTGAGTCATCTCACTTAGGTGAGTCATAGGTCTTTTAGGGAGTTATATGACATATGACAGATTTTGTCATGGAATATATCATACTCATCATGTCTCATTACAATATGGGAGTTGCATGTTATTATATCTTTGTAACTCCTCACTCTATCATTAGAGTGTGATAAGTCTAGGCATGGTAGTTATATAGCACTCCCCATATGTATTTCTCCTTTTTGATCTATGAGTATGAGCAAACCATTTTTATGCACAAGTTTCTTGAGTTAATTTTTATTGCTAATTACTTTGATAAATTATGTGTTATCATTTGAGTGCAACTCACAAATCTTCACACTCTTCTAGGATATCTTTGTTCTCTCTTTCATTGTATGACATTGAATAAGAAGCTTAGAGGATGGGCACTAAACATGATTTGAGGCATATTTATACTACCGATGAGAAATACTTTTCTTTGAGAATATTTTTAATTATTCTCATATTAATATATCCTAGACTTAGTCTTATAGTGTTCAAATACATATTAAAGTGTTGGAAGAAATATAAATTAACCTTCAATCTCATATTAAAATGAAAATATCTAAAATTTGAGATATCCACAAATACATAGGCTCTTCATTGCAACCTCTTCAAATACAATTATTATGGGATCAATATATTGGCAACTATTACGTATTAATTCATTAAATGTATCAAATAAGAATTGTTAGACACCGATGAATTCAACTAGGATAACATGGATGAGTTATCTAAAATTCATAATGTAATAATGGAGGAATCTAAGAGTCTAACTAATTTTGAAGGTAGAAGTTCTAAGATGATAAATTCCATGGGAACTTGTCTCAGTAAGATCTTTAACACTATGATTTTAACAGATATGGAAGTGTTGGGATTATTAACCCAATTCGAGTACGTGTTATGAAGCTCAAGGTATTTTCTTCTTCTTGAGCATTCTAGTATTCTTTTCATGTGCAAATATTATAATATTTTGTTTCATTTTTTATATTTCCATATTTTCAAATTATAAAATTCACATAATTGATTCTTAAAAAGAAAAAATAAAATTTAAGTTTTTATAAAAGATTAATATGAAGTATTTTTATCTCTCTCTCTCTCACATTTTCAAGGAGGAGATTTTTTCATTTTAAGGGGTTGAAAATTTCTATAAAACAAGATATTGAAGAGAATTTATCTCTCTCATTCATCTTGTATTTTTAAAACATTATATTTTTGTAAGAAAGTAAAATGAAACTATGATTTCATTTTTACCCTTAGAAATTTTAGAACTTTTTTATTTATTTATCTAGAGCATATCAATTTCCTGCAAGACTCAGTATGATTTATGGGTGATTATTTTATTTTTAAGAGATGTGGTTATTTTCCATTTACATTTGAAAAGTATGATTAATGTAAGATTTTATTTGTTTTTTTATGAAAGTGTAGTATCTTTTCCCTCTCTCGTGAATTCCCCTTTTCATTTGAGTTATCTTCCATTTTAATTTCATGTTAGGAAATCCCACTAAATGTGACTAAAACCCCAACACCAAATAAGATAGTGTAAATACTATAAATATTCTTACAATTTTATTTTTGTTTTTTGATAAGGGAACATCCCTAATAATATAGGGGGATTTTTCATCACCTCAATTAATTTAGAATTATTTTTTCAAATAAAATATATTTTACCAATATTTTTTTAGTACCCACTTTGGGGCACATGTTTTCCTTTCTATGAAACAAACAAAATTCAAAAGTTACATGACTAGAAAAAATGAGCATCATAGGAAATATTCTTGTTTTGTAACCTAATATCATTATTCCTGAGATAATTAGAAAGATTTTTTTAAAAATTAAGGAATTTTATCTAGAGAAATGATGTAAAGCATATACATTTCAAAATATATTTTAAGGTGTTAGATGTAGAAGACTAACATGCAAGTTTATTAAGAAGGATTTAATTGGCTAAAAGAAATCGAACCAAAAAGAAAGGTTTAAGATATTTTATATCAAAACCTTAATAAGTGTGAAACTTTCTAGAACTAGCTAATACAAGTTTAACCTACAAAAATAGTGTAGAAGGTGATAGTGATCCCTTCTATGAATATAAAAAACAACACAATTTTGGTTCATCTCCTAAGAAGTGAGGAAGAAGTAAATTATCACTTATCAATTGTATATACAAGAAGATCAAAAACCAAGTAGAGACTAATTTAATTGACTCCCTCATTTTACTAGTTACTTGTTCACCTCTAGAGACTATATTCATAGGATGATAGTCCCAATTTAATGGGGAAATAATATTGAACCTTTGTCCTTTACCCAACCACTTCATGATTTTCCCAAAAGATGTAGGAATAACTTTCCCATGTTAGATCAGATGGTAAGAAAATATATATGAATATAATGTAGATTTCTTGATTGCATGTAAGGTGGTAAGTTTATTATATGAAGATGTCTTTGTTAGATTGTTAGTTAAAAATTATCCTACAATAATATTTAGAATATTAGTTTTACCATCCTTCCCCAAGAGTATTACAAATTGGAATACCAAAAGAAGACATTTCAAGTATAAGTTTAAAATAGACAAGGGTGCCCACATTTGTTTAGATCAATTCACTCAAATGAAGAAAGAACTTATGATCATATAAGTGAATTAAATATGATTTTTCACAAATTTCCTATTAATTCTCAACCAATAGTGTAATGCACATATTCCTACAACATTATTCAAGATACAATTAGGCTAATTATAGTATCTTTAATCTAACTTGTAATCATGTTTATATCATCATAGGGCATCAAATTTATAGTAACTTGGAAGTTTCCTTAAGATGTGAATCTCTAATGATATTACTACTATTATATATTTATAGTTTTCTTTCTGCTTAAAAAAAACTAGAAAGTGGTGTGTATAATGAGGTGGATTACAACCTTGGTGTCTTTTAATTAGTTGAGAATATAATATGAACATTTTAGTTAAAACTACGAACCAAATGATGGATCAATTAAGAGGGTTATAAATAATTTTGGAAACTATAAATAACTAGGTGTTGTGTGATTAAGTAAATCCTAGAAATAGCTAGTGGTAGGAGTGCAAGTAAGAATTAGAATGGTTGATATTATAATGTTGGAAAATGGTAAAGTAATGAAGGGAATAAATTAATTACTAAGACATTATATTTATAGAAATGAATTTTTGAAAATATATTAGCAGAACTTAAATTGATTTCAAGTGGTCTAGTTATGGGTGTGTGTGTGAAATGATTCTAATAATGAATGGTGAAATGATGAGTGATTGATAAGCATGTGTTTAAGTAATGCAATTTGATTTAGTCTATATGAAGATTTAACTAGTGATGTTAGAATAAATATTCATGAAAATTATGATAAACTAAATGGAAGTTTGAGAAATTGATTTTGAAATATATATATTGAATTGTGCGTGAATTGATTGATTTTTGTGAGTGGATTTACATTTTGTATTGTATGTTTTGTTGTGTAGGTATGATGTTTTATTTGGAGTGTATAGGTGATGGAAATGTATATTCATGAACACTATAAAATTAAAAATTGTGATGGGGAGACCAATGACCTATAAATACCATGCGCTAACTAAGGTCACCCATTAAGGTGTGTGTGTGTGTGTGTGTGTGTGTGTGTGTGTGTGTGTGTGTGTGTGTGTGTGTGTGTGTGTGTGTGTGTGTGTGTGTGTGTGTGTGTGTGTGTGTGTGTGTGTGTGTGTGTGTGTGTGTTGCTAATGTAAAAGTGACCTCTTTTATTTGTTTGGTGATGTTTTTTCCTCATGTGGAGTGCCACATCCCCTTTTATTGTTGTAACCCTTGTGTTTTAATTTAATGTTTTTCCTAGTTTGTCTTATTTTAATTTAATGTTTTTAACTTAATGTTTTAATTTAATGATTTTTATTTATTATTTTTAAATTAAATGGTGTTTTTATTGATTTAAATATCATTGTAAGACATTATTATAGCTTTTTCCTTGGGCATGAGCATTTAAGTTGATTGTTATCTTGAAATCTCGGATTTGGACTTTGGAGAAATTTTGGGAAGTGTGTGAAAGGGGTTTACCTTGTTCCATGCTCCCAAAATTTACCCCGAACCATACTCATTAGGTAGGTAGGTTTTTGAAAGGTTAATTTCATTTTACTTGTGTTTGGAGATATTTTTTCCTCCTTTTCACTCCATGTTTTTATTATGAGTGATTTATTTTTGACTTTGGGGAGAGGAGTCTTTTTGGGATGATGGAAATTGTGTTTACCAATAAACCTCCTTACATGTGAAATGATTTTTGAAAGGAATAAATTTTACTCCTCTTACACATTCTTAATGGGGCTTGGCTTGTGTGCACCTACCCTTTTGGAGAGCACATGGGTTTTCCTTGTTGGCAATCCTATGTGGACTCCACCTCACCTTGCCTCTCAAAATTCTATAAATAAGAGAGACTAGGGAGGAAAATGGTTCCATGATTGGATATTTTCTTTGTTGATTTTGGTTTGGCAAGATTCGAGAGAAGTGTTGGTGTGATTTTTCTTGTTTTATGGAAAGGACCATCAAGAGGACAAGATGCCTCCAAGGTAGGATCTTATTTCCTGTTTTACTTATTATTGATTGTTTGTTTTGTGTATTTTGTAATGGTTTTGGGTGTTGTTAGGTAGTTTTTGTTACCAAAATATTGTGTAACGTTATTAAATAAAATGTAATATTATTAATAATGAGTTTATAGAACTCATATTAATAATATAGTTGTAATATTTTTATTATTGGTGAGTTGTGAGAACAACTCACGTAACTATTTTAGTGTGAGAGATATCTTCGTATAAGTTTCATAGATTGTAGGGATTGGAGAGAGATATGTGATTTATTGAGGATTGATGTTGAATCATTATATTAATGAGAACATCCTTCTATATAATGTAAACTCTATCAATGTAATTGATATCCCGAATGATTTCTAAATTATAATTATATTCGGTGTTTTTATGATATTATTATGTTAGATTATTTGTAATAATCTAGACAAAATTTATTAGTTTTTGGCCATTAGGAATGGTGTGAGGAGGTGCTATAAAATATGCTTATTGTTGGAGGCAAAAGGATTAGGAAGATAATAGGTTTTATGTGTGGTTTTTTGGAGCTAAAAGGGTTTTGAATTAGTCATTTTAGACTAACTTGGAGGGAGTGTGGGATGGGAAATAGGTATCCTTGTTGGAGCCAAAAGGGTAAGCCAAATGTGGCTTGGGAGTTATAAGGATTGTGGTTGGATGGAAGAGTGAATGGAGGTTTTGAGCTTATTTCCATCCCATTTGGGAGTTAAAAGGAGAGCATATGTTTATTTCATCCTCCATGGGGGGCATAGTTTTGCATCCCAAGTATGTGCTTTTGGTGCTTGTAACTCTTGATTGTATTATTGGTTGTTGTTTCTCAATGTGGGTTAAGATGTGTTATTTTTACTTTGTTGGGGCTTGGGGGTCAATGGGAAGAGAAACCTTTTTCCATTGAGAAGGTTGGGTGGTGAGCATTGCTCCCATCTCTTTTTGGTCAAGAGAATGTATTGAATCTATGAAGAATCTATGTGTGGAAGACTTGATACTTATGGAGTATATTTTTATTACTTCCCCCTTGTGGTAAAAAATAGTCCTATTTTAATAATCATTTTGAATCGGTGCATTAATTATTCCTACGTGAATGTTGAAGGAAATTTGTTTGAAAATTTACAAGAAAAATTAATGTGGAATGTGTAAATTTTGTATCTTAATATGAAAAGAAATACATTTTTCTTGTTGAGATAGGAAGATCATTACAAATATTATTTAATCTATATAATTGCAACCAACATGGTGTGGAAGAATATTATTAATAAGCTTTTTTATATTGCAATAGTTGATCTTGGTTGTTAATAAATAAGATCACAAGGAAAATAAGAAAGTGAATTTTTATTGTAGATGGTTTCATTGTTTCATTCCTACTTGAAAGTTAATAACAAACTATAAAAAGTTGTTGGAAATGTTGGATTCTTATCTCTCTTATAGTCTTAAAAGGGTTATTTGCACAAATGAAAACTCTTGCTATATTTTTATTAAAAGGAATTGTTTTATTGTGTATTTATTTGAATTGTATGAAATAAGGTTGTGTCAAAATAGTTGCAACACTTCTCTTGGATTATATTTAAACATTGAAAGGCATATTTTTATAAGTTATGTCAACTTAATATGTGATAAACTAATAATGGGTCCTTAATTTAAAAAATCTAAATACAAAATTGCAAGTTATAAATGTTATAATTGTATCATTTTAGAGAACATATAGAGTTTAATTGTATATAGGAATTCTATATATATAGGTAATACAATGGGTATTTTATAAATGTAAATGTGTGTGTGTGTGTGTGTGTGTGTGTGTGTGTGTGTGTGTGTGTGTGTGTGTGTGTGTAAAGTGGTGTATAGAATATAAGTATACTATATATAAATTCTTTTATATAAATAAATGGGATATATATATATATATATATATATATATATATATATATATATATATATATATATATATATATATATATATATATAATAGTGATTATATAGCCTATAATATATAATATATAATATTATTAGATCTATTAGTATATATAACATATACTAATTAATTATATATTTTATAATATATTACATATATTTTTATTAGTCAAAAAAGGGCTTTAAGCCCAGCTATATTAATAATAATGATCAAAATATTGAACAAAAACTTGATAAACATGTACAAGTATCAAGATAAGGCAACCCATATTGTTCTTGTATACAAAAACAACCTATTATAATATATCTATACTCATATAGGAATCCAAAGCATTCATTCTTATCCTCCGAAGATATAGAAACTTCCATTGGATTACGAGCATCTTCTTCAATGACTAGGGATGCCAAAGTCTCTGCCAATTTCAAATCTTAAAAATTTTCATTTCAAATACCCAACACCAAGAATATAGTGTCCAATTCCTTACCCTACATGATACTCTCCAGAGAAAGAGCCTTCATGAGCTACCAAATATGCTCTAGGCTTATCTAAATGTCAAGAACCAAATTATACATATCCTCATGAATGGAAAAGGAATTGTTGATGCAAAATCACAGCACCCCTGGATGTTGATCAGATTTCTAGGTTGATCATACTAGCATCTAGTGTGATTACACAACATTGAATCCTTTCTTTGAGTGTGGGACTCATGAAAATGAGAAAGGAATCTCCAGAGAAGGCTGGTTCCTATTCCTAAACTACCTGCCACAAGCTATTCCAGTGCAGGACAAGCTAATCTAATCCTAATCTAACCATGCCAAGGAGACAGAGAGAGAGAGAAAAGAAAAAGAACAAAAGCCTACACTAAAACGGTGATACACCGAGAGAAGGAAAATTTTGAACATCTATAAAAGCGCCATGGAACAAGGAGAGGTGAGCGATGGGAAGGATGGACAGATGCATCACATGCCCAAGGATAGATTTCACACAGAAAATGTCCCAAAACTCCATGAACACAGCTCCAAACCTGCAATGAACATTCAAACATGCACAAATACCTGCAATGAAGAGAGGAAAGAAGAAAACAAGCAAAAATGAGCAAGGATGGACAAAGGCATCACGAAACATGTTTTTGTTGCTTGAAAGTTTACCTGCATGAACATCATTTCAATAGTAAAAGGCAAAAACACCATTAGAGAGCAAGGGAGGAGGTTTGAACTCCATTTTCAAACCTGGAGAAGAAAAGAAGGGAGGGCAGAGCTAGAAAATATGAACCAACTTTTAAAAAATGAGCCAAATCTAGCTTTTTACAATGCATGGGTCGAGCCCAAGAGAGAGAAAATGTAGGAAAACGTGCAAGCAGTCCAACCATTGACCAAAATGCATTCTTCATTAAAATCGGTGGTTGAAACATCACTTCTAGCCATGCTGAAGAAGAATGTGACCCATGTGCATTAAAACTGGTTGTTGAAACATCAGTTCTGGCCATGTTGAAGAAGAATGCGACCCATGTGCATTAAAACTGGTTGTTGAAACGTCAGTTCTGGCCATTACCACGTGCCAGAGATGTTTCTTGATTTTATCTCTCCAAACTAAACCAAAATGCAAGATTGACCCTGGAATCATGTAGAGAATTTCACCATCTTTCCATTGATATAAAGAACGTGAAAATCCGAGCTCTGGATCGAAAGATATGGTGATCTGAAGATTTTAGGGCAAAAACAGGCAAAAACGGATTTTGAATTTTTTCCCGCGCTCTGCCACTTGGATGACATGTGTCGCACTGATTGGATGAGAAATTCTCTCTCCTCCACCTCTCGTGGGTTTCCCTTTGAAATTTTGACGTTTCTTACACTTTGCAAGAATTTTCATTTTTTCCCGCCCCCGCCACTTGGGACACGTGGTGTGATCTGGTTGGAGGACAGGGGCGCGGGGTCATCCTTGTCTTTTAATTTTTTGGCCCAAGACTTTTGTCAAATTTTCCTAAGTCTTTCCCTAGCTCTGAACTCCCTACCTTAGGACACATGTCCTATGTCTATTAGCTCGGGCCAACCCTTCAAACCTTGCCCTTTGAAATTTTTTGGCCAAAAAACACTTAGCCAATTTCCATTGCGCTTCCCCTTGTGACACGTGGCACGTTCTGATTCATCTGCGGGCCTCCTTGTCTCTTTTCGGCCACTTCACCTTTTCACATCCCACACATAATTTTGGCCCGAATGTCCCAAAATGTCTGGGACAAATTTTTCCGAACCGCCCGATTCGGGCTTCCTTGTCCCTCTTTGCGGTGAAGACACGTGACGTCATTCCATTGGCTCTCGGCTCCTTCAGCTTTTTGGTCCCCACACGTCCGTATGGCCTAGATGTCCCAAACAAAAGTCCTCTGTTTTGGCGGAACCGGCCGGTTCGCGTCCTCTGCGTACTTTTGTCCCAATTGTCCCGGACTGCCTGGGACAAATCTCTCCAAACCGCCCAAAATGGACTGACTTGCGCCAAACCGGCCGATCCGCATCCTCCGTGTACTTTTGTCCCAACTGTCCCAAACTGCCTAGACTGCCCTGCGCGTCTTGATGTCCCGCAGACTGCTTGGCGGCTTTTCGGCCGATTCGGGATTCCTCGTCCCAACTGTCCCAAGGATCACCTGGACTAGGACTTAGCTGATTTTCTTTGTATTTCGGCACCAAGCTTGGCTTTTGCAATTTTTTTCACACCTTTAAAACCTTCTGGGTTTTCTTCTTGGACAGGAGAGTTAGAGAGAAGTTGAGGGGACCCCGAAACATGATTTTTGCCTTGAAACAATCTACTTACTTGGGACTGAATATCGATGCATGTTATCAAAATTACCCTAGGGGGTGAATTTTGGATAACAGTTTTGGTAACTCAGCGGGGTCATCTGCCTGCTATGGATGAATGATCAGTAGCCTAAAGCAATCCATTGGGCATGGAGTCATGAGTTATAACCTGCAACTGATCTGAACTTTGAAAACCTCCCTCTGAGCCACTTGAAACCCACTGAAATGGAGTCGTTCTCACCAAAATGCCACTAAAATGGACTGTGCAAGAGCAAAACCAACACCACAAAAACTATGTACAGAACTGAAAATCATACATGCTCCAAATGGAACATGCAGAGTGTGCACAAGCACTTCTTCTACTGAAAGCAAACCTACCTACTCTACTCTAACTGGAAGCAAAGGTGGGCTAAACAAACCCTGCAATTGGTTGTGAGAAATAGCTTCCCTTTCTCAAAAGTGGTAGCCATGCAATTGATTTGGAGCTGATCATGGCTGTTAGGATGAATGGAAAATCAACAAGAAGCTGGTCTTCCACCCAAATCATCAAGGTATCAGCTGAAGGCAAATTCAATACCTCTTTTAGTTGCTCTACATTTGGATTGAAGAGGTATGATAGCTGATCCTTGGTACTTTGTAGCTCACCCTCATGCTCAGAAGCAAGCATGACTGGTTGTGACTTCTCCTTTGGCTCCAATGAAGCCAAATACCTGATTGGGCAAGGTCTGGTCCATTTGATATGCCCATAGCTCTGATTTTCAACTCCAAAAATGGAGTCTTCTTGTAGACCCTCTTGAATGGATGGTGTGGAAGAAATGGTGAAATTCCTCTGTCCTTTCTCTTCCTCCAATGAAGAACATGAAAGATTAAAATCTTCCAATCTTGGTTCCAAAGAGCTGCTATAAGATGCAGGCTGCTGCAAATGAATGTTCTCCTTCATGACAGCAGACTCAAGTGTTTGGAATGTGGATGATGAAAGAGAGAATGGTTGAAACTCAACCGGCTCTTCTCCATCAAAACAGTCCTCCAAATCTGACAGATAAACTACCTCATGGCTGTCTTCTTTTACAAATACTCCACTTCCTCCATGGTGTCTTCTTGATCTCAGTAACTTGACCACCATGGTTTCTTTCCCTCCAACATTGAGTTTGAGAGATCAAACTCCTCTTCATCTTAGAACTTGAGAGAGGTGAAGTAGAAAGAAGAAGCTGAAGGTTCTCCTGTGCTTTGCTTTGTGCTTAAAGCCCTTGGATCTACAATTTTCTCCTCCACAACTAGAATGTGCTCCTTTTCTTTTGGATCTGGAGTAGCTCCTCCTTTCTCTACTACTTGAAGGAAATCTTGCTCTTGATAGAACTCTTCCTCTAGCATGAAGTTTGTCAAGTCAAACTCTTCAATCTGCTGCTCTAGAGGACAAGTTGGGAGTGCAAGATCTTCTTCTGAGCTTTCTTCCGTTATGGCTAATTGTGCAACTTGAATTGAATCAGCATTCCCTTCAAATAGAGTGCCAACATGGACACTACTTTCTGAGCAAACTGACTGCTGATCTACTTCTTCTTTTTGCTCTTCTTCTGATGCCACAAAATCAGTCTTAACCACCATTTGTTCAACCTTAGCCTCTTCTGTAGGTTTAACCATCAAGGGGATCTTTGTCATCCCAAATTTGGCAGCCCAAACCCTCAAGTTGTCTGTCATTTCTTTTCTATTGGGCTCCTCTTCTTGCTATTGTTTTCCTTGACTGGCATTCTAATTTTCATCCTCCCAACATGGATTTGGGAATACAAGAGGAGAAGTGGATTGTAACTCAAATGGCTTGGAAATTTTTTGTGGTGGTAGAGGTAGAAACTCTTGTTTCTTTGGAGGAGGGGGTATTTCTTTTAGCTCTTGTGGAGGGGATGACTGTTTGGAAGGAAAAAGGAAAGAAGAATTGAGGTGTGGTGGAAGACTGAGAGGTGGAGACATGGGATCAACATTTGGGACAACAGATGGGGAGTTTAGAATTTGCAATTTCAAATGAGATAATGCTGCTTGAGTAATGGGAAGAGAAAAACTAGATGATGGTGTAGAACTTACCCATTGACAAGGTTGTTCAACAACAAGTGTATAGGCCTCTATTTCTGCTGTCCATTGTGCAAGTTGGGGCAACATCTTTATCATGAAGTCCAACTTCTCTTGAGGGCTGCTGTTGTTGAAGATGTGAATCCCATGATGGAAATGAAGTCATGATTGCACAACTTCATGGAATGGAAAAGAATGAAAGGGATGGAAAGAAGGATGGATGGGAATGGATGAAAAACAGGTCTGCAACTTCAGAAATGGGTTGCTGATCAGATGGAGTCGCCAGATGTGTTTGCAAGTGCCTCCAAAGGCTAAAATCTTCACAGGAACACACCAACCTGCAAAAGATGAAGTGGAAGACCTCTAAGGTCCCACCGGGCATGCCAAAATTGTTGAGTGCAGGTGCACGGTGGCTTAAACTTTGCTGTTGATAATGAGACACCTCTGGAAGATGAAATAATCTAACCTCAGTGTCCCACCGGGCGTGCCAAAACTGTTGATGCAAAATCACAGCACCCCTAGATGTTGATCAGATTTCTAGGTTGATCACTCTAGCATCCAGTGTGATTGCACAACATTGAATCCTTTCTTTGAGTGTGGGACTCATGAAAATGAGAAAGGAATCTCCAGAGAAGGCTGGTTCCTATTCCTAAACTACCTGCCACAAGCTATTCCAGTGCAGGCAAGCTAATCTAATCCTAATCTAACCATGCCAAGGAGACAGAGAGAAAGAGAAAAGAAAAGAACAAAAAGCCTACACTAAAATGGTGATACACCAGAGAAGGAAAATGTTGAACATCTATCAAAACTGCCATGGAACAAGGAGAGATGAGCGATGGGAAGGATGGACAGATGCATCACAGGCCCAAGGATAGATTTCACACAGAAAATGTCCCGAGACTCCATGAACACAGCTCCAAACCTACAATGAACATTCAAACATGCACAAATACCTGCAATGAAGAGAGGCAAGAAGAAAACAAGCAAAAATGAGCAAGGATGGACAGATGCATCACAAAACACGTTTTGTTGCTTCAGAAGTTTACACAGAACATCATTTCAATAGTAAAAGGCAAAAACGCCATTACAGAGCAAGGGAGGAGGTTCGAACTCCATTTTCAACCCTGGAGAAGAAAAGAAGGGAGGGTAGAGTAGAAAAGATGAACCACCTTTTAAAAAATGAGCCAAATCTAGCTTTTTACAATGCATGGGTCGAGCCCAGGAGAGAGAGAAAACATAGGAAAATGTGCGGGCGGTCAACCATTGACCAAAATGCATTCTTCATTAAAATCGGTGGTTGAAACATCACTTCGCCATGTTGAAGAAGAATGCGACCCATGTGCATTAAAACTGGTTGTTGAGGCGCCGATTCTGGCCATGTTGAAGAAGAATGCGACCCATGTGCATTAAAACTGGTTGTTGAAACGTCGATTCGCCATTACCACGTGCCGAGAGATGTTTCTTCATTTTTCTTTCCAAACTGAACCAAAATGCAAGATTGACCCCTGAATCATGTAGAGAATTTCACCATCTTTCCATTGATATAAAGAACGTGAAAATCCGAGCTCTAGGTCGAAAGATATGGCGATCTCAAGATTTTAGGGCAAAAGCAGGCAAAAACCGATTTTGAAATTTTTCCCGCTCTCCACTGGATGACATGTGTCGGGTGCTAATTGGATGAGAAATTCTCTCTCCTCCACCTCCCATGGGTTTCCCTTTGAAATTTTGACGTTTCTTACACTTTGGAAGAATTTTCATTTTTTCCACGCGCCCTCGCCACTTGGGACATGTGGCATGATCTGGTTGGAGGACAGGAGCGCGGGGTCATCCTTGTCTTTTAATTTTTTGGCCCAAGACTTTTGTCAAATTTTCCTAAGTCTTTCCCTAGCTCCGAACTCCCTACCTTAGGACACGTGTCCTGTGTCTATTAGCTCGGGCCGACCCTTCAAACCTTGCCCTTTGAAATTTTTGGCCAAAAAAACACTTAGCCAATTTCCATTGCGCTTCCCCTTGTGACACGTGGCACGTTCTGATTCGTCCACGGGCCTCCTTGTCTCTTTTTGGCCACTTCGCCTTTTCACGTCCCACACGTACTTTTGGCCCGGATGTCCAAAATGGGACAAATTTCTCTGAACCGCCCGATTTAGGCTTCCTTGTCCCTCTTTGCGGTGAAGACACGTGGCGTCATTCCATTGGCTCTCGGCTTTTCACGTCCCACGCGTCCCTATGGCCCAGATGTCCCAAATGAAAGTCCTCTATTTCAGCCAAACCAGCTGGTTCACGTCCTCCATGTACTTTTGTCCCAACTGTCCCGGACTGCCTGGGACAAATCTCTCCGAACCGCCCGAAATGGACTGACTTGTGCCAAATGGGCCGATCCGCGTCCTCCACGTACTTTTGTCCCAACTTTCCCCGGACTTCTGGACTAGGAATTAGCCGATTTTCTTCATTTTTTTGGCTGGTTCACTTTTTCGCACCCCACGCGTCTCGATGTCCCAACTATCCTGCAGATTTGCTGGCGGCTTTTCGGCCGATTCAGGTTTCCTCATCCTAAGCTGTCCCAGGATCACCTGGACTAGGACTTAGCTGATTTTCTCTGTATTTCGGCACCAAGCCTGGCTTTTGCAATTTTTTCACACCTTTAAAACTGTTGGGTTTTCTTCTTGGACAGGAGAGTTAGAAAGAAGCCGAGGGGACCCTAGAAACATGATTTTTGCCTTGAAACAATCTACTTGCTTGGGACTGAATATGTGATGCATGTTATCAAAATTACCCTGGGGGGGTGAATTTTGGATAACAGGAATTTCTAGCTCCAAAGAGGACGGTTTAAACCGCAATAAATTTTTAAAATTTGAGAGTATCCAGGTCCATCCGTAGATTGTCTAAGATCCCTCATAAATTTTATCACTTCCTCTACATCCGCAATATCACCCAACCTAGCAGAAAGTTGAGCCTTGAGTAAATTGGTGTATATCTAATGAAGAAGTCACAGTCCTTCACTCCTTCAATCAGCATACTTTTATAGAACTATGAATCCTCATTGTTCGTTACTCTAAGTATACCCTTATTAAGAAGGTAACCAGACTCGAGAAACTACCTTAGCTTTAGATCATTAACAAACCCAAAGAAATATAAATGCACATCCTCTAGTGAATACTTATGTATCAGGTTTTCATTCATCTTGTGCATAGTGTTCATGTCCGTGTCCCTTCTTAATATGCCTTAGGTGGACTTGGAAGGGCTAGCAATACCTTTACCTTTCTCCATATTCCTAATCAACTAGGTCCCAAAATTGTAGAGAAAAATACATTAGACCAAAAAAATAGTGGTGCTAGGTTTATAAATCCCTTCGTACACGACTACCCACATGCCAATACATGTGAATGTATGTCGATTAAATCCCATAGGAGGTGGGGATACCATCAAAAAATATGGAAATTAAAATGAATGACATTCGTGTTTTCCTTCTTCGCCACCCTACTATTTCCCACGTTACCTTTCAACTCATTAAGTTGAAGGATTAATAAATTTTGGGTTCCTTGCTAGTGTTAATATCCACCTCAATATTATAAATTTTACTCACCACTCTATTAGCACTTCAGAAGGTGTGAGCAATTGAGAGTGTCCCAATGAGGGTTTGACAATCATCCACAATTTTGATCGGTTACCAATTGTTGATTTGTCCTTTTTTATTACATTGACAATAATATGAGAGTCAATCTCAATGTATAATTTATCCCAACCTTTTTCTTCACAATTTTCAATCCTTTCCAAAGATATTTGGCTTTAGTAAAGTTTTTAGAACACTTTCCATGAGCCTTGGAAAAACCCGAGAATGGGTTGACTCATAGAGTTCCTAAAAATACCACCAGTACTAGCCCATCCAAGGTTATTCATTGTTACATCATCAAAGTTTACATTGGGAAAATAATCTTTGGAAGCCCTCTATAGACACTAAATCACACACTTGGGTACATTTATAGGTCCTAATCACATGCATTGTATTCATATGATTCCTAAGGGAGAAAAGTACTAATTGATCACTATATTTGGCTTCTTGTGTTCCTTTATGGTTTCCTTCTTGTCCTAGCACATTGTATTACCTAGTTTGACCTTTGATACTTCACCTTTTCTGGATCTGGACACTAGTGCCCACCACGATGTCGGTGCCTGTGTTCTCTCATCCCCTCTGGGCACCCTAGACCTCTTTGTATCTTACTCACTCCTTTTGGGTCCTTTCTAGCTATTGGGCATCCTTATCTCTTAGGGGTTGGTCTTTTAGTGATCAATTACAAAATTTAAGAAAGGGAATCATATAAATACAATGTTATGGGATCAAATTAAAATACCAAGCTCTAAGCATTTATTATCACCACCTAAGGTTACATCCAAAGGAATCTAAAGAACATCAAAGTATCCATTTAGCTTCACTCAAGGGACAAGGTATTGGTTATTCTGTATACATGCATAGGAGGGGAAGTTAATTTTTCATGCACACATGTATTTACATTTTTACATCTATCTACTTGTTTTCTATCAAGTGCGACACAAACAAGAGCCAACTATGGCATGATTTTGACACACACGGACATAGTGTAGACATCAAAATTGGGTCGTAATCCCATTCAAATAATTAATTAAATATTATCCCATCACCATGCCCATTTGCACACATTATAATTAATTTAATTACCCATAATTAAATTAATCCCCACCTCACCTCATAATTGATTTAATCACGTTAATTAAGTTAATTTCCACCTCACCTAGCCACATTAGCCCTCCACCTCATCGTAAGACCTATTCCTAGCCTATTAATGAACTTAGACCAAGTCCTTACTCACCCTAACAGGACTAGGATTTGTTCTAACCCTAATTATTATGACATATTATCTCTATAACCACTCTATCACTAAGTTTAGTGTTATCTCCCACTTCGACCCAGACCTAAAACTTCAATAGTGCCAAATCTAGGAGCAATTAGGCTAATTTTAGAAAAATTGAACATTTCTCCCAAACCGATGCCGATTATCCCTCGGTTAGCGTTGGTTCTTTATCCACTATTGGTTACCTTAAATAAGAGTTTCTAACTCTTTGCACAAGTTCTTCAATTTCATTCATTCACTCAATCCTTGACATTTTGACTCTCAAGCATTCAAGCTATCACCGACGAACCAGAGCACATCAAGTCTTCACCAGTATCTAATCTCTTACTCCACATCCTTGGATCACCCACAATAGAACATACATGATCCATGTAGCCGTGGCACTAGACACAACACCATTTCATCTCTGAAAACTCGTCGACCACCACCACCTTTAGATCTAAAGGTTCTTAAATAAGTAACTCACTCTTATTTTTTAGTTCTAGTTTTTGATCTTAAGACTTTTATTCATTTCTATTATCTCGACTCTCCTCTGTCCTGAATATCACCCTTCACCCATATACCATCTATTCTACCAACCTAAACCATTTTTCCCATCCTAGCGCCTCTATCACCCTTGTTGAGTCTTCGTATAAATCATACCATCCTTCTCAAACCCCTAAACTCCTTATGTAACCACAAGAGAGATATAAAACACCTAATTTTAATATTCTCGAACATATTTTCCCTACCAACACCGGTCACTCAACTAGTGTTAGTCATTTTCCAGTACACTGAATCGGTCACCTAACTATTACCGATCTCTGTGATCGTAATTTTTCCTAGAAAAGTAAGCTTATAAATTTCACCAAATAACCCAGAATGTAACCAAACTTCACGCAAACCTCTACTAACACCTCAGTGACCTTTCCCAATTAGAACCATACCTTTCCTAATGCTAGATTATTTTTTACATCATTTCTTTGTTTAATCTAGTATGTTGATAAAATTTTGAGACACCTAAATCAAAGTGTTAGCAATAGGACCTCTATTTCTCGCATTTATTTTCATTAATTTGATAAAATCAATGGATTGACAGCCATCTAGGAAGTGTCACAATTCCCAAAACTAGCATTCACTACGTAGTCCACTTTGTCATATACTGTTTGAATCTCTCTTTTGGTCTTGTTGTTCTTTATAGGTAGTTCCTCCCAGCCAAAAGGAAGCTCTCACATTCAGTTTGATCAAATTCTACAATGTGCACAACCTTCTCCCGACTATTAATAGGTACACCTCCTCACCCTTACCTATTATCTTTTTTATCACATACTTTGAGGTGAAAAATTTTGCGGTGGGACCCTATCTTTTGGGTTCTTTGCATTATTCATTCTAGGGAATATTTGTGTGTTTCTTTCTTTTCTGAAAAGTTCACATTAAATTTCTCTCTGGTAAATCTTCTCTTCTTTTATTTGTCTAAAGGAAATTCGTCATTTGGTGTTTAAAAATAATTCTTCTTCCTTTCTTTTGCACCTGAATTTTAGTGAAAGAGCATTCTCTTTTCCTATTCCCCATTTTCTTCATTGAATTTCATTGTCAATTTGGGTTTTAAAATCTATGCATTTCATCCTTGTGATTGTTGCATTAGATCACCTAAATTTATTTGCAATCTATATACTGGAGGTCATGACCAGTTGATGATTGGTGGGAATTAAGTGTAGTTCACACTTTGTGCACACACACCCCTATCCAAATCACTTTAACAATTTACTCATTTCTTAAACATCTTCCTTCCCAGGTAGTTTCCGTGAAAGGTTAATAACCTAATTGACAATTGGATCTAGCTGGTGTTCTGCCATTCATCATAGAAAATTCATACCTCATGTACTTTGAAGTATATATTGGGGACACTTTAACCAAAACACACCTGATACTAGCCATAGACTATATATAGGGCACCCTGGTTGACCAAAAACTCTACTCTATTCATAGTCATTTTTAAATAGAATAAGCCACATAACATTAAAATATGAAGCATATGATTGATGTGTTTTGTTAGCTTTTTCTTATTAAATTGAGTTTTAAGGAGTGAAGTAGTTTCTTCTTATTTTTCTTTTCCTCACACCCCACTATCACAACCGGTGTATTCGGTTCATTTTGGGTGTGTTAGGACACATCACTACCATACTCAGTTTCTAGGTTGGTGTTTTATTTGGACATAATCACTTTAAAATACAATTTTTCATCATCTTCTCATATTTCGAGTAACTAGATCGGTCTAGAGACCAACATCGGTTACCTCCTCATACTAACATTGGTTCATTGACGGTATTGGTTCCTTGTTGTTTTGGTTATTTTTCCCAAAATAGTATTAAATTCATATGTATTCCTTTTTTCAACTTTTATGTCATTTTACACATTTATGAGTCGTTGTTACCATCAGCGAGTTCAGTTCATCGATTTACACTCTTCATCTCCATATTTCTAAATTTGTCATTTATTCTTAGTAACCAAACATCTTTCTAGTGACAAACATCGGTTACCCCATCCTATCGGCATCGATTACCCTACGACATCATTCTCTGTGTTTTGATTTTTACATCAAAACTACAATCAATTTTCATTTTCCTTTCTTTTATCTTCTTGTCATGTGTTTCTACCATACCATATACAGAGCTCGAGACCACTTGTCCTACCATTATTCACATAGTTTTGACTCGCAGACAAGTCAACACCCTAGTCTTTCATCTTAGCCATCAACCACTACCTCCTATTCCTTCACCACCTTTGATTTCTTCACTCATGGACCCCACTTCTTCTATCGCTATATCCGTAGGTGACGAAGAGTTTGAAAAAATCCTTGATCACAATTCCATAGCCTTACAGTATTATCTTTCTCATTCCTCCACCTATGACTCGTCAGAAAACCCTTATATGGGATGCATGTCTCCATTCCTCTTACCCTTTCCCCCACTTCCGTATTGGCCACCACTAGTGTAGTGTTACCTACTTCCACCTTACCACCTATCATTTCTCATATCACCCCTACATCTTTGATATATGTCACACCTACAACATATATCGCACCTTTGACATCTACCTCGCCATCATCTATGAATCTTAGTGTAGGGATTCCCACATCATCAGTCACTATTACCTCACAACCTCTAGTTGCGTTGACCCCTTTTCAGATTTTGGTCATGTCTATACATGTTACTCTTACCACCTATCACTATGAGGGTCTCTACATAGGTCCCTCCCACCTATACCTTATCTCAACCACCACCCATTACCTATACTTCCCATTTAGGGTATATGCCATCATCATCTTCCGCTACTTATATCCCCCTTTCTTAGTTTTCTTACTTGGCACCTCCATATATTGGTGTACCTTCTACGTCCTACTCATCGTATCCACCTCTTTATACTGCAAGAGGTATGCCTCAATCTAATTCGACCACGGATTTGATTAAGATGATGATGGAGAAGATACGAACCACTGAAGCATCTATTTCCTGGCTCTCACAATGCTTTGACTTATGAAATTTTTTTAATGATCATATTCATCCATCCATACCCATTCATTCTTATCCCCCACATTGGGAGATGCCTAAATTTAATCGGTTTAATAGAAAGGAAGATCTGCATAACAACATTTGTGATATTTTAAACACATATGTTATCTGATTTCCTCAATGATGCCTTTCTTCTTAGGAATTTTCCCATGTCCTTAAAAATACTTGCTTTATATTGGTGCAAAGTGCTTTACCTAGGAACTTAATATTTTCTTTCAATCAATTGGTTCAAGCCTTCCTTGACTATTTCTCCATTAACATCACTAAGAAGGTCACTATGACTGATTTGTATTTGATGCGCTAATACGAAGACAAATCTATCACAAATTTTGTCACACGTTGGCGAAGCCTTACCAATCAGCTCACCTTTCAACTTCCACAAACTAAGTTGATAGAGTAGTTCACTAGGGCTTGTGCCATGCACATCTCTACAACTCTTCAGGTCCAAACATTCCAAACATTTGACAAGGCCTTCAACATGGCTCAGAAGCTAAAATCCATGCAATCAAAGAGAATAAGCTATAATTGCATAACAAGAGCACTCCATTCACATCAAATGACTCTTCTTCTCATTCAAAACCACAAACCAATCATTCAAAACCCAAAGGATCCACCAATGTGGTGGTCCTAAAAGCTTTTCCATCTCATACATCTAACCAACCAAAACCACCTTCCACTCTTTCTCCTGTTTAGAATTTTTAATAGAAACATAGACAATGATGATATACTCCTATAGAGAACCTCACTCCTTAGTTTTAGAAAAGTTAATAAATTTAGGAGCCATAAATCTTCCACCAGTCAAACCAAATACTAGTTTTGACCCTTCACCTTTCTATGCCTATATGGTATAAGGAGAAAGATTACTCAACTATGATCGCATCGAGGTCGAGTGATGGTAATTGTAAGACTTTCTAACCTTGTCTTGGAGATGTTGGATAATAGAGATATTATCTTGGATAACCCCAATGAACCAACTAACCAAAACTCCACATCTTTAAGAATTAATTTCCAAATCAAACTCCATCATCTAACCAAGCTAGCGAAACCTCAACCAATGATATCAATGTTCGTTAGGTTCATGCCATCTTCAATACAACACCGAACCCTTTACTCATTTTCTTCCCATCCTTTCTATTGAGGAAATTATTGTGTGAGCTCCTCCACTCACATAGGAGCCTATTTCATATATTCATCTACTTATGGAGGATTATACATCATTCCCTTCTCTACCCATGGAGGATTTGACGTTACCCCCTATTTAACCTACAGAGCATCTTACCTCATCTATTTATTCATCCCCACTTATTCCTCCACCTATCAAGAAACGCACACTAACCATTCTTCTACCTACGGAAGAGCCTACCTTATCGTCTCTTCTACCTCAGGAAGAGTTTATACCACCTACTTTGTCCCCTCCTCAACCCATAAAGGAGTCACTCGCATCTTTGCTGCCCATTGGTGATAATTCTCCAACAACCTTCAAAGGTCCCATCAACCTTCTTACATCCCTCCTCCCTACCGAGTCGAAGCTAAAAAAATTCCCCGTCTCATAGATGTCATAATTATTCACAGGGAAAAAATCATCATCATCCCCATCCACTACTATGTCATTCTCCCATTTTTCTGATCACTTGAAGTATGTCAACTACTCCATGCTTTGGGGATGCCTTCAATTCCCTTATCAACTCAAATGAAAAGGTTGTCTGCGCAACAATTCAGTGATTTATCATAAAGTGTTCAAGACAACTAAATCTATTGCACCTAATCTGATTACATGTATCATCTTCTACATCATCCTCACCCAAACCCAAACCTTTACATTACCCCAAAAACCACCAGAACCAAACCTCTACCTACACCCATACCTTCACTTGCACCCAAACCTATCACTACATTGGGGGTTATGCCAACACCGATTCTAATCCATCCTCTTGTGAAGATTGATTTAGCCACCTCTTCCTAAACTATCACCAAGCATATTCCCCCACCTAAGAGGAAAACCCAACCTCTTAGGCCTCGTACCCCAGTTTCTCCCATTCATCCTCTTTCACCTTCGCCACTTCCATCCATCTTAGGCCCCCATCCATCAACCTTGGTCAAGCAACCTCCTACCCAAGGTAAAACTAAAACGAAGCAACCTACATCCTTATCACAACCTCCCATTCCACCCAAGCCTTCTACATTACCTATGCCTACTCCACTACCCATGCCTTTACCTTCCCTTCAACCTACACTTTATGTATTACCTCCTACTACTATCTTCACCACACCTCCACTCTCACCTTGGTTGACCCATCCAATTCTGTCTTCTGCATTCCCTTCTACTTCATGCACTACCCCAACACCTTTACCCAAGAAGGTGCAACCCAAGCCCAAAACTACACTACCTACCAAAAAGGTAGTTAAACCTACTCAACCTCCAACTCCACTTACAGTAGTGTTTCTTCCACAATATCCACCCACACCTCCATCCAAACCAACTCCACCTCTAGCAACACCTCTTCCATAGAATTCACCCAAACCTCCATCCAAACCTACTCTCACTTCTCATTATGATCCCTTGGTAGGGTCTTACACTAACATCCTCACTTAGCTATTAGAAACTTCCACCATAACATTGCCACCTCTCAAGCCTTATGACCCACTAAAACCTAAACCAAAAGGGTTTGATGATACCAATATTTATGACTATCATCGTGTGTTAGGGCATGAGGTTGAAAAAATTAAGTCCCTTAAAAATATTCTTCTTTAATTGTGTTCTCCTGAAGAGCTATTTAACGAAGATGACCTTTTGCATGAAGATCACATTCCACCTTCGCTTGTCGCCAGGTAGCCTCACCCCATATCTATTCAGAGGCCTCACCTCCACCTCCACATCCCTCTTTTCCTCCTCTAACATTTGAGATCAATATGGCCCGCATTAGGAGCTAGCCCAACCCCCTCTCGAAATTCCAATGCACCATACTCATTTCACAAGGCTCTTATCCCGCACTAGGTTTTTGTCCCTCCTATCGTTATACCTTTCACGACACATCTCCCTCTTTTCCTCGATCAATATGGTTTGAGTTGCCACTAGAGCACATAAAGACAAAGGAAAAGAGAAGACAAGAAACCCATCCACTACACCTTTACCCAACATTCCATCTGCACTTGTACCCAAGGTAACCATATATGGGCTGGCATATCCCATTTTTGACAGAGTCACACATCGTACCATGATCAAACAACTTCACCAATCCCCCTTAAAATTTATTTGTACGACCTCATCCAAACCTCCAAGTCTCATCGTCAAGCCCTCATCAAGGTCTTGTAATCTATTGAGGTTCCACATAATGACCCCACACTCGTTGTTGCCATAATTACCCCACATCATGTGTTTTCCCTCACTACTCCACCTCCATCTTTTGCTCCCGCTACCTTTCATCAAGTCTCTACTATTAATTTATTTGATGAAGAGATTGTCCCTCTCTAATCAGATGATCCTAACCCTACCCTATTCATTTCCACATACATTGATAACACACACATTCGATGTGTTATGATTGATGGAGGTTTCAGTATAACCATCATTTCTTCCCATGCGTACAAGAAAATGTGCATCCCTTCTAATTGCATGCATAATAACCCAGTTATGCTATGTTCATTTAATGATGACATGATTTCCACCCTTGGCACCATCATCCTCCACATTCGCGTGGGCCCCCATACCATTCCTAAATTATTCTATGTCCTAGAGGGGGAATTCCAATACAACATGCTACTTAGTCGACCCTGAATTCATGCCATGGGTTGTGTACCTTCAACCTTACACCATTGTTTAAAATTCTAACATAAAGGGCACAACTATACCATTCTAGAAGATCCTTCACTATTTAAAACCCGTATTATTCTCTATCGACCTAATGATGTCCTTATACCGATTAAAGACTATACCACAACTATTTCTTCTTCTTCACCTCTATCCTGCATCTACCACCACTTCTTCTTTATTTTACCTGCTACCTCATCCACCACTTCTATCACTACATCTTCCACAACAAACTCCTCTATTCTCACTACTATCGCAACTTCCATAGCTAGCCCATCAGCTAACCCATCTACTTCAAAAATACTTGATGCTTCACCTTCTCAGGCTTGTGGTGATTCTTCCATTCTTGCTAACCAAATACCAACTTTTGATCCCTTGGTAGGTGTTTTTCAATGCCTTACCTTATGGGAGTATCACCTCTACAACATAAACACCTTTCTTACTCCTCAAGAGTATGGAATCCTCCATCAACACCCACATTACAACCATCGTGTAGGTGAGGTATTTCCATATAGTCTGCCCCACCTTCGCACCAACTTGACATATGGGGACTTGACGCTTCTTCATATACTCTAGAACCACCCACTCAAACCCATCCATTCTCATATGATTTCCAATATCTTACCAATCATCGCTTTGCCCACACTTTTCTTCATGAATGTGCTTGGAAAGGCTTTGGCTTTGGTCTTTACAAATAGGGTCGTCACATAGTCATACCTTGCACCACTCGAAAACACAAAGACCATAGCGGTCTTGGATTTTCTGAGGAACCTTCTTCTAAGAAATCTTGTATCGACCTCATAGAGGAAGATACACCTTCCCCACCTCACTCACCTACTACACCACCTTCCCTCACGAAGTCCATGGATCCAGAATCCATCCCTCCTAACTTTTGTTTTTTTGAACACCATTTCCTTGGGACCTCTAACCTATCAACATGATGGTAAGGCTCCTTCTTCCCTTCCCTTCATGTATCCTAGACATGATCAATGATGACACACCTTCTATAAACATTGTTCAATGTCAAGATGATGATTCTATTCTCACCTATCTAGGTGTGGAAGATTCTTACATTCACTAGTCATTACCTTTTGAGACACAAACCATGTTGAATGAATCAACCATAGAGATCAACATTCACACTTAGGATAACCCTTGAATTCTAAAGATAGGTCAATATTTAGATTCCACTAAACAAGAAGCCTTCACCTCTTTCCTTCAAGATCATAGCAACACTTTTTCTTGGTCTTATAATGATATGCTTGGTATTGACTCTAAACTTGTGAAAAAAAAAAGCTACGAAAAATGCATCCCCGCATTACCCTTCTTGTGAAAGAGGAAATCCAACACCTCCTTTTTGTTTCTTTTATTCTACCCATTGACTATCCTTAATGGATTTATAAAATTGTTCATGTCACTAAAGTGATAGGAGGACTCCGCATCTGCATGGATTTCCACAAACTTAACCTTTCATTCCTATGGATGATTTTCCTCTGCCTAATATCAACCAAATTGTTGATATTACAGCTGTTCATGAGATGCTACCACTCATGGATGGGTTTTTAGGTTATAATAAAATATTACTCACTCCTGAAGATCAACATAAAACCACCTTCATCACCCCTTAGGGTACCTTCTGTTATCACGTAATTCCCTTTGGCCTTAAAAATGATGGTGCCATATATCAGTGTGTTATGACCTATATCTTCCATGACATCATGCATAGAATATTGGAAGATTATATCAATGACCTTCTTGCCAAGTCTAAAAGTTGTGCCAAACACCTCCCAATTCTCAAAATCATCTTTGACCATCTCATCAAATACTATGTTCACCTTTAACCAAATAAATCTCTTTTGTCATTCTCACTCGGAGAACTCCTTAGTTTTATCATCTCTCTACATGGTATCAATTCAATCCTAATAAAATAAAGGCTATTCTTGAGATGCCTCCACCTACTAACCTTTGGCAACTTCATAGTTTGTAAGGAAATTTATAATCTATTTGATGCTTTATTTCCCAACTTTCCAACTGATGTCACCCTTTTCATCATCTTCTTAAAAAGGATGTTTCCTTCAATTGGGATGATGAGTGCCATAAATCCTTTAAAGCATTAAAGAAATACCTTCTTCAACCACCTATGCTTATCCCACCAAAGGATGACAAACCTTTCTACCTATACATTTCTTCCACTAACCATTCCTTGGGTGTCATGTTCACTCATCACGATGAGAAACATAGGGAGAAAGTGGTTTATTATATAATTCATACTCTTTTAGACTATGAGACTAAATATACTCATGTCAAAAAGTTATGCTTATCCCTAGTATTTGTCCCCACCAAAATTCACCATTACCTACTCAACCACAAAAACATTGTCATCACCAACAGTAACCCCTTACATTAAATGTATGTTAAACCTTACCAAAACCAATATGTTACATGTTGGCTAATTCACCTTGTAGATCTCAATCTCAAATTCATCCATAAAAAATAAGTCAAAGGAAAAACCATTGCATATCAGCTTGCAGATGCACCTATTTCCAAAAATCAATCTTCTAACTTCTATTTTCTTGATGAATCCATTGTTACCCTCTCCCTTGATGATACCATTTATCAGATGACCATATTATTAAATAGTTCTAAATGTCAATGCGGGGGTGGCACAGGGGTTATCTTCATTCCTCTTGATGGCAAGCCTATGCCTTTATCTTTCAAACTTGAATTCGATTATACTAATAACATGGTTGAATACAAAGCACTCATGTTAGGTATCCAAACTTCCATTTCCCTAGATGTTAAGATTATTGATATCTTTGGTGATTCTCAACTGGTCGTCAACCAATTCAATGGTTTTTACCGAAAGTGTCGTAACAAAATACTTCAAAAGTATAAGTATCACATCGACATGCTTTTGAGTACCTTTTATAACTATGAAATTCAAACTTTTCTGTGATCCACTAACAAATTTTTTGGATACCATGGCTTGCCTCACCTCACAAATACCTTCCTCACCTTCAGAATCTAAAATATTTGTCACAATATAGTGGTTGCAGTCACCTTCTTATCTCATCTGTGATGTAAATTTAGTTGACAAAATTGAAAGCAACCCACATGACATATGGTATAAGCAGTTCATTAATTATCTCTCAATTTTAATTCTACCTCCGATCTCACTCACAATGGTAAACTAGCCTTCCTCCAAAAGGTCTCTTGTTACATCATCATGGGGGTCTTCTCTAAAAGTGTGGCTTTGAGAGTATCCTCCTCATGTGCCTCTCTAGTTCTAAAATTCCGTACACCATTAAATAAATCCATGAAGGGATTTGTGGTGCAAATTTTAGTGGTCACGTTGTTTCAAAACATATTATGTGGCTCATCTATTACTATCCAAACCTTAACCAAGAGTGTTATGAATACGTCAAGGGTTGTGTGAAGTGTCAGCAGCATGCTAACCTTCACCATACCCAAATTATCACCTTATAATTCACTAGGGAATGTTTTCCCTTCTCTCAATGGGGTTTGGATCTTGTCAGAGAGATTAACCCTCATTCTTCTCAACGTCATCAATGGATCATCAGAGCAACCTAATATTACACTAAATAGGTAGAATTCATCGCTCTTATTTCTACAAAATCTGAGAAAATGTGTGAATTCATTAACCATCACATCATTTTCTATTTTGGTGTTCCTCATTGCCTCATCACTGACAATGGTAAAAATTCAGAAATAAGAACCTACGCAAACTCTATGATAACTTTGGTATTCAAATCAGTTTCTCTTCACCATATTATCCTCAAAAAATGGTCAAGATGAATCAACTAACAAAACCCTCAAAAAAATTCTCAAGAAACTTGTTGATGATACTGGTAAGGATTGGCATGCACACATTCCTTTCGACTTATGGGCTTATCACACCGGTATTCATACCTCAACCATTACAACAATTTATCTTTGGTCTATGGTACGGAGGTCATCCTACCTCTTGAAGTCGATTCCATCTCTTCGTATCTCACTTAAAGATATGCTCAATGATGATGACTTTGACCAAGACCATTGGCACAACTTGAGTTATTAGACGAATGCCATTTAAATTCTCTCGACCACCCTAAAATCTACAAAAATGTATCAAACATGCTTATGAAAAACATTTTCATGTATAAACTTTCAAGTTTGGTGATCTTGTCTGAAATAAAATCATCATGTAACTAAATATGAGAAAAGTAAGTGAGGAAATTTTTCTCCCAATTGGCTCAGACCCTACATTATCACCCATACCTATGGATTAGGTGCTTATTGTTTATCTTCTCTTGAAGGTAAACCCAAACGTGAGCCCCTTAATGCCTTGCATCTTTGACCGCCCTATTGTTGAATAAAGTACAACATCACTTTATGTCACTTACATGCTCGTCGCTTGAGCGAACCTCTCCTCCCATCTACCTATTTCAAGAACCAACGAATCAAACGAATCATGTGATTATCCATCACCATTTAGTCTTATCTTCAATATGAGTATCATGGCTCTACTTGTGACATGATTATAATGGATATTTTTCATCCATTTAAGATGGAATCCCATGGTTTTTCATCACTGGACAACCTCTCTTGCATAGTTAACCTCTTTCGTGTTATGGTTTTTCCTTCCTACAAGAGGCTTATACTCCTTTATAGTTTTTCCATGACCTAAAGTCCAAAATAAAACAAAAGCAAAATATATGGGATATTTCAACATTCAACTCCTTGAGTCAAACTTCTTATCAATTAGATGATTCCCTCAAAAGGACATCTCTTTCTCTCTTTCTACTATAAATAGATTGCTCCCTCAAAGGAAAGCTATATAAAGTCATCTATATTTTACAAAGTCTATCAAAAAAGAAGACTATTTTCTGAAAAAGTAAAATAAAAAATTATCTTGAAGATTCCCACATTGATCAATGTCACGAAGATCTGAAGGAGAATTTATATTTATCCCATGTAGACTTCCCACATTGATCGAGTCTATGAAAGCAAAAGAAAAGAAAAATCAAGAAAAATGAAAATTTTTGGTCATGGACTTACTATTATGGTTTTGGGTATCTTGTAGAAGGGACATGTTGTCTCGTAACAAGGTTATTCTAAACACAATCCTTCACCTTACCTCCTTTTATTTTATTTTTCCTATTCAAGGATGGTGCATGTAATTTATATATACTTATCATGCCACTTCTTTCACCTATATACCTATCGTATCATGTAATTTATCTAGGGACATATGTTTAAATAAGTCTAAGGGTCGAGAACTTATGGTCTTTGCCAACTTGGGGAATTTTTCTTCTTTCCAGTTTACCTCTTCCTACCTCATTGTTTGTTCAACATGATAAGAACATCAAAATCAATTTAACCATGACACCTTCATTTATACCTATGCGTAGCTTCACCTTACCTATTACATATTCAACATTCGACCTTTCCTATTTTCAAACATGCCTTACCAAACCAACCTATTAATGTGACCTACCTATTCACATGACCTAATCCAATCTTATTCTTCCCTAGATTATGGGAGAATTACATCAACTCGAGGCCCCTTTTACAAAGGATATGTACACAGAAGTCTTAGGGCATGAGGACCTTGGAGGTTAGCTTATCCACACTTTTCCTTTCCAACTCATTTATACCTAGTTTACCCAAAATTTTGATGTTAGTGTTTCACATTTTTCTTAGATTGTTTCTTTGAATTGTTGATGAAACAGATAGGGTAACAGTGTAGGGGGAATACCTGTAAAAATGTCGGTTGATGGGTTGTAGCATGCATATGAATTCTGAATCCACAGCTGATTGTGAGAGCTTCCTTTTGGCTAGGAGGAACTACCTATAATTAAAGAAAGACCACCAGAAAGAATTAAACAATATGGGTAGTGAACTGCCTAATGTGAGCTAGATCTGGGAAGTATGGTACTTCCTAGATGGCTATCAGTCCACTATTTTAAAAAAATTAATGCTGAAAACAAGGTAAATCCTATTGTTATTTTGAAATGATTTAGGTATCTCACTTAAAAACACAATAAGAAAATAGATCTAATCTAACAGGCTAAGCTAGAATAGAATCCACAGGTCAAATGATTGGTTATGGGTTCTATAGGTCTGATAAAGGTCTCGGGTAGGTCACAAGTGAGTGAGGGTGAGGTAAAATTAGGTGGATAGGTCTCTGTTTAAGGTTGTGTGGGCAAACACAGAGACCGACGTCGGTCAGGGGTGACCGACCGTGGTTAGGTATAACCGGCGCCGATTACTGTGAGATCTGAAATGTCATAGAACGAGGTTTTGGTCTCCTTTGTGATTACACAAAGGATTTGGTTGGTTGGGACGAGGTATTGGGTGACTAGAATAGTTTTTACAAGGTTTTGATGGGTCTATGGAGGTACAAAATGTTGGAGATGGTTAATAAGGATAAACAAGATATAACAATGGGTGAAATGAAATAACTAGGAAAGTATGATATTGCGATACTTACTTAGATTTGGTTCTGAAGGCTTGTGTGTGATGGATGGAGGTGCTTGATGAAGGGTTTGAAGGCTGCAAGTGATCACCAACTGAAGAAAAACTTCTGCATGGGCTGCATGCACACTCCTCTTTTTACTTGGATAGTTTAGAATGTGGTTTGGGTTGGTGTGCAAGAGAAGGTACTCAATCTCTTTCCTTGGATGTCGAGTTCTTGCTGATATTGGATCTCTCGAAGATGCGTTATCTCTATAAGATGTCGTTCTTACTCATCCAATTTCTTGAAATGTTTTCCAACCTCTTACTTCCAAGTTCTAAGCTTGAGAAATAAGGTTGTTTTGGGTTAAAAGGGGTAACCAAAAAGGTCCGCTTAATGGGTGATGGTTAGGGGAAACCGATGTTGGTCAAGGTAGGATTTCCTAGGTTTGCTAAAATTATGGAGATCCTCCTGATTTAATCGGATCTTGTGTCGTTATCCCATGGATTAGACTGGGAGATTCCTGTGAGCATGCGGAATGTGGTTAGAGGGAGTGTAGGCATTGATTTTTAGGGTTTGGGTAAGTCTTAGTTAGTTATGGTAACTTGCTAAGAATAGGTCTTAAGTTGAGTTAGCTTGGTGAGGTGTCTAAGTGAACTATATGTGTAGGTATTATTTAAATAATAAATATAGTGAGGATAAAGCATTAATTTAATTAAATTAATATTAGTAGGGTGAAGGGGGTCATGGCTAGGTAGATGTAATAAAGGGGGTCTTATATGTCGAAGGACGGAGGGGGAGTGTGACCTAATTTTGGTGTCTACATTTTGCCCCTTTTTGTTACATAGCTTGTATTGGTAAGCAATGCTAACAAAAATAAGATGTGATTGGCCCATGTGGGGGTGAAGGTGATCCCCCTCAAACCAGGAACTGACGAAGCAACAGGTTGAAGTGGTGAGTGGTTTGATAAAAGGTAAATGTGAGGAAAAGGTAAGTGGGTGTAGGGGAAGAGGGTGAAAGGTCTACTCGGGAAATCTAGGTAATGGGTCAGGGTTAAATGTAGCAATAGTCAAATGCATGCACACGTATAAACCGTAGCACGCTACCGGGTTGAAGAGCAAGAAAACTCTGCATTGCCTAAGGTCGATAGGTTTATCCAAACAAGGTTGAAGTGAATCTGGTATCCAAGGTATAGGATAAGGTCAGGAAACACAACATATGTTAGGTGTAGGAACATTTAGGTATGTTTCGATACACCAAAGGTAGGGTCAGGATAAACGGTCATGGCAATAGGTTAGGTAAGGTCATTAGGTCAACAACACACGTAATAGTTCTGCAAAGCTATAGCGAACACATGAGGTCAAAGGTCACTAACGATGGTCCAATTCCAAATAGTGAGATCACGGCATGGGTAAGGCCGAGGTAGGGGTAAAATAATAAGGCATCAACAGTAGATGTGAGGAGGTTGAAGAAGGTAGAGGGCTAGAGGTGAAGGTAAATTGGTCCAGGTAGGTGTATGGAGGGAAAAAGAAAAGGGAGATAAGGAAAATGAGGTAAATGGGAGGGTAATGAGTACGCATGGTAACTACCATTGGTTGGTATGAACCGATAATAGTGTAGGGAACCAGAGGTGGTAATCTAGGGCATTAGACTGGCAGCAGTCAAGGGTTAATTGACATCGGTCGGGTCAGGTAGGGTATAAAAAGTGGAAAACCCACGTTTTAAAATTCATTTGTGCATTTGGAAAAGGAGAAAAGGACAAAAAGAGAGAAAAGAGGAAGAGGACAAAAGAGTACAATAGAGAGCTTGGTTGGTGAGCCACATAAGTGAGAGTGGGTGAGTGAGAGGTGTTTCCGTGAGATCAGGTGGCATGATTTGTGTGGCTGAGGATTGAGAAAGGTGATTGGTGGAGAGAGAAAGTGGGCAAGTTGAGGATGGTAGAGGCTAGAGAGGGCTCGAGAAGAGCACATGTGAGGCCGGAGGTTCCACCACAATGGCGGCTGCAATATCGGTAGGATTTGAACCATTGGTTTTGATGGTTGAGTTAATTTGATGTAGAAAATATAAAAAAATGGGGGTTAGGGGGAAAGAATTTTTAAATGGGAAAAAGAGGGAAAAGGTAAGATTGAATGGTAGGGGGTAGGGAAAAAGGGTAATGTAGGAACAATTAAGGGTGTAAAGAGGGATTTGGGTGGGTAGAATGTCGAGGAAGGGAAAAAGTAGGGTTGGAAAGTCGGGGTGGGTGGTGCGAAAGTGACAGACGTCGGTCATATGGTGGCGACATCGGTGGGTAGACCGCATCATCATGCAAAAGACAAGTGACCGATGTCGATCAAGGCAAGAATCAAAGGATCGGTCGGGGATAACCGGGGTTAGTTAACCTTAGGTTTGGGTAGGTTTGGGTGAGGGTTAGGTTAGATAGGTTCGGGTAGATGGATTTGGGTAGGTTTGGGTGAGGGTTAGGGTAGATAGGTTCGGGTAGATGGATTTAGGTAGGTTTGGGTGAGGGTTAGAATAGATAGTTTCGGGTGGATGGGTTTGGGTAGATTTGGTCAGGATGTGGAGTAAAATAGGTAAGTTGGGAAAGGTATACTAATACATAGTGTTTGTTGGATGTAGGCCCGAGATGAGGCTGTAGATGAGATCCCGGGTGCCACCATTGTTATTGAGAGTACGGGCGGCGCACAACAGTGGAGTGGCAAGCATGTGGCAGAGGTGGGATTGATAGGGGTGAGGTGCTATCGACATGTAGTCTAGGAGGTGAGTCTTATGGTTGCCCTCATTGATAGATGGGACTCGGTGACCAATACCTTCCATTTTTCGACAGGTGAGATGACGATCACCCTAGAGGATGTATATAGATCCCGCGGTTTCCCATATTAGGGGCCCAAGTTTATTCTATCTCTTTAGGGGTGTCTTGAGGAGTTATTGGCACTTGCTTTTGGTGAGGGTGTAGCAGTAACCCGACATTCCATAGCACTATCATGAGCTATGGAGTGATGTATAGAGCTCATCTAGAGGATATGAGGTTAGTGGTACTTGTGATGGAGGCAGTGTGCTACTTTGCACTACTAGATGTAGAGGGGGAATATTCCCAAGGTCACTAATGGGAGTCCTCCATGACATGATGATACATCGGACACGATTTGCATGGGCACCTGCATTGCTGACATAGATGTATAGAGAGCTATGGGCCTACAGGTGACTATGGAGGTTCAACATTTGTTGCATCGTACTACTACATTAGGGCATATGAACACATTTTTTGTGTTTAACCAAAGTGGGGATGCCCTAGATGCATTCCCATGGAGAGTTTTGAGAGTGGGGTACAGGCGGTGGGTACCGGCCATGGGAGAGGCCCAGGTGCCAGAGCTATGCATGATGTAGCTTATTACAGGAGGTTTTGGAGGGGTTGTCCGGGGTGGATGTCATTTGGAGGTCAGTATGTGGGCTTCCCTTCATATAGATAGATGGCCATAGAGCTAGCTGGGCTATAGATACATCTATGGATAGAGGGGAGGAGAGTGGGAGAGCATGAGCGGATACCCGTAGAGTGGGTTAGACACTAGTTTGGATTAGTCTAGGGTGTACCACCTCTCGTTCCCTCAGTACTGGAGAGATGATGTGGAGAGACCTATGTCTCCACCATGACCCATAGTGTCGAATAGACAAGAGGAGCAGCCTGTAGATACTTAGATTGATGATGTTGGGGTTGTAGATGGGTACAGGTAGTGGTGGGCGACACAACTGAGAGCCGTACCACCGAGGCCAGGGAAGCTAGACTTAGCCACCATCACAGTTCAGAGAGACACCCTATAGGGGAAAGTGGCTACTTTGGTGACATAGCTTGGGATCATGTAGGGGCAGTTGATAGGTACAAAGGCATAGGTTGCCACATTACAGCCCAGATAGTGATGTCACGAGCTCGAGGCAGTCGAGGATAGTACCTGCACATGTGGAGGAAGGGGAGATGGAGATGGAAAGGAGGTAGGCGGAGATGGATTGCGAATAGCCACCTTACGGGAGAAGGTACAAGCTTTACAGGCTAGTTAGCCACAACACGGGGGTAGTTTATGAGTTTGCAGGGCCAACTTGAGCGATAACATCATAGGCACAAATTATGACCTGCGAGCCCAGCTATAGGCATAAGCACAGAGTTAAGGGCTGACTCAGGTTCTAGTACCAGCATAGGGCTCAGTGTAGGTTCAGGAACAAGGTCCCATTATACAGGTACCCACATAGGTAGTAGGACCCATGGCACCTCCACAAACAGTTCCCATGGCCAGGTTCAGAGATGCCCTAGGAGAGGCATGGTATTACCAGGATCATTTGTTAGCTACCGGGCTAGATGTGCCCTCCTATGCCGAGTACAGAGCACAGTAGGCCTCCAGTGAGAGGACCAGATCCCACACTCATAGTGTGGAGAGTATAGGAGGCCGGTAAGCCCAGGGACAGGGTCATGGTGAGATCACTAGTGTGCAGAGGCCAACTCCAGGTGAGGGGTCATCAGCAGGAGGTGAGGTAGGTGCCGGACCCCAGACAGTGTGCAACAGAGGGGTTCGGAGAGAGACACGGTGATCTAATGTGGACCGGCCTACATGCCGGCCAGTCATTTTGTATGTATGATATATGAGAGACGGCCTGTGTGTCGAAGAGATGTTGTATTTACTCTTTATACATGATACCGACTGCATTTTTGAGCCAAGAAGGATTTTTATTACATAGCGGCCTGTGAGCTGATGATGATTATTTTGGAGATACACATTTATGTGATATGGGTGTACATTGTATTGATACACACATGTATATATGATGAGATAGATGATATTCAAGTGATGTTGTTATGATGTGTATGAGTTTTACTTTATTATGATATGAATGGAAAATATATGAGCTAGGCATGATAGAGTCATGTAGGCATGGATTGAGTCAGAATCGTGATCATGGATCGAGTCAAGTGATAGGCATGGATCGAGTCAAGGTTGGTTTAGGCATGGATCGAGTCGTGTTAGTTTAGGCATGGATCGAAGTTAGTCAGTTTAGGCATGGATTGAGTCAAGTTGGTTTAGGCATGGATGAGTTAGGTTGGTTTTAGGCATGGATGAGTTAGGTTGAGTCGGGTTTGTTTAGGCATGGATTGAGTTAGGTTGGTTTAGGCATGGATTGAGTCAGGTTGTTTAGGCATGGATCGAGTCAGGTCGGTTTAGGCATGGATTGAGTCAAGTTGGTTAGGCATGGATTGAGTCAAGTTGTTAGGCATGATTGATCAAATTAGGTTGGTTGAGGCATGGATGTTCATTTCAATATTTTGATAAAAAATGGCAATATAAATGCATGAGATAGTGTAAAATGTGGAAAATGTTGGTTATGTATGAAAATGTGAAATAATATAAGTGGTAAAAGTTATGTGGTATATGGTTTAGATGTTGAGGTTTTTGATATGAACAAGAAATTAGGTAAAGGTGGGGAAAATGGTTAGGGTAAAGAGTGGCCAAGCTAACCTTCTAGGGCCCCATGCCCTGAAAGTGCTTGCCTACATAGTCCCGGAAAAAAGGGACCTCAGACCGATGTAGTTCTCCCATAAGCTAGGGAAAAATATGATAAGATCAAAGAATAGGTAGTGCGGTTGATAGTTAGGTTGGATTCAGGTCATAAGTATGATGAGTTCAAGGTTGATTAGGTGAGGTGGAATATAGGTAGATAGGTATGGGTGATTTTAGGTCATAGGTATAATTAGGTTGAGGGCATTGATGTTGGGGTTGAGAATAGGTAGATAGGTAAAGGTGATTTGAGGTTGATTGAGGTGGGATAAGAGGGGGCAAGAAATATAAGAAGATCAAAAGGTATGAAGAAGAGAAAAGATAAGAGGGAAAAGAAAGCCACCCGGATCAATCAATGTATGAAACACATCTTTAGATAGGCTAATGAATGTAAGACCCTAAAGACATTACATGATTGATAATTCTAAGAGTGATGAATAGTCACATGATCACCAAATGTCATAGGTTCAGTAGGTCCCTTGAGGTATGAAGTGAAAAGACAACGGGTAAAGAGGTGTAGGTAATTGGGTCATAAAATGGGAAGTAGAATGCCTTGGGCAATAGAGCCAAGATCACAATAGGCAAGTCCATGACGAAAAAGCTTATTTTTTTTTTCTTTTTATTTTTTTTTTGACTTTTAGATAGACTGATCAATGTGGGAAGTCTATATGGGAGGAATATATGTCTCCTTGAGGTCTTTGCAAAGCTGATCGATGCGGGAAGCTTCTGAATTTTGATTTTTGAGAAAATAGTCTTCTTTTTTAGAAAAACTATGTAGAGAGTTGTGAGCTTTTATAGCTATCCTTTGAGGGAGTAGTCTACTTATAGTGACAATTGAAGGTGAAGATGTCCTTTTGAGGGATTCATCTTTATATTGGAAGTTTGACTCAAGGAGTTGATCCCTTATATTGGAAGATGTCCTTCTGAGGGATTCATCTTGTTTTTTTTTTTTAAGTCATGGACAAGACTATAACAAAGCATTTGGTTCTTGTTGAGAAGGCAAGGGTGAATGACCATGGGATCTCATCTAAAAGAAGATGAAAAGTATCCATGAGAATCATGCCATGTGCAGAGCCGTGGTGCACATATTTAAGATAAGGCAAAAGGGTGACGGGTAATCACATGATCCTTGTTTAATCATTGGAGATGAGATGTGGAAAAGGTAAATGGTGCTCAAGGGATGAGCATGAACTAGATAAATAGTGATGTAGGACTAGAGGTCAATAGTAGAATGGTCAAAGATGTAATGCATTAAGGGGCTCAGGTTCGGTTTACCCTCAAGCGAGGACAAACGATAGGCACCTGATCCATAGGTATGAGTTACGATGTATGGTCCAAGCCAATTAGGAGAAAATTTTCCCCGTTTAATTTTCTCTGCTTTGGTTACATGTTGATTTTATTTCAAAACAAGGTCACCAACTTGGAAGGTTTGTTCATGAACACGTTTTTCATAAGCACGTTTGATACGTTGTTGATAAACTTGAAGGTGATCCAGAGCGTTAAGACGACATTCATCTAATAACTCTAGTTGTGCTAAGCGGTCCTGACGAAAGTCATCATCAATAAGCATGTCATGGAGAGAAATGCAAAGTGAGGGGATCTAGACTTTGAGAGGTAGAACAGCCTCGTACCATAGACCAGTGAAAAGGGTGTAGCCACAGTGGAAGTGTGAATACTAGTGCGGTATGCCCATAGAGCAAAAGGAATGTGTATGCCAATCCTTCCCAGTATCGTCAACCACTTTCATGAGAATTTTATTGAGGGTTTTGTTAGTGGATTTGGCTTGGCCATTGGTTTGTGGGTAATAAGGTGAGGAGAAACTAAGTGAATGCCAAGGCATCACAAAGTTTTTGTAGTGTTTTGTTTTGAATTGTTTTCCATTGTCAGTGATGAGTCGATGAGGGACACCAAAGTGACAAATGATGTGATGGTTAATGAACTCACATATTTTCTCAACTTTTTATGGAGATAAGTGGTATGGCTTCTACCCATTTTGTGTAGTATTCGGTAGCGGTTATGATCCATTGATGGCATTGGGAAGAATGAGGATTGATTTCTCCAACAAGATCCAAACCCCATTGAGAGAAGGGCCAAAGGTCACGAGAGTGACCTGTAAGGCATGACTGGGTGTATGATGAAGGTTGGAATGTTGTTGACATTTCATGTAGTGTTTGACATAGTCACAACAATCATGGTTAAGGGTCGCCACCATAATAGCCTAGGTGAAGAATACACTTAGCAACAACAAGGCCACTAAAGTGACCTCCACATATGCCATCATGAACCTCCTTGATGGTATAAGGAATTTCAGAACTTGTGAGGCATCGTAAGAGAATACCATCAAAGCCACACTTATAGAGGAGTCCCCCAGGATAACGAAAATGGGAGACCTTCTTAAGGAAGGCACGTTGTCCATTATGGGTGAGATCAGGAGGTAAGATGGAGAGGGAAAGGTAGTCGAGTATTGTTTATACCAAAGGTCACTTGGGTCAGGGGTGTCGGTTCCGATTGAGTAAACATCGTGAGGTAAATAAGAAGGTGAATGGAGGCATTGTATAGTGACAAATATTTTGGAATCGGTAGGGGAAGCGGGTATTTGGGAAGCTAAGCAGGCCATGGTGTCTGCAAATTTGTTGGTTGACCGTGGGATGGTTTGAAGGGTGTAACGATCAAAGGTGGTCAAAAGTATGTCTACATGATGTTTATACTTTTGAAGTATCTCGTTACGACATTGGTACATACCATTGACTTGGTTTATGACCAATTGTGAATCACCAAAGATGTGGATTGATTTGACATCGAGGGCATAGGTGGTCTAGAGACCTAGTACGAGCGCTTTGTACTCAACAATATTGTTGGTGCATTCAAAGTCTAGTTTGAAAGACAAAGGCATGGGTTCTCCATCTAGAGGGATGAGGATAACACTAGCTCCACCCCCATGCTGACACTTAGAACCATCAAGAATAGTGTCATTTGGTAAGGGGGTTCATCCAGGGAAAGGGTAGCAATGGATTCATCGGGAAATTCAAAATTAGAGGGTTGGTCCCTGGCAATAGGTGCGTCAGCCAGTTGGTCAGCGATAGCTTGGCCCTTAATGGACTTTTGGTGAATGAATTCAAGGTCAAGATCAGCTAAAAGCATGAGCCATCATGTGTGACACATTTTTGATAGGGTTTGCGTACATGAAGTGTAAAGGGTCGGTGTTGGTCACAACATAGGTTTTGTGGTTGAGTAGGTAATGGCGGAGTTTGGTGGCAACAAAAACTAAGGCTAAGAAAATTTTCTGGGTGGTTGTATTAGGTTTCATAGTCCAAAAGAGTATGGCTTATGTAATAAACCACCTGCTCCCTATGTTGTTCATCGCGATGAGTGAGCATAGCTCCCAAGGAATGATCGGTAGTTGATATGTATAGGTAAAAAGGTTGATCGTCTTTAGGTGGAATGAGTACGGGTGGTTGGAGAAGGTATTGTTTTAAGGCCTCAAAAGCTTTGTGGCAGTCATCATCCCATTTGAAAGAGACATCCTTCCTAAGAAGATGATGAAATGGTTGACAACGATCGATAATTGAAATAAATGGGAATGAATGGACTGCAATTTACCTTGTAGGCTACGAGTTGTTTAAGGTTAGTGGGTGGAGGCATTTCGAGGATGGCCTTGACTTTAGTAGGGTCAAATTCTATACCACGTAAGGAAATGATAAATCCTAGGAGCTTTCCTAAGAGAACCGTGAAGACACACTTTTTAGGTTAAAGGCGGACAATATTTAATGAGGTGATCAAAGATGGTTTTAGGATAGCGAGGTGCTCAACGCGGCATTTAGATTTAGCCAAGAGATCATCCACGTAATCTTCCAATATGTGATGCATGATATCATGGAAGATGTAAGTCATAGCACACTGATATGTAGCACCAAGCATTTTTAAGGCCAAAAGCCATGAGTCGATATAAAAAGGTCCCCAAGGGGTAATGAATGCGGTCTTTGTGCTGATCCTCTGGGGAAAGAAAATTTGGTTATAACCCGAGAAACCATCCATGAGTGAGAGCATCTCATGACCCACGTAAGGTCCACCAAGTTGATCAATACCAAGAAGGGAAAGTCATCTTTCGGGTAGGTGAGGTTGAGGTCATGGAAGTCCATGCAAATGCGAGTCCCCCTGTTGCTTTAGTAATAGGGACAATGTTAGAAATCCAATGAGGATAATCAATGGGTAATATGAAGGAAACGGAAAGAAGGCACTGAAGTTCTTCTTTGATGAGAAGAGAAATGCGAGGGTGCATTTTCCTCAAATTTTATTTTATAGGTTTGGCATCGGGAATGGTTACATATTGTGGACCACTATGGTGGGGTCAATACCGGGCATGTCTGCGTAAGACCAAGCGAAAGCATGGTTATGAGCTCAGAGAAAGGAAGTGATGGCTTCTGTTTAGCAGCATCTAAATATTTTCCGATCTTTAGGATGTGTGGGTCATCTTGAGTATGAATGTTGATCTCGATAGTTGATTCATTCAACATGGTTTGCATCTCAGAGGGTAACGACCGATGAATATATGAGTCTTCTACACCAAGGTAGGTGAGTATGGATTCATCATCCTGACATTGAACGATGTTAATGGTCGGTGTGTCATCATCGATCATCTCAGGATACAGGAATGGGAGAGTGGAAGGGGCCTCACCTTCATTGATAAGTCAAAGGCCCCAAGGAAATGGTGTTTATGAAAAAAAAAATTAGGAGGGATAGATTCAGGATCCATCGACTTCATGGTGAGGGTGGTGATGAAGGTGGAGAAGGGCTAGGGTCCTCAATGAATTCAATGTGGGCCTATTTGGTAGAAGGTTTGGGGAAGCCAATACCACTCATGGATCATTATGTTTGTGGTGGTACATGGAATAATGGTATGGCGACCTTGCTCATAAAAGCCAAAACCAAAACCCTTCCACGCACAATGGTGTAGGAAGGTGTGGGTGAAATGGCGATTGGTAAGTGATTGGAAGTCAGTGGAAAATGGGCGGGGTTGTGATGGTGGTTCAGGTGTGTAGGTGGTAGTATCAAGTCCCCCATAGGTGAGACTAGTACGAAGATGAGGAGGACCATAAAGGAGGCATTCTCCTATACGGTGATCATAGCGAGGGTGTTGGTGAAGGCTTCCATACTCGTGTGGAGTAAGGAATGTGTTGACACTATATAGGTGGTATTCCCCTAGAGTGAGGCATTGAAAAACACCTTCCAAGGGATCAGTGGTTGGTATGTGGGTAGCTGGTATGGACGATGTGTCGAGGTCGATGCGGAGGTGGTGTTAATGGATTGGGAAGCTAATGGGTCAGCCATGGAGGTTATAGCAGTGGTAGGCGTGGAGGAGGTATGTGTGGTGAAAGTAGTGGCTGTACTGGTAGGTGTGGGTGTAGGTGTAGGTGAAGCGGTATTGGTTGCGGAAGTAGATGGCTTGACCGGTATGAGTACATCATTGGGTCGGTAAAGCATGTTGCATGTTTTGAAAGGTGATGGGTCAGCTGGAATGGTATAAGTGTGTCCTTCATGTTCAAACTTTACACAATGATGCAAAGTGGAGGAACACAACCCATGACATGGATCCAGGGTCTACCAAGTAACAAGTTATATTGGAATTCCCCCTCCAAAACATAAAACAATTCTAGAATAGTGCGGGGGCCCACGTGAATGTGAAGGATGACAGTGCCTAGTGTGGAGGTGATAGCATCATTGAATGAATGCAACATGACCAAATGTTTGTGCATGCAATTGTTAGGTATGCGCATTTGAGAAAATGCATGGGATGAAATGATGTTAATGCTAGCACCTCCATCAATCATCACATGGTGTACCCATATGTCATCAATGTGTACAGAGATGAAGAGGGTTGGGTCCGGGTCATCATTTTGGTATGGCACGATCTCTGCCTCTGAGAAGCTAAGGGAGGCCACTTGGTGAACAAGGTGAGGTGAGGATGAAGGTGGTAATTTGGTGAGGGAGGCTACATGATGGGGTGTGATAATGGAGGCTACGGGTGTAGGGTCATTGGGTAAAACCTCGATAGATTGAAGAACCTCCATGAGGGCTTGATGATGGGATTCGAGGTTTGGATGAGGTCATATAAGGACATTTTGAGTGGAGATTGGTGTAATTGTTTGAGCATGGTGCGATGTGTGACACCATTAGAAATGGGGTATGTGGGGCTGTGATAGTTATCTTAGGTATGGGTGCAGATGGTATGTTGGGTATAGGATTGGTTGGTGGGTCAGCTACCTTTTCTTTACCCTTCTGCACACATGTAGTAATCGTGTACCATGTTGATTTGAGGGAATTTTCAAATGGAGAGGGTGTAGGGTAAGTGGTATAATGACATGAAGGGAAAAAACCTATGGGAGGAGAAAAGCCCTGTGAGGTCAGTTGGGCACAACGACATTTGGGTGGTGGCGTGGCAAGTTCTCTGATGCAAACCATGTTAATTTCAAATTTTGTGTGTGGTTCTGGGAGCTATGAGGGTGGAGGTTGTGGTTGTTGAGTGCAATGTGGGGAATGGGTGTTGGTGAAGCAGGATCCTCATCAAGAAGGTCATCATCATCAAAGTTGGTTTTGGGTGGACACAATTGGATAAGGATGGTTTTCAAGGCCTTGCAGTTCTCCACATCATGCCCTGGCACACGATGGTATGCACAAATTTTGGTATCATCAAACCCCTTTGGCTTGGGTTTGAGGGGGTCATAAGGTCGAGTGGTGGTAATGTGATAACAGAAGTCTCGAGGAGGTTGGTTAAAATTTTGGCATAAGACCCTGCTAGTGGATCACAATGGGAAGTGAATGTGGGTTTGGGTGTAGGTGTGGTTGGTTGTCTGGGAATTATTTTTGGAAGAGTAGGAAGGGTCAGCTATGGGTTTAGGTGCTAGTGTGGTTTGAGGTATCGGTTGGGTTTGTTTGGGTAGGGGTATAGTAGATGGATGGGTAGGAGGGTGTGGGGTTGTTTTGACTACCTTGTTGTGGGGTAGTGGGGTTTTGTTTTTGGGTTACACCTTCTTGGGTAAAGGTGATGTGGGTATATGGGGTCTAGAAGGAAAAGTAGATGGAGGAAGAGGGAGTTACCCATGGGGATAATGGGGTGCTATGAAGGTAGATGACGTGGGTCATGCTTGGGGTGTGAGGGACAATGACTGAAGTGTAGTAGGTAGTGAAGCAATGGCTGAAGGTATCGAGAGGTATTGGTGGTAAAGAGACTACAGGTGTGGGTATGAGTCATGTTGTGTGCCTGGTAGGTTAGAGATTTGTGAGGTAGGAATGGGTGGTTGTGTTATTGGGTTATGAATGGGTGAGGGGTGCTTGACCATGTTGGGTAGTTGAGGTCTTAAGGTAGACAGGACAAGTGCGGGTGTGATTGGTGTGGTAGGGGTATGAGGTTGATGAGTTTGTTTCTTTAGTTTGGGTGTCGGAGTAGGTGTGGTTTTAATGTTGGAGGATGTAGCTAAATCTAGTTTAATAGGTGGATGAGTAAGGTTAGTGGTCGGGTGACCCCTAAAGTGGTAATAGGTTTAGTGGAGGTAAATATTGTGGGTATGGGTTTGGGTTTAGGCATAGGTCGGGTTATGGGTAAGGGTGTGGTGTGAGTGCTAACAGGTATCATGGAAGGGGTTGCATGAAATAGTGGGTTGTATGTGGTTTGATGGGTGGAAATGTGTTTGGGTAGATAGTGGAGGTGTCATCGAGGGATCTCTGCATTTGTGTTGAGACAGGGAGTAAGAGGCGCCCCCATAATAAAGCCCTATCCACATAATCCAAGTGATCACCAAATGTGAGAATGGCACATTTGTGGGTGGAGTTGGTGAATACCTAATGGGAATTCTCGTAAAATGCATCTTAGAGATGGGGACTCGGCCAGCTTCAGCTTCCGTGGGTAAGAGAGCTGAAAGTAGGTCTATTGGATGTCAGGTAGCGGATGGAGAATGCTCACCAAGAGGAAAAGGTATCCCCACCGGGTCTATGATGGGTGGAAGGGATGATGGGAGTTCCTCATGGAGGAAATGGATAGGTGATCTCGGGTGGAAGGGATAATGGGAGTTCTCCTCTATGGTGGAGGAATGGATAATGGTGCTCCTCTATGGGTGGAGGAGGGAGGAGGTAATGGGTGCTCCTCTATGGGTGGAGGAGGTATGGTAGGTAAAGGTTTGCTAAGTGAGAAGCTAGGGGTGAGATGGTCTCAATGTTAGCAGAAGACTCCTCCGTAGGTGATGTAGGAGATGAAGGGTGTTCTTCTATTGGTGAAGGAATAATGATGGTTGGTTCTAATGTGGAAGGAGGATTTTAGGCTAGGATTTCCTCTATGGAAGGGATGTGAGGTAATTGAGAGTGAAGTACCTCGTTAAAGATCGCATGAACCTCACGGGTATGGGTATCGTGAGTGGATGTCTCACCTATTTGATTGGATGAAGGGGCATGATTGGGAAATGGTTTTTTAAAGATTTGTAGATTTTGGTTAGGGGCATTTGGGATTATCCACAATCAACTCACCTTTCTCGAGCATTTCTTGGACAATATTCTTAAAAGTGATGCAGTTTGCCATCACTATGACCCTTCACTCAGTGATAGTTACAGAAATCTTGTTCCTTATACCATGCGGGCATGGGGCGAGCAGGGTCAAAACCAGTGTGTGGTTTTATGGGTGGAAGGGTGATGGCACTAGCTTTGATAAGCTTTTCTAAAATAGAAGAGTAAGGTTCCCCAATTGGGGTATATTTTCACTGCTCTTGTCTGAATCAAAATCTTGAAGGTGATAGATTAGATGAGGGTGTAGCTTGATTAGATGGATGAGTTGGGCCGGCCTTGAGTACCACTGTGTTAGTGGTACCTTTAGCCTTTGAATAATTGGTTGGTGGTTTGGAAGAAGAAGAGGTTTCATTCGACTTGAATGCTGAATTCTTATTTCATAATTGGATTTTCTTCTCTTCGATGGCCCGAATCTCTAACTTTCATGCCATAGTGAATGCCTCATCGAATGTTCTAAAGTTTGGACCTGCAAGGTCGGGAGATATGTCTGGCACAAGCTCATGTGAAGATCTCGATGAGTTCAGTTTGTGGCAATTGAAAGGTAAGTTGATTGATCAAGCTGCACCAACGAGCAACAAAATCTGATAGATTCATCCTCATACTGACGTGTGTGGAATATAGATCGGTCATGGTAACTTTCTTGGTGATATTGATAGAAAATGATCCAAAAAGCTTGGGCTACCTGATTGAATGAAAATATGGAGTGTTTGGGTAACCCACTATACCAGTCTAATGCAGGTCCAGTGAGGGACATGGGAAAAGTTCTCAAAAGTAAGGCATCATCATGAGCAATCAAATAACATCCATGTTTAAATGAGTGCAAATGTTGTTGTGGGTCTTCCTTACTATTGAAGCGGTTGAATTTAGGCATTTCCCAATGCACAGGGTATGAACGGATGGGAATGGATGGGTGAATAGGCTCATTGCAAATCTCATCATAAGTGAGAGTGTTGTGGAGCCGAAAAACCGATGCCTCTAGTGTTTGCATCTTATCCATCATCAATTTAATTAGGTCATTGGTGGGTTGTGATGATTGGATGCCTCCTATAACGTGAGGAGGTTGGTTTTGGGTGTATAATGGGTGTGGCATTCCAGTGTATGGGGCTGCCATGTAAGGTGGTGGAGAAGAAGGTAATGAAATAGGGGTACACACTGAATGAATGATAGATGAAACAGGCGGTTGTTGGTAGTATGTATATGGGGGAGGAAGGGTCGTGGTAACCCTAGTGGCAATAGGGGCTAATGATTGTGGAATGGAAAGAACTACATTCTAAATGGGGTAGGGGTCACCGAACACTGGAGGTGGGAACATAGCTACAGGTATGTGTGAGACATGAGGGATGGATGAGGTTGTGTTTGGGGTAATCATCGAGGGTATGGTGGATGTAATGGGTGCCACAGAGGTAACAGATGTGGCAGTCATAGGGGGTATAGGACCTAACTATGAAACAACTAGGGTAAGGTGGATGTAGGTAGCATGGAGCCAGATGGGGCTGATGCGGAAGTGGGTGCAAGAGTCGGGGGGATAGATATGGGCATGTCGTATATCAACTGACCCGAGGCATCTCGAGTGGATGAATGGGAGAGGTAAAACTACAAGGCAAAGCAGGGTTCTGGTCAAGGAGTCATGTGAACTCCTCATCTCCGGTAGTGATATTAGTAGGTTGGATAGGATCCATGGCTGGTGATAAAATAGAAGGTGGTGAAGGACTAGGTGGGAGTGGTTGGCAAACTAGCGTGGAACACGAGGGCATGTTCGCTTGTCTTCAGGTTAGTACCATGTGAACCAGTACTGATCAGGTGGGGCTGCCTTCTCTGTAAATGGTATAGAGAACAATAGGAAATAAAAATGGATGAAGTAACAAATGGTGGGTGGAATGTGAAACAAGCTAACCGATGCTAGTTAGGGAAAACTGATGTCGGTCAGGGGTAACCACTTTGATCACTATAGAAAATGGAACAAGTGAGTAAATAGTGAGGCAGAAGGAAAAATCTGACAAGTATGCCAAATCTGGGGATGTGTAAAATGTCAATGGAAAAAGTGATAGTGATAGAGACTATGGAAAGTGGAAGAAAGTGAAGTGAAGAATGTCCTTTTGAGTAGGTTAGCAAAAGGACTTGGAACCGATGTCGGTTGATTTAACTAATGGCGGTCAGAGGTAACTGATGATGGTTACTGTGAGATTGAAACAATGATGAGAAAAAGTGGTTGTGAATTAGAATTTGATGTGGAATCAGACCCATAAATTCTGGAATGATGGTGATATGGCCCAGGCACACTCAGGTGAAGCCGAATACACCAGCTATGATGAGGAGTGCAAGGATGAACAAAAAAGTGATGAATGTGATCTTTCACCTCAAAACACAAACCAAGCAAAAACACTAAGAAAATGTGATCCTAAGAGTGCCCTTTTCTATTATGTTTGTTTAGCTTATGCTATTTAGGGACTGACACATGAATTGTGAAATAGATTTTTTGGTGAGGATGGCTTCCTACAAAGAAGGAGATCTAAAGGGTGAGGTTTCAGGTTTGTTATGGTGGGGGGGCTTCACTCTAAAGTATGACTCGATAGAGCAACGAGCTGGGTGCCCACTGTGTCGTGATCGTGTGATCACCTACAACTTCTTCTAGGTAAGATGTTGTTTAAGAATGTATGTATTTGAATTTTTGTGTGGTTTGGTAAGACTCAGAGAAAGAGAAAAGGATAGAAGTGATTTTCTATGATTCATTTGTCAACCATCAGCTGGTAATGACTTCCAACGTATAGGTTGCCCTCAATTAATGTGAGCTAATGTAGAAAATTAGAATGAAATGCAATGATTTTAAAACCCAAATCGAAAATGTGAAATTGGATGACACAATAAGATGAATAGGAAGAGGGATGCTCTTTCACTAAAATGTAGAAAACATGAAGAAATGATTCTTTTTAAATACACCAAAAGAAAAGTTTCCTTTAGAGCAAATAGAAAGAAGGAAGTGGATTACCAGGAAAAAAATTAATGTGTACGCTTTTTAGAAGGGAAACAAACACACAATTTTTTCCTAGGAATGAATGAAATGCAAGGAACCCCGGATGGGTCCCACCGGGCATGCCAAAATGTTTCACCTTTTTCTTAGATTGTTTCTTTGAATTGTTGATGAAACAGATAGGGTAACGGGTGTAGGAGGAATACCTGTTCAAATGTCGGTTGATGGGTTGTTGTGCACGTGTATGACTTCTGAATCCACAACTGACTTGTGAGAGCTTCCTTTTGGCTAGGAGGAACTACCTATAATGAAAGCAAGACCACTAGAAAGAATTAAACAATATGGGCAGTGAACTACCTAGTGTGAGCTAGATCCGGAAGTATGGTACTTCCTAGATGGCTATCAGTCCACTATTTTAAACAAATTAATGCTGAAAATAAGGTAAATCCTATTGTTATTTTGAAATGATTTAGGTATCTCACTTAAAAACACAATAAGAAAATAGATCTAATCTAACAGGCTAAGCTAGAATAGAATCCACGGGTCAAATGGTTGGTTCTGGTTCTGCAGGTCTGATAAAGGTCTCGGGTAGGTCACAAGTGAGTGAGGGTGAGGTAAAATTAGGTGGATAGGTCTCTGTTTAAGGCTGTGTGGGAAAACACAGAGACCGACGTCGGTCAGGGGTGACCGACCACAGTTAGGTATAACGGCGCCGTTATTGTGAGATCTGGAAACGTCACAAAATGGGGTTTTGGTCTCCTTTGTGATTGCACAAAGGATTTGGTTGGTCGGGATGAGGTATTGGGTGACTGGAATAGGTTTTTACGAGGTTTTGATGGGTCTATGGAGGTACAAAATGTTGGAGATGGTCAATAAGGAGCAAGATAAACAATGGATGTGATAAAATAATGATGAAATGAAATAACCAGGAAAGTATGATATTGTACTTACTTGGATTTCATTCCTGAAGGCTTGTGTGTGATGGATGGAGGTGTTGATGATGGGTTTGAAGGCTGAAAGTGATCACCAACTGAAGAAAATCTTCTGCATGGGCTGCATGCACACTCCTCTTTTACTTGGATAGTTCAGAATGTGGCTAGGATGGTTGTGCAGGAGAAGATGCTCAATCTCCTTCCTTAGATGTCAGTTCTTGCTGAATTGGCTCTCTGAAGATGCGTTATCTCTCTGAGATGTTGTTCTTACTTATCCACTTTCTTTAAATGTTTTTAAACCTCTTACTTCCAAGTTCTAACCTTGAGAAATAAGGTTGTTTTGGGTTAAAAGGGGTAACCGATGGTGGTCCGGCTTAACCACGATTAGGGGAAACCGACATCGGTCAAGGCGGGATTTCCTAGGTTTACTAAACTTAGGGAGATCCTCCTGATTTCCTTAGATCTTGTGTTGTTATCCCATGGATTAGACTGGGAGCTTCTTGTGAGCATGCGGGAATGTGGTTAGAGGGAGTGTAGGCATTGATTTTTAGGGTTTGGGTAAGTCTTAGTTAGTTATGGTAACTTGCTAAGAATAGGTCTTAAATTGAGTTAGCTTGGTGAGGTGTCTAAGTGAACTATATGTGTAGGTATTATTTAAATAATAAATATAGTGAGGATAAAACATTAATTTAATTAAATTAATATTAGTAGGGTGAAGGGGGTCATGGCTAGGTAGATGTAATAAAGGGGGCTTAGGACACTTGAATTTTCTTGCTTGCTATAACTTGTGATGACGCTACTTGTATTGTTTAGCCTACCAACCTTGCCTTGCCTTATGTCATGATTTTTATCTTGACCAGAACAAACCTATTGGTGTTTTGTAACACACATGATTCTGTTCTTACACCTAGCCTCGTTATATTTCTAGGACTGTATCCTATACCTTGGATACCTGGACCACATCAACCTTGTTTGAATAAACTATCGACCTTTCATGACATAGAATTTGTGATCTCTTCAGCCTAGTGTCTTTTCATATTTTATACATGTGTGTGCATTTGAATGCCCTGATGTATTACCCAAACCTATATTACCATTGCCTATACCCACATCTAACCACTTCATCACCTACCAATTTATCAAACCCATCATTGACTCAGCTTCTCACTTCATCAGTTCTTAGTTTGAGGGGGGATCACCTTCACCCATACCTAGGAAAACCTCATCTCTACCCTTACTTGGGGCAACCACCTCCTATTTTTGTCATTGTCGCTTATTAATACAAGCTACACAACAAAAATGGGAAAATGTAGACACCAAAATTGGGTCATAATCCCCTTCGATTAATTAATTCAATATTATCCCATCACCATGCCCATTTACACACATTTTAATTAATTTAATTACCCATAATTAAATTAATCCCCACCTCACCTCACAATTAATTTAATCACCTTAATTAAGTTAATTTCCACCTCACCTAGCCACATCAGCCCTCCACCTCATCCCAAGACCTATTCCTAGCCTATTAATGAACTTAGACCAAGTCCCTACTTATCCTAACCAACTAGGACTTGTTCTAACCCTAATCATTATGACCTATTATCTCTCTAACCACTCTCCCACTTCCGACCCGGACCTAATACTTCAATCATTTAAAATCTAGGAGCAATCAAGATAATTTTAGAAAAATTGACCATTTCTTCCTAAGCGATGCCGATTATCCCTCGGTCGAGTCATTTCCTAGTCACCATTAATTACCTTAAATAAGAGTTTCTAAATCTTTACACGGGTTCTTCGGTTTCATTAATTTAATCAAGCCTTGGCATTCTAACTCTTAAGCATTCAAGCTACAAGATAATGAACCATAGCAGAACAAGTCTTAACCGAGAAACCAATATCTTCCTCCATAACCTTGGATCACCCACAATAGAGCATACAGGCTTCATTTCAGCGACACTGACACAACACCATTTCATCTCTCGAATGCTCATCAACCACCACCACCTTTAGATCTATATGTTCTTAGATAAGTAACTCACTCTTATTTGTTAGTTCTGGTTTTTGAACTTGAGAATTTTCTTAATTTCTATTATCCAAATCTCCTCCGTTACGAATATCACCCTTAACCCATCTACCATCTATTCTACCATCCTAATCCATTTATACCATCCTAGTTCCTTTATCACCCTTGTTGAATCTTTGTATAAATCATACCATCCTTCTCGAACCCCTCAACTCTCTATGCAACCAAAGAGAGATCCAAAACACCTACTTTTAATATTTTGACCATATTTCCCCTACCAACACCAGTCACCCAACCGGTGTCGGTAATTTTCTAGTACCAACATCAGTCACCTAACCGATACCGGTCTCTGTGATTGGTAATTTTTCCTAGAACAACAAGCTTATAAATTTCACCAAACAACCTAGAACGTAACCAAACTTCACCCAAACCTTGCCTAACACCTTAGTGACCTTTCCTAACTAGAACCATACCTTTCCTAATGCTAGATTAGTTTGTACTTCAATGCTTTGCTTAATCTAGTATGTTGATAATGTTTTTGAGACACCTAAATCAAAGTGTTAGCAATAGGACCTCTATTTCTCGCATTTATTTTCATTAATTTGATAAAATCAGTGGATTGATAACCATCTAGGAAGTGTCACACTTCCCGGAACTAGAATTCGCTAGGAAGTCCACTATCATATATTGTTTGACTCTCTCTTGTGGTCTTGTTGTGCTTTACAGGTAGTTCCTCCCAGCCAAAGGGAAGCTCTCACATTCAGTTTGATCAAATTATACAACATGTGTAACCTTCTCCTGACTATTAATGCGTACACCTCCTCAACCTTACCTATTATCTATTTTATCACATACTTTGAGGTGAAACACATAAAGATACATTGAGTTTGAGATGTAATGCAATGATCGGTTATAATATCACTTTGTTTACAACCGAGGATAGTATAACAACCATTTTACACTATTTTATTTTTGGGATTTGATGTGTTTTAGGGTTTTACAGGTCATATCTTTATTATAGGTTATCAATGACATTGGCGATCACTTTGTGTGAAATTATAATGACAAATAGCGAAGGATTATGAAAACTCAAGACCTGCGAAGATCATTTTTTGAGCTCCTACATAGAATATGGTGCTCGAACAAGGATCCTAGTAACCAAGTTCCCAAAGTAAAGCCATAGGTTCCCTTTTCTATCCTTCCTCTACACTTATTTATTTTTCTTTGTTCGGTTATGACATCTCGTTTTCCACTTTACAGATCTTAAATCCACACATAGTCTAGGATTAATTATGAAATCAACTAAGTATTCTAACTCTTCATTACACTTAGGGTTTTATTCATCTTTTTTATTGCTTGTGTCACTTCATGTACTTTATTTCTTTATTTATCGTTGTGACTCTAAAATATCCTATCTAGGGTTTAGACAAAAAAAAATTGTTAAATCATCCTCCAAATTTATTCTCTAAGTGATTTATTTTTAATGTGTACCCCCTTATCGTGGATGTCAACCAGAGTGTTTCTCCAATTGAAGAAAACAATGCCATCGAATAAGAGAATTTTACCATCCTTGGGATTCCAAATAAGAAGCGTTCTCTACTAAGTTTTACAATATGAGAAGTTATAATGTCATAATTCTTTACTCATCTTTGAATATTTTTTGCAGTACAAGACAAATATTCCAAAGAAACTATGTCGGGATGGAGGACCATATTTGGAGAAGTGGGATTGATTTCAAGTTACAATTCCATTAGGTTATGAGATATTTTAAAGAATTGGGAATCACAAAGAAAAGATTGAACTTACTAAAAATTCATCCCCATATGTTATGAGAAAAATTAGTGAAGCAAGAGATGGCTAGTATCTTCTTTAGCATGCCGATAGAGAACACACCATGAGGGCACATGAAAACCCCTTTTTTGAAATTTGATTGGGTGAGAATATTATCCCAATAGGCAGTCCACATAAATTAATTAGCCTTAGGAATCCCATATTTATATCATATATACTTCAAAGAAAAAGGGGGGATTCTCTTAAAATTTTAGTCAATATACAAGCATACCCATCTATAACGTTATAATTTCCAGACTTAGCTCCCCACTGATCAGACATCATTCTTGTTAGAAAAATGGAAAGATTTGAGAGTCTCCATGAGATTTTGTTTTTCATCCTCCATGTTAGATGTGTAGAAACCCTAAAAATACATGCATACTCTTCCCCGCTTCTATCCAATTAGAATTAATTAAATTAATTCTATCTCGCCACAATACACCCCTTTGGAATTAATTAAATTAATTCCATCATTCAAATATTCCCTTTAGAATTAATTAAAATTAATTCTATTACCTAAGCTATATTCTTACTCATTGGAATTAAATAATTTAATTCTAACATGCCTTTAGAATTAATTAAATTAATTCTTACACCCTCTTAGCTAATATAATTAAGCATTTAATTATTTAAATGGTTAATTATCTCCTCAAAATTAAATTAATTTAATTATACCATTCTCTTGGAATTAATTAAATTAATTCCTAACACCTTCTAGCTAATATAATTAAACATTTATTTATTTAAATGGTTAATTATCTCCTCATAATTAAATACTAATTAAATTTAGTTATTTAATTCCACCTATTTCAGTCAATAGCCACTTGGACTCCACTTATACTCCACATCATCATCCTAGTTAACTACACTTCTAGAATCCTAGAAAGGTGGGGGCAATTGAATTGCACATACAACCACCTTCCCGGATGCAAATTCTGCAATTAAATCCATTACTACCCCTAAATGCCCCGACATTACTGTAACTTCCTCCAATGTTATTTTTAGCATGTGCATTCAACTGTGTTCAACCAACTTCCAACCACTTTTTCTTCTATAAATTACAATATTACTCTCTTACAAATCCTCTTGAATTGTTTGCAAATAAACTCTGTCAATTTGCAATCTGAAGCTTTCCAAAGTATCTGTGTTTGTAGCATTTGCACTCACATTTGGAGAATATTCAAGAGCACCCACATCCATTTGCAAGGTTCCACAGATGAAGTCTCTACAACCTTACTGAGGTTTGCACTGAAGGATTATAGGGAGGTTTACATTATTATTTGTGTATCTTTCATTACTGTAGTTTTTTTCTCTACATACATTTTGGCAAGCCGGTGGGACTCCCCACATTTTTATTTCTTTCATTTTAGTTAATAATTTTTTGATCTAACTCTTTCTTTGTGTTTATTATTATTTTTTAACCTTGTTGTCAAAATTTTAGCTTCTCAGGTGAAGTATGAAGTCGAGAGAATAAAAACCGAGTTGTTAGGGCGTTTTTCTCACATTCAAAATTTTCACTGAGAGTGCTACCATAACCCATCTTCCGGAAGCCATAACTTTTTCTCCCGAACTTGGAATGAATTTTTTTATTTTATGGAAAGGTATTGAAAAGATATATGCAATGGAAAAATAATTTTTGATTTGGACTTATAGAAAATTTATGGTTTCATTTCTTCTAACACTTGTCTTTTTTCAAAAAAATAAAAAAATGTAATTTTTTTAACTTTAATATGATTTTTTTAACGTAACAACCTCACACGTATGATCTTTCCTCGCACTTTAAAAGTGATCTTGGAAATCATAAATGTGATTATTTCTATTTTTTTGGGAATTAACCTTTCTTTTATTTTTTTAATCAAAGCTTGTTTTATGTGTATGCTCTTTCCTCATGCTTTTTAAAGCGATCTTGGAAATAAAAACATGAACTTGCTTATGTTGTTTTGTCTTTTACCTCATTCCGGAGAACTTTATAATATTTTCTTGTAGGACCCACTCTCAAAAAGGTGATTTAAACACTTACAAACTACTAACTACAGGTTTCCAAATGGTGTACAACCAAACCACATTAAAATTAAAAGATTAAAAAAACACCACATACAAAACACTTGATTCACAAGTTCGGTTAAGAGATATGGCTCAACCACTTAAATAGAACATAACCCCCTTGACATAAGCCTTAAGATAAAAAAATGGGTTGGTCCTAGGAACCCCAAAGTAGTCCACACCTTGAGGGAACTAGTGGAAAAAATAGAAAACTATTTATCCTATCTGACTAGTAAAGCCTTGTGAGTTAGAGTCATGGATATCCTTAGTGGTGACCCCAATACGATTCATTATGAGAGAGATATTTTCTCATGGTTTCAAAGAGAGTAAATTAAAGTCGTCATCTAGTAATAGCGTCATGCTCACTTAGATATTTTGGTCACCCCTAGCTGAGAGAGCCACCTAGGAAGCCACTCCTTGTCCAAGCCAATCTAAGGTAGAGGCCACAACTTTCACTTCATAATTTTTTATTTTTCTCACGTGTTACACACTTGTGTTTCACTTTTGTTATTCGTGTTTTCTCTCTCATCCATCTTGTCACTTTGTACACGTGTCTAAGTCTTGGTTTGTGGACATACATATTCACACTTGAGCACTTTCATTTTCATCTAAGTCTTGACGTTGTGATACTCGCTTTATCACAATCAAACACTCTCTTGATGACCTTAATCTTTCATCATCATAAGTCTTAAGTTTAACGTTATTTTGTTGAACTCTAAGAATTCCCAATTCATACGTTATCCCATTTCACAGCTTAGTTTCTAGACTTATTGACATTTTTTCAATATTGTTCTCTACTCACTCTTACGTTGTCGTATTTCACATCCACTTTGTTGAGTTACGATATCTTCCATTTTTTTATCCTATCATCTTACGTTGTCATACTTCACAATCATTTTTTTGCATTGTCGACATCCTCATTATTTCTTCACTTCTCTCATTAAAGCATTCACTTTGTTATAATTTGAGATTACTAATCCATCACTTCCCCTTGTCTCTTATCTCCAATTTATGTGAGATTCGGACCTTTTAATCACCATTTATTCATTTCTTATTATGACCTTTACCTTTTCGTTATTTTAGTACTTTCATTTCCTTGTCGTGTCTTATCTTTTAACACACTTTTCTATTAGAGTTGACATTGATCATCATCTTCTTAAGTCTCCCCTTTTACCATTCATCTTGTTAAAAGTTGAGAAAATCCATCATTTTCTTTCCTAAGTCTCTTCACTTAACATATTTTTGTTAAGAGTTGAGCATCTTTCATTGTGGTAAATGTCTCCTCTTATTGTACTTACAATTTTTGCAAGTTGAGCACACTAACTTATTTTATCTATCCCCTCTTTACGTTCACTTTTTAAAAGTATCTTAAAATCATTTCATACCTCTTCATATTTCTTAACACTCACTTTGTTAAGAATAATATAAATTAACATTTCAACCCATCTTCCACCTTAACATCACTCATTTTTGTTAGGTGTTGTGAAGTCCCCACTTGTCATCACTCTTATCACACATTTTATTAAGAGTTGATCTCCTTCATTTTGTTAAGTCTTTCCTCCCTTGACATTCAATTTGGTAAGTGTCAAGAACGTTTCACTTGTCCCCCTTTTTCATTTCTCTTAACACTTACCATGTTAGGAGTTAACCATTTTTACATTTTTCATCACTCTTATCATTCATTTTGATTACGATTTGATCGCGTCCACCTTGTCTAGTATCTCTTCCTTTAACACTCATTTTTGTTATGGAATAGAGCACATCTAACTTCTTGTCATCCCTTTTTCTCTTTACTATCATTTTGTTAAGAGACGGGCACTTGACTAACCTTTTTTTCTTCTTCCCTCTTAGCACTCATTTTGCTACGGGTCAAACTTTTTCCATCTTCTTCCCTCTTCCATCTTAGCATTCACTTTGCTAAGAGTCGAGGTTTTCAAAAAAATTTCATCACTTCCATCTTAGCATTCACTTTGCTAAGGGTTGTGTTATTCATCGTACCTTTCTTCACTCTACCTCATTTCTCATTACAATGGTGGATTTATACAATTCATCCTTTTCCCAAGAATGGAAAATGATGAAAGACATCGTTGTGGGTTTACAAAAACAATGCAAACAATTCAATTTTGATGAATTGTGTCCATACCCTTTTAACATGGACATCTTATGCATACCCTTCCCACAGTCTTTTGAGACACCCAAATTTGACAAATACAAGGGCAAAACTGATCCGAGACAACATATCAAATAATTTTCCATAGCATGTCATGAAGTGGCATATAATGATAGCTTTCTCTTGTTCCTTTTTCTTAGAAGTCTATAAGAACAAGCTTTGGATTGGTTATTATACCTTCTTAAACCTCAAGGTTCTAAATGATGTCTTCAGGCATCCAGGCATCCAAAGGTGTGATTGCACAACATGGAAACCTCTCTCCAAGTGTGGGACTTGTGAAAATGAGAGAGAATCTCCAGATTAGAGGTTGATTCCTCAAACTCCTCTAATTTAGATCTATATTTGCACAACTACAGAGGTTCGATCCTAATCCTACTCTAAATCGCAAGGAGACAGGATAGAAATGTACAAAAATTGAAACTAACTAAAGATGGTGATGCACCAAAAGGAGTGGTGAATATTTTTGTCATGCAAATAGACACAAACCAAAGATTGCAACATAAAACATACACAAGCTGATAAGATATAATTTAGGATCTGAAATGAAGCAAATAATACAAACAAAGGATGAAACCCATTCACAAAGCTTGCATTATCATTTCCAATGTCAAAACCACTGCATTACAACCTCAGAGAGGTAGAAAATCTGTTACAATCTTTGAAGAGGTCTGATTCTTGCAACAATCACTTGTTGGAGGTGAAAGAAGAAGTTTTTTATGCCAAAAGTGTTCCACACTTTAAGAAATGAGCCAAATTTGGCTTTTACATTGCATGGGTCGAGCCCAGGAGAGAGAAAACGTACAAAACGTGGGAGCCCATTCCTCATTGACTGCAAATGCATTAAAATGGCATGGGGGACCTTACAAACCCATACCCTATCATTTTTTACCAAATTGGAGGAGAGTGCGACCCATTCTGCATTAAATTTGGTCGCTGAAAGGTCATTTCTACCCATGAACACGTACCAGAGCCATTTTTTGAATTTTCTCTCTTGAAACTGAAACCAAAATTCAAAATTGACCATGAAATCCTATAGAGAATTTCATAAGATTTCCAATGATATGAAGAACGTGCAAATCCGAGCTCTGGATCAAAAGATATGAAGGTCTGAAGTTTTAGGGCAAAACGCCCCAAAAAACGGATGTTGGGCAAAAAAATTTTAAATTTTGACCTTTTTGCATTTTGGAATTTTTTTTGAAAAATTTCCGCGCTCCGCCGGTCGGATGCCACATGTCAGGTGCTGGTTCACTGAGCAATTCTCTCTCCTCCACCTTTCCGCGGGCTTTCCTTGAAATTTTGACCTTTTTAACTCTTTGGAAAATTTTCCATTTTTCCCCCGTGCCCCGCCACTTGGGACACGTGGCACACTTTGGTTGGTTGACAGGGGTGCGGGGCATCTTTTACCTTTTAGTTTTTGGCCAAAACTTTTGCCAAATTCTCCAAGTCCTCCTCGAGCTCCACACTCCCTTCTCCTTAGGACACGCGTCCTCTTTTTATTGGCTCGGGCCAACGCTCCAAACTTCACCTTTGGAAACTCGGCAAAACATTAAGTAAAAATCTCACCCTTTCCTCCACCGCTCCGATCCACGAAGACACGTGGCACGTTCTGATTCGTCGGCGGCTCTTTCGGCTCCCCACGTCCCCATGTACTTCTGGCTCGATGTCCCAAACTGTCTGGGACAAATTTCTCCGATCCGCCCGATTCGGCTTCCCTGTCCCTCTTTGAGGCGAAGACACGTGGCACATTTTCATTGGCTCTCGGCTCTTCTAGCTTTCCATGTCCCACGCGTCCCTTTGTCCCAACTGTCCCGGATGAAAGTTCCCTGCACCGGCCGATCTGGGTGGTTTGCGTCCTTCGCATCCTCACGGCCTAGATGTCCTAGCCTTATCTGCTCAACAGTTAGTCAATTTTTTTTTACCTTCGGCTAGTTCACCTTTTCGCGTCCCGCGCGTCCCCACGGCCCGGATGTCCCAACTGCTGCATGGACCGCCTGGAGGCTTTTCGCCTTTCGGCCGATTCGCCCCGACGTCCCAACTGTCCCAAGGGCCTCCTGGACTAGGACTTAGCCAATTTTCATGATTTTTTCTGCCCCAAGCTTGTTTTTTGCAACTTTTTCACCCTTTTTTAGAACTTGCTCTTTTCTCCTTGGATAGGAGAGTTAGAAAAAGCCGAGGGGACCCCAGAAACATGATTTTTTGCCTTGAATCAATCTATCTTGCTCGACCAAAGAATTTAATGCATGTTATCAAAATTACCCGGGGTGAATTTTGATAACAATTTGGCGACTTAAATGGGGTCATCTACCTCGCTAGATGAAGATACCAAGACTTTGCCAAGCATCCATTGGGCATGGAGTCATCAAATATTCTATTTAGAACCCCAACTGACTTAGAATGTGTAAGGAGGAAGATGGAATATCACCTGATGGAAGCAAGGACTGCAAAACATCTCCATGGACAGCAAGCTGATGCCAAAGCACTTAGGGAAAACAAAACTAACCTACAACAAAACAATGTGCACAAGCACTTGGAGGAATGAAAATCTAATCTAATATTTACAAGGTGGTGAATTTCCCTCTAGAAGCAACGCTTGAGATAGATTCCATTTACTGGAATCTGCAGTTCTTCACCATCCAATGGGGCCAATTGGAAAGCATTGTTGTTCTTGCACTTCATGACCATGTATGGGCCACTCCAAATGGCATCAAATTTTGAATGCCTTCCCGGTTTTGCTCTATCCACATCCCATTTCAACACTAGATCTCCAACCTGAAAAGATCTATCCTTGGCCTTCCTATCAAAGGTCTTCTTGATCAAAGCTTGATCCTTTTCCATTGCTTGGGATGCCCGATTTCGATCTCCGCAGCTCCATCAACTCTGCATACCTCACCTCCATGGGCTCAAACTCTAGCAACTCCAGCTGCTTCATGAGTTCCAATGTTGGCAACTCAAGTGACATGGGCAAGATTGCCTCTCTTCCATAGACAAGTTTGAATGGAGAGTTACCTGTGGATCTTTTGGGAGTTATCCTATCAGCCCATAAGGCTGATTTCAGTTTGGTATGCCAAGACCTCTATTCTCGTCAAGAGTCCTCCTAATGATCCTCAACAAGTTCTTGTTTGTAGACTTCGGCCTGCCATTACCTTGAGGGTAATAGTTTGATGAAGTGCTTAGGTAGATACCGTTCTTAACAGCCCACTCACTACCTTAGATCCAATGAATGCCAATGCATTATCGAGATTATTGTAGCAGTACACACCAAATCTAGTTGTTATCCCCTCATAAAGGTCTAAGATGCTAGACTCATTTGCCTCTTTGAGTGCTACTACTCATCCATCCGGTGAAGTAGTCCGTGGCACAAAATCCATTTGTGCCCTTGGCTTGAATTGGGATTAATGACTCCAATGAAGTCCAAACCCCATTGCATGAATGGCTGGTCAACTAAGATTGGATGTAATGGAAGGGCAGCAAGTCTCTCTTTTTTCCGTGAAGAATGCACAATTCTTACACCTCTTGATCCATGCATAGCAATCACTGAAGATTTTAGGCCAATAATAACCAGCCTTCATGATTTTTAGAGCTGTCACTCTTGGTGCAAAATGACCACCAACTGGTCCACCATGGAACTCTTCCAACACCCTTTGAATCTGATTTGTGCTAATGCATCTCAAAGAAGACTCCATTCACATCTTTCTTGAACAAAACTCCATCAACAATGGCATACGGACAACCTGCAATCAAGTGTCTCCTTTGGGTCTTGTTCATCTCCAGAGGGCATAGGCCTGTGCCTAGGAAGTGTATAATACCTTGGGTCCAGCAAGGAGTGGGGGCAGCATTGTCTTCTTCTTGATTGCCACTTGGCTCATGGCTGTCCTGGACTGTCAAAACAGCCTCTTCTTCATTGCATACTTCTTTTTGCTTCCCCAAACCAGCTGCTCACACAATCCTTTCCCCTCTACCAGCTTGGTGATCTTGATCTCAATGTCATACTCCATGACACGGGTGATCCAACCTGCCCTTTTCTCATTCAAATCCTTGTTGAGGAGGAAGTCCTTAACCCCAACATGTGAGACCAACAACTGGACCTTGTTGTTTGAGACTAAATGCTTGAATTTCTTCAAGCTTCTGATTACTGCAAGTACATGCTTCTCAATAAAAGAGTACCTCACCTCATAGTCATCTAGGCTCCTATGAAGAAGGCAATTGGCTGCTCATCATTATCCTTGTTCTACTATACCAAAATGGCAAAATAGTGTCATTACCTCCAAATGCATAGAGGATGAAATCCTTGGAGAAGTCCGGGTTGATGAGAGTTGGTGCTTGAGAGATGGCTTCTTTGATTGCTTCAAAACTCTCCTTGCCTTCTGCTGTCCACTTGAAAGCCATGCTCTTCTTTAACATTTTGGTGATGGGCTTGACAAGGGCTGCAAAATCTGGGACAAACCTCCGAACAAAGTTTATCCTTCCCAAGAAACTCTGAAGGGCTTTCTTGTGGCTTGGCAATGGTAGTGCTCTTATGGCTTCAACCCTCTCTGGATCAATTGCTAATCCTTCTTTGGAGACAATATGGCCAAGGAGCTTTCCTTCATGTGCAAGAAAGATACACTTCTTAGGATTCAAAGACACTCCAAATCTCCTGCACCTCGTGAAGACTTGTCTCAAATGAGAGAGGTGGTCTGCTGCATTTTTGAAAAAATAGTGATATCATCAAGGTAAATCAGCACCACATTGTTAATCAAACCTTTGAATGCCATGTCCATTGCCCTTTGGAAGGTAGCACTAGCGTTGGACAGCCCAAATGGCATTTTCCTGTATGCAAAAGTTCCCCATTTGGTTGTGAAGGCTGTCTTGAACTGGTCCTCTTCCTTCACCATAATCTGATTGTAGCCTGAGTAGCCATCAAGTAGTGAAAACCTCTCGAGCCAGCCACAACTTGCAAGATTTGCTCCATGGAAGGGAGTGGGTAATGGTCCTTGAGAGAGGCTCTATTCAAGTCTCTGAAGTCAACACACAATCTGATCTCTCCACTCTTCTTTCTGACTGGAACTAAGTTGGCAACCCAACTAGAATGCTTGATTGGGAATATGATCCTTGACTCAATCAGCTTGTCCAATTCTTTCCTCATGAGAGGCTCCATGTGTGGATTGACTGGTCTTTGTTTCTACCTGACAGGCTTAGTATTTGGATCCAATTCGATGGTATGCTGAGCTAAGTTGGGATTGAAACCTTTCAAGTCTTCATAGCTCCAAGCAAACACGTCAGGGAACTCTTGACACAGCTGTATGAACTCATACCTTTCTTGTTCAGTTGTCATCCTTCCAATTTGCAATGGTTTGTTCTCTTCTACCAAGATGGATACTGAATCCTCTCTCTTGACTCTGAATGTTTGCTTTTCCTTTCTAAACTGATCATTAGGGTTAAAAATGGACTCCAAAGTGATAAGTCCCTTGGGCAGCTTGTTAGTTCTCAACTGTACTACTTGGTCACCATACTGTTGTTCCAATCTTTCTTGATTCTTGGCTGAGAACTCAGCTTCTTCTTGCAAGAAATGGATGATTTTCTGGTCATTCTCAAACACTTGCCAACTAACATTGTTATCTGGCACTGAAGGCCTCACAATCACGTGGATGTTTGGCTGTACCTTGTCTTGTTGAATGCTTTCCACAATGTCAAAGGCTGCCCCTACTGCTGCAAGCCTCATCAAGCCAGCTTTGATTCTCTTTCTAGGAATGGATTTGATGCCAAAACCTCAAAATCTTCCATGAGGTCCCACACCCTATTCTTGTAGCACTTGAGTAGATCATTCTTGGCAGCATGCTTGTCCCTTGACCTAATTTACAATCAATTCACTGTCACCAAAGACTTGCAAGTTCTTTATTTTCTTCTTTATTGCCCAATGCATCCTTTCACCAAGGCTTCATATTCAGCAGTTGTTATTGGAGCATGCAAACTGAAATCTAAAAGCTGAATAGTACTTTACTCCTTGAGGTGAAACAAGCATAGCTCCACCTCCTGCACCTTGTCTACTCCTTGATCCATCAAAAAACAATTGCCATACCTCATTGTCATCTTTGTGGTTTGGCTTGGTGATGCTAGGAATAGGCTGATTTTCTTTGTGTATGCAATAGACCCTAGCTCAGATTCTTCCACTTCTTGATAAGGATCAAATGCATGTATCTTGTTTTCCCATTCATCAAGAGTTAGATCCGGGATGCTTCCAACCTTGGTGTCAGCCTCATCGGTGCTTGGGTGATCTTCTTGATCAAATGTTGAGCAATTGGCATTAATCTGACTTGGAGTGTAAGGCTCAATATGGAAGTTTGTAATAGGTTCTGACCTGATTGTAGCCTTAGTTCCATACCTCATTCTAAATAGCATGTGTGACCAATCAACAGACAAATATCCCCAATCTTGGCTGTGAAGTCCCTTGACAAGCATAGGGCAAAGAGTGGTGGAAGGTCTATGACTGATACATCTTGTAAAACAACAACATTTGGACATGCATGCAAGGTAAGACTCAAGTTTCTAATCACTCCAATTGTTGCTACTATTGTCCCATCCAGCTGCACTACCCCTTTGGATATTGTTTCATACTGGAGCCCTAGTTGATCAGCTATTTGTTTAGGCATTACCGAGCTACTTGCCCCGAGTCTATCATGCAATTGTGCACTAGCTGATTTCCAATGATCAATGAAACATAGAAAGGAGGGGGCTTCAACATTTTACCTTGTTGTCCTCCATGATTTCCCTCAGGCTGGGAAGCATTTGTAAGCACTTTGTCTTACATCTGAACTTGCTGATTCAAGTTGGCCAGTCCTTCATGGCAGCTTGCAGCAGATCTCTTTGGCCTGGGATAGATAGGGATTCCCACATTGATATATTGACGTTTGTCTTCTTCATCTGATCAATGATACTGAATGGTGATGAAGGATCTCTTTGTTGTCCCTTGGTTTGCACATTCACTCCTTGCATGTGGGCAGCAACAACTGGTATTTGAGTTGGCCTAGGGGCTGTTCTTGGCTGCCCTTGTGCATTTGAAATTGGATTTTGCTTGCCAATCATTTGTGGAACCATAGAAGGTTGTGGATTGGTTGGGGCTAATGGCTGTTCTTCACCCAAATTCCTCCTTTTTGACCTTGTGTTGGCTGCAACACCTTGAGAAACTACTTGATTCATGCCACAAAATCCTCTTGCTTGCCAATTTACCAATGTGGTGTCATTTGGGGCTGATTGTTGTTGGAATGTTTCTTGTTGTTGGCTATTTTCTTGACTACTCTCACCCTCCACACCAGTAGTTGTCACCATTAATGCTTGATTCAAAGCACCATTGAAGCACATGGATTGATTATGAGGCTCATTGCATGGAAAACACCAATCATACTCCTGAGCAATGTTGTTTTGTGTTGGCACCAATGCCTTAGAGGCAGATATGGCATTTGGATTATAGGGCTGAAATGGTCTATTGGTAGGAGGCCTTGTTTGATTCATATTTGCAACTAGATTAGGTGGCCTTTGTGGTTGGTATGGCTGCCTATTAGGCTGAGCTTGGGGTTGATAAGAAGGTCTAAAACCTTGGGCCTCGCTTTGCCTTTTGAGAGTAACCAGCTCATTGCCTAGGTTTTGCAATTGCTTCATGACTTCTTGAAGCTCATTTGGGGCACTTGGAGATGAAGTGGAAGCTTCATTTGAACTCTGATTTCTAGGAGTGGGAGAAGGAGCCAAATTAGGTGCTTGATTGGTGTTTGGACTCTCTAAACTTGGAAACAATGGCATGGGAGGTCTAGGGGCAAGTTTGCCAGCTTGGATCAAACAATTTTCAGCCCTAATGGCAATGCTATAAGCCATAGGGATAGTTATGCCTCCCATGGACTGAATTAACATAGAAATATCAGAATTTAGAGCTTTGAGATAGTAGAGAAAAGCACCTTCTGTTGTTGGCCTGACTGCCACTGGAATTCTCTCCCAAGTCTTTTGAAATCTGAAGTTGAAATCGGTCAGCTGCTCCAAAAGAGACAAGTTGTCTCCTTTTTCTCCAAATTGCTCATGAAGTGCTATACACAACTGATTCCAATTTGTGATAGAACCAGCTCCAAGGCTTCTAAACCATTGCAATGCTTTACCCTTGAATGAAGATGCCAACAACTTGATAGCCACTTGCATCTCATTGATTTCATGGATTGCACAAAGGTTAGCAATATCTTTAACATGATCACCTGGAGTAGTCTGATTTTCTCCAATGAAGTAGGGAATGTTCTTCAAGGCTGCAATAGGAATTGGATGTTGTGCATTGAGGGCAAGTGGGCTGCTACCTGTGAAGTTGACATAGGGGTTGTTTTGTGCCATTCTAATTGGTCTTAAAACCCTTGTTGACTGGAATGAAAGGCCTACCAGTGGAGGAGTTGAGAGAGTTCTGTTTGGTGGAGATGGAGACCTTTGAATCCTTCTTCCTCTTTGCCTTCTTCTTGGAGATAATTGCAGGTATTCAAACAACACTTCTTCTTCTCCAACTCTTGACCTTGTGGTGACTCTTCTCATGAGTTTTCAGCCTGCACTGCTGAAACCAGTTGATTCTTCCCCTTGGAGTCGCCAGATATGCAAATAATAGCTCTTTTCAAGGAAAGAAAATTGTAGCAGATGCACATCAGCTTTGCTGCAATAAAAATGAGACCTCTAGTCCCACCGGGCATGCCAAAACGTATAGTGCAAAATCACAAAGACCCCGGATGCAAATCAAGGTTCTAAATGATGTCTTAGGCATCCAGTGTGATTGCACAACATGGAAACCTCTCTCCAAGTGTGGGACTTGTGAAAATGAGAGAGGAATCTCCAGATTAGAGGTTGGTTCCTCAAACTCCTCTGATTTAGATCTATATTTGCACAACTACAGAGGTTCAGATCCTAATCCTACTCTAAATTGCAAGGAGACAGGGATAGAAATGCAAAAATTGAAACTAACTAAAGATGGTGATGCACCAAAAGGAGTGGTGAATATTTTTGTCATGCAAATAGACACAAACCAAAGATTTCAACATAAAACATACACAAGCTGATAAGATATAATTTAGGATCTGAAATGAAGCAAATAATACAAACAAAGGATGAAACCCATTCACAAAGCTTTGCATTATCATTTCCAATGTCAAAACCATTGCATTACAACCTCAGAGAGGTAGAAAAACTGTTACAATCTTTGAAGAGGTCTGATTCTTGCAACAATCACTTGCTGGAGGTGAAAGAAGAAGTTTTTATGCCAAAAGTGTTCCACACTTTAAGAAATGAGCCAAATCTGGCTTTTACATTGCATGGGTCGAGCCCAGGAGAGAGAAAACGTACAAAACGTGGGAGCCCATTCCTCATTGATCTAAAATGCATTAAAATGGCATGGGGACCTTACAAACCCATACCCTATCATTTTTGACCAAATTGGAGGAGAATGCGACCCATCCTGCATTAAATTTGGTCGCTGAAAGGTCATTTCTACCCATGGACACGTACCAGAGCCATTTTTTGAATTTTCTCTCTTGAAACTGAACCAAAATTCAAAATTGACCATGAAATCCTATAGAGAATTTCATAAGATTTCCAATGATATGAAGAATGTGCAAATCCGAGCTCTGGATCAAAAGATATGAAGGTCTGAAGTTTTAGGCAAAACGGCCCAAAAAATGGATGTCGGGCAAAAAATTTAAATTTTGACCTTTTTGCATTTTGGAAATTTTTTTGAAAAATTTCCGTGCTCCACCGGTCGGATGCCACGTGTCAGGTGCTGGTTCACTGAGCAATTCTCTCTCCTCCACCTTTCCGCGGGCTTTCCCTTGAAATTTCGACCTTTTTAACTCTTTGGAAAATTTTCCATTTTTTCCCCCGTGCCCCGCCACTTGGGACACGTGGCACGCTTTGGTTGGTTGACAGGGGTGCGGGGGCATCTTTTACCTTTTAGTTTTTTGGCCAAAACTTTTTCCAAATTCTCCAAGTCCTCCCCGAGCTCCACACTCCCCTTTTCCTTAGGACACGCGTCCTCTTTTTATTGGCTCGGGCCAACGCTCCAAACTTCCTTTGGAAACTCGGTAAAACATTAAGTAAAAATCTCACCCTTTCCTCCACCGCTCTGATCCACGAAGACACGTGGCACATTCTGATTTGTCGATGGCTCTTTCGGCTCCCCGCATCCACCGCGTACTTCTGGCCCGGATGTCCCAAACGGTTGGGACAAATTTCTCCGATCCGCCCGATTCGGGCTTCCCTGTCCCTCTTTGAGGTGAAGACACGTGGCACATTTCATTGGCTCTCGACTCTTCCGGCTTTCCGCATCCCATGCGTCCCTTTGTCCCAACCGGTCCTGATGAAAGTTCCCTCGAACTTCTTCCGCCTGGGTGGTTTGCATCCTTTTCGCGTCCTCACGGCCCAAATGTCCTGCCTTATCTCTGCACAAACAGCTTTAGTCAATTTTTTCACCTTCAGCTGGTTCGCCTTTTTGCGTCCCGCACGTCCCCATGGCTCCGGATGTCCCAATTACTGCGTGGACCGCCTGGAGGCTTTTCGGCCGGTTCACGCCCCGACGTCCCAACTGTCCCAAGGGCCACCTGGACTAGGACTTAGCCAATTTTCATGATTTTTTCTGCCCCAAGCTTGTTTTTTGTAACTTTTTCACCCTTTTTAGAACTTGCTCTTTTCTCCTTGGACTAGAGAGTTAAAAAAAGCCGAGGGGACCCTAGAAACATGATTTTTACCTTGAATCAATCTATCTTGCTCGGGACCAAGAATTTAATGCATGTTATCAAAATTACCCATTTTAAGAACTATGTCCAAGACTTATTTGTTGATAGACAGATATTTGTAGATCTTGAAAATGAAGCTATTACAACCTATAATGTGTCAACTTCCACACCTTCAAATGAAGATTTGAATGTTATTCCAAATTTTATTCATATTGACATTCCGCGAGATCACGACGAAGGTCAAGTATCTCCCCCTTCAAACCAATACATTTCTTCTACAGATTTTCTTCCTACAGTCCAAAAAAACATTGAACATGTTTCAAAAATCTTCTAACACCTAACGAGAACTTGAATTTGATTTAAGCCTCTCTTTCAACCCTTGACATGGAAAAAGAGGTTCCATTGTCAAACCCCATTGAGCTTGATTCTATTATTTCCATTCCAGCTCCTACACCTAACATATCTAGTATTGTTGTCGAATTACAACCACAACGATCTTGGACACTTGTGACAATGCAACCTTTTATGTCCATTACACCTCAAATGATCCATCTTGTAGGAATATCATCAACGATGATTCCTACTTGTCAAGATATCTACATGCACACATTCTTTGAGGTACGTATACCCAGGAATATCCTTATTCAACCATTTCAAGCTTTAATTACAAATATTTTGTCCAATCAATTAATTCACAACCTAGAAGGAGAAACATTGACTATTTCCTCTCTATGGCTTACAAGGAACCCTGAGTCTACATCTAGATATTTATCCTTCTTTCCTCGCACTCTTTCTCTCACAGGTGAATATGTATCTCAACATCTTCCCCACATCGAAAATATTCTTCTAACATCACATATGTCTTTCGATCTCATCGAAGACTTATCTAATCACTTATTGAATCCTTTGATTCAATCCTTTGACTTGGATCCTGTCCACCCAAGTCTAGTACTTTAGGACCCATCAAATCATTTGATTCAATCTTTTGACTTGGATCCTATCTTTAAATATCATATTATAGGACTCACTTTGAAACTTTAGTTTCACTCTTTTGACTTGGCTCATGTCTATCCAAGTATTATATTACAGGACTTATTGAAACGTCGGTTTCACTCCTTTGACTTGGCTCATGTCCGTCCAAGTCTTATATTTCAATACTTATCGAATATTTTGATTCTCCCTCTTGAATTTCCTTTTGTCTACACAATTCTTATATCTTAGGACCATACAAATTAAATAAACACGGACATCTTTCTTGATAAGTCCATTTCAAACCTTCATCCTCCAAAATTTAGAAAATTCAAAAATCACAAAAAGAGAATAAAACTCTATATTAGAGCACTATTTGCCAATCAAAAATAGAAAAGTGTGTACAAATAATATTAGGCATTCCATCTATTGGCAGATACCTTAATCATACTATTATCATATACTCGCCTTCTTCATCTATTACGACACATGTTAACCTTGTTTTTCTTGGGCATTGTGTGTCTCATTTTTGTTATGGTTTCTATCATTTTATATTTTTACCTATGGTTTTGTCTCGAAGCATACCGATGAAAAAATTATCCTTTCAAATAAGTTCTCTCTTTTATTGAAAGCACTAAACTTCTTTACCTAGTCCTTTTTTATCGCCCATCTCAATCTACGGTGTTGAACCTGTTGGTCCCATTATTGAGTTTGCATAATGTGCCTTGTTTTTCCATGACCGAATATGCTCACAAACGTTTCATTTTTTTTTATTTCATGGTCTGAAATTCACATTTTCCAACTGAATACCTTCGAAAATGCACTCATTGTTGTTATTTTGCCCCATTTTAAAACAAATCTCTAGGTTTCCCCTTTGTTGTGCCCTAACTTCTTCATTTTTCAGGCTGAGCCGTTATTCCCTTTGTCAAGTTCATGCAAAAATTAGAATGGATCAAATCTAAGTTTTTAGAAGTTGAAAATCTTGATCCCCAGGCCGAAATTGATGATTAAATCGATTCAAAACCAAGAATTCCATCTTCCTTGTGAAAGACTTAAATTTTTGGGGCATCTTTTGTTTTTTCACGCATTGATAATGTATGAGCGTGCTCTACCCGTAAAATTTATCATTGTAAACTCTATGCTGACATGGTAGGCTTTCATTGGCCAGGTGCGGTCGGAAAAAATGCTATAAATTGTCAAATTTTCAATTTTTGGCGAAGGGAAAATTTTGCTCCGCGGCCCCGCATTTGCCTAGTGTGCCTACGTGGCATGATTTGATTGGTCAGATGGAGCAGCGGGTGGCGGAGGTCACTTAAAAATTTTGCCTTCATTTTTTTGCAAATTTCTCAAGGTCAACTTCCTACCCAAAGGCCCGCAGTGAATGGCATGATGACACATGTCACAGGAAGGTCAGGCGGGTGGCGAGGGTCACTTAACATTTTCTTCAATTTTTGAAAAATTCTCAAATGTCAAAGTTTTCCCGCAAATCCGCGCCCAATGGGAAGGCGACACATGGCAAAGGAAGGACAGGTGGAGAGGTGGGGACTTTGAAAATTGTTGAAGTTTGTGGTTTCAAACGTCAGGGAAAATATTTTCCTGGGGTCCGCATCTAATAGGAAGAGGACACGTGTCCAGGGGAGCAAAGGAGAAGCGGGATGGTGCGTGTTTTTGGATTTTTGCCTTTGGAGGAAAAATTTCAAAGTAACATTTTGAGCCAGATCTCCGCGTGAATCACAGTGTGACACGTATGCACAGGGATGAAATGGAGGGGCGAGAGACTTGGAGGAGTTTGAAGTATTTGGCTTTAAGATGCTAAAATCAAGTTTTTTCTGAAGGCCCGCGACGAGTAGGAAGGCGACACGTGTCCGGCAGGAGAAATGGGAATGGGGGCCGAAGAAAACTTTTGGGAATTTTTACCCTTGATATAAAGAGTAAAAAATGAAGAATAGGCCCACGTCCAATGAAAATAGGACACGTGTCCTAAATTTGGCGGAGGTTTGGAGCGCGAGAGAAAGTTGAAAATTTTGCAAAATTTTAGCGAAAAATCTCAAGGTGAAAAATAAACCCAAGAAAATTTGGAGGTGTGCCCCGCATCCAATCAGGGGGTGACACGTGGCATGTTTCAAATGGAAAAGGAAGAAGCACGGGCCCACAAGGGATTTTGTGCTCATGGAGGAGTGAAGGAAAAAAGGAGGGGTCGGTTCCACAGTGAATGGGAAATTGCCACGTGGCAGAAGTGGCAGCGGGCGTTCGGGTGCGGAGCATTTTGAGAAAATTTTCCTTTTCTCAAAAAAGTGGCAAAATGCATCAAATTGGCCCGTAGTTTTCATGAAGGACACGTGGCGCATCCAAGGGCTTGCGGGGAAAATTTTCAAAATTTTCCCAAGGTTGGAAAAGGTTCAAAACACATTTTTTAAGGATTGGGGGCCCACCCCAATCATGTTTGGACACGTGTCCCACCTCGTGTAAAGGCAAAAAGGTAATATTTGAGGATCTCATCAAGACACGTGGAGGGTGGAATTTTAAAGTTGATTTTAATCAATGGCAGCTGTGCATTTTCATTTTTGGGTGCCATTGGGGCTCCAAGATGCTTGGAATCATCATTTTTGCACCGATTCACATGAAATTTTATATGAATCTGCATCCCTTTGGCCTTATAAACACAATGGAACTATTCTTTTGAGCTGATTCGGTGCCCTATAGTGTTTTTTTGTGAAATATTTTCCTCGTGAAAAACACGTGAAAAGTGAAAGTAAAAAGTTGCAGAGTTAAAAATGGTGAGGGAAAAAGGTGAAAAATGATTGTAAATGCATGCTGGCATGGTGGAATGCCAAAAACATGACCCTGGGATGGATAAGGATCTGAGTTCATGCAATATTTTAAAATATTTGTGCATCTCTAGCATTTGGCGAGTGTTTCACGCTTTATATCATTTTTCATCAAATGGATAGGGTTTTGTAACAAATTTGATCCCTTTGGCATATTCTTTGCTTGGGATGCAAGGATCCAAGTTGGCATAGGGTATATGATGTAATTTGGAAGCATTTTGTAAGTCTGTTGAGAATTTTGGAGAGAAAGAGAAGAATTTTCACAGGGAAAAACTAGAAGAAGTCCATTTCCTTTTGGAGAAACTACCTGAGAGCCATTTTTATTCCAGTTTGCATCAAATGTTCATCATGTTGAGTTGGTTTCAGCTATAAAGCCATCAACAAGCTTTGATATTGTCTAAATAACATTCCCTTGCTGATATATTTGATCAAATCCTTGGATTAATTGGTTTTATCTCTTGGCAAAGCTTGCATACACCTGTATTTCAGTATGTTTTCAATCTGTGTTTCATGCTCATGTTGCAATCTTGTGTTTGGGATCTTTATTGGTCATGCATGGTCTCATTTCTTGTAGAGGGTTTGAAGGCATCTGTAATCTTCCATTTAGAAGAGTATTCATTTGAGTGAAGATAAACAGATTTAAATTCATCTTACCTTCCTTGTAAATTGAGGGTGTTTGTAAACCTTTGGGTGTACCTTAGGTCATGATCTAGCAAGGGTTCCTAAATGCTTCATTGATATTTTGCTTCAAGCCTTTGTGGCAGGTTATCAAAGTTTGTATGGAATAGTGTAGATTTGGGCATCCATTGTGCACACATCCTGGTTGAAAGAGCACTTCAAATTCATTGAAACATCTCTGTTGTTTAGGTGTTGTAACTCATTTGCAAAGTTTCCCAAAGAAGGTGATGATTTCTAGCTACTCTTTTCCCAAGATCTCTCATTAGAATTTCATTTTAAACTAACTCATCCTACCTACAATACCCCGGCATTTGCATTGTGTATCTATAAAAGAATTCCATCCTTTCACTAAAATGCACAAAGTTGATCAGGGTTTTATCATGTCTTTAGTAGCTCTAGCTTTGTTTTGAGAACATTTCCATCATTTAGTAGTGACAACTCCTTTGAGTTTGGATAATGGATATTTGATCATGTTTTCACAAAGCCTCCTCCATATTATATGCAAAACACAAGGACATCTCCATATCCTTACCATATAGGGGCTGCAATACAGGTTCTCTTTCCTTGGTTGATAGGCACAACCTAAAATAGTGAGGATTAGATAAAAACCCTCTTGAAGGTGCTATCCACTCCCTCAATTCTTGAATGCAAATAGGCAGATAGGTGTGCTTCCCTGGCTACAAATGACATACAAACCATCTATCTATCCTTGAGTGTCTTGTGCAAGTTTATGATGTTGTTCAAGTTGTGAAGGAGATTAAATATGGATACCAACAGAACCCTTGCATCCTACTAGTTGCATGAGGCCAAGACTTGGGGGCAGAATGTTCCTTTCTAATAAGCATTCTATCAACATACAAGGAAAAACTTAAATCAATCAAAAATACAAAAAAATAAAATTAAATACACCTTTTGTCCTTCACATTCTTCGGTGATAAGCCCATACTTCTTACTGGCAGTATGAGACTGGGAATAGAGAAATCCCATATTCACCTACATTTTGTCTTTGGTGTTGAGCTCTTACCTTTTACTGATGACATGGGGTAACCTATAGGGGGTCCTTCACAAAAATCAATAAATAATCATTCAATAAAGCCTTTATGAAATTTGAATCAAAGTGCTTAATCAAAAACATCCCAAGAAGTAATTTAGCTACTCATGTTAAGAGAGACACCAATTCCTTCAATCAGATTTTTCTAATTAGTAGGCCATCAATGGATCTAAGTTGATTCAAAACCTATAAAGTGGAATCATATTGTAATCGGTCGATAATATTGACTGGAGATGAGTTACATTTTTCTCATACGGATCATTATTACACCTTATGTTTTCACATCCTTTATCACCATTTCCATATCAATATTCACCTCATTTTCACATCCTTTTTGGCTCAAGGTGATGAGTCCTTGCATCTTCCTAGTTGCATGGAGCCACGAGCGAAGTGAAACACCCTACCATTTTATCATCTACATTTCTACGAATGGAATGTAATGCTTTCAATTATTTGTACTACTTTCAAGCATTTTACCTTTTTATGAGTTGTAAAATACAAAACAAAATTGAAAAATGTCTCATAAAAATTAAAATACAAAAACAATATAAAATTGTCTAAAACTCCAAAAATAGTTTCAAATTGTCAAAAAAAAACATTCAAGTAATGTTTGACAAAATTTTAGAAACTGGATAACACAGTTCAAAACCTTCACCATTTGATGGAACTCCTCATGATCATTCCGATCATACTCATCTTTCTTTCTCATGGTATATATTTATGCTCGAGGCAACCCTTTCGCAATATAACTTTTCCTTGGGGCACATTTGGATTTTGTATTTTTATCCAATATAAATCAACCTTTAATGGGATCTGACAAGAGTATCTTTTAGAGTATCTAAGTATCACTCCACTCTTCACCCCGATCCAATCCTCTCATGTGCTAAGATATCACTTGGGGTATTCAAATTTGTCTAGTTCTTCAATGTGGAACACATTCAGAGTGTCATTAGACATCGTTTTTACATGTTGTATTATATTGTTGCAGTTTGTTAACATTGTGATGATGATTTTTATTATTTTAGTTTGTCATTGTGTTTTACTTTGTTTTCTTTTATTGTAGACCGATTGCAGGAAATTTATTCACATCCTAGTTCACATATAACTTTGGTGTGGTTCCTTCCTGTTCATATTGGGTTTCTTTATATTAATTATTTTATATATTTTTGTCATTTACACATGTTGTGTTTTCCTCCTAGTTTATTTAAGCCATGAAATGTCTTCATTTTTTTGCATTTGTATTTCAAAACTTGCGAAAATCCAAAAAAATCAAATATTTCAAAAAATACCAAATTTTTGAACGAACATTCACTTCTCATAGAAATGCTACAATTGGAAAACCCTTGAAGTTAATCCTTCAACATCTCAATATAATCTTGATAAATTTCATACATTTATCTATTACCCTAGTGCTCATGCCAATATTACAACTATCACTTTCTTCCCTTTGCATGATATGCTAACTCTGCTTAGGGAAAATCACACAAATTGTTTTTCCTTCACGATATAACTTCACCTGGGGCAATTTCAACTTTGATCATTTGCACAACATATTCAGAAAGAGTGTCATAAGGAGTTTCTTTAACTCCTCTCTTCCATTTTGAGCCTATTCCCACTTGGGAGAATTTGTATCTACTTACTCATCATTGTGGCATGCATTAGGGGCATAGTTTATTGTCTTTTTTTCTGACTTTGTGTTATATTTTTATGTTTATTCTTTTGGACCACTTAAATGTAGTGTGATCACATCTTGTTTTCTTTATAACCCTTGTGTTGAAACCTACTTTGTATATTGGGTTTTTTTCCTTTTGTATCTTTTTTGTGTGTGTTTGTTTACGTGCATCTGGGTTAACCATCTTGATTCTTTCATAATCATGGTGAAAACTCTATTGTGCAACAACAAAAATAAGGTTTCTCTAAAATTACTCTCCAAATGACGCTCATGCTACAAGCACAGTCCTTTCTCATCCTTGTTCCAATCCCTTGTTTTCTTCCTATCAAGTGGTTTTCCACCGCCTTGTTACGTCATCCACCCACTTGAGGGGGAATTCTTTACCATTTTTCATGTTGGGGCATCTTGATGCTTCACAATTTTTTGCTCTTCAATCTGCATGCATCTACTATCTTTAAAAGCATTATTACTTCGCAATAGCACTTTAAAGAGGGGAAAAATGTAGACACCCTAAAAATACATACATACTCTATCCCACTTCTATCTAATTAGAATTAATTAAATTAATTCTATCTCACCACAATACACCCCTTTGGAATTAATTAAATTAATTTCATCATTCAAATATTCCCCTTTAGAATTAATTAAAATTAATTCTATTACCTAAGCTATATTCCTACCCATTGGAATTAAATAATTTAATTCTAACATGCCTTTGGAATTAATTAAATTAATTCCTACACCCTCTTAGCTAATATAATTAAACATTTAATTATTTAAATGGTTAATTATCTCCTCACAATTAAATTAATTTAATTAATTTAATTATACCATTCTCTTGGAATTAATTAAATTAATTCCTAACACCTTCTAGCTAATATAATTAAACATTTATTTATTTAAATGGTTAATTATCTCCTCACAATTAAATACTAATTAAATTTAGTTATTTAATTCCACATATTTTCGTCAAACTACTTGGACTCCACTTGTACTCCACATACTCATATTAGTTAACTACACTTCTAGAATCCTAGAAAGGATGGGGCAATTGAATTGCATGTACAACCACCTTCTTGATGCAACTTCGCAATTAAATCCATTCACCCCCTAAATGCCCGACAATATTGTAACTTCCTCCAATGTTATTTTCAGCATGTGCATTCAACCATGTTCAACCAAATTCCAACTACTTTTGCTTCTATAAATTTCAATCTTACTCTCTTACAAATCCTCCTGAATTGTTTGTAAATAAACTCACAATTTGCAATCTGAAGCTTTCCAAAGTATCTATGTTTGTAAAATTTTCACTCACATTTGAAGAATATTCAAGATCACCCACATCTATTTGCAAGGTTCCACAGATGAAGTCTCCACAACCTTACTGAGGTTTTGCACTGAAGGATTACAGGGAGGTTTTCATTATTATGTGTATCTTTCATTACTGTAGTTTTTTTCTCTGCACACAAGATGGAACTAGGAAATCCATCCATCCATCCTTATATTGATTATAGTAGTCCTTCACCATATTCCTAATTATTTGAGTGTACCAATCCATAAGTCTATTTAGATTATTAGTACCCAAGGGAGTGTAAAAACTAGAAATTGGCTTTAGAACATTTACCAACATTCCATATTAAAAGAGGCTTGATGATGACCAAATATTTGGTCATAAGGTTCCAAACATGTGATCCAGGAATATGATTTCTGATGGTAAAAATTATTTCAAGTGTCATATTGTCAAGATATTTCTTTACGAGGATATTGTTCCATAGAGCATTATGTTCCATATAAAGTCTCTAGGTGAGTTTTACACCTAAATATAGATTCATCTATTTGTTAATTCAAAAACCGCACCACCCTAATCTCTAGGAAGATAAAGTTCCCCATTTAACCAATGGAATATTTTTTGAGTCACTCGTGCCACTCCACAAGAATCTAGTTTGGATTGATTTAATATAATTCTCAACCTTAGGAGGGATCGAGAGGACAAACATCATATATATTGGGATATCATGGGTACATGAAAACATTGAGTTCTCGCTTAGCAAAAGAGAGCTACTTACCTTTCTAGTTGTCAAGTTTCTTCAAAATTATTTCAATGGCGCTCTTCCAAAGGTCCGAGGAGTTTTTACCTTGAAATTTTGGAATGCCTAGATAAGAACATGGTAGGGAGCATGAGCATATTTCTAAGATTTTTCAAATTAAGGTTTGAGTGCTCTTGTTAGTATGGAGAAAAAATATTTTTGAATTTATTTTTTCACAAGTTGGTCTGAGGCCTCTTCATAAAGATATAAAGATTTTTTGAAATATTTAACATCCCCAATAGTAGTAATCCCCACAAAACTAGTGTCATCATCAAATTGAAGGTGAGTGGTACTAGGAGTGTTGTTGGTAATTAGAACCCTAGACAAAGATATGTTGTTCCAAAGGTGAGACTTCATCTACTAATAGCATCCGCCATTAAATTGCAGAGGTAGAGAGAAGAGGGGGTCACCTTTTTGAAGACCTCTGCAAGAGCTAAAGAACCCATCAATTCATAGTTTATTAAAATAAATAATTTTGGTGAGATGATACATGAAAAGATACAAGTTCTCTAGGATGAATTAAACACAAATTTTTCTAGAATGGCCATGATGAATTCCAAATTTACTCTATCAAAGGATTTGGCCATGTATAACTTCATAAGCATGTTACCAAAATTATGACCTTTAACGGAATGGATACTTTCATGAGTAATTATAATTCCATCCAAAAATTATCTTACAAAGCAACAAAACCACCTTGTTCTGGAGAGATGATTTTAGGAAGGATCCTCTTAAGTCTATTGTAAATTACATTAGAAATGATTTTATACAAAACATTACGAGAGGTAAATGGAGTCGAAATAATCAAAATACCTTGATTTTTCAGATTTGAGAATTAATGTTATGAAAATAGATTTATGTTTTACATTTATCCAATTTTACGCACATGGAAAAATTGGAAAACAGGGCCTTATTGCTATCAAATCACGACATTGGTCCCATGGACCCACTTCTGGTCATCAGTGTCAAATCGAAAATAAAGAGACGAGTTCATGAGTAGGAAATGTAAGTTCGGTTGTCCAACTTTGGCTTGTCATAAAAGAGTCTCGATAGGAGCGGATAATGTTTCGATGGTTGGCTCATTGAGGCAGAGAAATGATGAGATCGAATTGGTTTAATTCAACATGGAGAGATCGATGCTTCCTTGTTGGAATATGAATTCAGTTTTAATGACTCGACGGAGACAATAGCTGCCTCAAGATTTGGTCGAGCTTCTTCCATGGAAGAGAATTTCCAAAATGAAAAGGCGAGACAACTCAATTAAAACCTTATCTCGTTCTTCTACTACAGCGGCAAGATTTTACAACAACTGATCACGACTATGGTCGCATGCAACCAGAACATCAGGATCAACACCAACGGTTCCTTGGGATCACCCTGCGGCAGCTGTCGCAATCAACTCTCTCTGGAGGCCACTCATTTTCTGAGATAAGTTTTACTTCTCTACCCTGTAGCTGCTGCGTATAACCAATTACTTCCTCACGGCACTTTCCTAGGATAATTTCAGTTCTACGCTCAAAGCGGCCGAGCATTCGATGCACAGGGATGTTGCAGTATAGTAGAAGCCCGTTTGAGCAAGTAAGTTGTCCAATGTTGTTATCTGATCAGCATCGTATGCATCCTCAAATTCAGGATTTTCCTTCAAGATATTTTTATGAAAATCAATTAAGTGACAGTAAGAGTGTTACCGGGAGACTTGATTAAATTTATTTTACAATGCAACTCATGGAAACGGATCTCATAGAGGTGGAACTGTTTCATATCAGAATATTCATGGAGCATAATTTGCTTTGCAATTATATGAGCATCTTCAGCGAGTCACTAAGTTGGTGGGCACAAAGGATTCTGTCGGGATTATCACACCTTACAAGCTACAGCTGAAATGTTTGCACTGAGAGTTTAATGTTATCCTCAAATCTGTTGAAGGAAAACTCGGCAGGAGAAGATTCATGAAGATCCCGCGCGCTGGTGGGAATAGTGGAGAAATTGGGTCGGATTGCCAAATCTGCGTGGCGAAGTTGAGGCCGGGGCCCGTGAATTAATTTGGCCAAGCCGTTGGACGTGGGAAATAAGGCAAACACTGCCAGGCGTGGAAATATAACCGTGGCAAACCATGACCAAACTTCCGTGAAGGGGAGATTCGAGCAGCACTGCCAAGTGGAGATTTGACGATGGCAATCCAACATCAAATTTCCGCACGAGCCGTTTAAACGGGATCCGAGTCTTTGTGCGGGTCGCCAGGAGGTTAATAAGACAGTTGTGAATTAGAGCGGGTCATGGAAAAAACGCGACGTGATACCAATTTCTGCGGAGGCTACAGGCCGCTCGTCTCATTATGCAGATATTTGTCAAATGATATCGAGTAACAGGAAAGCAGTGCTCAAAACTCGTCCAGATCGGTGGCCGCGAGACAAAATCATCATACGGGCGGCGCACGTTGCACGTGCAAAAGATAAGAGAAGCCTTCCTTTTGAACGCTTCCAAAGAAACAAAGTTGTCCAACCGTGTTTTATCTTCAAAGATCGAACGCACCCTCAAATTCGTAGGCTTATCCTTATTCTAAACTCAGATCGGCAAGCAGTTGCAGAAAACAAATATTCACTGCCGTGTACGATGGATTGGAGTCACGCTGTTCAAGGCTTCATAAAATTTGCCCGAACCAAGAGATGAAGGTTTAAAATGGCGCAGAATGAAACGATTCGTATTGCTCAGCACTTCTTCTCCTAGAAGCGAATTGAATGTGAAGGTCAACTCTGAAAATACCTGGTCGGCCGTTTTGTATGCCACATCTCTGTCACTCGTAAATGGTCTCTTTGAGAAACTCTGTGTGCAGTAGGCAATATTTATACCCTTCCATTATATACGTCCAATCAGACAATAACAGTTTTCTTTTACCAGGTTCAGAGAAACTGTGTTATTTTTAACGATGGACGATTATACTGTAGTTTCGAGCTGATTGTATCTGCTTATTTCTATTAGCTTTGATCCACGACTAAGGAAGAATTCATATGGTTGTTACCTGTACATTTTTCCAAGGTCCTTTTGGTTGCCCCAGTTTTTCAACGTATTTTTTTGAAGGGCTTATTTTATGTGTTGCAGATTGTAACATAAAGGATCTTTTAGTTTCTGAAAAATTAGTATATTGTGTAGCTCACAGCTACCTATGCCATACTAAGATCCCAATAGTGGCATAATTGTTGATTGGAGCCGAGATTGCTGAGTGCACTACCCAAATACCGAAGGGCTCTTTGGCCAAAAAATCAATCTAATGCACAAAGTTGATCGGCCAGATGATTCAGTAGCGAAGGAAGCCTGATATGAAATGAGCTATGGCCAATGCAAGGCTCGTGGAAGTCAGATCAACGTGAGCCACATGAGGTTGAACTCGACGACGAGTTGGAATCAATGGATTTATAAAGTTTAAGTTGTTTGAGCTTTATAATAATCACCTATAAAAGCTTGATTATTTTAACATGAAAATGATATTGACTCGGTGTTAGGAAGAGCTCAACGTGCCATTAAGGTACCAAATCAAACCAGATTCGATGAAATGATGTGTGAATTTGGCTCAGAAATGAACTCGTGAAAAGGGCTCGGATGACCAAGTCACGTTTGCCAGGAAATGAGTAAGTGAGTTACCCGAGTTAAATTGAGATGGGGAATGAAGTATCCGGGCAAGTTAGGCCCGTCGGAGGAAATTCACAAGCGAATCAAACAGAGTTTTGAGACTTTCAATCAAAGTAATACATGGGAGGCTGAGAAGCTCGAGTCAATCGTGGAGCTCAGCAAAAATGAGTTGAGCTCGGTGGAATGTTTGAGCTCGCAGCTGTTGGGAGTCTTTGGGAATGACAAGGTGGTTTCATTCGAGGTAGACCAACGCAGCGTCAAGAGAAGTTTAATGTAAGGAAGCTCGGATCGTTGAGTCAGTAGATGACAAGGAATAAGAGGAGTTTGACTTGATCATGGAGTAAAAGACAAAGCTTATTTTAGAGCTCGATACATTGGTGGTGAGTTGGCATGCAGGCAAGGAAAGAGTTAGAGTGGGGTTCAAAATCGATTGCAACACCGAGTTAGAGGATTCGAAACTCACCGAGTTGAGATTTGTGCAGACTCCATCCACATGGACCCCCCTCCTCTTCAAGTCAAACGGGTCAACGGGGGGGTCCCAACATTATGTTAATTAAATTAATATTTTTATTTAAATATTTTAATAATAATATTTATTATTATTATTTAAATATTTTATTTAAATATTCTTTTAATTAATTGAGAAGACTTGGTCATCAGGCAATTAATGACCCATGATGGAACCTTCTCAGGTAGTTCAACTAACTGCAATAAATACATCATGGGCCTTCAATTTAGGAATGTAATTATGACATTTCCTCTTCTTTCTCACATATTCTTCTATAAATGTAAGTTGGGAGCTCATTTCAAAGGGTTCCAACAGTTCAGACAAGTTGGACAGTTAGATATCTCAGGCAAGAGTGTATACTTTTCAAGGGTCCTCTCTCTTCTGCAAGTTGTTCTTGTGTGTTGAGAGAACTTTCAAGCCTCCTCTTCAAGACTGTAATGGCAACTATTGCCTCTTCTGAATGTATGATGCATTGTGCATGTTATTGAAGCAATAAAAGTGTGTGTTTTGTGACTAATCTCGGTCCTTTCATCCTTCTATGCTTCTTTGTGCCTTTCTCATACTTGCAGGTACACTGTGCAAGTTTAAGTTTCTATTGCAGGTTCTTGGAGTTATGTGCTTATCGAGTGGTGAAGTATTGCATGCAGTTGAGTTGTGGTGTCTGTTCACCCTTCTTGAGTTCATCCTTCTTCACTGGGAAACTGGTATATTTCTCGGTCTGATAAAGTTTAACAAAAGGAACGCGTGTCTCTTAGCCTGTGGTATCCTGTACCCTCTCTAAGTTGCAGTAGGTGAAGTTGACCTGTGGTGCACACACCCTCTTCAAATTAACCCTTCCTAAATCTGAAGACACCCTTTATTCGGTGCATCACCATCCCTAGTATAGTTTCATTTCTGTAAAACTCTTTCCCTAAAACCCCATGAAAATGTTAGCATAGGACTAGATAATCGTTTTTGTTACACTAGGAGTAGTACAGCACTTAGTTTAGGAAGAGGAAGCCGGCCTTCTCCGGAGGTTCACCTCGAGCCCAAGTCCCACAGCTTGAGAGGTGATCCCATGTGTCCCAATCACACCGAACGTCCTATTCACATCCTGCCATTCGGAGGGTGCAGTGATTTGGCGACAACAGTTTTCAAGAGATCATGAGAGGATCCCGATTCTTGAACCGCAACCACAACATCCTTTCCAACAATGTCCTAGTAGACTTGATAAAATCCAGCAGGAAAGCCATCCATCCCAAGAGATTTTTTAGGTTTGAAAGAGAAGACCACTGATTTAACTTCATCTTTAGAAATAGGAGCATTCAACATTTCATTGTCAGCATTAGTGACAATGTTAGGTATTTGACTTAGAATTTGATTTCTAGCTAAGTATCTCATCAAGGCCTAAGTCGAAAGAAACTCCATGAAGTATATTTCTGCATCCTCCCCAATTAAATTCTTGTCATAAATGAGATCACCAGATGGAAGGATGATTTTGGAGATATGGTTAAAGTTCCAACAAAGAATAACAATTTTTGAAAAATTCAGATTACAGTTGACCAGCTTTAAGCCATTTGTTTCTAGATTATTGTTTCCAATAAATTTCTTCCTAGAGAAGCACCTAATTGATATCATCTACCAAGTTTTATTCTTCTTCTTTCAACTCTTCATCGAATCCACCCTCATGAATACCCTTCTCAATGATGGTGGATTTGCTTTGAATCTCCTCTCTTTTTTTAAGATGTTCCCAAAAGCATGCTTGTTCCATTCTTTTAGCTTGAGTTTAAATCTTTTAAATTTTTCAGCCATCATATACATTTTAGATCAATCTATAGGTAAGTTCTACCAATATGAAAAAAGGGGCTAGAGATAAATATTCGGTCTACATAAGTTCAAATTTTAAGGACCTTCTAGGAAGAGGGAGGGATGGAGAAATAGACAAGTAGATGGGCCAATGATCTGAAATGGCTTCCCAAGATATTTCAGATTTCAAGATTTCATCTTTTTATAATCCTCACCACCCGAGCTACAATTAGAAGTCAGACCTACCTCCAATTTAGAACCAAGAATAGTGACATCTAGGGAATCCAAGGTAGTAAATCGATTCTAAGTGGGAATAGTCTAGGAGATTGTTTCCTTATTTTTTGAACATGTTGTCTTGGTATTATTCTTATTTTTCTTTTTAGGCTTGGAGAAGCCTTCTTCTTCTTAATTTTATGGTTTCTTCATTTCAGGGAATTAGCACACAAAATTTCCATGTTTTTGGCATTTACGAGAAACGAGACATTTTCATAGTCTATATCTATCTTCCATTCCCTAGTTTCTGATTTGAAACAAATAGAGCTAGGAAGGGGTTTAGTTGTGTTTAGATTTATGCAAATCCTCACATAAAACATAGAAAAACCCTGATTATGTAGACTTGTCCATGTAAATGAATTCCCTAATGAATCACCCACATGTTCAAAGGTTTATTCACTCTAAATATCAATGGGAAGACCATATAATCGGGTACAAATGGGAAGTTTTCTTAAGCTTTCGAGTTGGGATTAAAATTTTATACCTAGGGTTTCATGAAAATACCATCCCTTCCCATGAATCAATGGATGGAATGAAATATATTATCCAGTTAAAAGGTGCTATTAAAAAGAACTGGAAGAAACCTTGGGGAAGTAGCTTCACCCGATTAGGAGATGAACATTTTCAGACTTTTCTAGCTAGTTGAACAGTCCTAAGATTTGGGCCAAAAATCAATTAATTTTCAAATGAGAGCTCCATCCAAAAGAATGGAGATTAAGTCTTCAACATCTAGATACGGACCATGGGGATATTTAAGGACTTGGGAGGACACCCCCATGGATACCCATCGACGGTGGAGATGATATCTTGATGCAGAGGCACTGAGCCCTGGATAAAGGTAGGCATGTGAAGGAATGTAAGTGTGAAAAAGGAAAATAAAAAAATGTGAGCTAAAAAAGAAGAATCAATAAAGATATAATGTTCAATTTTATACCATATATATTATATAATAGTAAATAATTAAAAAAATAACTTGGGGGCCATGGCATACACAGGACACGAATACCATAGACCCTTCTCGGGGCCAAGGGTCATGCCCATCCCCCACACTCCTCTATCACTACCCTTGTACCCTACCCTACATGTTGTTGTTGTTGTCTCCCATGTAGCCTAGCCACACCCCTCTCTTATTTGGTAGGAATTATTCCCTCCTTCACCCAGAAATTTACGCCCACTCCACTACCATATTGTTCCTCCTAATCCATGCCACCTATGTGATCCCTTAACCATTACTCCTCCCATCCACCTTTGGGTATAACCCACTCCTTACAAATTCACCCCTCCATTTTTACAAATTACTACTATATATATATAACTTATTTTGAAGTTCTTGTATTCCCTCTTCCATATCCCAAACCCGTAAAATCAAAATAAGAAGAGAAAATGAGAAAACTATAGAGGAAACAAGTATAAGAAAACATCAAGACAAATTTTAGGGTTTTAAATGACCTATCCAATCCTAGGGTAGAGGTTGAAATAATCTAATGACTCACATCTAACCATCTTTCCACTTTTCATAGTTGACTTGTCTAAGTAGCTTAGAGCTAATTAATAATTCATAACAATGATATAAGGAGCTTAATTATAGTATTATTTTAATAAGTTGAATTAGGAGATGTAAATAAGATGGATAAGACTTATAAATCAATTATTATTAATTCTCCCATTGAAATTTTTAATGGCTAAATATTAGAACAAATTATGCACAACTCTTAAAATAACAATCTAACTATTATCTATAATAAAATAATGTAAATTAGGTATTATTATAACTATTGAAACCCCTTTAATCTAAAAAACCTAAAACACTAGGCTAACATAATAACCATTATCCCATTTAATAAGTATTATTTATATTATAATTAATCATATGAGGTTAATCAAGGTTTATATCTCCCTAATAGTAGTTGGGAATGTTCGGAAATAATATAATAATAGGAAAGATAATTGTAAATATGATTCCCTCGTTCATCTAGAAATTCTTTTATAGTAAATGGAGTTGACAAAATATTTAACAAGAGTACTTAATGGGACAAGTGGATGAAGGAATAACCACGTTTCAAAAATGAATTAATGTAAATTAAATGTTTAAATAGATTATGAGAAACTTGTCCCGTCATACTAATTATTACCGATTTTCTTACCCTTATTCTATGAATATCAATGTTGTCACAAGATATTGATAAATGTCATCTCTAGGAATGTGACCCTATTAGACTTTTTAATCACTTGTAACAAAATCTTCAAAAATTTATTTGGCTTTGCCAATTTAGTCGCAATCCTTGTATACACCTAATTTTTCAGTTTTCATCTTTCATACCTATTACCAACAATTTATCTTGTGTAAATAAGGGTCACTACTGCATCTATTTCTAGAGAATGCCTTAAGGGTCTTGTCGAGAATGCGAGAATGATTATTAACGTAACCATTATGGGTTAGCGATAGTATGTGGAGAGAATGTTTCTATCTCGGTCTTGTCCTTAGTTTTCCTTGTACTAGTTACCCTTGTCCTCCTAGGTTTCATGCAGATCACATTCATAACCTATTGCTTGCATTGCACCAATTTACATCTTGTTTATCCACATATATAATCTATGACACACTATGTTTACTTTTCATGACATATTACGTCTTTTTCATTGAAGAAATGGAAGATTGTATAACATTTCTAAACCAAATTATGGGAAATGATTTTGCTTACTTATTTCACGAATGGATGTGTTTATTTATTCTACTCATTTTTAAAATAGGCCTCTCATCCATTGGGGAAGGTGAAGGTGGTTATCATTTCTAGAGGGGAATATTTTGATATTCCCGAGTTCTACATGACTTCTTATTTGGTATATAACATTGTATTTTGTGGAAATATCTCATCTTAGGAAAGAAAGAGACACTAATACAACTAGAGTATATGATGTATACCCTCAATTGAATTTAGTCAATTATGGAGCACAAATTAGAAGAGTATTTAACACCTTATTTACCCTTTTCATATGCTTTTTCCCCTAAATTGCCACTATATGAGGATGTCTTCGATGTTATAAGGAGTATCACTAGATGGGGTTTTTATTGCATACAATTCCCTACCTTCTCCAATATAAGAGTAAGTGGGGTTTCAGTGCCCATTTTTTCTTCCTACACATATGGATGATGGGTGGGTCCTTTTAAAGTTAATAAGGCAGCTTGTCTATGTGCATAAGATCTTGACAATAAAACATAAAACCAACATCAAATTCCCCATCAATGTTGGCAGATACACCTGCCCCACTTTGGTCAAATCAAAGCTTGTGGAACCATAAATGAACATATTCTCAATGGAATAATTTTCCCTGAGGGAAAACTATGATTTAAAGTTATTTATACACCAAGCCAAGAGCCCCTCTTCAGAGCACGAGTTACACTATGAGGACTATTGGATGGATTACATGGATGAGGAGGAGGTTAGGTTGAGAGGTCACTCCATGATGACTTTAACATAAATTATTGATTACAAAATTGGAATGGTGCCTTAGGGAGTAGAAGATGATGGTAATGTGGTAATCCAATATTACATTCAGAACAATATAACAAGTCAACCCCTCCTAGTCATGAGTTGGGTTACTCAAGAAATTAAATATTTGCATCACAAGATAAAAAATGTCATGAGAGGAACTCTAATGTGGTTACTTGATTAGAAGGTTGACATAATTCAATATAACACCATTGTCCTAAATGAATTCATAATTCGATGGGGTCTGGGTTGAGTGGTTAAGTTAGATGGTTGTATCTAGCTCCTCCTAGGTTCAGGTACCACTTAGGCACGATCCCCGTTTGAAATGGTAATGTCTTAGGTGGCACATTTGGTAGAATATTTAATAGAGGTGGATTTTAGTTTGATATTTCCTATGTTAGAAGTGTGTTCAAGTTTTGTGGATCTGGTTCACTAATTGTTGAGCTCAATTTCTATATCTCATAAGAAAGGAAAATCATTGTAATGAAAGAAATAAACAAACCATGAAAACCTTTCCAAGTAACCTTTTGTGCAAACCTCAAATAAGGGTCTCCTTTGAAACCTTGCAAAATGGATGTCATAAATAATTTGTGGGTGCTCTTGAGTACTCTCCAAGATTTGAATACAAATGCTATAGACACAGTGAATTTAGTAGAGTTTTTGTGTTTCAGATTCAAGAGACGGTTTGAAAGGAAAGTAAGCCTATAATTTATAGAAGCAGAAGGTAGTTAAAATAAATTACACATGGATAAATGAATATGCTAAAAATATCATTGTGGGAAGTTGCAATACTTTTGTCGGGGTAGTAAATAAATTAATTGCAAAAATTTTCATCTCGGGAAGGTGGTTGTATGTGCATTTTAATTGCCCCACCTTTCTAGGATTCTAGAAGTGTAACTAAGTAGGATAAGGATAAGGAGTCCAAGTGGAGTCTAGGTGGAGTTTGATCAAGTGGCAGATGACTAGGATGTGCACACACTTAATTAATTATTTATTTAATTAATAAATAATAATTAATTTAGCCAAAGGGGTAAAAAGGATACATGGGATTAATTTAATTAATCCAAAGGGGTACAATTGGAATTAATTAAATCAATTAATCGCAAATGGGTGAATAACAGGTGTATTAGGATAACACTGGGAACAAGTGGAAACAAAAGTGTAATTTTGGGGTGTCTACATTTTTCCCCTCTTTAAAGTGCTATTGCAAAGTAATAGTTTTTAAAGATAGTAGACGCATGCAAATCGGTGAGCGGAAAAATTATGAAGCATTGGGATGCCCAAGAAAATAGAAAAGTAGAGGAATTCCCCTCAAGTGGATGGATGATGCAGCAAGGTGGTGGACAACCGCTTGATAGGAAGAAAGCAAGGGATTAAAACAAGGATAGGAAAGGAATGTGTTCGTAGCATGAGCATTATTTGGAGAGTAATTTTTAGAGCAACCTGATTTTTGTTGTTACACAATAGAGTTGTCACCATGATTATAAAATAATCAAGATGGTTAACCTAGATGTGTGTAAAAACACACACAATAAAGAAAATATAAAAAGGAAAACAAACCCAATATACAAAGTAGGTGTCGGCATCAGGGTTATAAAGGAACCAAGATGTAATCACACTACTTATAAGTGGTCCAAAAAGAGTAAACATCAACAATGCAACACAAATTCAAAAATAAGACAATCAACTATGCCCCTAATGTGTGCCACAACAATAATTAAGTAGATACAACTACTACGTAAATTGGAATAGGATCGATCGAAGAGCAAAGTTAAAGTGATTCCTTATGACACTCTTGTTGAATTTGTTGTGTAAATGATCAAGGTTGAAATTTCCCCAAGTGAAGTTATATCACGAAGGAAAAACAATTTAGTGACTTGCCCTAAGCAAAGTTATCATATCATGCAAAGGGAAGAAAGTGATAGTTATAATATTGACACAATCACTAGAGTAATAGATAAAAGTATGATGTTTATCAAGATTGTATTGAAATGTTGAATGATTCACTTTAAGTGTTTTCCAATTGTAGGATTTATGTGATAAGTGAATGTTTATCTAAAAGTTTTGTGATGATTTTTGTTTTGTTTTTTTGGATTTTTGTAAGTTTTAAAAATACAAATGCAAACAAAAAGAAAGACATCCATGGCTTAAATAAACTAGGAGGAAAACACAACACGTGAAAATGAAAAAATGATATAAAAGAAGAAATAAAAAGAAAACCAATATGAACAGGAAGGAACCAAACCAAAGTTATATGTGAACTAGGATGTGAATAAATTTCCTGCAATTGGTATACAATAAAGATAAGCAAAGTAAAACACAATGAAAAATTGAAAGAATAAAAAGCATCATCATAATGTTAAAAACTACAATAGTACAATGCATAATGTGTAAAAACGACGTCTAATGACACTCCAAATGTGTTCCACATTAAATAAATAGATAGATTTGAATGCCCCCAAGTGATAGCTTAGCACGCGAGAGGATTGGATCGGGTGAAGAGTGGAGTGATACTTAGATACTCCGAAAGATACTCTTGTCATATCCCATTGAAGTTTGATCTGTATTGGATTAAAATGTAAAATCCAAATGTGCCCCAAGAAAAGTTATATTGTGAAAGGGTAAATTATTTCCTCAAGCATAAATATACACCATGGGAAATAAAGATGAGTATGATCTGGAATGATCATGCGAGTACCATCAAATGAGAAATTGTTGAACTGTGTTATCCAATTCTTTGAAAAGCTTTTCAAACATTATCTCAATGATTTGTTTGTGATAGTTTGAAACTATTTTTAGATTTTTGGACAATTTAATGTTATTTTTTTCAGTTTTTTGAAATGTTTTTGAAAAAAAATTTGTATATTACAACTCGGTAAAAGGTACACTTTGCTTGAAAGCATGTACAAATAATTAAAAGCATTCCATTCCATTGGAAAAAATGTAGATGATAAAATGATAGGGTGTTTCACTCGCTTGTGGCTCCACGCAACTTCGGGAAGATGTGAGGGATCATCACCTTGAGCCAAAAAGGACATGAAAATGAGGTGAATATTGATATGGAAGTGATGATAATGGATGCGAAGACACACGGTGTAATAATGATCCATATGAGAAAAATGTAACTCATCTCTAGTCAATATTATTTTACCAATTACAAGATAATTTTACTTTATAGGTTTTAACTCGACTTAGATCCATTGATGGCCTACTGATTAGAAAAATCTGATTGAAGGAATTGGTGTCTCTCTATAACATGAGAAGCTAAATTACTTCTTGGGATGTTTTTGATTAAGCACTTTGATTTAGATTTCATAAAGGCTTTATTAGTTAATTATTTTTTATTTTTATGAAGGACCCCTACATGTTGCCCCATGCCATCAGTAAAAGGAAAGGGCTCAACACCGAAGACAAAATGTAGGTGAGTAAGGGATTTCTTCATTCCTAGTCTCATACTACTAGTAAGAAGTATGGGCTTATCACCGAAGACTGTGAAGGATGAAAGGTGTATTGATTTTATATTTTTATATTTTTTAATTGATTTAATTTACCTTATATGTTGATAGCTATTTTTTGGAAGGAACATTCTACCCCCAAGTCTTAGCCTCATGGGACTAGTAAGATGTAAGGGTTCAACACCGTGATTGAGATGGATGGTCAAAAGGGACCGGGTAAAGAAGTTTAGTGTATTTAGTTAAAGAGAGAACTTATTTGAAAGGAGGATTTTTCCATCAGTAATATTCAAGATAAAACCATAGGAAGAAAGATTTGAAATGGTAGAAACCATAACAAAGATGAGACACACAATTCCCAAGAGGAACAAGGTTAACATGTGTTGCTATAGGTGACGAAGGACAGTATATGATAATGGTATGATTAAGGTATCTTCCAATAGATGGAATGCCTAACATTATTTGTACACACTTTTCCATTTTTGATTGGCAAACAATGCTCTAATACAGAGTTTTATTCTCTTTTTGTGATTTTTGAGTTTTCTAAATTTTGGAGGATGAAGGTTTGAAATGGAATTATCAAGAAAGATTTCCATGTTTATTAAAGTTGAATGGTCTTGAGATACAAGACTTGTGTAGATGAAATGAAATTCAAGAGGGAGAATCAAAAGATTTGATAAGTCCTAAAATATGAGACTTGGATGGACATGAGCCAAGTCAAAGGAGTGAAACCGAAGTTTCAATAAGTCTTGTAATATGAGACTTGGGCGGATAGGATCCAAGTCAAAAGATTGAATCAAATGATTTGATGGGTCTGAAGTACTAGACTTGGGTGGACATGATCCAAGTCAAAGGATGTGTGATTAGATAAGTCTTTGATGAGATCAAAAGACATATGTGATGTTAGAAGAATATTTTTGATGTGGGGAAGATGTTGAGATACATATTCACCTGTGAGCGAAAGAGCGCGAGGAAAGAAGGATAAATAGATAGATGTATACCCAAGACTCTTTATAGGCCATAGAGAGGAGATGTTCAATGTTGCTCCTTCTAGGTTGTGAATTAGTTGATTGGATAAAATATTTGTAATTAAAGCTTGAAATGGTTGAATAAGGATATTCCTAGGTATACGTACCTCATAGAATGTACACATGTAGATATCTTGACAAGTAGGAATCATCATTGATGAGATTCTGTAGTAGGATGGATCATGTGAGGTATAATGGACATGGAAGGTTACGTTGAAGCAAGTGTCCAAGCTTGTTGTTGTTTTGGTTTGACAACAAGACTAGAGGTGTTAGGCATAGGATCCGGAATGGAAAAAATAGAATGAAGCTCAATGGTGTTTGATGATGGACCCTCTTCTAGTATTTCAAGGGTTATTGGAGAGTCTTGAAGAAAATTCAAGTTCTCGTTAGGTGTTAGAAGATTATCTGAAACATGTTCAATGTCTATTTGGGTGACGGAAGAACATCAGGAGAAGAAAGAGATTGGTTTGAAAGGGGAGATACTTGACCTTCTTCGTGACCTCACGCTGAATATTAGTATGAACAGTAAGGGAATAACAATCAAATCTTCATTTGAAGGTGTGGAAGTTGACATGTCATCAGTTGCAAGAGCTTCATCGTCAAGATCTATAAAGATCTCTCCATCATCAATTAAGTCTTTCTTAAAACGTGTACATTTATCGGTTAAATGGCCATCAATGCGATGAAAATCACAATATGCATGAGGTTTTTACCAATATGGATTAGGTTCTCCTTCAATCCAAGGTCTTGTAAGGGGATATTTTATCATCCTAGCCACTTTGAGTTGATGAAAGACACTAGAGAGACTTTTTCCAAGGGGTGTAAACTTATGTTTAATTTTTCGTGGCGTAGTTTCTTGGATAGGTTGCATGATTGGATTTTTGATTGATTGGTCATGTATGTTGGGCATATTTTGATTATCCGTGACACCAAAGAAGTGATGACATTGTGGTTGCGGTTGATGTACCAAGATTCATCATGATAATTTCTTGTATGGTGATTATTGCGAGTGAGGTTGAAAGAATTTTTTTGACAAACTTCTCGAGAGACATCCACGAAAGTGGTAATAGATCCCTTTGGAAGGTGTAAGAACCAATACAAATCTTTTCCTCCTAGACTTCTAGGAAAAAGGCATAAGAGAAAGCTATCGTTATATGCCACTTTGTGGCATGCTATGAAAAATTATTTGATATGTTGTCTCGGATCATTTTTTCCCTTGTATTTGTCAAATTTGGGCGTCTCAAAAGACTATGGAAAGGGTATGCGTAAGATTTCCATATTAAAAGGGTATGGACACAATTCATCAAAATTGAATTGTTTACATTATTTTTGTAAGCTTTCTGATGGTTTCTTTCATCATTTCCAATTCTTGGGCAAAGGATGAATTGTATAAATCCACCATTGTAATGAAAAATGAGGTAGAATGAAGAAAGGTATGATAAATAATGCAACCCTTAGCAAAGTGAATGTTAAGATGGAAGTGATGAATTTTTTTGAAAACCTTGACTCTATATAATTGAATGCTAAGATGGAAGAGGGAAGAAGATGGAAAAATTTCAACCCATAGAAAAATGAGTGCTAAGAGGGAAGAAGCAAAAAGGTTAGGCCCGTCTCTTAACAAAATGATAGTAAAGAGAAAAAGGGACAACAAGAAGTTAGATGTGCTCTATTTCATAACAAAAATGAGTCATGAAGGAAGAGAGACTTGACAAGGTAGACACAATCAACTCATAATAAAAAAGAATGATAAGAGTGATGAAAAGATGTAAAAATGGTTAACTCCTAACACAATAAGTACTAAGAGAAATTAAAAAGGGGGAAAAGTAAAATGTGCTTGACACTTAACAAAATGAATGTCAAGGGAGACAAGACGTAAAAAGATGAAGGTGATCAACTCTTAAATAAATGAATGATAAGAGTGACGAAAAAGGGAATTTACAACATCTAACAATTGTAAGTGCGACAAGAGGAGACTTAAAACACGTTGGATGATGCTCAATTATTAACGAAAAATGTTAAGTGAAGAGACTTAGGAAATAAAATGATGGATTTGCTCAACTTTTAACAAGATGAATGGTAAAAGGGGAGACTTAAGAAGATGATGATCAATGTCAACTCTTAACAAAAAGTGTGTTAAAATATAAGACACAACAAGGAAGTGAAAGCACTAAAAGAATGAAAAGGTAAAGGTCATCATAAGAAGTGAATAAATGATGATAAAAAGGTCTGAATCTCACAAAAATGGAGATAAGAGACAAGGGGGAAGTGATGGATTAGTGATCTCAAATTAAAAAAAAGTGAATGCTTTAATGAGAGAAGTGAAGAAATAATGAGGATGTCGACAATGCAATAAAATTATTGTGAAGTACGACAATGTAAGATGATAGGAGAAAAAAAAATACGTCGCAACTCAACAAAGTGGATGTGAAATGCAATGACGTAAGAGTGAGTAGAGAACGATATTGAAGAATGTCAATAAGTCTAGAAAGTAAATGTGAAATGTGATGATGTAAGAATGGGGAATGCTTAGAGTTCAAAAAAATAATTGTTAAACTAAAGAATTATGATAATGGAAAATCAAGGTGATCAAGAGAGTGCTTGACTGTGATAAAGCGAGTATCGCAATGTCAAGAATTAGATGAAAATGAAAATTCTTAAGTGTGAATATGGATGTCCATAACCCAAGACTTAGACACATGTACAAAGTGACAAGATGGATGAGAGAGAAAATTTGAATGATGAAAGTGAAACACAAGTGTGTAACATGTGAGAAAAATGAAAAGTGGTGAAATGAAAGTTGTGGACTCTATCTTAGATTGGCTTGGACGAGGCATGGCTTCCTAGGTGGATATCTCAACTAGATTTTAGTATTATATCGAGAGAGTGTGATGATATTGATATCGATGGCTTTACTTTACCCCCTTTGAAACCCTGAGCAAATATCTTTCTCAGAATGAATCACACTGGGGTTGCCACTAAGGATATCTCGTGACTCTAACTCACAAGGCTTTACTAGTCAGGTAGGATAAAAAGGTTCCCATTTCATCCACTAGTTCCCTTAAGGTGTGGACTACTTTGGGGTTCCTATAACCACCCCCTTTTTTTTAGCTTAAGGCTTATGCCAAGGGGTTATGTTCTAGTTAAGCGGTCAAGCCGTAGCTCTTAACCAAACCTGCAAATCAAGTGTTTTGAATGTGGTGTTTTTTTATCTTTTGATTTAAATGTGGTTTGGTTGAACTCCTTTGGAAACCTGTAGTTAGTATTTTTTAGTGTTTTATCCACATTTTTATAGATTGGGTCCGATAACAAAGATTAGAATTTTTTTGGGATGAGGTAAAAAAGAACAAACAAACAAAGTAATAAAAACAAGCCCATGTTTTTGATTTCCAAGATCGCTTAAAAAGCGTGAGGAAAGAGCATACATGTGGGTTGGATTTGATTAAGTGAAATGTTAATTCCCCTAAAACAAAAAGAAACGACCACGTTTCTAATTCCCAAGATCACTTAAAAGTGCGAGGGAAGAGCATACATGTGTTCATGTCGTGATTAGTCGCATAAAAACAAAAGAAAATGACAAAGGAAAAACTATGCAAAAACATGTTTGAAAGCATTAGTCTAGTTTGCAAAAGCAAGTAATATGTACGAGAAGGATAGAAAGCAAGAAAAATTTGACCGAAACGTCCAATAACCTTGTTTTAAAGAACCTAAAGAATTAGGCCGATAAGTGAAATTGATGAAAAGAGAAGTTAGAGGGGTGAAAACGAGTTACTGATCTTAAAAAATGAAAATAAATTGTGATCAATACGTCCAATGGTCTTGCAAATGCAAGCTCACAATTAGTTTACTTTAATGAAAATTTATAGAGAAAAAAACACGAAAAGGGGAGGCCTAATTAAAATGAGAAAGGCCCAAGTAAATGTGAAATAAATGAATAAATAAAAATGAAAACTAATTAAATAACTATGTCCAAGACTTAATTAATTAAAATTAATTTCAAAAACTAATGCAAAAACTTAATTAATTAATTAAAATTAATTAAAGGACTAATTAACAAAAACTAATGCAAAGACTTAATTAATTAAAACTACTTTAAAAAAACTAATGAAAACACTTAATTAATTAATGAGAATACATGAACCTATAACTTAAAGTAATCTAAAACTAAAGTATAGTGGAAATGAGGAAAAAGAATATAAAATAAAATTAAAAAAATGCACATGGAAGTGAACCGATACTTAGTGGAAACGTGTTAACCTAATACGATTAAAATAAAAAGCTAAAACTGTGAAAAGGGAAAAAAAGAACTAGGAAAACTGAAGTTTTTGTGGCTTAATGGTGTTGTCTGGCATAGATCTTGGATTTGTAATTGTTTGTTTCATTCTTTGTGTGAAAGGTAGTGCTTGTGGATGTGTTTGGAGCTATGGCGGTGTCTTTGGTGTGTTGGCTCGAGAGATAGGGTGGATTGAGGAAGGGGTTGGTTGTAAGGAGCTCACGGATGAGGGGGAGTGCGAGAAAGGAGCCGGTCATAGAGGGATGGGATGGGGCGGTGTTGGGGAGAGGTATGAGGTTTAGCTCAAAAGTTGGCTCATTCGGGTCGGTCGAGGAGTGGAGAGGTGAGGGGAATGGGATGAGGCTAGGGTGTGAGGGGCAGCAAGGCCGAGCTAGCCAAGCTATGGGTGGGGGTGGGGGATACTCTTAGGATTTAGGATTTTAATTGAAATGTATTTTTTTGTTTTTATTTTTATTTTTAAATCTTTTATTAAGAAAAACATATTTGTGAGCCATTTTTTTTTAATAATATCTAAGTTAGAAAATCTATAATGTAACAAAAATCCTATTTTTGGTTTTTTGAACAAAAATCTAACGAATGTTTTTTTGTGTGTGTAAAGGAAGGTAAAAGTGCGAAATCAAACATGCAAACCTCAAACAAGAAGAACTCTAAACAATTTTTTACCCTCAAAATGTGTAGAAAAGAACAAAATAAACAGTAAATATGTTATTTTCATTAAGTGTTTGATTTGCCAAAAATTTTCCTTGCTTTAAAACCTTCACAACAACACAAAAATAGTAGAAACTCTCCACAAACAAATTTAATCAATTAAAAACCTCAACCAGATATTTATCAAAGATTAAATTTGCATGAAAAATTGAAAGGTAAATTGAAAAGTTTGAAATATGGGGTATGAGTCCAATCAGGCGTGCCAAAATGTAAGCAAGGAAAATCATTGTAATGAAATAAATAAACAAACCATACAAAATTTTCCAGTAACCTTCTGTGTAAACCTCAAATAAGGTTCTCCTGTGAAACCTTGCAAAATGGATGTTAGAAATATTGTGGGTGCTCTTGAGTACTCTGCAAGATTTGAATGCAAACGCTATAGACACAGTGAATTCAACAGAGTTTTTGTATGTCAGATTCAAGAGAATTTGAAAGGAAAGTAAGCCTATAATTTATAGAAGCAGAAGGTAGTTGAAATCGGTTACACACGGATAAATGAGTATGCTAAAAATAACATTGTGGGAAGTTGCAATAGTGCGAGGGTAGTAAATAAATTAATTGTAAAAAGTTACATCCGGAAAGGTGGTTGTATGTGCATTTTAATTTCCCCCACCTTTCTAGGATTCTATAAGTGTAGTTAACAAGGATAAGGATAGGGATTTTAGGTGGAGTTTAAGTGGATTCTAGGTGGAGTTTGATCAGTGGCGGATGACTAGGATGTGCACACACTTAATTAATTAATAAATAATAATTAATTTAGAAAAGGGGGTACAAAGGATACATGGGATTAATTTATTTAATCCAAAGGTGTAAAATGTGAATTAATTAATTAATTTAATCAATTAATCACAAATGGATGAATAACGGGTGTATTAGGATAACGCTCGGAACAGTGGAAACAAAAGTGTAATTTGGGGATGTCTATAATATCCTGGCTGAATGTACTCCGGTTCATAACTCCATTCAAAAGTGTTTATCTATCTAAAAATTAAATAAATGATGTATTACCTGAGTTTAGAAAAGATAAAGGTGTAACACAGAAACCCATTAGATCTCCTTGACCCACCTCATTGCTTAGGTCAAGGATGAAATAATTACTTATAAAAGAAAGATTGGGACTTTTGTATCCCAGCTACCCCAAAGACTGACTATATCTTAAAGAGTTCCAAGCCCATTATTTTTAATAATATATAGTTAATCCCATCCTCTAGCTCAACACCCAAATTCTATGCTTCAAGTGGACACAACAGAGGAAATGTTGTTGATCAGTCTTCTAGGTGGTAACTTGGAAAAGGAAAATTTAAGGAACAAGTTCCTTCCCTATTTCTTCCATCAAGTGGACCTATCTTAGGGTCCACCAATTAAGAAGAGTTGGATGTGGCCCCTCTCATTAGAAATAAAAAGTAGAAGGTAACAACTTTCATTATAGATAGGGCCACCATGCAATCAAAAGTTGATGTAACCATTGGAAAAGAAATGCCACTTCAGATATTTAAGGTTCCTATTTTAGTTCTCATACCTCAAGTCCTGGAACCTCTTGTGCACATGAAAATACCTGGTAGTAATGTGGTTGTGAATCCTATTATTGGGCCTAAAATTAAAGTGCAAAAGGACCAGCTGGCCCTACCCCTTGAAGATCTAACTTCCCCAAGATAGAAGTTGCTTAAGGGGAAAAACTTCAAGATAAAAATCCTGAGCATGAGAAAATGTTTACTAGTTTATTAAAGGACTTACATATGGATTAAGGAGCTAATACTTTTCAAGAGACTAAAAATGAGGTAGGAGATGTTGAATATAAAGTATAATTAAATCCCAATAAGGAGCATGAATTCCAAGAAATAGGAAGTATAAGTCAAAATGTGAAACAACCAAAAGTTGGACACACTGGAGAAACTCCACTCATAATTGTAGTATAGCCATTAGTGACTCATGGATCTAATGATGTTGTTTTTAATAATCTAGAATGTGTTGTTATAAAAACTTAATCAAATATTGAAGATTCAATTAGGCCCACCCCTAAAATAGTAAAGGAATTATCACCCTCTACTGAACATATGGTTGTGGTCCCAAAATCTATTGGTACAAGTAACCAACTGTCCCCAACTCTTATTGGGGAGGAAAACAAAGACATTATGGAAAAAATTCAAGTATTGGAAAGATACTAAAGGTTTTCATGGTTTCTATGGTGCAATCAAAGAATAATTGGCTCAAATTGAAGCATCAATTTCTAAGATAGATATTATTCCTCCTTCCTCACATGAGATAGTTTTAGCACGACTAAGGCCTTTACATCAAAGGAAAGGAAATGAGGAGGTACTAATTAGAGGCTTTCAAGATTCAACCCTCCCATTAAAGTGAAAGGTAAAGGTGAAATTGGAAGCTAATGACTTAATGGCCATCACTTCATTGAACCCCTCAAGGCCACCAAAGAAAGGTAGGTAGGGAAAAATTTAGTGGCAAATTTTTGTAAACTCGTGAATATTACGGGTTTTAGAAATTGAAATGGAAAATTGTCGAAGTCGACTACCACCCAGATTTTCCAAAAAAATTGGTTGATAGTTCATTTGTATGGGTCGGTTTGCCTACTATTTACACTTTAAAATGAACTTACGCATGTATTTTGAGAACGTTTTGAATCAAATTTCACTCATATTTTCCAAGGTATAATATTATACATATTGCCAAGGCATAATACATATACATTGACCATCCAAGTTACTAACCAAAATATTTATTATCCCATTTTTTAGTTTATCGATAAAGTGGGCACAACCAATCAAATTTTCATGATGATGAACCTAGTATAACTCATCTTTCATCCAAGTATTGTTTTTATAATGCCTTCTTTTCCCTTTGTGTCAGATTTCAAGGTTCCCTTAGCATTTTTCATGTTTTATGTTAGATGCTTCCCACCCCCAAAAACCCAACACACTATGCAACCTTTCGTGTTTTAGGTTCCGAGTGAATTAGAACATCTCACCTTGAAAGCACATGCAATATGTCATGTGTTTTTCGAACCCAAAACTCAAAACATTGTAGCTTGTCGAATTTTATGTTTTTAGACATCGGAGCATGACATATGGATTGCATGATTTATATGTTCCTTACTTCCCAAACCTAATTTCCTACTACCTTCTGGATTCCTTTGAGTTAGGTTTCTGCAACCCGATTACATGCTTACATGAGGTGTCATGTGTAGTCAAACTTCTTCCCCCGAGTCAACACAATAAATCTTAGGGTGGAGTTGGTGTCCCACATGTGTCGGATTACATGTAATTAATGCAATTTAATTTATAAATAGGTGGGATTTCCACATCATTTGTACTTTGTAAGTTGTCCGTAATTTGGATTTCCTTCCTGCTTTCACGTTGCACAAACCCGATTGGAATTTTCTTGGCATTTTCAGTCCATTTTCTTGGGTTTCTCCTTCTAGTTCATATTTTTGTAAGTATTTATCCTTCTTGATAAGTTACATTTGCATTTTTGGTGTTTTTATATCATTTTTCTTCGGATTGAGGGGTCATTTTTAGTTTTCTCAAATTATTTTACTCCTCTCTTGTCTATTGTTGCAAAGGTTTTTACCTTAGTAAGTGTGAACCTTTTTAGGTTTTAAACTTACTCTTTATAGTAAGAACTTCACAAAAAATCATATGAAATAAATTACTTAGTGATTCATAACTCAAAATGCATTTCAGGATTCTTCCTTGTTGAATCAAGTCAAAACCTCAACAATGTATAATAAATATTTAGGTATTGAGAAAGTATGATTCCCCAATGGTTTATCAAATTTCCCCTCGTGCCAAAAATTCACTTTTTCCGACGTGAGTTTTAGGTTTCGAGAGGGTGTCGAGTAGGATCAAAAACTAGATATTCTATCAAATATCTCAAGGTGTTAAGCAAGGATCAAACCACGACTAGTTTGTCATATTTCCTAGGTTGTTCAACAAGGTATTTTTAAGAGTTTCTTAGAATGTTTAAGGGTGTATCACAAAGGTTAAAACCAAAACTTCTCCTAGATGTTTTTAGAAGGATTTTCAGATATTTTTCTTCAATCCTCCATGTTTGATTCGTTTAAAGGAAAATGTAAAAGGACTCATCTAAGAAATTGAAATCCAAATATCAAGGACTCAAGCCTTTCTCTAATATTGATTCTAATATCGATATTAGAGACACAGAGAATCGATAATATTGATAAGGAACAATTTTGGAGAAGAGTGTAGAGTTCCTCTCGAGAATGCATGGATTTTTGTATTTGTAATAGTGGATTAACTCTCATTGTAGCTTCCTAATTTTCACTTAATGTCTAGAGTTCATCCTTGTATGTACCAATCATTATGAATCAGAACAAATATTGTTCAAAATAAAGTTTGGGGAAGTTGTGATCAAGATGGAAACTGATTATTTTTATGATCTCCTCAAAATTCCTAATTTCACCTTGTATGTCAAGACATATCCTTAAAAGTCTCAACAAGCTTGGGATGTAAGTATGGATGATTATATCAAGCATGTTAATAAGAAATACTTGTTGAAACCCAAGCCTTCGTGTCAAGGTTTCCTAATATGGTACCCCAAAGTGATTTTATCCTAGAGATTGGTGACATTATTATACTTCTCAGTAGAGTGTTTGGACTTCCTAAGGCTAGATATTTCTAATATTGGATGTACCAATTCCTCACCATCATATGGAAAAATGAACAATTCTTTGACTAGGGTAGATACATTAATGATACAATTGACAACTAGATGATGGAGGTATTAACCACTAGCCTATGATGCAATGGAAATGAGGTTTTATATGGTATTGGACACAGTAGGGTCCAAGCCTTTTAACTATGTTTACAAGTACTACCCCCAATTTTCTATAAAGGGAATTCAAACTCATTTTCAAAGAGTTGATGATGATTTCTTATATAATATCATTTGTAGATTAGATCACAACCTCTCTACGAAAAGGGTCATCAATGCTTACTAGAATGAGGTATCTCATTAGGGTTACATAGTTTAATAGTTTCATAAGTTAACCTATCTTCATGTTGGAGCATTCCAAGGTTCTCCAACTCACCTCCCTCAATTCCTAAGTGACAAATGGATTATTATGTAGTTATTTAGACAATTGTTGGATCTTCACAAGTTCCAACAAAGAAATCACAAGGTAGGAATCCTTTTTCCTATATCCATCAAGAGGTATACTTACACTTTTGTGGTCAAAGACAAAAATTTTGGCATCGAAATGTAAGAATAAATTAATAATTTAATGCCTATAAGACTAATTCTTGACTACCATGGTGTTCTCAAGGTCTACAAAACACTGTAATTTCATGTGTCAGACTTGGAATATATTTGGGCTGATTACATGGATGAGGTGGTCGTCAGGCTAAAGGATAACAACAGACTAATCTTGGATGAGATTATAACTTCAAATCTCACCGATGTTCTAGATGAAGCATTCGATGATGGAAACATCGTAGAACCATGTACAAGAAAATGGATGGTGATAATGTGGGTTTCCCTCAAATTGATTTTTTGGTCAAAGAATCCACATCCATTCAAGATAGAGTCTCCCAAATCATCCTTAATACCAACCCATGGTTGTACTCCTAGGGAATTCAACAAAAGGATCCCCGCCTTCCCAACGTTGTTAGTCACTTCGTATCGAGAGGTGGGTCCATCTCATGGAGAAAAAGATAAAAGTGAGGATTCTACAAAGAAATTGAAGTTCAATTTTTATAGTAGTGGAACCAAACCTCCTCATCTTTCATCTGTTGTCCCCACTTCACCTATTGTTTTGATTAACTCGCCTCTCCCTCGCATATGCAGAAGCACCAATAAACATCATGGTCGAGTCATCATGTTTCCTCTTCTCCCCTCATCACTCACGTAATCACCATTATTACCTAGTATCCTCGAGTAACTCTTTCACCACATCCCCTCCTTGTGTTTCCTCCCCTCACCTTTCCTCTTCTCCTCTACATTCTACCTTGTAGATCTCATCTATCTCTACATTTATTGCTCTTTTCCCACTTCTTCACCTCAATTTCCTTCATTTCTTCTCATATCTCTCATGGTGATCATTTTATCATCCCTTTCTCCTCTCGAGGTGTAATAGGTATGACCTTGGGTTCCTCCCATGTGACCCATCTTCAATATTCTATCGTTTCTCCAGTTTCCATGCCTTATCCACCTCCCATCTCTTCTACCATGGTCACAAATATTATTTCCACTCCCCCTTATTTGGTAACTACTTTTCTCACTCTTCCAAGTTCCACTCTAATGATTAATTTTCCTCCCCCAAAGATACCCTCTTCCTCGGTTCCCTCTTAGTCGGCTAGCCAAACTCGAGGAAAAGAAATATGGTTGTTCCTCTTGAGGATTTTGACTTGATTCACTAAAACCTACACCTTCACACTCATACAAGAAACTAAAGACCATTTCACATATCATTTTTGATGCATCCAGTCAAATGTTTGTAGAGATTTTTGTACCTAATGCTAACAAAACAAAGGAGGCCATTACAACCTCAAATTATTTAAATCATTAAAGTAGCATTTGGGAAGGTTACCACTGAAGGTTCTCAAGAAGACACGTAGGTTTTCATGGACAATTTTTTTAATAAAGTTAGGGAAACCAAAGCTTAAAAGGAATAACTAAAGGAAAAGGTTGAACAACTAACAAATATTCTCGTCAAGCTCTCCAGCCCACATAGATCCATATCCCATCTCTTATTCCACTTAACTTCACTTCTCCTTTACTGCTGAAATGGGGAAGACTGGTCATGAAGGTACAATAGTGGACACATGAAGGTATAATCACAGACGTTGTAGATACCTAAAATGATAAATAGAAGGCAAGGCTAGATGTTGATAAAATGAAAGTGAACTCTTGGAAGAAATTTATAATTGGAAGTTGACATTGGAAGCTCTTAGCGAGCTTAAAAATGTTATCTCCCACATATATCTTGGAGAGGAAATTTTTGATAACATGGATAAACATTTTGAATTCTAAAAGGCTATTGACTTCAGAGTCAATATTCTTTAGGAATCCTATGATAAGATTCAACAATCTAGGGAGAGGGCCATTGATGCCACTAATGACATTGACAGGAGCTAGAAAATATCCTTAAAAAAATTAGATGACAATTTGAATATTTTTCTTGTAGATGATCTCTTAAATGGATTTAAGGATTTGGTTGAAAAGGAGTCCTTAGTAGGGGAATATTTCAATTTGGGGGCCATTGAAAATTTAATTTTATGTGAAAATATCCTGAGAAATTTGTCCAAATTTATCAAGAAATATCATAAGTTTCCATGAAAGATGGTAAATGTGTTTGAAACTTGATATGTGTTGAACTGATACTCCTATGGACTAGATGATAACGAAACGTAAGATATGACCTAGAAGTTCCATAAATTTCATCATAAACAAGTTGAGCCCAAAGAAGAAAAGGGAAAATTTGATTAATAGTTTGATCTAGTCATTTTATTTTGACATCAGACATGTCTTTTTTTGCAATGTTGAAACATATTTTGGAATGTTTCCCCTTTTCTCTCCTCCCCTTCTCTATAAATCTAAGGAGACGAAACATTGTAAAGGGTTGGATATTTTTGCAACATAATATAGATCTTGGAGTTGGAAAGAAAAAAAAACTTTGTGTTTTCTATTTTGATATGAATGATATAAGAGAATATGTAACAAAATTTGTTTCGTGTTATATCTTCTTCATTTAAGGTATTTTTCCTATGTTCAATGCATTACATGGTTCTTTAATTCCAATATATTTTTAATTGTATCTTTAGCAAATTATTACTCTTTAATCTCATTTTTTTATCTTTCAATCTTTGTTTTCCTAAGAGAAATCACGTTCCCATGTATTATTTTCTCACACTTCTAATTTATTACCATTGCATTTCTTCTTCTATTCTTATCTTCATTCTTATTTATAAAGAATAAACCTATTGGGATGAGATCCCAACCAAAAATGGTTAGAGTAGTGTGAATATTGTAAATGTTCTCTGGTGTGGTTAGATTAGTAATAAACAAGGTGCCTCCCTTATATTTGAGGAGGGACTTTGACCCACTTGTTATGATTTAACCTCGTATTTTGTCTCTGACAAAATATCCAACCAATAAGACGCACGTCTCTTATTTTCGTGACATAGATGACCATCCAACCTTTTCATCCACCTGTGTCATCCAACCTCTTCTGTGAATCTGCGCATATAACTCCCATCTGTCTAACTTCAATCCATACCATCCCTATTTTTCCAACCCCTAACCTATCTCGAACCCTTTTTTCCAACCCCTTACCCATCCCACCCTTGTTTGTCCAACCCTTGGCCCATCCTACCCTTGTCGTGTGATACATTGTTTGCCAACCCTTTACCATGAAGGATTGTAGTGTCCAACCCTATAGTTGTCTATCAACAGTCAATATATGTGACATATCCATGGATTCTGGAAAACATGGTAAGAAGGTTACTGCTTAGTTCAAAAAAAAGTAACACGACATTATTTGGTTATTTTTTCCAGATCCTGAAAAAAAAAAAAATTTGTTTTCGAATATACATAAAATATAGGTATGTACTATCTACTAATTTATATAATTTTATTATTATATTTTCCATATTGTATGTTTCTTGTACTCCTCTTTATTAAATTGAGTCTTTACTCTTTGTACTCTTGTTTATTTAGTTGTATTAATTATATAAATAATTAATACTATATTTATGTAACACTTTTATATGCAGACATTTCTCAAAAACATTAAAAACTAATATTTTTTGAGATGATATTATTGATGAATTTTGTTCCCTTGATGACATCGAACTAGGATAAGACACATCAAATTCTCATCTAAAACCAACTTCAAGGAAACTTCTACTCTAATCTCTTTTTCTAGAAAAAGGATATGTGACGATCAAGATATTTCTTATCATAACATACTTAAAAGAAGACCTAGATGCATAAGTTGAAGAAAGTAATAAAAATATGAGAGAAGAAATATGACTAACTGGAAAATAGGAAGGACTTTCAGGTTTGACTAGGCAGCCAAATATCCTTCTATTGAATCTGTGGAGCTAAAAATAGTAATAATATTCCAACTCAATGTCGATGTAAAATATGTAGTTGGAAACAAGGGAAAGATCATATAATGCAACTCAAATTAGACACCATTGAAAAACACTACGGGAAAATATATATTTCACAAAAGCAAAAGGATGGGTGCATAGTAAGATCTCATAAATGGAAAAATGTAAAATATTTCTTGCATGTAAAGTATGCGAAGATTATGAAAAAGAAAAAACTTTTTTGATAAATATAAATGAAAAAGGTGACACAATTGCAACAAAATTAGGCAAAACTATATAGATTTAAATGTTTTCCCAAATTATTCAATTTGCTACGGTATTCCATATATTGAAAAAGGGAAGACCCATTTCAGATTTCTCAAATAATTAAATTTTGTATCAGTTATTTTCTTATATAATGTTCCACAATCACATTGGTCGATATTAGTGGTTAGAAATTACTAAATGTCTTTCTCTCGTGGAAAATGAGGATTTGAAATACGCTATTAAAATTGCAAATTTTATTTCGCTTTCAATTGATGAAATCCTAAAAGTAGAAAATAATTCATGGATTTGTATTCATGTTTATACTTTTGCAAATGAAGTAAGAAATCCCCATCTCTTAGCTATTCATAAAATGAGTTAAAACTACAATTCTAAAAACCTTTACGAATTCTTGTTGTCAATTTTATAGGATATAACATATAAGGATGATTTTTCCATTGCCACAAATTTAGTTTGTGTTCGAACTAATGGTGTTGTAGTAATGTAGGGGGCATAAATGGTCTATGTGTTAGACTACAAAAATAGTTGCACTATATATGATTTTAATTCATTGCATGGCTCACAAAATGAATCTAGCATATAAAATTGTGAGCACATTCAAAAGTGTTGCTAGAGTGGAGGAGCTCATCCGTGACTTGCATGCATATTATTCAAGTAGTCCAAAAATATTTTTAGAATTTCATAAATTTGTAATTGGATTGATAGATGGGAAAAAGATTCTTAAATATGTAGATACCAAATGGATTTCCATGTATGATCTTACTTATATAATATTTGAATAATATCCTTCATTGATAGGTTTTATGTATAAATACGTAGGGAAGTAGATAAAGCTAAATATTTGTTGTACCATCTGACAGATATTGAAAATTTACTTACATTATGTGGTATTTTTCCAATGTTGAATGAGCTCAATGTTTTGACAAAACATGCACAAGAGCGTTCCATCTACATTAATGACTTCATACAACTGAGAAAACATGTATGCATGAGTCTAGATAATTTATATTTGTCAAATGGAAGTTTTCAAGGACCTATTTTTGAAATTTGGAATACATTAACTGACCTTAAGAATCCAAGCTACTACTTAAAATTTAATATAAATGATCATTTGTGTATAACAATTCATGGGAAAGAGATACCACTTCACACTTTTCAAAGAAGAGTAGATTTGGTTGGATCGAGTTGAAGAAGTAAGAGTGACACACAATTTATATGAAACAATATTATGTGACACATGAAATAAATTGAAAAATATTTATCAATCTTTATCTATGGAGATCTAGGAACGATTTTTTTAAAATATATTACTTAAAGCAATGGGTGTTATCAATCCACTATTTTGTAATGGAGTTCGGGTATTACATAAACGTCCATCAATAATTTATTTATGAAATACATTAATAGTCTAATGGAACATTTTTGTAAGCGTGAAGAGATAAACGAGTGTTGTAGTTGAAGGTATTTTGTAAAATAATTTACTAAGTTTTCAATCATAACATTTTTCCATTACTATGCTAGAGTAATTTCATTTTTATATGAGCGATAGAAAATGGTTCCATTAAAAGGCTTTGGAAGAAGCTTTATTCAAGAAGTATTTTATGAGATGATTTCAGCAAGTATTTTTGACTATATGAACTATGCCAAACTATGATCCTAAGATATGTTGAAGATGAGAGAGTATTTAGTGCATTATCCTTCATAAAATCAAAATTTCATAATATATTGGATAGAAATTTAGAAAGTTATCTGAGATTTTATGTATCCAATTATTATGTGGAAAAATTTCCTTATGAGAGAGAACTTGCATTATGGAATTCACTCATAAAAAGAAGAGGAGCAGGTTACATTGTGACTAATGCAAGGGATCCGAACATATCCACCGAACACACTTCCACTTTAGTAGAATTTGTTGGCACTTGTGAAGAATGGGTTACTCCAGCATTGTTTCAATTTCTAGAGTCTTAATTTCGTGTCTACATTCTTAACACTATTGACAAAATCATTTGATTATTTATATATTTCATATCAATTAAGTATCAACTGGTCTTACTGTTGTCACTTGGATCACACACCTGTTGAATCATCGAGTGATCCAATGAAACATGGGAACATCCCCAAGTTATGGGACCTTGGCTCCTTGGGATGAACCTATGGAGAATGCTAGATTCCTACTAAACTACATGCATCTGATGTAAGATCAAGGTGCAGAACTAAAAAACTTTAAAGAAAATATAATCTATCTCTATCTTGGGGATAAAGGGATAGAAAGATAGTTAAAATTTAGAAAAGTGGTGATGCACTAAAATTTTATGGAACAAAAATATCTACTTCATATACATAGAGTAATATTGCAGAACAATATATCACATGCACATCTCCTAATAATCCATCCCAATCAACTTTGCACAAAATGGGTAAAAAATTAGTAATGAAGGGATTTGATAATTTCCACAACTGAAATAGTAAAAATTACACACCACAAGTTACAGATTAATTGAAAAATATAATTGATATAAAGGTAATATAATCCACACATACAAGGAATTAAATCATTCACAAGTATTAACCAAATTATCAAAGTACACAATACATCAAATATTCAAAGGAAAAATATTGTTTTGAATATAAAAAGGCTTAAAGTTTGTATCTTGGCTCCCCAAAATGATAGAAACTCCTCACAAATAAGATCTAAAAGTATTTTAAAACATAATTCATCCTCCTATATATAGAATAAGAGGATTGAGAAATTATAGCTTTGCCCCTTAATTAATACATCCTAAAAATAGATTACATTTATGCTTAGGAACAATCTCTCATGAAAATAGAAAAATAGTTACACGGGTTTGACTATCAAACCCTATAACTTCCATCGGTTCAGCAACTTGGAGACTATTCAACAATGGCTGTCATGCCTAGCTAGGACTGGCACCACCCATTTCTTGATCTGAATCTCCTTGTTATCTTCTTTTCAGCTACCCCGTGCTTGAAATCAACAAAAAGCTTGATAATTCCTTGAACCTATTCATCCTCAGGTCCACATGTGTAGCGGCTTAGAATTTTTGTTGACTCAGTTTCCCTTGTTACTTTAGCTAGAAATATTTTAGTCTTGTTTATCACCTTCTTGAGCTGACTCAGGAAGTTTTGGTAAGATACCAACCTATAAATAGAGTCAAGACTAAAATACTTCATTACATCATCATCTTGATTTACCAAACTCTTAAAATGAGCAATAATCTGATCAATTGGAAGAACATCAACATTTTTGTCTAGGAATTTGTAATTTATATTGTCGAATTCTTCCATAATGTCATTCAAACCATCCACTGCTTCAACTCGTTTATCTTCCAATTTTGACATGAGCTCCTACAATATCCAAAATCTGAATTCCATTTCTTCCTTAAATTCAAAAGGTTTTGAAACATCATAAATAAATCCTTCCTTTAAAATCAGATATGAGTTGACATTTCTGATTTCCTTCCACTTTTTAAGAGGAAGCTCCAAGTTATCACTCTCCTCAGTAAGGAGTTCATTCGTCTTTAAAATGGAAACCTCTTCATCATAAAATTCACTATACAAATCACAAACAATTTTAATTAATGGGTCTGCCTCTTGAATTAGGTTTTCCATCCACCCCTACTTCTCTTCCATTTTTTCCAATTTTTTCTATCATATAGAAAGATGTATTATCAAATCTCGGAGGAATAATGAGAGTGGTGGTTTGGACGGGTTGCGTGATCTTAGTCAAAACGGAAGTTAGCTGCTCAAATTTTCCCTTAAGCTCATCCTTAGTTACTTTATCCTTATCATATTTGTCTAGAAAATTACCCAAGGCCACCTAAACATCTTGCTTCACTCCTTCATGGGTGGATTTTCTAAGAGAAAACTGAAAAATATGATAATCATTACTTTTATTGTCTCCTTAATTTTCCCCACAATTGGAGTAGTTATCTCAACAAATATTTCCCCTATTTGGTCAACCGATAGGTTAGAAACAACTCTTGGTCACTTGGCTTGTCTTCAGGGGTTAGATCTAGAACACTCAAATCGAGAACATCATGATAGAAACGCATTTCTTATATTTTGGTGTTTTCCTATGCAACCACATAGGAATAGAAGAAGATGGTTTAAAAGACAATATAGGCATTGATGTAGCGGTAATTTGTGTTATTGATATGACTCGGGAATCATTCATAGTCAATGAAATTTAGAATGATGTGGTGATAATGGAGGGTGGAGTGGAAAGGATGGGCTTAGGTACAGGTGAAACAGAAGTGGAAATGGGAAGAGATTGTTTGGAAATAGGGGTTCCAAAATGAGATCCTAACCCCAAAATATATCTAGTTGAAAGATTTGGAAGGGAAGAGAACACATGGGAAATAGAGGGAGATGTGGGAGAAGTGGGATTATAGTAAATGGATGACATGGAAGACATGGTCAAAGGAAGAGTGAGAGATGGAAGGGAAAGAGGAACCGAGGATGGTGAAGATGGAAAAGATGAGGAGAGGGGTGACTACGACACTTGAGGTATTTGAGGGGAAACACTTAGGTCAATGACCTCAGTTGATTACACTTTGGGAGATGCATCTCCCTTTGTAGAAACTCCAGAAGAGGATCTTGAACCTCCAACAATGAAAGAAATCTTACGAGGCCTTGAGATAGGTTTGGGAGTTGACCTCTTCCCTTTAGATGGAGTGATATGACCCACCATTGACTATGCTTGAATAAGCTCTATGGAAAGTTGCTCTGATGCTTTGGGCATAATTCCCAAAGTTATCAACCATTGGTAGGTCCGATTTAGAATGGGACCCACCCTTTCCTTTGTGTTTCTACATTCCTCAACTGACCAATCAATCCAAGGTAAAGGTTGATTCATGACATTGTTTTGATCATAAGCAGGATCTAAAACCTGGTTGTCATCATGTAGGCCCTCGGGGATGACCAAAATTCCATATTTGGTGACCTCTTGAAGGGTTAAAATTTCAAATTCTCTTTCCCTTACTGCATTCTCATCTCGGCAGTGGATCCAAATGTCCTCCAATTGAGGTATGTGAATACTAGTTGATCTTGTTTTCCTGAACTTGTCCCAAAGTAGTCAAAATTAGTGCATGGGTGGAATGTTTTCAGAGTCATCTGTGACATCCCCCTCAATATTTGTATCTTTATATGTAGAATCACACGTATATCTACCTATAGTTATGGGAAATTGGGCTCTTTATTTATGTCGATCATGTTGGATCTTGTGATAACTCAACAATGACGAACCAATTCCATTAGAACCCACTTGTTTGTTGGGCATCTTGGAAACTTGATAGGAGAGCCTATAATTCAGGTACTCTAAAAGTGCTTAGGAACTTCTTGAAACTCTGTATATAGATAGATACCTATAGATAGATAGTGAATGTTGGAAATCAGTATATAGATACCTCCCCACTCCCGTACTTCCTTCCAAGCTTCATCTGAAATTCTTTGGTTATATAAATATTTATCAAATAAGTACATGAGAACTGTGAAGAAGGAATCATTTACCCTCTAAAAATTCTTAGGACCTTCTTCCATTGTGAGTTGGGGATAATAATCTTATATTTGAATAGTGTTCCTAGATCCCTTTGGAGTAAATTTTGGATAATTTCTCATTCTTTCCACTTCGTACACAATGCATGAGGTCATGAAGAAGTTTCCTGAGGTTAACACATCTCCCAATTGAAAAAGATGTTATTTCTTATGTTTTCACCCAACCAAATATGGTCCTTGTTTATTTTGATGTGGAATGTAAATATACATCCACTCTTGGAACCCGTAACCCTTGGATGAAGAATCAAACATTTACTCTATTGAAAAAAAAAATTGGAATTCGGGGTGGAAGTGAATGCTTGGAGAACACCATGTAAAATCAACCTAGACTTCATAAATTCTAAAGCTGAAATTCTTAAATCAGGACTTAAACTCTATCAAACATCTCTAAAACTCTAAAATTCCAAACCTCTAAACTCCCAAAATAAGAAACCTCAAAAAATACGAAATGTAGAGTTCCCTAGTTAGAACTCCTGAAGTGTTGAAACCCAAACCTCGAACTCCCGACTTCCCGAACCTCTAAACTTAAAAAGTTTGAAGATCTTTTTCCCCAAATCATAGCTTCATTCCTACATCGAGTCTCAAACCCAAAATCCAAAAATATAAACTTATGCAAAAATCCCTACTCTCTGAAAAGTAGTTTTCTCTCAAAATATACCCTTCCTTCCTTTGTGTAAAGTACCTTAAAGTTTAGACTTTAAAATCATCAAAACAAATAAGAAAAAAAAAAAAGCCATGGTTTTAATTTTGAGAACAAAACCTATGAGGAACGTAGAGAAATGAAGAATGAAAGACAAGAAAGAAAATAACAGAAAAAGAGCCCCAAAAATGGAAATTAAAATAAAACTTGCAAAACTTACCCAAAATGATGAGAAAATCGTGAAAATAATGCTCTAAAAATTGCCTTGGGGGTACAGTTGGGGTGTAGAGATTTTTGGCATATCAGTGTACTAATTCGTCTAGTAAAAATGATAAGTAAAAACTTACATATTTATAGGAGGGTGAAAATTAATTACCATAGTCTAACATGTGTGAGGTGGTTGGGAATTTATTTCCCAGAAATTGGAATTTTGATGTCGGCATGGAAGATGCATGCAACATGCATTCCGTACTCTAAAGTATAAAATTCTGAAGTTTTCAAATGATGAAGGGGTTGGGTTTCTAAATTTGGGATTGGGTATGTAACTAATATGTAACTTTCACTTCGAACCCGAAGTCTAAAATTCTGAAGTTTTGAAATGGTGAAGGGGTTGGGTTTCTAAATTTGGGATCCGTATGCAACTAACATGTAACTTGCACTTTGGAACCCAAAGTCTAAAATTATGGTGTGGAATCGGACTTTGGAATTTGGGAGGGAAACTATGTATGAAATGCACTTGCAATTACGACTTACAGTTCTCAATTACGATGGGATCATACTTGACTCTAGAACTCAACGCTCATTTTGCATGCAAAATGCAGTCAACTTCCGAAATTTGAAATCTAGTGAAAAATGATGCTAAGGCAATTTTTGAAACAAAATTTCCAAAAATCTAAGGAATGGGAAAGGAAAAAATTTCAAGAAAATTTTAAAATCCCTCCCAAAGCAAGGGTAACTTGTAAAGTTAACATTTTTGGAAACCTCTCAAGGATTATTTTCTCGCTTAGAATTATTCTAATAGGCTTAAGCAATCCATTGGGAAAAAGATTCATAGACCTTGAAAATATTTAGAACAAAACACAAATAGGAAAACAAAACCAAGAAAAACAAAGAGAACCAAATAATGTGCAAAGCACTTGGAGGGAATAAATCTATACTAATATTGTACAAGTTGAAACCTTCTCAAAAACAAGTTTTGAGATGTATCTCATTCACAGGGATAAAGTGCTTCTGCATTGAGTCTGAATAGGCAAAATGAATTTTCCTCTTTACAGCTTATAATGATGTATGCCCCACTCCAGAGAGTGTAAAATTTTGCGTGCATTACTAGCTTGGCCTAGTCAACATCCCATTTGAGAACCAAATCTCCTTCTTGAAAAGTCTTATGAGAAGATTTCTTGTCAAAAGTCTTCTTCATTTGAGCCTGATGTTGCTCCAAAGTCTTCATATCTTTGCTCCTAGCTTCTTCCAATTCCATTAATTTAATAAATCTTACTGTCATAGGATCACTTTCCATAACTTCCAACTAATGTGCTAAATCCAAGGAGGTAAATTCCAAAGATAAAGGGATTTTTTCCTCCCTACCATATACAAGCATGAAAGAGGAATTCCCAATGGCCCTTTTAGGCCTGATCTTATCTTCCCATAAGGTAGTTTTCAATTGTGTATGCCAAGTGCATTTTTTATTCTCCATTTTCTATTTGATGATCCGTATGAGGTTATTATTGCTAGACTCAACCAAACCATTACCTTTCGGGTAATAGTTATATGAATTTTTCAAATACACTTCATTATTGACAACCCATTCACTAAGTTTCAAAAATAAGAAGTCCATGGCATTATCCGAAATGACTGTGAAAGGGACATCAAACCTTATCATTATACCTTATAATAAATCTAGAACATACTTCTCATTTCTTTCCTTCAATGATATAGCTTATGTCCACCAAGTGAAATAATTTGTTGATGTCAATACCCACTTATGTCCATCACTGGATAGAGGATTGATCATTCCAAAAAAATCCAACCCCCACTGAACAAAGGGATGATCTACCTAAATCGGATGGAGGGGAAGGGAAGCTAGCTTCTACTTCCCTATGAAAAAGGCACATTCTTTACATCTTCTCACCCACTGATGGGCATCCTTACACAAATATGACCAATAATAACCATCCCTCATGATCTTTGTAGTGGTGGTTCTTGATGAGAATTCTCCTCCCAACAAACTATTTTGGAATTCTCCCATTATTTTGTCCACTTATTCTGGTCCAATACATGAGAGAACGTCATTCGAGATCCCTATGAAAAATAACACCATCTACAAGAACGTAAGGAATGAACTGAAGTCGAAACTTTTCCTCTAAGTTCTATCCAAGTCAAGGGGATAATCTCCTAATAGAAGAAAATTCTTCATTTTTGATAGCCAATTGGTAGGAGTATCTTCTTGAGGATGATTATGAAGAACCATGTCTCCTTTTTCTCTTGATTCCAAATCAGCAAATGAGTTGTTAGTTTAATCCCTTTCCTTTGACTAGTTTGGTTACCTTAATATGTACGTCATACTCCATGAATTTGGTGATCCATCCAACTTGTTTCTCATTCATATCCTTATTCAATAGAAAATCATTTACTCTTGGATGTGACACCATCAACCGTATCTTGTTACTAGATCGCATATGTTTAAACTTATTTAACACTGGATAACATCACAAACATGTTTCTTGAAAAATGAGTAGTTGAGCTCATACTCTTTGTGGGATTGGCTAAAAAAAGAAATTGGTTGCTCTAGCATGTTATCATTTTGTTGCATGATAATTCTTGAAATACTTTCCTATCATGCAAAGGCATAGAGGATAAAATCTTTGTCATACCTAGGATTCACCAATGTAGGAGCCTAGGAAATAGTTGTCTTAATAGCTTCAAATCTTTCCTTCCCTTATTTTGTCTAGCTAAAGGGTATATTATTTTTCAACATGGTCATTAATGGTTTGGCCAAGGCTACAAACTGAGGTATAAACCTTATCACAAAGTTGATTGTCCCCAAGAAACTATGAATGCCCTTCTTATGTCATGGAAGGGAAAGAGCTATATTTTCATGAATCTATTCCGGTCAATAGAGATTCCTTCCACTTGGAAATAATATATCCTAATAATTTTCCTTTGTACACTGCAAAAATTCACTTCTTGGGGTTTAGTGAGACCCAAATTCCCCGCATTGCTTAAAATCCTTTACTAGATGGGCTATGTCATCTTCTACATGTTTGGAATATACCATTATGTTATAAAGATAAACAAGGATCATGTCATTTACCATCCCTTTGAAATCCATATCCATAGCTCGTTAGAAAGTAGCCCCAGTGTTGAATAACCCGGATGGAATTTTATCATAGGCATACGTTCCCCACTTTGTAGTAAAGAATGTTTTGAATTAATCGATTCTTTAACCAAAACTTTGTTATAGCTTGAATAATCATTAAGTAGCAAAAACATTTCTTCTCCTACCATTGTTTGGAGAATCTTCTCCATAAACAAAAGAGTGTAATGATCCTTGAGGGAGGCTCGAGTCAAATCTCTCAATTCCATGCATAGATGGATTTCTCCATTCTTTTTATAACCGAAACCAAATTAGCCACCCAAGAAGAATGTTTGATTGGGAAGATGATACTAGCTTCAATGAGCTTTGAAATCTCTTTCTTCATAAGTGGTTCGATCTTGGGGTTTACTAGCTTAGCATTTGGATTGATCTCAATAGTGTGTTGTGCCAACCTTGGAACAAAACCATGTCGGTATTCATAGCTCCATGTAAATATATCATTATATTCCTAACAAAGACTAACAAAATCTAGTTTTTCTTCCGGGAGGGGACTTTCCCAATTTTTAGAAACTTTTCCTCCATGACTCTGCCTACTCAAATCATCTTCCTTGATTATCATATTGGAATTTTTCCTTTAACTTGATCAACCAAATTGAATATTGATTCAAGAGTAACCAAACCCTTTGGAAATTTATTTTTTTTCAACTATATAATTTGATCATTGTACACTTCTGAATCTTAGATCGGTTATTCAAGGAGAAGTCAACTTCCTATTGTAGGAAAAGAATAATTTTCTTATCGTTATCAAAAACTTACCAAATTCCTACATTATCTGGTACTTCGGTCTAATAAGCATTTTAACAAACTTTTGTTCATCTTTTATGATATCAATAAGCACGTCATATTGTGATCCCACTATAGAAATCTTATCTCGCATCTTGGTTTTGATTCCTAGGAACCGCATGGATTCCAAAGGCTTCAAATTTCTCCATCAAAACCCATACTCCATTTTTGTATAACTTTAAGAGATCCTTTTTGACACACATTGGGATCTTATCGATGCATGACAAGATCCCTATCTCCAAAATGGCTAATGTTTTGATTCCTTTTTTCTGAGCCAACTGGATTCCTTGTACTAGTGCTTCATATTCAGCCACATTTTTAGAGCAATCGAATCAAGTCGGAAAGATGATAAATATTTATCACCTTGTGGAGAAATAAACATGACACCGGTGGTGATCTATTCCTTCTTCTTGAGCCATCAAAAAGATTTGTCAAATTTCTTCAAGGTTATCTTAGGTTTTAAGAGTTGGGGTCTAACTATTCCCTCTTCATGAATACAATAGGTGCATAACCCAATTTCTTCTAACACCAAAAATGAGATTATTCTACAACCAATGCTTCATCGTATGGTTCAAATTTATTTCTCATGCTTACATCCTCAAATACAATATCGGGTACTTATTCCACAATAGTATTAGACTCATGATATATAATTTCTTCTACTTCATCATATATGTTATAATTCACATTGATGGTGCTAGCAATATAAAGTTCAACATGATTTTGACAAATTGGTTCTACCCTTATAGTTACTTTGGTCCCATACCTAGTCCTGAGGAGCATGTGAGACCAATCAATAAATAAATACCCACCCATTTTTACAATGAAGTCTCTAGATAGACATATGGTAAAGAAAGGTAGAAGATCAATTACTGATATGTCCTATGTAAATGAAAAGCTTGGACATGCATGAATAGTAATATTAAGATCCTTGATAACCCCAATAGTTTGAACCAATGTGCCTTCCAACTAAACAACTCCCTGGATACTAGCGTATATTGAATACCCAACAAATATGTAATCTATTTAGGCATTATGGAGCTACTAGAACCAGAATCAATCATACATTTATGTACAAGTACTTATCAATGATCAAATAAATGTAAAATGGTGGTGGCTTATTAGTTTTAGTAGCATTTTTACTTTTCATTAGCACAAGCTAGTAGCGAGTTGATGTCCCCCTGTTTGGTCGATTCACTAGGTGTACCCAAAATTTAGAGATTCCTACAATGATTTCTCTAAGAAGGAATTGAAAGTGTTTCCCACATGGTGACATTTAAGTTGGTCTTCTTCATTTTTTTGATAATACTAAAAGGGATACTTCCTACCTTTCCAAGATTCCTTTGAGCATTGACATCTTCTTTTGGAAAATGAGCATTTGGTATAGTAACATTAGAGGAATTCTCTTTCCTTGCGATCTGATTAGCTTTGTGTTTTTGGGAACTTCTTCCTCATGCCTTTATTCGCAACTACTAGCAAACAAGGTTAAGAAGTGTATGATTGATCATCCTTTGGTAGCTATACCTCTAATGCTCTCTTTCTTGACCGATTATTGGGAGTCACGACGTAGATTCAATATTAAACCCACAAAAATATTCCTCTTAGAAATTTAATAAGGTAGTATCTCCCAATGTCTGTGACTAATCAACAACCTCTTGCAAATATGTATCATCTATTTGTTCTGCAAGTGTATATATGCTCTAAACCATAAGGGTTTGACCAAGCACTCCATTGGGGTATATATTTTTACTATGGGGTTGAGAGCATGGACAACACCATTTGTAATCCTAGACCAAGTTGTTTTGTACGGGAGAAGGGATCTAGAGGAATTAGCGATAAAGGGAGCCTTAAAATTCAAGGGTTTAACATTAGAAAGTTGGTGTTGATCTCCCAATGTATGTGACTGATCAGCAACCTCTTGTGAATATGTGTCATCTATTTGTTCTGCAAGTGTAGATATGCTCTAGACCATAAGGGTTTGACTAAACACTCCATTGGGGTATATATTTTTATTATGGGTTTGAGAGCATGGACAACACCATTTGTAATCCTAGACCAAGTTGTTTTATACAAGGAGAAGGGCTCTAGAGGAATTAGCAGCAAAGGGCCTTAACATTCAAGGGTTTAACATTGGAAACTTGGTTTTGATCTTGGTTATTATTCTGAAAGGGTTGTCTGTCATTGGATTGATATTGATGATTCTCGGTTGATAAGGATAAGCATATTGGGACTGTTTCCTCTTAAGAGTTACCAATTTATTTCCAAATGTTTGAAGAAATGATTTAACCTCATGAAGATCATTTGATGGTGAAGATGTAGATGGAGTTGGTTGACTAGGCACATGAGGAAGAGGAGTAATAGTTGGTTGATTAGTGGGGAATTCGGGATACAAAGGCATTGGTGGTCTTGGGGCTATTTTCCCAACTTGGATCAAGCAATTTTTAGCTCTTATGGAAATATCATAGGCATCGGGACAATGTTTCTCCACCCATCGACTGAATCATGACTATGACATTATTGTTCAAAGCCCTTAAATAGTATAAAAATGTGTTAGTCGAGGAAGCATTTATCAATATTGGGATCCTGTTCCAATTTTTCTAGAATTAGAAATTGAAATCTCCAACGTAATCTTAAAGATATCTCTTTATTGTGGTTAATTGTTCCATGAGTGAAAAGTAATCACTCTTATCCTCAAACTTGTTTGTAAATATTCTTTCCTAACTCGTCCTAGTTGCGCACAATGCTAGCATCCAACCCACAAAACCACTAAAGTGATTTTCCCTTAAAGGAAATAGAAATAAGCCAAACTCCAACATTGTCCTTAGTGACATTTTGAACTATATATATGCTAAGCGACATCTTGAATGTGTTCAATGGGAGTGATACTTGTCTCCCCTATATATAAGGGTGGATTCTTAAGTGTGATTGTGGGCATAACATCACGTTGAGCTAGTGCAAGATGATTGCTGCCATTAGAAGTAGGGAAAGCTTGAGATCGTACTAATTCCATAGTGGTAAGTGGTTGATTTTATCTTGGTGGAGGGAACCTTCCAAAAGGAGGTGTAGAATGACCTCTACAAGATGATGACAAAGCTTCACCTTTTCTTCTCCTTGGAGGAGAAAAAGACAATTCAATATACCATTGACCTCCTTTCTTTGAAGAATCACTTGTCTAAATTATTCGCATAAGTTAACGCACTAAATCTTGAAATCTAGAGATGTAGAGTCACCAGGTACCCTAATTTATGTAAATTTTAAGAGAAGTACCAACTCTTAGTGGTCCCACCGGGCATGCCAAAAATTGTTGTCAATTGGATCATGCACTCGTTGAATCATCAAATGATCTAGTGTAACATGGGAACATCCCCAAGGTGTGGGACCTTGGCTCCTTGGGATTAACCTCCAAAGAAGGTTGGTTTCCTATTAAACTACGTGCATCTTGTAGACACCAAAATTGGGTCACACTCCCTTTGGTACTCTTTTGAATAACCAACTTAAACTCTTCACATAACCATGACCCTTATACCCCACATTAATATTAATTTAATTATTTACAATTAAATTAATACCCATCCTCACCCCATTTATTAATTTAATTTAGTTACTTTAATTAAATGGATGCACACCTCACCTAGACACCTCAAGATAGGCATATTCATAACATGTTTCCATAAATGAATAAGACTTAGTTCAACCCTTAAAATCAATGCCTATTGTTCCTCTAACCACCTTCCCACTCATAAAAATATAACGTCCATTCTGATCTGTGAATAAATAGACAAGCCAAACCTAAATGATGGAAGATCTATCATTTTTAGTAAACCTAGAGAATCTCACCTTAACTGACAACGGTCATCCCTAAATCGACACTGGTCAACCAAAAACCGTCATTGGTTACCATATAACCATTTTGGTAACCCTATTTGAGAGGTTGGCAAAATTCTCGAATTTTTGGGAGTAAAAGAGATCTGCATGCAAGCAAGAACCAGAGCTCTTTCACACATCCAAGCAGCCATAGCCAACATCGAGACAGATCCAAAGGTATTGATCTCACGGGAGCATTTTGGGAAGCACAATTGCGGAACCAAGCTCCATCCCACCAATTAATCATCACCACCACATAGCCATTAGACCTACAACACTAGTAAGTACGTTTATCACTGTTTTATTTCATCCTTGTCTGTTTTAAAGGTTTTTGTCATCTCTGTTGTCATTTTCTACTTGCATTCCCTTTCCCCCAATATTCCTCTTTCTGTAAACTCAACCATTCCTCCACCCACACCATAAAACCACCTATACCTAACCTCTACATATCTTTGAGTGTTCCTAAGATCCTTATATACCTCGTCATGCCCTCTATCATCTTTTCCTGACCTCAACTCAAACCCCACCACCAGATCTTATTGAGTTTTATCAGCCCCTTACCGACGCCTGTTACCCATAACCATTGTCGATTCTTCCTAACCATGGTCGGTCATACCCAACCGACGCCGGTCACTATTCCTACCAACACTGTGTAAACCAATAACCAACCTACCTACCAAAACAACCCAAACACCATACCCAACCCTGCTAAGACCACTGCGTGACTGCAAACCAACCAACAACTCCTGCAACCTGACTCAAGACCTTGAACCACATAGTTTTTAGTATTTAATTGGATCGATGCTGATAGTGATCTAAGGTACCCAAATCGAAATACTATCACTAGATTTGCTTATGTACGTATTTCGGTTATTTTATAAAAACAATGGGTTAACATCATTGTAGGAAGTATCACACTTCTGGATCTAGCATACGCTAGGCGTCCACTTTCATGTATTATTTAACTCTTCTTTGGTGGTCTTGTTTTCTATTTCAAGTAGTTCCTCCTAGCCAAAAGGAAGTTCTCACAGTTAGCATCGGATCGAGAAGTCAGAATGTGTGCATCAACCTCCAACTAACCAACATAATAGGTATTCCTCCTCACCCATAATATTATATGTTTTTTCACATTCAAAATGTAAAGAAAACTATGAAACATTTTGCACTCTTTGTAGGGACCCATCGGGTTATGTTGCATTTATTCATTCTTAGGTGAAACTTATGTGTTTGTTTTCCTTCAAAAAGCTTACACATTAATTTTTCTTCTCTGGAATCATTCTTCCTCTCTTTTTTAATCTAAAATCAATCATTTTTTGGTGCTTTAAAATAACATTTTCTTTTTTTTCTTTCTGCATTGCATTAGTGAAAGAGCATTCCTCTTCCTATTCATCACTTGCTACATCGAAAATAATATTTTGATTTGGGTTTTTAAAACACTTGCATTGCATTCCAATTTGCTTTGTATTTCTTAGTTCACATTAAAATGAGGGCAACCTATATGCTAGAAGTCATGCCCAGCTAATGGTTGACACAATTGAACCGTAGAAAGCACTCTCTTTCTTCTTCTACCAAACTGCACAAATTTGAATATACACATTTTCTTAAACGACATCTTACCTAGGAACACCTGTCAACGATCACATGATCAGAGGATTGGCAAGTACTCCCCAGCTAGTTATCTCTGTCTAGTCACCTATCAGAGAGCACCCCCCACCCAGCCATAACATAACCTGAAACCTCACCTTTTAGATATCCTTCTTCGTAGGATGCCTTCCCAACAAAAATTCTATTTTGAATTCACATGGTCAGTTCTAAATAGCATAAGCTAAAAAAACATAAGAAAATCACTTTTAGGATCATGTTTTTCTTAGCATTCCTCTTGACTTGTGTTTTGAGGTGTGAGACTATGAATCTACATTGTTCTTCTTCCTTGCACACTCCACCATCGTAGTTGGAGTATTTTGAGTTTTTTTGAGTGCACAGGGCCCCATCTTCATGTTCTCATATTTCTAAGTTTTGATTCTTCACCAAATTTAATTCACAAAGCCTAGTTTCTTCATTTCTCTCTCATTTAACAAGAACTCGGTGTCGAGTCTAGTGATCATTATTGGTTCACATCTCAAGACGTCAATTAAACCTAACCGATGTCAGCTTTTGGATTTCTAGTTATTTTTCTTGGAATAGCTTTCATCACTCCTTCGCTCGTTTTTTTGACCCTCATGGCACCATCCTATTCCCCTTCGTTGATATTTCTATCATACACAGTTTCCCCATTACACATTCATCAATCATGTTTCACTTTACTGAAATTATTATTTTTCCACATTAATCGGAATCAATTGTTGTGGTGACATCGATTCCCCATTAACCATCATCGGTCATCCCGATCGTTGAGTGTCTGTTTTTGGTTTTCAAAATTCAAACCTTGACCAAATTCACCCTCTTAGCCTCATTTTTTTTCCTGTCCTCGTTATTTTTGTGTCATTTACAAAATACTGTCTTATCTAGTCAACACTTATTCACATGGTGTTGACTCACAGCCAAACTAACGCTCTTATATTCCATGTCACTCATCAATCAATCCCACCTAGTCCTTCACCACATTCTATCTTGTCACACATGGATCCAACCCCGCCTACCACCATTGCTACAGGCGACGAGGATTTCACATGAATCCTTGATCATAATCCCGTAACCTTACAATTCTACCTTTCTCACTCTTTCACTTAGGGTTCCTTAGGTCAGTTGATATATGGAATTCCCGTATCCATCTCTCCTACCCTTATCCCCACTTTTACATCAGCCCCTACTATTTCGGTGTTACCTTCACCTACTTTACTCCCAGTGGTTTCACCGCTAGGCCCCACACTTGCTTATGATTGCTACATCTGCAACATCAGTCGCACATGTAGTATTTGTTGTTCCTTCATTAACCACCCAGACCATAACCCCATCCATGCATATTATCTCACATATACCAATTACAACACAACCACCCATGGTGTCGGTGACCCCTACCCCATTCCGAATCTTTTCCTCTCCATCCCGTAGTCTCTGCCCCCAATTGCTACTAGAGTCACTTCGACTGCCCCACCTACATATACATATTATCAACAACCCCCTATCTTGTCTGTCATTCATTCTAGGTATATGCCCTCCATGTCGGTCCCCCATTCTTAACCTTCCTATTTGGCATCACCATACACTAGAATTCCACCCACATCACATGTTCAACACCATCCCTCTTACACCACAGAGGCACCCTTCTATCACAACCTACTAATGACCTCATCAAATTGATGATGGAAAGGATCCAAACACTAGAAGCATCGATTTTCAGCTCACACAATTATCTCACCTACGATGAAATCTATAATGAGCCCATTCATCCATCCATTCCTATTCTCCCATACCCTGTACATTGGGAAATGCCAAAATTCAACCACTTCAATAGTAAAGAAGACCCACAAAAAAATTTATGGTCTTTCAAACGTGGGTGTTACACGATCGCTCATGATGATGCTTTACTCCTACGAGACCTTCCCGATGTCCCTCACAGACCCACATTAGACTAGCATAGTGGGCTACCTAGACATTCCATCTACTGGTTTAATCAAGTAGCCCAAGCCTTCTTAGACCACTTCTAAATCAACATTGTTAAGAAAGTCACCAGGTGATCTCTACACCACTCGACAAGTATGACGAAGATTCTATCACTTGAATTTGTCACTCGTTAGCACATCCTAATTAACCAGCTCACATTTCAATTACCTCAAACTAAGATTATATAGTTGTTTACTTAGGCTTATGCTAGACACATTTCACCAACCCTGAAGGTCCAAACCTTCTACACCTTTGACAAGGCATTCACCATGACACAAAAATTAGAGATTTGTGCTATCGAAGAGAAGAAAATTCAGCTACATAAAAAAACACCACATTTAAATCAAATGATGCTTCTTCATCTTTGAAACCCTAGAAAAACTATTCAAAATCCAAAGGATCTGCCAATGTTGTGGTTCTCAAGGCTAGACCCTCTCACCCATCAAACCAAGCCAAACCTTCTACTAATCTCTCACCCATCCAAACTTTCCAGTTCAGACAAGAAAATGAAAGTACACCCCAATAGGAGAACCATATTCTTTTGTTTTGGAAAATCTTATTAAGGTTGGTGCCATTACCATTCCACCTATAAAACCACACACTGGTTTTGACCCCGATCGCCCCATGCCCACATGGTATAAATAACATGAATTTTGTAACTATCATCATGTCAAAGGTCATAGCAATGTTACCTGCATCACCTTCAAGAATATCTTCCAAGAAATGTTAGACAATGGAGATTTAGTCTTGGATAACCCAAATGCACCTACTAGCCAAAACCTCCATATCTTTAAAAAACCATTCCCTAAGCATGCCCCATCTTCCAACCAAACTGGTGACAATTTAACCAATGATAGCAATGTCCGTGAGGTCCACACTATTTTCAATGACGTATCGATTGCTTCTCAATTACCCCTATTACTTCCATAAACAAAATCCTAGCCCAAGCTCCCCAACCTACACAGGAACATATTTCATCTACTCCTCCACCAATAGAGGAACCCCCTTCATTTTTTCCTTCACTCGTGAAAGATCCCATTATTAGCACTCCACCTCTGGCCTCTCAAATTATCGAGCAGTCATTAGTAGCACCTCTCCTACTCATAGGGGAAAAATGTCCACTCCCTACACCATCATAAGGAGAGTCCACCTCATATGGACCATCATCTCCTCTACCCATAGAGGATCTTGTAGAAACACCATTTCCTTTAGATGACCATTCTTCATTAGACTTCCAAGATCCCGTTGATCTACTTTCAACTCTCTTACCCACAAAGTTTGAAGCTAACCATTTCCCTGTTTCTCAAAAATATTTTATGGGGATTTCTAATCAATCCACATCGACCCCACTTATAGCAGTACCATTTTCACGCTTGGCCTATCCCTTGGATTATGTTGATAGAGCCTTACTTTTGGGACATCTTCTACTTCTTGCTTCAACCCAAATGCAGTTGTCACTCACCGACACCTCCATAATCTATCCAAAAGTGTTTCAATCAACCAAACCAAAGACAACCATAACTATTAGAACACCTTCCATGTCATCACCCACAACCCAACACACACCTCGCCTGAACCCAACACACACCTATACCTAAACACCTACCCACACCTATATCATCTTGCCTACCTAAAACCATCGCTACCTTAGGGGTCGTGCCGACATCAAACCTTACTCACCCACTCATCAAATTAGATTTAGCCACATCTTCCCAAACCAACACTAAACTTATTCCTGCCCCTAAAAGGAAGACCCAACCTTCTAGGCCTCATACACTAACCTCACCTATCACACCGTTGTCACCTTCACCCCTTTTTCCATCCTAGGACCTCATCCCTCAACCTTGGCCAAGCAACCTTCTTCCACTAGTAAACCAAGAACGCAGCAGCTCACCTCCTCATCATGGCCCTATAATATACCCAAGTGATTCACACAACCCCCGCCATGTCACCCGTGACCTTCTTACCACCCATATAAATTCTTCACTACCCATGACACTCTCCTCTCTTCCACTCACACCTTCTACCCAACCTCTACCAACCACCTCCACCGTAACTTAGTTCCCCCATGGGTAACCTATCCTCTTCCACCATGTGATTTTCCTTCTACATCTTGTACTCCTGTGTAACCTTTACCCAAGAAAGTGCAACCCAAAGCTAAGAATCTGCTACCCTCCAATAAAGTAGTCAAACCAACTGAACCTTCCATTGTCATCTCTTCTACCCCACCTTTACCCAAACAGATGCCCACAATACCTAAGACCACTCCACATACCAAACTCATGGACCAACCCATTCCCCCCTCGTAAAGCCTCTTCCTCCACAATCAGCCACACATGTACCCAAATCCACACTCACCTCTCATTGTGATCCGTTAGTGGGGTCCTATGCTAATATTTTAACCAATCTCTTAGAGACTTCCATCATCACATTACCACCGCTTTGACCTTACGATCCTCTTAAACCCAAACCAAAAGAGTTTGATGAGACCAATATTTGTGCCTATCATCATGTGCCAAGACATGATGTTGAAAATTGTAAGGCCTTAAAGACCATTCTTATCTAACTTTGTCCTCCTGAGCAAAATTTTGATGATGACGACCTTCTCGATGAGGACCATTGAAGACCATTCTTATCTAAATTTTTCCTCCTGAGCACAATTTCGATGATGATGACTTTCTCAATGAGGACCATGCTCCACCTTCACCTATCACCACACATCATCACCCTTTAACTATTCAAACCATAATCTTCACCCCCACAACCCTTTTATCCACCCCGAAATTCTAAATCAACATGATCCACATTACCACCTACACTCGTAAAGAAAAAAGGAAAAGAAAAGGAAGCTAGCCCATCAACCAACCTTGTACCCAACATACCATTTACACCCACACCTAAAGTCACCATTCAAGGTCCTGTATCCTATTAATGACGGGGTCACACATCACACAATGCTAAAACAATTACACCAATCCTCCTCAAAATGTCTTTATATGACCGCATCCAAACCTCTGAGTCACATCGTCAAGCCCTCATGGAGATCCTTTAATCCATCAAGGTAATACCAAATGAACCCACACAAGTAGCCTCCATCATTACCCCTCATCACGTAGCCTCTCTCACTAAGTTGTCACCTTCCTCTACACCTCCACCTACTCACCAAGTAGTCACCCTCACTTTTCAGATGAAGAGATCACTCCCTTCTAGTCTGATGACCCCGATCCCACTCTTTTCATCTCCGTATATATCGATAATATACACATACGATGTGTTATGATTGATGGTGGTGTTAGTATTAACATCATCTCCTCCCATGCATACAACCAAATGTGCATACCTGCCAATGCATGCATGGTAACCCGGTTATGTTACGCTCCTTCAATGACGCCATGACCTCTACCCTAGGTACCATTGTTCTCCATGTCCGCGTAGGTCCCTACACTATCCTGAAACTATTCTATGTCCTAGAAGGAGAGTTCTAATATAATTTGTTGTTTTTCCAACCTTAGATCTACGTCATGGGTTGTGTCCTTCAACTTTACATCGTTGCCTCAAATTTGAACATGAAGGACATAACTACACCATCCCGGCCAACCCATCACCTTTCAAGACTTGTAATATGCTATACCAGCCCAATGATGTGCTTGTACCAATCAAGGCATCTACCACTATCCCCACTTCACCTTCACCCACAAGCCCATCCACCAAGACTCCACCGCCTCTCCCACATCTAACCCTGTTATTCCTACTACTACCACAACCTCTATAACTGACTCACCTACTTCCCAATCATCTAGCAAGTTGTCTATCCCCACTACCCACATATTGACTACTGATCCCTTAGAAGGTGTCTTTCAATGCCTCACTCTAGGGAGTACCACTTATACAATATCAACACGTTCCTCACTCCGCAAGAGTATGGGAACCTACGTCAACACCCTAGTTATGACTACCACGTAGGTGAGGTTTTTCCTTATGGTCCTCCCCACCTTCGCACTAATCTAACGTATGGGGGACTTGATATTTCCACTTATTCACCTAAACCTCCATCCCAAACACAATCATTTTCATCTGACTTACACTCCCTTACTAACCATTGTTTCACTCACACTTTCCTTCACCGTTGTGCATGGAAAGGATTTGGCTTCGGTTTTATGAACATGGCCGCCATACTGTCATCTCTTGTACCAATCATAAACATAATGACTATAGTGGCATTGGCTTTGATGCACCACCTCCCAAGAAGGCTCACATCAACCTCATTAAGGAAGACAAACCTTCTCCACCTCATTCACCCACGTCACCATCTTCACCCACGGAGTCCATAGATCCCAAATCTATTCCTCCTAATTTTTTTTTCGTAAACACAATTTCTCTTGGGACCTCTGACCTATCAATGTGATGGTGAGGCTCCCTCTTCTCTCCCATTCCTATATCCTGACATGATCGATGATGATACACCTTCTATTAATGTCATTTAATGTCAGGACAATGAGTCCATCCTCACCTACAGGTTTGGAAGATTCTTATATTCACCGGTCATTACCTTCTAAGATGTAAACCATGTTGAACGAATCAACCATTGAAATCAACATTAACACTCAAGACAACCCACACATTCTAAAGATAGGCCAATATTTAGATGCTACTGAGAAAGAAGCTTTTACCTCTTTTCTCTAGGACCATAGCAATGCTTTTTCCTAGTCCTATGCCGATATGCTCAGCATCTACCCAAAAATCGTGGTCCACAATATCATAACCATTCCTAATGCCAAACCCATCAAATAAAAGCTATGGAAAATGCATCCTTGCATTGCTCTTCTAGTCAAAGAAGAGCTTCAATGCCTTCTCTCAGTTTCCTTCATCCTACCCATTAACTATCCCCAATGGATTTCTAACATCGTCCTTATCACAAAGGCAACAAGGGGAATCTACATTTGCACGGACTTCCATAACCTCAACCTAGCTTGTCCCAAATATGATTTTCCTATACCAAGCATTGACCAACTAGTTGATCTCACCACTAGACATGAAATGCTATAACTCATGGATAGTTTCTCAGGTTACAATCAAATATTACTTGTTCCAAAAGATCAACACAATACTTCCTTCATCACCCCTTGGGGGAATTTCTACTATCAATTCATGCCTTTTGGCCTTAAAAACACTGGCGCTACATACCAACAAGCCATGACTTACATATTCCATGACATCATGCATCGCATATTGGAAGATTACGTAGATGATCTTCTTTCCAAATCCAAACATCGAACCAAACACCTGACTATCCTTAAGGTCATCTTTGACCACCTCATCAAGTATAATGTTCATCTTCAACCAAAAAAGTGAGTCTTTGTGGTACTTTCAGGAAAACTTCGTGGTTTCATCGTTTCCTTGCATGGAATGGAAGCCGATCCTACTAAAGTAAAGGCTATTCTAGAAATTCCTCACCTACTAATCTCTATCAACTTTGAAGCCTACAAGGTAAGTTGCAATCCATTCGTCATTTTATCTTGCAACTTTCTGATCGTTGTCAACCATTTCATCAACTTCTCAATAAATATGTTTCATTTAAATGGGATGATGAATGCCATAAAGCCTTTGAAGCCTTAAAACAATACCTTCTTCAACCACCAGTGCTCATTCCTCCTAAATATGACCAACCCTTTTACCTATATATTTCCACCACTAACCATTCTTTAGGTTTCATGCTCACTCATCGCGACGAGCAACACAGAGAGAAAGCATTTTATTACATAATTTGTACCCTTTTGGACTATGAAACTAGATATACCCACGCTAAAAACTCTACTTAGCCTTATTTTTCATCACCACCAAACTCCACCATTACCTACTCAACCACAAAACCTTCATTATTACTAATATTGACCCCTTACACTATATGTATGCCAAACCCTATCAAAATCAATGTGTTACACATTGGCTTATGATTCTTTCCAACCTCAACCTTGAATTTGTATATCAAAATTCCATCAAGGGCCAAGCTATTGTTGACCAACTAGCAGACCCACCTCTTTCCAAGAATAAACTCTCTAACTTTGATTTCCTAGATGAATACATAGTTACCCTCTCCATAGACAAACCCACTTACCAAATGACACTCTTCTTTGATGTCTCCAAGTGTCAACATGGAGGTGGGGCTGGTTTTATCCTCATTCCTCTTGATGGTGAACCTATGCCTTTGTCTTTCAAACTTGATTTTGATTGTACAAACAATATTATCAATATAAAGCATTCGTATTGGGCCTCCATGCTACTTATGCCTTAGATGTTAAGTCCATCAATATATTTGGTGATTCCCAGCTGGTTGTAAACCAAGTCAATGGTATATATCATTGTCATAATGAGATACTTCAAAAGCATAAACATCACATAGATATACTTTTGACCACCTTTTACGATTCTTAACTTCAAACCACCCCACGTTCTACTAATACATTTACGGATACAATGGCCTACTTGGCTTCTCAGATACCCACTTCACCCATTGACTCCAAAATATTTGTCACAATATAAAGGCTACAATCACCCTCTTATTTACCTCGTGAGGTCTACTCCATCGGAACCGTTACACTTGACCCACGTGACCTTTAGTATAAGTAATTTACAGACTATATTTCCCTTTCCATTCTACCCACCGATCTCACTCGTAATGGACAACATGCCTTTCTTAAAAGTGTCTCTCATTATGTCATCATGGGTGGTCTCCTTTATAAGCGTGGATTTGATGGTATTCTCTTACGATGCCTTACAAGTTCTGAAATTCCCTACACCATTAAGGAAGTCCACAATGGAATTTGTGGAGGTCACTTTAGTGGTTTAGCTTTGTAGCAAAATGCATTCTTCACCTTGGCTATTATTGGCCAACCCTAAACCGTGACTGTTGTGACTATGTCAAACGTTGTATAAAATGCCAACAACATGCTAATCTTCATCACACACCTAGTCATTCCTTACAAGTCACACGAGACCTTTGGGATTTTCTCAATGGGGCTTACATCTTGTCAATGAGATCAATCCACATTATTCACAATGTCATCAATGGATTATAATTGCTACTAAATATTATACTAAATGGGTAGAAGCCATTCCCTCATTTCTACAAAATCCGAGAAAATATGTGAATTCATCAACCATCACATCATTTATCACTTTGGTGTTCCTCGTCATCTCATCACTGATAACAGAAAGTAATTCAAAAAAAAAAACCCTACGTAAATTGTGTGACGCTTTTGGCATCTAACTCGGTTTCTCGTAACCTTATTACCCACAAACCAATGGCCAAGCGGAATTGACCAATAAAACCTTGAAAAAAATTTCTTATGAAAGTAGTTGACGATACTGGCAAGGATTGGCATTCACACATTCCTTTCACCTTGTGGGCTTATCACACTAGTATTCACACTTGAAATACTGCCACACCTTTTCCTTTGGTCTATGGTACCGAGGTTTTCTTGCCTATTGAAGTCCGCATTCCATCTCTTTGTATCTCACTATGAGACATGCTCAACGATGATGACTTTCACCAAGATCATTCGGTGTAACTTTAGTTATTAGATGAATGTTGTCTCAGTTCTCTTGACCATCTCCAAATCTACCAAAAATGTATCAAATGTGCCTACGACAAACGTATTCAAAAATGAACCTTTCTGATTGGTGACCTCATCCTAAAAGAAAACCAACATGTACCCAAAGAAGAGAAAAGTAAATGGTGGAAATTTTCTCCTAATTGGCTTGGACCCTATATCGTTAACCATGCCTATGGATCAGGTGCTTATCGTTTGTCTTCACTCGAAGGTAAACCCAAACTTAATCCTCTCAACACCTTGCATCTTCAGCTATTTTATGGTTGACATCACTTCCTATATCACTTTTTATCAATTGATCACTCATCCCTTGAGTGTTGTTCACCTTCCATATTACCCATTTTTGAGGATCCATGACTAAACAAGAATCATTTGATTACCTGTCACCTTTCAACCTTATCTTCAATATGAGTACCACGGTTCTACTCATAGCATGATTCTCATGGATAATTTTCATCTTCTTCAAGATGGAATCCCATGGTCATTCCTCACTTGAAACCATCCTGTCATAGTCAACCCCTATGTGCTATGGTTTTTTCTTCCGAACAAGAGCCTACTCTTCCTCTATAGTCTTTTCCATGACTTAAATGTCAAAAAAAAAAAAGGATTTAACTCCTTGAGTCAAACTTCCAATAAAAGATAATTCACTCAAAAGGGACATCTCTTCACTCTATTTCTACCGCTATAAATAGATGGTTCCCTTGAAGGAAAGCTATATAAAGCCATTGCAAAAATAAAATAAACATATCCGTAAGCTTCCCGCATCGATCGCCTTAGCAAAGACCTTAAGGAGATAATATACCCATCCCATATAGACTTCTTGCATCGATCAGTCTATCAAAAACAAACACAAGAAGAAAATGATAACTTTTCGTCATGGACTTACCTATTTTGATCATGGGTTTCTTGTTAGGTAAACATGTTACCATACACTAAGTTACGCTAAACCACCTACTCTCACCTCGTGGCCTTTCCATCCTAATTTCCTCCTTACTCAAGGGACTTGTCGAAACCGTGACATTTTGTGATCATGTGACTTTATTCACCCTTAGGATAGTCCATTATGCAAGGCCTTTAAGGTCATACATTCATAAGTCCATCTTGGATATGGTAGACTCATTAGGGATATTATCAATTAAGCAACTCTTTTTCTACCTCTTCCCATTTGCCTTCCTCATTACTTATTGATTATCTTACACAGACTAGATCATCGACACCTATATTTAAAAAAACTCAACCATGCCTATGACCTACACCCAATCATGCCTATGACCTACACCCAATCATGCCTATGACCTACATTCAACCATGCCTAACACCTACCAACCCATTCCTCTACTTCATCATATTCTTCCCTAGCTTATGGGAGAACTACATTGACACAGAGGCCCCTTTTTTTTTTGGGGATATGTAGGCAACACTTTGAGGGCATGGGACCCTTAGAGGTTAGCTCAACCACTCTTTACCCTAACTTATTTTCCCCTTTATTTCCCTATTCACATCCTACCTTCGTTTGTTTCCATTTTATATCAACAATTGGAAATCAAACCAATCGAGCAACAATTGATGAACATTTTTACCTCATCATCACATTGTTCATTTATCATTTTCACATTTCCACTATAGCAAATATTGGGAAACTTAAACCATAGCATGCATATAAATCATCATTTATCTCCACCATGCCTAAATCAACCTAACTCAATCATGCCTAAACCAACTTGACTCCACCATGCCTAAATCAACCTGACTCAATCATGCCTAAACCAACCTAACTCCACCATGCCTAAATCAACCTAACTCAATCATGCCTAAACCCACCTAACTCCACCATGCCTAAATCAACCTGACTCAATCATGCCTAAACCAACCTGACTCCATCATGCCTATTGACCTCACTCTGCCATGCCTACATGACCTTGACTCAATCATGCCTAATTCACCTAGTTTCCATCACGTACACACATAATAATGGAAATTAAAAACAAGTACACCATCTATACTATAAATATCATCATCCATACATCATAAAGTCGTGTATACATACATATGTACATAGATACTAAGAAATAAAAATATATCAAATCACTTAGATACATCCTCACCTCATTTCGGCACGTAGGCCGGTATATAATTAAAAATCTCAAAAACTCTCATGTACATCCTCACTATCTTTGACACGTAGGCCAGTAAATGCCCAAAATACACAAAAATGGAGGTACATGCATAGTTATCAGGAATCTCCTCGTTGGATATCCTCCATGCTTGTCTCACATGTCTCCTCCTCCTCTTCTACCTTGTGTGGCGCCTTGCTAGCATCTCACCTTCTCTATGGACTGGGCCTAACCTCTCTTTGGTACCTCACCTGAAGCTAGCCTCCATGAACTTGTGGCCTCACCCTGACCCTATCTTAGGGATCATCAGTCCCCTGTACTCTATACATTGTGCATGCGAGACCTGGTCCTCTCACTCGAGGCCTGATGTTCCCTATACTTTGCATAGGAATGGACATCTATCCCTACAACCATTAAATAATCCTAATAATATCTCACCTCTCCTAAGGCATACCTGAACTTGGCCATGGGTATTGTCTGTGGTGGTGCCATCAGCCTCTGACCGTGTACCTATACCAAGGGACCCTGTCTCACCCCTATCTATAAAATGGTACCCTCTCCTTGAGCTTGTGTAGGTGCCTGTGTCTACACCTAGGCCTGAAGGGCCACAATGGGTGCCTATGCAGTGGCTAACTAGCCCTACAAACCTGTAACCTACGCCTGTAGGGCAGAAACTTGTACTCCATCTCCATCTCTACCCTATGTAGGTACCTATCCCTATACAACTCCGGGCTCAAGGGTCTTTACTACTCATGCTCGTAACATGGTAACCTGTGCCTATGACCCTATCAGTTGTCCCTACGCTATCCCTAACCATGTAACTAGAGTTGCCACCTATCACTGTAGGGTGTCTCTTTGAACTATTATAGTGGCTTAGTCGGGATGCCTTGGCATCGATGGTACTGCTCATAGCTTACACCGCTCACCATTTTCCATACATATTTGTAATCCCCGCATAATCAATCCTTCGGTCTTCCACCTATTCTTCCTTCCTTGTAGGCACCATCAGTTGTGGTAGAGGCATAGGCCTCTCCATGTTGTCCCTCTTGTGTTGTGGAAATGGTAGAGGCACATCTTATAGCAACCCAAACTATCGTCTGACCCTATCAACTGGTATCATCTCATATTATCGTATACGGTGCCCCTCTATTAACCTCGAAGTTGCAGCCCTCCATCTCATCTCGCCATCTTCCTATATGATGGGAATCCCACATATAACCTCCAAATGATGTCCACAATGGACAACCCCTCTAATACACACCTGTAATATGCTACATCATGTGGAGCCCTGGTAGCTCAATGCTCTCTAACAAAGTAGGTATCCATCATAGGTAGCCCACCCAAACCATGCCCACCTCGAATGCATCAGGTCATGGCATGCCCATTAGATGGACACACATGATGTGCTTGTATGCATAGTAATGAAGAAGGAAGGTACACTATAAGTTGAATCATAATCACCCATAGGCTCATAACTCTCTATAAATTTACACCAAGAATATTGGTGCCCATGTAAATGGGTCATGTCCTCCATCATATCAGCTAGAACCCTCATCAATTCCCATGGGAATCTCCCACCCTCTGTATCTGGAAGTGTAAAACAACACACTTCCTTCATCATCTCGAACTACTAGCCTCATCTCCTTAGGATGGGCCCAGTACATATCTCCATAACTCATGCTGGTGCTATGGAACCTCAACTCGCCAACCCTTCACCGAACACTGTCAACATCAACTCCTTAGTTGCCTCCCGAGGAAATCAAATACACTGTGTCCCTACTATCTCAGAGCCATAGAATCCTATAAACAACCTCTAAGGGGACGTTCATCTCACTTTTTGGAAAAAAAAGTGTTGGTCACCGAATCCCATCTATTGATGAGGGAAACCATCAAACTCAGCTCCCACACCACGTGTTGATTATGTCTAACCCCAATCAAGCCCACATCTGCAACATGGCACCACTCCTCAACTTTCGTGCTCCCTCGTACTACTATTAGTAGGGGAGGTACCCTATCCCACATCCGTAACTAGTCCCTCACCTGCATCTAACAAACCATAACATCATTAGACCTCGACCATACCTAAATTCATCCGTGACCACCCAACCTATTCCCAATACTTTTCCCACTCATGACCTCTCTTCCCCACCCCAACCCTAACAGACTACTTTTCCCCTATCTCAAGTTCACACCTCTTGACCATACCTATTTGTACCCCTTCCCAAGTTATTTTCAGTAAAAAATACCTTCCTATCACATGACCTATCTCCCCACCCACCATATCTCATCTCCTAGCCTATTTTTCACTAATGCCGACTGACATCGGTTCCTATTAACCGGCACCGGTCTCCTAAAACTAGCATCAGCTTACCCTGCCTGTGACCGATGTTGGCTAACTCCCACCAACGCTGCCAACCTCGACCGACGCTTGGCCACGTCCTTTATCATGATGATAATCCATGAAACCCTTCCTATTTCTTTATAAATTCACCATTTCTACCTAACTACCCTCCCATTCCTACCCAAATCTCCCCTCAACCCATCCCCACCCCTCCTTAACCTACATACACCTTCCTCCCTTCCTATTTTCTCCCTATACATTCCAAATTCAAATTTAATTTTTCCCCCCAAACACATTTTACCCAGACCTGATTTCTACAAACAAAATCACCTAAACAACAAAGAATGAGATCGAATCTTACCTCATCGCAATTCTGTCTCCATGGGGGCACGTCAGGCCACTACACTAGTGGTCCACCCGACCCCTCTCCTACCTCTTCCATATTCAAATTCCCTCCTCACCTCCACCCAATAAAATCACTCCCCCTAAGCTTGTGGACCCGTCTCCCTAGATCCTCTCACCAAATCGTACTCTCCACCTCACCCGAGTACACCGCTGCTAGTCCTTCTCTCTCACAGAAAAGCACAAAAATTCAAATGGCTCATCATTTTCACTAATACATAACACAACAATGATTCTATAAAATATAGAATTTTTGTTTTATAAACCCGACCTAACTTGACCGATGCTAGTCCTATTTGTGCCCTAGCTAACCAATGTCGGTCACCCTATAATCAGCATCGGTCCACCCTTATAACTATTTGATCTTGCTAAGCTTCCTTTACCTACAACCATTTGTTCCAATGCACCTTTTTATCATCCCGAACACCCATTGAACCATACCTACAAACCCATCCTACCCCTACATTGCCTTTGATACGTCTTAGAGCTATTATTTTACCTAAACATTGGCCTTAACCATGTCGCTCCCTATATACCTTGACCTCGAACCACTTTTTCCGACCTTTTACCCTCCTTTGCTTGATGTACCTTACAATTTTTTACCCATGTTGTTCTACCTACCACCTTACCTTTCCTATTGTCATGTTATTTATCTTGACCTAACCTTTGGTGTCTAACATACCTAAACATTCCTTCCCCTAACCTATGTTGTGTTTCCACACCATATCATATACCATGGATACTTTGGAATCACTTCAACCTTGTTTGGATAGACCTATTAACCTTAGATGATGTAGAGTTTGAATGCTTTTCAACCTAAGATCGCCGTGCCATAGTTTCTAACGTATGCATGCGTTCAACTACCACTACCTTCGACCTTTTCCTATTTACTGTTTACCCAATTTTACCTTTACCCTTTACCCAATGCGCCCACCGACCTTCATTTTCCCATCTCCTCCTTTTATCAAACCACTCATCGATTCCATCTTACACCCCATTGGTTCCAAGTTTGAGGGGTTTACCTTCACCCATGCTTGGGCAACACCACCCCTCACTCACACTCGACACAACCATTTCCTATTTTTTTCAGCATCGCTTACTAATATAAGCCATGTGACAAAAATGGGCAAAATATAGACACCAAAATTGGGTCACGGTCCTTTGGTCCTCTTTCAAATAACCAACTTAAAATCTTCACCTAACCATGACCCTTATACCCCAAATTAATATTAATTTAATTATTTACAATTAAATTAATACCCATCCTAGCCCATGTATTAATTTAATTTAGTTACTTTAATTAAATGGATGCAAACCTCACCTAAACACCTCACCATAGACCTATTCATAGCATGTTTCCATAAATGAATAAGACTTAGTTAAACCCTAAAAATCAATGCATATTATTCCTCTAACCACCTTCCCGCTCATAAAAATATAATGTCCATTCTAATCCGCGAATAAATGGATAGACTTGACCCAAATGATGGAAGATCTATCATTTTTATTAAACCTAGAGAATCCCACCTTGACGACATCGGTCATCCCTAAACCAACACCGTCGACCATCAACTGTCAATCACACGGGCTACTATATAACCATTTTGGTAACCTTGTTTAAGAGGTTGGCCACATTCTCAAATTTTTTGGGAACAAAGGAGATTTGCATGCAAGCAAGAACCAGAGCTCTTTCACACATCCAAGCAGCCATAGCCAACATCGAGACAGATCCAGAGGTATTGCTCTCATGGGAGAATTTTGGGAAGAACCACTATGGCACCAAGATCTATCCCACCGATCAATCATCACCACCACATATCCATTAGACTTGCAACACTAGTAAGTATGTTTATCACCTATGTTATTTCATCCTTGTCATGTTTTAAAGGTTTTTTTCATCTCTGTTGTCATTTTCTACTTGTATTCCCTTTTCCCCACTATTCTTCTTTCTTTAAACTCAACCATTCCTCCACTCACACCATAAAACCACCTATACCCGACCTCTACATATATTTGAGCATTCCTAACAACCCCATATACCTCATCATGCCATCTATCATCTTTTTTTGACCTCATCTCAAACCCCACCTCCGGATCTTATTGAGTTTTATCAACCCACCTCTACCGATGTCGGTTACATCGAATCGTCGTGGTTCTTCCTAATTTTGGTTAATCATACCCGACCAATGTCGGTCTCTATGCCTACCAACACTATGTAAACCAAAACCAACCTACCTACCAAAACAACCCAAACACCTTACCCAACCCTGCTAAGACCTTGTCTATGACCTGCAGACCAACTAAACAAGCTGCAACCTGACTTGAAGACCTTGACCCGCATAGATTTTAGTATTTAATTAGATCGACGTTGATAATAATCTGAGGTACCTAAATCATAATACTATCACTAGATTCATTTATGTATGTATTTCAGATATTTTTATAATTTATTTTATAAAAATAGTGGGTTGAAATCCTTCTAAGAAGTATCACACTTCCTGGATCTAGCATACGCTAGGCATTCCATTGTTATATATTATTGAACTCTTCTTTGGTGGTCTTTTTTTCTATTTCAGGTAGTTCCTCCTAGCCAAAAGGAAGATCTCACAACAAGATCGGATCAAGAAGTCGAACACGCCCACTAACCTCCAACCGACCAACACAACAGTATTCCTCCTTAGCACATAACGTTATCTCTGTTTCGCCACATTAAAAATGTAAAGAAAATGGTGAAACACATCTTATGTAAGATCAAGGTACGTAACTACAAAAATTTAAATCAAAGCTAATATATTTGTTTCCTGGGGGTAAAGGGATAGAAATATATATGAAATTTAGAAAATAGGTGATGCACCAAAATTTTATAAAACAAGCAAATCTACTTCATATACACATAGTAATATTGCATAACAATATATCACATGCACATCTCCTAATAATCTTTCTCAATCACTATGCTAAATGAGTACAAAACTTTAGTAACATAAGGGATTCAATAATTTCCACAACTGAAACAATAAAAATTGCACATCACAAGTTACATATTAATTGAAAAGATAATTGATATAAAGGCAATATAATCCACACATACAAGGAATTAAATCATTCACAAGTATTAACCGAATTATCAAAGTGCACAATACATCAAATATTCAAAGGAAAAATATTGTTCTAAATATAACAAAGGCTTAAAGCTTGTTTCTTGGCTCCCCAAAATGACAAAGCCTCCTCACAAATAATATATAAAATTCTTTTAAAACATAATGCATCCTCCTATATATAGACTAAGAGGATTGAGAAATTATAGCTCGCCTCTTAATTACTACATGCTAAAAATAGATTGCATTTATGCTTAGGAACAGTCTCCCATAAAAATTGAAAAATAGTTGCACACATTTGACTAATTCAAAACCTCTAACTTCCATCAATTCCAGATCTTGGAGAATGTTCAAAAATGGTTTTCATGCCTAGCTAAGATTGGTGCCACCCATTTCCTGATCTGATTCTACCTCTTTCTCTTCTTCCTTTCCTTCTTCAAATACTATGTGCCTAAAATCAAGAGAATGCTTGATAATTCCTTGAACCTCTTCATCCTTCGGTCCACATGCTTAGCGAGGTAAAAATTTCTAGTGAGTCAAATTCCCTTGCTACTATAACTGGAAATATTTAGTCTTGTTTATCACCTTCTTGAGCTGACTTGGGAAGTTAAGGTAAGATACTAACCTATAAATAGAGTCAAGACTAAAAGGTTTCGTTACATCATCATCCTGATTTACCAAACTCTTAAAATGAGCAATAATTTGATAAGCTAGAAGAACATCAACATTTTTGTCTACAAATTCTTAATTAACATTGTCAAATTCTTCCATAATATCATTCAAACCATCCACTGCTTCAAATCATTTCTCTTTCAATTTTCACATGAGCTCCTACAATATCCAAAATCTGAAATCCATTGCTTCCTTAAATTCAAAATATTTTGAAAAATCATCAATAACAACCTCCTTTAAAATCATATCTGAGTTGACCTTTCAAATTTCCTTCCACGTTTCAAGATAAAGCTCCAAGTTATCACTCTCCTCAGTAAGGAGTTCATTCATCTTCAAAATGGCAACCTTCAGCATACAATTCACTATACAAATCAACAACGTAGATTTAATCAATGGGTTTGCCTCTTGAATTAGGTTTTCCATGTACCCCTACTACTCTTCCCTTATGTCCTATCATTTATACCACAAAGAAAGATGTATCATCAAATCTTGGAGGAATAGCAAGAGTGGTAGTTTGGATGGGTTATGTGATCTTAGTCAAAAGGGTAGTTAGTTGTTCAACTTTACCCTTAAGCTCATCCTTAGTTGCTTTATCCTTATCATATTTTTCTAGAAAATTACCCAAGGCCACCTGAACATCTTGCTTTACTCCTTCATGGGTGGATTTTCCAAGAGAAAACTTGGAAAATCTGATAATTTGTTGTTGTGATTGTCTCCTTAGTTTTCCCCATAGTTGGAGTAGTTATCTCAAAAATATTTCCCATGTTTGGTCAACCGATAGGTTAGAAACAACTCTTTGTCACTTGGCTTGACTTTAGGGGGTTAGATATAGAACACTCAGATTGAAAACATCAATGTTAGGGACATTCTTCTTCATTTATGGTGTTTTCCTATGTAACCACGCAAGAATAGAATAATATGATTCGGAAGACAGTATAGGAATTATTACAACGACTTAGTGTAGTTGATATGACTCGAGCACTAGTCGCAGTCACTAAAAGTGGCAATGATGTGGTAACAATGGAGGGCATGGTGGAGAGGATCGCCTTAGGTGTGGGTGAAATATAAGTGGAAATGGGAAGATATTGTTGGGAAGAGGGGTTCTAAAAGGATATCTTAACCTAAAATCTCTCAAATTGAAAGATTTGGAAGGGAAGAGAACGCATGGGCCATGGAGGTAGATGTTGTGAGAGATTTAGGAGAAGTGGGAATAGATTAAATGGAAGACACGATTAAAGGAAGAGTGATAGGAGGGGGAAAGAGGAAATGAGGATGGTGAAGATGGAAAAGATGAGGAGAGGGGTGACTAGTGACACTTGAGGGATTTGAGGGGAAACACTTAGGTCAATGACCTCAGTTGATTGCACTTTATGAGATATAAATCCCTTTGTAGAAACTCAATTAAGAGGATATTAAACCTCCAAAATTATATAAATCTTACGAGGCCTTGAGATAGGTTTGGGAGTCAACCTCTTCCCTTTAGATGGAGTGATATGACCCACCATCGATGTTTCTTGAGCGGGATCTATGGCAAGTTTCATTAACACTTTGGGCTTACTTCCTAAATTTTTCATCCATTGGTTGGTCCAATTTAGAATGGGACCCACCCTTTCCTTTGTGTTACTACATTGCTCAACTAACCAATCAATCTAAGGTAAAGGTTGATTCATGAAATTATTTTGATCATAAGAAGGATCTAAAACTTGGTTTTCATCCTGTAGGCCCTCGGAGATGACCACAATTCCATATTGGGTGACCTCTTGAAGGGTTAACCTTTCAAAATATCTTTCCCTTATTGCATTCTCATCTCGGCAGTGGATCCAAATGTCCTCCAATTGAGGTATGTGAATACTAGTTGATCCTATTTTCCTAAAGTTTTCCCAGTAGTCAAAGTTAGTGCATGGGTGGAATGTTTTCAGAGTCATCTGTGACATCTCCCCCTCAATATTCTTATCTTTTTATATATAATTGCACATATATCTACCTATAGTTATGGGAAATTGGGCTCCTACTTTATGTCAATCATGTTGGATCTTGTGATAACTCGAAGAATTAACAGCTTTTAATTCCATTAGAACCAACATGTCTGTTGGGAATCTTGGAAACTTTAGAGGAGCACCTATAAATCTAGGTACTCTGATGTAGCTTAATGTCATAAACTATAGATAGATACCTCTCTACTCCCATACTTCCTTCTAAGATTCATCTAAAATTATTCGGTTATATAAATCTTTATCAAATAAATATAGGAGAATTGTGAAGAAGGCATCATTTACTCTCTAAAAGTGCTTAGGACCCTCTACCATTGTGAGTTGGGGATAATACTCATATATTTGAACCGTGTTCCTAGATCCCTTTGGAGTCAATCCTGGATAATGTCTCATTCCCACCATTGTGTACACAAGGTAGGAGGTCATGAAGAAGTTTCCTGAGGTTAACACATTTCGCAGTTGAAAATAGATGTAACTGCTTATGTGTTCACCCCACCGAATAAGGTCCTTCTTTCTTTTGATTTTGGAAATGTAAAGATACATCCACTCTTGTATTTCCCTATAAGAAGAGAGAATCATAACCCTTAGATGAAGAACTAGACATTTTTCCCGCTGAAAACAAAAATCGAATTCAAATAGAAGTGAATTCTTGAAAAACCCTTATAATCTCAACTTGCACTTCTGAAATTACAAAGCCTGAAATTCTAAAATTGATACTTAAACTCACAAAGAGCTCCAAAACTTTGAACTTCTAAAATTCTTAACCTCTAAGCTCCCAAAATTAGAAACCTCTAAAACTTTGAAATGCAAACTTCCCGAGTTGGAACCCCGAAGTTCCAAAACCTTAACCTCCAAACTAAATTTTTTTCAAACTGCCGACTTCCAAACCTCAAAATTCCAAATTCTAAAGATATTCTTTCCCCAAAATTGGAGTTGCGTGCTGCAACAAAGTCTTGAAACCCAAAATCCAAGAATCAAATTCTGTAAAAAATCCCTGCTCTCTGGATCACAAATGTTTCCTAAAATATACCCTTCTTTCCTTTGTGTGAAGTACCTTGAAGTTTAGACTTCAAAATCATCAAAAACAATAAGTAAAGGAAAGCCATGGTTTGAATTTTGAGAACAAAACTTAGGAGGAACGTAGAGAAATGAAGAATAAAAACAAGAAAGAAAATAACAGAACAAGAGCCTCAAAAATGAAATTTAAAATAAAACTCGTAAAACTTACCCAAAATGATGAGAAAATAATGAAAATAATGCTCAAAATCATTGTAGGGGTATTTTTGGGGTGTAGAGATTTGTCACTGTGTCATTGTACTAATTTGTCCAAGAAATGATAAGTAAAAACTTGCATATTTATAGGAGGGTGAAAATTAATTACCATAGTATGACATGTGTGAGGTGGTTGGGCATTTATTTCCTTCGGAAATAGGAATTTAGAGATCAGCATGCAGTGTTTCATGCAGCAAACTCCAAGGTCCAAAATTATTAAGTTCTGAAATGGTGAAGGGGTCATGTTTTAGAATTCGGGACCCAACATGCAACTAGAATGTAACTTGCACTTCAGAACATGAAGTCTAAAATTATGGTGTGGAATCAGACTTCAAAATTTGGGAGGGAAACTACATGCAAAATGCACTTGTAGTTTTGTCTCTCGGTTCTGAATTCTAATGGGATCGAACTTCAGACTTCGAAACGCAACGCTCATTTTGCATGAAAAATACATGTCAAATTCTGAAATCTGAAATCTACTGAAAATGACACTAAGGTAAAACAAAAACATTCAGTAATATTTTCTCGGATCCAACCGACGCTCTTTAATTACCTTTCTCAATTTATTATTATTTTTATTTAATAATAAAAGTTTTTCTTTCAACTATATAAATGCATTCAAGATTTTACAGAATTATTCAAATGTGTATCAAAAACATTTGTTTCTTTCTTTAAATTTTCATATTTTCCCGTAAAACAAAAATGTATTCAATAAGTTATAAATAATTTATTAGAATAATCATAATTTCACAATTTTTCACTTGTGAAAAATGACTTACCACATCTTTTTATTTTTTTGCATTTGCAATTAAAATATTATTTTTGTCTCTAGCTCATTTGTAAGCATACACATGGGCTTCATCATTAAGATTATCCAACATGTTCAACATTATATCCAAAAATTCATCATCATAATCATTATTATACAAAATTGTTCCAGATTAAGCTTTATTTAGAAAAATGTCAAGCCTTGTTAGTTGGATCTCTATGAAAGTGAACAATGTATGCCTTTAAGCATGATTATGGTAATGGTGAATAAAAAATTTGGCCCTTTACTCCTAAGTACACACTAATTCCACATCTAACATAACCACTTCCTAAATTGTGGCCCCCATTGTTTGATACCATATTTTTTAGGGTAAAATCTATCTTTGATCCTCCACAAATGAAATTTTACTTGTTAGAGGAAGGGAAACTCTGATTTCACATATATTATGTTGCACTTGTGGTTGAGCGGTGGATTACTTTGTATCATATCATGGGTATCAAAATAATTACCCGTCTCGGCATCACCACTATCAAACCCCAAAAAATCATCATCGAGCTCGATCTGGTTCAAAATCTGGGTATCAGTTGCACTCAAGATACCACCTAGTGAAAAACCTGGAAATTTAAAGGTTGTAGGGTGAACTGTTCTTACAGAGTCGGAAAGAAATCTAATATTCTTCCCTGTAAATTTTATTTTTGTTTGTACCACCTATGGCAGTGGTATCAGAGGCATGTTTGCAATCTGTTGGGGTTTCTATTAACTACAAGAAGAAAAGTATTACAAAATTAAACATTATACCCTTGTAAATACTATATAAAATATTTGCAAGTAAACAAAATAAATTAAACATTATAAATTACTTGGCATGGTCGAGATGTGACCATGGAAATTTTTGGCTGAGATTGAATTTGATATACACCATCAAACTTGGAAGTTTCTACAAATATTAAAACACTTCAAAACTTACATAATAGATAGCTTGTTAGTGATTCCTGTTAGTAGCTTAGTTATAAATAATAATATAAATGCTTGTTGAAAATTAGGGAGGGAAAGTGTCACAGTGTGTGACATGCCTATTCATCATCCACATCACCTGGTGAGTCATCTCACCTTGCAAGAGTCATAGGTCTTAGGAATTCAAATGACAAGTGTCAAATTCTATCATAGAATCTGTCATTGTCATTTGCATTAGTGTGTCATAGGAGTTACATTCCTTATTTGGAATTGTAACTCCTCCTTTAGTGGCGTCATATGCGTTAGTCATGTCATATGCATCAGTGGCATCATTGATATTCTTTCCTTGTTTAGGCATGGGGGTTACATAACACCCCTATTTGTACTTCCTTTTTCGATCTATGAGCATGAGTAGACATGTTTTATTATTTGCATATTCTTTCCATTGTTTGAATCTTGCTTATTACATTGGATCTTGACGTTACCATTGGAGTGCAACTTCGTTGTGGTGCATTGTTTTCGACATCGGTTCTCACGAATCCCTCTTTCATGGTATCAGAGATGGTTTTGGTAAAACATGCACTCTTTGTTTATCAATTGTTGATTACTTCAGTTTCATTTTTTTAATCGTTCCTCATGCAAGTTTTTGTTGGCTTTATTGGAATCATGCTAATCTGTGTTAACAACTGTTCTTTGGAGTTTTTTGCATTTTGGGGTTTATGCATGTGTGCAGGTTTCCATTTTTCACTGCCATATTTCACTGGTTGTAGCCATATCTTGGTGGGAAAGCGTTATTTTGAGGTTGGTTCATTTCTAGTCCTATTCAGTTTTTTCAAAATAAAAGTGATTTTTTTTGGAAAATCTATTTTTTGGCCATCTTCCACTCTCCCTACTATTTGCATTGTTTATTATCCCAGGCATAAGCTCTTGAGGTTTTTTGTATTCAACCGTTTGCATCTCTAGTCTGCCGGGTCATTTTTTTTTGCATTGTGGGGTTCTTCCACATATTACCAATTGAAAACCATGATCTCTCACTTGTACTGCATTTTATTACCCTGCATTTTATGGCTTGTCTTTCTTGACCTTGCATGTTGTTGCATTTTTCTTGGCTTTTTCTTGTCTGAGCTGTGCTAAACCTGTTGTTGTTTTTGTTGTGCTCTAGTTGCATTATTTTTTGCGCATTTCTTGTGGGATGTTGCATTTTTGGTGTTCCCCGTGCCTCTGCTACCCCACGCAGACTTTTCTCCACCTAACATGGTCGTTTGAACCCACCTATCATGGTTTTGCGTATTAATTGTGGTATGTTTTTCAAAAACCATCTATTTATTAATGTGTGTCAGGTTGTATAGTTAAGTGGGTCACTTTTTAATAATTCGATGGTTCACTATTAATATTGGTAGGTGGTTAAATATGTGGTGGGTTATGCTTATGTTGTGTATTTTATATTAAAAATGGGGGTTGTCGTGCCTTAATATAAAGTAAAGTTATTTTAAATAAAACTAAGCCTTTAAATCCCATACGTGGCCTTTTTAAAAAAGGTGAGCTTTAAATATTAAAAGGTGAGTTTAATATTTTTAAAAACAAAGGTGTAAATCATTTCTTTAATTGGCATTGTAAATTTTTTGGGGTCTTTTACTTGTTTTATTATCCTTCCTTCGAGTGTCAAAGACAGAGGGTGAGGTTCGGGGTTGGCAGGAGGCTAATCCCCCTCGCAATTAAAAAAAACCTATCTAAAATTCAATGCCATTTCCAATGAGCATACATACGACACCATTTGCATGCATTTAGGGAACTTTTTTAATCCGTTTGTAAGCTTATTAGCATTTTTCCATCAATTGTGGAATTTTTTTGCTATAACTTTTGACTCGTTGCTTGGTTTTGAGCACTTCTTTAGTCAAAGTTACATGTTTTTTCACACTCTAGATGATGGGATTATCAGTTTTGTAAACACACTATTTTATAAAGTGTTGCATTCTGGGGGTGTCTTTGTATTGCTTAATTCAACTCATTTCGAGCCTTGTTCTATCCTTTTTATTACTTGTGGACTTGTGAGCGTGTCCACCACAGTCTTACAACAAAGGGATTCTTTCATGCGATGTGAGATGCTATTTCTCACAAATCCCTCTCTTCCCCTTCTTGTTTTCTCTCGTTCTTGTGCTTGCTTACGGTGTCGATGTGTGTTGTACCCAACGAACATTGATTGTTGTCTCCATTATTATGTGTTATTACACCGATTGTAAGGTGGGTGATAGACGTTCTCACATAGACATGCATCATTTGATTGTCAATCAACACACTAAACTATAAAGTGCCAAACTCGGGGGTGTGATATTGTTCTAGGGTGGTTGTTTCTTTTCTCTCTCCTTCCTTCTGCATCCTTTGGTTCTATCTCTTCATTATGGATATCTCTAAAGTACTAGTGCTCACACCTTTTAACTTCTTTGAATGGAAATCTAAAATTATATTGGTTTTGCAAAGTAAATGGTTATACCGTGTTGCCATGGGGTTAGAGACCAAACCTAATGATGAACCCAAAAAATCTAAGTGGTTCAACCATTGTGATGAAGCCTTAGGTCTTCTTTGTATGTCCATCTCTCCCGACTTTCTCTTCCACATCAAAACTTCCTCGACTCCTGATGCAACATGGAAAATGCTCGACAATATGTTTGGGAAGCAAGATGACATGAGAGCGCATGAGTTGGAGAACGAACTACTAGGGTTAAATCCTAGTGACTTTGAAAACCTGCAAGCCTTCTTCTCAAAGTTTTCCACACTAGATTGCTTCTAAAGGAATGTAAAGTGGAAAAGAAAGACTCTCAATTGATCTTGTCGATTCTTTCTAAATTAGGTCTTGAATACTTTGTCTTCGTTTCAACTTTCCACACCACAAAAGTCACCTTGGGTAGTGCTTGGACAATGCCCTCCTTTGACAATTTTTCATCCCAACTCATTCGAGAACAGAAAACTCATTCAAATGGGGACTCTAAAATCCAAGTCACATGCCCTTGTGGTGAATAAGGGAAAGAAAAATGAAAAGAAGAAAGAAACAAAGGACCAACCTAAGAAAGAAACCAAGACCAACCAACCCCCAACTAATCCCAACACTAACACTTTGACTTCTGAGCCTAAAGCAAAGAAGGAAAAGTTTAAATGCTCCTATTGTAAGAATTCTGGCCATGATGAGCATCATTGTTTTCAGAAACAAATTGATCACTTAACTCATTTGCTTGAGAAGAATAAAATAAGTGTTCCTAAATCTGTTAAACAAAATGCTCAGAAGGGTGAGTCTTCTAAAGCAAAGGAGTCTAAAAATGAAAAGAAGAAAGGTATGGCCCTCATAGCTAGATCAGCTCCATCATCAACTTGGATTATTGATTCTAGTGCCTCACACCACATGGCTTCTTCAGAGGTTGAATTCTCTAGCATTGAACCATGTGGCATGTCCCAAATCACATTGGGTGATGACACTCATGTGTTAGTTTCTGGTAGTGGATCAATAGAGATAGAAGGTGGAACATTTAACCAAGTGTTGATTGTTCCCAATCTCTCTACTAATCTCCTATCGGTTTACCAAATCACCCACCTTGGTCAAGGAATGTGAGTGGAATTTGGTCCTAACTCGGTGATTATTCATGAGCTTAACTCTGATTGCATTGTGGCTAAGGGAAAGGCGGATCACCATTCACAGTTGTATACCTTTTCCCACTTCTCTTCTGATTTGATGCCCAATGCCTTGCTCACTCATGCAAATGAGGTTAGCAAGATATGGCATGAGCGTTTTGGGCATCTTAATTATCATTACCTTGAACAATTGAGCCAAAACAAAATGTCAACGGGTTACCTCGAGTTAAGTTTTCTAAAGGTCTTTATGAGGGTTACACCCTCGGAAAGCACCCTGAAAAAAAAATTGACAAGGGAAAATCCTGGAGAGCTACTCATCCCTTGTATATTTTTCATAGTGATGTTTCTGGCCCCTTTCCATCTCCTTCTTTCACTAGATTTCTATATATACTAACCTTCATTAATGACTTTTCACGTTAAACTTGGGTATATTTTCTTAAGCTTAAGTCTGAAGTCTTTGAGAATTTTCAAAACTTTAAGGCTATTACTGAGAAACAAGTGGAATGGTCTATCAAGGTTCTTTGAACTGAAAATGGAGGTGAGTATGTGAGCAATAGGTTTGAGGATTTCGCACTTCTGAGGGGATTTCTTTGCAGCATACAATTGCTTACAACCCTTCCCAAAATGGAGTTACAGAAAGAAAGAACCAAACTCTAAAGGAGATGGCTACTTATATGGTTCACTCAAAGTCCCTTCCTCTGCAGTATTGGGCTGAAGTAGTGAATTTTTCTTGTTACATTTAGAATTGTGTTCCACACAAGGTAGTAAGAGGGATGACACCCTTTGAATCCTGGTTTGACACAAGCCTGATGTTGAGCACTTTCAAGTCTTTAGATCCAAGGCTATGGCTCGAATTCCCAAGAAGAAATGCAAGGCATTGGATCCACAATCCAAACCTTGTATCTTTGTTGGGTATCCTGATGGCGTGAAGGGATATAGATTGTTGAACCCTACTACCCATAAGCTCTATATTGAGAGGAGTGTGAAGTTTGATGAGTCATCCTTGACTTTTACTTCCATTGAGGTTATTTTTCCCACTAATTTAGATTCTGACTCATTAGATGATGATGTTGTTGAGCAAGTTCCTCCTCTCCCTACTCCTAATCCTCAAACTTCGAGTCTTTTTATTCTGACAGTACTGATGATGAGGACTATGTCCCTTCTCACTTGAGTGAATAATATTCCAACTCGAGCTTAAACCTTCGGGACCTCTTTGAGTGAGAAAAAATTTACAGAGTGCTAGAAATATAGTTGGAGATCCTTCAGATGAGAGACATACTCGCTCGAGTTTCGTTGGACCCCACTCCTTCACCTCTACTTCTGATCCACCATCTTTCCAGGAAGCTTCTGGGATTCCTAAGTGGGATTTTTCTATGGATGAGGAGTATTCTCACTCATAAAGAATGACACTTGGGATCTTACCCCTCTTTTGAAAGGAAGAAAATTCATTCGGTGTAGGTGGATATATTGAACAAAGTATGGAGCCAATGGATAAGTCAAGAAGTATAAAGCATGACTTGTAGCTAAGGGTTTCTCCTAGGTAGCTAGGGTTGATTACTCGAAACCTTTGCTCCGGTTGTGAAGATGACTTCCATTCGATTAACCCTTGCCATCACTGCCACTAATAGATGGGAAGTCCACTAGATGGACGTTAAGAGTGTCTTCCTTCATGGGGACCTAGAGGAAGAGATCTATATGGAATAACCTTTGGGTTATGTCCATGATCCATCCCTCATTTGCAAGTTAAAGAAGTCTCTCTACGGCCTTAAACAAGCCCCTCGGGCTTGGTATGCCAAGATGGAATCCTTTCTACTTGCATCAGGGTTCACTTGGTGTCACTCTGACCCAAATGTGTATATTCTGCAGCAGGATGAATCCATGCTTATTCTTGTTCTCTATGTTGATGACTTGTTGATCATGGGTATCTCTTCCTCTATCATTCATTCTGTGAATATCTCCTTGAAAAGTTCTCCATGTCCGACTTTAGGATTGCTTCATTACTTTCTTGGGATCTAGATTTCACAATCTGACTCAAGAATTATGATCTCGTAGCCTAAGTATTCTCTTGATTTGCTTGCTCAGTTTCACATGTCTGATTACAAGTCCTTACCTACTCCTTTTATTTATGGGCTAAAGTTGGTGTCTGATTGCTCTTCCCCCTTGGTTGATGGTACCCTTTATCAGTAGTTGGTGGGGATCTTGATCTACCTTACTCATACTCGCTAGATCTTTCGTATGCTTTCGAGATCATGTCTAGATTTATGCAAGAGCCTCATGAGTTGCATTTAAAAGTAGCAAATCAGATCCTTCACTATGTTCATGACACTCACACAGATGGTATTCATTACTTAAGAGGGACTGAGATTGACTTGGTTGGATTTACAGACTCAGATTTAGCAGGTGATCTATATCATCGGAATTCTACCTCGGGCTACGCTTTCACTCTTGGTTCAGTCCTGTCATTTGGTTTAGCAAGAAGCATAATGCTATTGCCATATCATCAATAGAAGTAGAATACAAAGGAGTAGTTAAAGCTACCACAAAATTTTTTTGGTTATAGGGTATCTTGATAGAGTTTGGCATCCAATTTTGGAGGCCTAGCATCATCTACTTTGTGGCAACATGAACACTATCTCAATTTGTGGATATCTAGTTCAGCATCGGCGAATGAAGCACATTGAGATTCACATGCACTTCATATGAGAATTGGTACATGAAAACATCATCAACATATAGTATGTTTAGACAACTGATCAGGTTACAGACATATTCACCAAGCCCTTCACTGAGGTGAAGTTTCTTCACTTACGGTCTCTTCTTAGGGTGAGGTCTACTACAGCCACCCATCTTCTTCAGGCTATATAGTCCTCCTTCTTCTCATCTTCTTCTTTCTAGAAAGATGTTGTTTGTATATGGGCACCTTATCAGGCCTTTAGTTTTCGGGCCCCATTGACACATCTTTCTTAGTTGTCAAGGGAGTCTTATTTTCTATTTTGGCTTACCATGACCTCTTCCTCGGCTTCGATGAAGGGGGTGTTGGTGTGTGTGACATGCCTAGTCATCGTCCACATCACTTGGTGAGTCATCTCACCTTACAAGAGTCATAGGTCTTAGGAAGTCAAATGACAAGTGTCAGATTCTGTCATAGAATCTATCATTGTCATTTGCATCAGTGCATCATAGGAGTTACATTCCTTATTTGGAATTGTAACTCCTCCTTTAGTGGCATCATATGCATTAGTCACGTCATATGCATCAGTGGCGTCATTGATATTCTTTCCTTGTTTAGGAATGGGGGTTACACAACACCCCTATCTATACTTCCTTTTTTTTATCTATGAGCATGAGCAAACCTATTTTCTTACTTGCATTTTCTTTTCATTGATTCAAATCTTTCTTATTGCGTTGGAGCTTGACATTACCATCGGAGTGTAACTTCATTGTGGTGCATTATTTTTGACATCAGTTCTCGTTATTCCCTCTTTTAGAAAGGTGGTGGAGGTATCAACCCCTAGGTCTTTTCATTAAGGAAATTAAACCAAGGTTGATTCTACTAAATCCATATCAAAATCACCATAGTCCCGTGGGAGGGCCTTCACCATGAGCACTAGCCTCCTTATGAGATATTGCAGCTACAATTATTCTCTATAGAATATAAATTACTGTTATTATTGCATTAAAAAATAATTAATTGTTATAATGTTAAAATTAATTGTTACATGTTGTTCTTCAATGAAATACCTATCAATAGTAATTTTTCATTTATTATAATAAAAATTTCCATTCTCGCGATTGGTGGAAAGCTTCTTGATAAAAGCAAAAAGATAATTTGTATAGGAAAATATAGTCTTTGATTTATCATATGCATTGATATTGGCAAGGGCATTTTTGACATCTATTTTAATTTGATTGGACAAATACGTGCACCAATCGTATTGTTGCCTTTTAGTGTCCACAATAAATATTGAATCGCAAAAGTGGAATATTGGTGGATCTACCCTACAATACAATCTGGATTAAAAGAATGATATCATTGTAAGAAATAAATTATGTGTAACACCTTGTATAATAAGGCCTCTTTTGGAATGATTAACTATAGTTGCAACAACATACAAGAAAATTTAGATGCTTGGGTAGTCAACTAATATTAAGAAAGAAAATAATTGAAAAATAAAATTAAACTTACCATCAACTTGCACATTATAATTATATTACAAATATTTTTGTTTACATCAGTTAAGATAGCCTTTGTAGTCACAGCCATCTAGTTTTGAAATGGTAAACCGGTTAATCGATGGATGTCTGTGGGCTCCATGCCAAATGAAAATGTATAATCCATTAGGGAATAGAAAAATTTCCATCTGTCAAGTTGTAAGAATTGATCAGGTAATCAAGGACTAGAGTATCTGTTTGGAATTGGTGCATGTTAACAAGCCCCATGAATTGTGTTTTGTACATCCAGTCTTTAGTTGTATCTTGCAGTTTCATCAGTACCATAATTTGAGGGCACATGAGATTTTTTTAGTGAAATGTGGAGGAAGGAGTAATGTGGAACTAACCATTATTTAAATCTTCAAGGAAATTGGTGTAAAGCTACATGAGAGGGAGGAGTAAGACTTAATTTTCATGTTGGTTATGGGTAGCATCGTTGGGATGGTTCCATAGAAGATTGGATTCAGAATGTTGTAGATTTGTAAAAGTTAGATAAAGATAGAGAGAAATGTAGAGATAGATAGAGATAGATATGTTACATTTCATATATAGATGTCCCACCCCCATTTCTTCCCTTCCATATCTATATGTATTGGGAAGACCCATACCCATCCCCGTCATATCTATATGGATTGGGGTACGCCCATTCACACCCTCGTTCCCATCATCATCTCCACCCCCATCTTGGATAGTCCATAGTCTTTCCCCATTCTCATCTTCATCCCCACTCCCATACTATATATTCTATAGTGAGAGACCCATCTCACCCCCTAGAAGTTATATATTGAGTTAGGAAGGTAGCGCAGAGAGTAAAGAACCTCGTAGGGCTATTTATAGGGCTCGGGTTCACAACAAGAGGACACGTGGCACCAAATATATAGAGAGTTTTAAGGAAACACATTTCTATAGATAGGTGATTAGTTGGTGACTGCCATGATCAAGTAAAGGTATGGTTCAAGACACATAGTGACTATCCAAATGATAAAGAGACAATTGTCTTTTTCTAGGAGACACAGTCATCTATCACTGAAGATACGTCTATGTTAAGAGGTGCATGTCTATATATGGGTGAGATGGATTGGATTAAATGAAAATATATTCTCTATTATATGGGCATCTAAGCTTTACATACAACCTCCTAATAGAGAAGATATGGTTTTCAAATCCATTCCACCTAATAAAGAAGAGATGACTGCCCAGTCCATTCCATCTAATAGAGAAGAGATGTCTGTCCGACCCAGTCTATCTAATAGAGAAGATGTGACCATCAAACCTTTTTTGTTTGATTTCACATGGAATAAATTCTAACTAAACCCATCTAATCATATATACACGGTCATATAACACCTGTAAAAATTTGTGAAATCATAGAAAATTGTGGCCTGTCAAATTGCCTTTACCACGAATCATTTTTTTTGGATATTCAACATTTTTTGAAAGTCCATTTTAGAGATTTTCCACCCATTATATAATAATGTTTTGGAAGGGGCGTATTAAAATGAACCACTGAAGTTAGCATTATGTCTAAAACCTTGGTGGGGGGTCAGGGCCAAAGGTTTATTGACATTGCTACTCCATAAATAGATGTTCTTAAAAAAGAGACAACCAATACTGGACTTCTAATTCATCTCAATCCAATTGGGCAAACAATCTATTGAACGGATCAAACATGATTTTAATGTGGTGTTTCAATATGTGGTCCAAAATATTGATAGGGACAAGGAAACCAAAGAGAAATTGAAGGAGAAGGTTTATGCCTTATCAACCATTGTCAAAAAGTTAATCCAAGTCCCTCAAACTAGTCAAGCACTCATCCCTAAATTTATTGATACAACCATGAAGAGTGCAAAATATATAGGTGCAAGATATGAGGCCACTAATCAATGGGAGAAAAAATGTTGACCAAAGGAGAAAGGGTGATCAGGAGTAGGGTGGAGTGCCACACTATAATTATGGAAAAAATGGAGGTAGTCGGGATTTAATCGGTAAATGTCAAGTTGAAATTGACATGTGGGATGGAATGTTTCCTAAACTTGAAACCTTAATTCTTGTAGGGGTTAGATTTAATGGTCAAGGATGGAATAATCTCCGTTGAGCTTGAAGGAAGGCAACATGAGTTTTATACTTCCATGAAAGTGGGAATGAAAATCCTACAATAAATTATCAGTAAGATCAAAAGTGTCAAATATAAGGTAGAGAAATATGTAGATAACATTGACATTTTGATAGATAAATTATTAACTACTACGGTGCTTCTATCATAGAAGGTACAAATGTGGATGAATGATTGATTCAAACATTTTGGACTAATGTGAATAGGGTGCATGAGCCATCAAATATTTTCACTCGAGTCTACTATTTAGGATTGTTTCACTTTAAATTAATCCTAGAAAAGTTTACCAAGAAAGGAAGGAAAAAAATATTTCTAATATGGTGGAGAATATTGTCTCAAGAAAGGAAGTGGTCTTTCTTTATCATGTTGGGCCCGATGAAGAATTTTTCATGGAGTTTATGAATTCTCAACCAAGGTTCCTCAAGAATCCAAATTAGTTCAGATTTCTTCTTAAGGGAAGTAACCCACTCTATAAGATCAACTCCCCTTTGAGATATGTATTGGTCTTGTTGGTACCCAGATTTAATCCTTCAAACATGAGTAGATTTTGATCTAATCCTCACTATTTTTAGGTTTGTGCCTTTTGAAGAAGTGGGTAGCACCTTGAAAGGATTTTGATCTAATCCTCACTATTTTAGGTAAAGGTAAGAGAACCTATATTGAAGCCTTTGTTTTGTGAAGGAGGTGGAGATATCCTTATACTGTTGCATATTGTATGGAGATGGCCTTGGGAAAACATGATCAATTTTCCATTATTCAAACTCAACAGAGTTGTCACTACTAAATGATGGAAATGCTTTCAAGACAAGGCTAAGGCTGCTAGAGACATGGTATGATCCTGATTTACTTTGTGCATTTTTGTAAATGGATTGTATTCTTTTGTTGATACACAATGCAATGCAGGGGTAGTATGGGGTGGGATTAGTTATTCTGAATGAATTTTTGGTGGGAGATTTTAGACAAGACTAACCAGAATTTGCCAAATTCTTTGAGGACCTTTGCAAGAAATTTGTAAGACCCACACAATAGAATGCTTCAAAAGGGTTGAGATACTCCTTCAACTAGGATATGTGCACCAAATGGAAGCCTAGATCTACACTCTTCCACACAATCTTTGATAACCTGCCACAAAATCTTGAAGCAGATGAACCAACAAAGCATCCAAAAATCTCTATTTTATCATGACCTAAGGTGCACCCAAAGGTTTACAACAATCTCTAAATTCAAGGAAGGTAAAGTGATTTTAAATCTATTTATCTCTTTATCAGATGAAAGCTCTTCTAAATGTGAGATTGTAGATGCCACTAAACTATCAACAAGAAATGAGACCATGTATGATCAAAAGAGTTTTCAAACACAAGACTACAATAGGAGCAAGAAACACAAATTAAAAACATTCTGGAACATAAGTGCATGCAAATTTTGCCAAGAGACAACACAAAATAATCCAAAAATGATCAAATTTATCAGCAAGGGAATGTTATAAGAACAATCTTAGAGCTTTTTGATGGCTTTACAACTAAAACCAACTCAACATGATACAAATCTGATGCAAAAGGAATTAGAAATGGTTCTCAGGTGGTTTCTCAAAGAATGGGCTTCTTCCCATATTTTCCCATGAAATTCTAAGTTTCTCCGACCTTTTACATGTCTCAAAACATGCATTATATAACTTTCAATTACATTTGATCCTTCTCTCCCAAGAAAAGAATATGCCAAGGGATCAAGTTTGTTACAAAAATTCCTCATGATTCACTAAAAATGACATTTAACAAATTCACAACAAAAATTGCCAAGTGTTTAAAAAGGTTGAATCATTACAAATATTCAAATCATTATCCTTCCTGGAGGCACATTTTTCATCATCAATGCATGCAGATGCCTTTCCACTCATCATTTCACCTTTTCACCTTTTAAAACTACCTCTACAACTTTCAAATTTGACATTTCACGTGTTTGGATGGATTAGGGAAAATTTTCATTTCAAAAACATCTCAGATCTACAAATTAAGCCATGAAAGTGATCCCAATGATCCTGGAAGGCCCAAACGACATGGAATCACCAAAAATTTGATGAAATTTGATGCAAAATTCACAATTCCAAGTTTCTTGGAGCTCCCATGGTGGCCAAAATGGTGCAACGTATAGGAACCGTTGATCTACCTTCAACTTTAAATCCTGGCCCTCCACATGGAAAATGTGAATCAAAAAATAATCTTGGGTTACTTTTTCAATTTTTAAATAAATCCAAACACGTGGCACAATGTGATTGGAATGGGCCCAGGCAAAATTTATCACTTTATAGCCTTTTGAAAAATTGGAAAATTTTTCCATTTTTCCCCGCCTCCTTCCTAGGCCTACCACGTGTCCATAATGTGGGTCCCAATGAAACCATGGGATAATTCTACACATTTTACCTCCTTTTGAAAAAAATGAAAAAAATTCACTTTTTCCCGTGGGCCCGTACACCTGATTTCTCCTTGCCACATGTCGCTCATGAATGATTCACCTTGGGAGGCATGCTTTGAATCTTCCATTCTAAGTCCTTTTTTTCAAAAGGAAAACTTTCCCTTTTTCCTCTGTCGACCCATCAACCCACTTTTCCTTCTAGGACAACCACGTGGCCATCCTTTTTCCATTACGGACCACACATCTCTAATTTACACTCTAACTCCTTTTTTCAAAAGGGAAACAATTCCCCTTTTACTTTGTGGCCCACTTCCCCACTCTTCACCACTGCACCATTGCCACATGTCCACCCCTGCTCCATTATGGACCTGCGGGCCCTTCTTCAACTTTTTCCTTTAAAAAAGGAAAAAATTTCCTAAGTTCCCCATCGGCACTGTTCCCTTTTTTAATTTTTAGGACATGTGTCCACTTGTGATTGGTTGTGGGGTTTCGGGCCAGTTTTGACTTTTAAAATTTTTAAAATAAAAGTCAAAAATCTCCAAGGAAATCTGACTCCCCGGTTCTCCTCAACCAATTAGAACCCGCCACATTGCCAATGCATGATGAGGAAGAATTTTGCGGGAAAATGACGTCCGTCTGGGTGTCAAAATATAGAAAATGCTAGGGATGCCCTAGAAATTGATTTTTTTGCCAAGGATGGAAATTTTTTTGAATTGGAACCAGATAAAAGCATGATTTCGAGCATTTCTTAACCTTGGAATCAGATTTTCAAATACATACAAGTATGAATCGATCAATTTTGATTTTTCACAATCGGGCAAAAGGGAAAACACGGCATAGCCCTGCAGATTTTGAAAAATTAGGGCACAAACAAGGCATGCATGGATTTTTCTCTCAAACTAGGGTAAAACAACAAGTTTGTGAGCATTTTTAAAACATTCGACTAGAAGGGACAAGTTATAGACCATTATTTCAAAAAATAAAACATTTTTAAGCAAGTATAGATTTGAAAAATTAGGGCAACACGGTGCAAGCTTGAGTATTCTTGCAAAATGGGGCATGTCAAATGATTTTCAAATGGACTAAGGCATGGGAACATAGGTAGTAACTTCATTTCACCCATTAAAACTATAGAAAACATTTCAGGAAATGCAAAGTGAAAGGAAAATTAGGGCAAAATAATAGAGGATCAAAATGGACACCAACATCGGCTCTTGCTCGGGGATGGGCACTCCCAGTGAGTGCCACAAGAATAATAAGTAGACCAAGTGCCAAAATAATCCATTGGGAAAAGGATCATGAGCCAAAATCACCAAAAACCAGTGAGAACCCGACAAAAATGGCTGTCACACACAAGAAGGCAAACCACAAACTAAAAAACACCAAAAACAGAGCAAAAAACCAAACACTATACACTATACAAGTTGGTGCATACCTCAAATTTGGGGATTAATCCAAGAAATGCTTTAGATGCCTACCATTAATAGGTAGTTCAAGAAATTCCCCATCTAAATCTTTGAGAAAAAAGGTATTCTCACCAATTTTGATATCAATGGAGTAAGGGCCCATCCATAATGCATCAAATTTTCCATGTTTGCCCTTATCTCATTTCTGCTATCCCATAACAAAACCAGATCTCTAATATTGAAGGCCCTAGGAGTGACCTTCTTGTCAAACAATCTTTTCAACTTCTCTCTAAATCTGATATGCCTCTGGTGGGATGCTCTTCTCTCTTCATCTAGCTCCACAATCTGATTAATCCTTGCTTCATATGGACTGACCTCTTGATCTTCAAGTTGTTGAACAAACTAAAATGAAGATAATTGTAGATGTAAGGGAAGCAGAGCTTGAGTTCCATACACCAACTCAAATGGGCTCTTACCAGTAGCTCTCTTGGTAGTGATTCTATCAGCCCAAACTATAAATTTCAGTTGTTCACCCCATTTTCTCTTGTTTAACTCCAAGGTCCTCTAATGATCTTGAATAAGTTCTTATTCTTGGACTCACTTGTCCATTCCTTGGGGTTATAGTTTGAAGAATAAGTTAGATTGGTTCCATACTCCTTGCACATTGCCATCAAAGGTTTAGCTCTAAAACACATGGCATTATCAGCCACAATCTTGACTGCACACCAAATCTACATATGATATTATTCAAGAATAAGTCCATAACAACTTGGTGTGTTACTTTCTTGGTGGGGATTTCCTCTACCCACTTGGTGAAGTAATATGTGGCTACAAGGATCCATTTATGTCCAGCACTAGAAGGGTCTAAATCTCACCAATGAAGTCCATCCCCCACTATTTGAAAGGAGCTTCAATTGATACATGCTGCAAAGGAAGGGAGCTTGAAGCTTTCATTCTTCCAGAGAAACATTGCAGCTTTCACATTTTCTAATCAGCATGGTTGCATCTTTGAAGAGAGTAGGCCACCAATAACCAGCTCTCAAAACTTTGTGTGTTGTAACCCTTCCAGAAAAGTGTCCTCCACAAACTCCCCCATGGAAATCAGCAATACTTTGGGAGCTTCATCTTCAGTTACACACTTCAAGAGGACACCTTTAGGGTTCTTCCAAGCCAGCCCAAAGTCAGTGATGATGTATTTTTGAGAAGCCAACTTGAGGGCTCTTTTTTATTTTTATTTAAATGATCAAGGACAACATAGGTTTCTGAGGTAAAATATTATATCCTTGTACCATTTAGAACTTACCAATTTCCCAAGAACATCTTCCCTTTCTTCCTCTACCTCATTCACTTCCATAGTCTACAAGTTTCTCTCAACCATGAGCTTAGCAAGACCCAAACCTCTTACCAAATTTGTGGTTTGGATGTCCATATCATACTCCTATAGTTTGTTCACCCATCTACATCTTTTACTTGAGATCTCCATCTCTGATAAGATGTCTTTTACCATGGTGTGGGGAACATAAGAAACAACTTTTGAACTTAAAATATAAGGCCTAAAACCTTTGTTGCTTTCACCAAGGCAAATGCTTGTTTTTCCATGATTGTATATTTTAACTCAACAGCTTGTAAAGCCTTGCTAAAGAAGGGAAATAGGCCTCTCAGCCCCATCTTCATCCTTTTGGAGAAAAATAGATGTAATAGTATTTTCAAAAGCAAAGGAGAAGATTTGGAAAGGCTTTTGTAATTTGGGGTTGCCAAGACAGTGCATGTTTAAGTGCCTCTTTGATTCCTTCAAAATCTTGAATAGCAGCCTCCTCCCACTTGATAACTTGATCTTTCTTTAACATGCATGTGATAGGAAGAGTCAACTCAACAAAATTGGACACAAACCTTCTAATGAAATTGATTTTCCCAAAGAAAGATTGGATGCCCTTCTTCGTTCTTGGAATTGGCACCTTGCTTGATTGCTTCTACTCTCTCTCGGATCAATCATGACACCATCCTTTGAAACAATATGACCAAGTAGCTTGGCCTTTTGCACCCCAAAGTGACACTTCTTTGGATTGAGAGAGATTCCAAATTCTCTACATCTGATCAACATTCTTTCCAAATGTTGCAAGTGATCTTTTCTGCTCCTTGAAAATACAGTCACATCATCTTGATAAACTACAATGAAGTCATTTATATAACCAAAAAAGAAACATCCATTGCTCTTTGAAAGGTAGCTCCAGCATTCATGAGACCAAAAGGCATTCTCACATAAACATATGTTCCCCAAGGAGTGGTAAAGGTAGTTTTAAATCTTTTTGACTCCTTGACAACAACTTGATTGTAGCCAGAGAAACCATCCAAGGTGGACAACAATTCAGATCTAGTCACTAACTACAGCATGTTCTCCATGTTTGGAAAGGATAATTGTCTTTCAATGAAGCTCTATTCATATTTCTAAAGTCTACACAAAGTCTGATATCTCCATTCTTCTTTCTGATTGGCACAAGGTTTGCAACCCAAGATGAATACCTTGTGGGCTGAATAATCCCTCCCTCCTTCAATTTCTTCAATTCATCTTGCATTTTCATGGAGAGGAGTGGATTAATTGGCCTTTGCTTCTATCTAATGGTTTGGCATTTTTTCAAGAGGGATCTCATGCTGAAACAAGTCCTCTCTATATGCTTTCAGCTCTGAATATGACCAGCAAAGCAGTCTTGATATTGTTTCAACAATTGGAGGTAGGACTATTTTTCTTCCTTGTTTAAACTACTTGCCCAACCAAACTCTCCTTGGTTTTCCTTTGTTCCCAAGTCATGCTCTTCCACATCCCTTGAGGTAGATATGTTTCTATTGATGATGCAATCAACATTGCTAAAATTTGACTCAAGAGCAACAAGACCTCTAGGAATGGTGTTAGTTTTCAATTGGATAATATCTTTTCCAAACAAAGTCTCTCTCCTTTAGTCATACACACCATTGGTTCCCAATCAATATGCTGATCTAAAACTCACCTTGATTTTGTAAGAACCTTTTCACTTGAGCATCATCATCAAACACTTGTCAATGCTTGATGTTGTCAGGGACAACTAGCCTAGTTAACACTTCAACATTGTACTCACAATAAGGTGAAATGGTGCAATCACCAAATCTTGACCCCATCTATCCAACTTATTTTCAACACAACATTCAAAATTCTATCATGGTGCACAATATTGAAGGAATCAAACATCTCAATTAGATCCCAAACTGCATGCTTATACTTTGCTTCATCCGCTGATTTTTGTAGCATACAATTTTCTTATTTGTTTGAAAAATAGCTCTGAATCTCCCTTTGAAATGATGTCCTTGACACCATACTTCCATGCAATTCTCAGACCCAACAACAAGGCTTCATACTCAGCAATGTTGTTAGTACATTCAAAATTAAGCTTGAAGGAAAAAACAAATTCTTCCAAGCTAGGAGAAATCAGAATTACACCAGCACCATTTCCAAATTTGGAGCAAGCTCCATCAAATAGGTCAAGGAGAACATACCTATTCAAGGCACTTTGAATGATCCATTTTGTGTTATTTACCATCAGCAAAACCAATAAAATTATCAGCATCAACATCAGAAAATAATACTTCATAAGAAGCATTGTTTGGGTCCTCAATTAGATGCAACATTTTCTTTTCTCCATAGAGCTTGACAAGGCTTCCTCAATGGGAATGGTGGAAAAATACATATCCATTTGGACACTCCCTCCAATACTTGCATAGCCCACTTTCTTGACAATAACATACCCCATTTGGCAGGGCAATCAACAATCACAACATCCAATTTTAAATTCCTCCCGGGATAAGATGCAAGTTGCACTACCAAACCCTTCACACAACCAACAACCAAACTTCTCTTGAGTCCATGGTAGTAAATTTTCCATAGGCTACTTTGTCACTTTGATATCCAACTCATTCATGACTTCTAGAGGCATGACATTACATGATGCACCAAAATCAAACATATAATTGTGAAGTAGCCTATCCTTTATGATCAAAGTTGTGAAGAATGGATCAACATTCAATTGGGAATCAACCAAGGATGTCCCCAAATATACCTTAGGTGTCTCTCCAAGATCCTCTACTACTGGTGGTGTTTCAAGGTCAACAATGATTTGAGGAGGAGTTTCAATAACATTTATATTTCTGCTTGGAGTAGTCTTCTCTCCTTTAATCCCAAGTACTCAAATGCTCTCTTCTTATGCTCAGGGAATTCTAAGCAACTCAATGATTGGAACACTCACTTTGATTTGGATCAATACTTGGGCTATGTCATAGGGAACACTCTTTGGAAAAATAGCATTGGAAGGGAGATAAGAAGATTCATCAGATGGCATGGGATTCTTGGCAACTTGGGCATGAGGAGGACTGTAATTTTTTCTTGGGATAACAGAGCTTTTGGCAAGTGTTTCTCTCTAGGAGCTTCTTTTGGAATGCTTGTGAGCAAGGGTGTTTTAGGTTTGGCTTGAGGCCTAACTCCTTAACAAATTTTCTTCTAGTGTTATAGTCTTTCTCTTGAGCTACAACAACATTCATCAACAATTGTCTATCTTCCTCTGAAGGAATACCACCATCATACTTCTTAATCATCAAAGCTCTTAAGTATTCAAATTCATTGTTAGGAATTTCAAAAGCTTGCACTACATCAAATTCAAGAGTATGAGGGGAAGAAAGACTTGTACCCATTTGATGTAATCCCAAAAGTTGTAGTTGTCCTTGCACTTATCACTTCAGTAGATGTTGCTCCTCCTTGTGGACTTGAAGAACAGACCCATCATGCAAATATCATCATCAGTACCATCATCATTATTAACTTCACCTTCTTGCTGGTCCACTTCACATGGAGGATGGGGTAAAAAAACCTATCACACCAATCAATATCAACAACTTCTCAACAACAGCAACCCTAGTAGTTAGGGGATCAGGTAACACTCTTCCTTCACGTGCTTGAGGATGTCTATTTGCAGACCCCATGGGTCCTTTTCCTCTATCATCTACCCTTTGATCACCTCTAGGATGATTGGAAAATATGTCATGGTTTTGTGCTCTTGGCTGACCTTGTGAAGTTTTCCCAATTCCTTTCTCATCTCTTGCCAACTTATATGAGATTTCTTTGACCCCCTACCAAAGTTTTCACAACCTCCTCTAAATCAGCACCCTTGCTAGCTTGAGGTTTTTCAGGGTTTATCAACTTTACACCATCTCTCTTGAGAGGTTTCCCAATTTCTTTGATATTGTTTTCAATTTGAAGTGCCATGGTGAAAGCTTGTCTTAGATTAGTAGGGTTCTTGTCTCTTAGGTAATAGGCTGCCTTTTTATCAAATGCATCTACATATTTGATTAAACAAGATTCATCACAAGGCCTCAGACTAATAGGAAGCCTTCTCAAATTTTTGTTAAACCTTGTGTTAAAGTCATGGACTGATTCATTGGGGTTCTTCTTGATATTCTCAAACTCAGACAAGAGAAATATAGGATCAGTCTTGTCACCATATTGCAACCTAAATGCATTCTTCATCTCAGTCCAAGAATCAATTGAATTATCAGGTAGAGCCTTGTACCAATCCCTAGCATCCTCTTCTAGTGTATGAATGAACAATTTAATATACACATCTTCAAACTCTATCTCAAAATCTTCCATCATGTTAACAAAAATTTGAGATGTTGATCACCAATTATTACATTGTTACCTTGGAATTTTGGCAATCTATTTCTGACATCTTGTGGGACAACATTTGGGTAACCATCCATTCCTCTAAAGTCTATAGGACCAAAGGTGTTAACAAAAATGGAGGTCTAGGCTGAGCCATATTTTTGGTGGAGGTGATCTTGGGGGTGACACAAGTGATGAGGAGTGCAAGGTCTTTGGGGCTCAAGAATGTGATTCACAAGACTAGTATTCTCTAAGTGCTGATTTTCTTAGAAAGTTTTATTTGAATTGAAACACAAAGGTGTAGATTGGAGAAGGAACTTACCCGGTACAATAGAAGGACCTTCACTAGTTGAGGAAAACAAGTTTATGAGAGGATTTCTTGAATCAAAATCACTTGAAGAAGAGTGATAATCCTCTACCAAAGGCTGATCTCTCTCACCAATGGATATATCTTTTCCTGATGTCTAACCTTTAACAACCTTCCAAACTCTTCTCCCTTCCAACTCTGAGTTTCTTGAATCTATAAACAACTTCTTAGCAGAGTCTCTAATGAAGAGAGATCTTCTTCCTTCTAGTTTTGTAGAGATTAGCAACACCAAAGTAAATGACAAAAAAGTTAAGACACTGGTACTTATCAAGATCAAAACAACATGGAGTCGCCACTAAGGAATTTCACCCTAGTTGTGCAAATGCACTAAAATACTCTGTCAAATATCTATCAACACTAAAAATCTTGCCAAAATTTATAGATCAAACCTTCCTTTCTTTGAATTTATCAATCACAAATGCTAATGAAGTGTAAAAGCTACTGGAAACTGGTAAAATTATAGGCAGAACTTATATCTTCACTTAATCCTTACAAGTTTGATTATAAAATGATGATTCAACAATGTATTTATATGCAAAATTTGCAAGGGACTTTACCAGGGTTTGATATGCATTCAAATATCTCAAATATGTATACACATGGATCAGATTGAACTAAGAGAATATCAAACTCAGAACTCTACTCTTCATTCCAATCTTATAAATATGATCAGAAGATGATACTTAGATTTTGTAATTGCACATAAATCACACAAGAAGTATTACCAAGGATCTGAAAAATAGACATGGACTGGAAAATGAATCGTAAATGTCTCATTGAAAATTATTTCCCAGGAATTCAAAAAATCCCAATGGATGGCCCATTTGGGTGTTGGTACCTAGATTTAATCTCCTTCACAACTTGAGTAGCATCATGGATTTTACAAGACACTCAGAGGTAGATAAATGATTTATATGTCATTTTGTAGCCGGGAAGCAATTTATCTGACTTGTTAGCACTCAGGCTTTGAAGAAGTGGGTAGCACCTTGAAAGGATTTTGATCTAATCCTCACTATTTTAGGTTGTGCCTTTCAACCAAGGTAAGAGAACCTATATTGCAGCCTTTGTTTTGTGAAGGAGGTGGAGATATCCTTATACTTGTGCATATTGTATGGAGATGGCCTTGGGAAAACATGATCAATTTTCCATTATTCAAACTCAACAGAGTTGTCACTACTAAATGATGGAAATGCTTTCAAGACAAGGCTAAGGCTGCTAGAGACATGGTATGATCTGATTTACTTTGTGCATTTTTGTAAATGGATTGTATTCTTTTGTTGATACAAAATGCAATGCAGGGGTAGTATGGGGTAGGATTAGTTATTTCTAAATGAATTTTTTGGTGGGAGATTTTAGACAAGACTAACAAGAATTTGCCAAATTCTTTGAGGACCTTTGCAAGAAATTTGTAAGACCCACACAATAGAATGATTTAAAAGGGTTGAGATAATCCTTCAACCAGGATATGTGCACCAAATAGAATCCCAAATCTACACTCTTCCACACAATCTTTGATAACCTGCCACAAAATCTTGAAGCAGATGAACCAACAAAGCATCCAGAAATCTCTATTTTATCATGACCTAAGGTGCACCCAAAGGTTTACAAATAATCTCTAAATTCAAGGAAGGTAAAGTGATTTTAAATCTATTTATCTCTTTATCAGATGAAAGCTCTTCTGAATGTGAGATTGTAGATGCCACTAAACTATCAACAAGAAATGAGACCATGTATGATCAAAAGAGTTTTCAAACACAAGACTGCAACAGGAGCAAGAAACACAAATTAAAAACATTCTAGAACATAAGTGCATGCAAATTTTGCCAAGAGACAACACAAAATAATCCAAAAATGATCAAATTTATTAGTAGGGGAATGTTATAAGAACAATCTCAGAGCTTTTTGATGGCTTTACAACTGAAACCAACTCAACATGATACAAATCTGATGCAAAAGAATTAGAAATGGTTCTTAGGTGGTTTCTCAGAGAATGGGCTTCTTCCAAGATTTTTCCCATGAAATTCTAAGTTTCTCCGACCTTTTGCATGTCTCAAAACATGCATTATATAACTTTCAATTACATTTGATCCTTCTCTCCCAAGAAAATAATATGCCAAGGGATCAAGTTTGTTACAACAATTCCTCATGATTCACTTTGAAAATGACATTTAACAGATTCGCAACAAAAATTGCCAAGTGTTTAAAAAGGTTGAATCATTACAAATATTCAGATCATTATCCTTCCTAGGCATGTTTTTCATCATCAATGCATGCAGATGCCTTTCCACTCATCATTTCACCTTTTCACCTTTTAAAACTACCTCTGTAACTTTCAAATTTGACATTTCATGTGTTTAGATGGATTAGGGAAAAATTTCATTTCAAAAACATCTCAGATCTACAAATTAAGCCATGAAAGTGATCCAATGATCCTGGAAGGCCCAAACGACATGGAATCACCAAAAATTTGATGAAATTTGATGCAAAATTCACAATTCCAAGTTTCTAGAGCTCCCATGGTGGCCAAAATGGTGCAACGTGTACAGGGAACCATTGATCTGCCTTCAAATTTAAATCATGGCCCTCCACGTGGAAAATGTGAATCAAAAAATAAGCTTGGGTTACTTTTTCAATTTTTAAATAAATCTAGACACATGGCACAATTTTATTGGAACGGGCCCAGGGGAAAAATTTATCACTTTATAGCCTTTTGAAAAATTGGAAAATTTCACCATTTTTTCCCACTTCCTTCCTAGGCCTACCACGTGTCCACAATGTGGGTCCTAATGAAACCGCGGGATAATTCTAAACATTTTACCTCCTTTTAAAAAAGGAAAAAATTTCACTTTTTCCCCACGGGCCCACACACTCGATTTCTCCCTTGCCACATGTCTCTCAATGATTTTTCGCAGAGGCATGCTTCGAATCTTCCATTCTAAGTCTTTTTTACAAAATGGAAAACTTTCCCTTTTTCCTCTCGCGTCCTTGCCAACCCGCTCTTTGCCTTCTATGCCTGCCACGTGTCCATCCTTTTTTCCATTGTGGACTGTGGCTCTAATTTGCACTCTAACTCCTTTTGTCAAAAGGGAAACAATTCCCCTTTTCCTCCACGGCCCGCACTTCCCCACTCTATCACCGCACTGCCATGTGTCCACCCCCTACTCCATTACGGACTGCGGGCCCTTCTTCAACTTTTTTCCCCTTCACAAAAAAGGAAAAATTTTCCTAAGTTCCCGTTGGCCCACTGTTCCCTTTTTTAATTTTTAGGACACGTGTCCACTTGTGATTGGCTGCAGGAGGTTTCAGGCCAGTTTTGACTTTTAAAAATTTTACAAAATAAAAGTCAAAAATATTTAAGGAAATCTGACTCCCCACTTTTCCTCAGCCAATTAGAACCCGCCACATTACCAATGCATGCTGAGGAAGAATTTGATGGGAAAATGACGCCTGTCTGGGTGTCAAAATATAGAAAATGCCAGAGATGCCCTAGAAATTGATTTTTTCACCAAGGATGGAAAAAAAATTAATTGGAACTAGACAAAGCATGATTCTGAGCATTTCTTGACCTTGGAATTGGATTTTCAAATACATACAAGTAGGAATCGATTAATTTTGATTTTTCACAATCGAGCAAAAGGGAAAACACGGTATAGCCCGCAGATTTGGAAAAATTAGGGCACAAACAAGGCATGCATGGATTTTCATCTCAAACTAGGGTAAAACAACAAATTTGTGAGCATTTTTAAAACATTTGACTGGAAGGGACAAGTTGCAGACCATCATTTTGAAAAATAAAACATTTTTTGAGCAAGTACCAATTTGAAAAATTAGGGAAACACGGTGCAAGCTTGAGTATTCTTACAAAATGGGGCATGTCAAATGATTTTCAAATGGACTAAGGCATGGGAACAGAGGCAGCAACTTCATTTCACCCATTAAAACTGTAGAAAATGTTTCAGAAATGCAGAGTGAAAGGTAAATTAGGGCAACATAATAGAGGATCAAAATGGACACCAACAGTCCCACAACGAGAAACATGTGTTGGCATTGGATTTGGTTTAGATGCTTTTTTAGGCTTTCTTTGGGTAGAAATTTTTTTATGCATTCTCAAAATAATCATACATTTCCTCTAGGGAGGAGAGGGAGGAGAGGGTTGCTTTTAAGTTGTCTATTCAACTCGGGGTTTTGTAGAGCCTTCTAAAAGGAAGTAACTCTTCCTTATACCTCATCCATCCATTGAATAATTGGAACTTTATTAATTTTAGGCTCACTTACAAATGTGTAATGAGGAATCTCATGTTTGGGAAATGCAATATTGAAGTAATTGTGTTTTACAAGTAAGCTTTCATCTTGGATGATAGGATGGTTAAGAAACTATAACTCTTTTAGTGTATGTGTTTGAATATGATCTTGTGGGTGAAGGAAATGATAAAATATGGTCTAAAAGGATGCAAAAAGGGGGTTATCATGGAAATTCTACACATCAAGGCCAACCTCACAACATTATGAGACAGGATCTCAAGTGGGATCTTATTGACCAGGATTTGAAACAACATCCTAACAAAATCTTCGCTCGGGGCCAAATAGACGAATTATGGTTCTCGAGTTTAAGAGAATAACCTAGATAGACTAGGTCCCACTCCTAATGATGATGCCATTTCTTAAAGAAAATGTTTAGAGAAAATTTGCAAGGATTCCTTGGCAAAACAAAATAAAGGCTTGTAGCTTATGAAGAATGAAAATAAATTTATAAGGGAAATGGCCCTTGGAATGGTGTGCAAAAGCCATTAATTTCACATATAATTACCAATCTCTCCCAATATTTGGCACAAACTAGAGGGATGTGGATTAGGCCACTCATGTAGGAATCTATCTCTCGGGCTTAATTACGGATGAGTATTCATGTGAAGTCACATCAAAAGGATGATTAAGGCATCCACTTTTATCCTTTACCATTTCGTTGAACATGTTTTCAAAAAGGGAAAGAATCAAATCCAATGATTACAAACAAACTCTTTGGGAATGCACACATGGAATGATTGTATAGGTACAACAGACCTTTTCACATAAACATGAATGGGATAATGACATTATGGAAAAGACACAAGGTAGTTTGTTAGTAAACATGAATATTCTTCATTCCTCCACGGGCACAACTATGAAACAAATTTATTCTATCTTAGTGTATCAAAATGGAATATTTTTAGTTGGGACAACCTCCCCATCCATTTTGGTGGACTCAGAATCTTCTACCTCTCATTTTTGCTTGCTTCTTATGCTTTTCTAGGGAATTTGGGTATCATCCCTAAGGGGGGATTTTATATAAAAATAAAGCCATATCTTCATTATAGGGGTTATAAAGTTTGGATAAAAGCTAAGGTGATTGCATTTGTATAATCATTATTAGGAATTGAGATCATCTGATGTATGTCTCCCTTATCCAATTGAAGTATATTGAGTTGTATGCCATTTTCAGTCAACTATTTCTAAGTTGTATGGAAGCATGATTAAGAAGTATAATTTTGATATAATATTGTATCTATTAAGTCAATTAGATGCAAATGAATTGTTCTTGGTATATATAATTTATTGGTCACTGAGTACGTGTTGTTTTGTAGTTTTTCTTTTCTACATTTATCCAATTTTAAAATCATTTATACATTATTACTTGGGGATGATTTTTAGACTCATGAGTGTATCTCGATTTTCATTTGATTTAAGTAGAAAATATTCTGTTGAGGTTTCATGCACAAGTGTTTGTGGTTGAAATTACAAAGGTTATGTGGTATCGGTTGTAAGAATTTTGTATCAATGAATATAAATGTTTCATTAAGAGTTAAATTATTTTGATCTTTGTATTCCTGCATTTTCTAAGTGTAACAGTTGAATTAGCAAACACCATTATTTATCCCCATTTATATCCACCTTCCCCCTTCCTAACTAAGTGTTCTACCATCCTACCCCTACAAACATGTTAACCTTGTTTACCATGCATGTGTTTTCCTACAAATTAAATTTATCCTATAGATTATAAATGTATTTTCCATGATTTGTGAAGATAAGCATTCTAGTATCATCAAGTTCCATCTTATTAATTCATAGAGATGATGTCTATAAATCATATTTTATCTGTTTTTAGTATCTTGTGTATGATGCATTAAGTATTTGCAATTTTTGTGTGGAAAATATTTGAGTGAATATTGAATGTCTGGTTATACTTGACTCAGATTGACCCACCAACAATTTTTAGGAGGTTTAATCATAGTATCCATCCTTCATTCAAGCTACTCCTCAGATTCTCTCACCTTGGTTCAAGAAGATCCAAAAGTAGCAAGAGATAGCCATTCCCTTTGTACATTCCTCCTAGTAACTTCCAATACTTTGTGATGAAATAATGTTAGATCTATCCCTGATTACAAATGACCTATCTCTCATCTATCATTATTTAGGCCATTTTTTTCTAAAAAAAATCCAAGTCTCTATGGCGTATAAATGGGAACCAACACATTAGAAATTTTATTTTGAAGTAGTTCCTCTTAATAAGGTTCACAGTATATATTAACCATACATCTTCTCGAGAGGTTTGGAAGGATAGAAATAACAAAAAAATTAGATGTAAAAAAACCATGTGAATAAGGTCGATAAGTTGATAGTTCTTTTCATCTTAGAGAGCTTGTCTAGCTCCAAATAAATTATTTACAATTTGGTCCCTAAATTAGAGATCTCTCACGTTAGAAATTGAAAAAATTGACATTGTTGGTTAAAATAAAACTAGGAATACTAAAATTATGAGGAAGGCAATAAAATGGACTAAACCTCCAATTGGATGGGTCAATATAAAATTTTATGGTGTTTCGAGACAATCTTAAAAAGGTAGGATGTGGTGGTCTTATTAGGGACAATAATGATGATTTGGTGGTGGATTATGTAAGGCCTTTGGGAACTCAAAATAGCAACTTTATGAAGTCATGTGCTTCTCTTTAGGAATTCGGTGGGAAAACACATTAAGGTTAGAAAAATTATCATTGAAGGAGACTCCTTAAATATTATAAAGTGCATCAAATCTCCTCTAAACCTATCTAGACCATTCACTACATGGTAGAATATCATAAAGAATTACTTAAAGGTTTTGGATGTTATAAGGTTGGTCACATTTATTGGGAGGTAAATGGATGTGATAACCTCCTTACAAAAAAAGGTGTGGATTGGGAAATTTTTTCCATTTGGATGCCCCAACTCAAATGCTTGATGACACTATAATCAATGAAGACACCTCAAATGATTAGTGTAAATGCTAAATTCATGATGAATCAGTCAAATATTAGAAGGAGGCAAGGGTATTCATGAATCCATCATAATAAGCTATGGAAATTTGGGTCATAGAAGGTGGATTTGCATGTGAAAATTCATAGGAATGAGTGGATTAATAATAGGAGTGAGAATTTTCAAAGTTATTTGACTAAGCTATTTTGTAAGCTTAATATTTGGTTAAGAGCTAGGAATGTGCAAGGGAGATATTTTTTACTATTTTGTCTTAAACTTGGTCAATATGGGGTGATAGACTCAAAATAGAGCCCTCATCATGTCATGATCTGAAAAGAAATGTGACAAGTGTGGTAGATTTTAAAAAGAGGAAAGCTTATAAGTTTTATTGAATGACCTAAGGGCCATGATCCCAACTTATCCTTGGGCTTTACTAATAGTTTGAATAGTGTCTCGCTTACCATCAGGGGAATCACTATGGTGGTTTTTAAATAATCCAAAAGGGTTAATTGGATTATTATAGATGGGTTGAATATTTTTAAGGATAGGTGGAGAAAGGAGGAGATTCAAACCTTTTTGTAAGCCTATTAAGAGGATTCATGAAACAAAGGATAGAGCATTGCACACATCCATGCCTATGTCATATGTTGAAGTTTATCTTTATATTATGAAGTATGTACTAATTAAATGTAAGTCCCAAAAATCTATACCCACCACTTTTCCTTCTTGAACCATTTCTTCCATTTTTCGAATATAAGCATTTTGTTCTACTTTTCATGTCCTTTGAGGCCTTCATTAGGTGATATCAATTGGAAAAAATAGATGCCTCCATCCACCAAGCCATTATTTTTCTTTTTTTCAAGGATGGGAAGCCCATGGTCACTAAGAAGATTCCCAACCATAAGAGGAAAAATGAATAAAATGGGGACGATTATCATTTTCCCCAATATATGGAGGTAAGGGAGGGAAATTCTGAAGAAGATGTGTTATAAGTGAGAAAATGTTGCAGGAAAGGGTCATGCTTAGAACAAGAAAATGAAGGGTAAATGAGCAATAATATTAGTGAAGAGGTTATTTTATCCTTGATAATTCATCAACATTGGGGGTCTCCACAATGAATGAAGGCAAGAAGAAATTAGGTTTCTTTCAAGGGTCCTGATTGTTAGATGAAGATCTTCATAGGAGGCTCTATGTGTTAGAAAATGTGGGGTATATCTAGATAAAAATCAATGGGGTCTGGTGTTTGAGGTCCAAAACTCAATAAGGAATTCCAAATGTTGAAGTTGTACGGTAAAAAAACAAAGGCAACCAATAATATTTTGGAAGATATTGAGATAATGGAATACGTGATGGCCGAGAAGTAGGCTCTTTCTTCCACCCCCAGGTCTCTATAATATTTGAGGATGTTGAAGGAAGTGGTAACATGATCATGGAAACTAGAAGCCCCCCCCAACACCTATCTGAAGGACTCAACTATCAAATGTATGGTAATCAAGGGAAGAATATGGAGTAGGGAATATTTCCGATCTTATGAAAAATTTAGGCTAGATATGCATTAGTGTGATCTAGTTTTTGTTCCATGTTATGTTTTACTACATTTTTTCTACCCTTTCAGTGACTATTGGATAAATTTGGTTTTTTTAAACTCTCACCTTTGACTGGAAAATCAATCATATTTTATCATGTTTCTTTGTTTTATTTCATGTGGTGTCAATGGTATTGTATTTCTTTGGATTGGATAAGGTTTGAGGTTCCTTTCAAAACATTATTTTTTATCTAATAAAAGTTCATAAAATTTACCTAACTTGATTAGGTGTTTCCCATAAGCATTCATGGCATAGTATGCATAATATCTCTCAAGCCCTAATTCATGTTAACCAGACTTCACAAATCATCAATGGGTCATTATGAAGATCATGGATAACACATTATGGCTGGTTTTTCTAGGCATTAAAGACTCCAAGAAGAAGTTCCTAACCAATACTAGAGTATTTTATAATCTTTGGTTGTAAGTTTAGAAATGGAGATCATCCTCAAGACCCATAACATACATTGAGTATTATAGGGGAGTGATAAGAAAAAATGAACAATTTCTTCAAAGGTGGTCTTATTTCTATTGATATCCATAAAAAATTTACAAATTCCTTGTATCCTTTAAGTTGGATAGAGGATTGTAGATGATATCAATAGATGCAATCTACTCCACCAAATCCTTTTGTTCCATTTTGGATGAGTATCCCGTATATGAGGGGAGTGGTTTCTCTTTTTTATGGGTTTACATAATAAATTTTATGTTTGAGTTAATAATCATGTCTTCAAAAGAATTTGGAGTGAAAAATAAAATCACCGTGATTCCAAACTACAATTATAATTGAGTTTGTAGGCTAGGGTTCTAAAATCTAACATCATATGGGCCAAGGTTTAGTCCACCAATCAGGTGGAAAATTATTTATTCAATCCCTTACATTACAATTCACAACTCACATTCCTTTATTTTTGGCTTCCAACACTTTCCATTTACTTTCTTTGACCTCTTCTTCTTGTAATTTAATTTAATTCTTCATCAAGATAATTTTGTTCACTGCAACCAAATAAATTTTTCTTTGATCTCAATGCCTCCATAGTCTCATGATGTAAAAAAGTAATAACTAAAGAGATTTATCTTGATTTAACTATGATCCATTCAGGGATGTACTAGGAAATCCTAAATTATGGGTTATGAAAATGGACATTATTTGGATGACATATTTTTATTAATCCTTTGACTCATAGGTTAAAGAATGTAGCTTTCCTTTATGTATCAAAATTTTATTATATTAGTGATTCAACTAATTGAGGTGGTTTCTTAATGAATTTCACTACTTAACCCATGAATTTGGGTTTATAGATTCTAATTTGATAACTAAATCCTTTCAATCCTTTTTACTATTCACTAATCTAGCTTGAAGATAGGATAACTCTTCTTGAATGTCTCTAAAATATTAATATAGTGAGAGTGTTGAGGGATATCTTTATTTTTTTCTACCACAATTTAAGATTATTAAAGTACTTGTTGTTTGAAGGACTATAATTGTTCTTCTAATATTGTTTTTAATTCAATGAGAGAGCTAGTCATAATCTTTCTCTCTTGTATGGGGGGTAGGGAGGATCTGCCTCAACAAATACCTACTCACTACCTCGGATCCTCCATCCCTCTCACCTTTGTCACATATTGTAACTCTGCATTTTATTTTTTTAACATTATGGGATTAAGTGTGTGTTTCTTCATTTTATGCATCCTATTATTACTCTTTTGATTTTCTTTGATAAAGTATTGTGATTTTTTTGGAATAAAACAATTAGTTTATTAATAGATGATGATTTGATTCATATTACAAATGTAAATTACTATTTATGTATATATTGTGTATAGTTAATTTTGGATATTGGGGTTGTATTGAATGGATAATGTAGTGGCTACTCTTGTTTACTTGTGTTCAAGTGTTCTCGAAGCAAGAAAGTGTATCATTAGGGAGAGATGGAAAGATGCGTATAATAAGTAAATATATAGATATATGCCACATGTGTGTTTTGGTACATGATAAATGGTGTCAAGATGTATTTTTTTGTTATATAACCCCTTTTGTGTGATTTGGTCTTATTTTTTATGTGTCACTTCGTGTGACAAGATTGGTTTGGTTACATTGTACTAATTGGATAGAGTTGTGCACTTTTGTTATAATGAGGAGTCTAATGGCACTTACAAAATTACTTGAATGATACATTTTTGTTATGAGATAATATCATGCTTGTACTTACATTGTTGTCATATATAATGTGCAAAAGGGTATTATTAAGGTCTAATTAAAAATGGTTTGGGATTTAATCTCTAATGTTATTAACAGCTTTTTTCCAACTAAATTTTATTTCATTAATAAGACTGAGATGCATTAGAATCGTTATCTTGCAATGAAAACTATTTACATTCAATTTCAAATAACCGAGTGAATTACCCAAGTTACATTTCACCGACTGAGTTGAGCTCATATTGCACTAGCTAATCATGGGAAGAGATGGAGTGAGAAAGGGTGTCATTGGGGAGAGATGGAAATATGTAGATAATGGGTACATATAGATATCTATGTCATGTGTGTGTTTTGGTACCCATGAAAAGGTGTCAAACCATAAGTTTTGGTCATAAAACCCCATTTATGTAATTCATGTTTACTTTTGAATGTGTCACTTTGTGTGTCAGTATTGATTTGGTTACATTGTAAAAATTGGATAAAGCCACGTGCTCTTGTTACTGATTAAGAGTACAACAATGCTCAAAAAAATATTTGAGTGACACATAGACGTTATGAGACAATAACATACTTGTAGTTACATTATTTTCATATCTAATAGGAAAAAGAGTATTATTAAGGTCTAATAAAAATGGTTTGGTATTTTATCCCTTATGTTATTAATTAAGTTTTTTCAAATAACTCTTATTTCATTAATATGATCAATTTACATTGGATTCGAGTTAGCTTGACCGACACCCAAGCTACATTAGATTTGAGCTAATCGAGTGATTTACCTAAGTTACATTTCACTGACCAAACCATGAGATTATATTTCACTAACTAATTTGAACATAGCTCAATCAAGCTACATCTAAGTTGACCAATCCATGTTGCTTAAGATCCCACTAAGCTAAGTTAACCAAGCTCGATTGTCAACTTTTCAAGTTTCATTACATGGACAACTCACAACCAAATTGTCAAGCTAAGGATACAACTCATAGAGGAAATAAAATATGTTAGGAAAACCTATTAAGATATTGACCTCTGTTATAAATTTGTAGAAACTAAATCACGCACTTGGGTACATTTCTAGGTCCTAATCACATACTACTATTCATATGATTCCTAAGTAAGAAAACTAGTAATTGAAATCTATCTTTGGCCTCTTTTATGTCTTTCCAATTTCCTTTTTGGTCTTACACACCCCATAGCCAAGTTTGATCTTCATTGTTTTATCTTTCTTGACTCTAGACACCGAGAACCCAAATGCGACACCAACACTCGTGCACCCCCAACCTCTTTGTATATTTCTCGGCCCTTTTGGGCATCTTTTATATTTTGGGAATCTTGTTTCCTTATGGATCAGTCTTTTAGTTTTCAATTATGAAATTCAAACAAGGGAATCACATAAATACAAATATATGTGACCATAATAAAGGATCAAGCTCTAAGAATCTACTATCACCACCTAAGGTTGCATCCTTGAAGGCATTCTAAGAGCATCAAGGCATCTATCTATCTTCATTCAAGGGACAAGGGAATGTTTATTATACATACACACATAGGAGGGGAAGTTCATTTTTATATACATACATCTACTTACATTGCTACATCTAGTTATTGCTCGTTATTTCGTCCATCTTACACAAAAGCATCCTAGGGTAGGATTCTACACACGTGCACACGTAACTACATGGATTATAAGATGTAGTATAGTGATTGATCATAAGTTCACTAGTTATGGTGACCACCAAGGTCATTCTAACTCCCCATTTGCATCTTTTTTATTTTTAGGATTTGATGTGTTTTGGAGTTTTTAGGATATCGTTTGTTTTACAGGTTACAGGTGAATTATGTGGACATAGTGCAACATATAGGGGATAAGCAGGTAAAAATGTTAGTGAAATTTTGCAACATAATAAAAATAATTTATTTTTTGTGCTATCATGGGAGCCCAAAAGTAGTCTCCAGTGCACAGTGTCCCTTACCTAGTTCAAGCACCCCAGTCTAGGCATATCTAGAAATTCCATAATTTTTTTCTCGGCATGGTTACGACAATCGTCTCCTTGTGTTTATCGGTCTTCCAGTCTAGAACACCTCGAGATCAATTGTGAAATCAACTAAATCTTTTCAATTGAATCTTTTATTCCCTCTCTTGTACCTAGGGTTTCATTTTTATCTAGCTAATTACTTGGTTCAGATATGTACTTATTACTTATTTATCATATGTTACTCTACAGATTAGGGTTTTTCAAATTCCATATTTGTTAAATCAAAACCTATCAAAGGAATACCGTCATCGCATGTGGGATTTTACCCTACCAATATAGTTGTACTAGGGAAACTTTAATTGTTATGATGTGTCACATATTGGCTTGATATAAAAATTAGCATTCATACTCAAGGTGCACTAATTTGTGTGATATGTCACCCATTGGTGCACCCATGAGTCTAACCTATCAAAGAAAAAGGAGTGAGATACATAAGCATCAATTGGTATGATGTGGCACTAATCAATATGCTCATGGTATGCATAATTATCTAATTCATTAGAGAACCATATAGGGGGCATACCAATTGGTGCAATGTAGCACCAATCGAGAGCCCCTCAATATAGAGGATGAAACAATCAATTGGATAATGATACAAGATGAGGAGATGTTGATAGAACCCATGTGATACCATCTAGTGAACTCCCCTACTTTGCTAAACTAAACTTGATCAATAAGCTAACTTTAGACTAAGCCAAATACTTAAGGTGGCGGGGATAAAAACTAAGTAACGGTAAATAGAGACCGCAAAGATAATTCTAGATCGAATAAGAATTAAAAATATTTTTATGCATTGATTCAAATCCAAAACTAAAGATTCTAAAAAAACGTTTATAATCTTAAACCATGTTCGTTAAACCAAATACTTGAATAAACTAGATAAAAAGAGTTTAAACTAAAACTAGAAAAGCTAAGATAAATTTAGACTAAAATAGAGGGGTGAAATAGGGGCATATCTATTTTAAGCTCATTGAAACTTATAAGAGAGAAAAAGGTTAGTAAACATGAGATACATAATTAGGATTTCAATAAGAGCGAGACAAAAGAGATAAAATGACATAGAAAATTCTAAACACATAAGGTACATAGCTTTGTAGGAGCCTAGTAGAGATTAGAAGACAAGATAAGAAGATAAATAAAGTTAAGATCCAAGAAAATAAGTTAATAAAGAATTGAGATAGAGACAGATCAATAAAACCAAAACATTAGTTATTAGGTTCTTCTAGACTCTCCTTTTTAATGTGTTAACTCATTAATGATTTCATATGAGTAGATGACATAATGGATATGTTTTGTGTCTTGTAATAGACAAGTTCAATGTTTGATTCTTGTTATTATTTTAACCAATTTAAAACTAGACAAACCATCAACAAACTTTAAATAAACATGAGACATAGTTCTTTAATTAGTGTGTCTTGACACTTTTTTAGAAGAAGGGTATTAGGTTTGAGACATCCTAAGTTTGAATCTATCAACCCCTGTATATTTTTTTCGACTTTAAACTAAAAATAGATCACTAGACTTCTATAAAATTGGTATTTGTTATCTAGTAAACAAGGTAAATTGTGTGACTAAATGACTAAGAGTCTATACTTAAAGGGAGGGGTCATGAGTTCAACCCTCTCCTAATATCTTTTTAACCATAAAGGATTAAAAGGAATATATAGTTTTATAAAAGTGATTATAAACGAAGGTTTGAATTAGGTCTAACTTGAATAAGTAAACCAAGAGATTGATTGGTTAGGTTAAGACCACCATAAGGTATAAATTTAAAAGGGACTTATTTGCAAAGTTTTACACTAAACCAAAAGGACAAGTTATCACTAGTAAAACATTGGAAACAATGAGACATGAAACAAGTAGATAATTAAGTTATTTACATTTTTAAACCATGAGAATATGTCCTTATTAAAGATAAAGATGAAAATGAGGATAAGCAATGGCTATGAGTTATATACCTAGGGAGATAAGTACAAGATGAAAACTCTTATTACACATTATGATTAAGTCGTAACATTAAATATGATCCTTATTAAACAATATAAAACATCATTAAATGAAATTATGTGGATCATGAAATAATACGGTTATTGATGATATGAGATATATTGATTTTATTTGTTATAAAACTTATATTTGAATTATTTTTAAACCTTGAAACACGTATAACTAGAAATGTGTATATGAAACTATTATAGATAATTTATATTCCTTTACATGTGGAAAAAAATAATGATTAGAGTTATTGTAATAATGACTTCATTAGGTGGTATGTGATACCTAAGAATGTTATGATTTCTTGTGTCATATTCATGGTTTTTATATTGTTTTTGGATTTAAAACTAGGATTATGATCCTTATAGCATTAATGTGAATGGTTGGTATGGGAAATTTAGGAAGATTGGTTTTGTTTTTGTTTTAGTTCTAATTTGCACAACTTGCTAACATGTAGATAGAGATGTATTGTTGTGAATTTGTAGTGGGGTATTTTTTGAGAAATGTGTTATTAGACTAGGGAGTGACTTGTATAGTGGTTATATAACCTAGGTATAGTAGGTCACACATGACAAATGCTTAGGTTATATGGTGGGGATCAAATATATCAAAGGCTTATCTTCATGATTATTTAGGTGGAATTATTTCATGTTCTAGCACATTATCAAATATCATTAAGGGTTGCCTTTTTTATCCTAAGTCTTCTATCCAAAAGCATATTCATTACTTATATGATTTTTAGGATGTTTTATATTCCTACCTTACCTAAATTTTACCGGGTGATTGTACTACACATGGAATTTTATCATACCTTATTAATTTGTTGCATCTTCTTTCTCATGAAAGAGAGGGCCACTCTTAGGTTGTGAGAGGTACACATGGATTTGTAAGGCTCGTGGCTAGAGGTAAAATGTTTTCATGTTAATATTTATCTCACAATGTAGTTTGATAAAATAATAGATCTTTGACAATAGGTACAAATTATGTCACTATGACATACCGATGTATTATATATGTTGATTTATGTTGTATCGCATATTGAAAAAAATGAATTATAAACATTGTAAAGTGTAAGATGATAATTTGATGTATCAAAACTATGTAAAAGATCCTATATATTTCATTTGAATAAAAGATGAATTTTATACTTGATATGTCAAATTGTGAAGAGATGCACACTAGTGGATAAATGATAGAACATACACTTTCAATTATTTAAGAATGGAATGGAAATTATGATTTAATTAATGAATTTAACTAGATGGATGGTTATGATTAGGTTATAAAATGAGCCTAACTAAAAGAAACTATAACTTATATGTTATTTCTCTCATATATGAATGAAAATGGAATGGATTAGATGGATACACATATTTATGGAATTAACTGCAATAATTTAGTATAAATTAGATGAACTATTATATGTGAACTCATGTAGGTTTTAATACTTAATGATTACGCATAGTTAATTCACTTATTTTGAAATAGAAGAAAACTATACAAGTTATAATAAAGTGACACAATTAAATATACTTTGATAAAGGAACTTTATATACTTGCATGTTATTATTGTTATGCATCTTACATGTGTTTGATTATAAGCATAGAACTAGGAAATTGAGATGCGTTGATTTTCATTCCCAATTGTGAAGGGTGATTGAAAAAATCAGTTACAAAAAAACCAATGTGTTTTTCTTATTGTAGTCATTTTTACTCCTATCACAAAATGAATAACCCCATGCATGCTAGCCTATCATCCAATATAAGATGAGCGCTCACCCGAGGCATGTACGGGTGCCGAGTCTCTCTTTTATGTGATTTTAGTGGGAAGCATTATCTTTGATTAGTGTAAGAGTATTTAGGAAAGAAGTTGAGACATACAAGAACCATATGACTCGAATGGCATCCGATCCTCAGCGAGTCACTTGATCGAGTTCTTTAATAGATTCCAGAACATATACTATAACAGAAAGAAAGATACAACCATTCATTCATAGTATGAAAGGAAAGAGAACTCATATGAACGAAATATACATTAAACCCATTGATATTCATATCTATTTATAACATGTAACCTTAATATATTCATTGGTTCATTACAGAGTGTCACAGAGAGCAGACCGTAGTCATTCACATCACTGGATGTATGTAGCTAAGCTAACAGAAAAGAAAAATAACAACTCCATGCTTAGTACATCCTTTCCTAAACCATAATATCCACTCATAACAATTCTGCAGAGCTTCACTTACTCTCTAACCCACTATTCCCTATGTATATCCAGATGATATATTCTCTCTGTTTGTGTATATTTCTTTTCCGTGGTAGGCACTTGTATTTATCACTTTCCCAGGCTGCCAACTCAACTTGCCGCGCCCTCAAATCCATCGCCAAGTGTCGAATGTGGTCCTCCATGTGAGCATGTTCCTTCAGGATTGAGCTCTCCACTCCATCTCATGATGATCTTCTAGAAGATTCCATTCAGGGCATGCTCTTTCTTGGACCAACTGTTCTTAGGTTCAGCATCTTATCCGTGCATGAACCGATCATGTTTTTCACGTGTTCTACCTTGGGCACTTAAATTGGCTAAGTCCTTAACCTCCTTTTGTGCATTGTGCATGTTATTTACTTCCTTAAGCCTTTATCTTGTGTGCTTTTTCCTTGTGCGCCATTCTATAACTGGGATCCCACGTGCCTAAGCGCCTTCATACTTGGTCAATATTCTAGGGGCCCAACATCACCCCACACTACGCCTGTTCTCTATCCTCAGAAACATTTTACTTGACCAAGATGCAAGCTATTTTATGGAACCAAGATGTAGACTTATACTTTACAAAATGAATAAGGAATGAAAGAATAGGGAAAGAATGAAGAATGGGGGGACATCAATTCAATAGGCTGGGAAAGTCCTTTCGTAGATATGCCTCCAGCTTGTTCCACACTTCAACCTCGCCCTTTGCCTTCTGGCATAGGTCGCCCACCAGGGTGCTCACTTCATCAAAGCTTAGGCCAATTCCCTGGGCACCCAAAGTGTCCACAATCTACTCCATTTCCTTACCTAGGTCTACAAGTTTATCCATTCTTCTGGTAATTTGGGGGTATAGTTCCTTCATCGGCCTTAATTGAGCTCCTTAAAGCCTTAATTGCCTCTGATTTCTTTTCTACCTCGGCGTAACCTTATCCCTCTCTACCATGTTCCCTTTTTTCTTTTCTTGGAACTCTTTCAGCTCTACTTCAAGCGTGGTGACCAAGGAGCTCGCCACCTTATCTCTATCCGCGCATGTGTCATATGCAGCTTCTGCAGACTGGGTAGCGACCTTAATCTCTGCAAGTACTTGGTTGTACTCGGAAATAAGTGCTACTACCTTCAACCGGTCTTCCTCTTTCAAGCATGTGGCCACTTCTTCTCAGATTCCAGCACCAAGGGTCACCTCTCCATAGTGAGGATGCACGTTAGGTCTTCTAAGCATTCCAAAGTTGATGCGTACCTCTGAGGGATTGGCATTAGGTCTGGGTGCTTTAATATGATGGCGCTCTTGATCAACTCCACCTTCTTGTAGACCTCCTAAACCTTTACTTTTTCTTCCTTTAACTCATGCCTTAATTGCGCATTGATTAATTCCACTTGTTTTAAACTCTTGCCTTCTCTTGAGTTCTTCCTCCTTCTTCCCCAACTTCACCTCCAATTCTTTGATTCTATCATTTCGTGCAAAAACCTAGCCTCAATCTTGACCGTGACTTTGTTTAGAGCATTGCATACTTGCTCGTCTGAAATTTCCTGAGCATTTACTAAGGGGTTGTCTCCCTTAGACTCTGGCAACATGATGAGCACTTTCTGGCAGACTTCAAAGTCTGGCTCGTCAATGTGTGACTTGAATGCCCAAGAGAGCATCTTCTTGGTCCTGGGGTACACGCCATCCTTTTCAAAAGACCCCATGGCTAGGATCCTTTCTGTGGGTATGGTTCTTTGGAACCGTGCACATAACACTTTCTTCATGTCATCCACATAGCACATTACCTGTCTCTGTTCTATATCCAGAGTTCTTCTGTCTGAGCATGCACTTTTGGGGAAACTAACTATCAGAGCGGGGCCTCCTAGGCTATCATGTTCCTTTTCAATTCTCTTCTCCTTCCCTTCCTTAAGCACTATGTTTGCATTGCGCTCTAACTCTTGGTCTACAAGGGCTTCGAGCATATTTTCACTTCTCACTCTGCTACCTCAGTAATCTACTCTTTTGTAAAACTTATGGCTCCCTGCTTCTCCTTGGCATCCTTCTCATCTGCCTTCATGTCTTCGGTGCCTTCCTCATCTTGTGTGCCCTTGCACCATGCAAATACAAACTCTTGCTTCTCCTCTCCACTCTCTTCCTCCGAGTCATAGACACTAAACACATGTGGTTCCTTGTCTTTCTCAGGATCTTCTTCCTCATCGTCATCTCCTTCACTCTCATCTTCTCCTTCTCCCAAGTATTTCTCCAAGCTTTGGTTGCCTCTAAGTTAGCTTCTTCATCCACCCTCTGCTTCTTCCTAAGAGGTGGCTTTTGATCAAGAGATTCATCCTTCTCTTCTTCCTTTGGCGATTCTTCGATGGTGGTGGGTTACTTTGGCACCTCTACTTCTGGTATCTTCTTCTTCACTAGAGACTTCTTTCTCTGTATGTAGGTGCTTGGCTTGGTGCTTGTAGATGGCATGCTCACTGTCTAAGTAGTCGGTGCACTTGGTGATCCTTCCTCTCCTCTACCTCTCTTCTTATACATTGGCTTCTTCTTCCCCAAGGAGTCTTCAGGTATGGAGATTTCATCCTCTAAATATGCACCCTTTTCGAACTTCGGCCTTATGCGCATGTACACGCGCGCCATGGATCCTCCAGTGATGGGAAGCATCATCAACCTAGTCATTTAGATCTTGTGCGACATGTACTTCTCCACGTATGCACACTTACCACCGGGTAATTCACTTCTTCCTCATCTCCCCGTGTTCCCGATCCAACCTTCCTAGTTCCAAACTTAGTTTCTTTGATTTTTAAATCTGTTTACTCCCACTTGGAAGTATTGGGCGGTGAACATGAAAGGAAGCTTTCACCAAGGGCTCCATGATTCATCAATAAGATTGAATCTGCACAAGCATAGTGCTAGTGCATTACAAACTCAACTTCTCCTCGGTGGCATCTGGGAATTGTTCGGGATCCTCCACTATACCCTCGAATGCTTTCCTCAAGTACATATACCACTTTTCCAACCATGCTTTGTGGGGAGATGTCATTGTATCACATGCATACTTCTCGAACCTCTTTGTGAGTGAAGGGTCTTCGGCTGGGTACTCCCACACGAACTTATCTGATGCATCCGACACTCCAATTTCTGCAAACACTATGGTGAGCAAGACATTGCCAAAGAGGATCCCATCCCCTTCCTTCATGCACTTAACAATCTCCTCTGTAATGTACGCAGATAAGTTGTATATCATCCCCTCTGCAATCATCCTGCAGACATGTAGCCAATTTTTATTGACTTGCATTCATCTTTATTGGCCATTCAGCTTAGTCACCAGATGCATAGCCATCTTCATAATGGGGTCCTTAATGTCTGAAATATCATAGTACCGCGACCCTTTCTTACATACATACTCAGTGAGTCTCTTGAATAGCCTCCTTATCACCAAGGTCATCTTTTAGGCTATCTCCCTCACATATAAGGCTTGTAAATTATGAAATCAACTGAGGAGTCATGCGCATTTTACACCTAGCAAAGTGGAAATAGTCTTCGTGCACCCAAGACATCAACCACTGGTACAAGTGATCTAGCTTCCCAAAATAAGGCAACTCATAGAGTTGTAACAGCCTTGCCTTCACCAATTTAACCTTAACATCATCGTCATATATGGGCAAACCTTCAAGTGTTCACTTGTTGGTGGGGCGTACCAATTCCAATGCCATTTCTTTCTCTATGGTGTTTGTGTGGTGATTATAGTCACTAACAAGTATGCTTCTCAAGTGGGATTCCCATTCCTTTCCCATCATCACCCCATCTAGGTATTGCATCTCTACATACCATTCTTCATTTGTGTCTACTTCGGGTTTTGGTTGTTTAGCCTTGGTTTTGCCCTTTCCTTTCTTGGCTACCATGGTCAAGGTATTTTTATCACTCTTACCCTCTCTTTGTTACTATGTCTTTCTTCTCCCAACCTTCGATCTCAGATCCATGATATAACTCTTCTAAACCCGTGCCCTAGTTTATCGAACCCTAACTTGGATAAACTCTTCACAAGACAATGCCTTTTCAACTCCTTCCATGCCTCGTGTAATTCCTTCTGGTCTATAATCTCAAACTGGCTCTTCGTGTTTTAATCACACAGATCTTCTACTCAATCGAATATGAAAACCCTAGTTTATAACACTCGCATATATCTCCAACTCTTCATTTTCGCAAAGTAAAAATGAGAGTGCCCCGACCCTTTATTTATAGTTTTTCCTTTTTCTGATCATTAAATGCTACTTTACCTATCCTTGTACTTTGTTCATTTAATGCGGCTTTTTCAAATAAAGTCCATCTTCAGTGCCTTCACTCACACACCCTTCTTTTGCAAGAAATCCTCCAACCTTCTAGTGTGTAACCCAACCAACCTTACAGGAGACTCTTGTGCACACTTAACACATGCCGAAGGCACTTCTTCTATCTAGATTCTTGCTTTCACCTACCTCGTGTTGCTTTAACTGTGCTTCCTTTTCCTTTATATGTGGGATCTACTAGTAGCTTTATCCTGGCACCAACCATTCTATCTTTTCTCTTCATCTACCTCTTTCAACTAGGCTACACAACAAGGCTCTTCAACACAACTTCCTTGGTACTTTTAATCACGTGCTTCTTCACTTTTCTCCACCCCACACTTAAACGATGTGTGGTCCTCTGCACTCACAAATTCTCCAAAAATAGCAATACGGTTACTGGTGCCCAAGGAAAAAAACCAAAACAAGAACGTGAAAGGAAACACCGAGAAAGGGAAAATTCATTTAGGAAACTTATAAACTAACTGGAAAAACTACCTTATTTACAAACACCAAGAAGACTTATTTATAGTAAGGCTTGACCTACTACCATTGAAGTGTCAGGCAACTTTGTCCCATCTAGCGCTTGTAAGCGCACGCACTTTTTGTATCAAGGATGTATGAAATTTTGTAGGGACCCAACCAATGGACTTTCAACTTTCCAAGATGGCACGAAACTTGGAATCATATAGTAACATCATCTCGCCCAACTCCGAAACTTCTTGTTTCTAATGTGGTGATCATACCAAGCCTTTTACTTTTCCTTTTCCATTATCTGGCTCCATCGGGCAAGTGATCGTCTCTCATCTAGTTTCATTAGCTCATAAATCCTTTCTTACAATGCTTGTTCATCGGTTAATCCTCCTGCATGCACTATTCATAGAGAAGGTAACATAAATTCAACCGGTAAAATAGCTTCCGTGCTAAACACCAATTAAAAAGGTGTGGCTTTATTTATTCTTTTATATGTTGTTCTGTAAGCCCATAACACTGCCGATACTTTTTCATCCCAATCTTGTCTTCCAACATCACAGATTTTGGTCAAGGTATGACTCAAGTATTTTGTTGAATGCTTCCACGGTTCCATTTTCTTGTGGGTGATAGGGTGTAGTCTTGTGATGAGCCACCATGAACTCTAATAATAGGATCCTCATAGTCTCATTCAAAAATGTGTACCCCTATCACTGGTCAAACTCAATGGACATCCATACCTCGTGATAATGTTCTCCCATAAGAACCTTGCTAATGTTGTTACCATGCAATCTTTAATTAGGGCTGCCTCTTGCCCACCTTGTGAGATAATCTGTGTAAGTGATGACATAACGTGACCTAGTCCTACACGCTACTTTGGTGCAATAGGTCCTACAAAATCTATCACCCATTTTTCAAAAGGCTCCACGCTAGGGATAGGGTGCAAAGGAATTTCATCTCTCCTTCCTGGTTTGCCAATGCGTTGATAGTGGTCACATGCTTTACAATAATCTCTACAATCCCTATACAAGGTTTCCCACCATAATCCTGTCATTAATATCTTGCACATGGTGGCATCACCTACATAATTCCCACCTGCACTTCCTCCGTGTGCTTCCTCCATGATGGTTAGGTGCTCATGCTCTAATACACACCTGCGCAAAACTTCATCTCATCCCAACTTGTATAAGTCTCCACTAATCAACATGTAGGGCATGACGCGTATGGCCAACTGCTTCTTCTCCAATGCCTTCATTCCATCTAGTGCCACACCTTCTTTTAAGAATACTATAATCTCCTCCAAATTTGAGGGCACGCACCACAATCTAAAAATTTGGGTGTCTGGAATTGCTTCCTCAATACTTTGCGCATCCTCTCCTAAATCAATCCTTTACATATGATCAGGCCCATAGTTGCTTTTTATGGGCTTCACTGCAATGGTGAATTCAAACTCTTGAAACAACAACACCCATTGACATATGTGCCCTTGAAGAATGGGCTTGTTTACTAAATACTTTAATGTCATGTGGTTGGTGTAGAATACAAAGGGTGTTGCCAATAGATAATTTCTAAACTTGAAGAGTGCGTAGATCATCGATAATGCCTCGCACTCGGTTGTGGTATAATTACTCGCTCTCTGCTGCCGACTTCCTGATTGCAAAACCGAGAGGATGATCAATAACCCCACACTGGTTATGTAAGTATTGCTCCAATGGTGGTCCTTGAGGCATCTACATGGACATAGAAGGGCTTGTCCCAAGAGAGAAAATGTAAAATAGGTGCGGTAATAAGCCTATCTTTTAATGTATCAAATGCCCCCTGTTGCGCCTCTCCCCAATTGAAGGCACTTTTGTGTCCAAGCAACTCCTCTAAACGCGCAGCATGATCTTGGCATATCCCTTAATGAATTTTCTATAATACCCCATATGCCCAAGCAATCTGTGCACTGTGCTCTGGCTAATAGGCTCCCTTAACCCCACAATAACTACAACCTTGGCAGGATCTACCAGCAAGCCCTCCTTACATATGATATGCCCTAATAAGGTCCCAAAAGGTGTAGCAAACACACACTTCTTAATGTTGAGGGATATCCTCAACTGCCTACACCTCTCAAACATTAATCTCAAGTTGTCGCAATGGTCCTTAACTAGACCATATATTGTCCAATCATCCAAATAGACCTAAAGAAATTTATGGATGAAGTCCTGGAATGCTTGCACCACTATGCGCGAAAAAACAATAGGTGCATTCTTCAACCCAAAGGGCATGAACATATATCCAAAACTTTCCCATTCGGTGGTGGAAGTTGTCTTCTTCCTGTCTTCCTTTGTAATCCAGACTTGGTAGTACCACGAAAATCCATCCGTAAAAGAGTAGATTTCGCGTTCGCGTTAGGTGAATCCTTCCAAAATTTCTTCAATTAAGGGAATTAGAAATGGATCAATGACACAAACTGCATTTAATTCCCTATAGTCCACACAAATCATAATCCACCCATCCTTCTTGATGTTGATTACCATCGAACTTATCCACTCTGATTCTTCCACTACCTCAATGATCCCAGAAGCTATCATTTTGTCTATCTCCTCCTTAACTTTCACATGCAAATTGGGATTCATCCAGTAGGGCCTTTTTCTAACTAGGCACACACCATCCTTTAGTTTTATCTTCATCTCCCCTAAGGAATGGTGAACGCCTTTGAGCTCATGATACCCACATGGGAATAAATCCTCAAATTCGTGTAGCAGATCAATGATCTTTGATACTTCCTTCTCTGTCCAGTAATCCCCAATAATAGCTTCCTTAGGTTCTTCTTTTGAACCGATGTTAACTTTCTTCATCTTTAAAGGCTCATGGTAGGCACACGCGCGAGCATCTACACTATCCACTACCTCACGTGTCCCTATAGAATGGCTAACATCTAAGCTTTCCAATTCCTCTCCATCAATCACATATACCAACTTTCCCTTCTCCTTTTCCAAACACGTGCGCTCAAGATGTAACTCTTCTATTTCCTCAACTTTTTCAAAGCGCACCCCTATACCTGATTCACCTAATAATTCTAATAGCCTATCTTCCATTCTGGAACTATCCCCCATGGTAAGGCACTTGATACCCTACAAGGCCTTATCAATCGATGGCTTGGTACTCTGATACTCAAAGGTTTGAATAAGGTCAGCTGTGAGCTCCTGCCAATTCCTCGTCTGGTGGCATGTCTCTGAATGAATGTACCATGTGCACGCACAACCCTGCAGTGTAGAATACAACTTGTGCACCCAGAGGGATGGTGGAAAAGCTTCTGCGCCTTCTCTCCAGACTCGTTCACACTCCTAGACATGGAAAGAGGTGAGCTCCTTCCCATGGTAGTCCTTGATGATGGTGGGTACATTACTCCTAGAAAATCTGACAGAGAGAGCAATTATTACCTCATGCCACTCTAAAAGGATCTCTGATGTGTGGCCCACAAACGAGCTGTTGTGTCAAGCAAGACATAACTTAACATCTCCCTCCATTCCTTCTCATTCTTCCATTGAGCTTTTACCTCCTGCAGAAAGATCTCAGGGAAGGCTCCTCCTGAATACTTGGGCAGTTCTTTTCCTCCAAGGTGCCTAACATTGTGCACGTTTATTACCTTGGTCACCAACCCTCTCAACTACCATCCCATTAATTCGTAAGTTCCATGCACCCAATTTTCACAAGCCAAACTGGTGGTATCACTTACTGACTGAGCATCTTTAAACTAGATAACTTCGTTAGAAGGGTGTACCATCTGAGGGTCTTTGATTGAGCGCACATAAATCTTATCCAAAACTTCTTCTCCCAATGGTTCAATATAGGGTGTCGACTTCCCATCAACCAGGGGTATAATGACTTGTTCCTCTTTGTTCTTGAAGCTGATGTACCCTTTGTTGAATCAAGGTCTATATTATTTTTGTAACACCAAGGGCACCCAAGTAGTCTTTGGGAAATTGTCTTCCTCGGTGAGTGCCAAGACTTTGAAGTCCCAGTAAAGTTGGCTCCCTAGATAGTAATAGTTGCATCCTTCAAGACACCAATGGGCATTGCCTTAGTTTTTTTTTCCATATATAGCACATTCAAAGATGGCTGTAATACAGTCTCCCCATCTGATGCCATGCATCCAAAGTTAGAACATTAACCTCCACACTAGTGTCAATGAGTATATTGCTCAGGAGACATCCATCTACAACTAAATTCAATGTAATCTCCTTGTCATAGTCAAGGCTGTGAGGGGGAAGGTTCGCGTGTAATACCTATCTCTTGTGCTCTTCTCTAGCACATGGTACCTTCTCTCTTAACCGGGATCCTAGTAAAGGAATGATGTTCTCCTACCTTAGCATTTTACACACCTCCTTGACCTCATCCAAGTCATCTTTTTGCACCTTGACTATCCTTCCTTGTTCCTCCTTTCTAGATTGTGCCTTTAGATATTGGATCTCCCCTTGTAAGCTTTAAATAACATCCATGGTGTCCTATTATATCTCCTTTTGATGGATGGGGTCTGGGTATTTTCCATGAATGACCTCTTCTCTTAAAACTAGGTTCCTCTATCTTGGTACCTCCCTTGCGTGCATGGCTTCGCCTTATTGTTACAAAGACAGCTCCAAACCTTCATCCTATGTTACCCGAGGCATCCATTGTATGTCTACCTTCTTGATGTTGACCATCGCAATGCCCTTGTCTTTCCGATGTTGCTGATTCATATGCTCAAATAACTCCGAGCACTCCTCATACTTATGCTTCTTTCTGCACCACGAGCACTGTAACAAGTCTGGGCACTCACGCTTATAATGTTCTGTAGATCCACAGTTGAAACATGTTCCACATGGGAACTCACTCCTTCCTCCTCCATGGTTACCTCAACCATGGAATCCTCCTCGAAAACCTCTCCCACCCACACCTCCATCTACATGCTTCTCATAACAATGATCATCATTTTTAGAACCATTGGTAATGCTGGTTTGGCATACCCCATGATCAATGGCCTCATGTATCTGGTCAATGAGCCTACATTCTTTAGTATCATGGGTTGTGGAGGTGAAAACTTTGCAATAATAAGATACATTCTTCCCGATTGCGCATTGTAACAAGGGACATCTACTTGCATCATAGTCCTGTATGTACCCAAAATTGTAGGGTCTTGCCACCGGAAAGATGTTACACATACCCCAATGATGATACAGGTCTCCTCGCAAGGTGTTTGGGATCCAGAAAAGCTCACCAAGTATACGTTTGTATCCTATATGCCTCACCCGGCCTCCGTCGTGTACTTTATTTTTCCCTTTGCCCCCTTTTTTCTTGCATTTTGGTCTTAAGTGACAAGATCGCTACCTGCTGGGGTGGCTATCCTGTTCACATTTTCAAAAAAGTTCGACGATCACGTCAAACGTAAATCTTCAATTTCTATCCACATTCTTCAGCTAATTTTCTTTGCATTTATGTTTTGGCCACCCTATGAATAGTGTTTTCACTTTGTTTAATGGTAAAAGAGTTCAATTCCAAGTTACCTTCTAGTGAATGCATTTGCTATAAATAACCAGCTTGTTTTCAAACAAATGGCCCCTCTCCTTCTCTATTTAATCATTCAGTATTTTGATTTTCTTACTTAGAATTCCAATAGTTTCATCTTTTGCATCCATTGTTAGTTTTCCTTTGCTTTTTTAGAGGTCATTCAATCTTCTTGTTTCATTCTTGCTTCATCGTTGTTCCATGCAAGTCAGTTTAAAACAAGATAGTTTCATTCTTAGATTGGAATCCATTTAAAGTTGTAGGTTTTGTTTAGTCACAAAAGATAGCTTCTAAAACTCTCGGCGCATTTGTGTTGTATTCCCATAATAAATCCCACTAGGAATTGCATAGTCAAGCTTTGTTCACTTGCACTATCTCTCTCTTACTCACATTGTATTCGGTCTATATCCAAAAGCTGCCATTGTTTGAGTACCTTATTCTGCTGATGCTATCATATACACACTTTTCTGGATTCAAGAGAACACAAAGGAATGAGGAGATCACACTGAGGGGACAAATTCACACACAACTAGATTTACCATTATTCTGTAAATGCCAGGTTTGAGCTATCAAATTTCTAGTTACAATGTATCAAATAGAGTAGTAAATTATTTCATTTCAGTCAAAGCTCACTCTCGATATCACCAGGGAAGCTGTGGGGATTGATAGTTTCTAAGAAACTGTGATTCATTCCTCACTTTTGAGGTAGGATCAAGAGTCTTTCAATTTAAAACAATTAGCTACTTAGATATTTAGGATAAATTCACAACTACACAGAAAAATAGCTACGCCATGCTACTTTATTTGTTTTAATTCTATTACTATATTAGTTGTCCATTTTCTAAATATATTAGCATAGTTTCTCTTATTAATTTTGTTAAAATACTTCATTAAAAATGCAAAAATAAAAGAATACATGCATAGTGTAGACATATCTTTCATAATTAGTTTGTTAGTTTTAGTTAAAAGTTGAATCATTTTGTATGAAAATCACGGGACCTAGAGAGCCCAGAGAATACATATTTGAACCAATAGTGCCTCAACCAAATCTACCCACAACACTAGCTGATATAGATCAAGACCTTAGAATACAGGTCTTTCGAGTAGTGGCAAACCTACAAGCAATCAGTGAACAACTGAGAGAGTTAAATATCGAAGATGACAAGGCATACACATTCTAGTCAAATCATCCTAACTATAGACTACCCTGATAGGATATCCGCATGACCATACAAGAACCCGAAAGAGAACAAATATTTGGTTGTGATCCATTAGTTCTACAGTCGATAACACAGAGACCTTCTTATCAACATAGACACAGGGTTACGTATACAAGTTGTTATCCAAAATGGTGCCCCAGCTCGTTTTTGTGGCTAACTCCTTGTGTTCTTACCTCTCTTGTGCCTCAGTCTACATTTTTTGATTTTCAGGCACTCAAGGCTTTCTAGAAATGGCACCATCAGATAGAGCTCTCTCTCAGCTTTCCAGAAAGGTAAAGTTTGCCTCCTAACTCCTTATATTTTTCAAGTTATGGCTCAGCGGAAGTTTTTGTGGAAAATTTTCCCATTTGAGGCCCGCAGCCAATAGGAAGCTGCCACGTGGCAGAGGAGTTCGGGGTCGGAGGAAAATTTGAAAATTTTCCAAGTATTTTGGTCGAAGGTTCAAATGGAAATTTTTTCCCGCGGGGCCCGCGGACCAATCACAGTGTGACACGTGTCACAAGGGGAAGGCGCAATGAAAAATTGGCTAAGTGTTTGAGAAGGAGAGAGAATTCCAGAGTGAATCAGAGCTTGCCACGTGGCATCTGACCAGCAGAGCGTGGGAATTTTGAAAAAAATTTCCAAAGACAAAAAAAAGGTAAAATTTGAAAAATTTCCCGCCGATCCGTTTTTGGGCCGTTTTTTGCCCTAAATCTTCAAACGATCATATCTTTTGATCCAAAGCTTGGATTTTCACGTTCTTTATATCATTGGAAAGTTGTTAAAATTCTCTACATGATTCTATGGTCAATTTATAATTTTAGTTTAGTTTGGAGAGAGAAAATTCAAAAACAGTTCTGGTACGTGTCCATGGCCAGAAATGACATTTCAACAACCAAATTTAATACAAAATGGGTCGCATTCTTCTCCAATATGGTCAAAAATGATAGGGTATGGGTTTGTAAGGTCCTCCATGCTGTTTTAATGCATTTTCCATCAATGAGGGATGGCTCCCATGCATTTTTCATGTTTTCTCTCTCCTGGGCTTGACCCATGTACTGTAAAAGCCAGATTTGGCTCATTTCTTCATGGTTGAACACTTTTTAGCATAGAAAACTTCTTCTTTCACCTCCAGCAAGTGATAGTTGTAAGAATCAGACCTTTTTCAAGTATTGTAGTAGGTTTATATCTCTTTAATGGTGGAATGCAAGAGATTTTTACATGGAATTGACAAAGCAAACTCGTGAATGCTTTCATCTTTGTTTGTATTGTTTTACTTCATTTTAAGACCTCTAATTACATCTATCAACTTGTGTATGTTTTCCTTATTGCATTTCATGAATTTGTGTCTATTTACATGGCAAAAATGTTTCACCACTCCTTTTGGTGCATCACCATCTTTAGTTTAGTTTCATTTTTGCATTTGTATCCTGTCTCCTTACAATTTAGAGTAGGATTAGGATCGAACCTCTGTAGTTGTGCAAAATATAGATCTAAATCAAAGGAGTTTGAGGAACCATCCTCTAATGTGGAGATTCCTCTCTCATTTTCACAAGTCCCACACTTGGATAGAGGTTTCCATGTTGTGCAATCACACCGGATGCCTAAAACATCAATTCGAGAATCTTGATTTGCATTCGAAGGAGTGCTTTGCTGATTTGCAACAACATTGCAAGAACCCCTGTAAGGTATTTTGAGAAGATCACACAAATCTTGGTACTAAACATATAAGCTTTAAATGCTTATGACCATTGGATAGTCGAAGAAGGGATTGATTCTTCACATGACCAAACATGTCCATAACAACCATGAACTCACGGTTGTGATCCCGAGTCCCACAACCCAACGGGCTGCAAGTCAATTAAGTATTGACACTTGTTTATGAACGTTGGTATTTAGATCCTCACCACTCCCACCGGATATCATTAGTAGTTCTCTGTATTAAATATAGAAGCTAATCAATCCAACATTTTATGGGCTAGACCAGAAAACCACCCATAGTTTTCTACAAATCCACTGCACTTCTCATTACCATTTTTAAATGACCTTGTCTGGAAATATATATCAAAGCACCTATAGGTCACTTCCCACATATCCAATAGCCAACAAACAGGATCTTGACAGAGCTCGACATTGATTGGAGCCTCCGAATAGCTATTATATCTCGAATGATCCATTACACCAATTCAAGTTAGGAGGGCCTTCTTTGCCTTAGATTCGCATATTCCATTATTACGTATTGAGGATATAAGATTACCTAATTAGTTTGTCTGTATCCATATATATTCCACATTCACCGGCCATCTTGGCATGACCTCGGGAGGTTAGGTACGAGGAAGAGGTACTTGTAGATTCCCATGCTCGCATGTCACTTTTCCATCGTACAAAAATGATGAACCCGATGTGAAACAAATAGTTCTTCCTCTTTTATTTTATTTTTCATCCACCTTCACTCTTTCCCATTATTCTGTGGGTATTTATATACCCCCCAAATATGTTGGGATACAACACATATGGCAGACCTCTCTCATGTCTCGAAGCAAACTATATTAAAAAAATAGACAACCATCACCCTCGCTTTCTGCATGGGCTGATAACTATTCAAGTAATTACTTTTCATCTCAAACTCCCCCTCACAGAACTAGTTCTAGTTCTTCATTCTGAATTGAGGATTTGGATCAACTTGCACAAACACAACAACTAGAGCCATCAGGCTCTAAAAATATGATGTTTTGGAGAATCCATCTCGTCTCCTCGTGTCTTATTCAAACCACATATCAAGTAGAGTCGATCCACTCCCATTTTTGGATGAGGAGTATTTAGCATGCTATGCTAGAAGTGAGCAACACTTCCAAAACATTTACCCACCTATAGGGAGTTTGTAAACACAATCTGATACCCTATTCCATGAAAACACCCCCATTCCTCTACCTTGGGAAATACCCTCGGTGAAGCTTGGCAGGGTAATGATCAATTCATAGCAGGGTACCATACCCCTTTACAACCTCAAGGTATACAACAAATTCCATTAAGGAAAAACATTGTCTTCATCAATAGAAGTCATTTCAGCCTTGGTTGAAAAGTTAGAGGGCTAGAAATTTCTCAAGCAAACCAAAATTCATATTTTGGGCAAGTAGGAATCCCCAACCCTCCGTATCACCCCAGTCAAGTTGACCTCCTTACAGGAACAGGCACATTAGGCATGCCTCCTCAACATCCTTATAATTACCCACAACAAATGCCAACTAGGACCACATTTTCAAACACTGCTCCAATTGAAAACTGACACCTCCTGGCTTGGCACCAAACAACCCATACTAGAACAATGCTTCTCCTTACTTAAACATTTGTTCAAAATCACCAAAGGGGACATGTTCTCTTTTCCCAGGGATGTTTGTTCAACCCCAGGATTCTCTTATGTCCTCAGAAATACATATGCTATGTCACATCAACAAACCATGCCACACCCACCCCATTAGCAAGCACCATTGATGGTCAAAGCCTACGCAGTAGGGACTTATTCAGAATATTTAAAAGATCCCATAGACTTCACCATACGAAGTGTTATGCTTCTAAGACCTCTTCCTGATTTACCCAAATACAAAGGGGAAGGAGATCCAAATGCACACATTAAGGCCTATGCCATAGCCATATAGGAATTACTCCCTTGGGATGGGGCTATTTCTAAGATATTCCCTAAGAACTTAGAGGGTATTGCCCCTGATTGGTATTATAGAATACCTGAAGCCTCGATACACTCATTTAAACAACTCGTGTCAGAGTTCATCAAAGATTTTGACATGAACAAATTGTTAAGAACATGAATCAGGGAATTCTTACATATTAAACAAGAACATAATGAATCCGTTGCTCATTTTATTCAAAGATGGCATATGATTCTCTACTCATCGTGAAGTGCTCCAAACATGGATTAAATAGAACTATGTGATTTATTCCTTCACTCCTTCAATAGAGAGATAAAGGAAGAAGTCCAGAAGTTCCCACTAAGAAATTATGATGAAGTACTTGAGAGTGCTCTCCGAATCAACCAAGAAGTGATAGATAATGGTCATAAGACATATGGAACAAATGGGAAATTAACCACTCCCAATCAAAACACCACGGCCTATCCTAACACTTGGAACACTAATCAAGGACCTAAGATCCTTAACAAGAACTACGGAGTTACAACAGATGGAGTAACTGACCAAGTTAAAAGAGAAAACGTTGTAAACATTTTGCCACCTGTTAATAATCAACGAAATAACAATTTTACTCCAACAATCAATGCGGTGGATTTTAATCGTCCACCACAATAATGAAAAATCCAAACACAAGGTCCAAATTAAAACCCAACTAGATATCAGAGTCAAAACCAAAGGCAACAGCCTCAAAATTTTAACTCTAACAACCAACAACCTTATCAGAATTTTGGGCCACAACAAGTTTTAAATCAACAGCCTCAAAATTATAATCCCAATTTGTATTGTGGCTTCCACAAGATTCAAGGCCACGATACTAGGACTTGTCGTGACTATAATAAATTCATGTAGTGCTTGCCAAAAGATCAAAAACAACTCTTTATAGATATGTTTTTAGCAAATTCTGTAGTACCCATGCCAAACACTTATACAGGGGTAGTTTCCCCTCAAAATGCACCCCTCAAGATCTTTAATGATCCACTCCCAAACCATTCTAACAATAACAGGCTAGATCCTAAATGAAACAAACAAGGGTGTTATAATAGGAAACAATGATCATGAAGCTTCAACTTTATTAAATCCACCAGTCGCACCCTAACTAGGAACTCAACCCCAAACTAAGATAGTTGGTCCGTAGAGTTAGACATCGAGTTACCCATATAAACCATAACAAGAACACGGGATTATTCTTCTCAACCAACTCCAAGTTATCCATTAGAACTAGACAACAATCAACAAACGTTGGTAAAACCCATAGGCACTTATGATTTAATTAATGACTTAACTAAAACCTTCTCTCACATCTCCTTTTTGGATTTTTTAAAGAACTCTCCCACCCATAGGGCTGCCCTCTTAGAAGCATTAGGCCTTGGTCATTTAATCAACATCACTCCTCCTCCGAAAACACAAGTAAACCATGTAGACTTTGACGTCTACCCTCCAGGGAAGCCAAATAGGGATATTGAGTTTATATTTGATATAAGCAAAATGCCAACAGACGTTGAGATTACATGAAGAGGTGACCCAACTTTACATTTACAAGTATGGGTTTACAATAATTATGTTAAACACGCAATGATTGATGATGGGGCAGTAGTTAACATAGTCCCCTTCACTTTTCTTCAAAATTTAGGATATGGAGAGACAAACTGTTCCACAACATGAAATATGCTAAGAGGATATGATAGTCTTAAGGCCACTTCAATTAGAACCATAGTTTTACTAGTCACTTTAGGACCCAAGACGGTCCTCACCAAATTTTATATTATAGATAGGGAAACCAACTATAATATGATCCTTGGTCGGCCATGGATACACCGTATGAAGGAAATCCCTTCCACGTTATTCCAAGAAATAAGATTTCTATACTTAGGGAAAATATTTGTGGCACAAGGTGACCCAAAACCCTTCGATATACACCTAGCTAATTTGAAGAAAATACCAGGCATTCACTCGAGTTTGAACTCCCAAAACATCACTTATTCAAACCAATTAATTCAAAACAAAAAGAGTAGTTGATACCCACCACAGAATGGAAATTACAAATCTAGCCGAGGACATTCCAAAGACTCAAAAATGAGACAAATGTCATAGAAATAGTGTCACTAAGGACTACTGTAAAAATTGTCGAGGTTAGTTGGTAGAGAAAGACTTACCTATTCTCCTACCATTTGATTTTATGGGTATGGGATGCACCACCCGGAATTGCTTCTCTTCCATCGATGAATTTTTATGGTAGAAGTAACCAAAGTAAAAGAAATAGATACGACAAATACCCCAACATCCATTTTTCCAAGAAAATATTGGACACTCCACTTCGATGGAGCTAGATGTCACTTCGAGTTTTGGGCAGAGTAATCTTTACTTCACCCGGGGAAAGATCCTACCTTTCGCCTTTAAATTAAACTTTGAATGTACAAACAATGGGGCTAAGTATGAATCTCTCCTCCTTGGCCTCATCCTAGCAAAAATAATGGGTGTCGATAACATTAGAGTGCTAGGAGACTCAAACTAGGGCTAAACATTTACAACTCTATAAAACTAGGGCTGAACATTTACAACTCTATAAAATAACGATTAGATCTAAGTAAGGGATTTAGCTTCATATCAATTGAAGCAATCCCATGAGAGTAGAACCTTCTCACGTTTCAATAGCAACCGCAGCTTCCCGTTTCACTCCAAACAGTGAGTTGGAAGATATAAATTTCACAGTATCACTTCGTACCAAACCATTAGTGCGTAAAATACCAAAAAACTTACTCCTAACTCATGGAGAAGCTGAGAATGATTTTTCTATCATGGATCACCTTGACGATGAGAAATTCACTCTCAAATATCTAAATGCCTATGCAGAGCTACACCTGGCTTAACGCATAGTGGATCTTTCCCTAATACCACATTCCTCTTCCTATTTTTGAAATCCCATGGTAGAGTCTCCTCCACAAAAATCTCTTGATATCTACGAGATAGAAGATGGAGAAAGCTTGGAACTACCTCCATCCCCACATGAATTTGAAGAAGGTAACACTTCTTTAATAGAATAAATCATTAAATAAACATTAGAACAGAGGAAGAACCAAAAATTTTAAAGTTGGGATCCTCGTTAACTCGAAGAGATAGAAATACACACCCAAATCCTCAAATAACATCAAAAGGACTTCATATTTAACCATAAAGAAATGATGGTCATTGCACCACACATCGTGGTACATAACCTTGTCACTAAACTAGATGCAAAACCAATTAAACAAAGTCAAGACAAATGAAGCCAAAAGTAGCGCTCATGGTAAAAGAAGAAGTAATAAAACTTCTCTAAGTGGGATTCATCAAACCCATTGACTATTCACAATGGGTATCTAATATCATCCCTGTTCTCAAAAAGAATGGGAAGATACGCATTTGCATAGATTTTTGGGATATTAACAAAGCTTGTCCCAAAGATGACTTCCTGTTACCATCCATTGACATTATTGTTGATGCAACAACTAGATTTGAACTATTGTCCCTCATGGATGGGTTCTCAGGGTATAATCAGATTAAAATATCTAAATAGGATCAAGCCAAAACTACATTCATAACTCCTTGGGGAACTTATTGCTACGTTGTCATGCCATTCGGTCTTAAGAACACCGGTGCTACGTATCAGTGGGAAATGACATACATATTCCACAATCTTATCCATAAAATCATGGAATCCTATGTGGATGACTTATTGGCCAAGGCCAAGAAATGTTGTGATCATCTAGAAGTACTCTGTATCATCCTCTCATGATTAATTGAATATGGTGTCACATTAAACCCAAAGAAGTGTGTGTTTGGTGTGACAGGAGGTAAACTTCTGGGCTACATCATATCATTGATGTCAATCCAACCAAAATCCAAGTTATTCTCAAAATGATTCCACCATCGGATGAGTCTGGAATTAGGTCATTTCTTGGGAAACTCGATGTAATCTGAAGGTTCATCTTGGATTTAAGTTTTTCCATTCATCCAATCAACAATCTATTAAAGAAATATTATAGCATTGATTGGACTAAAGAATGCAACGAGGCATTCAAAGTAGTTAAACACTTCTTGTTGTCTCCACCCATGCTAATGCCTCCCAAACCAGACCACCCTTTGATCCTATACTCACGAGCCACTCATGTCTCACTAGCCTACATGCTGGCTCAAGAAGACAATGATAAACGAGAACGTGTGGTCTATTTCATTAGCTGAACATTTCTCGATTATGAAACACATTATACACAGGCAGAGAGAGAATGCCAACAAATGTTTAAGACATTACATGTTAAACCAAGAAACAAGGGTCATTGTAAAGACAGATCATTTACGAACATTCCTCATGTAAGGGTCTTTATCTAAAAAGGTTGGGCATTTCATAACCTTAATGGGTGAATTTGAGTTAACATTTGTAAACTAAAAATCTGTTAAGGGACAAATCATTGCATAGATCGGTTAGCTAATAGTCCATTAGATGGAGGTGATTTGGTAAATTTGGATTTTCTGATGAGTGTATAAACTTTTTCAAAACCAGGCCCCCATCTCTACATGTCCCCGTACACCGACATCTTCAATCTTATCATGGACCACATATACCTGAAAAGTGCCACGTCACAACAAAGAAGGTGGTTACGCATTATCACTGCTAAATATGTTGTTTTAGAACAAGTAATATATCGTAAAGCCTTCAAAGGCATGCTTCTAATATGCATCGACATAGAAGAATCCAAGAAGATTCTTTATGAATCCCATAGTGGGATATGTGGAGGCCACTTTGGTGGTCACGCCACTACTCACAAAATACATCGATGGGCTATTTTTGGCCCACTCTCGAACATGACGTAGTAGAATTTATACATAAGTGCCACAAATGCCAAGAATTCTCTCACGAGATTCACATGCCAGCACATTCCCTGCAACTAATAGAAACCCCATGGCCCTTTTCCACATGGGGTCTAGACTTGATAGGGAAATTATCTCCCTCATCAACTAATGGCCATAATTTTATAATTACAAGGATGGAATATTTTACTAAATGGGTGAAGGTCATGCCTCTCACCACAAAGACTGTGTTCGAATTTCCAAATTCATTCTAAACTAAATTATTTGCAAGTATGGTGTCCCACAAATCATTATCTCGAGATAATGGAATGTCCTTTAAAAATGATGAGGTCTATGAGTTACACAAAAATTCAAAATAAACCATCACATGGCCTCTCTTTACTACCCTAAAGCCAATGGGCAAACCAAGCAATAAAACAAAACATTAAAGGCTATTCTCCTCAAAAAGTCAAGGAGAACAAGAGAGATTGGCATTTAAAACTATATCCGCCTTGCCTCAGGCCCATCGAACCTCAATAATAACACCAAAAAGAGCAACCCCTTTCTTGTTGCTATTTGGGAAGAAGCAGTTCTCCCACTTGAGGTTGAAATACCTAGTCTCTGCATCTCATTACAAGGGATTTTGGATGAAGAAGCTTATAGGGAAGCACGCCTCTCTCAACTGGAAAGCCTTGATGAGGCCAAGATAAATGCAAACAATGGCATAGAGCCTATGCCGACCAGATGTCCCAGAAGTATAACAAAAAATTCTATGAGCGAGAAATATATGAGGGAGATCTAGTTCTAAGACTAGATAGCCAGATTGATAAGAAAACCAGCAAAGGAAGGAAGTTCCGGCCCAAGTGGTTGGGCCCATATCGAGTCATGAAAGACTACGAAAATGGTGTGTATCTTTTGTGCACACTAGAAGGTGAGGAATTCAATGAAACTATCAATTCCTTGCATCTTAAACAATTTTACGCATAAGACATCAGAATCACCGCTTGTACATTATAGCTACCTACATTGCATTAGTCATTTAGTTGATTCAGTTTGTAAACTCATTTCGTAAAAATTGTAGTCCAGGAACTTACTCCTAAGCAATATATTACAAATTTCTAAAAGTATTGGCAAAAGCATTCAAATCACATCTCTTCAAACATCATCAAGTATTTTCAAATCTTCTCATCAAGTTTGATAGACAAGTATTGATGAAAACCATACCAAGGCCTGCATAATTGGTTTTGCTCTTTATTTCTACTATGTGAAGTTGTCCTTACCTATGGTCTATTCTAGAAGCTTCTTGGTGTCACATCTATCCCTCTTAAGTCTCTTTGAAAGAAAGGATATCCCAAATTCACAGATCAGAAGTGTCAAAAATCAAATAGAATCAAAGTGCCAAGCAAAACAGAATATTTTATTTTACACACTTCTTTGCCCCACCAACCTTTGGTGATAAGATCACGTCTCTTACTAGTGGTGTGAGGTTGGGAAAGGAAAGAAGTGCCCTTACTCGCCTATATCTTGCCTTTGGTGAAAAACCTATGTATCTTACTAGTGGCATGAGGTAAGATGTGGGGGGTCCATTCACACAATTTAACAAATCTTGGTATTCTAAAAAAACAAATCAAATTATATTAAGAGAAAACAAATGTCCAAATTCCAAAGGGATCAAATCCTCAAAACCAGATTTTGTCAACCAGTGTCGCCATTTATAGATCTAAGTCTAGATAAACTAGAAAGTAAGTGGCCCTCTCGAGCTTGGTGGTAGTTCTGAGTAGGGTAAATGTGTAGGTCTAAGTTTGGTTTCTATTACTAGTTTTTCTATCTCTCATCATTCCACTTAGTCAAACTCATACAATTTGTGCCCTTCCTAACCCTTGGTGTTGATCCCTCACATCTTATTGGTTGCGTGGAGTTGGGAATGGGGCAAGTTCATCTCTTTATCACTATACATTCATCACGTTTTGCCAACATAAGAAGAAATCACAGACATTGCCCAAAGAGGTCGAAAGATCAAAACTACAATGTGTTCATCATCACATATTAGCATTACAAAAACATACAAAGTAAAACATTTTGTTTACTATCATTTTTATCCATCACATACATTCTAAAAAGCATGAAAACAAATATTCTAAAAACATCTAGTATACATGTGGAAACGAGTCACAAAATTCTAGGCACCAAGAGTCTAGATCCAAAAAGATATATATATATATATATATAAATCAAGTTTTATATACAATGCCATCATGCACTAGGCATGGTCAAAACGCTCAATGAGCCCAAAACTACAAAAACACTCATATAAATATCCAACAAAACACTACAAAAATGGCCTCTCAACCCCTATGGGATCCCTCGTAAAGGCGCACGACCACATGTAGGAATCTGTCTATGCTAGCACTTCAAATGTACTGAGGGCTCATGGTCATGGCCAGTAGCCACCATCTCACTATGAGAATGAATCCTCCTCATCAAGTGCTCGGCCATCCTATATGTAGCTACCTTAGCACGAAGAGAAGTCATGATCCTTGCCGCCCGCTGAGACGGAAAAAACATCGCATGCCTCTACCGGGCTGCTCAAGGCTCTCCCACATCCTCATAAAGCTCAGCTTGAGTCTTCTCCTAGGGGAGCAGCAAGGTGTCTGCACATACTTATCAAATAAAGTCTTGCCACTCATAAGCAATCACTTAAAAACAAAGGAGAAAACAAGTTAGAAAACTATCAAAAATAAAACCAAGAATAAACGAAACAACAAAAGGAAATAACAACTAAACAATTCTAACTAAAGCAAATTTGAGAAAGGAGTAGTAACTCACTCAGATCTTTAGGCCTCCAGGAAGGGTCTCTAGGACCAGCACTTGCCACTGATGCCGCCATTGACTGTCGTCCCTCTCCCACATCCGGAGCAATGTGACGGCCTGCGACGGACTCACCATCTCCCCCTAAATCTTGAGAGGGCAACTCCTCTGAGATCAGAGTCACCCTCTCTATGCTTCACTCCGCCCTCTTAGCCCGTAGGATATCCTAAGTGTCATGCCACTCAAAATCACTATCATCCTCCCCACCTATCCCTTTGGTCTTTGTCTCCTTTGTCTCTCCCCCAGTGAACTCCTTAGACTCGGAGTCCACATCAATGTGCTCGTCCACCTTTGTGGGTAGGGCTGGTGACAATCTGAAGTAAAGGTGCCCAAGGAGCACTAGCTACCCCTCGAGCATGAACCACCCTCCTAGCCATGATGGGGACACCAGGAGTGACAATAGTCCAACCTTGGCCTCTAGGACCTCCCCGAGCCTCACAAACAGATCTATACACTAGCCCCGTTGGAGGAAACATGTCAATGTATGGGAGGTGAACTGCTGTGGTACTCTATCAAAGGGGTGGATCTCCAACTTCCCCATCCTATCTACCATCTGACTGGTTATAACACCCACTTAAACGGGCACACAAGACTACATAGGGAAACACAGGATAATTTTTTTTTTTTTTGACTTGATTGACACGAAACACGACACAACATGCCATCACCAAGGATACAACTAACTCCGTGAACGGCTTGATGCAAGGATGACCACAAAGGCAGCACGGAAACGTTCACACCCATCAAGGACAATTTACTTTTCTTTTAGACATGACAACATAGAAGTCCAACCACATAACACACTTACAGTTAGGGCCAACCACAATGAGATATTCTTGAGGGTTATTTATTTTAATAAGACATCTTGCAATTCTTAGCTTACGTTTTCAAGGAGACTCAAGATATGATTCATACAATTCATCTTACCAAGCTAAGTTTATTCTTTTTACACTGAGTAATCATCTTTAAATCTTCTCTATTATGACATTTATTTGTTTAATTCAATTATTTAATAAAGGAGGTAAATTAATTCCACAAGGCCATCTATCCACACTTACGCTACTAAAACTCGCTCATACCCTTATTACAATATGGATTCGCTTTCAACATACTTAAGAGAAAAATTACCAAGCACCTTGGAAAAAGGTTAGAGGGAGAAGGTTGAGTTGAAATCATCTTTAAGACCTCATTTGTTATTACCAAGATTTAATTGAAACTTGAGAACTTAACCAGAATTATTAAAGATTTTACTTAGGCTTTACTAAATGAGTCTTATAAAATAAAACAATTTACCTTCCAATGGCTGAGAGATAGATTGTGTGGTTACCAAATTGTTTTCTCCTGCTTATTAAATCTTATTATCTTCCAGATCTAACCATAGATTTCCCTTAAGTTCGTTTAAGAATTTCACCATGAAAGGGATAGTGTTCATTAGTGTAGCTAGGGATATCAAGTTATATAATGTTACTTAACAAAGGATAGTTTCATCTTTGATCACTTATGGAATTACATGCTCTCAAGTTGGTCACCTCTACACTAATTTATTTGCAATATAAATTTTAGTTTAACTTCTATAAGTATTAAACAACCCATTTTATATTACTTATGACAGACTATTACTAAGTCTTAGAAAGATTTAACTCAACCTTTAACCGCAGGGGGTAAATTTTAACAATACTCATTTACGAAAACAAAACAAGGTTACATCAACTCTTAGAATACTGATAATCCATTAAGGTCACTCAACAAGCGGTAAACCAATTTTCTTATAATTTCAATGATAGTCAACGATCCAAGGTTTCCAAAGTTAAGATGACAAAGTCCACAATACAATATACTAAGACATTGACCCTCTTCTGAAAATTTCCACTGGACGTTACAATAGTTGAACCATAAAAACAGCGTACAAGCACCTTAATGATTATCATCTATGCAAATACAACAGCCACTTCTTTCATACTTGAGCTCGGAAAATCAACCTGCAAAAACATGTTAGCTTTTGTCAGTTCAAAAGAACTGGCATGAGCATGCATTCCCCTTTCCTAGATATTTCATCAAAATTAATTGAACGACTAGAGCATGATTTCCATTCCAAGACATAAGCAAAAGTAATTTGTATGAATGTAAACAAAATAGATATCTAGTTAACAAAAGGCACACTGCAGGACATAAGAAGGCCAAAATTGTGCATTTTCTATCCAAGGTTACTCTTACACCATACATTCTAAATTATAACAAATTTCCCACATAATACACCTTTTTTATTTTCCTTAAGTAAGATAGCGATAGCAGCTTCACATTCACAAAACAGAATAAAGGAATCGTACGACAACCACCCGATATGGAATAGTAAATTCTCCTGATAATGTCGAAAGAAGGTAAAAATTTTATTATTCCGAACATCCCTACTCAGACCAAAAGTGCCACACAAGCCCAAAAAAACTCATACAGCCTATGGGGGTTATGGCCACTCAAGGACCCAATTCAAAGATCATGTAAAAAGGAATGCATTGCACATGCGTACACCTTAAAGAATGCAGCTGACGTTTTTGATTGTTATACCCAATATTTATTTATATATTCAAGGTTAAACAACGTCCACGTATGATAAGTTGAAACTTTGAAAGCACTATTAAGCCACAAGTACCAACTCCACACATCCCTCAACAAAAAAACCCTTCATTCCCAACATAATAAATATTTCAATGTTATACACTTTTGACTTACTTGCTGAAATAACGAAGAAAGGTCTCATAAAACATTGTTGCTTTGGGTAAATGTAATTTACCTTTCACAGGTCCCCAAAAGCATCTCAAACCTCAGACTTTGCTCCATGTTCACCACATCCAACATATACATCATTGATTATTGCTCGGAAGGGGTAAAACACTGTTCATGCACTCACTACCGTGGGTGCATCCGACAAGGAAAGGCTTTTCTAAAAAAAAAGTAACTTACACAGTTGCGTCGGGCGCATAGGATATCCCATGTATGAAACGAGAGTCCCTTGAATACTTTAAGTATTGTCTCCAAAGGTTTGAGTACGGTTTTCCTTATAACAAACCCTCAAATTTTTCCATCACAAAGAAGTCAGTGGACCTTTCATAAGACCAGTTAGGGAGACAATACAAATGTAGGACTGATGACGACATCCCTTGGCCAGGGTACTAAAATTTTAAGGTCATCATAAGCTAGGTAAGCAAGTTAAATTTGGCCAAAAAAAAACATGTTTGGATAAGACGTGGTCGAAAAACCACTATCTAGTCACAGCCGGTCACATCCGACAAGCATAATACACAGTTCGTTAAAGCTTCTAAAAAGGATAAAAATTTACGATGTTCCAACCTTGTAGTCGACCTCCCAGGTCTGAAATTGGGATGAGATTATACCAATTAGATTGCTTAAAAGAAAAGGATGAGCAAGGGTCTCTTTAGTATCATTTCCAAGATGAATTAATACCAGACCGTGATAACATCAAAAAGGGCAATAATTACACAACTTCTCATGAGGTAATTATTTTTATTCATCTATCACCTGCTCCCCTCTATAACCATAGGGATACATAAAGGAGGTAAAAATCACATTTTTTTGTTTTCAAAGAGGACAGAACTTAAACAAACAACTCCTCATTGCCATGCTGAGGAAGGTCCAAAACCAGGTCAAAAAAAAAAGAACTGCTCCTACAGGCATAATACAGACGTATCTAGTAAGACCCCACGCACATCTAGCAAAAGCAAGAAAATACAATCTTGGCGGGGAAGGCGTGCAAAAGCCACACAACGCATTTCAAATGATATTTTCTCACGCAGAGCTTATCTCAAAAAAAATCATAGCAACCATTTACAAGGAGAATAAGCAATAATCATGCAATCAATATAAAGAAATAGCTGGAAAAGGGGAAAATGGCTCATGCCTGTTCCTCCTGATTCAACATCACCCCTCCTACCTCTTCCATTGCTTGGATGCCCTCCCAAAATCCCACACCCAACAAAACATGCCTCGATCAGAGGAAGCCAGTGGAAGCTGGAAACGTGGGAGAAGAAGAGGCATCCATCACCCAAGGAGGAACTATGATGAAAAATACGCCTTGACAGAAATGATTTCGATGGCCTCTCTGCCCACGCAACCAGATCAAAATGGTAGACTGGAATAGGTGCGGACATCCATCCATGCGCGCAGGGTAAGAAGAGGAGGATTTCCAAAAAAAAAACAAGAGTCGAAGCTAAACAGTTTGCCACGTTTTTCAGCAAGTTCATAATTGCAAAGCAAATTGTGCTTCATGAATATTCTGATATGAAACAGATCCACGCCTATGAGATTCTCTTCCATGAGTTACATCGTAAAACAAGTAAGGTCTCAATAGAGAATCTTTGTAATAAATTTCATCAGGTCTCCTGGTAACACTCTCACTGTCACAATATCGATTTTGATAAAAATATCTTGAAGGAGAATCCCGAATTTGAGGATGCATTCGATACTGAACAGATAACAACATAGTTGGACAACCTGCTTGTTGGAAGCACTCAAAAAAGGCTTCTACTATACTGCAACATGCCTGCTGCCTGGCTAATTACTGTTGCAGGCCGTTGCTGTGGATCCCCGACAAGAACACACCTCGCAGCACCCAATGAAAGTGGAGGTAACACGCCTGCTTCACTAGCTTGTAGCTTCATCTAGCCACCGTATCAAACCCATTACTGCACCCATACGCATTGAATAAAAGAATCAAAATGAGATCAAGGTGAAGAAAAACAGGACTCCACCGACTCCCATCTCCCTCACGCAAGGTAGAAACATAATGGCCATTACGGTCTGCAGGTTGGTGGTTGGGAGGAGACTAATGCCATCTACTTGCAACAAGACATGCGAATGGACCTGGTCGGCCAAGGTGGCAGTGGAGGGTAGGTGAAAGCAGTTTAAAAGATTTAAAAACTGGGCAGTCCTCACCACGACCTGGCACCCCCATGAGCCCCTCCTTCAGCAAAGATACGGGATAACAAAATCTCTACTAACTAAGGTAAGCTCACAAAGCATACGAAAGAAGATATATTAATACAAATGCAAAAGGAGTTACAAGATTACCTGAACAGTTCTCATAAGCTAAAAAGGTATACGAATTTTTGTATGATTACTATTCAACCCGAGAAAATTTAATCACGTACACATGAGCAAGCTAGAGGAAGTAAGAATCGAACTCTCCATTACTCACAAGGATTAAAACAACATGCGAACAGGCCTAAGCGACCAAGCGTAGAAAACTAGAGGTTAGCATTCAAAAGAAAACACAAGGCAAGGAACGACCATGGTACCAAACGGGTAATCCCTTCCTCAAAGGCGGAACGGGTTCATTCTCGCAAGCGACCAACCAAACAATAAAATCATTTAACGATAATTAATAATACAGTTGATAACAATCGACACTAAAAATAATGAGTTATCGTCGATCAATAATTAAAATAATAATATTGTTAATATTATTATTATTATTATTATTTTATTATTATTATTATTATTATTACCACTTAAAATAATTATTAATCATATTAACAAAGACGTATATACCAACTTGACAATAATGTAAAACAATAACACTATAAGATAGAGGCCAATCGATAATTAAATTAAAACAACATTGTTATCATTATATACTATAAATATAAATAATTTCTACTCACATCAATAATGACCAATGATCCAGCTTAACCATGCGACAACAAGATCCTCCTTAAATAGGTTAACGCACAGGACATTACACAGTCCACACACAGAGGTGTCAATAACAACTTGAGAACGCAAGAAGGAGAGGGAAGGTTCTAAAACATCACTGAGACAAGATCTAAGACAATGGAAATACACACAGCCATTCGACGCTCAACAAGAGGGTCATTGCGACAAGAACTAGGGTAAACACCGAATGGGGCATTACATTGGTAGTCGACAAGCGACCAATGTGACAGCTCTCTCCCCATAACCCCGCCATGGCCTCGATAAGAAGTGGCCTCCATGTCTACAAAGTGGTTAAAGAGGCCATTGGTTGGTGAGGCACTCTAAGAATGGTCATCCCTATCTACCTCACTACCTTGATAGCCCCAAGATCCTCTCGCCTCTATGCCTCTCCCATACGGAGTGATATGCTCATACACCCAACTCATGAAGAGAGTGGGGTGACTCAATGATTGTCCCTGTAGTCAAACCACCCTATATAAATCATGGTAGGTGGTCCCGAGGTCTACTCCCAAGTGTAGACACGTCCATGGCCCTCAATCTGTGCAATGATGGGGGCCCAAAGAATATAAGAGAGTGTCCCCTCCCTTGTCTCCAATCAATCTCAAAGAAAGGATGCCCATGATAGCCTTGCAGAGCACAGGAACATCTGACTCAACAATGGAGCAGACCCTCACCCCCTTCTTCGACCCCATCGAAACAATGGCATCCCCCATATAAGTGGCCCACTGAACCACCTAAGATCTCGACACTGTTGTCTTACGAGACAGTGCCTCCCAAGATTGGGACCCCAATATGCGGTAAACATCCTCCAGGGTGATGGTCCACTCACCCCTAACTCCTGGAAATCAAAAAGTGTTCTGATCTGCATCCCAATATGAAAATAAGTCACATAATATGTGACTAGCAGGTGCAATGTGGGGGACCTATGCAATCCTCCAAATGCCAACCCTTTGAAGAGTATCTCGCTCTTCCTGAGTGAGTGCCTCTAACACTGCTGGGAGCCAATCACACTCCCTCTCTTGGCTCCATCTGATGTACTCCTCCTTTTGCATACACCCAAAAACATGGAAAAAGAGTAAGTTAGTAACAAAATCTGACTGGAAAAGCTATCAAAAACATGTAAAAATGCTAAAAATACAAAAACAAGTAAGTAAAGCATCTTTTTTTGCATTCTATTGTGAACCACCGCCCTGTGTAGAGTGGCGGTTCCATAACCACCACCTTCTAGGGCAGCAGTCCCATAACCACCACCCTGTGCAAGGCGGTGGTCCTGTCCCGAACCCGCAAACAGCTCGGAAGCCCTAAAAATGACCAAAAACAAGCAAAATACACCATTTTAACTAAAATAAGGACCTACCCTATGGGCACCCCCCTAGAGACTCATTTAAAACTAGTATTTTCAAAAATAACCCCCCAAGACAAAGATTTTATCATTTCTACATTTTAGGTTTAAAAACAATAAATTGAGAAGAACTAACCTGAGACTTCGCGGGTCGATGTTCCGCTCTCGGAGGCATGATCGCTATCTCACCACAAACGTTTTGACTATACTCTCATCGAAAACCATCACTATGGGTCCCAGAGCTCAAAAACTATCAAATCAATCCACGCAAATAAATAGTAAAATGAGTTTTTTTATATATGTATAGCTTTTTAAAAATTGATTTTGAATGTCTTTTGCAGGGTCGAAGCGTCGATGGAGGTAAGTTCTAAACCCCATGTAGATGATGGCGGGATTTTGGATGGTGGCTTTCCGACACACGGGCATGTCGTATAACTCCTAACTCCTAGTTCAGGACCACCATACTCAGATCCACCGTTTTACACCTCTTCATGGCTAAGACGCTTCTCCAATGGGGAAATATGTACGTACCCAAAATTATAGGGTACTGCACCACCGGAAAGATGTTACACGTACCCCAATGATGATACAGGTCTCCTCGCAAGGTGTTCGGGATCCATAAAAGCTTGCCAAGTATATGTTTGTATCCTGTATGCCTCACCCAGCCTCCGCGTACTTTATTCTGCCCTCTACCCCCTTTTATTCTTGCATTTTGGTCTTAAGTGACGAGAAAGCCACCTGCCTGGTGGCGGTCCCAGAACCGCCGCCCCGCACAGGTGGCATTTTCTAGAAAGTTCAAAATCACATCAAATGTAAATTTTCAATTTCTATCCACATTCTTCAGCTACTTTGCTTTGCATTTATGTTTTGGCCACCCTATGAATAGTGTTTTCACTTTGTTTAATGGTAAAAGAGTTCAATTCCAAGTTACCTTCTAGTGAATGCATTTGTTGTAAATAGTCAGCTTGTTTTCAAACAAATGGCCCCTCTCCTTCTCTATTTAATCATTCAGTCTTTTGATTTTATTTCTTAGAATTCCAATAGTTTCATGTTTTTCATCCATTGTTAGTTTTCCTTTGTTGTTTAGAGGTCATTCAATCTTCTTGTTTCATTCTTGCTTCATCGTTGTTCCATGCAAGTCAGTTTAAAACAAGATAGTTTCATTCTTAGATTGGAATCCATTTAAAGTTGTAGGTTTTGTTTAGTCACAAAAGATAGCTTCTAAAACTCTCAGCGCATTTGTGTTGTATTCCCGCAATAAATCCCGCTAGGAATTGCATAGTCAAGCTCTGTTCACTTGCACTATCTCTCTCTTACTCGCATTGTATTCAGTCTATATCCAAAAGCTGCCATTGTTCAGTTCCTTATTCTACTGATACTATCATATACACGCTTTTCTAGATTCAAGATAACATGAAGGAATGAGGAGATCACACTAAGGGGACAAAGTCACACACAACTGGATTTACCATTGTTCTGTAAACGCCAAGTTTGAGCTATCAAAGTTCTAGTTACAATGTATCAAATAGAGTAGTAAATTATTTCATTTTAGTCAAAGCTCACTCTGTATATTGCCAAGGAAGATGTGGGGATTGATAGTTTCTGAGAACCATGATTCATTCCCCACTTCTTAGGTACGATCGAGAGTCTTTCAATTTAAAACAATTAGCTACTTAGATATTTAGGATAAATTCACAACTGCATAGACAAATAGCTACGCCAGGCTACTTTGTTTGTTTTAATTCTATTACTATATTAGTTGTCCATTTTCTAAATATATTAGCATAGTTGCTCTTATTAATTTCATTAAAATACTTCATCGAAAATACAAAAATAAAAGAATACATGCATAGTGTAGACATATCTTTCATAATTAGTTTGTTAGTTTTAGTTAAAAGTTGAATCATTTAGTATAACAATCATGGGACCTAGAGAGCCCAGAGAATACATATTTGAACCAATAGTGCCTCAACCAAATCTACCCACAACACTAGCTGATATAGATCAAGACCTTAGAATATAGGTCTTTCGAGCAACGGAAAATGTACGAGCAATCAATGAACAACTGAGAGAGTTAAAGATCGAAGATGACAAGGCATACACATTCTAGTCAAATCATCCTAACTATAGGCTACTCGAGATAGGATATACGCATGACCATACAAAACCCGAAAGAGAACAAATATTTGGTTGTGATCCATTAGTTCTCAAGCCCGGATGCGGAGACCTTCTTATTGACATAGACAAAGGGTTACGTTACAAGTTGCTAGAACCCCATAAGGTATTCTGAGAAGATCACACAAATCCACGGTACTAAACATAGAAGTGAAAAGGCTTATGACCATTAGATAGTCGGAAGAAGGGATTGATTCTTCACATGACCATAAAAGCTTCACAACAACCATGAACTCATGGTTGTGATCCCCAGTCCCACAACCGAATGGGCCTACAGTATCCAATCAATCCAACATTTTCTCGGATAGACCGAAAACCATCCATAGTTTACTACAAATCCACTATACCTCTCATTACCATTTTTAAATGACCTTCTTTGAAATATATATGAAGCACCTACGGTCACTTCCCACATATCTAACACCCAACAAATAGGATCTTGATAGAGATTGACATTGATTGGAGCCTCCCAATAGCTATTATATCCAAATGATCCATTACACCAATTCAGGTTAGGAGGGCCTTCTCTGCCTTGGATTCACAGATTCCATTATTGCGTATTAAGGATATAAGATTGCCCAATTAGTTTATATATATCCATATATATTCCACATTCACTGGCCATCTTGGCACGACCTCGCGAGGTCGGGTACGAGGAAGAGGTACTTGTAGATTCCCATGCTTGCATGTAACTTTTCCATCATACATTCCCCATGAAAAATCTCACAATCTACTATCACAGCGCGTACCATCCTCCGAGGGCAATTATCCTTAACGTGCCCCTCTATTTCACAATCCATGCACCACAAACCACTGCGAGTCTCATAGACTAAGTTCGCAGAAAATTTTTCCAACTATTTGGCCAGAGCATCAATATGAGCCTCCAAGAACAATCTAACGTCAGTATCAATACTACCAATAGCCTTGGCGTACAAGGTAGCTTCCAATGCTTCGTGTGGATCTGTAAAAGTTTTATGAGACAAGGCCCTTCTAAAAGGGGTGATCAATCCTCCAACAAACCATTGTGCATGCTGTGAAGGGTGAATATCATATGATAATTTAGACAAGAGAGTTTTAAAACACGCATCATACTCCTACACACTCTCTACCATTCCTTGTTAAATCTCCTTCAAAGCGTTGATGCTCTTCTACTCAAACTCAGGAATGTGGAACTCTATCAGGAATGCATTCTTTAAAGTAGTGTAGTCCACCACCATTTGATGAGGGTCATACTTTCTATACCAGCTATGTGCATGCCCTTGCAGTGTGGTTGCAAATTGACTAGCCTTTCATTCTGGTGTTGTGATACCCTTCGCATGCCATAGCAGTTCACACTTGTGAACATGTTCCGTAGCATCTTCAATGCCCTGTAATTTGGAAAATGCATAGACATTTCAAAGAATACTTGAGGTGGTGGTGGGGTCCTTTTCCTCGAACTAGATCCTTGGTTCCCTCCAAAGGTGTTTCCTCCACCACCGATCCACCAGGTCCACCAGTCCCGTACCTCCCAGCCACCAGATCCACCAAAACCACTTTGTCTAATAGGGCTGTAGGAGAGCTGTGCCAAGTGCCCCATAGTCCCACCGAAATGTACATTGATTGTGCTATGATAACGCCCCACTACCACTACTTTGTCTGCGCCACTCCCTGATGCGAGCCCAAAAGCTTGTACACTTACCCCTTGTCTAAAAATCCTTCAAATACTAGAATATGTGCAGCCATAGAAGAAGGAAATAAAAAATTATACCTCCTAGGCGTGGATCTATCTCTTCCACTTATATCAACTGGGTCAATAACACTTCTTCCTGGATCAAGAAAACCAAACATTAGGGCTTGGTCACTGGGTGGGTTTAGATATGCGCCAACGAATCTCCTCTCTCCGTGTGACAAACTCTCACCAGAATCTGAATGGATCTCCCTCACGCACTTATCAAGATGGGGTAGCACAGAGTGCTCAGCTTCCACGTCCTCCATGTGAACCTCAACTTCTTCCCACAATGTCTGTCTCCATAGATCCATCACACTAGTAGCGTCGCATCGTCTAGCAATCTCCCTTTCTATCACTTTTCTATACTTGAGCCATCTTTCTCCCCTCTCCTTATTTGTCATGATATCTTTCATCTTCCTCCACCCAAGTTCCCTTACCCGATGCTTAGAATGATTTAGCCGGCCATTGGGAGCGCCTCTAAACTCATGGTAACCGTCAATATCTTCATAAATAGAGGAATAGTATGTAGAAATGTTCCTCTAGGTTCTCGTAGAAATTCAAACTAAGCAACCTCTAGACAAGAATATGTAGAGATAGCATATTCCAGAGTGTAGCTAGTTAGTACTCCTCTCCACCAATGATCGACAACACGGGTCCATGTCAAATCTACATCCTACAACCTTTGGTAGTATTCTTTGGCCCATACATACGATCTATAACACCAACTTTATCTAGACGTATAGGCTGAAACCATTCATATAACTCTCTTTGGAAGCGGTAGAAGAAGGTCTCGTCTGACTCATTACTCTTTACACAGATCATGATGTGTGTTATATCCCACTACAACTTTGAAAAGAGGTCCCGGCAATGGAACCAAGATGTAGTCATTTTTACTCCTATCACAAAAGGAAGAACCCCATGTGCATTGGCCTATCACCCAAAGAGAAGTTGAGCGCTCACCTCAGGCACGCGCAGTATCGAGTCTCTCTTTTATGTGATTTTAGTGGGAAGCATTATCTATTATTAGTGTAAGAGTATTTAGGAAATAAGTTGAGACATACAAGAACCATAGGGCTCAGAATGGCCTCTAGATCCTTGTAGTCACTTCAAACTAAGTGCTTTAACAGATTCTAGAACATATACTATAACAGAAAGAAAGATACAACCATTCATTCGTAGCATGAAAGGAAAGAGAACTCATATGAACAAAATATACATTAAACCCATTGATATTCATATCTATTTATAATAGGTAACCTTAATATATTCATTGGTTCATTACAGAGTGTCACAGAGAGCAGACCACAATCATGCACATCACTAGACATATGTAGCTAAGCTAACAGAAAATAAAAATAACAACTCCATGCTTAGTACATCCTTTCCTGAACCAGAATATCCACTCGCAGCAATTCTGCAGAGCTTCACTTACTCTCTAACCCGCTATTCCCTATGTATATCTAGATGATATATCTCTCTTTGTGTGTGTATATATCTTTTCCATGGTAGGAACTTGTATTTATCACTTTCCCGGGCTGCCAACTCACCTTACCGCATCCTCAGATCCATCGCCAAGTGTTGAATGTGGTCCTCCATGCAAGCATGTTCCTTTAGGCCTGAGCTCTCCACTCCATCTCATGATGATCTTCTAGAAGATTCCATCTGGGGCATGCTCTTTCCTAGGCCAACTGTTGCCAGGATGGCATCTTATCCACTTGCAACTGATCATTCTTTTCATGTTTTCTGCCTTGGATTCTTAAATTGACTAAGTCTCAACCTCCTTTCGGGCGTTGCACATGTTATTTGATTCCTTAAGCCTTTCTCTTGCATGCTTTTTCCTTGTGATCCATTCTATAACCCAGGATCCTGCGCGCTAAGCACTTTCATACTTGGTCAATATTCTAGGGGCCCAACAATTATCACTCATTGGGAGTCACTACACCTTGGTATTAGAGTTTTGGTTCAACGCTAAGGTATTTTTTTGTTCGTTATGTTTCTAAGTCATGTATTTTTATGTAATGTTAGGAGTAAAAATGGAAAGGAAAAGAGAAAAAACTAGTAGTGGAAATTTTAATGATGTCATGATGTCAACAACATCCCTATTAATGATAATGATATTGTAAGATAGTAGTAAGAAAAGTTATATTAAAATCTTGCATTATCGATGACACCCGAGATCGATTATTTTTATAGAACACGGGGTTTTGGATGAGGTACTAAATGAACAAGATAATAAAGGGAATGGGGCCAAATAGGATGATGGAAAAAATGAACAAGATTTAAAAACACTTATGATTAGACATCTAAATAGGTTGCCAAGGGGGAAAGGTTTGGAAAAAATGGCTAAGGATCTGAAAAGAGTAATCCCACCAAAGTACACTTTGGAGCAATACTAAAGAATGGGGTTAAAGCACGGTTTGTTGAAATGGAGAAATATTTTGAAATTCAGAATTTCTTAGATGAAACAAAGGTAGCATGGGAAGTATATCAAATTTTAGGTGAATCATATTTTTAGTGCAACAATAAAAAGGTTGAGTAGAATGTGAGTGTTGAGAACACTACATGGGATCTATTTGTGACTTTATTCAGGAAATATGGTTGTCATAACTATATTTTGATGGAAAAGTGCAAAATTTGTATAACTTGATTGAATGATATCTTAAAGTAACTTGATATTGGGATAATTTCACAAAACTTCTCAAGTATTTACCACAACACAAGAAGGATGACTAGTTTTGAATCTACAATTTTGGCAACAATCATAACAAGAATACATGAGATAAGTTTCTATGAAAGATAGGGCCACCAATTAGATTTTTACATGTGGAGAGACCACTATGCTATAAATTGTCCCCAAAATACTTCTATAGGACCTCCTTCACTATCTCAAAATCAATAACACATACATGCATTAATTAAATGTAACCCCACACTAGTACCACAGCCAAAACATGAATTTTTTTATAATAAACTTAAAATCTTATAACACTTATCTACAACACTTACATTATCGCATGGTCACATACCAATGACATGATGCCTAGACCAAAACACAACATGTGAAACTTCATATGTATCTCCAAACAAGGAGATGATGATGCAAACTAACATCATAAATAAAATAGTATAAAACCACCAAGCTATAGAATAGCTAGTCATGGGTAAATGGTGCCAATACTTCTACTTATACCTCCACCAAGGAAGGGATAATAGCCTTTGGTTCCTCCAAGAATTCATGTAACCACACATGAAAACACACTAATCACTTCACTAAGACAAGTCTCGCTAACATTTGTTTCCTCCCAAAATAAATAAGAGACCCCGTACACCATAATAAAACTTATCCCTCTACCTTTGGCAATGCAATTCCCCAACATAAACACATAAAAAATCATACTCATGCATACAAGAAAGTAAAACACATCAATAAATGCACAAGCATACCAAAAGAAACCAATTAATTCCAAAAGGGTTTAGCATTAAGAGAAAAATAAGATAACATTTAATCAAATATGCATCATCACGTCAAGCTTTCACATGAGGCTTAAAAGAGAGGATTATTAACATACAAAAATATTACCACATACTACCAAGCCTCTACTAGCTTGCAAAGGGAACTAGGTTTAATCCATACCACTTATCGCTCCACTAAGGTATGGGGCATAAGTTCTTGGTTCCTCCAATAAAATAAAATGCATGCCACTTATCCCTCCACCTATTTTATTTCAAACCCACTTATCGCTCCACTAGAACAAATCCCACATACCTTTGGTTCCTCCTTAATGTCACACAAGGTTTACTTCAGTTTTATCTTTACTTATCCCTCCATAATGACCCTACCTTCCCCCATACACAAAAAACGCTTGTTAGTCTCACAATGAGTACTAAACAAGTACACAACATATAATAAAACCACATACTACTCAAATGAGAATTAAATCACATACATCCCATCAAATGATGGAAAAATAAAATAAGAATTTACAAAAATGAGGAGAGAGAGAGAGAGAGTCTTTGACCATCACTAAGCACATCACATGGCTTACTTTATCTTCATTTAAATCCTTGAATTAAACATGGGTTAAGGGAATTATTACTCCTTCAAACTCGTAATCACATGAATGGAGTAACAATAACTCACAACACATTGGCTCCAAAAAGCATAGTACCAACCATAAAGAGGGACCAATAGACGAATAAGAGAGATGGATAACCCACAAGATACATAGAATAAATTAATTCACTTTTCCTTTTTAGATTATTTGATCATTTAACACCTTTTCTAAGCTTGGTTATGAATGTGAACAAGGTTTCTTATTTTAATATTACAAGTTTCCATTATTAAACAAATATCTAACCACTAATGAAATATTGTTTTATTCTATCTTTTATTATTTATTTTTTGTTATATATGTCATCTTAAACATTTTAGTCATTTTGGTAACATAAAAGGTTTAGTCATCTTAATAATTTATTCTATATTTATTATTTACATGTATTTATCCCATTTCGGTTCTCTCATCTAAATACTTGGGTGTGGGTGACAACAATATTACCCACATAGATCTAGAAGACCTCAAGGATCGGATGCTTGGTGGACCAAGGGAACCATTGGAGGATAAGGTTTTCATGAGCATCTTATGCATGTAAGATGGTCATCTGGTGTCAAAGAAAAGTACAAAGTTGGTGTTGGCATGCTCTCATCACTATTATCTAGAAACCCAAAATATACAAGCAGATGACAACTCAATCCTAGTGGTGGTCACTCCTAAGTAAATCTCTCACTTAATGCAAATCCCAACCTGAAATAGAATGGTTGTCATCTCAAAGTATGTTGTAAAAAATGAATGATCAAACACATACTCCTACCTTCAAGGCCTCTCATTGGGTTTATGGTTAAAGTAAGGAATAAATCCTTCCCGTGTGCTGAAGTCTCTCTCACATAGTGAATTTCATAAAGGCTACTCAGATGTGATCATCCTTCTCAGTCGGGTGATGGGAGAATAAACCAAAAAATATTTTTAGGATTGGATTGCCTTGTTCATGCTCAACATCATTGATGGTAATTAGAGAATAGATAAAGGGAAAATCATCAACGATAACTTACATAATCAATTTCTCTAGGTACTAGTCTCCAAGAAGTTTGCAATGACTTCATACTTGGTATACGCTCTTGCGAGCTCGAGACCATTCAAAGGGTTGGAACTTTCTCATAATATCTCCCATAATGCTCCATCATTTTAAAGGTACCCATAACGATATTGAAGGAGAGAAATAACCATTTCATGAGGGAAAATATTTTTTCATGATGTTTTCTATTAGAAAGCTGGAAGGAACTCCTCACTCAAGGTTGTCACCAAAAGTGGCTTCTTTGGTCAAAAGGAATGGGTCATATTTCATCTAGTTTTCAACTTTCTCCTACATTTGGGTATCTGGTTTCGATATTGCTTTATGAAGGCTACCATGGTATCTCGGTGATAGGACTATATTTTTCAAACTATGTAGATAGCTTTTCCATGTTTATGGTAAGCTCAAGAACTGGAAAAGGAAGAACATCTCTTTCCCCATCTCCCTTGGAATCTTATCTTGCAAAAATTTCAGTGATGTTGCACACCTATAACCTTCCTTTACCCCATTGATTTTGTATTCATATACCACAAAGGTAAAATTCGATGTATGAAATGATCTAGATATTTATCACCTCCCGAATCATATCATGTTCAATGGATTGAATACTATTGGATGAATTTCATAGTGACTTTGAAGTTAGGGAGACATACCACATGAGGATGGCCATCAAGAAAATGAAAATATTTAAGTTTGACTGGTATTAAGAAGACATCCAAGAGGATGGTACAAATTTGTATGATCTATATTATCAAGTTGTAAAGGCCTCACCTATTCCATAGGTGACATGGAGTGTCCTCAAATTGGGAGATATGAGGCAGTGGACCGAGGTCATCATCAAAATGTCAAAGGAATGGTTCAGAAACAATAAGGTATTCCTCAATGCATCAGGAAATTTCCCCACTCTTGAAAGGTAGACATATCATCGCTCCTCTTTAAAGGTCATGGAGAAGACTTCAGGATCAGTTCATTCTAGAGAAAACTCAAAGTGTCAAGTAGCAGAATCAGAAGTCCCCTACTACAAAAGGTTGCATTAGAAGGTCAGAACAACAAATGATATTTTAGTATAAATAGAGTTAGGGAAAGTGATCTAATCCACCTTTTAGTCACTCAAGATCCCCCATAGCTTCCTTCCTTTCACTACCACTCCTACTCCTCTTACACGATATGTACCTTCCGACCCTAAGCAAGAAATAACAATCATGCAAGTCGAGTTGTCGAGCCCGAAATCAATGAAATGTTTCCTTGGTTGCAAGAAATTATCACAAAGGAGGACCACATACCACATTAGGTAATGCAAATCCCCGATTTCTTAGCTATATCATCATTGGTCAAGGGGAAGAAGAAAATTTTCTCTTAAACACCTCACTTTTTCAATGGTGCCTCCAGAAATCACTATGTGGAATTATTCATGCCAAGGGTAATCAAGCCCATTTAATAAATGACCCCAACTGACTACGAGATGAGAACCATTTCCCTAGCCCTAACAACCCATGAGGGAGATGCACATGTGTTCTAAAAGTCTTCAACTCACTCCTTATGAGGAATCAAGAATATAAATAAAAAATTGATCAGTTGGAAGACCATGTGTGAGAACTCAACCCGTACGTGCAACATTTCATGGACTTGAATGCTTCTTCATCTCTCCTAATGTAAGAAGTTACTCCCATCGTAGCTTTGATTTGGATTCCATTCGAAAGACACGAGGATTTCACCATGCGGGGATGAGTCGGTGAAAAGTGGGTGAACAAGATTGTGTTGCTTCCAGAGATGATCTCATTGTACATGTACATGTGCGTGATGGCTAAAAAATTTCAGATGGAAAGGGATGATATTTATAAAGAAAAATAACACTAGGATCAAGTACATCCACTAGTGGTGGAGATGGGGAATGCTCATTCTCGGTGTTGGTAAATAATAAGGTGTTTAATTCTCCATCAGAGAAATTTTCGCGTGTATGGGAAAGGAATCATGTCTCTTATTATGATATGTTGAATCGAGCTCTTGATGATTTGGAATCAAACGAGGATCATGCCTCCAAAATTTAGGAAAATGTCAACACCAAGATACAAAATCTTGGAGTTCCCACCATTGATGAGAACTCCTCAACCGATGAATTATTGAAGCCAATTGAAGATTATGTCAAGAAATAAGTCGAAAAACCCTTTTCTTTCAATGAGGATACACCGGAGTCTCTCTCCAATATCGAGCCATAATATCAAACATTGCAAAGAAACAAATCAATCTTGGTTTGCTAAAAGCAAGAACATCATTGACATCTTAGATGGTTAGCTCAATTCCATGAGTTGTGTCCACATTAGAAGAGAGTTCAAGGGAGTGGAGATTTTTCTAGTTGATCTTGGAAAAGATCCAACACACATCAAAGCACAATAAACAACGGCAGCATCTTCAAAGGACTAGTTAGCTCTCTTATTCTATCTCTTTCTTCTTTCCCCCTTTCCCTCCTTCATGTTCTATTTCTTCATTGGGGTTGCACTTTTCATTTTTTTTTATTCCTAATTTTTCTTGTTTATTTAAATGTGACTATAGTTGACATTGTAATAAGTCACCCTTAATTAATAAAAGGGGACTTAATTTTATTCCTAGGAATATGAAGAGTCACATGTTATAAAGGAAAAATGAAAAGTCATGTGGGGGTAGGTGAAGAGTCTTTCTAAATTCTATAAATTTTAATGACTTCCTCATTCTTAAGGGATGTAAATTTTGTATGTTCAAGATTATATAATAACTTGTGATAAGAAAAAGAGATAGTTATGTTCTTCCATTCTCCTTCTCATATATTCTTCCAATTCCATCTCTCTCTTTATACAACTTTGTGAGAATGTCAATAAAGAAGAAAAGAGTTTCATGTTTTTCTTGATGAGGGAATTAGTGAGAATTTGTATTCATAATTCCATTTTGTCTTGGTTTTAGTAACAAAGTTGTTGTTCTTGGTGTTAGTAATAAAGAAAGATCATTTTCCTCTTCCCTTCATTGATCAAGTACTTGACACTCTAGTTGGTAAGACATATTTCTCTTTTCTAGATGGATATAATGGCTATAACCATATTCAAATTACACCAGAAGATCAGAAAAAACTACCTTCACATGTTCATGGGGAACTTATGCTTATTCATTTCTTCCTTTTGGCTTATGCAATGCACCTGCTACATTACAAAGGGTAGTTTTAAGCATTTTCTCATATATAGAAAATGATTTCATGGAGGTATATATGGATTATTTCACAGTACATGGTAACACCCTTGTAGAAGCCATGCGAGAATCTAGACAAATTCTTGAATAGATGCAAGGAGCATAACTTGTCCCTGAGTAATGAAAAATTCTACATGATGATGTCTGAAGGAATAGTGTTGGGACATTACCTTTCTTCTCAAGGGATACAAGTTAATCCAAGAAAAGGTATCTGTTATCATCAACCTACCAACACCAAAGAAGTAAAAGGATGTTAGGAGCTTTCTTGGCCATGCTGGTTATTATAGAAGATTCATACAATATTTTAGTAAGGTGGCAACTCCATTATTTACATTATTGGGAAAGGATGTTGTATTTGACTAGACTGAAAAATGTGAGACTACATTTCAAACCTTAAAGAAATGCTAACCACATCCCCTATATTGAGAGAGGGCTGATTGGAATCTATCATTCTAAATTTATATTGATGCTTCATACCATGCCACCGGTTATTTTAGGACAGAAGGATGGAGTTCTCAACTATGCAATTTATTATGTTAGCAAGAACTTGCAACATGTTGAACTCAACTACATAGTAACAGAGAAAGAGTTCCTAGCAGTTGTTTATGCCATCAATAAATTTAGGCACTACATCATAAGTTATCCAAGTATTCATTCATACTGATCATGCAATAAAATTAAATATTTGATCAATAAACTAGTTGTGAGTAGAAAAATAATTAGATGGTTTCTACTCTTACAAGAGTTTGATGTCACTATTTTGGATAATCTTGGTAAGGACAACATTGTAGCAGATTTTATTTCAAGAATGGAGATTAATGATGAAGAACATGTGGTTGATGACTCCTAGATGATAACCTATTTTCCATTACTACCAAAACACCTTGGTATGCTAATATAGCCAATTATTTGGTCTCAGGTAAGACACCTCCATACTACCTCTATTCTGAAAATAAATACATAGTTAAGAAAAGTGTGCATTTTTATTGGATAGCCAAATTTCTATTTCATACAGAGTAAGATAATGTCATGATAAGATGCATTGATGATGAGGAAATATATGATGTCATCAAATCCTACTATAGTGAACCATGTGGAGGACACTTTGTCTGCAAAAATAACAACACGAAGGTGTTGACAATAGGTTATTACTGGCCAACATTACATAAGGATGCAAAGACTATAAACAAGGAGGAGTAGTAGATGTCAAATAATTGGTAAGAATTCCAAATCAGATTAGATTCCATTGTAGCCATTTAACAAGTAGGGCTTAGACTTCATTGGTCCTATAGATCCTAAATCTCAGCAAAAGGAATATATCTTGGTGTGCACAGATTACCTCACTAAATGGACATAAGTGAAAGCATTTCCAAATCAAAAGAGTGATAAATTTTCCAAATTCTTATATGACCACATCTTTACAAGGTATGGAGTACCAAGAGAGATTGTTACAGATCAAGGTACACACTTTACTACTAAAGTTATTTCTAATCTAGCTAAGGAGTATGAAATCAAACATAGGAATTATACACCGTATCATCCTCAATATAATGGAAAAGTTCAGGTAACAAACAAATAAATAGAAGCTATCTTGACAAATACTATTACACTCCAAAGGAGATATTGGGCAAATAGGATTCTTAAGGAAGTATGAGCATTCAATACAACATGGAAGACAAATTGGCTTCACACCATTTAATATTTTGTATGGTAATATTGTTGTTCTCCCTATTGAATTTGAGCATAAGACACTAAGGATTGCACTTTAACTAGGCATAGATTTGTCTGAAGCTCAAAGGTAGAGGATTATCCAACTCAATGAGTTAGATGAAATGAGGAGACAGGTTGTGCATAATACAAAGGTAGTTTATAAGAAAAGAATAAAATGGCATGATAGGTTCATCAAGATAAGGTAATTTGAAGAGGGTGACTAGGCCCTCTTGTTTGACTCAAAGTACAAAGACCATATGGGAAAACTCAAGACAAGGTGGTTAGGTCCATATGAGATTGAGAAAATCTTTCCCAATGGAGCTATAAAACTCACCACCATAGATCTTGTAAGGTTCAAGCTATTGTTCAATGGTCATAGGTTAAGGTTGTACAAAAATCCAACCGATAAAATCACCTTCATGTGGCAGTTCAGAGGAAGTCAAAATAGGATGGAGATAAGGACATCAAAGTTAAGATCAGAAGTTAAGCTTGTTGGTTCATCTTCTAAGATTTTAGAGGATTGAGATATTTCAGTGGCCTTGTTTTATTTATCTTACTAAATAATCCAAGGGTGAATAGAATTTTATGATCATCCCTCTTGCGATAAGTAACACTCACTAACATATTTTATTTTTAGAATTTTAGTTTTGTAGGATTTGATGTATATGTTGTAAAAGTGCATAATCTCTAAAATAGGAGATAATGCAAAGACTGGATGTTCCACTTATAGCAGAAAGTAGCAAATATCTATTTTGGTTTTCATGCTTGGTGGAACTCATGATTATACTGAGCAAAACAAGGAACAATCTACACATGTGAGTGGTGATGGAGATAGCTAGTACCGAATAGGTCAACATTCCCTCTCGGGAATTATCTGATTTAAGTAAGGAGCCTACGATAAAAATGTTGCATACACTTACAACAATAGTATCTATAGCATCATAGAAGATCAGCAAGGTCACAATTACCACAATGTATGTGTAATCATCATCCTAAATATTCCTCGAGATAAGTGCACTCATACCACTTTATTAAAGTATCATTAGTATAATTATTTTTAATTAGTATTTATGCCATGCCATAATGTATTTAATTGAAATTATACATCACCTCCTTTAACCTATGAGTTGTCACTCCACATCATCCCACTCTATCACACCACTTTACCTCACGCACTTGTTGTAATCAAATCAATGAAATTCATTTCCCTTATTTTGCATATGAGTCAGTCTTGGAATTCACAAACAAGGCACTCAAACAATATCCTGATTTTTATTTTTGCATCATTTCCTCCTAAAGTTGTCTAATTGTAGTACCATAGCTAAACAAACTACATAATTGAGAATGGGGGGGGGCCTTAATCCACCATGAGATGAAAAATAATTCCCAGATTCTCAACCATCCGCCAATTTTGTAGTATTTTCATAACAATGGATGGATGGACTACATTGGAAAATTACGGAGTTTTAATGAATTTGTGGTCGAAGAATTTTCTACTACATTGAAATATGGAGAAGTTAAGGTCAAGGGCTTAATATTGAAGGTGAATAATGATATCTTGGCTATAGTTATTATACTTCTCGTAGAAGACGAACATTTCCGTGAGAAATCTAACCCACTATGTCATAGAAGAGTATAATAAGTATATATAATAAAAGGAGATCGGAATGTGGGCATGGGAAATGAGAAAATATGCACATGAGAAAGTAAGGAACATGATTACCCATAGTGAAAGGGAAATAATAAAAGTATGTTGGATGTGTTGGAATGAAATGACCCCGAAATACAAAGGAAGGAGATGCACTCCTATCCTAATATAATACCAACTTTGAGAAGGGTAAATGTTTACATTGACTTCTCTATTAAATATACAAACACTTGGTTCCCAATTGGTTATCACCCACCAATCTTCCACTTTCTTATACCACATTGGTCTGGTGATATACCAATGGATGAAATGATTCAAGACAGGGTTTGAGATAGGTACATATTGAACGATGCACACTTCTCCACCAAGCCAACATGGATTGATGTTCCAATTGATTTTAGACATTTATGCAACACCATTCAGGAGGACCCTAAGCTAGCTAAGGAACCTAAAGATCTTGAATGAGGACATTTAAGAAGTTAAGCCTAGGGGTGTGATGATTTGTTTAATTCTCTTTCTAAATAACTCATCCTATATATTTTGTTGAGCCATTTGTAGCCTTATACTTGTATTCCCTTGTTATAGTACTGAGACATTTCATTATAACCTAAACATTATGGCATGAATACTTATTAATATAGTTATCACTAATTAGCTTTATTTTGTGGTATTGTGAGTACGCATTTATTCTCTTTATTACAATAAGATGATTGATTGATGATGCATGTGATGCCTCTTATTGTAAGTAACTTGTATATGTAGAAACTCACATGTAGCCAAAAGGAATCATCTATAACTAAGGAATCATTTGAAGAAACTTGCGTGCATCCAAAGGATGTGTCTCACATATAGCATCTCGCAGCCAAAGGAGGTCACACACATGAATAAGACATGATTTGAGAATCTCATGGAATGTGGACATCACACTTGAGCTTGTACGTGTTGATGGAAGAAGCAATTACAATTCAAACATGAGAACTAGGAGATGACTCAACTCCAACATTTGATTATGTGTTGTAACTTAGCAAGGAACTAACGAACTAAATTCATTATTTAGGAATTGATCAATTACTTAAGTTATGTGATTGACATGTAAACACTTGTTTAATAATTTTGTTGCATACATCTAGTCTCTAAATTATTTGGTTAAGATATTTTACTTGATCTAATTTGAACTCCTAGTAGAAATTTATTTCTTCACGCTTCTACTGTAATGAGATATATAAAAAGGAAATATTAATGTTGTAAGGGGGATCGATCAATAGATAGAGGAATTGTTGTATTTCCAATTGTAATATTCATGCCAATGCAATAAAAAAAAGTTTGAGTTTTTTCATTAGTTGTATTCACAGGCCTTAGGATGGATTAGCACCCAAGGCAGGCCCACTTGCGGTTTTCTAACCCTCTCCTTTGTTTTTTTATTTGATTTATTGCATGAGTAGATTAGCAGCAATCCATTCCTTTATCTATATTCTATTTTCACATGATTTTCCTTAGACTTAGTATTTACTTCCAGTCTGAATTTAGTTTGTTTCTAAGCATTGTTATTTCTAGAATTGTAGTGACAACAATTTTCATTCCTACCTTTTGAATATCTATAACTGTGCATACATCACTAGCATTATTAAAAATTGGCATCCCTTGGTTTGATAATTAAATGAATGTAGATTAATAAACAACATACTAATTTATGCAAGTTAATTTACACCACCATTCATATTGTTTGTAAAATCCTTATAAGATAAAGCAACATGAGGTTCTACCTCCTACCAGCTAGATCTATCACTGTTAGGATGATATCAAAACCTATTTCAAGGATAGATTCAAATCCGTTGAAGATTATCATGACCTCTTAGTGCAATCGGTACAAATGAAGAAAGAATCTAATGATACCATGATGGATTTTGTATCTCGATACAATATGTTGGTCAAGAGGATACCTCTCGAATCTATGCCCTCTGATGATAACATCAAGATATTCTTCATAAATTCTCAGCTTCCTGAGGTTGGATTCATTCTCAGAAGGTCCCTACCTATAAATTTGAAGGAAGCTCAAGATTATGCCATTGAAATAGAAGATGATCTAATTCTATCCGGTAAGGTGAAGAATCTAAATGGAAAGTAGAAGGGTCAAAGTTCTAGTTCCATCTCTATAGACCCCCTAGTTCAAAAATTAGTGAATGATGTAATTACAATCAAGAAATAACTCACACAAAGTACCATGAGAAATGTTCCAAAGAAGACAAATCTCCCAAATATGTAAAGGATTACTCCACCTCCCATGAGCTTACCCTTGAAGCACCGCCAATTAATGTAATTTGTTATGCATAAGAATAAGAAGTGGAGGAGTTAGAAGAAGATAATAAAGATAGAAATGTTATAAAAATCAAATAATTGGAAGATGATGCTCAGTCAATTTCCTTGAGTAATCTCCAAGAGATGATGAGGATGATGATTAAGTTGCCCAATTTCTCGTGTTCTGTATTTACCCACTCCCATTCTCAAACAGGAGATTCCTCCTAGGTGATCATTGAAAAGAAGACAATAAAGGATGATCCTCAAGTGGTAGTCTTGCTAGAATAAGATAATCAATAGAGGATCCCCACTCCCACCATTAATGGAATCGAGTAAATAATAAATACACTTAATAGCAATTAATAATCTAGTCACTATGACAAGAAAGTCCTCAAGTGTTTCCCCTAGCTCAAACCTTATACCTAAAGCTAATTCTTCACCAAAATCTAATCTGAAAAATCATCTAATGCCCAATTAAAATCATTCATTCCTCCCCAATTTTCTACTCCATCCACTAAAAGTGCAAAAGCTTCCATATTAGCATCTCCTCCACCATGTAAAACTTCCATTATTCTAGGAACATCGAGTTCACCCATCCCATCTTTGTTCGATATCATCAAACATATGAACCAATTGAAAGTTTATATTTTTGAGTATGATTTTTACAAACACGCCTAGAGAAATTTGAGAGGCTCGTCAATTATATCAAGGGTGGTAGCTCAAATCCCAACACCGTAAGTCCTAATTTTAAGGGTATACTTCTAACACCACCCATGCCTCCTAAATAAAACATGATTTCATTGAGTACATCCAACACCAATAAGGCGAACCCTTTTACCTATCCCTATTAATAAAAGGATGCCAATTGAATAATTGCATTATAGACTCGGGTGCTTTAGATAATATAATTCCCATCAAAGTCAAGCAATGCCTAGGACTTACATTGGCATGAGCAACTGACTATGTCTACTCCACAAACTATAAAGAAGTGCCACCAGTGGGAAGAATCAAATATGCTCAAGTGGCCCTAGCAGATTTCCTAGACAAGAAATTTTTTCTCACTATCTTGGTGGTAGATATCCCAACATATTTTGGTATGTTATTGAGTAGGAGCTTTTACAGAGACTTGGGTGGAAAAATACAAATGGATTGGTCTTCTATGACCATTCTAGTAAAGGGTGAAATGAAGACTCTATTTCCCATGTAGAAAATTAAGTACATAGTTCAAAAGTCTGAGGATCTAAAAGTTGACATCTTGTTCCAAGACAATGGGTTGGGTAACTACTTCCTCACATCCAAAAGAGACGATAATTTTCCTCTCCTCACAAAAGATGAAGAAGATCAACTTGTGGACCATGGAATTTGATGGGAGTCATTCCAAGTACAGGGTCCAAAGCCATAATTTTCCCCGACCTCTCCCTCGGAAATTTATTTCCATTTACATGCAAGTTACAATTTGAAAACACTGGCAATATTACATAGTATGAGGCTCTCCTCCTCAAAATAGATGTTTGTGAATCCATGGGCATCAAGAAACTCAAATGCCTCAATGAGGCTAAAGTGATTTTAAAACAAGTGAAAAATTAATATCGGGTCAAGAACCTAAGACTTGAGCACTACAAGAATCGAGTTTGGGATTGCATCGAATATTTTGATGCTTTCTCCATTCAAGTTTTTCCTTGTAAATAAAACAAAAAATATAACTCACTTACAGTCTCAGCTTCTTTGGTGACTCTACACCCATCCTTCAATAAGTAAAAAGTGAATCTCAAAATGGTGTTTCGACCAAGTATGCCAAAGAACACAAATCATTGGAAAGTATTCAATGATGAAAATCATCTCCTCGCTTTCTTGGAGTAAAGAGACAAATTCAGTAGTCTCTTCTATGAGGGAAGTGAAAATCCAAATTGAGAGTCAGTGGTGGAAGAAGACAAAGAAGGAATAGATGGAATTGACTCGGAAATTTTTATCATATTGAAAGGAAAAAAGATCCCAAAAATTTTTCTCTAGAGGATTTTGTTGACAGTTCATCAAGGAGAGAGAAAAGAGTCATTACAAAGTGTACTTCTGATTTTTAATTGAAAATATTGGCACCACAAAGCAACCGAGGATGGTAAACAATGGAAAGTGTTACTAACTTTGAAGAAAAGAGAGGGTTTGTATCGGTGTTGATAAATTACTCTAATTTTTGGTATATTCATATAATGAACTCAAAGCATTCTAACCTAAGGAGATGCACCACTCAATTTACCTAAAGCCTAAAGCCAAGCCTTTTAGGAAAAAGCAACGGGAAAAAAATCCAAAATTTATGGATACCATCAAGGAAGAAGTCTTGAAAATGTTGAATATCAATATCATCTTACCTACCCACCACTCCACGTGGGTAGCAACATTTTCCCAGTGTGGAAGAAGAATGGAGATATAATAATTTGTGTATACTTTCGCTAGTTGAATCAGGCCTCTTTGAGGACAAGTACCCACCGCAAATCATGGACCACATCCTACAAGTGGTCACAGGGTCGAGATGCTCTCATTGCTTGATGGTTTCTTTGGGTATAACTAGATTGAGGTGGCAGAAGAAGACAAATCTGAAAGAGCCTTTACAACACCTTGGATCACTTTTTGTATAATAAAATGCCTTTTGGTTTGATCAACATGGGAGATACCTTTCAAAGATAAATGGACTTGGCATTCGAGGGCCTCAAGAAATGTATAGTGATTTATGTAGATGACCTCATGGTATTCTGAAAGAAGTGGGGAGATCACATAAATCACCTTAAACAAGTTCTCATCAGTGTCGATAGCACATAATATATCCAAATCCCAAGAAGTGCATCTTTATGGTTATTGAAGGGAAACTCCTTAGACACATTATGAACAAGGAGTGGGATAATATTGATCTGGAAAGGATAAAATCAATCCAATAATTTTCCTTTCCAATAAGCAAAAAGGGAGTCCATTCCTTCTTTGTAAAATTCAACTTTCTCTGGTGCTTTACCCCATACTTCACTGTGTTGACCAAGTATATCACTTTCATAATGAACCCCAAGCAATCTTCAAATGGAACAAGGAAGGAAGAATGACATTCGAGGAAATCAAATAAGTAGTAGAAAAGGATCTTACCTTGGTGTGCCCCAATTTTGATAAATATTTCATTTTGTATTTTTATGCTTCATAACACACAATATTGACCATCTTGGTCCAGAAAAATGAAGAAGGCCTCGGGGCCCCCATTTCTTTCATGATCTCTCCTATGAATAACCACGAGTTAAGGTATTGAACCAACTCAATAAGCATGCATATGTCATGGTAAAAGTTGTAAAGAACTTCATGTTATACATTCTCAACTCCCACACAATGGTGATGTTTTTGGGCTCTGTTATCAAGTCAATCATCATCCAATAGGATCCATTACCTAAGAGGGGAAAATGGGTGGTAATAATTCAAGAATATGATGTGGATATCAGACCTTCAAATCTGGTCATAGGAAATGGATTGTGTCAATTAATTGCGAGAAGATGATTGATTTGTTGACATAAAATGATACATAATAATTCTTGTGTTGCGAGTGTATAAGTAAGGACCTTCCTCAAGTCCTTTTCATAAACATAACAAGTGATAATTATGTGAACATTACCTACTTTTTGACTTACGGTGAGTGTCCTACTCTGTTAAATTCAAACAAAGAAGAACCCTCAAGATTAATTCAGCTAAGTGTGTCCTTTGGAATCATGTGTTGTACAAGAGGGGACTTGACATATGCTTCTTGAGGTGCGTTGACAAAGAGAAACAAGACAAGTTTCTAAAATCATATCATAATCAGGCATGTGGTGGACATTTTTCTACAATGGTGAGCGCCCACAAAAATCTCTACAATAGGTACTATTATCTTACCTTGTTCGTAGATTCCCAATAATGGGTCTCCAAGTGTGAAGTTAGCTAAACATTTTTCAGGATACCACAACTCATTTTTCTTCCTCTTTGTTGGTGGTGATTGAAGAACCCTTTGAACAATAGGGCTTGGATTTCATCAAAGTTCTAAATCCTCATTAAAGCATAGGAGACACCCATGTGCTCATAAAGCAATCGAATATTTCAAAAAATGGGTAGAGGTGATCCCCGCCAAGTAAGACAATTCCAAGATTGTGTGTATTTTCATCAAAGAAAACATTATTGTTCATTTCAGGACCTCCCATAAAATTATGGTTGACAATCCCACATACTTTTCCTCTAAGGAGTTGACATAATTTTGATACAACTATGAAATCCCATTGTCTCATGCATATGATCAAGTACCCACAAGGGAATTTTTAGGTTGAGTTGAGTAACAAAATATTGTGACCATATTCCACAAGTTGGTTGATGAAAATAAAAATAACTTATAGAATAAGCTCTACGATGCATTGTGGGTAGATAGGACAACTCCTAAAAAATAGCATGTCACCATTCAAATTGCTTTATGGGATCGATGTAGAGATTTTAGTCACTTTTAAGATGTCAGCACTCCAATTTTTCAAGACAATGGAATATGGTCACTATCATGATTCCATCGATAAACTTGTGGAGATAACTCTTTCTATCTATCGTATCTGGATGGTACACATTTGGAGTTACTGTTGTAGTGGGTAATATTTTAAATTATACTAGTGAAATTGGGTTTTCCTAGAATTTTACCATAGGTGATTTAGGTGTGTTTTCCCCTTTCTCTTCATGTGTCTTTTTCCATTTGGTGTGTTGTGTGTTTTCATTTTTTCATGTGTGTGTGTGTGCACTCCTTTCAATCAATCTATCTATTGCTTATTATGACTCTATAAAGCCCAATGGATAAGGCGTTGGTCTGAATTATAAACTAAGACTATGGAGCTCACTATCATCTTTTCCTCACTTTTTTATGTGTATTGAGTCCCCAAGTGAGAGCCAACTGTTTTCATGTGTTTTTTCAATGGAAAAATTCAACTTGAAAATACGACAACTTTACCCTAGTGTCAATTTTTTTATTGTAAACCTTCTCAGAACCCTTATAGATTAGTTAATCCCTTATGTTAGGCCTATCCCCATAATTCTAGTGCTCATGTTTGTGGTCTTACCCTTACCCATGTGTTGAAAATATTAAAATAAGTTCACAAGATTCTTCCAAGACAGAGTGTCTCTCACAAATTTAAAGCTTTTGACAGGCTTAGGAATGGATATTTATAGTTATTATTAGGAAAGTCTATATTCTTGAGCATATTTGAATCCCCAAATTCATCAAGGAGTGGTATTAATGATCCAAAAAAATTCAAATGATTTAGGAATATTTGGGAAAGATTTAGCAGTTTAAGAGTAACTTCGGTAAAAGTGGGTTCTTAAGGGTGAAGGAGCTTGCACTACAAAAAAACACATAAGATTAGGAAAGTGATTCCGAGAGATTTATAACTATTTGGAGGAAAAAATATATATCAATGCAAATACAATTCAATTCCCTACATGGTGTTATTTTCATATTTCTCAAAAGATCCATGCATTTCTTTCCATAACTCATTCTTGGTAGGCACAACTAGCGATTCCGAGAAATAAGGCCATTTTTAGGAGGTTTCACATTGAATAACACCTTTTATAACCATCCCATTATTCTCAAAATATATTTTTCAGTCAAATTTATAGAAATATGTTCTCAAAAATACCTCCGGGATCTCTCGGAAATGTCATTTTCAAGGTCCTTCCCAAGGTACAAGCTTTGTACTTAGTCAATTTTTCCAATGCCACGTGGCAGCATGAGGCTGAGGATCACTTTTGAATCCCCTTAATCCATTTCCAAGGGGACAAGGGGGACATAAAAAAATTCCTCTCCCCCTTTGAGCTCTTAAACCCACCACATGACCCTGGGAGGCCTCCATAAGCACCTTTCGGTAATTTTCTAGCCCCCACCTCATGTCATGCATGCCCGCCACTTTTCATCATGAGGTTGAGGAAATTTTTGTGTCCCTTTCATCCCTTTTCCAATTGGATAAGGGGGACATAAAACTTCACTCCCTCAGCTTTTCTCCCACATGGTTTCTCATGTGACTTCACCAACCCGGGTGCCAAAAAGAAGCTCCTCCTTCTCTCTCCTCCACCAATGCATGTCTGCCACTTTTCCTCATAGGGATAGGGTTAAATTTTTATCCCCTTCATCCCTTTATAAGGGGACACTATGGGGAAAAAAATCCCCCAAAGGCATAAAAACCAAGGAGATAGTGCATTTTTCCATTTTCCTCCATTTTGCTCAAAATCTACCCGGAACTCTGGTAAACTTTTTCCACATTATTTCTCCTCCATTGTTCCTCCTCCATTCATCCCTCCATGTTTTCATGATCTCAAAATAAATTTTTCACAAAATTTTCAAATTTTTAAAGGCTCCATGTGCGGTTTCTCACCTGAATGACTTTGTACCCGAGAAAGTGAAAATTTTATATCTCACAAACCAGTGCACGGATCAAGGTGGGGTTTTTGTAATATTCATAATTTCCAAGAACCTTAAAGACACATGTGATTTAAATTAAATGCATGTTCTATATTTTTTACGGTGAAAAAACCGAATTCATGCCCTAGTTTCATATTTTTTTATTTCCAACCATTCTAGTGATCGATTAAGCTAAAAATTTGTATGTGAGATCGAGAGAAGAAACCTATCTCGAGTGAAGGTGGTTTCGTCACAATCCGAGGTGTGGAAGGCAACTTTTAAAAAATAGTAAGTATCTATATGAGTACTTACTATAAATATTAAACTCTCACAAAGGGCATATTTCTTCAAGGTAGTGTTCACAAGAAACAACCAGGACAATAAAGAAGGTGATCAAAAGAGAAAAAGGGAAAAAAGAAATTTTCTAAAAATAGTAAGCCCTCATTCCAGGTATAAAAGGGGTGTCTTCATCATCATGCAAATTAAATATTTAGGTCTTAATCTTGTCTTGACTCACCCATTTGAATACTCGAGTGGGGGTGACAACGATGTTACCCATATATGGATCTAGAAGATCTCAAGGATCAAATGCTTGGCGGACCCAGGGAACCAGTGGAGGATAAGGTTTTCATGAGTAGGTTATATGTAATAGGTTTTCATCTGATGTCGGTGAAAATTATAGAGTTGGTTTTTGCATGCTCTCATCACTATCAACCAAAACTTGAACTATACGAGTAGGTGATTATTCAGTCCTAACAATGCTCGCTCTCAAGGAAATCTCTCACTCAATGAAAATTCCACCCTAGAATAGTATTTCCATCATCTCAAAGGATTTTACAGTAATTGAATGATCTAAAACATACTCTTATCTTCAGGGCCTCACACTAGGTTCATGGTTAAAGCAAGGAATAAATCCTTCCCATGTGTCAAATTCTCTCTCACGAAGTGAATTTCACGAAGGCTACTTAGATGTGATCATATTTCTTAGTCAAGTGATGGGAGAATAAACCATGAATTTTTTTAGGATTGGATGGCCTTATTCATGCTCACTATCATCAAAGGAAAGAAAAGAATAAATTTGGGGAAAATCATCGAGAATAACTTGCATCATCAATTGCTCCAGGTCTCGGTCTCCAAGAAGTTTTCAATGACTTCATACTTGGTATACGCTCTTGCGATCTCAAGACCATTCAAAGGGTTGAAACTTCCTCAAAATATATCTGAAAATGATCCATCATTTGAAAGGTACCCACAACTGATCTTGAAGGAGAGAAACCAAAATTTCATGAGGGTGAACGATGCATTCACAATGTTTTCCATCAAAACACTAGAAATAAATCCTCACTCAAGGTTATCACCACAAGCGGATTCTTTGATCAAAAGGTACGGGTCATATTTCATCTAGTTTTTCACCTTCTCCTACCTTCAAGTATCTAATTTTATCTTTCTCTATGAAGGCTACTATAGTATCTCAAAGTGATGTATCATTTTGTTTTAGATAGTAGACAAATGTTCCCATGTTCACAATAAACTCAAGTATTGAAAAGCAGAGTGTCTCTTTCCACATCTCTCTTGGAATATTCTCTTACAAAAGTGTCAGTGATGATGCACACTTGGAAGTTTCCTTTTCCCCAATGATTTTTTATTCATACACCCCAAGGGAAGACTTCGATATCTGAAGTGATCCAGACATGTTTTACCTCCCAAATTCATATCATGTTCCACAGATTGAAGACTACTGGGTGAATTACATAGATGAATTTGAATTTGGGGAAAGATACCATGTGAGGATGACCATCAAGAAAATGAAAAGATTCAATTTTTACTGGTATGAAGAAGGCATCCAAGACAAGACAATAGCACAAATTTGTATGATCCAGTATTAAGCAATAAATGCCTCACCTCTTCACGTAGGTGACATGGAGCATCCGTAAATCAGGAAATATGGTGAGTGGACTGAGGTCATCATTAAAAGGTCAAAATAATGGTTTAGAAAGAAGAAGGTGGTCCTCATTGCATCAGGAAATTTCCCCAAACTTCAAAGGAATATATCTCATGACTCCTATTCTAAGGTCATGGAGAATACTTTAGGCTTGGTTCATTTTGTAGAAATCTCAAAGCACAAGGTAGTGAAATCACAAGCCCCCTACCAAAAAAGGTTGCACAATAAGGTCATAACAACAAATGATCCTATGGTAGAAATGGAGCTAGGGGAAAGTGATCCAGTCCACCTTTCAATCCCTTGGCATCCCCATAGCTTCATGCCTTTCATTGTCACTCTTTCTCCTCTTGCACAAGATGTACCTTCGCAGCATGAGCAAGAAACAAAATTCATGCCAACTATCAAGCCTAAGACAAATGAAATGTTTCCTTGGATTCAATAAATTATCACAAAGGATGCCCGGACAATCCAACAAGTGACAATCCAGGAATTCTCAGCTATATCATCATTGCTCAAGGGGAGGAATAAAAATTTCACTCAAGTAGCTTCTCACTTTTTCAGTGGTGCCTCAAGAAATCAGTATGTGGAAGTAGTTAGGCCAAGGGTAATAAAGCCTATTAAAGAAATGACCTTGTCTAACTACAATATGAGCACCATTTCCTTGTGCCCAACAGCTCATGAGGGAGATGCACATATGTTCCAAGAGTCTTCCACTCGCCTCGTAGTGATGAATCATGAGTACAAAGAAAAATTTATCAGTTGGATGATCATGTACAAACACTCACCTCATACGTGTAACATTTCATGGACCCAAATGCTTTTTCATCTCTCCCAATTGAAGAATTTACTCCCATCAATAGCTTTGATCCGGAGTCCATATGAGAGACACAAGGTTTCACCATACGTGACGAACCAGTGATAAATGGGTGAATAAGATCATGAAGATAGGGAAAGATTTGCTTCCAGAGATGATCTCATTGTACAAGTACATGTGCATGATGGTAAAAAATTCTAGATGACAAGGAATGAGATTGAGAAATAAAAATAACACTGGGATCAAGTACATCCACTAGTGGTGGAGATGGGAAATTCTCATTCTCAAGTGTTGGTAAATAGAAAGTTGTTCGATTATCCATCTAAGAACTTGGCATGTGTATGGGTGAGGACTCTTGTCTCGTATTATGAGATGTTGAATCGTGATCTAGACGAGTTAGAATCAAATGACAAGCATGCCTCCAAAATACATGATGATGTCAACACCAGATACAAAATCTTAGAATTCCAACTATTGATGAGAACATCTCACCGATGAATTGTTGAAGCCATTTGAGGAGTATGTCAAGAAAGAATATGAGGACCCCTTTTCTTATAATGAGGATACACTAGAGTCTCTCACCATGATCGAGCCACAATATCAAACATTGTAGAGAAACATCGATATTGATTTGTTAAAAGAAATAACATCAATGAAATATCAAATGGTTGGCTCAATTCCTTCATTGTGTCTGCATTCCTCAAACCAAGAAAGTTACACATGCGGCAGCCGGTATAGTAGAGAGTTTAAGGGATTGAATATTTTTCTAGTTAAGCTTGGAAAATATCCATCGACATGATGAAGCGAGAATCAACAAGGGTGGCATCTTCAAATGGACTAGTTATCTCTCTTCTTTTATTTCTCTCTTCTCTCCCCTTCCTCCTCCTCCTTCATGTTCTATTTCTTCATTGGGGTTGCACTTTTCATTTTGTCTTATTCCTATTTTTTTCCTATTCATTTAAATGTGACTATAGTTAACATTGTAATAAGTCACACTTAATTAAAAAAGGGGATTTAATTTTATTCCTAGGAATAAAAAGATTCACATGTTGTATAGGACAAATGAAAATTCATGTGGGGGTAGGTGAAGAGTATTTCTAAATTTTATAAATCATAATGAATCCATCATTATAAAGGGTAGTCAATTTTGTATGTTCAAGAGTACATAGATACTTGTGATAAGAAAAAGAGATAGCTATTTTCTTCCATTATCCTTCTCATATGTTTGTACATTCCTATCTTTATAAAACTTTGTAGGCATCTGATTTTTCTACCTATGATATTAATTCCCCCTCCTTAATTTCCCCCATTTCCCACCTACCTAGAAAATTATTCCCTTGTAAGAAATTACAAGCATTGTCGCAGTTCGGTGGAGTGTCCCTATTAGATCCCGGCCTCTAGGCCAATAACAAAATTTCATTTTCATTCACACACAATAAATGGAGTTGCCCCATTCAAACAGAGGGACCTAGTCCCAGTGTTGGTGGAAATCAACCAATTTTTCTTATAAAAATATTTTTCGCCAACACGCCATTACATTAACTTCATATTGGCACCTTTATAATATAACTAAGGGTTTCAAATAATTATCATGTAGACATATTAAAGGTTCACGGAAGCGAGATATCCATTTCTTTGCTCAAGGCATAAATGACAAGCCAAAACCAAACTCAACTTCTAAGTTCGACTGGCTTCCCAAGACTACAAAAATGGCTAACAGGACTCTTAGAGGGATTACAAAAAGTACACAAACAAGTGTAGTCAATTTCATGTCCTTAAAACAATACTCTAATTTCATGTGCATCGGTCTACCACCCAGCGGAGCTAGGCGCTCACCGAGGCACACGCGGGCGTCAATTCCCTCCTTTATGTGAGTATTGTGAGAAGATGATGCCATTGATAAAAGACTAGATGTAGAAAATTAAATGTTCATGCATTCATTATGAAAGCATAAGATGAGTTATTACATCAATATACCCATTCAGATAACAAGAGAAACATCATACAAAGAACAAATATGATTCTTAACATAAAGAAAAGACATTAGGGTTTGCACCCATGAGCCAGATATTCGAATATAGTCATATATTCATATTGATTATAATTTTAGTAACCACATTACATTCAAAAGGGTCATAACAAACAAAAATGTATCAAAATAGAGATCTGACTCATGTATCAGAAGTCCTAGCTATGCTCCCCTATTACAACAATCTTGCAGACCCATCCCCTTAGACATGATAACATTCCTACAATCCTCTAATGAGAACCCTAGCTCCTAGAACCTCCTAATATTTTCTCAGAGCTTCACTTTCCATCCTCTCTATGATGGTCATGATGCTTCCTCTCTCTCTTCCTTCTACTTGAGCATCTTCATATATAGGTTTAGATCAAATGTAAAGTGTCTAGGTGGTGCTCCAATGGAGCATGTTAATCCTATTTTGAGCTCTCCACTCTCTACAATGATGTCTTTCAGAACCTTCCATGCATGGAATATTCTTTCCTTGACCACCAAGCCTCCAGGTTGTCACCTTATCCATTCAGCATGCCTAGTCGGGTCACATTTTTCCTCAAGTGCCTTTTGAACGCTAAATATGGCTAATTCCTTAGATCCTATTATCCTACCTTACGCATATGCCCTAGGTTCTCCTAAACCCTTCTTAAACCCTTGTCTTATGTGCTTTTCCCCCATGCACCCTTCTTCTTCCTAGCCCCATGTGTACACACACCCTTTGGTACTTAGCCAATATTTTGAGGCCCAACATCACCCCACACTAAGCTTATTCTCCATCCTTAGAAACATATTGATCCTCCAAAGAATAAAGAATGGTGGGACTTAGACAATTTGAATAAATAATGAAGGAATGAAGAATGAGAAATGGAAGATTCAAGAATGATGTTATTGTTATAAAAGGAGTGGGAACTCATTCCTCATTGTTTCCTCGATTTTCTTCCAGGGATTTACTTCACCCTATGCCTACTGGAGTAGGTCACCCACTAGACTACTCACCTCTTCAAAATTCAGTTCATTTCCCTTAGCGTTTAGTGTATCAACAATCCCCTCCAGCTGCTTTCTAAGGTCATTAACTGCATCCATTCTTTGCGTGACTGGGGGCACGGCTCCTTGAGCCGATTCTTGACTAAACCTTGCAAGGTTTAGATTGCTTCCATTATATTTTCAACCTTAGCTAGGATCTTATCCCACTCTGCCCTATTTCCTTTGTTCTTTTCTTGGAATTATTTCATATTTGCCTCATGTGTAACAACTAATATACTTGTTACTTTATCCCTATCAGTGCAGTTATCAGACACGGCCTCAGCCATGCACATGGTGGTCTATACAGCGGTAAGGAGTTCAGAATATCATGTCATTATCTCCCAATCTTTAGCTTCTCTTTCTCCTTTTGGCACACCAATGCCTCTTCTACAGATTCTAGAGTGATTGGCCACCTTTCCATAGTGAGTATGTGCATTAACTCTTCCAATAATTGCGAGGTATACTCGTATTTTTGTTCATGTAGTGCTAAGTCTAGGTGTTTCAAGATTATGTCATTCATGATCACTTTAATTTTCTTGTACACCTCTCACACATTCACCTTTTCCTCCTGTAATTCATGTCTTAATTGTGTATTGATTAGCTCTTCCTACTTTAGATCCTTTCTCTTCTCAATGATTTACTCCTCCTTATTCTCTACTTCTTCCTCTAAGAACCTTACCCTATCATTCCTTCCAAACAACCTCACTTCAACCTCAACCGATGCCCCGTTGAGGGCGTTATATCTTGCTCATCTAAAAATTGTTAACTGTTTACTAGTAGGTTTATCCCTTTGTTCTATGGTACCTTCATCAGTGCTCCCTGACTAACCTCGAACTCAAGCTCATCAACATGGGACTCAAAATCCCAAGATAGCATCTTCCTTGTTCGTGGGTACATGCCTTCTTCTTCAAAGGAAGACCATGCAAGGAGTTGGTTTGCATGGGCATGGTACTCTAGAAGCGCACATAGTATCTTACTTGGATTGTTTATGTAACTCATCCCCTGCTCCTGTGCTACTACCACACTCTTTCTTCCCCGTGCTCCCTACCTTTAGAAATCTTATTTCTAAGTTGGTATCTCTACCCATGCTCCCATACTCTTTCCCTACGTTTTCCTCCTCTATCTCCTTGAGTATCTCATCAGTGCTTCACTCCACTTCCTGTTCTACTAACTCATTTATTATGCTCTCTACTTCTCTTTCTGTGGCCTCTTCTATTTTCTCTTTGATGAGTCTTGGGGTCCTTTGATCCTTTGTATTCACTTCTTCACTCTCCCCTTTTCCTTGAGCACATTCCTCTTCTACACCCTTTTTTCATTTTCTTTGTCATTGGAATCGTGTGCATCACACACCGGATGGTGTTGAGCCTCTTCATGCTCGTCATCATCCCTTTTGCCTCTATAGGCCTCCAGGATCTCTATTTTTCTGATTCTACCTTTTATACTACCTTCTGCCTTCCTAACTGGTGATTCTAATATAGGAGACTCTTCCCTTTCTTCTTCTTCTGTAGGCAACTCCTTCCTTGGTGATTATTCTTGTGTAGAAGGCTCTTCTTACTCCATCCCCTCCTCTTCCGGTGTCTTTTCTAATTCCCTAATGGGGACTTTTTCCTTCATACATATGTGTTTGGCTTGATGCATGACTCGCACTTCCATAGATTGTGTTGTCTACACACTTGGTGCTTTCTTCTCTAGCACCTCTTCCCTCTCCCTCTTCCTTGGCGCAGCATTATTTCTTTCGATGGGGTCTTCTAGGATGGAGACATCACTCTCCAAGTAGGATCCCTTTTCATACTTGGTCCCGATGCTCGTGTACACCCTCGATGTGGTCCTTCCAAAGAATTGGTAGGGTTTGTCATGTGTACCTCATGGGAGACATACTTCTCCACATAAGTGTGCTTCTTGGGGTATACTAGATTTCTGTGTAGCTCGTGGTGGTCTTGGTCCACCTCATTGAGGTCAAACCTTAGTCTTTTGGCCTCCTTAAAGTGATTGACACTTGTTTAAAAGTATTTCACGATGAAACAGAAGGTAGTTTGCACCATGGACTCTTGGTCCATCTATCAATGTGAATATGTCAATGCAAAAATGTTGGTATATGGAAAATTTATCCTCTCCTTATACTAGCACTGACAATTGTTTGTTATCCTCCATTCAACTCCGAACACGTCATGCATCCTCTTGTACCATTTCTCCAGGCGTGCCTTTTGGGCATTCGCTGGGTGTCACAAGTGTACTTTTTAAATATTTTCATGGGGGAAGGTTATTCATGTAGATACTCCCATACAAACTTCTTTATCCCATCGGGCACTCCAATCTTTGAGAAGATGATGGTGAGGAGGAAATTCCCAAACATGACATTCTCTCCTTCGTGTGTGGTATTGATGATTTCTTCTGTAATGAAGGTAGACATGTTATACATTGTTCCTTCCACAATCCTCTGGCACACATTCAACCAAGCCTTGTTTATTTGTGTCCACCCTCTTGTCCATTTAGCTTGGATACGAAGTGGGCGGCCATCCTCATCACTGGGTTGGAGATATCTAAAATATCAAAGTAGCGTGAGATATTTTTATAATCATAAGCCCGGACTGTCTCCTTAATGGCTTCCTTATCCTCTAAGTCATCATCTAGTGGCTCTCCTTCGTAGACAGGGCTAGTAAACTTAGAGATTAGTTGAGGGGTTTTGTGCATTCTGTGACCCAACAAGAAGAAATGGTCCTCATACATGTGTGACATCAACCATTGGTATAGTCACTCGGGTTTTCCAAAGTAGGGAAACTCATAAAGTTACAGATAACCTAGCCTTCTCCAACTTTACCTTCACCTCATCATCATAGATTGGCATTCCTTCTAGTGTCCTTTTTTCTAGTTGGGTGAACCAGTTCTAATGTCATCTCCTTCTTAGTGGTGATTTTTTGATGGTTTTAATCACTCACTATCATCTTCCTTACATGGGATGCCCATTCCTTTCCCAACAACACACCATCTGGGTATTACATTTCCGCATACCATTCTTCGTTGAAACTGGTGGCGGTAATTTATTTCCCCTTGACCTTTCCCTTCTTTGGTGAGATGGTTGCCTTCTTTGGTACCATTTTCTTGTCAAGTAAAATACAAATTCTTCCTTTCTCCTCTTCATTGCTCTCCTCAAATATGTGGCTCAAATTCACAAAGAATCCCTTTACTTCGGTGCCTTAGTTACGTAACCCTAACCTAGAAAACCCTTCCATAAGACGGTGTACTCTTTTTAACCCTTCTTCCCTATCCATGTGTACTCCTTCCACTCTAGTTCACAAATTACACTAGTCACGCACTTATATTTTTGCAATTCCTCCTTCACACAAATCTTTCTTCACGGATGCCCTAGTTCACAAGATCTCTTCAATATCATAATAGCAAGGTAAACAATAATGTACCCAACCTTCTACTTATAGATTTTTCTTCTCTCCTGCAAGAAATGTTATGCCACCTACCAACATAATTAGCATTAAATGCGGATTTTTCCACTAATCCACCCTTAAGAACTCTTACCCATGTGCCCAATCCTACACAAAAATCTCTACAACCTTCTGGCGCACAAAAATCCTTACTGATCAAAACTCTTAGGCACGCGTTTGCAGCACCAAAGGCACTTCTTCTACCCTTGACCTGATTTCTTCCATCCCCTACCTCATGTTATTCCTGTACTTCTCATCCTTTGTATGTGGTTTTCATAAAGCTATCCTGACACCAAAATTCCTCATGTCCAACTTTTCCACGCACGCTCTCTTACCTTACGTGCTTTTTATCCTTCAATTTGAGCCATCGAAACACAACTTCCACTTCCATTTTACTTTGCATTACTCCACCCCACACAAAAAAATAGATGTGCGGTCCTTTGCGCATACACAACCTTTTTAAAATAATAAGTGGTTACCAGCGCACAAGGTTCACAAAAAACACAAACGAAGGGAACCAAAGAAAGATAAAGGGAAACATAAGAAGGAAATGCATAAAAGGAAATCCTAGGCTAAATGGAAATACTACCTTATTTACAAACACAAGGAAGACTTATTTATAGTAGGGCTTTAGCCTACTCCCATTGAAATGGCCTAGTAACCATGTTCCATCAAGCACTTGTAACTGGAAAGCACCTAAATCAAGGATGTACGAGATGATATATGGCCCTAACCAATGGAATTTCAGTTTCCCAGGATGGCGTAGAAATTTGGAATCATAAAGAAAGACCATCTGCCCAACCTTGAATTATTTTTTTCTTAATATGGCAATCATGTCATGCCTTTTCAGTCTTCTGACTCCATCTAGCAAGTGATCACCTTTCATCCAACTACATTAATTTCTCCATGCACTCTTAAATTGTTTATTCATCAGCTAACCCTCCTATGCACACAATACACAGTGATGGTAACATAAATTCAACTGGTAAAACAACCTCCATGTCAAACACCAATTGAAACGGTGTGGCCTTGTTCAACCTCTTGTAGGTTGTCCTATATGCCCATAGGATGGATAATACTTTGTCATCCCAATATTATCTTCCCACATCACAAATTTTTGTCGGTGTGTAACTCAAAAAAATTTCAAACACCTCAGCAATTCTATTAGCCTAAGGGTGATAAGGGGTGGTCTTAAGATGGGCCACCATGAACTCTATCAACAAAATCCTGACTGTTTCATTCAAAAATTATGTACCCATGTCACTAGTCAACCTTAAAGGGCATCCATACCTATTGATTATGTTATCCCATAAGAATCTAGCTGTTGTTGTTGTTGTACAGTCCCTTGTAGGTGTTACCTCCACCCACCTTGTTAAGTAGTCAATTTAAGTGATGATATAGCGTGAGACGGTCCTTCGCACGATGGCTGAAATTGGTCCTATAAAGTCAATTGCCCATTTTTCAAATGGTTCTCGCAACGCTATAAGTCTCAAGGGCATCTCATCCCTTTTTCCTAGCTTACCAAGGCACTCATAATGGTCACAGGAATTACAAATTCAATGCAATCCTGGTAGATACTTTCCCACGAAACCCCTATGAGTAGAATCTTCCATGTTATGGAATTTCCTACATAGTGCCCTCCTGTAATCCCACCATGTGCTTCTTGCATGATCATAAGGTGCTCATGCTCTAACATGCATCGGTGCGAACCTCATCATGGCCTAACTTGTATAAGTCTCCACTAATTAGCATGTAGGGAACGATTCATATAGCTAACTATTTCCTTTATAATGATTTCATTCCTTTTAGTGCCACACCCATTTTTAGAAACACAACAATATCTTATAATTCTGAGGGTTTGCACCACAACCTAAATAGTTGCACATCTAGCATAGCATCCTCAATGCTTTGTGCATCCTCCCCTGAGTCAATCCTTGATAAATGATCGTGCCCCGAGTTACTCTTTCCTAGTTTCATCATAACTATAAACTAAAATTCCTAAAACAACAAGACCCACCGACATATGCACCCTTACAAAATAGGCTTGTTCACCAAGTACTTCAAGGCCATGTGATCTGTGTAAAATATGAAGGGTTTTTCTAGTAGATACTACATGAACTTATGCAGCACATAGATCATCTAAAGTTCTTTGCGCTCCATAGTGGTGTAATTATGTTCTTCTAGTGTTAACTTCTTACTTGTAAAGTAAAGGGGGTGATCAACAATCCCTTCTCTAGGTTGTGCTAACACTTCTCTAATGGATGTCCCTAAGGCATCAACATGCACATGGAAATTTTTATCCCAAGAGGGAAACCATAGTATGGGTGCAAAGTGACAAGTCTATCCTTCAAAGTGTCAAACGTCATCTGTTACGCCTCTCCCCAGTGAAAGGCACTCTTGTGTTTTAGTAACTTCTCCAATGGCATGGTGATTTTGGCATACCCCTTGATAAACTTCCGATAGTATCCCATATGCCCAAGGAATCCACGCATTGTGCTTTGACTGGTAGGCTCCCTAACCCCACAATAATAACAACTTTAGCAGGATCCACCAGTAAACCTTCCTTACATATGATGTGCCCTAACAGGGGTTTAAAATGGAGTAGAAAAAACACATTTCTTAATGTTGAGGGATATCCTCAACTGCTGACATCTCTCAAACATCAGCCTCAAATTATCACAATGGTCTTTCACTAGTCCATACACTGTCCAGTCATCAAGGTAGACTTGCAGAAACTTATGGATAAAATCTTGAAATGCCTAGACCACTATGCATGAAAACATAGTCATGCGCATTCTTCAGTCCAAAAGGCATGATCATATAGGAAAAAAATCCCCATTCAATGGCGAAATTTTTCTTCTCTTGGTCTTCTTTAGCAATTCTAACTTGATGGTATCCTAAGAATCCATCCGTGAAGGAATAGATTTTGCACCTAGCCACTCCTTCCAGATCTCTTTGGTAAAGGGGGTTGGAAAAGGATCAATTACACATACCACATTTAAGTCCCTGTAGTCAACACAGATCCTTATCCTTCCATCCTTCTTAATACTGATGACCATGGGGCTTACCCATTTTGATTCCTCCACAACTTCAATGATGCTCGATGTTATCATCTTGTCTATCTCCTCTTTAACCTTGACGTGAAGATTTGGGTTCATTTGATAAGGCCTTTTCCGAATCAAGCACACACCTTCTTTCAACTTGATCTTCATCTCCCCCAAGGAGTGGTGAATTCCTTTAAGCTCATGGTACCCACATGGAAATAAATCTTGAAACTCACATAATAGATCAATGATCTTCAAGACTTCCTTCTCTCGACCAATAGTCTCCAATAGTGGCCTCCTTAGGTTCACCTCTCCGAGCCAATGTTAACCTTCTTTGTTTTCGGGGTTCATGGTATACAAGCACTTTCTCATCAAAAATATCAATAAATTTTCATGTACCTTCAAGTATGGTTAACATCCAAACTCTCGATCTCTTTACCATTTACCATGTAGAGAATCTTTCCCTTTTCTTTCTCCATACACACACACTCAAGCTGCATCACTTTTGACTCTTATTCATCAAAGTGTGGTTCCAAACCAAGCTCACACAATAACTTTAGTATTCGATCTTTTGCCATGGTACTATCTCCCATCGTTAGGAACTTAACAACCTATAGTTTCCTATCCACCAATGGTTTAGTTCTCTGATACTTGAAATCTTGAAGGAGGTCAGCCATCAACTCCTACCAATTTCCTATCTATCGGCGCATCTCAAAGTGAATATACCATGCACGTGCATAGCCTTGCAAGGTGGAATACAACTTATGTACACATAAGTAAGGTGGTAAGGCCTTTGCACCTCCCATCCATGCTTTCACACATGCTTGGACATGAAAAGAGGTGGGTTCCTTCCTAGGGTAGTCTCGTATTATAGTGAGTGCATTGCTTTGGAATAAAACAACACTCCACATAATAGGGTACCATTCAAATTTTAACGTTCCCATTTCAGGATTCAAAAATATGTTTTGTGAATCTCTAAAAAATGTGTTTTATTAACTTTTGTAAGTGAACTATTGGTGTATTTAATTGAAGACTTAAGACTAAATTCTCCAATTCAAGAGGGCATAATTATCTAGTTTTGATCATGTGGCTTACCAAACATCTTCGGGCATGTTTGGAGAATACATGTAATGATCTAATTAATCAAACAAGATTATTAGGGAAAAGTTAGTTTTTTCTATGGTTTTGCACTATGATTTATTTAATTAAATGAAGGCTTAGCCTTAATTTTATTAGAATTTTGATATCCTTGCAAAAAAGGAAAACTAGAAATACAAAAATTATGCAAGATGAGGATGAGAAATATATTCCTATTAATCTGAGCTTTAAATATGTTGCACAAGGTTCTTTAAGGAGTTTTCATTCTTGACCTCGTAAGCTCCCCTACTAGGGAATTTTATCAAGCGGTTCATGAGATTGTCTAATTTTCCACGTTTAGCATATGTATCAACAGATAATTTGTAGCTACAACCATTGGAGAATTTTTTTGGGCAACAGTCCATACCTTACTACCAACATCTCCATTTTAATCATGCAATTCCAAACCCATTCCATTCCAATATCAACTTAAATCCTAGCATAACAACATTATGTGGAGGGGCCTCCATTGAATGGATGTGCTACACATTCCACTTGTTATGCACTCCACCGAATACCATTTCACATAATTCGGATACCATAATTTTCATACACGTGCGCTGTAGGGCTAGAACTACAACATCCGGAAAAATCTCTCTTTCAATATGTTTGATGGATGTACAAAACTTGTTAAAAACTCTCCTTGGTATAGCTGGGAGGATGCTACAAAAGGTTTTGGTATGGCTATCGACTATTCTAAAGTCATTTCAACAAAATACTTACATATTCCAAACTTTTCCATCCATAAGACCACCTTCCTTGAGGTGTTTTTCCAAATAGTTCATATGTTGTGTCTATGCTCCACATTTTGCACACTTGTCTACTGGACAATATTAACTACATCCCATAGAATTTCTCTATCCATGAAACTTTGACAGAAAACTATGTCCTGTCCCAAGGTTCCCATTGGCATGATGGAAGTGAGGATATTGTCTAAGGTTGTGGAATTTGGTTTTACACCTATCATTTGCAAAAAAAAAATTAAAAAGATACGGACACCCCTTTCAAAACCATTGTGTAACTCCATCACCCATGGCAATCCATACAGCCACATTTGTAGACAACAACCCATTAAAAAAATAACTAAACAATGTTAAAATCATCCTCTTACATATTCCAACCCGTGTTAGGTGCGATGACAGAGAGATAAAACAAAAAGGCTTCTCCTTTTGTCCTAGTAGGAAGTTTTGGCCAAAACAACCACACATGCACATTGATGAGGGACCATACATGTACATTAAACCCTTACCATCATTTTCTATCCACACTCCCTCTTCTCGCACCACCATCACTTCCATTACCAAATGCGTTAAATACAAATTTCTTATTTTATTAATTAGATTTCAATTTTGAATTTTGCTTTAAATGTCCATACGTTTAAAGGAATTTTGATCTTTTATTTATTTTATTTATTTTATCTATTTATTTATTTTCATAGAATGAAGTATATACATAAAATAAACATTTTTCTTATATTTTATGTATATACTTCTAGGATGTTTTTAGAGTGGTTTCAGACATCAAAGAAGCCATATGCAAAATCTAGATTTTGGATGGCTCTCTCAAATTTCAGACTTAGCAAATTTCAAGTTCCCAAATTTTAGACTTAACCAATTAGCTTGCAAGAATAACCCCTAAATTTAATCTAAATTTCATATTTTCATTATTCATTATTATTATTATTAGTTTATACATTAAATATTGATTTTATTATTATTATAACATTTTATGCAATTCACGATATGATCAACACCTAGATCAAAATTGAAATTATGACAAAAATGACAACCAATAAGGCAATTGGTGCCCGATGTTATGGCTCAACGAATATTTGACAAAAATCACATGGGATCGACACTAATCGGTGCCGCTGCGTAGTTGGCAAGATGAGCTCTCATACCAACTACCCAAGTGGGAAGGTGTAACCCACACCTCACCGGTTGGGTGCAATGGAAAGGGGCATTAAATATCCCTCCCCTTAAAAAATCATCACCCTCTATGTGATGCAACAAAAGGGTCAGCAAGAATAATATGTGAGCAAAAGGGGTTAAAATGACATTCGTAACTAAAATGCGACCAACAACAAGGACAACAAAATATTGTAATTCTTTTAAATGGTTAATGTTCTATGAATATTGATAGTTTTCTTTGGCTATAGTTCTTTGTTATCCAAGTAGCTCTCCTAGAGATTTGGATAAGTTGCATACACATCCCGCTCCCTTTCGCATTCTTTTATCTCCTTCCATTTTCCCTTGCATGCCCACTTTCTCTCCTTCCTCCTGCAGTGCACCACCCCTCTGTTCCCCTTTCGTGCACTTGCTTCTTGCTCACGTGTGCTTTCATTTGCCCCTTTACTGCTTTTCTCCCTTGTGCCCACACTCCACGCATTCACCTTCTTCCTAGTCACCAAAGGTGCATCTCCAAAGGTAAGAGCGGATGTTGAAAAGTCTTCGACTCAATGGAAGGTGCCAAGTGTCATCTTAGCACAATTCCAAGATGGAATCCCAATGCAGAGACTCAAACTTGCGCTAACTCTCCACATGGCCAATGGTCAATAAAGGTTAAATCCAAAAGCAAAAGTGGGCCTAAAAATGACTAAGTATTGAGAACCAGTAGAAGCCTCCATATGGATCAACGGCGCAATGTTAGAAGCAAAGTTTGGAGGTAGTCCCCAAAGAAGCATGAGCCTTCCATGTGTCCCAAGTCAAAAGGGGACAGAGTCGAGGTTGAATAGTCAAAGTAGAGGTAGGCCAGTGGAGGGTGCCAAGTGTCAACACGACGCTATTTCAAAGATAAAATTTGGGGTGGGTTTCCAAACAAGCACCAAGCTTCCATGTGTCCAAGGTCATACATTTGGCCCACCAAGCAAAGAAACTTAGGAAGAATACAAAAAGCCCAAGGAGCTCACGGAAGCTGCCATGTGTCAATCTGGCACATTTTCAAAAGAGAAGACAGGGGCTGAATCTCCAAGGTGCGCGAGGCTACCACATGGAATCGGTATGGCAAACTCTTTAAAATATTGCATGCCCGCATAAAAATTTCAAATGGGCATATCTTTCGACTCGGGGCTCAAAATCTAAAAAATCTGGCACCGTTGGAAAGATCTCGGCCTCATCTACACCTTAGAGATCTGAATCTTTAATTTTGGAGAAGTTAGGTGGGGAGGAAATGAAGAAACATCTATCAGGCCATTAAAGCATAATCAGATTTCTTCAACCACCAGATCTGATTCGATTTGATCCATCGTTCCTCCTCCTTTGAGGTGCCGAACAAGTAATTGATGCAGACATGATAGATTTGGGGCAGATTTGTAGGAGGTATTAATAATGGTGGTTGAGCTTTGAATTAGTTTTTCCCGCTTCTCTCTCTCCTTCTTCCCTCTATGCTAAATCTATAAAGGACAAGGTCATGGCTCATTATAAAAGGTTGGACACTCTGGATCCTTACGCATGTTGCTAAAGACTCCATATTTTCTGTAATTTGAGTTGCAGACCTCTATGTTTGGCTCTTGCATGTGGATATCAGCCTCTTTATCATTGTAATGTGATTTTGTGCATTTCGGAAGTAATAGAAGAATCGTTTTGTGACTATTCTCTTTCCTCATGTGTTTACATTCCTTCTTCTTGCCTCTTCTCTTGCATTATGTATTGTTATGCTATTTCAAGCCCCTACCATTCCATACTTAGTTGTGTTTCATGAGAGTGATCTCGGTGAATGCGTATTTCACTGTCTTTACTTGTGTCTAGCCTCCTTTCATGCATTCCCTATCATTATCACTCATAACGAGATAGTGTTCACCCATCTTTTATGGTGCTATCTCCTTTTAGTGTAGTTTACTTCATGTTATCCTTCTATCCTGGTCCCCTAGCATTATTAGCTTAGTTTCACCTTTCACCACTAGGAGTAGTAGTAGCAGTAGAAATAGATAGAGGAATTGGCCTTCTCTGGAGATCCATCCCAAGCTCACAAGGTCCCACAACTTGGGGACGGTTCCATTGTGGTCTCAAACACCTTAACCCTTTTGATATATGAGACATGGGTGCACGTTTGAGAAACCAATAGTTTCTAGCATGCCCGATGGGACAAGCATTGAAAGCTCAAATTTCATATCTCTAAGTTCTGGTGTGTGAACTTAGTGTTTCAACCTTTGAAGAGGCTCATTTCAAACACATCTGGTGACTCCCAATATTTAAGATCTTTGTTTCAGCAATCCTGAGCACCTTTCATGAGAAGAGTGCACACAAGAAGAAGTGTAGCAGCTAAAGATTCTTTTGAATACCTCTAGCTATCCCCAAGAAGAGTTCATTCTAGAAATCCCATGCACGCATTTCTATCTCCAGCGCATAATTCAACCATTCAACTCCTCCTCAAAACACACAACCTGCGCATGCCTTGCAATGGAAAATCAACAACCTCCTCCATTAAGAAGATTTGGAAACTTTAATGGAGGGAGTCCCTTACTACTCACATCATGCGGCAAAGATGATATACCAAATGGTGCACTCAAGAGTATTCCTTACTTTACTGGTGAGAATCAAGTCACCCGTCAGGAGCATATCCAGGATGTGACAAATGTGTGTTCACTTTATTTGATGACACATAATAATGTATCAATCAGGTTGCTTGTATCCTCTTTCAAAGGTAAAGCACTTCAATGGTATAGAAGCTTGAGACTTGGATCTAGTAGCACCTAGGATGAGCTGGGAACAGCTCTATGCAGTTATTTTGAAGACAAGTCAAATCACCTATCTTTGGTGGATCAACTAAAAACAAAAAGGAGGGCACCCAATGAGTAGATGACTGATTTCAACATTAGATTTTAGAAGACTTGGAATAGAATCCCTCTTGTGGTAAGACCTACAGTCCAACATGTTTTCCTTTATTATCTGAAGGTGCTCAACAACGATATTTCAGTTATGATCCAATATATGGGAGGTAGGACTCTACCAACTACTTATAACATTACAATAAGGGAAGAAAATAGTCTCATTCAAGTGGGAAAGTTGGCTCCTAGACCGCCCATGCCCTTGTTCCCAGAGATGGCACAAGCGCCACACCTTATGTAGCCTCTATTCCTACTCCCGATCAAAGAACACAACCAGGTTGCCTCAACATCATATTCTCCATCACATCAAAAGGAAGATGAAGAATTGAAGGCCTTGATCAGAAATTTATCAAACAAGGTCATATCATTAGAAAAGAAACAAGCGCAAGCATATAGAGGAAATTCTAATCAGGTGCATGGCCAAGGGAATCAGCCTCGGTGGAATCAATATGGAAATTAAATATACGCGCCCAACTAGTAGAATGATAGATGGCAGCCTAATGCACATCTTCCCTTGCAATTTGTTCCTCATGCACCTTCTCTCCTAGCACCCAACGTGAGTCGAGCACTCGTCCCAATTCAAAACAACTAGGCACAAGAGTCAGAATGGTGCTTCCCTTACAAAATGCCTCATAGTCAGTACCATTGTGCTAATTCTATGCGCACCCAAGCCTTCATAATCTAGAATTCTTCATCTTGTGAGCCCTCAACAAGTGCCCATGAAGTAGATAATCTAGAAGGACCAAAAGTTCCTTCAAGTCCAATTTGATGTTCTTTGGCACAGAGGACTTCTGTGTAATCAACCAAGCTGCAGAAGATACAAACAGACCACACGCCCAAGTTACAGACAACATAAGATATAACAAAAGAATATTAGAGTCGGGTGTGCGGAGTCACGGTCCCAAAGCATACAAGCAGATCTTCAGAAGAAAAAATAATTAGACAAGACCTCTTGCAGTAAAAGCATTGAAATCCCTATGTAGGAGGTCCCGCGTAAAGCTCCTTCTAAAGCAACATGCACCTATCCTTTGGTAGGCCAAGCCTTTGCTCCAACTAAAATTTAAGCTTCCATGCCTGAATAGTCAAGAAGGGATGTTGTTCCCCAAATAAACAAGGTGGGGGGGCTTCCATTCAGCATTTTTGACCAGATGAAGAAAACAAACATAAATGTCACAATGTGGGATGCCCTGACCATTACCTCTCAGTGGGATCTGTTGCATGAAGCTCTTGCACAACTTCCACACGCTAACCTTGGTTATGCGAAGCCACACGCTTCTATCAAAATCTTCCAAGAAGAGGAGAAATAAGTAAGTAAAATTGCTAAAACCCCACCCTTCTATATATCCTTGATTATAGGCAAACACCTAGTGTATAATTGCTTGATTGACTTAGGCGCTAGTACTTTTGTTATGCCTAAGAAGATAGTTGATAACTTAGGTCTGAAATATATCCCTTTGTCTAAAGGATTCCTACAACTTAATGGCTCAATTGTAACCACCTTAGGAGTCGTCAAGGATCTTGATTTAACCCTCCATGCATGTCCAAGCCTCGACAATTACTCAAGATGTGTTAATTATTGACCTTCCTTCTTTGTTTTTCCTATGTCTATGAAGAGAAATTACTTTGCTAAAGTGGGTGGTTACTTGTCTTCTAATTGGTCTCATATGTTACTCAAGAAAAGGTATGGTACCCGGTTTACCATATAAGCTGAGCCTATATTTTCTTATCATGTAGAGCTATATGTCCCATCCCCTCTCCAAGCGAATTATCTTATCCAAGAAGAACAAGTTTCGATGCCGAAGAGAAGCATATTCCACCCTCTGTTCCAGACCTAGTACTTGATGAATGGGGGGAGAGGCATCACAATTTTGATCCCTATGTTGAAGAACTGGAAGCCTATGAAATTGGGCTTGGTACTTATTGCATTCTAGAAGAAGACGTTACACTTCCGCATGTGCTCATAGGAGATAAAGTTTAAACTAGTTTATGGAAGTTATACTTTGATGGATCTAGAAGCGAAACGACCTTGTGAGTAGGAGTGGTTCTCATTTCCCCTAGGGATGAGAAATTCTTCTTCATGCATAGGCTATAGTTTGCATGTTCTAATAATGTTGCAAAATATGAAGCGTTGGTGCATGGCTTGCTTATTGTTGAAAAGAAAAAAATTAAAGCATTACAGGATCTTTGGGGACACGAGAAATTGGTCATCCACCATGTCACCAACAAATTCCAAACAAAGAATACACTTCTTAAAGCTTATAAACATAAATTTTGGGACCTACTTGAGAGATTTGATGCCCTTAATCTGCAAGTAGTCCCACGTATAATGAATAAAGAAGTTGACCAAATGGCTGCATTGGGTTCACGCTTTTCTCCTCGAGGACTTTATCAAAGGAAACACTCAAAGACATTAAGATGGTAATCGAAACATCCATTCTAGACAATAAAACTAGTTGGAAAGTGTTCGACAATGATGCTCAGATCATCTAATTTATCCATAATGAAGCTAAATTTTCATCAAGTATGCAAGTTGACTTGCATGACAACTATGGTGACCAAGTAATACAGCTGAAGACAAATAGGTTGCCTAAAGGGCTGGTCACCTTAGAGAAAATGTTCAGCCCTGATGATGAGTTCAAGGGTGAAGAAAGATACATGCGCACCATGTAAGAGGATTTCTCCTCCATTACTATTGCGTGTGGAAAGGAGCTATTGCTCAGCAGGACTTGCGCACATGAAGAAAAATAGGCCTTCATCTCTCTCTCCAAAAATACAGTGACATTTTCTCATGGGAGTATGAAGACCTCAAAGGTTTTGATCCAAGTGTTTCTCAACACTCCATTGACCTTGATCCTGGCATCAAGCCCGTCAGATAGAAGCAGTGGCCAGTCAATCCAAAGATAGAGCCCCTCATGAGAAAGGAACTATCAAAACTCATTGAGGCAAAAATTATCTTTCCTATCAAATACTCTACCTGGGTTGCAAATCTGGTTCCAATACGCAAGAAGAATGGTGAAATCAGACTTTGTGTTGATTTCAGATATTTGAATAAGGCATCTCTAAAGGATCACTATCCTTTTCCTTCAATGGAGTAGATTCTGTAGACTATGGCTAGTGCACAAAGGTTCTCCATGCTAGATGGGTATTCGGGTTTCAACCAGATCCTGGTCAAGGAAGAGGATCAATTCAAAACAACATTTACAACCAAGTGGGGAACATATGCATACCAAAAAATTCCCTTTGGTCTGTAAAATACAGGGTGCAACATTTCAAAGTGCACCATGGATATTGCCTTCAAAGGTTACATCAATGAGTTCATCTTGGTTTACCTTGATGATATAATTGTCTTCTCAAAGTAGAGCGTGGATCACATGGCATACCTAGAAAAGGTCTTTGAGAGATGCAGAGAATTTGGGGTATCTCTTAACCCTAAGAAGTGTAATTTTGCGATGGCTTAGGTAGGCTCTTGGGCCATGTGGTTTCAAAGGATGGCATCGCGATTGATCCTGAGTGCATTTCAACCATCCTAGCCCTTTCCCTATCGGTGCACAAAAATTCCTTACAGTCCTTCCTTGGCAAGATTAACTTTGTTAGGAATTTTATCCCTAACTTTACGGACTGGTTTGGCCCATCACCCTCATGCTCAAAAAGGACATAGCCTTCAGATGGACAGCAGAAGGAAGAGAAAGCTTCAACAAGATCAAGAAAGAGATTTCTTGTGTGCCAACACTCATCAATCCAGATTACTCAAAGGATTTCATCCTTTATGATTATGGTGCTGATGCAAGCATTAATGCTATCCTAACACAAGAAAATGAACAAGGGCTGAACGGCCTGCTTGCCTTCTTGACTAGATCTTTGAAGGATTATGAATTGAAATATAGTTACATGGAGAAGCAGGTCTTCACCATCATGTGCGCACTCAAGAAATTCAAGAGCATACTCACCACAAATCATATCAAGGTGTTATTCTCCCACTCATCTATCAGAGACTTCATCATGGGAGAAAAAATCAGTGAGAAGAGAGGGCGATGGGTGACAAAAATCATGGAATATGATATGACTATTAAGGCCATAAAGTTGGTAAGAGGCAATGCACTCTGCAGGCGATTCTTGAGGATGTGCGAGTGAACTTGATGCTTCATTATTCTATTTAGAGTGAAATCTGAAAAATCGACACCGTTGGAAATATCTCGGCCTCATCTACGCCTTGGAGATCCGAATCTTTAATTTTTGAGAATTTAGGTAGGGAGGAAATGAAGAAATTTCTATCGGGCCATTAAAGCGAATCAGATTTCTTCAACCACCAGATCTGATTTGATCTGATCCACCATTCCTCCTCCTTTGAGGTGCCAAAAAAGTAATTGATGCAGACACAACAGATTTGGGGTGGATTTGTAGGAGGAATTAACGATGGTGGTTGAGCTTTGAATTAGTTTTTCTCGCTTCTCTCTCTCCTTCTTCCCTCTGTGCTGAATCTATAAAGGAAAAGGTCAGGGCTCATTGTAAAAGGTTGGACACTCTGGATCCTTACACATGTTGCTAAGGACTCCATATTTTCTGTATTTTGAGTTGTAGACCTCTATGTTTGGCTCTTGCATGTGGATATCACCTCCTTATCATTATAATGATTATGCGCATTTAAGAGTAATTAAAGCATCATTTTGTGACTATTATTTGTCCTAACATGTTTACATTCCTTCTTCTTGCCTCTTCTCTTGCATTGTGTATAGTTATGCTATTTTAATTCCCCTATAGTTCCATACTTAGCTTTGTTCCATGAGAGTGATCTGGTGAATGCGTATTTCACTATGCTACTTATACATAGCCTCCTTTCACGCATTCCCTATCATTCTCACTTAGAACAGATAGTGTTCATCCCTCTTTTCTAGTGTTATCACCTTTTAGTGTAGTTTACTTCATGTTATCCTTCTTTCCCTGGTCCTTGGCATTCTTAGCTTAGTTTTCCCTTTCAGCACTAGGAGTAGCAGTAGTAGTAGAAATAGATAGAGGAACCGGCCTTCTCCGGAGATCCGTCTCAAGCTCGCAAGGTCCCACAACTTGGGGATGGTTCCATTGTGGTCTCAAACACCTCGGCCCTTTCGAGATCTGAGACGTGGGTGCATGTTTGAGAAACCAACGATTACTTTATACTTAGTTTGTTAGTTATGTCCCATATCATCTCGTTAGCAACTCCAGCTTATTAGTTTCATGATTAACATATCCAAAATAATAATTTTCTCAATAGTAGAAGTTCATTGATTCATGTTTCTTAATCATTTTCATTGTCTCCAAGGGTTTCCAATAGCACAAAACATCACAAGGTCATGCACGACCCAAAAAAATACACATTCCAAAACCCACATTATATAATGGTAAATAAAAATAAATCCATCATCCTAACTAGGAAGAAAATGCAACCCACAAATCATAGTACTCAAATAGGTCTCAAGCATAAAAGACATAAACAACACATTCACAACGATAACAACCAAACAAACATTTGTATGTTTGTAAAAAAATTATATACATGACTCAAGTCATAGCAATATCTAACACAATGTCAAGAGAGAAAACAAATATATCACATCCAATAGTAAGGGGCATCAAGCCACAAGTATCGCAATACATAGCCAAATGGCTCAAATAAGTAATCCATCAAATACCGGTACATCACAAGTACCAAATCTCCACATGCCTCCCAAGAAACTCCATATACCTCCCAATACCATATAGTCTCATAGAACCAAAATAGGCCAGGTCACTCTATGGACTTGAACACATAGAGCCCCATCACCTCAATGAATTACGAGTACTCGACACCTCAAAGGTAACCACTAATGTAATCCTCAAGTACAATTCGCAATGAACTGAGACCATAGTATCCTCTTAATCAAAAATCATAGTTACAAAATTCATAAGGCTCACATGGTCAGGTAATTACGAAATGTTGTATCCACGACTACTAGCTAAAGAAAAAGACATGGTTATAGGTCACCATTTTGGGGCCTAAGGTGTGCATGCTACACAATATGCATGACATCCGTAGAGTAATTCCATACATACCAAACAAACGGAAGTGGATTTTTAGTCTACAAGATAATCCACTTCCTATATCTTACTCGGCTCAAACATGGTCCATTGTTTACCCTTCTCACTCCCAACGTACACCTTGATATTACATGTACCTAATTGGTGGTGTAAGGTAACACACAACACAACACAACATCACTAACATAACATTACAACACAACATAATATGCATAGATATCATGTAAGGGATGATGTACATTATAGTTAATCACAATTTATATAACAACACACACTTTTCCAAATCTGCACTAATGTCGTAGATATGCTGCAATAGGGGTCATAAGGTCATCATATACCCCTATTCACAACGAAAAAACATTATAACCTATTCACACTAACACAAGTACAATATAGGTACATACATAACATCACCAACACAAGTTGTGAATAATGCAACATGACATAACATAGTGTGTTCATATTGTAACAATATCCACATCACAAACATATACCAAAGGTTTGAGAGTATGAACCTTTGCTCTGATACCAAATGTAATGCCCACACTAGCAACACAACCAAAACATGAATAATTTTTTTAATAAAATTAAAAGCTTATAACACTTACATTATCACATGGGCTAACATACCAAAAACACGATGCTTGGACCAAAACACAACATGTGGCACTTACATGTATCTCCAAAATAAGGAGATGATGGTGCCAACTAAACATCAAAAATAAAAGAGTATAAAACCGTCAAGCTATAGAATAGCTTGTCAAGGAGAAATGGTGTCAATACTTCCACTTATCCCTCTACTAAGGAAGGGATACTAGCCTTTGGTTCCTCTAAGAATTCATACAACTACACATGAAAACATACACATCCCTCCACACTTATCGCTCCACTAAGACTAGTCTCACCAACCTTTGTTTCCTCCCAAAATAAATAAGAGACCCCATACACCATAATAACACTTATCCCTCCACCTTTGGAAATGCAAGTCCCCAACATACACACATACAAATCATACTCATGTATACAAGAAATTTAAAAACATCAATCAATGCACGAGCATACCAAAAGAAACCAATTAATTCCACAAGGGTTTAACATTAAGAGAAATAGAAAATAACATTTAATCAAATATGCATCACCATGTGAATCCTTTATATGAGGCTTGAAAGAGAGAGGATTAGGAACATAAAAAACATTAGCATGCACTACTAAGCCTCTAATGGCTTGTAAAGGGAACTAGGGTCAATCCATACCACTTATCACTCCACTAAGGTATGGGGCATAAGTTCTTGGTTCCTCCAGTAAAATAAAGTGTATGTCACTTATCCCTCTACCTGGTTTATTTCAAAGCCAATTATCGCTCCATTAGAACAAATCCCACATACCTTTGGTTCTTTCTTAATGTCACGTAAGCTTTACTTTGGTTTTATCTTTACTTATCCCTCCATCATGACTTTACGTTTCCCCTTACATACAAAACTATTGTTAGTCTCACAATGAGTACTAAAAAGGTACACAACATATAATAAAACCACATACTACTCAAATGAGCATTAAATAACATACATCTCATCAAATGATCAAAAATAAAATAAGAATTTACAAGAATGAGGGAGAGAGAGAGTGACGTATTTGACCATCACTAAGCACATCACATGGTTTTCTTTATCTTCATTTAAATCCTTGAATTAAACATGGGTTTAGGGAATTATTACTCCTTCAAACCCATAATCACATGAATGGAGTAACAATGATTCGAACACATTGGCTCTAAAAGGCACAATACCGATAATAAAGAGGGACCAAGGGACAAATAAGAGAGATGGCTAACCCACAAGATACATAGAATAAACTAATTCACTATTCCTTTTTAGATTATTTGATCATTTAACACCTTTGTGTTAATATTGGTTATGAATGTGAACAAGGTTCCTTCCTTGAATATTAAAAGTTTCCATTATTAAAAGAGTAATTGAACACTAATGAGATACTTCTTTATTCTTTATTTATTTTATTTTTTTATACAATTCATCATAATCATTTTAGTCCTTTTGGTAACATACAAAGTGTATACGATAATCAACAACCGTCTCAAAAACTCATCTTATTTACTCATGTTATTATAACCTTTTCACCATTACATTAACTTCATGTTGACACCTTTTTAGTATAACTAAGGGTTTCAATAAATTTTCATGTAGAAATATTAGAGGTTTACGGAAACTGATATCCATTTTTTCACTCGAGACACAAACGACAAGCCAAAACCAAACTCAACTTCTAAGTTCTAACAATTTCCCAAGATTACAAAAATGGCTAACAAGGATCCAAGAGGGTTTACAAAAAGTGCACAAACAAGCTTACAAGGTCATCCCTAAGTTCAAAATGGCACTCCACATAATAGGGTACCATTAAAAATGTAACCTTCCCATTTCGGGAGTTCGGAAAGATGTTTTGCGAATCTCTAGAAAATTTGTTTTATTAACTTTTTCAAGTTAACTATTGGTGTATTTAATTGAAGAATCAAACTCAATTTTCCAATTTAAGAGGGCATAATTATCTAGCCTTGATACGATGGCTTACCAAATGTCTTAGGACATGTTTTGAGAATATGGGTAAATATCTAAGTAATCAAACAGGGTTAATAGGGAAAGTTAGTTTTTCCTATGGTTTTGCACTTGTGATTTATTTAATTAAACTAAAGACTTAGCCTTACTTTTATTATAATTTTGATATCCTTGACAAAAGGGAAAACTATAAATAAAAATATTATGCAAGACAAGGAGAAATTTGTGCCTATTAATGCTGAGATGGCGAGATGTTGCACAAGTTTCTTCAAGCGATTTTCATTATTGACCCGCGAAAGCTCATGTCACTAAGGCATTCCGTCAAGCGATTCACAAGCTTATCTAAGTTTCCACATTTATCATATGTATCAACAGATAATTTTTATCTACATCCATTGGAAAAAATGTTTTGAAAACGTTTAATACCTTTCTACCAACATCCCCATTTTAATCATGCAATGTCAAACCCATTTCACACCAATATCAACTTAAATCACGGTCTTACAACATTATGTGGAGGCACCTCCGTTGAAGGGAGATGTTACACATTCCACTTGTTACAAACCCACTAAAACCCCTTTTACGTAATTCAACTACCATATTTTACATACATGTCTCGCGAGGGCTAGCACTATAACATCTGCAAAAATCCCTCTTTCAAATATGTTTCATGGATCTCCAAAACCCATTAAAAACTCTCCTTGGCATAGTTGGGAGGAGGCTAGAAAAGGTTGTGGTTTTTGGTTATATGGCTACCAAATATTCTAAATTCATTTCAACAACCTCCTCACACATTCCAAAATTTTCCATCCACGAGATCACTGCATTGAGGAATTTTTCCAAATAGTTCATATGATGTGCCTATGTTCCACATTTTTCACACTTGTTTACCCGTGAAAGTGTAACTACATCCCATATACTTTCTCTATCCATGAAAATATTATGGCAAACCATTCCCTATCCCAAGGTTCCCATTGGTGCGATGGAAGGAAGTATATTGTCTAAGGTTGTGAAATTTGGCTTTACACTTGTCATTTACAAATTTGTAATAAAAAGATATGGATTCCCCTTTCAAAATAATTGTGTAATTCCAGCACCCATGGCAAGCCATCCACCCACATTTGCAAACAACCTGTATAAAAATCAAATAAACAATGCTAAAATCATTCTCTTACATATTCAAACCTGAGACGCCATGTGTAGTCAAACAGGAGATAAAACAAAAGGATTCTCTTTTTTTCCCGGTAGGAAGTGCTAGTCAAAGCGACTTCCCATGCACATTAATGAGGGGTCATACATATACATTAAACACTTTCCATCATTTGTTGTCCACACTCCCTCTTTCACACCACCATCACTTACATTACCAAATGAATTAAATCTAAATTTCTTATTTGATTGATTACATTTCAATTTTGAATTTTGTTTTAAATGCCTATCCGTTTAAAGGAATTTTGATCTTTTTATTTATTTATTTATTTTCATAAAATGAAGTATATACATAAAATAAACATTTAAGTATAAGATTAGTTTATTTTTCTTTAAGTTATATTTTATGTATATACTTCCAAGATGTTTGAGAGTGGTTTCAGACATCAAGGAGATCATATGCAAAATCTATATTTTGGATGGCTCTCTCAAATTTTAGACTTAGCAAATTTCAGGTTCCCAAATTTCAGACTTAACCAATTAGCTTGCAATAATAACCCCCTAAATTTAATCTAAATTTTGTATTTTCATTATTCATTATTATTATTAGTTTATATGTTAAATATTGATTTTATTTTTATTATTATTATTATAACATTTTCCGCAATTAGCTAGCAGAAAGTAAGGATTGCATATTGCTTGTGGCTAGGAAGAATGTATGCAAACCTAAGAGATTGGGTGGCTTGGGTTTAAGAGATTGGGTTAAAATGAACAAGGCCCTCATTACTAAAATTTGTTGGAGATTGATTATAGAAGAAAGTGTGTGGAAAAATATCATTAGAAGAAAGTAATGGATAGATGTTCACAATGAGAGGTGGGTTTTTATCCCTCCATCCTTTAATGGATCTTCCATCTAGAAGGCGATCAACTGGTCAAAGGATATTTTAGGGAAGGGATGTAAATGGAAAATTGGAAATGGAACCAAGAAACTGCTGCGGAAAGACAAGTGTCTTGGATAGTTCTCTATGGAAGAAAAAAATTCATATGCTCTCTCAGATCTTAGGCAGGAAATATGGTACTTTGGTTAGCAATTATCTTGCAGAGGAGGGTAATTTCAAAATTTGGAAAAATTTAAGGTTGGAGAGGAAGGAGTAACACCAACAAATGGAGTCTCTTAATGATTTCTTAAGCAATCAGCTCATCTTTAATCAGGGTGAATAAGATAGAATAATTTGGGATAAAGAGGAGACAGGCACCTTTTCAGTTAAATCTACATATTCTCAATTTTTTGAAGAGGAATATCCTACCGAGGACATTATATGGGGGAAGGTATGGAACAAAAATATCATCCCTAAAGTTAATGTTTTATGTTGGTTAACATTGCTAAACAAGATTTTAACAGTCGATAATTTGACAAAAAGAGGTTTTCACATGGTTAACTCGATGTGTGTTATGTGAAAAAGAGTTAGAGACTACTAACCATATTTTTGTAGGATGCCCTTACTCTTCACTAATCATTATCTCTCTCCTCTCCTTATTTATGGTTAATTGGGTTAATCCTTAAAGTGTGAAGAACTCATGGTCTTAATGGTAGTGTCCTTTCTCCAGTTGAGGCCTAAAAACATTTAACTCTTTAGTCTTTCTCATTTTTGGTGGGAAGTGTGGAAGGAGAGAAACATAAGGATTTTTAAAGGGAAAAAGGAGACTTCTCAACATATAAATAAGAGGTGTGTTCAAGTTATTAGGAACAACTTTTCAATTTTTAAAAAAAAAAGAGCCGAGATATTAGAATTGGAGGTTAATATTTCTATAATATGGGGCATTATTTTGAATGATAAGATTTCTCTTTATGGGAATCCTAGAGAAGGGGTGAGATGGAATCCTCCCTTGAAGGGTTTTATTAAAACTTAACTTTGATGGTGTAGCAAAAAAGGAAATATAGGAAAAGGCTGGGGGTAGGGGTGTTCTATGATTCTAACAGAAAATTTGTTATGGAATACTTTTTTAGCCTTAGTAGTCAAACCGATCACGTGGCGAAGCAAACCGCCATGTTTTGGGGTGTTAAGATTGCTATGGAAAGAGATTTTGGGTTTCGTATTATGGAAGGTGATTCACAAAAAATTATATCATGCATAAAATGGAAGAAATGTTGTGCCAATTACTATAGAAGATTTTATAAAAGGAACTAATAAGCGTCTTCCTTTTTTCAATTCTATCACCTTTCAACATGTTTATCATGAAGGGAACATGTGGCGGATAAATTTTCTAAAAGCGAGTGAGCGCTATGGAACTTAATAGTGTGGAAAATATGAGGGGTATGGAAGATCACATTATATATTTAATAGATGTTGATATTATATCCTAATTTCCTCCTTTTTATGACTTATATTCTTATGAAGTTTAATAATTATCTCAATAGGAGGGGAGATGTCAAATCCAAGTTAATTGATATTATGGGTGGGATCATCATCTTGAAATAAGGGAGTGATGTGGGGATCATGAGTTGGAATTTGTTGTTAATTATCCCATAGATTTGGAGCGTGTGACCTATCCCAAGCGATTTAAGTTTTTAATATTGTGTTCAAATGTTTATTTCTTGGAAAAAGGATATTGTTGGTGTTTAACACTTGTATGGATTTTGGGTATGGAACTTTGTTCTTTTTGTTCATGTCGCGAGGAGTTGGGGGAAATTTAACTAACTTACGAATGGGAGGGGACCTTATAAGTGTGGAGCCGAGAGGCCTTGATAGAATTAAGCAATAGTGTTATAGAAGTTATTGAGAAATCTGGTATGTTATATTTCTTCAAAAGTTTTAGAGGGCATGATGATACACCGAGATTAGAGGTCGCGAGAAAAATGGAATGATGGTAGGGTTTGCATGCGGTGCTTCTCCTTCTCTATAATAGAGAAGCATATAACTAATATTATTGAGCTCCCATTGGAAGGCGAGAATGATTTTTAAACCAAAGCGGACTACAACATGGAAGTTTACAACTTTCATAGTGTAAGGAAACTTTGAAACAACACTTTTCTAGGTATGAACGAGAATCTCTTGCCCTCCCCGTATGATGATATTTCTTTACTTATTATCCATTATGTTACTCTTCAAGGTAAATTCAAAGTGGTTTATGCATACCACTTTCCCGTGTTTAACCACTTTAGGCATGGAAATATTTTTTTCCCTCATTTCCTATTTATATCTCTTCTAAATACATAGAGCGAGTTAAGAAAGGGACCTGTTGGTACCCAAATTGATTCTCCCTTTGCGACTGAGCAGCACCATAGTTTGAAAAAGATGCTTGGAGATAGATAAATCAGAGTGTGATTCGTTTTGTATCCCGGAAAGATTTACCTGACTCTTCATTCACTCAGGCATGGAAGAAATGGATAGCACCGTGAACAGGGTTTGACCTACCCTGACTACTTTAGGTTGTGCCTTCAACCAGGGTGAGAGGACCCATTTTGTAACCCATATTGGTGGATAATGTATGCAGATTTATAGTATTTTCTTTCCTTTCACAAAATTGATATGAGATCTTCAGAAGGTATGGTCAATACAACGTAATCTAACTCTCACGAGTTGTCACTTTAGAGGACGAAGAAACCTTCTGAACAAGATCTAGGTTACTAAAGGTAGTGGTAAAAACTGATTGCTCCTGCATATTGAGGTAAGGGATGGGTAAATCAACAAATTCCCTCAGCATTTATGAACAGGTAGTGCAAGCAGGGGTAGTTCATGTATGGTTCATTTTCTAGATATGTATTTTGTGGTGGGGAAGTTAAGCAGGATAAATTTGATTATACCAAATATTTGAGAACTTTTAAACAAATGTTAACAGATCCACAAGGAAAAAAGAGGAATAGCTTCAAATAGTAAAAATGAACCTTCAACTAGAAAATTGTGCATCTATGAAAGCTCAAAGACGCACAGCTTCACACATTCTTCAAGGTTTTAACACAAGAACTCGTGTTAAAGGCCCAATTAAACTTCAAAAAACCTCTTTTATATCACGCTCATGATACACTAATGAACTGACAAACAATTTGTATCCCTAAAATGACAAAAGTGAATTTAAATCACTTATCACATTATGAAATGAAATCTCTCTTCATAATGTAATTATAAATGCCACATTATCATGAGGATGAGATTTTATGTGATTTCAAAGGATTTCTAATGTAAGACTACAACAGGCACATAGATAACTATTTGAAAATATCTCAAGATGAAAATGGACATAACACAGTTCATTAATCTACACAAATTACTCAAGGTTTCTCAAATTTGATCAACAAGGGAAAGTTTGTCTACAATCTCAAAGTTATGTCAATGGCTATACATCTGCAACCAAATTGACATGATCAATTTTGAAAGGAACACAAGAAGTAACTGGTTTCTCAAAAAAATCCCATAAAAATGGCTTCTCTCGGCTCTTCTCTCCTTTTTTCTCTCTGAATAAATTTCAGAAAAATTAACCCCCTTTTGCAAGAGTATTCTCATTGCATTTATACAATTTCACTCACTCACTCATCCTATTTTTCCCCAAAACATGAATCTTTAAAGAAGAATATTCATTTTGTTTTTTCAGTGGAAAAGTTGTGAGCCATTCACATTTCCTACTTTCATCAGATATGATTGGGGCACCATGTCATAACTTTTGACAGTCCTTTTAATCATTCTTTTATTTGGTGAATAAATGGCCATTTTTTCATGGTTTTAGAGCACCTCCAGATGGTTTGATTTTACAGGTAATCACATCTACCTTTTTGAGAATCCTTCTCGGAGAAAACATATTTGTTTTCGTGCCTTTCTGACTGATCATTCCTACATGGTTTTGGTCATATCAAGCCAATCATCATCTTTCTCCATAATGCCAATTTATCTCACACGTATTTCTCCCATGTAGATATCTCATTTAAATCTTAGAGGCTACTTCACCATGATTACACCCAGCTTGACTGGTATGCCTTGAATTTCCTATAAAAGCACACCATTTCACTTCCCCAATTCATATTTTCTTTTCTGAATATAGGCATTTTTTGGGCTTCCCCTTTGTTTATCTACGCTGCGAGTCTGAGTCGACAAGTATAAAGAGGAGCCAGTAGAAACCTCCACGTGTCTCTTCGGCACAATTGAAAAGGTGAAGTCCAGAGGTAGGTCCCCAACATAGCATGGGCCCTCCATGTGTTCTAGGCCCAAGAAAGTTTCCTCGGCTATTGAAAAGTCTCGGTATAAAGAGGATCCAAAAAAATCCTCCATGTGTCTCTTCGGCACAACTCCAAAGGTAAGATCTAGAGGCACATCCCCAAACGAGCACGAGGCCCTCCACATGTCATGGGCCCAAGAAATTTGCCTTGGCCGTTGAAAAGTCTCAGTATAAAGAGGAGCTAGTGGAAGCCTCCACGTGTCTCTTCAGCACAACTCCAAAGGTAAAATCCAGAGGCACATCCCCAAATGAGTGTGGGCCTTCCACGTGTCTGGACCCAAGTATTTTCCTCGGCCATTGAAAAGTCTCAATATAAAGAGGAGCTAGCGGAAGCCTCCATGTGTCTCTTTGGTGTAACTCCAAAGGTAAGATCTAGAGGCGCATCCCCAAACGAGCGCAGGCCCTCCACGTGCCCTGGGTCCAACAAAATTGCACCACCATTGAAAATTCTGAGCATGGGAAGATCTAGTGGAAACCTCCATGTGTCTCTTTGGCACAACTCCAAAGGTCAAAACCAGAGGCGTATCCTCAAATGAGTGCAGGCCCTCCACGTGTCCTAGGCCAAAGAAATTTGCCTCGGTCATTAAAAAGTCTCGGTATAAAGAGGATATAGTAGAAGCCTCCACATGTCTCTTCGACACATCTTCAAAGGTCAAAACCAAAGGTGGATCCTTAAATGAGCATAGGCCCTCCACATGTCCTCTTACAGGTCTTAGGGATTTACCTTATACTTTCACACCCTTCACCATAATGCATCAAAGTATCAAATAGACACACCATGCTGCATCCAATTAGAAAAGACCACGTATCCACGGATGTTGGGACATGATTTACAAAGGAGACACAATCGTGGAAGACGCCCAACAACAAAATTTTTCCTCATGGAGAGAAGACTATAAATAATACCAAGACTCAATGTGATCCATGACCCAAGGAAAGGATTTGACAACGACACCCTGGTGAAGGCAAAGAATTACGCATCCACACAGGAAGACAGAAAGTGCATCAAACCAGGCGGGCTGAAAATTTTAAACGAAAAAGGGGCAAGATTACAATTGAGCACCAACATGACCTTCAAACTCCCTTTACATGAGGGTTTGATCAAGGAATTGTTTAAAATCAAGTCCCCTATGATGAGCGGGGCATAGAAATTAATGTTGAAAGTTCTAGTGGAGGGGTTTATTTAAAGCCATGTTTTCCCAACCGAGGAGAAGAAAATGAGAAAGAGGCCTAGGACTCGTAAGGAAAGGGAACTAAATGCGTGGAACTGTGAAATAAATAAGGTCAAGAAAACTAAGGAAATCTGACAAAGTTTCTAGTACTTTGTGGAGATGATAAATTTGGAGGAAGAAATGGAAGGGAAAATTGACAAATAAAGTGAAGTCTCGGTTGTGGAAAAGGACCATGAATCAGAAGATAATGAAGTAAATATGGAGACTAAGAACCCCCTTCTGGTCAAGAGATGGAAGAGGAGTCAGACTCCCAAACACACAATATGGAGGAAGTAGTGGCTAATCTTAATGCTTTGAAAATTACACAAAATATTTGTTTGCAGCTCAAGACGATGTGATTAAAGCCACTACTTTTAGAAATGAGTTCAAGAAATGTCATCTAGATACAGATATTAACAGGCATGGGTTGAGTATGGTGTCTAGAGAGATGGAGTTGCAAGAAAAGACTGACAAAATTAACACTATTCTAGTAAATGAGTGTATGAAAAAAATGAATAAAATTTGCAAGATCATGGAGAAGGATATTCTTTTCCTAAAGGAAACCATGTTACAAATTAAAAGTTTGCATGTGTTGAATATGAAGAGTACGATAGAGCATCTAAAAATGATGGTGGAACTAGTTAATGCAATGAAAAATGAAAAAAAAACTATAAAAGTTGGGAGTCATCCCCAAGAAGGAAATAATTGAGTCGGATTATGAAAAATGGAGAGTGACAATTGTTGGATTAGTGAAGGAATGGACTGAAAGCATGAAGACTTTGGATGATATTATAAATGAATAGATTTTGGGTCTAGCCTCTTGGTGTGTTGTTATTTGTTGTTAGTTTGTTCTTCCTGTTGTTAGTTTGGTTGTGAGTTGTGTGGTCTTTTAGTTGTTAATTTGTTGTAGGATTCAATGGGTATATACTTGGCCTTAGTTGTTTTTCTTTTATTGGATTCTTTGTATGGGGTAGGCTCCCCTTAACCCTCCTTTACCTTTAATCAAAAAAAAATTGCAATTCACGATATGATCGACACCTAGATCGAAATTAAAATTACAAAAAAATGAAAACCAAGAAGGAAATTGGTGCCCGATGTTATAGCTCCATATAAGATGTGACAAAAACTATCGTGGTATTTGACACCTCAATCATTCTAATATTTGGTGAGATGAGCTCTCATACCAACTAGCCAAGTGGGAAGGTGGAACCCACACCTCGTTGGTTGGGTGCAATGGAGCAGGCATTACGTTAAAAATCATCAAGAAAACTTCCATTCTAATCCGGTAGAGGGACAGGGTAAACTAAGTATTTATGTTTCTATTTTTATTGATATATGAACCATATAATGCTTTGTTGCACATGAGATATTGAGTAAAATTGCTAGACAACCTAGTTATATGGAGAAACAATGGATAGTCTAGTATGACAATGAATGAAAAATAAAGTAGAGTAATTTTTATTTCAAATGAGATAGACTACCACATTTTACAACAAAGTTGGATTTTTATGTTACACCCTTATGATCATATGATGTTATTATGGGGGTAAATTGGTTATGGAAACATTATGCTAAGGTGGAATCTTATAATAAAATAATGACATGCCAAGACAATAATGGGAAATATTTGAGTTTTAAGGGCTTAATAAATTCACTAAGTTGAGGCAAATTGCATCTACGAAGTTGAAGAAAGCACAAAGAAAGGTACTTATGTTGTATGCATTACACATTGATGATGTAGGTGAAGAAAAAGAACCTACACTGGAGGAATAACCTTTCCTTTTAGATTTTAGTGATGTACTTACAAAGGAATTTTTAGGGCTTCTTCCACATAGAAAATTATATTTCTCTATAGACATCATTCCGTGGTCCAAACCAAAGTGTTATCACAAAATTTATCACCCTCTGCTTATGTCATGATTAACAACAGAAATCTTGTGTAACATGGATTTATCTCCAAGTTTGGAACCTTACAGAGAAACAAATCTCTAGAGAAGGTTGTTTCCTTCTCTTTCAACCCACTACAACCTAACATGTAACCCTAAACTATAACTAAACTAAACCTAGGCTAAAATATACAAGGAACAAGTTGAGAAAAAGTACAAGAAAAGCTGAAAATGAAGAAAGAGGTGATGCACCAAAGATGAAAGAGGGTCCAAATCTATCCCGAAAGACATAAGATATTCACACTTACAGAGGGTTGTCAAAACAGAAAATCCTGAAAGCATAGAATTAATAAAACTAATGTATAATGGAATGGGAAAACACCCATAACAAACTCACAAAATTTAAAGGAAACAACGGCCAAAAATATTTGAATTAGCAAGTTTTCATCATGATTCTAGAGAAAACGATTGATATATTATACAAAAATGCATATTACAAAGGCCCGAAGGCAAATAATGGTGAAACTCTAAGGTAAAGCTACCAAACAAACAAAAAATGACCCATTTTATGTGTTAATCCCTTACATTTATACAATAATGAGAGAAAGAGGAAGAACACGGTGTCCCTTTTTCAACCACCAACCCAGACTCATTAATCCACTTGAAAATCACATGGGCATTATGCCAAATCATCCCTACATGTTACTCAACCTGAAAACGAAGATCCTCATTAATTTGGAGGTTAGTGAGTGATTTCATAATTTTACATGTCCAAAACCATCCTTTTTCCCTAAACTGTGTTCGTATAATTAGAGTCCGTAACTATATAAAATTATGAAATTCTTGATCTCATAACAAAGGTGATGAATATACCTTTCCAACAAGATCAATTTTACCCAATTTGGTTGACCACACCGAAAAGATATGGGAAAAAGAACCTCCGTCATTCATTTCATAGCTCATCTGTTATTTCTCCTTCCCTTCCCAACATTTTTGAATATTCAAACATTTTTAGCATCCCGTGGTTTCACTAATTATTTGGTAGAATTTGTATATTTTGTGGGTTCACCAAGATATTTATTGTCTTTTTCAAGTTACTTTTACTTGTTTGTTCCAACTCCCGAAGATTGCACCCTTCTCTCATACCCGCAAAGTCCTAAGTCTTCATTATGTGGATTTTACCCTTTTCTTACTAACTCCACAAAGGTCATGAATTTCTCCATAGTTGTGTTACATTAAAACACTCATTATATGGCTTTGGAGACCTAAATCTGCACGACAATGAAATCTTTTCAAAGCCCGCAAAAGACTACCACAAGTGTTATGCGCCCTTCCATATTGATTCCCCCAAAACTTAGAATTAACCACTTTTATGCAAAATAGTCCTACATCTTTTCATCGTGACATGAGGGGAGAAAAACCCATATCTTGGAATATTCATTTGATGATCGCAAACCCTTTGTTTCATCGATTCTTCCATTTTAGCCTTGAGTCACTTCCTTTGTTCTACGAGGTTGGAAGAACTCATGGAACACTAGGTTCTTGAAGTCTAGGGTAGACTACCAAATAGTGTTCCATGGAATTTCTTTAAAATTTTAGTGTTCCACGAAATTTCTCTAAATTTTTACAAAGTTCCAAAATTAACCTTATTAATGCCAAAATCACCTTAGGGTATTTTGGAACAACAATTTAGCGACTCAACAAGGTATTTTCCTACTAAATTGATGACCAATTGCCCTTTGAAATCCATTGGGCATGGATCTAACCCCATAAATTGAATACCTAATCATGGAGCTTAAGAAATTCAACCTTTATGTATGAATCAAAGTTGACTTGTAAGTGCTCTTTTGAAACTAACTTACTTGGGTGTATTTGATAGAACTTGAATATTTTTCCCAATACTTCTTATTTTGCTAAGGTTGAAGAGGGGAAGAGGGTTATGAATTGCATGATATTTAATGAGAGTGTAAAACTCTCTAATTATGAATCAAAAATTGATCTCCACCATTAAACATACTTTGAAAATTTGACAAGAGAAAACTAGGGTCACAAAACTATGTACAAAAATAGAAGATCATACATACTTCAAGTGAAGATATGCAAAGAGTGCACATACACTTGTTTGAATCAAACCTATATTACCAAAAAAATGTGCTCGAAATCACTTCGAGGAATTGGAACTAATATAATTATGTATAAGGAAAAACTTTTGTTTATAATAAATACTTAAGATAGATCCCATTGACATGGATCACAATCTCCTCTCCATCCAACCTTGACAATTTGAAAGTGTTTTTGTCTTGTAAATGGTAATCACTTAGGGGACAGTCCAAATTGTATCAAACTTTGAGTACCTTTCTAGTTTGGACATCTCTTGGTCCCATTTAAGTACAATATCTCCTTCTTGGAAATTATGGGTCACCGCTTTCTTGTCAAAATGTTTCTTAATCTGATTTTGATCCTTTTCCATTGCTTGCACATTGTTTTATCCCTCAATTATTCTAGCTCCATGAGCTCTACATACCTAACTTTCATGGCCCCAAATTCAAACATTTAGAGCTGATTGGTGACCTCAAATGTTGGTAATTCTAGGGATATTGGAAACTTAGCTTATTTCCCATAGACAAACTTGAAAGGTGAGTTACCAGTTGATCTTTTGGGAGTAATTCTATCATCCCATAAGACTAATTTCAACTTTGTATGCTAGGTTATCTTATTCCCATCTAAATTTTGCCTTATGATTCTCAAAATATTCTGGGTTATGGACCCATCTTATCCATTACCTTGGGGGTAGTAATTTGAATATGTACTCAAATATATGTCATTTCTTATGACTAAATCAGATATTTTGGCACCAAGGAAAGCTAGAGCATTATGAAAAATTACTATGGAAGGAACACCAAACATGGTCGCAAAGGTGCTCTCATATAATTCCAAGATATTATTCACATTTTCTTCCTTTAAATTAATTTCTTCTATCCATTTGGTGAAGTAATATGTGGTTGTGAGGATCCACTTGTGACCCAAGCTTGAATGCGGATTAATCTCTTGAATAAAATTCAATCCCCATTGCATGAATGGTTGGTTTAAAAAAATGGGGTGGAGTGGGAGGGTGGATAGCTTCACTTTTCTTGTAAAGAATTCACATTTCTTACATCTCTTATCCTATACATGACAATCATTGAAGATGTGGGACTAATAGTAGTGACCTTTTGTGATCCTAAGGGATGTTGTTCTTGGAGAAAAATGTCCTACTTCTCCATCATGAAACTCATGCAACACCTTATCAAACTGATTTTCTTTAATACATCTCAAACAAACACCATTTATATATTTTCTAAAAAAATCTATCAATCAGCACATAAGGGATGGATTGAAGTCTAAAGTATCTCCTTTTGGCTTTACTCCGACCTTGAGGATAGTGACCTGTCTGGAGAAATTTCACTATACCATGATTCCAACAAGGTGTAAGTAAGGCATTAGATGATTTCTCTTGATCATGTTGGAGCATGAGGACAACTTATTCATCAATATGTTGGTCTGAGACTATTTTCTCACATAAACCTTTGCCCCTAACTATATTAGTCACCTTGATATCAATATATTATTCCATTACCTTAGTTATCCAGCCATATCTCTTCTCATTTAAATAAATTTTTAAAAGAAAGCCTTTCACCCCAAAATGGGATATCATGAAGTGAATCTTGTTATTGGATACCAAATTCCTAAAAAAATTAAACTTCGATAACATCTAAGGCATGTTTCTCGATAAATGAATATATTACCTCATAATATCTCGAGACCTTGGTTGAGCATGCAATTGGTTATTCCAAACTTTCCTCATTTTTCTACATAAGCATTTCATATATTTTATTTGTCCCCAAAATCATATAGGGTAAATTCTTTATTAAAATCAAGTTTGATGAGAGTTGGGGCCTACAAAATTACTTGTTTAATAACTTAAAAGCAAGTCTTCCCTTTAACCGTACACTTGAACACCTAATTATTCTTCAATATTAATGTCAATGGCTTAACAAGGTTGGAAAATTTTAAGACAAACCACCTGACAAAATGTATTCTCCCTAAGAAAATTTGAAGTGATTTCCTATGGCTAAGCAATGACAATTCTAGTATAACACTAACCCTTTCTGTATCAATAGTCAACCCTTCTTTAGAAACAATATGTCCAAGGAGCTTACCTTCATGAGCTAGGAAGATACACTTTTAGGATTGAGAGAAAATACAAATTGTCTACATCTCATGAATGCCTTCTTGAGATGGATTAGATGATCATTGGCATCCTTGTAAAACATGGTGATATCATCTGGATACACAAGAACCATGTTATTGATTATTTCTTTGAATGCCATATCCATGGCTCTTTGAAATGTTGCTCCTACATTAGATAGACCAAAAAGAATTTTATTGTAGGCATAAGTTCCCCATTTATTCATAATTTTGTCTTGAACTAATCCTCTTCCTTCAGCATGATTTGATTGTATCTAGAGTAACCATATAGAAGAGAGAACCTCTCTAATATAGCTTCCATTTGTAAGATTTTTTCCATTAAAGGTAGTGGGTAATGGTCCTTCAAAGATTCCTTATTCAGATCTCTAAATTCAATGCATAACCTGATTTTTCCATTCCTTTTCCACACTAAAACTAAGTTAGCAACCCATGATGAGTGTTTAATGGGAAAATTGATATTTGTCTCAATCAGTTTGTTTATTTCCTTCTTCATCAAAGGTTCAATGCATGGATTAACATGCCAATGTTTTTGTCTTATAGGCTTGGACATTTGATCTAGTTCAATGGTGTGTTGGGATAGATTAGGATCAAAATCTCTAAGATCTTGATAACCCCAAGCAAAAATATCAACAAACTCTTGAAAATTTATACAAAAGCATGCTTCTCTTGTGGGGTACTCACTGTGCCAATTTTAAGCAAATTTTCCTTGCCGAATAAGATGGGTTCATAATCTTCACCCTTGATTGTTATGTTTTCATTTTCTTTTCTGAGCTGATCATCGAGTTGAAGATGGATTCCAAATTCATTAGGCCTTTGGGAAATTTATTTTCTCTAAGTTAGACAACTTGGTTCACATACTACTTTGCTCTTACTTATCCTGATATCTTGAAGAAAACTCAACCTATTCTCTGATAAAATTCCTAATAATATTACCACTCTCAAACACCTAACAATTGGTTTCATTATCTAACATAACATGCCTCACAACTGCCTTGATATGTGGTTTCAATTTGTCCCTCTTGACATTCTCAACAACATCAAACTTTCTCCAACTACAGCCATCTTTGTCAGCCAGCTTCATCACTTTTCCTTGGAATGATTTGGATATTGAAGGCTTCAAAATCCTCTAAAATGTCCCATATTTTATGTTTATAATCTCTTAGCAAGTTACTTTTGGCTATATTTGATCCTCTAACCCGGTTCATAATAAATTCACTATCCCTGAAGGTCTACATTTTATTGATGTTCTTATTTCTTTCCCATTGCAAGCCATGGGCAATTGATTCATACTTTGATGTGTTGTTAGAGAAGCTAGACTAAAATCTGAAAGATGAGCTAAATAGTATCATTCAAACTAGGAAAATTTATCCTAAACCCCAAATTCATATATTCCCATAAGTAGGAACATATACTCCCCATCACACTCCTAAATTAGCCCCATTAAATATGAAAGAGTGTGATGGGGAGAAGATGTTCCTACTTCTAGGAATATAGGCATTGGGGGTTTAGGAGAAATTCTCCCATCCCGAATGAGACTCTTTTATGCTCTAATGTAATCGTGTATGTGTTTAATAATGTTATACCTCCCATGGACTGAATCACGACAAATATATCATTGTTTAAAACCATTAAGTAATAGAGAAGAGCATAGTGTGGTGTAGGCCTTACCATTAGTGGGATTATATCCCAAGTCTTCTAAAATATGATGTTAAAATCAGTCATTTCCTCATTTGGGGCTCTCTTTATTGTGGTCAATTGCTCCATCAAGGATAGATGATCTGATTTATCTTTAAAATGGTTACGAAAGAATTTCCAAGTTCATCCCAACTTTGAATTGAAGCTATTCTCAAAATCTTGTCCCATTGGAGTGATTTTTCTTTAAATGATGAAGCCAAGAGTCGATTGCTATATAATCTTTAGTAATAAAATGAATTGAACAAACATTAACAACATGTTGGATATGATCAACTAGGGTAGTGTGTTTTTCACTAGTGAAGAAGGGAATACTCTTGAGAGCATACACTAGTATGTCATGTTGGGCATTTAAAATGAAAGGGTTACTACCATTAAAAATAAAAAAGGAAAATTTCTTTGTAATGCCATGAAAGGAATGGGTATTCAAATCCTATAGGAGAGCAATATTGGCCTACCAAGAGGGGGGGTGGAAAGAGTTATATTGGGCGGTGGTGGTGATCTCTAAATGTCTCCACTCCTCCTTAGTGATAGTTACAAGAAGTCAAAATCTTTCTCTCTTGTTGTTCTTGACCTTGTCTATATTCTTCTCATGAAAATGGATACTTGGTTGCTTAATCAGTAGATTTGAACTGGGAGTTGTCATATGTGTTGAAATATTCCTCCAAATATAGGAAATATACTAATACACACACCAATCTCAGTAAAAATACTATAATGTTCATCAAACCTTCCCACCGGCATGCCAATACTATTATCACAAAAAGTGATCACCCTCTCCATATGTCATAAAGAACAAAAAAAATCTTGTGTAACATGGATTTGTCTCCAAGTGTGGGATATTGTAGGTGAGACAAATCTCTAGAGAATATTGGTTCCTTCTCTTCCATCCCATTATGACCTAACCTACAACCCAAAATTGTAACTAAACTAAACCTAGGATAAAATCTACGAGGACCAGGGTGAGAAAAAGTATGGGAAAAGTTACAAAATGAAGAAAGAGGTGATGCACCAAAGCTGAAAGAGGGTCCAAATCCGGCCTGAAAGACACAAGATAGTTGCACTTGCAGAGATTTGTTGAAACACATAAACACTTGAAGATCATAAAATGAATAAAACTAATGTAGAATGGAAGGGGAAAACATCCATAACAAACTCAAGAAATTTGAAGGAAAAAACAACCACAAACATTTGTATTAGTAAGTTTTCATCATGATTACATAGAAAAGGTTTGATATCTCATACAAAATTTTAGAATACAAAGGCCTAAAGGTGAAGAATGGTGAAACTCTAAGGTATATCTCCCAAAAATAGAAAAGGACCCCCTTTATGTGTTAATCCCTTACATTTATATAAGAATGAGAGAAAGAGGAAGAACACCACGTCCCTTGCTCAACCACAATCCCAGCACTCGTTAATCCACTTAAAAGCACATTGGCACCAATTTGAGCTATCCTTGCACATTACTCAACCTGCAGATGAAGAAAGGAGTGGCGTTCCTCATTAATTTGGTGGTTGGAGAGTGATTTGAAAATTTTTCATGTCCAACACTATCCTTTTTTCCCCAAACCTATCTTTTTATAATTGGAGTCTAGAACTATATCAAATTCAGAAATTCTTGATCTCATAGTAAAGGCAATGAGGATATCTTTCCTACAAGATCATTTTTTCTCAATTTGGTTGATTGCATTACAATAAATGCACAAAAACCTCCATCACTCATTCCACATCTCCTCTATTATTCCTCCTTCACTTCAGCGCACTTTTGAATAGTCAAATATTTTTTAACATCATGCAGTTTTGCTAAGTGTTTGGTAGTATTTATATATTTTGTGGGTTCACCAAGCTATATGTAGTCTTTTTCATGTGGCTTTTACATGTTTTCTCCAAACCCGTCGATGACTACATGCCTCTCTCATGCCTACATAATCCTAAGTCTTCATTATGTAACTTTAACCCTTTTCTTGATATTCCACATAGGTGTTGAATTTCACCACCCCTGTTATATATTAAAATACTTGTTGTGTGGATTTGGAGACTAGGGAGTGAAAATATTTATTCCGCGGATTTGACAAGTCTATGGAACATTGAATTCTTTTCAAATCTTGTGAAAGACTACCACAGTGTTTCATGACCTTCTAGCTTGATTCCCCCAAAAATCGTACTTAATCACTTTTCCATGGCAAGAATCCTACAATTTTTATTCGCGACATGAGGGGATTAAAACCCATATCTTGAATTTTTCATTTGATGATAATAAACCCTATTTTCCATCAATTTTTACATTTATTCCTTCATTCGCTTCCTTTATTCCACACGTTGGAAGAACCCGCATGAAACACTAGGTTCCGGAAGTCCATGGTAGACTACCAAATAGTGTTCTACGATAATTCAACAAAAAAATTCTAAGTCCCAAAAATTAACCTCGTTAATGCTAAAATCACTTGGGGTATTTTGGAATAACATTAATTTAAATTATCCTTATCGAATGACTACCACCAAGTTGTTTGAATTAAAAGCGCAATCGTAGGAGTTGTTAGCTAAAGGATTGATACATCTCAGTGTTTCACCTTGGGGAGCATCAATTATTTTTGTGAAAAGAAGGATGGAACATTTATACTATGCATTGATCATAGAATGTTGAACAAGGAAACAATATAGAACATGTATCATTTACCACACATAGATGATCATTTCGATAAAATGTGACGAGCTACTATGTTTTTGAAGATTGATTTGATATCAAAGTACCATAAATTGAGGATCAATAAAATTGACATACTTAAGACAAATTTTCACACAAGGTATGGCCATTATGAGTTCACAGTTCTTCCTTTTGGACTCATAAACGCACCTACACTTTTATAAATTTTATGAATAGTGTGTTTAGAGATTATCAAGACAAGTTTGTACTAGTCTTCTTGGATGATATATTGATTTATTCACATATACAATAAGATCACATTCTTCATTTATAATTGGTATTACAAAGGTTTAGGAAACATAATATTTATGCCTAGTTATAAAAAAATTCCTTCTTCCAAAGAAAAGTGCACTATTTAGGCCATGTTATATTAATAGATGGAATTGCAGTTGATCTAGACAAGATAAAGGATATTATGGAATGGCCTACACCTAGGAATGTGCATGAAGTTCATAGTTTTATGGGACTCACAGGTACTATATGAAAATTTTAGAAGGATTACAAAGATGGGTAGTCTATTATTTCATTGTAGAAGAAAGGAAAGAATTTTTATGGACAAAAAATGGTGAAAAAATCCTTCCAAATCCTTAAGGAAAAGTTGACTCACTGCGCACAATTTTAAAAGTTGTAAACCCTAATGGGGAATTCACTATTATCACATATGCATCGGTGAAGGTTTTGAAGGATTTTTTATGTAGGATAATTAGGTGGTGGCTTACGAGTCACGAAATATCAGGCAAGGGGAGTTGAATTATACTCCACAAGATCTCGATATCACACCTATAGTACATTGTTTATAGATGTGGAGGTATTACATTTTTGGAAATTACTTTGTGCTCAATAAATATCATTCATAATTTTGGTGTATCTTCAATCAACCTAACTTGTATACATGAAAGTGATGTTGCTTAGAATTTTTAAGTATGATTTTGATATAATTTACATTAGGGGCAAGGAAAACTTAGTTCTGAGATGCCCTTAGCAAAATAAAACATATAATGGTCATGGCCTCAATGAGGACCAATTTTAGAAAACATATTTTGAGTAAGTTATCTTTAAATACTTTTTATGGGAAGGTCAAATATGCATTGGATATTGATAGTCGAGATCATAGATATCAGGGTTACCAATTTGATAAAGATGGAATTATTAGATTCCACAGAGAATATATGTACCTAATTGTGATGGATTGAGGACCCTAGTATTGGAGGAGGCACATAATGCTCCTTATTCATGTCACCCAGGTGTGAAAAAGATGATTATTAACCTCACACAGTTGTATTTTTGGTTGGGAATTAAAAAGGATGTTGCAAATATTGTCTCAAAATGTTTGGAGTTTCAACAAGTTAAAGTTGAACAAATTCATCCAGTTGGGTTATTATACCCACATGAACATCCCGAATGGAAATGGAAAGTTATTATTATGGATTTTATTCAAGGATTTCTAATTTCTAAGAACAAACAAGGTGTTATTACATTGGTTGTGGATAATATGACAAAAGTAGTTCATTTAATTCTAGGAAATTTGAAAGATGATTCACCGGTTTTCATGAAGAAGTTATTTTAGGATTTTTTTTTTGCATGGAGTGTCATAGAATATTATCTTTGATCGAGATACCCATATGAAGTTAATGTTGTGGAAAACCTTGCACACTATTTTAGGAACAAAAATGAATTTTAGTATTGCTTATCACCTAGAGACAGATGATAAAATAAAAAGCATGAACCAAGTTCTAAAAGACATGCTTAGGATGTATTATATGGATCAATAACACAAATGGGAAGATTACTTACTATTGGTTGAGTTTTCTTACAACTCACATCACTAAACATTGGATATGACTTCTTTTGAGGCTTTATATGGGAGAAAATTCACACACCTATTAGTTGAGATCGAATCAAGGATAGGGTGGTTATAGGTCCATACATGCTTAATGACATGGAAGAGTAGGTAAAATTAATTATTTAACACTTGTTCGAGGCTACAAATAGGTAGAAGAGTTATGAAAATATAAAATAGATTCCTAAAAAGTTTGTAGTGGGCAATAAATTTTTTCTAATAGTTAAACCAAAAAGATCTCTATTAAGTCTGGAAAGTTTTCTAAACTAGTACCTCATTACATAGGACCATTTGATGTTATCGAAGTGGTCAACCTAGTGGCATATAGACTTACATTACCTCTGACTCTATCTTGGTTACACAATGTGTTTCATGTGTCTTTATTGAAATGATATCACTATGATGAATCTCATGTTATTTATTGGAAATATCTATATGTAGAGGAATTTAGAGTGCTTCTAGTTAAAGCCCTATGGGTGTTAGAGGTTCGTAAGCTTCACTTGCGAAACAAGGAAGTCACTCAGTGTACGGTCTAGTGGGACTAATAGTCAAAGGATACTACTACCTGGGAGGACTATGATGAATTCCAAATAGCATACCCATATTTATTTCATTAGTTGATTTATTTCACTATTAGTAATAATCACCAGGATGATGCTTCCTTGTAGTGGGGAAGGATGTCATGACCCATAAATATGCATTTATTATTTTGGAACTTTATGAGTCTAAATGGTTGTTGTAACATTTAATGCAACATATTTTTTTATTAAGCACTATGATATCTTTTGGAATAAAATGGATATTATCAATTATTGATTACATGTATATGATGATTTGATTCAAATTATAGTTATGTATGATTTTTTATGTATATATACTTCTTATAGTTCGTTTTGGATATTGTGATTATAATGAATGGATAATGCACTAGGTATTATTGTCTACTTGTGTAGGTGTTCTCCAAAGCAAGAAATGGTATCATCATGGAGAGATGGAAAGATGCAAATAATGGGTATGAATAGAGATATATGCCATGTGTGTGTTTCAGTAGACAAGAAATGGTGTTAATACGTAAGTTTTGGTCATAGAACCCATTTTGTGTGATTTAGTCTTATTTTTGATGTGTTGCTTCGTGTGACAAGATTGGTTTCGTTGCATTGCAACAATTAGATAGAGTTGTCTCTCTCGTTCTGATGAGAAGCATAATAATGCTTGCAAAATTATTTGAGTAATACATTGTCAATATAAGACTATATCACACTTGCAGCTTATATTGTTGTCATATTTGATGTGCAAAAGGGCATTATTAAGGTTTAATTAAAAATGGTTTGAGATTTAATCTCTAATGTTATTAATTTAATTTTTGTAACTAACTCTTATTTCATTAATATGACTGAGTTACATTAGAACCAAGTTATCTTGCAATAAAAACCAAGATGTATTTGAGTTGGGCTATCTCGAGTGAGTTACCTAAGTTACATTTCACCGACCGAGTTAATCTCATATTGCACTAACCAAGCTAAGTTTTTATTACGCTAACCAAGATCAGTTCATATTGCACTATCTAAATTGAACCTATCTTGACCAAGCTACATCCAAGTTAAGCGAGTTGTGTTTCTTAAGATCTCGTCGAGTTAAGTCATCTCGAGCTTAATTATTAACTCATCAAGTTACTTTACATGGTCAACTCAAAACTAACTCACTAATCTCAGGGGATAGATCACATAGGAAAAAAAATACATTGGGATGGCTTATTAAGTGAACGACCTATGTTATAAGCCTATCGAAAAAAACCCTTAGTTTATGTGGGATTTTACCCTACCAAGACAACCATACTACTTAAACTTTGATCGTTGTGACGTGTTGCACATCAACTCAATCAAAAACATAGGCGGGTGCACTCGGGGTGCACCATTTGGTGCATTGTGTTGCCCATCAAAGCACTCGTGATTCTAACATGTTAAAGAAAATCGGTGTAGGATGCGAAAGCACTTATTGGTGCGACATGGCACCAATCGGGATTCTCACATCCACACAATTATCTAAGTTGTCGAGAACCGTATAGGGGGTGCATTGATTGGTTCAATATGTTACCAATCAGAGCCCTCGATGCGAGGATGCCATAATTAATTGGATAATGGTGTGGTAAAATGGGACATGTATGGCCCTAATGTGGTTCCATCTAGTAAACTCCCTACTCTATTAAACCACCTCCAAAATTAATAACCAAGTGAAATTTAGAATAAGCCAAAGACTTAAGGAAATAGGGATAAAAAATTAGTGACAAATAAATAGAGACCACAAATATTATACTATATTGACTAAGAGTTAACAATAGTCGCATGATTCATTTCAAATCCGAAATTAAAAGCTAAAAATCCATTTTTAGAATTAAACCATGGACATTAAACTAGAGACTTGGATAAACTATTTAAATGAGATTTTATCTTAAAATTAGAAAAGCTAAGAAAACTTTAAACTAAAATGGAGGGTGAAACATGGGCAAAGCTATTTTAAGCTCAGTAAAACTTAAAAGAGAGAAAAATAATGATAAACAAGAGATATACAATCATGTTTTTAACAAGCAAGACAAAAGAGAAAATAGTAGAGAAAATCTAAACACATAAGATACAAATATTTTTATGATTCTAGAAAATATCAAAAGATTAGAGAAGAAGATAAAAAAGTTTAGAGCCAAGAAAGAAGTTAACAAAGAATATAGACAAATTAACAAAAATGTAGCATCGGTTATCGTGTGCCTCTAGAATCTCATTTTTAATGGGTTAACTCTATGAATGATTTCATATGATTAAATGGCTTAATGGCTAACTCTTGTGGCTTGTAATAGATTGGTTCAATGTTGGATTCCTATTATTCTTTTAGCTGATTTTAAACTAGATAGATTGTCGACCAACTATAAATAAACATGATCCATAGTTCTATTAATCGGTGGGTTTCAACACCTTGATCAAGATAAGGGTGTTGGGTTTGAGATGTCCTAGGTTCAACTCTCTTAGCCCTTGTATATTTTTTTAAAACTATACAAAAATAGAGCACTAGAATATTATAAAATGGGTATGTGTTGTTTAGTACACAAGGTAAATTGTGTGACTAAATGACTAAGACTCTAGACTTGAAGGGAGGGGTCATGAGTTCAACCCTCTCCAAACATATTTTTGAACCATAAAGGAATAACAAGGAAGCTATTGTTTTATAAAAGTAATTATAAACCAGGGTTTGAATTACATCTAACTTGATTAAGTAAACCAAGAGATCAATTGGTTCGATTAAGACCACCGTGGGGTATAAATTTAAAAAGGACTTATTTGCAAAGTTTTACATTGAACCAAAAAGGATAAGTTATCATTATTAAAATATTGGAAACCACGAGACATGAAATACGTAGATAATTAAGTGATTTACAAAGGGTTTAACCATGATATCATGTCCTTATTAAAGATAAATATGAAAACAAGGATAAGCAATGGTTATGAGTTATATACCTAGGGAGATAGGTAAAAGATGAAAAATATTATTACACATTACGATTCAATCATAAAATTAAACATCATCCTTATTAAACAAGTTATGTCATGATTAAATGCAATTATGTGGACAATTAAATAATATGCTTATTGACGATATGAGATATGGTGATTGTATATTGATTGTCTTCGTTATAAACCTTGTATTAGAATTATTGTTAAACCTTGGAACACATATAAATAGAAATGTGTATATGAAAATATTATAGAAAATTTATAGTCCTTTGCATGTGGTGGAAAACAAGGCTTAGGGTTCTTATAATAATGACTTCCTTAGGTGGTATGTGACACCTAAGAAGGTTGTGATTGCTTTTGTCATATTCATGGTTTTTTGTATTGTTTGGGGGTAACAAATTAGGATTATGATGTTTATAACATTAATGCAAATGGATGGTATAGGACATTTGGGAAGATTGGTTTTGTTTGTGTTTTATTTCTAGTTTTCCCAAGTTTTTAACATGGAGATAGAGATGTCTTGTTGTGAATTATTTGTGGGGAAAAGAGTATCTTTAGAGACACTTGTTATTAGACTAGGGAGTGACTTGTACAGGGGGTACAATACGTCACACATGACAAGTGCTTAGGGAATATGGTAAGAATTAGATAGATCCATGACCTACCTTCATGATTATTCATTTGGAATTATTTCAAGTTTTAACACGTTGTTAAATTTTAACAGGGGCGAACTTTGTTATCTTAAGTAATTTATCCAAAATCATATTTATTACTTATATGATTTTTAAGATGTTTTATATTCCTACCTTGTTTTAAGTCTACCGATTTTTGAGGGATTGTACTACACATGATATTCTCTCTTACCTTATTGATTTTCCACATTTTCCTTCTCGTTAAGGGTAGTAGTCCACTCTCGGAGTTGTGAGAGGTGCATGAGGATCATAAGGCTCATGGTTAGAGGTAAAGCACTCTTATTATACTCTTTCTCTCACAACACAATTCAAGATTAGGATGGATATATGGCAATAGATGAAAATTGTTCTGCTATGACATATTAATGTATTATATATATGTTGATATCTATTGTATTGTATATTAAAAAAGGAATTATAAACATTGTAAAGTGTAAGTTGAGAATTTGATGTATCAAAGCTATATAAAAGATCCTATATATTTCATATGAATTAAAGATGAATCTTAAACTTGATATGTTGATTTGTGTATAGATGTACACTAGTGGATAATGGTAAAACATACACTTTTAATTACTTATGAATGAAATAAAAATTATGATTTTGTATATGTAAGAAAATATTAGCTTATGAATACAAGAATACAAAAACGTGTTATCCTACTCTAATCTTCTCAAACAAAACCTTTGATAGAGAAATGGATGGAAAGAAGGAGAGAAATCAATACTTGTACATACCTACAAGTTACACAACTCCTTATTTGATGTGTTGGATTTGATCTTGATTGATGTTGGATGCTTCAGATTTTGATGGAGACACACAAACAATACCTCCCCTTTATATTTACTTGATGATTGCTTGATTGTTGAAGATAGATTGATTGTGTGATGATAGATTGTAGATGAATGATGGATTGATTGAGTGATAAAAATGAAAAAGATTGATTATAGATTTCCAATTTCATTATAACTCACTCTCATGGAGGAGGAGAGTTCAATTTATAGTTTTTGGGTGGAGGATTCAATGGCTAGGATGAAGCCATGTTGGATTTGGATCAAGGGTGGAGAATGCATGAGAGGGTAGAAAGATCTAGAATTGGATAATTCTAGAATTTGGAAGAAGCCTCCATTGAATTAAAAATTCAATGGAGGGAGGGAGATATATTTGAATTTTTAAATATGAAAGAGGGAAATTTAGAGAGGCTTATAGAAATAGAAGCCTCTAGATTTAGAGGTGAGGATATGATTAGGATTAGAATTATATTAGGTTAATAAATGATGATTAGGGGTGAGGTTACATGGAAATGCTAGGTGTAGGGATGTGTAGGGTAGGTGGTAGGTGAGATGTAGGAATATTAAATTCCTATAAAATGTTAATGAAGGATTAAAATAGGATAATAGGATATTATTAATGAATTAAAGGATTATGGTTTGAGATGGGATATAATAATGATTTAAAAGGATTTGGGATAAATGATAAATGATGATAAAATGATAAAGGGGTAAATATGATAAAATGGATTAAATAATAATAATTAATCTTGCGATTAATTATTATATGGATGTGTTTCACTATTTTCTTTATGGATTTGATGAAACAGATAAGGTGATGGGCCAAGGAGGAATACATTGCGATGGTCGGTTGGAGGTTGTACGCGCATTCTGACTTCTTGATCAAATGCTGATTGCAGGAGCTTCCTTTTGGCTAGGAGGAACTACCTGAAATACAAAACAAGACCAAAAAAGAGAGTTAAACAATATATGTCAGTGGGCTGCCTAGCATGTGCTAGATCCGGGAAGTATGATACTTCCTTGACGGTTGTCAACCCACTATTTAATACAACTTAATGCAAGAGATAGCGTAAATAAATAAAATCCTACTGTAGTTGATATGATTTAGGTATCTCATTCAAGTACAATAAGAAAATCTAATCTAACAGGCTAGGTTATGATCAGATTTGGAAGCTGGGTAGGTGGTCGAGGTGTTGGAATAGGTTAGGGTCAAGTTTTGGGTGAGTTTGGGTGAGTTGGTGAAAGGTATTAGGTCACAGTCATAGGTAGAATTACCAGTCACAGAGACCGACGTCGGTGAGGTATGATTGACGACGGTTAAGAGGGAACCAACGATGGTTAAGGCAAGATGGTAGAAACTCAATAAACTGGGTTTTGAGAGTCTTCATGACTACACAGAATGGGAGGGGAATGTTTAGGTTAGCAAGGGTGATGGGAATGCTCAGGAGTGTCTAGTGTCAAATATTGAGGAGCTAAAAGGGATTTTGGGTGGTTGGATAAATGGATTGAAGGAATATGGGGATGGTGGGGTGCACAGAAACCAGAAACTAACTCAAAAGAGATAAAGAGACTGATTCTAAATAATTGTAGAATGTTGCAGATCAGAGTGTACTTACTTTAGAAAGAAGACTAAATGGATGGAGGATGGTGATGGTTGATCTATGAAAATGGTTGCTCCATGCCACGGCAGTGCTTCCCAGAATGTTACCATGAATGCTTACTTTTCAGATCAATGCTTGGTTGTTGGTTCAGGGTGTCTAGATGTGCAGGAGTGTTCTGGTGCATGCTTGCATGCAAATCTCTCTTCTCCAAGACTTGAATAATTCATCCAACCTTTGAAACAAGGTTACCAAAATGAATATATGGTAACCGACGATGGTTTAAGGTGACCAACGGTTTAGGGTTTACAGGCGTCGGTTTAGGTGATAAATCCTAGGTCTACTAAAAATGATAGATTTTGGCAATCTTTTGGGCTAGCTCTGTCTATTATTGCGGATCAAACAGAATGTTGCACTTAGATAAGCAGGAATGTGGTTAAAGGAAGAATAGGCATGTGATTTTAGGGTTGAACTAAGTCTTAGTTAATTAAGGTAGGTAGGACTAAGTCTTAGTTAGTTATGGTGAGTGGATATTGAGTCCTAGTAAAAGGGAAACATGTTAAGAATAGGTTTATGATGAGGTGTCTAGGTGAGGTGGAAATTAGTTTAATTAAGGTAATTAAATAATGAATATTGTGAGCATGGGCCTTAATTTAATTGTGGGTAATTAAATTAATATACATGTGGGGTAAAGGGGAGTGTGACCTAAATTTTGTGTCTACATTTTGCCCCTTTTTGTCACGTAGCTTGTATTGGTAAGTGATGTTGACAAAAATAGGAAGTGGTTGCCTCATGTGTGGGTAAAGGTGATCCCCTTAAACTAGACACTGATGAGGTGTAAGATGAAATCGGTGAATGGGTTAATAAATGTGTAGTTAGTGCACAGGTGAAGGTAGGTGGGAAAGGGTAGTGGTCACTCGGGTAATAGGTAATAGGCCAGGATCAAAATCAGGTAATGGGAAAATGACAATCAAATGCACGCACACATATAGATTGCAACACGATTCTAGGTGGAAGAGCTTGCAAACTCTACATCATTCAAGGTTGATAGGTTTATCCAAACAAGGGTGAAGTGATTCAGGTATCCAAGGTATAGGATATGGTCCGGAAACACAACGTAGGTTAGGTGCAGGAAAGTTTAGGTATGTTCCAATACACCAAAGGTTTGGGTCGGGATAAACGGCATGACAATAGGCAAGGTATGGTTGTTAGGCTAAAACAACATAGGTAATAGCATCGCAAGGTATAACGAGTACATAAGGTCAATGGTCACACAAAGGAGGTCAGGTTCGGGTAAATAGGTCACGACACGGGTAAGGACAAGGCATGGTTGTTAGGCCAAAACAATGTAGGTAACAACATCGTAAGGTATAACGAGTACATAAGGTCAATAGTCACACCAAGGAGGTCAGGTTTAGGAAAATAGGTCATGGCACGGGTAAGGCCGAGGTATAGGTAAAGAACAAATCCCAAGACACAACTAAGGAAATGTAAGGGTAGTGTGGGCTTGTAGGTATGGTTCCATAGGTGTCTAGGCTGATGAAAGGTGTGTGGGCACTAATGGTTGTAGGTAAAAGGAATCTTAGCAAGGGAAAATAGCTTTAAGGGTGACCAACGTAGGTTGACTAGGGCAAAAATAGGACCGACGTCGGTCAGGTCGGTTTGGGTTATAAAATAAAAATTCCATATTTTACGGAATCATTGTTGTGTTGTGACTTTTGAGAAAATGACAGAGTTGTTTGACCTTGTAGCACTTTTTGAGAGAGAAGGACAAGGCATTATACCGGGATGAGGTGGAGATTATGAGTGGGGAGAGGAGCTAGTAGACGGGTCCACGAGAGTGGTGTGAGTGATTTGATTGGTTGGAGGTGAGGAGTGGATTTTGGTGAGGAAGAGGTGGGAGAGGGTTTGGGTGGGCCACCGGTGCAACGGCTGTCGGACGTCTTGCCATGCCGACGGAACCAAGATGAGGTGAGATTCAATCTAATTCTACTCTTGTCAGTTAAAATAGTTCGTAGAAATTGGTTTGGATAGAAAAGGTGTTGGGTAGGAATTAATTTTGAATTGGGAAGTTAAATTGATGAAATGGGAAAGGGTAGGAAGTCCAATGTGGGTTAAATAAGGGTAGGGAGGAAGATAAGGGAGATTTGGGTAGGATAGGGTAGGTATTTAGGTTGGTATGGTTAAATTTTGAGAAATGGGGGAGGGTTTTGTGGGTTTGGTTGGTGCAGCAAGTGACCGACGTCGATCAAGGGTGGCCAAAGTAGGTCAGCCATAGCCGACATCAATCAAATAGCAGGTGACCGATGCTGGTCATGATGGACCGATGACGGTCACCAGTGAGCGATGTCGATCAACTTTTGAGGAAAAATAGGTTGAGAAAGGATGATGGTGGGAGCTAAAGAGAAAGCAAGGTAGTGAGGTATAAATGTAAGTGTGTTGAGAATAGGTAGGGTAAAAGGTATATATGATACGAGTTGAGGGGTGTGAAAGTGGGATGGGGGAAATGGGTAGGTCATTAGGGTTGTGAGGAAATAAATAATAAGAATTTTGGGAATAGGTTAGTCGGGTAAGTGATATGTTAGGTATGGTCAAGATTTAATAATGGTGTGGTTTATTGGGTGCAAGCTAGGGACTAGTTACAGATGAGAGACCGAGTACCGCCTCTGTTATTAGCAGTACAAGGGATTGTAATGGAAGAGAGTGGCGGCACGCTACATATGTTGGCCTTATTGGGGTCAGATAATACATGTACATAGTTTGGGAGTTGAGCTTGATAGTCACACTCAACGAAAAATGGGATTCGAGGGACTAACACATTTCATCTACCAACGGGTGAGATCACAATCACCCTAGAGGACGTGTCTACGAGGATCTTACGATTCTACCGATAGTGGGGATGCATGTTTATTCTATTTCTTTAGAGGCATCAAGAGAGATGATGTTGACGGTGTTTGGAGAGGGGATGGCAGAGATGAGGTTCCATGCTTACGAGCCTGAGCTACGAGAGATATGTACACAATCCATCCCGAGGAGATGAGGTTAGTGGTCATGATTATGGACGTAGTGTGTTGTTTTGTGTTGCCGCTGATGGGGAGGGCGGGAGATTCCCACAGTGCGATGGGGTTCTCCATGACATGATGGAACATAGGACCCATTTTTATTGGGCACCAACATACTTTGTGTAGTTATACAGAGAGTTATGGGCCTGACAGCAATTACTGAGGTTCAGTTTGTGTTGTACCTTTCTTCTCCACTTGTTGGGCATATGAGCACATCGTATGTGTGCATCTAGTTGTATGCCCTGATTGGATGCATTCGATGCGGGTTTGGTTCGAGTTGGATATAGGCATTGGGTGCATGTTGTTGGAGAGTGCAGGGCTTCCAGGGCTACTCACGATGTGGCGTATTATAGGCGGGTGTTGGAGGGGTTATCTAGAGTGGACATCATTTGGAGGCCATATGTTGGCTTCCCTTCATATAGGAAGATGAAGGTGGAGCTGGACGAGTTACAACTACTAAGGTGGATAGAGGGACGCCATGCTAGTGAGCATGAGATGATACCTATTGATAGGGTTAGGTGGCAGTTTGGGCTTCCCCAGGACGTGCCACCATCGTTCCCTTAGTACGAGAGAGATGAAGTGGAGAGGCCTATGCCTCTACCAAATCTGACAGTGTCGATCGGGTAGGAGGAGTAGGCAATGGACCATCGGATTAATGACGTCGGAGTTACAGATAGATATAGGCAGTGGTGGGCATTCCAACTACGAGCAACACCACCTAGGCCAGGGTAGCCAGACTTGGCTACCCTTACGAGTTGAGGATACTTTGTAGGGCGGTTTCCACTTTGCGAGACCTAGATCACGGTATTTCAGGGCACTGATAGGTCCGAGGCAAAAGTGGCCACATTATAGGAACAGGTGGTAGCTGTTAGTGTAAATTCACAACACCCCCAAAATGACCTATGGATCCACTTTTCTAAGGCAATGTCATTTGGTGTGAATGCACAACATTGAGCTTTCCAAAAGTGTGGGACCTTTGCAAATGGGGAAATCTCTCCATAGAAGGTTGGTTCCTCTTCCTAAACTACCTGCCACAAGCTATTCCAGTGCAGGAAAACTAATATAATCCTAATCTAACTTCCAAGGAGACAGATGAGAAAGAAAACTGGAAAAAATAGAGCCTACACTAAAACGGTGATACACCAGAGAAGGAAAATGTTGAACATCTATCAAAACTGCCATGGAACAAGAAGAGGTGAGCAATAGAAGGGATGGACAAGTGCATCACAAACCCAGAGATGGATTTCACACAAAAATGTTCCAAAACTCCATGAACACGGCTCCAAAACCTACAATGAACATCCAAACATACAAAAATACCCGCAATGAAGAGAGGTAAGAAAAAACAACCAAAATGAGCAATGATGGACGAATGCATCACAAAACACGTTTTTATTGCACTAGAAATTTGCATAGAATCATCATTTCATGGGTAAGAGGCAAAAAATTCCATTACAGCAAGGGAGGAGATTCAAACTCCATTTTTGACCCTAGGGAAGAAAAGAAGGGAGAGGCAGAGAAGAATGATGAACAACCTTTACAAATGAGCCAAATCTAGGTTTTAACTATTGAATCGGAAGAAAGAAATGAGAAAACATGGGAAAATTTGATTTAGAACTCCAACCACTAATAGATCCATTTAATTGGCCTGCAAAATGATGGGTTTTCATTAAACAAATCCCATATGTCATTGTACATTGCTTTGCAGAGCAAAACAGAGGCCCATACTTCATTAATTTTGGTGGTTGGGGTCATTTTTTGCATTTTTGCATGTTAGAGACATTTGCTCAATTTTCTCCCACAAATATCCATAAAAATTCAAAAATTGAAGGGTCCATTGGGTAGAGGACTTCAACAGCTTTCCATTTATATAAAGATCGTGAAAATACGAGCTCGGGATCAAAAGTTATGCCCTTCTGAAGATTTAGGGCAAAATCGTCGAAGGGCCAAAACTTTAAATTTTCCCCTTTTTTCAAATTAGGAAAATTTCCCAAAAATTCTCCATGCCCCACCGCTCCACTGCCAC